>JAGIQG010000014.1:31607582-34303188 GCA_024679065.1 Sphyrna mokarran
TGTTTTTTAGAGGGGAAGGGGGAAGTGGGTAGAGGGGCTGGGGGGAAGGGGTAGTAGGGGGCTGGGGGGAAGTGGGTAGAGGGGCGGGCGGGGGGTAGAGGATGGAGGGGAGGTAGAGGGGAGGGTGGGTAGATGACGGGGGGTAGAAGGGGCGGGAGGGGTAGAGGGGCAGAGGGGATAAATGCTGGGCATGTGAGGGAATGCTGGATGGGAATGGGATGATGCTGGGTAGGAGTGCGGCGGTGGGGGGGTGGAGATGCAGGTGGGACGTGGGGGCAGGAAAGGGCGATGCTCACTGAACGTGGGGATCTGATGCTGGGTATGGGAGAGGCGGGGTGGTGCTGCTGGCCGGGGGAGTGGGGACAATACTGACTGGGGCAGGGGGAGGACAGGTGGATCAGGAGGGGGACGGGGAGGGAGACAGACATTGGGGCAGGGGTGGGCGGGCGATCAGGAGGCGGGAGGGTCAAGGTGGGCGAGGGATCGGGGGGGGGGGGTCGAGGGTGTTCCATGGATTGGGGAGTTCGAGGGTTCGGAGGGGGAAATCGAGGGATCGGGGGAGGGATCGGGGGGAGGGATCGAGGGATCGGGAGGGAGAAATCGAGGTATGATCGAGGGAACGGGGGGGTGATCGAGGACCCCGGGGGGGGTGATCGAGGGGTGATCGAGGGACCGGGGGGGGGTGATCGAGGGACCGGGTGATGAGGGACGGGGGGGGATCGAGGGACCGGGGGGGGTGATCGAGGGACCGGGGGGATCAAGGGGTGATCGAGGGACCGGGGGGGTGATCGAGGGACCGGGGGGGTGATCGAGGGAGTGATCGGGGAGTTCAAGGTGGGTGAGGACCGGGGGGGGGGGGTGGAAATCGATGGTTCCGGGGGATGGGGGGAGGTCGGAGTGAGTGCCGGCCGAGGTGGGAGTGCTTTGGGCGCTAACGGGCCGCAGCTCCAGACTCGGAACCTGAGCCAAAGTTTCAGCTGAAAAGCTGGCGGCTCCAAAACTTTCCCGGCCCCGCACCTTGACTCTGAGCGCCTGGTGGATGTCGCTCGCCAGTTGCCCTTTCCACCACTGCTCCTCCGGCTCCATCCTTCCCATCCACACAAAGAGGCTCCTCCACTCCGAGCACACAGGCATCCGGCACCCAAGGCGGCCGGGCGCTCGGTACTCGGCTTTACCCCGCTCCGCCTCCAACCACCGCCGCAGGGCCTGGGCTGGCGGCTGGCGGCGGATCCGACAGCGGAGAGCCGGAGCCCCGACTCCCCCCACCACCCCAGCTCAGCCTCCCCCCCCCCACCTCCCTCCCACCGCCGCAACCGCAGCGGCTGCAGCTGGCCGGCCGGCCGCGGGCCACCGCGCGTGCGCCAACAGCCACCCTCCCGGCCCGGGCTCGCTGGAGGGGGCGGGGCTACCGGGGAAAGGGGCGGGAGTAGCGGTCAGTGGGCGGGGCTGGTGGATAAAGGGCGGACGATATGAAATGGGTAGGGCTATTGCAGGTAGTGGGCGGAGCCAGTACATTGTGACCGGGAATAGGTGAGAAAGTGGGCAGTATTATCTGAAGTGGGCGTGGTCCTTGCGGGAATAGGTGGAGCTATATGACAGGGCGGAGCTACAGAAGAGAGGGTATAAAAGGGAAGCGAGAGCTCGGTGTCCGTAAACCCGGTAGAAAATGAAAGTAGTTATAGGGAACATGTAAATGGCAAAGGGGTTCATATTTTGCATGTTCTTATTTGGAAGATACTTCAAACATCCCATTGATGCTAAGAAGTATAATTGAGAAGGCACCATGCTTGACATCAATTGGTTGAGCTGAAGGGCCTGCTTTTATGCTGTATTGCTCTGTGTCTCTAATACAGGAGAGGTATTCGGCGAACTAATAGGGCTAAAGGCAGCACAGAAACAGATCCTATAACCCAACCAGTCTATGTTGACCATGGCGCCTTCCCAGTTAGTCCCAATTGTACCTCTTAGCATCGATGGAATGTTTGGCGTGTCTTCCCCTGACCCTGATGGCTTACACATCAGGATCCTAAAGAAAGTAGCAACTGAGATAATGGATTGTATTGGTTGCAATTTTCCAAAAATCCTTACATTCGGGAAAAACAGTGGAGGATTGGAAAACTGCATGTTCAAAAAGGGAGTCAAAAAATGCATAACTATAGGTCGGTTAGCTTAACATCTATTGTTAGAAAAATGTTGGAATCAATTATTAAGGAAGCTACAGCAGCTTATTTGGAAAAACATAAACCAATCAAGCAGAGACAATATGGCTTCATGAAAAGGAAATCATGTCTAACTAATTTATTAGAGTTTTCAAGGAAACCTCAACTAGAGTGAATAGAGCAGAACCAGTAGATGTTTTGTATTTGGACTTCTAAAATATATTCAACAAAGTACCTCACCAAAGGTTAAATCATAAAAGCCCATGATTTTCGAGGTAGTATATTGGCATGGATAGAAAATTGGCTAATGAGAAACAGCGAGTGGGGATAAGGGGTTCTTTTTCAGATTGACAACCTGTAACCAGTGAGGTTCCACAAGGATCAATGCTGGGATCACAACTGTTTGCAACATATATTAATGACTTGGAGGCAGGAAGCAGTTATCCATCAGCCAAATTTGCAGTCAACACAAAATAAGCGGGAGGGATAGAAACAGTTTACAAAGAGATATTGATAGGTTTATTAAGTGGGCAAAAATTTGGCAAATGTGGAAAAATGTGAATATGTTCGTATTGAAAGGGAGAAAAAAAAGAGTATTATTTAAATGGAGCCAAGCTGCAGCATGCTGCATTACAAAGAGTATTTGTGCACAAAACATGGAAAGCTAGCACAGAAGTGCAGCAAGTCATCAGGAAGACTGGAGTTTAAGAGCAGGGTTGTTTTGTTGCCACAGTACAAGATACTGGTGAGACCACATTTTGAGTACAGGGTGCAGATTTGGTCCCCTTATTTAAGAAAACGCATTATTCTATCGGAGGCAGTTCGGAGAAGATTCACCAGGATGATCCCTGAAATCAAGAGATTGTCTTATGAGGAAAGGTTAAACAGATTGGGATTTTACTCATTGGAATTTAGGAGAATGAGAGGTGATCTGATTGAAACATATAGGATCCTTAAGGAGCCTGACAGAGTAAATGGTGAGAGGATGTTTCTGTTATTGAAGGGTCTACAACCAAATGGCATTGTCTTAAAATAAAGGGGCACCAATTTAAGGTTGAGATGAGGAGGAAATTATTCTGTCAGACAGTTGTGGGTCTTTAGAACTATTTGTCATAGAGAGTTGTAGGGGTAGAGTGCTTGTGTGTATTTGAGATTGAGGTGGATTTTTGATCAGCAAAGAAGTGAAGGATTATGGAAAAGGCAGAAGAGTAGCTGTGAAGGATGTCAGATATCGAATGTCAGATCAGCCATTATCCTATTGATTGACAGAGCGGGTTCAAGGGGCCAAATGCACTGCTCCTATTTCTATTTTTTCATGGGTCTTATGGTCTTATAGGTGTGGATCTAGAGGGAACAGGGCAGAGCTAGAGAGAATGGGGGGAGGGGGGGCGGGTACAGGAGAACAGGGGCAGGATTTCTCAAATCTACTCCCCCCCATCCTCAAAACTATCACCCTCTTGCTAGCAGGAGTCTATCCACCTCTGCCTTAAAAATATTCAAAGACTATGCCTCCATTTCATTTTCAGGAGAAAATTCCAATGACTCATTACCCTCAGAGACAGAACTTTTTATGTCATCTCCATTTTAAATAGGGTTCCCTCTGGGCAGGATTTTTCCATCTTTCTGCAGATGTGGGTGTGAAAAGCAGCACTGAAGGCATTGTCCTCAATGGCAGATTTCTCCCAATTTGGGAAAAAAATTTAGAAAGCGTGGGTCCCACAAAGTTACACTGGCAGATTGGACTCTGATTGAGCCTGCCCCGATAGCAACTTATTTTTTTAAAGATTGAGATGTCAAATAAAGTACATAAACTACATAAAAGTCAAAGAAGAACCCCCTCCCCCAGCCCCCCAACATAGAGGCCTAATAATTAAATATAAATTTGTTTTAATGGGATTCCTGGAGTCCCACTTGCATAAAATGTGATTTGGGCCTCTCAGGAAATTTTGCACTCCCATTGTCACGGGGGATCATCCTGATACGAATAGGAATAGGAGCAGTGCATTTGGCCCCTTGAACCTGCTCCGTCATTCAATAGGATAATGGCTGATCTGTCATTTGATATCTGACATTCTTCACAGCTACTTTCCCGCCCTTTCCATAATCCTTGATTACTGATCAAAAATCTATCCATCTCAACCTTAAATATACAAAAAGATTCTTCTACCACAACTCTCTGTGGCAAATAGTTCTAAAGACCCACAATCCTCTGAGAGAAGAATTTTCTCCTCTTCTCAACCTTAAATTGTTGCCCCTTTATTCTAAGACTATGCCGTCTGGTTCTAGGCTCTCCCATAACAGGAAACATCCTGTCACTATTTACTCTGTCAAGCTCCTTAAGAATTCTATATGTTTCAATCAGATCACCTCTCATTCTTCGAAATTCCAATGAGTAAAATCCCAACCTGTTTAACCTTTCCTCATAAGACAATCTCTCGATATCGGGGATCATCCTGGTACGAACAGGAGTGCAAAATCGCAGCCTTTATTTTTAAACAGTAATCCCCAGTTCTAGATTCTCCCTTAGAAGGAAACATCCTCTCAACATTCACTCTAACAAGATCCCTCAGGGTCTTATTTGTTTCAATCAAATCACTTTTAATCTTCTAAATTCCCAGATACAAACCTACCCACTCCAACCTTTCCTCATAAGGCATGTAATGACTTCAACGAGGCACATGAGGTTGGCCTCTTGGCGTATGAACTACCCTAATTGAAGTCGTAATTGCTTGCCCAAGCAGGGAGTCTCATGGGAGTGTCAGGTCTTCTGGCGCTCTGGATTTTGACTGTGTATCAGAAGCATGTGATGAGTGGAATAGAGTTTGTAAATAAAAAGAATCTGGTGAAGGGATTATTTCTGAGGAGTTATTTCAGGCAGCCGACACATTCTAGGTAGTATTCTGGTAAACTGTTTCCAATGCATTTACATGCTTTCTTAAATAGAACATAGAACATAGAACATAGAACATAGAACATAGAATAAGATCAATTTTGTGCATAATATCCAAATGTGATTTCACCAGTGCTCTATATAACTGAAGCAACATCTCCCTCCTTTTAATATTCAATCCCCCTCTCAACCAAAGATAAATATATGAGCTTTCCTAATTGGTTGCTGTACCTAGATATTAGCCATTTGTGATCCATGCACTAAGACACACAGATCCCTCTGCACCTCAGAGCTCTGCCATTTAGAAGATATTCTCAAGAAGGCATGTGGCATGCTTGCCTTCATCGGTTGGGGCATTAAGTATAAAAATTGGCAAGTAATGCTGCAGCTGTACAGAACCTTAGGCCCCATTTGGAATATTGTGTACAATTTTGATCACCACATTACCAGAAGTATGTGGATGCTTTGGAGAGGATATAGAATGTGTTGCTTGGTCTGGAGGGTATTAGCTATGAGGTTGGATAAACTCGGTTTTTTCTCACTGGAATGACAGACATTGAAGGGTGACCTGATAGAAGTTTACAAGATTATGAGTGGCATGGACAGAGTGGATAGTCAGATGCCCTTTCTTAGGGTAGAAAAATCAAAGTACTCAGGGATATAGGTTTAAGGTGAATGGGAAAAGTTTAGAGGAATTGTGCAAGGCAAGTTTTTTACACAGAGGTGATGAATGTCTGGAATGCGCTACTCAGGGAGGTGATGGGAGCAGGTATAATAGTTGCATAAAAGATTAGTATCTAGACAAATACATGAATCGGATGGGAATGGAAGAATATGGACTCTGTAAGCACATAAAGTTTTAATTTAAGCAGGCATCATGATTGGCACAGACTTGGAGAGCTGAAGGGCTTGTTGCTGTGCTGTACTGTTGTTCTTTGTTCTTTTATTTATCTCTGTAAAGTGCCACTAGTGCTCATATGTTAATGTGTCAGAGGGTAAGGTGTTGTTTCCATATAGGAGGGAATGAGGGGTGAGGAAAGTCTGGACTGTCTACTTTTCTTGTTTTTGCTGACTGATGTGGAACAGTATAATATATAGTTCATTGCACAACTACAAGGGATTCAGAGTGATGGGAACAGAAGTCATCTAAAGAATTGGATAAAATAAAAGCAATAGTGCTTCACTGTGCCTCCTTTCCATTATGTACACTGTGTGCTATAAAAGAGTTTATAGACGTTGTAATGACAGTAAAGAACACAACCAAGCAATTTGAAACGCCAAGCCTTAAGCAGGAAACCATCTGTCTGGGAGTGGTGACCATACCCACAGGGTAACCATTAACAGCTGCATGGTTAGTTGCAACCCAGATAAAAGCCCACTCAGCCTGGATCAGTAACTGTCTTAGTCCATGCTTTTGTCCAGCAACATAAGGGGAAAATGTTCTTCTTCTGGGAGAGGTTTAAGAACAGGAAAAGCAATAGTTTTGTGCTAATTCTCTATTTTAGTTAAATATTGTGTGTTTAATACAGCTCTCTGTGATGGCTAGAACACCTGTGGAGCTTTCTGTGGGGGGGTCTCATCTTGCTGTTGCTGCTGGGGAAGTTGATGGTATAGCAACTACAGTCTGCATGTAAATTTAAATGTTAATTTGTGTTATTTTCAAATGCCAATCCTCTTTCAATAGCTCAGTCAACGTGTCATTTGATCAATGATAACTGCTATGTAATTGCAGATATGATTTAATTGACTGGCAGAATGGACCTAAGGGATAGAATGACCTTCTGTCCCTATGCTTCTCAAGGCCATTCTTCATATATACGGCTATTTACAAGGCACTGATGACTTATCGGGTGGATACTGCACCAATCCTCACCTCACTGCATGCACACACTTTACAGAAGTGAGCCACAAAACAGGCAGGAATGGAATGGGATACTTTTAATCATTTTTACCATTTTTGCACCAAATTCAGTTAACAACAATTGTCTGAGTTTGGAACAGCAGATTTAGGAAGGTCATATTGCAAATGAACACAGGGACAGTTTCAGATTTACCTTTGATTTGTGTGGAATGGCAGTATGATGGGCAATATTACATCTCCTCATCTCCATTGATATATTTTTTTAAAACCAGCTGCTCCCTTAATAGCTTCGTATCTAAACAGGCTGCAAGTTATGATCCTCACTTGAGGGAAGATATAATTTCCTGGAATAGCTAATGATCTTACACACACGGTTAACTATATCAACGTGGAAATAGAAATTTGCAATTGGAAAAGTTAATGAACTGTAAAATCTGAATATTAGTACATATATTCTGATGTCTAGGTTGGAAAAGACCAAATGCATCTCCACAGGCTTACAACTGTTAATGACAGATTGTAAAACATTCCATGCATTTTGTTCGTTTATCAAGGCAACTCTTGTTAGCAGACATTAGGAAGTTGAAGCTAAGTCAAATATTTTCACAGGCACTTTCTCTGAATATTGGAATGTATAATTGAAAGTAGTTTACTGAGCAAGCCCAAAAGAGCAGCAGCATAGAAAAAGGTCCAAAAGTGTGGTTGCCCCTCATACACACACACACACTCACACAGTCAGCTGGGAGCATGTTACAGAATATTCAATGGGAAGCAGGTGGAAAGGGATGTATTATATACCATAAATGTTTTAGAAGTATTCATAACACTGATTTAACATTTGATTTAAATTAGAACGCTTTTCACCCTCCTCAGCATTACATAATGGCCCCAGTAAACCCTGGTGTAAATGCAATGGAGTTTCACTTCTGCCCACCACAGTTTTAAACTGGAGACTTGTCCCACTTCTTTTCCATCACCCACCTAGGAACATTCTTCAGAATCTGTTATTGGGAAGCAGAACAGCCCAAAGGCTCTCTACTTTGGGGACCCCAAAGCCATGTATGTATTTCAGGTCTGTTATTTCTCAAGGTTCTTTCATTTGGCATTTGTAATTTTTACTATACTCACTGTATATAATGATTGGGTTCTTAGAGATTAGGATCGTTGCATGTGGGTGAGCAACTGTTGGGTGAAGCATTCTGGGAACCAGGAGGCCACTTGTCCGCAGGCTGAGAAGAGAATCCAAGGGCAAGGAGAAGGGGAATCTAAAATTGGGGAGGAATATATGAAGGGGAAATGTGCAAAATGCAGACATTTTTCAGCACTCTTGCCCTTTGACTGGAGTCAAAGGAGTCTCCTGTTATGCTAAATTAGATCAAAAAACAGAGAAAAATACACCACGGGAACAAGTCCTTTGGCCCTCCAAGCCTATGCTGATCATGATGCCCTAACTAAACGAAATAAAACATTTCTGCCCTTAGTTGTTCCATATCCCTCTGTTTCCTCCCTATTCATTGTATCCATCAAGATGCCTCTTAATTGTTGCTAATGTGCCTACTTTCACTACCTCCTGCATCAGCGCCTTCCAGGCACCCACCACATTGCATGACAAATATCCTCCACACCTCTCCTTAAACTCATCCCGTCATTCCCCCACCTTGAAGCTGGTCCAACATATAAAATATTAAGATCATCAACATTTTCGGAGAGATGACCTACATACAACATGTACAATGCTGACTGAGAGTTCAGCATGAAACTAAAGTGTAATTTTGCTAAGATTGGTGCCCCCTGCAGAGATATTCTGGTATTGCTTTGATCAGTATTGATCTACCCAATAGCATGCATGATAAGCTTAGGACGAATAGGCCGCAGAGGAGGATGAGATTCGCGCTTGAATCCAATAGAGTTATTATGTTGTGGCCTGGTCATAGGTTCTGTTGGCATCACAACTAACAAGTCATTTTGAGGGAGTGGAATGCTTTCACTCTTATTTCTTTAGTGCTCCCAGCCCTATCTGGAGGCTACAAATTTCACAGGAACTTTCAAAGTAAAAGATAAAAGGCATTCCAGCAAAGTAAAATAAGAAAGAGATAAAAAGAGAAAAAAAAACATATGTTTAAAATACCTTTCATATTAAAAACGTATTTCTTAAGTAATATTGTGCTTTCTTTCCATATTTATTTTGGTGCAGAGTTTCCTGTATGCACCACACATGGGGTGAGTATCTTCATTTCATTGTTTCATATCAATCCTGGGATATCCTTATTTCTGTAAATATACTAGAAAATAAACATTTAAAACCAACAATAAAGAGACAGGAATGACAATCTGAGAGCAGAGTTTTAATTCCCCCAGAAATAGGTGGGTTTTTGTCAGTGGGCTTTAAAATGTTAGAAGTCTCAAAACTAGCTCCAATTTGCCTCAAACAAGCCCATTTTTGCTTTTACCAGATGGGGGAGTTGGTATTCAAACTGTTCTTGGGATGGGTTGGCCATTTAAATACTACAACTGGCTGCATGTCTGCAATTTAATCTCCATTTTAAATGTAATCTTTGTCAGTTGGGTTTTCCAGTCAAGAGATGTCAGTAAAGCTGGATCCAATGGGTGTTCCATTTGCTTGCTGGATCTAGCTTACCTGTTTCCACCGCTCCATAATCGTTTCTGATTTCTTGAAGGCAAAACAGGCCCTGCCCCTCCTGTCAGCCCAAGTTCTCTCCCTGTCTCTGAGCTAATATCGAGGTGTCTAAATCAGTTTAGACATGATGCAGAAACATTAGCTCCTGGGCGAAAAAGATCTGAGCTATACACAGCAGCACTGACTGCTTGAAACTTTACTGGCAGTTCAACATGCAAATCAGCCTCCCATCCGTTCACATTTCCACATTGCCTTGGAAAAGCAGCCAGCAGAATCAAGGACCCCACCTCAGACATATCCTCTTCCACCTTTTCCATTGGGAAAAAGATACTAAAGTCTGAGCTTACATACCAACTGACTCAAGAGCAGCTTCCTCCTGCTGCCATCAGAATTTTGAATGGATCTATCTCACATTATGTTGACCTTTCTCTACAGCCTAGCTCCGATTGTAATACTGCGTTCTGCACTCTCTTCTTTCCTTCGCAGAGGGAGGAGCCGATCCCCAGCCCATAGAGGTTGGAGATGAGTTTCGTAGGAGTAATGATGTTGAAGGCTGAGCTGTAGTTGATAAATACGAGTCTGTCTTAGGTGACTTTGTTATCTGGGTGTTCCAGGATTGAGTGCAAGTGGAAAGCCATGGGCCATCAAAAATAGTTGAATTTTTTGTGCACTTACCTTCATTCAAAAATCGCAGAGAAATCAAAAGGATTCCCTGCTTTTATGTTGACTTTTTTCATTTTTTTGCTATTTCTTTTAAGCTGTTCATCCTGTTGTTATTGGCTCATTTAAAGTGTAATTTTATTTTCATGATTGAAAATGAGTATTAATTAATGTATAAAAATTGACACAGGTTTGTTACCTGTTTTAAACGTGTGAAATTCCTATTTAAATCTGGATTATATTATTATGTATCTTTCTGTGTGCCATGTTTATACATGTTCGTATGTTTTAATTTAGAATGTGGAAACTGTAAATGTAAATTGGAAAAAAGAAAGGTCAGAACTTCTCAGACTGTGGTTCGGATACTTTATTGCATGAAGCTGAGCAAAGCAGAGTTCACGTTGGAAAATCTAAGTCACCATGTGTTTATCATTAGTATTGTTTTGCCTTGTTTACTTCATGTATCATTATCTCATATTTAATTGTGTTTTGATGTTTCAATAAAGCATAAGTAGAATTTTGTGAAGTTTAATGGGAAACATTTACTAACAAATACAATGTTATAAATAGAAAACTTTGAATATCATGTTAACATTTAACTAAATGCTTTACTTTAGCAGCTGCACTGTGATATTTTGTTTAATAACCTCATTTTTTCAAACTTTTTGCAATAAAATATTTTTTTCTCTTTAACACAACGATCAAAACATTTTCCTTTAACTTCAACGTAACGGTTCAGTTGTCTTTTTAAACAGGGAAGTAGGGGAGCGATGGATGTGAGCAGCAGTAAGGCGGGGAGCGGAGGGTTTGGACATATTAATTGTACATTTTATATATAGCCTGACTCTTCTCTCATAATCTCTGCACTACATCAAAGCCTCAAAAGAACTTCAATGATATTAAGAAGCTAAGTTAAAAGTGCGATGTGCCAGCAGTAGTGGAACATGAATCCAGATTTTCAATCTGCACTGGATTCTGCAATAGTTCACATCAGCTTATAGGGGACTTGCATATATCATCTTAAGGAATACACTTTCCTAAAGCATTTGAAATAGCCACGTTGCATACTTCCCACTGTAAACATAGGGCACATTTCACTGTATATTTTAAGAGGCTTCTAAAGATTAATATTGCATCAGGGAGACCCTCAAAATTGAGATAAATAATACTGTTAAAATATATAGCAAAATACAAATGGATTTTAGTTGAAACTTATTACTGCAAATCCACTTGGTTATATACAAACCTATTTTTTACTGAGTTGTAAAAAATATTTTTAAAATCTTTCTTTTACTTTCTGTGCATTGCATATATTTTAAATGTTTTTTAAAAACATTTACAAAAAAATTAACCCACCCAAAGAATGTCTGCTGCCTTTACACAGCAGCTGGAGCCGAAAAAAGTGTGCAAATAAATAAGTATAAATATCCCCTTATCTTTGGGGCAAGAAAGAGAAAATAGGGAGAGACTTCAACGCAGCATTCAATTATAACAGTTTTAATAAAGCAAACCAGAGGTTTAAACTTGGTGCACTTTTAGCACAAATGTCTATGGGTAAGGCCTCCCATTTTGTCCCAATGCCCGTATGTGGCACACAATCCCCATAAGTCAGGATTCAGGCTGGAAGTTATAGGCCATTGTTTTACATTTTTGACCTTAGGAAATAAAGTTTATTTTTGCTAGCTCAATACTCATGGAAGCTTGTGATTTTATTTCCTTAGTACGTATCTTGAATTTTAACTTTGTCTACTTTAAACATTATTGACTTCTGACCAGATCTTACCAAAAACGTAAGGGTCTGATCTAGAATCATAACAGAAGTCTCATCTGACCACAAACTGTGAATCTTTATCCATTATTCTTTGGCGTTTACATCAGGAAATCTTCTGCAAGTTAATACTTTCTGATCTCTATCACAGACTTACCTTTTGTTCATTCTGCCCTGTAGCCCCGCACCCCCCTCACCCCACACAGCCTTAATGATGAAAGATAATTTGAAATATTGGCAGAGTTTTCCCATCTGAGATTAAGTCCTATGGTGGTGGGTGGGATAGGGGGTATTTCCCATGCAGAGGGCGATATTCTGGCCCTGATGTCATTGATTATATAATGATTATGCTTTGTGCCATTTTCCATGGTGAAGTAGGTTTGATGGCATGCACCACTCTGTCAGATCCAGTGGGTTGGGGAGTTGAAGGGAGGAGACACAGCCAAGGCACAGAGAGGATCACAAACTGCACAAATCACATACATTATGGGCAATCCCATTGCATGTAGATGTGCTCAGTACTCTGCCCAATTCACACCAGTGATGATCCTGCCACAAAAGAGTGGGCTATCTTAGGAGGAGAGAAATGACCAATGAACCAAATTCCAACCTCCCAACCAATGTAACATGCTATTCCTTTCAAGTAACACCCATTTCGCTGACACCACCTTGCTGGCATAACCTTCAGTCTCCCCTACTACCCTTCAACTTAAATCCTTCTCCTTCAACAATGTATATTGGTGAGCATGTATGATCCTTACCTTCTCAAACACCTCATCCCCATCTACATTGACATCCCCAACATCCTCTTTCCCATTCACAGGATCTATGTCAGCCTTGGAGCCTCCACCAATCACCCTCACCACCCCTTCTACCACTACTAACGTACCTTCACTGTCCTACCCTACTGACGATACCCTCTGCTCCCCTCACACTCACTATTCTGTGCACCATTTGCACACCACATTGGTCCAGAAATGTCCTGAACCAATATGTTTTCCCACTTACATAACAGGGAATCACGTCTGAGAGTGAAGATTCAGGCCAGGCATTCACTTGCATCCCCATGCCAGCCTCCAGCAGAATTCCAGATGGTGCTGTGCATCATCAGAAGATCCCACTGCACCTTTCACACTGGGATGAAGCCTATTTTTGCAAATTCTTCCTACCCTCCGCTCCACCTATCTTTGATCCTGTCAGTAGGGGAGACTTCCACCCAGTTAACTCTGTTCCTCTCTACAGATGCTGACCTGCTGAGCACTCAAAGCATTTATTTTTGCTTCCATTTCAGATTTCCAACATCTGTAGTATTTTGTCACTTTCTTTTTGTAGAGACTGGCTGGTAAATCTTGCCAGGATATTTGATTACAGAAGATATCAAAGCTCAGATCTCTGTGTGATCATGATTTGTTGTTCACATAGGTCATGGCCTAGAAATTCAATTATCAAGAGAAGGAAGCTGAAAGATTTAATATTGCATGTGGGTGTCCATTCCATGCTTCACATCATATTGGTTAGAGAACTCTATAATTCATCACGAACTTGTTTGCGTAATTTCATCCCAGCTCCAATTTTACAACAGTGCAAAATGATCTTACTTTAGCGGCAAAGTCAAAATTCCTTTACAGATACAGCTAATGGAGGAACAGTGCAACACAGGAGATGATATGTGATTTTCTCAGACAACTGTTCCCAAAAAATATTCAGGGTTATTCAGAATTAGCTTCGAATTGCGCAGCAGGCAAGCCATGTGCAGCTGTCAAGAAATTTCTGCATTTTCAGAGCTGCAGCAGCTGATTGAAGAGTTACATTCTTGGCTGAATGGAAGTTTAGTTGCATAAAGATAATCTGAGGTAAAATGGTACATTCCCATTGCGTACCCAGATTTCCAGATGGAGCATTTGAAATGGTGTCAATTAAATGAGACAAAGGACAATGATGACATTGTTAGAGTCAGTGGACTATACTCCTAATTCTTTTTCTCCGAACTGTTTGTTATTCTCTGTTTTCACACATTATAAGCAAATGAGCTACTATGGTTAGCATTATTTAACATCTTACATGGTGATTCATGGTGATTATGTCTTTAAGGACATTAGACTAGAGTAAGGGTCATCTGGCTTGGGGGCCAAGTGGAGCACAGAATGGATAAGACATGGAGGGGACCAGGACAGCTGTGTACCTGCTGTGCAATTTCTCTTATTAATAAATAACTTTGGTGTTTCTAATTAACTCTGTGAAAGTGTGTCATTAAATTTGGCAACAACAATAGAATTATCATGACACTAGCTCTGGCCCAACACCTGTGAGTATCCTGTTTTAATCAAAGTCTGAAAGAGAAAGTGTTCACCCGAATACCTCTCTGGGTGAACAAACTCATCTGAGATGTTGAGATACTGCGAGGCTCTGAGGGACAGACACAAAACAAAACTGAACTGGCCAGCAAAGTCAAAAGTTTAGAAATGTGTCAAAAACAAAGAGAAAATAACCCTGCAAAGCAAGAGTTGTGGCTTTAAGTTTTAAAAAAATGGAAGTCAAATTAAAAAGAATTGCTGCATTTTTAAAAAAACAGAACACAGAAAACAGTGCTTTAAGTGAAAAAGTAAAAATGCAGCAAGGAGCTGCAGCAAGCTCTCCAAAAGTGCTGGAAAATCAAGGAACAGAAACTGACAAGCTCCAGATCGGAGCAGAGGGGTTCCAAAACAGCAATTCCTGCATTGATGGACTTCAAGCAGAGAAGTTCTGAAATTTCAAAAAGATGACAAGTTAACTAGTTTAAAAACAACAGCCTCATTGGACTTTGACTGCAAGTGAAATTGGCAAATTGGCACATCAAAAAAAGGGGAAAAAACGGATTCTACAAATGGCAAAAAAACTCCAGAGATCGCTTTAAAAATAGATTTAAAAGTTCAATAAAGAGCAGCCAGGTTCATGCCAAAACTTCAAAAGCACAGGAAAATCACAGAGAGAAAGCTGACAGCTGTGTGGAAAAAAAGGCTTATTGTCGATAATGTATTTACAGAGAGAATACATTTAAAGTGGCAATGACAAAAAGTAACCAACAGCTATGGACATAAAGATTGGGGAAAACCCGAATAGAGGGCAACTTCAAAAAAGGTCCATAAGCATCAAAAACTTCAAAGAAAACACAACAGAGGAGACAACCAATTGCTTAAGGAAGGAGCAATAGGAAAATCAGAGAAGGCAACAAAAACTCAAGGAAGAGGCAACAGAAGAGCTCAAAGAGAGGACAAAAGAAGCCCTCAGATAGGAGGCATTAGAAGATCCCAGAAAATGGGCAATGAAGGACAAAAACTTACCCCAGAAGAATAGTAGAAGACCCCAGCGAGAGAGTAATAAAAGATCTCAGAAGGAGGGCAATGAAAGACCCTAGAAGAAGAGCACTGAAAGACTAAATGACCAAATGAAGAACAACGAGAGAATTGCAGAACAGAAACAAGTCAAAGCATTATTGGAGACAGATTCGACTAACAGTGAAGCCAAATAGGTTTGGTTAAACTTAAGGCAAGTAGAAATGAAGGTTCCAGTTGTAAAATGTGTCTGTCCAGTAAGAACATGCTGAATTCTCTTCAGAAGAAATGCAGACATTAAAGACTTCAAAAGAAACTGGGAACTATTGAATATAATAACATGCTGCACCGTCTGCAGGCACAGTGGTTAGCATTGTAGGGATTCTATAGTTCTGTACAGAAGAATCAGCAAAAAGAATTGAAACTCGAGAGAAGGCAGTAAAATGAAATGATTGATAGCAAACTTGAAAAAAAGTTGTAAAAATTTACAAAATGAAGTTATGAAGGAGAACTTAATGAGACAATGTAGAATAAACCAAATTCCATGAACAGCAACTAGAAAATGAGAACACATCTGGTGAATAATATATTCAGGAGAATAAGAGCTTGAAGAAGGAAGCTTGACAATAGAAAATTAACTGAAGTGATTTAAAAGAAAAACATTGAAATTAATGGCAGAATGAGACAGAAGAAAACTAAGATCAGAGCTGGAATTTTACCAACCCAACTACTTCTGGAATTGGAGCAGGTGAGTGCCGGAGCATGGGAAGGTCCGTTGACATTGGGCAGGATTTTACAGTTTTGGGATGAGTGAGGCCATAAAATCCCACCCTATGAGTCAGAACAAGATTGCTGAAATGATCAAACGATTAGAAAATCACAAAACCCAATATGCTGAAATGGTAGGTGAAAAAGATGCTGACTTGAAATGCTGGAAAGAAAAGAAAGGTTCTCACATGACTTAATTGCCAGAAATAGTGCTACGATCTGTCCTTCACATATGACAGACTAATATTGTGAACAAAATTGGCAGGACCATATTTGGAATTGTATGTAGTTAAAGTCTACCAATAAAAGTGTTTACGTTTAAACATTCCTTCCTCAAGATCTCATCAATGACCCATTACCACTGTAACATAAAAACATTAAGTACATGATACGGGTAATGAATCTGGAATTATTGTCTCTGAGACCAGACCGCTGTCATACCAAGTAGACATGGAGGGACAGATTGTTCATAAGCATGTGGATTGCTCCAGCATCAGTGTTACCCTCAAGAAATATTTTCAAACCCATAAGCACTGAAGTACCTGTTGGACTTGTTACAGACATACTGATATCTCTGTGGAAGCAAGTAGTAATAAACTGCCTGTGCCAAAAAAAGGTAGCTATTATTGCAGTTCTTGTTAATGTCAATCTCAGACTACAGAATTACACCGTTCTATGAGAAAGGAAAAACCCCTCAAAGAATCGATTTATAATTGTTCGATTAATGAATGTAATATTTATTTAGGACTGACTAATTTAATTATTGAAGAAGTTAAAGGGGGAGGGGTGTGGTGATTTGTGATAATTGTCTCTTTAAGAGCAATGGGCCAGAATAAGGGTCAACCTGCTTGAGAGAGGAGAATGGGTAATCATCCAGAGGGTTGCGTCCTCTTTTAGGCAGAAGACATGAAAGGGACTAGGGCAGACATGTGGCTGTTACACTGATGTACGATTTTTCTTTTTAATAAATACTTTTTGCATTTTGAATGAAGTCTGTGAAAGTGCATCACTATATCTTAACATTTTGCTCAGGTGATTTCATTCAAAAGAAAACTATAATGAAAACTTTATGCATTATTCCCCAAATAAATGCTCTTTATTTCAAGTTTTGGTACTTTTAAGTTCTCAGACAAAGATATGAAATATTGTTATCTATGAGAAATCTTATGCAGTCTAAAGATGTCCAATTATAGAAATAAAAATTACAAAATGATCTTGGCCCATGTACCAATTTCCTGATTCAGGAAATTATCTGAGATGTTGACAGCAAAAATAAGTACCATAAAAGCTGTCTGATTATTGTAAAACCCTAACTGTTTCACTCACACTGATACAGACAAATGAATGCAGCACCACAACAAGTAAGTAACTTTCTACATCACATCTTATTTCATTTTCAAAAACTGCAACAAAGTCATAATATATTTTATAAGAACACAAAGTTAATGCTGTTGTATGAAGCAATTTGAAATTCAGAACAAAAATGTCTCCATGAGTGACATAAAGAGGTCAACTTTGGGATTGTCGATAAAGAATCTTATGAACAGTAAATGCATCTCCGATGTCTGTGTGGGATTGTTGTTCAGTTTGTAATTTTGTTTTTTATATCCAACTGCACAATATTAAACAGAAGGGAACATTTCCCAAGTGTCCATGCAAACAGGAACTTTAAACCTTGAACTCAACAATTCAAGGATGTCCCTTCGGACTGACCCTATGATCCCAATGTTACCTACAGGGATGAGTATGTGAGGTCCATGCTTTGGTTGCATGAGGCCAAGAGAGATTTTAACTCTGCTTCTGTGCTTGATATGTGCCATTACACAGACACAGTGGGAATCACAAGCTGGCCAATGAGCAGAAGCAGGATTTAGGGTGACAGGAAAGCATGATTGAAAATATAAAGGAGCACTCACTGGTACTTGAGTCAGTGTTTACAGGCTAATCAGGACATAATCGCAGATGAAAGAGGATGGGGCAGAAGCCCATATCAGGGATGTCCATGGTTTACTCATAGGGCTTGGAGGAACAATCTTCTTTCTCCTGGCTTATGAAAAAACATAATTTTTAAAAAACATCTTCCTTGATCACTTCTGGTCCTGCTTCTGTTTGTTGATATGCTACCCCTGGTGGTTCCTGCATTCAGTCTGAGTCACACACACACAAAAGGATAAAAGTCATTTCATGGACTGAATTGCATCATTGAACCCCTAGTTTTGCATAATTATGAGACCTTCACTGCCTGTGTGACTTTCTCTCCAGTCTCCTAAATCTTAGAAATACAAACGGTATTTTCTGGGATATGAGCAGGAAGTGAGGACACTTTCCTCATTTTAATATCCACCACCCCAGCCCAATTTACCAAATTCTTGCCCTGTATGTGGTTGTGTCGGGTATCTGACTGTAGAATTAGGTCATATCGTCATGGCTTCAATTTCCCTTTATAATTATTAAAGTTGGAGATTACGTTTGACATGGAAATTTGTCTTATTATGAAAACATAATTATGAAAATCAAGGCACTCGCTGGCCAAATCCGTATAAAATCAATCAAAAGCATTCACAAAAGACTATTAGTGTTAAAATCAGATTAATTCAGGATAATAATTATCTGAGATGTTGACAGCAAAAATAAGTACCATAAAAGCTGTCTGATTATTGTAAAACCCTAACTGTTTCACTCACACTGTTCAGGTGAAAGAAACTTTCTACCCTTACCTGATGTGGCTCACAAGTGCCTCTAGTCTGCAGTATATTGCTGGCTCATCCCCCTCCAAAGTGCATTAGCAAACCAGTAAGCTTTGAAGACAAACACTAAGATGAAGGCCCACCATCACCACCTCAGGACAACTAGGGTGGGCAAATAAATATAGTTGTATTATAGTTATACTAGCATCTGGAGAACAAAGCTTTAAAAAAAACTTACTGGTTCTCTGTGACATTCTTCTCATTGCTATTTTAATGGAGGTATTATCTTGTTAAGTTATGCATTAGTATCACTGACTTTAAATATCCCAGTCTGGATTTTATTAAGTGGTTGAACAGCTTATATTTTGGAAATGTAAGTCTTAGAATCACAAGGTACCAGACTTTCGTTATCTAGAGAGTCTGCTCTTCTTCAAGTTCATTCATATAGTCCTGATCAACATAAATCATAAAACCAGTGAATAAACTGTCTGCCCTGTGTGGATCATAATACAGACCATTCTGTTCAGAATAGAAAATCTGCAGCCAAACTTCATCTTCACGTTTCAGGTACATAATAGTTGAACCAGAGGCTACATCATAGTTCCCAGTGTTAGCGTCAAAAGTCTTAACACGATATTGGCCATTGTGCACCAAGCCAATGGCAAGGTGCTTATTTGCCAGGCTAATATCATAAGAGAAGTAGTAAATACCAGGTATCCCACACATAAATTTGCCACTGGAAACATTATAGTGCCCTCCTTCATTTAAGAGGACTTTGTCAAATTTGATGGGCATACGTTCCTTTGGGTAGCTGTGGGTGATAGCCACAGAGAAGGCAGATCTTGGTGTATTTGTGCCACATTTGCAGATTCCAGGCAAACCAGGGTCACCATTGATTCCCACAGTGCCTTTTGGTCCATTAATTCCTGAATTGCCTCGATCCCCTCTAATACCCCTTGGTCCTCGGGGGCCTGCTTTGCCAATGGCTCCTCGAATTCCCTTAACACCTGGTTTTCCAGGTATTCCTGGTTTTCCTCTGTCACCTGAAAAAAAAACTTTTGTTTTATTTCTTGGTAAAATTTGTAATCCCATTTTCATTATCATTCAGGTTCTGTGCTGAAACAGGCCATCGTGAGATTGTGAAAACCCTGTACAATGGTGAATACTTTTCAAAAGAACTATTGTGCCTGAGAAGTGGTTTGAGGTATTAGAAGTGGTTTATGCAAGCTCTTTGTTTCTGCCGCAAAGTTCAGAAACATTTGGTCGTGCCAGTCTGCCTGTCTCTACCTCCTGCCAGCCTCAGCCCTTCACAAGAACGCATCACGGCTTCTGCACTTCAGGATTTCACAAGTTGATTTCACTTCTTTAGAAACCAACTCTAGATGAAGGATTGATTGATGTTAGTCTTCTATATGTCAAGCAAACTGTAGCCACCTCGCTGTAAGGCACTTTGATTTGTTCAAAGACTGGATGCTAGCACAGTGGATAGCACTGCTGCCTCACTGTGCCAGGGTTCAATTCCTGACTTGGGTGACTGTCTGTGCAGAGTCTGCAAGTTTTTCCCATGTCGGTGTGCGTTTCCTGTGGGTGCTCCGGTTTCCTCCTAAAGTCCGAAAGATGTGCTGCTTTAGTGCCATGTTAAATTCTCCCTCAGTGTACCTGAACAGGTCTCAGAGTGTGATGACTAGGGGATTTTCACAGTAACTTCATTGCAGTGCTAATGTAAGCCTACTTGTGACATTAATAAATAAATTTAAAACACTTAAGTAATCAGTTCGGTTCTCTTTCCTTTCCTCCCTCAACAGTTCGGAATAAAATTTTTGAATGTTCTTTTTCTGTGCCACAACCTAGTGTTGACAGGATGGAATCTTGAATTTATTGTTAGGCTGTCAGTTTTACTTTTATGTCTCTTTACAGCAATTGTTTAAGAATTTAGAATTTGTTCAGAAACCTAAAACTCTGATGAATAGGATTCAAGCCTTGTGCTTGAATGGTACAAACACTACAGCGGGGTGGCTACAGTTTGCTTGACATATAGAAGACTAACATCAATCAATCCTTCATCTAGAGTTGGTTTCTAAAGAACTGAAATCAACTTGTGAAATCCTGAAGTGCAGAAGCCGTGATGTGTTCTTGTGAAGGGCTGAGGCTGGCAGGAGGTAGAGACAGGCAGACTGGCACAACCAAATGACAGCAATTTGAACAGAAAACACTGGAAGTACCCAAGCAACATCTTTGCAAGGAGAAAAACAAAGCACATCACCAGATTTTCAAATGGCCTTCGGGTTCGGACATGACGTGGACAGGATTTAAAATCTGCAATCCTGGAGATCATTACCGAATCGTCAAGGACAGACTTAAATTTTTAAAAAGACCAGTGAGGAATGGGGGATAGTGGGACAGACGGACCACTTACTACCAAGTTACAGCGTCATATTCTGTTCAATGAGCTTGTTCAGGTGCCCAGTGTGTTTGCAATTTTGAACATGGGAACTAAAGAAATAAGAACAGGAGGCTATTTGGCCCCTGAAGCCTGTGGAAGCCCATCAATAAGATAATGACTTGATTCCAGCCTAACTCCATTCATCTGCCTTCCTCCGTAAACGTGGACTTCCAAAAATTGTCTCAGTCTTGGATATTATGATGAAACGGATGTTGATCTGAGAAAATAACTCCAAACCATCCAAAGAGGAATACCTTGCTTCATGATGTTAAAAGTGTGTGAGAAGTGATAATATTTGTACTTCAGCAACTTTTAGTAGTTAAATCAAAATAATTCCTTGACACTCTCTCCAAAATCAATAAGTAACTATTTATTGATCTAACAGTGAACAGGTTAACTAAACTATTAACAAACAGAATAAAACATAATTCTAATGGAATGCTATTTAGACAAATGCAATTCCCACTTATTAATAAAAAAAATAAAATTTTAGTCAATCTCTACATTACAACCAGGTTTGTTGTCTTCCAGAATTTTCTCTCTTTGCTATCTACATGAGGCATTCAGCTAAAAACTATGAGCTATGACATACAGCAGTTGCTATCTCTGCTTATTGACCTACTGCCTGTTCTTTTATATCTGTGATGACATATCCACATCCCCTACAATATGATTGGTTCTCAGGTTACCAAAATATCAATTTAAAATCTAATGGGTTGCTGGCATCCAAGTGCCTAATGTAAACTGATAGGCTGAATTCAAAACATTCAAATGCCTGTTATCCTGCTATTTGGACTTTGATACAAATGTTTCAGTCTGTGTACTGCATTGGCACATACTTCTTCCCTAAGGAAAAAAACATGTATTTTAAAAAAGGGTTCATGCAATACTTTCACCTCTTAGCAATTTACAATTTTTTATAGTTTTACAAACATCAAATTCCAACATTCCACTCAACTTCGCAACAATATATTCAATGATTCAGTCCCCATTGCTAGCTAGAGGAGAGAATTCCAAACATTAACGAGCTTTGAGAGAGGAAATTCCTCCTCATTACCAGCTTAAACAAGTGACCACTTAAATGGTAACTCTAATTTGAGATTCCCTCATGAGAGAACAACCTCTAAGCCCCCTCAGAATCTTACATGTTTCAATAAGATCATCTCTCACTCTTCTAAATTCCAATGGATTTAAACCCAAATTGCTCAACCTGTCTTCATTCCAGGAATTAATTTTGTAAACCTTCTCTAACTTGCCTCCATTGCAAGCACTTCCGTCCTTAAGTAAGGTGACCAGAAGTGTACATAACACTCTAGGTGGTGTCTCACTAATACCAGACTTCCTATTTTGATGCTCTACCCCCTCGGCAATAAAGTTAACATTGCATTTGTCTTCCTAATTACTTCCTGTACCTGCATGTTGATTTTCTGTGATTTATTCACAAGGGCACCCAATTTCCTCTGTCCTACAGCATTCTGCATTTAAATAGTATTATTTTTCTATTCTTCCTACCAAAATGGACAACCTCACATTTTCCCACATTATATTTAATCTGCCAATTTTTTTTTTGCCCACTCACTGAATCTTTCTATATCCCTTTGCATGTTCTTTGTATCCTCTTCACAACTTGTTTTCAACTTTGTATTGAATTTTTAATTCAAGAACCCACATGATTTGGTGTATGTTCATGCACAGCTTTGGGTCCACTACAGGGCCATCAGCAACATTCACTCTACTTATTTAAAGCTGACCTTTCCTGAACCTCCTCATGCCAGTTCTGGTGACCTAATATAATCTAGTCCACACAACCACTTTATTTATCCCTTGTAAGGCAGACCTCAGCTGGAGACGGAACTTGCGTTCTGACCAATTGGGCAATTTGAATTTTGGAATAGCGTCACGAGAGTCTGCACACAGTGTCAGGACTCAGGGTACATCCAGGTATTGGATTTCTGATCCTTCTTCAAAAATCTAGCCCAAGTTTCAAGTAGATGATCTGAATTGATTATCAGTTTTCATGTTCATTTCTTTTCTTCTCTTCAGATCTTGGATGTTCTTGACTCTTGTTGAGTGTCTGAATAGGTTATCTGGCTTAATTGGACATTTTTCATGTCAACATTTAATTTAGCATGCTGTAGAGGATATTGCAGCTAAACATTTTTCTTTTATTCATTCATGGGGTGTGGGTTTTGCTAGCTAGGCCAGCTTTCATTGTCCATCCTTAACTGCCTTTGAAATGGTGGTGGTAAGCTATCTTCCTGAACAAATGCAATCCAAATGGTACAGCACACCCAAAGTATTTTAGAGTTCTAGGATTATGATCCAGCAACAGTGAAGGAATAGCATTATGCTTCCAAGTCAGAATGGTGAATGGTTTGGAGGGGAATGTCTGGCAGGTGGTGTTCCAGTGGGCTGAGGGTAGAATTGCATGTCACCCCACCATTCACACCAAATCCTATCCCCAGGAAACCATGTCAGCATAATGCCCAGCGACAAGAACCCGAACACCTCCACAGCCATGAAGTCTTGAGGGGCTTATTAATGAGGGCTGATGGGGGGAGGGGGGCAAGAGGAGGGGAGGGGCATAAGAAAGGGAGCAGGTAAGAGGTAATGGGGTGTTCACTTCAAAGAGACATCCCATGATTGGCAAAGGGGAACCACCACCCACCCCCCCGCAAAGAGCAACCTTCTTTCCCAGTCTTTAGTAATTTGGGGTTTGAATTCAGGTTTCTCCCTTCCACCCTATTGCCCATGTCAAACGTATTATGGTATGGACAGCGTTCATTCCGTTAAATGAAATCATAATCTGCTGTTAATTCAAAGAAATACATGTTGTGGAATAGTTTCATGTTTCAAAGCTCAAAATTGCAAGTTTTTTTAGTTACATTTTTGTCTTGTAATTTTCAACTTCCCAGCTACAGCTCAGTAAGATGTTAACCATCACATAAGGATGAAGTAACCACATATTCATTTTCTACATTTAAACTCAGTTTTAAATATAATAGCCATGGAAGGAAATCACATAAATCAAAATTCCAAATTTAGTAACTGTATCCGAGATGAGAATAAAACAAGGAAATGTAAGGGCAAGTTTAAGGACATTAAAGATCTTTATAAGGATAATTCATCATTTCTACATTTCGCCAAATCAAAAAAAAAATTGGCTTAGTTTAAGTCAAGGAATAATTTTTCAATCCATGAACTTATGAAATCAACCATTGAAATAATGCAAATAAAGTCATTTTACAAAGTAAATATTAATGTACTAGATTAGAAGCTGAAATCTTTTTCAGGGTGGCACAGTTGCATTGTGGTTACCACTGCTGATTCACAGCACCAAGAATCCAGGTTCGATTCTGGGCTTGGGTCACTGTCTGTGTGGAATTTGCATGTTCTCCTTATGTCTACATGGGTTTCCTCCAAGTTCTCCAGTTTCCTCCCACAGTCCAAAGATGTGCAGGTTAGGTGAATCAGCCATGCTAAATTCTCCCTCAGTTTACCTGAAAAGGTGCCAGAGTGTGGTGACTAAGAGATTTTCCCAAGTTACTTAATTGCAGTGTTAATGTAAGCCTAATAAAATAAATGTGACTAATAAATAAACTATTTATCTTTACTGTTTTTAAAGTTTCAATTTTGAGGTCAAGAATGTTAAAAATCCTTTTTTCTAATTGTGGATTAACCCTTAATTCACATACAAATGTTGTGATTTATGTATGCTGTAAGTAAATATAGCAAAGTTCGTGAATACTTGGACAGGTTGCAGGCTATTTAGATTCCTCCCTACTCAACATTCCATTGATAAACAAGTATTAAAAAGCCATTAGCTGTTTACATTTTTCTCACAATCTGATTGTGTTCTGAATTTCTTAATATATTATCCTTGTACCCATCCAAGTATTATTTTAACAGATAAACAGAGACATCATGTATGGCGTCCCATTGTGATCCCAAAAATTGCAAAGTTTATAAAAATGCATGAGAATGCTAAAAAAAATTACCATAAATGTCATTTTACAATGATCTTTTTAATAAAGGGCCCATAAAACTTGCTTAATGCTCTCTTCCTCTAGGGTAAATTTTGACTTGACGATTAAAAAAGGATAGGGAGTCAGCAGCTAATGGAAAACAATACAAAATGGACTTCTGACTCTGTCATCCGTTTTAAACTGATGTTAGAATCTACACTTTTGTGTTGACTATGGAAGTGTTCAGAAGGCTTACATAAGTGTGAGGTTGCACTGTCTTTGACAACCATGACTGTGAATTCCATTCATCCTGACAGAACTACTAGAAAGAGCAATGGAATTATTTTACCTTGTTCCCCTTTTTGTCCTTTGGGACCATCTTTACCATCTGCCCCATCTTTTCCAGGAAATCCCATTCTTCCAATTGTCCCTGCTTGGCCAGGGTAACCTGGAGGCCCAGGAGCCCCTGGAGGGCCAGGAGCGCTGCAAATAAGCTGGGAAGGGTCAATTGTAATGGGCGTCTTTTGGCTTTTCAGAAGTTGATTGGCGGCATGGGACGTAAAGCAGAAAAGGAGAACAAGCCACAGCATCATCAAATCTAGGAAGGAAAGTCAACATAGGTAATTGTTTAGACAACTTTTCACTGAACTATGTATGTATCCAAATACTTGAGACAATCTCTTAGTTCAAAACTGTGCTGCAGATGACTCTTAGCGGATATTATGTAAAACCTATCAAATTCTCCTTTTATTTGTCCATTCTTAGGTTTGTAACTCATATTGGGGAACAATTCCATCAGCATCCATAATCCTGCAAATATCTTACATGATTGGCCATTCAGGAATGAAAGTTGAATGATCATTTGATCACATAGCCATCTAGCTGATCCCAACCTTGTCCCCAGTGAACATTCACATCAATGTTCTTACTGTAGAACTCATGTTAATCATCTGGAGTGAGAAACATTGGCAAGTTTCTATTTGTATATCAGGAATATTAGCAACAATTCTAGCATCCCTTCCTCCATGGCAGGTTTGCCTTCGCTTCTTTGTTATGCACAGTTTTAAAAAAAAAATTCATTCATGGGACAAACACGCCACTGGCTGGCCAGCATTTATTGCCCATCGCTTTTCCCCCTTGAGAATCAACCACATTGCTGTGACTCTGGAGTTACATGTAGGCCAGACCAGATAAGGATGATAGATTTTCTTCCCTAAAGGACATTAGTGAACCAGATGGGTTTTTCCGACAACCGTTTCATGGTGGTCAATAAATTCTTAATTCCAGATATTTTTTATTGAACTCAAATTCCACTATCTGCCATGGTGTGATTTGAATCTGGGTCCCCAGAACATTAGCTGAGTTTCAGTATTAATAATCCAGTGATAGTACCACTTGGCCATTGCCTCCCCAGCGTTTATTGCACTGCATGGTACATACAAGATTGCAACATGATCAAAAACACATAACATCATAGAGGGAACATGGTCTTTTTATTACACTGCATGGTACATTCCAAATTGTCAGTTAAAATGGATAATGTTTGTAGTAAGCACTAAGTCATAAACAAGGACAATCCAAGGTTAAATCCTTGTCTCTGCTAGGACAACTGGTCTCAGCCACATTGGCGTTATGGGCGGTTAGAATGCACACCTACTACTGAGTTGCGGTCGATCAGTGGCTTTGGTTTGAAAATTCACCCCTGGGGGGATAATGAGTGACAGCAGGTGTGAGATTGACGAAAGCTGCTCCCACTGGCATAGCCCTTGCCATTCACTGTCCAGGGGTACATGTGAAGGATACACAGGCAAGATAACAAAGGGTTTTAAGGAAATTCAAAGAACCCTAGGGGCCATTTTGATTAGCAGTGCTCACGGTGACTTGTAGTCAGGAAATTGTAGGGTCACAAGACCTGATTTTCCGTCTATTCCTATTCTATATTTTTAGATTTCCTCCTTTCAAATATTCTAAATGTATGATAGAGCACTTTGCAAGACTTCTTTACATACACTGTGGCATTATCTATGAGGCATACTGCTTTAAATTGCGATACAACTCTGTCACAGACTCTGATGATATAGTAATCCAAAAGCTCAAGATTTTAGGCATGAGTTCACATCCCTCTATAGCAAGGTCGGGCCATTGTCAATTAGATGATCAGTTTGCTGCCTTTAATTGGACACTGGTTCCAATGGCGACCTTTTATTTGGCTACCATTGGGAAGACTATCAGTAGGGATCCATAGGCTGTCCACACAAGCCTAAATCTGGCATGGGGTCCTGGTGTGGGAACTTACCTCATGGCAGCAAAACCCTGGCCTCAGTGTTAACTCTGGTTCAGTGAATGAGTTCAGGTCTCACTCCAGGAATTTCAGCACAATAATCCAGCTGAGACTCCAGTGCAGCACTGGAAGATATGCCTTTTCTCAAATGAGAATGAAAGTCAGGTCTCTGCTGCCCTCTGAGATCTATGTAGAAGATCCCATCATACTGTTTTGAAGAGCACAGAAGGTATCCTTAATATCCTGGCCAATATTTATTTCTCAATCAACACCATGTAAGATTATCCAGTCATTATCATGCGCACAAATTAGCCACTGCATTTCCTAAATTACAATATTGACGACACATCAAAAATATTTCAATGGCTATGAAGTGCTTTGAACACCCTGAGGTGATGAAAGGCACAACACAAGTGCAAATATTTTCTTCTCTTTGAACTTGTTTGCACTATCTTTTTCCAGTCAGAATAAGATGCTGCATGAAAATCGTCTTCATCTCACCTCATGTTCTCTTGCCAATTGTCTTAAATCTCTATCTTTCGAACACCAAACATTCTGCCAGTGGAAACAATTGCTCCTTATTTAGCATATTAAAATCCTTCATGATTTTTAACTCTTCTATTAAATCTCTGTGTAATCTCCATTCTGAGATGAGTAGTCCCAGCTCCTTTGTTCTTTTCACACAACGGAAGTCCCTAATTCCTGGTACCATTCCAATAAATCTTTTTGGCACCCTCTCCAATGTCTTCCTAAAGTGACGTGCCCAGAACGGAGCACAATAGTCCAACTAGTTCCTAGCAGTGGTTTAACTTAATATAGATTTAACATAGTTTTCATTCTGTTATCCAATATACCTCTATTTATAAAACTCGGGAACTCGTATGCCTTATTTAACAGTCTTCTCACCTTACCTTGCCAACTTAACGACTTGTATACTTAAGGCCCCAGATCCTTTTCTTCGTACACCTCTATTAAAATTTCACCATTTAGTTTCAGTAGCTCTATCTCATTCTTCCTTCCAAAATGAATAATTTCATACTTCCCTGCTTTAAATTTCACCTGTTATCTGTCTGCCCATTTCACCAGTGCTCCTGAAATCTGTCATTATCCTCTTCATTCTGAGCTCTGAAGGGGCGGCACAGTAGCACAGTGGTTGGTTAGCACTGCATTCTTCACATGGCTTTGATTCCTGGCTTGGGTCACTGTCTGTGTGGAGTTTGCAAGTTCTCTTCGTGTCTGCGTGGGTTTCCTCTGGGTGCTCCGGTTTCCTCCCACAGTCCAAAGATGTGTGGATTAGGTTGATTGGCCATGCTAAAATTGCCCCTTAACCTACCTGAAATGCATAGGTTAGAGGGATTAGTGGGTAAATATGTAGGGATATGGGGATAAGGCCTGGGTGGGATTATGGTAGGTGCAGACTCAATGGGCCAAATGGCCTCTTTCTGCATTGTATGATTGGGTTTCTATGATAAGTTATACTCTGAATATCCAAGTCAAGATTATTGATTCTACTACTGACCTTAGGATACACGATTCTCAACTTCCCTCCGGTTTGAAAAAAAACAGTAGTCACTTCTCTCTGCCTTGTGTTTCTTACCTGGTTTATTCCTCATCCCTTTTTTTGAACAGGGGTGCAACACTTGTAACCATCGAGTCTTCTGGCACAACTTCGATATCGAAGGTAGATTGGGAAACTATGGCTACAGCCTCCACTAAGTCCAGCCTAACTTCCTTTTGCAATGGTACCCTAAACAGACCATTTGAATTTCTAAGTTAAGCATTACAAAAACTCTTCTCTAAATAGGTTTATGCTAATTGAGCAGATCATGACAAAAAATTGGAATAAAAGAAGTCAGATTACAACTTGGAAAAATCATTGCAGATAGCCCAATAGTTCGAGAGACTGTTTTTGAGCAATATACCTAGAGGAGCTAAATTCCCAGTTGTTGTGACCTCAGCTGGAACAGAAGTAAGGGCAACATAATTAATTGCATGCACCTCAGTTATTGAGCGAAATTAGCCACAATTCTTGCTGCTGTGATTTTTGGTTAGTGGAAAGAGGAACAGAGCTTATGGATAGGATTTTATGGCCACATTCGGGTGAGACTGGAAATTCCTGCCCGAGGTCAATGGAAGTTTCCATTGACGGACCCTCGGCCGCTCTGATTCCATAGTGGTCGAGGTGGTAGGATTCTGGCCCATGTTTTGGGTCCCTTCTACAGTCCATAAGCATCATATTGGCTCAAAGCATTAACTGTGTTTCTGTCTCCACAGATACAGCCACACCTGCTGTGTTTATCCAACATTTTCTGTTTTATTTCAGATTTTCAGCTTCCCCAGTATTCAGAACTTTTGAGTACTGTGCCTTGGATGGATTGGATAAGACAATTGGCAGATCACAAAAGAAACCGATTTTAAACAGTTTTTAAGATAAAAATGAACCCATTCAGCACCCTCTTCAGCCACTGTTACCAATATTAAATTCCCTCAACTAAATTGGCATTCTATGTATGTGAGTGTAGTTTTGTTCAGCTTGATCCTATCACTTTTTCTTCAGAGTCCTTAGCCAAGGCTACAAATGATACTTTTGTACACACAACTGGTATCTTTGAATCAAGGAAACCAGTTACCATGATTAAATCAATAAACATGAAGAATGAGTACATTTTGTTCAGAAGTATTCTCATGCACTCATAAGCATGTCTAGTACTTAGAATCCCTAAGTGAAGGCCATTCGGCCCATCAAATCTGTACTGACTTTCCAATATATCATCTCATCCAGGCCCTATTCCCATAGCCCCATATATTTACCCCATTAATCCTCCTAACCTGCACATCTTTGGGCAAATTAGCATGGCCAATCCAGCTAACTACCTAGATTAGCTCCGTGTCTTGTCTCACTTAAAGCTGATGCATTTTGAGAGGAAGTTAATGTTAGTGTATTTGCAGTTACTGCTTACTGAATAAAAGTTATTTCACTCGAGGACTTTGGCGTTACTTTTTCAGAAATGGATGAAATACAAAGAATGTGGTATGAAGGCTTCAAACACCTCCTTGCTACATTGTGAATGTGCTTAGCGCAATGTCAATAAAAGTAGCAGGCACTTGGAGCAACCCTGTGGTGTAAAAAAAAATCAAGTCTGTTTAGCTTCCTCTGATGTGGAGTTCCTGAGCTTCCACTGCCATGAGGTGAATAATTAGAGTCCTAGAAACAGTGTTTAGCTCGAAATCAGTCACAGGGATGTGGAGATCTCGCTGGTTTTTTTTATACTCAATTTGAGTCATCTCACATACATAGTGCTTTTAGAGAAAGCATGGTCATTCTTTGGGCAGCAAATCCATTCATCTAAATCTGTTCATGTTCCATTGTGGAATTTCTTGAACACCAGGGACGCAATTGACGGAGATACATTACAAAATTGTAAGACTTTAGGAAGAAATGGCATGCAGCTAAAATGCTGTACAAAGTTACTTTAGTTTTTTATTCTATTTACCCCTAAGTATATGCCAAAAATAGTGAATTTCAGCAACATGGAACTGCAATCACACTTTTGGATATTGATTTGAGTGATTAGCTCCCTAATCAGTTTAAGCATCCTTATACATTGCCCCTATCAGAGAAACACAAAGAAACAGAAAAGCTGTTCAAAATTTCTGCATTCGGGTATTTTTGGCTGAAATCCAATTTGGTGAAAGAATAAGTAAAGATTTTACCGATATCTGAATGATGTTCCCTTGACGTCCTGAATAACATCAGCAACTTTCAATTCCCCAGAACATCTCTTATTACCAGTAAAATATTTTTGAAATATAGTGATTGGTATAATGTAGGGAAACATCACAGTCAATTTGAAAACAGTAAGTTCTTACAGTCAGCTATGAGATAAATGGCCAAATAGTCTGTTCTGTTCATATTAGTTTAGGGATAAATATTGTCTGGGATGTAGAGAGAATTTTCCTATTCTTAAAGCAATTTAAAATCACATTTGGCTTGTCTCTATATTATCACCCTCAGCCCAAATCATTTCAATCTTTCCTTTTAATTGAGACCAACCTCCCAGTGCCTCTTCCTTAGTTCTAGTGCTCGAATATGTTCATGGCCAATCAACCTAACCTACATATCTTTGGTCTGTGGGAGGAAACTGGAGCACCCAGAGGAAACCCATGCAGACACAAGAAGAATGTGCAAACTCTGGGACAGTAACCCAAGCTGGGAATCAAACCCAAGTTCCTGGAGCTGTGAAGCAGTAGCGCTAACCACTGTGCTATTGTGCTGCCCAAACAAAGCCACAATCCTGTGACTAGAAGCTGACAGTGCTGAGGCAAGTTAAAATGTTACCGTTTACATCATTAGCCAATAATTTAAATCAAAATATACATATCAGATGAGTTTGCCTGAGTATTTAATCAACATAGATCCAGTATAGCAAGAGTGAAAATAAATATGTTTGAGGACTAACACATTAGATTCAATAAAGGAGCCTAGAATAATGTTGATTAGAAAGACCAACATATATATTTGTTCAATCAATACATTATTTATTATTTCTGCATAAGAAAAAACTATAATGGAAACATAAAGCACAGGCTTTTGGGAAGACACAGCAGGTCAAATCTATCTTTCATAGGAATATTGGACACTTCCTTTCAAAGATACTACCATGGTGGCCATTGCCTGGGAAGCTTATATGGTGCTGGTGTCACACAAAGAAGAGGGGAATAGTTCCAGTTCAGTATGATTTTAGTCTCATTAATTTTGTGAAAATATCCTTCAGTAAGTATTAAGCACTGATTGAATTCTGCCACATATTCTCCATGCAGCATCAAAATGTTAAACTATGCAAAAAATATAGTGTGTTTTTCCCACTTATTTCAATAACTCATCAACCTCAGAGTAACAAGCCCTGGCATCGTACTCAGCATTACCATCACTTCAAACAAGTCTAGAAGTGTTAGCTGATATAACACATTCAATGTTAAACCAGACTTCATGGATAAGCAGAATAAATGCCTAAAATATCATCTGTGGAACAACTCCTGGTTTTCTCCGGGTGCTCTGGTTTCCTCCCACATCCAAAGATTGCTCTTAGGTTGACTGGGAGAACAAATTCTTTCTAAATTGTCTCAAATTTGGTTCTAATGCACAGATCTGTAAACGTAGACAGGGATGACAGAGATCATGGGTTGAAGTGAGAACATCGAGGTGGTGGCGCGGGCTTGTTGGGCTGAAGGGCCTGTTTCCCGTGCTGTTTTGTTCTTTGTTCTTCTTTGTTCTTAATCATGTTTTTAGGCATACCTAAACTTAACTATGCCCTGTCTGATCAGTGCTATTTAACCAATTAGTCCTTTTCTTAACAGTGTTAAGCCATAGAGATCAAAAAGGTCACTGACTCTGTCACAGGCTGTATGAATCAGTCACAATTATTTGACGTGCGACAATTAGGTTCGGTATCTCTAAGGATAACAAAAGGAAGTAGGTATTCTGAGTGCATGCATTCTATAACGTTTGCACGTGTAGACACCAGGTACAGAGAGTGTTGGTTCTGGCTGTGATCTTTGTACCTGGTCCAACAATTTAATAATACTCCTTGTCTAGAATTACAAAATATGATTAATTGCTACTGGGTTCTCAGCCACATAGAATTAACCTACAACATAAAGCATCTTCTCCAAGAAAACAGGGAAGGAAGGGACAGGGTGGAAATGAAGTAGAATAACAGGGCTGCTAACAGTGTGCATGGATGACAATGATTTACACTAAATTGCATTGCCATATTTCAAAATACTACTGACACAACCCACGAGCAATCTGCAACAATTTTTAAGGAAATTCCTTATTAATTTGTGAACACACTCATCTGGGGGAAATCATTTTTAATTATCAGTAGTTCTAACATTAAACAACAGATGCCAAATATCCACATGCAAGACATGTAAGCAATTGAATCGTGGTTTCTGAGGCAAAATAAATCAGAGTGAAACAGATATCTTGCAGAATTTTCAAAAGGAAAGTCTGAAAACTGTTAAATACCAATAATGGTTTACAGATCCAAAGAGGCAAAGTTGTGACACTTACATACAGCAAATTGGTAATGCCATTGCTTTTCTCAATAATCCATGCCAATCTGAGCCATTAACCAAGTCAGGTCTCAGGATTCATTCAAAAGGATGCAAGGATTTGTGGGTGTCAAATGGCCACCCTACTCCAATTGACGAGTCAAACCAGGCAGGATTTCCATCAGAATCTCAGGTCCTGGGCAATTTCTGGATTCACAACTTCCCAAACGTTTTTTGATTATCTTTTGAATAGCCTTCAATGATCCATTTAAGAGCCACTGTTTAAGCTGCAAACAGACCTGGTGCAACAAGGTGGTGAATATAAGGCGATATAGCTGCCTGATTGTGCTTGAATTTTGCAGCAAGATCCCAGAACCTCTATATGTATAATAAAGCAGTACGCCCTTCTTTCAAAGTTGCTCATCCGTTTTGGAATCTGCCTATATATGGAAATGGTAACAGCTTGGACATCAGTGGGATGACCGAGGTATTACTCTCTCCTGCAATGGTTTTCAACCACTGGCCACCTGCTTTTCCAATACAAAAACAGAGGTTTGTAAGTTGCATTGCTTCTCTGAGCTTCTTTTGTAAATGTACTGTTCACAATTCAGAATACTTCAGGGTATTGCTCACAGTAAGTGAACTGATGTTTTATAAGGTCAAGAAAATTCTAATCATCAAAACAAGACAGTCCGGATGGCGCTGTATATTGGGGAATGGGAGCCCGAGATCACCTGTGTATTTCATACAACTGTCGTCTGAAATGATCCAGCAAGCCAACCAGCTCACGTGCAATTAGGGATGGGCAACAAATATTGGCCCAGCAAGTGAAACCCACAGAATAAAGAAAAATGGCAAAATAATGTGGATCATACTGATGGATTGTACATAAGGCAGGACAACAACCACTGCTACGCTCCACAATGCTCGCTGTATCACAAAGTTTATGTATTAGTATCACAAATAGGCTTACATTAACACTGCAATGAAGTTACTGTGAAAAGCTCCTAGTTGCCACACTCCCGCGCCTGTTTGGGTACACTTAGGGAGAATTTAGTATGGCCAATGCATGTAACCAGCATATCTTTTGGACTGTGGGAGGAAACCGGAGCACCTGAAGGAAATCCATGCAGACATGTGGAGAATGTGCAGATATCGCACAGATAGTGACCCAAGCCTGGAATCAAACCCAGGTCGCTGGTGCTGTGCAGCAGCAATGCTAATCACAGTGTCACCGTGCCACCCGAAGGTAATCAATTTCAGAGATCAACACCATGAGGGCAGCAGCCAATGGCAAATATATTTGCCAATGAACCCAATGCACTTTCATCTGAGGTAGAATGGAGTGATAACCAGCAATCTGCTCCCAGCTGTTACACAAACACTTCCTCCTGCTCCTGCTGGTCCCATTCTGCTCTGTGCTCAGCTACTCCTGAAGACTCCTCACTGCCATATGGCCTAATCAAATATTAGAATCCAGTAATTATATTCATATGCTTTATAATGAATAAAAGAGATTCGGCTGTGGATTTCAAGTCTGAGCCATATCTTGATGTCCCCTTTCCAAAATTCACTTGCGTTTTAGCCTCATCACTGCTACAACAACTAACCCTGAATAAACTGCAGCATCCTGTGACACAGTTCAAAGTTTCTGCAGGATTTAATAGAGGCTAACATTACCAGCGAGAATGTAAAGACCATGAATGTGTGACATCTGTGCTCAATTGGCACTGACTGATTTATCATTGTTATTAATATGCAAAACAAAGCTTTCTCTCTAATATATATGGATATGCATTGGTGCTATTTATCCAATTATTCTTAGATGGTGCCCCCACAGCCTAGAATAAATGACGTTAATCAAATACAACAGAGCAGCGAGGACTGAGGATTCTCTTTGGAAACAAATTCATGCCCACGTGGCAATCCAAAGCAGCAGCAACATTTGTATCATGCCATAATTGAATTCGCTATATTTCTGCAAGGTAGCATCTGCACAATGGTATGAGGGAGAGGATTAAATCTTTTAAAAATACATTAAGTGCTCTGCTTCTTCAGCCCCCCCTCTGTATTACACTCAGAACCAGTGCAATATGGTAACAGAGTGCGGCTAATATACCAAGCTCATAGAGGAAAATTTTACATACCACGGGAATTCTGCACTCCTGTTATTCAAAGGGTTTAACAGGATACAATCACAAGTCAGAATATTTAGCGCAGTTTATTCTTTGTATTTTGGCTTCTCCAAATGACACATTGTAATCATAGAATCCCTGCAGTGCAGAAGGAGGCCATTTGGCCCATTGAGCCTGCACTAGCAACAACTCCACCCAAATTCTATCCCTGTAACGCCACCTATATACCCTGCTAATTTACCCTAAGGGGCAATTTAGCATGATCAACCAACTTAACGTCTTTGGAGTGTGGCAGAAACCAGAATCCACGCAGACATTTTTGTCTCTTACTCAACTTCACGCACGTGCCAACAATATATACAACTGTATACCTGATATCAAAACTGGAGAACAATTTCAATTATCCACCAATACTCATCCTCTGACAGAAGGATTCCTTTTTTTGCCGGTTTGCATCTTCTCTGGGATGTTAACTGACAGAATCAATGCAGAAATTAATCTGAATCAGTGGGTCAGGGATTAGTTTGAGAAAATAGGAGAGAAATTTAATTCAAAGATCTTCAGGACCCTCTAGTGAGGATTTCATTCCCAATACTGCTCATGCTGAAACTGAAATCGGTATCCTTTTAAAAGAAGGATTCAAATGCAAGAAACCTAAATGTAGTTCCTTTGAGATTCTGACATTGTTTCAGATACGACCAACTGCAGGAAACAAATGGAACCTTGTTCAGTGTTAGAGAATTCTTTTATATTGATATAACTTAGTGCAAATTCAAAATAGGCTGGAGGCTAAACTAATAAGCCAAAGCATTGCTTGGTTAATAGTTTAAATGTTTTAGGTAAGTTTTGATCTTGAAGATTAAAGATTACAAAACTGACAAATAAATAAAAGTTACTCAGTTAATTTATTGGTCATAAGTTACAGTAATATTGCAATGGAGCTACGGTGAAAATCCCTGAGTCACCACAGTCTGGCGCCTATTCGGGTAACTGAAGGAGAATTTAGCACGGCCTATGCATCTAACCAGCATGTCTTTTGCATCATGGGAAGAAACCAGAGCATCCGGAGGAAACCCACACAGACACAAGGAAATCATGCAAACTCTACACAGTGACCCAAGATCCTGGCACTGTAAGATAGCAATGCTAATCACTGTGCCAACTGTGCTGCCCTATGGTGGGTAAGAGGTCTGACAACACCAATTTTAAATCCAACCAATTTATTTGATAGTAAACTTGCTAGCTTTTGGCATTTGTGCCTTCGTCAGGCGAAAGCTTTTGGAGACCAGAACACCTCATTCGCCTGACGAAGGCACAAATGCCGAAAGCTAGCAAGTTTACTAACAAATAAATCAGTTGGATTTAAAATTGTTGTTGTCAGACCTCTCACTGAGCTTACCCCAGTCCAACGCCGGCATCTCTACATCATCGCCCTATGGTGGGTCAGGCATGACCATGGAGACGTTGGCTGAAATGCCAGCTTGTTCATGGAGGGGGTCACTTGAAATGCCAGGCCTGTCTATAACTCTATTTCTCTCACGATTGGTTGTAAATTGGTGCTCCCAGACATTCTGTAACTTAATTTCCTCCATGTACTGGGCACAACGAATACAGTTGGGTACAATAACTGGATGCATGCGAAGAGTTAAAATATAAAACATATAAACAGATTTTACCAGAAAGTAACTGTGCGACCAGTCTAGCTGTAGTGATGTTTTAAACCAGCAATTCTCCACTTGCATGTAGCGCAGATTGTTTTTTTTTTAAATCGTCAGGAAAGTAAGCTGTTCCTTTCCATTGTCTCAACGTTTCCCTCCGAGTTAGTGCTTCGAAAACCGCTCACCGACACAGCAAGTTCAGAGACATTTCTTGTTGCTTCTTTTTGGACCCCTCTCCAACTCAAAGTCGTCTTTTGGTCTTTCTCTCCCCCTCTTGCTCTCCTCCTCTTTCTCGTACATTCTTTTTCCATAACGTAAGCCGTTGGAAAAGCTCCCGCCAATGTCACATGTAGTTGGAAATTTTGACTGTATTAAGATTAGGACTGCACATGTTGACAGTGGTCGGAAACCGCTGGTTTTCATCTTCAGTGTATAGTTGCTTTGACAGCTGTCTCCGGCACTAACGTGTAAACTTTATTTTCTTCATTTGCTTTAGTGTTTTTTTTCCCTCTGTCTTTGATCAACGGTGCAGAAAGTTAATTGCCGTAGTTGTCCCTTAATACAATTCTGAAAATAAAGCCAATATATTTTTACCCCAATAATAATCCAAGCGCTTTTGGCATTCTTTTCAAAAGTAATCAGCAGAGTAATGTTTATGTTGGGTCCATGTATTTTACATTAAACGTGAATATAGAAATTCAAACAGCGTTCATCTTTACTAATGTAAAAAAATAGAATTAAATTGGCAGCATTAACCTTCCAGATGGAGTTTGGTGCACTGAAGCACTATTCAATTGCCAAGAAACACAGCCTCCTCGGGGAAGGAACCTAATCTCTCAACATCAATCGTTTAAACCAGGTACTCTGTTAACTTTGTGATTCATTTTCATTTGCAGCAGATGTTCATTGTACTTTGCATAAAATGTATTGTAGTTTTGACTGGGCCTACAGCTCTTTCATTTTTTTTGATTTATCTTAGATTCAAATAATAAAAAACGATCTTTAGCAAGCTTGTGTAAGTTTTATCTATTTCTATGTGCAAGTCTTTATGCATGACTGCATCATGAAACGTGGAAAGCGATCAGGGTGAGACTTCAAGATGGATTGTCCGGAATTATGTTGAAATCTACAATTGTCACAGTTTTGGAAGATTCAATTTTTAAACAATCTTTCCACTTTCAAAATACTTAGTGAATGGAAAGCAGATTTAGCTATTAAGAGAGGGTGAGACTGGAAATGGTCATTGTTAGCTCTCTGGGTGTGTTCAACCTCCAATTTCTTCTTTTGAGAGTTTATTCTATGATGTAACTCTGGAAATGTTTGTTAAGCAACAGAAGTAACAGTTAGCAAAGCTGGCTCCGTGTGGTTTCTGTTCTTGATAGAGCCTAGGGCTACAAGTCTTATCTTGCCATCTCTCTGTTAGCTCTGTGATTGTCTTCTCTTGGTTAAACTCCAACAGGTTTATTTGGCAACACAAGCTTTTGGAATGCTGCTCCTTCATCATGTGAGTGAGGATTTGTGTTCACAAACAGGGCATAGATAGACACAAACTCAATTTACAAGATAACGGTTGAACTATGAGCCTTTACAGATAATCAATTCTTCAAGGTACAGACAACGTGAGCGGAGAGAGGGCCAAGCATAAGTTAAAGAGATGTGTATTGTCTTCAGCCAGGAGACTTAGTGAGATTTTGCAAGCCCAGGCAAGTCGTGGGAATTACAGATAGTGTGGCATGAACCCAAGATCCCGGGTCGAAGTTGTCCTCATGTAAGCAGAACTTGGCTATCAGTTTCTGCTCAGTGACTCTGCTCCAAGTAGAGAGGGTCTCCAAGAAGATGTGCTTCCCCAGTCTCCAACACTAGCATCTCCACAATGCCACCTTCTTCCAGCAGGATCACAATATCTTGTCATCAATTTCAAAGTCAGCATGCCAGGCAGCTCAAAATTGGTGCTTTTCAACTCTTCCCAAGATAGAACGCATCCGCAAGATCAGAAGTGTTCCTGCACTTTAATTAGCTTCAGCAGTGCCAATACTTGGTTGATTTAAATGGTGCATAATCAGCTTCTGGTTGCTTTCTTAAGGGTGATGGTCATCTAATGATGTAATTTCCTATTGCCTCCTTACTGGCCTTCTAAAGTTTTTTTTAAGTTTATTTTTTAGTGTGACAAGCAGGCTTACATTAACATTGTAATGAAGTTACTGTGAAAATCCCCTAGTCATCACACTCTGGCGTCTGTTCAGGTACACTGAGAGAGAATTTAGCATGGCCAGTGCATCTAGTCAGCATGTCTTTCAGATTGTGGAAGGAAACCAGAGCACCCAGAGGAAACCCACATAAACATGGGGAGAACCTGCAAACTGCACACAAAGAGTGACCCAAGCCGGAAATCAAACCTGGGTTCCTGGTCCTGTGAGGCAGCAGTGTTAACCGCTATACCACCGTGCCACTCACATGATATATTCAATGACTAATCCCACCACTAACGTGATCTGGGAGGATGATTTAATAAAACCAGTTATTGAAGTAAGTTGAATGATGACGGTCTTCTATATATCGAGCAAACTGTAGCCACCTCGCTGTAGTGTTTGTAGCATTCAAGCACAAGACTTGAATTCTATCCATCAGAGTTCTAGGTTTCTGAACAAATTCTAAATTCTTAAGCAATTGTTGTAAAGAGACAGAAAAGTAAAACTGACAGCGTAACAAATTCTAGATTCCTTTCTGTCAGCACTAGGTTGCAGCACAAAACAAGAACATTCAAAAACCTTATTCCAAACTGCTGACGGAGAAAAGGAAAGGGAACTGAACTGGTTACTTAAAGTGTTTTAAGTTTATTTATTAATGTCTCAAGTATGCTTACGTTAACACTGCAACAAAGTTGCTGTAAAAATCCTTCAGTCAGCACATTGCAGTTCCTGTTTGGCTACATTGAGTGAGAATTTAGCATGGATAATGTGCCTAACCAGCATGTCTTTTTGGACTGTGAGAGAAAACTGGAGCATCTGGAGGAAACCCATGCAGACAAGGGGGAACATATAGACTCCATGCAGATAGCAACCCAGGCCAGGAATTGAACCTGGGTCTCTGGTGCTGTGAGGCAGCAATGCTAACCACTATGACACCGTACTGACTAATGTATCAGTTAGATGTGGGAATGTCCCTCTGATTATGCATTTCATTAAAATTCTGGCTTTCCACGTGAGGTGATGAGATGTGTTAAGAAATTTACTTTGTTTATTTGAGATAAGAGAACGCAGGATGTCATGTCTAGTAATTTAACATTTACGCTCATTGTTCCAAATGTCTAACTGATATCCTGTGGAGTTCTTATTACAGAGGTACATATCCCTACTTTTTAACTATTGGACCTACTTTGTGATTATATGTTTTTGTAGTAGCTGCCAGTGCTTAGGAGAAATTAATTAAAAAGAGTAAAAGAGTACGAATGGCACATTGCCTCAACTAATACACAAATTACAAAGTTAACACATACGTTAAGATCTAAACATAAGACGTATACAATCTGTAAAGACTCTGGGTGTGTTAAATCTGAGGTAGCATGTTACACTTACAAAATATACCATGACACGTTCCATTTTCCTAAGTAATAATAGTAAAGAGAACTACATAGTGCTGAAACTCTCACTCCCTCAACTCTGATGAAGGGTCATCCAGACTCGAAACATTTGCTTTGTGCTCCTGCTATAGATGCTGTCAGACTTGCTGAGATTTTCCAGCATTCTGCTTTTGCTTGATTCCAGTATTCATAGTAATTTGCTTTCATCTTAGTGTAATACTAGGTAGTTCTGTCAGACCTGCTGAGATTTTCCAGCATTTTCTGTTTTTTTTGCTGTACACAGTATTACAACTGATGCCAGATGAAATGCCCAATTTGTCATAACTAGAATGGGACCCCAAATTTTTAACAATCTTTATAATTTTGTGTTTTTCAAGTCCAATTATATTTACTGTTTAGAAGGAGCCAATTTAATCAGATTTTCTTAGTCAAAGTTTATTGGCTATTAAAACCTGAGGAGAAATAGTAAAAGCACAACACACACATAACACACAACTCAGAAACAAGAAGCTCTACTCCTTATCGTAAAACTATGACCCCTTATTTTAGATTGCCCTATAAGAGGAAGCAACCACTCCACGTGTACTTTGTCAATCCCCTTTATCATCTTTTATACCTCAAGTAGATCTCATCTCATTCTTCTAAACTCTACAGAGTATTGGCCTAAACTGTTCAATCTGTCTTCATAAGGCAATCCTTACCTCTAGAATCAATCTTGTGAATCTCCTCCAAACCACCTCCAATGCCACTACATCCATCCTCAAATAAAGGGGCCAAAACTGTACACAATACTCCAGGTGCTGTCTCACCAAAATGTTGTATAGTTGCAGCAATACTTCCTTACTTTTATGCTCTATTCCTTTAGCCATAAGTGCTAAAATTCCATTTGCCTCCTCTATTGCCTGCTGTACCTGCATACCAGTATTCTGTGTCTCGTGCAAGAGAACAACCACTTCCATCTGTCCCTTGGCAATTCACAGTCTCTTCCCATTTAGATAATAAGTTGCCTTTCTATTTTCCCATTCCAAATGGATAGCCTCACAGTTATCCATGTTAAACTCCATCTGCCACATTTTGGCCCACTTACCTAACCTATCTATTATTTCTTATTTTTTCATTGCAACTTGCTTTCATACCTATTTTAGTGTCATCTGGCTGTAGTACCTTCTGTCCCTGCTTCCAAGTCATTAATATAGATTTTAAATATTTGGAGACCAAGAACTGAATCCTATGGCACCCTTCTAGTTACATTTTGCCAACTGGAAAAATACTCCTTTATCCTTATTCTCTGCCTTCTGTCATTTAGCCAGTCTTATATCCAAGCTAATAAACCACCCCTAACCCCCTACGATCTTACCTTATGTATTTAATTTCTATGCAACTTTTATCATCGCCCTCCTGAAGTCCAGATGAACTACATCAACATGATCCTCATTATCCACTTGGCTTGTTATATCTTTGAGGAATGCAAATTAGTCAAACATGATTTACCCTTCATAAAACCATGCTGTCTCTGATAGATTGTGTTATGACTTTCCAAATGTCTTGTTATTACTTCCTGAATAATGGATTAACAATTTTGCAACACAGACATTAAGCTAACTGGTCTATAGTTTCCTACTTTCTGCCTTCCTTTCTTTTTTTTGATTAAGTGCATCTATTTATCCTCTCCTGAGTAGGGTGTGTCCCTCACAGGTCCGGCTGTGTCTGCTCTGGGAAAGTGAGTGTAGACCCTGGCTCTCTATTTATCCTCTGCTCAGTACAATGTGTCCCATGTATTTTAAAAACATACACATCATTCCTTGGGTGTCTGTGAGGTATAGATGGTGTTACATTACGGTTGGGGATTCTGATGGAGCTGACTTTAGCAAATGCCCAATTAGTTGGCAACATTTGTTGCCTTATCCCAGAAGGAGAGATCCTGATTCTCTAGGATAGCTGTAGAGGTTGTCCTACTTCCTTTTTGCTTGTTGCTTCAGCTAAAGCTCTGCCTCTAACAAAGGTAGAGAGCGAGAAAAAATACCCCTGCTTATGTAGGGTGACTGTTTCTTCTTCTTATCACATATACAGCACCCCCACCGTTAGTCTGCAGCTAGCTTTTTAACCCATTTTTTTCTCTATTCCCAGGACGGGGAGAAAGACATGTATTGCACACAAAGTCTGTTTTTCTTTAATCTCACACCATTTTACACATTCTGAGATATAAATCAATAGAAGATAGATTTTTGGCTGACTGCTGTGATGTACAAATCAGCCTTGTCTTCGTAACCACAGGATATTAAATTCCAGTCCTTAGCATTTTTCACATCTGCTGACCAGGAAAGAGATGAGATTCATTCTCATCACATTATAGGGCAAAAAATATAAAACAAATTATCTACATGCATTCTCAGTAATTCCTATAGTATTGATCAATAACCAAATGACACTAAGCTGTTTTAGGCTTTGGATAACCTTTTCGTATAGTTTCATTTTTATCTTCTTTCATGTGGTTGCCTACATTCATTTACAAATTAGCCTGGTCTCAGAATTTCAAATTATTTTTTGCAAAAATATACTTCATGTTGCTTTATCTCATAGTCATCTCTGGTCAGTAACCTTCTTTCAGTCCCTTGTTGTAATGCTGGATTCAGTATCATCAGTGGAATTTGATTGTTTTACCTGACAGTTATCTCCCAAATTGCTGATAAGGGTCAACCTGCTGATGCAGTGTTTTCCTCTTGCCCCAGGCTATCTAAGGCTCTTCCTTTTATTTGGCTGCTTTGCTGAGCCGGGCTTGTCAATTTTAACTCTTTGCCTACCTTTGTACCCATGATGTAGAGATGCCGGCGTTGGACTGGGGTAAACACAGTAAGAAGTCTGACAACGCCAGGTTTAAATCCAACCGATTCAAATAAATCGGTTGATCTTAAACCTGGTGTTGTCAGACTTCTTACAGTGTTTCCCTTTGTACCCACCAGCCTATTGGCTTAATCACAAGCAGTGTACGGATTGAATTGCTAGGAGGTTGGTTGACTATGCTTTGACTTCCACCTTTTCTAGGAATTCTGATTTTTAGTGAGTTTTTTGTCAATACAGTTCTGGTTGAGGCGTAATGCTTGTTATGTTTCATCTGGTTAATTAGGACGATTTCTCTTTGTGATCTCCATAGGTATTATCTGCTTTGGGACTGGTTACCTTCCCTTTCTCCTGTGAAAATCTGATTCCTGTGGTGGGAATGAGTGGTAACCCAAGTTTAAGCTTTGGTCTGAATTCAGTTCTGGTACCTTCCCTTTAATGGACTCTGCCTTGATACTGCAGAGGTTTTTGTAGTTGAGGGTTGAAACTTTCTTATTTGATTCACTGGGGCTAGCTCCATATAAATTTCACTGGTGTATCCCTTGTGGTTTTCGTAAGTTTTGCTACTTTAGGGTAGACTTGCCTCTCTTCCTCTTTTGGTTTAGGAAGGGGTATTTCCTTCAGCCTATCCCATGCGCTCGGGAACACCACTGATCTCTGGCGGAGATTCAGCTCCTGCTGTACTCCCCTGTTATTCTACAACTAAGTGGGGCAACACCCTCACACATCTGTTGGCCTTTCTGGAAATTTCCCTGCTCCTTATTTAAATTTGCCAAGGATTGAGCCATCAAACAGAACATTAGTTCATTTGCACCCTCTGCTGTCTTGGGAATTTGCATTCCCTAACTTGTCCCACATCTCCTGAAACATTGCAACCTCCAAAAGGATGTTCATCTCCTGCTGCACTCCCTTGTTGCTCTTCAACTGAGTGAGGCATTTCCCTCATTATTTCCTTTTCTTGTCCCCAACTAAATCTGCCTTGAAGCTGTTTGCCAAACAGATCTATCCCTGTCCTATTTTTTAAACTTCACAGGTCCTCTTGGACCTCTTATTTTTCTGCTGGTCTACTTTTTATCTTTTTAACTTCCTCAGATTCTACCCTGTCTCTTTATATTTCTGCTAGCTTGTCTTCGGTCCTTATAACTTTGAGGGGCTCCGCAACTGGACATGGCACCTCTCTCACTGCCTCCTTACATCTCTAGGGACTCCTGTTATGACCACAGGGTGGCATGGTGGCACAGTGATTAGCACTGCTGATTCATGCTTGGGCCACTGTCCATGCAGAGTCTGCACATTCTTCCTGTGTCTGACTGGGTTTCCTCTAAGTGCATTGTTTCCTCACACAGTCCATAGGATGTGTTGGTTAGGTGCATTGGCCATGCTAAATTCTCCTTCAATGTACCTGAACGGACGCTGAGTGTGGTGACTGGGAGATTTTCACTGGAACTTAATTGCAGTGTTAATGTAAACCTACTTGTGACACTAATAAATAAAACAGCTGGTGCTATTTATTTGCTGAGAAAACCTGTCTTACTGATCATAATGATTTTTGTATTTCGAAATAATGTGGAAAAGTTACCGATCCCAAAAGCAGAGAACTCCAGTAACACCTTTATGGTTAAAGAAAAATAAAAGATTTATGAACAACAAGAAATAAGATAACCACATAATATTGAGGTTATACAGTTAAAACAGTCGAACAAAACATCTCACGCCAAAAAGTACTTGGTCAAAGCACAGAAATAAATTGTCTTCTTAGCAACAATTGCCTTACAGATTTTTAACTATAAATATCCAATAATGTTACCCAGGGCAAAACTGCTATCATTTTAATAATGGTATGCCACATGGCTCATTAAACCGATCCACTAATTTTGCAGTTGAGTATCCCGGATTTGGGGACATCATAGCATCAGCACACCTAAAGTGCAATAGGCCAGACTTGTCCTGGGCGAAGCACCTACTTGATCAAGGTTTCACACTGCCAGGTAATCCACTCTGCTGGGGAAACTAAAGCAGGTTCAGAAACAAACTGCTTTTGAATACATTCTTGGCTTGACTGATTGGCTGTCACAACATTTATACCTTCTCTGAGCATAGAGATGACCTCAGGACATCTCCCCCACCTAGTCACCTCAACACAATGTTTTTCCTTAAGTATCCTTTTCCTCTTTCACCTCAGATTCCGTTGTCCACAATCACTTCTTTGAACTCAACAAGCAGGATTTTCCGGCCATGCTTGCCCCAAGATCAGAAAATCCTGGCCAATGGACCTTTGCATGGTTCCCCCTACCCCAACCTGCTATGAATCCTGAGGTGGACAGGACAGGAAAATTCCACCTAACTTCTCTGAAATATAAAAATATTTCCTGTTTTCCCATTGCCTTCACTTTTGAGTCAATAAAATTTAATAATGTTCCCCAGTTTACTTATGAAATCTTTGAAGTTGTAAAGGCCTTTTGTCACTCCTAAACGCCCCTTTGAAAATTAAGAACTAAAAAGTGAAGTATTTACCTATCTCCTAATGCAAATTTTAAACCCAATTTATTTATTTGAAAATCTAACCTCACTATAGGCTCTCATTACAACTCATTACAATCTGTCATCTTACTCTTTCATCTTTCACCACTCACAGTGAAGTTGTCTCTATTAAACTTTCCCCAGTTTAATTAATCATGGATGCGTGCACATATAGACATACAGCCTTCTTTACAGAATACCACAATTTTCAAAAAAAAATTAATCCATCATCATACTCCCTTGGTCCCTGTTTAATTCTGTAAAAACGTATCTTGTAACTGAATTTCTGGGTCATCTTCTTTGCTCCTTTTAAATTCCATCAGTCTTTTCTGGGCTCTTGTTAATTTTATATATTTGGACCATTTAAATTCAAGAAGTTGTTTCTTAACTATTCCCACCCTCACTGGTTCTATTGCCTCCTTTTGGGCCCCTGAACACTTTCCAGCTCTCTATATCTATGTAAACATTGGCTGTGCATTCTCAGCATCTTTTGATTGCAGATAGTTCTTGCCTAACCACTGCAACTGGCTCTGGAGTCCCACTTAAAGCCTCTGAACTATGCTGGTTTCACTGTATTCTTACAGATCATGACTGCCTTCCTCTGACCCATTCAGTTTCTTTTGACTTAAGTAATTTTACCTGTTTGCTTGGAAGTATTATTTTATCTGATGCCTCTATCTTCCTGTCCGGTTCATGTAGTCTTCATCGGAAAGTTTCCTTTCTTTCACTATTTTCTCTCTCTCTTTCTCTCTCTCATCTCTCATTATCTAATTCATTTCACCGTTTGAGCTGCATTATCAACAGTTCTGCTATTTTTTGTAGTATTGCCTTACATCTGTGATGCAATTTCCTGGACAAGAGCTGTAATATCATACCTTATGTAGCTTTTAAGGACAGCCCTAATTCTAAGTGCTCTTTGAGGAACATTGCTTTTAAGTTCTCAAAATTAATGTCCCCTCCTCCTAGGTAAGCGTTGGCGTCAAATTTGGAATTTTTAAACTTCAGTAGTACAGACTCAAGAAAACCTTTTTTGCATTTTTGTAAATTGGTTTCAAAGGAAAAGTAATTTCCCCACTCCAATTCTTTGTTTCATCTATGGGAAAGATCTCTGGCAAGAGCCCAATTTGTTACAACTGGTCCGAGATGAGATTCCCCATTTGTTAAACTTTCAGAAAAGATCCCTCAATTGTTATAACTGAGGATGGACACTAATTTTCTTAAGGTCATGTGTGAGGGAAATGAGCTGGCTTTCCTCTTTATTCATCCCCCATTGGTTCGTCACTACAGGTTTGTTTAAAAATCCTTTCCCCGTGGATACCTTTTCCCAATGTATTTACCTTTTAGAAGGAACCAATTTAACCAGGTTTTCTTGAATCAGAGAAAGAGTCAGTTCATTCATTACTAAAACCCAAGGAAAATCATAAAAACATGACATGCACGTACCCAGATCAGAAATGAGAAGTTAGCAGTCCAAAAAAAAAATATATACAATTCAGCTCTGGGCTTGTCTGTGAGGTGCAGATGGTGGTATGTTGCAGCCATTAGTTAGGTGACTTTGGCAGAGCTGACTCAGGCAGACTCATAATCTGTTGGAGACACTTGTTATCTTATCTCAGAAAGGGAGATTCTGGTTCTGCAGGATGGCTGTTTCTTCTTCTTCTTGTCACCCATACAGCATCCCAGCAATTATCTTTTTAACCCATTTTTCTCTCTGTATTCATTGGAGGGGAAAAAAAGCATGCCTTTGGAAAGCATCCTTTCTCATTGTGTCTCAATTTGGTATGACAAGAAGGAGGAAGCATGAAACTACTAAATGTCATTAATGAAGCTCAAGTCCATCACACAAACTAGCCTCCCATCCATTGACTCAGTCTACACTTCATTCTGCCTTGGCAAAGCATCCAGCATAATTAAGGGCCCCATGCACCTTGGACATACTCTCTTCCTCATTTATCCTCGGGAAAGAGACACAAAATTCTGAGGTCATGTACCAAATGTCTTGAGAGCAATTTCTTTTCTGCTGCCATCAGACTTTTGAATGGATCTACCTCATATTAAATTGATCTTTCTCTATACTTTAGCTATGACTGTAACACTATATTCTGTACCCTCTCCTTTCCTTCAAAAAATAATACTTTTCACTGCATATTACTACATGTGACAATAATAAATCAAATCAAAACAAAATCAGAATCTGTTTTTCTTTTATCTCAGAACATTTTACATTCTGTGAGATATAAATCAATACGAAATAGATTTTTTAAATGACTGCTGAGATGTGGAAAACAACCACAGGATATTAATGTTCAGTCATCGGCATTTTTCATATCTTCATTTCAAGTGTCTCAAGTGAAATAGGGCTTGAAGCTCTGCAGATGCCAAATTCTCTCAGGACCAGTCTGTCTGGTATAACCTGCAGCAGAATTTTCTAGGAAGTGGTCACTTTTACATTATTAGCCATCTTTTCATCAGTCTTTATTTGTATTTATTTTTCAAAACATGTCTTCTTTTAATTACTGTTCAATTAATTAGTCAAATCTTGGGGATATAGTTAAATTTGGATGACCAAGGATAGTTTTGACATTTCAGTAAATTAATACCTGAGATATATAAATAATACAAGTTAAGTCAAACATTGCCATTAACTCTCTATAAAATTTATTGATCTCAGCAACAGGAAAGCAACTGGTTGGTGAGTAGCTGGTGAGTCTTTATTGAGACCCAAGTCTTAAGTATATTTCTGTAAGTCAGTTAATAGTCCAATAAATTGAGGCATGGCAGGCATCTCAGTCCCATGCAATGCATATCCTGTTCCATGTGGGAACTCCAGATCATGACAAACACATGTGCAGGAAGTGTTATCAGCTGCAGCAGCTCGAGATCCTGGTTTCAAAGTTTAAAAAGCAGCTAGCGCCACTGCGATGCATCTAGATAGTTGATAATTTTTGAATAACACATTTCTAGATGTGATTGTCCACAGCTTAAGCCTATGCGGGTCAATAGGGAGTTGATGACCTATTTTTATTTCCTTGTCTATGAATGGTGTGGTTTGTGCGTATAGCGCACAAGAAACAATATTTTTCACATTATACTAATATATGTGACAATAATAAATCAAATCAAATCAAATCAAGCAGTCAAGGAGAACAATACAAGAAGTACAGAAGGTCTCCAACCAATATTCAATTTTGTATAACGGTGAAAGTGATTGTTCCACTGGGAAGTGCATTTAGAGTCACATAAATGGCACTGTGGCTGGCTGATGTATACAGTGGGCAGGAAGGAGATTGGCAAAACAATAGTGATAGAAAATTAGGGGAACAGACAGGCATTTCTGCAACCATGGGCCACCCAGGTTGCTTTATTGCCTCCTTAACATCAGGGCAAAGAAGGTTACTTTGTGGTTGTAGAGTGCTCAAAGGGTGATTGGTGAGCAGTCAGAGGTCATGATCCATATAAATACCAATGACATAGGTAGGCAGAGAGATTAATTCCTACTGACAGGGATCAGGGAAAGAAATCAACAAGTAGGACCTCATTGTTAATAATTTTGGGATTATTTGTAGTGCCACTTGCTTATGCACACAAAAATAGGTGGATAGAACCAAGGAATATGTGACTGAGCAGTTGTGCAGGACTCCTGGGACACTGGTACTGGTTTGGGGGAGATGGTACCTGGATTGACTGGGTGGGTTGCACCTGAACTGAATTGGGATCAGTATCTTTGCTGGATGGTTTGGTAATGCTATCAGGGAGGGTTTGCACGAACTTGGTAGGATGATGGGAACCATGAGGCAACGTTAGAGTGGATAAACAAAGTGCAGAAAAGGAGAAAGATAGCACTAGCATAAGAAAAGTAAGACATTAAGTGAAGTCAGAGCAAAAGAGAAGCAACAATTTGTACGTACATGAACACAAAGATGTGCTAAATCTTTCTATTGTGCGGCATAATTATAGTCCCTCCACAAAGTGTTGCATCCTCTCAGCATTTACTCTGGCAATTCCCCGCAATATCATATGTTTCAATAAAAGCACTTCTCGCTCTTTTAAACTCCAATGAATATAGGCTCAGCCTTTCCTTATAACATCACCACTTCATCCCAAGAGTCGACTGAATGAACATGCTCTGAACTGCTTCTGATATAATTATATCTTTTTTCAAGTAAGGAGGCCAAAATGCCACACAGTGTTCTAGATGTGGCCTCACCAATGCCCTGTGCAACTATAGCAAAACTTCCTTACTTTGATATGCCGTTCCCCTCGCAACAAATGACAACATTCCATTTACACTGCTGTAATTTCCTTGCAGTCTTGTTGCTCGATATCCTTCCTATGAGTTGTTTCTACCACTCCTCCTCTTCATTTCCTCCCAGTTCTTTCCATTTTTAAGTCGGGTCTGCTTTCAATATCACATTTTCTGTGTTTTCAACATCACATTCTTGCTTAGCTATTGCACTGATTAAGAACATCACAGGGCTGGAGAGAGAGAGGATATTTTAGTAGGGTCTATTTGGTTCGAACTAAAAAACAATAGAGAGATTCAATTATTCTCCTAAATGTATTCAAGAGGCCACTAAACTGTAGGAACAATGATGCAAAGCTTGAAGTATTGTGAACCACAAGGAAGGCAGAGATAACTTCAAAATCACGGACAAGCTGATGGAATGAACAGATACATGGTACCGGATTTTAATGTGGAGAAGTAGCAAGTGACACTTGAGAAGTAGTGTATGATAAAGAGTACAATTCTAAAGGGAATGCAGAGGAACGTGGAGGTTATATTCACATATTGTTGACGGTGTCAGGGCAGGGTGAGAAAGTGCTTAGTAGGGCATGCATGATCCTGAGCATTATCAATAGAGACAGAGAGGCAATAGTGAACATTTATAACACACTGATTCAATCTCAACCTTTTTATTCTTTCATGGAATATGGGTATCGCTGGCAAGGCCAACATTTGTAGGCAATCGCTTTTGGTCTTGAACCACGGCGACTGCTCAACCATTTCAAAGGAATTTTAAAATTAACCAATAGAATGCCAGGTCCAATTTTGGGCACGCTTTAAAAAGTATGTAAGCCATTGGAAAAGGTGCAGAAAAGATTCACAAGAATAGTTCCGGCAATGTGGGACTTAAATTACAAGGATAAATTAGAGACAATGGGTAGTCCGCCATTCAGAAGGTTGACAGAAGGTTTGTTAGAGGTGTTCAACATCATGAGATAGAGTAAAAATGGAGAAACTGTTCCCATTGGCAAAAAGATCAAGAACTGGAGAACATTGATTAAAAGTGATTGGCAAAAAAACGAATGACAAGATAAGAAAAATAAATGAATAGTTAGGATCAGGAATGTATGGTTTGTGTGTGTGTGGCTTTCAAAAGGGAATTGGATAATTATCTGAGAAAATTGTAGGGAAAATGTGGGGAGTGAGACCAGCCAAGTTCCTTTTGAAGAGAGCTGGCACAGTTGCAAAGGGGCTGAATGGCTCTCTTCTTTCTGTTGATTTGATTAAAATACCAAATTGGAACACTCTGTGTGGCCACAATGCTTTAATATTATTTGTGTTGCTTTTCTCATTGTTTTTAAGATAGGAGAGTTGATGGTTTTAGTAATATTTGGGTTGTGCATTTTTTAAAGCTTCTTAATGTACAATTCACCTAAAATGACTGAAAAACAATAGCAAAATGTGAATGTATTCACAAGAAGTGACAAAACAGGAATTCCCATTGTCAATATTTATAACTGCTATACTTTCCATAGACTTTGATTTTAGGAACACATGCCACTCCTGTTACTATTTAGGTTTCTATTATGGCACAATGCACTTTGAATAGGCTGCCAAAAATTTACTTACCTTTCATTTTTGTGTTAACATTTCAGAAGTGCACAACTTGATTTGAAAACCTAAGGAATAAGAAGTAGGAAGACTTGGTGCCCATTTTACATTTGTACAATAGGCATCTGAGGATCCAAAATGGCAAGTGGTTTGAGTTTCTTTATTCCTCCCAGAGTTGCTGCACCCTCCCTATTGAAAAGTTCCTCTACAGTTAGCAGCTGAATCAGAATGAGATATATAGTCAATGACATTGATGTATTTGTTTTATCCTACAGGTACTTCTGTCTGCCTTGTCTAACAAGGGGTGTACACGCGATGGGTCATGAGAGGGCTGCTCCTGGATTTTTCGAGAGTATCCTAGTGCTTCACGTCGTTAGTGTATGCTTGACCTGGACCAGTTGATGAGCAACACGACAGCTCAGTGACTATTGCTCTGCTGTGCAGATACATGGATTTGGGCCTGTGTCTGTGGGAGTTTGCGCATTCTCCCCATGCTTGCTCTCCGGGTGCTCCCCATTTTCTCTGGCTGCTCCGGTTTCCTCCCACATCCCAAAGATGTGCTCTTAGGCTGATTGGCAGAACAAATTCTCCCTAAATTGTCTCAAATTTGGTTCTAATGCATAGATCTATAAACATAGACAGGGATGACAGGGATCATGGGTAGAAGTGGGAACAGCGAGGTGGCGGCATGGGCTTGTTGGGCCGAAGGGTTTCTCGTGCTGTTTTGTGCTTTGTTCTTTGTTCTAAATTGCGGCCTTATTTACCATTTCAGGTCCATGTCAAAGTTTGCATAACAATATTGAAATACAGGCTGAGGAGTTCTGCTTATGTGCTGGTCATCAACTTCCTTATCAATCAAAGCTTTTAAAGCATAATGGGTAGTCTGCAGTTTGTAAGTTTTCTGCTGTTTGCTCATGTAAAAAAAAACATCTGAGTACCGAGAGTGTTGAGATTCTTTGAGGAGTGGAAAAGTATCATATAAATTCAGTTTTTTGTTTGATTGTTTGATGTGGTTCTAACTTTTTTCTTTGATGAATGCTTTATAATCTCAGTGTTAGATATGAAGGTGAGGCATGTGCAATAAAGCCTACCCTGCCACAGAATACAGCATTTAAACTGGTGTATAATTAATGAGGTTAGAGTTTGAAGATATGATTTCATTTCCCTAACCTCCCTAACTTCCGTAACGAGAAGCAGCCCAACATGAGACTAGTACCAGATAGGAGAATTCCACTATGAGTGAAACTAATGGCATTGGGAAGGCCCCTTGTTTCCATCTTACCCATTTTCTCATTTGCCAGGACTCCCACTTTCTTAGCTTGTAAAGCTCTCTTAATTTCAAGGATGTTTCTGTTCATTAGTTCATGAATTAGTGGATCATTCACTCAGAATTCCTGTTATGTCAATGTATTTAGTTCCTTTCCCCTTCTTCATTAACATGTCTATCTATTTCTTCAGATTTAGAATGGACTGGAACCAGAAGTTAACTGGTCTGCTCTCGCTAAAGATGCTGATTGACTTGCTGGCCTTGCCAGCTTCACTTTTATTACATCCAGATTAATTTTGTTTCAACAAATCTGGAAAAGATGAACAGGACTTGGTTTCAAAATAGAACTCAGTAAGAATTTAGCAACACCAATTTATAATCCAACCGATTTATTTGATAGTAAAAAAGCGAGCTTTCGACTCCTGTGTCTTCTTCAGGCAAGTGCAGTGTTCTGGTCTGCAATAGCACACATCAGCACAGACAGTCAGAGATTGCTGATTAGAATGCGAATCCTTACATCTAACCTGCTATTGAAGTGTTAAAGTGGCTAACAATGTGTGTGAAGGGAATCCTGAGCATTGTTAGAGAATTGTGTATTTTCTCCAGACAGCACAGTAAGTGAGGTTTTTTGCTAACCCAGGCAAGTTACGGGGGTTACAGATAGTGTGTCATGAAGCCAAGATCCCTGTTAAGACCGTCCTCATGTGTGCGGAACTTGGCTATCAGTCTCTGCTCAGCGACTCTGCGCTGTCGTGTATCACGAAAGCCCCCTTGAAGAACATTTACCCGCAGGTCGGAGGCCGAATGCCCATGACTGCTGAAGTGTTCGCCCACAGGAAGGGAACTGTTTTGCCTGGTGATTGCTGAGCGATGCTCATTCATCCGCTGTCGTAGTGTCTGCATGGTCTCCCCAATATACCATGCTTCGGGACATCCTTTCTTGCAACGTATTAGGTAGACAACGTTGGCCGAGTTGCAAGAGTATGTACCGTGTACCTGGTGAATGGTATCCTCACGTTTGATGATGTCGTCCATGTCTATGATCCGGCATGTCTTGCAGAGGTTGCTGTGGCAGGGTTGTGTGGTATTGTGGTCACTGTTCTCCTGAAGGTTGGGTAGATTGCTGCGAACAATGATCTGTTTGAGGTTGTGCGGTTGTCTGAAAGCAAGAAGTGGGGGGGTGGGGATGGCCCTAGCGAGATGTTCATCGTCATCAATGATATGTTGAAGATTCCGGAGAAGATGTCGTAGCTTCTCCGCTCCGGGGAAGTACTGGACAACAAAGGGTACTCTGTCCACCGTGTTCGTCTTCCGAGGAGGTCAGTGCGGTTTATCGTTGTGGCACATCGGAACTGTCGATCAATGAGTCGAGCGCCATATCCTCTTCTCACGAGGGCATCCTTCAGCGTCTGGAGGTGTCTGTCACGATCCTCCTCATCTGAGCAAATTCTGTGTATACGGAGGGCTTGTCCATAGGGAATGGCTTCTTTAACGTGTCTAGGGTGGAAGCTGGAGAAGTGGAGCATTGTGAGGTTGTCTGTCGGCTTGCGGTACAGTGAGGTGCTGAGGTGACCGTCCTTGATGGAGATGCGTGTGTCCAAGAATGCAACCGATTCTGGAGAATAGTCCATGATGGTGGGATGGAATCTGTTGATATCATCATACAGTTGTTTCAATGATTGTTCACCATGAGTCCAAAGGAAAAAGATGTCATCAATGTATCTAGTATATAACCTTGGTTGGAGATCTCGTGTGGTGAAGAAGTCTTGTTCGAACCTGTGCATGAAGATGTTGGCATACTGAGGTGCGAATTTGGTCCCCATGGCTGTTCCGTGTGTCTGGATGAAAAGCTGATTGTTGAAGGTGAAGACATTGTGGTCCAAGATGAAGCGGATGAGTTGTAAAATTGCATCCGGAAACTGGCAGTTGTTGGCATTGAGTACTGAGGCAGTTGCAGCAATACCATCGTCGTGGGGGATGTTGGTGTAGAGCGCCGAGACATCCATTGTGACAAGGAGTGTCCCTGGTTCAACTGCTCCATGTGTGCTGAGTTTCTGTAGGAAGTCCGTAGTGTCAAGACAAAAGCTGGGGGTTCTTTGTACGATGGGTTTCAGGATGCCCTCGATATAGCCGGAGAGGTTCTCACACAGGGTCCCATTGCCCGATACGATGGGACGGCCGGGTATGTTTGCCTTGTGTATCTTTGGGAGGCAGTAGAGATCTCCAATGCGGGGAGTATGTGGAATGAGAGATCGGAGGGTGTTCTGAAGGTCCGGATCAAAGGTTTTGATCAGAGTGTTGAGTTGACGAGTGTGTTCTTTGGTCGGATCTGCTGGTAACTGTCTCTAGTGTTTCTCATTGTTTAGTTGTCGGTACACTTCTTTACAGTAGTCCGTTCTGTTCAGTATGACGGTGGCGCCTCCTTTGTCTGCTGGTTTGATGACAATGTTGCGGTTGGTCTTGAGAGCACGGATGGCCTTGCGTTGTACTTGGGTGATGTTCGGGACTGTTTTGTAAGTGCGGTTGATGAATCTGGTGTTCACGCACCTCCTGATGGCTTGGGCATACATGTCCAGTCGGGGGCAGCGGCCTTCCGGAGGAGTCCAAGACACCTCCAGACGCTGAAGGATGCCCTCGTGAGAACAGGATATGGCGCTCGACTCATCGATCGACAGTTCCGATGTGCCACAACGATAAACCGCACTGACCTCCTCGGAAGACGAACACGGGACACGGTGGACAGAGTACCCTTTGTTGTCCAGTACTTCCCCGGAGCGGAGAAGCTACGACATCTTCTCCGGAGTCTTCAACATATCATTGATGACGATGAACATCTCGCTAGGGCCATCCCCACCCCCCCACTTCTTGCTTTCAGACAACCGCACAACCTCAAACAGATCATTGTTCGCAGCAAACTACCCAACCTTCAGGAGAACAGTGACCACAATACCACACAACCCTGCCACAGCAACCTCTGCAAGACATGCCGGATCATAGACATGGACGACATCATCAAACGTGAGGATACCATTCACCAGGTACACGGTACATACACTTGCAACTCGGCCAACGTTGTCTACCTAATACGTTGCAAGAAAGGATGTCCCGAAGCATGGTATATTGGGGAGACCATGCAGACACTACGACAGCGGATGAATGAGCATCGCTCAACAATCACCAGGCAAAACAGTTCCCTTCCTGTGGGCGAACACTTCAGCAGTCATGGGCATTCGGCCTCCGACCTGCGGGTAAATGTTCTTCAAGGGGGCTTTCGTGATACACGACAGCGCAGAGTCGCTGAGCAGAGACTGATAGCCAAGTTCCGCACACACGAGGACGGTCTTAACAGGGATCTTGGCTTCATGACACACTATCTGTAACCCCCGTAACTTGCCTGGGTTAGCAAAAAACCTCACTTACTGTGCTGTCTGGAGAAAACACACAATTCTCCAACAATGCTCAGGATTCCCTTCACACACATTGTTAGCCACTTTAACACTTGAATAGCAGGTTAGATGTAAGGATTCGCATTCTAATCAGCAATCTCTGACTGTCTGTGCTGATGTGTGCTATTGCAGACCAGAACACTGCACTTGCCTGAAGAAGACACAGGAGTCGAAAGCTCGCTTTTTTACTATCAAATAAATCGGTTGGATTATAAATTGGTGTTGCTAAATTCTTACTGAGTTCTTACCACCCCAATCCAACGCCGGCATCTGTACTTCAAAATAGAATACATTGCAAACTAACGTGATTTCTGCCCAAACACAATGGAGGGACCAATACAATCCTGGTGAGTAAAACATTATGAATTAAGCAGTGCCAAGTATTGACTTGTTTGAAACAAGTCTTTCCGAATTCCCTGCTCTGTCTTTCCACTCAATAACACACAGCAAAAAAAAATCCAACTGAAGTTTGAAATCTACCTCCACTGATTTTGGTGGAAGAGTTTCTTTCCTTTTGTTTTTTATTCCGATTCCACGCTGTTGGAAGGAATAATTGGGAAGCAGGATGGAAATAATAGTGTAGGCTGCTCTTGGGAAGATGGACACATTCAGAGAGAATCATGGAAAAAACGCCCACACCATTTGTCCCTTAAACTACCTTGAAGTAATTGCTATAAATTAATTATCCATATGAATTCGGGACAGGAGTAGTCAGGCCACTCAGTCTCTTGAACCCGCTCTGCCATTCAATAAGTTAATGGTTGATCTGATTGCAACTTTGACCCCACATTCCTGCCCATCCCCAATAACCTTTCACCCACACCCCCCCTTATTAATCAAGAATCTTTCCACCTCTGCCTTAAAAATTCAAAAATTCTTGCTTCCACTGCCTTTTGAGGAAGAGAGTTCCAGAGACCCATGACCTTCAGCAAAATAATTTCTCTAATCTCCCTTCTAAATGAGTTAGTCTTTGTGTTTTATCAGTGACCCCTAGTTCTAGCAACAGGAGGAAGCATTCTTAGAATAATAGAATCAATCAGTGCAGAAGGAGGCCATTCTGTCCGTCAAGCCTACTTCGACAACAATCCCACCTTAGCCGCATAACCTCATGAATTTCACTCACTAATTCCACTGACACTAAGGAGCAATTTAATATGGCCAATCCAACCTACCCTGCACATCTTTGGAGTGTGGGAGGAAACTGGAGGACCCGAAGCAAACCCACACAGACACAGGGATGATGTGCAAACTCCCAATAGCTGGTTACACGAGGCCGGAATTGAACCCAGGTCCCTTGTGCTGAGAGGCAGCAGTGTTAACCACTGTGCCACTGTACCACCCTTTCCACATCTTTCCAGGATCTTCTAAAAACATTTTAATCCAAGTCACTTCTTACTAGTCTAAACTCTAGTGGCTATAAATCTAACTTCTCCAAGTTTTCTTCATAAGACAACCTGTCCATTCCTGGTAATAGTCTAACTTTAGAACAGTAACTCTGCAGCATTTTCAATATCTATTATTAATGTTCAATGAACGCTGATGTCCAATGTAAGAGTATCCCAAAACCAAGAAAGGTAATTTAGAACACTAGTTCTTTGTGGCAAACATTTTTAAATTGGTATAAAGTGAGAAAGATATGCAAACCAAGAAGGAACGTTCCAGTCTTGTTATAAACAATTAATAAAGAATATTTATTAACTTAAAAGAAAACACACAAGAAAGATTGCAATATACCAAAATGGTGCACCTAACTGCACTAATGCCGATACACCCACAGCATCTCATGAAGTTACCCCTTGTTTCGAACTACCTTCACTTCCTGAACTCTGAGAAATGCCCCCTTTTCTCCATACAACATCCAATATTATGTAACTCTATGGGCTAAATTCAGCATGTAGTTACCATCCACCAAGGTTATTTTCCAGCATAGTCAGTGTAGAATTTTTTTTCTCTGTTTGAGTTTTGATTTTAACAACAGCCTTTCAACAACAGCTTGATATCGGGAGAGTCTGCTTTCTGCAATTGAGTATGGCTATCATTATCAAAGTGCTGCTTCTCCTCCCTCTTCTTCAGCTATCTTGCCATGGATATATTATTTTCTTCTCTTTGATGTCATCCACCTTTGGACCAGGCTTTTAGCATCCAAGTGCCAATTCTCTTATCTCTCCATTTAGAAGTCACCTCTTCCATACACCGTTGCTGTCCCATGGTCACTTAGGCAAACACTAATTTGCAATTCAAAAACACCTCTTCATTCAACTGTACTTACCAATTCCCCTTTATTCCATTTCTTTGTTTTCATCCCAATTTCACTTTTTAACTCTTGATTTCCTTCAATTCTTGACACTATCAAAACTCAAACAGACAAAATGCAGGTGCACTTTTCTTCATATGCTGATAGCATGTTATAATGTACTAACAACCCAAGATGTACAAATGAGGAAAAAGAATCTGTGCCACATTAGCCAAATACCAGTGAGCTGAAGCTTCCAATACTGTAATTGATCTCAGCATGAAAGATTAAATCAGTTTGATTTGCTTGAAAACTTGATCCTCTTTTTCATCATTTCAGCATATCACACAGAGAGTAGTGAGTATATAGAATGAGCTGCCAGAGGAGGTGCTGAGGGCGGGTATAGTTACAACATTTAGAAGACACTAGGGATTTTCCATAGTAACTTAATGTAGGCCTACTTATGATACTAATGAATAAACATTAAAACTTCAAACTTTAAGATATTTGAATAGATACACAGATAAGAATGTTTAGAAGGCTATGGGCCAACGATAGACAAATGGGACTAGTTCAGTTTAGGAAACCTGGTTGGCATGGAGGAGTTGGGCCAAAGGGCCTGTTTCCATGTTCTGTTACTCGAGGTTCATACCTACTCTATGCAGGTAGAACTATGAAAATCAAACTGCTGTGTCATCATTGTCCACTTGAGGGCAGCTGTCAGCAAAGTCTACAGGAGAAACTGACAGCAATATGATCTTTCTTGTGGAACAAAAATAAAACTGGATTAGAAATTTTATTGCTTCTAATTTCATTGCAAACGTGTCTGAATCTCAGTAATTATTAAAATGTGGTTTAAATAAATACAGATGACACCATTTACTTGACACATAAGCAACAACATAATTATATAGTGCATTTAATGTGGTAAAAATAAACAATAATAATCCCAAAGCACTTCACAAGATCATTATAAATCATAACAAATCAGATAAGTTAATATTAAGTCAGTTACCCAAAGATTTGTTAAAGAGGTGGGACCAAGGATAGATCCTTGAGGAACAGTCGAGATAATGGTGTAGAAGCAGGAAGAGAAGCCATTGCTTCTCACATTGATCACATACAGAATTGAACCAGGTGAGACCAGTCCCACCCAGCTTGATAACACTGCATAGAAAACGTGACTTCAAAGTGAAGACATAAGGGAAATGGCACTTGTATGCTAAAAGCCCGGTCCACAGGGTGAATGGCGGGGAATTGGAGGAGTATTGTGTGCTTAGCTGTGTCAAATGACAGGTCGAGAATAACGAGGATGGAAAATTTACCTTTGTCATGGTCACAGATGGATGTAATGGTGTGCCACAATGGCCTAGTGGTTAGTGAATTCGATTCCTGGTTTGGGTCACTGTGTATGTGGAATTTGCACATTTTCCCCCTATCTGTGTGGGTTTTCTCCAGGTTGGTGCAGACTCAGCAGGCTAAATGGCATTCTTGTGCATTGTGTGATTCTATGAACTAATTTCTGATTTGAAATGTTTCTGATGCTTGTCCATATAAATTCCATGTTTGGGTCGCTGTTAACATTGGTTCTGACTTTTGGATACTAGGGTCTGTTTAATAATGTTGAAATTGATTTTGAGGGTCTATCCCTATTTGAAATTCAGTTTAATTTGACACTAAATGCTAACAGGCAGTGTTCTGCCTTCATGTTCACTTTTGTGAAGGGACTTCTGATCATAGTTATACTCTTCATCATCTAGGAATTATTTGAATGTTGCCATGACTTACGCTGTGATTTTGTTGCAAGCCTGGGTGGAAACGCAAGCCTCATCTTACCAACTCAGCTAACCAGCTTGCTCAGCAACTCCCCCCCCTGCCAAATTACCCTTCTCCACTCTCACCAAATTACTTAAGTCCTGCCAAATGAAAGAAATTAGGGTCATCCTCTGGGGCCTGAAATGAACCAAATAAGCAAGTAAAAAGATAAGTTTTGTTTTAAAAGGCCATTTGGGATTCCTACAACATTTCCATACAAAGTAAATGGGAGAAGCAATACCTCATTCTCTCCACTTGTCTGTGCTTCCAAGCAAGTTAAAGAGTGTCTAACAGCACAGTTGAAGAAGAACAAAGAAAACATCTGCATTTAATGATCATTTTTAAAAAATCAGCCACATATTCTGGATTGGTTTATAACTGGTGCAATATTACATTTCCTGCAGATAGAATCGCTACAGTGCAGAAGGAGGCCATTTGGCACCGACCACAATTCCATCCAGGCCCTATTCCCATAACCCCACATACTTAGCCTGCTAATTCCCTCGACACTGAGGTCAATTTAGCATGGCCAATCAACTTAAACCGCATGCCTTTGGACAGCGGGAAGACATCAGACCACCCAGAGGAAATCCACGCAGAATGTGCAAACTCCACACACACAAGTCCTGAGTCCAGAATTGAACTCAGGTCCCTGGCACTAAGAGACAGCAGTGCTAACTATTGTGCCACCCCAACTGACAACAGTGATGCATTTGTAAATAGAACTATTTCAGTGAAATGTTTGAATTAACTCCCAGTATTGGAGGATCTCCTCCATTTATGTTACAGGAAGGATTTCATAGCGCCAGAAAAAAAATTGCAATGCGCAGCTTCCTGAAAGCCATGATTCTGTTTCTGGCTTTGCCAAGTGCCAGGGAAATTCCATAAATTCAGAAGACAGCACGCTAACTGAGTTGGACAAGTTGTGCACAGTTCAGTAATCAAAATTGGTGGCGACAGAAATCAATTTAGTTAGTTGCCAGAATCACTAAGTTAGTAGTAGATATGAACCATCTTTATGTAATAAAGCTAAAATCTTTTTTTAAAAAGGTTATTGCATGACTCCAGCTGACTTCACACTTTATGGCTTAGCTTGTCAGTGGTAAATTGTCATGCATTGAAGTTCTGTGGGATTTTGAATGCCTTTCACCACCAAACCAGCTTCAATAGCCACACAGAGAACAACATGGGCTTCATTGTTTAGATGGAGGCTTGAGCTAATTTGTCAATTATTCCACATATGAGGGCTTAAATTGACAAACTCAGTACTCCTGTAGCTTTTCCGCACCAGACTACACACCACATGGAGTCTTTAAATAGAATTTATTTTGATGCAGCACAGATGGACTCACTCAACCAGATGTTTCCCCAAATTTCTTCAAGATTATAATTGGTTTTGAAGAACATGCATGTCAATCTCAGACTGAAAAACAAATTCAGACACTGTAACTTTGTGGTGGTGGGTTTTATACTAAATTCATCTGCAGCAATAAAGGGTATTTCTCAGCACTTAAATATGAAAATAGAATTTCAAAGCTTTAGTTATTTCTAAAATTTGACTGTCTTATGGATGACAAAAATCATCTTTTTGAAGTTTATGGAATGGTTTTAGTAATTTATTATTTTTTCCAAACTAATGGCAAATTTTAAAAGCTCCATTGGGTGCAATCTAGCAGCCTGGTTAGCTATGGGTGCAAATCCCACTAAATCTCGAGTGGACAAACACATGATGTGCTCCAGAGATTTCAATTTGGAACCTCTTCCTCCCCGCCCATCCTCTGGCGATGTAACTAGGATCATGCCCAGAAAGGATGTGAACCAGATTTCTATATATTTTAATAAATTTACATATAATTACTGAGCTTAATGCCATAATGTCAGTCCATAATGTTTCTACAGAGGCACATTTTCTTTGTTTTCTTGCAGCCAAAGTAGCTTGTATGGACAAGAAAGAGCACAACTTAAATGTTTCAACAAATGGAGCTGGAACTCATACCATAATTCACAATGCAGAACAATTACCCAGAGTAAGTTTACATTATGAATGTACTGTATAGAATGAAGCAGCTCAGCACCAACTTCTCAAGGGCAATGAGGGATGGGCAGTAAATGCTGGCGTTGACTAGATGACTGGTTCATGACGTGCAGCGACGTCAACAGCAATGGTTCAATTCCTGTACTGGCTGAGGGTATCCATGAAGGCCCTACAACCTTGTCCCTTGCCTGAGCTGTGGCGACTCTCAGGTTAAATCACTGCCAGTCAGCTTTCCCTGAAAAAGAGAAAGCAGCCTTGGGAACCAAGGCAACTTCCACATGGCTGGCCTTCTGGCAATGGTAACCCGATGGATCTTGAAAGTGGGGGATTTAGTAACGTCAAGAAAGATGGTTATAGCTCCTCTCTTGTTGGAGGTTGTAGGGGGATTTTTACAGTAACTTTATTGCAATGTTAATGTAGGCCTACATATGACACAAATAAATAAATAAACATGGTATTCACCGTTTGGCACTTATGTGGCATGGATGTCATTTACAATTTATCAATCCAGCCTGAATATCATCCAGGTTTTGCTGCACGTGGACAGGGACTCTTTCAGTATCTGATCTGTGAATAATGCGGACCATTGTGCAATCATCCGTGGGGAACTCCATGTCGTTTGTATTAATTCATGGGATGGGAACATTATTGGCTGCTCATCTCTAATTGCCCTTGAACTGAGTAGCTTGCTAGGCCATATCAAACAGCAGTTAAAAGCAAGGCCAGAACAGGTAAAGATGGCAGATTTCCTTCTCTAAAGAACAGTAGTGAATCAGATGGATTTTTATGATAATCAACAATGATTTCATGGTGATTAGGCTTTTAATCCCAGATTTGTTTTTCACAGAATTCAAATTTCACCATCTGCATCTCCAGACCATTATCTAGGTTTCTGGATTACTAGTCCAATGAAAATATTATCAAACCACCACCCGTCCTTCTGACAATCTGATCACTTATGAAGCAGCTGAAAAAATGATTGGGCTTGGGATACTACCCTGATGCACTACTGCAACAATGTCCCAAGAATGAGGTGAGGTGAATGCCAAAAATCACATCCATCTTCATTTGTGCTGGCTATGATCCAATCAGTGGAGAGACTTCCCCAATTTCCACTGAATTCAATTTTGTTAGGGCTTCTTGATGCCACAACTAGGTCAATCATCATCTGGGCAATCATTCTAACCTCTGGAGCTGAGCTCTTTTTGTCAATGTTTCGACCACGGACGTATAGCCCTGGCAGAACTCAATCTGAGCTTCAATAAGCAATTATTGTTGAGTAAGTGCTAGACACACAGTTAGTTTTGGGGCACAAATCTACAATGCTATTGTCAGAATACTGACAGGGCACATAGCCTTTGTGATATTCAGTATATACAGCCCTTGCTGGATATCACATGGAGTGAACTGAATTGGTTGGAATTGGTGATGTTGGGGACTTCAAGAGAAAACCCAGATGGATCATCCACTCAACACTTCTAACTGAAAGGGGTTGCAAATGCTTTAGCCTTGTCTTGCATCTGAATGCTGGGCTCCCCCATCATGGAGGAAGGGATATGTGCAGAGTTCCCTCCTTCAGTTAGCTGTTTAATTGTCCACCATCATTTATAACTATGGAACTTCAATCTGATCTGTTGGTTATGAGATTGCTTAACTCTGTCACATGCTGCTTCTCATGCAAGAAGCCTATGTTGTAGCTTTACCAGGTTGACACCTCATGTTCAGGTATGCCTGGTGCTGCTCTGGCATGCCCTCCTGCACTCTTCATTAAACCAAGGTGGGGGAAAAGAGAAATTTCACACTTTCTGGAAACTGTCATATTTATAATTGTATAGTCAGAGTGTTTATGGGAAAATAAGAGTTGACTTGGTAGTTGCCAAATTACCAAAACATATTTCTAAATTGGTGCCAGCTATTCAGCTCATACCAACTCTCTGTAAAATTGAATGCAACTTATGTTTAAATCAATTCAATTTACTTGGAGAACAGAATGCACTGTACACTGTCAAGGCTTAAAATAAGAAATCTTTACATAGTACAAAATTTTTTACCTAACTAAAACAAAATGCACAAGAGCTAAACACTGCAAAGTTTCTCCAGAAAGTCATAGGACAAACAACATTTGCAAAGGAGATGTTGAATTCATCACATATATTAGAAAATGAAAATGGAATTTTACTTTAACAGCAGATCTGAGAAGTCAAGCTTTGTAATATTGGTGTTCAGGAATTCTTGAAATGTTCAATTCTTTGATCTTGAAATAAATCATATAAATTATTGCCCAAGGAAAGAAGCCATAGGATCTTCAGGTCTTTGTCGTTTCATTCTGTATGCCTCCATTTCTTCTTCAGTAGGTTCCTTTGCTTCATAAAGGCTGTTATACCCTCGTTTACGTTCATCAGTCTGCAAAATTTGTTCAACTTGCTTCAAACGAGCTTCTTCAGCAACCAGGGCCTAAGCATATTAAAATAAAGTATTATGTAGCAGCGATAACACAACAACAATCTTAAAAGCTGAATATTAATTTCCATAAGATGCAAAACAGACCAAAGTTGCATGCCAATCATACTTAAATGGCTTAGGTGTAAGGCCTGCACGATCACTAACGATGGGTAAAATAAATGTATTTAATACTCCATTTGCTTGAAAATTTCTTATGCTCTTCAATGTGTGTGCATTTTTAGAAAATCTTAATGCTCCAGTTGCGTGCAAGCATGTTTAATAGCAATTAATTCTAATATCCAGAAGTTACATTATTTTCAATTAGAGTTGCTCAGAAGAGTGAACAGACTGACCAAAAAGAGGTAAATATAAAAGTTAAGCAATTCAAAATGAAACTGTCTGGGAATAGCGTCCTTGCAGGTACCATCACCATGAAATTATTTCCCAATGGGAGCAGATAACTGGTGAATAAGTCCTGATAGATATTTCTAAACTATACTAAAGTGTATTAATATATTAATAGTTAATATCTTCATATATTTAATCCAGCAGGGCTGGATGGCGTCTACTTTAATACTAGGAGTATTGTAGGTAAAACAGATGAGTTAAGGGGATGATTAACATGTGGAATGTGATATAGAATCTTCAAGTGAGACAAAGGAGGGGATAAAAAGAGGAGGAGACATGGCATTATTAGTTAAGGAGTCAGTTACTACAGCAAAGAAAGGTGATTTCTTGAATGGGACATTAAATGAAGCTTTGTAGGTAGAGCTTAGGAATAAAAAAGGTGCAGCCACATTGCTGGGTATTTATTATAGACCCCCAGATAGTCAGTGGTAAATTGAGAAGCAAATAGGTGCACAAGTTGCAGGGGTGTGTAAAAATAATAATAGGGTAATTATAGTAGGTGATTTCAATTTATCCTACATTAACAGGGATAGACATAGTGTTAAGTGCTTAGATGGAGTGGATTTAATTCAATATATATAGGGTCTAACAAGGAACTGGCTGGACCTCTTTTTGGGAAATGAAGCCAGACAGGTAGTTAAGGTGGTGGTGGGGAGCATGTTATTGATAATGATCACAACATTGTCCATTACGAGCTTAAATTATACTAAGAAATAAACAAGTTGCAAAAAAAAGTTCTGGACTAGGGGTGAGTGGATTTTAGTAAAATAAAGCAGGATCAAGTCAAGGTAGGCTGGGAACAGCTACAGAATGGCAATAGGAGGCACTCAAAAAGGAAATGGGGAGATTACAAGCTCAGCATTTTTCCTTTAGGGATAGTAATAAGTGCAAGAGAACCATGGATGACCAGAGATATTCAGGAAACAGTGAGATAGAAAACAAAGGTGTTTAGCCAGTACAAGGGGAGCAGATCAGCAGAAGTTTAGAAAGTGGAAGATGGAGATTAAGAAAGCAAAGACTGGATATGAAAAAGCACTGGCTGGTAAAAGTAGGGAAAATTTCAAGATATTCTAGAAGTATATTAATGGAAAGGAGACAACCAGGACCCATTAGGGGCTAAGGAGGCAATCAGTGAGTGGAGCCAGAAGGTATCAGTAGAATGCTGAATGAATATTTCCCATCCGTCTGCGCCCAAGAGAATGACGATAATGGTATGAAGCATAGAGACTGAGAAGTTCTTGAGCAAATTGACTTGGGGAAGGACAAGGTATTGGAGGTATTGGCAGGTTTAAAAGTGTTCTGGATATATTGGGCTCGGATTTACCATTTTCACTAAGTGCTGAATCTGAGCATAATGCTGATCTGACTTAGAAATCTGCTTTTAGAGGTCCCCATACACACACAGCCTGAAAAAAAAAATCGCAGATCTGAATCATGCTGTGGGCAGGGCTTAGCGTGTCTTAAAACTATCAGAGCTCTGAACCACACATGGACAGTTAAAAAAAAAATTTGAAAAAGTGCACCTGTGAAAGATTGCTCCTGGGCAGCAGAAAGCAGCCTGGAAGCAAAAAGCAGGAATGATGGTCCCCAAACACTTCGCTGTCCCCCTTATCAATGCCTCCCCGCCCGCTACCCAGACTGATCGCCATCCCCTGCCTCCTCCCCTCACTGATCACCCATGAGTGGCAGGAGAACCCCTTGCTTCCTCCTCCCCCACCAGAGATCCACCTGCTGTCCTTCCCACCAGAGATCCATCTGCCACCCCTCCCCACCAGAGATCCTTCTGCCACTCCCCCACCAGAGATCCTTATTCATCCTTCCCCTACTGAGAGAATGATCTGGCCTCACCCCCCCCCCCCCCCCCAGAGGGGCATCTGATTCTCCTCCTCCTTCTCCCTCCTTACTGGACAACAACCAGCCTTCCTGACCCCACCACCACTAGACAACGATTAGCCCACCACCCCCCTGCCACCAGACAACGATCGACCCTTCCCCTTTCCCCCACTAGATATACATTTGACCCGCCTCCTCCTCTTCCATCCCCAACCCAACCAGACAACGATCTGGTCTCACTCCCCTCCCCTGCCAATCAAACAATGATGTGACTATCTCCCTTCTCCCCTCAACCATCGATCTGAATCAGAAAGCTATTGGAAGCTCTGAACGCACTTTTTAGCGGCTGGAGCGCCCAATTCTGACTTTTATTAAGCATGCTCATTTTGGTGCAATTCCAAATTGATAAACATGGTGGTAAAGGGGGAAGTGCTGATAAAGTTGGGCGGCAGTTCATTAATTCAATTTAAATGCATGCAAAAGCATTTAAATTGCCGTTGTGCCCGTTTCGGGTGCGAAGCGGATCGCCACCATTCCTGGGTTTCGATCAAGTGGCAATCTGCACAGACACAGATACAGATCACGACGATGGCCTCACACCCAACTTTACCACGTTTTTGTGCCTAGACACAATGGTAAGATCAAGCCCATTGTTTCCCAGACTGCTGTGAGAAGCAAGGGAAGCAGATGAATGGCAGATGGAATTTAACCTTGAAAAGTGAGAGGTGATATACTTTGGAAAGAGTAATTTGACAAGGAAATATTTAATAAACAGCATGACACTAGGACATTCTATGGAACAAAGGGACCGTGGCAAGTTTGTCCATGGTCCTCTCAAAGCATGTTAGTCAGGTGGTGAATAGGGCAATTGGGATACTATCAGTCAAGGTACAGATTATAAAAGCAGGGAAGTTACGTTGGAGTTGTATAGAACTTTGGTGAGGCCACAGTGTGGAAGGGTGTGATTGCACTGCAGAGGGTGCAAAGGAGAATCACTAGGATGCTGCCTGGGGTGGAACGTTTAAGTTACAAAGGATAGACATGAGCTGTTTTCATTAGATCAAAGAAAACTGAGGATTGACCTAATCGATGTGTACAAGATTATGAAGGCATCCTTTAAAAAGTACCCAAATGACCAGCTGGCAGATCATAATATTCAAGATTATGGGACAAATGCCAGTAAATGGGATTAGGTGGGAGGTCAGGTGTTTCTTGCATGTTAGTGCAAACTCAATGGGCCAAAGGGCCTCTTCTGTACTATATGATTCTATGATAGGAATTATATTCAATAAATGTAACTTTTCAGAACTCAATCCTTTTTAAAGGAAGAATGCAAAACAAATTTTGCCTGGTTAACAAAGAACAATGTTCATTATTGATAAAACATAAGTACAGTGATAATGTTATTAATTCTATGTTTAGTAAAACATGTTATTGAGACTTAAAAGCACTTGACAATTAGTCTGGAAACAAATCAATCTGATCGACACTAATTCTGATTCATCTCACAGAGAAACACTGACAGGATTACCACTTAAATATTTCCAGATGAATTATAAACATGCTAGGGACTAGAGTCATCAAGGTTTGCAGCAAGAAAACAGGACCTTTGGCCCAACTTTGGTCCATGCTGCCCTTTTTTTAAAATCCCTAAACTAGTCCTAATTGCCCGCATTTGGCTCATATCCTTCTATATCCATGTAACTGTCTAAATGCTTTTTAAAAGACAAAATTGTGCCCACCTCTACTACTACTACTACCTCTGTTCCAGACACTCACCAGTCTCTGTGAAAAGATTGCCCCTCACAACCCTTTTGTATCTCTCCTCTCTCACCTTAAACCTATGCCCTTTAGTTTTAGACTCCCCAATTTTGGGAAAAGATATTGACTATCTAGCTGATTTATGCCTCTCATTACAATAGTTACAGTATCTCTAAATTGTACCTCTTCTATAATAGCATTGTTTGTATTGACATGTCTTTGAATGCCACTGACTTTGTTAAATATTTTGAAATAATTTTTAAAATGTGAACACTATGACATTACATTTATAATATGTATTTATATGATTTTATTTCGTGAATAGTGTTGTATTTTCCTGCTACTTTGTTTCTGAACAATCAGAGAATTTAAAAGAATAAATATTAAGAAACAGTAAGCTATAAATTAAGAATACTTGCTCTTGCAGAACATGAAACTGCCTAAGGGAAAACGTATCTTGTAGAAAGTTACTGATTCATGTATAATCAATTACATATCATCAATTACATGTATTCTCAGTAGACATTAGAATCTTCTACACGACATACTTCAATAGTTATCTGCACAGTCAGCTTTTGTTGCCTATTCTAAAGCCACAAAATTCATCTGATATATTAATAGCTAAGCTATGTCTAAACCATTCCTTGCACCTTCATTCAAAAGCATTTTATAATGGCATAACTGAATAAAATAAACATTAATCAAAAGCATGAGGCATTGAAGTCATATATTTTTCTATGTTAAAAATATTACATCAAGATGTTTCAGTAAAACAGGATTAGCCAAGGAAAGAAATATTAGGAGGGACAGAGTACAAGTTATTTTTGTCCATCAAAGCATCGTGTTTGCTCGCTGTAATGTACGATTTAATAATAACTCATCTCCATTTTCACAGCAAATGAAATATAGCAATAAATCTGTACTTCAATAACTGAAGTAACAATTTTTACTAGAAACATTTATGCCACATGCATCATTTGTATTAAGCTATAAATAAAAATTTGTAGAATCACTTCCTTCTTATAGCAAGGCTAGCCTATTTTGAATTATTTGTGAACAGTAAAATACATTAATTGCTCTGACTTTTGATTTATATCAAATATATTCTATAAATAAGGTATAAAATTTGTCACGCACAGATGTAATTAATGTATGCGTGCCTGCACAGCAATGTGCAAATGTTTCAATACATCATTTTAATGGCTGATTTGCATCATTAAAAAGTTTAATCCTAAATATGAATTTTGAAATCATGACAAATAATCAACCTGTGACTATATCATTAAAAAGTTTAATGCTTTGAATTCACAGCTTCAATTTAGTTACATTTATATTGATCTATATGTTACAAAATGATGGGACAGAAAATAAATATAATTTTGGTAAAAACCAGAGTTAATAAACAATGAATTAATTGTAGGAATCAAAGTAGATTTACTTGGACAGACAATAAATAAATTCGCTGACTCACCTTTTTCAGTTTTTCTTTCTTTTTTGCTTCTTCATCTTCACTGTCTGAGCTATGACTTTTCTTCTCTTTTTTCTTCTTTTTCTTCTTGCCTTCTTTAAGCTTTTCTTTATGTATCTATAATCAAGCATTAAACTAGTGTTACAAGTTATTAGTCAAAGCAAATGCTCCTTGAAGCTCATATGCTGGAAAGTAAATCATTTCAACACAGGTTGTATTTTGTACCCCAAACTCAACTCCTGACTTTATCTCTTTTTTAACCTCCTCAAGAGTCACACAGCACATTATATTTCAGCTGACAAATCTGGGTTTCTCGCTCTACAATTGTGTGTCAAATTGTACTCCTGTTTGTTGTAAGCTTGTCAAATGACAGTTCCTAGACTATGACCTAATCAGGGCTGCTAAACATTAAATGCTATTTAGGATAATAAAATCACGTAAATGTTTGTATTCAGGGGAGTGAGTGTCTTTGCACATGAATCACTAGATGTATTATTCTTAATCTCCAAGTTGATTCCTCAATTTGAGAGTTGTTGAACCATTCCCCATGCTAGATTATTTTCTCTCTGAGGCAGACCCCAAGTTTATCTCAGCCAGAATGGGGATTGAACTCTACATCTGTTGACATGATTCTGAATCACGTCCTAGCCATTTAGTTAATTAAGCTAATCCCACCTGCCTAGACACTAGCATCTAATATATCAGAAAGCTCTGCAAGCAGCCAAATTATTACTGTTCTTAGAAAACGTGATTTGCACCTGACAGCAAGAAAAATAAAATCATGAATATTCAGGGTGGAAGCTGCATCTTTGAAGAGAGAGACAGAAATAACATCTTAGGTTAATGACCTTTTAAATGTTGGTTTTGACTCGTTTTAATCAGAAAAAAGGCAGTATGTTTTAATTAAAATTTCAATTGTCTCAAAAATATAAACAGAAGCCCACTACAAAATCCCCATTACTTCAACAGAGCACTGGAAGTCATAAACAAGTTCTTGAGTCAGTGACAAGTGTAAAAAGCGAGGGAAAGTGATTAAGAAATTTAGGTATTGACAGTTTTAAGCCATCGTTTAAGAAAATAAAGTTCCAAGTGATGTTATAGTTTTTCATGATACGTGTACAGAATATCATGTAAAAATGATACTTGCCTCCACTAAAGTCTTTGGTACGCTCTCGTATGCTGCCTGGTTAGAATCTGGGATCTCACTTAGACAGTCTGATTTCTCCTCCACCTATATTGAGAAAAACATGGGCAATGTTACAGTGTAGATAGGAATCTAGTATTCTTTATATTGTTCAACAACTTATCTATAATTTAAAAAAAACAATGCTGCTGGAAATATAACAGCAGCCCATCAGTATCTGGTAAGATTAAACACAGGTTAACCTTTCATGTATAAACCATTCAACAGAATATTAATTTTAAATTTAAGACAATGCGTTCATTAAAGTCATGGTGCTAATCTACTGTAGGTATTTTTGGCTTTTTGTGCTTCAGGCTGATCTTGTAACCTTATATGTACCAAAAAATGAATAGACCTCCATCTTGGTTTACTTCAGTAATTGGTTTCAGTAGGTCACCTTGCTAGACCATATCAATAGTGGGGTTAGTCATTGAATATATCACGTTCAACTCCATTCACAACTCTTTGGATAATAAAGCAGCCCTTGTTAGATCACAAGGGAATCTGCACAGCATTCGGATCTAGGCTTACATCTAGGTTGATAATCACTTCAAACCTATTCACTTAATGGCATCAAGCACCAACACGTCATTTACCATCATTAACTGGCTCAGCCACATTAAGGTTGCAAAAACAGAGTGGATGGAGGTTACTTTGAAATGAGTGTTGTGTTTGCTTAGCTGTTAAAGCTTCTCCGTGACTACAGAAATGTAATGGAATATTCACCAGGATGGGTTATTCCTTCTTCTTTTTCACATTTCCCATGCTATTTCTGTGTTCTCCCTCATTCTGGGGTTTAACCAGTAGAAGTAGAACCTCTCTGGCTCTGAAACTGCTTATGTTCCTATCCTCTAAACTATAGTAAACATTTACACAGTGCTCCACCAAGAAACCCTTCAACATAATTACTGCAAATAAAATGCTCAAGATTAAAACTTAAATCCTATGGGAGGAGTTAATGCATGGTTAAAGTAAACTAAATAGCTTATAGAACTTAATAATCATGAATAATACTAAATATATGCACATGATTCAACGTGGGCTGCTGAAAATGAGGGAATCTTACTCGTTTAATAATAACATAAGGCCTGTTTTGAAGTGTTTACTTACAGCAATCTGCTTCCCAGCTTCTCCTGTACAATAGGAAGTTTTGATAAATGAGTGACAGCACTTGTACCCCCATCTCCCTTCTTTCCAGTAGGAGCCCCAAACGGACTGTAAAGAAACACACAAGTAAAACATGAATTGGAAATGAGCGCTCTAAAAATTGGCATTACAAATTGAAACTCATTAGCATCAGAATCACAAATTTACTGAGACCTGTTCAAAACTATTTAGGAATGTAACAAGGTACTATATTAGTAAAGAACAGTTCAAAGATTGAGAGTCTCCCCCAAATAACAGATAATTCCTTAAATAAATTTCCAATTTATCCCAAGAAGATTCCCCATCATACTGCATATGGGCATGCAGTTTCTAATATTTATCATCTTCCCATAATGGCCGAGATGTGACAGTGATTTCCTCATGCAACATCAACAATTTCACTGAAACAAGATAATATAATGGATTTGAAATGGTGGTAATACATACCTGACTGACACTAAAAGATACAGAGCAAACAAAGAAAAATACAGCAGATTCTGGAAATCAGAAAATGCTGGTAATACTCAAAAGGTTTGGCAATATTTCTGGAGAAAGAAAGGGAGTTAACATTAACAGGTTGATGATTTTTCTTCAGAACTGGGAAAGATTTAGACATGTAACAGGCTAAGGAAGCAAAGTGAGGGAGGGGTGGACAAAAGTGAAGGTCTATGATGGGATGGAAGACAAAGTAGATTAAATGACAAAATGGTTATTGTTGCAAGGAGCGGTAAAGGAATAAGTAAAGAAACAAAAGATGTGTCTAGAGGAGCTGCGACCGGCAGCATAATAAGCAGCTCCAAAAGCAAACCAAAGAGGGAACTTGAATAAATAAATCCGTCACCAGTTGGAGAAAGGAAACAAGATGGGGCAAGAGTTACCGTCTGAAATTGCTGATCTCAATGTTGAGAGTGGAAGGATGTGAAGCCCCTAACTGAGGAACTGTTGTTCCTCAAACTTGTGCTAAGCTTTATTAGAACACTAAGAGGCAGAGGCCAGAAACCCAGAGTAGGAGCAAGAGAGAGAAGTAAAATGACAGGTTCAGGATCAGCTTGCAGACTGAACGGACGTGCTCTGTAAAGTGGTCATCCAATCTGCATCTGGTCTCCCCAGTGTATAGCGGGCTGCATTGTAAGCAGAGAATATAGCATACTGAATTGAATGTACAGCATACAAATTACTAATTCGCCTGGAAGGAGAGTTAGAGCATTGGGTGGGAAAAAAAAATCAGGTAAAAGAGTAAATGTGTGGCATCTTCATTGCTTGTGCTCTAGGATGCCATGGGAAGAGGATGGGGTGTTGAAGGTGATTGAGGAATGGACCAGGTCACAAAGGGACCAATACTTGTGGAATGCTGAAAGAGGAGGAGAGGGGAATATGTGTTTGTCTGTGGCATTACACTGGAGGCAGCAGAAATGGCAGACAATGATCCAGTAAATATGAAGGTTGGTCAGATGGAAGTAAGGACACTCTTGAGGATGTGAGACAGCAAAATATCAAGATCATGATTCTGGGAGGAAGGGGAGGCAGTGAGTGGAGAGGTGCAGGAAATGGGACAGAAATGGACATGGGCCCTGTTGACATCGAAGAAGAAAAGGCATATCAGAAGTGTTAATTCAAGGACTGGAATTTTAAGTTAATGCCCCATCAACACATAAACTTTATTTCAACAATGATGTGTAAATGCTTATTTAATGCACACAACTGACAAGAGACAGAGAAAGAAACCTCTCACCCTTGGCTGTGAAACAAGGATTGGCCCATCAAGTTGGCTTTCAAAAGCTACCAGCTTAACTAAAACCCCCGGTACAGAATCTCAAATTCAGAAATGAACTGGAAGATTGGTGCTGTCTTCCCCCCCAAAACGTGAAAGTCCCTTCTGATCCTGAGGTGAAAACTGCTTTGGGGCAGTTCCTCATTGTCTCAATGCTATAACGGTTGGTCTGTTTAGTATTCCACCTAAATGCCTAGTGTCAACCTTTGCTCAACGCTCTCACCTCTAAGTTAAAAAATTATGGCTTCAACCCCATCGCCCAGGCACAACATCCAGGCTGATAGTTCACTGTAGTATTGAGGGAAATGCTGTTGTCTCAGCACACTGGCCTCTTAGATAAATGTTAAACTGAGACCATATCTATTCTTTCAGGTGAATGTCAAAGATTACACAGCACTATTCAAAGAAAAGTAAAGATGTCCTGGCCAACATTTATATCACAATCACCATGTAGAGAGATTATCTGGTCCTTTATCTCATTGCTTTTTGTGGGACCTTGTTGTGTATAAACTACCTGTTGAGTATTTAAAAAATGTGGGGATATCCTGAGGTTTTGAAAGATCCAACATAAATGCAAGTTCTTCTTTCTAATTCACAATCTAAGTAATCTTAAGTATTACATTGTTTTATCAAGTCCAGAAGACCCAGGAAGTAGTTCCAGCTAATTAGGAGACAAGGGTAAGATTATGTTAGGAGGACATTTTTGAGAACGTGAGACAGCAAAATATCAAGATGAGATGAGAAGGCTAGAGGGGTGTTGAATTGACGGTTGAATACAAATTCCAATGAACTAATAAAAGAAAATCATAGTTCTTACGCCTTGAAAGATCCCAAGTACGTGAAGTTCTTTGATCAAAGCTCCGTCACTTACCGTGTGGTTACCAATCAGGACATCTTCTTCATACTTGGATCGTACAACTGCTTTCTCCTGACCCTTTAAGACAGCACCATGCCTCGAATATTCCACATAATCCTCTGTCTGCGCTAACAGCAGCTCACGTGGTGGCACATTTAGATGCTCCTGTCCTCCATACTGCAAAAAGAAAGTGATTTTATTAAACATCAGCACCTAGTGCAAAATTCAAACAGGACAGCTGATCACTGCTCCAAAAAAAATTAATCAGATCACCATACAGTTCTCGCATGCATCACGTTCTACACAGGTCAAACATGTACAGATTGAACACAAGTTCAGCAAGATACAACTTAAATATTTCACCCACTTCAGAATGAACATTGGGTTTGAGTTCACTGCAACAACAATATTAGTGTCCAATGGCCAATCCACCATTTGTGAATTTGCACCAAATATACTGGAGGACAATTGATTAGAATGTGCCACAGGAAATCAGAGCCATTGTGGTCAATTGCCGAAGGAAAAAGCCAATGCAATGTTACATGATTCAGACCCAAAATGTTTAGAATGGGTTTAAAAGGTCAAATTGATAGATTGAACCAAACACAAATTTAAATCAGAGAGCAGATTCTCCATAAGGTATATATTTACATCTATCTGGTTAATCCTTTGGATAATTCCTGCCACAATAGCTGTCCTGAAACCTCAGGCTTTTAGCCTTAATTGCACAAGTAGTTTGCAAGTTCTGTACTATCTTTAACTTCCCAGTTGGATTATAGTAAGTAATTGGACACATTGCAATCACCAAGGACCAAATTCATAATGCCTAGAATTGACAATCCAAGTTATATTAAAAGATTTAAATAGCATTTAAGTCTGGGAATTGGTACATACAGATTATGTACACAGATACATACAATTCTCTTATTTTGCACTTTACACTCAAGTGACTCTAGATTCTATCAGATCTGCAACACTGAATACAGAACTGATGTCAGGGAACAATGATAGCCAGATGAATATGTGTTTAAGTATGAGTCTATGGAAAAGCATCAACAACAAAATAAGTAAACAATGACCTGGAACAAGTGGCATTAAATCCAAAAGTACTAAACGATCACAACTTTTCACTTTTCTATTCTTCTCCAATGTTCATATTCAGTTTAAAATGGTCTGTCACATGGCCACAATTCAAGCAAATATTTGGGATTCTGGCTGGATTCAATAATACCATAGTAGAAATTTAAGAATTCATTGCTACATGGCAATTTTACCAAATTTGCTCTTCAAAAATTAAATAAGGAATAAAAAATTTTTAAGGAATGGATTTTGGCTTTGAATATAATGCATTCTAAACAGAGTTTCTATTGTCAGATTAGATTTCAATTGCATGAACTAATCTTTATATATTAAAGAATACTAATTTTTGTATCTATTATAATCAATCACAATTAATTTGGCACGATGAAACATTTGGGCAATGTTAAGATTTTCTCTCTTTTTCTATCACATATTTCAGCACGCAGCAATCCAGTACTTTTTCTCCGTCAACTCTTAAGATTGTAACGAAATGAAAAACCCTGAGGTAAATAAAGGATTACGTTTGACCCTCAATTCCAACAACTACATTTCCTCAAACCTGCTACCTTTTAGGAGTGGAGGAGAAGTCATTTTTGGAAAGAAAATCATTATTCGATTGATGGTTGCTCTGGCTTTGCCCTATACTCAATAAACAGCTGTGGATTTTAAAAAAATCTTACTAACTACTGACATTGTTTTAAATATAACAAAATTTAAACACAATATAATTTGTACTGAAATGACCAGTTCAGCAAGAAATGCATTTAGAAATACAGCACAAATCAAGAGAAGGATAAGGGCATATGGCCCTAAGAGCCTGCTTTTGCTACTATGATGGTGGCCTCAACTCCACATTCCACCTACCCCAATAGCCTTGGACTCCTTTGTTAGTTAAGAATCCACCTCAGCCCTAAAAATATTCATTGACTGTGTCTCCACTTTATTCCAGTGAAGCGTTCCAAAGACTCATGACCCTTAGAAAAAATAATGCCTTCTCATCTCTGCCTTAAACTGAGAGACCTCTTATTTTCGATCAGCCAGATTTGAGGCACTGTGTCCATACAAGTTCTTCAAGGCAATCAACACTAAAGTAACTATTCCTTTCGCATTCACAAAGATACATAGGTTGGACTTCAAATAAAAAATGGATAAAGACTCCATGCACATGAGCTACTCCAACATTAGATACCCAGCACAATGGTGATGTTGTAATTTCTAGCAGAAGCACATAAAAGCCGTATATCCAATGAACCAGCCACTTTGCCCTTGTAATTAACATTCTAAAATTAAATCCTAGCTGTATAAGTCTAACTGTTCACTTATAATAGTCATTCCATGCGGTTTTTAACCTATTATTGATCCTGTTAATTAAAATAGTTGTACTGAATGTCCCAAACCTTGTAACAAATGTAGTTTTTTTGTAATGATTAGGTAATTACGGTATTAAATTAATTAATTTGACACATTGAAGCATCAAGGCACTTACTGATACCTATTTCCCCTCGTATCTAATGAGAGAGGCTTTTTCATGAAGTTTGGTTTGAGCTATTTAAATTAATTTCATAACATTATACAGTGAGTTTTAAGGCAATAATTAATATGCTCTTGTGGTTTACACCACCTTCTGAAGCAGCTTTCAGGAAATGTTCAGTTTGGAACTTTGTGATTCTATACTTCATTTTGAAACAGAAATGGGCTTTCCCAAAAAGAAATGCAACAAAGAACTTGAAGTAACAGATGTATCTGATAACACGTTCATGATTCCATTTTTTTTCCTTTAATGCAACAACTCTACCAGGTCCACACCAAAGATGAGTACTTTAGATTGGTTTGAAATTATTGCCCCCTCATAGTTGCAACTGAAACCACTCTGGGAAACTCCGTGCTGGTGATACCATGTCTTATCCACGCAGGAAAGGAGTTTCAACCCAAAAATCTCCATGTTGATCAGGAAACCAATGACTTAAAAAAAAATCAAAGAGCCACTACATTTTCTATAAAATTTGAACAAAAAGATGTTCAGCCTAGTTTGTACCTTTAAAGATGCAATTTTCATGATGCTATTTGATCTAGAATTTATTTTGCATTGTACCTTTTCTAATATGCTTCCTTTCTGCTGTTTCTCAAACTCTTCTTTCTTAACCTTGAATGACTGGTGAAGGACTTCAAGTTTCGTAGGATCAGCTTGGAGATGAACTTCTGAACCCTTCTCATAAGCCTCCCATGCAAACACTATTAGGGGAAAAAAATGTTACTGCAACTGTTTCACAATTACAAGTTAGAAGAGATAAAGCCTTGGAATATTTCAAATGTTACAGGACTTACACTGGGTTTGTGCCATTCTGACTGTGTCACCCGTATAACGTACAAAGTTATCTCCTGCGTAGCCAACTCTAAAACATAAAATGCAAGAAAGTAAATATGGATAATACCTTAGTTTTTGTGCCATCACTAAAGCAAAAAGAACTTCCATTTAGAGGAATCCTTTTACAGTATCAGGAAATCTCAAAATCTTTCACTGCCAATAAAACAAGTTTGAGGTATAGTCACTATTTCAATGAAGACATATGAAGCACTAATTAGCATTAAATTAAAAACCATATTACGTTCATTGTTAAATAGCATGGCTATTCAGTTATTATTTGATCCCATTTTGCGAATACAAATTGATAAAATGAAAACAAAAAATGCAGAACGTTTATTGCCGATCTATTGGCATATTTTCAACACAGAGATTCTGAGTAGTAATGTTTAACATCTCTATGCACCCCATCAATCAAGTTTCAATGTTTGTAAGCAAAAGTGGCTCCAAGCATCTACCATCTTAATTCAAGGGTGTCCCTTGACAATATCATCCTACGACACTGCACTTAGTTCAATATACAAGCTGTTAATACATAACTTTTACATTTCTTCCATCTCTAATCAACTCCTTTATTAGGTATCAGCCTGCTTCTCTGATGGCCAGTCTTGTTTCAATGAAGCACAGACTACTCCGTTAAAAAATTAGAAAGATTTGAATAGCAGCACTCACCTGCATTCTTGCCACAACCCACCTCCTGCACAGGCCCTCCATCCATGCTTCTATCACCTCCAGACTCAACTATTCCACCACTCTGCTCATCAGCCTACCATCCTCCATAAATATTAGCTCATCCAGGTCGCAGCTACTGCCATCCTAACCTGCACTCGTCTATCAACTCTGTGATCACCGATCTACAATAGGTTCTGGCGTGCAACATCTCCTATTTAAAATTCATATCATTTATTTAAATCTCTGTACAATTCACCCCTCAGCAAGTGTAATCTTCTCAAGTTCCACAAAGGTCCTTTCTACTACATGAAGATTCTCCTTTAAAATTCTGGGCAGAATTCTCCCAATAAAGTTCTGAATGTCGAATTTGCGGGAAAACAAGTAATTCATGCTGGTTTTTTTCATGGGGAGTTCACACTAGAATCTCCCCCACACTGTGCACTGCAGAAGCCACCAATATGAATCTCATTAGATTCCTGCCCAGGAGGCTGAAACCACCGGGCCTCTGTGTATGTGCAGTAGCCCCGAACTGTCAGCGTTCTGTTTGCTGGAAGCTCAAGACCCTTGCAGCCTCTTTCCTTCCCCACCAACTCTCAGCACAACTTGATTGCAGTCCCCCGACCATTCCTACCCCCATCCCAGAATGGACCGTCCCTATCTCCAGCATCCCTTCCGCCCCAGTATCAATACCTCGCCCCTCCACCCTCTCCACCTCTCTCTCTCTCCCCACCCCCCCGCCCAGCTCGCTGGCCTTGCTCCCGCCCCCATCTATCCCAATATAGTGGCAATGGCATACCCCCTCATCCCCACCAATCGCCCCTACAGGCAATTTGCTCCTTGGGCAGTGCTGGGGACACAGGCTGGTACTGCCAGAATGCTCATGCCCAGGGGTTCGCCCAGCCCCTTAAGGAAGATCTCGATTGCCCCACCTTCACTCCAGTGGGGTTATGCTGCTAGGTCCCTGAAAGTAGGAGCCTATTATAAACCCTGCTAGAGTGAAATAATCTGGCGGAGTGGGAGAGGCTAACGGGGCCAGAGAATTCAGTCTTTAAGTGATTTGTAAAATATAATTTAAATGTTAGTTCTGCCTCCATGCCGATTTCTGGCGCAACGCAGATTCTCCCAGCCTGTTGTACTACAAAATTAGCACAGCGTGACGGGAGAATCACCCTTTACATCTTTGACCAAGCTTCTAACACCTGTCCCCTTAACCCAGAGCCAACTTCATTTGGTTATTCTTTTGTAAAAAGTGCCTTGGAACCATTTTTTTTAAGTTAAGGATGTATTGTAAATGCAAGCTGCTGTTACCTGGGGAAAAAAAAAATCAAACTGGCAAGTAATGTTCGTTTCATTTTCCTGTAGAAGTCATTGAATCATTTGTCACTGTGTCTTTTGGAATTAGATCTCTTTGTACAATAATTCTGGTACATACTGAAGGATTATAAAGTGGACATAAAGGCTCTCAGTTAGTTACCTTTTACTTACAAATAACAAAGTTTCAACTGAACTGCGGTGAACAGGACAAGAAAGCCATATCTTTCTATAGAACATATATTAAAAGATGATTTTTTTTTTTAGGAAAAATCTATCAGAAAAGGGATGGATTTTGTGATTGACTGAATTTCTTTGCGGTTCCAGTGCAACTGGAGGCATTGAGAGAGTTAATTAAGGGGTACAGTTACATACTGACTATGTTCCTGGATTATAATCCAGAGATTTAGATTACTGATCCAGAGACACATAGTAAATTTAAATGCAATGAATGAGCTAATTCTGGAACCAAAAAATCTAGCATCAGTAATGGTGACCACAGAACAACCTACCTGCCTAAAAACCCCATTTGGTCAGTGTACCCAAACAGACACCTGGAATGTGGAGGCTAGGAGATTTTCACAGTAACTTCATTGCAATGTTAATGTAAGCCTACTTGTGACACTAATTAATAAACTTAAAAAACTTAGGGAAGGTAATCTGTCATCTTTACCAGTCTGGTCCAAATATGACTTGGACCAACAGCAATGTAATTGACTTTTAACTGCCCATGAAATGGCCTCACAAGCACCTGAGTGCTTTAGGGCTGAACAATAGATGTTGCTCTTGTGGCACTTGTATCCTATGACCAAAAATAAAATTAGATTGACATTTTTGACAAACTTAAAGGATGCATTCAATTTCTTTTACAAAATATAAGTGTGAAGTGGAAAATAAAAAAAAACACTTTTAGCATGAATTCATGTTGGTATGAATTTTAAATTACAAAATTTATCGTGACTGCTAGATTTCAGAATTGTACTTTCTGTAATTCTGAGATCCCTCTATCCATCTGCATTGAAACATTTCTAACAATCTTTTGCTTTAAAATCAGCTGAAAACAACCTAGGTTTAAGACCCACTCATTATTCCTTTGTTAGCTATTTGAGCACAGTACAACATATGATAAAAATTATATGATAATTTATGATAAAAAATATACCCTTTCATTGATAATTCAAACAGACCTATGCTACTGTGACTACACATCTAAATAAGTCCTCACTTAAAGTTTTGGTTGTGCACCTGACAATCATGACTTCAGTTAAGACAAACTTTAATTCAATCACAGTAGGAATCAATATTAAAGCCAGAATTGGATTCCTTTGGATATTTCTCACCCAGACAAAAGTACGAGTTAATATACTGGATCAAACACGTGCAGCACTGTGCATCCCTACCTGAATTTTTTTCAAAATAAAATATATCACTAAACAAAATTTTTTTTTCAAATTACAGTACTCACCTCAGGACAATACTATTAACCAGGTTCCATCTAGTGGTAGAAGTTGGTTGGTGCCGGTAGCAGCTAAAGCCCTGACTATATGCACCACACAACTTCTGCCACTAGATGGAGGCCAGAACTTCAGAAGCAAAGCCAAGGTCGAAGCCAAAAGTCAAGGGTCAGTGAAGAACAGGACCCAAGGACTAGGGCAAGAACAGAGGAAGGGAGCTGGCAAATCCAGCAGCATGAGGAAAAAGGCCTGAGCGCAAGAGTGGAGGCAGAAAAGTCAGGTGAACAGACAGGCTACAGCAGGTGAAGTCTGTACTAAATGGCATTAAACTGAAACTGACAATGTTGAACATATACTATACAATTTTATTAACGGCACTAAAGTGAACTAATATTAAAGGAATCAATGTCCAATGACTTACTCATCTGGGTTTCTGCCAGTGTTGGAGTAAGGATTCTCTCTCATGGCTCTTGTTTTTGGATCATAGTATGCTGAATTTGGATCCAAGTTCCTGAGGTACTGAAAAAAAAAGCAAAAAAATACATATTTGTATAATGAGAAATTTTAATTTTTTTAATACATTTTAGTTTGCAAATTTGAATGAATAGGGCAGCCAGCCATTTACAAACTAGTAATTTGTTCATCTGCAGTACAGGAGGAGTCATTTGGCCCAGCAAATCTGCAACAACCACAATCCCACCCAGGTCTTAGCCTCATGTATTTACCTCTGCTAGTCCCCCTGATACTAAGGGGCAACTTAGCATGGCCAATCCACCTAACCTGCACATTTTTGGACTGTGGAAGGAAACCAGAGTATCCAGAGGAAACCCACACAGACATGGGCAGAAAGTGCAAACTCCAGACAGTGACTCAAGCAGGAATCGAATGCAGGTCCCCGGTGCTGTGAGATAGCAGTGCTAACCACCGTGCCTTGGAAAGATATGGGAGAGATATTATTATTTGAGTGATTTTGAAACATCTTCCTGCCCTAGAAGTTGGTGATTTCAATCAATTTTACAGGCATTATGTTCACCCTGTATGTCAGTGCATCACCAGTAGTAATTTCAAAGATTAACTAAACTTCCAGAGTCTATCTAATTATAAATACCACTTCTTTTTCATCCTGTGGGCTGTCATGGGAATTTTCAGTTCCCTTGTCAACTTGTTACTCATTTTTACTTTAGGAGAAAATAAAGCACTTGGGCACACTTTTGACGTTTAGCCAAGACACATTAGTTCCTCAGAAATTGGTCCATTCCGATTAATGATTTTATTATTTGAGATTGCATGGAGTGGTGGGAGGTGTGGTCCTGGAGTGGGCAGTGGGGAAAAAAGGATGGTTCTGGCAGTGAGGGTGGGGGTGGGAGATGTAAAATCAAGCAAAGCATGGGCTCCACTAACTGTAAATCCATCACTGTTGTTGACACACAATATCAGAGCTCATAAGAAAATAATAAGTATCCACATACTAACAAAAATTGCCTCGTGTCTGTATGTGATAAGAGTATATATTCTGTATGATATCAAGTCACGTCATCCACATGTCTAAAACAAGACTCCCAAAACAAGTGCTCTACTTGGGGCTTTAACAGGGCCAGCTGGCTCTAGGTGGGCAGAGGAAACTCTTCAAGGACACCCTCAAAGTCTCCTTGAAAAAGTCCACTGATATCTGGGAGTCCCAAGACCGTCTGAAGTGGAGGAAAAGCATTCAGGAAGGAGGATATCATCGAGATTCATCAGCAAGAGCAAGCTGAAACCAAGTGTCGACAGCAAAAAGAGCACGTGGCAACCCAGGCACCCCATCCACCCGCTCCTCCAACGGTCGAATAGCACGAGGGGTCACGGGCTTAGAGTGAGGGGGGTAAGGTATAATTTGGATGCTAGAGGGAGTTTTTTCACACAGAGGGTGGCAGGGGTATGGAATGCACTGCCAAGTAAAGTGGTGGAGGCAGGCACTCTAGAGTTATTTAAGAAATACTTAGATGGGCACATGAACAGAATGGGAATGGAGGGGTATAGAAAACTGATTTAAAATAGGGATCATGAGACTTGGGAGTCCCTGGGAAGTGTGTAAATAGATGATGATATTGATGTACTTGTTTTTATCCTACAGGTGCTTTGGTCCACCTTGTTGTCTAACGAGGGGCATACACGCGATGGGTCGTGAGAGGGCTGCTCTTGGATTTTTTTCGAGAGTATCCTAGTGCTTCACGTCGTTAGTGTACGCTTGACCTGGACCATTTGATGGGCAACACGACAGCTCAGTGACTATCGCTGTGCTGTGCAGATACATGGATTTGGGCCTGTGTCTGTGGGAGTTTGCGCATTCTCCCCGTGCTTGCGTGGGTTTTCTCCGGGAGCTCCGGTTTCCTCCCACATCCCAAAGACGTGCTCTTAGGCTAATTGGCAAAACAAATTCTCCCTTAATTGTCTCAAATTTGGTTTTTAATCCATAGATCTATAAACATAGACAGGGATCACAGGTAGAGGTGGGAACATCGGGGTGGCGGCGCGGGCTCGTTGGGCTGAAGGGCCTGTTTCCTATGCTGTTTTGTTCTTTGTTTGTTCTTTGACTGTCTGCACCAGCTGTGCAAAGACTGTCGGTCATGCACTGGACTCCTCAATTACCTGAGAACTCATTTTAAGTCATCCATCCGTTCATGTGCATCACTAATTAGATGACAATTCATTTGGCTACCTTAAGAGAGGGACTGATGGAGCAAGGTACGCCACAAGTTCAACTGGCAATTAGGTGGTATTGTAGTTAGCACTGCTGCTTCACAGCAACACAGACCCTAGTTAAATTCCCAGCTTATGTCACTGTCTGTGTGCAGTTTGCACGTTTTCACTGTATCTATGTGGGCTTCCTCCAGGTGTTTTGGCTTCCTTCCACAGAACAAAGATCGGTTAGGTTCACTGTTCAAAGATAGGTTTATTGCCCGTGCTAAGTTGATTCTAGTTTCGGGGAGGATCAGCATGATTATGGGGATAGGATAGGATTGGATTGTTGCCAATGCAAGCTCGATGGGCCAAATGGCCTCCTTCTGTACTGTAGGGATTCTATAATTCTATCACCTGGAATTATGTGGAAGTAGTTGACTTGGCTCAGGGTTGTAGTAGGGTCAAAAGGATGCCTCTTCTTTCCCACTGGTATCGTCAGTACACTATATTGTGGTCAATCTTAACTTTGGAGAAGGGAAATAAAGCTACTATTGCAATGCCCTGCTATAACTATGGGTGTAAAGATGTTTTAATTCAATAGTTTCAAACCATTCCTACTGAGACCCATGTTTAACAAATAACCACTTGAAGACTGTCTGTATCTGTAGAACCTCGCCCCACAGTACTTTACCACAGGACAGAATTTACCACAGGACAGTCTGACCTGTGTTCAAAATACTAAAATTGTCATTATGTAACTCATGCAATATAGGAAATGCCAAGAATCAAAGAAAACATTTTCAACATTATTGTTTACAGTACAAAATAGAATCGAAATCTTGCTACTTTTTTTGTTCTGATAAAGAATGCAAATGCAATTCTCAAAGGGATAATTTACATTTTTAATGATGGCTTTAAGACTACTTTATTGGACGATTTAGTGGATTTTGCTTTGAATAGGGCAAACAATAGTTTTTAATTCTGTTGGAACACAAATTATCTTAGACAGCTTGCAAGAACCACCTAATGGCAAGATGGAAAACATCATTTGTTGGAACCAGAAAAACCATTCTGTTGGCTACTGAACATATGTTTTGCGAAGAAACAGAAAAAAGGGCCAAAAATACTTAGAAGGATATGTAAACACTTCCAAATTTGATACATGATTAAATTAGCAGCTGCCACCCAATTAGATATTAAACGTCCCCATGTCCTAAAAAATTCAAAATCTACATTTTGGAAACATAAGCAAGATGCGGTAATTTTATCTGAAGTACTATCACCAACAGCAAAATGTAACTGAACAGTAAAACGTTAAAAAAAATTGTACTTAAATGTAAACATGAAGAATACTTCCATACTTTTGCAATGTCCTCACGGATACGGAGATTTCTGACTGTAATTCTTCGCTTAGAATCAAAGTTCTGTCCAGGCATATCAATGTCATCAGCATACTTATCTTCATCCTCATCTTCACTGTTGTCCTTCTCCTGAAACATAATGACAGTTATAAAGCTCAGTTATGTGCTATACAATCGGAAAACAAAATAGTTCTCCTCTCATGCTGTTACCAATCTTTGACTCCATATATGACAAAAGCTTATTTATAAAGAGCAGAACACTCCATTATCCAAATATTGGTATCATAAATAAATTTTCAGTAAATAATCTATTTAGCAAACACAAACCCTAAAGCCAAACGACAGCCTGTCCAATTGCTGAGTTGAAGATGACTGATCTGATACATAATCCGTGGCGGGGACACTCATCAGAAATGTGCGGCATTGTTTGTGCCTGTCCCATAAGGGCATAAAGGGTTTGTACTGAGGCTCCACCAGTTGAGGCTGGCTGGCTGCACATGGGCCTTGGCTTGTTCTGAAACTACTTAGCATGGTCAACCATCATCGAGCTACAAAGAATGGTTACATCTTTGAACAAAATTCAATAATTGAATATAAAGTTGTTAATCTTTTTTCAATATAAATGCTATCAATAAAGCATGCTTTTCTCATGGTACTGTAACTAAGTGAATAGAACAGTACAGCACAGGAACAAACTCTTTGGCCCACCAACTCTGTGGCGATACTGATGTCTCGCTAATCTAATATTTTCTTTCCTCTGAGTGGTCCATATCCCTCTGTTCTATACCTATTCACGTTTCTATCAACATGCCTCTTGAACGTTGTTAAAGAATCTGTTTCCTCTGGCAACATGTTCCAGGCATTTACCACCCTGTGTGTGAAAAACTTTGCTCCTTTCATGTCTTTTAAACTTTCCCCCTCTCACTTTCAACCTATGCTGCTGAGTAATTGAGCCTTTGACCCTGGGAAAAAGACCCTGACTATCCACTCTATCCAAGCCTGTCACAATCTCGTAAACCTCTATCAGCTTCTCTCCTCATCTTGATACTCCAATGAAAACAATCCAAGTCTGTTAACTCTTTCTTCACAGTCCATATCCTCCAAATCAGGCAACATCCTGATAAATTTCTTTCGTACCTTTTCCAATGCACAAACATCCTTCCAGTATTGTGGCAACCATAATTGTACACAATTCTCCAAATGCCACCTCACCAAAGTCTTATACAGCTGCAACATGATTTTCCAATTCCTATACTGATTGCCCCGACCAATGAGGGCCAGCATGTCATACGCTTTCTTGACCACCTTGCCTACCTGAGTTGCCATCTTCAGGGAACTGTTAATCTGCACGCCTCAATCCCTCTGTCTGCTAATATTTCTAAGGACTGTACCCTTTACTGTATATTTACTTCTGCAGCAGACCTTCCAAATCCTATCACCTCACATTTGTCCAGTTAAATTCCACTTGCCATCTTTTGGTCCAGGTCTCCACATGATTTATATCCTGCTATATGCTCTGACAATCCTCCTCAGTATCTACAAATCCCCCAATTTTTGCATTATTTACAAATGTACTAATCAGACTACGTAAATTTTCCAAATTATTTATACATTACAAATAATAGAGGCCCTAGCACTAATCCTTGTCAACACCAGTGTCACAGACCTCCAGTTAGAAAAGTACCCTTCCACTGCTACTCTCTGCTTTCTACATCCACGCCAATTTGGTATTCATCTTATCAGCTCACCTTAGATCCCATATGACTTCACCTTGGGTATCAAACTGCCATGAAGAACTTTATTATAGGCTTTACTAAAGTCCCACTGCCCTGCCCAGGTCAATGTTTCTTATCACCGCCTCAAAGAACTCAGTCAAATTTGAGAGACACAATTGTCCCTTCATAAAACCATACTGCCTATTGTTAATAAGCCTATTCCAGATGTGAGCACATCCTGAAGCTAAGAATCTTTTCCAATAATTTCCCCACCACTGATGTAAGGTTCACTAGTCTGCAATTTCCTGGATTGTCTTTTTTGTTCCTTCTTGAACAGAGCAGGTGGGACTTGCAGTCTGAGTCACATGGACCTCACTGTTCAGTGGGATTAGCATCGTGTGTGTGTGTGTGTGTGTGTGTGTGTGTGTGTGTGTGTGTGTGAGAGAGAGAGAGAGAGAGAGAGAGAGAGAGAATTTAGTACACTTTCTCTAAATGGAACTAGAAATATTCAGTGATGACAAAAACATTCCATTCAGCTAACACACATACTGCTGAATTATGATCCTCTTCTCCCCGCTGACGTCTTGAAGAGTTCTGCAGCAATAAAAGATAAGATAGATCAACTATGCAGCTAAGTATGATTACACAAAAAAAATGAACAGGATTTATAGATTTATGTCCACTCTGTGTAATTGTCTTAGTTTTCAGCCATCGACCATAATAAAGTTCCTCTTTACTCTGAGTCTTGTTAAAGACCATATTTCTTGATGAAATGTTTTTTTTTCATTATTTTTTAATGCATTTCAGTTGGCCTCTCAGCTACTCCTTCAATGAATATAGTTCACCCTGTATTCACAAAATTTCCCAATCTGGAAGCTTTTATAGAAATAGTCATAAATAATAGTCATAGACTTGCTCCACCGCACCTCGACCCCTTTGTTTTCACTTTATTTTAATTTTTTACCTTTTCTTTCATTACTTTTGATTTCTTTATTGTCTTTCTTCATTTTTCTTCCCACTCTTTTCCGCTACTTTACGCCCTTTCCCCTATCTTTTCTCCCCTTTGCTTCTGCTTTTCTAAATCTTACCTCTGTCCCATTTATTCCCCCCACCCCCAACACCATATCACATCTTCATCTTAGCGTTTCTGCCGTTTGGCCACTCGCACTCTTTATTCTCTGTGTGGGTAGCTATTAACTGGGTTTCCCTGGTTTCTATGGCTATGAGTCAGCTTTCACTTCCTCACCCTGCAGTGTAAATATCTCCCACTTTCTACGCCTTTAGCTTTGACAAAGGGTCATCTGGACTCAAAAGGTCAGCTCTTTTCTCTCCTTACAGATGCTGCCAGACCTGCAGAGATTTTCCAGCATTTCCTCTTTTGGGCTCATAACTGTGAATTTTTTTCAGTATCTTTGCATAAACAAGATTAAAGAATTTTGACTAAATTGATTTATTTCAGGCTTTTTAATTGGATGCATGTTAAAACCAATCAAATGTGTAACAGTCAGAAAACACAAAAGTACATTACCTTCCTTCTATTGTTTACCCAAACAATTTATCTACATCATCAAAATAAATGCCTTGATTCCTGGTCAAATTAAGTAAAAGCATCACATAAGCCAAAAATAAAGATAATTACATTTCTAAGCTAGATGCAACTATGTATTACAGAAAGATAAACTTATAGCATGCAGAAGCCAAATAAAACAATTGTATGGAAAATTCAAGGAGCATACAATTTATTACATGCGGCTCACATCAAAACATACGGATTACATCACCAAAAAAACAAGCCATTGATTTTTCTCACTTGTTGTGAGTCCTGAAACTATCTGGAAATGGAATTTTGGAAACAGCTGAATCTTAGTCTTGCATCACACAACTTATACGCTTTTCATTATTCAAGGTCTCACAAGTAACATGGGCCAGATCCTGATCATCACCAAAGGAAGAACTTTCTCTACTTGCAGTTATTCAACTTTCAAATGAAGCCAAGATCCTCAAATCCTGGAGAGCTAATCACTGAGTATTACATTTTATCCAATTGCTAAAAAATTAGTCACAGATTAACAGGGCTCTGGTACCAAAAATTCCCACTTATGTATATTGAATGGATGCACTTCAGAAATTTACAATGTTTTAATGACCTGAATAATTTTAATTAAAGCTTGGAGACAAATATGGTACAATCAGAAATACGCGAGCAGTATTTCTTTTGAACTTTATAATTACTTAAATTAATATGGAGGGGGGAAAAGGGCTGAGACCGATAGCTCGGTAGAGAGCGAGATAGGACATAGAGTAAGCTTGGATGAGAAGAAATACACCAGGGAGAAGGAGGTTCCGAGTGGGCTTGGAGGTCTGGAATGTGTCTGTTTCAATGTGAGGAGCGCAACAGGAAAAACAGATGAACTTAGGGCCTTAATGTTTGCAAGGAACTTGGATGAGGCTGCAGTGTCGGAGATGTAGTTAAAGGAAGGGGAACAGTGGCAACTAAATATTCCTGGGTATAAGTGTTTCAGGCGTGACAGAGGAGGGTCCAGAAGAGGTGAGGGAGTGGCGTTGTTAGTTAGGGAGAGCATCACAGCGGTGCAGAGGGAGGACAATACAGAGGAGTTAGGAGTGGAATCACTGTGGGTGGAGTTGAGGAATAGGAAGGGAGCGATTACAATGCTAGGGGTGTATTATAGGCCATCCAACAGCCCGCGGGTAGTTGAAGAAGGCATACGTAAAGACATTTTAGAACATTACAGCACAGAACAGGCCCTTCGGCCTTCGATGTTGCGCCGACCAATATAAAAAGCAATGAACCTCCAAACTAAACCATTCCCTTCTCTTCCATATACTTATCAACTAACTTCTTAAACGCCACCAAACTTGGCGCATCTACAACTGCTGCAGGCAGGGCATTCCACTCCCGAACCACCCTTTGGGTAAAGAACCTACCTCTGATATCCGTCCTATAACTATCACCCCTTAATTTAAAGCTGTGTCCCCTCGTGCTAGCTTTCTCCATCCTAGGAAAAAGGCTATCACTGTCCACCCTATCTAAACCTCTAATCATCTTATATGTTTCCATAAGGTCCCCTCTTAGCCGCCTCCTTTCTAACGAAAACAACCTCAAATCCCTCAGCCTCTCTTCATAAGACCTGCCCTCCATACCAGGCAACATCCTGGTAAACCTCCTCTGTACCCTCTCCAATGCCTCCACATCTTTCTTATAATGTGGGGACCAGAACTGCACACAATACTCCAAGTGCGGCCGCACTAGAGTTTTGTACAGTTGCAACATGACGTTGCGGCTCCGAAATTCAATCCCCCTACCAATAAAAGCTAAGACTCCATATGCCTTCTTAACAACCTTATCGACTTGACTGCCTACTTTCAGGGATCTATGCACATATACACCAAGATCCCTCTGTTCATCAACACTATTAAGAATCCTACCATTAGCCCTATACTCTACACATTTATTATTCCTGCCAAAGTGCATTACCTCACACTTTTCCACATTAAACTCCATTTGCCACCTCTCGGCCCAGCTCTGCAACTTGTCCAAGTCTCTCTGCAAACTATAACACCCCTCTTCACTATCTACCACTCCACCGACTTTAGTGTCATCTGCAAATTTACTAATCCATCCTTCAATACCCTCATCCAGATCATTTATAAAAATTACAAACAGCAGGGGCCCCAAAACAGACCCCTGAGGTACACCACTTGTCACCGAACTCCACGATGAATATCTCCCATCAACCACCACACTCTGTCTTCTATCTGCTAGCCAATTCCTAATCCAATTAGCTAAATCACCCTCAATCCCATACATCTGCATTTTCTGCAGAAGCCTTCCATGTGCCACCTTATCAAACGCCTTACTAAAGTCCATATATACCACATCAACTGCCTTACCCCCATCCACCTCTTTGGTCACTTTTTCAAAAAACTCAATGAGGTTAGTAAGGCACGACCTACCCTTCACAAAACCATGCTGACTATCCCCAATCAATTCATTTCTCTCTAAATAACTATAAATCCTGTCCCTAATAATTCTCTCCAATACTTTGCCCACAACAGAAGTAAGACTCACTGGCCTATAATTCCCTGGAAGGTCTCTCTTCCCCTTCTTGAACAAAAATTTTGGATAGGTGCAGAAAGGACAGAGTCATTATAGTGGGAGATTTTAATCTCCCTAGGGCGGATTGGAAGGTACCTAGAGCTGGGGGTTCAGACGGAGAGAAATTTGTAAGTTGTGTACTGGAAGGATTGTTGGAGTAGTATGTGGCTAGCCTGACTAGAGAGGGGGCTATATTGGATTTAGTTCTGAGTAATGAGCCAGGGCAGGTGGTTGATGTTGTAGTAGGGGAACATGTGGCTAACAGTGACCACAATTCTGTCTACTTTAGGATACAGATGGAAAAGGATGCTTGTTGCCCTAGGGGCAGGGTGCTGATTTGGGAGAAGGCTAACTACAGTCGGATTAGGCAGGAACTTATGGAACTTACTGATTGGGAACAGTTGTTCGAGAGTAAGTCCACGCTAGGCACGTGGGAGTCTTTCAAGGAAATACTGAAAATGTTCCAAGAAAGATATCTGCCGGCTAAGAGGAAAGATGGGAAAGGTAGGATTAGAGAGCCGTGGATTACTAGGGATATTGAGGACTTGGTTAGGAGGAAAAGACAGGTGTATGTTAGGTCAAAGCAGCTAGGAACAGAAAGAGCAATGGAGGAATATAGAGAGAGTGGGAGGGAGCTCAAACGAGGAGTTAGGAGGGCAAAAAGGCGGCATGAAATGGTTTTCGTGGATAGGATTAAGGAAAATCCAAAGACTTTTTACTCCATGTTAGGAATAAAAGGGTGGTTAAAGGAAAAAAAGGACAGAGGAGGGGAACTGTGCTTAGAGCCCGAGGGAATGGGGGAGATCCTGAATGAATACTTTGCGTCGGTATTCACGAAGGAGAGGGACTTGTTGACCGGTTCTCTCTCTGAGGGAGCTGTGGACCAGTTGAGGGAAATATCCATACCAAGGGAGGAAGTGTTAGAGTTTCTAGGTAGCATTAAAACTGATAAATCTCCAGGACCTGATGGCATTTATCCCAGGCTGCTTAGAGAGGTGCGAGGTGAAATTGCTGGGCCTCTGGCACAAATCTTTGTCTCTTCTTTGGACACAGGTGAGGTCCCAGAGGACTGGAGAATAGCTAAAGGGTGGTGGTGGTATGGAACGCTCTGCCAAGTAAAGTGGTGGAGGCAGGCATTCTGGAGTTATTTAAGAGATACTTAGATGGGGACATGAACAGAACAGGATAGTAGAGATAACCCTGGAAATTATAGGCCAGTGAGTTTGATGTCAGTGGTTGGGAAGACGTGGGTGGGGATTCTTAGAGATAGGATGTATAGGCACTTAGAGCGTTACAATCTAATTAGGGATATGCAGCATGGCTTTGTTAAAGGGAGGTTGTGTTTTACGAATTTAGTAGAATTTTTTGAGGAGGTGACGAAAACGGTCGACGAAGGGCGAGCCGTTGCTGTCATCTACATGGATTTCAGTAAGGCATTTGACAAAGTCCCTCATGGGAGGTTAGTTGAAAAGGTCAAGGCTAATGGGATACAAGGACAGGTAGCTAGATGGAGAAGTAACTGGTTGGTAATAGAAGACAGAGAGTAATAGTGGGAGTGTTTTTCTAGCTGGAGGTTGGTCACTAGTGGTGTACCACAGGGCTTGGTACTGGGACCTCTTCTATTTGTAACATATATAAATGACTTGGAAGAGGGAGTAAGTTTGCAGACAATACAAAGATGGCTGGACTTGTGGATAGTGAGGAGCGTTGTCAGGCAATGCAGCAGGACATAGAGAGGCTGGTAGCTTGGGCAGATAGATGGCAGATGAAATTCAATCCTGATAAATGCAAGGTGATGCATTTCAGGAGAAAGAATGTTAGGCGGAGGTATATGATAAAAGGTGGACCTATTAAGAGTATAGAAACGCAGAGGGACCGGGGGGTGCAGTTGCACAAGTCTCTGAAAGTGGCAGAGCAGGTGGAGAAGGTTGTGAAGAAAGCATACGGTATGCTAGCCTTTATAGAAAGGAGTACAGAGTACAAGAGCTGGCCTTTAATGTTGCAGTTGTATAAAATGTTGGTTAGACCTCATTTGGAATACTGCGTCCAGTTCTGGTCGCCTTGCTACCGGAAGAACATGGAGTCTCTGGAGAGAGTGCAGAGGAGGTTTACCAGGATGCTGCCTGGTATGGAAGGTCTGAGTTTCAAGGAGAGGTTAGGCAAATTGGGACTGTTTTCCTTAGAAAGACGTAGACTTAGAGGAGATCTAATAGAGGTGTACAAGATTATGAGGGGTATAGATAGACTAAACAGGGTTAAACTTTAAACAGGTCAAGTCTCTAAAAGAGACTTGAGGACAGCTATTCTGTTTCATTTTACTTCACCTCATCTGCCATTTTAAGAAATACTTTGCAATTATTTCTTTTTATCTTGATCCTATTTTATCTCCTCTTGTCCAGTCTCTTCCCACCAACATTGTTGACTTTTTTAATACCCATTTCAGCGACTTCCAGTTTCCTGGCCCTAACCTGTTCACTATGGATGTCCAATGCCTCTATACCTACTTCCCCACGAAGACAGTTTGTGAACTCTCTGCTTGCTTCCTTAAGTTGAGGACCGAACAGTTGCCATCCATCACCATCCTCCTGGCAGTTGAATTTGTTCTCACATGGAACTTTACTCAATTCCTCCAAATAAAATAATGTGGCAATGGATCCTAGGTATGTCTGTCTTTTTGTGGGATACGTGAAACATTCTGCTCAGGCTCCTTCCCACAATTCTTTTTCTGGTACATTAATGAGTATAATCGTGCTGGTGTCTGCTCTTGCCTGGAGCAGAAAATATTCATCAGTCTTGCTTCCAATTTCCACAGTTCTCTCATTTTCACACGGTCCATCTCTGAAACCTTTGTTCTTTAACATCTGTCTTCATTTATGGAGGATAGACTGTATACTAATATTCATTACAAGCCCATCGACTTCCACAACTGCTTTGACTATACTTCCTTCTTTCCATAATGATCCCATTCCATTCTTCATGTTTCTCTGCTTCTGTCGCATCTGTTCTGATGACACTTCCTTCCACAATGCCAACATTGTCTTCCTGTTCCCTGAACTGAGGATTTCTCCTTAGTGTGGTTGACAGGTCCTCAACTATTTCCAACAAATTTCTTGCAACTTCTGCCCATGCCCGTTCCCCTCCCTCCCAAAAATCACAATAGGGCTCCCTTTGTCTTCACTTTCCACACCACCAGTTCTATATTCAAAAGATCGTCCTCTTATCATTTTCATCACCTCTGGCATGATGCCACCATGATATACATCTTTCCCTCTACCCAGTGAGCATTCCAAAAGGACTGTGCACTTCAGGACATCTTGGTCCACTCCTCCATCACTCCCAACATCTCATCTCTTTTTCACTGTGCAGACAACCGCAGTAACACCTGCCCCTTTAACTTCTCTCCCTCAGTCCAAAGCTCCAAACACTCCTAACAGGTGAAACAATAATTTATTTGTCCTTCATTCAATTTATTCTACTGCATTCACTGTTTACAATGCAGTCTCCTCTACATCAAGTAGATCAAACACAGTCTGCTGAATACCTTCACTCAGTCTATGAGCATGATCCTAACTTTCCAATCACGTGCTATTCCAATTCACCATCTTTCTCTCCTCAATTTGCTTCAATGTGCCAGTGAAGCCTAATACAAGTTGGTGGAACATCTTCTGATTAGGCATTTTACAGCATTTTGGATTGAACATAGAGTTCAACCGCTTCAGACAATGTACTCCATCCTCCATTTTGATTTTTTGTTTGCCAACTGCCAGTCTGTATTTTCTTTTTGCTTTCAGATTGAGTTGATTTTTATTCTGCCAGTAACACCTATACTGGACCTATGCTTTATTCTTCACTACATTTGCCTCTTGCTCCACGACATATTTGGCAAGTAATCGCTCTTGTTTTATAACTCATCCCTGAATTTCTCTTTTAATCCACCTGATCTGCCTCTTTGTCAACAGCATAAAACTCAACACATTTCTACCTCTCCCTGAAGAGGAGCAATATTGGTCTCCAAATGTTAATTCTGTTTCTTCCTCCATGAAAGCTGGTGGACCTGCTGAATTTTTCTAGTATCTGTTGCTACTTCAGATCTCCAGCATCTGAAGTATTTTGCTTATTAAGAAAACTGTTAAAATCTATTCCAGGAGCAGAATCCAACTAAAAGCTTACAATGTTCCTAAAGAACACAGGCTTTCCAGGATGATTGTTTAAGATCTAGTGTAAAGCTGTTTTTCATCAGTTTTACCATGCAATTTTGAAGCAAAGAGGTGATTCAGTAATAGATTCTTTTCAAATCTAGAACATGTGATCTTTTGTTAGAATACTGACAAACCCTGATAATGATAAATTTAATGATAAATGATGAATACCTGGGTTAGCTGCTAAGTATATAGCAGAGGAAAAAACATTACATTTTCCAACATCCTTCATTCCAAAATTACCTCGATAGTTTCAGCCCAGTGAAATACATTATAGATATGGAGCAACATCATAATCATTATACTCACCACATAATCCACTAACTTCCCAGATGCTAGCTCTTCCTGCAGTTTCTGAGCTTTCAAAGTTCTCTTGGCCTAAACAAAAGTTGACATAATTTAAGTAAGAGTGACACAGCATTTCAATTTTAGTATACTATGTCTTACAGAATACTTGATGGACTTTTCTTGGTACCTACATGCTCATGTTTATTTTAATTATTATTACATGTCTGCAAAATACTTTGGCATTTTTCTACACTAAACAACGCTATACAAATACTTTTTTTTGAACAGCAATTCTTTAGTCACTTTAGGTTGATACATACAAGAATGCTCTCAAGATCAAACCCAAAATTCACAGCTATTTACATCTTTGTGTGATCTCTCAGCACTTTGACTAATTTACTGATAGTCTTCTGTCCTGTTGATAACCTTATTCTCAATGTACTGTACATTATGTACTAAATCCTATTACCCAAACAGATTTATTGCTATTTATTCTAAAAGAAAAATCAACTCATTAAATCCTGTAAAATCTGTTGTATAATTTGATGTGCTGCTTAAAGTGCTGGTAATAGAATGAATTATTCAACTTCTATTATAGTTGACATTGAAACAAAAAGAAATCTATAGCTTAAGGCAATTGGTGATCCTTTCGGATATTAAGACTCAGCTGGACTAAGTGCTTGTTCCTGGAAAGAAGTCCTAGCCATTCACTTGCCAGTATGAATGCTTTTCTTTAATCTGTAATAATTAAAATCTAATGGAATAAGATTCCATGCTTTAAAAAGTAAATTTTCTGTGCAAAGAATTAACAGTAATTAAGACATCACCCTATGGCAATGTTACCCCACAGCAGAATTTACGTACATTTGAATAGACAATCCCTAACTTTGCCATGTTTAGTGGATATCTAATGGGTGAGTATCCACCTTGATGCCAAGTCACTTGGTGAAATACAGTTAGAACTAAGCTTCTGGAAGAACTGAACAACTCAGACAGCACATTTGTGACTTGTGTGTGTCCGGTCCAGGAGTCTGCTGTCAAATTTACTCTTAATAATGGTCAGCTTCACTGTTATTTCCACCATAAAATTTAGGCCAGTTTACCAATACTAATTTAGATTACTTTTCTCCACCGAGCATCAAAAAAGAGAAAATATGAAACTAGAATGCTGAGAAAATATAATGAACACGAGTATTAGCAGCTGTTTCACTCTGAGTTGGGTCTTTCTGAATTTGTTACCGCGCTGATTCCCTTTCTGTTCTTCACAATATACTATTGAGGTTTCAATTGCAAGTTATCTTTTCACATTGAGTATGAAATAATAAAGATTTCCACAATTTCCTTAAATTGAACAGATCTCTTCAAAATTACTGAAGTCACGCATGATTTCCTTAATTGAACAGTACTTCCCAAAATAGTCCAAACTTTAAAGCCTGGAACTTTTTAATTACTGATATCACTATATAACAGCCTCTAGTCAGCCATACCCACAATGCTGACTGTACTAAAAAAGCAAATTAACATCATACATAATATTTTTGAAAACACTATTTTAGAATTATACAAAGAACATTGGAACAGCACAGTTTAAACACTGCAAGAGATCTGGATGGATAAAAATAAGTCGTTCTCTATCAGCTGCAACATGAATGCCTATAATACTCACTGTAACAAACCAATTGGTAGCTCTATAATTAACCTTTCTTTAAAGAAAATAGCTTCTTTACCCAATAACTCTTCTACTGGACTAAACGGAGATACAGCATTATGTCCAGATGCACCACAAAAAGCATTCTTTCTGGATGTGTCTCAGCTCAGTATGCTGCTGCTCTAACCATGATTGCAAGAAACTACAAAGGGTTGTAAACGAGGTTCAGTCTGTCATGCAAACCAGCCTCCAACCTGCTGATTCCATCTACATTTCCCGCTGCCTCAGAAAAGTAGTTTTATCAAGGACTCCACGCACCCCGAACATTTTTTCTTCCTCCTTCTTACGTGAAAAAAAATACAAAAGTCTAAAAACACATACCATTCAACTCAAGAACAGCTTCTTCCCTGCTGCCATCAGACTTTTGGACGGAATACATACATTAACCTGATCTTTCTCTAAACACTATGACAGTGACATTATATTCTGCACCCTCTCCTTTCATTCTCCTCTATGTACTTTATGAACAATATGCCTTGTCTGTATAGCATACAAGAAACAATACTTTTCAAAGTATCCCAATACATGTGACAATAATAAATCAAATATTCTATTACATACCAAATCTACTTTTGAATATTCCTCCACAATCCTCATATGATCTTCTGGATCATAACCATTCCAACGATCGCGCTTTCCATCATAGTCAAATGAAAACGTTGGCTGTATGTGCTCATCTGGAGCAATGTTGACACCCGTAAACTTTGCCCCCACCTTTCTAGGTCTCTATTCAAAAAACATACAAAACATAAGTCAGAGCACACTATAAGCATAGCTGAAGGAAAGCATTTGCAAGTTTGTAACACAAAGTTCTCTGTATCATTATTCAAATCAAAACATCTAATTTGTAGGAAACATTTATATTTTCACCAACTCCCACTGTGAAGAACATTAATTTCGTATCTTCTCACAAACTCTAAGGTCCACCAGTGACAATTCTGGAGAAAGCATCTAGACCTGAGACAAAGATAGCCAAGAGGCATCCAAACTACAAAGTTCACTTTGGCCCAACACTCTTCCATGTAAAAAATTAAATGGAGGAAGAGAGTGTGGCAGGCAGCTGAGGGTGGGACAACCCAAAATTGCAGGCACCTTTAAAATTTGCGTGATTTGGAGGGGCTTAAACAAAACTAGCAAGAGAATGGGAACCAGGAGGTAGCAACAAAAATGAGAAACAAGGTGTACAATGGATTGGCAGAGACAGACAGCACTAGAGTAAAAAGTAGTAAGGTAGTAGGTGGGGTCAGAATACGAGGGAAATCAATAAATTCAAAAGTAGGTTTACTGTAAAGGGAAGAGAATGGGATGAATCTTTGATGTGCATAATAAGAATTTTCTTGTCAGTACTTTACAGGCCAAAGAAAGAGGGATTTTAGGATATGCTGCTGCCGCCATGGAATGAGGTGGGTGAAGTGAATCAAGTGTCAGAGAGGGATCATTTCGGGAACAATGATCAAGGTACCAGAAGGCTTAGTTTAGCTATCAAAAAAACAAAGAACAATTTATAGTAAAAATACTTAATTGGGGAGGAGGAGCAATTTCAGTGAGGGACAGTGGGGAAAACATTGGAATCAGGCAAAATTGTAATAGAACAATGGTTGCTATTAAAGCAATGCATGAGTGGCAACATGGCACTGGTTTTTTTCTGGATGCTCCAGTTTCCTCCCACAGTCCAAAAATGTGCTGATTAAGTGCATTGGCCATATTAAATTCTCACTCAGTGTGCCCAAAGAGGTGTCAGAGTATGGCAACTAGGGGATTTTCCACAGTAACTTCATTGCAGAGTTAACATAAGGCTACTTGTGACAATAATGAACTTAATAAACAAACTTAAATTCCTGAAGGGGAAAGTTAAGCCCAACAAAGCTAGAGTTTCTTGGAAAACGAAAGAAATAGAGAATGGGAGGAAGCAGAAAAGAGGCATATATGACAAACGCAAGGTTGACAATACAAGTGAGAACAAGGCTGAATGCAGAATGTGCAGAGATGCAGTGAAAAATGAAATGAGAGGCAAAGAAAGAAACAGAAGAGATTGACAGCTAAACTAAAAGGAAATCCAAAAGTCATACAAATAGTACAAACAATACACAATGGCATGATTCATATGTTATAGGGATACAACATATTGTAGTTTTGGGTAATTAAAACTCTGGAATGGTAAGTTGCCAAGGCAGCCCAGGTATTTAGCAAAAAATGAACCTTCCGTATGTACATAATGCGATCATTTAGAACTGAGCCTTGTTTAAAAATAAGATGTCTACAGTTGTCTTCATAGGAGACATAAATTATTCACAACAAAAACAGAGAATGCTGGAAAAACTCACCAGGTCTGACAGCATCTGTGGAAAGAGAATAGAGCCACCATTTTGAGTCAGGATGGCTCTTTGTTAGAGCTAAAGGCAAGGAAAATTGGACAAGATCTATACTGAGAGGATGAGGGGGAATATGAGGGGGGTGTAGCTCACAAAAATGGCATAGACAAAAAGACAAAAGAAATGGAGATGATAAAGGATGAGAATGGTGCTAAGAGTATCCATAAAGAGATAGGAATGTGTAAATGGCAAAACAAAAGGTGCAGAATATAGGAATACAGTAAATGGTTCTAGTGGGGTAGGGATACGAAACAAGATGGAAAGTGAGATTTTGGAAGTGGAAAAATAACAGGATTAACATGTGAAAACAGAAACCATAGCTGAAAAATTGAATTGAGTATTTTGCATCTGCTTATACCAAGGAAGGTGCTGAAGTCAGTGAAAAGGAAGCAGCTGAAACACTGGATAGGCTAAAAATTGATAGAGATATTAGAAAAGCTGGCTGTATTTATGAGGAGTGGATGATTTTATCCAAGGACCCTGACGGAAGTAAGGGAGAAAATTACTGAGGCATTCACCACAATCTTCCAATTGTCCTTAGACACCAGGGTAGTGCCAAAGAACTAGAGAATTGCAAATATTATATCCTTGTTCAAAAAAGGTAAAAGGTAAATCCAGCAAATACAGGCCAGGCAATTTAAATGTAGAGATGGGAACGTTTTTAGAAACAATAATCTGGGACAAAATTAAAAGTCACTTTGAAAAGTGCAGATTAATTAAAGAAAGTAAACACAAATTTGTTAAAGGCAAATATATTTAATAACAATTTGATGGACTAACAGGGAGAGTCAATGAAGATAATGCAGTTGATGTGGTATACATGGACTCACAAAAAGCTCATGGACTAAAAAGGACAGTGACAGCATGGAACCAAAATTGACAGAGAAACAAGAAACAAGAGTAGTGACAAACGGCTGTCTCTCGGACTAGAAGACAATAGAGGGGTTCCCCAGAGGTTAGGTAGTAGGTTCACTGCTTTCTTAATCTACATTAATGACCTAGACTTGGGCATAGAAGTTACAATTTCAAAAAAAGCCGATAATGCAAAACTTGGAATTATTGTAAATCATGACGAGGACACAGGACAGTTGGTAGACTGGGCAGACACCTGACAGATGAAATCCAATACAGAGTAATGTGGAGTGATACATTTTGATAGAGTGTGGAGAGACAATAGAAAAGAAGGTGCAGAAGTAGAAACCTGGTGGTATTGACAAATTGTTAAAGGTAGCATAGTTGGTTGAGAAAGTGTTAAAAAGACATATAGAATCTTGGGTTTTATAAATAGCAGCAAGGATGTTATGATTACCCTTTAAAAACTGGCTCAATTTCAGATGAAACGGTTTCCAATTTTGGGCACCATATTTTAGAAAAAAGATTCTAGATTTTAGAGATGGTGCAGAAAATATTTACAAGAATGGTTCCAGTTATGTGGCTAGATTGGAGGAGCTGAGGCTTTCTCCTAACAGAAAAGGATATTGAAAGGAGATTTGATGGAGTTGTTCAAAATCCTGAGGGGTCTGGACAGAGTTGATAGAGGAAAGCTGTTAGCACTGATGGAATGATTGAGCACCAGATGATATTGATACAAGTCAAATCGACATGGGGCAGCACTTGGAACAGTGGTTAGCATTGCTACCTCACAGCATCAGAGACTCGGGTTCAATTCCAGTCTTGGGTGACTGTTCGTGTGCAGTTTGCACATTCTCCCTGTGTCTGTGTGGGTTTTCTTTGGGTGCTCTGGTTTCCTCCTGCAGTCCAAAGGTGTCAGGCTAGGTGAACTGGCCATGTTCGATTGCCCTTTAGTGTCCCAAAATGCGTAGGTTAGACAGATTAAGAGGGGGAAATGTGTTCGCTTAGGGGGGATGGGCAGGAGGAGAGGGCTTCCTGAGTAAAATATTCTATTTGAGTCTGCAGTGATTTTCTATGGGTCAAATGGCCTTTTTTATACAAAAAAATCTTAGTGACACGAGAAAAACCTTTTCTATGCAGTAATCGCTTAGGCTCTAGAATGCACTAATATGTGGTGGAGGCAGATTCAATTATAGCTTTCAAAAGGGAATTGAATAAGTGCCTTAAGAGAAAAGAATTGCAGTGCTGTTGGGAAGGAGTTGGGGAACAGGACACACCAATTTGTTTCAGCTCACAGACAAGAATGGCCATATGGCCTCCTTCTATGCTGTAACCATTCTATACTATGAGAATGTATAAAATTGCTTCAGGACATGGTTAGCAGATAGACTTGGAGGGGTGGGAATCCAAAACGTTTCTGTTCTGTCAGGAAATTCAAAGCTGGAATGTATTTTTTATAATTTCATATCTTACAACAGATTAAAGGACTCACTCTAACCAGAATTTTCTATCCATTTAAATCTTAATAACTTATAGAAATATTTCAGCAGAGCTGTTAAGATAAAACCTATTGACAGAGTATCTTTCCCTTTACAATTTCTGCGTAAAATTAGCTTAGAAGGCGTAGTGCTTCATGTAAATAAACCGTCCTGTATAAATTAGATTAAATTTTCAAACCATCCTTGTGCACTTTCAAATATCCAGTAATGTCACAAATACAAATCAACTTATCCCCAGAGCCACTCAGAAATGGCACCATGTTTTTCATTGCTTAAGGCAACAGATGTAAAAAGGTTATTTCTGAAATGGTGTACCTCTCTAGATACACATCTAAATAAATTATTGCTCATTCTGACATACCTATTCCAAAAAAATACTGGGAGAAAGGCTCCATGAAAATAACTTGCAAAAAGGCGCAACAAAAAAAAAATCACTCTTTGAAACTGACAGTCACTTACTTCCATACAATCCTTTTTCATATGTGTTAGTGCTCCACAGTTTTCGCATGCACCTCTTCTGTATTTGGTCACAACAGGACCCTGAGAAAGAGAACACACAATATCACCAACAAGCTTTTATCCTTTGATTTTCAAATACCCATTTATAACATGTAAAGATTGAATTCAGATCAAAACATTATTAGCAAAATAGAAAATAATTCTCCAATTAACAAATAGGGCTGTCCAGTTCTGTTAACGCTGAGAAACAATAGTTTATTTAGCCAATCACTGCAGCATACATTTGTTATATAAGCCTAATATGATATTTTAAGAATTTAGTTAGCCAACATATTTCTTGCACAATATTATAATTGATTGCATTCTTTATATGTCAAAGCTTTCTGCTCATCAGCTGTAATTCTATATTTAAGATGTTATGGGAAGAGAATGTTAACTTCTACCATATATTAACCAGTTATAGTTTTACACCTTGACCTGGTTGCTGCATGGTCTTCAAGTACTATTTTTATTTGTTAATGACAAATAACTTCCATCATTTTACAAAGATTATTTTGAGTTATGTCCATTTTAAGTTCTGTCACACAAACTTTGGCAGCAAAGCTTTTATTCAGACCAACATAGTTGTGCAAACTTAAAACCTAGATTTACATAGCTGAAATCTAGAAATCTAACAGAATTAGCTTGATTAAAGTAACAAAGCAACTTTACTATTAAACATTGCTGGAAGCTCGCAAGGTGTGTTCATATTATAACTCTAGCATTGCTGTAATGCAATTTACTGATACTTGAGTTGTAATAAAAACTAGACTTGGCGTTGCATTCTTGGCTTCCTCAGACCACATGAAAAATGAAACAAGAATTAGTTTTACATAGTTAGAGACTATGGATGCCGAATCATAAATCACTAGTATTCTAACTCCTCCACCTTCACTGGCCTATTCATTAACTTGAAATATTTTGAATGACACAAAATAGGCAATTGAATTTGTGATCTTGGATTCCTCTTCCAGACAGTCAATCTTTGATTTATTTTCCCTACAGAATACTCTATGATCAGGTCTTACAAAAAAACTTACCGAGTATTCCACAACTACTGTATTTCCTTACAAAAATGAAAACTAGACAGCGCTCTATATTTTTTATGGTTTTAAAACTTTTTTGAAAAATGATATCTACAAGAATTTCACTGGAAACAAGCTGAAACTCCACATACCTCCTGAACACCTTTCTTGTACCAGTCTACAATTGAATTGAACTTTTTCTCCTTCTCACGTTGCGGCCTTTGGTGCTTGAGGGTCGGTCTTTTGGATGGATCAATGTACCATGGGACTGATGATATATACTGAGGAATGTGTGGGTTGATGTCTCTGCAGGACGCAAGTGAAAACAGAAGGTTAGTTTAAATTTTGATAGTTTACAATTTTCATTTAAACTCATGTCTTGAGTTTTTGCCAACCAATGTTTAAAGCTGGCATTCCAATAGAAAACAAACTATTTTTGCGATCCATGAATGACGTAATGAATATTCCATCATTTATTATCCTGATTAAAATGTAGATTACCTGGAAGGTTCATTGTGATATTAAGCCTATTCTCTTGGACAATTTAATCTCTCATTTGTAATCTATTTAATAAAATATCTATTTCCATAATGAATTCAGTACTTGGGGTAGTGTTTCGTTGAAAACTCAGTATAAGTACCAAATGTCTCTGTTAATCCTGTAGGTAGCTCAGCAATAAGCATTCTCCAAATTAACCATGTCAAGCTGTGCATCACACAATCGCTACTCTTATAGCAAGTAAATAGGTGCAATTTGGGACACTGCACTTCAATAAACTGTGCAAAATGCTTTCTAAAATTTTCTTATATCCTCTACAACTTTCATAATTGAAATCTCTCATATCCTGAAACAGGATTTAAACAAAACAAAATCACAAAATGATTAAATGTATCCACTGAACGATCATGGTATCTTTAAAGTTTGATTTGAACACTGGAGCATTGCCAAAAACCTGGGTTTCAATGTTTCCTCTGACAGCTTTCAACCACATCTGGCATTTGAACTTATACTGTTTGCTGAATTCCCAACATTCAACTGATGCAGACATGAGCTTAAATGAAGATGAGAATTTCTTTGCCGCAGACAGAAAAATCAACATTTTTCTAATGCATCTAAATAGATCACAACTGCACAATACTTATGAACCCCTCACAAGGGACAAAGACAAAAAAGGGGAATGATAGGAGTATCTAAATCAGACAGCAGTATAAATAGCAAGACGATATTTTGGTCATGTATGTTCGATTTAAGAATCTGAAACCATTTTTGAAGTATACAGACTTTTACAAAAAGAACTGTAATATGATAAACAGTGAACTCTGAACAATTTATTCAGCAATCATTTATTTATAACAATTTATACTAAAAACACAGTTAGCAGACTCACTAATGATGCTTCTGGTACATGCTAGGAATAGAGATCAGATAATGATTTTCCATACAGTAAACAAGAAACTTACACATGAATGCTTGAAAGCAAGAATATAAAAATGGGAACCACCGTCTGATGATAGCTGACATTCTAAAAGATGTAGACAGAGGTGCAAAAGGAGCAAATGGTTCAAAAGAAACCAACGGTATAATCATTTGGGCACCAATCTGACAAGGGCATAAGACCCTATTAACTTCAAAATTGCTAGGTCCTAGCAATTCCAATGGTCAGAAACTCCTTTCAGAATTCTTCTAGGTCATAAAACTTCCCATTCCAGAGTTGTTCTGTTCATAATCCTTGAGACTGCATTTTGAGTACTGCCTGGTCTTATAGCTGTTCACAAAACCAGAGTTCTTCTTCCACAGGTCCTAGGTATTTCTCTTAATGATCTAAGATCTCCAAAAAATGCCTTAGTGATCCTAAAACCTCCCTCTTCAATATTTTTTGAGCATTAGGGTCCACTTCTCAAGCTTCCAAATCCTGGGAGAAGCCTGTAGCAGATCACAAGCTCACCCCAATGTTGATCAGGCTCTTTTAATGCTACTTTCAATAACACAACTACATAACATACCCAATTCATTCACTGTGTGCAATGCCAAAGAACATCTGCAATTAGCAATAAAATAGTACAACAGATCTAAGTTCAGTCTTTCAGGAATGTAGCACAGACATTTTTATTAAATACCAGTTAATCAGCACTGACATCAACTTGTAGATATGCTACAGCTAATCAAAACCAAATATAATAATGAACTACTAAAAAAACTAGTACTAAAAAAAAATCAGACAATGCCAATTTTTTTAAATCAAGATTCAACAACTCCAGGTACTATGAATCATTTGTTCCTTAAAAATAAAAGAATTCCATATGCTTAGTATTGACGCACAGTGAATCACTAATAATGCAACTCTCCACTCAGCAACAATAAGAAAAAGGTTCACGCAGTAATGGTCAAGGCATGTAAGTAGACAGAGCAATCACCAACCACATAATTAACATCCAATAGTTTTCTCATTTTCAAATCTTCAGTCTGTTTCTCCCCCAAGAAGCTGACCAAATAAAAAGTAAAGATTTAAAATTGAAATGGTACTCACTTTCCTTCTTCATCAACTTCTGCTGGTGCATTCCCGAGTTTTCGCTGCTCTTCTAATTCCTTCTTCTTTCTCCAATCCTCCCTGGTCATCTTCTTTGGTTCATCTAAGCCCACCACACCGGCAGATTCCTCAGAGGAAGCCGGGTTCATGTTCTGTACAGTGCCAGATTCCATAATGCTTTGATGTCAGGATTTTTTGAACTTAATCTGTGGACTGCAAGAAATGTTCATTATAACCGAAGTATTTCCAAATCAGGGTTTCAACAAACACCTTTCACTAAAAATGACTACTTCTTTCCAAATGATGAGTACTCAAATATACATGTCTGGATATCTTTATGCAACAAAGCAATAGTCACTGTAGTCCCAGATGATCATGGGGTGATTGGTGCTGATTGATGGTGATTTAATCTGAGGATCACTGCACCTCAGGCAAGGGGAAAGGTTCAGAAGGCAGGCCTTCATGGATAACCTCAGCCAGTACAGGAGTTGAACCTGCAATGATGGCATCACACTGCATCCTGAAAGAGCCATCCAGCCAACTGGACAAATGAACTCCCTTAGCAAAGTAATAGGTCAGCAATCAATGCTGCCTATGCAGCACAAAACCCAAATGTGCAACATTAATAGCTTCAAAAATGGACTGATTCTAAATAAAATAATGGATATCTGAAAATAATTGTAAGGAACCATGCTAGTCGAGGGTTTTTAAATATAGAACATAGAACATTACAGCACAGAACAGGCCCTTCGGCCTTCGATGTTGCGCCGACCAATATAAAAAGCAATGCCCCTCCAAACTAAACCATTCCCTTCTCTTCCATATACTTATCAACTAACCTCTTAAACGCCACCAAACTTGGCGCATCTACAACCGCTGCAGGCAGGGCATTCCACTCCCGAACCACCCTTTGGGTAAAGAACCTGCCTCTGATATCCGTCCTATAACTATCACCCCTTAATTTAAAGCTGTGTCCCCTCGTGCTAGCTTTTTCCATCCTAGGAAAAAGGCTATCACTGTCCACCCTATCTAAACCTCTAATCATCTTATATGTTTCAATAAGGTCCCCTCTTAGCCGCCTCCTTTCTAACGAAAACAACCTCAAATCCCTCAGCCTCTCCTCATAAGACCTGCCCTCCATACCAGGCAACATCCTGGTAAACCTCCTCTGTACCCTCTCCAATGCCTCCACATCTTTCTTATAATGTGGGGACCAGAACTGCACACAATACTCCAAGTGCGGCCGCACTAGAGTTTTGTACAGTTGCAACATGACGTTGCGGCTCCGAAATTCAATCCCTCTACCAATAAAAGCCAAGACTCCATATGCCTTCCTAACAACCTTCTCGACCTGACTGCCTACTTTCAGGGATCTATGCACATACACACCAAGATCCCTCTGTTCATCTAGACTACTAAGAATCCTACCATTTGCCCTATACTCTACACATTTATTATTTCTGCCATAGTGCATTACCTCACACTTTTCCACATTAAACTCCATTTGCCACCTCTCGGCCCAGCTCTGCAACTATTATATGATTTATATAATAGCATATTTTTTTACTTTACCAAACTTAGTGGTGGCTCTTCCAATTGGAACTGCTAGTTTTTTGCGAGGTTCCACATGGGAGTAGTTTAACTTAGTTTCACTTTATTTCACAAGTGGAACAGTGTTAATTCATATATAACATTTGCATTACTTAATGTCAGAACTGGCAAAAAGAAATTCATGTGGTGACAGCTCTTACATATCACTCAAATGAACATACTGTAAATATTGGTGAAGAAATAAAACTGAAACTAAAACTCAGCATTTGGTGTAAGTTAGAGACGAAATCAGTTTTCCTGACCCTGATTATCAATAGGAACTGAAGAAGTTCTGAATGTATGCTGAGAAAACCCAGGGAGTAATGCACAAGTATGGTCAAAAAATATGCAAAGGATTGGAAAACTGAACGTTAAAGTAATATAAAGAGCCTAACAGGGATTTAAACTAAAATTGACCTGTAGATAATTTTCACTTAGCAAAGACAATGCAAAGTTTACACTGAAAAGAAATACATTTTTATCAAACACAAAAATACTTCTCAAGATAAATGTACATGCTTGCATAAGGCTTTCTATAAGATATAAATTAACAATAATGTTTTATTTCTAAGTTAATATCCATTTGCACCTAGTTTTTAAACAGCATTCTTGATAGGTTGAATAATTGCATAAATATAATTTAAACCGCTCTTCACTTCCCTTTCTCTGTTAAAAATAAAGAAAAAAACATGCATTTATATACATCTTTCCTGACCCTAAAGTGTTCCAAAGTGCTTTACAGCCAATAAAGTGTTATTTCAAGTTTACCACTCCACTGACAGCATCATGACTTAGTGCCATTGCCCTCCCTGTCTTTTCTCCATACCACAGCACATTGTTTGAATAGAAACAATCATCTAAATGTGCTCCTGAATGCCTCCATCACACTTCCAGGGAGTGCATTCCAGGCTCAAACCACACAGTAAGTAAAAACGTTTTTTTCTCACATCATGTTTTATTTCTTTTGCAAAACATCTTAAATCTGTGCCCTCCCATTCTTGATCCTTTTACAAGTGGAGACAGTTTCTTCCCATTTTCTATGCCAATCCCCTTATGATTTTGAACACCTCTATCAAATCTCCTCAATCTTTTCCTTGCCAAAGTGAATCGTCCCACCCTAACCAATCTATTCTCATAACTGAAATATCCATTTGATATAGAAGAAGCACCCTCTATTTAATGCATTATCTGAAAAACGTTGCCTGTGATGTGCAGCACTCTCTCTGTAATGTGTTGCAGGTCAGTCCAAGATTTTTGTGTTCAATTCTCAGAAGCAGGATTTGAACCCACAACCTTCTGACTCAGATGATTCTCTGAGATACAGCTGATTCTTAAAAGTGGTAGAAATAGAACACTGAGTGGGCACCATTTATTAAAATGCTTTTTTCCATTGAAATTTTCCTTGAAATTTACTGCTGCACACAAAATGTATGAGGCAATATCAAAATAAAAACAAAACTTTGATGCACAATAGCTAAAGAAACTGAGCAATAATTTTGAAGTTATAAATAGTTCTGACATAAACACTGCATGCAGAAAAAATATCATTTTTTACCATCTGATAACTCCCTCGAGTTACACAGCTTTCCCCACTCATAAATATGAGCTGTACTCCAAATACTTACATGCATTTGCAATCAATACTATTCAAGTGTAAAGCAACTGCTTGAATTCCTTACCACCTACACATCCTTTTTTTATTTCCAATATTTTAATTATCAACAACAAGCCCTGGTGTATGAATATAGCAGTAAGAGAAGGAATCAAATGACACTGAATAACTGACACAGGTTTGAATCATGTGAACTTCCTTAACGTGAGACTACCATGGGTAAATATATCTGAACTTGAATTAACTTACAGTGCAAGACCAAATATCTGAAAATTTTCACAGACTTTCTCAGACAGACTCCTCATCCAATGAATTTCAATATTCTTTAGCAATAACTTCCCATTTTTATCCACAACATCTACAAATTCTCCACTCTTTCTTACTTGCACTGCAAAAAAAACCAGCTTCAGAGTACTGTCCTGCACCACCTTTGAACATTTGCTAAGTTACTGAACTTGTTTTCACCAAGTCAGAAACATTTATCTTGTTTATAATTAACCAAAGTTGTTTGCCACATATAGTTTAATAGCCAGTTTAGTTCCTAGTCCAAAAGTGAATTGTACTTCAGAGATGACAAAACGATTCATACAACAAGAATGAGAACATGAAGAAAAGTTCACGATCAAGCCAAATAGTCAGATATGGATTGATGTTCATCAATGAAGCTTAACAGCATCTTCATGCAGGAGACAGCCACACACTTACAGGACCACCAAATCAAACATAATATACTTTTAATTTTCAGTTCAACAAGATCATCTTTTAATGAAAGCTGCATTTTCATAATTAATTCTAAGACTTCCTCTGTGGCCAAATTATCTCATTTACACTATGAAACAAGTTCAAGAACAAAAGCAAATTGGTATGTATAGTTATTCAAAAACGCAAACATACTTGGAGTTTAATCATTTTGGGCAGGTCTTTCCACAATGTTGGGGAACCGTTTCACCCAAGGTGGCACAGATAAATCCTGCAGATAAAACCAAGATGAAAAATGTTAGAAAGCCACATAACTTTGCTATAGCAGAAAATGTAAAATCACCAAAGCCAGGGTACTGCAGCTTCAGGATTTCCTGATGAAACTCTTAGCAAAAATTGAATGGGAAATAATTTTGAAACCAATTAATTTAGCCAGTGTAAGTGTCCATGCACATTCTATGTTGTCTCACACCAGATGTTTACAAACATCCCTCCATCAATACATGCATATATACCAATAAGTAACAAGCTTTTACTGCTACAATTAATAGTTGTTTTTTGTTTTTTTTAGCACGATCTGTTGATTTCATTCACTGAAGTTTATTCTGTGCAAAACAAAGGAGGTATTTTTTGATCCTTTACTATTGTACAGGAAGGCCACGTATTGTTAGACATTATAACGAAAAGTTGTGTTACATAGTAGATATTGGAGATATATTGTAATGAGAAGAACCATAGAATCATTGAATTCTGACAGTAATGAGACCATTTGGCCCATCAAGTCTGCACCAACCCATCTCATAGAGGCCCTATTCCCACATTTACCCTACTAATCCCCCTTACACTAGGGGCAATTTAGCTTGGCCAATCAACTGAATCCGCAACATCTTTGGATTAGAGGAGGAAACTGGAGCACCTATAGGAAACCCACGGGAGAAAGTGCAAACTTCACACAGACAGTGACCCAAGACCAGAATTGAACCTGGGTCCCTGGCACTGTGAGGTATCAGTGCGAACCACTGTGCCACCAGTCTTCAGACCTGATCAAGAAAACACAGATACTACTGTGAACCATTCAATATTTGTCCTCTGGCTTCTTAAAGGTTGGGTCTTACAGAGACCCCAATGTTTCTCACTACTAATGAAGATCTATGTTGTTCAATGATTCCATTTTGTTGCTTGAGTCATTTGATCTTTCTACTCCATGAGATTACTGATAAAATAGAATCCAGCTGTACTCATTGTATGCACTAATTATGCTGAACAATAATCCAAAAAAAGAGAAGTCTTCCAATTCTTCTACTGGATGAAAAAGATCTGGATCCAGAAGTGGCTTGCCTGCAGAAGACAGAGAGTGGTTGTGGATGGGTCTTTTTCTGTATGGAGATCGGTCACCAGTGGAGTGCCCCAGGAACCTGTTCTAGGACCCTTGCTGTTTGTCATTTTCATAAATGACCTGGATGAGGAAGTGGAAGGATGGGTTAGTACGTTCGCCAATGATACGAAGGTTGCTAGTGTTGTGGGTAGTCTGGAGGGATGTCAGAAGTTGCAACAAGACTTAGATAGGATGCAAGAATGGGCGGAGAAGTGGCAGATGTACTTCAATGCAGATAAATGTGTTGTGGTCCATTTTGGCAGGACCAATGGGATGAAAGAGTACATTATCAAGGGTAGGAGTCTTAGCAGTGTTGAAGAGCAGAAGAATCTTGGTGTCTGGGTCCATAGGACTCTTAAATTGGCTTCGCAGGTGGAGAACGTGGTCAAGAAGGCATATGGCATACTGGCCTTCATTAATCGAGGGATTGAGTTTAGGAGTCAGGAGGTAATGCTGCAACTTTATAAGACCCTTGTCAGACCCCACTTGGAGTACTATGTGCAGTTCTGGTTGCCTCACTATAGGAAGGATGTGGGAGCTATTGAGAGGGTGCAGAGGAGATTTATAAGGATGTTGCCTGGATTGGTAGGCATGCCCTATGAGGAGAGGTTGAGGGAGCTAGGTCTCTTCTTCCTGGAGAGATGAAGGTTGAGAGGCAACCTGACAGAGGGTTATAAAATGTTGAAAGGAATGGATAGGGTAGATTCCCGGAGGCTATTTCCCAGAGCTGAAATGGTCAATACAAGAGGATACACGTTTAAGGTGCTGGGCAGCAAGTACAGAGGAGATGTGAGGAGTAAGTTTTTCACTCAGAGGGTGGTGAGTGAATGGAATCGGCTGCCATCGGTGATGGTGGAAGCGAACTCGCTAGTGTTGTTTAAAAGACTTCTGGATGAGTATGTGGGATTAAATGGGATTGGGAGTTACAGCTAGTTCTATGGCCTAGTACGTATGGGTATGATTGACGCAACTTGTGAGCCAAAGATCCTGTTTGTGCTGTACTGTTCTATCACACCATTTATCTGGGTTGCAATTAGTGAATATTATCTCCAAATGAGAATTTTCTGTCTCTATATTCATTTGGTGCAATGTCAGAACATGTTAAGAAAGGCTGAGACAGTCACCAAAATCAGTGTTATCACCTGTATAGTGTTATAAGTAACTAACAGCACATTTTCCTATTTATTAATAACACTACATGAGACTGTTAAAATTGGTACTTTCCACTTTGTTTAATAGTTTCATGAGATCACTATTAGGGTACTCTCAAACCAACACTGCATTATATCGTGGCTGCACTTAATATTAGGGCCTCAGACAAGATTTGAGGCCAGATGCCCACAATTGGCGTGTTGCTATTTGACAAGGATTTTTCTATGATTTGATTGGTGAATTTTGAAAAGTGAAAAAAAAATCATGATTAAGAGGGAGGGTTGGGGTGAATACAGGGCCTAGAACAGGGAAAAATTAAAATTTATTTGTGTCCCAAATAGGCTTACATTTACACTGCAGTTGAAGTTACTATGAAAATGCCCTAGTCGCCACACTCCAGTGCTTGTTCAGGTACAAAGAACAAAACAGCACGGGAAACAGGCCCTTCAGCCCAACAAGCCCGTGCCGCCACCCCGATGTTCCCACCTCTACCCGCGATCCCTGTCCATGTTTATAGATCTATGGATTAAAAACCAAATTTGAGACAATTAGGGAGAATTTGTTTTGCCAATTAGCCTAAGAGCACATCTTTGGGATGTGGGAGGAAACCGGAGCACCCGGAGAAAACCCACGCAAGCACGGGGAGAATGCGCAAACTCCCACAGACACAGGCCCAAATCCATGTATCTGCACAGCACAGCGATAGTCACTGAGCTGTCGTGTTGCCCATCAAATGGTCCAGGTCAAGCGTACACTAACGACGTGAAGCACTAGGATTCTCTCGAAAAAAAATATCTAAGAGCAGCCCTCCCATGACCCATCGCGTGTATGCCCCTCGTTAGACAACAAGGTGGACCAAAGCACCTGTAGGGTAAAAACAAGTACATCAATATCATCATCTATTTACACACTTCCCAAGGACTCCCAAGGCTCATGATCCCTATTTTAAATCAGTTTTCTATACCCCTCCATTCCCATTCTGTTCATGTGCCCATCTAAGTATTTCTTAAATAACTCCAGAGTACCTGCCTCCACCACTTTACTTGGCAGCGCATTCCATACCCCCACCACCCTCTGTGTGAAAAAACTCCCTCTAGCATCCAAATTATACCTTACCCCCCTCACCCTAAGCCCGTGACCCCTCGTGCTATTCGAGTCCATCCTAGGAAAAAGCTTAACCCTGTTTACTCTATCTATACCCCTCATAATCTTGTACACCTCTATTAGATCTCCTCTAAGTCTACGTCTTTCTAAGGAAAACAGTCCCAATTTGCCTAACCTCTCCTTGTAACTCAGACCTTCCATACCAGGCAGCATCCTGGTAAACCTCCTCTGCACTCTCTCCAGAGTCTCCACGTCCTTCCGATAGTAAGGCGACCAGAATTGGACGCAGTACTCCAAATGAGGTCTAATCAACATTTTATACAAATGCAACATTAAAGGCCAGCTCTTGTACTCTATACCCCTTCCTATAAAGACTAACATACCATATGCTTTCTTCACAACCTTCTCCACTTGCTCTGCCACCTTCAGAGACTTGTTCACCTGCACCCCCAGGTCCCTCTGCGTTTCTATACTCTTAATAGGTCTACCCTTTATCATATACCTCCCCCCTACATTCTTTCTCCCGAAATGCATCACCTCACATTTATCAGGATTGAATTCCATCTGCCATCTGTCTGCCCAAGCTACCAGCCTATCTATGTCCTGCTGCATTGCCTGACAATGCTCCTCACTATCCGCAAGTCCAGCCATCTTTGTGTCGTCTGCAAACTTGCTGATCACTCCACTTACTCCCTCTTCCAAGTCATTTATATATATTACAAATAGAAGAGGTCCCAGTACCGAGCCCTGCGGCACACCACTAGTGACCGACCTCCAGCTAGAAAAACACCCTTCCACTATTACTCTCTGTCTCCTATTACCAAGCCAGTTACTTATCCATCTAGCTAACTGTCCTTGTATCCCATTAGCCTTGTCCTTATCAACTAACCTCCCATGAGGGACTTTGTCAAACGCCTTACTAAAATCCATATAGACAACATCAATGCCCTTCGTCCACCGTTTTCGTCACCTCCTCAAAAAATTCCACCAGATTTGTAAGGCACGACCTCACCTAAACAAATCCATGCTGCATATCCCTAATAAAATCCAACACTCTAAGTGCCTATACATCCTATCTCTAAGAATCCCCTCCAACAGCTTCCCTACCACTGGGTACACTGATGCACGGCCAATGCGCTTAACTAGCACGTCTTTCAGACTGTAGCAGGAAACCAGAATACCTGGAGGAAACCCCCACAGACATGGAGAGAACATGCAGACCCAAATCGGTGACCCAAGCTAGGAATCAAACCCAGGTCCCTGGTGCTATGTGCCATCATATTGTTTTTGCCTGATGAAGACAAAAAGTCGAAAGCTCGCTGATTTACTATCAAATAAATTGTTGGATTTAAAATTGGTGTTGTAAAACCCCAGTCCAACGCCGGCATCTCTACACTATCACATTGTCCCACGGTTGCTCTCCTTCTACCTGTAGGAGACACTGGGGGCACGAGGATATCCCCTGGGTGTTGGTGATGCACTCCCTCCCCCCTCCTCCCTCCTCCATTCCGCCCCCCTCCCCTCCCCTCCTCTCCCGGTAGACGGATGGGTGTCTGTCTCCTTAAGTAATGGCGAGGCCCGGTTCTCAGTCCGGAGCCTCCAGGTGCCGAGTCGGTGACAATGGGCTCTGGCCGCCAACTGAAAACTGGTCGCAATACCGCTGCAGCTAACGGCGGACGGTCTTCACTCACAGCAGTGACAGCGCCTCAAGCCCCAGCACTCCGACAACAGACACCCTTCAACCGCCTCGCCGCACAGCCCTGTAAACAAGGCCGCCCTTCCGGCCGCTCCGCGGAGCTCCCAGCCTAACAAATAGACCGTGCCCACAGCCGCCATCTTCACTTCACACCGAGGCCAGGCAGTACCAGCTCGCCGGAAACAGCAGTGTACTGTTCCTTCATTAATCTTCATTCAAAACTCTGAGTTATGTTTTACAAAACACCCGCGATGGAACAATGTCATAAAATATCATTGTAAATCTATGCGGGAGTGCACTTTAGCAAGGAAATAAAACCAAGTGTCGGGAATTAGCAGAGTTAATACGTGGGGTTATGGGAATGGGGCTTGTGTCGGATTGTTGTGGGTGCAGGTTCAATGGACCGAACGGCTTCCTCCTGCACTATAAGAGGATTCTATTCTAAAAAAGGGCTAGGCTTGACTTAAAATAGTTCCACTGAGCAATATTTTGATTCGATTCTAGTAACGCAATTGACGTTAACAAATGCTAACATGTTTTATAAAACTATCAAATCTCCAGGCTATGTTTAAGTACGATTTCTGAAATAAATGTCGCTTACAAGAAGAGTGCACTAAGTTTGCATAGAAGATGGCTAGGTCTTAGTGTCATCATAGTGAAAGATAATTAAATTAGAATGAATTTTTCAGGATATTTAAAAGCATCACCACTAAAAAAAAGTACAAGATACATGCAAACTTCTAAGTTTACGTTGTTTTGTTTTAATCTGTTATAAAAATTACTCAATTGATTTCAAAGTGATGCATAATTGCACCTTCAAAATAAATCGGATAGCACTAAAATGTTATAAGATATGTCCTTCCAAAATTATACATTATTAAATAAAATTGAACCTTTAACAATTCTGTCTTGGAAAAAAATCATATGTAATCAGGCACCTCTTTTAGTGTACTGACCAAGTAAACAAAATCAAATTAACTTAGGGACGACTCAAGAAGAGCAGCTTCCTGAAAGGAGGGGAGCCACCCAAACAGAAAACAAAGAAAACTTAAAACAGCAAATTAAAATGTGATTAGAGGGGTCAATAATACACCCCAGTCCCTGCAGTACCCAGTAGGCACGGAAAGCATCAATTGTGCCCCCAGACATCACATGCTCCCTTTCTAGGGACATTTGTCTGTAAATATAGAAAATATAGTGGATATATAGTTAAATGCCAATTTATCATTCCCAACCATCATTGCAATGATTTCCCATTTTAAATTTCAGCCAGCAATAAGTCACTATTGAAAATTGTAAAAGTAGACCATAGCCAAAACCAGCAAGAAATGCAATAATTCAGAAAAAAAGGACACAAATTATCAAGCTCTTTAGCTAATAATGAAATTTCACTTCCAATAGATCCAAAATAAACAAAAGGCCTTCAAAAAGCAGTAAAACAAAAACAGAGGGGCAGTCGAGTTGGACGACCCCCTTGATTGCCCACTAAAGGGATGACTTGCTGGGCCCAGGACCAGGTTCACGAGGAGGTCCTCCTCCTTACCCGCCCCCCTCCGCACTAGGTGCTCATAGACCTAGAGCATGAGACTGAAATGCAAACAAAACATCAATAAAGATTATTATGGAAATTGAAAAGGTTGTGCAGCCTATAACTCTGAACATAGACATGGTTCATGGACTCCGCAAGGTTGCAAAAAGGGCACCCATAATCAGACAATAACTTCCAAAATTCTGGCACAATTACCAACAAGCAAATGAAAATCTAATCAAATGATTTCCAGTGACCAATGAAAACTATGCTCCTAGGGATCATTTTGCAGCTTGAGGCTTGTGAAAGATGATATTCTGTAAATAGAATTATTATTCAATGAAGGCAATGTCTGCCATTTTATTTCCAGATATATAACAGCACTTCTTTAAAGTTTTTTCTCCTCTCAGTCTGTGCCTGGCTAAGTATCTGAGAACAAATGCTTTTGTTGCAACGTGATTGAGTAAGATTGTTTCAGGTGTAGTGTGATTGAAGAAACGAATGAGTGAAAAGAGAGGTTTGGCCTAAAATAACCAGTCACATAGTTTTTCACTCCTATACCCATTTGTTCTTTAATCGCCTGCACTTGCTTTTGTTGGAAGATAGGATTTGGACTGAATGAAGTGATTCAAGCATATGTTCTCATTGACTAAATCCTGATATATCAATGATCAAAGTGATTATAAAAGTGGTGTAATAATCGGGCCTGTTTCTTCCCTGAGGCAGAAATAACCTGAATCTGCACCAAGATTATGATTTATATGAAGAGGATGACAGAATTTTTGTATGATTTCTTTAAGAAACTGCTAAAATTCATGTTTATTAAATTGATGTTCATGCTTGGCTTCAGTTTGCATGTTCAGCACCAGGGATGCTGAAATGATTCATCAGATAATTAAAATGGACACTGCTTTTTGAAGTAAAAACAGAAAATGAACAGCAGATCTGGCAGCATCTATGGGATGAGAAATAGTTCATGTCTGATACATTAATTCAATTCCTTCCTTTACAAATGCTGTCAAACCTGTTGAGAATTTCCAACATTTCATTTTTGATCAGTTTTCTAGCATCTGCAATAATTGTTTTTGTTTTACTGCTTTTTGAAGGCCTTTTGTTTATTTTGGATCTATTGGAAGTGAAATTTCATTATTAGCTAAAGAGCTTGATAATTTGTGTCCTTTTTTTCTGAATTATTGCATTTCTTGCTGGTTTTGGCTATGGTCTACTTTTACAATTTTCAATAGTGACTTATTGCTGGCTGAAATTTAATGTGGGAAATCATTACAATGATAGTTGGGAATGATATATTGGCATTTAACTATATGTCCACTTTATATGTTACTAGCATTAATATCTTACTTTTACAGAGAAATATTTTTCACAATATGAAAATAAAAGTAACCAATTCAAAGGTGAAAAACACAGATATGGCCACAGATAGATAGATTGTCATTTCTAAAGAAATTAATAGATTCAATTCAGAACTGTAATGAAACTTAATACATATGTAACAAGAATAGATTTTCTGCTTCCTCACCCATGTCAAAATGACTGACTTGCTTTCAGCACAATTCAGAAAACTACAGGGGCATTGCCAATTATTTCCCCATTCGTTGCCTGGGATATTGAGTTCTGAGTAGGCCAAGCAGCCTGCTTTGGCAAGGAATCAGAAAATCTACTCTTTAACCTCTGTTGCTGCACAATTCTGTAAATGCACAATGCAATCTGGAAATGAGCCAGGTAGACCAGAAGGGCCTGAATTCTATCTTTGGCCAGTGCTTGAGTGTTTGCTGATCTCAGATGGAGAGCAGCAGGGAGGCTGCATTTGGCCTTAAGCAATTGTGAAATAAAGGAAAAACATCCATGTTCCTGTATTGATAGTTGTTCTTTTACTTTGCTGAAAACATCATGTAAATTTGTTTATCAGTGTCATAAGTAGGCTTGCATTAACACTCAAATGAAGTTACTGCAAAAATCTTGTAATTGCCACACTCTGGTGCCTGCTTGGGTACACTGAGGGAGAATTTAGCAGGGTCAATGCACCTAACCAGCACATCTTTTGGATTGTGGGAGGAAACCCATGTAGGCATGGCAAGAACATGCAGACTCTGCATGGACAGTGACCCAATGCAGGAATTGAAGCCAGGTCCTGGGTGCTGTGACGCAGCAGTGCTAACCACTGTACTACCATAAATATTGAGTGTGAACCTGATCAGGTTTGGCTTAGATATACCTTCCCACTACCAAACAGCCTATACACATTGACAGATACAACTTGCAGATGAAGAATGACCACTTGAATGTGTATCAAAGGGCAGCCAACATCTGTTTGTGAATATGCTCAAACAGTAAACAAAACAGTAAGCTGTGTGATACCTTCAGGAGAGATGGAAAGGAACTCAAATGTAAGTGGTGTAATATAAACTTTCCTCCGTACGTTTCCCGCTTGAGTTTTCCAAAACAAGGGAGGGCCCACCTTGGCAGCCTTAATAAGAGCAAATGTTCTTTTCATTTACAGGTATAAATTTCCATCTCATAGAAAATGTTCCTATGTGAGAAATGTTCTAGGTTAGGTACAAGAGAAAATATAGGATGGGTTATGCCTCTGAGGAAATAAGTGATGTTGCATATAAGATTTTTAAAAGATATTTAACCTTGTCATGTAATTGACTAAAGGGTAAAATCATTGAAAAGATTAAAAACAACTCACAGCTTAACAAGGTAATAAAGAACAGAAGTAGTGCATTTTTAATGGAGTGGGAATGGCTTGTAAGCACTGACTTGTAGATCAACAATACTTGCAGAACATCTTGGCATATAAATACTAATATTATGAGGTGATAATTTCAAAAGATTTTTCATGCAAAATGTATTTTTCAATAATGACAGCTCAAAAAGACAAGAAAGAATATAGGCCATTAATACCTGATCACTCAATATTGCCCACAAAAACATGCTTCGGGTTGAATTTCACAATCTGAATTGTACAACACATTGAAGCAAAACTTTTCATTACAATTTAAAATTATCTTCTAAAATCAGCAGAAATGCAAAACATGGCAGAGTCTTGACTTTCCAGTGTTCAGTGATTTTGGGGGCAGTTCGCCGGAGCTACGAACTCCAGCCAGGAATCCCGATGGCCTATTTAACTGGGCAAGAGCACGAAGTTGGGATTCCCACTGGATGTCCAACCCATCTTGTGTCTCTTCCCCCAACCGCCCTTCCTGCCCACTCACCCACCCCGTCAACCTCACCCTGCGGCTGTAAAAATTTCAGCCAGAGCGGGTGAGAATCTTAATATAGCTAATCTGAATTTGTTTCAACAAAATTAGTGGGCAAGAAGCCCAATTCAACGGCCTTCCCATGTTCTCCTGCCCCGCCCACCAGAGGTCCCGTGATGGTCTCATGGCTGAACTGCTCCTTGTTGCTTTGGAAAATGTGATAATCACTCTCAGGTGATTACATTCTGATACAGATTCTCATTATTGTTGTGTCCTTTAAAACCTTTCAAGTGAGCTGATCGCATTAAAATCCCTGCCCCCATCCCCGCAACATAGCAGAACACTTTCAGGATCACAGCACCATTTCCTTGGTTAATTCCATAAGTCCCCCAGAGTTAACTGACCTCTTTAAACTGCTCTGATTGAAAGAATCTGTCAGTCTCAATAGGGAGATCCCCTTTCTTTTTGTCATAATCCCCAGCTACTCTGAAAAACTTTGAACTGCATTGATTCACAGGAGACTGTCAGTTTCACTTGCTCCATTACGGCTTGTTTACAAAATCACCTTTTACTCCATTGAGTTTTAGGAGGTTGTTTGATTGATAGCTCCACAGCAGATCCATCAGAACATTAACCTGTGTTTATTTATAGAAGCAGCAGGTGGTCCAAGAGCAGCAAAAAGATTTTTTTGCCTGACAGGACAGAAAAATCGAGCACCCTATTGTAGATGCAATCATTTTACACCTGATTAACCCAGAAGTACTTCCTCTTTCTCCACAGCTGTTCAGTCTGTCCCAATTTTTTTTAACACTGCACTTTTTGTCAAATGTCTGAGCCTTCCAAGAAAGCAGAAAGGCTTTCTCTGTTTCATTTTTCTACCTTTATTGCCTTCATTCTTCTTCCTTACCACCCTCCCCGCCTTGATTCCTTCTGTCATTTAAATCCAACATGGACATTTGCTATTCCCACATGTCATCCACTATGATTTGTAAATCCTGGATAGTGAAATGTCTTTTACTCCTTTAAATATTCCAGCTTATACGCTAAAAAAAAGCAATCAACATCAATAATGCAAGTTTGGTGGAATGTGCTGAGTCTGAGAATTGCCCACGCTAATTGAAAAAAGTAAGCAAGAAAGAGAAAGAGACACACACACAACACAAGCCAACAAGAGAAAAAACCAATGCAGGAAGTGCTTGTTACTGATGCTGATTCCAATGAGGCACATGCCTGGGCCATTCAGTATGGTGGGATTCCCATGATGCGGGGGTGGGAAGGGGACTTACTCATTTAAATCAACTGAATAAGATGAGGTTAGCGCTGCCAGTGCCAGAAGCAATCTCTTCGATTTACTGGCATCAGTACTTTGACTTTATTCCAGAGAACTGTGGCCATTATCTTTGACATTCAATATTCTTATCTTTCAGGCAAGATGTTAACTGAGGTCTTGTCTGAATTTTTCTATCTGGATAGTAAAGATTCCATAGTACAATTTAAATCGCAGCAAGCAGCCATCTTTATTTCCTGGCCAATGCTAATTTCCCAACCAATGCCAACATTAGAAAATATAGATTAACTGGTCATTCAACTCATTGTTATGTTGCAACGAGGAAAATTGTTGTTGTTTTTTGCAAATAAGGATGGTCAATTCAGATGAATAAAACACCGACAGACATGCTTGAAGCTCTAAATTTCTTTCACTGATTTATTAATTTTATTACAACATTGTTTTTATGTTCTTATTTAGTTAAAAGTGAAATATTTATCAGCACTTTTCTATAGTTGGATTTCTTCAGGTAGAGTCTTGTGTGAATTTCTGCACAAGACAGTTTCATGTATTTGATGCCAGACTGTTTTGTTTGTGATGCTGACAATACAGGAGGTTCAGCTTCAGTTATTAGGTGGGTTGCTATGGCTGCAACAGGCACTGGTTCCTGGTCAGAGCAATCACAAAGCTGTTCAATTTTTTTTCCAACTCATAATTTGTTCTGGTGGAGCTGTCATCTCGATATATATTGCAGTGGATGAATGCACTTTCCCCAACATTGGCATCTGTATTAACTACACTATCATGGCTTCCTTTCCCTTGATTTATTTATTCTGTTACAGATCCTGCTGAAAACTGCTTCATGCTGGACTGCAAGTTCGTTCAGTCATCACCCACAACTCCACAATTGCATAATAGGATCCTTTTTGCTTTCAGATCTTTGCAAGTAGTTTGATATTCTGTCTATGATTGCAGAAAATGGAACTCAGATGATAACTTTCTCTTAATTACAGCTCACAAGGAATCCAAAAGATGGCATGGTGACACAGTAGTTAGTTGCCTCACAGCAACAGGGGTCTGGTTTAATTCTGGCCTTGGGTGATGTCTACGTGGAGTTTACATGTTGTATAATGCAAATGTATACTTATTATTTATTTAATTCATTTATTAAATAATAAATATGTCAATCAAATGCTAAAACAGGTCTTGGTGTTGTGGCACAGTGCCACATGACAAAATAACAAGGCCTTCATAGCTCCTCCACCCAAAATCCATGCATTACAACATCCAACTGGATGTTAAAGGATACCAGGGCCTATGTTTTCATTGCTTCATCTAGGAGTCCATTTGATATCTTGATTGCACTCCTTCAGGATAATCTCAACTAAAAATGGATGCTAGTGAATCATTTTAGCTGATTTCAATGCAAATGAAAACCAGGCAGAGTGTTAAAATGCTATCACCTTTTGTCAACCAGTGAAAGTCTATTGAAATTACTCCTTTCAGTAAAGGCGAACTTTCTGGTAAGTCCCAGACTGATATTTTATTTGTTTAGCCATATAACAATTTAAATTACTACACAATAGCATGAAGTGATATATTTTAGAATCAGAGAACACTACAGTGCAGAAAGAGGCCCTTTGAGTCTGCACCAAACACAATCCCACCCAGGTCCTTGCCACATGTCATACGAACTAATCCCTGAATGCTAAGAGGCAATTTCTTTGCCTCCGGATCCACAAGGGCTTTGCCTGCAGAAGGCAGAGAGTGATTGTGGATGGGTCTTTTTCTGCATGGAGATTGGTCACCAGTGGAGTGCCCCAGGAATCTGTTCTAGGACTCTTGCTGTTTGTCATTTTCATAAATGACCTGGATGAGGAAGTGGAAGGATGGGTTAGTAAGTTCGCCAACGATACAAAGGTTGGTGGTGTTGTGGATAGTCTGGAGGGATGTCAGAAGTTGCAGCAAGACATAGATAGGATGCAAGAATGGGCGGAGAAGTGGCAGATGGATTTCAATGCAGATAAATGTGTTGTGGTCCGTTTTAGCAGGACCAATGGGATGAAGGAGTACAATATCAAGGGTAGGAGTCTTAGCAGTGTTGAAGAGCAGAAGGATTTTGGTGTCCGGGTCCATAGGACTCTTAAATCAGCCTTACAGATGGACAATGTGGTCAAGAAGGCGTATGATGTACTGGCCTTCATTAATCGAGGTATTGACTTTAGGAGTCAGGAGGTAATGCTGCAACTTTATAAGACCCTTGTTAGACCCCACTTGAAGAACTGTGCGCAGTTCTGGTCCCCTCACTACAGGAAGGATGTGGAAGCTATTGAGAGGTTGCAGAGGATATTTACAAGGATGTTGCCTGGATTGGGAGGCATGCCTTATGAAGATAGGTTGAGAGAGCTAGGTCTCTTCTCCCTGGAGAGACGAAGGTTGAGAGATGACCTGATAGAGGTTTATAAAATGTTAAGAGGAATAGATAGAGTGGATTCTCGGAGGCTATTTCCCTGGGCCGAAATGGTCGCTACGAGAGGACACAGGTTTAAGGTGCTGGGCAGCAAGTACAGAGGAGATGTTAGGGGTAAGTTTTTCACTCAAAGGGTGGTGAGTGAATGGAATCTTTTGCCGTCGGTGGTGGTAGAGGTGAATTCGCTGGGGTCTTTTAAAAGATTTTTGGATGAGTATATGAGATTAAATGGGATTGGGAGTTACAAATAGTTCTGTGGTCTAGTAAGTATGGGTATGATCGGTGCAACTTGTGGGCCGAAGAGCCTGTTTGTGCTGTGGTGTTCTATGTTTTATTCTACGTTCTTAGCATAGCCAATCAATCTAACCCACACATCTTTGGACTGTGGGAGGAAACTCATACAGACACAAGGAAAATGTGCAAATTCCACGGAGACAGTGACCCGAGCCGGGAATCGAACGCAGGACCCTGGAGCTGTGAAGCAGCCACTGTGCCACCCAGTACTACTGTTCCTTCCTTTTGAAGGAAGAGTTGGGAGAGGCAATATAAATGGTACAATTTGAAAGAAAGTGAAGAACAGATCTTCGGCTTTATAGAAAAAGGAAAACAGTAGCAAAGCCAGCAAATTAATACAAGCCTTTCATAAATCATTGCTCAATGGAGAATTGCATTCACTTCTGGACACCCCACCTCAGGAAGAATGTCAAGACCTTGGAGACAGGAAGAGGAAAGTACTAGAATGAAATTGGGGATAAGGGACTCCAATTATTTGGAGAGACTGGAGCAGGAGTCATTAGATCAAAGAAAATCAAGGGGAGACAAAAACAGAAAAATGCTGGAAAATCTCAGCAGGTCTGACAGCATCTGTGGAAAGAGAATAGTGCCAACATTTCATGTCTAATTCAGAACTCTGATGAAGGGTCATTTAGACTTGAAATGTTAGCTTTACTCTCTCTCCACAGATGTTGTCAGACTTGCTGAGATTTTCCAGCATTTTTCTGTTTTTGTTTCAGATTCCAGCGTCCGCAGTATTTTGCATTAGATTAAGGGGAGATTTGTTCAAGGTCTCAACATTATGAAGGGTTTTGATAGAGTAAATAATGAGAAATTTTCCACTGGAAGAAGTTCAAGAAGGCACCAATTCAAGAGAGTTGGCAAAAGAACCGGGAAGGCGATGAATCTCAGTTCAATTCAATTTCAATTTCACAGTGAGCTGTAATGATCTGAAAGGGTGGTTCAATAGAAGTCAGTTTGTTCTGCATGTTAACAGGGATGTTATATGTAAAGATTGCCCTGCTATGCTATGAAGGAGAACCTTCCGTCACTTGACTTTCACAGAATGAATCTGCAAACATCATTGAAACCTTTTGCAATGATTTCTCACAGTTTGCCCATCAATAGAGAAAAATATCTTTAACTAGCAATTGCAGCCTTTAAGAGCTGTTAATCCTGCATTACTTTTCAACACTAGTGAGTTCCCACAGGCAGGCCCAATCCGAACTGACAGCTCAACTATAAATATCTAATGCAATTGACTTCAGGAAATCCTGTGAGATTATCCTAGTATGATTTTATGCTTACAGCTGCAACGTTCCATTATTTTAACACCAGCACCGGAAAATGTTCCCTAATATACCTTGAGGCTGTTTGCACTCGAGCTAATCCAGGTATAAACAATGTCAAACAATTTGTGTTGTTTGGATCTTAAAACATTAATTAACGTAACAAATGGTGCAGAATTCTTACAGAACATTTTGAAACTGAAAGATGCTGCAGAGGTGACACACTCCCGTAATGTTTGTGATCTAATTACTATGAAATTGTCATTAAAACTGCAAGGTGCTCTGGTCAAATCACACTTTGAATACAGCAACCAGTCTTGTTCTCTAAAATATTGGGAAATATTCAACTTTTGGAGCTGCTAAAGGGAAGAAACTTCCAGTGTCAGAGGTTTACATGATGAACAGTTGAAAATATTTTATTTTAAGAGGACATTACTGAGAAATGGATAAAAAGTCAGTGCAGTGTTGAAGGAGTGCTACACTGTCAGAATACGTATTAAACTGAAGCCCCTTCTGCCCTCTCAGATGGACAGAGAAGATCCCAAGAAGATATTTCAAACAAGACCAGTAGTGTTCTCCCCTGCATAGCAATTATCCTGATGTGGGGATGCCAGCATTGGACTGGAGTAAACACAGTAAGAAGTCTTACAACACCAGTCCAACAGATTTATTTGTTAGCAAAAGCCAAAAGCTTTTGGAGTGCTGCTCCTTCGTCAGGTAAGTGGGAGTTCTGTTCACACATGGGCGTATAAAGGCACAAACTCAATTTACAAAATAATGGTTGGAATGCAAATCTTTACATGTAATCAAGCCTTAAAGGTACAGAAAATGTGAGTGGAGAGAGTGTTTAAGCACAGGTTAAAGAAATATGTATTGTCTCCATACAGAACAGTCAGTGAGATTTTACAAGCCCAGGCAAGTCGTGCAGGTTACAGATAATGTGACATGAACCCAAGATGCCAATTAAGGCCATCCTCATATGTGCAGAACTTACATGTTTCGTAAATTGAGTTTGTGTTTTTATATGTCCTGTTTGTGAACAGATTTCCCACTTACCTAATGAAGGAGCAGCACTCCGAAAGCTAGTGGATTTTGCTACCAAATAAACTTGTTGGAGTTTAAGCTAATGTTGCGAGACTAGCAATTATTCTTTAGCCAATGTCACTAGAACAGATTATCTGATGATTATCACATTTTTGTTTCTGAACCTTTGCTTTATGCAAAGTTACAACCCAAGTTACAATGGTGGCAATAATGCTATATTGCACTTCATTGGTTATAAATTGGCATGGAAATGTCTTTAGATCATTTTGGCTGCTATCAGTAGTACGTCTGAAGCATTATTTTAAAGTAATTCATTACAGGATTTACTCTGTTCCTAATCTACAAAACTGACATGGATTCAGAAATGAATTGCAAATTGGTTGAATTCAAAAATGAAAGCTAAGCTTCATGAGGGAGGTTAATCAATTCTAACAAGATAGCCAAGAAGTTACAGAGGGATCTAACAACATTTACAAGGCATTCTATCCATGGCAAATGAAATTCAATGCTAATAAATGCAAGGTAGAATATATTAGAAAATAGAATGGGAGATGGATGTCCGATGGATGAAGTGCACTTTGGATGTCTGACTAAAGGTCTCTATGGAAGAATGAACTGAAAGGTATGAATGGCCACTTCATTTGTACTTTTGTTAGAAATGGTCATTTTGACTACATGTGATGAAAGACCAAAATTTCTTCATGCAGGAAGTGGTCAACATTTGAACTGGTCTCATGTAGGGATAGTAAAGGTAAATACTTCAGATTCATTCAACATATAGTTTGATGATGTGATGGAGAGAGAATGGGGGTGATTTCCATTTGAAGTGTAAATCAGGCAAGCTGTGGGCAGGACATCTGCTTCTCCAGCCCAAAGGAATATGCATGGGGCCTGTGCTACTTTCATGGACCTGGCCAGATTTAAATTAAATCAACAAGCTGCCAACATGATAGGCAACTCTCAGAATGGGAGGGTGAAAAATCTGGCACATTGGCATTTGGCTGCTGAAGTGCTATTACAACATCTTGTAAGTCAGTATTATGATATTAAACTCAACGTGAGACAAATTATTTTTTGCTAATGTTTTTGAAATCATCACATTTTCCCTCAGATTTGGTGCACAGAGAAATAGTGGTCAATTTTTTGGACTCTTCATTCAGGATACTTAACACTGCTCATCTTCTGAAAAGTTCAATTGATTTTAGATTAATTGTTCATTTTAAAATCAAGATTAACAGATTTGTTTTGTTAGCAAAAGCTTTTAAGTAATAGAAGACAAATACAGATCATAACTTATTAAATACATAACCTTATTGAATGGTGGAACATGATTGAGACACTAAGTAGCCTATTCTTGTTCTATGGTTCCTATTGCAAATGCAGGCCTACTTTCAATCTTTCCAAAGCTACTTCATTAAGTTGAAATGTATTTCCATCTGCAATTGCTGCAACATTTATTCCCCTTGACTAGAAGCAAGATTAAGGGATTTTCACAATAACTGAATGACAGTGTTAATGTAAGCCTACTTGTGACATTAATAAATAACCTCTAAAATGTTAAACTTTAAGATAGTTTTAAAGGCAGATGGCTGGCATCCCTTTGAAACTGGGGTAATCCCATTCTGTCATGCACAGTCTGACAGGAGTGTGGCAACAGCACACAAATGAACTGACCTCACCTTTACGTCAACCCTTCAACACAACAGAAATATTGAAAGCCTGAATATCTACCATAGGCATCAGGATCAAATTATCACTCTTTTGCTGTTACCTTCTAAGTGATAATGCATTGTCATAAAAACCTTAAAGTCTGAAGATCTGGAGAGTTACTAGGAACTTCCCTGTCTCTGCATTGTGACACAAAGAAAAATCCTCAATTATAAAAGATTAAAATGCAGAACTTCACCCTCCTAATGCATGGATATGGCAGTGCAAATGTGAAAGCTGATGCTAACAGTTTCATAATTCTATAGCAATTACAGTATGCAAATAGACAAACACTCCTAACTCAGTATATCTAAATGGATATTTATGGACAAACATTAATCCTGGTGTTATGGGAAAAGGCTACTATTGTGCTTAGTGAGGTTATAAACAGAAATCATTAATATAAGCAGTAGAAATTACCGAAGATGGATCAGCTGTCACATTAATTGTTGGCAGTGGCAGTACCCACACCAGATGTGATATCAAACATGCAAATGTTATAGTCCTAGAGCTTTCTGTGCAGCCAGTATATCAGTTTTAAAATCCCAGCAGCATGTGGCACAGCTTCGCTACAGCCTGGCATTGATATTTACTGCTTCATAGAACATGCACTAATTTTTGAGCTATTCAAAATAGAACACATGGCATCCAACCTGGTATCCGAAGAGACTAGTTACTTAATCACCAATAAACTTCACTATAAAAGAACATTTGGAAACAGATTTTTTTTAAAAAAATGTCAATATAACTTGTACAATTGTGCAAACTTTTAAAAGATGTATTTTCTGTTTTGGAACTTTAATTTTATTTATTGACAGTAATGGATTTATTAATAACACTACCAATAAGGAAGCCAGCAAATCTTTGCTATTCACTGATAATTGTAGTTTAAAGCAAAAATTGATATTTCCATTCACAGTTTTTATAGTGTAAAATTAAAGTGTAGGTTGAAATCTTCCCCAAAAATGACTAGGCATATCAGCGAGAAAGTGGAGCGTTCCAGACTTCAATCCTCTACATTTAGCCATATTTTTGGGACAGTGGTGAGGTGCATGCCGTTTCTGGGAGGGAAGGGGCCTATTTAAGTTGGCAAGCCCATCTGCAAAGTGATTGAACACCATTTTGAAAGGGCGACCCTGATCTCTCAATGGAAGATCCCAACTCTGTCTCCTGTTCATCTGACAGTATGTTGCAAGCAATAAAAGAACTAACTACACAAAGTAAATCAAAGAATAAGCTTTAATTAATATAAAAACGTCATTACACAATACTCAGGCTAAGCCCTGGGCCACTGAAACTCCTCACAAACCCCATCTTATCTTCTATTTATACCGGGTCAGCAGGTCAGCTGACCACCACATTATTTTGCCATTGGTTACATTGTCTGCTGGGTCAGCTGGCCCTCACAGCATGTTACCATTGGTTACATTATAACTAATTCTAATGTCATCATTGGTCACATTATTACACCCCCACGATGGACATCGGGACTTATATCCCCCACTATTGACGGCATGTTTCCTCAGGTCTCCCTAACACAGATTGCAAACATCGGGGGATTGGGACCTTTCTAATTGGTCACTCTTCATGACCCCCAACATGCTCCCCCTTCATGACCCCCTTCATGCCCCACTCCTTTAAAGAATGGCCTAAATAGCCTTCAGTCATAACCCCCCCCAACATAACCTTCCTGTCATAACCTCCTGTCATAAACCCACTTCATATTTTCCCCTTTCATGACCCACTCAGGCCACCGCCACTCAGCTCCACTTGGTAACACTGCCAGTACTGCCGGTGTGCCAGATGGACACTGCTCAGCCATGTCCCTGATCATCTGGGACTTCAATGGCTTCCAATTACCACAGTGTGATCATTACTGGTCTCCATTAGTGGAGATCAGTAGTGATTTTCGCAGGGTTTGACTGCACCCAAGTATTGGCAGATTCTGGGAGCTGAGAGAATCTGGTGTCGAACAGGTTAAATATATTTATATGCTACTGTGCCCTTTCTGGATGAGATCCAATTTGAGCCAGTGGAAAAGGATTGCTCCATACTTTTTTGCTGAGTTTACAAATAATAGTATTTGGATAACTTAGAGTGTTTATTTTCAGATTCTAATTACAGGAGAACACAAATATTATTTTGGATAGTTACTAAAGAAAATGAGCTGAACTTAATAAGCAGCAGCTATTATCATTACATGGCAAGAATTGAACATCTAGATTTGCAGGTCATTGAAGTTGTCACAGAGGTACATTTTATAAAACATTTCCCATTGTTCATCAGCATTTGTAATAATGCAGTTTTCTCACTATATGCAGTGCTTGCTGAAATGACTAGTTGTTCTCAAACATTTCAAACGGACCCAAATCACCAGTTAACAAGCTAACCAAGCATGTATGTAATTTCACCACATTATTTTAGACACAAAATCACAGAATTGACGTGGTGCAGAAGGAGGCCATTTGGCCCATTGTGTCTGGATGAGCCTCTAAACGAGCATCATGCTTGAAATATCATTCCTCTGCCTTTTCTCCATATCCCTGCACATTGTTTCTGTTCAAGTAATCATCTAATGCCCTCTTGAATGCCTCAATATTATGCTTGCCTTCAACACACTTCCAAACAGTGCATTCCAGGCTTAAACCACATGTTGTGTGAAAAAGATATTTCTTACATCACATTTGTTTCTTTTGCAAATCACATTTAATCAGTGCCCTCTCATTCTTGATCCTTTTGTAAATGTGAACAGTTTTTTTCTATCTATCTGTCCAGCCGCCTTATGATTTTGACCATCTCTTAAATCTCCCCTGAGCTTTTTTCCAGTTCCAACCTCTCCAATCTATTCTCTCAACTGAAGTTTATCATTCCTGGAGCCATTCTTTTAAACCTCTTCTCCAATGTGTTCAAATCCTTCCTATAGTGTAGTGTTTAGAACTGTTCCCGCCATTCCAGCTCAGGATTAATTAGCGTTTTGTATAAGTTCCACCATACCTCCTTGTTCTTGTGCTCCATGCCTCTATTAATAAAGCCCAAGATACTATAAGCTTTAGTAACTGTTCTCTCCACCTGTCCTGCCATCTTCAATGATCTTTGCAAATATACACCAAGGTCTCTGTGCTTCTATATCCCTTTAAAGTTTTATCCCTTATTTTACAATTTCAATCCATGTTCTTCCTACCAAAATGTATTACTTCATACATCTCTGCATTGAACTTTATCTGCTGTCTATCTACCCCTTCTGCCAACTTGTCTATGTTCTTTTGAAGTTTTGCGCCTTTTCACAGTTTACAATACTTCCAAATTTTGTTTCACCCGCAAACTTTGAAATTGTCCTCTGCACAGCAAACTTTAGATCATTAATATATATCAGGAAAAGTAAGGGTTCCAATACCAAACCTTGGCAAACTCCACTAGACAATCCCAAAGCATGTCCATTGAGATTACTCTCTGCTTCTTATTATTCAGTAAGAAGTCTCACGACATCAGGTTAAAGTCCAATAGGTTTATTGGTAGCAAAAGCCAAAAGCTTTTGGAGTGCTTGCTGCCTCTTTGTCAGGTGAGTGGGAGTTCTATTCACAAACAGGGTATATAAAGACACAAACTCAATTTACAAAATAATGATTGGAATGCAAGTCTTTATAGGTAATCAAGTCTTAAAGGTACAGGCAATGTGAGTGGAGAGAGCATTAAGCATAGATTAAAGAGATGCGTATTGTCTCCAGACTGGACAGTTAGTGAGATTTTGCAAATCCAGGCAAGTTGTGGGGGTTACAGCTAGTGTGACATGAACCCAAGATCCCGGTTGAGGCTATCCTCATGAAGCTATCAGTTTCTGCTCAGTGACTTTGCATTTTCGTGTGTTGTGAAGGCTATCAAATAAACTTGTTGGACTTTAACCTGGTGTTGTGAGACTTCTTACTGTGTTTATCCCAGTTCCAACATAGGCATCTTATCATTTTATTTTTCAGCCAGTTTTGTATCCACTTTGCTATTAACTCTTCTATTCTGTGAGCTGTAACTTTTCTCATAGTGTTGTGCGGCGCTGTATTGGATGCCTTCTGGAAGTCCAAGTATGCCACATGAGCAGCAATACCCTCAGCATGCAAATTAATAGTCACATGTAAAAATGTGGGGTGGCATTCTTCCAACAAAATTCTAAGCGCTAAATTTGCTTAAAAACTGGAGTAAATCTAGTCAATGAGGAATGAAAGATACAATAGTGGCAGAATGTAGAGAAGCATCACAGAGTGTCCTAGCATGAATCATGCTGAAATGCTGGGGGCAGGGATATTCCAGCTGCAGAGACCGGCACCATAGGACCAAATGGTCCACTGTACATACATTGATCTGTCAGCGTGGAGATTGCCGCATGCGCAGTAACTCATACTGCCAGCCTCCGGATGGCAGGCCAACTTGATCGCTGGCCAGTTCCACAACCCCTGACCTTTCGGACATGCATAGGCCAACCCAATCCACTGTGATTTCCCACCAGGCTTACCCCGGAGTCCTGTCTGTGCAAAGATCTGTTCACCTCGGGCAGGATTTTTTGACCTTGGGGTCAAATTCCCACCCAATCAGTTGTCATCACCCCCTTGCTTGGACCTGTAACTTGTGAACACAGCACACCCAAGCCCATCAATCACCCTGGGACCCATGGCAGGGTGTCTGGACAAGGGGTGAGGGGAGTGGGGGGCTGGGGTGGATGGGGTAGTGGCGGTTGGTCCCCACGACTCCGAGTGGGAGAACCATGTAACGAATAGGTCCTCTCTCGCCATCCTGTCCTGTGGACCCTTCCTGCCTCTGGTCCTCCATCCTCTGGCTCCTCCTTGGCCTTGTCCTCCACATCCTCCTGGTCCACCTTCTCCTCAGGGACGTCCGTCTGGTTCCCCTCCTTGTCCTCTATTAAGTCTCCCCACTGCTGTGCCAAGTTGTGGGGGGAAAAGAAGGCCATGATGATGCAGGAGACCTTCAGTGAAGGGCATGGCTAGAGCAGCCCAGGCGATGGGCGGAACCATATAGGGCAAGAGCTATCAGATCTGGTGTTTGTTACTGTTGGGAATTGGATGTAGTGTCAGCAGTCAGCTACACAGCCTGTCTAGCAGACAGACGGCAGGGTAATTGTGGGATTGAGACTCAACCACATATGAAACCCCTTGGGGATCATTCAGTTATTAGGGGAAATGCATGTAACATGAGTCCCAAGTTAGTGGTGACCCCTGACCTGAGAACTCCCCAGACCAGCCCAAGTCCTTCCCTGTACCTATGCGTGCCCCCCACACCATCCTGCGCCATGGCAGTGGTTGATCATTCCATGCCAACTCCCTGCATCCCAGAATTTGGTGCTCTTAGGTAAGTGGAAGATTTTAATCATATTTTTCATCTATCACTTCATGTGATGTTTTAAATGAACTAGCAATTTGTGTGGTGGCACAATGGTTAGCACTGCTGCCTCACTGGGTTCAACTCCTGGCTTGGGTTACTGTCTGTGTAGAGTCTGCACATTCTCCCTGTGTCTGCATGGGTTTCCTCTGAGTGCTCCGATTTTCTCTCACAGTCCAAAGATGTGCAGGTTAGGTGGATTGGCTATGCTAAATTCACCCTCAGCATACCCAAACAGACGCTGGAGTACGGTGACAAGGGGATTTTCACAGTAACTTTATTGCAGTTCTGAATGTAAGCCTACTTGCGAATAATAAATAAGCTTTAACTTTATTTTAATTTATTTTAAAATGTTGCTCTTGAATGTAGTTCTCCTTTTCTATTGCTGTGCCTGAGCCACACTTTTAATTAGTGTCGGCATGATGTCATGCCAGAGAGCTGGGAAGTATCTGGAATTGGGGAGGAGCATATGTGCCAAGCTCACTAATGACATTGAAATCCAGTTAATCTCATGCTAATAAGCTTCTCATCCTTTCTAGGCATCAAGTATTTCATGCCATTAAAAAAGGGTTAAGAAGATGTTTGGCGCCGGGCGCAAATCGGACTTTTAGCTTTGCACACTATTTTCACAGCTCACTACTCTGACCGCCAGGTGTGGTGAGCTGGTAAAATCCCGCTAAAGTTTTATCTTCTCTCACCGTGCCCTGATCAGCATCTAATTCATTGGTAAAGGTGGGTGCAAAGTATTAATTTAATACTTCAGCCATTTCCTGCGGAGCTTTTGCATAAAAATTAAAAAATAAATACACATTGCAGAGAATGTCATCATACTGAGACTTGCAGTACATAGCTTCACAGTTCTACTTTTATCTAGCAGAGAATTCAGTAATCTCCGTCTGTCCTGTCCTTTTCCGGCAGTATGACACCAAACTGTCTCTGCTTTTATTATCATGTCCCAATCGGGCTATCCATCAGGATGCTGCTCTATAACATATCACAATGTCAAACCACAGAGCAAATGTCAGCCTGTGTGACTCCGATCTCTTCACTGTTTTCATCCAGGGAGAACTCTCCCTTCTCTCTATTGTACATCACGCCAGTCTGGACTGCACTCATTGCAGGTGTTATCATTTTAAGCAAACTGTAGCCAGATATTGGTGATGGGAGGTGAAGTAGCCATTGAGTAATTGTACGTTAATGAGATGCGCACTGCTGATTGCAGAGCTGAGTCTACCCGAAATAGCCAAAGCCTTTGTTATTGACATCAGTGGGAATGACAAATGGCTCACGTTAATTATCCAGTGTAAATGGTTTTCCGCAATAGTTGGGGGAGGATTGTGGTGCGTGGGAAATAAATGGTGGGGACTGTAATAACTACTAAAGGTATTATACTTTCTATTCATTTAGCAGTTATTGCCATTTCCAAAATATAAAAATACACCCTACAGCATTCTGTTTGCAGCAATGCAGCCAGAGTATTTGTTTCCTTAATCTGATTCTAAAACAAAACTTTGGAATAGTAACTATATAAAATAATGGAGGAAGTTATAGTCCTTAATCTAATCAAACAGTTTTGCAGTTGTCCATAAATTGTATAAGTTTTGCATTTATGATTTATAATGTCATCAGAACTCATTGATTAAATTACAAGCTTGAGACTGCTTTCACATTAGTTTTAGTACACTGAACCATGTACTGTTGTTAACCCAAGCTCGTGGTAACAGGCCTGCTTGGGGAATTCAGAACCTTTGGTTGTTCATTATTTGAGCTCACATTAACAGCTGGTACCGCCAAATGGCAAAAGGTTTTAAAAAAAAGTTGCATTTCAAGATTGCGATGACTGGACCTCTCTATCATAGGAACATAAGAATTAGGAACAGAAATAGGCAAATTCAGCTCTTCAAGCCTGCTCTATCATTCACTCAAATCATGGCTGATCTCTCCCTGGTCTCAAATCCACCTCCCCACCTATTTTCCATTTTCTCTTGTCCCTTTTTTATTAGATATTGTTATGAAGTGGAGATGGATTCCCTCTCCTAAAACTAATACCTAATCACTCAAGGAGGAGTACATCATCTCACAATCTGTAAAAGTGAGTGTGAAATGTATGATTTGCTCTTCAGCAACTTTTAGTGGTTAAATCAAAATAACTCCCTATCACTTCCTCTAAAGTCAACTAGCTACGATTTATTGATCTAACTAACTGAACAAGTTAACTGAACTATTAACAGATTGAATTCACATTTCTAATGGAATGCTGTTCAGATAAATACAATTCCCACTTATTAACAAAAAATAGGATTTTAGCCACTCTTTAAATTACAACCAGGCTTGGTGTCTTCTGGAATATTTTGGGCCTTTTCTGTTGATTCTTCTATATGGAACTTCTTTCTTTTTTGGTACCTTTTTTATCAAAATGGTACTTTCTCTTAAGACAGAAATGAAGCTGTGAGACCTAGAAGTTTTTTCTCTCTCTCTCTCTCTCGAGTTGAACAAAGAGTTGTTACTCTGACAGATGGCAGTTGCTCTCCTCCTCTGTCATGTCCCCTTCCTTTTATACCTGTGATAACCTAGCAATATCCCCATAATATAATTGGTCCCAGGTTTCCAAAATCATCAAATTTAAATTTAATGGGGTCTTGGTATCCAAGTGCTTAATTCAAATTGATCAGCTGGATTCAAATAATTTGAATGCCTGAAAGGCTGTTGCCTTGGTAACCTTGCTGCTTACTTATCCTTTCGGCACAAATGTTTTACTTTGAGCATTCTATCTGTACTTGCATTTTTCTAACCTTTTAAGAACAGAAAAGCACCACCCTCTTAAAGGGACCATGCAGTGCTTTTTCCCCAACACTCTACAATTCCACAAACACCATTCTACAACTACTCTGTTCAACTTCGCAACAATATATAGAACATAGAACAATACAGCACGAACAGTCCCTTCGGCCCACGAGTTGCGCCGATCACATCCACCAATCCACAGACCTATCTATAACCCCCTATCCTATTCGTTTCCATATACTCATCCAGAAGTCTCTTAAAAGACCCCAGTGAGTTTACCTCAACAACCTCCGACGGCAGTTGGTTCCATTCACTCACCACCCTCTGAGTGAAAAACCTACCCCGACGTCTCTTTTGTATTTGCTTCCCTGCACCTTAAATCTGTGTCCTCTCATAGTGACTATTTCAGCTCGGGGAAATAGTCTCTGAGAGTCCATCCTATCCCTCTCACCATTTTATAAACCTCTATCAGGTCGCCTCTCAACCTGCGTCTCTCCAGTGAGAAGAGTCCCAGCTCCCTCAACCTATCTTCATAAGGCCTGCCTCCCAATCCAGGCAGCATCCTTGTAAATCTCCTCTGAACTCTCTCAATAGCCTCTACATCCTTCCTATAATAAGGCAACCAGAACTGCGCATAATACTCCAACTGGGGTCTGACAAGAGTCTTATAGAGCTGCATCATTACCTCCTGACTTCTGAACTCTATTCCTCGATTAATGAAGGCCAGTACACCGTATGCCTTCTTGACCACTTCCTCCACCTGTGAGGCTGATTTAAGAGTCCTATGGACCCGGACCCCGAGATCCTTCTGCTCTACAACACAGCTACGACTCCTACCCCTTATATTGTACTCCTTTATCCCATTATTCCTGCCAAAATGGACCACTACACATTTATCTGCGTTGAAGTCCATCTGCCACTTCTCCGCCCAGTCTTGCATCCAGTCTATGTCCCGCTGCAACTTATAGCTAACTCTTTCTTGAAATCATTCAACGTTTCAGACAGCACCGCGCTATGGGGCAGTGAAAAAATTCACCACCATCTCAGTTTTAAATGTATCACCTCTCAACCTCTACCTGTGACCGCTTATTCCAGATTGTCCCTTAAGGGGAAACATTTGGTTTACATTTACTTTAGCAATCCCTCTTAAATTTTGTATACTTCAACCAGATGCTCATCCTTCTAAAGTCCAACGAGTATCAGCCCAAACATACATCGAACCCTTCACCCTATCACAGCCCTGAAGTTTATAAAAAATGGTTATTGACGTTGTTGATGTATATTAATGTCAACAACAACATTATTGCCTCATTGTAGATGACTGCAGTAATTTTACGTACCTTTATATTAGCTATTTATTCAGTTCAGATTGGAAAAGGTAATGTTCATGTACCAGGTGCCTACATTAACACTGCTAACATTACTAACATCACTTTATCCTGATAGACAAATCATAGTCTATAATCTCCCACCATCCAAATTGATATAGCACCAAACATAAGTAGGCTTTTTATCATTGCACTGAAATCAGACGCATCTCTTATTTTGACAGCCATGCTGTAAGTTTTAGATGTCACACAATTACAAACTGAAAGCTGCTGCCTTACAGTGCAAGGGACCCATGTTCGATTCCTGGCTTGGGTCACTGTCTGTGTGGAGTCTGCATATTGTCCCATGTTTGTATGAATTTTTGGGTGCTTCGGTTCCCTCCCACAGTCCCAAGATGTGCTGGTTAGATACATTGGCCATGCTAAATTCTCCCTCAGACAGGCATTGGAATGTGGTGATTTGGGGATTTTCATTGCGGTGTTAATGTAAGCCTACTTGTGACACTAAGCCATTAGAAAAGGAAAGGTGCATTTAGATGGGGCCAATTTTACATTAGAATTGAGGAGTAGAATTCTATGAAAGGTATCTGGTCACAGATGACCCCCATTTATTGCTGGGATTCTAAGCATTGCTATTTTGGGAATGGCGTTGAGAAGGGGCAAATGCAGGTAGCACCTGCCTGTTTTAGGGGTGATAGATTGACCTGTGCTGTCTCTTTGACATGCAAATTAGACTCGTGTGTCAAAATGGGAGTTACAAGAGGTGTGCACGAAATGTGCTCTACCTGCTGATTGCCCATTGTACGCTGAAAGTTGAAAGCAGGCCCAATGAGATAAATATAGAGTACATGCACCCCTGCCATCAGTAAGCTACACCTAACATAGATCTAATATTCCAATACAGCACTGAAGGAGAACTGTACACTCAGAGGTGCTTTGTTTAAGATGAGATAATCAAAGTCCTACTGCTCTCTTAGGTGGATGAATCCACAGCATAGCCTGAAGGGAAGCAGGTGAATTCCCACCCAGAGGAAAGATGGCCAATACTTAACCTTTAATCATCATCACTAAAACACTGATTTGCACATTGTTGTTTGTGAGAACTTGCTCCATGAAAATTGCAATGTTTTGTGCATTACAACGGGTAACTACACTTCAAAAGCAATTCCTAGAATACAATCGTTGGATATTTAAAGCAGAGAGGGAGACCTCCCCTGTGCATGTTTCTGAACTCCCAGAGCTACTGCCACTCCCCTGCTCTTTCACCCAGAGGATTCTTTTCTCTCCAGGTATTTTATCTAATTCTTATGTGAAAGCAACAACCAAATTTGCCTCCACTAGACTGTGCATTCCAGAATAGTAACTGTTTGCTCTGTAAAAAGGAGGGCCCTCCGGTCCTCAACCCTTCCACCAATGGGAACAGTTTTTTGCTACCCAGTCTTTCCAGACCCCTCATGGGTTTGAACATCTGTATCGATTCTCCTTTTTCTCAGTTCCAGCTTCTCCAACTTATCCACATAACTGATGTAACTGGAACCACTTGCATAAATTTTTTCTGCCCCTTTGTTGAAGTTTTCACATCTGCTGTAATCTGTAATGCCCAAAATCATACACAATATTCCTGTTGAAGCTGATCCAGGTTCATCAAAATTTCCTTGCTCTTGTACTGTATGCCTCTATTTACAAAGTTTGGGGTCTTGTATGCCTAATTAATCACTTTTCCAAAAGCATGCATCCACCTCTGGGGAGACCCCATTATATAGTCTTCATTCAGTCCTGAAAAACAACCATTCACCACTATTCACTATTCTGTGTCACTTTGCCAACTTCATATTGTTGCTGCCATTGTTCTTTTCAATCTATGGGCTACAATTTTACTGACGAGCATATTAAATGGCATAAAATAAAATCAAATGATTATGGATGCTGAAATTTTATAATGGGGCTGATTGTCCCAGCCTGCTACACTGCGCTAGTAGCACAACAGGCCAGGTGACATCAGCCAAGGCCATTTAGCGAGTTCCCCACTGGGCGCCACGGCCTCTGTGTCCAAGATGTCTGGAGTAATCAGCACTGCGTCGAAAATTGGCGGGGAGCTGATTTAAATATTTAAATTAACATTTGCTTATTATTAGCAGGCCTAGGACTGAAATCTCCATGATAATGTTCTCCCTCACTTCCTCCTCCAGGAGTGGTTCCCTCCAGCAAGCTGTACAACATCTCCCCACTAATGGTGGCGAACAGGCGGCCCCGCCTTGCTGGAGGGAACAGAGGCCATTGAGGCTTCCCAGGAAGTCGGGAGGTAAGAGAAGGGGTGGCCTGTGGACATTGCCAGCCTGGCCTTCTGCTGCTGCCCAAGGAGCAAACTGGCAATGCCCAAAGGGCATTGTTGCTGAATTATCACTGGGTCAAAAGCTGGAAATTGTTCAATCACGTTGTTCAATATTATAGGACAGAATATTACAGTATTACAGGATACAATTACATATTACACAGTTACATGCTATAATATTACAGGACACAATTCTTATTAGTGAAAATAAACCAATGGATTTCAGAACTCAAATATTTCTCAGTAATGCATATTTTAGTAATGTTACACAAGAGAAAATGGAGTGAGAAATTAAACAAAATTAGTTTTTGCAATTTTAAGTCAGTAAGTGCTAAAAATGCAGACATCTCTCATTACTTAAAACAATAACTGCACAAAATGTTCAAAATATACTGACCTTAAGCTATGTACTAAATTTTTGATTTATGAACTAGCTAATTAAATCTTTTGGGGATCACTAACATCAACGCCATTTAGAGTGATTATTCAGTTTAAAATGCACTTAGTAGCCAGAATGAATGCAGCCACTTTGAAATCATAGATTTGCTCACTGACATAATACTATACAACAAAACTGCTCTTATTAGAAGTGGTTTTGAGATTCTGTCAATGTTTTGCATTGATATATTAGTCTGTCTTTTACCATGAGATATCCTCAATTGAACAGCAGGGGCATGTGACATATTTACTAAGCTGTACATTAGTTTATGTTCAATTCAGTATTGTTTCTTGCATGCTAAATAGACAAAATAACCACACATAGGAAGGAAAAGATAGAGTGCAGAATGTCATAGCTAGGGTGTTGAGAAAGATCAACTTACTATGAGATAGGTCCATTCAAATGTCTGATGGCAGCAGGGAAGAAGCTCTTCTTGAGTCAGTTAGTACATGTCCTCAGACTTTTGTATTGGGGTCCTTAATTATGCTGGCTGTTTTTCCAGTACACTGGGAAGTGTGGACAATATAAATGAATGTGAGGCTGGTTTGAGTGATAGACTGGGCTTTGTTCACAACCCTTTGTAGTTTCTTGTGGACTTGGATAGAGCAGGAGTCATACCAAGCTATGATACAACAGAAAAAATGCTTTTTATTGTGCAAATGTAAAAGCTAGTGAGAGTTGTAACAGACATGCCAACTTCCTTTAGTCTCCAGAGAAAACAGAGACCTGATGGGCTTCTTTAACTATAGCACTACATCGAGGGATCAGGATAAGTTGTGGTGAGCACTGCTGCCTCACAGAGCCAGAGGTGTGGGTTCAATTGCCAGCTCGGGTCACTCTCTGTGCGGAGTCTGCACCCTTCTCCCTGTGTCTGCGTGGGTTTCCTCCGAGAGCTCTGGTTTCCTTCCACAATAAGAAAAACATGCTGGCTAGGTGCATTGGCCATGTTATGTTCTCCCTCAGTGTATCTGAACAGGTGCCGGTGTGTCATGACTAGGGGATTTTCACAGTAACTTCATTTCAGTGCTAATGTAAGCCTCCTTATGACATTAATAAATAAAATTTAAATATTAATTGAGATGAGTGAAATGTTGAGCGGAAGCCCAGCAGTCAGTCTGGCGGCCAGGCATTCCACTGGAAAATTAATCATGAATTGCTTTACTTATGTAGTGAATAGTCAACAGCAGAGTGAATCACTGGCATCGGCCACTTTTCCTTCAAAGCCATTGCATCATCTGGGAATGGATTTATTTGAGTTCCAAGGCAAAGTAATCATTGTCATTGATGATTACTCCAGATGGTCTGGAGTGAGTGAACTGCGCAGTTTCATGGCAGAAGCAGAGATTGCATTGCTGGAAAGAATCTATGTCACACATGGCATTCCGGATGTTGTGGCGTTAGACAACAGTTCTAAGTTTGTTAATGAGCTATTTCATAACTTTTTGCAGGAACCAGGAACCTATAAGATTTGAAATTGATGTTGAAAAAATCAGACCAATCCTGTTGTAGGAAAATTGATAGGTCATCTTAGATATAAGAAAAAGTGCAAGAAAATAACTGTATTAACTGCCACCTCACAAGTCGAGAGGAGAGAGCAGCTCTCCACCCTACCAGTTGTATATTTCTCTTAAAAAAATACCATTCAACCTTCGAAAAATATTAAATTCAAAATAACTCATAGGCAGAGTGAATCCACAGAAGGACACCAAAAGTTTCTGAAAGCCACAAAACCTGGTTGTATTTTTTGAGAGTGATGGAATTCTATTATTATATTTTTGATTAATGAGTAATGTATTTGTCTGAATAATTCCATTCCAGTAGAATCTTATTTTATTTGGTATGTAACTTATTTAGTTAAAATTCCCTATTAAATAAAAAAATTGTTAGATGTCCATTTTAAACTGAATATCAGTTTCTTCTGTTAGTGAAGCACCAAACATTACTGAAGGACAGAGCACCTTTCCACATACTCTTAACAGATTACGATGTGAGGTATTCCTATTTGGGGCATTCAGCATTACGTCTTGAAGGGGAACAACCTCTGTGTTGTAACAGATGGCACAGAATATCTTGGACTGAACATGCATCATACAGTAAAACCAGCCAAGTCCAATCTATTATCACCAAATGTCCACACACTTTCCAGCAGCAATTATAGGGTGACTGGCTATAGTGAGGGTAATTTTGACTTTGGCAGATGTTGTAAAATAGTCAATATTGATTCAGTGGCAAGTTATACATCTCTCCTTGTTTTCATGTCCATTGATTTCAATATAATGGGCAGCTGCATTGATATCATCTGCTTTACTCTCTCAGGCAAAGTAATTACCTTCACAGAATCTATGGTGTTAAAATTTTGGCTGTATTATAATCATCGCAAAATCTCTCGCCAAGTAACTGAAAACACCAGACTCATAGAGCTTCATGTCCAAGTTGTTAACACTAGATTCATAGAGCTTCATGTCCCAGTTGTACTTCCTTAAAAATGACAGGAAGAAATCGGCTCTTTAAAGAATCTAAACTTCAGACTTTTCTTTCTTATTTGCATCTTAAAATCATCCTTCAGCTCTCAGAAGATTAATGGAATGCTGTGCTATATACCTTGTACTCTTCGCATTGAAGCCATGTAATTGGGTGCTGTTAATACAAAGAAAAACTTGAATTGTTTCTGAAGATTGCTTCATAGAAGGTCAATATATACTTTGACCTTTAGAATGAAGTATCATCCATCAAGGCAAGGGCATGTTGGCAAATGCAGATTTTTCTTTGAGATTTATAAGCAGCACTTTGAGGGGGGAATAAAATTATCTGTCCAGTTACCTAGTAAGAGATAAAATCAGCATGATAGATCGAACGTATGTAAAATTAGTTTCCAGTTCTGCTTTTGAAATTGGGCTGGGGGCAGGCGGGTGTGGCTGGGTAATATTCTGAAAGCAATCTGTTTTGGCTTTGTTAAGCTTTTGTAGCATAAGGTGATTATCTGATATTTATAGAATTGGGCAGCGTAGTGGCACAGTGGTTAGCATTGCCGCTTCATAGTGCCAGGGACCCAGCTTTAAATCCAGCCTGGGGTGACTGTGTGGAGTTTACATTTTCTCTCTTTGTCTGTGTGGGTTTCCTCCGGATGCTCTAATTTCCTCCTGCAGTGAAAAGATGTGCAGGTTAGGTAGATTGGCTATGCTAAATTGAACCTTAGGGTGGGAGTTTACGGTCTTGCTCAGATGAGAGCAGAAGTTCCTATCTGTATTCAACAGAGATTTCAGTTGTTGCACCCTTGTCCCTGCTAATTCCATGATGGGCGAGGTGATAGATTACTGGCTTTAGTGTCCAAATATGTATCATTTAGGTGGATTAGCCATGATACATGATTGGGGTTATGGGGAAGAGGGGGTAGAACCTGGGATAAGATGCTTTTTCAGAGAGTTGATGCAGAGATAACGGGACAAATGGGATTCTAACTGAAAATTGAAATTCCAGTTGAATTTCCAGATTTTTTTCATGTTCTGGATTTGCTCCTTATGCCGTTGTCAATTTTCTTCACCTCTTTTCTGAAAGCACTGAGTCTTGCTGGAGCACAGTTCCCAATGCTGGGAATCTTCCAGTTTCTCATCCAAACTCCATTCTCCATGTAGAATATAGAGAGTGGGTGTCCTCAAGCTATTAAACCATAAGGGACATCATAGATGAGCCTGATCTGACTTTTAAACAGAATCAAGAGTGGGAGAAAAATTCCATGCAGAAATCAATATGAAGCAGCTGTGGTTTAGCTGGTAACAATCTCTGCCTCTGCATTACCAAGCTCTGGGTCCAATGCACAGGGATTGAGCTCAAAACTACAGACTGAGACTTCAGTGCTATTGGAAGTACAGTCTTTTGAATAGGATGTTGAATCCACCTGCTTGGATGTGTGTGAAAGGTCCCAGGGCATTATTTTGAAGGAGAGTTTTTTTCTGGTGTCCTGGCCAATATTTATCCCTCAATAAACATCATAAAAACAGGTTATCTGTTCCTTATCATATTGCTGTTATGGGAGCTTGCCATGCGCAAATTAACTGCTGCACTTCCTACATTACAACAAAGACAACAACTCAAAAGTACTTCAATGGCTGTAAAACCAATAAACAAATCCTGCAGTTGTGAAAAAAGTGATGTAAATGCAAGCCTTTCTTACTAAGAAAGGTAAGTTGAATCCACAGTTTCTATCCCAACTGTCCAACACTGGGCAGTTATATCAACCCTTTTTAAGAGCTGAATAGGAGAATTGCAAAATGAATTTTTTTTTCAAATCCTAGGCCAATTCTTCAATAACATTTGAATCATTCAAATAACTTTACATCTGTGACTTCTGAACAATCCAATAATGCCATATTAGCATACAAACTGTGTGAGTCTTTGGCATTCATCTTGTTTTGACTCCACAATCAATATTGCTTACTGTTCATTGTTGAATTTTTCTTTCAGACATTTATATCTCTGCACAAAGTTTTAATTGAAATTCTAGAGGCACACACTGCCAGTTCAGTCCGATTACAGCACTGACCATATAGTTGTCTGCAAGTACATACAGTTATGATCACGTGTGTGTGTGTGTGTGTGTGTTTGTATGTGTGGGAGGTTGGGGGAGAAATACCCCATCATGTTTCTTGAAAGGATATGTCACATTGATGACTAGCTGATATGTATGGACCACCAGGAATATCAACATGTACATATGCTTTAAGTTGCTGAGCAACACTGGAAACTCATTTATCCTCACTGATTCTAGAAATGTTCATGCAAGGTCATGAAGCTGACCTTTAGCAGCCTGTGTTAATTTGTCTTTTTACTTAATGACAGCTACCCTTTTACAGGCGTCTGAAGCTCTGGTTCGTGGTTCCAACCCACATACCTTAACCAAAGCACGAACAGTGAGTAAGGATATCTGACTAACAGTTACAGAATGTGCAGTTGACATTTTTAAACTGAGACTTAGCTGTTTAGGTTTCACAGGAGCTGATCCCAATGTGCATCCTGTGCAAAATAACATAATTGTGTGACATTATTGTTGACCTGCAATAGAGCAACAATTAAAGCGAACGATGGAGGTGTGTCAGAGGAAGATTAGGCAGTCATCAGGGATGTGAGTATTGCCATAATTTGTAATCAACTCTTGTAAGAGCATTTGGGCACCACTGTTACATACTCACTCACAGCGCAATGATAATATGTTCAAGTAGGAGGTATCGTTCCCCATCCTCTCCCTTGGCTGTAGCTCCTAGAGAGAAAATGACTATCTGTCGGCACAGGTCATCTGGAACAAGTTCAGCTGCCTGTGAGGAGTGTTATTTATTTAAGGACTCTTGGCAAACACAATGCTACAGCCAAGAACCAATGTGAAATTTTATTCCAAGCGAATAGTTCCAAGTTTGTTTGAAAAATAAAGATATTAAAATTATTGTGCAAATTTAAATATAGATATTGGAAAAAGTCTTCAGAAGGATGTTGCACAAAAATATTTCCATTAAACCTTTGTGGCAAAAAACTATGGCAAAATTAAATTAATGATGTCACTGTTTATATAGCGTAAGAATCATAGAATCCCTACAATGCAGAAGGAGGCCATTTGGCCCAAAGAGTGCGCACTAACTTTCCTATCCCTTGCTCTATCCCTATAACCAAATGCATTTATCATGCTAATCCTCCCTCCTTTGGATACTAAGGGGCAATTTAGCATGGTCAATTGACCAAACTAGTTGTTTTAATCTGAGGGAAGAAACTGGAGGATCTGGAGAAAAAGCAAGCAGACAGAGAGAACGTGCAAACTTCACATAGATAGTTACCTCAGGCCAGAATCTAACCCAGGTCCCTGGCGCAGTGAGGCAGCAGTGTTAATCACCAGCCAATACACTGCCTATTAAATGATTTCCTTCAGAAAGCAAATCATCTTGTCAGTGTCATTTATGACTATAGGATGATAAATGGCACCAACTTGAACAATAAAACCTACTCAGGTTGGCAAACAACTAGAAAATTGCAAGTTAACTATCAGAACTGGGTATTATTTAACTGTATCAATAGAAGCTCTAACCTTGAGCAGATCTTACAAAAATGCCCTCAACAAATCTTTCCCTACCCATCTTGCCTGTTCTCTCATTCTTTTAATCATTTCTCTTATGCCCTTTGGTATGTCTTACTGCTTACTTTCTTCCAATCTTTCCAACTGAATCCAATATTCTTCCTCATATTATTTATTCTTTCCTTCCTAATTTGAAATCTTCATCTGAATGCTCGCACGAGTTCCTCAAATATCCAATTGTATCTCCACATCACTCTATTTTCATGCTTTCATTGTTTCCTGCACATTTTATGGAATCATAGAATCATCATAGAATCATAGAACTTTACAATGCAGAGGAGGCCATTCAGCCCATTTGTGTCTGCACCAACCACAATCCCACAAGGCCCTACTCCCGTAGCCCCGTTTATTTACCCTGCTAATCGCCCTGACACGAGGGCAATTTAGCCTGGTCCATCCACCTATCCCGCACATCTTTGGACTGTGAGAGGAAACTGGAGAACTGGAGGAAACCCATGCAGACACGGAGAGAATGTGTAAACTCCACACAGATAGTGACCCAAGGCTGGAATTGAACCCGAATCCCTAGTGCTATAAGGCAGCAGTGCTGACCATTGTGCCACGGTGCCGTGCTTCTGTTGGTATACCTAGCTAACAGAACAATGTCCTTTTGATCAAGTAGTTTAAACTGGACAAAAAAGCCAAGAAAAAAGGATCAGTTAAATATTACCTTCAAATAATAATTAATTATTTATTTAACAATTTATTTAATAAAGAATGAGGCTTTTTTCACATGGGGCCTTTGGATAACTTTTTACACTTATTTACCAGCTTTCCGGAGCCTAGTTATTTGATATGGAGCCATGATGTGGAGTTTCTGGTGTTGGACTGGGGTAGGCACATTAAGTAGTTTTACTGCATGTGTTTTTGGAGCGTTGCCCCTTCATCAAGTGATGAGGCAATGCTCCAAAAGCTCGTCCTACCAAATAAATCTGTTGGATTTTAACCTGGTGTTGTTTGATATGGAGGGCTGCGCTACTTGCCGCTGCTTCAGACTAATTCACTTTGTGAATGTTGTTTTCTTAACTTAGGGATTTGTAATGTTCACTTAGCTTATTTGTAATGCTTTGCCAATGTTGCAACTACAGATTTGTGTTCTGGATCTTCTCAGCTTCTTAGCTTTTTGAAACGTCTACCATAATGCACTCATATTCTTCATCTTTCTTTGCTGCTAGGTGGTGGAAGAGGCCTGGAATATTGAGCTGGAGATATAAGTTCAGATCTCACCATAGCAGATGAGGAATTTAAAGTCAATTACTAATAAATTTGGAATAAAAGTTTCAGCTCATTAATGGTGATAATCTAACTACTGGATTGTCATAAAATGCATCTGATTCACTAATGTCCTTGAGGGTCGGAAATCTGCTGTCCTTATCTGGATTGATTTACATGTGACTCCAGATCAACAGCAATGTCGTTGACTATTAATTGAAACAGCCTAACAAGCCACCCAGTTAAGTGCAATTAGGATGCATAGTAAAAGTGCCTCAGTCTGCAATGTTCGCATCACATGAATGAATAATTGAAAAGTGGAATTAACTGTTAAGGTATTAAATAAGTCTGAACCATTGGTCTCAGCTTTTCTGCAAATAAACTGTGCTGTAATTTGGATCGTGCCTTAAAAGTTTTATCCTAGAGGTAAAAGGATATTGTTCATCCCTTTGTGGCAGCAATGAAAGAATCAAATTTGATTCTTATTTTTCATCAGTGACTGCTGTAATCTTCAAGAGTGAACATTTATTAATCTTCATATACGCACATGACTGAAATAAAGCCCTTTAAACAATTGATTTCTCCTCCAATTTTCTCCCTCCTTGACCACTTGCTGAGCTACAGTTCCACAGGCACCACACATCATCCAATACCTCACCCAAGGGACCATTTCTCATTGAGCACCTAGACAGTGAACATTGGCAGGCTATTTGATAGTCAGCATGGGGAAGGATTGCAGCTGTGCCTGATCCATCAGTGTTTAAATTCTTCATAGCAATCTGGATTTTATTAATCCTGGGGGATTTGCTGAAACAAAACAGCTATATATAATTCCTCTCACTTGAAAACAATCAACTCTCAAGTTTTCTATCTTACCCAGAGCCTCTATTTCAGCTCTCCTGCTTTCCCAATCAGTCTGGTAGGTAACAGCTCCAGCAGGGATAAACTAGGAACACAGTAGTGTTTCCATTTATATTAATGAGGGCGAAAGCTTCAAACTAGCTTGGGAACTGATCTGAAGCTCCTCCATCTGGGGAGCCACACCAATGGCAAATTATAAGCACACACATGTAAGTAAGTAAAATGGTTATTGCTGAAATTAGAAATTGTGACTGCGCCCTCAATTATCAGGAGTACACAGTCCAATAAGATGTAGGGTGTTTGGCCTTTCACCAGAAAATATTCAGTTCCCACGGCACCTCCTTACCTTCTTGGCCAGTTTATAATGATACTATTTAATGATACTAAGAGGTATTTATTTCAAGACAGCTTTATTTTGACTCCCTTTGTATTACACTTTGCAGTTCCATTATGGAAAAAGATGCCTTTGGAAAGGTAAATGTTTCATGTGCAATTGTAAAAATGAGCTCATAAATCAGGAGAACAAAGCTGAAGTATTTTCAGGTTACAACATAGACACCAAAATAAAATTAGTCGTTCAATCATTCTCCACACCGTTTTAATCCGTACATGACAGTCTGAAGAAAATGAGAAAAATGCTCATGGTTAAAAAAAAATCAGCAAAATTCTGGTCCATATTCTTGACACACTGTGTTAATTGTGGTTCAGTGGTAGCACTATCATTTCCAAGTCAGAAAGTTGTGGGTTTAAAAATACCCCCTCTGAAGATCTGAGCACAATACCTAGAGTAAAACTCCAGTACAGTACTGAGAAATTTCATCATTGTAAAACGTACCAAAAATATCCTGTGCCAACAGGTAGGCATAGCAGCACATCTAAGCATTAATACAATTATCTTGGGTCATATGCAATCCACAATGTAAGACTCAGTCTTTGCCATTCCATGTTTATGTGCACTTGAAAACACGTATATAGTACATTCTGAAAGCAACTTTTATCTTTTTTGAGCAGACAGCATTTATCTCCAATCAAGGGATTTTCTTTAAGTTAAAAAAAGCAAAAAATGCTAAAATTACACAGAGTCTGAATGAAAAGGAGGTGAATATTTTTTGTGATTGGGGTTTGAACTTTGGGGTGGGGCATCTTCCAATTTTGGTGGACAGTCCAACCTGTTATGCTAACTCTGTGTGAATTTTCAACATTCCTTTGTTTTAATTTGTAGTATTTCATATCTTTCTTCTTAACTCCAATAGAAAATATTAATGGGGCTAATTAACTCAGCTGGCTAGATGTCTAGTGTGTGAAGTTCAATAATGCAGAGGTGCTGATGCTGAGGGGTTTAATCCCTGGACTGGCTAAGGTAATTCTTGGGTACTGTCTAATTTCCTTGCCCCATTGTACCATCATGGTATAAGATATGATTAACAACCCTCAGACATTGAAAATGCAACATGAAGCGAGAGAAAAAGAGATTAAAAATGTAATGTGTATTAACAATAATTCTTTTTGCATTTTTTATTGTCATTCTTGGATTCCTGCTTAAAAATTAAATTGGTATTTGAAAAATAAAGGATTTATAAGAAGCAAAAGAGGTTTTTTTTTAATGGAGGCTTCAATGCTATAATTTTTTGGAATACATTTACTGTAGCAGCCTTGGGTGGGAGCATGAATAATGCTATGGATTGTCATGGCATTGTACGAACATTTGTAATGCTGATATTGTAGATTTTCAGAGAAAAATAATTCGCAGTTAATAATAGGAATTTTGTGAGAAAATTAGTGATAGCCCAGAGGATTGAGAACAATTTTAGAAAGCAACAAATAATGACTCAAACAACAAAGAGAAGGTGGAGAATGAGAAAACCAGAAACAGACTGGAAAAGTTTCGGTAAGTATATAAAAAGAGAAAAGAACAGCTAAAGGTTTTGTCCCTTAGAGGGTAAGAATGGGAAATTAATAATGGGAAACTTTCTATGAAAGAAGGAAATGGCAGAGTCTTTGAACAAATATTTTCCATCTATCTTCATAGTACAATACACAAACATAATTTCTGAGAATAATAGAAAAGGAAGAGGCAAAAAGGAAGAAGGAAATTGTCTCTTTTTGTTCATTCTTTGACTTGAAGATGATAATGTTCAATATCTAGGAACATTGGTAGGGTTCTGGTCAGTGCATAGGTGAGCTCAAGCCGATCTGCACCTCGACGGTTCTGTCGCAAATGGGACACAATACCGCAGATGGGTCTGTTTTGGATGAGTCACCAGCTTGGGATTTCCTTTCCTTTTGCGTTCTCCCTGCTTCTGAAATTCTTTGTTTTCAAAGGAGGCCAGATTGTTTTTTATTTGCTTGCACCAAGTGCACTAATCCTGGGTGAGTTTCTCCCAGGACTTGAAGTTGATATCAAAATTCCTAAGTAAAGCCTCAAGGGTGTCCTTGTAGTTCTCACTTTGATCTCCATGAGAATGCAACCCTCAAACCCAAACTCTCCAGAGAAGACTTGCATGACCAATCCACCTCAGTTGTGATTGTTGCAATTTGGTGTGGATACTTGGCATACCAGCTCAAGTGAGCACCTGTGTGTGGTATTTTCTCCAGCCATTTGATCTTCAGAAACTTTCAAAGGCAGCTCAAGTGAAAGTGGTTGAGCTTCTTGGCATGACAATGGTAGACAATCTGCTTAGATCAGAGCAGGAAGGGCTGTTGCAGTACAGACTTTCAGTTTGGTATATGGACTTACTCTATTTTCAGACTGATGTTCAGAATTTACTGAAAGCTGCAACTATGCTGGCAATTCTTGCATGTCATATCATCAATATGGACAACTGGAGAGAGTTTATTGATGAGATAAATGATTTATCTACTGCTGACAATTTCTGGACATGGACTGAAACCTTATGCATGAGACAAGAAGTTCTGAGAGCATGCTGGTACATTACTTCAATTTTCCTCTTGGTGATCATAAAGCCAACATTTTGGCATGTATTGGGGAACATACATGCTAAACTGTGTGTTGTGCTCTAAACTGGCAGCTAATAAATGCAGTTAGAAGTTTCACAACACCAGGTTAAAGTCCAACAGATGTATTTGGTGGCAAAATCCATTAGCTTTCAGAGCGCTGTCCCTTCATCAGGTGAGTGAGTGTTCTATCCACAAACAGGGCATATAATGACACAAGCTCAATTTACAAAATAATGATTGGAATGCAAGTCTTTACAGGTAATTAAGTTTTAAAGGTACAGACAATGTGAGTGGAGAGAGCATTAAGGACAGATTAAAGAGATGTGTTTTGTCTTCAGACTGGACAGTTAGTGAGATTTTGTAAACCCAGGCAAGTCGTTATAGAGGTTACAGATAGTGTGACATGAACCCAAGATCATGTGCGGAACACACATGAGGACAGCCTCAACTGGGATCTTGAGTTCATGTAATACTATTTGCTCTGCTCAAGACCGCAAGGAACTATGAAAGGTCATGAATGTAGCCCAATCCATCACACAAACCAGCCTCCCATTCATTGACTCAAATGCATTTGCCTGACGAAGGCACATAGTGTTGAAAGCTCGCGGATTTACTATCAAATAAATTGGTTGGATTTAAAATTGGTGTTGTAAAACTTTACTGAGTTTACCCCAGTCCAACGCCGGCATCTCTACATCAAAGTTGAAAGTTCCAGCTTATCGAAAAATATTAAATAGGAAGTTGATGGAAAATGTGGGAAAGGGATATGGAAGTGGGGAGAGAGCACATCTGATTGGAACTACTGTAGCTTGGAAGACAATTACCTATGTGTTCATTAGTCAGAACAATGGCATTTTGTCAGGTCTCAGCTCTCACCTTAACTCCAGATAGATATTAGTAAGCAACAGTGGCCACACCCTGACAAACACTTTGATAGTTGGTCAAGCCAAATGAGGATAACTGCCATGTCTTCTACCCTTGCCTGCCCTGGTATGCAAAGACTCGATTGAGTGGATGAAAACAATTGAATGTCCAATCGTCTTCAATATAGCTCAGCAGAGTCTATAGAATTTGATAGGACACAGAAGATGTCCTCGTCATCCACTGCACCCGGATCTATTTCCATCTCTGTGGGCCAAAGTAGGTGAGAAGAGAAGGCTGACGCAGTGCAACTCTCCCTAACCTTAATCCAATTCCTGTGCAAATTGTGTTCATCTTTATGTATGTGCCATCAGTCATCTATCTATCACATGTTCTGTGGTAGTGGACAAGCAATGTAGCAGCAGCAATGCATTCATTGGGAGCGCTTCCATCAACCTCACACAGGACCATCAGCTTCAGAGGGACTGGCAGGGTGTGTGTGTAACAAAAACCAGCTGACTGTTGGACTGACCATTGTCTTATCATTTCAAAGCTAAATGTTAAGATCTAACCTTCTAGCACCAATCCCCTTCCGCACCCCCGTTAGAAACGTTGCAGTGTTTCCAGCCTCAAACAATGTCATGAATGTTCCTTGTGTTAACCAAACAGCATTTCAGTTGAACTGTACCTGAGTTAATGTGTAATTGTTTAGTTAAATTTCATGATTATTTAAATAAAATGTCTTGTTAATTCTTCACTTAAAGCACGTGTCAGGCTTTTATGTTAACAAATCTCTTAACATTAATTAAGAACAGGTAACACCTTTCCAAATAATTGTAGTAGATTAGGTGAAGGAGAATAACATGTCATAACACCAGGTATCAGCTGGTAAACATTTGCTACATTCTTTCTCTAGCAAGGACATTCTTCCTCAGTAAGGACACCAAAACTGCACATAATACTCTAGGTGGGGCCTCAGTAATGACCTGTACATTTGCAGTATAACATCCCTATTCCTATATGCAAATCCTCTCACTATTAAAGCCGACATACCATCTGCTTTCTTTACTGCCTGCTGTACCTACATGCTTTTCATCAACTGATGTAGAAGGACACCTGATGCTGAGTATCCACTTCTCTCAATTTACACCCACTAAAATAATAACTTGCTTCCTATTATTGCTACTGAAATGATAACTTCACATTTATCCACATTATTCTGTATCTGCCATGCTTTTGCCCACTTAACTTCTCTGAAACATCTCAGCATTCTCCTCACTGTTCATCCTCCTACATAACTTTATATCATCTGCAAATTTGGTGATAATACATTTAGTTCCCTCTTCCAAATCATTAATATATAATGCAAACTGTTGGGACCATAGCATAGATCCCTGCTGTACCTCACTATGCCTGCCAATTGGAAAAAGACCCATTAATTCCAACTCTTTGCTTCCTATCTGCTAACAGCTTTCTATCCAATCTCAAGACAATACCCATAATCTCATGTGCTTCAACTAAAGACAGTAGTCTGCTAGGTGAGACATTGTCAAAAGTCTTTTGAAAGTCTAAATAAACTACATCTACTTGTTCTCCTTTGTCAACTCTACTAGTTACATCCTCAAAGAATTCCAATAGATTCATTAAACATGATTTCCCCTGTTGTAAATCCATGCTAACTTTTTTTGATTTTACCACTGCTTTTCAAATACTGTGTTATGAAATCCTTGACAATAGACTGTGACAACTTTCCCAGCACAGATGTTAGATTTATTGGTTACAGTTTACTGTCTTCTCTCTCCCTCCCTGTTTGAGAAGTAGCCTTACATTAGCTGTCCTCCAATCTATAGGAACCAGCCCAGAGTCCAAATAATTTTGGAAAATGACCACCAATTTCCAGGGCCACTTCTTTAAATAATTTTTCAGTCTACATCACATCGCCCTCATTCAGACCCCTCCTGTATATCACTACTCAAGCCCCTATGTCAAAACCCGCACTCAGACCTCACCCTCTTGGCACTGCCCTGACAGACTGGCAGTGCCTAACTTGCACTTGCTTGAGTGTCTGATGCCTCCAACCACCTGGGTACTTCAATGGCCTCCTAGTCTCCCAGTGAGGCCATTGTACCTCATCGTACTTTGTGGCCAAGTATTGGAGAGAATTATTAGGGATAGGATTTATAGTTATTTAGAGAGAAATGAATTGATTGGGGATAGTCAGCATGGTTTTGTGAAGGGTAGGTCGTGCCTTACTAACCTTGTTGAGTTTTTTGAAAAAGTGACCAAAGAGTTGGATGGGGGTAAGGCGGTTGATGTGATATATATGGACTTTAGTAAGGCGTTTGATAAGGTGGCCCATGGAAGACTTCTGCAGAAAATGCAGATGTATGGGATAGAGGGTGATTTAGCTAATTGGATTAGGAATTGGCTAGCAGATAGAAGACAGAGGGTGGTGGTTGATGGGAGATATTCATCGTGGAGTTCGGTGACAAGTGGTGTACCTCAGGGGTCTGTTTTGGGGCCCCTGCTGTTTGTAATTTTTATAAATGATCTGGATGAGGGTATTGAAGGATGGATTAGTAAATTTGCAGATGACACTAAAGTCGGTGGAGTGGTAGATAGTGAAGAGGGGTGTTATAGTTTGCAGAGAGACTTGGACAAGTTGCAGAGCTGGGCCGAGAGGTGGCAAATGGAGTTTAATGTGGAAAAGTGTGAGGTAATGCACTTTGGCAGGAATAATAAATGTGTAGAGTATAGGGCTAATGGTAGGATTCTTAATAGTGTTGATGAACAGAGGGATCTTGGTGTATATGTGCATAGATCCCTGAAAGTAGGCAGTCAAGTCGAGAAGGTTGTTAAGAAGGCATATGGAGTCTTAGCTTTTATTGGTAGGGGGATTGAATTTCGGAGCCGCAACGTCATGTTGCAACTGTACAAAACTCTAGTGCGGCCGCACTTGGAGTATTGTGTGCAGTTCTGGTCCCCACATTATAAGAAAGATGTGGAGGCATTGGAGAGGGTACAGAGGAGGTTTACCAGGATGTTGCCTGGTATGGAGGGCAGGTCTTATGAAGAGAGGCTGAGGGATTTGAGGTTGTTTTCGTTAGAAAGAAGGCGGCTAAGAGGAGACCTTATTGAAACATATAAGATGATTAGAGGTTTAGATAGGGTGGACAGTGATAGCCTTTTTCCTAGGATGGAGAAAACTAGCACGAGGGGAAATAGCTTTAAATTAAGGGGTGGTGGTTTTAGGACAGATGTCAGAGGTAGGTTCTTTACCCAGAGGGTGGTAAGGGTATGGAATGCCTTGCCTGCGTCAGTTGTAGATGCGCCATGTTTGGTGGCGTTTAAGAGGTTAGTAGATATGTTTATGGATGAAAAGGGAATGGTTTAGGTTAGAGGGTCACTGCTTGTTCCTAATTGGTCGGCGCAACATTGAGGGCCGAAGGGTCTGTTCTGCGCTGTAATGTTCTATGTTCTATCGTACCTGCTTTCCACTAGTGGATGTCAGTAGTGATTTGCACCCGTGTGATGTCCTGCCAGAAAAGTGGGTCCATTCTAGGAGGGGATATCCAGTTAATCTCATACTAATCAGCCTCATACCCTTTCTGATCATGATCTGGTTTGCTCCAGTAGAAAGAGGCTGGATGATTGCAAACTGTTTGACATCGGGCGCAGAACAGATTTTTAAGCTTGCACACTATTTTCCAGGAATGGTGAGATCTGCACTAGATACGGCGAGCTCAAAAAATTACCCCGACCCCCGCCATATCAAATAATTGGTACATAATAACGAATAGAAATGGTCCCAGATCAGAATCCTATAAGACACTGCTACTCATTTCCAACCACTCAAGAAACTGCCCTTACCTCCTACTTTCTGTCTCATCTCATTCCGCCTTGATTTTAATACAATTTGCTATCCTCTGCCTAATTACATATCTCTTGAACATCTCCAATAGTTTCCCATATTGTACTCTGTTAAAAACTTTCTGAAGATTCATGTACATCATACCCCTGGATCTGCCAATTCCTCAAAGAATTTTACTAGATTTGTCAAGTATAGCCTTCTTTCCTGAAAGTGACCACTTCTAATTATTTCCTCTTCCTCCAGATATCTAGTAATAGTACCTTTAGTTGAAGACGCTGATATTACAGATGCTGACCTAAATGGCATATAATTTGTCAGTTTAGTTCTCCAACCCACTTTGCCCACATCTTACAGTTCCCTAAGGTATAATTTGCAGGGTCTTGTCTGGTTTTTCTAGTACATTTCTGAGGATGCTTGGCATCTTGTTAGGTATTCTTTGGCTGAGCTAACTTCTCTAATACATTAATTTGTCATGCTTTTGCTTCTAACCAACTGAGGATTCACCCATTTTCTGATATTCTCTTTCAAAAGAGAAGCACTATTAAAGAAAAGTGCTTATTAAATGTTCTTGTCAATTATCACTGTCCTTTATCAAATCATTGATATCCTCTCCTTTCAGAGGTCTCACCTCACCTTTGACAATAATTTTTTTAATGATATATTTGTGGAATTCTTTCAATAATATTCTATCCACATAATTAGATGAGCACAGCTGGACTTTTGTAATCAGAAATGGAGACAGCAATGACGTGACAAAGCTTTTTTTTGCCACTTTTCTGTTAGATGCTGTTATTTGCCTTTCATTTCCTATGGTGTGGGAGGCCCCTGAAAACTAGTCTGAGTGGTCTTTCATTACCAAAGAAACACACTATAATATGTAGGAAACTTCCAAGGGCCTTAACTACATGAAAAAGCAGTTGGCAAAGCTTTTTTAAAAATTAGGGAGTCAGAAGAGCCCAAATTCTTCATTTCAATTAGTGAAGAATCATACACAAAGTTTCAAAGACAATGCATATTATCAGGTTGCATGTTTGTAAACACATAAAACAAGGTATGGCAAATATTTGTGTTTCAAATCTTGTGACACAATTCTTTCAATGAATAATTGGGAAATCAATTTTCTTTTTGAAAGTTACTAGTCTCCTTCAAGTTTGTAACAAATTAGAGGATCTTTGCAGGATTCAAATCCACAGACTGAAATGGTTATGCTGGGATCTGCTAAAGTTTTGGAGAACAAGGTTTCATGGCTACTTGTTGTTGTAGTGTGAGGTATCATGATGAGAAGGCCTTCAATCACAGCAGTGATTTATTCAAGGAAAGATGAGCTACGCACAAACTCAATGTAGGTATGGGTCTAATTTCATTAACTCTAGGGTTCACTCAAGGTTCTCTTCTACCAGGACTCGTGATCTAACACTGAACTGATGATTGTTTGTATGCTTCCTCCGGATACAGCCAAGAGAGTCCACTGACCTGCAAATGCCCGCTCCTTAAAGAGGACACTCCAGCACGCTTTTATTTGTTGACGAGTTCAAATGTCTTAATCAATTTTGAAACTTTTCTTAAGAGGGAAGATTTATCACTGAATGCTTTACAGCAATTAACAAAGGTTAATTTAAAAGCAATAGCAGAAATGCTACAGATCATGTTAAAACAGCTGTTATAAAAGCAAAAAGAATCAAAATGTTGGCTCAATGTATGAAATTCATGAAGGAAAGGTAACTTACATAGATAGAATTTAGTTGCATGTGGAGCGACTCAAATTGAAAAGAGAGGAAAAAGAAGGTGAAGTGAAAGATCTTGAATAAGAAATAGGGGCAAAGGAGAAAGCAAAAACTAGAATTAGAGAAAAAAATAGCTAAGTGATGTCTCAACCAACATGTCAAATCTAAGCTCTGCAGTCCTGCAGATCCAGTTGTGAATGGTGGTGGACAATTAAACAACTGACTGGCAGAGGAGACTCCACAAGTACCCATCCTGAATGAAGTGGGAGCCCAGTACCTCAGCAAAATACAAGATTGAAGCATTTGCAACCATCTTCATCCAGAAGTGCAAATGGATGAACTAAATTAGCCTCCTCCTGAGGTCCCCAGGATCATAAATGCCAGTCTTCATCCAATTTGATTCACTGCAGGTGATGTGAAGGAATGGCTGAAGGTACTGGATACTACGAAGACTACAGGCCCTGTTAATGTCTCAACAACAGTGCTGAAGACTTCTGTCAGAATAGCTATGACACTTGTTATGGTTCAAGTCAGAAACTCCAAAGTGTGTTTTGGAGCCCGCCTGGATCATAAGTTTTACAATTTGAATTTGGCTAGGACAAGCATGATGTGTTTCACTTCACGTATGATTTAAATGACCCACTAGGGTCATTTAAATTTTATTAAATTTTAAATCTTTACATAAGAATATAGTTAACATCTGTGGAATCAAAATGAGCAATAACTTTTACAAGTTACAAACAAAAACAAAACAACTGCAATAATGTATAACCCAACAAGCATAGCTAATGTATTCCAATCAAACCAATCTCAGACAAAAGACACTTTAAACAAGTTCAACACAGCAAAGACTAATGTTCATATGATATTAAAATTGAATTCTTTGGATGAAGTCTGCAGTTCTCTGGAGAGACTCAGAACAGTTTGAAGTCAGATCAGCTTCCCAAAATACTAGGGATTCTAGCAAGCCACCAACAGCAAATTAACCCCCTTCAGAAAGACAAGACCTGGCTTTCAGCTAACCAGCAGAATTTCTAAAACCAGGAGAAGGGAAAAACTTCTTTTTAGCTTGCTGTGCCTTCTAAAATTCAACTAAATAGTAGCTCAAACTGAAAATAAAACAGTTCCTATCATTTGACCTGCCAACCGGTTTTTCTCCTACCAACGTAGAATCATGAACAACCGAGTAAAAATAAACAAATCCCTGTTTAAGCAGTAATAAAAAGACTCCTTCAGACAAACTGGTGCCATAATGAGAAAACAACTGAAGTAAAAAAGGCCTGCTTACAGCTGCAGAAAACATGATTTAGGAAAAAAATTTCTTTAAGGTACATTAATGTCACACACTAGCATCAACTCAGCAATATGGAAAATTGCCTAGGTATGTTCCCTCCACAAAAAGCAGGGACAAATCTAGCAAGCCAATTACATGACCTATCAGTCTACTCTCGATTTTCATAAAAGTTATGGAAGTAGTAATCAACAATGCTTTGAAATGACATTTATTCAGCAATAACAACTTACTGACTCAGTTTTGAGTTCTACCAGGGTGATTCAGTTTCTGACCACATTACAGCCGTGGTCCAAACATAGACAAAAGAGCTGAATTCAGGAGGTGAGGTGAAAGTGTACAACAAGCAGTTAGGAAGGCGAATGGTTTGTTGGTCTTCATTGCAAGTGGATTTGAGTACAAGAGCAAATAAGTCCTTTTGCAGCTGTACATGGTCTTGGTGAGACCATGCCTGGAGTATTGTGTGTAGTTTTGGTTTGATTATCAAAGAAGATGTTTGCCATGGAGGGAGTTAAGGGAAGCTTCACCAGACTGAATTTGGGATGGCAGATTATCGTATGAGAGATTATGTCAACTGGCCTGTATATACTGGAGTTTAGAAGAATGAGAGGAAATCTAATTAAAACATAAAATTGTGACATAGCTAGATGGACTGGATGTTGTTTCCTTGGCTGGAGGATTGATAACAAGGGGTCATAGTCACAGGGTGTTGGGTAGGCCATTTAGAACTGAGATGAGGAAAAACTTTTCATCTCAGAGGTTGGTGAACCTATGGAACTGTCTACCACAGAAGATTGTGATGACCAAATTATTAAATATCTTTAAAAATAGATAGCTTTCTAGATTGAAAGATGTCATGGAGAATGGGGAGAGCACAGAAGTGTGGCATTGCAGTAGAGGATTAGTCATGATCATGTTGAACGGTAGTGCAGGCTCAAAGGCCTGAATAGCCTGCGGCAGCATTTGACCAAGTATGGTATCAAGGAACTAGAGCAACGCTGATGTTATTGTAATCAGAGGAAGTTTTTCCACAAGTGTCAGACCTAGTACAAAGGAGGATAGGTGTGGTTGTTAGAGGTCAATTATCTCAGTCCCAAGACATTGTTACAGAAAGATAGGGTATGGAGATTCTAGATGAAAATACTGCAGGATGTCAATCCATTTCCTTTTGTTTCCAAAGAAATTCTATATAATGAAAATCTCTTTGCATCAAAGTATGAGAGCCATGATATTCATTATAGTGAAAATCAGCTACTCTTGGAGAAAGAAAGAAAGAACAAAATCATCTTTTGGATACTTGAAAACTAATGATAGTTTATTGCTTCATAGGGATTTTTACTGGCCTTATAAACTGTACCAAGTGCTGTGGAAAATTACTAATGTGAAGTACAAAGTAATTAAAGAAGGTTCTTCGTCAACAGCCTCCTTTCATCATAATCAGAGGTGGTGATGTTTGCTGATGATTGTCATGTTAAGTATCATTTTCAATTCCTCAGATACTAAAGCAGTCCATATGCAATAAACCTGGACAACATTCAGGCTTGGGCAAATAACATTTATGTTATAAAAATGCCAGGCAACAACCATATTCATGATGGAAGAATCTAACCATCTCCCACTTACATTCAATAGATTTACCATCACTGAATCCCTATCGTTGACCAGAAAATGAACTAGACCAGCCCCACTACCTAAAATCTTGCCAGCATCAAAAGATACAAGCCAGGAGTGTGATGGAACACTCTCCATTTGTCCAAACGAGTGTAGCTCCAACCTCATTGAGGAGATTTGTCACATTCCAGGACAAAGCATCTGGCTTAATTGACAATAAGTACACCACCTTAAACTGCAGCTGCTCACCAAGTCTTCTTCAACAGCAACCTCCAAACGTGTGAACTCTACTACCTAGGACAAGGACAGTAGATGCATCGGAACATCACCACATGCAAGATCCACCCACCCACCCTCCCAAGCTGCGCAACATCCTGACTTGGAACTATATTGTCATTCCTTCAGTCACTAGGTCATATTGAAACTCTCTTCCAGACATCACTGAGGGTATATCTACACTACATCTCCTGCAGGGCTTCAAAATGGCTCATCATCATCTTCTCAAGGATAATTAGGGATGGCCAATGAATTGCCAAGAACACCCACATTGCATGAAAGAATTTTTAAAAATCTGTGCTTGAAACTTCATGCGAGTAACAATAATGAGTTTCCTCTAACTAGCAGTGGATTTTTAAACACATAAAAAGGAAGAAAACAAAAGTGCAAAAAAAAGGCTGTAAATTTTAAGTGGATTACAATTCTTCATTACAGAAGCAACAACATAACAGCCCATAATTCCTGGCTCCCCAGTGTTGGATTTGGGGGGGGGGGGGGGGGGGGATTCCTCTCTAAAGTTCCTAGATAAGGGGTTACATGGCAATTGTCCAGAAGTGCTAACTTCCCCTGCTGTGCTGTAAACCATCCCACAAAGCAATTTAAATCACTAACTTCAGATTGTTCTGCCAGTGATATGTTGACAGTTACTCTAAAAAAAAGACATTTTTAATTTGTTTATCTATTTCAAAGATCTGGACCCCCCTACATGGGATACCCTCACAAAAGGACAAGACCCTCAAAATCCCAGGGGACACCCTCATCCCATGGATTTCCCAAACCCTACTTGTCCTAAGCACACCTCCCCCCTCCACCCCTTACATTGTCCAGCCTCTTGATGTGACACTAACCCACCAACCCACTACCTGAACTCCCCATGTCAGGCCACCCCCTGCCCTGGCAAATCTCATTCATTTACCTTTGACACGGGTACTTTTTTTTTAATGAGTTAATCTCATTTGCTTTATGGTGGCTAGCGTCATACAAAAGCATGCACATCCCCTTTCATTTCATTTCTTCTGAGCCAGTTACTACTGGAATTTTACCCAGCCTCAGGTGGGAAGGTCAGGCAAGACCAGTACTGCATTTTATAAACCAGTAGATACCATTCAAATGATGGCCCATGTTTAATTAAAGGGAGTTAAGAGTTATAAAACAATAAACTGCATATGGCTCTCTCAACTTTATCCTGCAACCAGGGAGTTTGGTAACATTGCAGTTGCCCCCTTTGGCACTATTAATTATTTATATAATTTCCAGATCAAAAAAAGTTAAAAAGCAATAGGTAAACAAGGGAAGGTTTAAAGTACACACGGATTTTTCTGATCAAAGGACACATTAGGGAATTGTAAAAGATTAATTTGAATCGTTATCTGGGACATCACTTTGCCATAGGGATAGTTCACAGGAAGGTGATTATCTTGATTTTGGGCTTTGGCTGTGTACTTTCACAGAAGCTGAAAGCTGGAGGCTGGAGATGAGCAGTGAAAAAATCTGCAATCTGCTAAGAACTATATTGTCATTCAGCAATTGGGCTCTTAGGGTGTTTTCTGATATTAGTCACTGAGAAAACAGCAAAGCCCACCTTTTGAGCTGGGCATCCAAATATATTTTTTGCTTAATGAGAATTGGAGAGTCACCTAACTGGGTGAAGGAATCTTCAAGACCCTGTAAAGTATAATGGAACTCTTGTGTGGAAATAGAACAGAGAATGTCCTGTTGAGATTTTTTGGCCCAAGAAACGTGTTTTTAAGTGCAGTGTTAAGACAGGTAGAAACATTTTAAAATTTGAAACTTTGTGGCACAATTCTTTCAGTTAACTGGGAAGTCAGATTTTCTTCTTAAAAGTTACAGGTCCTTCAGGATCATAACATAACAAATTTAAGTTAACCAAATCTTTCTCAAAAATTATGAATCAGTTTTATAATTTAACAAACATTTAGTTTCCTTCAAAGTAAATCCTTCGTTCAAATTTTATTCCCAGTCATCTGCCAAGAGCCCATATTGTACTAAAACAGGCTGCTGCTTACACTATCACAGCATAAGGAAATATCAGATATAAAACTGGCATTGGCAGATCAGCATACATTTTGTAAATCATCCAATCTTCATTTCCATTTTATGTCTGTATAACAAGTTGACAATATATCACTGTCATTGTCACAGACTTTTCCCGCAACGGCATGAGTGAACTTAAGAATTTCTCATGAGGGAAATCACAAGGAATATGCATCGTACCATGCCCCAGCATATTAGAGATCAAAAACTTTCTTTTGCAGTAATTCTTTATACTCTTATAGCTCATGCCAAATATAAAAAAAGCAAATAAAATCAGTAATAAATTATTTGGACTAATACTTTAATTTTACTTTCTAAGTTTTTGATTTTGAATGGCTAATGTCAACAGTGAATAGCAAAATTATTCTGCTTCCATGTATTTTGCATTAATCAACTTGCATCGAAGGTGCAATCTTAACCTTGTTGACCCAAAAAAAAACAGGACTGGATCAGAGCACTGGCATTGTCAATAAATTGGAAGATCAGCATTAGACCTTCTGCCAAATGTGAATGGGATAGGTTTGCTGGGCTCAGGCAGGGAGACTACCAAGAGGGTTTGAGGGGTGCTGCTTCACGTCACTGGCTGATACCTCAGTTGAATACAGGATGCCTACGAGGGAGGGTGGGGAAAGGGTGTGGGGGGAGGGGAGAACCATCCTGCCCTGACTGGGCAGCAGCATAACTTCTTACATTTACCTGGCAATTAGCCCACATAGTCTAGCCCCCATTTGCAACCGATTGAACACTAGCTGTGACAAGATGAAGCCCCAGTAGCCAGCTAAGACTTCAATTGGCCTGAATGCCATTCTCAGTTCTTCCTTGGAAGTCCAGCAGGCAAAAGATTTCTGCATTGCTGCATTCTTACCCAGTATAACCCCACTCCCCGCCCAGTCTGGGGGACTGCTAAATTCCACCCAATATACAGTTCTTCCTACAGTTTAGGGTTCGGATCCTTAACTGTTGAATTGCCATCGAAAGATGGAATACCTCAGTACTTCAATGAATTTCTTTTAAGCATGAAGACAAAATCAATTTCAGTACCATAGTCTGTTATAGAAGTAGAAATACTTATAGAAGTAGAGTTTTTTTAATTCTACACCTAATTTTATTTAAGATAAATAAACTGGCATCTGAATACAATTTCAAATTAAGTGAAATGAAAAGTTAGAAACAAATATGAATAGTTGAAAAATATAAATTTGGTAGAAAAGTTTACATAGTTATGTAGCTGTATTGTCTCCTCCCAATAATATCCTGTACCAGCTCAACACCTCTTAATAAGCATGTTAACAACCTTAAGTTGTTTTGCTAATGAGGCTGTTCCATGTTTACTCAAAGCAAAAAATATGCCTGGTTTCCAACCAACCAATCTTGGAAACTGAGCAGTTGGAACAAAGTAATTTCCAAAGTTTAAATTCTGATTAAATATTTTATTGAAATTAAAAAGTTAAGTCAGGAGTCATACATGGAAGAGAGAAACAAATGAAAAAGTACCAAGTATGGTATGATGGCAAGGAAAGATTTGGATTTACCGTCATGCTTGAATTCCAGATTTCAGTTGGATTTGAGCAATGTTGACCAAAGCAAAATAAATCCCCAAAGCAAAAAATACAGCAGGTTTTCCTTACTCCCTTGTATTTCTAAACCGTTGGTTGCACTTACTAAAACCTAACAGCTTGGTGTCTTCCTGCTGCAGGCACATAATGGGAATGAGGACAAAAATAATTAATATGCATCATCTATCATCCCAAAAATTTTTTTCCCATCTCATCCATTTGAAAAATAACCATAGTATATCAATAATCATTTCCATATGAAGCCTACATCGCTTATCTATGTGAAGGTATGTTTTGTAGTTTATGAATAAAGATCAATTTACAATTGACTATTAATAATTCTTTTACTAGTTGGGCCATTCCTCATTTTATAATCAAGTTTAAACAATTAGTAATTTTAGGGTCTACAGATTGCCTGGGAACAATCACTTCTGAAAATGGGGTCACTACATTTCACCATTTTCTTTCAATGAACCAACATATGTTTGCCACTAATGTCTCTTTCAGAGCCTGAACCAACAGAGTACTTCACTCATCATTTTAAGATAAATTAACTTAAATGAGATCAATTACTTCTGTAAATAACCAATTTACACAGAATATTCAGTTACCATGAAAGACTGGAAGCATTTTTGTCAATTTGAACTGACAGTACCTACTACCCCTACTGACATCTGTATTGACTGCTTTTGCATAGTCTTCAAATACTATTCAATTATCTTAGATATGCAAGAACTAGGTGACTCATTTAAAGTGAAATGAATTGAGAAATAGCTGTGTAATTCCTGTGTATTTAAATTAATGTTTCGCTTTGCTTTTTCCGATGTGCTGCAAATTTGAACATTTAGCGATGACAAGAAATAAATAAAGGCTCATGGCCTACACGATCATCTACCACCCTGCAAAAGCGATTCATTAATAATATTAAAACCGCTAAGAACTCAACAGACCAGAATCTAGATGAATATGAAGTTATGGATTTATGAAGGATTTAGGAGAAAGAGTTGAATAGAAATTAAAGAATTTTATTTAACCATAAGGTAATGTGTGCATACCGAGTTTACAAATAAAATGACAATGTTCTCATTTACAGAGAATTGCGGTCATTTAAATTATAAACATTTCTACTAAAGAAATCTATTTGGATCAAGCTTAACTGTATACAATTTCTTTTACTTAAAATGCCAAAAACAGTTAATGAGGTGAGAAAAATAAATCCATTAATACAAGGTTTAAAAGTGAAATTGTACCACAAAGGTATTTCTTTAAGCATCTTTTATAAGGGAATGGATAAAAGATAAATCAAAGAATATGGCAAAAGCAGAGGACTATGTTGTCATATGGAAAAAGATAATAGATGTTGATGTGCCAAATTTTTATTTCTGTAACATGGATTCATGTAACCTGAGTAGTGCCAATAGATTCCAAATGTAATTTTGTAAAATGCACTGACAGTTTTAGGTCTTGAAATTGATTCTCAATATATACTATTTTATTTTCAAAATTCCTTTAGTACCACAAAAATCAGTTGATTTACAACCAAGATTTATATATTGAATGCCATGGAAAGTAATGGCCTAAATCTTCCAGTTGCCAGATCTCTGCAAACATCTTTGACTCCAAGTTAAGAGTCGAAGACTTCAGATAGTTGCTATGTGCTTACCTGAATAGTTAACCAGCAAGAGTTAGACAGATCAAAACTATTCTAACATCAAAGTCATTATTACTCGACAATCCACCCACCCCTGACTACATCTTCAACCATCTGCCTGACCCAGCTAATTTCTGACCAGATCACCCCTTCCACTGACTACATCTGCTACCTGCCCAACCTAACCCACCTTCCCATTTACCCTATCATCCTAACCACTTATCTCAATCACCTATCTCAACCACCTATTCATCCATTCACATTCAAACTGGAACTTAAAATTTGCCATATGGCAGTTAGTGCTGTAAAAACAGGGCATACGCTTCTCTCCCCTTCCCCCACCACCCCTTGATTCTACTGTTTTGTTGGAGCACTCAAGGGAGACACTGTGCTCTGTATTTCTGGAGAAGTCAGGCTTGGAAGGTCCCAGGAGTATTGTGGAGCAGCATCAAGTTAGGCAAATTTTCAAACAGAGCAGCAATCTAAAGATGGTTGCTGTTCCTTGGAAGATCCAGGCCATTTGGTGTTAACATTCGACATACATTTCCATTCGGTAGTTTTCTACTTCTATTTCAGGATTCCGAATTATTTCTGAAGTGCAAGAAACATGTGCTATGGTTCCTTTTACTGCAATAATTCATCTTCGATTTGGCTCTAAAACCACTTTAAAGATTACAAGAGAGACAGGCAGGAACGCTAAGACGACCTTCAATAAAAACAAGAATACTGTATTGGGTACATTTCAAGATGCAGTACATAGAAGCAGTATAGTCAATGGTTAGCTATCTATTCAAAGCAAATAAATAAATGAAAAATAAGTTGCAGACCAGTGTTAGTATAAAGCTCAGACATTTACAGTACATTGAAACACTTTAATCATTCAACATTTCACATTACAAATATTTTAAAATTATTGAGCGTTATAAATAGTTGGCATAAAACTTTAACAACATTATGTTTTACTACCACTTCAACAACAAGCTGTAGAAAGGGGCATTTTTGTATCAAATAATTTAATAGAGGGGTACATAAAGTATCAACTCAAAAAAGTGAACAAATATTAATAAAAATGAGTTTCCTTTATTTAAAATTGTTAATCATCACTACAACCTCCCCAAACACAGTGAAAAGCACAAGGAATTCAGCCACAGAGACATACCACTGATGGCTGATTTCCACAAATAACTATTCTTTCTTTATGAATATTTGCCATACAGTGTTGAATACATAAGCTTTCAATAAAAACTAGACATTTTAAAATATTAAAAAAGCTGCACATTCAAAAAATATTACAACATAAAAAATCTGAATGGTCAAAATGATAAAAAACTAATTATACACATTTCAATTTAAAATACCAAAAAATAAAATGCTGGACAGGATATTGACCCAATTATTATAATGCTGCTGAGAAAAGTAGTCTTTGCTACTTTTTAAAGTAAGGTAACAAAAATAAGCAAACAAGCACATTTTTTCTTTAGTCCATATCTAAAAATAACTTCAATTATTTATATTAGTACAAAGATCATATTCTGAATTTACAAATATCAGTAAGATAAAAGGGAATATAATAACAGTAGAAAATGACATTGTGGACAACATATTAATCTGAATGTTTGCAATTAAAAAAAATCGCATTAAAGGTTTACACTGTAAAGTTTTTTCAGAAGTTAGAAAAAAAGTATTGCACATAACAATATGACATTAACTTTCCACAATTCACCACATTCAAGTCTTCTGTAACTTTGTAAGAAATTCTTAAAATCCAGACACAAAGAATAAATTATCAAGTCCTTCCAATGGCATTCATAAAATCCTTTCCTTCTTGAACCACAAGATCAGATTTAAAATCATGCATTCTGCAGAGGTCTGTGTATGAGGATATATTTGCCATGCTATGGGCAAATGAAAAATGAAATTTAACCTTTGTAAACAACTTTACAACACACAATAAACAAGTAAGTTTCGAAGTTTACATATTTTGTTTCTTTTTGTTTACATGCATGCTTTTATTTTCTTAATCATTTCAGCCTTGCACACTATCTAGAATTGAGGTAACTCGATGGCAGTTCAACCTGGTTTTATCCTTTAAAAACAGGTATATTTCTTTTTTAAAACCATCAAACACCTAAGAATCTGTATGTCAAAGTTTACTGTTAATTGTTCTGTGTGCATTTTGTGTTGTAGTTGTGCCAGGTCAGTTACTGTACCATAGATACAGGAACTGCAAGAAAGAGTCTTATCTGAATATTTTCAAAAACATCAGCTGAAAATATAGTATACGATTGGAAGAAACTAGAATCCACATTTAAACAATGGGGATTGGGCTGAGATTGCAATCAGGTTCTAATATCTACTGTATCATTACTTCAGACTTATGAACAACATCAACACCTGGAGCTGGAAGGGTTAGACTTTCTATGACTATAGGGTTTTTTTCTGACTCTGCAGTTTAAACAGCATTGCTGATCCCTAACATTCATGATATTCAAAGTTCTCTTTGCCTTCAAATGTTAAAGGAAAAAAAGAAAAGAAAATGAAAACAAAACTGATTGCTTCAACTCATTTCTTTGCACAACTCAGTTAACTATATGTGCAAATCTTTGAATAAACATAGAAAAACTATTCATCTCTCTTTAGATTATGAAAAATCGAGGTATTGCAAAAGAGATGCGATCAGTGAAAAAGTGATCTTAAAAATATTAACTTGGAAAAAACAAGATATACAAAAGTAGTGCATAACAAAATGTTGATATATGTATATAAAAAGAAAAGGGGAACAAAGAGCCAGCTAGAGAAACAACATACCAAAAAGTTCAAAGGCAGATTATGCTACGTAAAAAGGGAGTTAACTAGTAGAAAAGTTATTTTTCAGTGTCAAATTTCAAAAATGTTAATTCACTACATCTACAAACATCAGAATTGGGCAGGAATGGCACAACAGCACAACCAGTACAGTAAGAAAGGATGATAATCAACACTTTCTATAGCTTAAAGATTGCCACTAAGAATTACATATTCTTTACTTAACAGTAAATCCCTGACGAGCTAAAAGGTAAGCACCCTCACAACTCTCTGCTGCTGTTAGTTTGTCACCACTATGGTCAAAACATAGATCAAATTCAAACTTTTTAAATTTGATCATTTAACAGCAAATGTCTCCATTTTGACTAGGGTTAATTCTTTTAACCCTCTTACTTCAAAGGAATAGTTACACTGCTATTATCAGGGTGTTACTTGTGGATCACAAGTCAGCATTTAGCAGTGAATAATCCAGTCTTTGGTTTGCAGGAGTTTGAAGATGCTATGCACTGTATTGGAAAAAAATAGCAAGAGTAAGGAGCAATAACCTTTCACATATATAATTTTTTAAAAATCACACGCGAATGCATAACCACCTTTGGCTGAATCACGCAATAATCACAAGGAGATAAACTCCTTCAATGCAGTCCAGCGCCTACATCGCCATTGCAAGGGCAGTACCACTTAAAGCCAACCTGCATAGTACACACTTATAGTGTTGTGACACCACATGCTAACCTACAGTAACACAGAAACATGCACCTTGGCACTCTCAAACAAATTTCGGTGTTTCATTTGTTCTATGCCATTTACATTTTCAAAATGTAACTTTTTAAACAAAAAATCTATAGGCAGAATATAAGTACTGTAGATAATGGGAAAATGTATGAATATATAGTGCATGCAAAACAGGTGTACAAGTAAACATTCAATCATTCATACTATTCCACATAAAAAATAAAATAAAAAAATCTTAGGCAGCTGAAGCCATAGCCTGTGCTACATCTAGTTGTGTTGCATTGTAGCCTTTTTCTTTGTTATTTTTAATTCCCATTTTACTGGAAAAGAAATGGCATTTTATCATACCATCTAAACAGCAGCAAGGCTCCTATTGTCTCTTGCAATTAAATAGCATCACTAAAAATAAAAAAATATAAATCAAGGCTACAATTGAGGTATTACTTTTTGTGTGTCAAAATGGAGAGCAAAAGCTGACACATGACAATATATTAGTAGATCAAGTCGACTTTGTAAATAGCAACATCAAAAAAATAAAGGTATAAAATCTCTTCCAGCAAGGAAAATGCCTCTCTACAATTAGATTTGTGTCAATCTCAACAACTTTGGTAAACTTTTAGGGGCGGTAGATCTTCAAATTGTGGTTTCTCCATTTCTGAAATAAGTGCACACTTCAACCATAGCAGCAATCTAAACCCCTTTGTCTTATATTATTTTGGGGTGGTGGCGAAGAGATGGGGAAGCACCAAAAGCATTTACCCCATATACTTGTTAGTAAAGCCTGTAGTGTGTTAGAAACAACTTTTTAAAACCACACCGACACAATTTTGAAAAAAAAAGCATTTGGGTTTCATATTGTTTGAGGGCAAATCCAAGTTTTCTTACTTCATACACAGTGCTATTTCCCTTACTTTAGATATAATTTAATTGAAAACCCAAACACAGAAGGGCTTGCAATATAACTTCACATTAATTCTAGATTCTGTCCATACAACTAATAAATGGTGCTTAAACTGGCTCCCTAATCACACAATTTCCTCAATATGACATTTCCCATCAAGTACAGCACCAAGCTGTGCAAGTACGTGACCCAGAAATATCAATCCTGTACACGGACTGAATTTGTATTACTCCATTATAAGGATCAAATATCCAGTGTTATCACAAGTCAGTCGATGTGTACAGAAAACATTGAAATTAAAGTTTAGTTTAACCAAATTGTTTTGAAGTGAAGTTTTGAAACATACATTTTGAAACCTGGGATGAGGCAGTAGAAGAATGCACTTATTTATTTTTCCTAGCTTGTCTGGTGTCTGCAGCCCTAAAACACTCTTTTCATGCCACTAAAATCATATTTAATTATCTCTTTTAATTCCAGCGAAAGGGAACCTGGCGTGGACGGTCTCCTCCTTCTTTCACAAGTGGCTTGTGGAACTCTCTCCCAGCACGAGAATGTATGGCAGCCCAGCAGTATTCACAATAATACTGCAGACATGTGACATTGGCACAGAAGAATGGTGCAAATTTCCCACCACAACGAGTACCCTGGCATTCATCACACAACTGATCATCAAGGACATATGGCTTCACTTCCACCTAAAAATTAACAGAAGACTCCCATTACTTTTTGGAGAGATATACGGTACAGAAGCAAAAGCACAATAAACTTTTAGGCTATTACATGCATTCTTTGAAACTATTTCCATGTCTGCGCAACATTCTGCTCATGAGGACTAAAAGATTGTATTCTTTTCATCCTGTTCTTTTTAATCAATTAAAATAAGGAAGAAAATAAAAAGATTTTAGACATACATAGTCACAAAATAAAGGTCTCCAAAAGTACTTTATAAACAACATTTTTTTTTGAAGTACAGAAATTACTGTAGGTCAGGCAGCCATCTTTGGAGAGATAAATAGAGTCAATGGGCTGAATTTTCAGGCTTAACTTAGGCACAGGAATAAAGATGGATGGGGCTGGAAATAAAGTCACTGGTCACGAATTGGTTTCCCAATCCTGTTTGTGTCATCTTAGAAGTGGTGGGGTCAGTATTGCTATCCACCCTTGTGTAGCAGATAGCTGATTAGACTTCTTAAGAGTCTTTTATCCAATAAAAGACTAACTGGAATTTTCCAGTCGGCCTTCAGACTTCTGCACTGATGCTTCAACTGGAGGTGGTCCTACCAGCAGATCAGGTCTAGTAGGCCTCCATACCTACCTGTGTGTGTGTGAGAGCAGTTACATGGATTCCCAATAGATGGCTCCCTCCTATATATCACTATTTTTCTGTAAGAACCATTTTTAAAATAAGAGTTTAAAAAAAAATGATTCCAACCTCTATTATTCAGCCACCATCACAGCCTGCTATTCCTCTCAAGATGCAAGGTCACTGACTGTCTCTCCAGTTTTGCCATCTTACTCATTGCTTTTAATTGTCTCCATACTAACACTAATGAGTGACTGTTTCATCCTGAGTGCGGCTTCAGGATTTGGAAAGAGTCCCAACTTCCATTTTCTGCTCCCAAAGAGAAAATCCAGCTTACTGATTTAGGTTGTTGGCGTTTTATCAGGAGTAGTATTGATGCAAGTCATTGACCTGAAATGTTAACTCTGCTTCCCTCTCTCCTGATGCTGCCTGACCTGTCGAGTATTTACATCACTTTATATTTTAATTTCTGATTTCCAGTATGCACATCATTTTATTTATGTAGACAAATATGACAATCAATGCTCAAAGAGCAAAATCCCAGAAACAGAAAAAATGCTGTCTTGACTAAGAGAAAACAAACGACACCAATCAGTACTTGGAATAGAAGGTAGAAATTGAAACATTAAATTTCAGCAATTATTAGCTTTCAACATTCACTGTGGTTTTAAATTGTAAGAAAAGAAACAATTTTAAAATATTTTCAGAGACAAATAGAACCAAATATAAATAGCTACACCAACAAATTTTCCATAGCCAAAGCTAGCTAAAATTTTCCAGCAAAAAAAAAAATCAAACTTTAGATTTTCATTTAAATGTAAAAATGATTAAACAATAAATAATTTTTTTTGAGAAGCAAAAGTTGAGGTAAATCCTAAATCTTGTGGGTTAGTATAAATACTGCAAAAGCAAGTCAACAGCCCACTTTATGTTTCTCCTGACCCATTTCCATTGAGAACGAATATTCTTTGAACGTATCTATATAAACTGTGCACCAATCAACACTTACCCGTTTATCAATGTCTCCATGCTGTAACTGGACAAAGCGAGCACTGATAGCAGCAATATAGCTTTGTTGGTTTGAAAATGCCACACGCCCTGCACCTTTTGGGTACTTCAGTTCAGGGTCAGTGTCAATGCCAGCATAGCATACTCCACCATAGAGCCGATCCATGATCATTGCCAGTTCCACTGCACACAAAAATTGTGACAATAAAGTAAGCTAAACAATTACAAATATTAGTGCATCAGTATACTTATACAAATGAACGAATTGAATTTTATGAAAAATTAAAATTATACTTATTAATTGATGCGACTTAAAATTTTCACTATAGTTACCATCTAAATCTAATATCAGCAGTGGATCAATTCAGTGAAATCTTGTCTAGGGAATAGTATTCTTCATATGGGATCCTGGATGATAATTGCATTTAATGTATTTTACTCTATTTAGCACAACGTATTATGATTTGTATCCTCCTTGGGCATCCACTCAGGCATGAATTTGTGTAGAAGTCATCTAATACCAAACAGACACAAGAATTCTGCCATATTTTCCCCCAGCCTCAGGTCACTCAGGTTAATCCTAGCAGCTCACCTGACACATCAACATAACAGTCATACTGACAGCAATATAAGGAGATTCCATCCCAGTCAGCTAACATAAAATTAGATCTATAAATTACAATTTACCAATATTGCAGTGGCAGCACCTATTGCATCTATAGTTGTCCAATACAGACCTGATTTTACAGTTAGAACATAGAACGTTACAGCACAGAACAGGCCCTTCGGCCCTCGATGTTGCGCCGACCAATATAAAAAGCAATGACCCTCCAAACTAAACCATTCCCTTCTCTTCCATATACTTATCAACTAACCTCTTAAACGCCACCAAACTTGGCGCATCTACAACTGCCGCAGGCAGGGCATTCCACTCCCGAACCACCCTTTGGGTAAAGAACCTACCTCTGATATCCGTCCTATAACTATCACCCCTTAATTTAAAGCTGTGTCCCCTCGTGCTAGCTTTCTCCATCCTAGGAAAAAGGCTATCACTGTCCACCCTATCTAAACCTCTAATCATCTTATATGTTTCGATAAGGTCCCCTCTTAGCCGCCTCCTTTCTAACGAAAACAACCTCAAATCCCTCAGCCTCTCTTCATAAGACCTGCCCTCCATACCAGGCAACATCCTGGTAAACCTCCTCTGTACCCTCTCCAATGCCTCCACATCTTTCTTATAATGTGGGGACCAGAACTGCACACAATACTCCAAGTGCGGCCGCACTAGAGTTTTGTACAGTTGCAACATGACGTTGCGGCTCCGAAATTCAATCCCCCTACCAATAAAAGCTAAGACTCCATATGCCTTCTTAACAACCTTATCGACTTGACTGCCTGCTTTCAGGGATCTATGCACATATACACCAAGATCCCTCTGTTCATCAACACTATTAAGAATCCTACCATTAGCCCTATACTCTACACATTTATTATTCCTGCCAAAGTGCATTACCTCACACTTTTCCACATTAAACTCCATTTGCCACCTCTCGGCCCAGCTCTGCAACTTGTCCAAGTCTCTCTGCAAACTATAACACCCCTCTTCACTATCTACCACTCCACCGACTTTAGTGTCATCTGCAAATTTACTAATCCATCCTTCAATACCCTCATCCAGATCATTTATAAAAATTACAAACAGCAGGGGCCCCAAAACAGACCCCTGAGGTACACCACTTGTCACCGAACTCCACGATGAATATCTCCCATCAACCACCACCCTCTGTCTTCTATCTGCTAGCCAATTCCTAACCCAATTAGCTAAATCACCCTCTATCCCATACATCTGCATTTTCTGCAGAAGTCTTCCATGGGCCACCTTATCAAACGCCTTACTAAAGTCCATATATATCACATCAACCGCCTTACCCCCATCCACCTCTTTGGTCACTTTTTCAAAAAACTCAATGAGGTTAGTAAGGCACGACCTACCCTTCACAAAACCATGCTGACTATCCCCAATCAATTCATTTCTCTCTAAATAACTATAAATCCTATCCCTAATAATTCTCTCCAATACTTTGCCCACATTATGTTAAATGATACAAAATTTGAACTCTGTAAAGTGAGATTCTACAGAAACGTATCATTTGTAACACAGAAGGAAACATCTAACCCATCTTAACAATGCAGCTTTTTCCCAAAAATAATTGGCAATCTTTTTTTTCCTCCCCATATCTTCCTCTCCTTCAAGTATTTATTTACTTATCATATTCTGAGGCAACAGCCCACTCAGGATAATCTACTTGGCTGGACTCTTAGGCATGATTTTCCCACCCTGCTATACTGGTAAGCGACCAAAAGTGGGAATCACTGGTCATGATCTTCCTCGGCCACTTATACTGACGTAATCAGCTTAGCACTTAGAGTGATTTTAATATTCAGTGGCTGTTTTAAATCTGTTTAGCAAGCCTGGGATTCTATTGTCCAAACTCAAGTTAGATTTTTGACCTCATCAATGGAGGTTCAAACCAGCAGATGTCACAACTGGTCCCCAGAATGGGACCGGAGACCATTGAGGCTGTGTGTGTGTGTGTGTGTGTGTGTGTGTGTGTGTGTGTGTGTGTACACGCTTGGGAGGTGGGTAGAAGAGGAGGAAAGGCATAACTCAGCACTGGGGACTGGGGGTTAGTGTTGGGGCTGGTGATTGGAAGCCATGGGCCAGCCATGTGAGGAGACCATACTGGGAGATCGGTACACTACTGCTAGTCTCTCCAGCTAGGCTCTGCCCCCCTGCTGCCACCCCCTCTCATCGATGGCTTGAATCAGCTAATGATGTATTGCACGGAATGTCACAAATTCATGAAACTCAGCTCGTCCAAAAAATGGATGGGAAAACATCCTGTTTTCCTACCCGACTTTGATTTCCTGGGAAAATCTTGCTCTTGGTATGGGCCTTTCCCGCCATTGATTAATTTTCATAATTGGCAACAGGCAGCCTTAAATGGGCATTAATTGCTCTCTTAAGAATTTCAATTACGTCACTGGAGGGAAGGCAGGTAACCAACACTATCTTCATTGCCAGTATAACTGTGATGGGACAGAATTGGGTGGGAAGGCAGCAGATCAGTCTCCTACTGGATTAAGGAATCCCTTGCATCACTTTCAATTCTGCTAGTGGGAAAGCATTAAATCCAACCCACGCGTGGCCTAATCTTTGACTTGCACAAATTTATACCACTTTATTCCTGTTTTCTATGGCCTATTTATAAAATCCAAAATGCTATTTATATAATTACATAAAATGTACAGAATATAAATAGGTCATTTGGCGCAACTTGTTTATTATATTCTATGAGCTTCTTCCCATTCCATCCATTTCATTCTGCCTTTCAGCAAATCTTTCTATTCCTATTTCCCTTATATATGCATAAAGCTTCCTTTGAAAGCAGCTGAACTATTAGTCTCAACTAATTTCTATCATTGCAAGTGCAACATTTTAACCACTGAGTAAAGAAACCTCATTTCATTTTTGTATTAGATTTACTAGAAAAACTAACTTGTATACATGACCATCAAGTTACCTGCTCCACTACTGCTAGCCACACTTTCAGTTGCCCCGGCCCAAGTTCCAGAATACTTTCCCTATGTCTCTGCATCTCACTTTCTTCCTTTTAAGGTATTCCTTAAAATCTACTTCTTTGACTAAGTTTTGATCATCTGACTAAATGTCTCATCTGATTTAAAAAGTATACATAGATGTGTGCTGTCAAAAATCTATTGGGCCTTTTTTAAGATTGCTTAAAAAAGCTCCAACCTGTCCAATGCTCTCCAGTAGCTGTAGTATCTCTGTTCTGATGCCATTTTTGCAAATCTTTTTCACACTTCCTCAAATATCCCTTTTTTCTTGTAATTGTATACAGTACTCTTAAGTGTGGCCTGGCCAATGTCTTAAAAAAAAATTGTAAATACTACACCCCAAGAAATAACTCAATGTTTTGTTAGCATTTTTGATTGCTTTGTTGACCTGAGATGTGGTTTTTAATTATTTGTTCACTCAAATCCCTAGGTGCCTTTGCCCTTTGACCCTATAATTTTGTTTTAAGCAGTAGGTGATATTTGTCTTTTTTTTAACCAAGTCCTTCACATCACATTAGACTATGCTGAGCTTCAACTGCCCAGCCTCTAAGTTTTCTAATGTCTTTACTGTAATTGCACTTTTCAAGAAGCTATGTATTTGAGTACTTTGGTTTCTCTATTTATCCATAAATTGTTATCTATGAAACTACACTCATGCTTTGTTTTCCTGTTGGAATGCCATTGTCTTGAAAGTATGACATCCTAAAAAGTAAAGCCCCTCTTGACATTTATGCATCAATAAAGACAAACTGATATTGGAATCACCTCTGTGTATTTAGTGGCCTAGCACATAACATTGTAATGGTAAATAATAACGCACAAGAAAGCTAATCACTAACAAGTACATAAAGGATTCTCCAGCTAGGTTGTCACTACCTCACTCTCAGTTAAGACAAGAATCATAAGACAGCCGCATAATTATTTAATTGAGGATAGAAGAGTTATGGATGCCACTCTGATGTCAAGTGTAGCAGTAGATTACTAAGTATTCTTGTGATTACCTTGGTTATCATTTTGGTTGTTTCTGGTTATTTTTGAGTACAGGAGGAGAAATAAACTATAGTGTGCAGGGAACAATTTGGGGCAGTTATACAGAATCTTTAACACGAAAAAGGAGTTGAGTCAAGGTACTTAACAAGAAACCAGACAAAAATGGATGCTGACCAAAGGAAATATTGAAGATTTAATTTTTTTTTCCATAGCGTTATAGCACCTATATGGGAAAGGGAAAGATGGACAGGAAGACAGGTGGGAGTGGTGTTGAGCGAGAATTGTAGAGTTTAGGCTTAGTACCTGCCAGCCAATGGTGGGTAGAGGGAATAGAGAAGGCTTTCCCCCTTAATCCTTTGCTGCTAAAACCCTCATCCAAGCTTTGTTAACCATAAATTTGAACATGCTTTATTAGTCAACCCTCCATCTTCTCTGTAAACAGCAGTTTATCAAGAAAGTGCAGTCCATACAGTATCACACTATACAATCCACATCTTTATTGATCAACATTGACATCAAATTGAATATTTTCATTTTCATGTTTAAATCTAGTCATAGTCACATCCTTCAAGCCTGTTGGGTTTTTTCTTCAGACTCTGGCCTCTCAATTTCCCTTAACCTGGATGGCTATGCCTTTGATCTTCCAACACCTTTGCTCTAGAATTCTCTCCCTAAACATCTCCATTTTTCTCATTTAAAACCCTCTTAAAATTAATCTTTGATAAAGCCTTTATTCAGCTCTGCTAATATCTTCTTCCTGGCTTGACCAGTTGTGAAGCACTTTGATATATTTTTCTATTTCAAATATTGTATATAAGTGTATACTCAAATTGTTTTTCAAACATGTAATTTGTTATCACTATTTTTATGATACATATTACATACACTACTTTTGCAACAATTATGTAGCAGAAAATGATTTTAAAACTTTGAGATAAAAGACGTCAGGGTCAATTTTCTTGCCACCTGCTCCCACCAAGCTGTCTGTGTCAGGAGCACATTACAGCAATTTCCATTTATTTAAATTAATGAACAGAAGAATGTAGGGAGAGCACCCAACAATTGTTAAATGTGTGCTTTGGCAAAGTTCTACAGAAATCAGCATTTAACAACCATGTTTTTCCATTTGATAATTTTAACAAGAGTAAAAGATGTCATGACAAAACATTTTTAGTGGCATTCAATAGTCCTATTCCCTCCTATATCAATTAAATCAAATTAACAGAATGTAATAGAGACAGCTTTTCAATGGTTAAGATCTTGCTTGTTATTAATTATAAACAAGTAACATTCTATAGTCACAGTCACACCAAAACGTAGTTATTTTATTGAAGTCTGGTATCAGTTAATTTAAATGAACAGCATGCATGGTTTTCTTGTGATAAGACACTGCAAGACAGCTGCCAAAGGAGGCGACAATAAGATTAGTTTTTGGGTATTGTTTGGGGGAGAGGATACTACAGGAGGCGGTTCAGGTTCATCACAGAGGTTGTGACTAAGTATATAATTTGGTCTACAGGAATAAAAGGCACTCAGCATTAGTAATACTAATCAGTATGGTCATAGGTTTTCTACCACTGAGCCCACCTAGGAATTCACAATGGACATCGCTCATGCCTCAAACATTTCATTCTTCATTTGAAAAATTAGGTTTTATTTTCTGCACAAGGAAATAACAACAGACTATAAAGTATAGCAACAACGAATAAGTTTTATTTAATTATATTATGTGTTTTGTAGGTGCATTTGCCTTGATTGTTTCACAAGCATCCCTGTGCTGTTTGCACAAGTGCCTTACAAAGCAGTCTCCTACTTCAAGTTGTTATTAATGGTGAGTTAGTCATCTCCAAGATTATGGCATACAACTGTTAATAGTTAGTGCCAACCCAGGTTCTTTGGTACTCAAGGAAGTGCACAGTTCATGGCCAATTTCCAATAACACATAGAACAGTGTGTCTTTGAGATATTGAAGTCCACTCCTTGTGTTTGCTTGTATCTATTATTGAAGTGAGCTGAAGTAAATGCAATGTGGAGTTTAGACCATAGGGGAGTATTCATATTAGGTGCCTTTTGAGTTATGTGGATGACTTCATTACAATTGCCACTGCTGTTGTAGATAGTGGTATAATAACCAAATACCGGTGATATTCATCTAGGCAAGTCAGGACATATCTAAGTGGTGGTAGCAATCATCTCCAAGAAGAGTCCCAATCGCTTCCCCAAGACATTTAATTTCATCACCATTGTTAAAAGCTCATTTATTAATAACTTGGGGTTACCATGATCTCAAATTTAATCAGGTCAGCCACATTTACTAGAGACAGGGCATTCTGTGGGAAATGACTTACATCCTGATCTCACCAAAATCCCTCTGCCACCTATGAGGCACAAATCAAAAGTGTGATGAAATACTTTCCACTTGCCTGGAAGTGCGCAGATATAACATCATTCAAGAACCTTGACACCAATAACTAACAGTAAGGACAAAGCAGTCCACTTAATCAGTGGACACCTCAAATATCTATTTCCTCTATCACTGCCACATTGTGGTTACGTATTGTGCAATGCAGCAACTAGCCAAAGTTTGCTTGATAATTGTCCCCAACTAACAACCTCTACAATCACAATGAAGAACAACAGGATAAGCCCATGGGAAAACAACTGCTTCAGATGCCTCTCCAGGCACGGATACATACTGCCATTCCCTCATTGTCACTCGGATAAGTTTTAGAACTCCTTACACAACATTGCAGAAATAGCCTCACTGCTTGGACTGCAGTGGTTCAATAAAGCTCTGTATTCCCTTTTTAAGGATACCCGCGAATAAATAATTACTGGACATGTTAGGGACACACTTGAGAATGGATTATTAAAATACTCCTACACCATCCAATTTGTTGGCTTGGAACTTTCACAAAGTGGCATTTGTCATCTGAGGATGAGTGTGAGGCAGAAATGATACTAGCATCTGTATGATAAGTTTAAATGTCCAGTGTGAATGCCAGTAAATGGAGGAGCATGCGAACAGATGAATGTTGTGGGTATGCAAGGGTGGGTTGGAAATAGTCTGGTTAATTCAGGAGGGGAATGAGGTTGAAGGCTAGTCAGATCATGTTGGGCAGGTAGTTGGATGGTGAGGGGTAGTCAGGTGGTCAGACGAGGTGGTAGTTGGGTCAGAAGATGTGAAATCAACATGAGTAAGTGGAGGTCAGTTCTGTACATAATCAGGAGTTGAATAGGATTTTTCAGTCTTAGGGAACAATTCAGCTAAGTCTCACGAAACTGTCTGAAATTTCTAAACATGTACATATGTACTGTCCATCAGTACAGATACATTAATCTCAGCAGGTCTTTACATGTGTTTAAATGGAGTGGTACTGGGTGAGAGGCATAACTTTAGAATGCAGCACGAAGTGCTAGAGGTAGAGGTAGTTCTAGGCAGTTCCTCTCAGAGGAGTGAGTTAAATATAGTCTGCAGGAGAAGAGGGACAAGGCCTTGCACTGAGTGGGGAAGAGATTTTTTTTTAAAGAGAGTGATCTGATCTGTAGAGAGTTGATGTTGTCAGCTCTATCAGGTCTTGTCCTGCCAGAATGAGACACACCACAAGATTTCTTTTAATTAAATGCTGGAAAATAAAGAGAGAAAAGCTGATTGTGCAGCTGGTAAATGCTTAGAGAAAAACAATAGAATTTTTTCCTAAAGTAATTTCTGCATAAGAGAGGAACTGTACAATATCTGGATGAAATCGATTCATTATTTTAGGCTGCCAGCTCAGATTATTTGAAAGTGTTCAAACATAAAGGAGCAGTTGGGATTGTCTAATCCCAACGTGTGACTAGGTCTGTCGAAATTTCTTCCTATCATGCATTCATGTTCCAATCATAGTATAAAATAATTTCATAGAATCTGTATAGCGTAGAATGAGGCCATTCAGCCCACTGAGTCTGCAGTGGCTCTCCAAAGAGCATCTTATCCAGACTCATTGCCCTTTCTGTCTGTGTAACCCCATGCATTTACCAGTAGCTAATCCATCTAACCTACACATCTTTGATCATAAGGGACAATTTAACTTGGCTGTACATCTTTGACTGTGGGAGGCAACTGGAGCACCCGAATGAAAAACACACAGACATGGAGAACATGCAAACTCTACAAATACTGCCATCTAAGGCCGGAATCAAATACAAGTCCCTGGCGCTGTGAGGCAGCAGTATCACCATGACACTTTGAATTGTACAATTTTAATTTCTCACTTCTGCTTCCTTAGCCAGTATATCCTTGCTCTAGTTTCTCAGTTAGTGCAGTATTGATTTTTGTATGCAAATTTAATAATTGACACTTTCCTTTACGATCAGTATAGTTTATTTTCATTCATATTTAGGCTGTGCGCTTGTGCTTGACACAATTTCTTGACGACATTCCATCAGGTATTCAGAATTGTTGACATCAAAATTTAGTCACAAACTGATATGCATATTGCATCACTTACATACCTGAGAGTGTTCTATTTCATCAAAACATGCTTAGGTTTATCTAGAACAAAGTTTAATACTAAGGTTTTAAGCTGTTATGCTGGGCTTTTTCTAAAATCCATTGAGCCATTTTAATTTGAGATTGCACATTCTACAGTTAAATTAACAAACTATTCTACATGCATAGCAACTAAATGACTCATTTGTTTCTTATAAATGTCAAAACATTATTAAAGATGTGCCAAGAGAGCCATTGGCTGTTATTTTATGGTTGAAATTAATTCTCAGGAAATATTCATTTTGTAATTCAAGTACAAAAAGTGTTATTTTATAAAATTCGCACCTCGGTTTTTGTATATTGCATTCATGTCTGTCAAGCCAACCTTATCTTTCAAAGTAGCATCGTGACAAGTTCTGAAAATATATCTTTGGAGCCAAATAAGACAGCTGCAGGACTGAGGGAATAGCATAATCCCATTTTGGTCTTCAGGACCAAACTACACAAGTGAGGTTGAACAAAATTATTTCACATTTTATAAGTAGCCATTTTCATACATCCTGTAATATAGTAAAGTTCAATATTTATTTGCACGTTCTCTATTTTCATTATAAATTCTGTTCACATTAGTAACAGAAACTGTACATGCCACACTGTAATCATACTCTCTTTAAAATCAGAATGAAATAGATCTGTGCACCATTGTCCAATTATTTCTATTCTCTAATTCAACTTCACACCCATGGTAAATTGACAAATTCTAAATAATAGTACAGAACACATTTTACATAACGTGAGTATTTTGTTGATCATTGACTTACCGGCTCTCAATGGTCTGGGAACACCACCTACAAAAATAGTCTTCCGTGGATCAAGTGGCTGAGAACCATCCATTACAAAATCACTATCATTGAGATTCCATGGCCGTATTTGAACCTGTTTAAAAATGCATAAATTTAGAATTCCTCAATCTTGAAAAATTATAAGGTAGATTTAATGGTTTATTCATTAATTTTAGATGACACTAATCTACTTTTGTTCTCATTGATGTGGTTTTCATTGCTTTGCATTTCACGTTGTGACCATGAATATTGCTCTCTTAAAAAATACTATTAATCCATTGAAGTGCTGGAATTTGACCTAATTCCCGAAATGGCTGTCCAATACTTTCACTGGAGTTTAGCCTTTTTCATATTTTAATGAAATTATGCAAACTACAGTTTGTAATTTTTGCTTTGTTTTCCTTCTTCTGTACCTAAATTTTAGTGCAATGCTATTAAAGAAGTCAAACAAATAGATCTAGCATTAATGCCACAGTTCTTGACATGTGGAGATGCCAGTGTTGGACTGGGGTAAACACAGTAAGAAGTCTGACAACACCAGGTTTAAGTCCAACCAATTTACTTGATAGTTACTATCAAATAAATCGGTTGGACTTAAACCTGGTATTGTTAGACTTCTTACAGTTCTTGACATACCAGAGCCACCAAAAAAATGTTATCTTAGTCTCTGCCTGATTGCTATCAACTATATTACACTTTAACTGATTATGAAATGTATATCTACTCACTGGTTTATCCTTGATGGTTGGACTTGACACACAGAGATATAGCTTTCCATCCTCTTCAATACAAGCATCAATTAAAGCTTGCACAGAACCTTCCTCCTGAAACAGCAGAAATGCATAGCCTACAAAATAAGACAAAAAGGTTAATTCATCCAAGTTAATTAGTTTTGCTGTCCATCCATCTAGTGTTTTATCTTTATAATTATTGGGACAAGTTATTGGAACAATAAAGCTATATTGAGAATTGCTTTGGAGCACTGTTGCATAACCCTAAACTAATAAAATATACTGAAATGTGAATTTACCCAAGCTTGCTAAATCCTTTTTCCTCTGCTATTCTCTCTTCTGTATTCTATCTTTTTATTACTTCAGCTTTAATTTTGTTTTAGTTTTTTACCAATGTATAATCCCATTTTTTTCACTTTAAGATTTTGAATTTATCTTGCTCCTCGTGCCTCCTTAATGTCATTACTGTAAACTGGAATTGAGACAAACTTGAAGAAAGACGACCTGATATTATTAATATACGAAAACAAATTATGAAAGAAAAATGTTTTGATACCATCTTCAAAGTATATCATCCATATTGACAAATAATAGTTAAATTAAAATGTTACTTAAATAGAATTTTGGAACAATAAAGTCAACTAAAATTGTGATCTATTTCCAAGTCAGGATGGTACGTGATTTGGAGGAAAATTTGGAAATGGTGGTGTTCTCATACAGGCTGCTTTTGTCTTTTACATGTGGCAGAGGTTACAGGTTTGGGAGCTACTGTCAAAGAAGTTTCGGCAATTTGCTGCATTTTGTTGATGGTACACAGAAAGCCATAGTGTACCAAGATCAAAAGTACAAAGTAAAGTTTAAGGTGGTGAATAGGGAACTTATTAAGTGGGTTGCTTTGTCCTGGATGGTGTTGAACTTCTTAAACGTTATAGGAGTTGCACTCATCCAGATACGTGGAGAGTGTTCTATTTGTGATTTGTACCTTCCTGATGGTGGAAGGCTTTTAGGAGTCAGAAGGCAAGTTACACACTGCAGAATACTAAGCCTTTGACCTGCTCTTGTAGCAACAGCATACGTTTGCTTCAGTTATGCTTTTCATATAATGATAGAATCTATGGCATGGAGATAGGTCTTTTGATCCAAACTAGTCCATGCTGACTAAACTGCCCATCTAAACTGACCCATTTGCCTTCATTTTGCCCATATCCCTTTAAACATTTCCTATCATTGTCAAACGCCTTTTAAATGTCATCAATCTCCCTGCCTCAACCATTTCCTCCAGCAACTCATACATACTACCCTCTGTGTAAAGAAGTTGCTCCTCAGGTTCCTATTAATTCTTTCATCTTTTAAACAAATGCCCTCTAGTTCTCGATTCCCCAACCCTGGAAAAAAGACTGAGTGCATTCACCCAATCCATGCCTCTCATGATCTTACACACCTCTAATAAGACCGCCTCTCAAGTCTCCTATGCTTCAAAGAAAATATCTCTTATAAATCTCTCCTGCACTCTCTCCAGTTGAATAACATCATTCCTATAGCAAGGTGACCAAAACTGAACAAAATATGCCAGATGTGGCTTCACAAATGTCTTGTATAATGGTAACACATTTTGCCAACTTCTATACTCAATGCCCTGACGGATGAAGGCCAGCGTGCCAAAAGCCTTTTTCACTATCCTATCTACCTGTGACTCCACCTTTATGGAACCATGCACCTCAACTCCAAAGTCCTTCTGCTCCACAATATCCCTTAAGATCCTAGCATCCTCGTGAAAGTTCTATCTCAATTTGATTTTCTAAAATGGAACTCCTGTACGTGCCTGTGCTGAACTCCTGTACGTGCCTGTGCTGAACTCCTGTACGTGCCTGTGCTGAACTCCATTTGCCATTTCTCAGCCCATTTCCCCAGCTGATCAAGATCCTGATGCAATTCTTGATAATACTCCTCACTGTCTACAATACCACTATTTTAGTATCATCTGCAAACTTACTGATCCTGCCTTGGACATTCTCATCCAAATCAATATAGATAACAAATAGCAATGGATCCAGCAATGACCCCTGAGGGACAGATTCACATGGCCTCCAGTCTGACAGGCATCCTTCCACCAATAACTCTGCTTCCTACCATCAGGACAATTGTATATCTAATTTGCCAGCTCTCCCTGGATTCTATGTGATCTAACCTTCCAAAGCAACCTACCATGTGGAACTTATCGATTTCTGAACAATGGAGACCCCAGAATGCTAATGTTGGAAGATCGTACATGTGTTGTCGTTGTCCATGTGAAATTATTTATGGCCTATTATCACATCTCCAGAGACATCTAACCCATTTCAACAGCATGAATTTTATGCCTCGTTGAAATTCAGCTGGGAGGAATACTAACATCAAATGAGCATCAAAATTGAAGTTGAAAAATTTAAGTTTCCTTCTGTTGGCTGCGTCTCCACAAAGAAAAACAGAGGGGAACAAGGATCCAAAAACAGGTACAAGGCAACTCATTATCATTTTCAAGGGGCCTAACGTTTAAGTGTTATGTTATATCTAAAAAAAAGTCACATGAATTTGGCTGAGACCCAGCCTCATGTGAACATCAAATGGAGATCCCATTATCAGATGATTGCGTCAGTTTATGCCCCAAATAACATACAACTGACATCAATTTCAACCTCCATGTTTTTGAATTTACCCAAGATAACTACTATACATGGCACATCCCACCTAGGCTCTCAAAGGAAAGCTTTCACAAGAGCATTTTAAAAACTCTTATAAATACAGGAAAAAGTGAATTATTTAATACTTCTAGGAATAAAATTATACAACTTAAAACTCCATTGCATTGAATTGATTAAAGATGCCTGTGCTTCTGTGCACAGGCAATGCTTCTCTTTCATCACCTTAACTATGATTGTATTTGACATTTCATTTCCAAATCAATCTACATCACCAATATTTAACCCCATCATCTACACATCCTATGCCTCAATCAATGCCCACTCTCACTTTTAACTTGGAGCCAGCCCCAACAAACAAACATACAGCCTGCCACAACTTCAATAATTCACGTAAATATTAAGTTGAAACTACTGACTGAAAAAAGAATATTAACATAGTTTTCACTGTTACCTTAATTCATTTTGTAAATCTAGCAAGATTTAAACTTCCAAATTGACACAAGTATCCCTGATGTTTAAGGTAAAAGCATTAATTTGGTTATCATCAGCTCCTTTCCATTATACACAATAAAGATTCAAACAAAAACGTACTGTGCATTTTTAAAGACAATGAAGCTCAAGATAGTACTGTTTATATGTGACAATTCCCTCCTGTGGCATCATATCAAAAGTAATGTCAGGTTCTGGATCTAATTTGACTTACCTTTTGGTGGAAAATATGACTTGCTTTCTGCTTTATGAGGCCAGTCAACAACCAGAGAACCAAAACGACGGAAGCTTGCTGTGATTTCATCTGTTTGTACAAAAATACGCTTAGTCTCTCCTCGCTACATGGGTCACTTTTCTACAAGGCACATTGTAAAATACGTTCTATACTTCTGACCATGGAGGGGAATAAAATGCAATAAAAACAGCCTTAAATTTGTTGACCGACTAACCACTATTTGATGTTAACATGTATAATGCCCCTTACTTTTCATTCGGCAATATAAATATCCTGAGGAATTATGGATTTTGTAGATTATCAGATGAATGTTACCAGATTTATTGTTTTGAATGAAGCTGGTTTGCCCAAACATTAACTTATCATATTTTTATATATTTTAAAAATATTTATGGAACTAATTTAAAAAAAAGCACCAGTACCTTCATCAATATCAGGTGGTAGGCCACCAACAAATACTTTACGAGAATATCGTTCTACTCGTTCGCCGTTTTGATGAGGAAAACAATGAGGAGAACTTAAGCCACCATGAAGACTTTGATCACCACGACCATCATCAAGGAAACCGTCTTCAACGGGAAAAAGTGATGAATGTCCTGGAAGAAACACAAATATTAAATTATTAAAAATAAAAAATGTTTCTTTTAAGGTCATATTTCCCAGAATATTTGTCTTACCATTCAGTTACCCTTCTAAGATGGATGCAAATTTTCAATATCACATTTTTTGTGCATAGCATATCAAAATTTACAATTTTCTGTACTTTGTTCAGACAAACTTTCATAGATTTGCAAGTACATAAGTTAAGCAAACAGAAGAATTATGGAATAAAAATAGAAAATGCAGGTCTTTTTGCATTTATACTAAAAATAAAATAGGTTGTTTCTAATAAAGATCTGCCAGACCCCTTTTTTTTTGTCAAGTCAAATGGGTGATTTATTGATCACTTGGTGTATATCTTAATTACGCAGGTCAATTAAATATGTTTTTAGTATGTTTTTAGATAAGTTTATTTAGAATATGCTTAGAATAGTTGACAAAGAATAAAGTACATGATACAATCAAGCATACGGTACTAAACAAAAGGAGGGCTAACTTCAGCAAGCGTGAAAAAAAATCTGATCCAGAAATCTTCAAAACAGATAAAGCTCAGTAGAGAGTAGATACATTTCACCAAAGGCAAGGGAAAGGCACCCAAAGCCAAGACTCTCTGCATGACTGAAAATATTAAAATGAGACAAAAAAGAAGTTTTGACAACTGTTAGGTTCATAAAATAATACAAAACACAAGTTGAATATAAAAAGTAGTCAGAGTAAGCAGACTTGCATCTTATATAAGAGGGGATCCAAAAGTCTTTTATAAACACAAAAAGGGACAAAAAAAGAAATTTTTCACATAAAGGCAGAGGATTTGGCTGAGGTATGAAATAAATACTTTGTATTCATGAAGATTCTGCCAGTGTGGCTGCAAAAGAGAAATAAAAACATCACACATCTCTACAGGGTGCTTTCTGGATTACTAAAAGTGAGAATGGAAACACTAGAGGTTCTAGCCACAATCTTTCAACCTTCTCCTTGGATAGGAGGGTGAGGCTAGAAAACTAAGGACTGCAAATGTTACACATCCATTTAAAAAGGGCACAGATCCACATGACAACTACAGACCAGTCATTCCAATGTCAGTGATGGAGGAATTATTAGATAAAGTATTTGATATCTGGAAGAGTACAGACTAATAAATGAAAGGCAGCACTGATCTTTTAAATGGTATTGGTGCTTGATTAATGTGATTGAGCAGTTTTGATGAAATAACAGACAAGTTGATGAAGGTAGAAAGGTTGCTGGATGGATTTTCAAATGGTGTTTTACTTATAATACTTATTAGCAAAATTAAAATCCATGGGATTAACGGGGCAGTAACAGCATGGGCAGTAAATTGACACAGAGACAGAAAACAGAAGGTAGCAAAACCTCGTTGTTTTTCAGACATGGTGCCCAAAGGTTTGTACTAGGACGACTGATCTTTTTAACATATTAATCACGGCATAATTCAATGTTTGTACATGGTATGAAACTTGGAAATGTAATGAACAGTACAGCACAAGAACAAACCTTTTGGTCCACCAAGCCTGCACTGACACATGACACCTTTCTAAACCAAAGTCCTTTTTCTTCTACGCAGTATGTATCCCTCTATTCAGTGTCTATTTATGTATCTGTTGAGATGCCTGTTAAACATTGTTATTGGATCTGCTTCTACCACTTTTTCTGGTAGCGCATTTCAGGCACATATATCCTCTGTGTAAATAAACTTGCCTCTCACATCTCCTTTAAACTTTACCTCTTATCTTAACCTGCGTCCCCTGGTAATTGACATTTTTACCTTGGAAAAAAACTTTGACAATCCATTCTATCCATGCAGCTCATAATTTGTAAATTTCTATCAAGTCACCCCCCAAGTGAAAACAAACCAAGTTTATCTTATCTCTCCTAATTGATAATACGTTCTAAAATATGCAATATCCTGGTAAATTTTTTCTATACCTTTTCCAAAGTCTCCATATCCTTCTAGTAGTGTGGCGACCAGAACTGTACACAATATTTCAAAAGGGGTTTAACTAAAGTTCTATATTGTTGCAACATGACCTACGAATTTTTAAATTCTATGCCTCTACTGATTGAATCATAGAAATCCTACAGTATAGCAAGAGGCCATTCAGCCCTTCGAGTCTGCACCAACCATGATTCCAACCTCCATATCCCTACATATTTACCTAATCTTTCTAACCTACACATCTCAGGACACGAAGGGCAATTTTTAGCATGGCCAATCAACCTAATTTGTACATCTTTGGACTGGAGGAGGAAACCGGAGCACCTGGAGGGAACCCACGCAGACATGAGGAGAATATGCAAATTCCACACAGACAGTGACCCAAACATAATTTCAAAATCTAAGGTAAATAAGCTAAGGCAAATATACTTTCAAGAATTTGCACACAAACTATTGAGCCCTGTCAAAAGATTTCTTGAAGTTTGGTCAAATTTGGGTAATATTTGCAGCACCATCTTTTATACCTCAACATTATTGCATGCGTTTTTAAGTTATGATAAAATACCTGTTACAGGTATAAAATACTTGACTAATAATCTGATAGCCTAAATTTACAATGGATAATTCAAAGTTAAATATTTATCTATTTTGCTATACAATGCATAGCACAAAGGTCCAGTATTAAAAACAAGAACAGCAACAGCATCAAATAATAACATCTGTAAAAATCACATTGTTTTTGACAACACTTCTAAAAGTCACTATATTTTCAGCATTTGCAACAAAATCTGGCAAAGCATTCCAAATATCAACAATTCTGTGAAAAAAAATCAAGAAGAATACCAATGAATATTAAGATGTGAACCAGATTTCTGTAGTTTATACTGATGAACATGCAAGCTACTGTAACTGCTGTTTTAGGCTTAGAAGGAGTAAGGCTATGCATCAATTTATATATATAAACTAAATCAAAAAACAGTCTTCAAAAAAATTAATCCAAGAATTCTTGAATGCTCCTCAAAGTATTCCCCTCATGCCTTCCATTTTCCTGGAAGCTCATCCTCATTCTTTATCCGTTATCCTAAAACTATGACCCATCAATCTAGACTGCTTCACAAGTGGAAATATCCTGAACTTACCCTGTCAATCCCCTTTATCATTTTGAATATCTCAATTGGGTCTCCTCTCATTCTTCTAAACTCTAGACAGTAATTTCTCTTCATAAAACAAACGCCTCATCTCCGCAAATCAATCTAGTGAATCTTCTCTGAAGCTGCCTCTGTTGCAATTACATTCTTCCTCAGGTAAGGGGACCAAAACTATGCACAAAACTCCAGGTGAGGTCTCACTAATGCCTTGTACGGTTGCAGTTCCTTAATTTTACAAACTATTCCTTTGGCAATAAATGCCAAAATTCTATTATTGTACCTGCATGATAGTTTTCTGTGAATCATGCAAGAGTACACCCAGATCCCTTTGCGCCGAAATAATGAGTTTCTCTCCATTTATATAAATTGCCTTTCTACTTTTCTGACCACAATGGATAACCTCAGACTTATCATTAAAACTTGATCTGCCAATTTTTGCCCCTTCACCCAACGTACCCATATTCATTTGTAAATTTCTTTCTTCCTCTTCGCAACTTGCTATCCTGTTTTAGTACTATCTGCAAATTTGGCTATAATACCTTCTTATCCTTGTATCCAAATCATGAATATAGATAGTATAGTACATAGCTGGGGCCCCAAGGATCAAATCAGATGGCAGCCCACCTGTTATACCTTGCCAACAAGAAGATCCATTTACCAACGCCTCTCTCCACCCCCCCCTCCACCCACCCCCCCGCCAACTCTCTGCTTTGTTGGTTAGCTTGTCCTCTATCCAAATTAGTAAATTACCACTAACCCCCAGGGATTCATACCTATTAAGGGACTGTCTGCGTATAGTTCAATTCCCTTGGGACGCACAGAACTGGTTCACATATATCTATATTTGCTTAATGTACATCATTGTTCTCCACTAAAATTTGCTGAGATCTTTAAAAAATATTGGTTCATGGGATGAGTACAGCTATCCTAACCATCCCAAATTGCCCTCCAAGTGATGAGGCATTTTCCTGAACTGCTGAATTCCATGGTCCACCTACAATGCTGTTAGGAAAGGGAGTTCCAGATTCAGTTCCTGTTCTAAAGACCAACAATAGTGAAAGAACAAAGGTATAATTCCAAGTCAGGACGATGTGTGGCTTGGAGGGGAACTTGCAAGTAGCGTTCGCACTTATCTGTTGCCTTGTCCTTCTAGATGGTAGTGGTCACAGGTTCAGATGCTGTCAAAGAAGTATTGAGTTACTTCAATGCAATTTGTAGGCCTTTTATTGCTGTTCTTTTGCACTGGTAGGGAACATTTAATGTAGTAGAGAGCAAGCGTTTCAAACAGACTGTTTGTCCTGGACAGACTTATTGATTTTAGTTGAAGCTAACTCATCCAAGCAAGTACAAAATATTCCATCACAGTCCTGACTTGTGACTCGCAAGGGATGAACTTATGTTTGGAAGTCAAGAGAGGAGTTACTCACTGCTGCAGAATTTGTATGGCGTTCCAGTTGAGTTTCAGGTTAATGGCGACTCTCAGCATGTTGACATTGTGGGATTGAGTATTTAATGTCAAGAGGCCAGTGGGGTTGTGGTAGTTAGACTCTCTTGGTAGAAATGCTCATTGACTGGCACATGTAGTACAGATGTTGTTCCATAAGATCGCCACTTATCAACCCAAGCCTGAATGTCACTGAAGTACAAACTTACAAACTGCTTTATTATTGGAGAAAAATAATCCTAGGGATTCATAAAAGCATAGCTGACATCCATTCTGTAACCAAGAGGCAGCACATGATGTTGAGGTGGACTATATGCCAAAAGCAGGGACCATTTCTTGGTATAGAATACCATACAAATCGGAGGTAATGATCCTCACTTCTAACCTAAGGAAAGGTAATTGTTGAAACATCGAAAGATGGTTGAGCCTAGAACACTGCCCTTAGAAGCTTTTGCAGCAATGTTCTGAGGGTGAGATGACTCGATTTTCAATAACAGTCACCATCTTCCTTTGTGCTTAGTGTTCCAACTGGTGGACAGCTTTCTCCCCAACTCCCATTGACTTCAATTTTGCTAGAGTTTCTTGATGCCACATATGGCTTTTAAGAAAGTAGACTGGCAAAGGCACTTTGGTCAACTTGTTTTTTTGTTGACAGGACACCACCGAGCAATTTTTCAGTGTTGGATAGATGTTCGTGTTGTAACTGTGTAAGGACAGCCTAGCTAGGGAAATAGGATAGATCTGGATCACAGGTTTGAAGTGCAACCTGTGAAGGGACGAAAGCACTGAACTATGCTATCATCATTAATATTTAGTCTGCTTATTAATATTTAACTAACAAACTGCTTGGTATTTCAATCTTCACAGGGTTTGTCTCTGCTACAAGAAAATTAAAGGAATTAACATGGTTAGGAAGATTAGTCAATAAAAGCAAAATACTACAGCCAATGGAAACAGTCAGCAGGTTTGACAGCATCTAAAAAAGAAACATATTTAGCATCACATGTTCTGAAGAATCATACTGGACATGAAATATCAACTTGTTTTCTTTCCATAAATGCTGCCAGACCTGTTGAGTATTTCCCATACACTGATAGTAAGGAGCAAGGAAATAAAAGATTAAGTGCTGCATTAAGATGAGAATACTTCCATTCAGTCTGCAGGGGTGACCCCAGCCTTCCTTTAACCATTTTATTTCCTTTTTCTCTTTGTTGGTTTTGGCTGTTGATTCATTTCTCATTTTCTCCCCTTCTCTCCTTCATTTTCACACAACAGACGTTCACCATTTTGCCATTCAGACACCTTCTAGACACGTCTATTGTTTCCTTACTTGTCTGGCCTTGTCAGTTAATTTTTCTGCTTACCATCCTTGCTAAAGTTGTAGTGTTACAGCTTTTACTTAGATAATACCACCCTAACCAGCTGTTTGTGGATCATCTTCTGTTTATCAGTTTAATTTTCACTTAAACTGAAACATTATTGTAACATACCTGATCACATGCATTATAAATTTCTGAAATGTGACATGGATCTGAGCCTATAAATTTATGCACCTTAAAATTAAGAGGGGAGGCTTAGCAATTACTTTATCCGGGAGAGGGAGGGGTGGTGGAGGAAGGAGAAAAGATTCATGTCTCAACTTAAAATAAAAAAATCCAATGGATTCTATTGAGAAGTAAATCATGGCCAACATGGTAGTGTGAGATGGCAAAACAATCTTAAGTCTTGGCACCTTGGAGATCTTTTTACAAATACAACTTCTGTTGGAAACTTGAGAATTATGTACAAATGTATTATTCTCATAAAAAAAATGTAAAAGACTTGAAAGTTATTTATTCTCCTTGTGCTACTGGCTCAAAAATACAAGGAACAAAGCAATAGATGATACAGCCTTTCAAGCCTGCTCTGCCATTCAATATCATGCTAACCTTTTGGTCTTCAACTGCCTGTCCATTTCCAATGTCCCTCAAGTCCCTGGGACCAAACATCTGTCCCCCAGTGCCTTCAATGTACTCAATGATAGAGCACTTACAATCCTCTGGGGTGGAGAATTCCAAAGATCCACAATCCTTAGTTCAGTCCTAAGTGATTGGCCCCTTACCCTGTCACAATGTGCCCATATTTGATTGCCCAGCCTGCAGAAACAATCTCTCAGCGTCTACACTATCCGTAGAATCTTTCATTTTTCGATAAGATCACTTCTCATTCTTCTAAACTCCGGAGAAAATGGATCTAATTTGTTCAGCCTCTCATCCCAAAGACCAACTGAGTGAACTTTTGCCAGAACTGCACTGTACTCGAGATGGTCTGACCAAAACACTGTACAATAGTAGCAAGATTTAGTCATTCACGTAATCCAATCCCCTCACAAAAAAGCTAATATGCCATTTGCCTTCCCAATTGTTTAAAGTTTCTGTATGTTAAATCTTTGCATTTATTAAGCATAGAAGTTTCTTTGAACATCCACACTTGAAAGTTCCTCATTTTTAAAAAAAATCAGCTCTCCTATTCTTTTAATGTGATTAAATTTATAACTTCAACTCTATAATTCACCTACTATCTTGTCTATTCATTTAATCTGTCTTTGCAACCTGTCTCAAATGCACTGCTTGTCTTTCCACCTAGCTTTGTATCATCAGTAAACTTAGATACATTAGTCTGTCTCTTCATCCAAGTTATTAATATAGATTATGAATAGCTGAGATCTCAACAGTTACTCATGATATTCCATTACTCTCAACCTGCCAACTTGAAAAGATCCCACATTAACCAATTCTCTATGCATGCTAATAGTTTACCACCAGTTCTGTGCACTTACTTTCCTATTAATCTTTTAGGCAACACCTAATCAAAAGCTTTTTTTAAAGCCAGGAATTCAACATTTACTCGTCCTCCTTCATCTACCCTAGTTACCTTCGCAAAATCTCCAATACATTTGTTAAACAAGTCTTCCTTTGGTAAACGCGTGTTAATAGTTCTGATTGTATTATGCTTTTCTAACATTAATTAACACTTTTGTAGTAATTAATTCCAGCATTTTTCCAACAACTGATTTTAAGCAGACCAGTCTAGTTTTGTGTTTTCATTCTTCCCTCCTTTTTTGGAGAGTATAGCAACATTTGCCAACTTCCAACTGGATGGAGCCATTCCCAATCCAGTGAATTCTGGAAAAATCACAGCCAGTGTATCTGCAGTCATCTCCTTTAGATCATGAGCATGCAAGCTATCAGGGGATTCTGGAAATGTGTGGCATTTTAGTCCCTCTCTTTGACAGTGATTTCTCAATTTCCTCCTTCATTTTAGCCCGTTTATCATTTACTTCCAGAATGAAACTTGGTGCGTCTTCAATGGGCTAGAGAGAAAATGTTGTTATTGACTCTGCATTTCCTCATTCATGGTAATTTCATCTGTCCTTGATTTAAACAAACCAATATTAACTTTAGTTATCTCTTCACTTTTATGAATTTACAAAAACTCTTGCAACCTCTTTTTGTATTAGTAGCTAATTTACTCCTCCCCCCCTCATCTTTTTGGTTATCCTTTGCTGATTTCTAAAATATTCCCAATTCTCAGATGTTGCAATATTGCAAAAAGTAGTAAATCTCTATTTAATTTAATACTATCCATAACTTATTGAAAAATATTTATAGGATAGCTAAGCATTATTTTTTTCTTGTAGATCCCTTCTTTCAAGTCCTTAAGTCATCCTTTACTAGCGGAGTTACAATTCCTCCTGTCTTTCCAAAATATCATGTGCTCTGGAATATTTATTTTCCAACATTAATTATGTTGCAACGTGTCTTAGTGATTATATCTAAACCATTTATCTGTGGCAACATTTTATTTATCTTATTGCAAGTGCATTTAAATCAAAAACCTTTTGATTTGTTATTTTCACTGCATACTAACACATGTAACAAGTACTGTTTCTTACACAGTAACAGACAAAGCATATCATACATAGAGAAGGACAGGGTGCAGAATGTAGTGTTACAGACATAGCTAGTACATAGAGAAAGATCAACTTAACATAAAATAGGTCCATTCAAAAGTCTGATGCTTAGGAAGAAGCTGTTCAAATTGGTTGGTACACAATCTCAGTCGTCTGTATTTTTTCCCCCGATAGGTGGAAGAGAGCACGTCCAAGGTACATGGGGTCCTTGATTATGCTGACTGCTTTTCTGAAGCAGTAGGAAACGTAGATCAGGATGGGAGGCTGTTTGCATGATGAACTGGGCTTCATTTATAACCCTTGGTAGTTTGTGATCTTGAATTCAGCAGGAGCCATATCAAACTGACAGCAAAATTCTTCCTATGGTGCATCTGTAAAAGTTGGTCAGTCACAGTAGATATGCCAAATTTTTCATGCAGCTAAGGAAATTAAAAAGGCCCACCACTGCCTCTTAATGGGCCTTTAAACCTTTTGATACATTTTTAATATTGTCAAATGTCCCCATCTCAACCACTTCCTCTGGCAGTTCATTCCACATATATACCACTCTGTGTAATAAAGTTGCTCCTCATTAATTTTTTCCCTCCTTAACTTAAACCAATGCTACTATCCCTCAGCATCCTACAATCTAAAGAAAAAAGTCTCATCCTGCCCAATCTCTCCATATATCTCAGTCCCTTGAGTCCTGGCAACATTCATGCACATCTCTTCTGCACTCTCTCCCGTTTAATGTTTTTAAAGCAAGGTGACTAAAACAAAAAAAAAAAATCCAGATGCAGTCTCACCAACATCTCACACAACTGATCATAACTTCCCAACTTCTATACTAAATACTTTGACTGAAGAATGCCAAGAGCCTTCTTCAATACTCTACCTACTGGTGACTTTACCTTTAGAGGCCTGTGCATCTGAACTCCAATGGCCCTCTGTTCCACAATAGTCCAAGGTCCTATCATCCATCGTGACAGTCCCACCTTATAGAATAATGGAATCCTACAGTGCAGGAGGTCATCATTTGGGCCAGAGTCTATACTGACCACACTTCCACCCAGACCCTTTCCCATAACTCTATGCATTTACCCTAGCTAGTGTCAGGGCACTAAGGGGCAGTTTAGTATGGCTAATCCACACATCTTTGAATCATGGAAGGAAACTGAAACACAGGGAGAACATGCAAACTCCACACAGTGACCCAAGCTAGGAACTGAATCTGAGAGGCAGCACTGCTAACCATTATGCCACATCTTGATTTGACTTTCCAAAATGGAACCACTCATTTGTCGGTATTGAACTCCATTTCTTTACCTACTTCCCCAGCTGATCAAGATCCTGTTTCAACTTTTGATAACTTCTTCAGTCTACAATACCACCTATTATAACATAATCGGCAAACTTATTGATCATCCCTTGAACATTCTCATCCAAATCATTGATTAACAGCAACAGGTCCAGCACTGACCTGAAGCAGATCACACAAGCCTCCAGTCTGACAAACATCCTCCCACCATCACCTTCTGCTTCTTACCTTCAAGTCAATGATATATCCAATTTGTCAACTCTCCCTCAATTCCACGTGATTTAACCTTTCAGAACAACCTACCATATGGAACTTTACCAAAAAGCCTTACTGAAATCCCTATAGACTACATCTACCACCCTGCCCTCAACCTTACTGGTCACAAAGAACTCAAACAAACTTGTAAGGCATGGTATCCATGCACAAAGCTGTGCTGATTACTCCTAATCAAACCCTATCTTTCCAAATGCCTGTACATTTTATCCTTCTGAATCCTATCTAGTAACTTATCCACAGTACCAGTCTAATTCCCACATTTTTCTTTGCAGCCCTTCTTAAATAGGGTACAACATTTGCAACCCTACCATGGCTAACAATGATGCAAATATCTCAGCTAGAGCTCCTACAATTTCTAGTGTTCTTGGATGTACCTGGTCAGGGATAGGAGATTTATCTACCTTCATACATTTTAATACATCCATTACCTCCTCTACTGGAATGCAAACCTTCCAATACATCACCACTAACTTTCCCAAGTTCAAGTCTTCACGTCTTGTCTTTCTCCACAAACACAAATATTCATCTAGAACCTTGCCCATCTCCTGCAGTTTCACACCTGTCCACTTTGGTCCTCAAGGGATCCTATTTTCTCTTTAGTTATTCTTTTTCCTTTGATATACTTAAAGAATCCCCTTTGAATTCACCTTAATTCTTTCAGCCAAAAGGTACCTCATGCCTCCTTTTTACCCTCCTAAATTTTCCTCAAGTAGACTCCAGCATCCTCTATATACCTTCAGGGAATCCCTGATTCCAGCTACTTTCTCTGGGCCAAAACCTCAATGTTTTGTCATCCAGGATTCACTACTCCTGCCAGCCTTATCCTTCACCACAGCAGGAACATATAGACCCTTAACTCTAGCTATTTCACTTTTGAAGACCTCCCACTTGCCAGGGGCCCCTTTGCCCTCAAACAAGCTACTCCAATCAACCATTGCTTCTGCCTAAATCCATCAAAATTTACCTTGCCCCAATGAACCAGTTTTGTCCCTATCCATAACTATTTTAAAATTAATAGAACTAAGGTCACTGATTCCAAAGTGGTCCCCACTGTCACCTCAGTCATTTGCCTTGCCTATTTTCCAAGAGAAGATCAATTTTTGCCCTTTTCAAGTAGGGCATACTGCCCAAGCAAACTTTCCAGAACATATTTAACAAGTTCCACCCTATCTAAACCCTTAACACTATGGCAGTCCCAGTCTATATTAGGAAATTAAAATTCCCAACTATGGCAAGCCTACCCAAGCTCCCTGAATATCATTCTTCTAATTCCCAATGGCTATTTGGGGGCTTTGGTACAACCCTAGTAAGTCACCACCCCCTTCTTATTTCTTAGTTATACCACAAAGCCTTGTTGGATGATCCCTCAGTTATTTCATCTGACTCCCTTGCTCCTCTTTCCTCCACTTTTGTCCTGCCTAAAGCACTTATACCCCAGAACATTAAGCTGCCAGTCCTGTCGCTCCCTTAGCCATGTTTCAGTTACGGCTATAATATCCTAGTTCCATGTACCTATCCATGCCTTGGTTCATCAGCTCTCTTCCACTAAATAGATGCAATTTAATTTAACAGGTTTTTACTGCTCCCTGCTGTGCTCCTGCCTTTCATGTCCATTCAGCTTACCACTGCTAAATGCTGCATTTCCTTTCAGTCCCTTATTTGCTTCCTTGCTACTGAGGATCCCACCCCCAGCTAATCTAATTTAAACACCCCTTGTAGCAAATCTTCCTTCCAGAATATTGGTCCCTCTCCAGTCCAGATATAACTGCTCCTCTTAAACAGGTCACCTCTGCTCCAGAAAAGATTCCAATGATCTGAGAATCTGAAGCCCTGTCTCCTGCACCAATTCTTTAGCCACCCATTCATCTGCCATATCGTCCTGTTTTTACTCACCAGCATGACACTGGAATTAATCCAGAGATTATCACCTGTGAGGTCCTGCTTCTTAATCTTTTTCCTAACTTTCTATAATCATTCCTCAGGACTTCATCCCTATTTCTATTTATGCCATTTGTGCCAATGTGCGCAATGACTTCTGGCTGCTGACCTTCCCTTTGAGAATATCCTGCAGAATTGCTGTACATTCCCCACCAATGTACTTCTTTACAAGGGGAATGGCCAGTGATTCCTGCATTCTCTGTCTGCACCTTAGGCATGACCTCAAAAACTCTGATCTATAGTGTGCTCAGCATGCCAAATGACCTCAATGCACCTAGCTCTCTAACTTGGTCTCTTGGGAACTGCAGCCATCAGAGGCAACAGAATTTAGGATATAGCCATTATATATGCATTGGAGGGGCATGGGTAGTGTGGCATTTATTACAGGTTGGATCAAAATTTGGAAAAATCTTAACTTTAGATAAATGCATTAATGTAAAATTTTAAATTGTAGCACATACAGATAAGCAATGTACACGAGAAAATAGACTTATCTTGTGACAAATTGCTTCAAAGATTTTAAAGTAAAAAGCACAGAGTAGTGAAAAGATGAGATGATATAATTTAGAAATGAACATCCCAAGTAGTACGGAGGACTGGAGATGCTCTCCAAGGTCCTCTAAAGATCTCTGAAGGCAGCAGCATAGCTACATTAGGTGACAAGGCTTAGGGGATACTTGCTTTTATTAGCTGAGGCTTGGAATACAAGATTAGTGAAGTTATAATAGAACTCAAATTATTACATCACAACTGGAGTATTGTGATCATTCTGGTCACCATACCACAGGAAAGATGCGATTGCACTAGAAAGGGTACACAGGAGATTCACCAGGGTACTGCCTGGGTTGGAGCATTTTAGCAAAGAAGAGGCGAGTTACTGATCAAAGTGTACTCGAAATATGAGACATGGAGTAGATAGGGAGGAACTTCTCTCCTTAGTAAAGGGGAGAATACCCAAGAGGCATAGGTTTGAGGTAATGGACAAGAAATTTATGGGAATTAAGAGGAAAGGCATTTTTAGAGGATGATAGAAACCTGGAAATCACTGTCTGAAAGGATGACAGTGGTGGGAACCTTCAACATCTAAGTATTTAGATGAGCACTTGAAATGTCATATTTACAAGTTCACAGACAAAATCCTGGAAACAGGAATCTACAGTGCTGGAGGCTATTCAAATTACTGAATCAGCATCAACCCCACAACCTCATGCATTTACCCTACTTAGTCCCCTTCTCATTAAGGGACAATTTAGCATGGCACACAGTGATCCTATTTTACAAATCCTGGGTGTTCACTTCTAAATAGAATAAATTAATTGGTCTATTGGAAATGAAAACTTGGGATAAATAATGGAATGCACTGAACTATAGAAATTTTAGCAAAATATTCATTTTTACTGAACTTAACATCTGCTCAAGAAAAGGGCAAATTAGACTACCCTGCCAAGTTCTAATTTATATGTTCCAAAAATGATCAAGGTGGAGCTTTAAAGAGTTTCCAAGGAATGGAGTAATTAAAATGCCTAAATATTTAAAACTTTACAGAGATCTTGAGGGTGGTGATAGAAAGAAGGTGACTCTTGGAATAAAATTAAAAGGAAAAGTTCACTCTTTTGCAAATTAATGTTAAATCTGAAATATGACCAAATTGCTCAAGAACAGAAAATGTGGGAGAGATGAGGCCAGATCAGAGATGTAAAGAAACAAATCACCATAGAATTTCTGTTTGATTCTACCCAAATAGTACATCTCCAAAAAAAGGTCCAAAGTGAAATTGTTAGGGATGCAATAACGAGGCTAAAGCCTTTATATTAGATATTACTTGTACGTACTGATGTAACAGAGGAATACAATAGTTTTATCCATTTTATAAAAATTAGTCAATTCAAGTGTCTGAAGAATGAAAAGCCAGCCTCATTCCATCAAAAGCCTTTTGTGATTTCAATTATAAGAATTGAAATAAGGAAGAGAAGTTGTCAAAATGCGCATGGAATATCAAAAAGACAGCTAAGAGGATTGCTTGCCCTACGTAATACCCATCTGGTCAGGAGAGCTAATAGATGAAACGACAGTTTGAGACATTGGACTAAGGCCTTCAGTTAATATCTTGACACCCATATTTAAAAAAAGAGAAATAGGCTAGTATGAATTGCAATGCAGGGGATCCTTATCCATCTTTAAAAGATGCTTCACACAACATAGGAGGGAAAGCTTTAGAAGGAAATCATTTCAAAACCATAGACAATGATATTGGAGATGGTTGTGCTAAGGATTTTATTCTAAAGTTCCACTAGAAATCCATCAAGACCTGGTGCCCTATTACTTTTTGAATTTAATTGTCTTTCATCTGGTATTTTAATTGCATTTCATCTTGAGACAGGAACAGTTTATAGCATTCGTAGAATCAGTCATTAGAGATGGGATGTCAATATCAAAGAAAAATTCAATCAGTAGTGGTGATTGAAGTGGCAATTTCAGTACTAAGTTGGGAGGAAGCAGACTGGCAAAGTTTTAAGCCCAGAGTCTCAGTTCTCTCACTACTCAGATTACATTATGAACTTTGAATTTCTAAATCTCCCTTCACCCAAACCCTGCATCCCCCCATCCAAGCTAGTTTAAATCCCTGTCCACAACTATAGTTGTACTGTTAATCAGCTCCGTTCAAGTGTAGACCATCACAATGGAGTAGCTCACTCTTTCCAGAGTACTGACTGATGCTATGGAACGAATGAGCTATTTCATTGGGATAGCAAAGAAATGGATATTTATACACCTACATGCAATAATAAACAGTGAGATTGTAACCTTATTTCAAAAATTAAGCTCATGTCAATGAATTACAAAGGTTAATGGATACCAGAGATTGATCACCATTTCTAAATCAAAGGTTTCTTTCTTTTGAAAATATTAAAATGTTACAAAAAGTCAAAATAAGAATGATGGGTTTGGTGCAAATTAGTATTAAAACTGAGGAATGAAAATCAAAACCTTCATGTTAACTTCTTTCAAAGCCTATATAAAGAATAATTTTATTCCTTTTGGTGAGAGTTGAAGTGGACACATTGCCAGTCATTTGGCATTCTTGATGGATGACAATGGACAAGATGATAATGACAATCACTAAATTTTAATTAAGGAAATTACAATTGATTAAATATTTGTTCCTTATTTTCTGGCGATGACCAACACAAGGTCTGCCCTGGAGTTCAAAATTAATTTCTTGAATTCGCCTGGAGTACATTGCATTGGAACATTGAATCTAAAATTAATTTGCTATTGCTGTTTTTGTAATAGCATAGAGATAGAGATAATTAATAAAATTATTGCTGGTAGCAAATTTGTTCTCTTCTTTCACTTGAATGATTTCACACAGAGAATAAGTACTTTCATTGGCAATTGTATTGGTGTTAATGAGTGGTTGCTCCTTTAAAGATTATATCATTTATATCGCAAAACAGCTGAATAACAAATTTGAGACAATCATATAGCATCAACACATCTGTACAGGCACATCCTAAATGAAAAACTAAATCTGCAACTCTATTTGATTTACAACTGAAGCTTTTTTAGTAGTATGTTTTCATGCAGATGAGAAATCGAAGTTTTTTTTGGTTCATGTAGCATGGAGATTGTGAAATATTAAAAATAAGTTCATTGGAATACTAAACAAAGTAAAAGGTTATCTATTTATACATGTATGGTTAAACAACCCCAATGGGTTCCAAAATCATTAAAAACACACCATCCAAAGCTCAAACTAAAAATAAGCTTTTACTGGAAGTAGCTCAGAAGCTTATTGAGCAAGTCATGATGGAATTGGAAGAAAAGGTTTATCAGAAAGTATTTCAATACCTCTCCTGTATCAGCAAGCTAATTCTAACCCAACATTAAATATTGTCATGTAATGTAGACCATGGAGTAAAATGAGACCAGCTTTGCACATCTCAAATATATATATATATATATATACGTAGAGGTAGAGAATACAATACTATGTACAATGAAAGCATCTATGCCATTGAATTCAATATGAAAATAAAATTCTGAATAAACTTGCATTATCATACCTTTCCCATTTAAATCCTTTAGCAAGGAATTACTTTGTGTTTTGAAATATTGTGATAGATGTACAAAAAATGTTATGACTAAGTTACCAGTCCAGTCTGTGCTAAAGTGCTATACCATGAATGCATGAGCGTAATTTATTTTCATAGTTTTACCTCGCCTTCGCCCATATGTCCTTGCTGCATGTAAACAGAAAGAAAACACTTTTCAATCATAGATAAATTCACTTCCTTTATCATACCCATGTAAAAAAAAGCTGTGCAGAAACCAAGTATTATTTCATGGAAACAATTTAAATTAGTTTTATTGTGCCTTCAAAAGGCAAAGGAATAGATGCACTTAAAATAGATGTCACTTTAGATAAAAAGGACGTAATGTCAATACTGAAAACCCCAAATATCAGCCACTATCATTGTGCTGACAAGGATGCAATACCAAATTACTAAATAACTTTTTTCCACACATCCAGTTACTAGACAACCACATTTTCAAAAGGGAGTAACAAAGGAAGACCAGATAAATTGTACCGCTGTTAAAATGGGGATGACTAAAGTGCAAGTTTCTTGTTTTTTTTCCAAATTGATATGGAAACAGCAAGTTAGTCTAATATCTATAAAAATTTAGAACTCATACTGGTCACCGAAAGTAAACTAGTGCAAAAGTCTCAGCCCCAGCTAGCATATTAAAAGAAACAGACATGAATTAGTCATGCGTTTGTTGGTACACTACTTTAAAATTATTTCTCTCAGATATAGGCATTGCTAGTTTCTGAGCAAGTGATGGTGGACCATTTTTATGAATGTGTTCTTGCAATGTTGTTAGTTTGTTATTTAGGAAGTTCCAGGATTTTAACCCAGTGATGATGGGACAGCAACAATTTCAAGTCAGGATGTGTATGACTGAAGGAAATGTGAAAGCTATGTCAATCCCATATACCTACTGGAAATTGCAGATTCGAGGAGTGCTACTATAGTAGTCCTGGTTAGTTGCTATAGTGCATGTAGGTAACATACTCTGGATGCAGTGTAAGCTAGTGGCAGATGGAGTGAATGTTTAGGAATTTCACCCATTTAGGCAAGTACCAAGGGAAAATCAGGAGGCGAGACATCACAAGACACTTATAATCTGATCTACTTGACTAGCCAGATTTTTTCCAAAGCACAACACACCTGATTCAAGCTATGCATTATTCTATTTCATATATTAACCTGAAAAGCAGCCAACTAAATCAGTCAAACTTGAACATGTTAATGTCTTTGAAGCCGTACAGTTGTATTGTTCTAATATCAGCTGTCTTTATGTTCATAGAGGAGATCTCAATTAATCTCCCAAGAATTTAAAAGCAGAATAGCAAAATAAATTTACATCAGACCAACTGGAAGGTGTCATGAAACTAATAATGTTAGTTAATAACAGAATATCAGATTATAAAAGGTGTACAGGAAAGATGTGGAAACTTGAGGAATAGGAATGGATTCAGTTATTTAGAAATTACTTCTAAGAGGTGATATAACAAGCAGGCAGTATTAATAATGTGATTAAGAATGTAGCAGAATGTGTAGACTCTCCTGAAATCAGCTGTGAAGTGACAGAATGCATTCATATAGAAATTAGGAATGGAAATGTGGTAGTCTTGAATGGAAAATTTTAACTTCCATAGATTATAAGCAATCACATTCATGCCAGTAAAACAGGCAATTTCAATGCATTGAGCTTTGACTTTAAAAAAATGTCCGAGACTTAAATGTAATATGGAACCAGATTTAGTCAACAGCCTAACATGTAGAAAAATATATCCATTAGAAACCAGAAATTGATTATGTCCCATCTATAAAAAAAGAAATTGAATAGCCACTATAATGAAAAATTTATGATGAAACAGGTGCTGTCCAGAAAAAAACAGGCAAATTTGTTAAATGGATGAAACAGAAGATCAGGAAATGAAAAATGTGGCTGAAGGATTGGTGTGCAGAAAAGAGTTCCATTTAAGACACCAGAACTAATACTGGAGAAAAACAAACTACACCTGAACCAAGCTGGGACCAGTGGACTTAAAAAGGAAAATAAATAGGTGACTGACAAGTCAGGGTAGCATGGTGGCACAATGATTAGTATTGCTGCCTCACGGCACCACAGATACGAGTTCAATTCCCAGCTTGGGTCATTGTCTGTAAGGAGTTTGCACATTCTTCCTGTGACTGTGGGTTTCTTCTGGGTGTTCCAGTTTTCTTCCACAGTCCAAAGATGTGCGAGTTAGGTTGATTGACCGTGTTAAATTGACTCGTGTCAGGGGATTAGTAGGGTAAATATGTGGGGTTGTAGGAACAGGATTGTGGTCCATGCAGACTCAATGGGCTAAATGATCTCCTTCTGCACAATAGGGATTCTATGATAAGTGGCCTTCTGCTTCAAGCACAGCACCTTAGGGAAGATATACTGGCTTTGAGGGAGTGCAACATAAGTTTAATAGAACAATGCCTAGACTCCACAAGGAAAAAAAATACATAAATTAGGGGTTTATTCCTGAAATTTGGAACATTAAGGACTGATTGTATTGAAATGTGCAAGATGTTAAACAGAACTGACAGGGAGAGAAAATATTCCAGCTGGTTGGGAAACCTAGGATCTGGTGACAATGTGGTCCAACAGTGGCCTTGTGTTTCATCACTACTTTTTTTGCAATATCAAGGCATTGATTCTGGAAAGTCCATTTGTCTATACATTCAAATAACTTCAAAATTGAATTTTATTTCCTTGTTGAAAATCAAGAGAGCAACAGCATAGTTAAGTGTTTAAAAAGTTAATATGGCTACTGAGAGACTAAAATTCCCCAAAGTCTCTCAATGGGTCTAATTGAAATTTAAATCCATTAAGTGGAACACATTAAAAGATTTCTATTTAACATTATAACTTATCATAAAATGAAGCTGGATAGCACTTCATTATGAAACCCCAAAATTAATAATTCTCCTTTCAAAACTTCAATAAGCTTCCATTCAAGTCATTACATGACAAAAAAAGCAAAATGATGCCATCTTCTACTGTGGAAATAGATTATGCACAAAAGCAATTTCATATGGATTACGACCTTCAATCTGCAAATTAGAAAGTGAGCTAGAGCACTATTGAGCATCTTGAGTTTTGATTAAGGTTTTGCATAAATGTCTTGTCTGATGAAAAATCATGGAAAGTTTCAATTTTATTACCCACATTATAGGGTATGAGGTCATATGGTAATCCAAATTGAAGATGTAAGCAGAGTTCTGAAAATCCTATTGCAAATCAACTCAATAACAGGAGAATTAGTAATGTGCGTAAATTGATTAACATTTCTTAAAATGACTGATACTTAAATATCAATCTGCAGCACCATTGCTCACCCTATTTCAGATCATTTCTGGACAGTTCCTTCGCAAGCAACTATCACTTCTTAGAAAGAAGGATACTATTTTTTGTATTCAGCAAACCTGTCAATGTTTTCCATTTTTAATATGTTTTAACTTTCCAAGTTCTAGAGCTCTGAAGAGTAGTTACATGTGGGCCAGCCCAAAGGCAAGCACACTTGCCTCAGTGCCAGGGACCCACGAGCGATTCCCAGCTTTGGGTCATGGTCTATGCAGACTTTGCATAGACCTTCTCCCTGTGTCTACGTGGGTTTCCTCCCATAGTCTGAAAGGTGTGCTGGTTAGGTGCATTGGCCATGCTAAATTCTCCTTCAAGTTATCCAAACAGGCACCAGATTGTGGCAATTAGAGAATATTCACAGTAACTTCATTACAATGTTAATAAAAGACTACTTGTGACATTAATAAATAAACTTTAAAACTTAGAGGCCTAAAATATGAATTCTGTTTCTCTCTCTTCACAGATAGTGCCCGATTGAGTATTTCGAGCACTATTTACTTTCCAGCTAATTGGCAGCCTCCACAATACAGTAGGCATTAAAAAATGCAGACCATATTAGCAATACATGAAGATAGAAGTAGGAACGGTGGCTGTGAAACGTGTAGTGCGCCAAGATAATTCAAGCCTATACTGCTTTATTATTCGGAGCCAGAATACAAAATGCCAAAAACTTGCGTCAGTGGTGTTTTTAAACAGAATCTTATATGATGCATTGTGCCTAATATAATAGAAATTATTGGCATTTATTCACATAGGTGCTTTGTCTGTTCTATGCTGCATACTACACCAGCTATCACCCTAGTCACCATGTTTCCTTTTAACATGTTCTTAGTGCAGGGCTCTTGCTGCTATTTATCACAAAATAAAGCTTGTACGGTATGTTCCAGGTTGCTGCATTATGCATACTGACAGTTTAGTGAGAATTTTACACACCTTGCCTTCAAAAAGCCATTTATGAGTGACAACAAACATTATAAAATAGCTTCAATTGTCAGGAAGAGTTTTGTCAATTTATATCACTAATAAAATTTTTCCAGCTACTAATAGGGTACTTTGAATTTGAAATATTTGGTTATCCTGCTGCAGGAAATTTAAAACATGGATTCTATTCCACACTATACATATTTATAGTAACGATAGCTGGCATTAAACAACAAGCTACTAAAGAGATTAGTTAAACGAAATTAATACATGAATGTTTTATAAAATCTTATGAACCAAGGGACTGATTTATATCTTTGCCCAAACTAATGTGCTCTACCATGTATTTCGTGGTTTTATTTAATATCCTCTTGTAGCCAATAAAGAAGAAAATCAGTTACCTGGACAGGGTAGAGAAGCTGGGCATAAACCTCTTACACAGAAAAGGTAAAAAACTGATAGCTGTTCAACTCATGAAGGGCTTATAGAATGATTAAGAAAAAATTGCTTCCAGTGGCTTAAGAGCTATATGGTACAATGTGAAATGTTGGACTTGGAAAAATATTTGTGAAGATACAAGGAAAAGTCAAAAGGAATGGGACTAATTGGATGGCTCTTATAAAGTTGAACTAAGTGACTCCTGTCCTACATGTTATGACTCTATTGCAAAATGAGAAAGGGTCAAATAAGCCAGAATCTAGAAAAGGTTAATGGTTATTTAATCATTCTGCTCTTAGTACATTTAAAATGAGTTAGAGTTCAAATACCAATGAGTCAATTTTTAAAAACCTATTATGCTAATTTACTTATTAGCATAAATATAGATATGTCAGATCTATTTGGATCATATATTGTTATTTGTGTTATATAGCATGTTGTTATACAGTATATTTGTATTGAATGTGCTGAATTTAGATGTCTTGCTTTCATGTATACAGAGACTTCTACATTATATATTTTGGTGTAGCTTACACCTGTTGTTTCGCAGTGATAAGACTGTCAAACTTACTGTTTATATTAAAGATGCTGTTTACTTCTAATTTTTCAGATGCTCACTGCAGAAGGTCCTTAAGTTACAAAATTTTACTTTACACTATAAAGATAGAGATGTTACATAAGTAAAAATAATAACTGGTTGTTTTAATAGCAAAGACCTTAATGTCTACAGAAAACAAAGGGTTGCATTCAGAGTAATTTTTAGAAAATAAATTGTGATATTCACTCCTTAGAAGACCCTGTTAGAAATTCTAGTGTGTAGCACCACAGTGAAACAATGAAGAATTGCAGGTCCAATCAGCAATAGAAGAATTCCCAATTTCAGCATTAAGAAATGATTTTGGGATTTATGACAAGTACTTACCATTAATAGGAAGAGGATTGTCCGATCCAGGATGTGCGTAGTTTAAACGACCTATATGAAAATAAAACAAAGTTACAGGAAGCCATGAACTGACAAGCCAGTTTTGGGTCACCCTTTACAGCAAAAATATCACACCAATCCAGTATCTAAGATTTTGAATAGGGATTTTGTTCTTAACTGGTAGTATAATTTTTGGAGTTTTACGAGCGCAATTGTATGCCATTTACAGTTACCATTTAAAAATCTGCAAAGACCATGTTTTGGGAAGCTCAGTTTCACCCTTGAATTAAGCACTTACATGCCACAGATCTATCTGGATCATATATTGCTATTCGTGTTATATAGCATGTTGTTATACAATATATTTGTATTGAATATACTGAATTTAGATGTCTAGCTTTATAGCTATTTTTAAGAATTGGGCTAAGAATGCTTTGTACTGTCATGTTCTTTCAAGTAAGAAATAGTATTTTTTCCATTCACAGGATCTGGATTCTGCTGGCTATAGCCAAGGTGCAATGGTGAACCCGCTGCTTAATTTAGTGCAATGAAGATACTGCTACATTACTATTAACTTGAAACTACACAGCAACGCAGAAGTTCCCATGCAGACTGCGCCCAAGTTAGCCTCTTCAGTTGCTTTGTGCAAAAACACTTAAAAGGACAATTAAAGGGTATGTTGGGAGAGAGTTCCAGGATTTTGACCTAGCAATATGCATTCAGGTTAGCATGGAGTGTGTTTGGGTAAGGAAGGGTTGGAGCTGGTGCTCCAATACATCTTCTGTCCTCTCCTTTCCTCCATTTAAATGGTAGGAAGATTAATTTGGGAAGATGCTGTCAAAGAAGGCACGGCAGTTTGTTGCAGTATGTCATTTAGGTGATATACACTGCAATTATGGTATGCTAAGGTTGGAAAAATAAATTTTAAGATGGCAGGTGGGGTCCAAAATCAGATGGTATGAAGCTTGAATCTTGTTGGAACTGCAAAGCAAGTGGAACATTTCCATCATACTTACGACTTGTGCCTTGTAGAGAATATAAAGTTTCTACAAAATCAGGATGCATGCCATCTGTCACTGAATGCCCTTCCTCTGATCCTATCTAGTCACTAAAAAAGAGACTGGTAATGATGACCTAAGAGGTTGATGGTGGGGTAATGTCATTGAAAGCAGAGGAAAGGGGGATGACTTTTGCTTGGCACAATATACTTCTCACATATCTGTCCAAGACTAAAATGTTTTAAAATCTTGCTGCATGCAGGCACATTATACAAGGAGTTGCAAAAGGAACAGAACAAAAAAAATTACCCTTTAAAGGTGCCAGTGCTGTTGGCCTTTGTGAAAGAATCTGTGGTCAAAGTTTGTAGTTTTGAGACAGATCTTAATGGAAAGAGGAAACTGAAAAGGGAAAGCAAAAAAACTAAGACTGAACTAGATTGAAAACCAATTTTTTTGAGGAAATTAAGACTGGATGAAAGCTATAAAAGACCACAGCCATCCAAGAAGTAGTAAAATTCACTGGTGCAGAACAGGTAAGCTGAAGTCAGAGTCTAGATCCAGAAGCTGAGAATAAGTGAAGATCTCATTTCTGCAGTCTTTCCTATTACTGGAAGATATAGTTTCAACAATGTTATCAAGTTAAAATCAAGTTAAAGGAGGTTCTGCAGGTACGTGCCACTTCTAACAAAGACCGTATCCACAAAACTCATGAAATTCAAGTTGGTTGTGCGCTGCTGTCACCTGGGGAAAATCAGGCCAACAGTAAGAAGAGGAAGAGCTGAAATCTATCATAAGGAAGACAGAACTTGAGGATTTTGTGATGCAAACTTACAACAGTAAAATGTGCACTGGAAGGATCGTTGGAGCAGTATGTGGCTAACCCAACTAGAGAAAGGGCTATATTGGATTTAGTTCTGAGTAATGAGCCAGGGCAGGTGGTTGATGTTGTAGTAGGGGAACATGTGGCTAACAGTGACCACAATTCTGTCTACTTTAGGATACAGATGGAAAAGGGTGCTTGTTGCCCTAGGGGCAGGGTGCTGAACTGGGGGGGGAAGGCAACTACGGTCGGATTAGGCAGGAACTTAGGGAAACTGATTGGGAACAGTTGTTTGAGGTAAGTCCACGTTAGGCATGTGGGAGTCTTTCAAGGGAATACTGAAAACGTTGCAAGAAAGATATCTGCCGGCTAAGAGGAAAGATGGGAAAGGTAGGATTAGAGAGCCGTGGATTACTAGGGATATTGAGGACTTGGTTAGGAAGAAAAGAAAGGCGTATGATAGGTTGAAGCAGCTGGGAACAGAGACAGTGTTGGAGGAATACAGAGACAGTAGGAAGGAGCTCAAACGGGGAGTTAAAAGGAGGCATGAAATGGTTTTGGCGGATAGGATTAAGGAAAATCCAAAGGCTTTTTACTCCTATGTTAGGAATAAGAGGGTGGTTAGGGGAAAAAAAAAATTGGACTTCTAAAGGACAGGGGTGGGAACTGTGCTTAGAGCCAAAGGGAATGGCAGAGATCCTGAATGAAGACTTTGCCTCGGTATTCACAGAGAAGAGGGGCTTGTTGACAGCTCCTGTCTCTGAGGGAGCTGTGGACCTGTTGAGGGACACATCCATATAGAGGGAGTGTTAGAGCTTTCTAGGTAGCATTAAAACTGATAAATCTCCAGGGCCTGATGGCATTTATCCCAGGCTGCTTAGGGAGGCTGGGCCTCTGATGCAAATCTTTGCCTCTTCTTTAGAGGCAGGTGAGGTCCCAGAAGACCTGAGAATAGCTAACGTTGCACCGTTGTTTAAAAAGGGTAGTAGGGGTAACCCTGGAAATTATAGGTTGGTGAGTTTGACGTCAGTGGTAGGGAAGCTGTTGGAGGGGATTCTTAGAGATGAGATGTATAGAGCAATACGATCTGATTAGGGATACGCAGCATGGCTTTGTTAAGGGGGAGGTCATGCCTTACAAATCTAGAAGATTTTTTTGAGGTGACGAAAACAGTTGACAAAGGACGAGCCGTTGATGTCATCTATATGGATTTTAGTAAGGTGTTTGACAAAGTCCCTCATGGGAGGTTAGTTGAAAAAGTCAAGGCTCATGGGATACAAGGACAAGTAACTTGATGGATAATCAACTGGCTTGGTAATAGGAGACATTAATAGTGGAAGGATGTTTTGAGCTGGAGGTCGGTCACCAGTGGTGTGCCACAGGGCTTGGTACTGGGACCTCTTCTATTTGTAATATATATAAATGACTTGGAAGAGAGAGTAAGTGGAGTGATCAGCAAGTTTGCAGATGATACAAAGATGGCTGAACTTGCGGATACTGAGGAGCATTGTCAGGCAATGCAGCAGGACATAGGCTGGTAGCTTGGGCAGATAGAATTCAATCCTGATAAATGCGAAGTGATGCATTTTGGGAGAAAATGTTGGGGGGAGGTATATGATAAAGGGTAGATCTATTAGAGTGAAGAAAGCATATGGTATGCTTGCCTTTATAGGAAGGAGTGTAGAGTACAAGAGCTGGCCTTTAACATTACAGTTGTATACAACATTGGTTAGACCTCATTTGGAATACTGCACCCAGTTCTGGTCGCCTTACTACCGGAAGGATGTGGAGACTCTGGAGAGAGTGCAGAGGAGGTTTACCAGGATGCTGCCTGGTATGGAAGGTCTGAGTTACGAGGAGAGGTTGGCAAATTGGGGCTGTTTTCCTTAGAAAGATGTAGACTTAGAGGAGATCTAATAGAGGTGTACAAGATTATGAGAGGTATAGATAGACTAAACAGGATTAAGCTTTTTCCTAGGATGGACTCAAATAACACAAGAGGTCACGGGCTTAGGGTAAGGGGGGTAAGATATAATTTGGATGCTAGAGGGAGTTTTTTTTCACCCACACAGATGGTGGCAGGGTATGGAATGTGCTGTCAAGTAGTGGTGGAGGCAGGCACTCGAGTTATTTAAATACTTAGGTGGGCACATGAACAGGATGTGAACGGAGGGGTATAGAAAACTGATTTAAAATAGGGATCATGAGCCTTGGGAGTCCCTGTGAAGTGTGTAAATAGATGATATTGATGCACTTGTTTTTATCCTACAGGTGCTTTGGTCCACCTTGTTGTCTAACAAGGGGCATATGTGCAATGGGTCGAGAGAGGGTTGCTCTTGGATTTTGAGTACCTAGTGCTTCACATCATTAGTGTACGCTTGACCTGGACCATTTGATGGGCAACACGACAGCTCAGTGACTATCGCCGTGCTGTGCAGATACACGGATTTGGGCCTGTGTCTGTGGGAGTTTGCGCATTCTCCCCTGCTTGCGTGGGTTTTTCTCCAGGTGCTCCAGTTTCCTCCCACATCCCAAAGATGTGCTCTTAGGTAAACTGGCAAAACAAATTCTCCCTAAATTATCTCAAATTTGGTTTTTAATCCATAGATCTATAAATAGGCAAGGATCACGGTTAGAGGTGGGAACATCGGGGTGGCGGTGCGGGCTCGTTGTGCCGAAGGGCCAGTTACTCGTGCTGTTTTGTTCTGTGTTCTATAAAAACGTTCACTGAATTGCCAAGCAAATTCATAAGACTGGTCTTAGTTGTACTTGCTAAGCAATGTGTAATTTACTGTTTATAATCAACCACAATTTGCCTGTTAATTCATGTTTAACTGGTATTGTTACTGAGTTTCAAAGTACTTGAAATTATCCTAGGCAGTATTATATTTGCTTTGCTTGACTCAGCAAAAAATCTTACTTAAACCACAGGACCTTGTGGTTTCATTCTTTAACTTAAAATGTATACACTGTTTTCAACTTGAACAGGAACAAATTCCCACTACTTAACCCTCGATATTAAAATACAAGGTCCCATACATTTGAATGCCAAACCATATTCTCAATATAGAACACCTACCAAAAACAGCTGGCTAAAAGCAGTATGATAATGTCAAAATGTTGAGTATGTGAATATTTCAGAGGCACAATCTCTGCAGAATGATTCCAGATTTAATTGTTGACAATTTAGGTAGTAATCAAGGTGGCATGACTATCCATATTTTGGGAGACAGAATCTGATGAATTATCCAGTCTTACCTGCTGAAACAGCACATGCATAGCAATGTAACAGAATATAATTTTGTTGTGATGTGCCCAACTAGCCTACATGGTTCACAAATTCCCCGTAGCCATTTGGGTAAAATGCACAGTTTGTGGCATCATATTCTACTGATGGAATCAGCAATTTTGGAAAAGAAGGGGACAAAAGTAAATTAAGAGTCTAAAATTCTCACAATAGGTATGTGCAAAGTTGTTCAGCACTATTTACTTCTCTAGCCTAAGTCCATTCCTTCCACCTCAAATTTAGATATCAACTCCCAAGGAAAATAACACATTATGCTTAATGGAGAGTTCAGCAACATGCCTGTTTCTAGTTCACGTGCTGCACTAAATGCTGTTAATCAAAAATTGACAAAGAAAAGCAAATAAAAACGATTCAATTTTGATCAATAAACACCAAGTTTAATAAATCAAGACAGCAGAAAAATGGTTAATTATTCCCTCCAGAAGTTGTACATTTGAAATCATATCATGGGACCACTTCAAGTCAAGTGTAGAAACCTAACTGATTCAAATCACTGAGGCAAATCTCTGAATAGAACATTCATTAGTTGTTTCAAAGCAATCCAGGTTAATTCAACAATAGATGCTGGCATAATACTGGCCTCAAATCAATGATCTATTCATATAAAGGACAGTGAACGTTTCAATGGTAGAGTGGCCTATTTCTTCTTTTCCTTTTCTTAACAGTAAAGTATTGTCTACTCAAAATATTCTTCCTCCCGGTACTTGGCCCTGCTGATTTTTTTCTGCCTTTTCTGAAGGTACTGGCTCATATTGGTATACAGTTCAATCCTTGTGCATATTCCAAGAGCCTATTCTCAATTCATGAACCCAGCCAAGAAGCTGCATTTGTCCACTGGGAATATTACAGCAGATTCTGGCTTCACCTGGCATCCATACACATGCCTTTTCCAGCATGGCAGTAGCAGATGTAATAAACATCGGCCAGAGTTGAACGATGGTTAAGTTTTTCTTCAATGTGATGGCTTATGCTACCATGTTAAAGAATGAACGTGCAATAATAAGTCTATTCATTACAAATACAATGTCATGAAATTCCACAACCAGGAGGAGTTCACTTGACTCATAGATGCCTTTGCTTTACAAGTTTATCCTAATCATATTCCCTGCATTTTTGTATTTTTCCAATACTATCCTACCCCTAATAAGGGTCTGTTTCAATAGAAATTTATGCTAAAGCACTTCCTGTTCTATTAACATTTTTGTATAAATTTTGATAAAACCTCTCACCATCTCGTGATAATCAAGGCGATAGGCTCACTACTTAAGATTTTGTTCTTGGGATATGGTCATCACTGGAAAAGCCAGCATTTGTTGCCCACCTTTAACAGCCCTTGCGAAAGGTGGTGAGCCACATTCTTCAACTACTTCATGTCGTGTAAGTACACTTTCAGTATTGTTAGGAAGACAATTTCAAGATTTAGATTTAACAGTGAAGCAGTGATGTAGTTTTAAGTCAGGATGTGTATAGCTTTGAAAGGTTGTTCACGTGTTCTCATCTTCTGCTGCCCTTGCCTTCTGATAGTAGAGGTCTTGGAAAACAGCAAATCTTTGCACTGTATCTTGTGGATGATACACACTGCTGCCACTGTGCTGATGCAGCACGTAAATGTTTTTCCATTGTGAATGAAATACCAAGCAGGTAATATGCCTCATGTTGCGGGAGCTGCATTCTTCCAGCATACAGCAGGTACAGAAATATAGTTTTAGTTAGATTCATGGAAAGCACTACTTAAAGCAAATTTTTCTCTTTACATGCATCAGGAGTTGCATGTCTAATCCAAGGTTTGCAGCCTTAATGTGCAACCCAAACATTAAGTGCAATTTAATGAGCCAAAAAACAATTAATGCTCACTGTCAAGATGACAAAAAAGTTAATGAGATGGAAAGAGGAGGAAGAGGAAGAAGAGGATTTCTTCTGACTTTTTGGCACCTACACATCTTGAACAGTCAAATGATTCGGGACACCTTGTGTTTTTGCTTCCCTTGGTACAATTCCCTGAAGCAAAGACTGACCTATTTCTCTGCTGGTCTTCAAACTTCTTTAAAAATCATTATCTTTGAAAGAGAATTGAAAATTTTCAATGAGGTTGAAAGCTTTTGACAACTGTTGCCATGTTAGTTACTTGGTGACAATTCTTCCCCTTCTTCACCTGGCTTACTCTTGTTAAAGATGCACTCAAAGTAATACCTCCCTGTTGGGTCAGTTCTTCAGGATTTTAGCACTTTCTCAATGTTCTTGGTCCACTTTAAAATAAATCCTACCTTGTTGGCCACCGTCATTATAGCTAACTGAACAGTTTCAACTGGCTCACTGAAATCTGAAGTCATGAATGACTTCAGGGTTGACCTTGCACTATTCATGTCCAGCTGATTCACCTCTTCTGAAGCCTTTGCAATGCTGTTAATTGCACATGGTCAGATTTCCGCCCTGGTGAGCCATGCGAAACAGGTGCTCAGTAGATAGCAAGTCTCAAATCTGGCAAAACCACCTTGATCCATAGGTTGGATTAAAGATGCAACATCTTTAGACTTCTTTGGAAAGGCTGTTAAGGATCAAAGGATGTTTTAGAATATTGTCCAAAAGAACTAAAAGCTTCTTGAGCAATGTTTTGTTGAGCAATGTTTAGTTGAGCATAATATTCCTGAGCAGATAGATAAAAATGCACCAAAAGCCACTCTAACCACATTTATTGGCATCCAAGCTTCCTTATTCAACCTCCAAAATTATTGCAAGATGTGCCTTGCTCTAAGGCTTCATTGCACTTTAGACTTTGGTGGCCAACACAAGCAACAAATCCTAAAGTCACCATCTGCATTGTCATCCAATAACAAAGTAAACCAATGTTGCACTGACTCGAATTCTGGTGCAGTTTTAGATATCTCCTTGAAAGAGGGAAAAAGGCTCATCTGATTCACTTAGGATTTGTTGAACTGCAATAGCCTCCCTCAATGACAGCTTTCAACTTGGCAAGGAAAATTACTGGGCACTACATATTGCCTGCACTGGTAGCTGAACCATTTATTCTGATGTTGTGTAGGGTATGGCATCTTTTGAATTGATTAAACCAACCACTGTTTGCAATGCAAGTTTCGATTGTAGAACTCTCACTTTGTTGCTTCAGATAACTAAACCCAGCCTGTTAACACATTCCTTTAGTTTAGTCCTCAATCATTCCATGTTTCCTAACATGCTGCATCTCATGCAGGTAATCTTTGTAGCACTTAAGAGCAAGAGTACTTTGGGCCATTAGCCTTTACCTTATCTTTAGTTTTTTTTGATAGCATATATAGTCATAAGTGGAAGCCCAAGTGAACTCACATCATAGTGCTTCTAATTTCTGTTTTAGGGTGGGCAGCTCTGATCTCTTAATGCATCTTTACTAGCCATCTTGCAAGGCTTGTCTCACATATTACAAGGTAAAATAACGAAGCAAATTAAAACAATAGCCACTAATATACCTTGACAAATTGCATGTGCAGAATATTGCAAATTGCATGATGGCAGCAACAATGAACATCAAGTCACCCTCACTGCAGCAAACTTGCAATCTGGTATGTTGGTCAGGTTGCTGTTATTCTATACACACACTTGCTCAGCTTTGTCATAACAGGGCAGCCTGGTGGCATAGTGACTTGCACTGCTACCTCAACACCAGGGACCTAGACTTGATTCCCAGCTTGGATCATTGTGCAAACTCCACACAAACAGACATTCTTCCCTCGTCTGCATGGTTTAATCTGGATGCTCTGGTTTCCCCTTCCTCTTCCTCAACCCCCGCAATCCAAAAACATGCAGGTTAGGTGAATTGATCATGACAAACTGTATCCAAACAGGCACTAAACTGTGGCAACTCAGGATTTTCACAGCAACTTCATTGCAATATGAATGTAAGCCTACTTGTGACTAAAATAAACTTTAGCTGCTACAGTTTTTGCTACAAGCAAGTTGATTTCAGCATCAAGTAACAGATTAGTGATTGTAAAGCCTAGACATGTGATGCTATTAAAAATCTTCAGCATCACATTGACAATGTTGATTGATGGCTATTTGACAATATCCTGAGCCATAAAATTAGTCTTTTTGAATTTGAAATAAATCTAACAGGTAATAGAGTCCATCCATTCACTGCTGAACATGCTCCTCTGCACAGAATGCAGGTATGACAACTTTGAAGGCTTGGCACGCTTTTACCTTATTTCTGTTGGGAAGGTTGAACAGCTTTACACTAAATAATCTACTTTTTGTGTATGAACTGAAGGCATGTGACAGCAAAGAAAAAGAGAAAAAGAAAAAGATAAAGCAAAGAAAAAGAAAAAGAAAAAAGATAAAGCAAAGAAAAAGAAAAAGAAAAAGATAAAGCAAAGAAAAAGAAAAGAAAAAGAAAAAGATAAAGCAAAGAAAAAGAAAAAGATAAAGCAAAGAAAAAGAAAAAGAAAAAGAAAAAGATAAAGCAAAGAAAAAGAAAAAGATAAAGCAAAGAAAAAGAAAAAGAAAAAGAAAAAAGAAAAAGATAAAGCAAAGAAAAAGAAAAAGAAAAAGATAAAGCAAAGAAAAAGAAAAAGATAAAGCAAAGAAAAAGAAAAAAAAAAAAAGAAAAGAAAAAAAAAAGAAAAAGATAAAGCAAAGAAAAAGAAAAAGAAAAAGATAAAGCAAAGAAAAAGAAAAAGAAAAAAGAAAAAGATAAAGCAAAGAAAAAGAAAAAGATAAAGCAAAGAAAAAGAAAAAGATAAAGCAAAGAAAAAGAAAAAGATAAAGCAAAGAAAGCCAGCACCAGAGCTCAATCTTATTGTTCAATCTCATGGTGGATCTTAAACGTTTGCAATATTCCTTGCATTAAAAACTAAACTTGTAGTGAAGAGCATAGGGAATATAAAATTTCAAGAGAATGATATCTATAGTTTCACAATAATTCAAAAAAAAAACAAAATCCACAATTGAGAGATGAGCAAACAAAACAAGATCTAGACAGCTGCCAATTTGAGCCAGTTGGAATTGAGGAGGCTAGGAATCCAGGGAGATAGTCAAGCCAAACAATTCACTTAATTTAAAAATAGATCTTTTTCATCTCATTAATTAAATCCTGGTCCAACTGCTCTATCATGTATCTTTCTTCCATTTGTTTTACTGTCAATCTCAAGGCATTGCAAAGTGAATGGGTTGCACTTGAGTTGCACATTGGGAAGGAGTTCCTTGTGAGACATTGTTAGTGCTGTTGGAAAGGCTTTATATTAACTTGGCAATGGTGGGGAAACCAAGAGGAAATAGAAGACTAGCAGGATGCACAAAATATTGGGGGGGTACAAGAAGCACAGTAGTAGTGTGACAATACTGTGCCTTTAACAAATATATTTTAATTCTGCTTCTCTGCAGAATATTTCTAGCAGTCCTTAACATTTATTGGAGCCATTTTCTCTGCAGCCAATATCTTCTATTGTTGCTGTAACAGCATAACTGACATTGTGTTTGTTTTATGCAGTGTTCTGCTGTTCTACAATTCCCTTGTGATTGCAGAGTTGAGCCTGATTGAGATAATTGACAGGTCAGATTATATCACTGGAGACAGCTATATTTTCAGAATTCCAGCTTAGTTTTGCAGATACTGTTTTGAAAGCTGCAGAGAATAATCCTTTTCTCTGAAGTCTGAAGACTAGAAGCTGTTAAGAGACTAGGTTCACTTCTGTTTTGCAGCCTTAAGGATATATCCTCTGAAAAATGGCTGTTTGGATTTCTGTCTATAGGTGTTAAAAGCTGGAAATCTAGTAACATGAATATATTTGTTCAATGCTAACTAATTCTGAAAACAGGTATATGCCTGTAGGGTTGCTTTTAAATTGGAACAACAGAGATAGGTAGTTAAGAGTTGTACTATATCATGAATAAGTCTTGCAATTGGTAAAAACTATGCTAACTCATATTCCAACTGTGTCCCCAAACTTTGATAAAAGTTTCATAGTGGCTCACTTGAATTATAGCTGGAGTAAACTACCTGATGCTCACCAATGCAAAATCAGATGCAAAAACTTTAGGCTAACGTGTGAATGCACAAAGTGTCGTAAGTCTGATGAGTTATAGATGCATATTGTATTGTTGAAATACATTGTGGCGGTAACAAAGTTGACTCAAGGAAAGGTGTGACTAGATGTTTAATATTCTTGAATACATGATGTTCAGTAAAGATAGAAAAAGGAGAGAAGAGGAGGACAGGTGGCTATATTGGCTAAGGAGAGCATTACAGTGCTGGAGAAAGGGTTTCAGAGGACTCAAGAACAGAATCAATTTGGCTTGAGCAAAGAAACAAAAAGGATGCAATTATATTACTCAGTGTGATCTATGTCAGCCAACTAGTGAGAAGGATGTCAGTGGGGAAACATTTCAAAGATAGTGATCACTGTATTAAAACATTTATGATGAGAGAAAAGGATAATCGGTAATTCAGAGTAAAAGTAACTGGAAGAGGGCTGACTTAAATGGTGCAAGCATGGAGCTGTACCAGTTAAACAAATGAAAGTTTTGCAGGAAAACTATAGTTGAACAGTGGGCTACCTTTGAAATGGAAATGATCCAGACAGTTAAAATATATTCCTAAAAGGAGGGGAAATTAGGGCAAGCAAATTCAAAACTCTGGATAAAAAAGATAAAAATAAAGGCAAGGTCTTTGATAGATGTTAGGTAGAAAATACAGTTGAGAACCAAGAGGAAAACAGGGGGTTCACGGGGAGGTGAAAAGCACTTGATGTGAAGAAGGATGAGAAAAAAGTGACAAAGGAAGAACAAAATCTTCTACTGGCATATAAATACTCAAAGGAAGAATAGAACCAATAAGGGAATTTATACATGGAAGTTAAGATGGCACAGCATAAATAAGTCTCTTTTTAGTATTTTTTACTTTTTATGCAAGTTAACTAAGGTATGGCGAAGGTACTAACAGGCACAGTGGCACAACAGTCAGCACCACAAACCCTGGCTCAATTCCAGCCTTGAGTGACCGTGTGCAATTCCTCTGGGTGCTCTTGTTTCCTTGCATAATCCAAAGATACGTAGGGTTAGACAGACTGGCCATGCTAACTTAAGTGCCAGTTACTTGCCACGATTCTGCTCCCATACCCACATCTGTCCTTGGCCTGATGCAATGTTCCAATGAAGCTCAACTCAAACTGGAGTACAGCATCTCATCTTCCAACCAGGCGCTTTACAGCCAATACTGAATTTAACAACTTCAAATGATTTACTCTATTTTATCTCTGTCCCATCTACCTTTTCTTCCTCCCTATTATTGCTTCTTTCACTGTACAGACAAAGCATACCATTCATAGAGAAGGAAAGGAGTGTGAAGAACGTGGTGTCACAGTTATACTAGGGTGTAGAGAAAGATTGACTTCATGCAAGGCAAGTCCATTCAAACTCCCTTTGCTTCCCCTTGTCTAAATTTTATCTCTGTCCCATCCATCTCTCCTTCCTCCCTACACATCTTCATCTGTCACAACTTACTCTCTCATTTTAGCTTCTCTGCCATTTGGCCATTCACACTCTTATTCTCTGGGCAGCATTAGCAGTCTTTTCCTCTGAATTCTGTGGCTACGACTCATCTTTCATTCCTCACCCTGCAGTATAAATACCGCCCATTTTCTATGCCTTTTAGCTTTGACATAGGGTCATCTGGACTCGAAACGTCAGCTTTTTTCCTTCTTACAGGTGCTGCCAGATCTGCTGAGATTTTCCAGCATTTTCCCATTTGGTCTATCTCATTCCTGTATTCTGTCTCATCATTGTTTGAGATCCACTGTGGTGGTGGTGTCAGCAAACTTGAAAATAGAGTTGGAGGGGAATTTGGCCTGTCAGTCATTGGTGCTCAAGAATAGTAGGTGGCTGACAACACCAGTGTTGAGGATGATCATGGTGGTGATGGTGTTGCAGTCACAAACATTGAATTTATTCAGCTATGTCACCACGAGCAGGTGGCAAGTACTGTACACCAAATCATTGGGGCGGGGGTTGCAACCAGGAAAGAAAAATAGAAAAGTTACTCCACATTGCTATTCTCAATTTCATCAGTAGAAATCCTAAACCATGAGTCATCTGCTCTCTTGGGCTAGAAATAGTGCATGGCAAAACCCAAGGAAAGGCAGGAACACTTAAGTTTCATCACAGATGGACATTCAATCAAATCTTCAATTTTTTTCTAAACTTTAGCATTGTTATGCTTCACCTAAAACTTTTTTTTAGTTTCGATTAATAGTTTATGGAAGATAGTCATTCTGTAACCGCAGAATCTTAATTGAATGCCTATTGTAAAAACTTTACAATATTCTTCTTGAGGCTTGCATTTACCTTTTAGTGGGTCCTGTTCAGCTCTCATGATGTCGATCAGTGAACTCTCCAGTGAATGCATGTTTAAAGTGTCATATAATCTAGTTCGATCCTGGAAAAGGAACAGAATTTATCTTTTGTTTGCTGAGCACTTCATTACTGAAGTTAAATTATGGCAAACAATAAAAAAGTGGTTACTTTTAAGAAAGGATGACACTGAATAGTTTATTTTTCAATAATTTGTAATTACATTTGGATTGTATGAAGTATCCAATGAAATAAATAATTTTGATTGACATTTGTTGCAGTATTTTCAATTATTTTCATTCCTCTGAAGGGAGGATCCTGTATTATGTATAAACAATTAAAGATGATTTCTTGACCAACATTACAGCAAAACAAGTTTAAAATGTTATTTTCAAATCAACTTGACTACAGCCTTAAAAAGTCCAAACTACAATATTACTAAATGTTTAGTGAGGAAATGTACCAGATATCCACTTACAAATCACTACACAGCCTGTGTTGTGTAGAACATTACAAATTTACACAAAGCAAACTGTCCATTTCTTATCAATTTGCAGATTTCAGATAATCTGAGATAGAATGCAAAACTATTGCAAATCAAAGACCACCAGCAAGGACAGTCCTACAAGACTTTCAGAAAATTGAAGTGCTAGAGCATCTTTGTAGAGTAAACTGTTAAGGAAAATAAAATCAAATTTATACAATAAAATGCCAATGAGTTGAAACCCAGAGGTTCTACTCACAAATTAATACCAAAGGGTACTTCACTCCACCACCACCACCCAAGGAGGGTGACACCATCCAGAATAAAGCCTATGTTTGCTTGGCATTCCTTCCACCACTTTTATTGATTCCCTCCCTCACCACCAACAGTGGCAGGTGTGTGCACCATTAACAAACAACAAGTCCTGTAATAATATAGGTTTTTTTCAACAGCAGCTTCCAAATCAGTGATCTCTATTAGATAAGAGAGAGACAAATGCATGCTAACACTCCATGCAAATTCTCCTCCAGGCCACACATTGTGATTTTGTTGCTGAATCAAAATCTAGAATTCTCTAACAGCACAGCAGGTTTACCCACAGCACATGGACTACAGCACTTCAGGGAAGCAGTTCACCAGTACCTTCACAAGTAATACGGTGGGAGAAAGTGGTATAGTGGTAATATCATTGAACAGGTAATTCAGAAGCCCAGGCTAATGCCAGGGGACATGGGTTCAATTCCCACCATAATAGCTGGTGTAATTTATAATTAATAAAATCCAGAATTAAAAGCTCATCTGAGTAATAGCGATTATGGAATTATCGAGTGTTATAAAAATCCATCCTAAGGTGCTTTAGAGAAGGGTCTCTGTCCTCCTTATCTGGTCTGCATGCAAGTATGGTTGATTCTTAGCTGTCCACAAACGGCCCAGCAAACCACTCAGTTTAAGGGCAATTAGGGGTGTGCAACAAATGCTGGCTTGCCAGTAATACACTCTCACCACGAAAGAACGAAAGCAAAATTTAAAAAAATTTTGGGGTCAACACATGTTGGCTTAGCCAGTGACAGTGAAAGAATTAAAGAAATGGACAAGATAATTTGAGTCAAATCGACTACAACAACTACTCACCGTGTAGAAGATATTAATCATTCCTGCCAGCAGAACATAACTGACAACTAAATCATCATTTTAATGTAAATGGCAAGTGTAAAAGAGTGTAGATGGAAGGCAGCAAGGAGCTCCAGAGCTATAATTCAAAGGAAGAATTAGGCAAAGGTATTGAAACTATATCGACCTCAATGCAGAGCCAAATAAAGGGAGAAAGATAACGACTAGAAGATACATAGAACATTACAGCACAGAACAGGCCCTTCGGCCTTCGATGTTGTGCCGACCAAAATAAAAAGCAATGCCCCTCCAAACTAAACCATTCCCTTCTCTTCCATATACTTATCAATTAACCTCTTAAACGCCACCAAACTTGGCGCATCTACAACAGCTGCAGGCAGGGCATTCCACTCCCTAATCACTCTTTGAGTAAAGAACCTACCTCTGATATCCGTCCTATAACTCATACCCCTTAATTTAAAGCTGTGTCCCCTCGTGCTAGCTTTCTCCATCCTAGGAAAAAGGCTATCACTGTCCACCCTATCTAAACCTCTAATCATCTTATATGCTTCAATAAGATCCCCTCTTAGCCGCCTCCTTTCTAACGAAAACAACCTCAAATCCTTCAACCTCTCTTCATAGGACCTGCCCTCCATACCAGGCAACATCCTGGTAAACCTCCTCTGTACCCTCTCCAATGCCTCCACATCTTTCTTATAATGTGGGGACCAGAACTGCACACAATACTCCAAGTGCGGCCGCACTAGAGTTTTGTACAGTTGCAACATGATGCTGCGGCTCCTAAATTCAATCCCCAAATTGGATTTCAATACCATGTGGCAACTCTAGAAGAATTAAGAAAATTGAGTGAACTTTGTATTATTTTAAGCAGAGAGAAATTAAACTCTACAACATGGAAGTTGGGATGAATTAAAAAAAAAATCGAATTTACTGGAGAAAACTTGAGATGTAGGGATGCTATTCAAAGGTTAGAGAACATACTAAGGCAAAGATCACAGATGAAGCAGCACTCCAAAGGTCCTCAAAGAAAAAGGCAGACATTAGATTTGAGATTGAGGTTTTTAAAAAAAATAGTCCAACTGAAGGATAGGGAGGAGATATGGATGCAATAATTCAACCATTGCAGTTCAGTAGGATTGAGATTGCAAGTACAATGTGCAAAATTTAAATGAATATCATGACTCATTAGTGAGAATGATTAAAGTTTGGTGATACATGAACATGATCATTGACACAAAATAGTACTGCAATAGTGCATGTAGAGAGAACTTTGGAAAGTCCATACTCTAACAGGCCAAAAGGACTAAAAAGTTACAACAATGATACATAATTGGAGAACACAGCTTTGGTCAGGGACTATGCAAAGGAAAGCAGTACCAGACTCTGTCAAAGGTTTTAGGGAAGTTCACGACAAAATGATTCATTAAAAGCCAACTGCTGAGAACTCCTGAACTCGTATTATTTTGCTATGAGCTACATATTCATGATACGAATAGAATTTCAAGTATCACCAGCAGAATTGCAAACAGCATATGGTATTAACCTTTACTACTGTTCTCAGCAAGCAGCTGCAATTATTGATTTAAGCAAAGGAACATGGCCAGTTTGTTGTTAGTACCAATTAAGAAAAAGACTTGTGCAGTCATTTAGAGACAAATATGAGACCAGCTTGGAAGAAAATAGTTAGTACTATTGCTTTCATTATGCACCTATTTGATAATGAACAATCTCAATGGTGACTAGAGGCACTAATGTGGTTTCACAAGAAGATTTTAATTCATTATAGATGCATGTGGTTTGTATAGATGCAAAATCATAAGAATAACTTGCATTTATTAAGTATTACCAGAATGGAAAGTGATTTAACAGGCTCCTCTTCATTAGTTTTCACTAATCAAAAGAGTCAGAGGTTTACAGCATAGAAATAGGTTTACAGCATAGGAACAGATCCTCCAGTCCAACTTGTCCATGGTGCTTTTTTTTTTAAACCCCCAAGGCTAATCCCAATTGCCCGCATTTGGTCCATATCCATCTATACCCATCTCATCCATATAATTATCTAAATGCTTTTAAAAGACAAAATTGTACCCGCCTCTACTATCTCTGATAGCTTGTTCCAGACACTCATTACCCTCTATGCGAAAAGGGAAGGATGTTGCCTTAATGGATAACTCTGCAAGCATGAAGAATAGGAATAGGTTGTTAAGTGGAGGAGAGTACAATGAATGCTTTAATGTGGACAAAGTAAGCCTCAGTTTCCAAAAAAATATTACATTTCCATAACTGAGCTTTTCAATGACCTCGGATAAAAGGGACAGACTCCAACATTAAGCTGAAGGTTAAAAAAGCATTCTATTACATGGCTTGCTACAGTTATGCAAGGGCTCAGTAGACAACACCTGGAATAGTTTAGGCTCCTTATCTGTGGAAGGATGTTCTTGCAATGGAGCGTACAAAGTTACCAAACTGATTCCTGGACATCAGAGCTGATGTATGAGGAGATCTAGAGTTGGTTAGGATTATATATTCACTGGACCTCAGAAGAATAAGGAGGATCTGACAGAACATGACAGGAAGGATGTCCCTGATAGCAGAGTCCAGAACTAGGGTCTAGCAAAAATTCAGATGTGTTCTGTACACTTGGAATAATGTTCCAATAAATGTGATTATTGAAAGAGTATTCAAGTGACTCAAATGTGAAGAGATCAACAGTATAACTACCATCAAATACAATCTTAGAGTTAATTTATACATCTAACAATTCATAATCTGTTTTCACACCTCAAATCAATTTTCAAAACAAAATTAATTTCAAATAAGCTTAGAAGCTTGCAAAACATTACTCCAACCACAAGCAAAGTTGGTAACTCTATTACTGTCAAAAACTACTACATATACAGATTTTGTAATTAACAGCAAAGTGATGGCACTTGTTGATCTTGAAGCAAGCTGTCCACAAGTATCTAGTGATTTGTGGCATGACTCCTCTTTCCAAAAGAGAGCTTGAATTTGGTGCCAAGTCAAGGGAAGTCATCGAACAATGTCATCACCAAACAGGATAAGTAGCCAATCACAAGGATTCAAATACCAAACCAAGTAGTAAAAAAATGCACTCATCATCCTTTACTTTCATTGCATTGAAAAATTTAATTAAATGATTGTTAATCGAGGGATTAAGGCAAGTGAAATATCAAGCAAACTTTTACATCATAAATATAAACACTTAGGCCTGAAAAGTTCATTTTTCAGTAGTGCTTATGAAGTTACTGTATCATTAAAAACTAAGTTAAACCTCATTCAACACAACCAACCATTTCAAAAGGTTTTTTAGCAAGACAAAGAACAAAACAGCACAGGAAACAGGCCCTTCGGCCCAACGAGCCCACACCACCATCTCGACCCATGATCCCTGTCTATGTTTATAGATCTATGCACTGGAACCAAATTTGAGACAATTTAGGGAGAATCTGTTTTGCCAATCAGCCTAAGAGCATATCTTTGGGGTGTGGGAGGAAACCTGAGCACCTGGAGAAAATCCACACAAGCACAGGGAGAACATGCAAACTCCCACAGACACACGCTCAAATCCATGCATCTGCACAGCAGTGATAGTCACTGAGCTGTCATGTTGCCCATCAACTGGTCCAGTTCAAGCGTACACTAATGACGTGAAGGACTAGGCTACTCTCGAAAAATCCAAGAACAGCCCTCTCACGACCCATCATGTGTATGACCCTTAGGCAACAAGGCGGAATGAAGTAGCTGTAGAATAAAACAAATACATCAATATCATTGACAATTTACACACTTCCCAAGGAACTCCCAAGGCACTCCCAAGGCTCATGATCCTTATTTTAAATCAGTTTTCTATATCTCTCCATTCCCATTCTGTTCACGTGCCCCATCTAAATATTTCTTCAAAAACTCCAGAGTGCCTGCCTCCACCACTTTACTTGGCAGTGCATTCCATACCCCTACCATCCTGTGAAAAAACTCCCTCTAGCATCCAAATTATACCTTACCCCTCTCACCCTAAGCCCATGACCTCTTGTGATATTTGAATCCAACCTAGGAAAAAGCTTAACACTGTTTATACCCCTCAATCTTGTACATCTCTATTAGATTTCCTCTAAGTCTACATCTTTCTAAAGAAAAGAACCCCAATTTTTTTTATTATTATTAAGCAACACAGCACGGGAAACAGGCCCTTCGGCCCAACGAGCCCGCGCCGCCGTCATAGCAAATACATTATCCTATTTTAATATTCCTATATAATAATATATATTATTCCTAATATGGAAAATTTTCACCATAGGGACAATTTGTTTCCCAATCAGCCTAAGAGCGAATTTTTTGGGTTGTGGGAGGAAACCGGAGTGCCCGGAGAAAACCCACGCAACCACGGGGAGAACGCGCAAACTCCCGCAGACACCGGCCCAATTCCAAGTGTCTGCACAGCCACATCGATAGTCTCTGAGCTGTCATGGTGCCCTTCAGGTGGTCCACATAAAGCACTCATATACGACATGAGGTACCAGGCAACCCATGAATCAACATCCAAGAGCTGTACCCGCACCACCTGCCGAATGCGTGCTCAAATTATGGACCGAATTACCTGTGGAAAAAAGCCGTAGTTAAACAGTCCTAATATATCCCTCTATCTGCATACCGCTCATGTGGCTGTCCAAGAGACCCTTAAACAGCCCTAGCGTGCCTGCTCCCACCACCTTACTCAGCAGTGCATTCCACACCCCCACTACCCTTTGTGTGAAAAACTGCCCTCTAATATTCGTCCTATACATAGCCCCCCTCACCCTATGGCCATGACCCCTCGTCCTATCCATTTCTAAAGGTGGAAAAAGTTTACCTCCATTTACTCTATCTATACCCCTTATAATCTTATACACCTCTATGAGATCCCCTCTAAGCCGACGTCTTTCAAGGGAAAACAACCCCAGTCTATCTAATCGTTCCTCATAGGACAGTCCTTCCATACCAGGCAGCATCCTGGTAAACCTCCTCTGCACTCTCTCCAAGGACTCCACATCCTTCCAATAGTACGGAGACCAGAACTGGGCGCAGTATTCCAAGTGAGGCCTAACCAAAGTTGTATACAACTGCAACATCAAACTCCTACTCTTGTATTCTATACCCTTTTCTATGAAAGCTAACATACTATACGCCTTCTTTATCACCTTCTCCACCTGTGAGGACACCTTCAGAGACTTTTTTGCCTAACCTCTCCTCGTAACTAAATCCTTCCATCCCAGGCAGCATCCTGGTAAACATCCTCTGCACTCTCTCCCCAGAGAGAGTACCCCCAGAGAGTACTAACCACTACTTCCGGTAGTAAGGCGACCAGAACTAGATGCAGTATTCTAAATGAGGTCTAACCAACATTCTATACAACCGTAACATTAAAGGCCAGCTCTTATATTCTATACTCCTTCCTATAAAGGCAAGCATACCATATGCTTTCTTCACAACCTTCTCCACCTGCTCTGCCACCTTGAGACTTATGCACCTGCACCCCCAGGTCCCTCTGCGTTTCTATACTCTTAATAGGTCTACTCTTTATCATATACCTCCCAACATTCTTTCTTCCAAAATGCATCACTTCGCATTTATCAGGATTGAATTCCATCTGCCATCTATCTGCCCAAGCTACCAACCTATGTCCTGCTGCATCACCTGACAGTGCTCCTCAGTATCCACAAGTCCAGCCATCTTTGTATCGTCTGCAAACTTGCTGATCACTCCACTTACTCCCTCTTCCAAGTCATTTATATATATTACAAATAGAAGAGGTTCTAGTACCGAGCCCTGCGGCACACCACTAGTGATCGACCTCCAGCTAGAAAAACACCCTTCCACTATTACTGTCTCCTATTACCAAGCCAGTTACTTATCCCTCTAGCTACCTGTCCTTGTATCCCATTAGCCTTGACCTTTTCAACTAACCTCCCATGAGGGACTGTGTCAAAAGCCTTACTGAAATCTATATAGACGACATCAACGGCTCGCCCTTCGACCGTTTGTCACCTCCTCAAAAAATTCTACCACATTCGTAAGGCACGACCTCCCCTTAAAGCTATGCTGCGATCTAATTAGGGATACGCAACGCTCTAAGTGCCTATACATCTCATCTCTAAGAATCCCCTCCAACAGCTTTCCTACCACTGACGTCAAACTCACAGGCCTATAATTTCCAGGCTTATCCCTATTACCTTTTTTAAACAACGGTAAAACATTAGCTATTCTCCAGTCCTCTGGGACCTCACCTGCGTCCAAAGAGGCAAAGACTAAACAGTATTAAGGGCAAAGTCTTGCTGGTTCTGCAATTTCTATTTGATCAGCCTGTGGGGGTTTCAACAGCTCACACTATTGAGAAATACAATCACTAACAGGAACTTGTAAATGATTCTGCATGTGTATTCTTATACTGCCCTTTCACCAGAAAGGCACTTAACTCCTGTGGCTTTTTGCATTTCATATGCTATTTATCTTGCTGAAAGAAATGCTACTTTGAACAAAATGAAATCAAGGCCAGAAGTATATCATGCAGTTTCCAAATTTATTTATTGCAACACAAGTTTAAATACCTCTGGGAAAAATCAATTTTATTTCTGCCTCATCCAGCTATTTTTACTCTTTTCTTTTCTCTATTTAATAGTTGTTGTTCCTGGTCAAATTGCTTTTATTCTTGTAAATAAGCCCAATACATTTACAAAGCTCTTACTTTCCACATTAAATCTGACCAAAATACTGATCAGGAATGTCTAATCAGAAGGAACCATACTAACAGTGGGTTCCATTAGTTCTGGAATTTGAGGAAATTTTAGTAAACTCCAGATATAATTTTTAAACAGAGCACTGAAGTGCTGTACAACTTCAAAGATTCATAGATGGCTCATGAGTTGTACAGTAGCACAAGGTTTCTACATTTCCTTCCAATAAAGTGGAGTTTTAAAGTCATGTAGCAAGGTTGTACCTTCAAATAAAATCATTTCTGGGAGTATACAATGGAAGGTTGAGCTGGAATTATTTTTGCTTAATGCAAGTAATAAAACAATGCAATCAGACCATTGACACAAGCAATGTTTCAAAAGAGAATTTACCCAATAACAAGTTCTATATCCTACATTTACCTGTACCCCACTTCTTTCTCCTTCATTTATCCAACTTTGAAAAATACAGAATCTGCTTCTACCATTTTTTCAGGCATTGCATTCATGATCTGGCAAAATTCTTTTGCCAATCACATTAAATCAGTGTCCTCTAGTTACAAAATCATTTTGCCATTGAAAGCAGTTTCTCCTTATTTACCCTACACATCTAAAACTATTTCTAACAGATTTACTCTTCACATGATTCTGCATGTGTATTCTTGCACTGCCTTTTCACGTGAAAAACACCTACTTAGCCAATGTGGCTTTTTGCATTCCAAATGCTATTCATCTTGATGGAAGAAACATCACTTTTGACAGAACAAATCAAGGTTCTGTTCTGAATTCTCCATAGAACAGAAGCTCCTCTTTCATGATACTGTTCTAGTTAATCTTTTCTGCATCCTCTCCAAATGTATTGTCATCCTTCTTAAAACATGGCATCCAGACATGAAACCAATGTTCCAGTCAAAGCTCAGTTTTTTTAAAAGTCCCTCCACTGTGATAATACTGCACCTTTTAGTTTTGTCATTTTCTTGTAAGGGATATGATTGAAAGTAAGCTGTTTTATGCTGTACCGATGTTGTCAGAAACATGGTGGCACAGTTATTAGCATTGCTGCCTTTCAGCACAAGGACCTGGGTTTAACTCTGGACAATGTAGAGTTTGCACATTCTCCCCATGTCTGCATGGGTTTCCTCCACTGCCTCTAATTTCTATCCAGAGTGTTAGGTTGATTGGCTATGCCAAGTTGTCTTAGTGTCAGATGGACTAGCAGAGTAAATGCGTTGGATTACAGGGATACAGCTGAGGTGGGATTGTCTTTGATACGAGCTCAATGGGCTAAATTGCGTCCTTCTGCACTGTAGAGATCCTATGATTTTATGAAATTTTGAGAATGCAGGATAATGGCTGATTTTAGCTAATGGCATGTTTGTCTGAAGAGTTAATGTAGTTTTGTTTACTTAAGTTCTCACTGGATTATCAGAATAGGGCTTTGATTTTTGTTACTAATGGTAGGAGCTAAACTTGTAGGGGATATATAATTTATTTTTTAAAAAGTTTCTGCCTGGTTCTGAAAGTAGTAAGAGGCGAGTCTTTCTCCATTTCTGAAAAGATCTCTCTAGAGGTATTCAAAAAGTTCTAGGACTGTTAACAAGTAGAAGCATACTAGTACATGTTGTTTGCAAACTAATGTTGAAGAAGAGTTTTAAAAGGAATACTGCTTAAATTGGAACTAATAGATATATTTAAGTATTGTTCAAATGTTAACTGTGATTTGTTACAGTTAAACTACAATTGTTAAATAAGTTTTTTTTGCTAAAACTACCCGAGTTAACAAAATCACATCTAGAATAAAACATTATCCTCTCAATGCCAAAACAGTAAATAGTTGAGGCATAGTCTAACCTTGGAGTTTCTGATCTGCACCTAAAACTATTCTAATCAATAAAGCCAAGAATTCTATATGCTTGTTTCAAACATCCTTCTCAAATTTGCGCTACCACTCCAGGAGACCCAAAAACTGAAAATAATTTCCATATTGAGTAGTTTAGTAACCTTTTGAGTCAGTTACAGGATGTGTTAATTGGCAAATGAATTGAGTGCTCTATATTCTCACATGTTAAATTTAACATGAGATTTGAGGGTGGCAAAGAAATGGTTGCAATAATTATGCATTTTTTTAAAGTTTCAACTAGGTAAAAATTCCACAGCCAGAATTGAGGAGATGGGGTAGTTATCCCCAATTGTGCCTGGGATCACACTTCTGAAAGTATCCAGATTTATCTTTTGCACATAAATTTGTATTATTTAATCATCATGTACATGTTTCTTCAATGAAATGCAATAATCAGGCTCAAGAGACTGCTGCATTTCTATCACAAGCTCAGTAATACTAAATTAAAACAAACGTCTTATTGTTGTGCTAATATTCACATTTTAAAAAACTGATTTCCAGGATGTGGGTTACTGGCAAGGCCAACATTGACAGCTTATCAGTTTCCCCACGAAAAGTTTGATACAACAATGGCTTACTAGGGTCATTTCATAGGGTAGTTAAGAATCAACTACTGAGCTCAGGCCTATCATATTAAACAAACCTGATTATACATAATAAAGCTACTGATTGTCAGTTTCAGGCTCCAAGCCAAACTACTTTTTAAATCCACTAACTGAAATTGCTAAACAAACACAGGCTTCAGTTAGAGTTTATTAAAGAGACCTCCATAAGAAAAACATAAAACCTCAGTATACAATGCTCTGGTAAAATGTATGCCATTTATATTAATATTCATTATAGGAAATCAACCACTATGCATAAATATGCTTGTAAAAATATTCTGGGAGAGATAGTTACATATCCATTATAAAAGGTGTTCAAGTGGCACCAGTGACTGAACTGGTCATGTCCTAAAAACAGTAAGTTGCACAACACTAGGTTAAAGTCAGGTTTATTTGGTAACAAATGCCATTAGGTTTCATAGAACATTAAGAGTAACTTGATTCCATCCTCAACTTCATCCTTGAGCAAATGGATCAGTCCACAATGGTGCTGTTATGAATCATCTCCATCTTTATGGAGATTAAGTTCCGACTTCAAATTGAGACACCATCTGTTGTAACATGTTATACTGTCACAATGTTAAAATAGGCGAGATTTACACACCTGGGAGTCAAAATTGGGTACCCATAAGGGAATGTGAACCATCAGAAAAGAATGACAAACAAACAAACAAACAAACCTTATGGCCCAGATAAGTACCATCACCAATCCTGGCAGCCAAGCCTGATTCAGTGATTATAGAAAATATCATAGGGGTACTGAATATACTCAAAGAAATATGGTTTCAACCAGTTGAGGTTACAACATAGCATAATACAATACTAAACAAGACTAACACACTGTTGACCAAGGCAAGAAATTCCATAATAAACTTGATCAAACCTCTACAGTTCTGCCACACAATCAGTGACAGTCACTTAAACAGCAGGAGGAAGCTCTGTGAACATGCTCATGCTTCGTGGAATCATAGAATCACTCAGTGCAGAATAGGCCCTTTGGCACATCAGGTTTGCACCAACATAGGAGAAACACCTGAACTGACCATAACCCACCAGAACCCTGAACAAGTGCATGACAAGATGGTTACAATCAATCTTCAACCAGTTAGAGTGGATGATCCAGAAGTCCCCCATTACTGAAGCCAGTTTTCAGCAAATTCAATTAATTCCACGTGATCAAGAAACAATATAGTATACTGAATACACTGAAGGCGCTTGGACCTGAAAACATCCCAGCAGTAGCAAAGACTTGTACTCCAGAGCCAGCTGTGCCTCCAGTTGAGGCATTTCAGTACAATTAAATACTGACATTTACTTGAAAGTGGAAAAATTCTTTATATAAAGAGGTAGATAATTTCAATCTAGTCACCAATTCAGTCTGCTTTCAATCAACTTATGGATTTAAGTGTCATGTGACATTGCTTACCAATGCAGTTCAGGTTTGACTAACCTTTATGTGGATGAGACATTAAAATACAAACTTCTAAATATAAACTCTGAGATACCTAATTGAGGAATGATTAAAATGCAACAACATATCTTTAACTGCTCCCATCCAAATAATTAAAGATACTTGTTCACAATACTTTTTTTGTACTTACAGGTTTGGAGTGGAATTCCTGTGAAGAAGCCCTATTCTATCATAATGCTGTATGATTGCATAAAATTTGATCGCCTTTGTTTGACAGTGTTCTCACAATGGTCAACAACTTGGCAAATGGAAAAAATACTCTGATCATCTGACAGAAACTAAGATTCTTATTAAGGATATTCAATACAGCACATTTTTCAAACAGTAGAGAGCTTCAGATCAATGAAACATTAACATAAGAGTCAGAGGTTTACAGCATGGAAATAGGCCCTTTGACCCAACTTGTCCAACATGCAGAGAACTTCATGCATGGGCTTCACCTCTGTCTGAAGTAGTAAACCAGATTTTCAGGACAGGGAGCCTCAACTGGACGAAGGAGACCTGCTCCTGCAAACAAAAAGCAGACTGAATATCTAACAAAATTTAAACTCTACGCTTCAGTGGACCACAAAATTAACTACATGTGCAATGTCTCAAGAATTTGTTGCAGGAGAAGTATGAGCGTGATGTGAATTTTTGAACTTCCTACATACATGAGAGAATGTCAGTCTTTTTAAACTTGCGACAAAACCTATCATTTGTTCTCAACAATTATAACATAATGGGATGTTAACAAGTTTTCTGTAATTGAGAGATGGACAAAGGGGGAACCATCCTACCAAATCTCTTGCCCTGGAACGTAACAGTCACACAAATAGGAACAGGATTAGGCCATTTGGTTCCTTAACACTGCTAGCACCATTCAAATACGATCAAACACAACCATGAATGATCCCGCTTCCACTGCACACTGGAGTAGTGAATTCAAACAAACAAACATTCATAACCCATAGAAAAACATTCCTTTTCATCTCCACCTTAATTTGAAACTCCTCTTAGTTCCAGATTCACTCATGAGGGGCAAACATCCTTTCAACATCTTTCAACTGCCTCAGAATATTACATGTTTCAAAAAGATCACCTTTCATTCCTCCAAACTACAACAGATAAGCCCAACCTGCTCAACCTCTGCTAATAAGATTATACAGAAAGATACCATGTTGATCTTATTCCATTCTTCAGAGATAACAGCACAGAACTGTATAGTAATTTACAGGGATTGGAATATTCAAATTTTATGGAACTTCCAGTCAAATCCAAAGAACTTGAATTTCTGTTGTGCCTCTCAATATTAGGATGTCCCACAGCACGCAGCAAACATGCACTCGAAATATTATGACTACTATACAGAAATCTGCAGCCATTTGTATGCATAGCAGATCCAAGCAGCAATTTTTTTTGATGTTGCTTAAGGGATAAATGTTGGCCATACACTGGGTACAACTCCCTACTTTTCTTCAGAGTATATGTAAAACCAGCTGAATGGTCAACTGGTTTTATTTCTTATTTTATGTTCTAAAACATAGCATCGCAATCTCTTAATACCACCTAAAACCAAGGACCTGACTCCCCTGAAGTCTAACCCAAAAAGTGGCACTTCAGTGCAGCTGTCCCTCAGAACTGCAGACTGGCAGCCTAAATTTTGTGCTCAAGTCTCTCTGGGATGGGACTTGAACCCATGACCTTCTGACTCAGTGGCAGGAGTGCTTTTACACCTGAGTTAAAACTAACACATGCAATTAAAAAACTAAAGAATTCAAGTTGAAGTTAGATGGTGCAAATGACAACATGTACAGCTATAGAATTCAGTACTCAGCCTATAAAGTAATCATATGATAACTTGTTGAGCAAGAAAATTGATTAGTCAAATACATTAAGGTACATTTCAAAGATGATATTATATCCTGTGAATTGTGTGTTTTTTCCACTATGACACTGGTCTGTACAGATTTAGGTTGCTCTCAATGCATTTGAGTTTTGGACAGATCTAACTGACCCATAAAGTCTATTGCACTCAGGTCACTTTTTTGCTGCACGACTAGCAGGGGATCACAAACATTATGACATCATTAAGGTCATCATTTTTTGTAACTAGCACAATCTACTTTCATTCGTTTTCTCTTTCAAGCGTCCTCTACATTTCTCTTCTTAAATATACTTATCCAAATTCCTTCAAAATTAGATCACAATATGTCTCAATGGCAACCATGGTAAAACACTCTATATTCTAATAATCTGCTGGAAACAAACTAACCTTTTTTCCCCTTCCAGAGAATCTATAATCACAATTAATTCAGCTACCAGAAAAAAAAAATCTATTCTACAAAGCCTTAAATCCTCGAGTTCAAAGAAAAAGCCTCAATTTAAGCTTCATAATTAGAACCTCATAGCTGGTGTAGTTTTCATGAACCTTTGTTGCAATTTTTCTACACTTTTGATATTATTTGTATATTGAAGTACACAGACCTACATGCAATACTCTGTCAGTTTTGTAGAAGGATCGTTTAAATCCAAAAATATTAGTTTCTCTCCACAGATGCTGGCAGACTTGAGTTTATCCAACATTGTTTTTAAGATTCAGCTTCCACAGAATTTAATTCTTAGATGATAGTCTAAACAACACCACAATTAAAATCAATGCCCACATGTAAAAATGCAATTATTTTCCATCTGCACTTCCAGCTTTAAAGATCCAAATATCAGCATCACTATTTCCTGAAATTTAGGAGACTTTTTGACTGACCTCCCCACCCTTCTTCCCCGATTAAGAACAACTTTCATACTTTGATGCACAGAAAGGCATCTGTGACTATCTTCTCACTGCACCAGTCCTTTCTCCTTCACTTTGAGCTGCTAATTTCAGTACTGGCAAACTTCATTATTACTTGTGTCTATATCCAAACCATTTACAATTAAATGGAGAATAGAAATATCCCCAATCTTGATAGAGATATACCAAACTGAAAAATATTCACTCTTTCACTGTCAGTCTCTTAACCATCTGGCTATACGTTTATCTTAATGCATGAAGCAAGTCACCTTTTATGATCGACAGAAATCCACATATATAAATAAAGCAGATGTTGTTCATATTGTAATAATTTATTTCAAAAATTCAAATGCTTGAAGCACCTGCTCTTTAAAAATTAAATGTTCACTGACCGTAATGTCTAATTCAAAATGAAATTAGTAAACATTTCGTGCATCGTGACTCAGAAAGCCAATTACTGAGGCAAGTCAAATTACCAGTTTACAATTTCCTTATTTATCCTAAATCTTTACTGCACAGATTGATGATGCATCACTTTCAATCCTTTGCCAATACATTTTGCTCAATTTTTGAGAATGCAAGCGAACGTCTTGTCCCAACTTCAGTCATCTGAGATAACTATCATTCTATCCCAATAGCAACTCCACTTACAGCCTTATATAAATTAAAAAATGATTGAGCTAACAACAGCCAGTCTCTCCGTTCTGAAATTCCACACTCGAATGCAACTAAACTGTGCAAGATTTCTCAGATCATGGTTTACAGAACTTGACCATGCAAGGCCAGGGAAATTAGAGCCTCAAGCCATGATGCATGTTAAGGTCAGTGGGATAAGTTCAGCATTCCTAAATTTGGGTGTGTGGATAAGCCAGGAAAAAGCTTCTCACTTAAGAGTTCCCACTCCTGTCTAAAATCAATCAAGTACAGAGTCAGGGGCATCTACAATGCTGTGTGCTACACTGAAATATGCATTTTTTTTAAAGTTATATTCATTAGTCACAGATAAGCTCACATTAACACTGCAATGAAATTACTGTGAAATTCCCTTAGTCACCACACTCTAGTGCCTGTTCAGATCAATGTACCTAATCAACATGTCTTTCATGCTATGGGAGGAAACCGGAGCATCCAGTAGAAACCCATGCAAAGATAGGGAGAATGTGCAAACCCCACAGTGACCCAAGCTGGGAATTGAACCCAGGTCCCTGGTGCTGCAAGATAGTAGTGCTAACCCACTGTGCCACCCCTGCAAGTGTTGCTCTCAATTTCTCCAGAAGTTTCAATTAAAAGTCAATCCATATTGGTCCAAATTTGGACCAGGACATCATAAAATCACTATATTTAAGAAACTTCATTTTAATCAATTCTTGTACCTAATAGAATATTGCAGGTATCTGCCTTTCATCTCTATGATTGTCCATTATTGGAAAAACGGAAGATTCGCTATCATGCTTAAAAATAAGCTCAATTGTTTTCTGTGAATGACCACACGCCACTACGAAATTTTAAAATCTTTGATACTAAAATAAATACTTCTGTTCACATTCATGTTTCATCACTATTTTAATTCTGATTTGCTAATTTTCAGAATGCATTCTGCTTCCTCCTGTTCTATTTTTAAGACATCAATTTCATACTTTACATTAGGGCTTCCCAAACTGAGTTATAACCCCAATTGAGCTTATGAGATGGTAATTTGGTGCCATAAGCTCCGGAGCAGCAGTAACAACTGCCGTGAAACATGAACTGAATACTAAAAGCTGTGAGATCCCTTTAAAACTTGTTTTTTCCTCCTATTGGCAGGAATGACCTAATGGACAGACTTTAAAGCCAGGTTTCTATTACAAAAAGCAGCCTCTGAAAAGGTGGTGTTTAAAAAAACTGGAATTTAAACACTTCCTGCACTCAACCCCTACCCCTCTCTTTACTGCCCTCAAATCTGCCATGCTCCTACAATCTCTCAACACTACTTATTCATCTCAGTCTTGCATATAAGATACATGCATATTTGATGTAATTTGATGGTCAATGCATCAACTAAATACTTCAATGGACAATAAACAGCCCAACAAGTTGAGGACTTAACAGGACATAAACTTGAGAAATTAGATAAAACCCCAAACATGTTTAATAGTGTTTTACCGTGTGCACTGCTGCCTCACAGCATCAGGAACCCAGATTCAATTCCAGCCTCGAGTAACTTTGTGCAGTTAGTACAAGGATCATCCAAGTGATCCTCCAGGTGCATTGGTTTTCTCCCACAGTCCAAAAGATGCACAGATTTGGTAGATTTGACACAATGGCAATTTAGCATAGCCAAAGATGTGTAGGTTAGGTGGATTAGCCACGGTAAATGTATAGGTTAAGGGAATGGTCTGGATATCATGCTATTTTGGAGAGAGTCAGTGCAGACTAGATGAGCCAAGTGTACTTTTTCTGCATTGTAGGGATTCAATAGAATTTGTGCTCAGCATTGGTTAAATTATCCATGTGGCATAGTTTAGTGAAGATTACTTGCCTACTTCAATATAAAATCACTGCAACTTAAGACAACACTAATTTGTCATATTCCTCTTAAAATCCATCTTTATAATTCATAGATTGTTCATCTACAGTGAAATCATTATGATCAATGTGGGACCAGCAATGCTACCTTTATGAAATGCAGAACTGAAGGTTGAAAAGATGTCTAATTTCAGCTTCTCAATTATCTCTACTCATTGAGATCAATAGTTTGTCAGAAAATAGAGTGAATAACTAGCCCAGACGCAACAAAATTAAATATTCATTGAATCCCTGCAGCACAGGAGACTGCCAACCATTCAGCTCATTGACTCCATCCTGACTGATGCAATATCTTTCCCAGGCCTTTTCTCCTGCCCCATCCCCATCTCCATGCATTTACCATAATTAATTCAACTGAGGGAAGAAACTACAGCCCCTGGGGGAACCCCACAGAGACAAAGGACAAACATGCAACTCCACCCAATGGAACCCTAATTCCTGGCACTCAGACAGCAGTGCTAACCACTGTACCACCATGCCTGCTTATTTTGGAGTGAGACATAGAAACAGAAACAGGTCATTCAGCCCTTGCGCTTACTTTGGCACTGAATTAGACTGATCTGTATCCAAATTCTATTTATTTGCCTCTGGTCCATAATTTTTAAGCTAAAGATCTATTGATTTTTGATCTTAAAATTCAACAACATTCATAGCCTTTTGGGGAGTTTAGATGTTCACTAAAAATTTTAAAATAAAAAATTTCCTGACTTTACTTCTAAATAACCTACAGCTGACGTTAAGATTAGGCCTTCATGTTGTGAATTCTCCCACAAGAGGAAATACTTTGAGCATACCCTTAAATAGCTTACTGAATTTAAATACCTTGATTAGATCATCCCGATCAATCTCATACTCAAGGAAATACAAGGACAGTTTCTCCAACTTGCCTGCGTATATTAACCATTATGCCTTGTCAGATTCTAGTCAATCTGCATTTCAAGGCCAATATCTATTTCCAAAGGTTTGGTATTGAAAAAAATTGAATGCAGAATGGAATCTTAATGCAATTTTTAGATTTAGAACTCTCTACGTCTTCAAATAATTAATGCTAATTTACACAGAGGCAAACCATGGCCCCAGATTGCTGGGGAATTCAATGTTCCAACAGCCACAGAATAAATCCTTTATTCCAATTCTCCACCTCCTGCCTCCCAACCAAAGTAGGTCATAGATTACCCCCAATTCCAAGCATTCACTGTTGCTAAAAATATTTATTCAGAATCTAATCGAATGCCATCCAAAAGTCTAAAAGGACAAACTCCTCATACTTACCCGCTAATCCCAAAGGGGAAATTTAGCATGGCCAAACTAACCCACACATCTTTGGACTATGGGAGGAAATCAGAGCACCTAGAGGAAACCTATGCAGAAATGAGAAGAATGTGCAAACTACATAGTCTGAAGGCCAGAATTGAATCCGAGTCCCTAGCACTGAGACAGCAATGCTAACCACTGCGCCACTTTCTGGTTTCTAAATTCTGAGAAATTACAGGAACATGACAAGTGTGTAAATGACTGATTTCTCTCCCTTCTCCTCCTTAAATAATGAGTAACATTTGCAATTTTCCAATCCCAAAGGCAACAAAGATGCTATACAAAAGGCAACTATGCAAGCTAAGGGCTTCTCACCCATTTCTTGTACTGCTCTATGGTGAAGAATCAGGTCCTGGAAATTTGGCTATTTCAGTACCATAATTTTCACAACTGCTATATTAAAATTTGTATTATGGCTAAGTTCCTCCTGTTGGCCTATTCAGAGCTCCTCGTACAACTGTTATACTACCTACAATCACGAAAAACAGATGAAAGAGTCAGTTGTGTCTCCTTATCTTGCATCCATCTTTAATTCTTCTTTACCATTCTTAGAAATGTCAGTTAACTTTACGCCCCCTGGCAAATGTTTACCCCATATATGTTCTCTTTAAGCTCCTATTCTTTCTCTTTTGCTTTTTATATAGTTCCCCATCCATTTTCCTTGCCCAAATTTAAGTCCTTTCTTTTAGCTTGGTACTCATCTAAAATGTTCCCTTCCCGAAACATTTTAGTGTTATGTGCAGATTTTATTGAGAGGTACTGAATCACAGTAGATATTCTGCTTCTTGAGCCAGAAGCTCCAGAGAGATGATAGCACAGTAATGTCATTGGATTATTAATCTAGAGGCCCAGTGTCATGCTCTGGGGCACAAGTTTAAAATACATCATGGCAACTATAGAAAATTGAGGAAAATTAAATACAATTAATTCTGGAATTAATGGTCTCAGTACTGGTGACCACAGGATCATTGGTCAAAAACCCATTTAGTTCAATTATCTTCTTTCGAAAGGCAAATTTGCTGTCCTTACCTGGTTTAGTGTTCTGAGACTCCAAACCCATAGCTATGTGGCTGATTCTTAGTTACCCTCTGAAATGGCGTAGCAAACCACACCAGTTGCTTCAAACTGCTACAGAAGAGCCAAAAGAAATTATACCAAATAGACCACCTGGAAACAGCATCACAGTAGACATCCAGATCATAACATCATTTTTGGTTATGAGCCATCATACTGGCAAGACAGATCCATTAGCGGTGATGAGGACTTGTCCAATTGCTCTAGGAGTCCTCAACATTAACTCCAGCTGTTATGAAATCTCATGGTCAGACACAAGGAAATCTCCTGCTAATTACAATGAACATCCACAAGATGCTGAGTCAGTACTCCAATGCAGAACACCATTACAAGAAACAGGAATTAGCAAGGACACAATGTACTGCTAGTGGACAAAGTCCACCACCAAAAGTGGCTCAATAGCATTACTGATCAAGCTTGGCAGGTCCCAAATAAAATTGTGGCTATATTGGGTCTGTGGCAGGTGGGAAGGATAATGAGGGAAAAACCTAATTGATCTCATCTCCTCAACTGACCCATAACAGATGTATCTGCTATTGAGTGATTATTACTCAGTCCTTGTAGAGACAAGCCCCACCTTCATAGAGGATACCTTCTACCATAAGATAGTGATAACATATTACAAGATCAAAATTGGGGATGCTTTCTGCTGATTGCACAATGTTAATCATCATTCATGACTTCTGATACATAAGCAGTACATGTCAAAATGCAGCAAATTTTAGACAATATCCAGGCTTTGGCAAACACTGACCATCTCCAACAAGATTTCTCCATGAGATTCAAAAGCATTGTCATTATTAGATCAACCACAAACATCATCCTGGGGATTACCATGGTCCAGAAACTGGAGCAGCCATGTAAATATTGCAATTGCAAGAATGGCTCAGATTGTCCAGTAATTCACATCAACTCCTTAAATCCTTACCACCCTCCATTGGCATAATGCAAGAGTGACAGAATACACTGCACTTGCCTGGATGAGTGCAGCTCTACGAGTCGAGCAGTTTGACACCATCCAGAAAAAAAGCAGCTCGTGGTATGCACCATCTAACACCAGAAGGTAGAAAGGAATATCTGAGAGCTGAGGGTCTTCAGTGTATGTGTTTTAATGCGAGGAGTGTGACTGGCAAAACAGATGAACTGAAGACAATAATGTTCACGAGGAGTTTAGAAGTGGTGGCGGTGACCGAGACGTGGTTGAAGGACGGGCAAGACTGGCAATTGAATATTCCAGGATACAAGTGTTTTAGGCATGACAGAGTTGGTGTGAGGAGAGGCGGGGGAGTGGCTTTATTAGTTAAGGACAACATCATAGCAGTGCAGAGGGAGGAAGGTATGGATGATTTAGGAATTGAGTCTCTATGGGTGGAGTTGAGGAATAGGAAGGGAGTGGTTACTACATTGGGTGTTTTCTACAGACCGCCCAACAGCCTGCGGGCCGTGGAAGAAGGGATATGCAGAGACATTTTAGATAAGTGTAGGAAAAATAGGGTAGTAGTAGTGGGAGATTTCAATTTCCCTGGAGTAGATTGGAGAGTGCCCAGAGCAGTAGGAGTGGACGGGGAGGAATTTTACATTGTGTTTTGGAAGGGTCCTTGGACCAGTATGTGGATGGCCCGACTAGAGAGGGGGCTATACTGGATTTGGTTCTGGGGAATGAGCCAGGGCAGGTGGTTGACGTCGAGGTAGGAGAGCATGTGTCAAATAGTAATCACAACTGTCTGCTTTAGGATATTAATGGAAAAGGACAAGACCTGCCCAAAAGGGAAGGTATTTAACTGGGGGAGGGCTAGGTACAGCCAGATTAGGCAAGATCTTAAAGATACCAACTGGGATAAGCTTTGAGGGCAGGTCGACGAGGTACATGTGGGAGTCTTTCAAGGGAAAACTATATTCTCTGCAGGAAAGATACGTGCCAGCAAGGAAGAAGGATGGGAAAGGTAGGATTAGAGAACCGTGGCTTACCAGGGATATTGAGGACTTGATCAGGAAGAAGCGAGAGGCTTACATTAGATCTAGGCAACTGGGGACTGAGACAGCGCTGGAAGCTTATAGAGAGAGTGTAGACAGGATCTTAAAAAGGGGTGTTAGAAAGGCAAAAAGGGGCCACGAAGCAGCTCTGGCAGGCAGGATTAAGGAAAATCCTAAGGCATTTTACACCTATGTAAGGAGCAAAAGGATGGATAGAGGCAAGATTGGACCTCTCAGGGACAGAGGAGGGGATCTATGCTTAGAGCCTGAGGGAATAGGGGAGATCCTGAATGAATACTTTGCGTCGGTATTCACGCAGGAGACTGGCCAGATGTCTGTTGCTGATTTTGACAAAGTTGAGGATCCGTTGAGGGAAATAAAGATTACAAGGAAAGGGGTGTTGGGGCTGTTAGGCAGCTTAAAGACATAAAGCTCTGGGGCCTGATGGCATTTACCCCAGGCTGCTAAGGGAGTTGAGGGAAGATCTAGCTGGGCCTCTGACGCAAATCTTTGTCTCTTCCTTGGACACAGGTGAGGTCCCAGAGGACTGGAGGATAGCAAATGTAGTACCGTTGTTTAAAAAAAGGTCAGAGGGATAACCCAGGGAACTATAGGCTGGTGAGCTTGACTTCAGTTATAGGTAAGCTAATGGAGAGGATCCTCAGGGACAGGATGTATGAGCATCTGGAGCGCTGCGATCTGATCAGGGATACGCAGCATGGCTTCGTCAAAGGGAAGTCTTGTCTTACAAATCTAGTGGAATTTTTTGAAGAAGTGACAAAAACAGTTGATGAAGGACATGCTGTTGATGTCGTTTACATGGATTTCAGTAAGGCGTTTGACAAGGTTCCTCATGGTAGACTGATAGAGAAGGTGAAGGCGCATGGGATACAGGGCCAGGTATGTAGATGGGTCGAGAGCTGGCTCGGGAGGAGGAGACAGAGGGTAGTAGTGGAAGGCTCTTTTTCCGACTGGAGGCCTGTCACTAGTGGAGTGCCACAAGGCTCAGTACTAGGTCCTCTTCTATTTGTGGTTTACATAAACAACTTGGAAGTTGGGGTAGGTGGTGAGATCAGCAAATTTGCTGATGACACAAAGATGCTTGGATTGGCGGGTACAGAGGAGCAGTGCCAGGCAATACAACAGGACATAGTCAGGTTGGTAGACTGGGCAGATAGATGGCAAATGGAATTTAATCCGGATAAACGCGAGGTGATGCATTTTGGCCGGAAAAACGTAGAAGAGAGTTATAGGATAAAAGGTAAAACTATTCGGAGTATAGAGACGCAGGGAGACCTGGGGGTGCAGGTTCACAAGTCTCTGAAGGTGTCCTCACAGGTGGAGAAGGTGATAAAGAAGGCGTATAGTATGTTAGCTTTCATAGGAAAGGGTATAGAATACAAGAGTAGGAGTTTGATGTTGCAGTTGTATAGAACGTTGGTTAGGCCTCACTTGGAATACTGCGTCCAGTTCTGGTCGCCGTACTATCGGAAGGATGTGGAATCCTTGGAGAGAGTGCAGAGGAGGTTTACCAGGATGCTGCCTGGTATGGAAGAACTGTCTTATGAGGAACGATTAAATAGACTGGGGTTGTTTTCCCTTGAAAGACGTCGGCTTAGAGGGGATCTCATAGAGGTGTATAAGATTATAAGGGGTATAGATAGAGTAAATGGAGGTAAACTTTTTCCACCTTCAGAAATGGATAGGACGAAGGGTCATGGCCTTAGGGTGAGGGGGGCTATGTATAAGATGAATATTAGAGGGCAGTTTTTCACACAAAGGGTAGTGGAGGTGTGGAATGCACTGCCGAGTAATGTGGTGGGAGCAGGCACGCTAGGGCTGTTTAAGGGTCTCTTGGACAGCCACATGAGCATTATGCAGATAGAGGGATATAGTAGGACTGTTTAACTATGACTTTTTTTTTCCACAGGTAATTCGGTCCAACTTGACCAACAAGGAGCATGCATTCGGCAGGTGGTGTGAGGACAGCTCTTGGATGTTGATTCATGGGTTGCCTGGTGCTTCATGTCATAAATGAGTGCTTTATCTGGACCATCTGAAGGGCACCATGACAGCTCAGTGACTATTGCTGTAGCTGTGCAGACACTTGGAATTGGGCCAGTGTCTGCGGGAATTTGCGCGTTCTCCCCGTGGTTGCATGGGTTTTCTCCGGGCACTCCGGTTTCCTCCCACATCCCAAAAATTCACTTAGGCTGATTGGGAAACAAATTGACCCTATATTGAGATTCTTCCCATATTAGGAATAACCTAAAATTAGAATTTAAAAAGAAAATGGAATTGTTACTATAAAGTTATGACGGCAGCACGGGCTCATTGGGCCGAAGGGCCTGTTTCCCGTGCTGTGTTGCTCTTTGCTCTTTGAATCTACTAGATACACGGCAGCAACTCATCAAGACTTCTTCAGCAGAAGCATGAGAATGCCATCACCTGCAAACCTCCCTCTAAGCTACACACCATCCAGATTTGAAACCATCATTCCTTCAGTATCACTGAACCAAAATTCTGGAACTCCCTTCCTAAAGGAACTCTGTGCACCTGCAGCACACTGCCTGAAGTAGTTCAAGGCTGTGGCTCACCATCACCTGCTAAAGGGCAATAAATGCTGGCCCAGTTGGCAATGTCCATGCACTGAAAAATATTTAAAACTCCAGGATGTTATGGTCAAGAAAGGTTTTGGCAAACAGACTTAGTATCAATCTGCAAATCTTTCAAACACATCAACAGCATTAAGAATGCAAAAGATTCCTGGTCCACCATGTGATGGAAAGAATGTCCGAACCTCAGCCATCATTACCCATAGCACCAGACTACAACATGAAGGCAAGAAGTTCATGTTGCCACAGCAACTCTGCCTCAGTGAGCTGTAATACACAGCTACAACAGGTTTTGTACCATAACACATACATCTGAATAATTCTCAATGTTGATAAATAATTGGGAGGTTAACAGTCAGTTAATTTTTCATCCTACCAAAGCTTACTTAAATTCAAAACTTTGGTTTGTGACTATCTTCCCTCTCAAATTTAATATCAGATACAATCATTTTACGGTTACTATTTGCAAGATGCCAGAGTTAACTAATTCAGTTTATTCTTCTCACTAAATCCAGAATGGAAATGTTCCCTTGTCAGTTACAAAACATTGTGGAAGAAGCTGATATCATTACTCAAGCTGTTTTTTCCAGTCTATTTGAAAATTAAAATCTCTCGTTGCCACCACTTTGTTTTGACTATATTTCCTCAATTTCCATATTTATAGACCTTCCATTACAGGGCAGCATGGTTGCCATCATTAGCACTGCTGTCTCAGTTCTAGGGACCTGGGTTCAATTCCTGGCTTAGGTCATTGTGTAGAGTTTGCATATTCTCCTTGTGTATGCTTGGACTTTCTCCCATAGTCCAAAGATGTACAGGTTAGTGCACAGGCCACGCTAAATTGCCCCTTGGTGTCCATGGATGCATTGGTTAGCGCGTTTAGCAGCATAAGTATGTTGATTATGGGGATAGGATCTAGAGGTATTATTGTTAGTGCAGAGTTGAACCAAATAGTCTCCTTCTGCACCACAGGAATTCTATAATTAGCAGAATCTGTAAAATAGCCCTTAATGGGAGTGTTGCATTCTTTGCTGCTCCTAACTTTACCCACACAGTCTGCACAACAGATTGACCTTACTAAAATAATTTCATTATGTACTTTATTAATATTGCAACTCCCTCTTCTTTCTATGGATCCTACAGGAATAATTAGCTTCCAAGATGCTCAAGTTGTAGCAATTCCTCTAATAATGAATTCACCATGCCTTCAAGTGAATTTATGCTTTCAACTTAAACGTACAAGCATGAGAAACAAATGTGTACATAACTTTTACCTGGATAACCGGCACCACTCTGTGCAATGCCCTGCTGGTCTTTTTCCTCATACTCAAGACTTAACTAATGTAGGAGGACTAAATATTTCAGTCTCTTGTGACCACAGCTTTCCAGAAACCAAATCAATCAGAATTACTTTTAGAATGATGCACTCAATTTTTTACAGCATAAAAAAAGGTAATAGGGTGAAGGAAGAACTGAAAATTAGGATAATTTTATCCTATAATCTTACATTTCAGGAAAAGTCTTTTTGGTGCATTGTTGGTCTGTAAATTGTTAGAATTTTCTGCAAAATGTAGTATTGAAAGCTTCATGGCTATACTAAATGCAGCATATGGAATTAAGACTTTTCACACTAGAACACACTATTTGGCTGGATACCCAATACGCTTTAATGTAAAGAAACTTTTACTATGTTAGTGGAATCACGTTGCATGCAACTGAAGCCTCATCTTGAATAGGTTTATTAATATCTTTGCTTTTACTTCAGAGAATCACAGTGTCACTCATTCAAATCTACTTCTCCATTCTATTATCCATTCCTTATTATGTACTGTTTCCATTTACCATATACATTTATAAGTATATTAAAATACATTGCCATTCTGCTTGAGTCCATATTACTTTAAGTGCTATTAAGCTCTCACTTTTTACACGAAAGTCTGTGGCCATGTAATCAGCAAGTATTATCTAAAAGTATTCTCCTCCATATCCTTAAAGAATAGCAGAGCATCAAGGGAGCCAGAATAGAACTGTTACTGTACTTGACAAAAACTTAAATTATTGCTTTTATTCTGAGCCTATTTTCAATCAAATAAGTTAAACTTAACATGAATTGAGTGTTTCAATATGCCTTAAAGCACACAGATGGAACTTTATCACATTTTTTGAAATGTAGGCAAGAGATATTCATTAAATAATTCTGATCTCAAAAAACAATTCCAGCAATTTAAGATTCAATTGAATCAAGGAAAATAATTGAATCATAGAAAAACCTTGTAGTCTGAGCAGAAACATTTCAAAATTTTGACTCATGTAAAACTAACAGTAACTGGGTTAACTGGCCTATTATTGCCAAGTTCATACCTTACACATTTTATCTGAAAAAAACTTGCTTTCTACTACATATATACAATTGTTTCCACAAGTTCGATTCATATCCTTGAAGATTGTAAGCTGTTCCTTATTGGTTCTAAATGCCTGATGGACATTTCCTAGGGTATCCTTGAAAATATACTTCACTAATGTCATGTTACAGATTCATTAGGCAACAAGGCTGTGCTGACATACACACAAAATACAAACACTTGTAATTAAACCATTTTCTTGGGCCCATTAGTGAATACCCCTCAGGGTTCACTGTAGCCCAAAGTTAATAGATAACCAGTGTAAATACTGCATTTGATGCTTCATCCATCCAGAATCTTAGATTCAGCTTGAATGTTACAATAAAACTGTTGCAAACCATCAACAGAAAATAACTCTCATTGCTTGATTCTGATCACATTTTAGTCAATGTTCAACACAACATCCAAGTCACTTAACAGAAGACAAATGTTTGTGTCAGAAGACTCAACCCCCAATTCAATTTTATTGCCCTTGTTTGTTCCTGCAAATGATAGAAAATGGGTTCTTAATTCAAACTGACTGGAAACCACTTGCCCAACTGGACAGGTTGATTCTGTTCTTCCCGTCCCGCTCTTCCTCCTCTTCCACCCCCTCCCTCCACAACCCACCACCAAAAGCAAGGTTTAAGAAAGCATGTTCAATATGTTTCTTGCAGCACATTTAACCCTAATGTTATGCTAGTGCTTTCCTGTTTACCAGCATTATCTTCAGTCCTTAGGAAAAAAAAGGAGTGTGCAAAGAGTGAAATATGTTCTCTGTAAATTTCTTACTGCCACAAAATATGGATCAGAAGAAAATCTTAGCAAAAGTCATACAAACTGCAAGATACTGGACTCAATTCCTGTTCTGTGTTAAGGTGATGGATTTCAACTAGACCAAAGTACCCCTGGAATTAATGCTCTCTCAGAAGATTATCTAGGTATATTCTTTAAATAAAACAGAATTCTAATTTCCTAATTACTAGGAGTATCATTTTTAAATATTAAGCTTTCACGAACAGCCTGGCGACTCATCGTGACTGCTCAACTGGACAAAATACTGGATCCCTGCAGGAGCCAATGCCTTCAGGAGAGGAACTAAACACTGATTCTGTTTTAAAAGCAGCTTCCTGTTATTCACAGTACATGATGTAGCGATGCCGGCGTTGGACTGGGGTAAACACAGTAAGAAGTCTGACAACACCAGTTTTAAACCCAACCGATTTATTTGATAGTAAACTCATAAGCTTTCGGCTCTATGGCCTTCATCAGGCAAACGAAGTGTTCTGATCTCCAATAGCACATACATCAGCACAGACAGTTTACAGGTTACTGATTAGAATGCGAATCTTTACACCTAACCTGTTATTCAAGTCTTAAAGTGGCTAACAATGTGAGTGGAAGGAGCACTGAGCACAGGTCTCATCTGCTTGGCAAAGTTTCACAGCTGGTCGCACCTCATTTGCCTGACAAAGGCCATAGAGCCGAAAGCTTGCAAGTTTAGTATCAAATAAATTGGTTGGATTTAAAACTGGTGTTGTGAGACTTCTTACTGTATCCACAGTACAACCATTTGGATTCCGATATTTAGAAGCACCAACCTGTCTGGTTTGCTGTGCAAAGAAACAAAATCAGATGCCTTCTTCATTGTGAGTGCTAACAAGGAAAGCCATCTGAGCCAGGAAACTTGAATACTAGCTCAATACTGGAAGTTTTCAATTATGGAAAATTCTCAATCAACCTTCAGAATGCAAAGACAAATCTGAAATAATATTGCCTATGAAATTGCTCACTGTAATATTCAAAGATGACCCCTGCAGTAGTGTTCTGAAACAAGTAGGAAAGTCAGCCAGTGCTTCTTAGGAGTTCTTTTTTTCAAAAATGCTAACATCTATATTAGAAGAGTTACTAGTAAGTACATACGTACCCATTTCTTTACATTAAATATGCCAACATGCCAGCAATGGAAGCAACAAAAATACCAAGTGTTACGTGCATTTGGGAAAAGACTAAAGAATTTATAATAATGCATTTTTTTTTACTTTTGCCAATGAAGACTAAAAATTCAGACAAAATTTTGAAGCAAATTAAGCAACAGGCAAAAGATCAATCTGACTGTTCCAAAAGTAACTCCATTTCTGATTAAGAGTGCATTACTTCATAGTAGCTTATCATGTTATCAGGTCCTTGTACTGTTAATTTTGACCAATGGATGGCAGGGAACATTGTTACTATGTATTGAAGGTATAGATCAACCATGCTCATTATGGGGAGAAAGCAGGGTTTAGTTCATTGAGTTGGTTGATCAGCCATGATTGTGATGAATGGTAGAGCAGGCTCGAAGGACAAATAGCCTCCTCCTGCTCCTATCCTGTTTTTATTATTGTTCGGAAGTTTAAAACTCCCCTTTAACTGCAAAGGCTAAGCAGTGTATGATCGTTTTAATGAGTTGCTCTTCAAGCGTTCTTCATATTTTGCTCCCTACAAGCCAAAATAAAGTCAGCAAGGTCTACTAATTATCTCCTGAAAGCAAACAAGTATCAATTTTGCTACAAAGAGAAATTGCTATGGATATTCCATTTGCCTTCAAAACTAAATTTCACAACCAGCAGCTGAAAAGTTTGGAAAAGATATTACAAGTACAAGACTACTTCTTGTTACACCTTATGTAGAATATATTTTAGCAAAATTGTAAGTAGCTACTGAAATTGTATTTGTAAAGCTCCGAATCATCCTGCATCCTCAAGTCAAATGTACACTGTTAGCTGATTAGTTCAATCATGTCTTCTCTCTCACACAAAATTGCTGAATTTATTGGTCTCAGGTAGAACTATTTTAGATTTTGAATTGCATCACTCAATTAGTATCTATATAACTACAAATGCTAATGCAAAGTATTTTTCCCCAATCTTATAGTACAAGATTGCGAAAAATTGTGCAAATGTTAAATCTTTATCTGTTGATAGAAATAAAAGAATTTTTGCAAAAAAGTCTTCAGGAACTTTAAAGTACCTCATATTTTGAACTAATCAGCTACAAAGGACAGTGAATCAATACTTCCCTTACATCATGTATATCCACATCTTTTGCAAATACTTGAAATAGATTTCTTTCGACATAAATTATGTTTACTAGTACAGAAAAATTAAGGATTTCAAAAAGTTAAATTGATCTAGACTTTTTGTAGTAAGGAAAAATTTCAAAAGAATTAAACTCTTCGAAGGAGGGTCGTGCTCAGGACTGAGTTGATCAAGACAAATCAGGGCTCTCGATTTGATCTCAATGAGACTTGGAAATTGGAAGTTACAATTTGGATTTGGGAAAATAAGATTGGTAAGAATACAGGAGATTTGATTAATAACGAAAATGGCATTTTTACTACTTTATAAATTAAAATAAGCAAAACATTAGGAATTCGTGACATTTATGACGGTAGTACCCTGTATTTAAGTGTACAGTACAGGCCATTGTCGACAAGTTGTCGAATTGAAGAGAATATTTGACATCTCCACCTCGACGCTTTCAAAAAATTGCAGCTTAATCCAAACAAGAAGCGATAGACTCCAATAATTGCTCACCTGAAATGGTAAAATGTTGTCATTCCTCAGCATACTGTCTTCCATCCACGACTTTGGTGGGAAAGCAGAGCTGGATCTCGAGTACTTATGTGCCGGGATGTGGCTGCCGGGGAAAGGTTTCTTCATAGGAGAGATGGAGTTGAGGCCTGCCATCCCGCCGGTCATCCCTCGGCGGTGATCTCTGCCTTGGGATCCACCCCAGACGCCGACCCCGCCGCCGGAGCTCCAGGAGGACGAAGAGGAGGACGAAGGCGACGGGCTTTGGTAGCTGTTCCACGGAGAGAGCGGCTTGCCGATGCTGTTGGCCAAGTGAGGCAGCTGGTTGAAAGCGTTTCGGTGAGGAAACGGGGCTGGATGCGGGCTGGCCGGGGATCTCCTCTGTTGCTGCTGCTGCGGCGGCGGCGGCTGCTGCTGGTGGTGATGGTGAGGTGGCGGTGGAGGAGGAGGGTGGTGAGGGTGGTGGTGAGGGTGGGGATGGTGGTGCTGCTGCTGCTGCTGCTGAGAGAGGGCCATCTGGGGCGAGAAGCTGCCCCCGAAGCCGGGGCTGACGTGGTGAGGGAAATTCTGGAAGAGCATGGCACCGTTGGCGGAGGGGAGCCCCTGGTGAAAGAAATTGTCCTCGCCGACGGTAGGAGGAGTCATCGCTGCTGACCAGTTGCTGAAACCGGTCAGGGAGGATGCGGTGGCGGCAGTGGAGGAGGAGGCGGAGGCGGCGAGAGACGCTGTGCCGGCCGGGCCGGCTCCACCGAGCCCCGAGTTGTTGTTGTTGGAGGAGGAAGAAGCAGAGGAGGAGGAGGAGGAGGAAGAAGAGGAGGAAGGCGGCGGTGGCGGAGGAGGAGGCGGTTCGTGGTAATCGAAAGCCGGCAGGATGGGCGACTCCATCCTCAGCTTCTCCTTGCTGCTGCTCAGGTTCTCCTCCTCGGATTTGGGCGAGTCGGAGAGGAGGACGAGTTCGGGGGCAGCTTGCTCGAGTCTGGGAGAAAGCTGATGTTGTTGCTGCTGCTGCTTGGATTTCTCTGACAGCAGCAGCTCATCCTGCATGGTCTGCGGAGCCGAGGCAGGGAAAAGCCAAGCCGAGCCGGTGGCAGCGTTCTGTTGTTGGTGGTGATATCTGACTGGAAAAGCCACCTTACTGTTGGTATTATTGGTCTGAACTAATAAACCGAACCCGTAATCCCCCATCGAGCGAGAGTGACGGCCGCACAATTCAACCCCCCTCCCACCCACCCGCCCCCCAAACCCTCCTTTCAGTTTCTGTCCGCCTTATATATACACACATATATAATAGTACAAAAACAGGGGGGGGAAATGCCGAGTCACCGCCCTTTCGGCACCACTTTTTTTGCCTCAGAAAATCTAATTAACTGTTTCAAAACCAGTAGCTCTTTTTTTGTATATCCCGTCCTCTCCGACCGGTTTCTCTCTCACATGTCGACTATTATATTATATAATTATGTTTCTCAATGGAATTCTTCCCCCCTCTTCCGTTAAAAAAATTACGAAAGGGGATTTAAAAACTTGTCTTGTTTTTTTCCCCCTCCCTTTCCCTCCCACCCCCCCGGCGGCTCTCTCACTGTTCACTCTCCGCCCGCCTGCCTGCACCAACAGACTGAACGCACTGACAGAGTCGCGAGCTTCTTCCTGTTCGACGGTTTTCAGGCCCCTCCCCCAACGCCACCCCATTCGTCCTTGGGTCTGACCAGAACGCGCCGGCTTTCTCTTCCGGTTCGGCAGTTTCAAAGCTTCCCCTCGTTCTCCCCCACCCCTGGCAAGACTCCTTTGCATATTCATCTCACGTCACAAACGGGAAATCCGCACGTGGAGGCACGCGCGGATTTTAAACGCAAGGATTCTAACCGCCTACTTAGAGCTTGACAGAGCTTTATGTTTAAATAAAAAAAGCATTAGTATTGGTCATAATTTTAGTCGGTGTGGAAATACCACACTAACGATTGCAAATTTCATATATTGCAGTAAAATTACAATGGAAAAGTATATATAACAGTTCCCTCATCAATTGTACATAAAATGCAAGTTCACAGTTCTCTCCCCCATCCTCCAGTAGCTCATTGACTAAAGTTTTTCCAGGACATTTCTGTTCCCCCATTGTCTCCCCATGACTGAAACCTGATGATCTATGTTGAAAAGTGCACCACCCACTCTGTTGCAAAAAGTCTAATGACATTGCTTTGTACATGCAAAATGATCCAAAGTCTTGTACTTTCCACAGCATCAACAAAATATCAAGCGGACGATGTGGCAAGAAGTATTTTCAATTTCCCAATGTGAAAAATTGAAATTAAGATCAAAACAAGATGTCCTTTTTTCATTGAATCGTAAAATTCCTACAATGCAGAAGGAGATCATAAAGCTAATGGAGTCAGTACTGACAACAATTCACCCAGGTCTTATTTCTGTAGCCCCATGTATTTATCCCACTAGTCCCCCTGACACCAAAGGACAATTTAACGTGGCTAATCCGCACAACTTTGGACTACGGGAGGAAACCAGAGCACCCAGAGGGAACCCACTCAGATACAGGGAGAATATGCAAATTCACACAAATATGCGTGATTGACAATCACGCGAGGCTGGAATTGAACCCAAAAATCCTGCACTGTGAGGTAGCAGTCTAACCACTGAGCTGCCGCTTTTGACTACTGTGCGCCCTCCACCTTTTAAGTATTCTTCTGCCTTTAGGTTACTTTTCATACATGTTACAGTTAATTTTCATTGATTGATCTAAGAACCAATTTTGGGGATCAGTTTGGATGCAGATCAGGATGGATTAAATTGGGAACAGCAATTATTACTGCTGCAAATTGTACTCATTCATAATCTTATATGATCAGGTGGCTCTGAAGTGCAAAGTTCAAATTGAACTTTAGCACCTAATAAATATTTCCTAACAGTTATGATGGGTGGGCTTAATGAATTTCTTTTGCATTCTATTATCCTATTAATATAATGGTAAGTGACTGAAGAGGGTCATAATTTTGTACAACCCAAGTTTAACAGTTGTTGTTCAGTCTACACTTTCTGTTAAAAGGACGTCACCTGCAGCAATTCATTAAGGCAATTCACAACCACCTTCTCAAGGGCAACTAAGGATGGGCAATAAATGTTGACCAGTCAACGATGCTCATATCCCGCGAATGAATGTTAAAAAAATTAATGCTCAGGTGAGTGTGTTCAGTTCAATTCATTTAAAACCAAAGAAAACAAAAGTTGCGAAAATAGCAAATCTGAATCAAGGTCAGGTAAATAAAAAAACAAAAATTTATTATTGCCCGTCAGTCACACAATGATTTGGTTGGTACTCAGAAATCATGCAGCTGTAAAATGTTACATGAAACATAAGCATTTACTTGGAAGGCTCTGCACAGTGATCTTGTATCCTTTATGGACCTACTTTAATGCCTGGTGACGTGTTTCAGTATCACAAGACTTTGCCCACATTGGTTTCACTTTAAGTCAATAAAGCATAATGTAAATAAAGGCCCTAAGTATGCTTACTGCATTATTTTCATAACAGACATGGAAAACTAAAGGATGCAGTATAAAGAGGATGGATGTGAATGAGTCCCTGACACTGTTACAAAGAAGAGCTGGGCAGTTTTCCCCATAGATCTGACCAATATTTATCCCTCTGTGGAGCCTAGTAATGCAAAATTGGTTTTCTAGATTATTAACCATATTTCAAATTGACTCTAAAGGGCTTTGAAATGTCCTGAGGCTGTGAAAGGTGCTATACAAATGCACGACTTTTCTTTCAAGACTTGCATTTGAATAGCTTTTCAGTCTCAAGCAGCAAAGATGCATGATTTATATAGAAGCTTTTCAAAAATTGAAGTTGCATCAGTATATTATACTTAAGGTAGATGGTTTCATGGAAAAATGAAAGGAATTGTGAAATTTGATCCCTAGCTACCAGTAATAATTCTATGAATTTTATATAATAAAATATAATTTGATTTATTCAGTCTCAATAAACCAATGATCCTAAATGTAAACAGAATTATGGAAATTTGTCCTTAAAACACAGATTAAGATTAAAAAATCCAATGTAATAAACACAGAATTGGAGTTTGTAATCAGAAACAGTGCCCTTGGTCAGTCTTTATTTTTGATTCTCTTTTTAAATTTCCCATCCTGTAAACCGTTGTCTAACAAAAGGTAACCAACTCTGCCATTCTATGACCAATCAATAGCAGGTTCTCAAGATACAGGTTCTCAAGATACTTTCTGTTGTACATTTCTTTCTTTTAAAAGTTTGTCCCAGATTTCTTTTAGTCATTTATCCTAGATTCATTTTTATAAAAAAAAATTCCATTGGAAATGTTAGCACATTGCCTTTGGGCTAGGAGTTTTGGAAGCTCGTCTTTTCCTGTTGATCAATTTTGCAAGCAAATGTGGCACCCCAACCTTAGGATTATCTGCAGTCTACATAGCTGAGCACATGAATAGTACAGCAGGGTATGAGCCATTCTTTCCATCAAGTCTGTGCCAGCTGTTTTGAAGTTTGTTTCACTTGCCAGCACTTTTCCAATAGTCCTGAAATTTATTTTCACCTTCAAGTGTTTATCCCATTCTCTTTTGAAAGTAACAATTGAATTTTTCTACTACCTTATTAGGCAGTACATTTCAATACATCTGTAAAAAGAGCTTTCTCATGTTGCCTGAAATTTTACTTATCATAACTCTAATACTGGGAGTGGTAGGTGGACTTTGTGACAATCATTGAATTCCTACAGTGCAGGAGGAGACCATTTGGCTCATCGAGCATGCACCAACAACAATCTCATTCAGACCCTACCCCTGTATCTCCACATAGTTATCCTGCTAATTCTCCTAATATTAAGGGGCAATTTAGCATGGCCGGTCAACCTTATCCACATATTTTTGGAGTGTGGAAGGAAAACAGAGCACCCAGAGGAAACCCATGCAGACATAGAGGAATGTGCAAACTCCACACATAAAATCACCTGAGACCAGAATTGAACCTGGGTCTCTAGTACTGTGAACGAGCAGTGCTAATCACAGTGCCACCATGCCATGCATTTTTGGAATCTAAGAGTACATTGTAGTGAAAAGATTCACAGGTTAATAAATAATTTGATAGACAATGATGTGAATGCCTCCTCTAAAGCCATACCCATCTTTATTACAGCCATCAGGGTGGTTGGTCCCTTAAAGCAGATAATTTTATGGACTCCTACAAATCAGATGCAAATACTCTGATGGATACCAACTCGGAATGTACAACAATAGCCTAGGCCTCCACTCTTGACATTTTTTGGCTTGGGAGTCAGAAGATAACCACTGTGCCAAAGGCTCACTACAGAGTAGGTTGCAACAGTCTTGGATTTGCATAACAGAAGATTTTTAACACAACCTTTGCAAATGAAACATTGCAGGTAACAATGTATATTCAAAAGAGTGACAAGCTCCATTTCTGGAATGCAACAACCATGGTTGGTATCAAATCTGAAATACGTCAGCTATCATAATTTTGTTTAAATCAGAAAAAGTTTGCAATAAAACTGGGATTCTTTTTTAACCAAGAAGCTTTATAGGCTGAAAGTAAACAATTGACAAATCCATTTAAAATAGTAGTAAGTATAAAGTGTTGACTAACTAGACTCAGTGTTGTCTAAGTAGAGTACAATGGCGTTTCTGTCTCATATCAGGCATGCTGCCTGATATGAGGAAATACAATTATGAAGTAAGACTTGAGGAAAAACCTGGTATTGTTTTTATTAGATCAGAGGGGATTAAAGAGGAATTTGATGTCGGTGTTAAAATTATTACAGGGAAAGGGATAGTCTAGAAAGAAACATAAGGTTTCCAGTGATTAATGGGACTAGAATGAAGTGACATTGATATGATTAAATGTAAGGGATTTAGGAGAGAGGGGATAAAAATTTTGCTTTTATTACACAGCATTATGAGGGTGTGAAATGCACAAATGGATTTATAAACTGAAGGAGATAACTTATCAACATTTTAATTAGTCAGATGAAAATAAAAGAAGTGAAAATGATTAAAGAATAGGAGTGACACATAGGATTAGAATTACTGCTTATGTAGAGCATGACACGAACACACATTGGTTAGGCTGAACAGCTTACTTTTAAACTGTGATTTCATATTTCACATAAAGGCATCGTCTGGTTACCATTGGGATTAGCACGCAGGTCTGTCACCATATGACATGTACAACAAGTGAACCTTAGCAGGTCACTTGTCATCAAGTGCCCGATCAAGAGACTGGACATGGGAAAGGTGTGTGGGGAGAGAGGGATACCTTAAAGTGCCACTCCTGTCTTTGCTTCCCCTCTCCCTTGATCCACCACCCCCTCCCCCCCACCACCACCATGAGAACTCTTTGCACCCGCTACCCATTACTTACATGTCGCCTGCAGTTTTCGCAATCCTAGAATTCTGGGGTATCCTGAAAGATCCACAGCCTCTTCAGCAGGGCTGTAAAGCATGAGAGCTGTCTGTTTTTGATTGGCCAGCAACTCTCACTGGGATTGACTTCCATGGCCAGAGTTTTGATTTCAGAAGAAGATCAGTCAATGATCTCACTGTTTAATTGGCATGTGGCTTGGTAGGCCTTTCCAAAAAGAAGCACTGCAGGTCTTTTGTCAGCTCTCCAGCTGACAGGAGAATCTCCCAAAGCCATGACAAGATTCTGCCCTTTGACTGAGAATCAATTACTTAAGGTAGTACATAAATGTAGAATACTAGTTCAATTACAAGTTCATCTGATAGTAAAGTGCAGTTCTAAATTGATATATTGAGCAGTACAGTTGGGTGTGGCAAGAACAGTACAATTTGATTCAGTATTACTAGGTTAGGGTCCTCAGCCCTATTCAATACCCAGCCCAAGTCTAGTGAAATTGTATATATGTGACAACTGGAGTGGACTTGGTTCCGGTGAATGCGTAGAATGTGGAAAGACCTGCTAACACTACATGATTCGCACATAAATAATTACCAGTCAGATAAGGTGCTGCATGAATATAACAAACCAAAAGATCAATACCATCATAGAAAATGGATCGAAGCAAAATTTAGTGAAAGGAAATAAATATCAAACGTTATTTAAATGAAATGTGATGAAGAAAATTTGCTTGAATGGGAAAGTGGATCCTCCTGTTTAAGAATCTAATCAGTGATATTGGACTGAATTTTGCCACAAACATCAGGGGTCTAACAGCTGGGTAATCTCTCAGTTATGACTTTTCATGAAGTGACAGTGTGTCTTCCAGCTGAATTTTATAGGAGGCAGACAATCTGTAGGTTCACATTTACTGCACAATTAGTGCTGATGTTCAGGCTTTGAAGGTAAGAGCTTCAAATAGCATGACCCATTGCAAGGAGATCAGCAGCCTCATGTCTCTAATCAAGAAGAATACAGGAACTGAAGGAGCATTGGTAGTTGCCATCACTGTCAGAGGAGCATCTGAGATCTTATTAGGGCATGACAATCAGAGTTATCCTTCTTCAGGAATTCCAGACTCATCTTTAGAAATTAGGAAGCCAATATGTAATGCTGCCTTAACCTCCTGCTGCACGACGAACACCTCTCATTCACCAGGATGTGGACTGAGTAAGAGTTGAGGGATGGGAGAGGTCATAAACACCAGCAAAATTGCTGTGTTTTTGCAATAATTGCCATTAAGTGGCTCCTTAATTAACTTGATTGCATTTCTACTGGGTGGATTGTCATCATTGCTATGTAGTCCGCTTCTGAGAAGAAGGAGGAAGGAGGATATCGGAAAGCTGATGATGCTTTTAATACAATTTTCCTTCCCCACTCTCATGCAAGGGCTGGGGATATTCTGTCCATTGAGGCTTGCAATAGATTGTGCTTTAATGTTGATACTTTTATTCAAATGTACCAATTTCAAACTCTACTAAATAGTCCTTGAATGAAATGGGTTAAATACACACCTTAGAACACTTATCCTGCAAGTGTGGACAATGTAATGCTTTCTTTTGAGTAGCAGCGAAAGTTCAAGGATTTCACAGTGAGTTTGATCTCACTTGAGTTGGTTATGATGAGTTTAGCATGGTTTGTAGATGTGTGTATGCTTTATACTGCAATGATGATGTTGGCCAAAAGCTACAAGACAGGAAATATTAAAATACGGAAGAAAACTGCCAGTTGAAAGCAATTGGAATTAATGGACATCGTTGCCAAATACTTTAATATTTAGTAGCTTTTCCTCTGCTTCACTAATATGTGCTTGCATCCATGGAAACATTTTCACATTTCTATAATTGCTGTATTATGACAGCATCATGCAAAAGTTTGTAACGCTTTTCCAACCTTAAAATAGTTTTTGACTAAAGCTACTTTTTTTTATAAACAAGACTTTAAGTCGGAATAAAGAGAATACTCAATATCATCTCACCAATTAAATATGTATTTTTGTTCCACTTCTTCCTAAATTCCATAAATCTCTGCTGCTGAATATTTATGAAGTTGGCAGTAACTCACTTGTGACTTTGTTGCTCATGAGTTGCTCGGTAGTCTTACCAAGAAAGTAAAAATGTATTTCACAAGAATATTTTCAGTTTCTCTATGAATTTTTAGATGGATATATAGACCTCCCTCACTGGGAAAGGTGAACTACATTATAAAGAAAATATTTGTGTCTTTTCCTATTATTGAAAAGTGGCATTCCTGGCATTATTACATTAGTGCTGCTAAAACAATGCCAATCTGACATCTTTCCAAATTATTAGTTTTTGGAAACAGAGTGGCCTTGCTTATTTTTGGTTTTACCTAATAATCTAAAATTGATGCTAATGTCATTCAAAATGTTCATTTTGAATTGCAGAAAACCAGAATAAAGCAGATATAATATAAACATGACTGAGATCATTTTGAATGCATTCTCAGCCCATGGAATTTCAGTTGGATGTCAAGCTGGAAGGTTCTTTGTAATCCCAAGGAGGTTGCCTTCTCAAAGTAAGCAGAGAAATATGAAGAAAAGAAATAGGCTGTTCTGAAATATCTGATCCAAGAAAATTATGTGCATACCAATTAAAATATAATTATTTAAAAATAATATAATGATTCAATACTCATTGTGAATTATTTGGAAGATAAGAATAGAAATTCATTGCTATGCATTTTGCAAAATTGGACTTTTGCAGCATTACCTGGGGAAAACTGAACAATAATATGTGAATAAATAACTTAGACCTTTTTTATTCTTACATGGGATGTGGGCATCACTGGTTGGGCCAGCATTTATCGCCATCCTTAATTGCCTCTTGAACTAGTGACTTCCATTTCAGAGGGGACATTTAAGAGTCAACTGCATTACTATGGTCTGGAATCATATGTAGGCCAGATTAGGTAAGGACAGCAGATTTCCTTCCATGAAGGATATTAGTGAATCAGATGAGTGTTTATGACAATCAACAATGGTTTCAAGGTCATCGTTATTGAACTCAAATTTTGTGATGGGTTTTGAACCCTTGTCTCCAGACCTTACCCTGGCGCCTAGTCTAGTATCCACTACACCACTACCTCCCCAGTGAATCAAATTGATTTGCCAATTTTTTACTGTAAATCTGGACACAGCAATATTAATTACAAACTGACTGTGTAAAACCTCTCCATTATGCTGCATACTTTCAGTGTAGCAAGATTGCTGATTAGTTCAGATGCCTGGTCTGTAAATTTTTGGAACATTGTTATCAGAGCAAGCTAATTGGTCTAAATACCAAAATGGCTAGTATCAAAGAATCATACATCTGCTATGTAGTTAGCATAAGCCATTAGCATGAATAGGATGGGAATAGAGGGATATGGTTCCCGGAAGGATAGGGTGTTTTAGCTCAATCAGGCAGCATGGTTGGTTACATGCATGGAGGGCCAAAGGGCCTGTTCCTGTGCTGTAATTTTTGTTGTTCTTTGTTCAATCAGATATGAGAACCTAAAGGAAGTGGTCGCATTTACATCCACCAACTCATACAGAGATACCAGTTCTCCAGGACTACATTGAGCCCCAGCTGCATGGGGCTAGTGACATTCTGCTGCCTCTTTAGCTCCAGGGTAACTTTATGCTGTGGATTCCTTTTTCACATGGCCCCAAGTTCCCATGGTCATATATCCATGCCAAAATACCAGCCACCTAGTCACTTTTTTTCAAGCCATCACCATGAAACCAAGCACAGCCTAGCCCCTTACACCGAAACCACGGGCAAACCAGGAGTTTTATTCCTTCAACCAGAGCCTGTCTTCTGCCCTGAAAACACATTGAAACAAACCCACAATGTAGACTTCCTCACAATACCATGTACAAGGTGCACTGCAGCAACCTTTCAAACCTGTGATGTTTGCCACCTAGAAGAACAAGAGCAGCAGATGCATGGGAACGCAACTTCCTGCACGTTCCCCTCCAAGCCGCACACCATGATGACTTGGAACTATATTGTCATTCTTTCACGTCACTGGGTTAAAATCCAAGATATCCCTTTACCATATAAAGTGCAGCAGTCAAAACAGAGGCTCAACACTGTCTTTGTGGGCAATTAGATATATGCAGGAATGTCTGCATCCCATGAACAAATAAAAATGTATAAAATATTACATACTGTTTGATACCATAGCAATATAGAAAGGAACAGTCCAGGATGATGTTTGAAAAGTGATTACTCTTTCGTAATTTGAAAGAAAATAAAAGTTGACATTTTTCAAAGAAAATTGTTGACAAGAATCATTCTTTTTCTTGTGGAGCAGAAATATTCACCCTGGCACAACAGAAATATTGACGTTTATGTTCGGTCACAGTGTTTTACAGAAGCAGAGAGACCTTCCCTCTGAAATGGGGATGGACTCAATGCTGACATTGAGTAACCTCAATGACTATTTCCCTCACTGACACTGTCATCATGATGATCATAGAACTCATTGAATCTTTAGATAAAATCTAAAGAGCTGGAGAGAAAGAAGTAAGCTGATAATTACACCAACAGAATGAGATCTTTTTTAGTCAGCAATATCATGGGACCAGATAATTCATCCAGCAGTCCGTTAAACATAGTTATGCATTAAAAGAGTTTCAATAATATTGCAACATCTTCATTTTGCCTGTATTGTCTGAGCTAGATTGTTACACTTAACATTTCTATAATGTTGAATTCAGTATTTGTTTTTTTCACAGCCAGAAGCCTGAAAGCCAAAGCCAACCTGTTTTTGACTGTGATTTTAAATGTTCATTAACTATTCAGGCATGGGAGGGGATGAGGGAAAATCATTGTCCACAATCTCAACCATTTTATGCTACTGTAAGAATAGGAGATATCAATAACCTCCTTTTACTTAGATGGGGATAGTGAAAGAGTTTATCCAAGGAAGATACGGAGAGGAGTTTGGTATTCACAGAAAGGTTAATAACACTGCTCACTGTCACCTCCTTTACCCACCCCTGCCCAAAATATTTCAGATTTAAATCAGGTGTTAGAGAGGTCTATCATTCCACCATTTTTCTTTTCCCTCAAACACAAGAGACTAAGATTTTTCCTAACAAGCAAAAGTGGGAAATTGTCTGCATTTTAAAAAAAGGTCTGAAACACCTAATTTTGAATAGCCGAACTAGAGAAGCCAATAAGTTTATAAGTTACATGTTTATTATTTTCCATATCTGAGGAGTGTGTGAAATTGATTGTTCTCACTGAAAACTGTAGGCTGCTTATTCGCTTACTTCATGATTAGCTTGAAGCAGTGGCTGCCTCAGCAGGATGCTTTTGAGTCTACTTTCAGGAAAGAAGAAGTTGTCTGCATGCAGAGATAAGTCTGCCTATTGCAATCCCTAGGTTTAACTAGATGTTGAACAGTAAAAGACGTACTGAAAATTATAAGGGTATTAAGTTCATGCATAGGATTAGATGCTTCCTCGTAACCAAAGAGAACAAAAAACTTAAAATTGTGACATTCATAAGACATGAGAGCTTATGACCTCCAAGGTGTGTAACTACTTTGGGATACACTCCAACAGTGTTACTGAATATATGTGCCATGTAAAGTTATGGGGCTGATTTTAATACATCAAGTAAGCCTGGTGAACAAATAGGTCAAGCAGTTAAAGTTGCTTCAGACTTATTGCAGCATTTCCACCAACTGCCATTTAACTGCTGTTTTGCAAATCAACTCAGGCACCCAACAAAGCTGAGAAAGGAACTCATGAGAACATTAAAATCTGGATCCAATATCATCACCCCAAAAGTCACAAGAATTAGTATGGTACTGAGAGACTGAGCATTAGCAGGTGATAGTCTTCAAAATGCAATCTAAGTTATCAGACTATTGGAATGTGCTATTTCCTGAAGTGAATAGAAAAATAGAAATAATTTGGAGATGCCATTCCTGCTCAGTTTTAGATGGTCACCAGTTTCTAGAGTTGGTGCTCCATTTAAGTGAGGACGATATTGACAAGCATTCCTTCCTTGTGCTAATATCATGTGTTCTATTTTCTTCAGAAGAATGTGGAGATAATGCAGTGCTGAGCACTGGAGAAGAAGCAAAATAGAATCAGGATGGGAAGATAATGAAAGGTAAACCGAATTCTGGAATATTAAGTGCAAAGGAATACTGATGAAGTTGCTGGTTCTTTTATTTTTATTCATTTGTGGGACATGGGCATCGCTGGCTGGCCAGCATTTATTGTCTATCCCTAGTTGCCTTGAACTAAGTGGCTTGCTTGGCCAATTAGAGAGCAGTCAACCACATGTAGGCCAAACCAAATAAGGACAGCAGATTTCCTTCCCTAAAGGACATTAGTGAACCAGTTGGATTTTTCTGACAATTGACAAATGGTGTCATGGTCATCAGTAGATTTTTAATTCCAGATGTTTTCTTATTGAAATCAAATTCCACCATCTGACCTGGTGGGATTAGAACTGGGTCCTCCGGAACATTAGCCCAATTCTGGATTAATAGTCCAGCGATAATACCACTAGGCCATTGCCTTCCCTTCTGAAGTGTTACTGCATGTAATTAAAGAATGATGTCACTTACTGGCATGAAGTTATAAACAGAATCCAATGTGTTTGCAACGTGAAAGAAAAGTGATGCCATGAATTCCTTGTGAATGAATGTTGAAGAATGCTGTGGCACAGTGGTTAGCACTGCTGCCTCACAGCGCCAGGAACACAGGTTCAGTCCCTGATCTGGGTCATTGTCTGTGTGGAGTCTGCATGTTCTTCCTGTTTCTATGTGGGTTTCTTCTGGTCGCTTTGGTTTCCTCCCACAGTATGAAAAAAGTGCTAATTGGCCATGCTAAATTCTCCTTCAGTGTACCCAAACAGGGACTACAGTATGGCAACTAGGGGGTTGTCATAGTAACTTCATTGCTGTGTTAATATAAGCCTTCTCGTGACACTAATAAATAAACTATAAGAATGTATTGAAGACGAGGGAATTTTAAAGATGGAAGGAAGGAAAAGAAGTACTCTTAAAAGAATGATGAAGAGCCATACTGTGCTACTTTCATGAGGTAATTGAACCCCTTTTTGCACTGATGCTCCTGACACTGATCTTCTCAGCAACCTGTACAAGCTTGTTGGACATTCATTCTGGGGACCTCTTGTGGGTGCACTCCCTCTCTCCTTACTGTGCTCCCCATGAGGATCACCACCTCGTTCCTTACCTTGCCACTACCACCACTACCACCCCCCCCACCACCACCCCCCGCCCCCCCCCCCCCCCCCACACACCACACCAACCCCAACCCCCCACCCGGGAAAGCCAAGGAAACATCAGAATATTTTGGACAACCCTGTGATTTATTCTTTACTTTTTTCTAGCAAGCAAATTAGGAAGAAAGAAATGCAAACTTGCTTTACGAGATACATTCCTGCTTTAAATGGGCTGGATTGTCAGAAATTAAACTGTGAAAATGGCTGTTTCTTGGGCTATCAAATGGACAGCCCATCAGTCAATAAAATAAGACCCAGGTTTTAAGAATGTCAGGGCCTCGTGCTGGCAGTGTTCTGTGGGTTTGCCACTCACCTGACCCACTACATATCCAATTCCTGCTCCAGTTTAAACTTGGGGACTAAATCTTCATTTTGTAACTACAAAATCTGCAGCAGAGATTCAAATTGCTGTTGGGCTTTTACAAGTGCAACTCATGAATCATACTGCAGTGGTTTTGCTGTGTGACTCATACTGCAGTCATATGCAATTTCTATTTCACTAAGCATTGCAGTGCAATAGGCTATACACATTATATAATACATTCCAGTCCTTCAGCCAATAAAAGACATTCAGATTTTTCATGATGTTGTGAGCAGAGTAGGTACACTCTACTTACTGTCAGTGTAGATCCTATAGAAATTATAGAAATTGCAGAAGAGATCTGAAGGGCCAAGATTTTGCACAGGATAGTATGAAAATAGAGATGGAAAATGACATGTTATGAATAACAGTTGAATCTCAGGCCAAACAACATTCCATTCTAGCATTCCATGAAGAAAAAGAACCATTTGTCAGATCAGGACTGGAAAATTAGCTCAAAGGCTAAACAATAAGCCCCGTGGATCAGTAAGGCAAAGCTTTGCTAGTTACAATGATTGAGAGATCAACCTCATCTCGCAGAAATAGCAAAGCAACAAGGGACAACAGTAGGATGTTTTGATATTGTGACTTAAAGCTTACACAATAGGTAACCTAAATTCAGTAACACACGTCACTGGAAGGATTATGTAACCATTATCTTACAAACACTAATAAAAGATTAAATTACTATCAGCGAGCGGTAGCAACATGAAGTTGGTTTAAAGAACACACAATGAGTTTACAAGTGAGAAATAAACAGTTATAGGTCGTCAGCAGCATACTAACAATATTAACAACAAAAGACTTGCATATATAGCAAAATGGTAAATGATTCATGGGGTCAAAAAGATCAAAAATAAAGTTTAAAGTTTATTTCTTAGTGTCACGAGTAGGCTTATATTTACACTGCAATGAGTTTACCGCGAAAATCCCCTGTTTGCCACATTCCAGCACCTGTTTGGATACACTGAGACAGAATTTAACAAAGCAAAGAAAGAGATATTCTTGAGGGCCGGTCAAAAAGCAAAGTTAAGAGTGGAGTTTAAGGAGATTATTAAAGGAAGAAGGAGAATAGAAAAGGCATTAGGTCATAAATTATATAGTTCGGTCTTGGGCAGCTGAAAGCATGATTGCCAATGGCAGGACAAAGATTAATTCACAATAGGAGCTGAAGGAACAGAGAATTTTAGGATTGAGGGTATTATTTTTTGGGCTACAGGAATTTTCAGACATAGGGAGAATAAAAGGTTGAATATTCATAAAAAATATCAGGAGTTCTCCCTCCCTGCGTTACTGACACAATTGTACTGCTACTCTGGGTCAGATGACTCAGGATACATATGAGCGATAACACAAGTGCAAACAGGCAAATGACCACCATAGAAGTATTTCTTCATTTCGTCAAACACTTTGATAATGCTGGCATTTATTTGATTTGATTTGATTTGAGTTATTATTCTCAAGCTATACAAGCTATCTTGCAAGCTATACAAACAAACATTATGGGAGCGATTTTACCATTTTGATTCTAAGTGCTGAATCTGGGTGCAATTCTGATCTGACCTGGAAACCTGTTCTCAGCTGTCCCGATATGCACTCAGCCTGAAAAGAAACATGAGTCTAAATCGCGCTGCAGCTCCAATCAGATCCTTCAACTGCACACATGCAGTAAAAGAAAATTTGAAAAACATGTCCCTAGCACATCGCTCCCAGGGCCATAAAAAGTAGATGAAACGGCCTGGGGATGATGCCATACCCCGACATCAGAACTATCACCCTTATCCACCCAAATCCCCTGCTACTCAGACCAATCATGAACCCCCCACTTCACTTCCTTCCACCGATTGCCTGCAGAATGGCAGCGGACCCTTCTGATCCTCCATCAATCACCTGCAGAGTGGCAGCTGACATCCCCTAATCCCAACTCCCCCCCACCCACCAGGGAATGATCTGGCCTCCCTCCTTTCCGTAGCCCCTCCTTCTCTACCAGCGAATGATCTGGCCTCCTCCCGCACCAACAGAGAATAATCGGCTCTCCCTCCTCCTCTCTCCCACCTACCGGAGAATGATTGGGCCTCCTTCCCCTCCCCCTAAACCAGAGAACAATCTAGCCTCCCTCCTCCTCCCCTCCCCATCATTGAATGACTGGGCCCCCCTCCCCTGTCCCCTTCACCAGAGAGCGAACGCCCTAGCTCCCCCTCACCCCCCCTACCAGAGACCATCTGGTCTCCTTTTCCCCCCCCCACCAAAGAGCAATTTGGCCTCCATGCCCCTTCCCCCAGCAGAGAACCGCCTAGCTCCCACCCCTCCCTCCCCCCCCACCCCACGGAAAATGAGTCTTCCTTCAGTCTTCCTTCATGTCTCCCCTCTTCCCCCACAAGCAGGCGATCTGGCCTCCCCGCTCCCCTCCCCCTCACCTCATATCCACCAGCTATACATGTGACCTGTTTTCTCCTTCATTTCCCAACAAAGAATGATCTGGTCATCTTCCTCCCCCAACAACTGATCTGAGTCAGAGAGCCATTGGAAGCTCTGAACTTACCTCTTCAGAAGCTGGAGCACCTGAAACAGACTTTTGCTGAGCTTGTCTGTTTTGCGCCGAATCTGGACACATGAATGTGATGGTAACGGGGAAAATGTAGTTAAGATTGGGTGTCCAGCTCATTAAGTTAATTTAAATGCACACAAATGCATTTAAATTGATGGCCAGGCCTGTTTTGAGTGTGGTTCCGATCATGGCCATTTTCGGGCCTTGGTAAAGTGGGAATCTGCATGGATGTGGATGCAGATCGCGCTATTTGCCTCATGCTTGACTTTACCAAGTTTTCACACCTGAAAATGGGCACAATGCAATGGTAAAATCATCTCCCGCATGCTAAATTACATAAGGTGGTCGCTGCATGTGTTGACATTGTGTTGGTTTTGTGTTTTTGCGTCATGGTTTCAAATTCAGGTCAGTTTTTTTTTAAAGTGTACATTCTGGTGGCAACTTAGGGGTCCCTTTAAGTACCCATGGCTAGGCACCATGTTGACTAGGCAATCCTGCACACAGCAGGCACGATCCTATTTGGATGCTAGAGGCTAGCCAATTAAATTGGACCTCTTGGATCTCATTTTCTACCACAAGGGTACAATTTCAGCCTTCAGTGTACAAATTACATCATGAAAGATTAGAGCTTCACAACTTCTGCTTTTGAACCTTTTCAATGTGATATTTCTGTGTTATTTTATGTAAACAGTAATAGTTTCATTTATTCCCTTTATGTGCACAAATATGAAATGCACACAATGTTTCAGGGCCTCCAAGAAATAATTAATGTGGACATTTTCTAAGTGCCTGAAAAAATAACAACCTGCCTTTAAATGGTTCCTTCCAAAATGGTCTGTCATCCATCATAAAAGGAGGCAAAGATATAGATACCAGGAAGCAAACTTATCTGGCTGCAAAAAAATGTTTTTAAACTTGTCCATAGTGCACACAAAGATTGGTGTTATACATTTCCCTGCTCACTTTTATCTTGAAAGCGTTGACTCTTTACATAGATACAGCTCCAAAAGCACCAGGTGCTCTCCGGTCTCTACCCAAGTGTCCATTATTCATGCCTGAATCTATTGATTTATTGAACATCATGCCCCAACTATTCATATTGGCAAAGTAGTTTATTTTGAGAATGAAATATTGGGCTGAATTTTATGGTCCCATCTGGGAGTGGCTGAAGTTGGGAAATGGGGCAAGGCATTTAAAAGTCCATTGATTTCAGTGGGAGCAGAAAATCCCACAGGCAGAAAATTCCACCTGTTGTTTTTGTAGAAAATGCTCATAGAGCAGTGAATATAAATAGATATAATAGGCTTTTTAAATCCTTAGACATGACTGAGATATGTGCTGTGCTTATTATTCATAGCAAAATATTAACACCAAATGTAAATATTTTTCTGACAACTAATGATATTATGGTAGCAACTGGAAATTACTTTGTATTTTTGGCATTCAAGTTTAAGGGTTGTGCCAGAATAAAATAATAATCGAGAAACTGATCTGCATTTCTTTCTTATAAAAAATTTTATTGTCTTGAACTGTAATATTTGCAGAAAATCTCAGTGTATTGAAGTGAAGAATAAAATAAACAAAATGTTCCATCAAAAAGCTCCATATCAAGCTGTGTGTATATCTGTAGACTTGTGGACCTATTCCTGTGATAATTCAATAAGATTATTTACTGGAGTAGCTGAGCTACATAGGTCAGAACCATCATAGGATTGATCCTTAGTCTGCATTGAGTTAGCTAATCTCAGCTGGGTTGACAGTGGGGTACCGTAATTAATTAGCCTCAGTGCCCCTATGTTAGAAAGAGGAAAAATTGGACCAGTATCCTGTTCCTGATTGCTATCTAGTGGTCTGTGTTGAAATTGTTTTTGCTTGAATATTGGTTGAGGACAGATTTGGGCTCAGCTGTGGCGCACTCAGCGGTCAAATACCACACCAATACTCATTATCAAGATTCAGGCATGAATAATGGACACTTGGGTAGAGACCGGAGAGCACCTGGTGCTTTTGGAGCTGTATCTATGTAAAGAGTCAACGCTTTCAAGATAAAAGTGAGCAGGGAAATGTAACTATAGGATTATGCCATGACATTGTCCGCATGTTCCATAATGCCACATTGAAGTTATCAGAAGCTCAATGAAATAAAAAAAATTAATATGGTGGCATTTTTGGAAGCCTATTCAATACCTTTGTATCCATTAAGGTCACCTCAAAGAGGAGGTGCTACTGTAGGTTTCCGCCTTGTCTTATTTTGACACATACGCTCCTCGCCTGCTGGGATTAAATTGTAACATTTTCCCTGTGGTACAATTACTTCAGTGGAAAAATGACACATAGCCTTCAATTGCACCAAATGTGAAGCAGTAATGTAATTTACATAGCCGTTCTAGTCAAACCATAACAGCTTGTGATTTAAAGCAACATAGAAAACTGCCAAAAGTTGTGTTTTTGGAGAAATTTTAAAAATACTTGGTATCAATGTGGACTGTACACATTGGGAGCATAAATGCTCATGAGGATGTATTCTAAATAGTTCGGCCATATCTGAATCTAACTTGACCATTCAGCTGTTAACGTGTTTTTTACAGCAAAGATTCATATGCATTATATTTGTGTCTTTGGTTTGACACAGTAAAACTGACATATGTTTATAAACACCTGACCATAAATAGTTTGTTATGAAATGAAAAGAAATTCTCATTAGTTTACAATATAATTGGGAGAATAGTAGGGTGTTACAATATTATGCCGACTCTTACCCTAGGAATAGTAAAGAAAAAGGTAGCAAATACGAATCATAAAGTTTACTGATGTGGAATTAGGAACACTAAATTCTAAGAATGAATTGGTTTAAACCTGGTCCCACCTCTACCTTTCGTATGCTCAATCCTATTTATTAAGGTAAAGATAAACAATATCAGCTTCAAAATGAGCTTGGATGATGTTGTGAACCTTTACAGCTGAAATGAAAAATTCAAAAGAAAATTAGTAATCAGTTACATTGCTTTCAGTAGGTTAAAATTTCTACCTATTTTTGCCAAGTGAATGAATATTTGTTACAGTGCTGTCACCCAAATGAATATCACACTGTCCACCTCATTTAAGGATTTTTTTACCCTAGTTTATTCATATTTTTCAAATCTTTTATGTAACAATTACTATCTTGATGTTGATTAAGTACTATGTTGCTGCTATTATCTCCATTTCAGAATTGTATATAATGTGGTTTGGTACAAAAGTGTTCAAACTGCAACACGGTACATTTTTTTTGGTGCATTCAGCTATAGGGAGGGAAGTAGGTGTATTTAATAGAAAGACAAGCAAGGTGCTCATTCTTCATATTTTAGGAAATGGAAACAATCTCATCACCAGTGAGGCCACAAATTGGTGGGTCATGGAGCAAGGAGAGCAGCTTGTGCTGAACAGCTGGGGCACGAGCCAGAAATCTCATTAAAGTAAGCTGGTTCTATTTTTGTCCGGTAATAGAGCTTTAGAGCTTGATTATTTTCAGTAAGGGCAGGTCAGTACAAATGTAGAGCTTTCTAACTTGTGTATTAATCTGTCCAGAAATGTTAGAAAAAAAATTCAGTGTGGCTGATATATAGGCACGCATACACACACAAATATAATTTATATTAATATATAATACATAACATATCCCTTTCTGTTGCTGTTGTGCTAAAACACTGTCTAGCATTACTGATGTGAATACCTATGATGTATCCACTATCTGTATAAAAAAATGTAATTAGATGCTTCAAAGCAGTCTGCACTCAAACATTCACGTCCTAAGCTATTCAAATGTTTCAACATCAGTACAGCACTTTGTAAAGATGTTGACTATGCTATGTTGGATAAACTGTTTTACAATGATACCTGGTGGGATTTTGTTGAATTCCCTCTGGATACAGAGTCGGCAGTATTTGCATGCTTTGAAAATTTAAAACTGAGTCACAGACATGAAATAAACATATCAAAGTGGTGACATTAAGCAATTGCACTGATATTTTTTGTTGCCCAGAAACCAGGGAGACATCTCAAAACCATAACATTTAATTTTTTACCTAATGATAATGGATTTGAATATAGATTGACCGTAGAAAGGGAAAGGCAATCAACAGCACATATGCTGAAAGACAGAGAGATTTAAAAAAATAAGAGTAGAAAACAGATAATCACAGGCAGGGAAACACTTTTTTTGGATTAGTACTCACTGGTAAGCAAAGAATACCACCATGTTATATGCTATTTGTTGAAAAGAAAGTCTATATTTAGATAGAGCTTTACTTTCAGAAATATCTCAAAGTGCTTCGCATAGAGCGAAATGTGCTGAAGTGAATGGACTGTTGTTATCTAGGAACCACAACAGCTAGATTGTGCATAGCACAGAATGAACTGTAATTAATATGTTCACATGGTGTTGGCTGAGGAAGGAATGTTGAAAAGGATACTAAGAAAATATTGTTCTCTTTGTCTAGGACCTCTGTGGAATTTTTCTTTTTTTTTGCATAGTCCGAAGGGATATCTAATGTTCACCTGGTCGCAATTTCAATCACACTCCACCAAAATCAAGCCTCCCTCACAAGGTGTTACTACTTGCAGAAGTGACCAGATCTAAAAGTATATTGATATAAGTGGCCAAGAAAACCAGTAGGAATTCAGGGGAAAGCTTATCCAGAGGGTGATTAGAAAACAGAATAGTTTAGGTGACCAGCATAAATGCCTTAAAAGGGGGAACTAGATAAAGATAGGAGAGAGAAAGCAATCAAATAATATGCTGATGGGGTTAAATGATATTAGTTATTAAATGGAGAAGAGTGGAATCAGCTCCATTCACTTCAGCATAATCACAGGTATGAACTTGTTGGACTAAAAAGTCTATTTTTTTGCTGTAAACATTCTGCAACCCCATGACCGTGAAGAAAAGTGATGCTTTCAAGCCTGAGGCAATATAATATTTATTTATAAAGCGTATAAAGGAACATGGAACAATGATGGAGTTGAAATACTGATCAGCCAAGATCTAATTGAATGCCAGGGCAGATGCATGGAATTGAATGGTCTACTCTTTTTCTTAATGTTCCTATCTGAACCACACAAATAGACAGATAGAATCTTGATTTAAACATACTGCCTGAATGATGGTGTCACTAACATCCTAGTATTTCCTCAGTACTGCAATGTTATACTGAAATCCTAATCCTGCAATATTCTGACTTGTGACTCTTGTAATTGAGGAAACAAATACAAATGAGTGTTGAAATGTATTTCAGATGTCATGATGTAGGTGAGGAAATGTCAGCCTGCGAGTTAAAAGATCCATGGGTTCATTATTGAGGAAGTGCTAGATTATTGGAAATCTTGACTGAGATAGTGACACCTCATCAACACATGTATATTTTGATGGAAAAAAATCCTTGAGTACTATTTGAAGACAAGGAAGGATTTCTACTAATGTCTTAACAAATCAATGCCTCCAAAAATAATTAACTGAATATTTATCTTGTTTGTGGTTTGTGTGGCCTTATTGTGTAAATTTGGCTCTGGTGCTCACTAAATTATTTCATGAAATAATCCATTTGCTGTAAAGCATTTGAACACCCTGAGGATGTGAAAGATGATTATGAAAAGTTCAAGCCCATGCCTAGTTGGAAGTAATTTCATCCTGCTGTGGTGCAGTATGGCAGTTAGCATTCTGAAATTAAATATTTTGGATTACATGAATGTGCAAAATGACATTAGATAAACATATTTCTGTTGCAGTAGAATAGGGCATCTGTACTTGTGTCCTTCTCTACCCATCTCTATTTTCACCATCTTTTGCAGTGAATGTTGATGGAGAGGAGAGAAAATGGAATCTAAGCTTCTTCCAGCAAAAGAAAGTGTTGTGACTAGACCCATGAAAAAATTTCAGAGAGTGAAAAAAAACAAGGTTAGCATATTTATGAAATAGCCTGAGCACTCCCATTTGCTTAGTCATGCTGTCTATTTGCATATACCTTCTGGCATGCGTAAATTAAAATGCGAAGGCCTGTAATGCAGCACAGCATACAAATAAAATGAATGTGATGATAATATTCATAGAAAGCCGTCAAACCTTGATCTTGAGAAAAGTGATTAACCATATCTGTGCTGACATGAATATGGCTCTAGGAATGAGGTGAAATATTATCCCAATTACTGGCAATGCGAAGCTGTCCTTTGCCATTGGTAGATAAAAGCATTAAACAAAACACATTTGGCCTTCTGTGGTATCTATATTTCTAATTTGTGCATGTTACCCCTCCTTTTCTCTTTTCCCTCTGCACACCGTGTTCCTTCCATCACCCTCTCTCCCACCCTCTCCATCACTCGGGCCTCACCACTGTGCACACCATCCTCCCCCTCACCCCAAAAACCCTTTTTCAGCTGAAAGGTGCTATTTCATTTTGAGTTCCAACAGTAATACTCCAAGTAAGCCCATCAGAAAGAATAACACAACCAATACTCTAACTGTAAAGCAATCTCTCCACAATTAAGTAAAATACTGTTGTATTTTTTTTATCAGATTGTTCTGTTACAGGAAGAAGTATGCAATATTCTTAACTGAGTTGCAGTGAAATCCTGATATGTCGCTCTCACTGTCAAGACTCCGAGACAAGAAAGTGATGCGTTGTGCACAAATTGTGCAATAACAACAAGGAGAATAAACATGAATAAAGCAAACATCGTTCTTCAGTGGATATGTTTTGTTAGAGATTTTTTTCTTTACCCGTTAGGTCTGAACTTCTGCATTTAACCAATGTGGTGAAAATAATGACAATGCATGGTACAAGAACTTTTGTCTAAGAAATGATAGTTGGCAGGAAATGACATGTTGTGACATAAAAACGACATTAGTTTAAAAGTTCTGATGATGAAATATACAAGGGGCAAACTTCAATAATCCCTGAAACCAGGCATGAAAATTGAAATGTACAGTACACTTACACCTATTGACAGCAATGCAAATTCAGTACATGGTCTTGGTCTTGATTGCTGTTTCAAATAATTTCAACATCCATCCAGTGCCAGTTGTGCTGATGATTGGCTGGATGCCAGTATTGTGAGTGGCTTGTGTCAATTAAAGCTAACCTGCACTGTTTTAAGTTAGCCTGCACCTCTTAAAGGGTCAGTGTGCTATGGTTGGAACAGGTGCTGGCAGTCTTGTGGGAGCTGAATCTGACACAACTGAAGAATGGCCCAAGGTGGGAGAGACGGGGCTCTAACCTTTTTGGATAGTGCACTGGAGGCCTTGATACTGGAGGAAGAGGATCATATATCTTCCTGCACCACCAACCCCAGATATCTGCAGAGGTTCAATTATGGGAATCATCCCTGAGGACCTGAATGTAATAGTGTAAGAGTTCAATGACCTTAACTGTTTGGTCAAAGTTAGTGAATGCCACCAGATTCATCTGTTCTGGAGTCAGTAATGGGTGCAGAATTGGGAGTGGAGGTTCTGGGTGGGGAGGCGGAGGTGGTGGGGAGAGGGGGAGAGAGGGAAGCAGATTGGATGTGACTGACCACATGCAATCTTTTACTGTCTAGCTCCCTAAATATAGATCTGTGAGGAACTTGCTGATTCTCATGGTGGGGACAGGCCGGTATTTGTCATCTCTGCCATTACTTCATGGGATTGAAGGTCCAGGTGCCATATTTAAAGGGCACCCGGACAGCTTGCACTATTCTTTCTACCTCCACCTGGCCATTCCTCCATCCTTCTCTACTAACCTTTCCTCCCTCCCTCATCCATCACGGAATTTTCACTGCCACCTTCTGGCCTCAAGCATGGGCTGACATTTACAAATGCTTCCCAAGGAGGACAACACAGTAGTAACTCATTATTACTCAAGGAAGAATCTACCTTGCTGGTTACATTCAATCAAATATTCTAGTGAACATTCTAATTTCTCACTAGAGGGAAACTTAATTTGGAGGGGGCCCTTAATTCTGGTGAGCAGGCCACATAATGAGCTAACATGACGTGCTAATGAATGTAAAAAAATTTCCCAACATTGTTTGGCGGGAAGTGAGTCCTGCTTTTAACCTGCTTTTAAAGTCCTGAAAACATAATTTCTAAAGTTCATTCTGCCACTGGGAAACTGAGTTTTGACCTTATGCCAAAGCAAATTCTTTCATCCACCAAGCTGGCAGGAGCAGAAGATTCCACCTTTTATCTTCATCCTGGGATATCCTTCATAATCCCGTCACTGGCCACTACTGCATTCTGGCGCTGCCTTGTCTATTCAGCAGCCATCCATTGGATTGTCTGGTTACTCTTTCTTTCCCTGAGAGCCAAAAGACTCACTATTAAGATTGTGGAAAAGTCAGCAATATGCATCCTGCCACATTACCATGTTCGTTCATCCGTATGAGGTTAGGAGAATGTTGGTACATTGAGCTCCAAAATGGTGCCAACTAGTGTCAAATCTTCACAGAACACTGATGAATGCAACATTCTGCCTGCCCTATAGACTTCTGGCAGTTGTTAACTGTGAATGTGCCAACATCCTCACCAATATGATGTTCTGTATGAATCTTCCAAAAGGTTTTTATCTTTGTCACAGACACCATGCTGGACAACCAATGGCACCTATGGTACCCAAGTAATTGGCGTTGCCATTCCAAATTCATGCTGACTATATCATGCAGAAAGTTCCAGTCTTTATCTCTAACCTATTTTAAGTTAGTCGATCACAATCAGAAGCTGGAGGGGCCCTGTAGTTTGCTGCCAGGATTCTCATTCTTAATTTTGTATCAAGTGACCCAGTGGGAAACTACATTTATGTGAGAATAGGATTGGGCCCAGCTGTGATATTCTCTTTCCCCTCCCACATGGTCAAACAGCTTGCTGACACTTGTTGCCAGTTTTCAAACCTGAAGAATGGCCAACTGAAAAATATATTAGAACTCTGCCAGCATTCATGAGGCGTTGTATGTCAGCATGCCAACACATCAAGGAGAACAGAAAAGATTAAGGAAAGTGAAGAAAAGCATCAAGTCAACGAAAGATTGCAGGAAGTAAAACTTACTGTAAAAGAATGACTAGATTGGCAATAGACTCAATGTACAATATAAAGCATATAAGTTAGTAAATCATAGCACAATTTTTCACTGAAGTATTCTATTTTTATCTTTTAAAAATAACTTACATTTTATGGTTCCTTTGTCTACCTGCCCCAATCTCAGCATTATGCATGGTTTAGTTGGCACCATTTACGCCAAACAGCTAGAAGACTCTGGGTTCAAATTCCATTCCAAAGACTCATGCACAAAAATCTAGACTGACACATGGGCACAGTACTGAGAGAACAATACACTAAACAGAATCCCTTCTGTTCCCTAAGGCAGAGGTAAATGATCCCAAACCCATTATTTCAAAGAGGAGGAAAGGAGGTCAACAAATATCACAACAAATCATCATGATTATATTGCTATTTGTGGAAATTGGCTGTCGCATTTCCTGTATTACAATAGTGAGTATGCTTCAAAATTACTTTGTAAGAAATAGGAGCAAGAATAAATCATTTGGACTATCGTGCCTGCCCTGTCATTCAACAAGGTCACAGCCAGTTTGATTGTGGCCTCAACAGCTTTCTGCCCACTGCCATTACTCTCAACTCCCATGTACACAAAAAAAACTAACTGAACCTTGAGTATGTTCACTATTGCCTTTCTTTACAATAAAGAATTTCCAAGAAATAGCAATTCACCGAGAGACAAAAATACTCCTTGGGTGCGATTTTATGACTGGTTGTGCCTCACTTTCCACCAGTGGAGGAGATAAAGCCTTCAATGGCCTCATTGGGGGGATTTGGAGATCATTAAGGCCTCTCCCAGGTGGCCTTGGGACACTGCCAGCCTGGCAGTGCTCAGGGGGCACTGTGACATTCCTAACAAGCACTCTGGCATTGCCCATCAGATACCGTAATTGTGCCAGGGGGCCAAAGTCTGTGGGGTGGAGCTGTGATGGGGCAGAGAATGGAAACTCCATTGGGGTGAGAGGGAAGGATAGAACGCTGTCAGGGTTGGAGGGGTGGTGATTGGGGTGAAAGGAAGAGAACTCCATTGGGGGGTAGTGCGTGATTGGGAGGGAGGGACAGGAACTGCAGATGAGAATGATTGGTGGGGAGAAGGGGGAATTGTGTAGACGAGGGCGATCTGAGACATCTGCGCAGTGGCTTCCCTGGTGAGCTCAGGTTCCACCTCCCACCACCCCACACTGGCCCCTGAGTTTTTATCAGAGGTTCATTAATTCCTTCAATGATGTCGTTTAAATGGTGGAAAACTCACATTGAAATCTTCACTCTGATGGCCCAAAGTCATCAGTTTATGGAGTGAATTCTGATCTGTCTCTTCACTGAAGTTTCAGAGCCAGTCATATTCCTCTTAACTGATCTTCATCACTTGTTAGATAAGGTTCCTTACACTGGTTTCTCAGGGCTGGATGCTCGTCACTCTCCAGCCTAGGCCTCCTCTTATAATAATAACAAGCAAGTTACATCTAACCAGGTAATCAGTTCTAACTAGTCATCTAAATGACTACGCAGCTGCCATTTGCAGGCAGTTTGTTTATCACTGGCTAACTTGAAAGAAACTGTGGGTTAAAGTTAAGCTAATCTTCACCAGATTTTAGCGTGTGAACAACATTTAAAAACTCAGAACTCTGTCATCCTCCAAATCCTGAATTAAGTACCTTGTTGAATCAGGCCTTCAAGCTGGCTTCCGTGCTGCTATCATTAACTGTGAAGTACTGTAGGATACTCTGAGGTTCTATATGACACTGCTGAAATCCAAGTATTCCTTTTTCACAAATGAAATATCTGACATCAAACATGGGTGAAGATAATAGCAATAGTTATCAACAATACTGTGCATGTCCAGTAATACAGCTCAAATATAATGAATAACATAAAAAAGAATGATTTTGTACACTATCTAAAAATAGAGAAATGTTTGGAAGACAAACTTGTATTCTGGACAATTATTTTCCCTATTAATTCTTTTTTCCACTCCTGAAGGAATTGACTCCTTAGTGGAGTTCAATTCCATTGGCAGCAGGTATCCTTGGGCAGTTTATTCAAGAGCTATTATTTACACAGGTGTTGACGGTGAGGTTCAATATGCATTCAACCAAGGAAGGCATCACATCTGGGCCTGATCCTGACCTTGATCTCAGCTGATGTCAACTGCTCCATTATAAAGGTAAGCTAAAATAATAATCAGAATATATGCCTTGACTATAATTCTTTATTTTTCCCTGACTCAGCAGAGTTTTGCATGACTTCAAGTTTACGGAGAATAAATGTAGCTAGCAATGCACTAATCAAGTCTAGAGGCAACAAAGACATAGATGAGGGTTTCAGCAGAAAATGAGCTGAGATGGGTAAAGTAGAGAGATGTTATGGAAATGGAAAAAGGTGATCTTAGAGATGGCATTAAAGTGAGGTTGGAAGTTCACCTCAGGATTAACTGTGGACCAAGGTTGCAAACAGATGGGCTTAATCTCATCCTATTGCCAGTGAGTGGGGGGGGGGGAATTACTATCTTCTGAATTCCCCTCTCTATTTCATTCACATATGTAGTTACCAGCCTTGGCGATCTTGTAACCATGGACGGAATTTTTCTGTTGTGCCCACCACAGGAATCGTGGCAGGAGGGACATGGACCATGCAAAAGTTCATAGTCCTTCAGTGGGATTTCCTGACTGAAATCAGGTGAGCACAGCTGGAAAATCCCATCTCATGCCTCAGTCATAGTTACCATATCATGCTCATTTACTTCCACTTGTACCATCAATTCATAAACTTATCAATTAATTCAGTTGGAAGAAATTTCTGTTCTTTCAGTGTTAGAATGGAACCGGTAACAACATTGTATAGGATATAATGTGATTAATGGTAACAAGATGTAAGAATCAGCTGATCCAGTAAACCATGGAATCCATTACGGAATGATGTAATGTTCAGCTGACCAGCTGACTCACTATAAATAAGAATTTATGTGCAATTGTGGGGAAGCTTGGAGTGCCCAGGGTGAGACCCCAAGTTTGGAATAATGATGTTTTTTTATTAAGCTCTTTCTTTGATTTATAAGTTAGAGTAAGTTTTGTTATATTTTCATTATCTGTATTTTGAAGAGTTCCTTTTGATGAAACAACTAGCACAGGATGTTGGACAAGTAGTCTGATCAGTAGTGAAGGAGTTGAGATAGGGGATGGTGAGGTATAACTGGATGATGCTAGTGTCATTATGAAAATTAACCTAAAATGAACCAGTTGTCGGGGCAGTATGCATTTCAGAAATATGGAAAGATAGGTCGATGAAAACAAATGAGGGAATGATGAGTGAGCAGAAAGAGAAGCCATAACTAATTCTTTCAATTAGATCATGACTCAATTATACATTAATTCTATCTACCTGCCTTAGATACATAAGAATGGAATGTGAAGGCAATCCCATCCAGAGAATAGCGGAGGAGTGCTGGAATGAGGATGGTAAATGTTGTAGACAGGTTGAGAAGGATGAAGGAGAAAAGATTATTTTTGTCACAGTCACAGAGATAAGTCCTCAATACTGATCTTCCCTGTACCAAAATACTGCCTCATTTTGGTTGCCAAGGTCTGTAAAAAGGCAAGAAAGTAAATTTAGATTTAAGATTAAGAGGTTGTGCTTTGAAAAATGCACGGTCTTCAGATATAATCAGTGTTTGCTTTAATGAACTACAGTCATGGCATAGTAATTAGGTTATTATACTCCTGTACTGATACAGTTATTATATTTGTGTATTTATAATTCATTTCCAACACCCACATGGCCATCTGTTGTGGCTTATTATATGTTATAGACATTCAGCCCATTGAGCATATTTTGACATTCGATTAGATCATGGCTGACCAATAACTTAACTCCATCTACCTGCCTTGCTTTCTCAACTTTTAATGTCAGTTCTTAACAACCTATCTAGGTCAGTTTAAAAATTTTCAATTGATCAACTGCTTTTTGATGTTGAGAGTTCCAGACTTCCACTACACTTTGTGTGAGGATACGTTTCTTGACATCAGCTTTTAATGGCATTGGGTCTAGATTTGAAGTTACACCTTCTTGTTTTGGACACTCTTCAAAAAGAAATAAATGAGCATATGTATGGCAGATGCAATAATATGTGGATAAATGTGAGGTTATACACTTCAGTAGTAAAAATAGAAAGGCAGATTATTATTTGAACAAATGCAAATTGAGACTGGTAGATACTCATCAAGACCTTGGTATCCTCATGCATCAGTGACTGAAAGTAAGCACAGGTACAGCAGGCAAAAAAAAAAGGCAAAGGGTTTGTTTGTCTTTATAGCAAGAGGATTTGAGTATAGGAATAGGGATGTTTTACTGCAATTGTATCGGGCATTCATAGGCCACAACTAGAGTATTTTGTGCAGTTTTGGTATCTGAGGAATGATGTTTTTTCTATAGCGGGAGTGCAGCAAAGGGTTACTGATTCCAGAGATGGCAGGACTGTCACGTGAGGTGAGATGAGCTTGGTCAGGATTATATTTATTGGAATTTAGAAGAATGAGAGGGGATCCCGTAGCAACTATAAACTGCAACATGATTAGACAGGGTAGATTTAGAAAGAATATTCCCAATGGTGAGGGAATCCAGAACTAGGGATCATAGTTTGAGATATGGGTAAACCTTTTAGGACTGAGGTTGGAGAAATTTCTTCACCCAGAGAGTGGTGAATCTGTATAGTTCACTACAACAGAAAGCAGTTGAGGGTGAAACTTTGTGTGATTTCAAGAAGGATTTAGATATTGCTCTTGGGGCTAAAGACATCAAGGGATATAGGAGGAAGGCAGGATCAGGCTAATGAATTTACAGATCAGCCATGATCATAATGAATGGCAGAGCAGGCTCGAAGGATCAAATGGCCTACTTGAGTAGCACATGATTAGTATTGCTGCCTCGCAGCATCAGGAACTTGAATTTGATTCCTGGCATGGGTCATTGCCTGTATAGAGTTTGCACACTCTTCACATGACAGCAGGGTTTCCTCTGGATGCACCAGTTCCCTTCCACAGTCAAAGGATGTACAGATTAGTTGATTGGCCATGCCAAATTGACCGTCATATCAGGGAGATTAGGAGGATAAGTATGTGGGGTTTTGGGGATAGGGTGGGATTGTTGTTGCTGCAGGTTCAATGGGCCGAATAACCTTCTGCATTGGAGGGATGCTATGATTCTACTCCTGTTTCTAGTTTCTGTATGTGTGTATGTAAATAGTTTTTCTCAGCTGCACTCTCAATTCCTTTAATTATCTTAGATACCTCAGTTAGATAACTGCTTAAACTCCCATACACAGGGAAACAGAAGCCTAGTTCGCTAATGTAACCTGTTTACATCTGTGCAATCTGTCCTCATAATTTAACCACTTTCACCTCAGTTTAATCTGGTTACGCTACACTGCATCTCCTCCAAGGTCAACATATCATCCCCAAGGTGCAGTGCCGCAAACTGAATGTGGCATTCTAAATGAAATATAACCACAGCGTTATACAATTGCAATCTACTTTCAATCCCCTTTATATTCTAGTTTCCTTGAGATAAAGATGAACGTTCCATCTGTCTTTTTAATTGTTTCATTGTACTTGTCCACTATCGTTTAATGATTTTTGTGCTTGGACCTTAAATACTTCAATTCTTTGACATCCCATATCTTCTGACTGCTTAGAAAATGTTTTGATCAATCTTTACAAGATTAGTATGGATGATCTCACAATTCTCCATATTGAATTCCATCAGCCACAGTTTAGCCTACACAATTAGGGTAGAACTGAATCCAGCCAGTGGGAATAAGTTCCATGGTGGTGTATGGAGTGGGGTATGCTGCCTTGGAACCTCAATCTGGTTGCAATTTAGTGTTGCAGGGGTCAGTCAGGCAAGCCCCAGCAGGTTGTGTGGGACTCATTGATGAGGACAGGGGGAGAGTTTTCTCTGCAGAGTGTAGCCTTTGTTGCTAGAATTAGGGAGCTAACCATGGGTCGCAATGTCCAATCTGGATGCCACCATCCCATACCCACAGGTATGCTGCCAGTTCCTACTAGGCAATCTCCCCATGTGGAAGCAGGAAGATGCTCTTAATTGGCCACTTAAGGGAATCAGTTGGCCTCTGGATGGGAAGTTGATCTCAATGTATCCGGCCACTGAAATAATGGTCAGAACAAAAAGTTACAACAAAATAATTAAAAAAGACAAATGGCATGATGCAGTCCCAATTGTAGCCAATACTTGGGGAGCAGTTCTGGAGGTTAGATCTCTTTCCTTAAAGGGATGAGAGACCCAACTCCAGGCCATCAACTGTCCGATGAACATACAGTCTGAATGGCGCTCCTAGAAATAGCTGAGGAGGGTAGCCCTAGGCCATCAGGCCTGCCTTTGGGGCCACTACACTCAGTATGAAATTCAGACCTTAACTTATCAGTGTTCCACTGGAATCTTTTGCCCTGATCTACACTATCCATAGACACTCTCCTATGTACCTCATTAATTAGCTCCTTAAAAAATTAAACGAGATTTGTTACAATTACATTTTGTTGCATATATTTCAATGATGTAATTATATATAATTACCTACATTGTCTAATATCTACTTTATGTAGTATATGCTTATTTTTGTAAGCAATAAAAAAAGTTGAATAAGATCAATAGAATGCTTTCGATCACACTTATCATTTGTATTTAGGATCAGAATGTAAAACCCCTTCACATCACCATTTTATTTCAAGTCCATGAGAGCAACGTATACTTTTGCTGACTCAGAAACTAGGATTTAGCTATCAAATACGGTTGCCAATGGTAGTGACATTAATTATTTAGAGGTTATTCCAAAGCTATACAGTACCCAAGAGAGACTCATCCTTTCATTTTGTTTCCTACTCACTCTTTTGAAATGCTATCTCGATGGAAACTACTTACACTGAGCTTGAATTTGAATTAAAATATGAAAGGCTACTTTATAAATAGAATTACATTAAGGCCTACAAGGAATAAAATGCAATCTGCGGCACGACTAAAAAACGTAACAATGTTTGTGTTTGATAAAATGGCCTTTTTGTTTGTAGATTAGTGAAATGTGCCTTGGACAAGTAATATGCAGGTTCAGTGCTGTAAATCTGGTGAAATGTGTTCTGACTGAGCAAACAATGAGATGCACTAAGACGAACAGAAACACTTTACTACACTGCTGGAGTACATTTTCTATTCACTGTTTAATAAATAACAGGGGCATAAAGCACAGATCATCTGTCCAACCCTCTCAGACAGGATATAGGTCACATGAGAAAACAAAAAGAATCAGCAAAATATTATGTCTATTTTATTCATAAGCAGCAATAATTTGCATTTATTTAATGCCTTTACCATAAATGTATCAAAGTATTTCACAATGATAGCAACACATTGGGTCAAAGAAATGAGTATTAACGAGGATTTTAAAGGGCAAGTGGGAGCTGGATAGACATTTTTAGAGGCAGTGTTCGAAAGAGCTGGATCAGAGCGACTGAACGAATAGCTGCCAAGAATGGGCTGAAGAGCAGCAGAAAACATAAGAGCTCAGACCCTGATGAATGAAGAATTGATGATGAGAATCATAGAATCCTACAGTGCAGAAGGAGGTCATTTGGCCCATCAAGTCTGCATCAACTACAATCCACCCAAGCCCTAACCCCATGCATTTATCTTAGCTAGTCCCATTGACACTGAAGGGCAATTTTTCATGGCCAATCCAATTAACTCGCATATCTTTGGACTGTGGGAGGAAACCGGAGCACCCAGAGGAAACTCACGCAGACACAGGGAGAATGTGCAGACTCTACATAGACAGCGATCCAAACTGGGAATCGAACCTAGGTCTGTGAGACAGCAGTGCTAACCACTGTACCACCATGTTGCCCATCCTAGGACAGCGAATTAGGTGGGTGAGTTTGTGGGGCTGGTGGATAGATGAAAGGAATTGTAAAGACTGGAAGTTACAGGGCTAGTGAGGGAACATGAATGAATGAGAATTCTTTATTTGAGCTTTTGAAAGATGAAGAGACAATCTAAGTCAGCTAAGAAAAATATAATGCTTGTAAAGGACTTGGTACAAGATAAGGAGCAGGCAACAGAGTTTTAAATGAGCTGAAGTTTTCAGAGGTTAGAGATTTTGAGGTCAGCCAGAACAGCATTAGAAAATCAACCCTAAAGGAATGGATGAGGGTATATTAGCAAATGGTAAGTGTGAGAGTGCAAGAAGTTACAGAGATGGAAGTAGGCAGTCTTTGTGATGCAAAGGTTGTGAACAGTCTGGCTCAGCCTGAGTCAACGACCTTGAAGAGAATGGAGTAAATCGTAATAGCCCTGAGTTTGTGGTAAGGGTCAAAGACAATGGCTTCAGAATTCTCCATATTTACCAAGTTCATTATTTAATAAAGAGTCCAGTAATTAAAAATTCTAATTGAAGAGGAATAGTTGAAAGTTTACCTGGCTAACTTCAATTAAAACAGTACCTATTCATTTAAAAACTACATTTACCTCTTAAAATTGTAGTCCTTTGAAAATTATTCACTTAAAAAAATTTTTGAAACAAAACCTTGAATAAAACTTTCTAAAAAATTAAACAGAATTAAAATCTGTATGAATGCAAAGGATAAATGTAAACAGGCTATGTAGCTAGCTTTTTAAAAAGAAGTTGTCCAGATCTGCCACTGGATCTAGCAGCTTATTAGAAAAACAAGAAGGTATTCTCAAGCTCTGTGATAAATGATCTATGTTTAGGATGCTTCCCCTATTTTTGCTGATGAACTTGTTAGCATAGGAGCAACAGATGTGTACTTGACAGGAATAAGGAATATCAGATGAACAATTTTAAAAATAAGGCAAATTGATTGACTCCTCCAGGTTGAAGAAAGCAAAGTTTAAATTTGTTCTGAGAAGTATCGATCTATTAATTTTCTGTATTGTTAATAGAACTGCAATATCTTGGATCACTTTCTTTTCTAACTACAATTAATTCAATAGTTGTAAAGTTCTTTTTCTTCTTTTCATATAACCCTAATACTTGGCCTCCCTGGATTCCCTATCTGCGATGCCCTGGAATCCCTGCCATGTAGCTATCCTGCGATTCCCGGGATTTAGTGCCAGGCAGCTCTCTGAAGTGCCTCTGCTGACAACTGCACTGCTGTGCCAAGTGAGCCAAGAGATTTGATTGGCCAATTGCTCTCCAAGGTGGGACCTTCTCCTGAATGAGGGGCAGAAATCTCACTTTATGTCAATCAACACTGGTTAGAGTGTATAATATGGCATTGGGGCTGCTTGGGTCGATGGGGATGTATCCAAGCTGTCCTGGAAATTCAGGTTATTAAATACATCCAAGGTTGAGCTGGACAGATTTTTAATCTTCTAGGGATCAAGGATTATATACTGGGTGGGCGGAAAAGTGGAATTAAGGACACAATTAGATCAGCTATGATTTAATAATTGGTGAAATGGGCTCAAGGGGCCAAATGGCCCTATATGTAATGATTTTATATAATCTACTCCATGAATTTTGATAACTGGGGAAAATAATTTTCCAGTGTAGCTTTAAGTTGTGCAAACCATTGTAAGTAACATTAGAAATTAAAGCTATGTAACCCTGTCACTTTCAGAGAACCTCCAGTCAGTTCAAGTTAACTAATTTGAATAATGGATAAAGCTAATGACAGTAACACTCTTGAAATCTGTGCTAACATCATTCCTTAAATGAGATTTACTTTTTTTAAATGAGTTATTAAAATATTGGAACAGCAAGGTTTAGATTTGAGAACAATATGGGTCTGTATGGAATATGTTTAATTACAGATAAGGATAATTGGAGATTCAGTTCTTTAATGCACAATTTCTAAAAAAAAATGATAGTTTGAATTTAATCAACTGGATTGCAATATGTTAATATTAATTTGCATTTAGCTTATGGGCTACTTGACAAAAGTATTCTCAGGATTTTGATTTCTTAACATGTTTTATTATTCACAACCCACTGTCTTCCTCTAATCCATCTATCCTTTCTTTCTAACAATAGAGAAAACTACCTGCAAACTCACCAAACAGTAACTCAACACCAAATTTGTTCTCCCAGCGTTTGCCAACTTTACCAAAACCAGCAGGCAGAATTCTCCCAGAAAAATTCCAAGTGTCAAATTTGTGGGAAAACTGGAATAATTCACACTGTTTTTTTCCAGTGGGAGTTCAGAGAAGAATCTCCCACACTTTGTGGACAGCAGATGCCACCGGCCTAAATATCATTAAATTTCAGGGGGTGGGACCTATTCAGCATGTTGAATGGGCCGTTGCGCAAGTGCCAATCTGTCAATGTCGAGGTTGGCACATGCTCATGATCCTGCACTGATAGCCTCCCATTTTGTTGGCCAGCTAGATCACTGATCAGTCCTCCACAACCCAATATCTGGATCCTTGACCTTCTCCGGGCCCAATCCTGACATACTCCTACCCCGTCTCAGCCTGCTCCAATCTCTCCAGCACCCCTCTCCCCGATGAGCTCCCCCCCGATAGTTAACCATCCCCTGTAGTCCTAACACCCCCAGCAGACTTACAATACCCTTCCCCCTCTCCCTCAGCTAACACCCTCCTGTCCAGAGGTATATTGAAATGATCTAATTTTGTTTGGTGGGGGAAAGGTGAGGGATTTCTCTTCAATGAATGGGGATGTAGGAGGGGCTTCTGAGAGTCAGGGAGGGGTTGCCTGCAGCTGAGCGTCAATAGTTTCTTCAGTATGGAAAAGATGTAGCACAGCCATCTTTGCGGAGTGTGTTCCTCAATAGGCCCCAAGGATGGAAAACAGTGGCAGGATTGCACAGTCCAAATGGATGTATGAAAGGGAAATCATGCTCAACAAATTTCTTAGAATTCTTCAAGGATATAACTAGTAGAGTTGATGAGGGGAGCCAGTGGATGTGTTTTTTTCAGAAGGCTTTTGATAAAATCCCATGAAAGAGATTTGTGTGTAACATTAAACCTGAGGTTGTGGGATAGTGTAATGAGGTGAATAGAAAATTGATTGGCAGATGGGAAACAAAAGAATAGGAATAAATGAGTCTTTTTCCAAATGGCAGACAATGACTAGTAGGGAAGCTAGTGGCGGACCCTAGCTAATCACAAAATATATTAATAATTTAGATGAGGGAACTAAGTGTAATATCTCCAAATTTGGAGGGGCCACAAAGCTGGGTAGGAGGGTGAACTGTGAGGAGGATGCAAATGTTCTTCAGTATGATTTGGACAAATGAATGACAGATGCAGTATAACTTAGATAAATGTAAGGTTATCCACTATGGTAGCAAAAATGGGAAGGCAAGTTACCGTTTGAATGGCCATAAATTAAGAGAGGCTAACGTGAAACAAGACTTGGGAATCCTCGTACACCAGTCACTGATGGTAAGCATGAAGGTGCAGCAGGCAGTAAAAAAGGCAAATGGTACATTTGCCTTCATAGTGAGAGGATGTGAGTACAGGAGCAGGGATGTCTTGATGTATAAAAGGCCATGTACATTAGAAAACTTAGAAGTTGCCTTAACTATTTTATTTTGTATTGTTGACATAGAGCAGAAAATATAATATCGTTTGAAGCAGTTAGTTAAGACAACATTTTCACAGGAAATCATTCAACTGTAAAAGATGATAAATGAGCCAATATTGGTAAATTGGTAACTCAATGAACTAATGCTGCAAGGTATATCATTGGTCTAACAATGGGTAAGATTGAATCCAGGTGCATAAATACAGAAGCCGATGTATAATTGAAGGCCAATTAATAGCAGTCCAAATTTGCTTTGAAGTGTTTTGAATGTAGAGCTTGTTTTTAGTAGAGGTATTTTCAAATGACCATATTCCTATATTGCCTATAACTGTTGTTTAAATTTATAAATTATTATCCCTGTCTTAAACCTTCCTACATATTTGCTTAGCAGGGTGATGAAAGCAGATTCAACAATAACTTTCAAAAGGGAACTAGATAAAGGTGTGAAATATCATGGCATTTGGTGCAAAACATATTAATATTACCATGTAACATTACTGTATGAATTATACATGCAAATTTTTGAATAATTTTAACTTTAGTATACATTCTTTATCCCAATAATTTCAATATATTGATATATTTTTTAAAGTTTATTTATTTGTTACAAGTAGGTTTACATTAATATTGCAATGAAATTACTGTGACAATCCCCTATGAGTTCATATTCACTGGTAATCATAGAGTCACAGAATCCCTATAATGCAGAAGGAGGCCATTTGGCCTATCAAGCCTGTACTGATTTTCCAACAGATCATCTTACCCAGACCCTAACCCCACATATCTGTTCCCCTAAAACTGCACACGATACTCCAGGTGTGGCCTCACCAACGCCCTATACAATTTTAGTAAAACATCTCTATTCCTCTACTTAAATCCTCTCACTATGAAGGCCAATGTACCATTTGCCTTCTTTGCTGCCTACTTACCTGCATGCTTTCTTTCAGCAACTGATGCATGAGGACACCAAGTCTTGCTGAGTATTCACTTCTCTCAATTTACATCCAATCAAACAATAATCTGTCTTCTTATTATTTCTATCAAAGTGGACAATGTCACATTTCCCACATTATATTGCATTAGCCATGCAGATGCCCATACACTCAACCCATCTAAATCGCGTTGAAGCACCTCTGCATCCTCCTCACAGCTCACGCTCCCACACAACTTTTTATCATCTGTAAATCTGGAGATAATACATTCAGTTGTCTCTTCCAAATCAATAATATATAATGTGAACAGTTAGGGTCCTAGCACAGATCTCTGCAGAACCCCACGAGTCACTGACTGCCAATCAGAAAATGACCAATTTATATTTATACCAACCCTTTGCTTTCTATCTGCTGACAGGCTTCTATTCATCTCATAACATTGCCTGCAATCCCATATGTTTTAACTTCACGTAGTAGTCTGTTATGTGAGAATTTGTTGAGAGCCTCTAAAGAAGTTTTAAAGGAGATCAAAATGAAGGCATGGAAGGTGGCAAGGCAGGGGGATTTAGGGATCAAGTCTCAGAATGTGAGACTCCAGTGGCTAAAGACTTGACTTCCAATGGGGAATGTCAAAAAGGCTTCAATCAGAGGAATGGATAATTGTTGGGCTTTCAGATGTTACAGAGATAGGTGTGTGCATGTGCATGTGTGGATGCTGAAAAATAGCTGTTCCTGCAAAGTCAGCAAAATAACAAGATTTTACATAACCTTATGTTGGAGATGTTGGTATCAAAAGTGTGTCAGCAAGAATGAAGAAATGGGCAAAGCGGCCATGGGGCACAATAACATTCAGGTAGTAGACTTTTGGATGAATTGGAATTTATGGATGGCCAGGACAGTAATTGGATAGACCTAAAGCATTGTTTAAGATGTTAATGGATGGGGAGATGTAGGGACTGAGATGAAAGCAAACGGGAAAGGATATGGAATTGGAAACTCAGTTTTAGGACCAAGTAAGATACTGAGATTGCTCACAACCTAATTCAGCTTGAGGCAGTGGCTAGGCAGAGGGATGAAATTAATGGTGAATTTATGGGATTTGCGACTGGAAAGTTTGATTTGCCCAATTGTTTCACTGGACAGGCAGTCTGACAGTGTCAATGCCAATGACAATGACAATGGGGCAGAAATTTGTTTGTAGAGATTCAAGCAGGACGTTGTAAGATACCCTGCCTTTTGTTGTTTACTCTCAGATTTTTTTAAAGTTTAATTGGTCATGCACCCCCAAAGCATTTGTTTTCAGATTGTATTGTATTCTGCAAAAGTTGAATTTCACAAGAGGTTAGAAACCTGCTGTATATCCCTTACTTTGCAAAACCAATTGCTTTCATGCAAGTGCTTACAAAAGCAAACCTCACCCATTATCCTATGAAATGATACATTTTTGAAATTCTTTCTGGCACCACTTTACGTTTTATGCATAATTGGTAGGGTCATGAACCTTGACTTGTATGAGATTGAATTTTCAAAGCAAGCTTCAGGAGATATTGGCTGGCTTATATCATAAACTTTTGTTCTGTAGCTGCACAACCAAAATCTAGACCTGAAACCAGATGTCAGGTATAGTTTATACACATTCTGTCGTACTGCTGATTTTACAGGAATGAGAATTTCTTAGTTTTGAGGAGGCTCCAATGTTTTAATGAAAGCAGCATTTCTGCATTGCTCAGTTGTTATTTAGTATCAGATTGACAGGCCATAACAGACTAGGAAATCTACAGAGGCAGCTCAGGAATGACAAGATCTGCAACCAAGCAGATAAAAAGCTGGTTGAAATTTAATGCAGACAAGTGTAAGGACTGCATATAGAGAAAAGAGGGCAAAGCTATGCCATAGCTGATATGAAAGTTGAAATTACAAGGATCTTATTCAATATTGTCAATCAGATGCACAATCAGCAATGGAAATTGACTGCTGATCTGAATAGCCAAAATAAGGTTGGAGAAATCTTGCTGAAACTCTGGGCAGAGCATATTCTAAAGGCCTTTGATCACAAGGCAGAAAGTTCAAAGAAGTGGGATTAAAGCAATCCCTAAAATCAGAGGGCTGTGTAAAAGGAATGCTATAGGAACGCAAACTTTTCAAAAGTTCTACCTAGTAAAACGCATGTTTAGGACTAAAATCAGAATTACACCATTCACCACCATCAACATTCACTCTCTCCATCATCAATACACAGTGGCAGCAGAGTGTGCCATTTATAAAAGGCATCTTAATAACTCACTAAGGCTCCTTCGCCTATACCTTCGAGACCCGTGACTCCTCCCACCCAGCGGGACAAGGGCAGCATATGCATGGGAATACCACCACTTGCAAATTTCCTTTCAAGTCGCACAACATCCTGACTTGGAACTATATTGCTGCTTCTTCACTGTTGTGGGGTCAAAATCTTGGATCTTCCTTTCCAACAGCGTTGTGGGTGCACATCACATAGGCTGCAGTGGTTTAAGAAGGCAACTCACTATCACCTCCTCAAGGGCAATTAGGGATTGGCAATAAATGCTGGCCGAGCTGGCAATGTCCATCCGCTATGAAATAATTAAACAAAATATTTATTGTACAATTTTCTGAACGAATATGGAAGTAATAGTGGGATTATTCAAGAACCAATTGAATCCTATGATGGGGTCTTACTCGATGGGTAAGTTAAAATGGGTTAAATGATCTTCTTTGCCTGTATCTACCTTTAATTTGTGCATTTTTAATAATATGCTTGATACAGCTGCAATTATAATGCATCATCTGGAATCAGCCATGCTTTGTAACCTCAACATTTGTGTGTTTTTTTGTAATGATTTGTTTTATCCATGTTAATCTGAGGCTTTTGTTTATGTCAGTCACTATGCTGTGTGGGTGAATAGATCAGCTATTTCACCTTTTGCTTACATTGGTCACACATTATTAAATCTAGGCTGAACAATTTAGCTGAGCTGGTGCTATGAGATTTGCCAATACTTCATTAGTTTTTTTGTCATTTCTGCTGTTAATGTGTTATAGTCTGGTCATTCAGGGGAAAAAATACACATTAAACAACTTGGTAATCAAAATCACACCAAATGCTTGTACTCACTAAATTGCCTGTGTTTCAGAAGATAGCCAATTTGTTTCAAAAAACTTCAATGTAGTTTATAGAACTCTGTGGCACTGAAGCATGTCTTGATGAAAAAGTTCACACAGCAATACCTAAGGTACAAAGATTTATTTTAAGTATCAGAAACAGAAGGCTTAGTGCCAAAGTGTACATTACATGAACAAAATTACTAAAGTCCAGTCTGATGCAATGGACTGCACGAAGCAAATGAATGATTGAAATGTACTCTAACGTTCAAAACAGAGCACCTCTACATACAGAAGTTAGAATCTTCATGAAAATTAAATGGAAACGAGCAGAAACCAGATTTTCAGGTTACTACATTTTAGACAATGCCGCTCTATATTTTACTAAGTGTATTTTAATTAATTTAAGAAGATGGGAATAGTAGTAAGCAATGTTCCCGTATGGGGAAGATTGTAAGGTACTGAAGATTGTAAGGTACTGCATAATTATAGGCCGTGCACGACAAGAAATAGAGGGGCATTAGTATTTGACCATTCATCCCCACAAACCTGCTCTGCCATTTAATTAGATTATGGGCAGAATGTTCTGGCCACGCTCACCTCAAAACTGGTAAATCCCATCCGAGGTCAATGGATCTTTGCAAGGTCCCTCCCCGTCTGCTACGCTTTCTGTGGTGGGCAGGATGAGAAAATTCCACCCTATATCTGTATTTTAGCTGCATCTATCCACCTTGGCTCCCTAATCCTTTATAGCCATGCTTAACAATATATAAATTTCAACTCTCTCCCAACCAGAATTTTGAGTGCCATCTTCTGCCATGTGGTATAATCTGAAACTGTTCATCATGTCATACCCATATTGAATCTTGTTGCCTGACTGATCATTATGTTGTTCAGAAGGAACCATTGCCCAGACATTCAATGACATAAAGGCTCCAATTGCTCATACAGATTGTGTAAACATGTTGTGGGTTCATTTGTTAAATCTAGGCATGTGCGAATGTATATGCGGAGGTAGAAATCTTGAACACATCAGAGCTGTGTGTGTGAGTGTGTGTGTGTGTGTGTGTGTATTCTGTTTCAGCTGAAGTGAAACTGAGATTGGATCACATAATACACTTCCTTTAAAGTGATGGCATGCTGCTCTTCCTTAAAGACATATTTCAACATATAATCTCATCAGCATTCTGACAGAGAGAGTTCCAGATTTTCATTAAACATTGTGAGAAGGAATGATTCCTGGCACCACTCCGAATGGCCAAGTACTAATATTCAAATAGTCCTCATGTTTTGGACTCCCCCGATTTGCTTATAAATAAGCAATTCCTATAATATCATTTAAAATTCTCAATAATGGTAAAGTCTCCCAGATTTGTGCGAATGCAGGCAGTGATTATCTACATTCCTGTACAAAATGAAATTACACCAGATTGTATACTGGTTCCAATGCATAAATTGCATTTAGACAAGGTCAACTTGCTTTGTAAAAGCAAATATTTCCAGGAAAGTCATCATTATACATGAAATAAATGGATAGTTAATTGACAATAGAGTAGATTTAATTACAGACATTAGTGAAATGTTTCCTTGTCCAAAGTAAGTTACTATCAGATGAAGTTAGTGCATTCATCTGAAATAATGTGATGACCCCTAGTTTCTGTCTACTGCAGCTGAGTTGAATTTTAATACCGTAATGTTTAATTTACCTTGTTATGGTGTGATTACTCATCTTTAATGGTGCAACACTCCAGAAAACTTGTTAGAAATTGGGGAAAGTGCTGTCCAGTCTTGGTTCCCATTCAATGTGGTCTTTTTATCTTTTTTAAAATTCTTTTCCTGCTTATGAAAAAGCAGATTTACAAAACACAAATAAACTAACAGATAAAAGCAAAATTGATGATTATTGTGACTGTACCTGTCTCAACAAACATCAACTGTTATTTTACTTGGCCCTGAATAGCATAAAGGTCAATCAGATGAAAATTGTGCTCGATATTGCATTCGTTTTAAGAAGGGGATTTTGCTCAAGATTCCATGCAAACTAATTTGCATATTGTTGAAAATCCTTCATGACTCAGCACAATGGAACAATAATTTAGAGAATATATTTCTTTAAATGGCATTAAAAGTTTTCCTATCTCAATATGATCACTTATGCAGTTATACTAAAAAGGCTGAAAATGGGCTTACCACTTGTTACAATTTTTAATCAGCATCTTGAATACCATGAATGAGTAACCCAATTTTAAATAACAGATTTTTTTTCTCATTCATGATATGTGGGCATCTCTTGCAAAGCCATCATTTATTGTGTGCTCCTAAATACCCTTAAGAAGATGGTGCTGACTTATCTTCTTAAATGACAGGAATCCATGTAGGGAAGGCATTCTTATAATACTATTAGCTCAGGACTTCCAGGATTTTGACCCAGCAATGAAGGATCATGATAAGATTTCCAAGTCAGGATGGTGCGTGAGTTGGAGAAGAGTTTAAAAGTGGCGATGTTCCCGTGCATCAGCTGTCCTTGTCCTTCTAGGTACAGTGGTCATGAGTTTAAGTTTTAAAATTTATTTATTTATTGTTATCACAAGCAGGCTTACATTCACACTGCAATGAAGTTACTGTGAAAACCCCGTAATTGCCACACTTCAGCGCCTGTTCAGGTACACTGAGGGAGAATTTAGCATGGCCAATGCATCTAACCAGTACATCTTTCGTACTGTGGGAGAAAACCAGTGCACTCAGAGGCAACTCACACAGACTTGGGGGAGAATGTGCAGACTTCACACAGACAATGGCCCTAGCTGGGAATCAAACCTGGGTCTGTGAGCTATAAGGCAGCAGAGCTATCATGCTGTTCAGTTTAGGAAGGGCTGCCAGACAAATTTCGGCAAGTTGCTACAGTGAACCTTATATAAGGTACACACTGCCGCCACTGTGCTCTGGTGGTGGAAGAAGTGAATGTTTTTGGTGGTGGATGGGGCACAAATCAAGCAGGTTGCTTTGTAATAGACGGTGTTGAGCTTCTTGACATTTTTGGAAATATACTCAGCACAAGAAGTAGAGAATTTTCCATCATATTCCTCACTTATGCCTTATAGATGGAAAAACTTTGGAGGATCAGGAAGTGAATCATTCACAACAGAATACCCAGCCTTTATAATACTCATGTAACTACAATATTTATGCACTGGTCAAAGGTAGCTTTCAGGCTGTTGATCTTGGGGGATTTGATGATACAATTGATTGTCAGGATTAGGTTGTTTGTTTTGTAGGAAGGTATGGATATCTCTGATTTGACTAACTCTGTCCTGTAACTTGATTGAATTTAATGTACCAGCATGCCTTGTTGCCAGAGAAACTTCAAAAAGATAAGCAGTCTCTAGCTATTCTTACAAATTTAAACATTGTTTATGTGATTGAAATTTTCAATACGGGTGAATATCACAGTTGTTTGTAGCTAGTTAAGCAGTCAAGTTGATTAAAACTAGACAATGATATCAGATTAGAAAACCATTTTCATTTCAGTTAAGAGAGTAAATTTGGTGAATTCTGCAAGACAAATCATGTTGTAAATTGAAGAATATCTGCATTTCCTATTGAGATAGCATTGAGAACTCACTGGCTACATGTAAGGACAAGAGATATCACTGATGGACAATCACTAACAAGCTCAATGAAATATACGGAGATCAGCCAAGTTTTGAGTATAAAGATGGCAATCTGTGAGCACAGTAAGAAGTCTCACAACATCAGATTAAAGTCCAACAGGTTTATTTGGTAGTAAACCCCACTAGCTTTTGGAATGCAGTTCCTTCGTTAGGTGAGTGGAGAGTTCTGATCTCAAACAGAGCATATAAAGGCACACACAGTTTACAGAATACTGATTAGAATGCAAATCTTAAAGACAGTCTGTCTTTAGTCAGTCTTTGAGCACTCATGGATACTGCAGGGAGTTAGGCAAGTTGATCGATTGCACAGAAAGAAGAACCCACTAGTCACTGACCAACTGATCACTTGCTGCTGTCAGTATGTACATGTGAACACTGATGCTTGGTTGTAATCATTATTGATTTTAAGAAAAGAAACAGTTGCATGAAATTTTTGCACCAAGTTGTTCCACCATAGGTCTGAAGTTTAAGTACTGAAATAAAAGTTAAATAAAGTAGTCAAGAGTCTTGGGTTGTTGAAGATAACTACTGCTTGGCAGTTGTGCGACACAAATGTTATTTGCCATTTATCAACTCAAGCCTGAGAATTGCCCAGATTTTGTGGTATACCACATGGAATGCTTCAATATCTGAGAAGTTATAAATTGAACTGGAAACCATAATCATCAGCAAAAGTAATCACTTTCTGACCATTGGGGAAGGTGGGGGCCAGAAGAGCAGCTTGGCTGCCTTCACAATGCAGGCTGCTGTTGTGCAGGAAGGGCAGTGGTGTATCTCCTTTGTGAGAATTTCACTGTTACAAATTGGGGGGGCACTTCTTTCAAGATCATTCCTCAGTAAGCCGTGAATACCAAGCTCAAGTCTTCCGCAAAGCACAGGGTTAGAGACAATCTGGTAGGGCCCAGGGCAGCATGGAATCAGCCCATAAGAAATTTAAACTTAGCGGGCAGTTCCCATGTATGTCCACATGTCAGGACTTCAAATGATGTTAACACATATCTCCCGATTGAAGTCCTATATGCAAAAGTTTGGAGACAGAACGATTTGGTGGATCCTGGTTTTGCTGGTCAAGACATTGCTGGACCATCATCACTTTGTGCGGGGATGTGCAGATGTTGTAACTCTAGTGAAACAGGTTAGCTGGATATGCAGTTAGTTCCGGAGCACAAGTACTAAAGCTGGGAAATTGTTGCAGTCCATGGCTTTCTCTGATTCAGATCAGATTCTGGCGCCCTCAGGAAGAGGTCAAGATAATTATCCACTTGACATTTTGGGCTGAAGATAATTGTAAGCTCAACTGTCTTGTCTTTTGCACTCACTGTTATGTTCTTCCATCATTGAGATTGGGGATGTTCATGGAGTTTTCTGCTATTGGTTGTTTAATTTTTCCACAGCCCTGTAGATGTGGATGTAATAGGACTGCAGAACTTTGTGATCTGATCTATTAGTTATGTGATTGCTTAGCTTTGTTCATTGTATGCTACTTCCACAGTTTAACATCCGTGTATCCTGGGATGCTGCCTTATCAGGTTGGTATCCCCTTTTTTAAGTATTTTTGAAGTTGCTTTTGGCACACTGTCCTAAACTCCTTGTTGTACCATTGTTAGTCTCTATTTGATGTAATAGTAGAGTGACTATTATATCAAGTCATGGGCCAGGACTTTTCTCTTTGGGCGTGTATACTTAGTGGGCCAGGAAGTGAATACGAAATGTATTCCCGGCCAATGTCGGCTCTGCAGTGCAATTTCACGCTAGTTGCCAACTAACAGCCAGTTAGTGTGAAACGTGTGTTGTGAAAGGTGGAGCGCTGCTGGAGAATGTGGTAGCCACGATAAAGGAGGGTGCAGGCTGGCATTTTTAATTTTGCTCCCACAGGGAGACAGCCACTGTCTCAGGGAACTGACCCATGAAAAATAAATATCAATGGAAAAATAATGCCACTTGTGTCTAGGCAGCAAATCATGCACAGACCTTAGTTCCCAGCCACATTAGTTAATTTTATTTGAGTCCTGACCTTCTATCCCACCCTGGATCATGGTTGCCGCCTAAATAAAAATGCTGCTTTGCTAACCTGCCCATCCACCAACTGAAAGGCAGGCAATGTAGAATTCTGGTCAAATGGTGTTTAATTAATTTAAGTTGGCTTCTTGATTGTCAATGGGCGTGCTTCCAACTCTCCCATGTGCCAGCTGACCAAATTACCACACGAGTCGCAATGACATTGGGATTGGGCCCAATGTCTTCTTGTATGTTTTCGCATGCTTCTGGATCGGGTGTTCACCCAAACGTTATACGTAAATCCTGGCCATGATATTACAGATTGTGTTGAAATACAATTGCACTGCTGCTGATGACCCACAACATGCCATGGATGCCTTGTTTTGAGCAAGCAGGTCTGTTCTGAATTTTTCTCACACTGTGCAGAATCAAAACCTGGAAATGATCCTGACATTGGGCTTCGATCCCGAAGGAAAACTTATCTCACTATTCATTTGATGGTTTTTTGATTGCTTGCCTTTGTGGGGATTAATGCAAAGTGATAAGACATAAGAACAGGCTTGTGTTAGATCTGAGCCTGGTCTGCTGTTCACTTTTCTGAACTCACTGCACAGGCTTTTGCGAAACAAGACTGGCCTTTTCTGAGACAGTCTCAATCTTTAGTTCCCTTTATTCAGTCCTGACCTGTGCCCTTGAATTTTATTGTGTGTACAAACAAGTAATCTTGAGATCTAGAATTGAACGACAACATATAGAGCAATGGGCATGTGGAGAAGCTGTAGGCCAACCAAATTATTGGTAAGTGATCAGTTATTTACAACAAATTGAAACCTAAAATTCATGGAAAATGTGAAGCTGGCAAGGTTTATGTAGGGTTACATAAGGTCACATAGGATAAACATCTTCTCTGTAGCCTCTCCAGTGACTTTATTTCAATTTTATAATCTGGTGACTAGGACTGAATGCTACAATCTCAGTATGGTAAAAATTCTAATCAGATTTAGAATATTTTCTCTCTTATCACTTATATCCCTATATCAATAAAGCTCGTTGCTTGGTTTGCATTTTCCTAAACCAACCTTTGGTGTAACTTTTAGTGATTGATGTATTTGTACTCTGAAATCCCTTTGCCCTGGACCCCACCTAGATTTGTACCTTCCAAATAATTAGGAACCTCCCTTTTCTTCTTACTAAAATGTACTATCTCATATTTATCTGGGTTGAACTATTGTAATGTATAATTTAAGTGTGTGTCCTGCTGAGGTCTAAGTATGCATGGCATGCAGTAATAGAGCTGATGTGATCAGTAACTATAAAAGAGGTGACAGATGACACTTTTTGGAGGAAAGTCTTGACCCATCTCTGTATACCTGGTACATTCCTCAAAGTGTGCAGTGTCACATCCATATAAATACAAATTCTTTTCTTTCCACATCTGTCCTCATGTTGTGCTGTTTACAATGATGAACCTACCAGCTACTCCCTGCAAGCATACCAGCCTGTTAATAAAACTGGTGGGAAGTGTAGACATTGTCAAAGGATGGGAGCATGGTTTCTGTAGATTTTGTTCACGAACGTTTGTGGTTCCTTATGGTCTTGGTTAGAGCTGGAGCCAAGCTGTGATACATCTGCAAAGGATTCTTTCTATGGTGCATCTATAAAATTTGGTGAGAGTTGTAGCGGACATGCTGAATTTCCTTAGTCTCCTGAGAAAGTAGTAGTTTGGTGAGCTTTTTTTAACTACTGACTGTACATATGTAGTGTTGTAAGCTCCTAGTTTAAATTTGGAGGAGATTCCATTCCCACATTATGTAACTGATGTAACCAATGGTAGTGCATCATGTAGGTGAATGCCTCATATCTCAGGAGTTGCCATAATGCATTTATAATGAGGCAATTATTCATCCTATAGATTTTCGAGCTTTAACACAATGTACATGGCTAACTCCTAATTGACAATGGGTACTCTGGTGATATGGTTTATACCTCCCCAAGAAAGTCCCAGAGCACTCATATAATGAGAACCATTCACCATCAAGAATATCATTGCACAAACCTCAAGCAGAGTTTAAATAATAAGACCAATCAGGAAGCAATCTGCAATACTTAGCCAAATAGTTCTTCAGATTTGGTGCCTGTTCTGAAATCTGGCTATCAAGACATGCCAGCCATCAGTACCTGCCAATGTGCCAGTGGATCAAGTTCAGGAGCACCAGGAGAGGAGAATGAAGATTGAAAAGGAAGAGAAAGGTGTTTAAGGGCTGAGAGCACTAGAAGCTCCAGGTAACCGACCTGCAACAGGAGGATTTCTCACTGTCATTCAATTGAAGATCGCTCCTAAGACACATTCTCCATTATCAAACTCAGAGCACTGTAATTGCATTGTCTTACTTACGCTGAATGAGAATCCCTCAAAAACTCTACTATCATCATTCAATTCTTTCAACCCCTATCTCATGAAGGTTATAGTAAAAATGATCACTAATTTTACTACTATCCAGTCTCCAGAATTAGTCCAAAGCAAAACAAACAATAAAGATATCAGGACTAACAGCACTTAGAAAAATTAAATTAACACTGGGCGTCTATTCTGCAGCTGCACTTCACTAATCTTCTGTTTCTATGATGCACAGTCAGTCAAGCAGCAACAGTGGTTAATGACTGCTGGGAATCTGAAGAGGACCGTTCAGATACCCTCCAGGGACACTCCTGTGAAGCCGTGGGCTGTGATAGTCCTGTCTCAGATTGCCGCATCTCAGCATGAGTTTCAATAATCTGAGTTTTCTAGCTGATAGGCAACTGCAAAGATAATAGTTGAGTGGTAGAGAGGAAGCAGGAACTTTAACATTCAGAGAGATGTCAGTGAGTCCCTGCTCCATGATTCCAAGGCATTAGCTCGGGCCTTACTGTTCAGCCAGCCCAGTGATCTGCTGGAGGACAAATATTTGGACATCCAAGAACACTGTGAGCAAATTCATTTCCAATGAGGAGCCCACAGCCCCAGTGGGAGGTGCCTGTAGCATTTTGCTGATCCATGGAAAATGTAAAGAGTTCAGTGGAAGCTATTTGGGCTCTTCTATGAAAGCTGCTGTGACTGCAGTGAAAGCTCTGACCAGAGTCATCGAATACTGCATGACCCTGAGTTACTAATTGGAATTGGCCAACCTCTTCACATTGGACATAAGGGAGTGACATTTTATTCATTCATGGGATGTGAGCATCATTGGCTGGGCCAGCATTTGTTATTGTCCATCTCTGAGGGCTTTTAAGAATCACATGTAGGCCAGACCAACTAAGAATGATAGATATCCATCATTAAAGAACAATGGTGAGTTAGATGGGAGGGAATTTTATGAACTCATCGCACCTGTTTTACAGTGGAAAAATGTGGTAAAATCGGATGTGATGTGATTAGCGTCCATTTCCATTTTACCAGAAAAAGCGACCAGGAGCTCGTCCAAAATGGTCGAAATATCAATTGGAGTTTTTTGCATTCATCACAATTAGTCTCTAACACGGACATATTTATCCACAGGGTTGCCAGAGGAACCTGCATGTTGGTGTCAATGGGGGAGACCCCTTAATGTACTGCTACTGAGAAAATCAAAACTCAAATAATTCACTGGCTACAGCAGGTAGCATGCATTGACAGCGGCTTACAGCATCTCCCATGAGAAGTACTGCTGTATGCTCTGTTTCTCAGAGACATGGCTCGCTCGTGCTTCACTGGACCGCTTCTCAATTCACCCCATGGACATATAGCAGCCCCAGGCAAGGCTTCCTAATCAACACCTCATTGTGCCTAGACAGAGCAACACTGGCAAGTTTCTGCTCCCCACACCTAGAACACCTGACACTAAAATGGGGCTCTATTACCTTATGCAGGAATTCACCTCCGTTTTCCTAATGACAAATTATATCCCACCGCATCCAGACATGAAGATTTCACTGGACAAAATATACACCACCACAAATAGCCTTGAGACAAAACAATCCGAGATCTTGTTCATTGTGACAGGAGACTTCAGTCAAGCCAAGCTCGAGAACATGCTATCAAGTTACCACCAACATGTCTCTTGTTCCACCAGAATATCCTAGACCACTGCTACACAAATATCAAACATGCCTATCGCTCTATTGAGCACCCACACTTTGGCAAATCAGACCACAAGGCTGTGCTCCAGCTTACAAGCAAAAACTGAAATGGGAGAATCCAACAAAGTCAAACAATGTTGGTCTGAGGAATCAGAAGACTTCTGCTTAGAGTCAGTGGACTGGTCAGTATTTAAAAATCTTTCAGCCAGTTTGAACGAGATGCCACTACAGTAACTGACTTCATTAATAAGTGTATAGAAGATTATGTGCCAAATAAGCAAATCCATGTGTTTCCCAACTGCAATCCATGAATGAACAGGATTACCCACAGCTTGCTGAAGTCTAGGTCTGAGGCATTCAGGTTAGGAGATCCTGATCTATACAAGAGAGCCAGATATGACCTAACGAGATCTATCAAAGCAGCTAGAAATATTCTAGCCCACATTTTCAAAGATTAAGTACATAAAACTGGAAGTGAAAGTTTGCCTGAAAAACAGATCAGCAACTCTCCCATTTTCATGCTAGCTGGACACTTAGAAAAAAATCTTGTAAAATTCACCTGATCGGTTTTTACAACTATTGTTTCGTGGTATTCAGTAGACTTTTAATTCCAGAATTTTAGATTTTTATTGAATTCTAATTTCACCATTTACGTTGGATTACTAGTCAAGCGACAATACCATGGTGCCATTTTCTCCCCTGGTTGCTTATGCAATTGCTCTGCATTAAGCAATTGGCCCAGATAGAGGCAGACTCCTCCATTGCCTGTCCCTGCCACAATGGTGCTGTACAATTATGCCGTGTGTGTGTGTGTGTGTGTGTGTGTGTGTGTGTGTGTGTGTGTGTGTGTGTGTGTGTGTACGCACACGTGTGTGTGTGTGTCGGGGTGTGTGTGTGTGTGTGTGTGCACGCATGCATGGTGCATGTGTGTCTGTGCATGTGTGCTTATCAGTGTGAGTGAGAGTGTATGTGCATGTATGGCTATGTGTTGTGTGGATGAGTGTGTACAGTCTGTGTGACACCACACATAATCAAATAGCCATGACAGCATGGAGTTCCTCAGATGAGTGCAGTGGGGTAGGTTATATGAATGACAACGTGGATGAACTGAGTTGAAATTGTGCTGCTGGTGATGGTACAGGTCTTTAATTCATTCATGTGCTGTGGGCATCGATGTCCAGGCCTGTATTTGTTGCCCATTCCTAATTGCCCTTGAGAAGGTGGTGGCAAGCTGCCTTCTAGAAGTGCCGCAGTTCACAGTTACTCAGAAGGGTGTTTCTGAGATCATATCTTATTTTAACCACATATCAAATCATTATATTTCTTGCAGCACTGGAGCCATGTCCTGGGAGCAGTGCTCCTAACTGTGATCTCATCTGTAAACTCCTCCACATTTCTTTACAGTTCTTAAATTATGGAACTATTTGGAAAAAAATCTATTTTCATATATAACATTAACAATCACTCGCTCAGAAATTATTGAAGAGAAAGTTCTCTATTCTGTCAAAAGTGAGTTCCACTATTTATCATTCAAAATGTTATCTTTCCAATATTCAACATACTTTTCTGAACATTAGCTACAACTCTCTATTAGATTATTGAAAATGACATTGCTCTGGAGATTGTTGAGCTTGACAAAGCTACTGTTTCTGACAAAATAACAGCTTGGGGCTGAAAATCAGAACTAATATTTCTGGTAAGCATTTAGTGGTTGAATGAGCAGTGCCATGAAATGTCTGGCATTACGCAGAAAGTTATTCAATGAGAAGATGACAGTCCTCATATGTACTGACTCAAAGAAACATATGAATGATATTCTGTTGCCTTATTTCCCAACATTCTCAAATACATCTCACTGTTTTTCACCATGAAAGAAAATCAATCAAATATAATGTACTTATAAACCATTTTTCACACTATAGGAATGATTTTGCCCTTGCATTCGCTGTCAGTGAGAATGGCCTCGTGGGTGCAAGGTATCAAAACATGATCCTTGGCTGTGAGAACACATTTCCCAATTTTCTATGCCCCACACTGATGACATAATGAGGTTCCTACCCAGAAAGGGGGAAAACCTCATTGTAATACATTTGAAAGAGTTTTAATATAATTAACGATGATTCCATAGGGATGAGTTGGCATTGAAGGGAGAACTTGCAAGCATGAGGGGAGCAGGCTTTGAGGGGTAGCAAGCATTCAGACAGGAACTTGCAGGAAGAGGGGCTGGAGGAGAGTGGGCTCTAAGGGGTGAGTGCTGCTGATGCTGTAGTGGTGATCGTTGACCGTAGGAGGGTGAGAGTGGGGAAAGCCACTGATGCTTGTGCCATGTAGGGGCGAAGCAGATGGAGCCCCTAATATCTTTATGATGGGATGGGTGGATGCTGAGGGAGGTTTTAACTCTCTGCTGATCAGAAGACACAGTGGCACAGTAGTCAGCAGTGATGCCTCACAGTGCCAGTTATCCGGGTTTAACTCCCACCTCAGGTCATAGTATGTGTGGAGTTTGCATGTTCTCAATGTGCCTGTGTGGATTTCCACTGGGTGCTCCAGTTCCCAGTCCAAAGATACGCAGATGTACAGGTTAGGTAGATTGCACATGCTAAATTGATCCTAGTGTCAGGGGATTAATGGGATAAATATGTGAGGTTACAGGAATAGGGCCTGGGTGGCATTGTGGTCGATGCAGATTCAATGGGCCGAATGACTTCCTTCTCCACTGTAGAGAATCTATGATTAACCCTTTAAAGATAGTACCCTGATCTCATGGAAACATTCTAGTCCAGCCAGACTGACAGTGCCCCCCCTCACCACATTTTTCTGTCAAGCAAAAAGAAAGAAAGGTCTGAAAACTTGGCTGCGCATCTGGAGAGATACACTGCAGTTTTCAGACAGAACCTGATATTCTGACAAATTAAAATTCTGTCCTTTGTCTTTCTTTAAGAAGTAAGAAGTAAAAATATATTTATTCATGCATGTGAATGATAATTATATTGTTCAGCTATCTGCTTGTTCACTGAAAGCCATTTAAAGGGAAATATGAGTCTAAATCAATGTGTTTAATTCACAGTAATCTCTTATTTTTATAGCTAAAACTATAAACAGGGAAAGATAATGAACTCGTGAGAATCTGATTTGTACCCTTTTGTACAAGTCAAGTTAAAAGGATCTTTATTCACTATAAAATGAGGAAGCATTCTGAATGAAAATTACTCCCTAGACATGCCTTTCATGCGCACGTGAAGTGCCATTATTCAGTCAAGGAGATATTATTGATTTTTGTTTGTATAATGCACTTAAATGGATCATCTTAGCTCAACTAGAAACACTTTCTGAATCAGAATGTTGTGGGTTCAAGAGCATACAGTCTAAATTTGACATTCAATGTCATTATCAGGGGAGTGCCACACTGTCAGAAATGCCATTGTTTGGGTCCGGATACTCATCTGTGAGAGTGCATGCAAATGTTTAATGAGAAGATATGAAGCACGAGGAGTTCTCCTGATTTCTGGATTTTGTGATTAATATTCCTCCTTCAATCATCATCATTCCCTCCAGGATCACCTAGTCCATTCCTCCACTATACCCAACACCTCCCCTGTCACTCACCTTCCCATGCAATCACAAGGTCCAAAAACATTAATTCCAAATTAAGCAGTGTTTCACTTGCACCTCTTTCAATTTTGTATATTGCATTCACTGCTCCCAATGTGGTCTCTTCTACATCAGAGAGACCAAGCATAGACTGGGTGATCGCTTTGCTGAGCACCTTTGGTCTGTGTACAATCAGGATTCTGGCTTTCCGGTTGCTTGCCATTTTAACACAGAACCCTGCTGCCATGCCCACGTGTCTATCCTTGAGTTGCTGCAATATTCCAGTGAAGCTCAATGCAAATTGGAGGAAACAGCGCCTCATCTTCCAGCTAGGCACTTTGCAGCCTTCCGGTCTCAACATCGAATTCAACAACATCAGATGATTTGTTCTATCCAACCTCGCCCCCTTTGTTTTCATAATATTTTACTTAATTTTTTTACTGTTCTCTACCTTATATTTCTTTATTGTCTTTCTTCATTTTTCTTCCTCCCATTCTTTCCCCCTACTTTATCCTCCTTCCCTTACCTTTTGTCGCTTTTTGCTTCCCCATTTCTAATTTTACCTCTATCCCATCATTTCAACCCCCCACCACCCCTCCCCCACAACATTTTCATCTGTCACAGCTCGTAGCATCTCTGCCGTTTGGCCATTCACACCCTTTATTCTCTCTGTGAACAGGCATTAGCAGTCTTTTCCCCTGGTTTTTGTGACTAAGGCTCATCTTTCTACGACTCATCCCTCACCCTGCAGCATAAATATCTCCCACTTTCTATGCCTTTTATCTTTGACAAAGGGTCATCTGGACTGGAAACGTCAGCTCTTTTCTCTCGTTACCGATGCTGCCAGACCTGCTGAGATTTTCCAGCATTTTTCTTTTGACACCACTATCAAAATGTCTTGGACTGGTCATCATTGCTCTTTATGGGACCTGTACTGTGTGCCAATTTGCTGCTAGGTTTGTCTGCATAACATGCATAGCAATATTTAAAAAACAATAGAAGAATACAAATTGTTAGCTTCAATTCCACATCTTAGAATTGTGAATTTAATTCAGATTGCAACATCAGTGCAGTGGAGGATGCTGCACTGTCGATGGTGCCATTTTCTAAATGAGATATTAAAGCAATGTCCATCCTGCCCTTTCAGGCAGACAAAAGGAGTGAAGTGGTCAACATCAGTTGCAAATAATAGACTGAATTGAGACTCAGCCATCTATTTTACACTGGAGACAATTTTTTGTTTGAAAGACAGTGAAAAGCAAGCTGTTGTGGGCAGCACAATGACACAGTGGTTATCACTGCTATCTCACAGGATCCAATTTCAATTCTGGTCTCGGGTGACAGTCTGTGTGGAGCTTACAAGTTCCCTTTGTGTCTGCTTGGGTTTCCTCTGGGTGCCCCGGTTTCATCTGACGGTCCAAAGATGTGCGGGTTAGTTGAATTGGCCATGCTAAATTGTCCATGCTAAGTGTCAGGGGATTAGCAGGGTAAATGTAAGGGGTTACAGTGATAGGGCCTGGATGGGATTGTTGTTGGTGCAGGCTCGATTGGCCAAGTGGCCTCCTTCTGCACTGTTGGGATTCTATGATTCTATAATTCATTATCAGCCTGGTTTGCACTAGTGGCATTGACCAATTTTCAGACCCAAAATATCTCATGGCGCTACTCAAAGAATTATAGGATGTCCTGGCTGCATCAAAGATAATCCAATCATTTATTTGATTATTGTCCATGGGAATGTGACATAACCCAAAACTAGGGGTCATCAGTATAGGATAAATCCAATAATGAACTCAGGAGAATAATTCCTTTTTTTTCCAGATGAGTGCTAGAACGTGGAATGTTTGTAATTCTTGACATAATTTGTACAAAGGGTGATGGTGAGTCAGCAACCTATTTTAGATCTTTCTCAGTTTCCTTTCTCAATTGAAGTTAAAATAAATTTAAATAATTAAAGGGAATTGAAGTTATTTTCATTAGAGAGAAGAAGGCTAAGAGGTGACTTAATTGAGACATATAAGATGATCAGAGGGTTAGATAGGGTGGATAGTGAGAGCCTTTTTCCTCAGATGGAGATGGATAACACAAGGGGACATAGCTTTAAATTAAGGGGTGGTAGTTATAGGACAGATGCTACTGGTGGGTTCTTTATTCAGAGGGTAGTAAGGGCATGGAATGCCCTGTCTGCAGCAGTTGTGGACTTGTCAAGTTTAAGGGCGTTCAAATGGTCAGTGGATAAGCATATGGATAGCATTGGAATAGTTTAGGATAGAGGCTCATAAAATTGGTTACATTGGTCGGTGCAACATTGAGGGCCGAAGGGCCTGTACTGCTTTGTAATGTTCTATGTTCTACGTTCTATGTTCTAAATAAATATTGAGAGGAGTGTAAAATGGGTCATACAAGGATAATGGCCTGAATTCTCTGACCTCTCCAGCGGCTGGGATTTTCCGGCCCTGCTGCAGTGAATGGAGTTTTGGCTGAGCTCCAATTTCTCCATTCTTGCTGGCAGCGGTGACAGGGTGAATAAGATCGGAAGGTCCCGGCCAACATCTACGTTGACGGATTTTAAAACAAATTTTTTGGTTTTAAGCAGCATCAATAAAATAAACTAAATCATTTCAGAAATGGCCATAGGCTAAATAGATATAATTCATATCTCAATTCACTTAATTAATATATGAATAAACAATCTCTCCTGTTTATTCCTCATTTTTCTTTACTGGTGCTGTGTACATAAAAATGTACTATGAAACTGATTTCTCCTAAATTCCTTCCAAGCTCAGTGAACCTGACACAAATCCAGTTACGGGGAGGGCTTTGTTTTTATTAGATTCACATTCTTGTTTCCTGTCATGCTGATTGCTTCTTGGGTGATTATAAAAGAAGATTCCTGCCTGCAGAGATTAACCCATTTTTTATAGATTGTCCCCTACACAGGCAGGCACATGCTAAGTGACACATTCCTTTCCATTGTACTGCTATTTAATGGAAGCAACTGCTTCAAAATAACCAAAGGCGAGGCAAAAACAATTTAGCTGTAGTGCCTGTCAAAATATCATTACATTTAGTCATAATTTCTACCAATTCAATCACATGTATGGAACATTGAAGAGATCGGGCTATTTGTTTCAAAGAATGATTCCTTTTCTTGCAGGCTGTTGCCTGAAAATCAGAACAAATTGCAATATGACAGAACAAGGTCGTAGAACACTTGTTTCTCTAAAGCAAAAATTTAAGATTTAATATTATGTTTTTCTCTGGGGTAGATCATAGAATTCCTAGTGCAGAAGAAGGCTATTTAGCCCATTGAGTCTGTATTGACCACAGTCCCATCCAAGTGCTATTTTTATAACACCTGGTTATCTACCCACATATAACACCCACATATCTACCCTGCTAATCTGCGGACACTAGGGTCAATTTAGCATGGCCAATCAACCTAACCCGCACATCTTCAGACTGTGGGAGGAAACTGGAGCACCCAGAGGAAACTGACGTTGATACAGGGAGAACGTGCAAACTCTACACAAACAATGATCTGAGGCTGGAATTGAACCCAGGTTCCTGAGGCTGTGAAGCAGCAGTGCCACCTTACCACCCCATACATAAAGTTAAACTTGATATAAAGTTAAACTTGATTGACGTGAAAAATATTAAAGACCTTTCTGTATGCTTTGTAGAGTTGAACATCTCTTTGAAGGAGTCAGACTGACTTTTACGTTAATATAGAAAAGATGGTTAATATAATAATTACCTCATTTTTAGACATTACACCAGCACTAAGATCTTTATATTACTGTCTGATACACATATCATTATGGGTGTTTTAGATGAATCAATGTCAGAGGGGCAGTCAATGGTATCTGCTGTATGGTATTATATAAGGCAACATAATTGAGCAGTGTTAAGAGCATCATAAGCATGCCTTGAAAGTTATTCAATAAACTTCATGCTTAAATATAACATCACATTTTTGCAAATTGCTGAAAACTACAAAAATAGGGTTGGTGGGTCACAGGGAAGCAATAATTTATTTTTAAATGACCTTTGCTTTACGGTCCAACATGGGTGTATAGCCATTTGTACATAATTTATCTGATTGTCTGATTACCCTCAAGCAATATACTAAATATTTCTTCTCACTTCTAAGTAGTCCTTTATTTCTTTCCTTCTCATGTCCCAAGGATAGTAATTTACAATTGAATACAATTTGACAATGGCTGCAACCCTCACTATCTTGTCAAATAGTTAACTTGGACAATGAGTGTCTGTAGCTTATTCAACCACGGAAATCATCTCATCTTTAAGTGATCCTGATGTTCACATGTCAGCATTTTCTAGCAGTAGTCATAAACTAGTGATTAGCAGTCCCTTTCCTATTTCTGATTTAGCCTAGGGACTTCGAATTTGTTACACCTCAACATTGCTCTCACAGTCAACTCAGTACCGAGCAAGGATTGATATATATGATTCTGATGGTCTGTATGATTCAGTACAATAACAATTGGATTATTGTTAACTGTGCTAACAAAAGAGCTTGTGGAAGATATTCTAAGTGAGATAGCTTAAGTAAAAATGTTAGTGAGACTTAATGAATATAAATCTCATAAATGGTTCACTTATCCAACACCATTCTGCGTTGAAGTAAATATGGGAAGGGGGTTAGTGAGAGGAAAGAGAGATTTTCTTGGAAATCTAAGAAAAAAGGAATAAATGTTTATTAACCAACACCCAAATTTATTTACAATAGTGATCACTCATATATGCACATAGACACAAAAGAGATAGCAAGCACTTAGGTCTTAGGAGTTTACAATTTCACTACCATCCAGTCTTTCTCGAGCTGCAGTCTTGAAGTGTTGCAGGCCTGTCATTTCTTTTTGGTTCAGTGAAGACGTGGAGGTTGGAGGTTTATAATAACAGATTCGCTGTGGCTTACTGCTTACAGTAACAGGTTTCTGGCTTATTTCCAGTCAAAGTGCTGTCGAACTCCTATAGTGAAAGTCTGACCTTGTTCTTCAAATCAGCAGGTAAAGACTGGTCCCAGTTCTGTGCCTGCAGTTGGATCCTGGACAGGTTTCTTTATTTGCTGGCCTGGATCCGATACCTCTGTCTCACTCTCTCTCTCCCTCTCTGGCTGATGCTGCTCCAGAAATGTGTCTTAATAAATTTTCCTTATCAAGACCAGGTTTTTATCATGTGACCATAATATTTGTTTTCCACAGTTGAAAAGTCTCCGATGACTTGGGTATTGCCACACAATAGTGTTTGAGTTTCACCTATTTGCATCTCCTTGTGATATAATGGGTTTCTTCTCGCAATTAATCGGTTTAATTCTATTCCATAGCCTTAGAAGAAGATGGAAGGTCCATTGTGAACAACTGCAGATATTTGGACAATAGCAGCCATTAAACCACAGGAAATGTTTGTTTCATTTTAATGTCTTCTTAATGAAATGTCATGAAAGGTTGTTTGTATTGTCACATCCTGTTCAGACAAGCAAAATAGCTTCTAACCTCATGTTGTTTCATTAGGAAGGCATGGTGGCACAGTCTGAAAGATGCACTGGTTAGGTGTGCAGTAGCCATGCTAAATTCTCCCTCAATGCATTCGAACAGGTACCAGAGTGTGGTAACTTCACAGAGATTTTCACAGTAATTTCATTGCAGTGTTAATGTAAGCCTACTCGTGACATTTACAAATAAACTTTAAATATAGTATATTGGCAAAAAAGAAGAGAAAATAGGTCTCCTCATCTCCCAATTTCATTTTGTGTCCATTGTTCATTTTGTAAAGTGTCCAAAGACTATAAATCCCTGAGAATGTGATAACTGTCAATAGAAACTGGGTCAACCTATATTTGGGTAGGTGGTACAAGAACACATGTCTACTGTGGCTTCAGTAGATGTGGCCGCTGAATGTTAAACTGGACAGTATCAGTAGAAGTTCCTTCACTTCTCAGTGTTGATTCAGAATGATTCAGAAGCTCAAAATCTAAATATCGCAGACGCTAGAAATCTGAAATAAAAATGAAAATGCTGGAAATAGTCAGAAGGCCAGGCAATTTCTTTGGAAGGAGAATGTGACAGAACTAAAAAAGTTAGGGCAAGCATGGAGATAGGAAAAGTGGGAGCGAAGGAAGGAAAAGAAAATTCATGGCCTGTGGAAGGCAGGAGAGATTCAATGAACAAATGTGATTGTTTAAGGTAAAAGGAAGTGGTAATGGGGCAAGTAAGGCACAAAAAGGTGAGACTAGAAAATACATAGACGGATTAGCAGAATTATCACCAATAGCTTTTTCTCAAAAATATAGGGGGTCAGTGGATATGATATGAAATTGTTGAACTCAGTGGTTAGTCCGGGAGGCTGGGAAGTATCTAATTGAAAATAAGATGCTCTTGAATCTTGCATTGAGCTTCATTGGAGAAGTGTGAGAGGCTGGGTTCTGAGTGGGAGTAGGATAGGAATAGAATTGATGTTAGATGTTCAGTTATAATCTTATTGAATAATGGAACAAGTTTGAGGTGCTGTGTGGCTTACTCTAGCTCCTATTTCTTATGTTCTTTAACAACAAATCCCTTACAACAAAGACTAACATACCATTTGTCTTCCAAATTGTTTGCTGCACCTACTTGTTAGCTTTCTGTGATTCATGTGCAAGGAGCACGAAGGAAGTTAAGAATAGATGAGAAATTCCATCATACACCTAGATGGATTGCACCAACGGTAAATAATTTATCAAGAGATATTGACATAGATATCCATCAATAATATTTCATTAACTGTGATTTGTTCTGAACACCATTTCAAATTGTATTTTCCTAATGTATACATGAATAGCATGCAGCTTAAATCTATTTGGATAATATAAATTAGCAACTCATCAAATGATTGAAAAATAGAATAGAAAAATCAAGATGTCCAATATTAGTTAATTGAAATTGTTGCATCAAGAAAATGAAATCATTGTTCACTCAATAGGCTAAAGGTCAAGGATTTAAGGTTAAAGAGTCAATCCTCAAAGCTTTTGTGGGTTGGTTGAGCTGCATCTCCCATTATGATGGCAGATTTTCACATTAGATTACCCTTCAACTATATTTTGTTATAGATTTTGGAAACTATGACTAGATATTTTGCTGCATATATTTTACTGAAGCATTCTAAATGGTGTGAATCTATGTATCATTGCATTCTGAATGAGATAGTATTCTGTTGGAAATAAGATCTCTCACTCTTTAAATATAAAAAAACCAATCGCTTTTTAATGAGGAACACTATGTTGTTAAATCTCCGAAGCACCAATCTGCTCTTTATCTTTGCTATTGTGCTGTGGGTCTCTTGGGAGAGATGTAGAATCTTAAAAGGCTCCAGTAACTTTGCATTGTTGCTTCAAGGTAACGGTAACATTGTCCCTGTTTTTAGTTGATTTAGCAAAAAAAAACTACATATCCTAACAAAAAAGTTAATATTCAGCAGCAGTTCAAATAGATGTAATTCACAGGTGAAATGGTCCACAAATTATCAATCAGCTCATGCTGCATTCACAAATATTAAGAATTATTATTTTATTAATTCTCAGAATGTGGGGATTGCTAACAAGGCCAACGTGTAATTTCCATCCCTGTTCGTCCCTGAGATTGGGGGTGGTGGTGTTGGAGGGGGAGGGGTGTCTTCTTGAATCGTTGGAGCTCATTTGGTGAAGATATTCCCACAGTGCTGTAGACGTTGGAATTCCAGGATTTTGACCCAACAGTGATATATATTCCAATCAGATTGGTAAGTGATTTGAAGGTTAACAGGTACATCATTTGCCCTTGTCCAACTGGATGGTGAAGGTTACAATTTTGGGATGTGCTTCCAAAGGACCTTTGCCAAGCTGCTGTAGTGCATCCTATATTCCAGCCACCAATGCTGGTGATGAAAGAGGCAGATGTTCAGACAAGCATTCCATCACACTCTTGCTTTGTACCTTGTGAATCTTGGAAAGGTTTTTAGTTGGGGATCTATTCACTGTAAAATACCTAGCCTTTCTCTGGTAGTGATGGCACTTATATAACTGGTCCACTTGAATCTCTGATCAATGATGGGCTCCAGAATGTTGATGGATGTGGAACCAATGATGATAATGCCATTGAATGAAAGGGAAGGTGATTCAGCTCTCTCTTGTCAAATAATTACACATGTCGTAAGAGTGCTACTTGCCACTTATCAGCCCAAATCTCAATGTTATATCCTTGTAAGAAAACAAGGTCCCGATGGGAGGAAGCATATTAACAACATTCGTGCTCCCTAACATGGTTAGGTTCATCGCACAGACTACAGCGTGTACACAGTTGTCATTGTGCTTGATGTTATTGCTAAATCTGTGTCAGTGGCTGTTTTCATTTGTTTTGCTGTGGTTACTAAGTGCTTGGGAAGTGCATGGAAAAGGTACATTGGTGTTATGTGTTGGAAATCACACTGAATTTGAGGGTCGCAGTGTTGGCCCACCCACTGGCATGAAAGCCAATGGCAATTCTGCTGCAGCCAGTGAATCCAGAGAAGATTAAATCCCACCTCAGGGTTGTAGGTGATCCCACTCCAAGAGTGGGAGCTAATCAGATGGCCAACATCTCTTCAGTCTCAGCAGCTTCAACCGGAGTGGTGGCCACTGCTGAGTAGCAGCAGGCTCAAGACCCAGGACCAATACTGGATGTTCGCAGAAGAGATAGGTGTGACAGCCTCACTGAGAACAGTCAGCCAGGCCCCCAGTAATATGGGATGTAATGGAGGAAGGGCATCGGTGAGAGCGAAAGGAGGCAGTTCTTCCTGGGAGGTCAACATTTGCCAGTGGCAATGTCCTCCTTGGAGAATAGGGTGCCCAAAATGAGAATTCCACCCACTCCCTCCCTGCCCAAAACCTGCAGTCCTGTTGGCCTCGAGACATGACAGAATACAGTAGTAGTGAGATGAGGAGCTTAAGTGGCCATTATAGAAATTCCATTTGTCTAGGAGCAGAAAGGCTGATCTTCCATGATCAAAGGACTTTCCATGGCATTCCTTCCTACCATGTTTAGAGTGGAGGGCATTAAATGCAACCCATTGAGATTGAGTTCAATTTGGCCCACATTGCAAAAAGAGGAGCTGAAAAGGGAGAAAAAAAATAGATGAGTGTACAACATCAAGACCCAGTGCTGGTATGGTCCTGTTAGATTGTTGACCTCCATTCGTTTGGCAGCAGAAGCATGCTGCCTGGCAGCAACCAAAAAAACTACAGGGAGAAAAGTAAAAGCCATTATTTTATATTAAAAGAGTTGATATTGGACATATGATTTTAATTTTAATTCAGGAACATACTAAACATTGGAAAGACCACAGAAATACATTGAATTTATTCAAGGCTCATTCTCTGAACATCTAACCAGTTATGGTTTTTCAAACAATTTCACATGAAAATTATGAAGTATATCATTAGAATTTCCACAAATTTATTTTGGAACAGGAATAGTTAAGGCTACCTCATTGAATGTTTTTAATTCAAGGAATTAAAGGTTATAGTGAACGGGTGGGTAAGTGAAGCTGAATCTACCAAAAGATCAGCCATGATTTTATTGAATGATGGAGCAGGCTCAGGTCATATGTCTTACTCCTGCTCCTAGTTCTTATGTTTTTATAAATACTGTGACACGCTTTGTTTAGTCTGGAATTTTCCTCGACAAGTTGTTTCAGTCCCACTATTATATTACCCATCATGTATTAAAAAATCTAATTGTAGATCTGCTGAAATATTTCAATTCAAGAAGTCCACCACTAAATAAAAAGTAACTAATTGGCATTTGTATCAAACTTTAACCCGTGCTCAGAGCATCCCAAAGCACTTTACAAACAGTTGATTACTTTGGGGAGCGTAGTCACTTTACCTTGGTAAGACTCTGCAGATCGTCAGTGCAGGATAAGGTCGCACAAAGAGCAAATGAAAAAATGGCCAGACAATTTATTGTTGCTAATTTGTCTAACCTCCACTTCAACAATTCTCTGCTCTTCTTTGAATTTACCATGAAATCTTTGCATCCACCCCAGTGGGCAGATGGAACTTTGGTCTACCATACTGTTGGCAGGATTTTTCCTGATGCCAGAAATTCCCTCCCGAGGTCAACCACCCTTTTGCTCATTCATTGAATTCTTCATCCCGCCCATGATGATTCCTACAGCAGGCGGGACTGAAAGATTTAGGACTGTATCTGTGTTGAGGGTTTTCTTCATTGAGAGTTGCCACAGTGGATTTGCTCATATATTTACATGCAATCTGTGTCTATTGCAGGATGGATTCAGAGTATAGATGGAATTTAGTTATTCAAAATTTGCATACGTATCTTTACATTGCCTGGTTTTGCAGGCGTGTACATGAATACTGCATCGCTGACCTGCATGAAAGGGAGGACAAGCAAAATACAATAAGATTGGGATGAAAGCAAATAAATGAGGGTAAATGAGGGTATGCTAGAGATATTAGCGAGTAGATTAGCAGAAATAAGAGATGGCTGAGGAAGTGGGAGGTAAATATGTGGGGCAGATTTTCCCATAATTTGTCAGAGTTATGCTCTGACTGAAAAGCCAGGGCGGAATTTTCCTATTCCACAGAAATCATAGCGGGCAGGGCATGGGCCATACAAAGATCCATTGACCTCAGGTATGATTTTCCAGTCTTGGGGCGAGCACAGTTGGCAAATCCTTCCTCCAGTATGTATCTCTCCAGATACACTGCCGACATTTCAGACCAGAACCAAGATTCTCGGATATCATATGCTCCGTCGCCACCTCGAATGAGAACAGAGAATTTGGCGCTCAGCCAAAACTCCATTCACAACAGAGGGACTGGAGAATCCCTGCCACGGGTGAGATTGAAGGATTCTGCCCCAATTCTTGAGCTACTATGATAAAGAAAATAGTTTATGCTGTCAGCTGGTAAGGCTCAGTGGGTTCTGATAGATCCAGCAAGGTTAGCTTCACAGAGGTTAAGGCACCATCTTTAAAAGGAATATCAATCGGAGCTGACATTTAACTCCATCCGCCCCCACCTCACCACAACTGTGGAATTACCAGGGCCTCTCCGTCACTCATAACAGCACAATTATCCAGGGCTTGCCCTGCGACCCCCCACAAACTGCTGCAGAGGCATTGCCACCGCTCCCTCCTCAGTGTCTGCTCAATGTCCCTCCCTCAATGCAAGTTTCTGCTACTCCCCCCACCACATAAAATAAGCCTTCCCCCAAAATTGGCCCCCCAGAGGGCCTGTCCCTGGCACCGCTGACATAGATTGAGAGTGTCAAACAGTGCCGGGGGCTATGCCAGGGAGCGGTACCCAGTCATATCACTCTTCGCACCGGGGCTATTGTAGCCTTGGTACCCCGGTTTAAAATTTATTTGTGTCACAAGTAAGCTTACATTAACACTGCAATGAATTTACTGTGAAAATCCCCTAGTTGCCACACTCTGGCACCTGTTCGGCTACACTGAGAGAGTACCTAACCAGCCTGTCTTTAGGACTGTGGAAGGAAATTGGAGCACCTGGAGGAAACTCACGCAGATATGTTGAGAATGTGCAGACTCCACACAGACACTGATCCAAGCTGGGAACTGAACCCAGGTCCCTGTGCTATGAGGCAGCAGTGCTAACCACTGTGCCACTGTGCCATCTTATTCCCATGTTTATAAAGCTTTTGTGAATGTTGGTGAGATTTAAATGTTTAATTGGGGAGGGGAGGGGAGGGGGGATATTGGATGGGGGAGGTGGATCATGCGGCACATAGGCTCTTTAATAATATGCAAATCCATTAACGCGTTGTGTCATCGGTGAGGGGTGGGAAAAATCAGGAAACTGGATCTCAGTGTAGAGAATATTTTTTCCTGACTCTTGCTAGATTTTACGCCCAGGTGACCATTCTCACTAACGGCAACCACAGGCACAAGGTCACCCTCGCTGAAATACAAACTCATCTTGAACTAAATGATCACTTTTACATCAAACAGAATCTCTCAGATTGTAATTCAATCTTTAACATGTACGAGTGCTTGGCAAAAACCTTTTTGAAGTAAAGCCTTGACAATTAATGTTTCTGTTTGACTCCTGTAAATTAGGATTGTGTAATCTTCATTCTCGCTCTCGGAATAAGAGACTATTTTCTTGTAACACTGTGATAGCGATTCTCCCATCGCAACCGGCAACTTTTCTGGTAAGTTGGACTGGGAGATACACCTTGTTGGTCTTTTTCCAGGATTTACCCATAAACAGGAAGTGCATGCCCATCTACTAGAGCCAGAGAAAGTTGGAATCCAGACCGTGCTGGAAATCAGTGGGAAAGAAGTAAGTCATTTGAATCTTTTTCTAATGTGGTTTAAATATGTTTAGCGTTTCATTATCGGGAACTTGCCACCTTGAATCTCCCACCCCACTAGGATCACTTCATTCTGACAGGGTTTTGAATATCTCCCGACATTCAGGGAACTAGTGGAGTACCCCGCCACAATGAAGGGGGGTGCACTCGGGGACCTTCCGGGGGTTGGGCGGTGGTAAGGCTGGTGGCCCCTAGGCATGGACACCCTGGCAGTGCCAGCCAGTGCCTCCTGGCACTACCCAAGGAGTAAAGTGCCCATGCCCAGGCGCATCTTGGCACCGCATTGGGCATTGAGTAGTGCTGAGTGGGGGGGGGGGGACCCTACTGTAAGTGGGGTCTAAACATGATCACTGGGGGCTGCCTCTCTGTTTGGCAATCAATCGGGGATGGAGAGAGGATAGCGATTGGGATTGGCCGTGTGGAGAGGGGGAATCACCACTGCTGGGGAAGTGGGGGTGGGCTGGACATCAGGCAGCGGGATGAAGGGTGGGGGAGAGATCAAGACTGGTCCGGGAATTGTTGTGGGGGTCGTGATCGGGCCGTGGGGTTTGCTGGAGGAGCAACAGTGCAGGGGTCCCAGGCTGGCCAGTAATTGAGCAAACAGAGAGACTGACAGATCAAGGCCACTGCGCATACACAGAATTTTGGAGCTGTCAGACTCTGGCACGAATCGGCCCTGCCCCCTGAGTTTTACGATTGGGACCTCTGCAATGCACAAGATGCAGAGATTCAGGTGTGAAATTCAACTGAGGAAACAGTCATGATCTAGAACAGTTTTCCCATCAATTCAGCTCTTCTGGGAGAATAGCACACCCTCCCCCCGCCGTATTTCCAATCTCAAAGGCACATCACAATGGATATCTAACATTAGATACCCATTGTTCATCATCATAACTTGCCCTCTAACTCATCGATGTGATTGTAGCATTTTGATTATTATTATTATACCCTTTTTGAAATCTCTCAAAGCTCTCAATTATGTAGAATTAAGGCATCAATGTTGGTGTATTTGTTTATGCATGATCTGGAACACAATTAATTATTCAATTGTTAAGTTCATAGCAAGGTTTCTGGCCACAGATCTTTCTTGATATTGGGGGAAAAAAATCTCACATAACAACTGACCCGAACATCAGGCTGACAACTCAACCCACTAGCCCGCAGAATAAAATAGTGAACCAAGATATGCATGACTGTAGTGGCCTTTGCTTTGCTCCTATGCATTTTCCTCCTTAATACGAGGAGAAGCTACTTTTGAGATGAACCTTTGTTCCACTTAATTTATGTAGAGAACTGTAGCTGGAGGCTGTGCTGTGGTAAATGTTAATAATAGCATAATATCACTGCTGATATAAATACGCAATGACAGTAACATCACTCAGTGCTTGGTCGCTTTGGAAAAATATTTTCCCTTAAAACTCCTAGGCCGAAAAATAGACTTGATATCACCTTTAGAGAAGTGCAGATATCTCAAATGTTGGCTGTCACCAAAGGTCGTGAAAAATTACTCCCCAAGCACCCTTTGCAGACATGGTCTTCTAGTAAGAGTCCTGCTGCCTTTTCTGACCGCTCTCCTGCGTGGCCTCTGATTGTTCCCTTCAAGCATGCCAAATGCCAAATTGGTAAAGATATTTATGTACATGCAGTTACTGCCACAATGATGTCAATCACCACGGGTTTGATACCAGTGCTTCTGTTTTTGAGCTCTGTACTCTGGCCTGCACCTTCTTAACATGGTGCAGTTCAAGTTGTTGATCAACATGAAGGAGAACCCCAACCTCTTACCCCACCACTATCACTTACACTTTTAAAAAGGATCATCAACTTCTTACAGGTTAATTCCTGACTGATTCAACATATTTTAGGTGCTTTCTATAGGTGTTTCAAAAGTGTATGGAGTGCTGCTGACAGGCGCTGAAGCACTTGCTGACTTCAAGACTTCCATACAAAGCAATTGCTCCTTGATAGGAGTACCTTAGTAGACCATTCTTTTGGATTCAGGTAAAATTGGGAGACGGATCAGAGGCTGAATGGATCAGGGAAAGCTGTTAGCCGAGGGAGTTAGAGAAGGAGGAGAAGGGCTCAGGAATTTTCAGGGAGCAATCCTCACACTTGAGCCTCATTAATGACTAAATCTGAGTTGTCTGTTTTGGGTGTCCTATCATATGCTCCAACCTCAGAGAAGAATAAGGACAACCTTGCCATTTGTGTAGTGGTGGGGATATTGCTGAAGAGTAGTAATCTAGAGACCCAAGCTATGCTTAGGGGCCATGGCTTGAATTCATGGCAGCTGATGGATTTTGAATTCAGCTAATAAATCTGAAACATAAAGCCAGTCTCAGCAATGGCGACTATGAAATGATCATCAGTTGTGGTGAAAACACATCTGGTTCACTAAAGTCCTTTGGGAAAGGAAATTTGTTGTCCTTAACGTGAATGCAGATCCACAGAATGAAATTTTTATATCCCACCCACCACATGAATTATAGCAGGCGATCATGCAAAAGTTTGTTGACTTCGGGCGGGATTTTCCAGTCTTGGGACCAAGCATGATCGGAAAATCCTGCCCACAGACTCTTAACTGCCCTCTGAAATGACAAACTGTTCAGTTAAAAGGCAATTAGGAATGGATAATAAATGCTGCTCTTGCTGGCAACACCCATCTACCATCGAAAAAATTAAAGTGATCATGGCTGTGAATTTTTATGCATCTTGCTCCTTTCAGGTTGATGTTAGAGGTAATAGAGATATTTTGCATTCTGCAGTTGCATAAGGTAAGGAGGGATAACTTCATCTCTTGCCAGAAAGAATCAGGCAGGGTGAACACAAGGATTAAAAAATTTTCAGGCTTTTTCATGGTATGGGGGTGTCATTGAATGTATACATGTTGCTCTGCCACAAGACAACTCTGCCATGAATGACATTCCACTTCTTCAATGTCTGCCGGGTGGGTCAATATCCAATATCCTAGCCGCAATCCTGGTACTTTCATTCTGTGGCGGTCTGCTGCCAAGTGTAATTCAGCGATCATGGCATAGCGATAACAGCAGATGACATGGCTCATGAGAAAGAAGAAGAGAAGAAGGAAGGAGGGAAGATGCAAAAGAGGAGGCTGCAAGTGAGATGGCCTCTTTTTGGCAAAGTTATGCATGAATAACTAATTCAAATGCAAAACCAACAACCTCTACCCAATTCCTCAATCATTAGAAATCCCACATTCTTACTTTCTCCTTGTCACAGAACATTACATTATCGTTCTGGCTCAATACAGAAATAAAATCCAACACAAAATAGACATTCCAAACCAAATTCATAACATTGATCAAGCCATATTTCAACAAAATGAAACTAATCACCTTACTGACTCCCATTGTCCTGCCTTCTTTGTGTTTCAAAACTCCTACAACGTGCTATGCCATTGACTGTATTGTGCCTACTGGAAGGCTGTTCAATGGGGAAGATTACAACTGATGTTGCAGGCCTACCTTGAGCCATTCTGGGCCGAGAAGGTCTGGCAGCAAACTGAATTGGCTAGGATTTTCCAGTCCAACCAGCAACTGGCATCATTGTGGATGGATGGGAAAATTTGTAGAGTGGCCAAAAGATTGATTGATGAGCATCGGCAAAATGTTTCCATCCAACGTTGCTTGTGGGACTGGAAAATTCTGGCTGCTATCTTGGCATGGGTCACAGCCATCTCAGCTGACTGGCTGGCAGGCAACGGAAAGAGTTCAGGTAGAATGGCAGAGGTGTGAGCATGGAGACCAGCAGTTTTGTAGTCACTGCCATTCCCACTCCCATTTCCGGTGGTGCCTCAGCAATCTTAGTCATCTTTTGGAGGACAGGTTGCTGGATGTGAGACCCAGCAAGCTCTTTTGAACACCGGGACTGTACCCAAGATGATGGCAGCCTGTAGTTGCCTGGCAACAAGTTAACCTCTCATGGCATCAGTCTGGGCTTCTACTGCAGCATTGGGTAGAAGACTCTTCCACTGAAATGGAACCTCGGGCATCACCAATCATATGTGGCATCATGGTTGAATTCACAAATATGTTAATAGAGTGGACCACCTATGCCCAGGCTAAAAAGAAAGATGGATCCCAAGTTCTGCACAAAGTCTGTGCCAAGCTGGTGCCAGACTTCTCCAGCCTCTTTGATATTAAACACAGATTTTCTGGCAAACTTCTCAACATTCCAAGTATTGAATGTGTGGACTCATCAGCCTTCTTCTGTAATTTCACAGTGAAAGTGTTCATTTGAGTCTTTTACAGCTGAACCCATGTGCAATCTCACCTTCCAGTCAGCTGGCATCTGCACTATCCCTGCTGTCTATCCTAACTGCAGCATACTAATGCCTGATGTCTCACCACATACACATCCTGATTCTTTACTATCCTCTAAGACATGTCCAATATAAGTATCTGAACTGGTAGCTTCAAAAGTGAAGTTAAACAATAATGACTGATTACCATTGCTCTCTTGTTCCATTGCCTAGTAAAGTTACACTTTCTGGGTGTCTGAAAGGAAAATGTATAAGGGTAAGGTTGCATTGAAGAAAGGGTGGGATGGGGGGAGCAAATAAAACGTGCATGTTTAGACCATCTGCATTACCACTTGATTTAACAGGAGAGATTATAGATTGAGGGGAGCATGGGATGCGTATTATGAACATATTATTATATTCAATGGATTCAGGCCGTGGGGATGACCATTGCAAAAAAGACCAACAGCGTGTCATTCATACTTGTGTCCCTCTGGTCATTCCCTACTGCTTCTGGCTGTCTATCACCTTCTACTGCGAAGCAAGGGAAAGAGTTTCAATGAGTGTCATATCAGCGTTAAATAGCTGGCAGTGTGTGCAAGCTGTGAGATGAGGGTGCAAAGTTTACTTCCGATTTGTGAAGGTGAAGTGAAGCATGTTAGTGTGCGTTCTATTTGATCAAGATTTGTTGGTAGGTGAGTGATGGGAGATCACTGCATTGAGCAGCGTGTGTGGTTGGTACATCAGTTGGTCGGTTATGGCATTTGGAGATTTGACCACTTGGATGAGGTTATTAAATATGTTGTGGCACTGCATCCAGGTTCTTGTGGCCAAGCTCCTGGCAATGACTGACATTTATCTATGCTGCTGCGTCTGAAGGGTCCTGTGACCCTCTGTGCGTGCAGAACACCTCTCCCATTTTCCACTTCCTCAACCGAAGCCTCCAGGACAGTATCCAAAACCTTTGATGCCTGCTCTCTCCCATGTTCAAACATTCTTCTCTCTTTACCAGATCAGAATCAGTACACAAAAGGACACCCAGCACTTGCTGCAACTGCAGTGTGTTTCTCCTTGAATAGACATACAGGCTAGCTTAAAGCAGTGCAGTGTATACCTTTAAGCAGTGCTAACAAGTTGAATTTGCAGCCAATCAAAAGCACAGTTAGTGAAGAAGCCACTGTGTCAGCTTTAAATCCAACAGGCTTGGGGTCATCACACATCCCAATCCCCACATTTGAGTCCAATTTAACCCATCTAAACTTAAATATAATTAATCTGTAAAACTGAAAAACAGAAGCAAACACAGTTGTCCATAGAATTCTGATAATATTTAAAATGTACCTCTGCATACAAATACAACTAAGTATTCTAAGTAAAATACATTTAAAAATTATCAATTATAGTTGTTATCTCCAATAATACAGATAAAGAACACAAACAAAAACTACTGAAAAATATTCATTGAAATATTTTGCATAAAAGCATACTTTGCAAAAATCTTTGGTTAAAAAAAAGTGCAAACGAAACAAAACGTGAATGTCGTATCTATATCCAGACTTTTCCTGTAAAAAGCTAGACCCAATGTAAATGAAATATAAACATAGAACATAGAACATTACAGCGCAGAACAGGCCCTTCAGCCTTCGATGTTGCGCCGACCAATTAAGAAAAAGCAATGACCCTCTAACCTAAACCATTCCCTTTTTATCCATAAACTTATCTACTAACCTCTTAAACGCCACCAAACTTGGCGCATCTACAACTGACGCAGGCAGGGCATTCCATACCTTTACCACCCTCTGGGTAAAGAACCTACCTCTGACATCCGTCCTATAACTACCACCCCTTAATTTAAAGCTATGTCCCCTCGTGCTAGCTTTCTCCATCCTCGGAAATAGGCTATCACTGTCCACCCTATCTAAACCTCTAATCATCTTATATGTTTCAATAAGGTCTCCTCTTAGCCGTCTTCTTTCTAACGAAAACAACCTCAAATCCCTCAGCCTCTCTTCATAAGACCTGCCCTCCCATACCAGGCAACATCCTGGTAAACCTCCTCTGTACCCTCTCCAAAGCCTCCACATCTTTCTTATAATGCGGGGACCAGAACTGCACACAATACTCCAAGTGCGGCTGCACTAGAGTTTTGTACAGTTGCAAAATGACGTTGCGGCTCCGAAATTCAATCCCCCTACCAATAAAAGCTAAGACTCCGTGTGCCTTCTTAACAACCTTATCGACTTGATTGCCAACTTTCAGGGATCTATGCACATATACACCAAGATCCCTCTGTTCATCAACACTATTAAGAGTTCTACCATTAGTCCTATACTCTACACATTTGTTATTCCTGCCAAAGTGAATTACCTCACACTTTTCCACATTAAACTCCATTTGCCACCTCTCGGCCTAGCTCTGCAACTTGTCCAAGTTGCAGGGAAGGATCTTATTTGTTAAAGTGCATGCAGTGAATTATTTATGTCAACCACTATTTGAATATTTATTCAGCTACTTTGGGGAAACAAGATATTATCTACCTATATTTCAGAAATAAATAAAAAAAACACTTCACCATCCCTGAAGATGGCTTGCAAGCTTCTTTGCAAATTCTTTCAAAACGATTTGCAGCTCACAGCAACACCTTCCTCCCTGAGCAAGTTCCTGATCTCAACTAACCCCTTTCCCTACCTAATTTCATCCCCAATAAGATAGACTTGGACCCTTATACAGTAATCTCCATTGTCTGCAGTCCCTTTCCACTGATCCCCTCTGCATTGTTGTATTTCTTTGTCCCTGATGGTTAGCTTAAGCCGTGCTTCAATTCCTGAAGACCTGATTCCCAGCACTCCCTTACACTGCCTGCCACATACTTTCACAAGCCTTTTACAGTCCCCTCCCTTTCTTCCTTTCTTTTATTCTCCATTCTTCTCTTTCCTTTCCTCTCCCTTCTTTCCTTAACTTATGATCCTCCCATTCCTCTGTCTTTTCTAACCCGGTTATCTTTTTTCTCCCCGCCCCACCTTTTTTCCCCACATATATACACTACACTGGCAGATCTCCAGTTTATTGCTTTATAGGGATGAATCTGGTCTACACCACAGTGTGGAATGGGCTCGTGACAAATCAACAGCTGATTTTTCACTTTTCATAATCTCTTTTCCACTGAAGTTCACAGAACAGTTCAAACTCATTTCCAAGTCTCACTGCTTTACTTGATTTGAAATTAAAAATCTTGGCAACATCCTCTGAGTGAATGGAAAGTAAATATAGCACAGTGCTAAATCACAGCTGCTGATTTGCAATTTTGAATTGCTGGGGTCGACCAATTTCACACTCGTGAAATAATATATTGGCTGGGATATGTTGCAAAGCAGGATCTCATGAAAGATTTGAAATGACGTTATAGACATGAGAACAAATTTAGCAAAATAATATCATCCCAACCTGTTTTTCAATATTTTATAGAAGAGGATTAACTTAATGTTTTTGTTTCTGGGCGAGTAGTTTATGTTTCCACTGATTTTCAGGTAGTGTCAAGTGGCTAGCTGGACGCATATCCCTGTAATTAATTTGTATGATTTGAATTTTGGCATTAGTATTGCATATAATTCCCTTTTTTGCCAATATTCTGTCCAATTCTGAAGGCTCTAAATATAACCAGATTTGATTTTATGGCCATCTGCAGCCCTCCATTATCTTTATACATATCTTTCATTCATTCCTTACATATTTTACATAAAATTTCTCATCTCCCTTCAATAATCAATGATCAGATTTCGCTTGGCATTATTGATGAACAATAATCAGCTAATATCAGGCATCCACTATCATGTGCCCCTGAGATTGGAGATACAAAGTTGCAGCAAAATACTCTGCATGTTCTGAAAGTGAAAATCAGGATTACATGGATTCTGTTTTCAGGAAACACAGGAAACAAAGAAACATTCACTAACCTTTAATGTAAATGGATTACTTTGAAATATCTCTGGTTGATACACTACATTTTAACTAAGTTCCAATTGAAAATTTTGCAAACCTACCAAATTCATAAAGCAACCTTAATTTTGATGAATAACCAACAGGGGAGCAGAAAATGGTTTCCCTCCACAATTCATTTGATGTGAGTTATGTGCTTTTCTGCCCTTTGTTCCTAAACACTGAATTACTCTAAGTTTTTCATGCTTCAACTCTTTATATGTGTCTTTACGGCTGTTTGCAGAAGTTTCATGCATCTATAGTTTCCTGAACTATTCTAACTTTCTAAAGTTCACTTCAGGATTTTCTTTAGTAATGTGACTTTGTTGTATGAAAGGCAAGCCAAATGTGCAGGAATTCCAACCTGAAGGTATTCCAGCAATTTTCCCTGTACGTCTGCAGCCACATTAGACAGACTAAATGAGGCTATATATAGTGTGGCATAGGGGCTGTGAAGTATTTTTAATCTGTGATTAAATGTGAATACCATGTGAACAGTTACACTCAGAAAATAATTTACTTGGAATCATGTCCCTGAACTAAAGGCTGTCATGGTGCACTGCGCAGAGGTACCAATGCATGCACCATGGGGTTATGATACATGGGTTCATTCATGCAATTATATTCTCCATATCACTGAACTATTAGCAGCAGTGTCAGTGTGGAGAAGTGTCAGGCACTTCTATACAGAAAGGGGGATTATCTCCCAGCTGCTCTTGTGCCACCTGACTACAGCTAGTTCAGAGCAGCATTGGCCAGAGAATACCAGATCATTTACCCCCTTCACCACTGTCAACATAATCACTGCAGGTCAAGGACAGGAGAGAGAAACAGGAATCTTTGCCTTCACATAAAAGTATACAATCTGAGCGAGAACCAGAATCACAGAATTGTTATGGCACAGAATGAGGCCATTTATGGCCCATCATGCCTGCACCGCTCTCCAAATGAACATCAGGACTTAGTGCCATTCTCCTGACTTTTCCCCACACCCTTGCACAGTGTTCCTATTCAAGTGATCATCTAATGCCCTCTTGAAAGCCTCTAATCTGCCTCCACCACATTTCCAGGCAGCACATTCCTGGCCCGAAACACTCGTTTTGTGAAAAAGTTTTTTTCTCATTTTAGATTTGCTTCTTTGGCAAATCAGTTTAAATCTGTGCCCTTTTGTTCTTGATCCTTCTATGAGCGGGAACGGTTTCTCTCCCTCTACTCTGTCCAACTCATTCCTGATTTTGAACATATCTAACCAAAGTATTCTGCAACTAAGTGAAGCGATGAATCTATCATCACTGGCACAGTGCACAGTTTGCAATCCATTTCAATATACTGAAGATACTTATCACTGATTTTCGATTGTAGCAAGGTGCTGAGTGCAATACTGCAAAGCTGTGGAGACTATCAGAGCTGTAGAAATATCCTGTCTGTTCTCATGAAGGAAGCTGTTGTTGGGAATATTCATTTCATAATACTGTTACCTGGCATACATCACAAAAGCAATGTAACTGTCGCTCCCCTGACAAACAGTTCACTACATTTTGCCAGGTGTCATTACAGTTTAAAACCATTGTTCAATTGTAAAGTTTATTTGTTAGTCACAAGTAGGCTTACATTCATACTAGAATGAAATTACTGTGAAAATCCCCTATTGCCACTCTCTGGAACCTGTTCAGGTACATTAAGGGAGAATTTAGCATAGCCAATTCACCTAACCTGCACAAGGTTGGATTGTGGGGGAAAACCAAACCACCCCGGGGAAACCCATGCAGACACAGGGAGAATGTGCAAACTTCATACAGATAGTAACCCAAGCCGGGAATTGAACTTGGATCCCTGACACTGTGAAGCAGCAGTTAGATGTTGCTGTCAACAGATATTTCCAGCAACCCCTAAATAGTTATTCATATTTTCAATCCTTTCTAATTTACAAGTTGGTGAACCTTTTTAGGAGTGCAGACTCGATGGGCTGAATGGCCTCCTTCTGCACCATAGTGATTCTATAATTCTATGAATTAGGGATGGGAAATAAATGCCAATGACAAAGTGCCATGAAGGAATTTTAAAAATCCATCCCATGCACTGTTAATTACACCTTCAATATTCTTTATTTCATGACAAGCTTGTCCATTTTCAGAGCCAGCCATTGTAAACATATAAATCTGATATAAAGGTGCATGCATATGGCTGCAATTTGAATTTGGATGACTTCAGGAATATTTAAAATTACAAGCTACCACACATACATTAATAAACAATCTCCAACATTTGTCATTTCGTTTAATATATAGATGCTCTTTTTCCAGGCAAGCCTTTTCTCCTTCAATCAATTTTAATGTCTAAATGTATTTTTAATATGCAAAAATAGCTGGAAGGATGTTCATTTCTTCCCTAACTGTTCAAGATGTCCTAACACTCTCTGCTTCCCAAAGTCATTGAAGGTCAACTTCTACAATCTTCTTTAATCTACTACATTCTGAGTTTGGAGCCAGTGATGAAAATGTCAAGTTGAGGAAAATATGCCTGGTGAAGATTCAAGTAATGGATCACAGGTTCAGAAGAAATCAAACTCCAGCACCGAAAATGTGAAGAAGACCGAAATTGAATATTATATATTCTCTTATTTTCTTTTTTTATAAAGACAGCTGGCATCACATCATGGTGAGTGAATGAGCAGATGGCTTCTAATTAAAACAAATGGATGTACGATATCAGGGGTGCAAAATTAGAAACGTATTCTAGTATAGCAGATTAGTATCGAATGTGTAAAATGTTTTTAAATGGTATAATATTAGAGCAGTGACTTTAAACAGTCTATTTTTAAACATAAATATCCACACTGAAAGATACTTCTGTATGACAGCAGAATAATTGTAGAGTACACAACGGATGGGTGGCTTTTGTGACAAAGGCACCATTTAAAATATTCATGTTTCCTACATTGCCACAATGACCATTCTTCAAAAATACTACGTTGGTTTTAAAGTGCTTTGGGACATCCTGTTGTCATGACAGGCATTACATAAATGCAAGTCATCCTTTTCAAATCTTTATTGCAGAGTCAGACTATCATAGAATGATTACTGTAGAGAAGGCCATTCAGCCCTATGTGTCCGTGTCAACTATCTGCAAGAGGAATTCAGCTAGTTATGCTTCCCTAACTTTTCCCAGTAGCACTGGAATTTTTATTCTCCTCATCTGATTCTCCAATTTGGTTTTGAATATGCCGTCACAACACTCTAAGGCAGTTATTCCAGATATTAACCACTTGCTGTGAGAGACACCTTTTCCTCATGTTAGTGTGATTTTTTTTCATCAATCACCTTTAATCACCATCCCCTGGTTCTCAGTGCTTCTAGCAATGGGAACAGTTTTTGCCCACTTTACCTAAACCCCTGATAATTATTAGAAATACAAATATACAAATTAGGAGTAGCAGTAGGCTAATTGACCCCTCAAACCTGCTCCATCATTTGATAAGATCATGGCAGATCTGACTGTAGCCTCCAATTTCTCCCTTGTCACTCACAAAAGTATCTATAAAAATATTCAATGACTGTCTCCACCAATGGCCTCCTGCACTGTAGGCGTCCTATGATTCAGTGCTCACACTGACAAATCCCCAGGTAAAATGGAGAGATGAGTCTCTGTGTTACTATACTTGTTGGGGCCCCAAGCTTAATTTGGCCTTAAAGATTGCATGTGAGTAGACAGGATGGGTGCCAAGTATAGAAGAATGAAGTGCCACAATGTGATGTGTACCTGTGGGGGAGGCTGGTATGTTCTGTCATGTAGAAGTGGGGGAGACGAGTGAAAGCATAGTTATCTTTACTGGAAAAAAGGAATCATAATATATTGGAGTGAAGACAAATGGCTGGTTGTGTCCCTGATTTGTTGCTGCAAAATCAGCTGGAGGAGCAGATCTTGGGGATGGCTTGTGAGTGTGGAGTCAGGTGCGCTGGTAGTGGAGAGGCGGAGGTCTCAGTGGACAGTAAGAGTCCAGCAGACAGGAAAGGGATTGGGGAAGGGTATGAGAGATGGAGCACAGGGTTGTAAGGCTGACAGGTGAAATACATTATTCTTTGTTGTCTATCCATTCAGAACTCTTTGTTGTCTCTTTTGAGAATTTACCTGAATGCATGCATTCTGATTCATTAGTGCTGCTGGAGACTTACATTTGTTTTTCCCTCTTTCAGATAGAATTTTCTTGAGATTGCAGAAAGATCTGGAAGACTCTCTCTTGAAGTCAGTAGTTGATCTACACCCAGATGCTCTGATGTCACATCCTCTCTCTGCACCAGGCACTAGTGCAGGTACAGCCAAGGTGATAGGCCTGAAGGTTATAGAGCAGACATTAGTGCACACTGGGGAAGACACATCACACGCGCTTGAGGAGCTGTTGAAGATAGAGAGTTAGAGAGTCCCCAAGGTGTTGACAATCAGAGGATTATTGGAGGTTGGGATGATGCTGATCTTGACTGAGGCAGATGATGATCCTCTGGAATCGTCTATAAGGCAGCAACTACTGGATATCCTGCAGGATGCATGGGAATATTTGGCAAACCTCCCTGTGGGTCTGTATGCTATGGTCTCTCTACTGGAGGAGTCCATGCAGAACATGAGTACTTTGTTAACCCAGAGCTCTGAACACACACTCAGCATCCTCCATAGAGAGTATGGTGACTTTCATGAACAGGCAGCTGCAGAAACTCAGAGCCTGTGGTGGCATAAAATCTGAATGTTCAGAGGATGGAACCTCTTATTATTCACGAAGGTTCTTTAGGTGTATTGATGGGTACGTGTGTGCACTCAATGGCTCCCTGGAAATCCTATATTGCTGGGAAACCTCTGGCCTGCTCTGTCTGGTTAGCCTTGTTTGTCTTCTACTGAATGAAAATATTCATCCTTTGGAACAGTGCATCTGTCACCAATTGGCTGCAGCTCTGCACTGCGGAATGCAACACTCCTCAGAGATCTGTCACAAACTCTGAGAATGAACTCAAAACATAAAATTTCAGGGCATCTGTGACTTTCAGAGTCACTGGCATTGGGTGGCCTCCTGCACAATTTGAGGCTATCTCAGGAATAATCATGTCACAGATAGAAGTGACTGTTTGTCTAGAAGCAAATCTTTCTTTGGCACTGAACCTCTGTTGTGTCCGGCTAACTGAATCGGAAGCTGTATACCCTTCCTGTATTGGTGTCTTCTCCTGCCCCTTCTCCCTGCAATGCATGCTGGCCCTCGACCCTTTCAGGGTATGCCTTCTGTTCTGAGGTCTGATGCTATTTCGGCGCCTGCAGGTAATTGACTTCTTCGCTCTTTGTACCCTCTCCTCCTCCTCACTCAAGAAGGTCGCTCCACCAAAATACACCATACTCATAGAACATAGAACATAGAACAATACAGCACAAACAGGTCCTTCGGCCTACGAGTTGCGCTGATCACATCTATCAATCCACGGACCTATCCATAACCCCCTATCCTATTCTTTTCCATATACTCATCCAGAAGTCTTTTAAAAGACCCCAGTGAGTTTGCCTCAACAACCTCCGATGGCAGTCGGTTCCATTCACTCACCACCCTCTGAGTGAAAAACCTACCCCTGACATCTCCTTTGTATTTGCTTCCCTGCACCTTAAATCTGTGTCCTCTCGTAGTGACCATTTCAGCTCGGGGAAATAGTCTCTGAGAGTCCACCCTATCTATTCCTCTCAACATTTTATAAACCTCTATCAGGTCACCTCTCAACCGACATCTCTCCAGTGAGAAGAGTCCCAGCTTCCTCAACCTATCTTCGTAAGGCCCGCCTCCCAATCCAGGCAGCATCCTTGTAAATCTCCTCTGCACTCTCTCAATAGCCTCTACATCCTTCCTATAGTGAGGTGACCAGAACTGCGCACATGTCAGGCCTGTCTACAGAAATCCTTTGCAGAGATTTAAACCCCTTAAAATTATCCAAATAAACAAAATCATTCTAAAAATGGACTGTAATCCAGACACTTCCAGCTCACTTCTATACTCCTTACTTCTCATTTCTCCAGTCTTTCCAGGATTTACAACCCACCATGGATGAGAATGATTAAAAAGCATGAAGCCTGCCTGTCAAATTAACCTGCGCACTGAGTGTCAAAGCGCATGGGCCACTCAAAATCAGGATTGATTGGATTCTAAGGGCCTTAATTGACCCTTTAGTTGCTAGCAGGCGCATTTACAATATTTGCATGTGACTACCAGATCGTGAGGTGGCACAATGACATTAGGAAGCTCTCCCAACATCAGGATGCACCATTTCGTGATGCCTCGTGACTCGCGCACTCTAGCACGGCAAATGTAAAATTCAGGCCAAGTGCTTTTTCCAATTGTTGACAGATGCCAAATAGTCATCAACAGATGCTGATAGCAGTAGCATACATAAGCACAACATTGACATTAACTTTGGGGGCAAACTGAGTTCCAAAAACAACAATCTTCAAAAAGCAATAAGCTCTTCACTATTAAGTTCTGCTTACTGGACAACCTTGAAGCAGGAACGAACTGGTCCTTTTGAAGTGCAGTTATATTTATTTGTATGAAAAGAACTTTCAATTTTTGACCAAGCCAAGATAATTTAACAAATTTTCAGAAATGACAACATTTGAAAACTGCAGAATAATATAACATTATGTCGTACACAAATTGAGCATTATCGTAGTCTGTGTTTTACAGCTACCAGGCACATAGTGATTCTCAGCATAAAATAATTGAAGTCCCCTGTGCTCAAAATAATTAATTGTTCAGGGTTCATACTGCTATGGAAAGGGGTTAATTCAAGCTGCACTAATTTATTCTCTCGCCACCTGACCATAAACACAAAGCTTTTTTTGATTTGCTACCATGGGTGGTGTATTTATCAGCACCTCAGTTTTGCTGTGATTTGATTTTCTATTTGATTTTCTGATAACCCCAGAGCAAACTCAAAATAGGATGAATTCAAAGGGTTAGTTTATTTGCACACTCTCAGTATTCAGGAATAGGGTAGCAACATTACCTACTTTGCACACATACAGTCAAGGAGGAATAAAGAAAAGAAAGATTTAAAGAGCAAAGCCCACAGAGAAAAGAATTATTCCATCATATAAGTTCCAAAGTGCTGAATCATAGCCCAAAAATATATTCGTGCACAGAAATCAGCAGGCTCTTTTCCGGTGGTGTTGACCTCACATGATGCTGTAGGCATGCAGAGATGTAGGCAATAGTTCCAGTAGAATCAGTGCGGTGGTGCCAAGTGTTTCAACTGGACACAGCCCATTCTCTGTGCTGCTGCCAGCTAGATGGTAAAATGGCAGATTGAATTTGCAGTACAGCAAGGCGTTAGAACTGGTTCCACTAGCTGGCGGTTCATGTCAAATAACTCTTACCTTTCTACAGTGTACTTGACAAAGGGTGTGTATCTCTCATCTGGATTCCTGAGATGGTTAAACGTTTCAATCATTGACAATTGAAAGCAAAGTCTTTGCTTCTGTCAGGACAATAAATAACCTGGGTTAGGAAATAAGAACTAGCAGCAAGAGTAGGCCATCCAGCTCCTCGAGCCTGCCTTGCTATTCAATAAGATCGTGGCTGATACTCACCAACTTGTGCTTGCAAAGCTCAGCATATAACATATCATGCTAGGTGTGATTCTATGTCTGGGCAGCATTTACTAAACAATTCTGAGTGCAATAAGAATTACACAAACACACAAATTAGCACATTTAATATGAATATCTTATAAAAATCAAATATTCAAGCTCACATCAATCATCGAGAAAGATTCTTATTTTCTCAATTCATTTGGATATTTAGATGTTTGGAAGGTTTTAAAACAAATACTTGATTTGTTTTAAACAAGTTGTTTACTGATTTACATTTTCACTGAACTCTGCTGGTAAAAGCATTATTATGTGAAGTGAATTGTCCAACTATATATTACATGTTTCCATATCCTTTTTATGTCATGGTAATTAATAACTACCTCATCGTAGCCGCAGTATTTAATAGTTCAAAGACCTGAATGCTGTAGAATCGTGTTGATTTAATCCCAAAAGGTAAAATACTAGAAAATCTCAGCAGGTATGGCAGCATCTATGAGGAGAGAAAAGAGCTGATGTTTTGAGTCAGATGACGCTTTGTCAAAGGCATAGAAGATGGGAGATATTTATACGCAAGGTGAGGGAATGAAAGATGAGTCATAGTTACAGAAACCGAGGGAAAAGGCTGCTAATGGCTGTCTACAGAGAAAATAGTGTGAATGGCCAAATGGCAGAGAAGTAAAAAGATGAAGGTGTTGGGGGAGGGAGGAGGATGGATGGAACAGAGGTAAAATTTAGAAAAGGAGAAGCAAAGGGGATAAAGGTAAGGGAAGGAAATAAAGTAGGAGGAAAGAGTGGGAGGGAGAGGAAAAATAAAGGAAGACAATAAAGAAATAAAAGGTTGAGAACAGTAAAAAATTAAATAAAATAGAATGAAAACTAAGGGGTCAAGGTGGGGTGGAGCAAATCATCTGAAGTTGTTGAATTCGATGTTAAGACCAGAAGGCTGTAGACATGCCCATGTGTCTGTCTTTGGCATGTTGCAATGTAAGAAGTCTCACAACACCAGATTAAAGTGCAACAAGGTTTATTTGGCAGCACTGGCTTTCAGAGTCTCAAGCTCCTTTATCAAGTGAGTGAGGATTTGTGTTCAGAAACAGGATATATAAAGACACAAACTCAATTTACAAGATAATGGTTAGAATGTGAATCTTTACAGGTAATCAAGTCTTAAAGGTACATACTACGTGAGTGGAGAGAATGCCAATACATACCTCTTTAACCTTGGCCCAACACTGGCATCTCCACATCATTGCTGCAATGTTCCAGTGAAGCTCAATGCAAACTGGAAAAACAGCATCTCATCTTCCAACCAGGAGTAGCATTCCGAAAGCTTGTAGCGTTTGCTACCGAATAAACCTGTGGGACTTTAACCAGGTGTTGTGAGACTTCTTACTATGTTTACCCCAGTCCAACGCTGACATCTCCACATTTTAGTTTTACACAGGGTCATCTGGAATTGAAACATCAGTTGTTTTCTCTTCTTACAGATACTGCCAGACCTGCTGAGATTTTCCAGCATTTTCCCTTTTGGTTTCAAATTCCAGCATTCGCATAATTCGCTTTTATCCAATAATGATTTCATTTCCTTTGTCTTTCATGCACTTCTTTCTGTCAGTGAAGTGAGCTGCATTGAGGTATTTGATAGATGTAAGTAGACCCTGGATTGTCCCATTATGTTCATAAAATGGAGACAAACTTGAACCCACTCTCCCTGTTAATGGGAATGGCGGAGGGGGCTCAAGATTAGTGAAATCCCTGAAGTCATGTTTCTTGCCAGTGAGGTTGCAACTTTCAATTTTCGCCGCCCCTTGCCCATAACAGTGTGAACCCGATTTACATTCCATTAACATCCCCACCCCCCAACACCCCGCCATATACTTAAACCGTGCCAACATCATTTTACGTCAGCAAACTTTACAACAGGTTCACTCAGATTTGATGTGTTGTGAGGATCCACCTTGGGGCATAAATGTGAGTATAGCCCCTGGGGAAGAGGGACAAGGCCAGGCAGTGCTATAGCTAATCCACTAATCTACACTGAGGAGCAATTTAGCATGGCTAATCCACTTCACGTGCACATCTTTGGACAGTGGGAGGAAACGGGAGCAACCGGAGGAAACCCACATAGACAAGGGAGAACATGCAGACAGCACATAGACAGTCTGCAACCAGCTGCAGGCTCATATTCAGTTGCTTCAAAGAAGAACTGGATCTGTTTCTGACTTGGAGAGAAATCACTCCACACAAACTGCTTTCAACCACTGAAGGGGATTAGGAGAGGAGTTTCCTGGAAATTTGTTCCAGAGTGACCTGGGTTTGCATGTCGTCTTTGTTTAACCTTTCCAATGAGATCACAAGGTTTGGGTGGGATACAGAATCAATATATTGTGACATACAGGCCATCACAATTATGTGGAATAGCCTGGCTTGACCACATGGAATTTTCCATCCATCACTGGTTAGCGTGCTTGTATTTACACAGTAAGTTTCAATTTGAGGGAAATTGAAAAGCAAAACAGAAAAGTTTGCCACTGACACTGCAGCTAACTCAAGTTTCAACTAGAACTTTAATTTTGAACAAAATATTTAATCTGGAGAATACTATAAGAAATAAGATGTCCCAATAGGCTTTAATTATATGTTAAAATATTTATATCCAGGTATTGGAAAGAAGTTAAAATCTTGTTGCCTTTGAAGCTACTAGACTTGTTGTAAACAAGCTGTTTATAAATGTACATTTTCACTGAACTCTGCTGGTAAACGGATGCATTATCGCTGGAAGTGAACTGTCCAACTATATGTTTTTTCCATATCCCTTTTATGTGATTGTAATTAATAAGTACTATACTGCAGCCATAGCATTTAATGGTTCAAAGACCTGAATGCCGTGGAATCAGTTTCAAATGTAATTGCATACAGTGAAGTCGCCCAGTATTCCAAGTAAATTACCATGTGAAGGAATGGAATGACAAGTCCTTTTGGACTGAAATTACTGCCTGCAACAAAATGAGTTTCAGAAAAACCAATGTTTGTAGTCACCACGGTGCTTAATTTCTGTCTCGACACTCGGATTCTATTTGCTAAATTGCATTGAAGAAAAATTAGTCATTGCAGTTCAGCAACAGGGACTAATCTTACTTAGCCTGACTACTATTAATTTTTTGTAAAGCCCCTTTAACTTTAAATGTGAAGATTTATAGAATCTGACCTGCTCTTTGGATTAAAACACCTTAACTGCACTACTTTGCAATATCAACTCGTCAGTGTGAACCATGGGGGACTGACACAAAAGAACTACAAGGGAGTGGAGCAGGAATTTCAACAGCAACTTACCGCCATGTGGGAAATGGTCGTTTAGGTGCTAAGACAAATTTGCAGGTCACAGATGCTGAGTCGCAAATGCAAAAATAAATTTAACATTGAATAATTCTTTTATACCTAAAGTAAACTTCACTTAACCAATTCTTCAGGGAATTATACAGATGCCTTTATTCAGAACTAGCTATCGGCTATGTTGTGTTGGTTTGTGAAATCAAACCTGAAGCTTTTTGTTCTACACAAGAGCCTAAGAATACCAGAAATAGGAGTGAGTATAAGCTATTTGACCCATTGAAGCCTGCTTCACCAGTCATTAAAAGCATGGGCTAACAGGATTGCAGCCTGAACTACACTTTTCTGCCCTACAAACTTTAGTCTCCCTTGTAGGCTGAACATTTGTCTATCTTGTCCTCTGATATATTCAATAGACTAGCCATTGCTGCTTGTTAGGGAACAGAATTCCAAAGAACATCATGCCCCTGAAAGAGGATATTTATTCCTCCTCATCTCCATCTTTAATGTGAGACTCCTTAGTTAGAAATTATGCCTTCTAGTTCTGGGAGGCATAGTTTGCTGGCTGCCTGACATCTGGTATTGCCAAACGGATGGAGCCAGAGGGAGAATGGGGCCTATTAGAGTGGGATGGGATTGGTGAGAATGGAGGTTCCTGCTGCCACTCTGCCAGAAAATTGCAGGCCAAAGGTGGGGAGGGATGATCAAAGATGGCGAGCTGGGTGCGGGGGAGGGTGTGGGGTGGGGGTGGGGTGCGGGGTAGTATAGTCCAAAGGCAGGGGTAGAGGGGGGAGGTTAGGGAGATTGGGCAATTTAGTATGGCTAGACTTCCATATATTTATACTCAATCCCCTTGACATAAAGGCTGAACAATTCCACTTACTTTCCTACTTATTTGCTGCACCTGCATGCTGAGTTTATTATTCAAGATAATATGGATGCTGGAAATTTGAAAAAAAAACAGAAAATGCTAGATAAACTCAACTGCTCTGGCAGCATATGCAGAGAGAAACAGGAGTTATCATTTATTCTGCACTGGGCAATTTACTAGACCCCACCTTTGAAAGCAAAGAACATACAAACTCATGGTCTTCTGTAAGTCATGATGTAGAGATGCCGGCGTTGAGTCAACAGGGAGGTTTATTCAATAGCTGCACACTCCATAAGGCTCAATACAAAACTGAATCTATGAACCTGGTTGATGATGTTATCAGCACTCATAAAGAGACATTGTCCCAACATAACATACATCAATTATAATACAAAGCAATATTATGAGTACATATTTTGTAGATTAGTCATACGGATGCAAAGCTTTGTTTCTCCTTAGGTACTGACAGACTTAGTGAGTTTATCCAACATTTTCCGTTCTTATTTCATTATTCATGATTCTTTCTTACTGCATCATTCTGCAGTCTCTGTCTATTTGAATAATAGCCTCTATGGTTTTAGTACTACTTCAGAAATGCCTTTTTGAGAGAGATCACCCTCAACATATTGTGCAAAAGGACTTCTGAATACTGCTGATTTGAATGGATTGTCACCATATTTGGTAGGATCAGAAATCAGCTGATTTTACTGGAACATAAGTGGGTTGCCTCATGGTTAAGTGTAAAATATTTCATATGTCTTTTTCATGCAAGATGTTAGTTCAAAATATGCATTCCTAATGCATATTTAAGATTTACTATGCTATTTGTAATTGGTACTGGAGTAATTTGGCTCATTGTAATGGAATAATTGTAGCATTTGCAACAAGATTCTGACTGAACCTAAAATGCTAGATTGAATTGCTGCATGCTGTCTCTCTGAGCAGTGAAAATTTGTGGCCCGTGGAATTAATCTATTCTCCACATATTAATTATGAGTGCATTCAGAATGACAATGAAGTAGATATGTGTAAAGCTGCACTGCATTACTGCTTACTTCAGGAAGCCTTCGCAGCAAACTGTGGACATTAATGATTTGTTTTCAATTGAATCTCCTAAATTTATCGGCTTCAATGTGTCTGAAAACTGCTAAAAAACAGCAGTTAAGAATAAGTCACTGGATAGTTTAATAACTTTAAGCTAAAAATTGAAGCATTGGATCCTGATCCTGCCATTTTGTAAAACTGTGCTAACTAAATTTAAGGCATGCTATCAAATTAATGAAGCATGCCAAGTTGGATTTAGAAATTAAAAATAAGGCACCTTTTATCTCATGGTGCATGGGCACAGGATGTGAATTTTGTCCATTTAACTATGTGCAGCAGTTAGAATATTCTATAATTTATTAGGAAGTTTTCCCAATTGTATTTATTATGGTAAATATGCGTAAGAACAGATAATTTATTGCATTAAAATGCATAACTGATTTTATATATTAAAGGGAACAACTTAAATGTCATATTTGTCATTGGGATTTAAGATCTTTTGTTGAACAATATGCAATGCCTTTGTTGCCTTCTATGTGTAGCCCATTTTATAGCAGGTTTTTATCAACATTCGACTATGGTTCTGAATTATGATGCAGTTCTCAATTCAGAAATATTTGTTGTTGCATTAGCACAAATGATAGTACTTGTCTTAAATCAGCAGATATAAATTGTCACAAGCTTACTAAAATGGAATTTTAATAGCCTTCCTTTTCACAACAACCTTTTTGACTTACATTACCTTGTTCAGAACATAAATCTGAAGGCAAAATGTAATGAAGACACGGAGAATTTTAAACATTTGATCTTTCATTAAAAAAAGCCAGTATGAAAAAAGTCATTTTGTCCATCAAACCACACAGGCCATGTATAAACTGGTTGATGATAAATTGCAATAAATCTATTTAAACTCCTGAGGAAAGATTTTGCGAAATGTCTTCAAAGAGTCTCCAAATTGCCTCAGCAACATTCTAGTCTAATGCTTCCATTGTTCCGGTTTAGGAACCATCACATTTCACATTGCATTTAATTTTTTCATCTGTTATCTGGTCCTGTTCCAATTCAGATATCCATCCACATATTTTTTTCGAAGTATGAATCCTATTTGGATTATCTTAACCTGTTTGAAACATTTTTTTATTAATGTCACAAGTAGGCTTACATAAACACCCAAAATGAAGTTGCTGTGAAAATCCCCTAGTCACCACATTCCAACATCTGTTTGGGTGCACTAAGGGAGAATTTATCATGGCCAATACACCTAAACATCATGTCTTTCAGACTGTGGGAGGAAACCGGAGCACCTGGAGAAAACACGTGCAAACATAAGGAGAATGTGTGGACTCCACACAGACTGGGAATCCAACCCAAGTCTCTGGCACCATGAGGCAGCAGTGCTAACCCACTGTGAACTATAACTGATAACTGTGGCTATTCTTATTCTTTCTTTGTAGTGATGCCTTATGAGTATCAGTAGTAATTATGGATTGATATCCTCTTTGATGTCAGTAAATTTGTGATTTTGCAGTGCATATATCATGGTGAAGCTATATGTGTTTAGCTGAAACCAAGCATTCAAAAAATGAATGGGGTTTCTCAGAAATATGTTACGTGCAAACATTCTAACAGTGAATAAGAACATTGAGGAAGTAAAATCTTCCTCTAACAGTTGCATCCCCGATAGACAGCATTGACCCAGTTTGTGCTGCTTCTAAGTACTAGGAAAAATGCAGAAAATCTTGTTCTCTCCCACTGATTCCAAAATAAATATGCATTCCTGAAGCATAATGGCTTGTTTATTTTGTCCGTGGCAGTGAGATGTGTGCACTGACTTAATCACTGGGTCTCAGTTTAGCAGCTTTACTGCTGATTGCATGGGTTTATTCTTGGCAGAAAATGATTACACCATGTTACCGACTCTGATTTGTGTGAGCACATGCGATGCAGAATTCTGGGGAAACCTTTTTTACCTAGAGAATGTTTAGAGTGTTGAATTCACTACCAGAGAAAGTTGTTGAGATGAATAGTGTAGGCATATCTTCCATTGAGGGAGAAAGACTCTACCAGAAAAATGCAGTGTCCATGGCTAACTAAGGAAGTTACAGCTGATATCAAAGTTGAAAGAAAAAACACACAATGTTGTGAAAATGGGCAGTTAAAGATTGGGAAATTTTAAAAACCACCCAAGGATGACTACTAGAATAATAAACAGGGAGAAATCCGAGTACAGGGGAAAGCTAGCAAGAAATATGAAAACTGACCATAATTTACTTTATTCATCTGTGGAGAACTCAGGAATCACTGGCTGGCCAATGTTTATTACCCATCCCTAGTTTCCCAAGGGCAGTTAGAATCAACCACTTTGCTATGGCTCTGAAGTCACATGCAGGCCAGATCAGATAAGGAAGGCAGATTTCCTTCCGTAAAGGACATTAGTGAATCAGATGGATTTTTCAGACAATTATTCCATGGTCATCAGTAGATTTTTAGTGGAATTCAAATTCCATCATTAGTCATGGCAGGATTCAAACCCAGGTCCCCAAAACATGAGCTGAGTTTCTGGATTAATAGTCCAGTGAGAATACTACTAGGCCAGTAAAAGCATCTACAAGTGTATTAAAAAAAGTAAAGAGTAGCTAAAGGGTTCATTAACCTATTGAAGGTGAGACTGGGGAATTAATTTGGGAAACAATATATCCGTCTTCTTAGTAGGTCACATGAAAAACATCCAAATACAATTAAAATTAAGAGGCAAAAGGGAGAGAGGAGCTTACAACAATCATGATCAGTAGAGAAAAAATGTGATGGGAAAACTAATGGGACTAAAAACTGAGAAGTTTCCAAGGCCTGATGGCTTGTATTCTAGGGTCTTAAAAGAAGTGACTTTGGGGGGCGATTTTATCATTTTTATTTTATGTGTTGGGTAGATTTTGAAACTGGGAGAATTTCAGATCTGACTTTTAAGCCTGTTTTAATCCTCCCCACATGCATTCTCCCTGCAAAATTTTGAGCGCATCAGATTCACGCAGTAGAAACCGGTGGCAGGCCTGAAAGCCTGCAGAGGGTGGTAGTGCGCATGTGCAGTGACAAGCTTTGACAAACAAGAGAGAGCCGTCAGGCTCCTGCTACTGCAGGCTCCCTGAGGCAGCTCTCACCATCCCCCCCTGCAATTGTGGGGGCCTGCAGACCAAGATATAGCCAATTCTCTCCCCGCTGCCCAGACTGATTGCAAATCCCCCTTCCCTACTGATCACTGATCTGCTGCTGTCCCCCCACTGATCCCCATAGTGTGGCAGTGGACCCTGGAGGGGCTATTCCCACTGGAGAGGCTGGCAACGTAGTGCTGAGCAGTCCATAGTGAATAAAGGGCAATCAGTAGATGTAATGTATTTGCTCTAGGATGCTGCAGTCATCAGCAACAGCCTGCGGTGAGAGTCGGAATCTCCTTTAGGCACAAGGATGCCAGGAAACCTGATCCTTTGCCAAGTTATTTCTGTGGCCATCCTCTGACCTGTGGAGCAGCAGATGGCTGAGGAAAAGCCAGCTGTTGTTGCTACTGCTATTGGCAATGCTGTTGCTCGCTCGTCCTGTTTCTCCTCAGAGGTTAGAGGAGAGTTATATAAGTTATTTCCATGCTACAGATTAAGGTGAGCAAAGTCCAAGGTAGCAAAAACGACTTCCAAAATATTAAAAATAGAAGCAAAATATTGTGAATTCTGGAAATCTGAAACAAAAATAGAAAATGTTCGAAAAACTCAGCAGATCCAGCAGCATTTGTGGAGAGAGAAGCTGAAATTTTCCGCTTCCGTTGTCAGACCACCTGATGTGAACAGGAATGAAAAAAAACCACAAACTATTTCATGTTGCTGTAAAAGCAGGAAACAATTGTTCCACAGTGTACTGTGTTTCCTACCATTCGACATCAACAACTTCATTGTAATAAATTAGCATATCATTATCGGATCTATGTATCGGAATTGTACCCCCATGCCAAAAAATCCATCCATAACAGCATGATGCTGGAACAGTGTGAAGCATAACGGGTTTCAGAAGGCTTGCATCCGGCAAGCTGTACTCCCAAGGTAGCTCAAATTTCAGCACAATACTCAATGAGGTGGTTGTGTCAAAGTAACGTCAGGGTGATGCCAGCTTGATGCCAGGGATGAAAGTGGGCACACTTGAGTGAAGATTCTTTCCTTTCTGAACATTGGAGTGCCCATTAAAAATGGCACCCAGCTCATCATCTTACTGAGTTGATGGCAGGGCCAGTGAATCAGAGGCCACCCACTCAACAGCGATACAATGTGGAAACCCTCTTCCTGCTTTTGCCTTGCACCAAGTCCCATTCATAATAGTGGAAAAAGCCACTATTACCATCAGCAACCTCAACGCTACTTTTCCCTCCTGACATAGGTTTTTGCAGATTTTAGAAAAATCCTCTCCCCCAGTCAATGTTTCAAGTCTGTGTGACACTTCTTCAGAGCTCTGAAGAAGAAGAACATAGACTCAAAATATTAACTTTGTTCCACTGCCCATGTATGCTGCCAGACCTGCTGACTATTTCCAACATTTTCTGTCCAATATGTTGGAAACTGATTGTGAAGTGGTGGAAGCATACTGTCTGAACAGAAATCTTTCACCTTGACAAGGAAACAGCTATTTCATTTCTTAAAGACTTCCCAGCCTATAATTTTCACAGATCCGTGAATCCCCATTGTACTTTAGTCCTTGTTATTCCTAATGACCATCACACTGCTTGGGAAACCCATGTTCTGGCAGATAAACACAGTAAGAAGTTTCACAACACCAGGTTAGAGTCCAACCAGTTTATTTGATAGTCTCACAAGTTTTCGGAAATGATGTACCTTCATCAGATGTATGAGATTACTATCAAATAAACTGTTTGGACCCTAACTTGGTGTTGTGAGACTTCTGTGTTTACCCCAGTCCAACGCAGTCATCTCTACATCCTGCAAATGAAGCCAGAATGCTAGGTTGAACTTGCAGTTGATATTTTAACATATTTAAATATCTGACTATCATCCTCACAGGAATTTTCCTCCAAACAGGAGGCAGTGAATGTGATCCTGTTGCATTGTCAACACAGAGGCATTACTTGAAATTTCAATATCCCATCGACACCAGTGACCTCTCTCTGCCCCTCTGAAAGGTTAAAATTCTGCCTGTTAACTCTGTTTCGCTCTTTGCAGATGCTGCTTGAGCTGTTGAATATTTACAAGCCTTTCTGTTTTCATTTCAGATTCCAGGCATCCTTAGGGCAAGGTTACTCAGGTCATCCAAACATTATTGACAAACAGAACTATGAAACCATGGTCTGAATTCTGTAGTCTTGGTCACTGGCACAGCAGTTTGGAAATCTGTCTGCTGCTATAGTGGGCTTTCCCATTTCTTTTCAACACATTTCCAGGTTTCCCGACCCATCAGAGAGGGACCACATTCCAAATCTGCCAATGAAGGTTCTCAACATTGAAGGGCCCCAGTAGGAGTCTATGATTCTTCAATGAATCTGAGCAGCCGCAGGATATCCTGCTAAAGAAGAAACCACAAAAAGTTGCAGAACAGAAGGAATATTTGGGAAGCAAAAACAGGGAATGCTGGAAAATTTCAGCAGCTCTGTTAGCATCTGTGAAAGAGAATAGAGCCAACGTTTGTAATCTAGATGACCCTTGTCGGGATTTCAGCATCTGCAGTATTTTCTTTTAGTGAATATTTGGGAAAGTTGTTTTCTGGATTGCAGCCTCTATGCTACTGTTCATGATAAAAGTCAGGGGAAAAATCATCTTCTCCTTGGAGAGGAGGAGGAAGTCAGTCAATTTATGAAACAGGTGTCACTGGAGATAGCAGAGATTGACAACAGCAAGGATGTGATGTCCACAACCTGGATTTGGTACTGGTAAACTTTGAATAACCTCACCCTCCTAAGCATTGTTCTGCCCAACACACTTTGTCGTTTGACACGTTCCCTTCTCTCCAGACTTCTTGACAATTTTCCTTCTCAACAGACAGTACTCACACTGACCATTACTCCACTGTACCCATCCCTCAAAAATGTCACCATTCCATCTTCCACTTCTCAGCCTCATGGGCGGCATGTTGGCACAGTGGTTAGCGCTGCTACCTCACAGCACCAGCAACCTGGGTTCGATTCCTGGCTTGGGTCATTGTCTGTGTGAAGTTTGCACATTCTCCCAGTCTCTGCAGTGTCACCCTCCAGATGCTCCTCATCCTCCCCCAGTCCAAAGATGTGTGAGTTAGGTGGATTGGCCTTGCTAAAATTGCCCTCTCGTGTCAGGGAGACAAGCCAGAGTAAATTATGGGGATAGGGCCGGGATGGGACTGTTGTCAGTGCAGATTTGATGGGCCAAATGGCTTCCTTCGGCATTGTAAGGATTCTATGATTCTATGATAACTTCCTCATTGAAAGAGATGAGAGTGCACAGACCTAGGGGCCAACTGGCTATGGAGAAACAGCCATTGTCAACTTCCCTAAAATGGAGAAGATCAACCTGGTGATTGACTGGCCAGACCTTCACTGGAAAATGGGACACGTCCAGAGATTGAATTAGATATGAGTCATATTATGTGATCCTGGCACATGACATTAAACAGTTATTTATGCTGAACTGATACAATTACTGAACTGTACGTGCTGTGCTAATGTCAATAAAGAAGATGAGGGGCCAGCAATGTAGTCCTCAGAGGAGGGTGACCATTCTGAGAATGCAGCATCTCATGACTCCTGTGCACTCTCTACCAGCACAGATATACGCACACCTCAGTGGGCCCTGGAGTAGAGATAGATCATCATATGATAAGGAGTATATCACAAGAACGGGTGCTGGAGATAGGGACAAGAGTCAAGAATTCCTTTTGGAAAATATAGAATACTCCAAGCTCTGCTTCTCTGGACACAGCTGTGGGTCACCCATGAAAAGAGAATGTATGGTACAACAATGGGAAACGTTTGTGCTTCTGTCCAGAGACAGTGCACACCCTCAGAAGGAGATTGGAAGAATCCACCTCAGACATTAGTCGCATGGTGTCTCAGGCATCTGCACTGACATCCACCTTCATGAAAAGAATGACCACCTGCTGGGAGAATCAGACCTGGCTGTCAACCAAGTTCATGCCAGATCAAAGCAATCTTCTTTCTTCAGGTATAATACTCTAAGAAGGTGTTGGAAACCTCCAATCCCATAGATTTATTGCTTGACAAAATACTGCAGTGTTTTGCAGTTGCCTTCTGCAATATGGCCCAGCGGGGAACCCTCCCAGTTTTACACATAAGCTCTGCTCCTCTCTGCGGCACTATATTGTGAAGGACACAACTGACCACAATGATATTGAAGCTCCTTGATGGGTGAAGACCACTTCCAAATTTGCCCAGGCACTTGGCCTGCATCTTGAACAACCTAATTGCTTCCTCTATTTTTGCTCTAGTGATGATATAGCTCCTGTTGTATCTCTCCTCTAGTTCAGTGCTAGGATTTCCTCTGAGGTATCAGCAGCCAGATTTTCAGTTGGTAGCCAGTTATGGAGGCTATGTGATGGAGGGAACATCTGTGGCAGCACAGTGGCACAGCAGTTAGCACTGCTGCTTCACAGTGCCAGGGAACCGGGTTCATTTCCCACCTTAGTTGCCTGTCTGTGTGGAATTTGCGCATTCTCCCTGTGTCTGTGTGGGAAAATGTAGAACTGACATTCCACAGGTATTCCCATTTCCTCCTGGTCAGGTGAATTGGCAATGGTAAAATTGTTCCTTAATGTTCCAAGATATGTAATGTTTCCTGAGATTTTGGTTTAAAATTGATCTTGAAAATTTTAATCATCATAAATGCATACTAATCACATCACCAGCCAGAAGCAAGGCGAGTGTCAAAATGAGATGTCCCCACTGCAAATCCCATCATGGCCATAATGGGACTTATGCCTGCAACTGCGTGAGTGGGGCTGGAGAATTGCCCCCATTGTATGTAATTGGTCACAAATCCAATTTTCATTTGGATAGCCATGTTTTTAAGTGACCAAAAAAAATCTTTAATACATATTCTAGACACCACAACGGAGGGGATAGTAACTTTAACTTAATATACCAGGTGGAAAATTGATAGGATCATGTGGAATGTCAGTTCTACATCTTACCTAATATTCCTCTCTATTTCTTTTAGCAGTGTTTTAAAAGCAGGTGAAGTTTAAAACCAGCATTGCATTTGATCCAATCCATTTTCCCAGCATGTGTTGGACATACACACACATATATGCAGGCACACATATGTACAGATACATGCATGCACACACGCACATAAACACAATCCCCAGTTTGATTCATAATCGGTGCTTAAGGTTTATTTATTAGTTACAAGAAGTCTTACTTTCACATTGCAATGAAATTACTGTGAAACTCCCCTCGACGCCACACTCTGGCACCTGTTCGGCTATCCTGAGGGATAATTCAGCATGGCCAATTCATCTAACCTGCATATCTTTGAATTGTGGGAGGAAACTGGAGCACCCAGAGAAAACTCATGCAGACATGGGAAGAATGTGCAAACTCCACGCAGACAGTGACCTGGAATTGAACATGGGTCCCTGGCATTATGAGGCAGTACTGCTAAGCATTATGTCACCGTGCCACCTGTTATCTAGCTGCTAACTGATTATAATGAGTCACTGATCTCCTACTTGCCCTAAACCCAATTTCAGCTATAGAGGGCTTACATCGGGTGCTCTACCTGTTAGTAGATCAATTGAGATCCTTAAGTTGTCCACTCAAAGGCCTGACGTTGCACTGCAAGATTTAATCAGCTGAGAGAGTGGTCAATACTGAGCACCCAAGCTAGTAGATTTCTACATGGATTAGTTGCCTGTTGATGGGAAGTGGTTTCCTCCATAATTCATCCATTTGAATCATCACCCCTCCTCTACCCCATTCTTCCAAGCTCTCTGAAGCATAATGCCCTCCAGGTTTTGCTTCCCCCATGCTCTCTAGCTCCCTACACCATTCTCCTCCCGCCTTTCTCATCGGAACCTGTCAACTAGTTCCTGGTCAGATGCCCGTATACTCACTTGCTCCATTTCCAGGCCACACGCCTCCTCCTGGTCCAAAGTAGTAGAGACCTGCTAGCCTCTGATGGTCTGGAAAGTCTCGGAGGTTGGACATCCTGTCTCTGAGAAGTGGGTGCCCTGCCTTCAGTCTACAGGAATTTGTCTAAAGCCATTGTTCTGTTCTGTGGTTCCTCAGTTACTCCTGAGTCGAGGGAGGGTTGAGACTGCAGCACCTCCTTATATTCAGTCCAGTGCTTCTGATCAGGATGGCGATCAGGAGAGAACAGGTTTAGAATGACTTGATTGAACAAATTATTGCGATTTATTCTGTAGATTACCATGAAGTATGAAGTACCATGAAGTATTTGTGAAGCTATACCTAGCAAGTCTTCAAGAACAGTAAAAGATGGACAATACTTAAAAAAAAAGTTAATTGTAACTGCTGATTTTATTGAAAATACCCAGTCAACGTGAGGTTCAAATAGTTAAATGCAGCACTGTGAGCATAAATAAAGTTTGCAAATTGACTCTTGCTTTTTAATTATAAATCACTCTTATAGCATTATACTGTTTCTGGGAATTTTGGTTTTCAGAGAGTCATTAGCACCCATGGAAGCAGCCTGCTGCATGACTCACTGCTTTCAACAGAAGAGGAGAGGAGAGGAAAAGCAAATTGGAGAAAAACAACTACTGTTGGTAAACAGGAATTTGTTAGCTGAGCCAGGAATTCCTGATAACATATGGCCTTTAAAATTCTAGCCATGTAATGCACCAGTGGGGAATTGGAGAATGTGTTGCTCACAGTGTAAGCCTGAATATAAATCTGTTCCCTTGGTTTGATAGACAGCGTTTGTTGTGCAACTGACTGTTATCTGTGCATTGTCTCTTAACTGTATGCCATAAGGATGGCAAAACTAATTTTGATTGTTATTTTATAGACCTGTGAGCTTTTCAATTTCCATTTGTCTCGCATTGCCTGCACATTTGAGTTGTTTTCCAATATTTGTTTGCAAAAAAGAAAGCAACAAACAAAGGTGTTATTGTTAGTCCTAGAACACATTTTCACTCATTAGCTTGCTTTGTAGTTTCCATTGTGCTTTAGTTTACCCAGAACAAGCAAGCCATCGTTGACAGCACTAGATATGTGTAACTCGATTAAACTAGGTAAGACAAAGCAGTTTCTGATGGCATCCACAGGCTCTCAGTAATGCATCGTCACTCATAAAAACAAGGACAAAATCAAGTATGTGAAAGCACTAAGTTGCCGATTCCCCCTCTCCCACACAATGAGCCTAAAATAATGCAGCATCAGATACTATTTGAAGAACGGCTCGTAAGTAAATGTGTTAAATAGAAACATTCTTCGTAAAAATGTTTCAGGATTTTGTTTTCCATTTGATGTATTGTAAGAATATTTACTTAAGAGACAGGACTAGCAAGGCCACATTCTAATCACTTCAGCTTTTTAGCTGTCACATTAATTGCTGACATAAATAGCAGGCTGTCTGATCATATTTGGTATTCACTTTTGTAGTTTTAGTGACAGTGCTGACTGTAGTTAGTATAGAATGCAATTATGACTGTGTGTCATCACACATAATACAAACTATTTTCTATTTACTTTCAGTGTCAGTCACAGGGGATAGAACATTTTATATTGCATGCTTGATAATACCACTGATATTTGATGAGATTTTGATACATAAGGCCTAATTTTGTTGTCATGTTATATATTTTCCAGGAGAAATCTACAGCCTGTTTGGATAATGCACAATGTATTGAAAGTGTAAAATATGAGTCTGGGAGGTAGAGGGAGGGCCATATCTCTTGCATAACTGGTACCCAACTGATCCTGTCAAGTTGCAAAGGTTGCCTGCCACGACAACTATTCAGAGCCAATTTAAAATGTGACAGTCAAGAAATTTGGGCCACAATTTGAACTTCAGTTTTAAGAGGCTTACAATCAATGATTCAATGAAAATAGTTCAGATATAGGAGGCAGAAAATAGGACTTAACTGGCTGACTAATTCTAAATTTATTTGCTCATAAAAATTTCAACTTTGCTATCAATTTTTAATGGATTTAACAACTGCTCTTCAGTTGTTCCTTGGACAGGTTGGGATCTCATTTGGAATATCTCCCTGTATGTGTTACAACAGTTGCTGCACAAAGTTCACTAACATGCAGACTGCACAGAATATATGGAATTTACTCTTTGTGGATCAGATTCTTTTTGATTTGATTTGACTTGATCTATTATTGTCACATATATTAACATATAATGAAAAGTATTGTTTCTTGAACGCCATAAAGACAAAACATATCGTTCATAGAGAAGGAAAACAGCAGAATGCAGTATGTAGTGTTGCAGTCATAGCGAGTGTGTAGAGAAAGGTCAGCTTAATGCAAGGTAAGTCCATTCAAAACTCTGACAGCAGCAGGGAAGAAACTATTCTTGAGTTGGTTGGTACGTCACATCAGACTTTTGTATGTTTTCCTGAAAGAAAAAGGTGAAAGAGAGAATATCCGAGGTGCATGGGGTTCTTAATTATGCTGGCTGCTTTGCTGAAGCAGCAGCAAGTATAGATAGAGTCAATGAATGGGACACTGGTTTGCATGTAGTTCCTTGCGGTCTTGGGCAAAGAAGGACCAAGCTGGAATACAACCAGAAAGAATGCTATCTATGGTGCATCTGTAAAAGTTGGTGAGAGTAATAGCTGACATGCCAAATTTCCTTACTTCTCTGAGAAAGTAGAGGTATTGATGAGTTTTCTTAACTATAATGTTGGTATGAGGGGACCAGGACAGGTTTTTAGTGATCTGGACACCTAAAAACTTGAAGCACTTGACCCTTTCTACTTTATCTTCATTGATGTAGACAGGGGCATGTTCTTTTTTATACTCCCTGAAGTCGACGACAATCTCTTTCATTTTGTTGACATTGAAGAGAGATTATTGTTGCTGCACCAGTTCACCAGATTCTCTATCTCATTCCTGTACTCTGTCTCATCTTTGTTTGAGATCTGACCCCACTACAGTGGTGTCATCAGCAAACTTGAAAATCAAATTGGAGAATTTGGCTGCACCATCATAGGTGTATAAGGAGTATAATACGGGGCTGAGAACACAACCTTGTGGGACAGCAGGGTTGAGGATGATGATGGAGGAAATGTTGCTGCCTATCCTTACTGATTGTGGTCTATGAGTTAGGAAGTTCAGGATCCAGTCACAGAGGGAGGTGCTGAGGCCCAGGCCATTGAGTTTGGAGATGAGTTTCATGGGAATAATAATGTTGAAGGCTGAGCTGTAGTCAATAAATAGGAATCTGACATAGGTGTCCTTGTTATCTAGGTGTTTCCAGGGTTGAGTGCGGGGCCAGGGAAATGGCATCTGCTGTGGACCTGTTGCAGTGGTAGGCAAACTGTAGTGGATCCAGGTAGTTTGGGAGGCAGGAATTGATTCATACCATGACTAACTTTTCAAAGCTTTTCATAATGATGGATGTCAGAGCCACTAGCCGATAATCATTGAGGCACACTGGTTTTTCTTAGGTACCAGGATGATGGTCATCAGCTTAAAGCAGATAGGGATCTCAGATTGTTGTAAGGAGAGATTGAAGATGTCTGTCAATAGCTCTGCCAGCCGATCTGCACATGACCTGAGTGAATGTCCGGGTACTCCATCCAGGCCAGTTTTTTCCATGGGTTGACCTTCAAGGAAGCTGCTCTGATATCTGCAATCATGACCCCAGGTATAGGTTCATCCAATTCTTCCAGGATGGGGGAAGGCATGCTCTTGTTGACCTTTTGCTCAAAAACAACATAGAGTGCATTGAGTTCATCAGAGTGATGTGCTTTGGAGCCAGTGATTTTACATGCCTTCATCTTGTAGCCTATTATTTCTTGCAGACTTTGCTGTAATTGGCAGAGGTCCATGTGGCTAGCCCAGGATGCTAGCTTGTCCAGTACTGTCTTTTGGCATCTTTGGTGGATTTACTTAAAGTATCTGGCTTCTTGTATAAGTCAGTGTCACCTGACCTGAACACTTTGCACCTGGACTTCAGCAAGGAGTGGATATCCCTGTTCATCCATGGTTTCCAGTTGGGGAACAATGGATTTGCTTCTTTGACACACAATCTTCTACACACTTACTAATGAAGTCAGTTACTGCAATCGTTCAGGCTGGTTGCAGAGTTTTTAAATACTGACCTGTCCACTGACTCCAACCGGCCTCGTCTGACATCATCCGATTCCTCAGACCAACATTGCATGGCTTTCTTTGACAGGTACTCCTGCTTCAGTTTTTGCTTGTAAGCCGGGAGCAGGAGCACAGCCTTGTGGTCTGATTTGCCAAAGTGTGGGCGGGCGATAGAGCAGTAGGCACGTTTGATATTTGTGTCATAGTGGTCTAGGATGTTTGGCCTCTGGTGAAAAAAGAGACATGTTGGTGGTAACCTGGTAGCACACACTTGAGCTTGGCCTGATTGAAGTCTCCGGCTATCATGAACAAGGCCTTGGGATGTTTTGTCTCAAAGCTATTCATAGTGGTGTGTATTTCGTTCAGCATGATCTTCACGTCCGCATGGGGTGGGATGTAAACTGCCATCAGGATAACAGAGGTGAACTCCCATGGAATGTAGTAGAAGCGGCATTTTAGTGTCAGATATTCTAGGTGTGGGGAGCAGAAAGTTGCCAATGTTGCTATATCTACGTACCATGAGGTGTTGATTAGGAAATTGAGAAACCCTCTGGTTGTTGGGCACTATCCAGAGAAGAAGGAGTGAGCCACGTCTCTATGAAACAGAGCACACAGCAGTCCCTCACTTCTCTTTGGAAAGTGAGCTGTGAAGGAGGGGCCTTGGAACCTCATTGTTTCAATCTTACCTGTGGGCCTACACGTTTTCCAAGCATCCTGGAGCCTCTGCTTCTTTTTGAGCTGGGGAACAGTGACAGTGGTTTGTGGAGTTAAGGGCATGGTTGTATTCAGTGAGGTTCTTCACTCTGGTCAGTGTGTGGATGGAAGATTTGTTGCCTTGCTTGCAGTTCCTGCATCGACAGATGGGTCTACACGGTTGAGTGTTCCCAATCGCTGTCAAGCTGCATTTTGGCTTTGCCGGTTGGTGGATGTTCAGACCACATTCTGGTATGGAGCGATCAAAGGCCGGTAAGTGGTTGGCGTCTCTGGGGTTTTGGATGAATCTGTCTATCAAGATCCACAGGGTCATTGCCTGTGTCTCTGGCCTTCCTCTGACATGTTTCCCCAGGCAAGAATGGTGCGCTGTCCGCTGGAAGCAGGATCTTCTGGTCCCGCCACTATCAATTGAATTTCCCATTGACATCGCCCCACGATGCCAGGAAACCCATGGAAGGAGTGAACCATTGGTGGGACCAGAAGATCCTGTTGGCATGAATCAACCAGAAAATTCTAGCTATCATTTAATAACCTGGTTCATAAAAAAAGGGTAGAATTTTCTGTTCTGGAGACACAGGGGGGAGTTTTACCATTCTGCCTGTCACTGGAGGCGTATCTGGTAGATGGTAGACCATGCAGAGGTATATTGACATTGGGGAGGGACTTTCCAGTTTTGGGGTAGTCGCAGCCAGAAAATTCCGTCCAAAGGTAACAGTTTGGAAAGTTGGCATAATTGCTGTTGGTCAGTGGAATAGATGAATATATATGATCTGCTGCTTTTTTAGCTCATTAATTATGCAACATGGAGCTCAGTGAATCTCATTGCAGGGAAGTCAGAGGTACTCCCATCCTGCTGTTGTCTCTTGGGTGTCATAAAACCCTACAAACCATAGAACCCTACAATGCAGAAAAGGGCCTTTGGCCCATCGAGTCTGCACCAAACACAATCCCATCCAGGCACTACCCCCATATCCCTACATATTATACCCACTAATCCCTCTAGCCTACGCATCCCTAGACACTAAGGGGCAATTTCTTAGCATGGTTAATCAACCTAACCCGCATATTCTTTGGACTGTGGGAGGAAACTTGAATACCCAAAGAAATCCACGCAGACACAAGGGGAATGTGCAAACTCCACACAGACAATGACCCGAGCCGGGAATCAAACCCAGGATCCTGGAGCTGTGAAGCAGCAGTGCTAACCACTGTACTACTGTGTCACCATATTTAAACAGCACCCGCTCAGACATTCGTCACTGCAGACAGAGGTGTGTTGGATAGGAAAGCAATGACTCCAAAGAGAAGCAAACCATTAGCATCCCAGTTCAGTGAAGCCCCCCTGAATTCTCTTCCAGGCCATCCAGGAGAAATAGGAGATCCTCTTTTCTTTGGATAGGCGAAGGTCTTTCCACCTGATTACACCAGCCTGGGAGGCAGTTGTTAGGGAGATTAGCAGCCATGGCAAACAAAAAAGGACTGCCCTGCCGTGATGCAACAGGAAGAATGACTTCACCAGAGCAAGGGAAACTTTGATTCACTCCAAACTCACATTTTCGTAAGGGCACCAGGCAGTCTAAGAGTTAGAACTCACAAGGATGTCACACATAACTAGCACATAGAATATCAGCAGTGAATGTGTGCCAGCCACTTTAAGCTCATCACCTAATGTAACTTATTGCACAAATGGTGTTTTAATCCCTTACTGAGGAAGACTGGTAGACACACTAGGCATACATACATCTGAATTGCTCTTTCATCCAGAGCAGTCCAGCCATTTGTCTTTACGCAGGACAAGATCTCAAATCACAAAAGGGAGAGAGACAAAACTGGAGCTGTGGATCCTCTCTAGGTTCAAGCAGCAGGCCACAAACTTCACTAGTGAGGACAGGGATTGTTCCTGTGCAGAATGCGTGATTGGCATACCTCAAGAAGCCAGTAAAGAGGCATCCAAATGCACATGCCCACTCAATGATTAATTCTGTCTCTATCAGGGACCAGAAACAAAACATTTTTGTGAAGATGTCAGAGCACCAGTTCCTCCCAGACCATCAAATGAAGGACCATCACTGTGTTCATCTGCACTCTTCACCAATGGAGATGCACACACCTCAGTGGGACTGTGGCCTAGAGTCCAGTGATCACCTCACTAACATGGAACCACAGCAGGTCGAGACAATGACAGTCAGGTCTTCGACACTCAGAGAAGTGCGAGACCAGATCCCCACAAAGTCCAAATCAAATGATGAGCTTGTGGAATCAGACCTAGTAGCCATGTTGGAGACAAATAGGGGGATTATCAAGCAAAATTGACAGAGGTCACTAACAGATTGGAATGAAAGTTGGAGGAGTCTGTGCACTTTCTGTCTGATGTCATGGCTCTGCCAAGGAAGTACTTTGAAGTCTCCACTGGAATGGTGGCAGCTGCCTTGAAGACTCAGGTCCAGTGGTTTCTGCTGGATTTGAGCACATCATCACTCTAACTATGGGCATATTCCAGCAATGGTTAGATTAGAGAAGAATGAAGCATCTTGAGGGAGTTCAAAATGGTCCTTGTCCTCACGGAGTCAGGAAGAGGCCACTGGGCAGCCAAATGGGAGAGGAACCCAGTCAAGTATTCTGGGAGAGGGGGGTGGGGGGGCGGGGGGTTGTATCCAATGGTGCCCTGCAGCTCCAACTGGCCTCTGCTGGTGACCTGATCAACTCTAGCAGATCAGGCCGAGGAAAATATATCTGCCCTAGAACAGGAAAATCTGAGGAACCTGCTGAAGTTATCTCAGGTGACAGAGGCACAGCAGTAAGTAAGCTGCCTTCATTTCTGTTCTGGTGTTCACCCTATACTTATTCATAGTGATGGGTAATAAAAATTCAGCAATATTGAATGCATATTGGTGGCCCAGGTGATCACTCGCTTCACTTTTCATGTCTGTGATTATATTTTGCATTAATCCTTCTCCAAGTCTCATAGATCCAATGGATATACAATGTGATTCAATGTCTTATGTTCATTCAACAGTCAAACATACACTCATCAGTGAACTCCCATCAGGATCCTAGTTGCATAAATTCCCACACAATCTTATTATAGTGAATAGCCATTACCGCCACATCCACAACTCCACCAAAAGCATATTAGATGTGATAATGATGGCTGGCCAATATTCCTGTCACCCTTCAATCTGTGGATGGAATTCTCCCAAAAAGATTCGAAATGTCAAATTCGTGTGAAAACTGTCGTAATTCACACTGCTTTTTTCCAGTGGGAGTTCAGACAAGAATCTCCCTCACTCAGCATACTGCAGAGGCTACCAGTGTGAGTATCATTAAATTTCAGGTGCCTATCCTCGCTGAAGAGCCTGAAACCCGTGCGCTGAGTGGGCTGCTGCGCATGCGCCAATCTGTCAGTGCCAAGATCAGTGCATGCGCAGTGGTCCTGCACTGTCGGCCTCCCTTTTTCCTGGCCAGCTCAATCATTGGCAGCCCCACAACACCACCCCCCCTCAACATTGGCTGTCCACCCCCCATAGGCCAATCGCTGGCCTCCCCTCAGCAATTCCTGGGCCCAGCCCTGACCTCCCCCATCCCCCCAGCCCACTTCAACCTCTCTAGTGCCCCCAATTTCCCCCCCAACATTCCTGACCGACACTTCTGCAGTTCCAACTCTCTCGTCTCGGCTGACCTCTCCCCCCCATACACCCCCCAGTCCATCCTACTCACTGGCCTCCTTTCTTACCTGTTCGATACTTAGACAGAGAGACCACAGGACAGCACCCACCCCCACCAATCACCTCCTAGGTCATGCCCCCATCAGTCCTTGCCCCTACGCCGCAATAGCTCCCAGCCCCTTGGCACTGCCCAATACTTAATGAGCGGTGTCAAGGTGTCTCCTGGACATTTGCACTTTGCCTCTTGGGCAGTGCCAGAGGGCCAGGCGTCTACCGCTAAGATGCCCATGCCCAGGGTGCATCAGCCCCCATAGCCTAAGCACCTTGGGAGCCCCGATTGCCTTCCTTTCAGTCCAGCGGGGTCAGGCTGCTACTTCACTCCCAGGCCCACTAATCCCATTTAAATTGTCGGGAAATGTTATTTAAATCATTTCCGTGTTTCCCCGCCGATTTCTGAAATGGAGCAGACTATGCTGGGAGACAAAAGTGGGGCTCAAACACTGGTGTAAACCCTACGAATCGGCCACCATGGAATTCCACAGCCCACTGTGCTAAAAAACTAGCGCAGTGGGGTGGGAGAATCACGGTCATTATTTGGCCCAAGGTTAGTGATTATCCTGCTGCTGTGGCACTGATGTTTGTTGTTTGTGGAAGAGATAAGAAATCACTGTGACTTATGTTACAATTGTGTCTTTATTGTGTAATTTGTAATAGCATTTAATTTGTGAGATTGATTTAATGAAGAAAGCATATCAAACTTTGAATACCATAGGCTCCCAAGTCTTTCTCTGCATGTAGATCTCATCTCCACATTTAAAGCTGAACATCAGTCCTTTCTTAGTTCCCACTGTCCTCACGCATGATGTTGAACTCGGGAAGTAAGGATCAATCAGGAAAATTATAAGTGTCTGCAAGAAGGGCATCATTATTAAAATTACAAATGTCTCTGAGCTCGACTGATAGTTTTATAACAGTTGTCAGCAGAATTCTGAGCACATTGAGGATTATTAGCAAATGTTGTCCAATTGCACAGTCATATCAAATGTTGAACACTACGTTTTGAGTTTTGCAAGCACAGGCTGATAGGGTAAGGACTGTACCTTGCCCATTGCGAAAAGTGGAAGGTGGCATTTGAAACAATTTGCCAATTCTTTGGGCATACTACCTATATATCCAGCATTACTCTGGCATTGAAATTCATATACTGCATTACTTATTTGTGGGATGGACAGATCATCTTGGCTTGATAGCAGCATACTGTTAGTGGTGAATACCATTTATGTTGCTATTGCACAGTAGCAGCATGTAAGAGCTAGCTTCACCCATTGCTCAAATATTTAAGATGCTTTTATGTGCTCTATTTCAGCATCAAGCTTGCATAGTGAGCAAATGGCTTGGGCCCTATTGATGAGATTACAGATACATTCTAAGTTATAATGGCCACTTTGATCAGATCATTTTGTGCTCTTTCTCAATGCATGAATGGGCCTAAAGCCATCATATTTAGATCTGCAAAGTGTTCAGTTTAGCTCAGGTTATCTTGGGAGGGCAGGGAATCTCAAAAATGTCACTTAGAATCACAGGTTGACACATTTATATGCATTGGAAATGACATTTATTAAAGGACACACCTTTTTCTTTGCAGATCAAAAGAACACGTACACATATTGCATCTGTTTCACCTGAACCAAATAAATGACAGCCATTTGGTGGTCTGTTCCTCACAATCCGAGTCAAACTGCCTGGTTTAAATTTCAAACAATGCTTGGCAGTTAACGGTTGGTCACCATCAACTGGTGCAAATCACATGCCAACACTCCCGCCAATCAGAATTGACTTGCAAACCAATCAGCACTTTCTTCTCATGCCATACAAATTTGTCGATTTCCCTTGCATGATATTCTCGTATATCATCGTCCTGATGATTTTAAGATGTCTCCTTTTCAGCAATATTCAAGTTCCATAGAGGACTTTAGTGAGCTAGATAGGTTTTCATAACAATCAATGGTAGCTTCATGGTCACCATTACTGAGACTAGCTTTATATTCCAGGTTGTCAAAATTGGATTTAAATTCCACCTGCGACCTTAGTGGGATTGGGATGTCCCCAAAGCATTAGCTTAGCCTGCTAGATTACTAATCCAGTGATATTAGCACTGTGCCATTATCTCCCTGATTCTATCCAGATAAATCATACAACTGAATCTCCACCTGCCCTCTCAGATGGATGTAAAAAACTCCACAGAATAATTTGAAGAAAAGCAGAGAATATTTCAAGTTGGCCCTCAAGCAAAACAGATTATCTGGTTATTTACTTAATGCTGTTTATGGGAGCTTGCTGTGCGTAAATTGGTTGCCATGTGATGATACTTCAAAAGTAATCCATTGTCTGCAAACCAGTTTAGGGTAGTCTAATTGCATGATAAGCACTTTAATATCTGTGTGGCTATAATCCTGTCCAGATTAGTTTTCTGATTTGTGCAGTAAAGCAGCAAAATTATAGAGCAGAGAGCTTAGTGCTCGCTGAGATTGCAGTGCTCTGATCTTGTGGAATTTTCCAAGGACATACACATTAACAAATCAGAGCAAGATTCTAACCCAAAGCACTTTGATATTCAGGTTCAATTTTAAGTGTATTTAGGAAAGAAGTAATACCCTTGGGCATTTATCTCACTGAAGAGTTGTCTAGGCATGAAGTAGCTGCTAGAATAAATGTGGCACCAAAAATCCAAAGGACGCTGAAGTTGATGAGGACAAGTATTAATATCCTAAGGAAGTCTCCTAAGAAGTGGCAAGCATACATTATGTGATATTATATTATGCAAATCATACAAGCTGCCAGCAGTTATACTCTGATGACTGTTCAGTGTGGTCTGTAAACCCCCATCCATGTGATCTAGAAGCTTTCAATATTTCAGCACTTTTTCTCCATTTGTGGAACAAGTGCTGCATAACCAAATTATGGCACTGCCAGTGGTAAAACACAAAATGATGTATCAGTTTGAATATATGTTGATGTCTCTGGAGTGACATTTGAATCCATGTCTTTTTGACCAGTCGAGCCACTGCTGACCCCAAGCCAATTGCCCTCTACTCATTGATTATTTTTACCTTTTATTCTTTCATGTTTCTGTTTACACATCTGTTCTATTTGTAGTTCACTGCCAATTAATCTTTATCAATTTTTCCTGTTCCTGCTATTCAATGTAACCGTAATAAATGAACTGTAAAACAATAACAGCAACAGAGAGCTAAAGAGCAATTGCATTCCACATTTTGTACTCTCAACTTTGTTTGCTATGTGTGTAAGATCAAATTTGCTTGGACCAATATCAAACCCAGCAAGTTTATACATTTAACTATTCACAGAGAGGATTGCATTCCCTATGATGGCTATTTTTTTGTCCCCAGCGTATCCTTGAAATGATGCAGCAGTGATTCAAACTGGAAAAGAATGTTAATGATCAGAATTGATTACGTATACAGCAGAGAAGTTTACAGCATGGAAATAGGCCCTTGGGCTCAACTTGTCCGTGCCATCCAGTTTTTAATCATTAAGCTAGTCCCAATTGCCTACATTTGGTCCACATGCCTCTACACCAATCTTACCCATGCAACTGTCTAAATACTTTTTAAAAGACAAAATTGTACCTGCCTCTACTTACTGTGCTGGCAACTCATTCCAGACATTCTCAACCCTCTGTGTGAAGCAATTGCTCCTCTGGACCCTTTCGTATCTCTCCCTTCTCACCTTAAACTTAGGCCTTCTACTTTTAGACTCCCATACCATTGGGAAAAGATTATCTACCTTAACTATGCACCTTATAATTTTATAGATCTCTATAATATCACCCCTAAGTCTCCTATAGTCCAGGGAAAAGTCATAGAATCCCTATAGTGTAGAAGGAGACCATTTGGCTCATTGAGTCTGCACCAACCTCAGTCACATCCACATCCTAATCCCATAACTCCCACATATTTATCCTTCTAATCCTTTGACACTCGGTTCAATTTCACATGGCCAATCAACTTGACCTGCAAATCTTTGGACTGTGGGAGGAAATTGGAGTACCTGGAGGAAATCCATGTAGACATGGGGAGAATGTGCAGTTCCACACTGACAGTGATCCAAGGCCGGAATTGAATCCAGATCCCTGGCACTGTGTGGCAGCACTGCCCACCACTGTGCCATCCTGCCATCCAAATATCCCAGTTTATCCAGCCTCTTCTTATAATCAAACCATCAAGTCCTGGTAGCATCTTAGTAAATCTTTCCTACATTCTTTTTCATTTAATAATATCCTTTCAATAACAGGGTGACCAGAACTGTAACAGTATTCCAAGTGTGGTCTTATCAATATCTTGTAAACTTCAACAAGATGCCCAACACCTGTATTCAGTATTCTGATCAAAGGAACCAAGCATGCTGATTGCCTTCTTGACCACTCTGATGTCCTGTGACCCCACCTTCAAAGAGCTATGAACCTGTATATCTAGATCTCTTTGTTCTATATCTCTGTCCAACGCCCTACCATTAACTGAGTAAGTCCTGCCCTGGTTCAATCTGCCAAAATGCATCACTTCACTTTTATCTAAATTAAACTGCATCTGCCATGCATCAGCCCACTTCCCTAATTGATCAGAATCCCATTGCAATCCCAATAACCTACTTTACTGTCAACTATGCCACTAATCTTGGTGTCACCTGCAAACTTATTAACTATGCCTCCTAAATTCTCATCCAAATGATTAATAAAAATAACAAATTTATATTGGCACAATAGCACAGTGGTTAGCACTGCTGCTTCACAGTTTCAGGGACCTGGGTTCGATTCCTGGATAGGGTCACTGACTATGTGCAGTTTGCTCATTCTTCTTGTGTCTGCATAGTTTCCTCCCGGTAATCCAGTTTCCTCCCAAAGATGTGCAGGTCAGTTTGGTTGGCAATGCTAAAATTGCCCCTTCATTTCCTGAGATGCATAGATGAGGAGGATTAGCAGGTAAAATATATGTAGGGATATCGGGTAGGGCCTGGGTAACTTCGTGGTCGGTATAGGCTTGATGAGCTGAATGACCTCTTTCTGTACCGTAGGATTTCCGTGATTTCTATTATTAATATCTGGATACAGCACTGATCCCTGAGGCACACCAATGGTCACAGGCCTCCAGTTTAGATACAACCTTCTACAATCACACTCTGTCTTCTGTCATCAAGCCAATTTTGTATCCATTTAACTACCTCACTTGGATCCTGTGAGATTTAACCTCATGCAACAATTTAACATACCTTGCTAAAGTCCTTGCTAAACAAAGACAATATCGACCGTAGTGCCCTCGTCTACTTTCTTGGTTACCCCTTCAAAAAGCTCAGTCAAATTTGTGAGACGTGATCTTCCACTCACAAAGCCATGCTGACTGCTCCTAATCAGTCTTTGCCTCTCTAAATGTCTGTATCTCTCAGAATACCTTCAATCAACTTTCCTGTTATAGATGCTAGGCTCACTGACTGGTAGCTTTCAGGCTTTTCTGTTCTTAAACAAAGGCACAACATTTGCCACCCTCCAAACTTATGGCATCTCACCTGTGACTGTTGATGAATCAAATATCTCTGCTAGGGGACTCGTAATTTCTCCTCTAACCTCCTATAATGTCCTGGCGTACATTTCAGATCCCAGGGATTTATCAACCTTAATGTGCTTTAAGACTTCCAGCACCTCCTTCTCTGTAATATGTACACTCTTCAAGACATCATTATTTATTTTCCCAAGTTCCCTAACATCCATGTCTTTCTCAACAATAAATATCGATGAGAAATATTCATTTAGGATCTCACCCATCTCTGGTGGATTTGTACATAGATGACCTTGTTGATCCTGAAGAGACCCTAATCTCTCCCTTGTTACTCTTTTGCCCTTTATGTTTTTGTAGAAACTCTATGGATTTTTCTTCACCTTATCTGCCAAAACAATCTTGTGTCCCTTTCTTGCCCTCCTGATTTCTCTCTTATTCTACTCTGTCTGCCTTTATACTCTTCAAGTCGTCCATGTGATGCCAACTGCTTACTATTGTCATATGCCTCTTTCTCCTTTTTGACCATCAATATCCCGAGTCATCCAGGGTTTCTTACTTCTACCAGCCTTGCCCTTTACTCCAGAAGGAATGTGTTTACCTTGAACCCTGGTTAACATAAATGATGTCAAACAATTTCAATTAATTAAATTTAAATAATTTAAATGATCAGTTTTAAAACTCAGGAGCAAACATTTTAACATGCTCACAGGTGGTCCAGAGCTTGATATTTAACTGCAAATTCTCAAAATGTCCACACATTTTCATTCATGTGTTTAAATCTCTTTGGATCTCTTCATCCTCCCCTTCCCTTCTGTCTCTGTGAACTTCTCTGCAACTTCATTCCATCCTCTTCAATTTTCAATGCCATTAATGGTCTTTTGTATGTTACTATTCCCTTCACTTAATGTTAAAGGCTTTATATAAATCCAAATTGTTATCAATAACGAGGCTAACCCTCTGCTCAAGTGGAAATATGTACTAAAACTCCTTCAGGAGGCCTGATCTCTAGGAGAATGCTAGTCTCCATTCATCCATCCAACAATAACAATTTGCCTTCTTATATAATGCTTTCAATGTATTAAGCCACTTGAAGTTACAACATAAGAGCAACACCAAACTACATTTTTCAGTCTAAAACACTGGTGAGGTTGCAACTGAAATGTTGCATGCAGTTCTGGTCACCATATTACAGTAAGAATTTAGCAACACCAATTTATAATCCAGCCGATTTATTTGATAGTAAAAAAGCGAGCTTTCAACACTCTGTGTCTTCCTCAGGCAAATGCACTGAACACTGCATTTGCCTGAGGAAGACACAGAGTGTTGAAAGCTTGCTTTTTTACTATCAAATAAATCGGTTGGATTATAAATTGGTGTTGCTAAATTCTTACTGAGTTCTTACCACCCCAATCCAACGCCGGCATCTGTATATCATCACCATATTACAGGCAGAATGTAAATGCTCTGGAGGTTTACAGGAATGTTGCCAGGACTAGAAAAGTGCAGCTATGAGGAGAGATAGGATATGTTGGGGTTATTTTCCTTGGAGCAAAGAAAGCTGAGGAATGGCTTGATAGAGGTGTATAAAATTATGAAGGGAGAGAGTGGAGAGGATAAAATTATTTCCCTTGGTGGAGAATTCTAGAACCAGGTGACATAAATTCAAGATTAGTGTCAGTGGTGTGGAAGGTCATGAAGAAGAAACTTTTAACACAAAGGGTGGTGGATGTCTGGATTTGGCTGCGAAATAGGCTTTAAGGAATGTCTTAAAGGAAAGAGAAGTAGAGAAGTGAAAGGTCTAGGGAGGGAATTCCAGAATTTAGAATCTTAACAAGTGAATGCACAGTCACAGCCACCGGGAATAATTAAAATCAAGGATGTTCAACAGGCCAGAATTGAGGAGTGCAATTATCTCGGAGGGCTGTGGAACTGGAGGCAATTATGTAGGTAGGGGCAGTGGAAGGCCATGGAGGAATTTGAAAGAAAGGATGAGAATTTTAAAATCAAGGCTTTTTTAGGCAGAAATCCTAAATGAGCATAGTAAGTAGGTGGATGGGGCATAGGCATGAGAATTCTGGATGACTTCAGGTTTATGAAGGGTGGAACATGTGAGACCAAGCAGAAACGTGTAGGAGTATCCAACTGTAGAATAACAAAAGCATTGAATGAAGCTTTCTGCAGCAGGTGAGTTGAAATAAGGGTGGCTTCAGGAAATATTATTCAACCAAAACTACCAAAACGGATTATCTGGTCACTTGTCTAAGCTGCTGTGTAACAGGTGGAGATGGAATGATGATTCCCCTTTTTTCTCACCTCTCAACTGATCACAGATAATTATGTTTTAAATGAAAAGTGTTTTAAACACTTGGGTATTATGATTCTCAAGAATAGGCAAAGGTCAGATTAAGTTTAAGCAAAAAGAAAGAATAAATGTTTATTTCTCAATACTGAATGTATTCATAAAAGCATGCCACTCACACACAAGAAAAGGTGATTACAAAAGATGTAACGTGCACTTAGGTTTATAAAATATCCAAAGATGCATTGCTATACTTGAGTCAAAGAACAAAAAACAAAGAACAAAACATCACGGGAAACAGGCCGTTCGACCCAACGAGCCCGCGCCACCACCCCAATGTTCCCACCTCTATCCGTGATCCCTGTCTATGTTTATGGATCTATGGATCAAAAACCAAATTTGAGACAATTTAGGGAGAATTTGTTTTCCCAATTAGCCTAAGAGCACATTTTTGGGATGTGGAAGGAAACCGGAGCACCCGGAGAAAACCCACACAAGCACAGGGAGAATGCGCAAACTCCCACAGACGCAGGCCCAAATCTATATATCTGCATAGCACAGCGATAGTCACTGAGCAGTCATGTTGCCCATCAAATGGACCAGGTCAAGCGTACACTAACAACGTGAAGCACTAGGATACTCTTGAAAAAAAAATCCAAGAGCAGCCCTCTCACGACCCATCGCGTGTATGCCCCTTGTTAGACAGCAAGGTGGACCAAAGCACCTGTAGGATAAAAACAAGTACATCAATATCATCATCTATTTACACACTTCCCAGGGCCTCCCAAGGCTCATGATCCCTATTTTAAATCAGTTTTCTATACCCCTCCATTCCTATTCTGTTCATGTGCCCATCTAAGTGTTTCTTAAATATCTCCAGAGTACCTACCTCCACCACTTCACTTGGCAGCGCATTTCATACCCCCACCACCCTCTGTGTGAAAAAACTCCCTCTAGCATCCAAATTATACCTTACCCCCCCTCACCCTAAGCCTGTGACCCCTCGTGCTATTCGAGTCCATCCTAGGAAAAAACTTAACCTTGTTTTCTCTATCTATACCCTCATAATCTTGTACACCTCTATTGGATTTCCTGTAAGTCTACATCTTTCTAAGGATAACAGTCCCAATTTGCCTAACCTCTCCTCATTGCAGGCCTGATTATTCCCTTTTGGTTCATGAAGAAATGGGAGTTGGAAGTTTCTATTGACAAATTCTCTGTGGTTTATTATTCAGAGCAGCAAGTTTCTGGCTTTGCTTCAGTTAGGTGCAGTTGAGCCCTGTCACAAGGATTGAGAATGGTTCTTCAAATTGGCAGGTAAAAAGATAGCCCCAGTTCTCTGCCTGAGGCTGGATTTCAGGCAAGGCTATTTCTTTTCTATGCTTGATTTATTCCTTCCGAGTCTTCAAAACTGGCTGACTGAGCCTGGTGTGGTTCCATGTATATTAGATAAAAAAGGCAGGTCGCCTTACCTCTCAATTGCACCTATTTTTAAAGCAGATTGCCTATTTTTCATTTTGTTTTAAAAGCGCAAATGAATGTGACAGCTGTTTGTAGGATCAAACATATTTACTACATTATCAATAAAAGTAATGGCATTTAAAATAAGCATTTTGCTGTGAATTATCTTAGAACATTATGAGAATGTGAAAAGTGCTATACCAATACATTGTTTTGTATAAAAACAAAACAATGAATTTCTATAGCACCTTTAAGTTTTCATGGTGCCTCATAGTAATTCACAGACAACAAAAATTTTGGAACGCAATTACTTTTATTTGCATGTATATAAAATGCGTACTTCTATGCCATTTTCATATCAGAACATAAACAACCTCACTTTTCTCTATCTCTGCAACTTCTAGAAACACTTTTTTCAATGAAGTTAATGCCTCTTTAACTACATGAACTGGACATATTTACACTGGTGTATTGTCATCCAAAGTGGCAGCACCATTATTTAGCTATGGATTTAGCTTGTGCTATATATCCTTTCAAGACAGTACATGCATAAACAAGGCTCCAATTCTTAGAAGCAGCTTCATTTATGGTTCAGTGTAGAAATCTGCATGTTCTGTTTTGAGAGATAGACAAACAATAAAGGCTGTGTGCGTGTATGCTCTTGACAGATAGGCAACATGGTACTCACTATTTCATCCCTTTCTGAGAAAGGATTTGTGTGTGTGCCATTTAATGAAACTCTCTTGTGCTAGAATATGCTTGAGCACTTCTGTAAATATGGTGAGTTTAATCACTGCCCCTGTCTTGTGTCTTATTTATTGCAAACATCTATCACAGAGTAATGGTTTGAGTCAATGTGTGGCCAAATTGGATGACCCTGATACTTAAGGAGGTCACAGGGTTAGTGTTGCACAGAAGTGTGGTTTCTGCTATATCATTGTCCCAACTAAGATTCTATCCAAAACCACAGTGCAAACTCATCTCACAGAGAGCTGATAGTTCTTGATTGCATATGCCAGCCCTGACATTTGGAGATAGTCTTGGAATAGAACATTGCTTTCTTGTTTCCTTCCAAATGTGTATTTTATAAATATAGAGCTACACACTAAAAATATTTCATGCTCTCATGCAGTTAACTAGTTGCACGACCCAGAAAGTACTATTCTAAGAATCTAGAGCCAGTACGGAATATTGCATGGCTTGTTGTTTTCCCAGCTATAAGTTTTCCCAGGTATGAGGACACACTGGTCTTTACCAGCTTTTTATTTACACGTGATCCTGATTTGATATAAGCATTGTAATCTGTTGATTATATACATTGTATCACAGACCAGTACACCTTCTGGATTATGTAATCAGAAAATAATGGCAGGCTAGGCAAAGAACAAATGCAGTCAGCAATCACGACAAATGACTGGACACATTGTTTTTGGTTAATCATTAAATGCTAATGAAACCTCTGTGTTTCTTGCATGCAGTGTGAAAACAATCAAACTTGTTAACAACATTTTTCTCAAGGGAACAGAATTCATTATGTGCAGCCGATCTTACATTGCAATGATGAAACGCCTTTGAAGCTTTTCCCACTGGGATGTTGATTCTATCAACCAGTCCTCCGTCAAAAGTAATTTTTAATTTACTGTCAAACTTCAGAAAAATAAATGCTTAATATGCAGTTATTCAACGTAAAACAATGGGAATCTTCAATATATTCAAAACAGTTGAAAAGACAGGAAAGCTACAGGCTTACAGCAGAATCTGTAAACACATTTGAAAAGAAATGCTGAGAAGTACAGTGGTCATTTCCAGATGTTATCTATTTAATGCAAACGATTGAGAAAAAAAATCATCTAGACCTCACACTCCCTCCAACCCAGACCGTCTTCAAATCCAGGGATCTTTGAGCTCAGAAGAAATTGGTTCTCAACCACATTCAAAACTGAAAAACAAGATATGTCATTCACAGCTGACAATTTAATGAAAAAATAGCTCTAACGTTAGACAGCAACTGAACGGCAGAGAAACATCTGGACAAGTGGCAAAGGTCTGATCCCAAAGCTTTTTGTAGCTCCTTCATTTTAATTCAAGCCACATTGTTTGATATTCATGGGCCTAAGTAGCTCTAACTCCTATTAAACGTGTGGGTGAATGATGAGTACTTTGTCCTACTTAATTTTGAGAGTGCCCTTGTTGCAATATTTTTGGCCTCAAACCTCACACATGCAAGATCTAATCAAAGAAATGGTACACTGTGCCATGAAACTGATCTCTGTGAGAACTAGCACCACAATGAATTATAATTGTCATTTCATTTCTGACATCGAGCTCCAACTCTATCCAACGCTCTGGCAGTGGAGGGGGTGGGGAGAGGGTGTAAAAGGCTTCTTTCTCTGCTTGCTGTAACAGTTCTGCAACAATAACAAAACCAAGTAAAATGTAAAATTCTTTGAATGTAAGAATTATTTCAAGTGTCTCAAATGGACAAGAATAAAGGAGAGATTGGGGAAGAGTGACAGAAATTAATATTCAAGTTTAGTGCAGTCAGCAATTTAAATATAGAATACAAGATTGGCTACTTCTCCCTGGGTGGCATGGTGACACAATGGTGCCTCACAGCACCAGGGACCTGGGTTCGATTCCCAGCTTGGGTCACTGTCTATATCAAGATTGCACGTTCTCCCCCTATCTGCATGGTTTCCTCCTACAATCCAAAAATGTCAATTTGCCAACATGCTAAATTGCCCCGTAATGTCAGGTGGATGAGGGTAAATGCATGGGATTGTTGGTGTAGGGTTTGAATGGGACTGTGGTCGGTGCAGACTCGATGGGGTTCTATAATTGCCTATTCCAAAGGATTCAGTTATTCTGACAGAGGCTGTAATAATTGAATTCATATGGTCAATGTTGTTCGTTGTGGCTCAGTGTTAGCATCTGAAACAGAAGGTTGTGGATTTGCATCTGACCCTGTTGGCTTGAGTGCAAGATTTTCATCAATACTCCAAAACAGGATGAAGGAAAGCTGCAGCATCAGAGAAGCCATCTTTCTTCCCTCCTTGGAGGATACAAAAGATCGCATGGCAGTATTTTGAAGAGGGGGAGGGGTGTTATCTCTGGTTTCCTGGCCTACATTTATCCCTATATCAACAGCTCTGAAAAAACAGTTGCAAAAGCAAACTGCTGGGGATGCTGTAAATCTGAAACAAAACAGGAATTCTGGAAATATTCAGCAGGTCATGCAACATCTGGCGAAAGAGAAAAACAGAGTTAATGTTTCAGATCGATGACCTTTCATCAGCACGATTGACTTAAAATGGTAACATTGGGGGTAATTCTCCCAAAAGTGCTAAACTGATGAAAAAACTGGTCTAATCACAATTGTTTTCTCAGTGTGACTTCAGACCCAAATCTCTGCACTCTGTGTAATGCAGAGGTCATAATCAGAAATCTCATTAAAAACCTGGGGGGTGTGGGGCCTATTTGCGCCAGAGGCTGACAGCTCCGGAACTCTGCACATGTGCAGTGGCCCCGATCTGTCAGTCTTCCCATTTGCTGGTCAGCTCGGTTGTTGGCCATCCGGGACCTCTGCAATTCTGCCCCTCCAGCCGTCTCCTTGGCCTGATCGCAGCCCCTACAACAATTCCCAGGCCAGTCCTGACCACTCCCTGCACCCAACGGTAGCAATCCCCTCACTCCCTCACCCCGGCAGACCCCTTTTCCGCTAATCACCCACTGGGAGCAGATCCCCGCCCTAGGAAACAGCACCCCCCTTCCCCCTCTTTCCACTGTGCCCCCCCCACCCCCCAGCAAACCACCAACTCCCCAACGCACCCCATTAGCTGGCCTCTCTCCAAATCAAACCCCATGCAAAATGGCAATGGGAACCCTCAACCCAACTGATCGTTTCCCCCCCCTCCCACCCCAGCAGGCCATGGCCAAAATAGCCCCACTTCCTTGGCACTGCTTGATGTCCAATGGGCAGTGCCAAGATGTATCCCTGGACATGGGCACTTTGTCTCTTGGGCGGTACTGGGGGCACAGACAGGCACTCCCAGGGTGCCATACCCAGGGGGCACCACCCCCACTGCTGCCCAATCCGCTGGGGGAGGCCCCAATTGCTCCTCCCCTTCACTCTGGCAGAGTCTCTTGCTAGTTCTCCAAACATGGAGAGCTACTCATAACCCCACTGGAGTGAAATACTCCTGATGGGATGGGAGCTGCTAATGGGCCCAGCAAGTTCTGTGCCTGGCCTGATAATTGCGTGTAAAATAGATTAAAATACATTTAAAAAAAAATTAAAATCACTTATTTCTGTCCTTGCCAGTTTCCAGTGTGGTCCCGTCTGCAACTGTTCTCTGGTTCTGGGAAACACGAAATGGCCGACACGCACATCTCCCAACCCGGCCTGTCAGAAAATTTGCAATGGGAGATTGCCTCCATTGTTTCTCTCTTCACAGATGCTGCCAGATCTGCTAAATATCATAGAATCAAACAATATCATAAAATCATACAATGCAGAAGGAGACCATTTGGCTATTGGGTCTGCACTGGCCACAATTCCATGTAGGCCCTATTTTCATAACTTTGTACTTTTATTCGAGCCAGTTCCCCTGATAAAAGGGGCAATTTAGCATAGCCAATCCAACTGACCCGTACATTTTTGGACTGCAGAGATACTGGAGCACCCAGAGGAAACCCATGCAGACATGGGGAGAATGTGCAAACTCCACACAGACAATGTCCCAAGCTAAGAATCAAATCTGGCTCCCTGATGCTGTGAGGCAGCAGTGCCAACCACTGTGCCAAATTTCTAATATTTTTAATTATTATACTAAAAATATTTATCTGGCCGGTATTATTGCATGTTGTATGCTCCATAGGTCAAATGAAGAAGTTTTAAATTTTGTTGTCCATGGTTGGCTCACAGGGAGTATAGCTATAAATGTCTTTCAGGTTTTAAAGATGGTGTCACAGTCAGCATTTTTTTCAGAGTCTTCCCACTCTTGTTGGGTTTTGGTGGGTTCCCATGGTGACAGTCATCCTGAACACTTTGGCCAGGATTTTATGGCCTCGCTTGGACGAGACTGGAAATTCCCACTGGAGGTCAATGGAGATTTCCATTGTCGGACCCTTGCCCACTCTGATTCTGAGGTGATAATGTTCCTCTTGGGCGGTGCCAATCACTTTTGCGCTCAATCACTCAATCAGTTGATTGAATTCACTCAATCAACTATTCTGAGCTTTTCCTGCAATATCAGCAGGTTTTCAGCATTTTGAAGTGAATTCCCAGCTTTGGCAGAGTTTTTATGACTTTCCAATGTATTTTCTTTCTTTTCTCACGTTAAGTTTGACTATCTCGTGCTGATTCTGAGCCCGGGCTAGCCACAGCACTTTCAGAAACAGGCTGCTCTGATGCTTTTTTTCAGCACTGAAGCTTCTAAACTTGTCCTGGCTTTGAATTGAATTTTTTACTCACACCTGTTGTTCAACAGTTATGATGCCGTCTCCTATTCTCGTATAAAAATTTTGAAATTAAGGGCACTTCATTGTGATTTTGTGTAAATAAATCAATGGTGACACTTGGCAACACCAACATTTTGACAAAATAAAGCAACACATATGTCTGTTACTATTAATGATGGGTTTTTTAACTCTACCTCCTTTGGATATTCACAATAGACCTCCACAAGGTCTTGTAGACCACTTAGCACTTAGCTGGAGTTTTTTTCCTTCTGCCTTTCTACTTGCAATTCTACAAAGAAGCCTTTATCAGATGATATCTCTCAGTGTTGTCATTTCAAGTGCTTTCAGTTGGTCAGGATGTTGCTCGTCTGCTTTTCCACTTTTTGAATTTCAACTCCAGCTTCTCTGAGGTCCTGAGTGTTTCCATTTGCTGCCACTATGTTGTATGCTCCATAGGCCTCATGAAGATTTTCTGAGTTTAAAATGATTGAACATTGTTAATTGATAATTATATACACAGTGTATAGACCATGCTATGTACTAACTTCATGCTTGCATTTAAAAACTTTAGTTCATGGAATACAGGTGTCACCAGCTAGGTCATCATTTGCTGTCCATCCCTAATTGCTTTAAAAAGGTAGTGGTGAGCTGCCTTCTTGAACTACTGCCATCTATTTAGTATAGATACACTCATAGTACTGTTAGGGAGGGAGTTCCAGGATTTTGACTCAGTGACAGTGAAGGAACTGTGATTTTTTTTATATTTTATACTTCTTTTAAACTATATTTCCAAGTCAGAGTGGCAGGTGATTTGCGGGAGTTCGTCCAGGTAGTGAAGTTCTTATGTGCCTACTGTCTATATCCTTCTAAATGATAGTGGTTGTAGGTTTGGAAGGTGCAGTCTAAGGAGTTTTGGAGACTCTCTGTAGTGCATTTTGAAGATAGTATACACTGCTGTCGTTGTGCTTCTGTGGTGGAAGAAGTGAATGTTTGTGCATACGTTACCAATTAATCAACTGCTTTGCCTTAACGGTGTCAAACGTCTTGAGTTTGTTGGAGCTGCCCTCATCCAGTCAAGTGGAGAGTATTCCATCACACTGCTGACTTGCACCTTGCAAGCTTTGGGGAATCAGGAGGTGAGTTACTCACCACAGGATCACTAGCTTCTGACCTGCTCTTGTAGCTGCAGTATTTATATGATTAGTTCAGTTCAGTTTCTGGTTAACAGGAACTATTCGGGATGTTGATATTGGTGAGCTAATTCAGCGGTAGTAATGTTATTGATTGTCAAGAAGCAAGACCTGTCTACAATGGTCCCTATCCATTCCACAAATGACTCTCATCTCTCCTGGAGAGAGTGCTTATCAATGACATGCTAATGTATGAAAATGAGCTTTATGCCACTCCGTCGGTGAGAGGCTGGTAAGATCGGAACTGGGAAACTCGCCGGCATGAATCGTGCTCTCTCGATTTTGAGCACATTCTGCCGTTCCTACACTTGGAGAGTGCAGGCTCAAAATCGCCCCAATCAACTTAATTTTCCCAATAATTACAACAAAATTTATAATGTAGCCTTTTCATTAATATCAGCAGAAATTTCATGCTCCTGGTCTTTTCCGCACTCCCCACTCCACGTTCCCCTGCAGACATCCTGGGCAGGATTCTCCAGCTGCACTCGCCCCAAGACCAGAAAATCCCGCCCTAGGTCAACAGAGCTTTGCATTGCCCTTGTCCCATCGACTATGATTCTGTGGCAGGAGGAACAGGAAAATTCTGTCTCCTGTCTCCAGATAAATGTCATGGCTTTCATTTCCCAGTTTTAACTTATTTTACCCTTGCCTATGTAGCTTCTCTGACACTGTGGTAGAATGTAACCAGTGGCTATTTTGTATTGGATGTCATGGGACCAATGGGAACAAGATATAAGAGTTAGCTGACCCAGTAAACCATGGAAACAATTACAGAGTGACGTAATAGTCAGCTGACCAGCTGGCTCATTATAAATAAGGAACTATGTAAAATTGTGGAGTGGTCCAGGGCAAGGCCCCAAGTTTGGAGTAATGATGGTTCTTTATTAAACTCTTTCTTTGATTTATAAGTTGAAGTAAGTTTTGTTGTATTTTCATTAGCTGCATTTTGAAGAGTTCCTTCTGAAGAAACACAATGTGCTATTGCTGATGAGTGCTTCTGTTGCGGTATCCTCTGCTACTTTTTCTGAAATATTTTAATTGGAAGGAAATACTGTTCAATAGAATTTGAATAAGCAAAGTGTCCAAGACTTGGGTAATTGCTTTGGAGGTCATTTAAGCAATTAGAAGCCGATCAAACAAAAGGAAGGAGGAGCTGCTGCACAGTTGCTGGCTTGTGCAAATGTAAGTAACAATCAGTTTGAAAATGAGGCCTACAAACTGGGAATCAGATACAAATGCTTCGTATCCAATTTTACAGATGATGCAATACACAGGGGAAGTTGAGAAATAAATCGTTTCATGATAAGAAACAGTTTGTTCTTCACACTTTTATTATTTGCCATAGTCCTTCTGGATAGTGTAATTATTTTGCAGATGATATACAATTGATTGGAAAGCAAAATACAGTGGATTGGATGGAAAGCAGAAAAGATTAAATCACAAATGAGATCATGGTTCAAGGCCAAAATGGAGTAGTAGTGGGACATGTAAAGAGGAGGTGAGAATGGCAGAATCACAAACAGCTGTTACCTGAAAGCAAATTAAAGGGAAGAAAAGACAAAACCAGCAAAGGGAAAGGAAGCTAAAATAGATGAAGGAGTTACAGTTTAAAGGTTTTGAACTCTGCATGGCTATAAAATACCTATAGTAAGAAGGTTGCATACTGTTCCTCAAGTTTATCATAGAATCCCTGCAGTGTAGAAGGTGGTCATTCAGCCCATCGCACCTGCATCAATGACAATCCCACCTGAGCCCTATCCCCATAAGCCCCTATATTTATGCTGTTATTCCTCCTGATACTAAGGGTCAATTTAGCAACGCCAATTAACCCAACATCTTTGGGATGTTGTGTTGAGTTTCATTGCAATGGTAAGAGGTTAGCCTGGGAGCAGCGGGGAAGCCACATTGCAGACTAAACAGAGTTATCTAGATGCAGCATCTGCCCTTTGACCTTTCTCTCTTCTCACCATCCAAGGTCTCAAATATTCCTTTGAAGTGAAACAATTATTTACTAGCATTTCTTTCACTGTGTGATCTCCTTTACATCAGGGAGACTAAACACAGGTTTGCTGACTGGTTTGTGGAATATCTCTATCTGTTCGCAAGCTTAAGATTTTGTTAAAATGTTTGGATCTATGGATAAAGCTAGCATTCAAATGTATCAGAACGTCCATATTAGAGCTGTGGGCCCTTATGATGGCCTGATTGCAATGGGTCTGCAAGGGGACATAGACAGAATTCAGCCTCAGGTTCCTATTTCTGTTCACTGAACAATGATCCTTGCTGCAAAAAATATGTTTAAGATGGTGTCCACAATAATGGAATTGCTGATGAGCATCTACTGTCTGAATTCACTTGGATGAGTTACTGAAAGGTGAGTGCCTGAAGCTAGGGAAAATGCATCGAAGCAGAAATAAAAGGGAGATGGCTGGCAAAATATATGAAAACCACACAGAAAACCGCAGCAGGGGTGGTGACATTTATAACACCCACCGCAATAGCTCAGCTTTGTGGACAGATTGTTCCAGAGGTTAAACCTACCTATTGTCTACAAATATCCTTACAATGATGACGTGGCCCTTTTAATAGCAATTTGCTGGCAATTTGAACTGGTTTCCATCATCTTGTTTTGTCACATGTTCTAAAGTTTTCACACTTTCATGTGAATGTAACGTGATTAATTTAAGAGAAGAAGCAGCTGAAAAGATCCTCTTTTACATGCAGGGGCATGTCATAGTTAACTGGACTCAATGTGACCATATTAATCTTTTTTTGCAGCAAAGCTATTATCAAGTGAAATAGCTGATGAACTAAATCAGTCAAAACAAAGATTGTCTGACTTTTTAACGCCTTCTTTGACCAAAGGCTGACCTCAATTTGCCACCACACTGTGTCCATAATGATGAATAGTGTGACCATAACAATCCAGATTACATCATTGCTGGAGCCAGCAAGAATACACACCCAGTCGACTTTGTTTCGCCTCTGTTATTAACAGCGTCAGCAGTACAATTTCCCTTCACATTTTCATGATAACTAGCACTTAACCCATTGGTTTCCTAAGCATGGTTTTGACATTTTTCTCCTCCATCTTATCAGACCAGTGGGTAGTGTTAGAAGGGCATTTGCAGAACTTGCCAATTTGGCCAAGATGTGATCAAGGTATCAAGATGATGTTCATTGTATTTCTGCATAACATTGAGACTCGTGCTATGGAACTGCAAGATGCCAAAATTATATTATGAGAGGCAAAATATTCCATGGAGAAGGCATGTCGCTTTGTAAGAGTTGTAAAAGTCAGAAAGGTGTGCTGCTTAGGTGCATTGGCCGTGCTAAATTTTCCCTCAGTGTATTCGAACAGGCCCCCGAGTGTGGCGACTAGGGGTAACTTCATTGCAATGTTAATATAAGCCTACTTGTGACAATAAATAAATATTAAAATCACCATTTAAAATTATCTATTCCCTTCAGTCCACCCGTATCCTAGCTTTTAAAAATGAACTTGGACAATCATTTCATGAGTAACCTCTATTTAATTTCTTTTGTGGAGTATATTATGATCCCGGATCAGATATCAAAGTTTTTGCTGAGATCCAGTTAGACACAACAAATTTTGAGATTCAAGACACTTGCTAAGAGAATAAAGCTCAAGATTCCATGGGTTTTAAACAAACAAAAAAAAACTTTATTATACGAGGTCAGAAAGATTTTATTTTACAATATCTATTTTATATTTAAAATTAATGGTTAATGTGAGGTAATTGTGTATTAACGGGCAAACTATGGTCAAACATATCATCCTGCACAATCACTGGCAGATTTGGCCAGCACGGATTCCAATAATGTTTCAATAATCCACCTAGATGTCAGTAATATTACAACCAATCTTGTTGTAACACTGTCTCTCTCTCTTTCAAATGTTTCTGGTCTTCACTTTCTAAGATCTCTCCTTGGATTTCTTTCCAAAGGTCACTCTAACTCATATGGTCTCAAGGATGGCGTACCTTGCAAGGTTCCAATCTTTTTTGTACACTCATGGTTCCTGAGTCTGCATTTCAGTATCAACACACAAGCTCAACTTTAGCTCTTTCGCTGCACTATGCAGAATCCTACTGCCCCAAATGGATACATTAAACTTGATGGCTGCCACCAGCCTTCAGCTGCCTTCGCTGATCTTCAGGTTTTCTCCTGAGTCCTCATCAATTGAAGTCTGTCAATCTCATCCCTTTTTCTCCTTGGAGACCCTCTTTCTCTGGTCCTCCTCCTCCTTAGCTTCGAAACCATTCATAATATTATCGCCATTCCTTCACTGTCACTGGGTCAAAATCCATTCCTACATCACAAGGACTGCAGAGGTTCAAGAAGGCAGCCTACCAGCACCTTTTAAAAGATGCACAATGAATGCTGATCTAAACTGTGATGCCCTCATCCCATCAATGAGTTAAAAAAAAACCTATCCCTGTACCCTGACTTCCTTGGTTATGGCATTCCACTTCCAGCCAAATGATCGGGGTATTTGTCTTGTTTTCTCCTTAAGCAGGTGCATTATATTTGTTGGTCCTTAATCTGAAGAACTACAACAACACCAGATTGTGCAGCTGTCACCGACGCAGGCATGAAATTCCCAAGGCCTGTTAGGACCTGGACTTCTGTCCCTATGCAACAAGAATGTAATTCTGGATCTCGTAACCATTATATTGCAATAAACAGCAAATAGATTTCAAAGTCATATCAATGTTTTTTTTAAGCTGACTCAGGTAGCACAAGATTTGACCTTTATATCAGTGAATAGAAATTACTGAATGAAACACAAATGACCCCAGTCATATAGAACTCAATCATAATGCCCTTGTTAAAAACATCCTTCTGGCACATTGTGCAATATAGAGCAAACGTTTGAAAGCAACTCAATCAGTTGGGATGTTAAGCAAAATAATGAACTTGTTAGTTGAAATATATTAAATGTTTTCAATGTCACCAACATGGAAAATGTATTAATAATGTAATCAAAGAGGTTGATTTGCAGCCTATAAATCCTTTCAATATGCCTGATGGCAGGCAGTAAGAGTGGGAGAGATTCCTGATCAGCCATATTGCAGAAAGCTACGCCAAACCAACGCGGCACATTGCCAAACATAATCATGGACCAACTGATGGAAGCTTATGGTCACTAATTCCTTGTAAATTATGGTGCTTGAAGGAAGAGAATGTCACCAGTCTTGATGCATGGTGTAGTGTCTTTTCAAAGGATCACATGATAGGGCTGACCACTCAGCAACCAAGCTGGGGCTTTACTCCAACATGTCTGTGCTTGTCCCAGCAGTTAAACCCTATAGTCTGGAAGCAATGAATCTGCATCACCCTGTAAATAATTATAGTTCATTAATAAACATCTATAGTTTGTTCTTGACTGGTAGAGCCAAGTTACTGCAGAGAATCTTAAATATCTGGCAAGAAAATCTGCTAGATTTGCAAAGGTGAACAGTTAAGAAGGTACATTAAAAAAAGGATCATTTCAGCCATTGACTTCAGCGAACTGTATAAGGATACATTGGAAGGTGTACGTAGCTGTACAAAGCTGTATTGGAATAAAATCCCTACAGTGCAGAAGGAGGCCATTCAGCCCATTGCATCAGCACTGACTCTCCACAGGAGTTTCTTACTTAGGCCCATACCCCCGCCCTATCCCATAACCACTAACATTTAATATGACCAATCCAACTAAACTGCACATCTTTGGACTGTGGGAGGAAACCAGAGCACCCAGAGGAAACCCACACAAACAACATGCAGCTCATTAAGAATTGAACCCAAGTCCCTGGCAGTGTGAGGCAGTAATGCTAACCACTGTGCCACTGTGCCATCTGAATAAAGTGACAGTAGCACAGCATTTAACCCAAAGTAAAAACAGCTGTTCACTTTTGAAAAAGCTTTCATCACCTTATATTAATTTTGGCATTAGGCTTAATAATATTCTGTTCCTGTACACTATTAGAAAAATCATTTACTCCAAAAGGCTTTAAACCCATGTCTTTGCTCCTCTATATTGTACACTAATCATCAGATTATTTTTTGGTTGTAATGCAGGTCCTCAGAGAGTGTTGTCTAAGTGACCTCTCCACATTGTTGTCATGTTTTGATATTTAAATTTGCCACAGGTCCCATGTAGAGCTGTTGGAGAACAATTAGATAACTGGAGAATTCTTCTGTGCATAAGTATACTCTTTTATTCACCATTTTCTGAGTGTTCCGAATGCTAAAAGGGAGATGAAGCAAAGACAGGGAGGATGGTGAAGGAGTTGAATAGAAAACAAGAGACTGCAGTGTCATGGTGAATATCAAGTTGAATGCAATGGCTATATTTGGGATCATTATACTCTCACTGTGAAATCAAAAAAATGCAACGAGTGAATGTATGTTTGGACTGAGAATGCAGAATGCTATAGTGTGCCAATAGAATACGTGGTGAAGAATATGATGGAGGGGAAAGGATTAACTGTAACACTACATTCTCAACGTTCTCCATACTTTCTCGATGTATGTTTTGTCCTTATAGTGCACGAGAAACAATACTTTTCACTGTATACTAATACATATGACAATAATAAATCAAGCCAGCCAGAAATTACATCCAGAATGTAACAGGGAGCCTGTGAGTCAAATATTAATCAAGAGCAGGTTAAAATATAAAATACTGCAGATGCTGACAACCTGGAATAAAAGTATATCATGCTGGAAATACACAGCAACTGTGGGAAGAAACAGAGGCCAGATTTTCTGGTCCTTCCTACCAGCAGGAGCTTCTGGTTTTGCCAAATGCAACCCCCCCACCCACCGTGAATTCCCCAGTGACGTAGCCAGCAAGCATTGTAAATGGCCATTTAGCAGAATATCCTCCCAGCAATACTGGGGAGTGGCCTTTACTACTGAAAAATCTACCCCAGAGGGAGGAGTGAGAAACGGACAACCCTAGTCAGAATGTTTCAGGTCAATGATGTCTCGGGGCATTGTCAATCTGGAGCTTTAGGTGGAAATCGATGATGCCACTGAGTTGACATTCATGGCAGGTGTGACCGTAGAATTGTAGGTTTGAGTTTATGTGAGTGGTCTGTGAATGTCATGGGCTGTCAGGTCCCTGACCACTGAAAGCTGGTGGTGTTGAAGTGAGATGTCGTTCTTTAATGCAAGGTCCACCATTTTGCAACTTTCTTTTACAGAAGGACAGGCAGAATGTGGAAAGTTACACTTGGAGGGAGAAAGGCTGATGATACAGTGTGAGGGGCATAGATGGAAGAAGAGAACTTAGTGATACAGGCTGAAGGGGTGAAAATCCAAGAGAGAGTAATTTAAATACCTGCTGAAGGGTGAAAATCAGAGAGGGAGGGATTTAAATACAGGCTGAAGATGTATATCAGAGGGGAATAGTACAGGCTGAGGTGCATACATTGATAATTTAAATAGTGGAAAGGTTAAAATCAGATCCATGAAGATCACCACCGCATCAATCCTGTAATGTTGGTTCCAATGCAGTGGTGCAACAGCGCTGTGGAAAGTGTCTGCAGGTACCAGAGGCACCATTATCAGAGAGACAGCAGCAGCAAAAAAGCCTGTTCCACCATATAATTGGATGGGTCCCTTGTGTCCCTTCACCTATTGGTCAACCACTACATGACTGCATTCAGTGATCCACTCCAATCCGCTCAGGAATCCCACTGACTTTTGAGTCTGCTGGCTAACATTCCCCATTACCTGGAATTAATTCTACTGATTATCACTCTATCTGTCCACTAGAATTAAAACTTTCTGGCCTGAAACTTATGAGTGCAGCATGTTTTACATTTCTGTGTCCCATGCCCTGTTCAATTTCCTAGAATCTGCTCCAGGCTGAAATCTCCTAGTGGGCTGCTGAGTTAATTTATTCAAGGTAGGGCAACAGTTGGGGTGCCACACTGGTTTCAATACTTTCTTTGGTTAAGGAGATGAAGCAGTACCTCTGGATATTGGCTCTTACTCATTTCCCAGTGACTCATCAGGAAACTGCATGCATGAACATTAGAAAAAAAGCAAGACTTATATTTATATTGAACGTTTCAAGTCCACTGGATGTCTCAAGCACTCTACAGCCAATGAAGTACCATTGAAGTTAGTTACTGCTGTAATGTGGAAAACACAACAGCTAAGACGTGTACAGAAGCTCCCACAAATGGCAGTGTGATAGTGACCAGCTGAGTTGTTTCTTTGTGATGTTGTTTGAGAGATAAATAACGGCCAGGATTTTGTAGTTACCACCCTTGATCTTCTCCAAAGATGGCAGTATCAGCCTTAACTTTTGTGCTCAAGCCCTGGAGTAGGACTTGAAGTTTGGAGAGCTTACGGGAGTGCTATCGAAAGAGCTATGGGTAAATGAGGAAATCATCCCATTTTCTGTGTTGATGAATAGCCTCACGCAGGGAGAATAGACAGTAGTAATGCAAATCTTCCAAGAGGCCATGAGAATAGATTGTACTTTAGGCTGATTTGGGAGAGGGTAAATGCGGATGAAATTGCTGTTTGGTTTGGGCAGTGTAGGAATAGCTCATCGAGCTATGATAGATGTGACATAGCCCAGATACAATGTGGAGTGACTGAGAATAAGTGGAATAATGTAGTATTTAACAGCACTGTCATTCATCAGATTGACATGGAAAAAATCCTAAACCATCTGATGGGTTTTTCTCCAGTGAATGTCATCCAGCCTGATATCACATTCTGTCAACCTGACATTGTAGCAGAGATAAGCACTTTGATGCAAGGCTCCAGCACACTGTATAGCTGCATTCCACAGGCCTCTTTCTAAAGATATAGAACAGAGGAGGAGCCTGTCTTCTGTCCCAGCTGTCTAACACAGTGTGACTCGAGAATCTCCTGGGAATGGAATGGTTTCTATTTTCATGAGATGGGGCAGTTGGAAGGCATTTTGAAGAAAATAGTTTTGACCCACTTTAGTCTTTCATGCTTCTTGATGACTTGTGATTTTTTTATTTGCTGTTATAAGATCTGATATTGAATCTGCAGGGAACAGAAGTGTCAGATTTTTCAACATTCAAACCCAGTGGTCAAATAACAACTGAAATTCATTAGGATTTTTCATTTTCTTCACTACTGATGGCTTTATTTGTAACTACACAATTCAGTTTGGAAAGTATTTTATGACACTGATATCTAAGAGTCCAGATGCATTTATGAGTTGTCACAAATCTATACCCTTTATATTTGAAACTATGTGCTGGAATTTTCTGGCCATTCATGCCACTGGGATTCTCTGAACAGCGGTTTGACTGAGCATTAAGTTCTCTGTTCGCACTTGCAGTAGTGGTGGGTCGCAAATGGATAGAAAATTCTAGCCATGAGTTTTCAACTTTCAACCAACTGGAGATTTTGCAACTTGAACTGAGACAGAGAGAACTGCTTAAAAATGTAAGGTTACATTCCAAGGTGAAGACAAGAATTTAAAAAATCAGCCTCAGGGGAATGTGAAGAGAGGAATATGTCCTATAATCTAGAACCCATCGAAACTGTCCAAAAAAGAGACATAAAAACTGCAAAGTACTGAATGTTGAAACAATGGCTGTCACAGACAAACAGATTTGGAATCTCTTGGAAGTATACAACTGGTGAATTATTTCAAGGTAAGGCTGCCAAACACTTGAGAGAGATTGCAAGCGACATAGTAGTGTCAAAAAGTATCTTCAGCAAAGGAAACTGAAAGTTGTTCTCTATCTTTCTCTTTCTTTTGGGATAAGTGTGTCACCCAGTTTGAGAAGTCAACTCTACCAGAAACAAACATACTGCCATTTTTGATAAGATTTCATTTGGAAAAAGCATATCATCATGAAAAAGAATTGGAAACCTTTGTTGTGACCGACCAAGAAGATTGAATAGAGGCGAGCCAGTTCTCTGTCTCATCTGGTGGTAGTAAAATAAATCATTATCACAAGTTTATATTTTCCTTAACATAGAAAAGTGTTTCATAACTTCAAAACTAAGCTTTAATTTTTGCAACTCTGTTGCTTTGGTTGAAAGTATTGGTAACACAAAATATGCAAGTCCCAAATGTCCCAAGTTTTTTGTGAGAAGACAATATCACTATAGCTGGTCTTACAGTCCTGAATGACCTGTGGTAATTAGATTCTGGTTGATGAAGTTAAAATTAAGAGAGTTGTTTTCTTTGCTGGAGAGAGTTTATTGACTTAGTTTACAATCAACATTACCCAACATGACCACCCCTGCCACCGTCCCAGTTATCCCCATTTATAGATTTGCTTTGATTTGATTTATTATTGTCACGTGTATTAGTATACAGTGAAAAGTATTGTTTCTTGCATGCTATACAGACAAAGGGTAAAGTATATAGGGAAGGATGATGCAGAATACAGTGTTACAGTCTTAGTGTATATGTAGAAAAAGATCAACTTAATGTGAGGTAGGTTCATTCAAAATCTGATGGCAGCAGGGAAGAAGCTGTTTTTGAGGTGGTTGGTATGTGACCTCAGACTTTTGTATCTTTTTCCTGATGGAAGAAGGTGGAAGGATGTCTAGGCTGTGTGGGGTATAGGCACAAATGTCCATCCTCTGTTTAGAAATTGAATGCCCTATTAAATCTTAACAACATAATTGATAGGACATTGGCAATGTGTGCCACTGATGCTGTTTCAGCTGCTCTACATAATGAAGGGGACATACTATTCTTGTGGCAACTTCATTTTAATCTGCAACCATTTTCTCCCTCTGACGTTACACAGGGCAAGTCAGTGCCCCCTTCCCCTCAGGTACATATATCAGCTTATGAATTTCCAGAGCAGATTGGAGAGTGATCACTGATTAATTTCTCACATTCAGAAATTTAATCTGTCAAGTTAGGATGGTCACCATTTGATCTGATCTCCCACATTACAATAGGCAGCCTCGACGTGGTCTTATACTATTGGCACTGCTGGAATATGAATAAAATCAAGAAAATAAATGCACACCCATCAAGTCTCAAACTTCAGCCCTAGAGGCCTTCTGGGGTTAATGATGCTAACAATGATAGCAGAGTTATGAGGACAAGTTCTATTGAAGTCTAAAGGCTATTCTAATTGAGAAATCAATAATTGGAGCCCCACCTACCCTTTAGGATCAGAGTCTTCTCCTCCCCTCTGCAGGGAGAAGGATCAGACCGAGCTTTTTTCCAGTTGTAGTTTCCTTATCTGCAGCTGTAGCCAGCTCCAAAGTCCTCTCCACTCAATTGGAAGGCAAGTCTCTCAATTAGGCTGATTTCCAGGCAGAGATCCTATCAAAGAGAAAATACATGTTATCAGGCGAGGAAGCTCTGACTTTGGGTTTCTCATCAGGAGCTCCACACCCTGATTTGAATATCAGTCTGTGTCAACATTGGTATCGTAGAGATTCTCTCATGGAAGTATCAGAGTCCATATAAAAGATGTAGGGAGTATAACTTATTAATTCAAGTAGATATGGGCAAAAGCTGTACAAGTTGAAACATGTAACTTTCAACAGAGCACAGTCAGCTGATCTTGACAAGACGCCATCCGATGGTCGGAAATTCCCTGGGGAAATAGTGCTGGTAAACTTGATATATAACATTTATTACTGTGCAGTACAGAGGAAATGTTCATTAATCAGCACAAAGCAATTTGCTGGCCCAAAACATGGGCAAAATTCCCTGCAGACACGGGTTCTATAACAATTGAAACCCCTCATGAGATTCCTTCATATTTTCCCTTCATCTCTGCTGGCAAGATCCTGAACAGCACTCATGGTAATAGTTGTGGTGAGATGCTGAGATTGTTAATGGGTCATGTGGGAAATCACAGCGGCAAACTGGCATGTAAAGTTGCTGCTCCGCCTCTGCCTCACCATATTGCAGTTCATTGTAAAAGCCTATACAGGACACAACTAAACTATATTACAAACTAGATTTTCCAACTGAAGCATATTTTCAATATGTATAATCTTTAAATTTTAATGCAGATATATTAATTTAGCTATTTGTAAGAAATGCTATGAACAAAGTTCTATGTCAGTCCCTGTGCCCCATCTCTGACACAAAGACAGGAATTGAATCAGACAGCACAGAAACCTCTCAACTGTTTTGCTTACTCTTGCAATTAGAAAATAAGCTGCAGCTAAAGTCACCATGACAATTATGTCCAAACATGGGCTGGTGATCACTTAGGCAAAATGCTTCTCTTCATTAAATTTGCAAATGCATTAATTGAATAACTGGTTGGTTTTCATACTGGAAAATGGGCACTTTGTCAGGCTGTCAGTTGTTTTATCTGTATGACAACTAGTAGCTACATTTTGCTATCCAGAATATTGTTGTGGATAGAAAGCAATTCAAATATATGGTATATATTTTTGTAATTATTAAGAGAGGCTGTTACCCACACTCCAACTATTTCCTTTGCCTAAACCTGTCAATCGTATTATTTATAAACGATATTAAATTAGTAACACAAGTATGAGTGAGATATCTATGTTCGTACCATTTGTGACAACCATTTCCATTAAGCGTCCTTCATACACTTACAGATGGACTAATGTAACTGATCTTTTAAAAATAAATTGCTGGGGGTGGATATGAACAGAATAAAGATTCAAAATATGCATCACATATTTAGAGCCAAACGAGCTGAATGCCGTGATACATATTAAATCCATCTTATTATCACTTTAGTTAAACCAACTTAAGCAAAATCAATTTTTTGGGTGGGGTTAAATTGATCTCGAAGCTGGACATTTGGAAGAGACCCTGTAGTGACTATTGAAAAATTAATGAAATATAAAGTATATTTATTAGTCACATTAACACTGCTGAAGTTTAGTCACCACAGTCCAGCGCTTGTTGGGTCAATGCACCTAACCAGCATGTCTTTTAACAATCCGGGTGGCTATACCGCTTTAGCAGTGCGGCAGGCCGGGAGTGGGCTTTCCGCCGAGCGCCACAGTCTCCGCAAGTCTCTAACTACTGGATTTCAGGTGCTATCAGCTCTGCACCAGAAATCAGCAGGGAGCTGCACAAATTGTTTAATTGATGTTTTTAATTTCAATAGTGGCTCTGGGACTGAAGTCTCTGGGCCCGGTAATGTCCCTACTCCTTGCCAGAGTGTTTCACTCCAATTGGGTCGACACAGCTTCCCACTTGTGGGGAGCTGGTGGCCTGATTCTGCTGAGTAGGGGATTATGGATGCCCCACAGGAGGCCTAGGGCAAAGGAGGTGCCCCTATGCATTGCCATCTTGGCAGTGCCAACCTGGTGCCCTCACACTGTCCAGGGGGCAAAGCAGTAATGACCAAGGGGGCACCTTGGTACTGTGCACTTGGCATCGAGGTGGAGCCACGGAACAGGACCAATAACAGGTGAGGCTGCTAGAGAGAGATTAATGAAAGTGGGGATGGAGATGGGGTCCTGCTGCCATTCTACACTTGGTGACAGAGGGAGGGAGGCCAGTGATCGGGGCTGGATATTGGGGTTGGGGAGTGCAGGTGCAGTTTATGGAGATCGAGGCAGGTGGGGGGAGGGAGGATCTGTGAGGTCAGTGACGGAGGGTTAGGGGAGTTGGAGGGGCAGCGATGGGGAGTCATGGAACTCGTCAGCGATCAGGCTGGCCAGCAATCAGGAGGCTGGCAGTTTGGGGCTATTGCCCATGCGCCAATCTCCGCTATGACAAACTGCCACATGCACAGTGGCCTGCTCAGTGCAATGTTCAGTAAGAATTTAGCAACACCAATTTTTAATCCAACCGATTTATTTGATAGTAAAATTGCGAGCTTTCAACACTCCGTGTCTTCCTAGGCAAATGCCTCATGCATTTCCTCATGCATTTGCCTGAGGAAGACACGGAGTGTTGAAAGCTCGCAATTTTACTATCAAATAAATCGGTTGGATTAAAAATTGGTGTTGCTAAATTCTTACTGAGTTCTTACCACCCCAATCCAATGCCGGCATCTTTACATCAGTGCAATGTTGCCAGCCTCTCCAGTGGGAACAGGCCCCATCCACTGACTTTCAATGATAATTACACTAGTGAACTTTGCAGTGCACAAAGTGTGGGGCTTATATTATTCCAGATTTTACACGAACTTTTAAGTTATACTTAGAATTTATTTTGGGAGAATTCCACCGCAAGAGTGATTCATGCTCAACTCCTAGCATTGAGGATTGTATTGACTGAGTGGGCAACTCACATTACATCAGTAAAATTGATTTATTAAGAGGTATTGGCATATTCCAATGACTACCCAAGCTTAGGAAATCTCAGCTGTTGTAAAGCCAGATGATCTACTCCAATGCAAAGCCATGCCATTCAGTTGAAACAATGCTTAACGATTAATAAATCATGTTATTCGTCATTTATATTAATGATTTGGACGAGAATATAGGAGGCATGGTTGTAAGTTTGCAGATGACACTATGATTGGTGACATAGTGGATAGTGAAGAAAGTTATCTCTGATTGTAACTAGATCTTGAACAATCCATCTGATGAATGGCAGATGGAGTTTAATTTAATAAATGCAAGGTGATGCATTTTGGTAGATTGAACCAGAGCAGGACTTACTCAGTTAATGGTTAGGCATTGGGGAGAGTTATAGAACAAAGAGATCTGGGGGAACATGTTCATAGGTCCTTGAAAGTGGAGTCACAGGTGAAGAAGGCATTCAGCATGCTTAGTTCATCGATCAGAACATTAAATACAGGAGTTAGGATGTCTTGTTGAAGTTGTACAAGATATTAGTAAGGCTGCACTAGGAATACTGTGTACAGTTTGGTCATCCTATTATAGAAAGGGTATTATTAAGCTAGAAAGAGTGCAGAAAAGATTTAGTAGGATGCTACTGGGATTTGATGGTTTGAGTTATAAGGAGACGTTGGATAGACTGGGACTTTTTTCTCTGGAGTGTAGAAATTTGAGGAGTGATCTTATAGAGTTCTATAAAATAATGAGGGGCATAGATCAGCTAAATGTTTAATATCTTTTCCCAAAGGTAGGGGAATCTAAAACTAGAATGTATAGATTTAAGGTGAGAAGGAGAGATCCAGAGGGCAATTTTTTCACATAGAGGATGGTGAGTATCAGGAACAAGCTGCCAGAGGTAGTAGTAGAGGCAAAAACAATTTTGTCTTTTTAAAAAAATTTAGACAGTTACATGAGTAAGATGGGTGTAGAGGGATATGGGCCAAATGCGAGCAATTGAGGTTAGCTTAGGAGTTTTAAAAAAAGTGCAGCATGGACAAATTGAGCCTAAGAGCCTCTTTCCATGCTATAAACCTCTATAACTCTTTGACTCTATGTGTTGGTAGCTTCAGCAATAGTGTTGTATGCGCTGATGATCTGCTAGATCATCACTAAGTGGCACTAAGGAAGACTACCTAAAGCATTTAAGGGCATATTAAAAGCTCCACAAAGCGCTAATCTGGAGATGAATTTAGCCAAAAGCAAGTTTGCTAAAGCCAAGTAACCTAGTTGGGACATGTAGTCTGTCAAGACTGGATGCTTCCAAGGACAGCAAAAATACAAGAACTGATGGACACCCTGTTCCCAAGACCAAGAGAGAGATAATGCTATTCCTGGGAAAGTGTGGATTTAATTCAAACTTTGTTCCTAATTTCAACATACTAGCTGCACCATTGTCCAATTTATTAAAGATATCAATAGTCTGGTCAGAATTGTGTGGTCAGATGGCTTTCAAAAAATTGAAGGCTGTCATAACAATGAACCAGTGTTGGCAGCTCCAACTTTAAATGGCCCGTAATGTGAGCAGTGCAGGAGTAGGAGCTGTCCTACTCCAGAAAGATGATTCAGGTTTTTTTAAGTCATTCATGGAACATAGTGTCATGATTGGCCAACATTTATTGCCCATCCCTAATTGCCCTTGAAGGGCAGTTAAGAGACCAATTGGCAATTTTTCTGAAATGTTAAATAAACACAGGAATCTTGTTAGTTCTTCAACGGGTTGAGGTTTATGTCAATTATGGACATAGGGAGATATTACTTTACACCCAACGCAATCTACTAACGTTCTGAGAGAAATTCAAAGCCAGTAACACCAGGCTGTTAAGATTGGTAGATAAGTTAGAAAGGAGTTGAAGAGAAATGTTTTCATCTAGAGGGTGGTGGGAGTCTGGAATTGACTGTCTGAGAAGGTGCTAGTGGCAGAAGCTCTCGTCACAAATAAAAAGTACTTGAATGGGCACTTGAAGTGACATATTCTACAAGGTTACAGACCAAGAGCTGGAAAGTGAGATTAAGCTGGAGAGTTCTTATTTGGCAGACATAGACATGATAGGTTGAACATCTTCTTTCCATGTTGTAAATTTATCTGATGCTATGATTCTGCATTACAGAGATTTTCAGGATATAATTTATATCACATTTGTGGCAATGACTGTAAACCACTTCACTTTATTAATAATATTCAATGAAATGCTCAACTTTTCATACGTTATCCTTCACATTTAACTGTGCAGAATATTTCTACAGATCAAAAGTTAATTCATAAATATTTTCTATGACAAATCTTAAGATAAAAATCTATCTAATTAAGAGACTGGTTTAACCTAACCAGGATGGCTGAACAAATTTCAAAGATGAATGTTTATGTCTCCAATGTGACAGGACCTGTCACAGGAAATTCAGTGGCTCATCTAAAAATCCTTTGATTTTAGGCTGGATCAGACAATCCCAGCAAGGGGCGGAAATGGGAAAATCCCACTCTTGGCTGAACAGGAGTTTGCCTAAGACCAGCCCAGAGATAGTGGTCTCCTTTCCCTGATGTTCTACTTCCAGCGAGATTGGAGAATTGGGTGCTCAGACAAAACTCCTGCTGGAATTCTCCAATACCCTGCCCCCATTGCCGGTGATGAAAGGAGAACTTGGCACTTTGCCAAATCTCCACTCACTGCAGCAGGACCGGAGAATCCCAGCCAGGGGTGAGGTTGGAGAATTTCAGGCAACATTAAATATTTAGCTTTTGCATAACTCCTGACATGTAATGAAAAGATCTTTCTTAAGTGAGACTAGAAGATTATAATGAAGAAAATGATCTTCTTCATTTTTTCAAAAAGCCAAAAAATTGGCCATGTAGGATATTAGCCTCTGAAACCACGTCGAACACTGGCTGTTATTATATAGATAATATCAAATTTATTCATAATAATCTCTTTCATTATTTTACATGGTATTGGAGTAAGAAGTCTCATCTTTTTTGTCAGATCCCCCCAAAGTCCAGCCACTCACAGAAGAGGCGATGACCTAATGGTATTATTGGTAAACTATTAAGCTAGAAACTCAACTAGTGTTCTGGGGACCCTGGGTTTGAATTTGAATTCAATAAAAAAAAAACGTAGAACTGATGACCATGAAATGATTGTCAACTGTCAGAAAACCCATCCTTGGGGAAGGAAATCTGCCAACCTTACCTGGTCTGGCCTACTCTTAACTGCCCTCTGAAATGGCCCAGCAAGCCATTCAGTTCATGGGCAACTAGAGATGGGCAATAAATGCTGGTCAGCCAACAATGAATGAATAAAAAAGAATTCTTCAAGACTCTTTCTTTTGTGGCCTTTTGCATATCTAAGATATTCTTCATTTGGCCTGGTGGCTATGGTTTCAGCAACACCGTAAGTTCTTGAATCCACTCCTGAAACCTCTCTGCCTCTTTACCTTTCTGTTTTTCTTTAAGTTGTTCCTCAGAACCTACTTCATGACCAAGTTTTTGGTCACCCATCCTAATATCTTATTACCTTGCTCAGTGTCAAATCTTGTTTTGATTCTGTGAAGTGTCCTTACTACAACAAAGTTGCTATATAAATGCAATTTGTTGCTTTGTAGAGAAGTCTGTTTGCCCATCATTCTTTTTAAAGGGGCGCAAATGAGCCTATGTCTAATCAATTTGTAGCTCCCCCTTGTCTAATGAATTTTCATAATGGCTATCAATGCCTTACAAATCCAAATTCTGTCTAAGCTTTGGGATATCTGTGAGGCTTTATTTGTTTTGATCTCTTAGCCAACCTTGCACTTGTTAGGGTGGACATGTTGCAGTTGTATTCCCACTTGAATATGTGGAGAATTTAACTTCTCAGATTACTTCAGAATTCTTATGCTAAACCTTTGTTTTATTCCAGTTTGCACCGTTCATGATTCTCACTTCTTTTATGGCTGATAGAGTTCTGAAAAAGTTTCCATTATAGTCACAGATGTTTGCAGTTCTACTTTTCTCCTGCTGCTTTTTTTTCCTGCATATTAATGGCTGAGTTATATGGAATAAAGGAATAAAATTGGGAGGAGAGAATATTGTTTATTATTTTCACTCAGCCCTGTCTCCAACAGGAGGAAAAGAGGGACCTTAGGGTGCACGTCTATACTGATTTCTGAAGATAATAAGACAGATATGGTGGTTAGGAAGGCCTAGGGGACCTGCTGCGGGGAGGTTCGGTGGCCCAGTCAAGAGTCCACTGACTTTCTGTGGAACCCAACGATACCACAACTCGAATGATTGTTATTTTTGAAATGACATGAAACTTCCTTTACGTGCGGAGTCAAAAATATCATGTGGTGGCCCAGAAATATCACTGACTGTTTTGTTTACATCCTTTGTTGGTGATGTTTGTAGGTGGAAATCTCTTCTGGGAGGTGCAGTGTCAAAGCTGTTATTCCACAAGTAGAACTGAACTTGCGAATTCATATTTAAATAGCATTGGCTACCTCACAGCATGAGCTGTTCTGAGATGGATATACAGAAATAGCCATTTTGATTTCCTCTTACTTTTCTTTTTAAACAGGCTGTATCCTTTGACTGACTGTCTGACTACACTTTATTACGAGATCAGACAGAAAGCAGGGTTTCAATATAATTCTCAAACTGGTGAGACCTCTAGCAAGTGGCATGTACAGACAAATCACTAAGGGGGCTGACTTCCTGTGCAGTGGGAATTTAGAGGTGTACCTTGAATCTCTTGGCCATGATCAACAGTTTCTTGAAGTGTATCAGGAGTACAATCTGTTAAGAAGAAGCTTCATCCTCCAATCTTGCTGCATGACAAACATGCTTCGTTTGTTCTCAGTTTTAAGCCAAGGCACAATTTCTACTGTTTAAATATTAAACTCCCTTTTTTGTCTAGAAATTATTTTGTGGGTACCCAATTTTTCACTCCTTCACTCCTCACTCTTGTTGGGACTCAGCTCCATTGGCACCAGAAGTCCTCCACAATCTTACCCACATGGCAGTTTTCAGATCCCTGCCAACACAGTAAGTATTTCTCTTTGTCTTGTTCCAAAGGTTACTGGTAATCATGGCAACATCACTATGGCACATTGTAAGGGACAGGCTCCTTGACTGATATAAGGATTGAATTATACTGTTGGCATTTTTTCACACGACATTCTAATCACTTGGTCAACTCAGCTATCTGACCCATTTCCCCCTGTGAATATCAGTAAAATTTATTTAGTAATCGCAAGTGAGACTAACGTTAACACTGCATGAAGTTACTGTGAAATCAAACGACTATTTAGCCATGGCAGGGGTCAGAGGGGAAGCCAATTCTGTTCCTGTTCACTCTACAGCAGATATCGCTTGATAGTTCTATCAAAGGAGTATTTCTAACAGATTTCGCCTCCTCTCTGGCCCAGGGCTGATAGTGCCCTAATTGTTGCATCAACTGATTTCAGCTACTTAAGAATAGGACTGTCTAATATTGGAGCTCGATGTTAACAATGCCATCAAGGGATTTGGCCTTGATGTTTGCTTTGTTGTGTGAGGTGACATTTTAACAGAATTCAAGCACATTGATGCAAAAGAAATGCATGTTATCTGTCCCTGTTACTAAAAGGATTTTCATGCTCAACAAATAAAACAGTGTCTTTACAACATCTGGAAGTTCTGTGTTTACATGGCACAGCATAATTCATGTAAAGCTTGGCTAAGAATTGATTCCCCACCTATATCTCCAGCTAAGGGCTGTTGATTTTCAATGGCAGATGCCGGAGAGGTCCAAATTGCCAGTTTTAAATGAGTTAAATATGGCCATATAATTGTCATTGATGCATATAGAGAGAGGTTTATGACTTTTAGCTTTCAAAAATACATTGCAAAGCAGGAGTTTGATTTTGTTATATATACATCATGAGAAAATTCTTCCCATTGAGGTTTTTTGTCAAGATCACTCGTAATTCAACCTAATCATTTTCGAACTCTCAGCAGTAATTTTCCATGAAAGTATTGTGAAATAACTGCGCAAGATTTTAAAAAAGTGGCTCTATTGTTAAAGTGCTAAGGAAAGAACATGAAATATCTTCCAGCTATAACCATCCCAAAATCTCAATTTCCTGCTTTTGTCTTTCTGAATTAAATACTGAAGAAACCTCCATGGGGAATTATTCTTCCGTAAGCTAACTCTTATCCTACATTCTGTCAGTACCTGGTTTCACATTAAATGAACCTCATACATTGAGCTGACACTTAGATGTTGATTAACCAATGACTCAGCTGATTCTTCTTGCAAGTAAGAAAGAAGTGCTGTTAGCCATTTAAGTTAGTAATACCTGTAAATGAATATAATCACAACCAGAAGCATTAAAAGGTCTTATGTGGGAGTATCTGTGGTATTGCATTTGCAATAATCAGGCGAGACGTATCAGGTGAAAGGGATAATGTAATTCATTCTTTATGTTGAAAATCTCCATGAGATGCACATTGTACTGCTTCATTGTTCAGGGCAAAACTATGTTGACAATCTACTTTGACAGATTGAAGTGAAAGAAACATTTTTCTATAGCATAATAAATGTGCTTCCTGCTGGAATAGGGCACCTCATCCTATAAATGTAATACCCGAAATATTTCTTTGAAACTACTAAATAATTTCCTGTGGCATTGCCTGTGGCATTGCTTGCATTCTGAACAATGTATCTTGGCACTGTGCAACCAATTTAAATAGCAATAATATTCCCTTGGATTTAAGAAGGTGAGTCCGTATGTTTGCCAAAGGTACTGAGGAAAAGGGTAAGAGGCAGAAGCATAGTGTGGCAATTGGAATCTGAAGTGAATTATGAAGCATTAGGGGAGCAAGCAAACAGCAGGGCAGGCCAGATCATGGAGGAAACATTAGGAACAGAAGTCAGCCATTCAGCTTTCACTGCTTCTCCATTTAGTTAAATCATTGCCGCCTCCTGACTCAACTCCGTGGGCGGAATTCTCTCCAAAAAATACTAAGTGTTGAATTTGCGTGAAATTCACACTTTTTTCAGTGGGAGTTCAGAGAATAATCTCCCACGCTGTGCAGACAATAGAGGCCACTAATGTGAATATCATTAAATTTCAGGGGTGGGGCCTATCCGCATTGGACAGGCTGAAATCAGCATGCTGAGCAGGCCTCTGTCAGTGCCGGGACTGGCACATGTGCAGCGGTCCCGCACTATTGGCCTCCCAGTTACTGGCCAGCTTGATCGCTGCAATACCAGGTCTCCGCCTCACACTTTTTTGAATCATGAGCAGGTCAGCTGTCAATCTTCTATACTCAGGGGAATTTAAGCCAAGTTTATACAACCTGCCCTCATAATGTAACTGATGTGAGATAAGGCAGGATGTGATAGATGGGGTCAGGCAGAAATTATCACACCTAATGTGCATAAAGCTGTTATCTCATAATATTCATTTTTATTTTACATGATTATCAACTTAACTTTAGACTGAAGTTGGCTGGGAGCTCTTGTGTCTGTTTTCTGTTTCTGGTTGTGCTTAATCATTAACTAGATTTTCCCAACCAGATAATTAATATTCTAACTGGACCCACCTAGAAAAAAAATGCAAATTAGCAATATAATACTATTAGGTAGGCCGCAACTGCTCAACCTCTCTTCATAAGACAAACTTTCTCTTATGTTTGAAAAAAACTCTGACCTGCAAGTTAATGATCATCAAGGCCCATTGAAGTTTTCAAAACGTAGAAAACACTTCATATGTGTAAACAAACATTGTGAAATTGATTGTGAGATCAGAGAGTCTGGGGTGTCAATTAAACAATATTTCTTCCAGAGTACAAGCATTCCCATATAATAATACATGTCATATTCACATATTATAATAACTATTTGGTTTCTCTCTGTCCATCCCTCTCCCCTGCCCCGGAACCCTGGAGGCCCAAAAGCAAAAGGTCCAAACTGGCATTTCCATTTTAAGGGGCACCACTCCACATCAAGCATGGCTGACCACCAGCCATTGGTGTGCTGGAAGGATTTGCAAGTTTACACTCATTGTATTTCAACTGCATAATGGACTCGCCTTCCTGGGGTAGGACTTGAACCCAGAACGTTTCTCTGACACAGGGACACTATCTATTCCACCACAAGACCCAAGGGAAGTGCGGAATATTGTGAGTCATGAAAATGCAGATGTGAGACCTATATAAGGTATCTCGACAATTCTGTGAAGTTCATTATTTATTTCTACATTATAGCCATGTTCTCCCTCATGGCACTGAGCCTTTCAATGACCATTTTCTCCTAATAATGGAGTTATTGTTGGAGAACTTTATGCCCCATAGCAAACAGATTATCTTTCATCCTGTCTACCATTTGGATCAAGGCCATCAAAAGTGCATTCTAGAACTTGGAGCCTTGCTCGACCCTGTGAGCAATGGTTTCAATTGTAAAGTTTTCTTGCTGTCTAGAGCCTTAGTGCACCTCCCCTTTAAGAGATGCTGACTGCCTTAAAGTGCCTTCAGGGATGGTCGATTTCTTACACCCACAAACTGGAGTGCAGCCAATGATAGAATACAGATTGGTGTTGCTTGCACATCTGAATCATGATTTAGAAACTGCCAATACCCATTTCACGTTGCCTGTGACCACACAAACAGGTGTGTTCAGCCTCACCTCCCCCATCCCCTGCCCATGCCTGCATACTCTTCTGCAGGCATAATCAAATTTCTCAGGTATTAATTCCACAACTTAATACCTTGTATACAATGGCTTTTTAAGGCATTTGAGGTTAAGCGGAGTAATGTGCATTAATTTAGGTCTGAGGCAGGTAAAGATCAATATATTTCACTGTGAATATACTGGCCATGATACTCCAACCTCGCCCACAGCTGGGATTCTCTGATCTCATTGCAGTGAATGGAGATTTGGCTGAGGGCCAAATTCTCTCCTCTCACTGGTGATAGTAGAGGATCTGCAAGACTGGAGAATTCCAGCCACTGTCGCAGATAACGGCTGTGGATCATGTCGATAACTGGAATCAAAAGCACTCAAGATAGTTATTGTAAAAGACTGCATTGAAACAAAAGCACTTTGCTGTAATATCACCCTCTGTGTTTAAATCTTGTTTTACTATTGACCACAACAAAATGGATTTTGTTCTGTTGTTTTGGCCTTTAATGTGCCAACTGTGAGAGATGTAGGATCTCTGTAGACATAGACAATGTGAGACACCCTTCTACTGGCGCCAAGTTAGATCCCATTGAATTTAAAAGGGAAAAGGCTGATTAGTTGTTTTGCAATTGATTGTTATCGGCTGAGGGAAACTGTGTATGATCTGAACAGACGGCAGGAGATTTCCCTATGCACATCACAGGAGAAGCTCAGTGCTCCCAATAGGTCAGCACTTGGCAGAGGCTGTGGAAATGACAGTGTGGTCTTATTACCGTGGATTGACTAAACAAAGCACCAAAGAAATAATTTTCAGAAAGATACTACAATTGCACCAAACTCGTAGGCCAGAATTGAACAATTGTTTGTGCAGGTTGCATGAAATGGGGTGTGATGACATTATGAAGGTGCCAATAACATCAAACTCTATTCTACTATCTTATAATATTTTGGTCAGCAGAGCCACTCGAAAATTGGAAGCGGACCCACCAACAGTTAAAAGGCCGATTAAGCTCATTAAACGCAAAACTGTCCATGATTCTGAGTGGCCTGTGTGCTTTTATGTTGGATGCATTGGTCAATAGACCAGACAGCCTTGACATTTTTATTTATTCTATATTCAGTGTGGGATGAAGGGCCCAGAAGATGTTGCTGAGGTGAGTAATGAGTTTTGTGGTGAGTTTGTAAATATTTCATACAATCCCTGCAGTGCAGAAGGAGACCATTCAGCCCATCAAGTCTACATTGAGCACAATCCCACCTAGGCCCTATCACCATAACCCCATGTATTTATTCTGCTAGTCCACGCAACCTGCACACCTTTGGACTGTGGGAGGAAACAGGAGCACGCAAAGGAAACCCATGCAAACAGGGAGACAATGTGCAAACTCCACACAGTGACCCAAGGTTGGAATTGAACCCAGGTATTTGGCGTTGTTTGGCAGCAGTGCTAACCACTGTGCCACCATGCCAGTCAGAATAGTTGGTTTCAAGATCACTTTCACTTTTTTTTGTTGTTTTGGCTAATTCTTGGGTTGCTAAATATTTGCAGAAGCTTTGTGAAGAAGAGTCCCTTCAGTGCGGAAACATACGCAACCAAACCTGGGGATTGTATACTCTTCTAGAGGTTCAGCCTATGAAGAGAAGGCGAGGGCTAGAAGGGAAAGGAGGCTAGTTGCCCACAGGCACCATCACAGAGTCTGTCCTCCAGACTGAGAGGCACAGTCAGAAGTGGTGGAGGGCCAGCGAGCTTTACAAAGGAGAAGGGTCTGGAGTAGGAGCCATTACCCAGTCATTACAGTGTACAAGCAGCGATCATGCTACATCGACATGTCTTAAGTTCAATGTTGAGGAAGACTTCACTTCTCCAGGGACTCTGTCACCTCTATTTTCAGTCCTGAAATCACCTCTAACTGGGCGGAAAGGCAAACTCTTCTAATGACACGAAAATAAATGGAAAAGCAGGCTATAATGAGGAGATAAAAAGTTTACAAATGGATATTGACAGACCAGGGGAATGGGCCAGTATCTGCCAGTTGGAGTTTAATGTAGATAAATGCAAGGTTATCCATTTTGGCCAGAAAAATAAAAGAGGAAATTACTACTTAAATAGAGAACTGATTCAAAAGGCATCTGTGCAAAGGTATCTGGGTGTCCTTGTGCATGGGTCTCAGAAAATGGGTATACAGGTGCAGAATGTTATAAGAAAGGCAAATGGAATCCTGGCATTTATTGCAAAGGGTCTAGAATATAAAAATAGAGGTGTTGTTACAATTGTATAAGGCTTTGGTGAGGCCACAATTGGAGTTTTGTTTTCAGTTTTGTTTACCTTTTTTGAGGAAGGATGTGATTGCACTGGATGTGGTTCAGAAGACTTTCACCAGATTGATTCCAGGTTTGAAGATGCTGTCATTATGAGGAATGATTAAGCTTGGGCTTATACTCACTGGAGTACAGAAGAATGAGGGGGGATTTTATTGAAGTATATAAAATACTTAACAGTATTGACAAGGAAAATGTTAACCAAATATTCCTCCTTCTAGAACAGTCCAGGACAAGAGGTCATAGTTGTGGAATAAGTGGGGGGAGATAAGATAACAGATAAGGAGCAGCTACTTCTCAGAGGTTTGTGAATCCAAGGAATTCATTGCCCTGGAGTGTTATGGATGCAGAGTCAATCAATGGATTCCATAAAGAGATAGATAACTATTTGATCAAAAGTGAGACACAACGCTATGGGAAAAAGGCAGGGAAGTGGAGTGAGGGTGAGATGGAGATCAGACATGATTATATAGAATGGCAGAGCATGCTCAAAGGGCTGAATTGCCTACTCTCACTCTAATTCCTATGTTCCTAATTTCCTAAGTGGCTAGCCAATGTTAATGGCTCTGAAGGTGACAGTGATCCTGAACTTTTATGCCTCAGTGTCTTTCCAGGGATCAGTGGAAAGTCTCTGTGGAATCTCGCAATTGACTGCCCAGAGCTGCATCAAGTGGTTACAGATAAACTATTCCAAAGAATCAACATTTTCATTCACTTCAGGATAGGAGAGGCTAGTCAGGCCGCTGCAATTGCGAGTTATTCTGAATTCAGGGAGCTATTGACAGCATGCATGTGCCCATAAAGGCACCAGCGAAACAGCAAGGTTCTTTTGATAATAGAAAAGGCTTCCACTCTCTCAAAGTCCGGATTGTGTTTGATCACAAGAGTCAAATACTGTAGGTTTGTTCCATGTACCCAGGAAGTTGCTATGATCCCTACATCCTGCATCATTTTCAGATGCTGTTTATTGCACCGTGCACTTGGATGATTGGCTCCTGGAAGACAAAGGATATCACTGAAAAGGTGGCCGATGACACCATTAAGATACCCAAGGTCTGCAGCCAAGGAGAGCCACAACCACAGTCATTCCTCCACAAGAGTGATAATTCAAATGACAATAGGCCTGCTTAAGGTGAGGTTTTGCTGCCGAGGTAAATCACTACAATATCCGAAGGAAGACGTTTCCCTTACTGTAGTAGTCTGCTGCATCACTCACAATCTGTTTCTCAAGGGTAGGGATGGTAGGCACTGGAGGATGGTATGACAGGGATATGGTTCCATAGGGCATGGAGAATGATTCCTATCTTGGGAAAGAGGTTGAGCAGCCTCAGGGTGAGGAGCAAGATCTCAAATTGAGGATGCTTAAGGGAGGCAGGGAGACCAAGAAGACCTTGATTGAGATGACTTGCAGTCCAGACTCTAAAGGCAGTCAAGGTGATGATAAAAGATTGACTGATTTACTGTTTGGTGCTGAAGGGGCACTCCTGTCACCCTTCACTCATGTCCCTACCTATGAAATAGGTTTTGCAGCCCTAGTGGGGGATAAGATGCCCATAAACAGATGGATCTGTCAGGGCCATGACTTCTCTTACTAGCCCTGATTACCAGTGGTGTCTGAAATGCACAGAGCAGAACAGCAATAAGTGTGCCCTTTACAGCTGCCCACAAGTCAGTGCAAATGTTGCACCTGTGCAACAGAGAAAGGGAACAGGGGCTTCTCATATTATCAATCCAGGTTTTTAATAATAGCCTTGGCTTTACATCTTTCACCAGAATACAACCTGCTATTATTTAGCAGGTTGAAGAGATAATACATATCCCTATAACTGAAGTATTTAATCAAAAGCAGCAGAACAAAGTGAAGTATGTAATACAATTTGACTGGTGCTGACGAGGCCTACTTCCTGTTCATCAATCAAAGCACATCTTTGATGTGCAGGGAAATCATAACTCACTTAGAGATGCTCTTGCAACTGAAACAGTGAGTAATCTGCTGCAGACTTGTAGTAAGGTAAGCCGTTTGCCTTTCAAGAAAACCTACATTGAAATTTTTCCACAGATCCTTAAGACATTTACAATGTGTAAAAGGAGCACTCTTTTTGCAAAATGCAACTACAGAAGTGCTTATCCTCAGTAAGTTTCTGTGTGGCCCGACGAGTGCATTACTGTTATTGAACATCTCACCATAGTGATAGGTTTTGATTAAAAGTAGCTGTACAATGACTGCACTGAAATTGTGTTTTGCTTTTCTAGTGTGATATACCATTGCAAGTAATCTTTGAGACTATTTTTAATTTGCAGTTGTTTATTTTTTTCTTCACCGATCGTCTTTTCCTTGCTATCTTTAGGTTTGCATTTCCTCCGTATCACTTGCCATTCTGTCTATGAAAATAGTTGAGCAACTTTCTCTCAGGAATCTGCCTTAGCTCCTTGCAAACAAGCCACTAAACGAGTGGCACAGTAGTTTGATCATCTTTGCTGTGGAAAAGGCAAGTTATGCTTCTCTCCATGGGCAAACCTGACCTGACAAGCGCTGTGTGTGAAGGCTTGGACATGGGTCTGTATTCTGCCATTCAATGATTTACATCAATGCAGGCAGCTAATATTTTTAAATCATTTCAAAAGAGAAAATTAAGAAAATAATTCACATCAAAATTATTTCAATCCTTCCTTTCTGTTTTAATATTGGCAGTTCTAAATAACATATCTGTACAATATATACATCTAACCAATAAAACATACTCACTATTTCCTCCTAAGGCAGTTAAAACTAACCAAAAGTATGTGTCACTTAAACTTTTGTTAAAGGGCAGTTAGTTCCAAATCATTTTCTTTATTGCCTCTGAATACACAAACAATCTGAATCGGAGCTCTGAGTGACAGAATGGGGATCTGTTAAACAGAAGGGAAGACAGATGTTGTGCCAATAGATGCCCACAAGCTAAGCATGGAGCAGCTAAGCTGCATGCACACACGCTCCCCCATCAGGACCATTATATCTTTCTCAGGATGGGTCTGGGAATTGCCTCATGTGGTCATAAAATCTGTCAAAAATACACGATTACTGCGAATACAATAATCACGTGCCAATTTTTGCATTTGAGCTAAAGCGAAATAGAATACATTAAAACTGATAGAATTGGAATTAAGGTTTCATTTCTCTTTTAAGGCATCCCTAGTTTAATACCCTTTTAATGATGTCCTTTTGAAATCATAATTAAAATTGCATATCAAGAAGATGATCTCAATGTCTCTTTTAAAGTCCCACGTATTTCTGTAATAATTGAGGCTTTCATGATATCAAATATTCTGTTCAGAGAAGCATTTTGTTTTTCAGATTCCTTGATGTGAATCAAGGCTAAAACAGGTAGGAGAAAATGTGATTGTAGGCTCAATTGAAAAAGTTTGTCAAATAAGCCTGCTGAAGCCAAAAAAATAATATTAACCAAATTGTGCTTTTAACTTCACTGTTGCAAAGTAGTCTATTCATGACTTCAGCTGAGGTCTTGGGCAATATATTTCAGGAGATCTAAGTGAAGACATTAGAGATGCTAGAGGAGTTTTGCTCAACAAAAGGGAAATTTACTGCCGTATAAACTGTTTCCATGTATCGACGACAACACATTTTAATTTGGAATCATGCTGCTCATTTCATTTAATTGGAAAGATCAAACCATGTCTGATCAAAGATAAAATTAGTCTGTTCCCTTGAATAAATTTGCAATATCGATCCTTTGATCTGAAAGCACAGGTTGATTGCATTGTGAGCCTTTGCACGTTTAATGCACGCTGATAAAGTCTTTCTGTCTGTCACGAAACAGCCTAAATACTTACCAATATATTACTGATTGTTGATTCGTCAAATGTGTGAAATATTGTTGAATTTTTCTGGCCCCTCTACATCAAAGAATTTTCAAAATTGTCCTTCTTATAAGACAATTAGTATAGATATAAAATTGCTTTAATACCTAAGGGGTTAAAAATCGGGAACTAGAAAAGTACGAGGCCCTCTATAACTGACTGCATGAACCAAATAGGGAATCTGAGTCAACGACTTTTGAAAATGAATGAGCTTGAGAGGCTGAGAATATTTGCCATGCCATTTTAACATTTTTGAGACTAATCAAAAGTTAGTTTGACAGAAATAAATTGATCCAATGCAGATCTTTTCATTCTCTGTATGCCTGTGTATATTGCATGCCTGGCAATTATTATTATGCTTCATATTTGCATTTTTAAAATAAATACAGTTAATAATTTTGTGCTGGCGTCAAGCAGCAATGGTGATACTTGATAGCAGCCAGATGGCTTCCCACCAAAAGAGGAGTGCACCAGGACTGTGTTATATCTCTAAAACTGTTCAATCTCAACACTGAAGCTAGCTTCAGAGACATAGAAGATCTACCGCATTGTGAGATCAGAGTGTGGAGCATCAACAAGTTGAGGTACACAATTGACACCGCATTGATTGCAGAATCAGAACAGCTACTACAGGAAATTATAAATAAGTGAAAAAAGAAGTGAGGAACATGGATTAAGAATGAACGTGAAGAAGATCAAGACAATGGTGATAAGAAGAGATGTAACCCTACAATGAGAATTGAAGTAAATGGACAAATGCTGGAATAAGTGAAAAGGTTCATATAATTTGGACAGATTATGACAAACATTAGACGTGATTATGAGATCTGAAGCAAAAATTGAGATAGCCAGTTTTATCAAAGGGACTGAGTCTGAATCTTAGGAAAAGAATCCTGAGGTGCTTCATTTTGTCAGCCATGTTAAATATCTTTGAGACATGGATGACAAACAAAGAGACAATTGATAAACTGAATGCATTTGAGATATGAGCATATAGTGGCATGTTCCATATATACTACACAGTCAGAAATACTAATGAGGGAGTGCAAGAAATGACTGGAAAAAAGAGAAAATTAGTACTTAATATTAAAGAGAGATGTATCTAATATTTTGGTCACATAATTAGAGCAGATAGTAAACAAAACAGTTATTGGAGGAAAGTAGAGAAAATGAATGATGAAAAGGAGTTGAATGCAGTTGTCTTATGCAGAAGGTGTAAGGGCAGTACAAAACACAGTGATGGAGATCCATAGCAAACAATGTTCTGGAAAGAAGATGACACCAGTGAACAAATAATTCTGTCTCATTTACACTTGCCATGCATTTGCAACTTATTGATGTGAAGCTGCCAGTGTTGGACTAGGGTAAGCACAGTAAGAAGTCTCACAACACCAGGTTAAAGTCCAACAGGTTTCACTGGCAGCACATGCCACAAACTTTCAGAGCGCTGCTCCTTCATCAGGAGAGTGGGAGTTCTGTTCACAAACAGGGCATATATAAAATGGGATCTTGCATTCATGTCACACTATCTGTACCCCCCATGACTTGTCTGGGCTTGCAAAATCTCACTAACTGTCCTGGCTGGAGACAGTACACATATCTTTAATCTGTGCTTAATCCTCTGTCCGCTCACATTGTCTGTACCTTCAAGACTTGATTACTTGTAAAGACTCACATTCCAAACATTATTTTGTAAATTGAGCCTGTGTGTTTATATGCCCTGTTTGTGAACAGAACTCCCGCTCACTTGATGAAGGAGCAGTGCTCTGAAAACTAGTGGCTTGGGCTACCAAATAAACCTGTTGGACTTTAACCTGGAATTGTGAGACTTTTTCTCTATCCATTTGGCCAGATCCACAGAAAAAACAGTTTCAACAATGTTACTGACATCCAGACCTACCAAATATCTCTTACTTGTGAAAACTCTGCAGTTTTTTAGTGGATGTCAATTTTTTTTTGCAAAGTTTGCAATCTCTGCTGTTTCTTGGCAAAGAAGTTCGTGGGAAGGCTTTCCTAAGGCAGCTCCATGTAAAGGCTGAACTTCAGATGAAGGGGTTGACATATGAGGAGAGATTAAACTGTTTGGGCTTGTACTTGCTGGAGGTTTGAAGGATGAGATGGGACCTGATCAAGATATATTAAAATTTTAAAAAAGATTGATAAATTAAATATAGACCAAATGTTTCTTCTCATGGAGCTCGAACAAAAGGTTACAGGTATAGGCTGAGAGGTGATAGATCTAAAGCTGAGATGGAGAGAAACTACTTTTCATAGAGGGTGGTGAAGTTATGGAACTAGCCTGCCTCTTAGCACATTGTAGTCTGAATCATTGAATGGTTTCAAGAGGGCGATAGACATATTTGTAATAAAAAAGAGGAAGGACGGAGATGTGACACAAAGTGGAGGTGGATTTAAGACCAGGGAGAGATCAACCATTGATTGAATGGCTCAAAAGGCTGCATTTGTTTACTTCTGCTTCTAATTCCTATTTTCTTATGTTCCTATATTCTTCTAACATGATGATCATTTAAATATTCTTTACAAGTATTTATTAGCCTCCCTGCTATCTGATGAAAGGTAGCCTCATGAATGAGGTGGAAATGGGAGCGGGTAAGTAAGGATAGGTGGTGAACAGAGGTTGGAGAATGGTCAAGTAGGAAGGCATGTATGGCCAACAAAGGTCTGGCTCTCTGGCAGATTTTGGCTAATTCTTTCCCTTACCAGTTAATATACCAGAAAACTACACAATCTGTTCCCAAGAGGTTTCAGGGAATGGTATCCAATGGTCTTGGTGTCAAACTGAACATTCAACATCTCATTGTCAGGCATGCCCCACTTTAATGTTTGTACACAGAATCAATTACCGTTCATGAAAATGGTTTTAATGTCTTGACATTAGGGGAGGCGATGACCTACTGGTATTGTCACTCAACTATTAATTCAGAAACTCAGCTGATATTCTGGGAACCAGGGTTCGAGTCCCACCATGGCAGATGGTGGAATTTGAATTTAATAAAAAATATATGGCATTAAGAATCCACTGATGACCATTGTTGATTGTCAGAAAAACTCATCTGGCTCACTAATGTCCTTCAGGGGAGGAAATCTGCCATCCTTACGTGGTCTGGCCTAGATGTGACTCCAGATCCATAGCAGTGTGGTTGATCTCAACTGCCCTTGGGCAACTAGGGATGGGCAAATATTGCTGGCCAGCCTGCAACACCTATGTCCCACAAATGAATAATTAAAAATAACATTAACAATACACTGATAAATGGCTTTCTGAGTACTGTAATCTTTCTCCCAATTTACTGAGGGAATCTGTCCATACCTTAACATTTTTGGGGTTTTTGGGCCCATTTTCTAAAATGAGATCATTGGAAAAATCTTCCTTTAATTATTGGATTTTTAAAGTGCATTCTCACTAGTTTTTAGAAATGGTACTCGGCTAACCATTTGGTTGCTGTGCTAAATTGAAGCTCTGATGAAGGATTCTGTGAGTGATACATCAAACATTTTTCAGATGTTGACAAGCTTACTTCATTTATTCCAAATTTCCAACATTTTTCTTCTATTTTCCATTTCAGTTCAAATATATATCAGGTTTAATTTGACAAGTCTGTTACTCACACAGCTCATTTCTGCTGCAAATCTTCTCAATCCTGCTCGACTGCTCATTTGAATCCATCTACTCCTTGTGTTGACGTCCATTATTCCCATATCCTTTTGGTTAAAGGGTAGTACCCAAGGCTTTCCAGGAACAGATGAATCTTTCCGATAGCAGACACTGACAGCTGACAGCACCTGATATTAGATTACTCAAAGTTAGTTATCTTTGCTTCTGGCTACATCCTGCATAAAGAAAGCAAAATGCAGTGCATTTGTAAGAAAGGAATATCTGTAGGAATGTCAGTACTTGACAGTCATGTCTTCTATGCTTTTTCAGTAGTGGGCCACTTTAAAGGGCATACTTTGGGAGAGTCATGTGACCCCATCAGCCAATGGGGAACAAACGCGGAGATTATGATGCAGAGCAAGGGCTCTTGTAGCAGCGTAGATCCTAGAACTGGAGTCCATTTGATATGAATTGATGGTCACTTATCCAATTAATACATTGGCATTGAGGTACTCCATTTGCAGAGAAGAATTTGAAGATAATGTCATTGCAAAACTGCGTAGTGAATCAGATCAATCCAACGTTGAAAAAGAGGGAGCAGGTATGCCTCTCATTGTGAATCTAGAAGCTTTTGATGCGACCTCTGAGAACTGGGTACAGTGTGTAAAATGGTTGGAGTTATTTTTCAAGGTGAATGGAATGAGTTGTGGAGGGGTTGGGAGAATAAGAAGAAAGTTATTTTACTTACCACATGTGGGACCCAGAAACTTGATTCGAAGTTCAACATTCCTGGATGCTCCACAAAGATATTTGCTTGTTGTGTAACAAAGAGGCATTACCACTCCCACTCTAAAGCCTCGATAACATTGCAGAGATATCAGCTTAACTCAATGGAGATGGCTCCTGGCAAAACCACTACAGCCTTCTTGGCAAGGTGAAGCAGATTGCAGAGCAGGTTCTGCTTTAAATGACACGTTAAGAAATTGATTGCTATGCAGTGTAGATAATGGAGCTGTACAAAGGAAGCTGTTGGCTGAGTCTGAGACTTTATGAAGGTGATGGAAATGATGAAAGCAATGAAGAACACCGAGAAGGGTGCTCTAGAGTTACCAAGCGTGCAAAGCAATGAGGTCCACTAGTTAGGGCGGGAAATGAGCTACAAAAGACCCTAGGGGTAATCAGCATGACTGGACAAGACATTAAGTGCAAGTCGACTTTTGGAGCATCTCATAAAGATGCTATTCAAATGCATCTAACCTCTCCTGTGCAGCAAACGAAAGCAATTGCTGCAGATGCTGGAAATCTGAAATAACAACAGAAAATGTTCTATTAACTAAGCAGATCTGGTAGCATGTATGGAGTGAGAAAGAGAGTTGTTTCGAGTCTGAATGAGGGTCAATTAGACTTGAAACATTAACTCTGTTTCTCTTCACAGATGTTGCCAGACCTGCTGAGTTTATCCAGCTTTTTCTGTTTCTTTCTCTCCTGCGCACTAATGGCTGCTCTTATCCAAATAATTACAGAAACTTAATAATAGTAGATTTACAGCATTCTTTAAATTCTAAAGAATGGGTGTGAAAGAAACTATCAAAATGAGTTACGAATGGATGAAATTTGGATCGTATTGTGTGTCAACAGCCATGTCATCAGAAGGCATAAGTGCCACAATGAATAACAAATGCTATTGTCACATGACAGAAACCAGATTTCCAATGATGAGCATTTAATAAGGCACATTTTTGGAGCAAAGAAAGAAGAGAAAATTCAAGAGCTTCAGAAGAACAAGGTCCTGACTGGGGTCCATCAGAAAGAAGAGAATTCTGGCTAGTCTTTACATATCTATTTGAACAACCAGTCCAGGTTTTCACTGCAGGGATTTGATTGCAAGTTTACCAGAATGAAGCAAGAAAAGCTTGTTCCCATAAACAATAAACCACTGCCCATCCACCTCCATCAACCTCCAAATTATATTACCAAAAGAGTTCTAAGTGCTGAATGAATCACATCCATCTGTTCAGTGAGCTTTCAGATACGATCCTACAGCATTTCGTGCAAAAAAAGATTCAAAGTGTAATTCACGTCAGTAGAGGGAGTGGATGGAATCTAATCTTGCCGGAAAGCTGGCTGCCCATATAGAAGGGTGCTATCACATATGCACAGATCTCTGTGTCCTGTGCAGCAGAAAAGAGGGAGATCCCAGTGCCACCACCCTATCCCCAATCACTGGCACCCAGCTAATCACCTCTCACTCCCATGGATCTCTCCTCCATAACTCTCCCGACCTCCCACTGTCCGACCGATCGCTGTTCTGGTCAATTCCCAATTGCAGAGTATACTGTTCCCCCCAGTGTTTTCCCTTAGGCCCTACCCCATTATGGCCATACCCCCTCTCCTTAGGCCCTGCTACAATCATGGCCCCATCCCTTGGCACTGCCCCATGCCTGATAGGCACTTCCAGGTCCAGGTTGGCAATGGCAGGCTAACACTGGCCAAGGGACACTGTCTCCCCGCTGCTCCCTATCACCCCAGGGGTCTTAATGGCCTATAGTCCCATTGATGAGGCCACAATGTCAGATCCCTGTTGCTGGAGACCATACATGATCCTTGCCGGTGAGAACCTTTACTAGCGAGGCTAATAATACTAGTAAGCCCAGTTGATAGCATCGGGACTTACTAATAATATTGAAATTAATATGTAAATATTTAAATCAAGGTACAAGACTGATCATATCAGCATCCAGGGCTGGTAAGATCTCAGAAAGCGAAACACTAGGCGTGAACCTAGTTTCACCTCTCTTGCGATTTTACTGTCTCACCACGCTAATCGACCAGTTCAACAAGCCAGTAAAATCATCCCCTACTTCTTTAGTTGACCAAAAATGAATCACAAGCTTGCTGTGTTTGAAGACTTCAGCAGGAATTCTTTGACCTCGCCTGCGGCTAGGACTTCAGTTCCGCTGTAGTGAATGAAATATTGGTGAAGTGCCAAATTCTGTTATCCCTGGCAGCGATAACAGGGGGCACGTAAGACTAAAGAATTCCTGATAGGAAAGTGAGCTGGAAGATGCCTCACCCCATGCCAGCACAGTCTGCAGCCATAATACACTGTGGGCAAGTTAAATAGATGGAGAGTGGGAATTGTGTGCCCCACATTGGAGTGTACATCCTGCTATAGAGCGATTTACTTGGCTGGCAGCTCCAGCAGACCCCGCAGTGTCCAGAGCTCATTAGTAGGTGCTGCTGGGATTGCAAACACTCCCAGAAGTCCAGTTGATCCTGGGGTGAGGTAAATCCGGACATTTGGGTAGGAAGAGTTTGGCCAGCTTAGGGGGGAGCTAAAACTGGTTGGGGGGTTGGTTGGTTTTTGGAGAGCAGGCAGGCAGATAGAAAGAGGGGGTATTATCATAGGGGGCTGCTATCCCATGTACAAAGGACACCCCTCCCATCCAAAGAAAATACCCCATTCCTTCCTGCCCTTTTTAAAGTTTATTTTGCAGAAACAGACTGACAACCCCCGTGCACTTGCTCACATCAATAGTATTATGATGTGGGTTGCATAACATTGAAGTCAATTGCTTGTTAACAAGTTCAGTTGACCCTGAATTATTTATTTACACATGTTCAGGGGACCGTCAATTTTTGCACTCATCCTATTATGGTGGTGTACATCCACCCTATTTTATTCCCCCCCCCCCAAAAATAACAGTGGGTATGTAAAATCTAGCCCCATATCTCAAAGAATCAACAGAACCAATATTTCTGGAGGTTAACAATCTCTGGGGTGAGAAAAGTTGATCATTTCCTTGGTGTGGGCCATTTGTTTGGCATGACACAGCAAATACGACAATGATTTTTTTTTTAAATGAACAGATTGGAGTGCAACAACCTAATCAGGGCCCTGCTATGCTATCTAATCCTTGAGCCTGTGGAAAGATCACAGAATTATAGAATCGCAACAGTGCATTTGGCTCATAGTGTCTGCACTGACTCTCCAACAGAGCATCCCACACAGGCCTTATCCCTGTAACCTCACTTATTTACCCTGTTAATCCTCTTAGCCTAAACGAAGGGACAATTTAGCAGGGCCAATCTACCTAACCCACATATTTTCGGACTGTGGGAGGAAACTGGAGCAAACAGAGAAAATTCATGCAGACATGGGGAGAACACGCAAACTCCACACAGACAGTCACCCAAGGCCAGAATCGAATTCAGATCCCTGATAATTGTTTTTTATCCACTAGGTAATTGTGGGAGAATTTGAAGCACAGGGGCTCAAAAAGGTAAACCTATTAAATTTTTAGAAAATTTGTGGGACCAGCAGATGTAGGCTGTTGTGTTTCACCTTTAAGTGAGTATGTGTTTTCTGTATACATTACCAGAGAGAAAGGTTGCAGTGTAATGTGTTTCAGTTTTAATCTCAGGTTGTCTGAGGAAGCCACCAACTCAGTTATGTGTGTAAGATCTCTAGCTGTCTAAAATGGTTACCAACTTCAGATTTTTAATAAATGAACCTACATACATCTCTCAAGTGTGGCTTGTGCTTTAATGTTTAACTACTAAATAAGCACAAGGAGAAGAAAGACACAACACAGGCGATCCCCTCCGAACCTCATGAGGCAAGTTCAGACTTCCCTTGACTCGAATCTATCACCTCAATCATGAGATCCTCCTGAAGTCCCCTCCTCATGAGAGCGAGGGATTATTCCTCCAGCCCACAAGGGCAGCCTTTTGCCACTTCTATGTAGCCATAATCTCTTAAGGTCTCAAGTGGGAAACTTAGTGAGGAGATTCAAATGAGGGCCTCGCACTGCCAAGGTTCAGCAGGCCTTGACCCCCATTTACCCAACCAATTGCTGCTCTGGCTTAAAATTGGAGCTACAGGTATTTTTTGCCATGCAAATCCACTTCAGGTGATGTCACAGGAAAATATGCCTTCTTTTGCTTAAAGAAACCTAAATGCTTTGGAAGAATTTCAGATCAGTTGTATTTTCAATTGCTGCTTTAATCATCAGAGCTGTCCTTACTTCATAACAGTAAGTGACAGGAGTTGAGATGGAGAGAGTGTCAAATGGATAGGATTCAGGCGTACTAATGACTGGAGAGGCTATTACTGAATCAGCATAAATTTGCAAAATCGATGAGCAGATGTGACTGAAGCATCAACAGCTGAATATGAATAATCTTGTCCTTGGCATTATTTGCATAATTGGTGTCTGTTGGGCATTGAAGCCAGTGCTTGGCTGCCTGGCAACACGGTGATTGCGATTATGAACAGAAGTAACAGATGCACGGCTAGCTTGATGATGCAGCTGAATGTTTATCAATTACCGGCAGAAAGCATTACTTTGTTTTTTGCTTCAGTCAGAATGTCGGAATGCTAGAATTTCACAGATTCAATTAAACATCAGTAGATTACATTTTATAGTATGATTAAACTGTCTGTAATGCAGAACTATCGCTAAGGGCAGGCTGATCATGCGGTGTTAGAGACTGACATAGGAATGAAGGTGACACAAAGCATCACAGATAAGATGACTACGGAGAGATTTTGTTTGCAAATTATTTCACCACACGTTCCAAGATTAGTCTTCTCTTCATATTCCAACAATATCAATTCCGGTTTCTAGTGCGCTGTTAACTGCAATAAATATCTTTGTCAGTATTTTACCATATAACTACAGCAACTGTAAACACAGACATAAAACTTCGCAGGCTTGAGAATGGTAATAGCAGTCTCTCTCCCTCTCGAATTGCAATTTAACCCAACATCTTTCGGTGTGTTCAAATCTGACAAACATTGAGAAAAGTGTATGGTTATAAAATCAAGTCTGATTTCAAATTGATGATAGCTACCTCCATCACAACACTGCCATTCTCTTTGAATATTATCGGATAGAATTGTTTCAATCACTTTAGGCTTTTTAAATTTATTTATCCGTGTCACAAGTAAACTTGGGCGCTGCAATGAAGTTACTGTGAAAATCCCAGCACCTTTTCGGGTACACTGAGGGAGAATTCAGCATGGCCAATGCACCTAACTAGCATGGCTTTTGGACAGTGGGAGGAAACCAGAATACCCAGAGGAAACATGGCGAGAACGTGTGGACTCTGCACAGGAACCTGGGTTTGATTTCCGACTTGAGTCACTGTGAGGCAACAGTCTGTGTCACAATCAGTGACATAGACAAGGTTGTGCTTCCTTAAGCATTGAAAATAAAGAGATAATTTGAATGAGTTGCAAAATGAAGAAAACAGGTTCAACACTATACTGGTGCCAGAGTCTAGCAAAATATGGCATCAAATTAGAGTCAAACTATCAAAGAGAAATATCATTTAGAAGGTAGCAGAATTCTGGAACTCTCTCTCCACACGGCTCAGGAGACTAGGAGTCAATTAAAAAATTCAAAATGTGAGATTGAAAGGCTTTTGTGTTACTGTTTCCAGATGGATCATTCACACAGCAATAGATCACTACAATTGTGCCATCATGCCACCCAGAATTTGTTCACAATGTCAGGTGCTGGAAAAGATGCAAGTTTTGTTTACTTATAATTTATTGACTGTACCACATATTAATGAGTGTGGCAATAGCAAACAATTTTCAAAAGTTGTCTTATTACATTACAGTGTTATAATTATGAGCTTTTTTTTGAAAAAGGCCTGTTAGAGATTAAATTTACCAGAGCCTCACTGTTTGGTGAGCAGGCAACCTGCTCATTTTCATTCTGTGGCATGTTGCCGCACAGCACACTGCCATTGCTGTGTTCACCTTCTTGGCATGAGCAAAGTTGGCATAATCCCCAGCTGGAGAACATTTCCAGGATATAAGCTTGACAGGCATTGTGCAGGGAAGGCTGTTCGAGCCACGCCTCTGTAGAGGGCACAGCAATGTACTATCACTTTTATACATGGAGATCGCTGCAGAGAGCAAAGGATGAAATTTGTAATCCATCTGTGTAGCTCTGACAGTCACAAGCTAAATTTGTTCTTTTTTTCCACAGCCCGTGGTGACAAAATATGAGGTTACGTTTGCTGAACACTCTCCTATTGACTAGAAATTACATATATGTCATCAATTATTAAAAATCATTAACGATAAACATGTTGATACTGATGTCCAACTGAATGGTATTTGCAATCTGTTAATGTGCTGGCTTACAGGTCAACCGATAAACCAACAAACCAGAACTAAAACATCTTAATGACCCATCAGCTATTTCTATTTAAATATACTGAAAATCAATGAATGCTGAAGAAAATTCCCCCTTTTGTAAAGATATGCCCTCATTAACCATCCTGATAGATTGATGTCAATTGTGATACAGTTAACCAATAACATATACATGTGCACAGTGCCAGGAAATCGAGCTTAGGCCAGACAATTATTGACCATCATATCCTTGGAGGGACAATTTAGGATAATTGGAGATTAAGGCACATAAGGCTTGACAGGTATGAAAAATAAGTTTATAAATAATTGCCAAAAAGACACAATTCACAAAATTGTTCTTCCTTGAGAGGCTTACAGAGAAAAGATTCCATCCAGTCTAACCAAAATGGTTGCTATAGGAAACAGAAACATCAATATTGGATGGATGCAGGACTTAAATTTTAGGCAAGTATAATTAGCAATGGAATGACAGGAATGTAATATATTAATATAATAATGCAATTAATAAACCTTAAATTACTTATGTTCTGATTTTTAAATTGTTTTCTGGTTTTCAAAGATCTCCTTTTGAAGAAATGTGCACTGACTATCTCTGAGCTTTTCCTGACTAAAAATAGCAGCTATTTTGTACTGTGAGGAGGAAATGCCTAGCAACAAGGACAAAAGCATACCAAGAAGTCGGAGCTCATTCTAGCAAAGGATAACCCAAAAAGGAAAACATGTGGATAGTTATTGTGTAGCAGATGTTTAGAACGTTGTCTCCTTACCATTACAGGTCTTCTACCTTCCACACCTTCTTGTGTGCATTGTGAGCCATGTACATGGAGCCTAAATGTAATTTGAAAGTTTCTGAGTGTTAATTTGGGAGGAAGGGCGGAAACAGGTGCTAAATGGATACTGTGCCATTAAGACACACCTTTCTAAAATGTTGGTTTACGCTTGCAAGTTTGGGATTAAATAACATGTCTGGAGGTGCTAAAACTGAATACCTACACACTTAGCACTCAAGTGCTGATTAGATTGATTTTGCAGCAGCAGTATGTGCAGCTTCCATGATTTCTTTTCCACTGAAGATGTGGAGTGTGCTGTTGACAGACAATGGAATATCTCACATTGGCTCAGGGGCTGAGGAGAGAACTCAGAGGTTCTTGCTTATGGGATTTGAGGTCCTAGTGGCGGTGGGTCAGAGCAGGAAAGACATACTATATCATCAAGGGAGAAAGAGGCAACTAGGTGTGTGACAAGATTATTAAGGAGGTGACACTCACAGGATATGGTTCCAACTTGGAAAATATAATGATTTGACATGAGTATTCAAACTAAGATTCCAGCTCAGAACACAATAACTGCACCTTCACCGCCAGCATCACAACCTCAGTGTATTCCATTCTCCATCTAACTAAACACTGGCATTCACACACCTCACATTATTGCATCCTTCGCTATGCATCAGGCACATCTCAGTTCTTCAGCATGTGAGACATTACACACACACACACCTCTGTCACCACAATCATTCACAATTACAAATCTTTCTCTTCAAGGCGAGGTCGAACATAACAGGTACCATCAGAACCTGACTGGGGGAGACGGGAACACAAATGCATGAGATAATCTCCCTGCAGAGGCAAATCTGGCCATGATCACATGGGGAGAGGCAGAGCAGTGAATATGTTACCAAGGGGAATATGCACTTCCAGCATCCTTACATACCCACATCTATTCTCGATCCCTAATTCCCAATCTTCATTCACAGGTTTTATATAGTCTCATCACACATATCTTCCTATAGAGATAGAGGGGAGTAAGGAGTAAGGCACTGTGTCAATCAATACCATTACCACAAGCACCAGCTCAGGGATTGACATTAAAAGTAAGTTCAGACATTTTCAGACTTCATCATGGAGTTCGGTGACAAGTGGTGTACCTCAGGGGTCTGTTTTGGGGCCCCTGCTGTTTGTAATTTTTATAAATGATCTGGATGAGGGTATTGAAGGATGGATTAGTAAATTTGCAGATGACACTGAAGTCGGTGGAGTGGTAGATAGTGAAGAGGGGTGTTATAGTTTGCAGAGAGACTTGGACAAGTTGCAGAGCTGGGCCGAGAGGTGGCAAATGGAGTTTAATGTGGAAAAGTGTGAGGTAATGCACTTTGGCAGGAATAATAAATGTGTAGAGTATAGGGCCAATGGTAGGATTCTTAATAGTGTTGATGAACAGAGGGATCTTGGTGTATTTGTGCATAGATCCCTGAAAGTAGGCAGTCAAGTCGATAAGGTTGTTAAGAAGGCATATGGAGTCTTAGCTTTTATTGGTAGGGGGATTGAATTTCGGAGCCGCAACGTCATGTTGCAACTGTACAAAACTCTAGTGCGGCCGCACTTGGAGTATTGTGTGCAGTTCTGGTCCCCGCATTATAAGAAAGATGTGGAGGCATTGGAGAGGGTACAGAGGAGGTTTACCAGGATGTTGCCTGGTATGGAGGGCAGGTCTTATGAAGAGAGGCTGAGGGATTTGAGGTTGTTTTCGTTAGAAAGGAGGCGGCTAAGAGGGGACCTAATCGAAACATATAAGATGATTAGAGGTTTAGATAGGGTGGACAGTGATAGCCTTTTTCCTAGGATGGAGAAAGCTAGCACGAGGGGACACAGCTTTAAATTAAGGAGTGATAGTTATAGGACGGATATCAGAGGTAGGTTCTTTACCCAAAGGGTGGTTCGGGAGTGGAATGCCCTGCCTGCAGCAGTTGTAGATGCGCCAAGTTTGGTGGCGTTTAAGAGGTTAGTTGATAAGTATATGGAAGAGAAGGGAATGGTTTAGTTTGGAGGGGCATTGCTTTTTATATTGGTCGGCGCAACATCGAAGGCCTAAGGGCCTGTTCTGTGCTGTAATGTTCTATGTTCTATGTTCTATGAAGAGTTTTAAACTGACAGAGCAGATGTAATGGATAGGCTATCTGTAATTAAAGTTGATAAGGCAGTAGAACCAGATAAATTGCACCGTGGATACAAAACTTGGAAGTATTGTGAAATATAAAGAAATAGTGTGGAACTGCAAAAAGGCATGGACAGGTTTATGGAATTGGTGGATGAAATTTAATGCATCAAAATGTGCAGTAACTTACTTTGGTCGAAAGAATGAGGAAAACTGCATTCATCCAAGCCAACGGAAAGTGTTCATCACACTCCAGACATGTGCTTTTTAGATTACCAACAGGTTTTGGGGAGTCAGGAAGTGAGTTACTCTCTGCAGAATTCCCAGAATCTGCTGTTATAGGCAGAGTATTTATTATGGCTGGTCCAACTTCTTGTGAGGAGAATTGATTACAAAAGTAAGGAGGTTGTGCTTAAGTAGGGCATTCGCAAGACCACATCTGCAGTACTGATGGAGCGTTGATCTCCTTACTTAAGGAAAAATATCAATGCATTAGAAGCAGTTGAGAGAAGATTTACCAGACTAATTTCAGGAATGGGTTGTCTTATGAGAAAATGTTGGAGAGGTTAGGTTTGTATCCACTGACATTTAGAAGAATAAGAGGTGACTTGATTGAGATCTTTAACATTCTGTGGGATGTTGAAAGGGCAATGTGACAACAGGTGTTTTCTGTTGTCAGAGAATTTAGAATTAGGGGTCACTGTTTAAAAAAGGGGCAGCACTCATCTAAGAGAGAGATGATTTTTTTTATCGCTGAAGGTTGTGAATCTCTGGAACTCTCTTCCTCAAAAGGCAGTGAAGGCAGAATCTTTTAATAATTTTTAAGGCAGAGCTAATGGATTCTTGATTAAAAAGGGAATGAAAGATTTTTGGAGTAGGCAGGAATGTGGGGTTGGAGATACAATCAGATCAGCTATGATTTTACTGAATGGCGGAGCAGGCTCAAGAGGCTAAGTGGCCTAGTCCTGCTCCTAATTTATACGTTTTATGGTGATCCCAGGTTATGGCATTGGTAAAGGCATTAAACAGCAAGGGGAAGTGGTCAGACTTTCCATTGGTGCAGATGGTCATTGCCTGACACTTGTATGGCATGAATGTTACTTGGCATTATTAGTCCAAAGCTGGAATGCTGTACAGGATCTGGTGCCAACAGTCTCCCTATTATCTGAGGAATTGGGAATGGAACCAAACATTGTTTGGTCATCAACAAACTTCTCCATGTCTGACCTTCTGATGGAAAGAAAACCGCTGAAGCAGCTGAGATGCTCTGAATAGTTTCTGTAGCAATAATCCAGCTTCCAATGCTACGTATGATTCCAGCCAATGGAAGCGTTGCCCCTGATTCCCATTAACATTAATTTGGCTGAGGTTCTCTGATAATACTTTGTCAACTGTTGCCTTAATATCAAGTGCAGTCACTCTCAATGGTTTTCAAATCTCTCTATGACCTTTCCTGTTCTTATCCTTGTAACCTTTTCTAATTGTCACTATTGCTCCTCTGTCATTTTCATCCTGTGTTGTATTCTGTTGTTCTTTGGCACAAAGCCATTCCTTTGTAGTTTCATATGATTCATTCAAACTAATTCTAATAACTTGAAGCTTCTGATTACTCAGCTGGGTTCTTCACTGGTTAGATGAGCCATACAGACTAAAATTGTTCCAATGTCAAATCCCAGGTCATGGTATATTAGCTGATCTCAACGAAAGGTGCACAGGAGCAGTTATGTGACCTCTATACACAAAGCTGCTATTGAATTTAAAGATTTATGTTAAAAGTGTGCTTGGGCTCAAATTGGTTGGATTGGGTTAGGCTGTGATGCCACCTCATTGCTTGCTGCCTCTCATGGTTTCAGTTCCTAGATACAGGCACCTGACTCTCAGAGACCTATGTAGCATGTCCCCAGCAAGGCTTCAGTAACTTCAGAAACAGAGATCTAACAAGGAAAACAACTCTGATTAACTAACAATGGAAAAGCAATGAAATAGTGAAGGAATAAGTATTCTGAAGATTTTGCATTAGTACAGGATGTATGTCATTAAATATATCAGAACAATGAGGATTATTTACAATTTACTCTACAGAACTCAGATTTTATGAATGGTAGTCGAGATCAATGCCGAAAGGTTTGATGGCAAGACAACTGCTTGAATTGAAAGTCTTTTCATTTTCACATTGGCAAAGAGTTAATATTTCTGAGTAGACGAATGAATAGAATTAGTTATCTTGCAGCCACTAACTGGAAGCAGTGACTGGTACATTGTAAAAGCACTTTCAAAATGCAGACAGTCAGCAGAAAAATGTGGAACACAAGCAACATTCCTGTCTAAAGACCAAAGTCCTAAAAAGTAGACAAAAACAGAAACCAAGGACAGAATGCTTAAGTGTTCAAAACTGCTAACTGTCAAATAAAGTCAAAGAACAAACTGTCTGGTAATTGCTGAAGCTGAAGTTCTTTGCTTGACAGTATCAATTAATGTTGGCAGTGGAAGGCCTGAGGAGTCTCCATTCCAGAATCAGCAAGTTTGGGCCGATTAAAGCACTCGGCTATTGACTCGTACTTTAATCTGACCTCTGTCTTTCAGCCCAAGAGCTAACTTGGCCACACATTTTTGCCATCAGCAATGGACACTGGGTTCATTATTTTACTTCCCCTGAGAAAGATGATTTTGTAATATCTGGAAAATTGTGAAAGGAAGGCATGATTTCTAATGAATTAAACATGCTGCAGTTATTATTACACATGCCGACCAAATTCCACGCTTTGCATACCAGCACTGACATTCCGACAGTTTTTTACATTTTATCTGACTTCTTTAATGTGGCACTGACCCCAAATATCATTGCTGGGTCAGGGGCGGGGGATCATATTAAGCGACCCTCCATAGTTTCCAACAGCTGTGTTGATATGTGGATCAGGTGACAGGAAATGAAATTGATGGGAATGGCAAATTCCCTAAGGTGGCCTGCTCCACCTAGAGGACTGGCTAAGTACTAAAGGAATTGACTTGAACACAGAGGGAGGTAAAAGGGGTGAACAAGTGTTCGGCATCAATTGATTCCTCAAGTATTTAAATCACTGCAGTTAGGAAATGATCTGTTGTAATTTAATTATCAGCAACATATCCAGATGAGTAGATTTCTGTGATACTGTGAGCCAACTAATTGGTACCAGGTCATCTAATGGTACAATTCAGTACCATTACTACCAGTACCAGTATTATTTACAGTTTCATGCTGTGATACTTTGTCAGTTACGGTGACATCAGTGACTCTAATATGCTTGTACAGATTCCAAGAACACTGTCACACCCTTCAAGTGAAGCATTAGGAATACAGTGGAAGCCAGTAATCTACCACACAAAGCAAAGCATTCTCCCTTATTTTGTTATGTTTCACAGCCAGCTAGAAGATTTTGGAAACTTCGCTGGCAAGTATTCAAAACCAGAAGTCTGCAATGCATTAAGGAATTCTCATTAACATTACCACCCATAAGAAGATTACATAGCTTTGGGAAGAGAGAGGAAGTGTATGTCATGACGCTTTGGCTAGAATGTTGTGGAGTGGTTTTAACAGAATAACTCATCCTTTTCTGCCTGTCAATTTTGTGTGCTCTTTAAAAAGTCCATTCCTAAAGCCCTGTAATAAGTTTTAAAGTCTCCCTTGCACTTACTTTGTATACTGTTCAGTACAGGTAGTGGAGTATATAGAGATAACAGTGATCAGTTTTGTCCTGATCCTATTGAAATGGTGATCACAACCGCACTCTTGTGGGCAAATGTTAAATTAGGTCAGATAATATTTATTGAAATGGTAAATCATTTATGTGTTGGTACTTCACAAGTTTCTTTGAGGGTTTTTCCAATTTCACAGAATTGTGTTAGGTATAGTCAAACAAAGAAAATGGGAAAAATACCAGTAGGAACTGGAGTAGGCCATTCAATCTAAGCAGCTACACCTCCATTCAGTTAGATCATAGCTGATCATCTACCTCATCAATAGTTTCCTGCTCTATCCCCATATCCTTAGATATTATTATCCAGAAATCGACCGACTGCTGTCTTGAACATACTTAATGATTGAGATTCCACAGTCTTTGGGGTAGATAATTCCAATAATTCACTATCTTCTGAGTAAAGGAATTATGCCCCATCTCAGTCTGAAATGGCTTGCCCCTTCTTTCTGAAACTGTGTCCCTGGTTCTAGACTCACCGGTTCTAGGAAATAGGGTCAGTGTCTTCAATCTTGCCTCTTTAAACATTCCAACCATCCCAGGGATTAGTTTGATGAACCTCCACCGCATTCCCTTTATTCAAGTGTATCCTCCCTTAGATAAGGAGACCAAAACTGTAATACAATACTCCAGGTACAGTCTCACAGTTGCAAGATATTTTTACTCCTATATTTAAATTCCTTGTAATGAAGGCTAACATACCACTTGCCTTCACGACTATTTGTTGTACCTCTTTGCTAACTTTTAGTGACTCATGAACAAGGATACGCAGTCCCTTTGGACATTAACACTTCAAACATCTCACCATTTAAGAAATACTCTATCTTACTGTCTTTTTTCTATCAAATTCACATTATATTCAATCTGCCAAGTTTTTGTTCATTCACTTAGCTATGCTTGAATTTTCGTTCCATCCTCTCCACAACTTACATTCCCACCTAGTTTTGTGTTGTCAGCAAATATAGAAATATCACATTTGGTCCCCAGACCCAATCATTTATATAGATCATGAACAGCTGTGGCCTCAGCATTGACCATTATGGTATCCAGCTAGTTATAGCCTGCCATCGGGAGAATGGCCCATTTATTCCTACACTCTGCTTTCTGTCTATTAACCAATTTCAATCCAAACCAATATGCTATCCCTAAGCTCAGGTGTTCGAATTTTGTTTAATAACTTCTTGGGCGGGACCTTATCAAAGACATTCTGAAAATCCAAATACTCCACATCCACTGGCCTTCCTTTATTTATTTTACAAGTAGCAATCTTAAAAACCTCCCACAGGTTTGTCAAACGTGTTTTCCAATGTCCAAATCCATGTTGACTCTGCCAATCATATTATTTTCTAAAGGAGTATTTTTGAGCCCACTCCCACCATCTGTGAGTATGGCAGTGTGGATTCAATATCAGGAAGTTGCAGATCTCGCAAGTGGATCTACACCAGCCCTCACCGGCAATGTCATCAGGTTCGTGCCCATAGCAGGAGTGAACCTGATTTACATTTATTTAAATATATTTCCATATTATTAACACGCCTCCTCACCTGATAGTGACCCCCTCCCCCCAATCCCTGTATTTTCAAACTGCGCCAACATGGTTACATGGCATTACATTGGTGTGGTTTACAATAGATTCACCTAGTTATGAACCTATCATAGGGATCTTCCCGGAGGCATGAAGGTGAGTACATCTCCTGGGGGCAAGGAACACAACCAGACAGTGGCCCCTAGCATTGCCATTTGGCATACATTGGCACTGCAAGTTGACACTATGCCCATGTCAGCCTGATAGTGCCAATCTGGTAGGGGGAGGAAAGTGCCAGCTCCAACTGTGGATGGGGGTGGGAGAGCGGAATGACTCTGACTGTATGGGTGGGAAATGCCAAAGATCTGGGGGTAGGGGGGGATAGGTGTGGGCTCTGACTGTGGAGGGGGAAGGGGCCGATAATGACAGGACATGAGCAAGGGCCAATAATTGCAGAAGAGGGTTCAGAGTGAATGCTGGCTCAGATCGGTGGGGGTTGGGGTAGGGGTTGGCATGGGAGTCAGAGTTGCATGCCTGCTCCAAACAAAGATTGGGGGGGAGCCCTTGAGACCTCAATGGTGGGTTGGGGAGAAAGTTTATTGCTCTTCTGATCAGGGCAATGTTTAAACATGGCTTTTTTGATAGAATGTCGTTAAGATCTGGAGAGAAATCCAACTTTTCTCTCTTGTGTGAAATAAACCAGTTTTCTCACCAGAAACAACACTGCCTTTATTTGGTAAGATTTTGCCTGAAGTCTCTAGTTATCAGATTCTTTATAATAGATTTGAACATTTGCCCTACTACTGATATCAAATTAATAGGTTTGTAATTCGCTATTTTCTCCCTCTCCCTTCTTAAATAGTATGATTGTGTTTGCTTCTTTACAGTCTGCAGGAACCTTTCCAGAATCTATATAGAATTCTGAAAGATAAGGACCACTGCATCTGTTATCTCTATAACCACCTCTTTCAACACCCTTGGCTGCAGCTTATCAGTTCCAGAGAATTTATCAACTTTCAATCCAATTAATTTTTCGAGTACAATCTCTTTGTTAATATGGTTTCCTAGTATTTCTGGGAGGTTTTCCGTATCTTTCTCCATGAAGATCATCACAAAGTAATTGTTTAATTTCTCTGCTATTTCTCTGTTCTCCATTCTAAATTCTCCTGTCTGACCCAAATTTGTCCTTGCTAATCTTTTCCTTTTCATATACCCAAGGAAGCTTTTACAGTCTTTATGTTTCGTGCAAGCTTGCATCCATATTCTCTTAATGAATCACTATTGGTGAGACACGGATATCGAGCTGTGAAATTGTCTGAGAAGTCTAACACGCTTCAGCTGAAAAATTGGCAACTTGGTGAGATTGTTGGGACAGATACAATAGAGTTCCAGGAGAAGCACTCATATGAAGCAGCCTGCCCGAACTCTACAAACTGAGAGCCTCATGGCAGTAATATAAGGCTGATCAACGATCTTCATTTGATTAGAGTAACCACCTTTTGACAAGTCCAAACATGGATAGAGGTAGGCTAGAGGACAGATTGTAGCTTGTGTTCCATTGGTTGCTTACGTGCTCATGAAGATTGACCTTCTATTTTAAAAACCAAAGGTCAAACCCAAAGGTCATTCCCATGCTGTTCCTAGCAGCTGGTTGCTGAGTGTCACTGGGAGATGAAATTTCCCCTGTTCAAATGTTTTACATTTTGGATTAATTGATTACACGCATACCCTAAAGTCTGCAAAGGATATATAGAGAAGGAGCAGCATGTTCATAAAGAAGGCGAGAGAAATACATTCAACAAGGAGCAAAAAAAAAATTATAACCACAACACCACACTTAAGCACTTAAACATAGTTTTAATTAAAACAATTAAATGAAAAGATATCAAATTTCACTGTCAAAAGGGGGCCTAAATTTGTCAAGTGTTACTGAATTTATTTTGTGCCTGTGGTCCACATTTCTGTGAAGTCTGGCCAATGCATCTCCTGAAACTATTGATGATAAAAACAATGATTTCCTTTTTAAATAAAGTTATTCTATTTGAATTGAAAGGAAATGATGGCACTGAAACATCTATGGTGTATCACACATTTACGCAGTCTCTGACCTTCAAGTCTCCCTGGGATTTCAGTCTGCTAACCGATTTTACAAATTCATCCGAATGAAGGATGATGATTTGTATTGTTTAAGGATTATATCCTGCCACTGGATAACATGAGGGAAATAGTTCTCTGAAACATGGATGCAATATGAACACTCGACTGTAGAATTAAATTTGGACAAATCCGTTAATCAAAGAAAAAAACACATTTTTTGAAAATACTTTTTTTGCTATTGGCAAGTTTTTCCTTTCATCTTGTCACAGACATTTGATTCCTTGTTGGATTATGTGCACAGGTGGCCATTCCAATTTATATATGAGCTTCAACAAAAAATGTTAATGGCCTAATCAACTGCAAAAGGCATCACGGTGAAGCTTGATTCTGTCTTTGCCCATTGCCCAGAAATGCAAATGATGCAGTAGAGGTGTCTAAAGAGCAGACTTCAGCTGATTTAATTCTCCCTCATTAATCTGCAGATACAGAGGACATTTTTTGTGCCATTCTGTCAAAACAAAATCAAACTTGGGATGTTCCTCCCCTTATAACTCAGTATTCCAATCTATTGGAACATTAGTGGAACCTTGAAAGCACGTTAAAGCTGCATTTCTATTATTGTTGCCGCAACCCTTCCCAGTTTCAGTCTCAACCCTGGCATACAGCACTGTAATGTAAATCAGATGGCACTATCACCTTCTGTGCCACAGAGAACCATCTTGGGAGCACAGACAGACTAGCTCCCTTGAAAGGGGAAAGCAAATTATCTGGATTCTCTTAGTAAAATAGAGATGCTGATAGCACAGTGCTATGGAACAATTCACAGGGAACACTGAGGAAATGTCTCAATTGGACAGTTCGCCTCTAAGTGGGAGGGAGCTTTTGCATGCTTGGATGTGCAGTACAGAGCAATGGAAACATTGGGAAGTAACAAATACAACACCACTCCCACTTAAAGAAATTCCAGAAGGATAACAGTCAGGGTCAATAAAAAGCTTTTCAAGCTTATCCTTTTGATCTTTGTGTCCAGGTGCATTCTCAACATCTATCTGTTTGCATTTATATTATTGTAACTGTTAGGTCATTCCAAGTCTTTGTCAATCTCCAATAGTACATAGGTCTAATGGGACATTTCTGGTGTAAATCTGTTGGAGCTACAACAGGGGAGGTGGGAACTGGCCACACCATGGGTTGCTGTGTATTATCACTGTGTGGCCTATTTGGTTCAAAAACTCGATCAGCTCCAAAAATGAGTCATTTCATATTTTATATACTTCAATGTATTCCCTTAACGAACTTCCTTAGAATCATAGAATCTGAACAGCACAGAAGGAGACCATTCAGTCCATTGAGACTGCACTGATAACAATCCCACCGAGGCACTATCTCCATGATCCCACTTGCTAGTCCCCCTGACACTAATGGGAAATTTACCATGGCCAATCAACCTAACTGGCACATCTTCGGCTGTGGGGATAAGATTGTGTTTCTCCAGTCTCTCCTCACGGCTTAGAATCAACCATTTTGCTACTACTTAATTCTTTCCATCACACCAATAACAACTTGTGTATAGCACATTTATATCATTCAGAGAGTTGAGCACAAGTTTGATCAAGCGCTAGACTGAAGGTGAGTCAAAAAGAAATGTGAGAGTAATGGAGAAGCAGAGAGTTTACGGAGGGAATTCCAGAGCTTAAAGTACAGGTAATCTGAAGTTTGAAACAAGCAAATGGAGAATGTGCTAGAATCCAGAATTGGGAAGTTGGCACAAATTCTGGAAGGCTGCAGAGGTGGAGGAAGTTAAATTATGTCTGAGAGCAGGAGGAAACCCACACATATTTGAGCAAAAGGATAAAAATTTTAAATATGTGAATTTCAGTTCAGATAATGAGTGCAGTTTGTAAAACCAGAATCTTCTGCCCCACAGGAAGTGAGGAAAGAGGTGGGCAGGTCTGAGAATTTGATGGATTATGATTGGGACCGATATCCAACACTGTCCCAGCTCCACAGAGAGAGTAAGCTCTGAGTGGTTAGGCCCATAGCCAACATTCCCACACTGCCTCTTCTTGTAACTTAAATACTTGTTGATTAGCCATTTAAGAGCCTCTTCACCCCTTTATTGCAACTTTCCCTGCTCCAAGCAGACATCTTTAAAACTGCCGAAGATCAGGGGGAGTGCTTCAATGTGCACTGGTCTATACGTGATGGAGGGCATGGATGGGATTGCTACTGACAGTCACCCCCTTATCCTACCCACTGACCTCCATAGCCCCTCCCCCCGCATCACCACCCCATGAGACCTATCCTGCCAGTGTGCTCTATGATCCTGAGACTCCAGGGAGTGCGGTTCTGGCACTGCCAAGTGCAAGAGCTGCTGACCTCTGAGATTGGCTGGCAGCTCTTGGCAGACGGGAGTCCTCGATGTGGAGAAAGGTTTGCCATCATCCGCTTCTGCCTGATGGGGAGGACACGGCGAGGCCTTCCTTCTTAGACTCAGTGTGGGTGTCTTGCTGCAGTTTCAGTCGGCGGATGAGACACCCACTGAGAATGGATTATTCTGCTTCAAGTGGTTATCTTAGTATCATTTCCGCAGTCCAGATTTCTCTTGTGGTTGCAGTTTGCAGCATTTCATTAACTTTTTGATTGCCTTGTCACGTTACTTAAATATCAAAAATGACATGTCTACTGTACTACTTAAACGTCCCTTTTGAAGAGTTCCTGTGGGAATTAGGTTTATTGTACATTCATATTGTAATTTTCCCCAACTTATTTGCAAAATTCTACATTCATTAGTGTTAAATTTGATTTGCTACTTGCCTGCCTAATTACATAACCATACAAGGACAATCTGTAAATCCTCTACTACGTTCTTTGTTCCCATTGTTCTCCCTATATTACTGTCATCAAAAAAGACACAGTTGCTTCAGTGTCTGAATAATTTGTGCTTCTTATTCAGTTCCAGATTCTACCCTAGGTATTTGTCATTTAGTCCTAATTAGAGGCCTTCCATATGTAACTTCGTCAAAAGCTTTCTGAAAATGCTTGGAAGCACAAAACAAATTATTTAGTCAATCTGTAAATCCCTCAAAGAAGTGTAAGAGATTTATCAGGCACAATGTATGCATTTTTTAATTATTAAATTATAGATATCCAGATATTCTTCCACTTTCTCCATTTAAATACCTTGGCTGAAATTCTTCAGCCTTCCAGTCACATGTTTGTAGTAGCTGAAGGTGGCATGGCATTCGCTGGGGGCGGGATTCTCTGTTCCCACTGCTGTCAATAGGATTTCCCATTGAAGGCACACCACACCGCCAGGAAACCCATGGACAGGGGTATACTGCTGGCAGGATCAGAAAATCCCACTGGCATGAATGGCTGAAGAATTCCAGATCTTGTATATTTGAGCAATGGTCATTGTTGGGAAAACGTCAACCCCTAATGTTTGGCCAAAAAAATTATTCAATTTTCATATGTCTCATGTATAATTTGATTCCTTAGCTTTGGACAAATATTCCAAACTCTTTATACGTACCATCCATGAACCACTAAAGCCAACTTTGATATGGTGTGCACCTACTAATTGATAGAACTTTTGAATGACACACTATTGAAAGCAGCTGTTCAGCTCCTCACGTCTACGCACATCAACACAATCGTAGAACAGAATCCCTACAGTACAGAAGGAGACCATTCAGCCCATCAAGTCTGCGCGACAACAATCCCACCTGGGCTCTATTCCCGTAACCCAACATATTTACCCTGCTAAACCCCTGATCCTAAGGAACAACTTAGCAAGGCCAACCAACCTAACCTGTATCTCTTTAGATGTGGAAGGAAATCAGAGCATCCGGAGGAAACCCATGCAAACATAGGGAGAATGTGCAAACTCCACACAGTCACCTATGGCCAGAATTAAATACAGGTTCCTAGTGCTGTGAGGCAACAGCACTAACTGCTGTATCACAAGTACTATTAAAGTTATCACCTCACTGATGTATTCCCACAATTTCCATCTTGATGACATGGCAACAGGAAGGAACAGCAGATACGTATGCCTAGTTCAAACTTAAAGTTGTTGTTATTTCAGAGCAGAGAAGTGACTGTTCAGGATGTAGAGAATTCAAGATTTGTTACAGGAAGTTCTGTATAACTTTGTGCAAACAGCGAAAAGCTTAACATATGGCAGTAGTTGGAAAGTGAAGTTGCAAGATATGTCAATGAAGATTGCCGGAATGGATTGTTGTGGACCTATCCAAGTATTACTGAAAGCTTTGTCGAAGCTTTTTGTCTTGCACTTATCAGGACATTTAGCAAAAATACAATTCAAGGAAGACAAAATATTTATACTATATGAGAATGCTGATTTCTTGGCAAGTGCACTTGATTTTTTTTAATTCATTCATGGGATATGGATGTTGCTGGCTAGGCCAGCATTCCTAATTGCCTTTTAAATGAATGCTTGCTAGCACATTTCAGAGTTAAGAGTCAACCAACATTACTGTGGACCGAGAGTCACATGTAAGTCAAACAAGGGAAGAATGGAAAGATTATTAGTGAAACACTTCCTCTTATACAACAATGACTTCATGATCATCATTGGACTTTTAATTCCAGATTTATTTATTGAATTCAAATTTGACCATCTGCTGTGGTGGGTTTTCGAACCTGGTCCCCAGAGCATTACCCTGGTCTCTAGATTATCAATCCAGATGCAAAGAATACTATAACACCACCTCCCTGTGAATTGATTGGTAGGTGCGTTGCCATGGAGAATGCATCAGTTAACGGTGACTAAATTTGTTGTCTCCCTTGGATTTGTATTCTTTCAAAATAGCTTGATGAGTGCAAGACAACAAATATGTCTCTTTTTTCAGCAATACTCAAGTTCTGCACTATCAAACAACTGTCTATTCAAATCTTCATCCTCAAGCAGGCAAGAAAATTAGGCATTGCAGATTTCAAAGGCAGTCCTGGGTGGTATATCAGATTTATGAAGAGAATCAATTTTGCACTGTGACAGAAAACTAAGATTTCATAGTCTCTCCCAGCAGAACCCAATGACAAGCTTTTCGCCTTTCAGCCACTTATAATCAAACATTGAAAAAAGAATGGATACAGATTAAACTGTACTGGCAACATGAAAGACATGCCCATGAACGTTGACATACCAGACAATTAAGTTAAGCAAAGTTACAGAGAAAAATGTGTTAGTGAAGGTAGCCGATCATGAAAAAAACTAAGTGAAATGTACTTTGTACATATGGTTTCTGATTTTGATGAATTTGATGAAGTTAGTGCTCACAAATTAACGACTGTTTTCATGATTATTTATTTATCAATAAAAATTCAATAATAAAAATGCTTTTTGGACTCTTTTGCACTATTTTGGGGGTTAGTGGGAAATCTATGATAGTGAGATGATTAAAGAGAGTAGATTTCACCCTTCAAAAATATTCCTTGTGCAAAAGTCAACCCCTGACTTTTTAGTTAAACATTCAATTTTTTAAATTCATTTGTAGGATATGGGCGTTGCTGTCCGGCTAGCATTTATTGCCCATCTCTAGGAGGATAATTGACAGTCAACCACATTGCTGTGGTTCTGGAGTCACATGTAGGCCAGACCAGGTAAGGATGGCTGATTTCCTTCCCTAAAGGACATTAATGAACCAGATAGGTTTTTCCAACAATCGACAATGGTTTCATGGTTATCAGTAGATTTTCAATTCCGGATAATTTTTATTCAATTTAAATTTCACCATCTGCCACGGCAAGACTGCAACCTGGGTCCTCAATATGTTAGCTGAGTTTTTGGATTGGTAGTCTAGCAACATTACCACTCGGCCATTGGCTCCCCCGTCTTAGAAACTGAACTTTTGCACAACTGTATATGACAAACTTCATTGAGACTGGGTGTGCATTCATCATGTCTGAGAGGAACAGAAAAAGAGGAACTAAGAAATGTGAGTGTAGGTGTTGATTAAGACCAGCTTTATCATTCATTCCTTAGTAATTCTTAGGAAGGTGGTGGTAAGCCTTTTTCTTGAACATCTGCAATCAATATGTGTGCTTCCACAATGTAGTTATGTAGATTGTTCATGAGTTAATCATGTATGTGGATACTCCCCACAGTTAAGCAATCTTTTAACATTTACCGTCTAGTTTCACATATGGAAAATGGCTAATGGATGGATGATTTATTAAGACCAAAAGACATAGGAGCAGAATTAGGCCACTCAGCCCATTGAGTCTGCTCCACCATTCAATCACAGCTGATATTTGTCTCGTCCCTATTCTCCTGCCTTTTCTTCATAACATCTGATCCCCTTATTAATCAAGAACCTCTCCATCTCTCTCTGTCTTAAAGACACTCAATGACCTGGCTGCTATAACCTTTTCTGGCAAAGAGTTCCACACATTCACCACTCTCTCGTTGAAGAAATTATTCCTCATCTCTGTTTCAAAAGATTGTCTCTTCAGAGTGTGGTTGTGCCCTCTGTGGAAGGCTTTTAGAAATGTGGCATCCATGGAACTAGATTCTGTCATGCATGTATGGAATTGGGAGATGCAGAAGAGAATTTTGGGGAAATGAGCATATATTTACAAAACATAATTAAAATTTAAAAGCTTAACGATTTGATGTTTTCAGGAAGTATATATTAATGGCATGAATCATCACTATTTAAGCTGTGTTGATTCAAATATAAGTCATGTTAATCGATTTTTACATATGTGGTACAGTGCAGCATACTCCAGATAATCATGAGATAAGTAACAGCGTAAGATTTTTCTTGTGTACACTCTGGACATAAAACAAAACCTAGCATGAGCAGTTTTACAGATCTGAGCCTACTCTGGGCTTGTTCCACACAGGATTTACCTTGAGGTTGTGGGACACAATCAGATTTGGACAAGGGACTCAGAGCTTGGACTAGGTGAAGCCTTGGCACGGCCAACACAATCCAAGATCACATGTTGTTCAGTCTCTTGAAGGGAAATAATTCCCAGAAGTTTGATATTTACACACCTACTGAGCCCATTTTAGTTGCGGTCAGTTGAGTTTGTGCGCAGTCTGCACCAGTGAAGAATAAAGATGAAGGATTGTGGGCAAGCCAATAACTTTTAACAAACAATGAAGCTTGTGCCTGACAAAGTAGGACTAGCTGCTCAGCACTCCATATTATTATTAGTGAGAAACTATGGAATTTTACTGACCAGCAACAGTAATCTGTTCAGCATAAAGTACCAAAATTGACTAGTTGATGAATTAACCTGAAAGCACCAATGAAATATTTTGACAGCTGCCAACAGATTGGATAGAACATCATCAGAGGCTCAAAGGATCTGAAAATCGAGTCAGAACACAACAATATAGGTGATAAGTCTTAAGTGCACTGCACTTAGTTATTCAGAGTAGACAATTATGTGCAAAAATATGATCAAGTGAGTTAGTCACGGAGAAACAATAAATTAAAAACCGAGAGCGCCTTACTTTCGAACATTTGTTCAATGCTACTTGAAAACAGAAATCCTGCAGCAGTTACACCATGACACCTGGTTGTCTCCATCAATAAAAGAGAACAGGGTGAGTTTGGATGGAGCAGGTCCATTTAATCTATTGAGAATTCCAGTCTTTCATCTTCCTATTAAATCAACTGGCTGTTTCTCCAATGAGGAAGGATGATTTACATATTTTTAGCTGGTTTGATTGCTTTGTTCTTAGAAATAAAAATATACCACTTGTCTACACAAATTTGCAATCTGTCATTTTCTCTGTGATTGTGCTATATAATGGAAAGAAAAATAGCTAACACATTCTTGCTAATAAATGATTTAAAAATAATAAAGGATCAAGCTGAATGAGGCTTTGGAGTTTTAGTCAACTTGCTGCTCATGTCTAACAGTAATGAACAGCACCAACTGACTGTTGAACTACACAAGACAAACAGTAGAGTACAAATGAAAGGAAGTCATGATAGAGCTCTGGTTAGACCACATCTTGAGCACATTGTCAAGTTTTGCGTCTCTGAGAGATAAAGAGGAATTTCAGCATTGAAAGCAGAGCAGAGATGAAGAGGCTAACAGTGGATATTGCAATATTACCCATTCTTCACAACAGTTCAAAGTTAAAATCAAGCTTTAAATCAAATAGGCAGCCTTGCACTCTGTGTTTAAATATACTATGTGTACCAGAGCCTGCATTTCTTTTGTTAATAGAGTGATAATTGGTAGAGGCTAGTAATACACAGACCATCAGAGATGGATTTACACTTTTGGGGGTCCCATGCTCCCTCTCTCTTTGCAGGCTTTCCATGACATCATACCTCAAACCCCAGTGATGTGGGAGCCTGCCCATCAATGGAGGCCTTACTCTTGCCTGCCCAATTCCTCCTCATCCTTGGCCTGGATATTGGGTCACTGCTGCAGCTGCTCTCCCTGACAATCCAATCTCATAGGTGTATTGGTGGCTGCCTGGCTGCTGCTGTTAACTTTATCTGACTTGGCCTCTGCTTTTGCCCTCGCCAATCTAGCTGCCCAGTTCTCCGCACTCTCAGCCCTGGTCTCTGATTGCATTGCCCTGCTGCCCACCGAAAACCATATTGGCACCTGCCTGGCCTTTACACCTCCCAACTGTTTACCTGCAATTCCAGTGGCTGGGCTTCGAGCATTGATTACTGCATACGTTCCTTGTTGGCTGCCTGATTGCTGTTACTGGCTTTACCTGACCTGCCTTGGCCTCTGCATTTAACCACCCACAGTTGGCAGCCTCATCCTTGCCAGTCCAGTTAACACCCAGACTTCCTCCCTCTCAACCCTGACCTCTGGTCGAGTGACCTCACTTCTCCTGAAAACCCTGACCAGCTCCCTTCATAATGTATGTATACACACAAAAATGCCTATAGGTTAAGGATCAATGACACTAAAGCAGGAAACACTGCTGCAATTGCATTAATCGCTCTCTAACTTTGAGTAGTAATTCAATGATTTTGAATGATTGATATTGATCTTAGTCAATGAGACTGGCAGAACAACATCGTGTAATGTTGAAGGTAGCATCATAAGGATGTGGGCCAGGTCCAAAAGACTTTCATTTATGGGTAACTCACTGATCATGACCAGCATTTAGCCTATTTGGCTGTAGAGTGAATAATTGAAATCACCTAATCTCTAATTGGGTTGATTTCAATATCTTTCATTTTTGAATCATGGTATATTTATTGACTGATGTCTGTGAATGAATGAATCTTCTTTCAGGTTGGGCTGTGGAGGCTATGGGGGTTCAGTACTTGAACTGATGTGGTCAAGTCTGGATTGTTTGGCATAAAACCAGGTATCTAACTACTCTACACATAGGTGTGCTCTCTACATTACGCTTATGGCAGTGGGAACTTTGAGTAAAAGTTATTTTAAGTATTTTAAATGTTTCCAAGTAGATCAGGAGGAGCAAGAAGCTTAAACTTCTCCTCAGTTTGAGGCAATCTCGATCATCCAGGACTGTCCCTCACCATTATTCACTTTGGCAAGTCACCATTTCTTTGGGTCTCTGGTGATGACATTTTCACTTCCCACCCCTCTTGACTACTGACAGAGGGTCAGGCTTGAATATTGAAACAAGGCCGAGAGGTTAAAATGGCTTCAGCCTCTTGTCATCTACCAATGTGACTAATCTGGACTCAATCCTGTCCCTGCACTGACTCCCACTTGGGTGTCCTGAGTTCAAATCTAGACTTCCATTTTCACAGCCAAATGACAAATAATTGTCAATTGCAAATGTTCTTAGACTGAACATACTATAAATTTTGTAAATGTAAATGTGATCGCTTTTTACCATTGTAATGATTGAAAATATTTTTGTAATGCTTTTTCAGATTATATGTGAATAAAGTACACTTTTGAAATGAAAAAATAATGTCAATTACAAACCTCCAGTGTTACTGAAAAAAAATTATTTTCCAAGGATACTCGGGTCTTTACACTAAATAAAGCTGAAGTGGGAGAGACAGGGTGTTCCTGAGAGTGTACCTGATCTCCAGTATGAATACAAAACAATTCTGAAAGAACATTAAACAGTCTTTTCAGCAAATAATATGTATCTGTAAATACATCTGCATCTACCAGCATATACAGCTGCTGTTTTCCGAACAGCTTGATACCCAACTGCTTGCTGAGCTGCTTGTTTTTCTAATATTAGAAACTCTTCAGAACCTACTTTACCATCTTATAGGCTTGTTGCTAAGTTGAATCAGAAGTGCAATTCAGGGAGTAAGTGACAGCCTGGCAATAGAGAGCTCTGCCGCATCAACACATGCAGAAAACACAGGGAGAACTTGCACAATCAAGGAGGAGCTGAGTCACAGTCCTTCATTAATGATAAAACACTGTGCACAGGAGTTGCGGAGAGGGCGAGTTGCTGTTCTGCTATCACTCAACATTTTGGTGGAGGGCTAGGAAAGAAAAGGGTGGCAGATCAGTTTTTTGCAGACACTGTTGTCTTGCTGATGACAGTGGGAATACTGTAATTTAAATTGTCCTTGGAGATAATGAGATGGGTCCTCCTCCTCCAATCCATTGTTAGCATTGTTCAGGAAACACTATCCTTTCTGTTAACATGCATGGAATAAACAGTCGAGCCTCCTGCTCAAAAGCCTGGCAGTATAGTCACATTCAGTGTAACTCTGGTAACATAACACAAATGAAGAGTGCCTGAAATCTCAGTGACACAGATTTGGGTTCCGAACTGTGGGCTGTATTGTATAACATTCTATGCAGGCTGATTAATTTGTTTATGGACAGGATGCCTGTCGAATTTAACTCCTTTATAGAATGAGCGGTAGATTATAATCTTTGATTTAGATTGGGGATATGGTGGCAGACAGCAGGATTAAGAAAGATGTGCATGCAATATTTTATGGGATGTAGGCATTAGAAAGCTGAATGGAGGAGGTAAGCGGTTGGCGAAGGAATTAAAAAAAACGTCAGGGAAAGGATAATATCATTGGGCCTGACCTCTTGCAGCTGTTCTTTTTTCCGATGTACAAGTACAGAAATAGTTTAAAAAATGGAACAGGCAATTGTTCTGGAACGGTTCTTCTCTCTCTTCCAACTTTCACTCACTCTCCACTGAAAAAGCATTCACTTCTGCAGGGATTCAGTTCCTCAGGCACTGAATGCCCTCTATTAACTCTTTCAGTCGGGCAGTTTTCCTGTACATGTCTCTGCACTGATTACCAGCTGCAACAACAACTTGCATTGATGTAGAGCCTTTAATGTAGCACAATATCCCAAGATGCTTCAGAGAAGGGTTATCAAACAGAATTTGATACTTCTCCACATGAGATATTAGGACAAGTAACTAAAAGCTTGGTCAAAGAGGTGGGTTTTTTGGAAGTGTATTAAAGGAAAAGAAAACAGGAGATGATTAGGGAAGGATTCCCAGGACTTACGGTTTAGGTAGCTAAAGGCACAACTGCCAATGGGGCAGCAATTAAAATCAAGGATGCAGAAGAAGCTAGAATTAGAAGAACACGGATAGAGGGTTGTGAGGCTGGAGAAGATTACAGAAAGGGAGGGAGGAGGTTTGGAGGGATTTGGAGGCATTGGTAAGATTGTGGTTCATGCAGACTTGATGGGCTGAATCCTGTAGGATTCTGTGATTCTATGAAATGGATTTGGATAGTCTCAGGTATGAGATGATTCTATTAATAGTCTGCAGTCATAATGAGTTTCAATCTGCAAGTCCTCTGGTTCTGCAATTATATTATTTGAACAATTAGATAAGAGATTCCACAATGATAAGAGAAGGACTTGTTTATAACTCCCATTGCGCATATTACTTGTAGCAGCCATTTCTTTAAATTCAACAGTAGGTCCATTTTAAAAGCAGCAAAAAGAATAACATTTTGATAAATCCAGTTTTGGATAACTTTTCATTTCATAATGACAAAATGTTTATCACAAATGTACTTATGCTTAAGGGTCTTAACTATTTTTGGGATGTTAGATGGATTTTGATCAGATAAAAACTACAACTTCACACTTTTCCTTATGTTCCAATCCAGAGCCTATTGGTAAGATATCAGAAGAACAGTTTTTTGACTTGCATATTTAATTTAACATGTGTGATTGCTAAAAGTTGCTGTCTGGATTATGTATTAATAACTATGAACATGTGTAGCTGCACCATTATGTTTATTTCAAGATCTGGACCATTATCAATTAAGGTAGCATGATCCTGTAGTCATTCATCCATGTGGCATTAATCTGATTTTCCTCTCCACAGTCCATGCCCCTCCCAAATCTGTGCTCATCTTTTCTTAAACTCAATGTTCAAATTATTAAAATCAGACTTACTGCCCCTGCCACAGCACCAAAACAATGTATGATCACAAATGATATTCCATGACTGGGACATTATTTCACCCACTTCCATATTTTTGCTAACCTTTTGTAATTCCAAGATGCTTTATCTACTCCTTCCAGTTTGTCAATTTTGACCACTGGCAATTCACATTAATTTAAAATAATGACCATTTTGATTAAGTGAATTATCTAAAAACTGTGTGGATTCAGGGCAAAACTTGAAAATGGATAAGAAATTATCTGTGGTGGTTAGGGAGTGGGAGATCGGGGAGAGTTTTGAGCTAAGTGCCTCAGAGCTCAGTGTTTAGATTGCTATTGCTTCTCAATTTACATCTGTAATGTGGACGCAGAGCAAATTAGTCATAATCACAGGTAATACCAAACTAGAAAATGTTCTGGAATTCTATAGCTCAAAAATTAAGGAGTAACTAAGTAAAATTTAGTTTAGCAGAGATGGGTGGCACGGTGGCACAGTGGTTAGCACTACTGTCTCACAGCTCCAGTGACCTGGGTTCGATTCCCAGCTTGGGTAACTGTCTGTTTGGAGTCTGCATGTTCTCCCCAGGTCTGTGTGGGTTTCCACCGGGTGCTCTGCTTTCTTACCATTATCCAAAGATGTGCGGGTTAGGTGCCATGCTAAATTGCCCTTGATTGTCTCGGATGCATAGTTTAGAGGGAGTAGTGGGGTAAAATTGTGGGGTTACAGGAATAAGGCCACGGTGTACTGTTGTGGGCACAGACTCGATGGCCTCTTTCTGCCCAGTAGGGTTTCTATGATAACAGATGACTTTTAATGCCAAAAAATGTGAAGCGCTGTATGTAGGAAGGAGGAAGGGATGATACACATTGCACAATTCTGTTAATAAAACTGAAGTTGAAAGAGGGCTCGGAATGTTAATAGGCTCAATATTCGACTTGTTCAATTATTTAAGTATCTGATATATCCAAAGTGGTTGAATACAGATGAAAGGAAGTCACAATCTAACTTACAGTTCTATAGTTAGACTTTAGCTATTGTGTCCAGTTCTGGTTGCAAAGAATCATGGGAGACATTGCAACACTGGAAGAAATTAAGAGAGGAGCCACAAGGCTAAATCCCGACTGTCATGGAGCAGAATTATGAGCAAAGGCAGGCAAGACATCTGGAAGAGGATAATCTGAAACTACAGGGGCAGATAAAACAGTTTAAGGAATGAATCAGGTAAATGTGGAACGTTACATTCAATTAAAATGTGAGGTTAAAACACAAAGATATGGTTTCAGTTTTGTAAACAACAAATTTAAAACTGTTATCAGAAATGTAGCCAAACAAAAAAGTGATCAAAATGTGAAATGGACTCCCAGATAGTACAGTGGAGGCAGAAACACTAGAACCGTTTAGGAAAGAATTGGGTATTGCACAGGAGTTATTGCATGGACTTTCTGGATGAATTAATTAAAGTGGACCTTCCTCACATTCTGCAATGGACTGGCTCCACTGGATAAAGGCTTTTTAAATATTTAGGATTTCTAATTAATTCAAATGCAACTGAGGCAGATTTATTTTGGAATATGACATTTTGGGATGCAATATATAAGTGACATGAGACACAATGTGAAGCAAGTATTGCGTGGTTGCAATGGGTGACTTTGAACCTATGTGGAGATGTTGGGACAGGAGTACAAAGGGGTGGGGTTGGGGGATACAGGGGAGGGGGCTGTAGGGCAGATTTTGTGTCACGTGGGAAATCATGTTACAGCTGTCAGGTAAATAATTAAAATATTCAAAACGATCCTTACAGCTGTTTTGACCAACCATTCTGGATTTAACAGCCAGCAGACAAAGAACAAAGAAAATTACAGCACAGGAACAGGCCCTTCCGCCCTCCAAGCCTGCACCAACCATTCTACCCAATATCATGCAAAATTTCCCTCACAATAAACGAAGAAGTTTAACATATGTTTCTGCCTGTTTCTGGGCATGTTTCCCAAATGATTAGCAATTCATCAGAGTGATTGTGTGAGCAGGAAGAGCTTCATCAGTGAAACTGACAAGGCGGAGAAACTTCTGAACAATTAAGCTGAAGGGTTGGAGCCATGGCCAGACAGAAGACTGCTATTCACAGCATTCCTTCTCAGAGAGTGCTTTCACTGCTTGACAGGCAATTGTCAATTTCACAGAATCATAGAATCCCTATAGTGTAGAAGGAGGCCATTTGACCCATCAAGTCTGTAAAGATCACAGTCCCATCCAGGCCCTATCCCCAAAACCCCATCATTTACCTTAGCTAGTCTCCCTGATCCTTTGGGGCAATTTAGCATGGCCAATCCACCTATCCCGCACATCAGAGAGGAAACTGGAGCATCCAGAGGAAACCCATGCAAACACTGGGAGAATGTGCAAACTCCACACAGACATTGACCCAAGCCAGGAACCAAACCGGGAATTTCTTGGAAGGCACTTCACCTTCTAACACATAATTCATCTTGCTGCTCCCAGCCTTCATAGTAGCTCATTCATCTCAATCTTGCATCTCTAATGAGGAATAAAAGGAGCAGGAATAACCCCAGCTACCTTCCACTGTATCACACGTTGCAGCACTAGGCAGAAAGATCCAGCTCCAAAGAGGCAAGACTGCCAACACAGGTTTACAGGCAATCGATCCAATCTATCAGCAGGCTTTTGTAGAATTTCTCACTGACCTCTGCAGCCTCCTGAAATAAAACCTCCTTCCGAATGGACCCGAAGGGTGCACATTGCCAACGGCTTTCAAGCCTGTCACTGGAGGCTGACCTCCACAACATCTCCCCACCAAGTCTCTGTCTCTCCTCAAAGTTGTGTTCTCGCTTCTCCTGCAAGAGAGAAAACTGAGTTATGGGTATTGTAAATTAATTGTTTGGAGAGGACAGAGTGACAACATTTGTGAGGAATGCAAGGGAGGGGGAAATAAGATAAGAGTGAGGATGAACTTTTGTGGTTCAGCCTGGAATAGGAGGAATAATTGGGAGGAATGATGGAGCTGAAAGGGAGCTGTAGGAGTGTTGAGCACGAGGATACTGGGGAAGTCAACGTGTAAGGGCTTTGGCACCTGTGTTACATTGTTCTTCTGAGATCCTAGTGCACTCCTATAGGCTGCTGTCGTACAAACTTGCTTCGTTTCACAGACTGGACTCTTTCTGCCTTTCAGAGGAAAGATCAGTTCTTTTCAGTACCGCAAATCCTGCACAGCAGGACCTCCAAATCCATATGAATGAGCCATCTTCACAGGTCCTCTCTCCATTGCTCTAGTTACTGCAGCCTTTGGAATTCATGTCCAGTTAAACATTAATCACCATTAAAGGGATCCTTCCTCTCTGATTGGCCACAGAAACAGGACTTTCCTCCCTTCCGTCTGGGTTATAAACTGGGATTGCAGCGGGAATAACAGAGGGGGCACTGATTCCTGATGGACTGGCTTCATCAGGGCCATCGACTGCAAAAGGAGACACATGGTTCAGTGCAAGGAAGAGACAAGTATCTCAGCAAATAATAGCTTACTTGGGATTGGTCATGTGCATGAAGGTTTTGTTGCTCCTCATTTGTGCAGCTCACATGACTGACCTGGCTGTCAATCATGGCTCATCCTCGGCCTCCCTGACAGGTCCATGCACATTCCTCAGGCACAGCTCTGCGATCCCACGTCCGGTCTTCCCCTGTTCCCTCCTATTATGGGCCATGTTCTTCTGTGTGGACAGAAAGGGGAAATTGAAAGCCTGATGCTGGAAGGCCGTGAGGTATCAGGTGTGGGGGCAATCAGGTGGTGTATGTTGACACTGTGTCTCGGCAGGCACAGGTTGTGATGGGGGTTTGCTAGAGTAGTTGAAGGATGCTGCTAGGTGAACTAGTGCTGGAAGGCCATGGAGTGGACATTCTAGGTGCGACATCTGGAGTGAAGGGGAGGCCATTGAGGTCTCCAGTGGGTCAGGTGCCGGGGCACCTGGCACTGTCCGAGGGGCAAAGTGGCAATGACCGGGGGCATCTTGGCACTGCCCACCAGGCATTGGGCAATGCCAAAAGCACAGGCTTAATGTGTTGGGGCTTTCTGGGGAAGGAGGTTGTTGGGTGGGAGGGGCATCTTCCTGCACGCTGGGATTGTGAAAGAGGGAGAGAGGCCAGCAATCAGGACTGGTTGGGGGTGGGGACAGGGGTTGGCCTGCGAGGGTTGGGGGGGGTGCTCCAGTGAAGGGTCGGGTCTGTGGACGGGAGGTCAGTATTGCAAGGGAATGGGGAGTTGGGATTGCAGGGGGTGGATGTCATGGCTGCTGGTGGGGGCAGGTGAGTGGGTGGGGGAATTGGAAAATTGAGGCAGACCAGGGGCAGGGTATTGAAGCTGGCCTGGCCATGTTTGCAAGGCCTGTGATCGGTTGTGGGGGGATAGGGGTGAGGTAGTGGTGGGGGGGAGGGGGGTGGAGTCATTGAGCCAGCAATACAGGGTCACAGGGCTGGCTAGCAATCAAGCTAGCCAGTGACTGGGAGGCTGGCAGTGCCCGCTCAGCACTATGCTGCTGGCCTCAGATTTATCACGAGATTACCATTATTGCACTCTGCAGTGCATAGATTGTGGGAGATTCATTTTGAAACTCCCACTGAAAAAAATCAGTATGAATTACTCCACTTTTTATGTGATTCCAAAACTTAGAATGTTTTTGGGAGAATGGCCCCCTATATCTTAATGACTTGCTGGAAGGACTGAGTGCACTGTGGCCAAATTTGCAGACGATGCAAAGGTGGGAGGAAAGGTAGTTTGTAAGGGAATATAAATAGTTTACAGAAAGATAGTGACAGGATAAGTGAATGGACTAAAAATTGGCAAATGGAATTCAACGTGGGAAAATGTGAGATTGGTGATTTTAGAAGAAAGAATGAGAAAGTAGATTATTATTTAAATGGAGAGAGACTGCAGAAAGCAGTAGCACACAGAGACTTGGGAATCCTTTTCCTGAAACCCAGAAAGCTGGCATATAGGCACATAATGTAATCGGAGGCAAATGGAATGCTGGCTTTTAAATCAAGGGGCTGGATTATAAAAGTAAACAAGTATTGCTGCAACTTAGTGAGGCCACATTTAGACCTTGTACAGTTTTGGTGCCCTTATTTAAGGGAAGATATATCACCATTGGAGGCAGTTTACTGGGATGATCCTGGGTATAGAGGAACTCCCTTATGGGGAAAGATTTAACAGGTTGGGTCTGTACTCCTTGGAGTTCAGAAGAATGAGAAGTGATGTGATTGAAACATAGAAGATTCTTTGGGGGTTAGACAGTAAATGTTAAGAGGATGTTTTCGTTCATGCTAGGGCCAAAGGGCATAGCCACAGAATAAGAGGGTGCTCATTTAAAATGGATTTGCGGAAGAGCTTCTTCTCACAGTCAATCTTTGGAACTTTTCACCTCAGGAAGCTGTGGAGGGGAAGTCCTTGAACATTTTCAAGATTGAGATCAATAGGTTTTTAATCAGTAGGGGAATTAATTTTAAAGTAGAGAAGTCAGTAAAGTGAACATAGCAAATGTTAGATCAGACATGAAGGGCTGAATGGCCAGAGCAGTCTTGAAGGGCTGAATGGCCTATTCCTGTTCCTATTTCTTATGGTCTTATGAAAAGCCCATTATTAATTGGCAAGGACTATCATTTGAAGATCCTGTCCAAGATTCCCAAAGCTTTCCACCATCTGGGTTTTCCTTGGATTAAATCTAATTTGCTATAGACTAATGATAGAGATTTATTGCTATGATTAATCAACAATTAATTCCCATTGTCTCATGTGAATCTGGCAATGTACTACTAATCAGAATGTGGCATTTACTTTGTTAAGGGAATTGCCAGTAAAATCCCGGACATTGATTGTGCTATAAAATAGAGACAGCTGCAACACTCTGGGGTTGGAGCTCCTTGTAGACTGATAGATCTGAGGAAGAGGCTTACAATAAAATAGCTTGAACCTGAAGACTGGTCTGAAATGATTCTTCTGCCATGAAATGATTGTTTCTGTGGAAACAAATTATGGGAGAGTAGGAGGTCAATTATGGCCTGTTTTCATCCCAAAATTCCAAAGTTTCTGACTCTTTCAATGAGTTGATATGGAATATCAATGCAGCAAGTCACAGGTTGTCATACCAGTCATATTAGCATCATTGTTTTGATTATTTTTAAGATACTTCTTTTCAATTTTGTCATCTTATTCCAAGTTGACATGAATGAAAGTTTGTTCTTTGAGTTCTGATAGGATCCTTCTATTTCTTTTTCTCTTTCTTTCCAAGGAAATGGCTGACGTCTACTCAGTCCCACCTAACGATGATAGGTCTTAAATCAATAACTTGCTGTGTGGAAGGCCATGTATGTAATTCTGGAACATGGCACTGGTATTCCAATACAAAGTAGTGTCTTATCATCTGTATTGTTACCATTTTATAAAAGAAGATTTGACTGCTTTAAATTAAAATGCACTGTTGGGTGGGAGGAATTGCTTCTATGAGTCATTCTCTGGGTCCACAGGTAGTGACGTCACTTCAGTTTGTGTTTAGCATGTGTATTGCTCACATTTAGCGCAGCTGGAAGGGTATTGATAAATAGAATCGCTTTAGTTTAGTTGTTGAAGTTTGATGTAAGGCAATGAGAATAAAACACTGGTGTGGGGGGGTCGATGGAAATAGTATACCTATTTCTGCTTAAGAGCTCGTGGTAAAGTTCTACTAAACCTTTATCTTCTGTGTGATTGTTTCTCCATAATTGAGATTGGAACCAGCCTCTGATCCATTGATTCTGTCTACACTTCCCACTGCCTCTGCAAAGCAGCTAGTATAATCAATGACCCCGTGTACCCCAGATCTTCTGTCCTTCCACCTTCTTCCTTCAGGAAAAAAATTCAAAATTCTGAGGCCATATACCAACCAACTCAAGAATAATTTCTGCTGCTATCAGACTTTTGGATGGGCTTATCTTGCATTAAATTGATTTTTCTCTACATCCTAGTTATGGCTGTAATACTACATTTTTCACTCTTTTGTTTCCTTCTCTTTGATTGGTCTTTTTGTCTGTATAGTGTGCAAGAAAGAATACTTTTCACTATATGTTAATATATGTAACAATAATAAATCAAATCACAACTTAGTCAGAATTTTGTATTTTTATGTACTTTTTTTGGTCATCTTTTGTTCAGTTGAAGGAAGGTCTGGACTAACTGTTTGGATATCAGAGAATTAAAGTAGTTTCATGCTTTAATCTATCTATTTCCCCCACTGAAAGTTCATAACAATTGAAGGAATGTCATTGAGCAGATTAGGGGAAACTTCTAATAGCAGCACCGAGGGCAGAAAATAGAAAAACCTCCCAAAACATTTGTGAGCATTATTAAAAACTTCAGGCAAAAGGGACAAAACTTACAATTGACTAAGTACATTTAAACGGAATGTATTAAAGGATAATCACTTTTGTCAATCAGTTCTCGCAACTTGACAGCTTGGACTAATATAACCTCTCTGTGACCACCATATAATGAGTAATGGAAAAATCAAATCAAACAGAGCATAAAATTAGGCACATATTTAAAAAGAAATAGGCAGAAGCTCTTTCTAATTAACCTCATTGCTGATTCAGTATGAACAGAGGTCACCCTCATTCAACGTGCCTCACTATCTTGCAGTTACCAGGCACTGTTGTCTGTGATATCCCATTTGGACTTGTCCACACTTTGTCAGATTCAAAACTGTTAACTTTCAGTTCACCAATCAATATAGCTTTGGTGGGGTGAAGTGGGGGGGGGGGTAGAAAAATACAGGAAGAAAGATTTATTTTATCTGCCTTGAAGTAGATGACTGATCTTTGTGGATTGCTATTCAATATTTCTGAAAAAGTAGCAATATCTCAGTGATTTGTAGGCAAACAGCTTCCAGTGATTCTTAATTTGAAAAAAAGAACTGCAGTATAAAGAGTTGTACTCTTTGAGAATGAAGATAATATGGCTAGCTCTTGAGCTACAAATTACAGATTCTGTCATTTACAGATTTACTGTCGTTTGTTTCTTACCCTGGGTTGTTAAAGTATAGAGGATTGGGAACTGGGGAAGTGAAGATTTATCAATTAGTTCCTGTACTTGATCTCTACCGTTTTAATCAAACACCATGTTTAGGGTTTTTATAAATAATCATTTATGACATTGTTTGATACTGATCTGTGTCATTGCTACATCTGAGTTTACTTATAGTTGATTCTAGCAGACGTATCAGTATTATTTATCCTATGTGCTTCTAGCTGTCATCATTCATCTTTACAATCCTCATTCCCCTGCTGGTTCATATAAAGCCTTAGTAAATACTTCAAAATTGTCCTTCGTTAGAAGATTAAACCAGTTGGTGAATGTAGGAAAAGACCATCACAGAATCATGCAGTGCAGAAGAGGCCCTTCAGTCCACTGAATCTGCACCAACGCATGAGAAACACCTGACCTACCTAATCCCAACAACTAGCCCATAGCCTTGAATGTTATGATGTGCAAAGTGCTCACCCAAGTGCTTTTAAAAGGATGTTATGTAAGTTGTCTCAATCACGTTCCCGGGCAGTGTATTGCAAGCTATCACCACTCTCTGGGAAAAAAGATTTTTTATCACATCCCCTCCTAAATCTCTGCTCCTCATGTTGAACCTACGTCCCTCCCATAACTTACTTTTCAACTACGAGTAACAGCTGCCTCCTATCCATTATGCCCATGCCCCTTATAATATTGCACACCTTGATCAGCTCTCCCCTTCTCTGCTCCTACCTAAGCCTATCCAACCTCTTTCATAACTTAAATGTTCCACACCTGGTGAATCTCCTCTGCACCGTCTCTAATGCAACATATCCTTCCTATAGTTTAGCTACTTAAAAGACACTTAAAGGATCAAACATAATTTGCCTTCTATTTCCAACTGCAAGAGTTCAGTGAACGAGCATTCAGCTGTTTGCAAAAATTTCACATTCTGGATGGGCTTCCTAATACAATATGTAGATATGCTAATGAGTACCACAATCCTGGTCACTCAGTAAAGGAATTGTGTTGACCACTTTGCAATAGCAAATCCAGGAAAAAATTTCATTGAAAGCTATTGTAAAGAAAGACAATATTTCTAAAGTAATCTAAATAATTTGGATAAATATATCTTCTAGTAATTTGAACTTTAGTGCATGGGAATTTAACACCTGAGTAGCCTAAATCAGTTTTTGTATATTTCAAACATTGTTCATTGTCTTCAGGATGGCAGGGTTGTGGGGAATCATTGTCATCAGAATGCACTTTCTGAATACTTACAAATGTTTCTTTCATCAAAGTCAAAGGCAATGTTAGATTTTGTTCATCTCTTAAATACGCACATAAAGCATTGTGATTGAGATCAAACCTGTGTTAAACATTTGGCTTCGGTCCCCATCCACTGTCTGTCCAAAGGAAATTTGCAGGGCACATTACAGGCAGCCAGCTGGATGCATGTAGATTAACGGGTACATGATGGGCAAGAATCCATTCAAGGACTTCTAACAACATTGCCCTTAGGACAGATTACTGCTTGTAACATTTTTCAATCTACTCAGTTTGATATATAACATTTTAACTATGTTTTTTCTCCCCATTAAAATCTTTGTCAAAGCTTATGATGCTGCTTCAGATGTACTTAGTCAGATGTTACCTAACATACAATGTGCTGACACAGATGTATAGAAGAATTGAGAATTGTTGATCCCAAGGTCTTCTTGCACTTCTAACTGAAATAAAAGTCGTGTTTATTTAGTACTAAAGTATTGGGCAATTCTCACCAATATGCACACTTGGCGGTGAAATTCTTCAGGTGATAATCTTCCTGAAAAACACAGCCTTTATTTGTATTGATTAGTCACAAGTAAGGCTTACATTAATAATGCAATGAAGTTATGAATTTCTCCTTGTTGTCATAGTCTGGCGCATGTTCAGGTCATTGCTTCTAACCAGCATGTCTTTTAGACCGTGAGTATGAAATAAAGGTTGTACCTAAGTACAAAATAAAGGTTTTCAATTTGTGTTGACATGACCGCCTGGCTCCCAAGTATTGAATTCTGGGGATATCCCAAAAATGTGATAGGGAATCCTTCTCAAGTTGCAGAGCTGGGCCGAGAGGTGGCAAATGGAGTTTAATGTTGGAAAAGTGTGAGGTAATTCACTTTGGCAGGAATAACAAATGTGTAGAGTATAGGGCTAATGGTAGGACTCTTAATAGTGTTGAAGAACAGAGGGATCTTGGTGTATATGTGCATAGATCCCTGAAAGTTGGCAATCAAGTCGATAAGGTTGTTAAGAAGGCATACGGAGTCTTAGCTTTTATTGGTAGGGGGATTGAATTTCGGAGCCGCAACGTCATGTTGCAACTGTACAAAACTCTAGTGCGGCCGCACTTGGAGTATTGTGTGCAGTTCTGGTCCCCACATTATAAGAAAGATGTGGAGGCATTGGAGAGGGTACAGAGGAGGTTTACCAGGATGTTGCCTGGTATGAAGGGCAGGTCTTATGAAGAGAGGCTGAGGGATTGAGGTTGTTTTCGTTAGAAAGGAGGAGGCTAAGAGGAGACCTTATCGAAACATATAAGATGATTAGAGATTTAGATAGGGTGGACAGTGATAGCCTTTTTCCTAGGATGGAGAAAGCTAGCACGAGGGGACATAGCTTTAAGTTAAGGGGTGGTGGTTTTAGGACGGATGTCAGAGGTAGGTTCTTTACCCAGAGGGTGGTAAGGGTATGGAATGCCCTGCCTGCGTCAGTTGTAGATGCGCCAAGTTTGGTGGTGTTTAAGAGGTTAGTAGATAAGTTTATGGATGAAAAGGGAATGGTTTAGGTTAGAGGGTTATTGCTTGTTCCTAATTGGTCGGCGCAACATCAAAGGCCAAAGAGCTTGTTTTGCGCTGTAATGTTCTATGCTCTATGTTCTCGGAATTTTCCAGTAAGGGTTTATATGGCAATTATCCAGATGCTGGACAGTTGCACTGTGGTCGGAATCATCCGATAGTTCGTTCTGCTAGTGTTACACTAATAGTTGCTTTGGAAGAGTTAGAAGAAATAAAACAAATTCTAATTTCAATGCAACTATTTTGAATACCCAGACTCACATGGGACACCCCGCACACTCCCAATACCAAACTGCCCCCCAATCCCAGCCACAAGGGATGCCTCTCCATCTGCAGGCCCAACTTCAACATCAAATCTTCTACTCCCTAGCCTGATGACCCAAAAGTCCCCTCTCCCTGACCCAACACTCACTCCCATCAACCTGACACGCTCTCACCCCCACAACTCCAAGTCACTAGTTTTTAACACCTGGACATTTACCTTCTCCCTGGCCTGTCAGTTTCATTGGATCTTTTAAACCATCTTCTTTATGGTAACCAGTGCAGTAAAAATGGGGTGCAGCCTTCAGAGCTGTTGCATTGTGCTGGGACTTTTGGGAACTCTTTCACTGCAGACTCTGAGTGGCTCCAGGCAGCAGAGTTTTCAAAAAAGTTTTATAAAGTATCTAAATGCACTTTCAACTTTTGTAATTCCAACAGGACATCACCTTGCACCACTGAGTGGAAGTAATGGCTCAGTTCTCCATGTTGTGTTGCTATGACTCAGTAAGCCATAATACGTTCAAGAATAGTATGAATATATTATAATTCATAGAAAATGAACAGCCCCATCTCTCCTATGAACTGAAACTGGCAGCCTTATATACAGTAAGAAGTCTCACAACACCAAGTTAAAGCCCAATATGTTTATTTGGTCTCACTAGCCCCTAGCTTTCGGAACACTGCTTCCTCATCAGGTGAATAGGAGTTCTGTTCACAAACAGGGCATATAAAGACACAAACTCAATTTACAAAATAATGCTTAGAATGTGAGTCTTTACAGGTAATCAGGTGTTAAAGGTACTGATAATGTGAGTGGAGAGGGTTAAACACAGGTTGAAGAGATGTGTACTGTCTCCAGACAGGACAGTTAGTGAGATTTTGCAAGCCCAGGCAAGTCGTTAATGGAGGTTACAGATAGTGTAACATGAACCCAAGATCCCAGTTGAGGCCGTCCTCATGTGTGCGAAATTGGATATCAGTCTCTGCTCAGCGACTCCACCTTGTCATGTGTTGAAGGCCGTCTTGGAAAACGCTTTCCTGAAGATGGCCAAATGCCCGTGACCGCTAAAAAATTCCCCAAGAGGAACATTACTTGTAAAGACCCACATTCCAAACATTATTTTGTAAATTGAGTTTGTGTCTTTATCTGTCCTGTTTGTGAACAGAATTCCCACTCACCTGATGAAGGAGCAGTGCTCCGAAAGCTAGTGGCTTGTGCAACAAATAAACCTGGTGGACTTTAACCTGGTGTTGTGAAATTTCGTACTGTGTGTACCCCATTCCAATGCCTGCATCTCCACATCAAGCCTTATACATGGCATGAATGGGATATTTTGTCACAGATCTCAGAGTTAACATCTACAGAATAACAGACAAAATGTTATATGGACTATCTATTAGGTCCTTTTACTGGTTCTTAAAGACAAGAAATAATCACTGTAAAAACTTTTGATTTCAGGTTAAAACTAATCATTAAATTTATTTAGAAATATCTTCATTACTTACAATCAGACACTTGTGTTGCATACTCACAAACAAGTAACAGGAGATTTACACATTGTTTGAAATATTCCTAAGCCAGTTGTTTCCATAATTTTCAAACTAAGTATTTAATGAGTCAATAAATAGCTAAGATTCCCTATGGAGCCTCTCCAGATCATCTTTGGTGGAAATAGGCAGTAAAATTAGGGAATTAAAAATCCTTTCATTGTTATTTAAACATATTTCCCTTTTGAAATTGGGATAGACTTCTTAGTTTGTTTCTCAATAATAAAGTAAATAAAAAAATAAAGTATCTATCCTGATTCAAGTAGTTGAAGAAAAACAGCCATAGCTTCTGGTTTGTTTTTCATGACACCTGGTCAAGGCCTAAAACATGCGCTCTGTAAATTTAACTGGCACGAACCTCCTCTGATGGTTCATCAATCAAAGGTAATGAGTCTGGTCTTCTCTCCCAGCTGGCAGCCTTGCATATATTAACATTTCAAGGACAAGAAGTTGTTCCTGGTGTAATTAGCTTATAAATGGAGTTTAATTAACGTAAAAATGCTGTCAAAAATATCACTGGATATAGAAATGTTTCGATAGGCCTCAGCGCTCTTTCTTAAATCTGTTACCTGGAAGCTGATCTTTAAGTTGCAAATTAGTCTAATTTTCTAATTATCTAATAACATCAACAAAAAGAATTGATTGGAAAAATGTTTGAAGTATCACTAAAGTGTTATCCTGTCAACTTTTCTATGAAAATTTGTAATCACAGGGAAATGCATCCCAATTACTTAATTATTTCACTTCATACATGACAATACACTTGACATAAAAGATCTAAAATATCTGTTTTCTAAGGGCTTTTCTACATTCAATGAAATAATGTGTTATAAATCCAATTAATTGTCTATACACTGCCCATAATTATTAATATCAAGTGACAAACAGTATCTGGATGTGAAGGATACCATGGACAGTATTAACTTTAGTTTGTTTATTGAGATGTGATTAATGTTACAATAAATATTTGATGTTAATAGTAGAAAAAGCACAGTGGAACACAGTATATATGGCATATTTCGGACAATGGTGCTCCATATTACTAACCTTATTGAGTTTTTTGAAAAAGTGACCAAAGAGGTGGATGGGGGTAAGGCAGTTGACGTGGTATATATGGACTTTAGTAAGGCGTTCGATAAGGTTTCCCATGGAAGGCTTCTGCAGAAAATGCAGATGTATTTGCAGATGCAGATACATGCAGATGTATGGGATTGAGGGTGATTTAGCTAATTGGATCAGGATTTGGCTAGCTGATAGAAGACAGAGGGTGGTGGTTGATGGAAATTATTCATCATGGAGTTCGGTTACAAGTAATGTACCTCAGGGATCTGTTTTGGGGCCACTGCTGTTTGTAATTTTTATAAATAATCTGGATGAGGGTATAGAAGGATGGATTAGTAAATTTGCAGATGACACCAAAGTCGGAGGAGTGGTAGGTAGTGAAGAGGGGTGTTATAGTTTGCAGAGAGACTTGGACAAGTTGCAGAGCTGGGCTGAGAGGTGGCAAATGGAGTTTAATGCGGAAAAGTGTGAGGTAATTCACTTTGGCAGGAATAACAAATGTGTAGAGTATAGGGCTAATGGAGGACTCTTAATAGTGTTGAAGAACAGAGGGATCTTGGTGTATATGTGCATAGATCCCTGAAAGTTGGCAATCAAGTCGATAAGGTTGTTAAGAAGGCATACGGAGTCTTAGCTTTTATTGGTATGGGGATTGAATTTCGGAGCCGCAACGTCATGTTGCAACTGTACAAAACTCTAGTGCGGCCGCACTTGGAGTATTGTGTGCAGTTCTGGTCCCCGCATTATAAGAAAGATGTGGAGGCATTGGGGAGGGTACAGAGGAGGTTTACCAGGATGTTGCCTGGTATGGAGGGCAGGTCTTATGAATAGAGGCTGAGGGATTTGAGGTTGTTTTCGTTAGAAAGGAGGCGGCTAAGAGGGGACCTGATTGAAACATATAAGATGATTAGAGGTTTAGATAGGGTGGACAGTGATAGCCTTTTTCCTAGGATGGAGAAAGCTAGCACGAGGGGACATAGCTTTAAATTAAGGGTGGTAGTTATAGGACAGATGTCAGAGGTAGGTTCTTTACCCAGAGGGTGGTAAGGGTATGGAATGCCCTGCCTGCTGCGGTTGTAGATGCGCCAAGTTTGGTGGCGTTTAAGAGGTTAGTAGATAAGTTTATGGATGAAAAGGGAATGGTTTAGGTTAGAGGGTCATTGCTTTTTCTTAATTGGTCGGTGCAACATCGAGGGCTGAAGGGCCTGTTCTGCGCTGTAACGTTCGATGCTCTATGTTCTATGTTCTATATTCCAAAGTCGGCCGCTCCAACAGTATTGCATTTTGGACCAAGCTTGGTAGCTGATAACAGACTGAATTCAATGGTTAAATTAGGCGAGAATGAAGCACTTTGGTGTTCCAATTATTAATCACAAACTGGTTGTACTGCATTTAGTTATTCATTACTTTGTTCACCAACAAGAAGCATCAATGGATCCATGCTCTAAACACAGCAGCTATGTACCAGTCTCGCATCCATTGACTCCATCTATACTTCCCACTGTTTCTGAAAAGCAGTCAGCATAATCAAGGAGTTCATGCACCCCAGACATTCTCTCTTCCACCTTCTTCCACCAGGAAGAAGATACGAAAGAAGATACCAGCCGACTCAAGAACAGCTTCTTCCCTGCTACCATCAGACTTTTGAATGAGCCTACTTTATATTAAGTTGATCTTTCTTTACACCCTAGTTATGACTGTAACACTACATTCTGCACCCATTCCTTTCCTTCTCCCCATTGTACTCTATGAACAGTATGTTTTGTCTGTATGGCATGCAAGAAACAATACTTTTCAATGTATACCAATTCATGTGACAATAATAAAACAAATGAAATTAAAACTTCAAGCCATTAGACTGCATTAGCTGAAAAGTTATTGCAGCATGGGTATGGCCTGCTAGCCAATTTGAAATTCTCAGACATTGCAAATATTATCAAAGCCTCAACTACCCCACTCAAATCCTGAAATTAAAACCGAGAAACAGCTTATCACAGCCTTCACCTTCAATCTGACAAGTGCCATTCATTATATATTTTGAGTACTAGGTGGAAAGTCAAGAATGTAATATATTTGTCTAAGTGGGAACTTACAACTTTTGGTGAGCAACTCCTATATCTTTGGCTTAATTTTAAAATGAGGTCTAGATAAAGAGTGACACTGGTGAATGAGGTTCAATTATAGTGAAAGAGTCAGACTAGTAAGAATTGGGAGAGAGAGGGGGTGATTTGATTGGTGTGATAATGAAGTAAGGCAAATCAGGACAGTGAGAGAGCTTTAAGAGCCGGAAATGGACAGTGGCAAAGGTGGAAGTGGTAAGATGAAGAGGAAGCAATGAAGAAGGGTGATTGGGAAGCTAAATGAGAAATGGTGGTAACAGAAAAATAAGTCTAGTGGGAAGTAATAGAAAGTGAAAAGAGCAGAAGGGAAGATCGGGAAACAATTGGGATAGAAAGAAGAGGTGTGGAAGAGTGTATTTGTGAAAACGTGGGCAGAATGTTAGCTTTTGGGAAGCATAAAAGATGGGAAAAAAGGAAATAGTTTAGATATATGCAAAGTGACGTGCTGAAAATAGCAATGGCAGAGGGTACAAGGTTACAGTTCTGGGGATCAAAATAAAAATGGGGCTTGGAATGAGAATTTCTTTTTAACAAATGCTACTTACTGAATGACCCAAATCTATATGATATATGTTTTTTTAAAATGTAACAGAATTAAGATCCACAATTAGTTCTACATTCTATATTGAAGTATGTCACATATCCCTATGCATGTTCTTTTCCCGCACTGGTTTCTGATGCTCTATGTACAACAGCCCCTCATTCAATGTTAAACTGTTAAATATAGGATATCTAATTCTTGTTGGATGTGACATTCCCAATTCTCTAGGTATATGTCTTTGAATACCATTAGTTGTAGAATGTTGGTACTTGCTCCAGTATCTATCTTCGATTCTTTTGGGTCAGCACTGAGAAAATTGGGAACAAAAAATTCAGACATGTTCGTTCTTGAGTGCCTGCCTCTCAATGCTAACAAAGCCGCACTCAAGTGGAGAGGTCTGAGAAAACACATGGATGGCACAGTGATAGGAGATCCTTTGATTTGCACACCAATGTTCAGATAAGAAGCGAGTGGATAAAATTGCAGGGCTCAGAGCAGGGATACTAGGTTTCAGCATACTGTCAAGGATTGCTAAAAAAGATCATGGGGTGGGATGGTGGTTTGCAGTACTGATGGTGAGACAATGGAGTGTGTTCAACGACTTGTCAGAAACGCAACTTGGCCCATTGGTTCTGCACCAATTCTCCTACTCCTATCCATCTAACCTGCACATCTTTGGACTATGGAAGGAAACCAGAGGAAACCCCCGCAACTGTAGGGAGAAAATGCAAACCCCACACAGGCAGTCACCTGAGGCTGTAATTGAACCCGGGTCCCTGACACTGTGAGGCAGCAGTGCTAACCAATGTGCCATTATGCCGCAGTCTCCTTGAGCTCTTGATCTATCCCTGGTTTATTTAGAAGTAGACAATACTGTTAGTGTACTTTTCTTCCTTAGATCACAATACCATAGACATTCTTTCGCCAAAAATGGCTGTTTTAACAAGTCAAATGTGTGTTGATGATCTTTATGCAAAGGAATGGCATATCCTCCTTGGCAAGCCCACACAGTGATGATGCTTTCTCAGAAAATTGGAGATATATGGTGCGAAGAAATTAGACAGTCCTAAACACCTTGGTAAATCTACTTTATCTGGAAAAGTAGACATTAATTGCACATCCTCAATCTTACTGAGTTCTGGCCATATTCCAATGCCAGAGTAGATTGAACTGATTAAATTAATATGGTTTGTGTTAATTAGATATTTCTATTAAAGATGCGACTTTCTCAAATAGCTATCTCCAATGCAAAAATGCGTGTCACGCTCTTCCTTGGTGCTTTCCACTATGTTATTCATAACATACATGATATAGACCAGAACACCTCATTCGCCTGAAGAAGTCTACAAAGCCGAAAGTTTGCAAGTTTCCTATCAAATAAATCGGTTGAATTTAAAACTAGTATTGCCAGACCTCTAAGTGTATTTATATCATACAGCCAGAGACGTTTTCAGTAATGTAATCCACATGTTGTTGAAACAGGTCCCGATTCACTAACATATCCATTGGTACCAGCAGAAAGCAATATCTCCAGTTTGGAGTTCTGAATATTATATGTTCCTGTGAGTTCTCAGACAGGTACATTTCATGCTTGCATTCAAACTTCAAGAAGAACTTGCCTTGAACCAACCTTGGGCTGAGCTCATACTTATGAGGACACTCCTGAATACTTGATTTAATATTCTAGAGTCCATGCATATTCTAATAGTGCCATTTTTTAGTGCCAGTAGTTATAGAGCTACAATGATCTGTATGTTGCTGATCAATCCCTTATCAAGCCATTGTGTCGTGCCAGTCTTTAACATCTTTATTATGGAACTGCACTTCTATGGTGTATATATGGAAGGAATTACATCATCTTTCAGCGGAAGAATAGCATCTTCTATAAAACTGCGATGTCCAACTTATGTCCAATGTCCAGATATTCTTTTTGGAGATCTCAAGTAAGCTAAATCGGGTCATACTTACCTTGACCATATAACATTAGCGATTTACTGATCTGATTACAACCTAGAGTTCTCTGCACACTGCTAGCACTGCCACCACTGATCCGTTTGGTGTCAACAGTATAGAAGACATGTGATAACCATACAGAACTTTCATATCTGCACTTCAACATCAGTACTCTCACTCAGTAGATTGGAAACTGTTAAATATAGGATATCTAATTCTTGTTGGATGTGACATTCCCAATTCTCTAGGTATATGTCTTTGAATATCATTAGTTGTAGAATGTTGGTACTTGGTCCAGTATCCATCTTTGATAGTAGCTTGTGCTGGCCACTTTCTCCAGGACATATGATCTCAATTGTAGCGAAAACTTCCAGTTGGGTATTTGTATCCACATGTTGCACATCTGTCACATTTTATGCTCTCCATGTTCTTCTCTCAGTGTTTTATTTGCTGTCCATGTCTTTGCCTACCTCATGGCCAAGCCTGTGCTTCATCTGATATTTGGTGAACATTTTCTAAGTCTTATGCTATGCAGAATTTGTTTCTGCTGAGGTTTCTGACCATCTTCCTTGATGCAACACTTTCTACACAATCTTGCTCAGAGTCCGCTTTGACCACTCGCCTTGTAGGACAGTTGTGGGCTGATGAATTTGACTGCGCTTGAACAAGCCTTGCTCTGTTTGAGTACCTTAGCTATCTCACCTATGAATGCTGCCACTCCACGCATTCCTCGACATTGCCTGCCTGCAACTATAGCCTCATATTTTTTTCCATCTTCAAATAGGCTGTGAATGCCTCTTCCCTTTTTTGTATTAAGCAAGTGCTTTTGGAAATTTTCTTTTGGGGTTGATTTCAGCTTCATTATTCTCTCAAGGAGTTCTGTGTCTGAAAAATCACAATTTCTCCTCTTGTCCCAGCATCTACTAACTGGTCAGTAATTTTGTTGGGCTATTTTCTATAAATTATCCGTTTGAACTAATGGATTCTGGAGTTGATCTTAATTTTTGACTGATCCTCCAGCGTTGTTTAGTATTAGATGGGTCTCTCTGGTCTGTTTCTGATTGTTCAGATGTTTGATGTGATGAAGACCTTCAGTGTCAATCACTACTTTTATCCTTATTGCCTGCTTGTCCATATACTGTACCATATCATGTGTGAATTTAATAAATGAGCAAATTGGAGAGCAACTTACAACATAATACATTTCATTTTCTTGTTCACAATCACGTGCCTGTTATCATGAAGCTTTTGATTCTCCTTTTTCTTCTAAAGGCACTAGTTTGTCATCATTTTGCAAGCATGAACAGCCCCTTGGTAATTCACCCCGTTATGATTTATTTTACTGTTTGTCAAAAATCCAGTTTGGAGGAGCAGCAAGTCTTTGAGTTCCCACAACAAAATATGTTCCCGTAGCTACAAATTTCCTCCCTCTCTCTTTCTGGCCCCTTCCTGAGGTGGAACCAGATCACTCAAAACCTTAGAATCCAATTTGACTCTGAGAGAAACTTCCCATGCTCTATTTGCTCCATTACCAAATACCACACACTTCTAACTCCATAATATTGGTCGTTTACATCTCTGTCTCAAGTCAACTGTTGGTACTCTGATACATGTCTTTGTAACAGTTAGAACTGACTGTTCTAATGTTCACTGTTGACTTGAGCCATTTGAAATTCTGCTATTCATGACTTACTTATCATTCTGTGCTTGCTCACCTACAAGATATCCCATCCGTAGATAACTCTCTTTTAAAATTTCCATTCATGTCCTCATATCCCTCCATGATCCCAGCTCTCTTTTCCTGGGTAATTTCCTCCAGTGCAACAGCCTCCCAGAATTCTATTCTTCAATTCTGGCTCCTTGAGATATCCCCATTTCCGAGTATGATGCCATTTGTAGCTAACTGCCTGGACGCTAAACTATGGAATGCCCTCCCCAAACATCTCAACCTTTCTCCTTGAGATGCTTCCCAAATATACCTTTCTTTGATCTCTGACCATCTCCTTAACCTCCTCCATATCTCCTTACATGACTCTGTTTCTAATTTTGTTTGATAATGCTCTTGTGTAGTTCTTTGGGTTAGGGACAGGTAAGAAGATCTCCAAACTTGTTTCACTTCAGGTCAGCTCCCCCTTTTTTCCAACCTCTTTGGTTGGTTGCCAGAAAGCTTTATTGAAAATCCATTTCCCGTGGATAACATTTCCCAATCTAAATGTCTTTACTTTTTATTACGGGTCAATTTAACCAGGCTTTCTTGAGTCAAAGAGTCAATTTATGAGTTACTAAAACCTGAGGAAAATAATGACGGTGCAATACAAATGTACACACGCACACACACACACACACACAGTTGAGTCCAAATAAAAGTTTTTAAAAATATATCAGTCCTTGAGGCATGAATGGTAATATATTGTGGCCATTAAGTTAGATGATTCCAGTAGACTTTGGAGCTGTCCTCGTTGGTTTTACAGTTTACTGGAGATACTTGTTGTCTTGTCTCTAGAAGGCGAAATGATCTGATTGCCCTGTTTCTTTCTGCTCGCATCAGCTAGACAACTTTCCTCCAGTGAGAAAGAGAGCAAGGTCTTTCTTGCTTCTTTGCTCTTTTTGCTTCTCCTTGCTGGAGATCAGATAGTTGTAAGTCATTTTCCTTGTGTATTCCTGGTTTATGCATTCACCTCAGAACCTTTTCCATATTCTGAGAGGTAAACCTAGGTGATGGTATATTTGGCTACCTGATCAGATGTGTGAAACAGTCTTTATTGTCCTCACAAACCCTGGAGGTAAGTCCAGCTTTTTGCATTTTCTAAACCTTTCTCTCAAATGATTCTGGTTGAAGTGGGCCTTGATACCTCTTCAGGTGTGAAGTTCTAAATCCCTCCCTGCCCCCCACGAAGGTCTGACAGCATAAACCACATAGTAACTTTCCAGAAAAGATCACTTTGCGATTCTGATTAGTGGTTTTACTTACTTCTTTAAAAAAATCACAGGCCTTCCTTAAAAATGCCCATATGTAGTTGATGAAATTGTGGCACAGTTTCAGGACACTTGGAATATTTCCTATATCAAAGAGCTATATAAATACAAGTTGTTGTTGGCATTGACGGCATGAAGTCCAATTGTCAGAGATGAATGTGATGAATACAATGATGTCTGTAATATGTCTGCACATACATCTCCTATGGCCAATGACTGCATTATGAGGTGTCCAATCAAAAGATGTTTATAAAACAAATTAAATTATTTCCATAGTGCCATTAGTAGTTTCATAAAAATTATTTTATTGCTTTTTTGTAAGGGAACAGAAACATTGGCAGTAATTCTGGTTGCATCCTGATATTTCTTTAACAGTGGAGTAGTTTAATAATTGATAATGCTGCTGCGAACTTAATGAAGCAATATTGTTGAAGATTGAATTGACACTTTACTTGTTTGGTAGGCATTACCATATGCCACATATGAGCTTTAGTTTCATCAAAGGAGGTTATAGGATATCCCAGCTGATCACTGTTTGAAATATTATCCGCAAAGCAGCACAGACATTAAATTACATCTCTGTTGTCCCTCAGAAAAGTAATCTTCCAAAATGTGATGCAAAAGCGCGCTGTGATTTAAATTCTTTATGTGTGCTCAGCAAACCCCATGGGTTAAGTTTCCACTGTAATTAATTTATAGTGAATGTAAGGTGTATTTAAATATTTACAATGATAAAAAAGGAATTGGTTCAAATGGTGTTATTATTTCATAATCAGATCTGTTTTATCTGAATAGAATTTAGAATACACATTGCTTGAGATATTAAGCTGTCTTTAAATGCATTGATAGTGAAAAAATAAATAAAATCTCAAACATCATGAATAATCCCAAAAAGAACAGTTGCATATATATGGATGCAGTGAGAACTGATGTGCCAAAGGTATTGCATGCAATACATCTCAAGAAGGCACTTTGAATTTCAAAGCCCCAGTACCTAATTATAAATCAACAGTATGACTATAGTGCTGTGATAAATAAGTTAGCAACCTGCAATCAATTAAAAGTGGAAAGTACACAGTAAATTTCAGATTATGTAGCATTTTGCCTGTTATTGTTTTTAGATAGGAGTGAAAATGAAAAATAAAATGATTATATATTCAAAATTGGTACATTTTTAAGTACACCAGATTCCTGTCTTGTAGAAATAAATATGCAATATTTACAAAATTAATTATACACAAACATTGCTCAAATATTGGTACAGTGATTGGGAAATGCATAACACACTCTCTTATTACTTTAACTCTGTGGAGAACTGGATTTTCTATCATCTCCTCTGTGGTTTCCAGGTTGTGCTTTGATTATAAAAGGTCTCACTCATGGCCCAGAAAGGCTGAAGGCTTTAAAGTTATCAGCAGTTAAAACTGTATAATATCCCACACAAATTATATTTGTTAGTAAATACACAGAAACTATGTGAATATGTTGGAACAGAATCCTTCTTTTGTAATAGGGCATACTAAAATCTATTTTAAAGAGCAAAATTGTTGAAAAAGGAATCTCCTGAAAAAAAGTTAAATGTTTATTTATTAGTCACAAGTAAGCTTACATTAACACTGCAATAAAGTTACTGTGAAATTTCCATAGTTGCACCTGTTCTGGTACATTGAGGGAAAATTTAGCATGCTAATCCACATAACATACATATGTTTGGACTGTGACAGGAAACCGGAGCATCCAGAGAAAATCCATGCAGACGTGGGGAGAATATGCAGACTCCACACAAACACTGATCCAAGCCAGGAACCCAGGTCCCTGGTGCTGTGAGGCAGCAGTGCTAATCACTGTGCCACAATGCTGCCCCATGAAATCCCTTTTATAAGAAGTAATTAGGTTTTGCATTAAAAAGGAAAGAAATGCAGGACTATGTGGAAAGAACTGTGTTGTTTCTGGGACTAGTAGTTCTTTTAGAGAGCTAGCACAGACATGATGGATAGAATAGTCTCTTTTTGACTGTGCGATCACTATGATTCATTCAAATCAATACATTTCTGAAAAATCATAACTTTTTTGTTTTGGTGCATTTAATTTTATTTGTTTTTGATAACAAAGTGAACGTTACAAGAAATGGTTACCAAGTGGTTCCAGATTTCAGTAGGTCGATGTGGTGAATTATCTTATCAGATGTAATCGTTAGCCCATGATATTCCAGCAAGCCTGATGTTTCATGCTGTTTTGTGTCTCTGACACAGTCAGAGTGACTAACCCCTTCCAGTCAATTCCCCTGATGATGTCATCAGTGCTCATGTTTATAACAAGATTTTTAAGAAATGATTAATCGAGACATGGAGTAGTTTAGTCACGATTCTTTCAAGCTATTTAAAACAGGTGAGATTCCATTCTGAGGGATTTGGGTTTTGCATTTGGAGATTTAAATTCTACAATACCTCAATTTTTTTTAATATATTCAGAATAAGTTTCTAGTTGTTCGATCATTATAGCATGCTCCTTCAAGCCTGCCTGGAGCTCTCAATCCTGGCCTGCTACTCCAGGTTCCTGCCTCCCCACCACCTGTAAAAGCCTGGAGCCCAACTGGAAAACTGGTTGGTGCATCGTATATCTCCATCTCTCCCAGTCCTCAGCTCCCCACATGGCTGAGAATATCCCTTATATTCCGGAATTTGAGGCTACTGGTAATGGCCGAGATCTCGGCATTCTTTGGACTCCCAAGAGAACTATTCTGGGTCTTCAAATTAGAATATTTTATTTAAGGCTTGGCTGCTTCAAACACATTTATCTAGTAATGGAATTCCAAAGTGCTAAGACCTCACCCCACTTCTTTAGAAGATTCCTGTGTACTCTTTGATTTGATGTGATTTATTATTGTCACATGTATTAACATGTAGTGAAAAATATTGTTTCTTCTGTGCCATACAGACAAAACATACCTCTCAGCTCTTTACTCCACTATTTGGGGTCCAGAGTTTTTGCTGTCAACCCTTTAGGTTTGTCCGGGAGGCACCAGATACAAAAGAACAATCTCCTGAGTACAGTTACAATAAAACACAAGAAAAATCAATGGGAGCATTGTGGTAAGTGGGACCACTCCAGCAGCAGCAGAATACTGGCACTATCAGTAAAATGGCCATAAAGCCTTATGCATCAATGGACTACATTCCTACATGAAAGGGTGGCATAATGGCACAGTGGTTAGCACTGCTGTCTTTCAGGAAACAGGGTTTGACTCTGGTCTTGAGTGACTCTCTGTGCTGAGTTTTCACATTCTTCCTGTTTCTGTGTGGATTTCCTCCAGTTTCTCCGGTTTCCTCTCATAGTCTAAAGATGTGCAGGTTAGGTGAACTAGCCACACTAACTTGCCCGTTGGTGTCCAAAGTGTATAGATTATGGGGATTAGCCTTGAGAAATGTGTAGCATTACAGGGATAAGGCCTGGATTAGACATGTTATCAAAGAGTTTATGCAGACTCGAATGGCCTCTTCTGCACTGTAGGGGTTCTGTGATTCTATAAGGAGCAGCTAATCTTGGTCCCAGCCAGTATCTGGAAAAATCCCATGAAAACAGAAATCCATTGGGGAGTTGTCCCAATGTGACTGTCCATTATTTTCCCAGCCTTCTCACTTCAAACCCTATCTTTGTGTTGCTGGGAAAAGATCGATGTGGGTGAATTCTAGAGATCAAAATTGGGTAGAGTGTTTGCTGATAATCACTGTGAGCAATCACTGTTATAAATGTGTGGTCAGGAGGTCATGACCTCCAGCCTTGTCACAAAATATTGAGGATGATCTTACTAAAACTATGAGGAAGTATTGAACAAGTGTGAATAGCACCCATTTTTTCAATGAGCTTTCAGACATGATCTTATGCCACTTAGTGTAAAATTTCTTACTCTTTTTAGCATTGAGGTTACTCTCTATTTCTGGCATGAATTTTGTATATTCCACTTTGAAGATGAATACAAAAGATCTGTTCAAGGTCACTGCCATTTCGTCATTCCGCTAATATTTATTTCTCCTGTCTCTAATGATCCAAACCTTACTCCAGCTATCTCTTTCTTCTCACTTGTAAAAGTTCTTGCAATCTGTTTTCATTTTACTGACTAATTTTCTCTCATATTTGACTTTTTTCTCTTTTAACAAATTTTTGTGGCATTCTGCTGGTTTCCAAAACACTCCCTATTCTTAGACTTGCTACTGTTCTTTCCAACAGCCTCTTTATTTAATTAGATATTTCTCTCAATTTCCTGGGTAAGCCATGGATAGATCCATCTTGCAGTTCTTTTGTTTTCACTGGAATGTATTCTTGTTGAACTAATTGAATTGTGTCTTTAAATAATTTCCTATTGCTTATTTATGTCCACATCTTTTAGTCTAATTACCTATTCAACCTTAGCTAGTTCTCCCTTCATTCTGATGTAATTGGCTTCAAGCATATGATGCTTTTTGACACAAAGGCTGGGATTTTCTGCCTGCACTCACCCCAAGGCTGAAAACTCTCACCTGAGGTCAACAGATCTTTGCATGGCCCATGCCCCACCAGCTACAATTCCATCCAAAGGCTTTTAATACAAATCTTAATGCTCAGAATGGTACGAGCTTTAATAAAAAGAGAAAATTATCAGGTGGATATGTTGGATAGAAACTTGTATGGACAGTTTTTGTTTGCAGTTTTTATACTGTATCATAATGCTGAAGTCATGGCATCTGGCTGTACCATGACGAAGTCCCATGCACTCAGCTGCCAACCCCAGATAAACTTGTTAAACTTTGTAATGGCTGATGGCTGGGAAGGCTATGTTTTATACCAAACACAGGAGATGGTGGGATTAGTAATGGATCTCATGTAGCATAAAAGCAGTTTCACTTTTACCTGACCAAATCAATCTCTACAAACGGTGATTGAACTTTTAGTAGCCCTTAAGCATTCATTGTTGATGGATAAAATCTTCAGTGGTCATTAATTTTATTTAATGAAACCGCACCCCCCCCCCCATTGATTTCAATGGTTTGATTTGTAAAGAACATCCTTTTGGGAGTTTTTTTTTAAAAACATTTTAATATTCCAAACAGTTCTACTATGTTCTGCTTTACCAAACAAAATTCTGTTGCGGTCCATAAGCCTAAATGTGTGAGCTGCTAATGAACACAGCGGTGTCTTGATTGGAGCTCAGGCCTGCAGACAGGTCCAACAGGTAGAGAATTAGGTTATGAGCAGTAAATGCTCTTATGCAAACACAGGAATCATTCAATCACATTTGGCTGCTGTACTGAAGAATTGAGGTTGTGGATTCTCAATGTTTAGGTTCAGTGTACAAGTCGCTGAAATAACCAAGGCACAGCTGGATTTACAGCCCCATTGGAGTCGGGATGAGAGATAGGCAGGAGTTAAAAATAGCCCCATCAACTAGCATGCTGGTCCCCAGGTTCCAGCCTTTGGGCTACTTTTGCATTTAAATAGTCAGTTGTCCCCATAGAACACTCATGTATGAAGCACTCCTATTAAAATAGCAAGAGTTAGGAGGTGGCACTGAGGATTTTCATTATTTTTACCTCTCCTTTGTGGTGAAAATCTGGGCCATAATTTCCTTTTCAAATGCTCCCATTGATTTTTCTCGTGTTTTATTGTAGCTGTACTCAGGAGATTGTTCTTTTGTTTCTGGTGCCTCCTGGACAAACCTAGAGGTTTCCAGCTCATTGGATGCAGCCTTCCAGTGGCAGGCCAGAGAGCACTACAAAGAACAAAGAACAAAAATTCCACCTTCAAATCTTCCTTCCTACTGAAGCCTTGAGCATCACTGGACAACAGACAGACCTCCCAAATTCATCCACATCGGTCTTTTCCCAGCACCACAAGGACAGAGTTTAAGATGAGAAGGCTGGGAAAATAGTGGGCAGTCATGTTGCAACAATCCCCCACTGGATTTCTGCTTTCATGGGATTTTTCCAGGTACTGGCTGGCACCAGGATTGGCTGCTCCTTATAGAATCATAGAACTCCTACAGTGCAGAAGGAGACAATTCGAGTCAGTGCCAACTCTTCAGGCTGCCCAGTGAAGGATTTAACAAAGGTGTCCTGGCAACTATTGACAAATACACAATTTCTGAAGTTTTCAGAGGGCACGAAGCATTTAGACAGTTACATGGGTAGGATTGGTATAGAGGGATATGAGCCAAATGTGGACTTTTGGGACTAGTTTAGTGGTAAAAACTGGGTGGCATGAATAAGTTGGGCTATTAGGGCTTGTTTCCATGCTGTAATCCTCTATGGTACCTCCATCCTTCCAGTATGGCTGTCAGCTACCTTTGGGCTTATGGCACTCTGATTCAGTCTCACAGTTCCCACCATCCCAAATTGGATGTGGTTTCAAGTGGCTGCCTCTGGGAAGGTCACACAAGCAGGATGAACGCGAATGCCACTGAGGTCGGAGGCCGCATTTGGTCACTATTTGGGTCCCATTGTTCAGCCCATTGAACCAGTTTATCATCAAGTGGCATCTGCCACTAGAACAGAGAATCTGGATTTATCAGCTTGAATGTCAGGATCTTGTTCTTAATTGCCAGTCTCCCAGAATGAAAACTTGAATGCTGAAAGTAGGTTAAATGATAGCTGGTAGTTCACTACTGCACTGGCTAGAGGTAGATTATTCAGCATAAACTGGTTGTTAAAAACTGGAACCTGAATGGGTTCCCTCGTCTCTATCTGAGAACCATCTGAGAACCACCGAGACAGCATTTACATCCTAAAATAAATACATCACCAAAGCATTTAAAACTTGATGATAAAGGGTATATTTCAACAGCAAATGATATCAGTATCTCACTTCCTTAAAACCTGTAAACAATCAGACAGGAATGACTAAGCAGTTTTACTGGTACTAACATATAAAGGAATGGAATGGGTTGATTAGTGATGGGCAGCTACTCTGATTAAAGGACTTTAGAGCTTTGGTTCTGCTACAGGAAGCATTTTGTTTAAGATCTAGTGCCAACAACACAGATTGTTTTGTTTACCTTCTGCCCTGAAATGGATGCTGACCCACTTCTCCTGCAGCATTCATTTTCTAACACAGCGGCTACATGTTATCTAAAGCAGAAGGCTGCAATGCAGAATTCAGGGAAGGAATTCTGATTACAATGTGCAAATTTAGCTCGATTTAATTAAGCAAAACACAGTTAAACAAACCCTGGATAAATGAAAAAAAAACAGATGAGGGAAGTAAATGGATGTTAGGATTTCAAAATGAAGAAAATTTGGAGTAGCACAGCAGGTGATCAGCAACTGGAAGATAAATTTAGATAAACATTTGAATATGACAGAAGAGCAATTTAATTTAAAACATCCACCTACAACATTAATTCAGCTTTCAGACACATGTGGCCTGCTATATATCTCTAGTATGTTCTCTTTTTATTCAAGAAGCAAATTGTTTCTGAAAACTACCATGAGGATATTTAAAGGACAGTAACTGTTCTGGGAAATCTTCCTGTCGCCACAGTTCCTGAAACTGATTATACTGCAAACAAACTTTGGTGTGTGGCTTCTATGACAACTTCATATTGCAACATGAAATGTACTTTTTTAAAGAGAGCTTTCAAAAGCTTAAAAAGAAACCTAGGGGTAAATAGGATGACACCACCAAATATTGGTGCTACTGCATGCTGTTCTGTGCACAGTTCACGTTCTGTACCATCAACATCATCCCTTCATGCAATTATTTCTGTGACAGATAAGAGTTTACCTATGTCGAAGTTACCAGCTGTTACTGAGCTGAAAGGGTATTCACATCACAGTAAGTGGTGGTGGTGGTGGCAATGGAGGAAGTTCGTTGCGTGACTTTGTTGTTCATGGAACTTCATTGATAATTCCTTCTCAGTAAAATACAGAAGTAAAAGGAGAAAAGACTTCTGCTTTTAAAGTGGTAGTTTTGACATTTAGTTTGCAGTTTAGAAATTTCCTGAAAGCGCATTCAGAAAACTGTCCCTATGGTGCAAAACACACAGCTTGTGGCTGCCCTATTTCTTATTGTTTCCTTTATTCTCACTCTCTAGCCTCATAAACACCACGGTCCTTTTCAATGGATTCCCATTCATTTTCAGCTCACAATTGAAGGGGAACCACATTCATGAAAAAACAAATACTGGGCAAGTATTATTTGTTTGTCATCACAATTATGTAATTGTGTTAACATTATGGTGCGATGCTTTCATCCCTCTTATTCTTCAGAAGGTTCTGATCAATGCTATGGTCTTATTTCATAAGAGGTAGAAACTATCCTCAACCTCGCAGTTCAAGATCAATTTCAGCGGTTTATGTAATCATCGGCAGGGGAGGTGGCTTATCCCTGCTGACAAATCGTCTTCATACACAATGGACAGGATTTTCCAGCCACACTCGCCCCAAATTCGGAAAATCCTGCTCGACGTCAATGGACCTTTTCATGGTTCGTGTCCCTCCTGCTATGATTTCTGTGGCGGATGAGACAGCAAAATTCTGGCACTCCTCCCGAAACAGGCGTACTTTCACCAGTAATCACCATAGAGGCATGGAAAGACTGGGTGATTTCTCACGGCCTCTCTATCATGTATTGCCAAATATAGTGTCACTAACATTCTCTGGCTGTGATCCAGTTAACTGGGCAGAATCCGGGATTTTCCTTGACTGGTTCATGACCACCCAATGGAATGCATTCGTCTGGCAAGACATTGAGTAGCAACTGATGATGCTTTTCAATTATATATATGCAATGATTTCAAGCAACATAAAGGTAAAAGCTTCATCTCTTTTGCAACATGATAACATGTGTTACCTGTGTCTACTGATACTTTTTAATGACATTTACATATCACTCCTTTATATTGATCTTTTGCACGAAGAATCTTGGAGAAATGTTGAAAATTGATGCTTTCAGTCATTTATGTGTAGAATGATTTTTCTCTCCTTGTGACAGAACATTAGAAAACATTGGCTGCTCAAAGAAGTAACAGTGGAACCGTGTTTTAGAATGGGCTGAGAACCGATTGTTTTTGCATTCGTTGTTCTGTCATTGGATAAGATCTGTATCGTGTCTCTGCTCAGCTTCTGCTCTATATTTCTGCTGCAATTCAATATGTCAGATGCATTCACAGCTCCCTCTAAAGGAGAACATAAGCAATATTACCATCAAGCTCCCGTGATGATCCCTATCCTCCCCAATCTGGCCTCCAGAGTGATTTTGTTGAATTTCTGGCACACCCTTCCCAGACAGGACAAAGACCTGGTTACTCACACTTCCCCTTTCCTGTCACTGCCTTGGGTAAACAGAATTCTCCAAAACAAGTTAATTCTTCCTGTACTGTGTCTTGTTTCAGTTGTGTTCTGCCTGATCACTGTGCTCGATAACTCCTGCTGTTCTTCTCAGCACTGAACCCTGTAAATGAATGACACACACAGAAAGAGGGAAGATTTTTTGTACTTCCTTTCTTCAATGTGCATTTGGTACTTTATAATTTTGGAAAGCTGGTCTTAAATTGACAATCAGAATCTTTTCCCCAGAGTTGAAATGTCTAAAACTAAGAGGCATGCACTGAAGGCGAGAGTGGGAAAAGTTCAAAGGTGATGTGAGGGGCAAGTTTTTTATAGAGTGGTAGGTGTCTGGAACTTGCTGTCAGGGATGGTGGTGCAGGCAGATAGGATAGATGTGTTTAAGAAGTTTTTAGATAAGCACATGAATATGCAAGGATTAGAGAGATATGAACCAAGGGCAAGCATTCGGGATTAGTTTAATTTGGCATCATGTTCAACACAATGTTATGGACCAAGAGGTCTGTTCCTATGCTGTACTGTTCTATGTTCTATGAATTGAACTTAGTATCAGCTGTGTTAGTCACAATCATCTCTGAATCATAAGATTTTGGATTCGAATCTCACTCCAGGATTTGAGAACCAAAATCAGAGCTGATACTCTAGCGCAGTACTGAGAGAGCACTGCATTGTCAGAAGTGCCATATTTCAGACGAGCTGCAACCAGAGTTCCCATCTGCCTGCTAAGCTGGATGCAAAAGATTCCAGGCCAAAATTTCAAAGAGCAGGGGAATTATCCTTGGTCTAACACAAAACCAGAAGGTACTGGAAATACTCAACAAATCTGGCAACATATATGGAAAGCGAGAAACAGAGTTAAGGTTTTAAATCAAGTATGGATAGAAGGGAAATGTTTCCTTTATCAGAGGGGTGAATAGCCAGGGGGCATAAATTTAAGTTATTGGATAGGAGGTTTATGAGTGGTGGAAAGCTGGAGCCCACTGCATGAAAGGTTGGAAGAGGGGGGAACTCTCACAACATTTAAGAAATATATAGATGAGCACTTGAAATGTCATAGCACACAAAGCTATAGACCAAGCTCTGGAAAATGGGATTAAGTTAGATAAGTGCTTGATGACTGGCATGTAGACGATGGACTGAAGTGCCTCTTTCAGTGCTGTAAAACCTATGACTCAATGGTTCTGAAGAAGGGATTGATCTAACACAGATTCATATTTGACTCAAATCATTGGTTGGGATTTTTCAGTTTTGCAGTCAACGGACCTTTGACTGGGCAATCTGATGATTCTGTCCATGACCGCTGTTTCTCTCTCTGCAAATGATGCCAGACCACTGCGCATTTCTGGAATTTTACTTTTTTAATTTGGATTTCTGGCATCCACAGTATTTTATTTTTAATTTAGAACTATCCGTGGTCTCTTAGCTATGATAACTCACAAGAGGTCCATGGGAAATCATTGATTGATCTCCTTGTGGAGCTCATTGAATGTAATTTCTCCTGATAACAGCAGCGGCTTGCCCAGCTGGGACTCATTGCCTGATCCCTTTAAAAGGATAGGCCAGGACTGAGCCCGCTGAATGGTAATCCCAGACAGGAACTAGTGTGTGTACACCGTGGTATTGCATTTACTTTTCATTCTGGAATAAACCATACTCTTTTCCATTTGGGCTTCCTGGATTATTAAACTGATCAATATCTATCTCTCAATCTACATCACAAAAAACAGATTATCTGTTCATTGCTATCTGTGGAAGTTTGCTAAGTACAAATTTGCTGCCACATTACAATAGTGACCACATTTCAAAATATACTTCATTGGCTGTGAAATGATTTGAGGTATCAGGTGATCGTGAAAAAAGCTTTATAAATGGAAGTCTTTCAAGTTTTCCTTCTTAATGAGCACCATTTGCTTCAGATATTTAGAGTAATATTTGTTAAGCTCTAGTACCTTGTGATGTAAAATGGTGTGACATGGCTTAGAGGAACACAGAATGCATTCATAAGGAGGTATTACACAACAACCTGACACAATGAACAAGGCAAAACTATGAAGGAATGTAGGTCATAGACAGAACATGTTATGGATCACGTACAGCTGTTAAGGTTAACACTACATTGCAGATGCAAATATATACCTATCAGGTTTTGTATATATATTTCAAATGTGTCAGCTCAAGTAAACGTGTTTGGGTAAATCTTGATTTGTGCTATTGTGAAATGGGTCAGCTATATTTTTTAAAAATCAGACTTTTGAGGTTAGATTATGTTGTTCTTGCATTTTGTTCTTGGAGCATTAGCCTGGACACAGCAGGCAGTGAGGAATTAGGCAGGGAGAAACAAAGACATTGACCAGAATTTTACCGCCTCGCCCACCATGGAAATTGGAGTGGGCAAGAGGCGGATAATGGAAAAGTCTGTTGACCTTAGGTGAGAGTTCACAATTCTGGGATGAGTGACGCTGTAAAATTCCACCCATTAAGAGGGCTGCCTGATTTTTCATTCATTGAAATTTGATACTGAAAGCCAAGTAAAAGTTAGGAAACCAGATTATCAGGGAAAAGCCTAGGCATATGTCTAATTTTGAGTATTTGGATTCTGTAATTATTATAATTGATCAGAATTTCATTGCAATCAAATCCACAGGTCTTCATGAAGGTGGTCCTGCTCTCTGCGACCTTGAAGCATGCGCAAATGCTTTTAGTGATCTTAGGCCTCAACTCCCCCCGCCCCCCATTTCTTCTAGTGGGGAATAGATCTTGCTTCACCTTTTGCTCAGAGGTGTGGTAAGATTGGATTTTTAACTCATTCAAAAATGCAATTCTCTTCCATGTTCACATTCGTTCAGTGCTTAGAACTTTTTTGGTAAGATTGCCCTTTGTGTGTTCTTGGCAAAGTCTGTGAACACGCATCATTACATTAGCAATGAGGATAAAGTGAATTATGGGGACATTGCGTGTGGCCACAGATGTGTGGGCACAGAGATATTGCCAAACCTGAGAGACAGATGCAGAACAAACCTGAATTGGCTGATATAGTCATAGATTTAGAAATAGGAAAACAATGAAGAGAAAATAACCCTCAGCAGCTACATCTGTGAAAAGTAGAACTGATGAAGTTGGAGCTATGAGGGGTGTGGAAGAGTGTCCAGAAAAATACTGCATGAGGCTCACCTACCTGGCTGAGTGAAGAAGATTGATCATCTTCTTGCAACATTGGTGCCCTGTCCTCCTCTGCTGTAAGCTTGCATTCACCAAGGCTGTCACTGCATTCCAGGCAGGGCTGGAGACCTTGGTGGATGAACTTCCCCTGGAGGGAGGATAGAGCATATCCCACTTCTGTTGTATTCCATCCAGTATTCTGATGAGGGCTACTTCCAAGAATCGAGGTGTGGCTTTCCTGACAGTTATCTCCTGCCATGGATGTGGAACAAGTTCTGAGGATGCTGGGGATCCTTTGTATGGAGTTCCCCAGTGATTGGTGTAATTAATTTGAGCCATGATGGGCAAATCAGAGGAGGAAGGTGTGGGATAATTCTCATGGCATAACAAAGTTAGTTCATGAGCCACAAGATTTGGTCAGAAATCAGTCGGAGGGATTCACTCTTCTTATCTCACCAGAACCAATACATTGCTAAATTTTGGTAAGTTTGCAGCCTGAGATTATGTGCCAGAACAAGATTGCTGAATTGGTCACGTGAATGGAAAGCAGCAAGTCTGCGTGGAAGAGCTCCATGCGTGACCATATTTAGAACTGTATATAGTTAAAGTCTATCAATAAAAGTATTTATGTTTGGACACATAAATCTCAAGATCTCATCAATGGGCCATCCTTACTGCAACAATAAAAAACCCATATTAAGTACATGACATGACATAACATGGTGTCATAATATGAAACTTCAGTAGCAAAACGAGTTAGATTTCTGGAATTATTGTCACTGAGACTGGACTCCTGTTAAATAAGTAATCTTGGAAGGACAGGTTGTTTATAAATAATGTAGATCACTGGAGCAGTTTTTATCCTACAGGTGCAACTTGTTGTCTAACGAGGGGCATACACGCGATGGGTTATGAGAGGGCTGCTCTTGGATTTTTTTCGAGAGTATCCTAGTGCTTCATGTCGTTACTGTACGTTTGACCAGGACCATTTGATGGGCAACACGACAGCTCAGTGACTATTGCTGTGCTGTGCAGATATATGGATTTGGGCCTGTGTCTGTGGGAGTTTGCGCATTCTCCCCATGCTTGCGTGAGTTTTCTCCGGGTGCTCCAGTTTCTTCCCACATCCCAAAGATGTGCTTTTAGGCTAATTGGCAAAACAAATTCTCCCTAAATTGTCTCAAATTTGGTTTTTAATCCATAGATCTATAAACACAGACAGGGATCACGGGTAGAGGTGGGAACCTTGGGGTGGCAGCGCGGGCTCATTGGGCCGAAGGGCCTGTTTCCCATGCTGTTTTGTTCTTTGTTCTTTAAGTAGAGAGATGCTCTGTCGGCAGCATGGTGGCACTAATGTCTCCCCCCACTTTGGCGTGACATCATGCTGGTGAAGATCACAACTGCTGTATAGAAGTTGGGACCTGGCATGGCAGCATTGAACAGGGGTAAAGAGGGATGTTTTATGGAGCTGTAGCACTCATAATTTTGTGGTTAGCTCTGCTGCTTCACAGTGCCAGGGATCCAGGTTCAATTCTTGCCTTGGGTCACTGTCTGTGTGGTGTATGCAAATTGTCCCCATGTATGCATGGATTTCCTCCAGGTGCTCCAGTTTCCTCCCACAGTGCAAAGATGTGTAGCTTAGGTGGATTGGCCATGCTAATTTGCCCCTTGGTGTCCCCAGATGTGTAGAGTAGATGGATTAACCATAGGCAATGTATGAGATTACAGTGATAGACGGAGGAAAAGGACCTGGGTAAGATACTCTGTCAGAAAATCGATGAAAGTTCAATGGGCCAAATGGCCTCTTCTGTACTGGGGGGATTCCAGTAGTCAGCATTGCCATCAAGAAATGTTTTCAAACTCTTAAGCAGGTTTGAAATACCTGAATGATCTGTTATAAACACAACTGGTGTCTCCATGGAAGCAAATAGTCATGAACTGTCCGTGTCAGAATAGATACTTGTTATTTGCAGCTTCTGTTAATTTTGATCCAGTAGAAGCATCTCAGGTGAGATTGTCAGCCTCTGCTCAGTTTTTCCTTATTAATAATACCCTTTATTCCTGACCAAGTCTGTAGCGTGCATCATTGCATTCCTACCTCAGTGATCGATTAGTTTTGGGTACTTACTGGTAGGAGGTATATAAAAGTAATGGAAAAGATGCACGCTGCAAAATTCAGTTGCATAGCATCCATATTTCCAACATTCCAATTCCGTGGTGGGTGAGGTGGTAGAGTTCCAGCCCATGGGTGCCAAAATGACACACGTGCACATTTTGTGGTGCAGGCTGGATATCATTTTGGCTGAGTGCATTGTAGCTATGGATAGACAGATCCTGAAGCCAATCAGTTTGACTGTAGCAATATCATATTTAACCTAAGGCTCCAGCTAACATCTCTCTTAGCCTCACATATATGAACGTGTGTTCAGCAGCAGGAAGGCCCCCTGCTAGTGCTATTTAAAGGGACAGTCAACTACTTTCATCGTAATTGCTGCTTGAACTCTACCGACTATTGCTGAGTTCACAGAAGTGTCAATTTTAACTTTGCGTGAAGATGTAATGTGTTACTGCAAATCAAGTCTGTTTTACATCTATAATGGAAATAAAATTCAAGAGAGATGTAAAACAGTCAGCTTGCTATGATCCAGTTCACACATGCACAAAGTCAAGATCTACCAAAATGTTTGTGCTCAGCAGATTGTTTTCAAATATATATGCATTGCATGGCAATTACATCAAAGACGACAATGCAGGGAAAGAGATACAGAATCTCACGAAAGATCTAATCCAATATTTATGCTGTTCTGGTGTGATTTTCCAATGTCTTCCTGTGTCTGCTTACTAAATGTCATGGAAAGAGGAGTTGTTGCTATTTGAAGGTGAACATTTTAATTATTTACAGTGGAAATGGAAAACTAATCCCCTTATATATACCCTGGTGATTCTAGAGACCAGTCTGCTGACTTTGGTCTGTGTTGTTCAGACAGGTTAGCATAATACTTAAGGTCACCGTAGAACATTATCAATAAAATGTCTAACTTAAAGTCCAGAAGATACTGAATGACATGCATTACAGAGTTTCCATTATATTTAAGGAAAATAAGTGAAAAGATGAACATATACTCATCCATTGCATTGCAGGTAGATATATGATAACTTTGTGTCACCTATTCCTTAAATGATTGTTGCATGCAGAAAATACTTCTGTACTGTTGACTGGCTGCATACATCAGCTAGTGCTATATGAAGGCAACTTGTAACTGTTTAAAGAGGCAGTGCTTTGTGGCTGTAAGAAGTACTGCAAGGCGTTTCAAAACTGAATTTTTGCTTTGATACCATGAACAATATTTGAACATGTGTGAGAGTGAGCACTATGATTTTCAGACAGCGCAGTGGAGATCTTAATGGTAAATGGGGGAGACATCATATCTCTGGACTGAGTGCTGGAGTTTTCGGCAGGGCTGGGGCTGGATTGCACCATATACAATGCAGACAGCTGAGCATTGTCAGCTCTACGGAGGCAATGGAGACAATTCTCCCATCCTGCTGCACTGTTTTTTTTTAGCAGAGTGGGTTGGGAGATTCAAGCGATGACCGATTTGTGCGATTCACACTGGGTGTCTGGACCTAAGCATGTCTCCCACCCTAAGGTTCTTGATGTCGATTGATTCACACTGAAAATCAGCGTAACGGACATGAACATACATTTACAGACTTTACCATCTAATTATCAGATACATGACTAGAATCACTGCCCCCACTAGTGTCTCCCCCTATTTTGGCATGACATCACGCTGGTGAAGATCACAACTGCCTTATAGAAGTCAGGATCTGGCATGGTAGCTTTGAACAGGAATATGGAATGAGTGTTTATGGAACTGCAGCACCCATAATGCAAGGTAGGTTAAAGGCAGGATGTGGAAAATTGCTGCTTGCTGTGGGGAGGCTCCTGGAGAACTGAAAGAACTCTCCGTGTTCCATGTCATCCCTGTGGGGTGGGGCTCCTTTACTGATTGCTGGTCAGGCTGCTTTCTGCAGTCAGTGGGCTGTTCCATTGTTCTCACCGTAAAGGTGTGGTGAGGGACTGGACTGAGTGCTGGAGTTTTCGGCAGAGCTGGAGCTGGATTGTACCATGTACAACTTGAAGGCTCATCAGTTCAGGCAGCTGGTGCTCCAAGCAGGGATGCTCTGGTGAATACAGACACTCACACTGCATGTACTCTGCAGGAATGGAACCCATCTTGTGATATTGGGAATTTATTCGTGCCTTGTGTGCCTGACCTCAACACATGCCTGGAAGGGAAAGCTTGTAGTTGCACTCATGTCAAGGGAGCACAATTGTCATGCCCACACACCTGCATGCTCTCCCTCCCAGCCACGTTAACACAGAGAGAAGTCTCACAACATCCACTTAAAGTCCACTTTAAGCTGGTGTTGTGAGACTTCTTTCTGTTTTTACCCCAGTCCAGCGCCGACATTTCCACATCATGACAGCCAGGTTAATGACAGGCAACCTAATCAGGTGATGCATGGGACCACAGATTGTATTGTAATGCTAGCATCCATAAGTGGGAGTACTGGTCCCAGTGAGGAATCAGGGGTGGTGGTGGGGTGGTGGTGGTGTGGTGGTGGTGGTGGTGGGGGGGGGGGGGGGTGGATAGTTATAAGCAATGATATGTAGCGATCAATGTCTCTCTCTTTCTCTCTCTCTAACACCCATTGTGCAGAATGGATCTCAGATTGATTGATTTAGAACTGGTCATCATGGTGGCGTCTGAAGAGAATGATGCTCAGGAAGTGGAAGGCATAGGAGCAGCCAGTGGCAGGCCCTCAGGAAGGAGGGTAGGGGGCTGTCGCTGCTGGCCGTAAGGTGGGAGAACAGTCTCCCAAAAGTGTAGTCAGGAGAAGGAGGATACAGAGGTCTAGATGGTACTGGACCAGAACATCATTTGAGGGGCTGTCAGATGTCATGTACAATTATTGGCTCCACCTATGTAAGGGCATGGTCCAGCACCTGTGTGAGATGACACACATCTGGCACTTGAGAGAAGGGGTAACCACTCACTGCCAATAGAAATTAAGGTGACGGTAGCACTGAATTTCTGTGCAACAGGGTTGTTTCAGGCACCCAGTGACAACCTTTGTGGAATCTCTCAGGCCTCAGTCCACAGATGTGTTCACCAGGTGACAAATGTCTTGTATGCCCGGGCAAGCCAAAACATCCACTTTGATGTTAGAAGGGTTAGCAGGAGGCCCAGGCTGCAGGTTTCGCCATCATTGCTGGGATGTACCATGTCCAAGGGGCAGTAGACAGGACACATATTGCCCTGAGATCCAGGGGATACTGGGGCAAGTAGTGTAGCGGCCTTTAACTTTTGGCTTATGGGCTGATATTGCACAACACATTGCACCTCGATGTGTGTGGTTGGGACACAGTTCTGTGAGGATGGGGAAGCCAGAACGGCAGTGATGTCCAGGTCAGCGGAGGACAGCGCTGTCTGGGATAGGGGGTTGGTTGGTTGTAAGAGGCCAGTGATGAGGCCAGCAATGTTGGTGGGGGATTGAGGCCAGCAATGTCTATGCTGGGAGGACTTTTTTAATGATCACTCAGAGATGTGCACATCTACAGGGACCCGCTCAGCATGTTCATTTCAGCCTCTTCAACAGGAATAGGTCCTGCATCCAGATTTTTAGTGTGATTCACACTACTGCCCTCTGCAGTGCACAGAGTGTGGGAGATTCATTTTCAAAATCCTGTGTGATTTAAATCAGTGTGATTTACTCCAGGTTTCATGCAAATTCAACACGTAGAATTCTTTTAGGAGAATTGCTCCCATGATCAGGACAGAACAGAGAATAGTGGTAGAAGTTAATGCCAAAAGAATTACTTGAAGAACATGGATACAGTGTAGGAGGAAGTTTAACAAACATGTTGACTATATCTGACTGTATTATGATTTTCTAAATGTACTGTTATTACTTCCTTAATAATGAATTTTAATATTTTCCCAAAGATATACATTAGGCTAGCTGGTCTATAGTCCCTTGTTTCTTGCTTTCTTGAATAGACGTGTTATAATTGGAGTCTTACAGTTTGCTGGTACGTTTCCAGACCCTGGGGGAATTTTGCATGATTATAAGCAAGAAAACACTGGAGCATGGCGACTTCTTGCAAGCTGTGCCCAGTATACCTTTTAATTCTGTCTTTTATTCTTGTTTTATGCTTCTAAAAATTCATTCTAACTTTTTTAAACTCTCTAACAATGCTTTAATTCAGCCTCTTGTAGATTTAGCCACCAGACTTTTGAATGGACCAACCTTGCATTAAGTTGATCTTTCTCTATACCCTGCTATGACAGTAACAATACATTCTGCATTTACTCCTTTTCTTCTATGAATAGTATGCTTTGTTTGCATAGCGCACAAGAAACAATATCTGTATACTAAAACTGTATACTAATGCATGTGACAATAAAAAATCAAATCAAATCAAATCACTTAATGTATCCATTATCTCTGCATCCTCTTCTTTTCAGACCCTATGAAGGCCATCAAGTCCAAAGGACCAATTTATCTTTAGTCCTATTGGTTTTCCTAGCACTGTTTCTTGGGTGGTGATGATTATTTTAAGTTCCTCCCACTCTTTTGGCCCTTGATTTTCTACTACATTTTGGATGCATTCTGTCTTCCACTGTAAAAACATACACAAAATAATTACTCCAAGTCCCTGCTATTTCCTTGTTTCCTGTTATTAATTCATCCTCAAGGACTCACTTCTGCCATTCTTTTTCTTTTCATTTCCTGATGTAAACTTTTGCAAACTGATTTCACTCATCGTCTAATTTCCCCCTTCACTATTTGGTGATGTACTCAGCAGCTGTCAGAACATGAGTCTGTATGCAAGAACATATCAATGCTATCAGAAGATAAGCACAGAAAAATTGAAGAAAAAAAACTGAATCATCTAGTCTTGTGTTCTGAGCAACATTGGTTTTGATCATTTTTATCTGCTCCACTGTGAGGTGGACTGCCCTGGTTATTTATTCAAAATAAATAATGACAGAGATTTCAGTTGCCTAGCAGGGGCTATGCTGCAAGAATTAATTTTTATGCTGAATTTGCATAACTTGGTGGCACAGTGATTAGCACTGCAGTTTCACAGTACCAGGGACCCAGGTTCAATTCCAGCCTGAGGTCACTGTCTGTGTGGAGTCTCCACATTCTCCCCTTGTCTGTGTGGATTTCCTCCATGTGCCTCAGTTGCCTCCCACCCTCCAAAGATATGCGGATTGGCCATGCTAAATCGACCCCAGTGGGATAAGCAGGGGAAATAAGTCGGGTTACAGGAATAGGCCTGGGTGAGATTGTTGTCGATGCAGATTCGATGGGCTGAACGGCCTCCTTTTGCACTATAGGGATTCTATGAACACTGGGGAAAGAGGTTGACAACTTCTTGTACATGGACTTATACAACAGCTACTTACATTTATATTGTGCCTTAATAAACCAAGATGTTATTGTACAAAATGTGACACTAAACCACATCAGGGCACATTAGAGCAGATGACAGAAATCTTGGTTAACGAGATACATAAAGCTTTCTGTTCTCAGTCCCAGGGAGAGGAACATAGGAGCAGCAGTAGGCCATTCAGCCCATCAAGCCTACTCCACCATTTAATAGGATCATGGCTTGTCTTTTATACCTACAATCCTCGAAACCCTTTATATTACTGCTGATCAGAAATCCATCAATCTCTACTTTAAACATACTCAATGATGGAGGTTCCTCAGCTCTCTGGGGTAGAAAATTGCAAAGATTCACAACCATTGGCGTAAAGAAATTTCTCCTCATCTTGGTCCCTTCTGGTCCTTATGTCTGTGGCTATGTCATCAATGGATTAATCTGAAGAAGTTCCTGAGGCTGAACACCCTCCCAATAGTGCAGATCTTAGCTCAGTCACTGTTGCTCCTTTCAGCTGCTTCATGCTCAAAAGAAGCAACTTGATCATAAGTCCATAAGAAATAGGAGCAAGTGTTGGCCATTCTATCCACCCAGCTTGCTCTGCCATTCAATAAGATTACAGCTGAATGAGTTGTGGCCTTAATCAGTTTCCTCTTGTCTCCCATAAATCTCAACCCCCTTGTCAATCAAAAATCTATCAAACTCTGCCTTGAATATTTTCAATGACCCAACCATCACTGCTCTCTGTGGAAGTTAAGACACATAGGATTCTGAGGAGGCTTGACAGGATAAAGACTGGGAGAATGCTTCCTCCCATGGGGGACTGGAGAAACAGAGAGAACAGTTTAGAACTAGAGTGTGTCCCATTTAAGATGAAGATGAGATGAATTTCTTCTCTCAGAGGGTTGTTTTGGAATTATCTTCTACAGAAACAGCAGAGACCGATTTTTAATCTTATTGTAGAATCATAGAAATATATTGCAAAAGGAAACCATCCAGCTCATCAAGTGCACCGACAATAATCCCACTCCAGCCCCATCCCTGTCATCTCACATATGTACTCCACCAATCCCTCTAACTACACATCCCAGGCCACTAAGGAGCAATTTAACACAGCCAATCAACCTAACTCGCACATCTTTGGCATGAGGGAGGAAACCAGAGCACCTGGAGGAAACCCAGGCAGACATGGGGAGAATATGCAAATTCCACACAGACAGTGACGCAATGCTGAGAATCGAATCTAGGTCCCTGAAGTTGTGAAGCAGCAGTGCTAACCAATGTGCCACTGTGCAGTCCCATGCCACCCATGCCTCCGAAGAGAATTCCAAAGACAAAGGATTCTCTAAGTGAAGAAATTCCCCCTCATCTCTGTCTTAGATGGGAGACCCCTGACTTTTAAACTGTTCTCCTAGACTCTAGATTGCCTCACGAAAGCAAATATTGTTTCAGCATCTACCTTGTCAAGTTCTTTTAGAATCTTATTTGCTACAATAAAAATCACCTCTCATTCTTCTAAATTCCACAGACTATAAGTTTAACCTACGCAACCTTTCCTCATAAGACAACCCTTAATCTGAGGAATCAGTTAACTCCTCTGAACTACAAAATGTGACTCTAAACCACTACTTGACTGTATGGATTGTCTTTAAAATAGAGAAATATTCCAAGGTGCTTTACAGGGAAATAATCAGATGCTAACCTCTGGATGTTACTACTGGTTTCTCAATCAGTTGACTGGCTCAGTATTCATGATGTTTCATATGTTTAGAAAGGTATAGCATCTTGTATAGCATCCAGCAACACCTTCCTCTCTTAGAGGTCATAGAATCCTACAGTGCAGAAAGAGGCCATTCGGCTATTGAGTCTGCACTGATCACAATCCCACCCAGGCCCTACCCCCATAATATTTACCACTAATTCCTCTAACCTATGCATCCCAGGACACTAAAGGCAATTTAGCATGGCCAATCAACCTAGCCCACACATCTTTGGACTGTGGAAGGAAACTGGAGCAGCCGGAGGAAACCCATGCAGACACAAGGAGAATGTGCAAACTCTACACAGATAGTGACCCGAGCTGGGATTTGAACCCAGGTCCCTGGAGCTCTGAAGCAGCAGTGCTAACCAATGTACTACCTTGCATCAAAATGCCTGATTATTTCCTTTTAGGTGAAGGAATCTCTTAATGTGGGCAATGTCTGCTCACAATTAATTGAAATTATTGAAACTTTAATTTACAAATCATGTGACAGGAAAAGAGCTTGAACACATAAAACATTTTGGCACAGTCAATGATCTACACTTTGGAATGCAAACAAAACATGACCCCCTTTAACTTGACTGGGTTGTAAACTCATAAAAATATGGGTATAGATGTATGTTATTGGTGTAAGAAAATTAATGTCAGTACAATGAGCTGGTCCCATGTATCTGCTGCCTGCGCAGCTGTCAATAATAGCAGAATCCACAGTGCACCAATTGAATCCTTGTCCATTGTCCAACATATAAAAGCCCACGAGTGTTAATGGCACATGGACATCATTTTTCTGCAACCCAGAGTACAGCAGTGGTAAAAATAGAAGTATCTGTGCTGTGACTGGACCCAATTGACAGAGATATTGACTTGGCTGCCCGTTATTCAATCCACCTAATTTACTTTCATTAACATAAGTGGGAAAGACAATCAGGCAACGTGTACGCTAGTTGATCTCTAAACTTTGTTGAGTTCTGATGAAGGGTCACCCTGACTCGAAATATTGGCTCTGTTCTCTCTCCACAGATGTTGTCAGACCTGCTGAGATTTTCCAGCATTTTCTTGTCTTTGTTTCAGATTCCAATATCTACAGTTTTTGCTTTTACCACACAAGGTGTATAATAGACAGTTAACTCATTATAGTCCATTTAGCACTGTTGTGCAAACTTAAATAACTCTCAAAATCTTGCAACAGGAAGAAAAAAATGATATGTCTCCAATGTTGTACTTACATTACGGTATCATTTCAAGAAATACTACTTCCGTGATATCAAAAGCTGAGGGAATTGGTCTAGTTATATCGCTAAGTGAATTCCACAGCACAGAAGGAACAAGCAAGCAATTAAACATTCAGCTTTATGTCTAACCTTTATGTCTAACTATTCCTTAGATGGCTAGAGAAGGTAAGTACTGGGCAGTATCACCTGTGTAGGTTGGGCATAGGACATGGCCTGTCTCACAGCTAGTAAAGAGAGAAGCCCTTACCTCCATCTTTTGCAATCTATTGCCTCAGAATGTATCAGCAATTACTACTTCTATCTGTGCGTTTTGTCCTTTGAGGCAACAGATTCACACATCACTGTCACCTAAGATGGAGCTGCATTCAGGTTAGAATGGAGGCTGAGCTGCTATAAAATAAATACACCCTGATATACCCTATATCATTGATGTTATCATGCTATCCTTTTGTCTGCCTTACATGTGATTGCATTGGTTTTGTTTTGAGTCAGCCGAACTACATATATCACATTTAGTTTTAGCAAAATATTTACAGTATAAATTGAACTGGATTTTGAATGAGAAAAGCAAAGGATGAACAGTTGGGGATAAATCAACACATTTTAGCAATAATGTGTGAACTTTCATAGTTGATCTGTCTGCCCCCAGCCCAAATCATTTCAACATCAAAAGGCCAGATATTTCCTGCTGTTTGGTACAATTGCCCATCCCAAGTGAATTCAATGTCAAACAGGGTGATGACATTATTGAAGAACATCACGTGGACCGTGTCAGTAGTCGCTTGTGGTAAAGTTAAAGTTAAAATTTATTTATTAGTTACAAGTAATGCTTACATTAACACTGCAATGAAGTTACTGTGAAATTCCCTTAGTCGCCACACTATGGCGTCTGTTTGGGTCAATGTACCTAATCAACATGTCTTTCAGACTGTGAGAGGAAACTGGCGCACGTGGAGGAAACCCACACAGACACAGGGAGAACATGCAAACTCCACACAAACAGTGACTCAAGCTGGGAAGTGAACCTGAGTCCCTGGCGCTGTGAGACAGCAGTGTTAACCAATGTGCCATCATGCCATCCTACTGTGCCACCATGCCAACCCTGTCTGCCATAAGTAACCAAGATAAGGCATGCACAGTGCCATGCAAATGAATTTCTCCCTCACAGAGTATTACTTTTGGAGCACTGAACGGAACTTAGATGACTTGTTTAGTTAGGCTGAATGGATCTCAATTTTAAAAATTGTCCTTTCATAAATTTTTTTTTCTCTCTGCCTTTCCTGCCTGAAGGCTCTGGCATCTGCTGAGATTTATTTCAGAGAGAAATATCTAGTTGCCTCTGGTACTCTTCATGATTGACCATTCTGCATATCCCAGAAGTGATGGTACATAGACATGTCAACTATCACACCACAGCCCACGTACTCTTCTCCAATGATGTGTTTGTAGCAGAGGGGTAACTGAATAGTATTCAGGAATGAGTTTGGATTTCTGGCCCGGGGATACTAAGGCACATTGTAGTGCATATTCTGTCTGTGATAGCTAAGTCTGTGCGGAGGAAGAATTGAATCTGGCACCATCTGGTCTATGTGGCTCAGCACTTTGTTGATTTGGTGCTTTTATTTATTTACCATTAGAGAGCTGGGATTAATGTTCCTGGTGCAATTACCAGTGTAAGAAATACCATGCAGAGGCAAGGTGGGCTAAATTGCAAATCTTCCCAAAAGTAAGCAAGGGAATTGTAATAGGTGATTAATATACACTATTGACAGAATTTCCTGATCTTATTCACTCCGCTGCTGCTGCCAGTGAGAATGGAGAATTCAGTGCTCAATCAAAACTCCATTTGTTGCAATGCACCAAGCATCCCAGTCATGGGTAAGGGCTATAGTTTCCAATAAATATTTCTGATATCTGCTCATGTAAGTCCAACAGCGTTGTTCCAGAACAAAATACCCAATGGAACTGTTGCCTCAGCATACCAATGATCTGCTTTATCAGTGTTATTGTGGCAGAATGCTGTGAGTCGCAAACCAAATCATGAATCACACTGCTTAGCTAAAATACAGCCAGCAGAGAGGACTGCTGCAAAATGAAAGTGGAGATGCCAGCATTGGATTGGGATGGGCAAGTCTCACAATACCAGGTTAAAGTCCAACAGCTTTATTTGGAATCACAAGCTTTTGGAGCACTACTCCTTCATCAGGTGAATGGACACTTATTCGAAGCAAATGTAAGCATCATGAGCTTGAACTGCATGATTCCATGTATATGGTCACACACCAGTTGGAAGTTGAGAGTGTGGACTCACTTTTGGTTCTGTTGGCTTGCTATGCCCAGAAAATGATTTATGTGCATTTAATGATACCTTTCACCATGGGAAATCTTGCAATCCTTCATGTTCACTCTGCCTAGTTCTCATTGGAAAGAAGGAATGAATTAAATTAGCCTTATACAACAATGGACTACGAACTGCAAGATGTTGCCAGTATCTCTAGCTCCAGCTTGGAAGGAGCCAAGTACATAAACATTCATGGTCACTTACATCTTCACAGGCCCAGGCAATGTTGTCCTTGCCCTACTTTTAAGTTGTGGTGGCAGATTTCAGTGAGGACCTTCTTAATGAAGTACAATTGTCCCACACACTGTTGCTTTCAATGGTTCAACTTGGATAATTGTTTCCCTAACATCATGATTATGGCTTCCAGCTGAGAGTACTTCTCCTGCTTCTTTTTCCAGTTGCTTGTCCTACTCCATGTATCCTCTAATCCCTCTCCAAGTCATCATCTTTACATGAAAAATGCTTATTAGGACCTTCATAGCTGGGAACAACTGGTTTGCTCACTAACCAGTAATGAAGAGTGTATCAAATCATAACTATAGTCAATAAATATCAATCAGCATCTGCCGGTAGATAGTTGATCCTATCTTTAAATTGAATAAAAGTTTGACAAAGGATCATCTGAACTCGAAAGTCAGCAAATGCTGCCAGGCATTTTCTCTTCTGCTGTCTTTAAATACCTTTGGTTGGGATATCCATCCTGCTGCTTAATGCTTGTCCAATTATGTGAGGAAAACTATGAGCTGAACTATTGAACTGCAAACTAGCAGCAGTAGTACCAAATCAACCTTGCCCACTCTTCGACATTATGATCCGCCTGAGCTGTATAGTTCTAGCAGTCATTCATTGTAGTCACAATAATGCCTGAAACCAAGATGGCATCACAAGTGCACAAGCTAATAAGTGTGCCAGTGCTACAAGTGCTATTTTGGATGCTTAAGGGCACATACAGTGCCCAGAAAATAATGTTACTGAGACCAATTTTGCAGCTATTATGTTGCTTTAAATACAGATGTTATTTCTGTGTTTTACCAGCAGTGATTTTCACGCATAGGACTTGGAGTGCTTGTCTGGCATTGATTCACATATATTTTGATACCTTGATCCTCATAGCTCTGAATCCTGGAATGGAAATTGAAATTAATTTTCAATCAAATCTCTGACTGAAAATTCCCATATCTGTGATAGATTGTTAATGCCCAGCTTCAAATTTACAATTTTAAGACAGTGTAATGGTCAGTTAGCTAATAGAAACATTAAAAAAAGGACCAGGTGTAAGACGTTGAACCATAGAATCTCTAAGTGCAGAAAGTAGCCATTTGGCCCATTGAGTCTGCACCAATTCTGTGAAAGAGCATTCCACCCAGGCCCTTTCTTCTGTACCCATAACTCCACACATATACTATGATCCACATATCTTTAGACACTAAGCGACAATTTAGCATCACCAATCCAAGTTCTGATCAGAAGATCCCACCTTCGGCCAATGATGGACTATGTCTGCCACTGTGAAATACGCTGGGGAGAGCATAGAATTTCCTGCCCATAAAGTTTACTCAAATACAATACTTTAAGATGACATGCTTCTGCACAGCTCTACTGCAACAATTAGCCATTGGAATGATAAGGCACAAAATCACGCGGTACATTTATACGGGTGGCATAGTGGCACAGTGACAAAAACCCAGGTTCAATTTCTGGTTTGGGTGACAGTCTGTGTGGAGTGTGCAAATTCTCCCCATATCTGCATGAGTAACCTCCAGGTGCTCCGGTGTCCTCCCGCAATCAAAAAGACATGCTGGTTAGATGAATTGACCATGCTAAATTTTTCCTCAGTGTACATGAACAGGTGCCGGAATATGGCGACTAGGGGATTTTGCAACTTCATTGCAGTATTAATATAAGCCTACTTGTGACATGAATAAATAAACCTTCAAATTACATTTAAATAGCGTATTTATTGATGTCCCCTGATGTTTCACAGGAACTAGCAAACAAAACTTGAACAAAATAAATAGAAAGAATTTTTCCACAGATGCAATTGTGTTTTCTGAAAACAACAGCTATTGATTATAAAAGTGACATCTGCACACATGTACATTAGATGCAGTAACTTATTAAGTGACTCAGTATTTGTACGTAGAGGTTTAAAAGGTCTTTTGTAGAACACAATTACATTAGAAGACAACAAATGGTATGTGCAATGAAATCATAAAACACAAATGTTTTCTGATTTGACTGCAGCAGATTCTCAATAGTTTGAATTTTCTCTTTAGCAGCCAAAATGGTAGCGTTTTGGCACTAACTCTGCCCGACAGCCTTAGCACAGCAGCTTGACCCGGATTCCACTTTATCCAGAATCTGAACTTCATTTACTCTCTTCAGCTTTCGGCTCTCTGGTTCACTGAAAGAAAAATGGGCACCAATTTTAATTAGTGTCATCGAGCACACAAAACCTTGAACTTTTATTAAGGCATTGTGGCTGACAAGATGATTAATACTGTCACTGTCACTGGAGTTCTTCCCATTAAAGATTTACTTTAAAATATGTAGTGTTAAGAAACTGATTAACCGTCTGGACATTTATTGGTTGTCACTGGGCTCCATAATTCTGCAGAAGATGACTGGAAATACTTTATAGATAATGAGAGAGCACAGTGTAGACTTAATTTAAATAATTAATTCAGCTTCCAAGGTATTTAAATGTCGTTTTGTTGCAATAAAGAGACAGCCCTGTAAAACAAAAAATGTTCGCATCAATAATGTTTCTTCCCTTGGTGCCCTGAAGTAAATGTTTGCACTAATAGCCTACCATTTACTGCAACAGTAATTATGCTTAACAACCAGATGACCTTTTGGGCAATGCATTATTCACAGAGAGACATGGAGTTTTCAAACGGCTAACCACTTCTTTCAGAAATGTCTCAAAATGCTTCACATGTGACAAATTTCTCTGAGGTCTAATGATTGCGATTATGTAGGCAAACGATGGCAGCCATTTTTCACAAAGCTAGATCTCGTGAAGAGATGAGACATGCTTATTTAAATAAAGCAAACTACTATGGACGCTGGAATCCTAAACTAAAAGAGAAAATGCTGGAAAATCTCAGCAGGTCTGACAGCATCTGTAGGGAGAGGAAAGAGCTGACATTTCGAGTCCAGCTGACCCTTTGTCAAAGCTGGCAAAGTTTTCAAACATATACTGACTTGTTCTGTATATCATGGTGTTATTGAGTGTGGAACTTTGCCTAGGATACAGAGGCGGTTTTGAGCCTACACTCTCCATCCATGGGTATAGGATTTTCTGGGACCACCCACCCCTTCCCCAATCACCTGATATTCAGCGGGCGCGGGTCTGACGCCATGCTGGCATCATTTACAACAGCTCTACATAATGTGAACGTGGCGCCTTCACCTCTGAGGGGAATTTGGCAGCAAGTGCTCATACAGCCAATATCCTCCATGCTGAGGCTGCACAAGAGGCACTAGAGAGGGCATAGGGGACACAGACAAGAGCAACCTAGAGCCGGAGCTGGAATCCCAGAATCGCCATATCACGAGGGGGAGGTCTTGGGGTGGAGGGGTGGTGTCACCTACAGGCCTTACATCCCCTTGATTTTGGGCCGCCTCTTGCTTTAAGTAGATATGCAGGCACTGCTTTTTGTGTCCTTCTTCCTGTGCTCCTGTCCATATCACAGTTGAGGGAGTGCCCTTCCTTTGTGGAAGCTGGCCAGAAGGTAGGAAGGCTTAAAACCAAGAGGTCAGCACTGAGGGATGGGGTGGTGGGTGGGGGGTTGTCTGTATATTACCTGGGTTGGCTCCCATAGAGGCCAGGCTGAAAAGGCAGAGTGGGGGATTCAGGAATGGACTGCAACTCTCCTCATGCAGTCTGAAGGCCTTCCCCACTGGGGGAGGATAACTGCAGTGTGACTGCAACCCACACTCAGGCAGCGGTGATAGGACTTAGGGGAGAAGCTCCACAAAAGTCCCAAACCAATTGTCGGGGTACTTGTATGTATTGGTCGATTTCAGTGGGCCATTTTTTTGGAAGGCTGCTCAGGTCTGTACCTTTTGTGACCTGGGAGAAAAAGGGTGGTCTTCAGGAATGCACGAAATATGCTCATTGCTGGCCTTGCAGCATTCAGCTGTGCTGCATCTGCCACAAGAGGAAGATACTTGGTTGGACTGGCACCCCCTTACTAACAGTTATAGCGTGCAGCTAAAAAGCACTGCCATTTAGTGGAGGCCAATAGTTAACCCTTTGCAAGCCAGTGTCCCAGGCATTGAGCTGGCATTCCCAGAAAGGCTGCAACATCACGCAGATAACACTGATGTGCCCCTGCCATGCAAGGCATGATGCTAGTGAGTGTCATCACACATCCCAATCGAGGTCATGACTGAGTGCGTCAGTGAGGTCCCCCTTCAGGTTGCAAACACTGGTCACATGCAGCCACTTAACTGCCCTCTGACATGATGCCAGGTTTCTCTGCAGGGGGCCTTGGGAATGGGGAATGTGGGTGTCCAGTGCCACTGTGATCTTGGTGGATCTGTATGCTAGCTTATACTGGAGTTAACAGGGACCAATGTGGAGGTGGGTGTACAGAGTGTCAGAGTGGAGGATGTGAAGGAAGGCATTGGGGCATCTCCCAGACTCTACAAGAGAATGATGACAACTTAGTGATGATGACTTATTGAGGAGAGAGCGATGGTCCTCTCATCATCAGGGATATACCTGACTCCTACCTAATAGAAAGCTGAGCGCATCAGATGGGCTTATTGTAGGGCTCTGAAATGTGGGATGTGTAGTGTCAACTACCACAGGCATCTCCCACGTCAGGGGTCATGGTGATACATCCAGCTTACAGCTGGGCTGGACAACAAGACAGCACCTCGACAGCCTTGGCCATGTGACCACGAGAGAACATGTTAGACATGAGAGGGGTGTGCTTTGATGGAGGGAGGGTGAGGCATTTCACCATTCCATGGATGAGGGTTGGGGGATGGGCTCCATGGGTGGGGTGCATTCCAGCAGCAGCGTCTCCTTGCTGCAGAGCTTGAGAGAGTAAGTGCAACAGTGAGGCCTGAAGTGTGTTTTCCATGTGGGGGAGAACACACCCAAGATGCAGGAATTGTGTGTGTTTCAGGTGCAATAGAAAAGCTCACATATAAGCATGGTGCAGAGCAAAGCAACCAGCATAGTCTGTACAAAAAAAAGACATGACTATTAGTTTAACTCGCTTAAAGAAAAGCCTGACAAGCGACTCAAGTCATTCGCCATCAACCAAGTCCAGCTGAGTAAAGTGCCCCTCTATACAGATAATCTTGCTGGTAAATAGCAAAGCACTCAAAATGGCCAGATGTAACCATAGCGATCACGCCTGCCGAGTTACTGATGGAATACCGTTTAAGAACGTAATTGGACATGGTATTCCAAATTTGGTGGGAGGGTGGAGGCTAAGCAAACCTCTCAGCAGGAAAATCAGGGAAGAAAGACAGAGTGTTCCAAGTTGAGGATTCAGTTGTGGTCAGAAATTTTGCAGCGGGACTTGAATGAGTGCAAATTGAGAGAGGTAGGTACTCAGCAAGACCTTGATGTCCTCGTACATCAGTCGTTGAAAGTAAGTCAGGTACAGCAGGCAATAAAGAAGGCAAATGATATGTTGGCCTTCATAGCAAAAGAATTTGAGTATCAGGATCAAGATATCTTGCTGCAATTGTGCAGGGCATTTGTGATGCCACATCTCGATTATTGTGTGCAGTTTTGGTGTCCTTATCTAAGGAAGGATATCCTTGCTACAGAGTAAGTACAGCGAAGATTTAGCAGGCTAATCCCTGGGATAACAGGTCTGTCATGTAAGGAGAGGTTAAGTCAGTTAGGATTATATTCACTGGAGCTTAGAAGAGTTAGAGGGAATCTCATAGACACTTACAAAATCCTAACAGGGTGAGGCAGAGTGGATACAGAAAAAATGTTCCCAATGCCAGGGAAGTCCAGAACTAGGGGTCATAGTTTGAGGCTAATCATAGAATCCTACAACGCTGAAGGAGGCCATTCAGTCCATCAGGTCTGCATAAATCACAATCCCACTCAGGCCCTAACCCCATAGGCATTTACCCTAATTAGTCCCCTGACACTAAAGGGCAATTTAGCTTGATCAATCCACTTAACCCGCACATCTTTGGAAACCCACATAGACATGGGGAGAATGTGCAAACTCCACACAGATAGTGACCCAAGCCAGGAATCGAACCCGAGTCCCTGGCACTGTGAGGCAGCAGTGCTAACTGTTGTGCCACTATGCCACCCAACCCAAAGGCATACACCTTTTAAAGGTAGGTGGGGAGAAATTTATTCACCCAGAGGGTGGTGAATATGTGGAATTCACTGCAAGAGAAAGTAGTTGAGGCCTTAATTTCAAAGATGCCAGATTTGGTTGCTGGATTCTAGTAAAGAATAAGGGACTAGAGCAACAGATTGTTATGATAACTGTAAAGCCAGCAACTATTGAAGAGTAGCTAATTCTGGATTGATGAATCTGCCTTTTGCATTTGTCTGGTCTGATCCTCTAAATTTCAAAAAGCCTACCACAAAACTGAGCTGTTCTACCAGAGGCCAGAAATCTCTGGACTGCTCAGCTTATGATGAGTTTTTCCACAGGGTATTCTTTTTGCCCTTTAATGAAAAATATCGTTTGTCTTACTAATCCTGTTCTTTGTTCTTTCAAAGATGAATTCCACAGTTAAGGGAAAAGGGATGTGTTAGTTGGGCTTTTAAGGGAGCGATACCTGAAGACCACTTTTCAGTTGGATCTATGGATTGTCAAGGTGGAAAGCTGTACCAATCAAGATCAAGGGCACATATCCTGGGTCGAACAGGTCCTGCAGTTGTAACCAGGGAGGAGAGTTGTTCAGTCATGTAGTAACTTCAATGTGATTTTTTTGGATATGTAATTATTTATTGTTGGCAATAAAGTCTTCCGCCAGAATTTCATGGTCATTCACGCAGGTGGGTTATTCCCATCCTGCTGCAGTGAATGAAGATTTGGCTAGATGCCAAATTCTCTGACTTCGCTGCAGTGGGAGCATGGCATGAATGGCCAGTAAGATTGTGCCTTTGTTCATTCAAGCCACATCAGTTGCCCTCAATCTATTACAGGGTCAATCTGAAAGGAGGGGTGTGTGATAGAGGGAAGGGGGAAATCTGAAAAAAGGAGTGTGTGATAGAGGGAAGGGAGCAATCTGGAAAGAGGATTGTGAGATAAAGGGAAGGGAGCAATCTGGAAGGAGGAGTATGTGATAAAGGAAAGGGGGCAATCTGGAAGGAAGAGTCTGTGATAGAGAGAAAGGGGGTCTGGAAAAAGGAATGTGTGACCAAGAGGAAGGAAGTGATAACTGAGAATGAGAGAGTGTGACTGAGATGATCTAGAATGAGGAGCCATGATTAAGCGCGGGAAGATTGAGATTGAGAGGAAGGATGCAGTGATCGGGAAAAGGTCTATCTGCAGGAAGGAGATAATCAAGAGACATGAGAAAAGATCTGAGTAAAGACTTCTATGAAGTAAGATAAGATCTTTCCAAGAACTTTCTTTTTAGTTGACTGTCTCCATTATTTGGCAACAAATAGACACAGTTACACTGAACACAGATGGCATTTTATATAAAATGTATATGCAAACCAGGTTAAAATAGATTCACACTTATTTATCATGGCTAAGTAATCATATTTATCATAGCTAAGAAACCATGATATGTAACACCACTTAATGTCCAAGCAGAATAAGCAAAGGCTCATATTAATGAATTAGCTACTGGAGAATGCATTTTAATGTTGTTCTCCTATTTTAAAAAAAAGCTCAGTGCTCTGCTGAGTATATTTCAAATTCAGAACTGCACGTTTGTGAGGCTCTTGTGGTGGTTCCAAGCCAAAGTAGCAGACTGGTACATGAGCAAAATATTAAGCTGTTTTCAATCTCAGCTGTCTTTGTGTCTGGCACAATTTGTTTTTATTATGACAACTATAGCCTGTTATAATAAATGATGCAAACAAAGAAAATCTCCGGATGAGACCCAAAATAATGCATCAAAAAATTAAACCTAAATGACCATTTTATTAGGCCAGTGTTCCAGGGTGTGTTCTTTGTTAAATTATTAGAGCCTCACGCATTGTGTAATGAAATTCTCTGGAGGAGGTAGAAATGACATGAATGGCCTGCGGATGTAACATCTATGTTATTACCCAGTCCTTTCAATATTCAGTAGCGATGTATCTACTCAGTGGAACGCAGATTAAAAGACAAATATCAAAAAAATGTACTGTGATGTTCTGAGAAAGCCCAGGGAACATATTTTGTGCATTAGTTTCATTGAAAGTGATTTAATTTTGTCTTTTTTCAAAATGGAACTGTTTTCTTCTGTCAGAGATGTTTTCCTCCGGCAAGCCAGTCTCTCTAACAGATCATGCTCCTGCAATCCTAATAGCTACAGTTTTTATGAATAATCAGCCTTTGACAGAGTTGCATGAGCCTGGAATTAACAGCTAATCTATTTTCAGCAGTCAGCTTGCTTGATTATATGTTGTCATGTATACCATCAGTCAGTATGGTGGATATTAAGTACAGATCAAACTTTACATATTAAAACAATCAATATATTTATTTTCAGCCAAATAGAAATATTGTAATTGAAACATCTACAAATGTTAACAGGACAATGTAAACATTGAAATGCATGTGCTGAAAAAAGTGTGCAAATGGGTTAATTACCCTTCACAAGCATTCCATCTAGAGAATGTGTCTTTTCATTCTGAAAAGCAACACCGATAGAGCAGATTCAGTAATTTTCACGTACCACTTACCGCATCAGTATTCTGTAACAGTCTAACTTAAGTAGGGATTAAAGATTCTATTTGCTGAAATGTCAAAAATCATCAAGAAGACATGTTTTCAGAGTCATGTTTTTCAGCGTGCAATTCCCTTGAAGTTATGGTTCTCAGACAGCTCAACACTTGGAATAGCAATGCAAAGGTAGCCATTAAACAAATTGTTTAAATGTGAAGGCCACAAGCAACATTTTGAATAAATGCATATGCAAATAAAGCTTGAATAGATTCACAGAATAAATAAATAAATAATGCCATTTGTGTCTTTCCAGAATCACCATATAAGCAGGTTTTTAGACAATCAGAATGTAGTTGCCCAAAAGCCCATTCTGCAGACAGAATATTCTATTACTTTTGCCAATGTAGGTATTAACAATTGATTCAGGAGCAAAACATATAGGCCTTCATTTTAATGCGAAGTGTGTTTTGGGCAATTCGGAATTGGATTGAAAGGAGGTGAGTGGGTCATGGCCACTGATCTGTAGAAAATCATTGCTCTGTCATTCAGCAGGTAGATATGCTGGTTCTGACAGGGTCAGAGAGAGGTGAGGAATCCAGAGCAAGTCAAGACTAACCTTTCCTTTGGCGTGTCAGAGAAACACTGCTCTTACAAAAAAATTAATTTTATGCCTTTCTCTCCCAGTGTGCAGAATGAGCTTAAATGACCTTCTTGTGTTTGACTTTGCCTGTCAGGAAAGCCAATGTGTCCAGAAGCCTGAGTTAAAATCACAAATATTAGGGGTTGGGTGGCTTTTGAGCTGGTGAATAAACCGTTGCAATTAGCCCACTTTCCAACAAGCACGTGAGGTTAAAATCATCATACTCATTTTATATTTTGAATAGCAGTCAGCTGGTGAACTTGAACTCAATCCATATATTTGTTACAAGGGCATAACATGAAAATTATCACATCCAGTTCCGTCTGTACAGCTTGATGCATCTCAAAGGCAATGTCTCATGAACGTGACCCTTGTGGTTGTTAGCAATAGGGAAAGAATTGCAGTGATGAAGTTTCCATGGTTTCCCATGCCTGATGCTGCTACAATCCTTGTTCGTGGATTCACGCCCTTCCCAGTTTACAGGCTCCGCTAACATCCTTGTGCTTCTGTGCCACTCAGAGAGAAAATATGCATTCAATTTGCCTATCAGCTGTTATGGCAACTGAAGTGCTGCAACTGGCCTCAGTGTCTAGGGCTAGGGGAGAGGAAAAATCATTCGGACTTCCCTCTCCCAACAAGCGAAATATGCTGGAAAATGTGGAAATTTGAGGGTTGGTTGAGAACAATCTCAAGCTAACCTGTGATGCTCTCTAATGGTTGGATAGCCTGCAAACAGTCCCTGTCCGGTAGCCAGCCACTTGACACAATAATAGAGGCTGTTTGACTCTGTGGGGGATCCATATCCAATGAGGGGCTTCAGGAGAGGAGGGAAAATAATTGGAAACAAAAAAACCTCTAAGCCTAATCTTCCACATATGATGGGTAGAGTTCCAGGAAATGGCATTCTCCAGCAGAGTGTTCTGCAGCAGTGAAATCTTCACCGCAATCTTCTTGGAATAGGATGTGCAGCTGAAGCAGCTGTTGTGTGTTTTGGCATAAGTATTAAACTCTGCCATAAGCCTGGGCAACTCTTGCTGCTCTGATTAAAGTCTTGTGCAAAACCAACAACCATCCATATTTCTTAAGTACTGTACAAGATGAATAATGAGGAAGATTAGACCATCCTCATTAATCTGCTGTGAACAGTATCTAATCTAACAGCAAGAGTTGAGTCACAGACTCCCTTAGTTCCTGAGATCAGTATGTTTTGTATGGAAAGAGGTATACATTTTCTTACTGTTAGAGTGTATATTCCAGTTAAATAATTCAGCAACAAACTTTTATTTATGAGTATAAAAATAAAGCATGCTGTTTATTCTCACACACACTGAATTAACACAACATTACCCATTTGATCTCACACACACCCATCCAAACACAGACAAAGATACAGGTGAGGGTAATCTACATTTAGAGGTTACAGGTAGCTTGGTCTCTGGTTTCCAATCACCTGTTTCCTACATGGTAGGCCTGCAGTTTCTTGGATTGTTTTATGCTTTAAAGTTGAACTAGGGTTTGGGGAGATTGTTCTCATAAGGCAAGATTCACAACAGCTTGTGAAGTTTCTTGTATGGGCACTTCATAGACAATGGGCTTAGGGAGTGGAGAGAATGTGGTCAACATTTCAGAATGTTGATCACAATAACAATGGGACCCAGAATTATTGGGGGAGGCTGGGGAATAACAGGAGGTAGTTCGACCTTTATATCTTGAAGTCCAAAGTAACATAGAATGTCTACAGTGCAGAAGGAAGCCATTTGGCCCATTGAGCCCGCACTGACAGGCTTTATCCCTGTATTTACCCCTCACATTTACTTTGTTAATCCCCCTGACATTAAGGGTCAATTTAGCATGGCCAATCAACCTAACCTGCATATCTTTGGATTGTTGGGTGGAAACCAGAAACCAGAGGAAAATCTGCACAGATATTGACCTGCCGCCAGAACTGAACTCGGGTTCCTAGCGCAATGAGATAGCAGTGCTAACCACTGTGCCATCGTGCTGCTGAAATTGAAGAGAGGGAGCTGTTATATTTTTGGTCCTGGTACCTTTCCTGACTTATTACTATACAAGTAGACACAGGAGGTGATTAACATTTCAACTGTCCATCATTTTTGCAGCAATCAAACTGATAAGAAATCAGTGATCCTGTGATCCAACAATACCCACTGATCACATGACTTTCATTTTTAGCCAGGCCAAGATGGATCACAATGAATGTGAGTGGGAAAGGATGGCAGGCATCCTTGCCCTTGAGTAGAGAAGGCTGCAGCTGAGCTTGCTGTGGGGGACAAGGATCACTCCTGTTAGGAAGGGGTGATCACAACCCCTCCATCCCTCCAGCCGCTCCCCCCTCCCCCCCACTCCTGTCATAGAACATGCTGTGGGAAGGACACCAGCTATGGCACAGGAAGATCCGATCAGCAGGCAGGGCCAGAAAACTTTAGCATCCATGTATTTGGTAATTATCAATTCTAGTGCACATATTGCTCTGTGTGAAAAGTATGACATGGGCAGCAAACATTTGCATTGTTGACACCTCCCCTCATGATCCCTGCTGAAGGCCTAAATGTATTACCCGCAACAGCCTTCGGAACTCGTTTTTCTTTTTGAAAAGAGTTCAGTTACCAGCCCTTGAGCCAACACCCTTAAAACTCATGAGTATGGGCAGGTTGATGGCAGGTTGGATATTTTTACTTCACCATCCCATTGCCCCCAGCCAAACTCATCCATCTCTGTGAACGCAGCTAATTTCAGGTGACAATGACAATTAAAAGGATAGAATTCAAAAAGGTTGCCACTCTTAATAACTACCTAATGAGCCTTGTTGGACCATTTACAGTTATACAAGCAGAACATAATTGATTGCAGCTATCACCCTTCATGGTGAAATTGCCTGCTGTTTCTCAATGTCCAAACTCGCGCAGAAAGATTGGAGATCAGCTCAGTCTGGGAGGACTGTTGGCACCTATTGACGGCACTGATCAGGAATCAGTACAATGAGGTTGGTTTTCCACTTTGGTTGCAAAAGCATCCAAACTGCTAAGAAGTGATATTAATTCCAGCTGAATTTATTGTAAAGACTCAGTGGTTCATTAATGTCCTTCAAGGAAAAGAACCTGCCACACCCTAACCTGTCTGGTCTGCTGGCATGGCTGAATCCACTCTATATAATAGACTCTGCTCTCACAGAAACTAGGGATGGGTAAAAATGCCCCAAAAACCTGAGGGAAATAGAATCCCTACAGTGCAGCAAGAGGTCACCATTCAGGCCCTGTAACTACAATATTTATCCTGCTAATCCCTCTATCACTAAGAGTCAATTTAGCCTGGCCAATCAGCCTAATTTACACACCTTTGGAATGTTGGAGGAAACCAAAGCACCTCGAGGAAACCCACGTAGACACATGGAGAACGTGCAAACTCCAAAAAATCACCTGATGCCAGAATCAAAGCTGAATCCCTGACACTGTAACGCAATAGTGCTAACCATTATGCCACAAGGAATTAGGATTAGTAAAACTGGATCCAGTGGATATCAGAAGAAACTTGGAGCAATGGAAACTTTGGTTGTAAAAAGTAAATTGGGTGATATTTTCATCTTTAATTCAGTGTGGCTGTGGATCCATCAATTACATACAATAAATATATAAGAGATATGTAAAAATGGGTCATCATTTTGGACTTCAGTTTTATTAAATATATAAAAGAATAAGTGGCTTTCACTAGTCTATGTGGGTATTGTTGATTTGTTTTGCATTCTGTTGATTTTTGTAACAGACTGAGCTACCTTGCTAGATTTGGATATTCGATGCAAATGTATTAAGGATTTTAAATATTTTAAAAGACTGTTACTTGAGCTATATTGGAAATTATTCAACAATTTTATAAAAGACTGTTTTGTAGAAGTAAGTTCTGCCTTTGGGTTGGAGAGGGGAAGAAAAGAGTCACAGAACCTGTGAATAATGCTGTGAATAAAATTGTATTATTGGCAGGAGGTAAGAGATCTTAATGTCAGCCAATGTTACATTAACACAACAATATGCAATAGGTTTAATAGGGAAATGGTGGGTAATTACCCGGATCACCTGCTGTTTGGGCTGTTCAAATGAAGTTGTCGAGGTGTGATTGAAGTTATTTCGCCCTCCCTCCTTGATTGTCAGTAATTTCCATGCTCTACTGCTCTATTGCGCTGGCAGAGTCACTGCTATGAATGCTGAATAATCTCGTAATGTCAGCAGGAGGTTCCTGTGGCTAAGCTAGATTTAATGCCTGTTTCTCACTTATTACATTCTTGAGAAGTCTAGCTGGCTAAACTTTTGTACATAATGTACCTAGTGTTGGACTTGAGTGGGACAAGCCTAAGACTTCCAAGTGGAATTACCTGACAGCAGTCTTATGTTAAATTTTCACAGTAGGAGAGTTGTCCTTTAGCAATACAAATTCAATGAGAATACTTTAGCCAAAGTCTATGGTAGGTTTGACTGCCAGTCTCCAGTGAGTTCCACTTAGATGGATGACTCAAACCTGGGATACTGGTGCGCCCAGCCCCAGTGAAACATATGGAACCAACATGGAACAGTAGGTAAAACAGATGCCCTGTCAGAGTAGGAAATGTTGTGTTGAGTAATTTATGTAGAAAACAGTGGATGCATCCAATCAAAGATAAAAGTCAGGAATAGAACTGATGATTATCGGGATAATTTTAAACACAGATAATAAGTGTACTAAAAGATATGATTGAGTGATTGTTTTTACAGGGATGTGGTGAGCACTAAAATTTACTGTTGTGACCACATGTCCCTCTGGTTGTCTCATTTCTTTCTTATAGGAGAGCTCTCAAACCAAGGCGAGGATTCTCTGGCACGACCTTCCCTCCCCGCCAGTGGAAACGGAAAATTTGGCCTGAACCAAATCTCCATTCAAAGCAACAGCAGCAGAGAATCCCCAGCAGCAGGCGAGGTCAGAGAATCTGGCCCCTCATTTAGGCTCACACTTCGAGATTGTAGAAGAGATGGTATTTGGCAGCAAATCACATTGTGGGCAATTTAAATGGATGCATTCGGTCAAAGAGAAATCACATATTACGTTGGCACTTAGATGGGAAAGATGATTATATCTTTCTGCCCGGATATCAGGGAGTTTTTTAAAAGGCAGTACAATACTGTAATATGAACTGGCAAAATATATATATCGGCGCAGGTAATGAAGTCTCTGGAGAGTTTTGGAGAAGTGCAGCACATGGACCTGTAGCTTTATGGCAGGTTAGGTGAATGATATACTGCACAGTGTAAGTTTTGTCTGACAAGTTCTGGTCATTTTTTCCTATTCTCCCCATAAGTCAGCACTGCAAAGTGGCTGGCAGGAGGTTCAGCTGGCAAAGTAAGCTTACCAAGCATGACCAGATAACTGGCTGAATTATATATGTTAAAGTAGCTGCAAAGAATCTGCTACCCTTTTAGCATCCTTCTTCTTTGACTTTAAAAAGTGCAAATGTGAGGTGACTAATATCCAGCCCTCCAAACAGGCATATAGTCAATAAGGAGAGCTGACTACATGACATGGTTTATTTTTGTTGTTGTCTGGCATAGCATACTAATGGGTGGGTGAACAATGTGTTTTTCCCCCTATCTATGTGTTTTGGGGCATGATCAAATGTTTAGGCCATGGTTTCAATCCCCTTTTGTTATGTTAATAGTGGTAGAAACATATGGACAGAAAATGAAAGGGAATTATTTTACAAAAGACTTAACTCTTTTCTCATGATCAAAGTCAAAGTAATGGCATTCAAGGTGCAGTATTTACCAGCCAGCTGGAGAACTAATGAGAGCCACACATCATCTCCTATGAATATCAAGTGACTCTCAGGCACTTAGGTGGCCTTCCACAGAATCAAGGACCTTGAGGGCAGAAATCCTGCCACCAGAACTGATAGCCAATCAGAGGCTTGCATTGCCCACTGCAGGCAGCATCAATGGGAGCAGTGACAACTTCCAACAATGCACCCAGGGAGATGCCTTGGATCTCTAAGGAGCTGGGCCACAGGTGGATGAGGGTGGGATGGGGATTGCAGGGTGGTGAGTCATGGGAGATGGGCATTGGAGTGCAGCGTCAGTAACCAGGCTAAGGGGTGTCTCTCCATGGGCCGCCCCCTTCCTGAAACTGGACTCTTTAAACAGGCACTGAGTGTCTTTGAATGAGGGATACCCTTGGAGCCGATAGATTAACATGACAGTGTTTGCTTTTTGGACTTGCTGTGCGCTGACTGCCTCTCGCTGAATGTCTATGGTAGTGGGATGAGACACTTAAATGGCCATTGATTCCCCATTTAAGGCCTCAATTGGCAGTGCAATGGGAAGGCCATCCACAAGCCTTCATGCTGCAGATTTAATTGTAGTAGAGGCAGAAAGATGGTGGGGATTCCAGCAGGCACCCTTCATCCCGATTAAAAGCACACCCTTGTCCACAATCCCACTTTAGCAGAGGACATTAAATTCCACTCAAGAATCCATTCAGGCCATTATGCTATTGATAGCTTTATAGCTTTAAAACCCATTCACTTTCTTTTCCCAAGATACTTTACATTGTTCATTTTCAAATATTGTCCCTTTTTTTTAGATTAAATAATAGCCCCTACCTGCATTGTCACATCTGCTAAAATATTTCAAATTCTGCTAATCCTCTGCAAAAAAAAAATTCTTCTGACATCTCTATAAACATAGACAGATAGATCAATAAACATAGACGGGGATGGCAGGGATCATGGGTAGAAGTGGGAATATCGAGGTGTCGGCACGGGCTTGTTGGGCTGAAAGGCCTGTTTTCCGTGCTGTTTTGTTCTTTGTTCTTTGTTTTCTCTTCTCTCCAATGAGCCTGTAGTCCCTTTTAATAATGAAAGAATCTTTTAATATTTACCTCATCAATACCTGTCCCAAATAGAGCCTCCAAATAAAGCTCCGGCTTTCAGATTTATATTAACATTTTTCTTTCTGACATAAACAATGAAATAAAAGTTTGTGGAAAAGGGCTTATTGAAATTTTCTAAAAGAGTATTGAATTTAAAAAAAAGAAATTGAGTTCCCCTGAGTGAATTGTCTACAGTGATTTGAGTGGCACTGTTCTTTTCGATACTTAGCTCTCAACAATCACTTCTGTTGACTGTTTTTGTACATGCACCCATAGATCAAGGGTGCTAAATATAAACCAAAGGTGCATGGATGTAGATTGAAAAATATTTTTCATTTTGTAGACACAGATTATAGTGGATGTGGATGATTTACTATGGTAGATGTGATACCATACCATCTATTATTCACACTGACGCCTATATTTATTGGTGTGATTTGATCATTATATGAAACCTAACCAAACCTCTTTTTACTAAAATTGGTTTTGAGCAAAGGCCTTAATAGTTAACATGTGTTAATGACAAATATTGTTAAGGACAGTATACTATCATTGATGAATTAAAATGAAAAATCAAATCATGTTTTAATGTGACAAGCCAAAAATTAAGCTCTTGACTTATGTATATCCTGTGTCGCCATATATGATCATTGGAAATATTCAGAAAGTGAAATCACGATTTATTTGAATGTTGGCCAACTTTATTGTAGGTAAGATGTTTAGGAGGCCAGCACACCTGGTAAAATTTGCCAATTCTTTCAACTCCAGGAAAGCTATATATTGGATGAGGTTATGAAAGGTTTGTGAATCTGCAGATCTCCTGCTAGGAAAAGGACGACATGCTCTAGGACTTGTTGCGCCTCGAATCAAGCTGTTCCAGCACCGTAACAACCCTGGCATCAACCTGGCAATGTGGAAAATTGCCCAGATATGTCCTGTACATAAAAAGCCAGACAAATCCAACGCAAACAATTACTGCTGTATCAGTCTACTCTCGATCAGTAAAGTTATGATTTTTAGATTTGATTTATTATTGTTATGTATTAGTATACAGTGAAAAGTATTGTTTCTTCCTACTATACAGACAAAACAAACCATAAATAGAGAAGGGGAGGGTGCAGAATGTAGTGTTACAGTCATAGCTAGGGTGTAGAGAAAGATGAACTTAATATGAGATAGATCCATTCAAAAGTCTGATGGCAGCGGGGAAGTAGCTGTTCTTGAATTGATTGGTACATGACCTCAGATAAAGGGCTCATCAGGCTATCGAGTGCTATCAAGCAACACTTGCTTAGCAATAACCTGTTCACTGATGTTCACTTTGTGATATGCCAGGGCCACTCAACTCCTGGCCTCATTACAACCTTGGTTCAAACATAGACAAAATAACTGATGACAGAGGTGTGGTGAAAGCGACTGCCTTGACATCAAGGCAGCATCTGACCAAGTGTGGCATCAAAGAACCGTAACAAAACTAGAATCAATGGGAAGCAGGAGGATAAATCTCCACTTGTCACAAAGCACAGCACAAAAGAAGATAAGTGTGGTTGTGGGAGGTCAACCATCACGGTTTCAGGAAATCACAGCAGGAGTTTCTCAGGATAATGTCCTAGGCAGCATTGTGGCACAGTGGTTAACACAGCTGCTTCACAGTGCCAGGAATCAGGTTTTGATCCTGACTTTAGGTGACTATTTGTGTGTCCATGGGTTTCCTCCCAGAGATTCAGTTTTCTCCCACAGTCAAAGATGTGCAGGTTAGGTGAATTGGCTATGCTAAATTGCCGTTTAGTTTCTAAGATCTGTATGTTAAGTGGATTAGCTCTGGTAAATGCATGTGCTTACTGGGATCAGCCTCTAACCTGTTCTTGTAGTCACAGTATTTATGTAATTGGTTCAGTTCACTTTCTGCTCAAGGGTAATTCCCAAGATGTTGATATCACCCAGGATTTAGCAATGGTTGTCAAGGCAAGATGAATGGTTTCTCCCTTTTTGGAGATGGCACTTATGGGAGCAAATGTTGCTTCCCACTTATCTGCACAAGCCTAAATGTTGTCCAGGTCTTGTTGCATATAGGCGTGGACTGCTTCAGCACTTAATGATTTGCACACTGCTTATTGTCAGCGCATATTATTACATTGAAACGTTTTCATTCAAACCATGAGGGTGATAGATTCCTGGCACAGAGGTGATTGAGTCATAGGGATTCAGGCTGTTGTTTGGAGCCTGGAATTCTCTTATATACTGATATGATATATACTCTTAGGTACTGATATATTCGGCACAACTTGTGGGCTGAAGGGCCTGTTTGTGCTGTAGTGTTCTATGTTCTATGTTCTATGTCCCCCAAAAAATGAACAAGAACATACATATAGTTTCTCTTTGGACTGGCTGCCAGCTGGGACCATTTGGAGGATGCAAAGCATAGACCCTGCACAGTTCAGCGCACATAAGGCTTTGTTTTTTTTTTGATGCATCTAAGTATTTCAAATGTCCAGAGTTCTTCTTTACTCTGAGGAATCCAAAAAATTTGGGAACAGCTACTGTCATAGTGGCAATGAAACAATGAATTCTTGCACTCCATTTCCAGGTCACTACTATCTTGTTTCTACCCTCTGTTGGGAGTCGTGAAAATTCAACCCATTGACTCCCAAAACAAGAGAAGAGACCAAATACAGACATTTGAAAATGCTTCTGAAAACTGTTTCACAGTTATTAACAGCCGAACAGACAACCAAAAAGAAAATTAAACCTGACTGGTGTTTTCATTTGTACCTGCCCTTGTTAATTACCTACATACAACTTCTATTAAGAAAATGAGGGAAGTTCATAATCGACTGCACTACCAGAGAGAGAGGGAAGAAAGAGAGCTTGTCCAGTTTAGTACACCATGATTAGAAAAAGAACTTTTACGTTGCATGTTGTAGATGTGTAACCTTGCTGAAAATGTAAATGGGTATTAGTAAGTGAGTAATGTCTGCTTTCATAGAATTCCTGCAGTGCAGAAGAAGCCTTTTGGCCTACTGAATCTTCACTGACTCTCTGATAGAGTATCTTACCCAGCTCCCCCATCCCCACCCTGGGAAAAGTGCTATCCTCTCTTGATACCAATGGTTCTGAAACCTCTGCCAAAAAGCTACCCACCCGTCAGTCACCCAGTCTGGCCAGGAAATGGAGATAAAAATGTGAATCAGATCCTGCGTTAAAAGTGCCCCCACTGTTTCTGCAACTTGATTGCTAGGTTCACAAAAAAGGAAAATGACAATAATCCATCACAAGTGGAATGGTTTAATGGAAAATGATCTGGAAGGTGTGAGAACAAGTGTAAAGTGCAGAGGTTCTAAGGATGTCTAGCGTACAAACTGAGATGGAAATCTGGTGCAGTTTTTCTACTTTATGGAAATTGCAAATTTTTGTCACAGATATGGTTTATCTGTTTTCTTATGATGCATGACCAATATTCCTACTGAGGCTGAACCACAAGCAATGCCAAAAAGATTTAAAGCTGCAGAGCTGTGGTTTCTGAGATGAATAATGAAGATATCTTGGACAGGTCACATAACCAGTGAAAAGGTGCTAGTAAAATCTGAGAACAAAGGAACTCTGCTGACCAAGATCAGAAAGAGGGTTGAAATCGCTTGGGCTCATAATAAAGAAAAACCATGATTTAGAAAGTCTGATGCTGATAGGAATGATCCATGTTAAGAGATGAAAGTAGACAAGGATATAATTAAAGAGCAAAACCGGATGAATGCAGCACCATCCTCTAGTGCAGGATTAATATGGTGGTCCCTTGTCATAACTGAGGTCATGGTACCTGAAGAGAAAAAGAGAAGGAAAACATAACTTCTTTACTTTTTTATGCCCCTGTCGAGGATGCAGTATACTTTTCAAATTTTTAAAAATTCCAAAATTCCAAAAAAGCTACAAAGCCAATGCTCCGAATAGACCAGCAGACCCAAATCTATTCTTTGCTTGTTCCAAAACCAAATTCAAACTTTAATTGAATCCAATTTATGGTTCCCATAAGAGAGATGAACAAGATCCAAGCTTGGGCTTGAGCTTAGCCAAAAGACCTGTTTTACTGAACACATTCTTAACCTATCCTATGCACATATACACCCAGGTCTCTCTGCTACTGCACCTCCTTTCAGAATTGTATCTTTTATTTTTCATTGCCATTTCACATTCTTTCAACCAAAATATGTTATCTCACATCTCTCTGCATTAAACTTCATCAGTCATTTGTCCACCCTTTCACCAACCTAATTTACCATACCGTGCACATTTATTGCATGTACAATTACCCTAACTTAGGATGTATTATTTTCCCCCTTCATCTTCAACCATCTAACTCTCCCAATATTCTGTGCACCTTGGTACTCCTTTCTAAAATTAACTCCTGGTTCCCACACCTGCCAAATTCAAATCCTCCTCAGTATCACTAGCAAATCGCTCAGTAAGGAACTTGGTTCCAGTTCAGTTGCAACTGACTTGTATAGTTTCTGTCTACCCTGAGCCAGTTCAAATATCCTAGGAATCTAAAACCCTTTCTTCTGCACTAACATTACAGCCATGCATTCAACTGCTTTATTCTATCTCTATACTCATTTGCATGTGAGGTGTAATCTTATCACTAGTTCGTGCCATGCTCCTGCTGCAGCGAGGTTGGAGAATTTGACAGCCAACCAAATTTCGATTCACTGTGACAGGATGGGAATATTCCACTGGCATGAGGAGCAGTAAGATTCCAACTATGGTATCCAAAGTAATCTCGAGATCAACACTTTGAGGTTCCGCTGCTAATTTTAACCTTTAATTTGTTATAAATTTAACTTGAAACAAAAAAAGCAACTTCAAGAAATCTAAGCATATTTTATAAAGATTACCAGAGGCTGAAGGACACTAAAAGAGAATAACACTTCTTCCAGTTCAGATGACATTGAGAAAGCATTTGAACTTTGCTGTTCAAACAAAAGAGTACAGATTTAAAGTGCTTTGCAAAAGAAGCAAATGTGATATGAGATAAAACTTTTTCACACAGCAAGAGGTTCGGCTTTGGAATGCACTGCCCAGAAGTGTGATGGAAGCAGATTCAATCAAGGCGTTCAAGAAGGCGTTGGATGATTACTTGAATAAAAACAATATGCAAGGGTAGGGAGAAAAGGCACTAAGTCATAGTGCTCATTGGGAGGACCAGTTCAGGCACAATGAGCAAAATGATCTCCTTCTGCAATGTAACAATTCTGTAAATCTGTGATAATTTAGAACATAATGATGGCTTTAATTTTTCACCCATTTGGGTGCATGGTGAGCCTGGAAGCTGGCGTGAAATGAGTAACCCCGGAACATGATTTTGCACTTACTGGTCAATTAACAGGCAACAAGCATGAAATGTGTGTTGAGAAAGGCTCAGCATTGCCAGGGAGGACGGGATGGGGGTAAGCACTGAGAAAGGGCTGTTGAATCTATTCATTTATTGAATTGAAAGAGTTGGAGATGGAGCACCTCCATCAAAACACGACATTTCTTTATCTTCCCTTGCAGTGCAGATTGCACAGCTCCCAAGCTGAATGTCTCTCCAGCTTTGAGAGCTCACTTACCATCTATAATTGACCAGTGAGCCTCTCCCAGGAACATTCATTTGGTGTCCCTGGGAAAATCACTGTGAGTGACTTTGCACCACTTCCACTCTCCACTCCACCTCGAGGACGGGTTTGGAACCGAACTCTGCCTCCCGCCCTCTGAAAGGAAAATCCAACCCACGGGAGTCACAAGCAGTCAAAGACAAGAGGCTCACTATTTTCTGATTTTCCTTGTCTGCATATATGTCAGCTCAGCATTATGGAGCATTGGCATGTTAAATATTTGTATGCCGTTGTGGAATTAAAACCAATAATCATGCTATTTATGTAATCTACTGAAACAAAATCATTTATAAATGTCCGTTTAATTTCTGGAATGTACTGAGCCTTTTGAAAACAGTAGTAGATCCTTATTTTGCACAGTTTATGTTTGTTTTTGTGCCAGAAAAGGTTCTTGAATTAAAAATGTTAATTAATATGTTTTCCTTTTTCTCTTCATTTAACAAAATGTGTTCTCACTTCATCAGTTTCATCACAGTAAGTCTTTTTAAGTAGCTAATTAACTTTTATTGTTCTTATATACGTAAAGAGATTATTGGATTTCAATATCCAAAAACCTTTTCTCTTTATTGCTGCTGGGTTGTTTGCTTCATGACTGGTTTGGCAGTAATTAAAGTTTCCATGGGAACTGAAGTGGCCACTGCAGAGTATGAACGCATTGTTTTACACAGCTTATCCACAAGTGCACATTCAATGTGTGGAAATATAATTAAGTCCAAAAATTAATTTGAACTATCTTTAATAAGGTAAAATAACAATTAACTTCCATATGTAAATATACAAAATCAGAAAATGGTAGAAATGCAGGATAGATTGCTGGTGTGTTTACACGAGCCAGCATTTATATGGCCATTTCAGAGGGTATTTGAGGGTCAACCACATTGCTGTGGACCTGGAGACCAGATCGGGAAAGGACAGCAGATTTCCTTCCTCAGTGAATCAGATGGATTTTTACAACAATCATTTTGATTCTAAGTGCTGGATGGATTTGAAACTGGGAGTGTATCAGATCTGACTTTTAAACCCGTTCTCCGGCACCCCCATACACACTCTGTCTATAAAAATATCAGCAAGTCTGAATTGTGTGGCACAAGCCTGTGGGCGGGGCTTGTTGTACCCAGAACCCTACTGTTCCAATCGGGGCCATCAACTGCACATGCTCAGCAAAACAAATGGTAGAATGTTGCTCCCTTACCACATCAGGCCTTCCCCTGGCATCTACAGACACTGCCCCTCCCTCAAAACATTACTGAGTCCCTTATCTCCCCACTCGCCCATCACCCAGATCGATCGCACCCCCTCCCCCATTTCCCCAACGATCAGAGAGGCAGCAGAATCCTCTTTCCCTCTCACTCATCTCAGGCAGAGTGGTAGCGGATCCCCCTTTTCCCCTCACTGATCTCAAGGAGAAATGGCAAAAGACCCTGCTCCCCTATTTCCCCTTAACTCATCTCAGGCAGAGTGGAATGGACCCTCCTTCCCCCTCACTCATCTCAGGCAAAGTGGAGTGGACCCTCCCCCCTATTCCCCTTCACCCATCTCGGGCACAGAGGCAGTGGACCCTCCTTCCCCCTTGCTCATCACAGACAGAGAGCTCCCCCTCCATCCTACAGATATCAGGCAGAGTGACTCCCCCCTCTCTCCACCCCGGACCCTCCTGCACAAGGCCCCCATCTCCTCTGGAATCCGATGGCTGTACGATACCTCCCACTCTCTGCCAGCCATTGAGGCACTGATTCCCCACCAGCCCACCACCCCTCCCCCTCAAGTGTTTACTTGCCTTCCCCTCAATGCTAACAAGCAAACAGCATTTAACTTGCTGGAATACTGTCAAACTGCCTGCAGCTAATCTGCCCTAATGAGGGGCAATCTATAACATGAAACGTAGACATGGTCCATGGACTCCACAAGGCCACAGAAAGGGCAGTCTCAGGAGTCCGTGAACCGGAAAAACGTACGGTTGTACGGCACCGCTACGTGCAGTAGCCTCCACCCCAGGTCCTGATGTAATTGGGGGAGATCCCTCCGTAGAGTGACCTCCATTGGGGACCTCCATTGCCCAGTGGCAACAAGGCCCACCAAGGTGTATCTGGGCAACAGGCGAGGACGCGGTAGTGGAAGGCGTGCAGCAGCAGCCACTACAGGAAACGCCTCCACACGCTGGAAAGAGGCAGCTCCATTAAAAACTCAAGAATGGACAGGCGGGCAGGCATTCCTGCACAAAATGTATGCACGGCCAGCTCCCCCCAGTTCTCTGAGGGCAACCTGGAGAGAATACAGAATGCTGCAGAGGTGAAGTAGGACACTCTCCTCCCCCCAGAAGGATGCAGATCCGTGGAGGTTGAGGGAAATGCGGCTTGGGAGATGGTGGCCACCTTGGTCAGGGCCAGGGCACTGGCCCCCCAAATTGGGAAGCAGTGCTGGAAAAAGGTCAATGACCTCATATGTTCAGCAAAAGTGAGTGCCGATCCCCATCTTGCATCTTCCCCCAGATCCTCCCTCCCCCAGCACCCTGCATGCTCTCAGCCCCCAACCCCAAGCACCTCCTTCCTATCCCACTGTACTTGCTGACATCTGTTCAAATGATACTCGTGCACCTGCCGGAGTCTCTGCTCCTTCCTTCTCCTGAACCCCCTTCCGGGTGAATGGCGGCCACTCCTACCTCTGCTGATTGTCTCCCTCTACTCTTGCAAGTGGTGAAGCCTGGGCCTCCCGTGCCCACAGTCCTTCCTCCTCCTCCTCAGCATCAGCAGCAAACAAAATGACAGCGAGATCAATTGGTTGCATCGCAAAAGCCATCTCGTCATTCTGAAGGAGTGGAAGGGGCGGTGGGGAAAGATGGAGAGGAACACCTGTGGAGGTTAAGAAAGGCTGTTTGTTCCTAACACATCAACAGTCACAGCAACCCTCCCATTCCTCCAGTCACACGCTGTCCACAATCATAGAACCCCGCCTCCAATTCCTAAAAACGGGCACAACATGATGGCAAAATTGGGTCCAATAGGCCTGCTGCTAAAGCAGTCAATTGGATTAAATGGCCTGCTGCCTCCAGAGGAGAAAGTTGGATTAGAATTTGTGGTGGGCGACCTTGGCAGAACTGAAGAGGCTGTAGGGTGCCTTGCCTCGGGAATCTGGCACTTTGGTCAAATTTTAGAAATAAAGAATAAAATGTGCATCGCCTTCACAATTTTCACCCCTCCCCTTTTCACCCAGCCACATATTTCCTGTGCTCTAACCATGTCAACTCACGGGATTATAAATGGCCATAGGAATGAGTGGGCACTATGTGTTATCATGAATTGGCACTAAGCTGGTATAGGGTCTTTATGGGAATGGGCAGGTGGATATAGAAACATAGGGTGGTCAGAGCACATGGGAGTTATGGTGGTATGTAGAGGGGCATGTATTGACATAAGGATTATGGAGGGGCCATGGGAGCTGAATGGGGGCCTGAGTTGGCATGATTTGGCATGGAGGGATATGAGGAATGGATAGTGGTTGGAATGTGAGGGGTGAGTGATAGTAGGCCTAATATTGAATAAAACAAATGGGCTGAAGTCATTGAGGATAGAGCTTGGTCTTTTAAGTAGCCCACCTCAGCTTTCTTTAGCCTCTCTGAACTGTTTCTGGAGTGTTGAGTTTGACTCTAGCAAGTACCTGCACCACCCCTCCACCCAGCTCCTGAATGAAGATTTCATTATTCAGGGTGTTCCTAAAACCAGAGCTCACAGTCTGAGGATTCAGGGTAGATTATTTAGGATGGAGATGAGGAGACATTTCTTCACCCAAAGAGTGGTCAGTCTGTGGAATTCATTACCACAGGAAATAAGTGATGCCAAAATATTGCATGTATTCAAGATGTGGCTAGAAATAGCACATAGGGTGAATGGGATCAAATGTTATGGGGAGAAAGCAGGATTAGTCTATTGAATTAGACAATCAGCCATGATCGTGATGAATAGCAAAGCAGGCTTGAAGGGCCAAATGGCCTACTCTTGCTCCTATTTTCTATGTTTCTATGTTAGTGGCAGATGGTTATTTGTTGGAACTTAGACATTATCACAATGCCTGATCTGTCTGCCAGAAATCTTGGTGTGCCACAAAATGCAACAAAGCTAGCAACTTTAGCACTATTATATGATTTTAAACAGTAAACTAAACTGTTCCAAGAAAGGATTGTAACAACAAAAATAGAACAATGCTTATTAAGCTGTATTTCTCTGTTGATAATGTGTTCCTTAAGATGTTATTATCAAATGTTGCGACACATGCTAACATTATGGTGTTCTATTCATCAAGAATAGAAAACAGCAGTCCAAAAGTAGCTTATTGAGTGAAGTGCTTTGAGATGCTTCAAAGTTATTCAAAGCTATTTAAATGGAAGTGTTATTATAATCAAATACGTTTGTACCATTCACAGAATATATTAACCTAGTTCCAATGATTCAATCTAGAAGTAAGTGCAATTTCTGCTTTAAAATTAATGTTGGATAGTCTCAGGAGGGATCCATAGGCATTAACTTGTGTTCAACCTTTGGGGATCACAATTGTAGTACTCATAAGCTGTCAGATCTGGTGCCAGCTAATTATAGTGTCCTTGTTTTCCCCATCAGTGACAACTTGCTGAGTTAACAACAAATAAGTTAATTGTATTTCCCTCTGCATTACCAGTTATAGGCATCACGGACCAATCTATTTCATTTAACCTTAAGGGTTACTGCTCTACTTTGATCATGGTGCATCTATTGTCACTTCCATTTTCAGCTACAACTAAGTTCTCCATCCTTGTCACATGTATTCCCTGGATCAGTGAATACAAGATTGTTAGGTGAAATAGAATGAAGTGCTAGTAATTAACTAGCTGTGCAGGGTCAGGGTTTTCTCTCAATGTTTGCGCTGAGGCTCGATTCTGCAATCCAGCTCCTGCTCAGCCCTAGTCTGATATGAGGCTTTTTTGTCACTCAGTTTCAGGCTGTGATATGTCTTGGGACTCAGTTCCATTTGTTTGAGTCCCCGTTAGGCTTTCTCACATGTGATTTCAGTGTCAAGTGGCACTTACTTCTCTTCCAGTCCCAGGTGCCAGGTCTCCACATACTTCTATGTCACAGTTTTGTGTCAAAACTCATCCCCAACCCTCTCCCTTTGTCTCTCTCTTTCTCTCTCTCTCACTCCGAACAATCTGAGTTCAGGCTCTCTCATTCTAAAATCCTGACTCTGCTATGTATTTCCAGACCCCAGTTTTTTTTTATTATCATTGAACTATTTGTTGCTGTTTCAAGATAATACCAATCAGGATAAATGATTGGAGCATAAGTGAGAAGGACATTAGTACTAGGATTAGTCTGATTACAGACAATGTTGTGCAACTAACCTAGGTTGAAACTATGGATTATCAAAGGGCATAATATTTGTTCCACTGACCTCGCCATGAGCTGCACTGGGCAGTAAACAACACTCCTGATCTCTTGCAGAATAATTACCAATTCAAAAGAGATCACAGTGGGGTTTGAAAGTACACTCAGAATTATCAAAATTACCACTGCCTAAGTATTTCTTGGTTCTTACAGGGAGCAAGCGCACAATATGTTATTGTCATTGTATAAATAAATGACATGGTTTTGCATACATCCTGTCCCACATACTATTTCAAACGTGCTTTCCATTTCAGTGCTCCGCAGAAGCTATCAGGAGGGAGAGAAAATTCAGAGGGTGAATCAGCCAAAACTGATGACGACACCTTCCAAAAACTGATCATTGCTGGAAACTAGATTGATTGTCTGCTTGACTGAGCAATTATGTCAGTTTGTTTCAATTGAAATAGGTTTCAATTTCACATCAACACTTGGCTCATAATCCAGGTTGGTATTCAAGATGCAAGATTAATCTCACATTGGTCCCAAATAGATATGAATGCAGGCAAGCAAATGTCCTTTAGGTCAGATGTTGAAAAACCAATAAATAACCATACTTGAATAGTAAAATTAATCAACAACAATCACTTAAACAATCTCCTTATCGCCATTTAGGTGCTCCTTATAACTTATCTTTGAGCAAGTCTGCCCTAATATTTCCTTATGCTTTGTGGCCCCGAGGTATGTTTATAATGCTTCTTGGATTTTGTAACAATAAAGACGCTATATAAATACAAGTTGTTGTTTAATGTGGAAAGATTGTTCCAAGGCATTTCATAGAAGAATAATTAGGTAGAAATAAATTCCAAAGAAGGAGATATTAAAAGGGGTGATTACAAACTTGGTCAAAAAGATAGATTTTAAGAAGGAGATGGAAGCATAGAGGTGTAGGGCGAGAATTCCAAACTTTAGGGCCAAGATGGTTGATTGCCATTGGAGGGGCTTAAAGCAACATCAATGCCTTTCAATGAAATCATTTATTTATAATCAGACCCAGTCATTCATTATTTTCAATATAAAGTCATTCAGTCATTTAAAAGACTCCCTAAATGCATGGAGATATTCCATACGACACAGGCATGGGAACCCAACACCTCACTGTGCATCCCCATCCCCTTCGTTAGGGAGACTCTGAGTTGTTGTCCCTTCAGACACCAACCCCCTTTTGGCCCTCCTTCAGGTCTGTTCTTTGGCAGTGCCAACTTGGCAGCGCCAAGTTAGAAATGCTGAAGTGAAACCACATAATTGATCCAACCTGTCAATCAAAGGCAGAATGTTTATAAACATTGAAGTTAGGAGCAAGGGTAACACTTGAGATGCATTCAATCGTGAAGGGAAAGAAAAACAAACATAGATCCTGGATGGTGGTTTAGTGAAACAATCTGTCAATCAAATCACTTCAAAGTAGTCAGACACTAAAGGCTACTCTCTTTCCCTAGTGGAACTCAATCTCTACTGTCCATCAAACCACTTCAAAGAGGTTTCAGAGTACTTAAGTCTTATGAGAGAAAACAAGGGGATCTCCCTGGTAAAGCTGACAGGTCCTTTCGTTAAGAAGACTTTAACAAAGTCATTTAACACCTGAAGCTTATGACATTAACCAGTGTAAATCCCTACTTTGGAATGTAGTACTACAGTGATTTTGAAGGTTTCCAGGTGTCCACGTGGCCTGAATATCAAAGTGGTCAGGGCATGTTGAAGGTTTTAAAGGACAGAGGCAATAATGAATTTGCCAGAATGATGTCTGAAATTGACATCCTGAGAATGAACACTACCTTTCCCAGAACAAGAAAGACATGTGCAACCATGAGAACACAACCCTGTGGGGGGGGAGAGTCCCGAGGTCAACCCCCTCACCTGCGTCCACCCAATCCCCAGTTTCCTTGGGGGACCCCTCCCCCTCTGCAACATGAAAGTGGCAGAGAGGCACATGGGCACAGCACTTGCTTCTTTGCCCCTTCTTGAAGACAAAGCACCAGATCAATGTTTGTCAGGACTTGCACCAAAGCCCATCTAGTGGAGGGACCGCTGGCGGGTAGAGGGGGGTGGTGAAGTGCATCATGGGAGAGTATTGAATCAGCCTTTCAGCCCAATAATTACATGCATATTAACAGATTTGAACATTCATTGTGTCCCTGTCCTCTCTGGGTGGGAGCTTCATCAGATCCGGTGCGATGAGCCAGGAGAAGTGTAACAGATTAGCCACCTGTCAGGAATCCTATTTTTAGGCCCGGTGCCCAATTCAACCGACTGTTGGGATTTCCACCAGGCCCAGTGATTCCCGACCTCTGTTTTCTTAGGTCCTGTAAGAAGTCTCACAACACCAGTAAGAGACTTCTGACTGTGTTTACCCAAGTCCAATGCCAGCATCTCCATATCATTCTTAGATCCTGGCCAGAATTCTCCGATGTTGTAGCCACTGCCAGCAAGAATGGAGAATTTGGTGCTCACCCAAAGCACTGAAGATCCCCAGCCCTGGGCGAGGTTGGAGAATCTCGATCCCTATAAATGACTAATCCTGTTTTTAAATGTTTTCTAGTTTGCTACTTACGCAACCTACAGGTCTATGCTGTCCTAAAAAAATTAAAACATTGAAAATAAAATGCTGCATTATAAAATAACATGGTATATTGAACACGTACGTGTGAGTTTAAAGGAGTACCAGTTTTTTTTAGAAGCTTCTGATAGAGACTATGAGAATACAGAGTAATTATAACTAGAAAAGGCACCATATTCACATACAGCCCATGTGTACATTATACAACATTTGAGTGATCTCGCTGTAATTTGCTACACTGGCTATCCTATTAGTATTCAGCACATAATGTTCCTGGCCAGAACTACCTCTTCCAGACATCCATTCAATAATGAATGGTGTACTAAAGCTTTATTATCAGCACTGAATAACTGACTTTTTAATCTCACAGTTTACAGTTGTCTGGACATTGTTATACGGATTGCCAACTATTCAGTTGGTAAATACATGCTGTATAAAAATTTCTCTCAGAACATGCTGTTTACTGCCTTCAGCCTCTTTACCTCCACAGCTTTTCTCAGCATCTAATAGGAAAGGTATTTGAAACTCAATATTTCTATCACTCATGAAAAGAAGTTATCTGTCTCTTATGTCACTCTTTAATCTCTTGCCATTCTCATGGGACAAGCTAGTTGTGTTCTGCTAATAACAATTAATTTCTACTGCTTTGTATTTAGTCTAACATTGATGTCTTGCTTTGCAGATCTGATTCCTTTTCTCTGAGGAGTCCGCTGATGTCAGATGGGACAGTTATGTCATAGGTTTCAGAAGATTCACATTAAAATATGGATCAAACTTAGCCAAGATTCCTGCTCAGGAACATTCTCCAATAATTTTTGCCGGAAGTGGGTATGGACACAGACATGAATGCCAGCAGAATTGGATTAAGCTGGGGTGATTTTGTCTCATGAATTTCCCTATGTCAGCCGACACAGGGGAATTCATCATGTGAATGGCATCTCCATATTGTGATTTTCTCTGACATGATTTAACTGGCATGCTGGCTCACACTGTATATAGTCTCACATCAAGATTTGTTCTAATGATAAAAGTGTGCTAGGTGGATCAAGTATCTGAATTTTAATATTCAATCAGCTACTTGCAAAGAGGGATAACACTGCCCTTTGACTGTTGGGAGTTTGATTTGGAACCATTCTAAGTTAATAAGGTCAAAGGCTCAGTTTCTGCTGGGCTGTATGGATCGCCAATCCTCCTAAATTGTCTTGGAGTCTCCAGGAAGTGATGATTAATTTAATATTTGTGAATGATCCAGGTGTAAAAAAATTGAAATATAAACATGTTTTTAAAAAGTAATCTTTAAATACATTTTTATAAGCATAAAGAAGACATGGAAAAATGACTGTCAGTCTGAACAAGGTTGTTGGAGGCAAGATGTAATGTGATGAAACATCTAGGAATATATCCAAAGATGGCAACCCTATGCCAATCCAGATTTTTAATGGTTTTCAGGGGAGGCAATGGCTGAGCAGTATTGTCATTGGTCTAATAATCCAGAAACCCAGAGTAATATCCAGGTTCAAATCTCATCTATGGCAGATGGTGAAATTTGAATTTAATAAAAAATCTGGAATTTATCGTCTAATGGTGACCATGAAACCATTGTTGTAAAAACCCATCTGTTCACTAATGTCTCTTTAGGGAAGGAAATCTGATGTCTTTATCTGGTCTGACCTACATGTGGGCCAGATCGATGTGATTGATTCTGAAATAGCCCCTCAGTTAAGAGAAATTTGGAATGGGCAATAATAACTAGCCCAGCCAGCGATACCCAAAATCCATGACTGAAATTTCTTCAAAAGTCCAAAGGACAAAAGTATCCATAGCTTGTCATTAAATTTGCAGAGTCACGTTAGAAGAACAAAAGGTTAATTAAAATTCACCATTTGATGAATAAGCGGTATCTCTAAGCGCTAACTAAGGACAATGTTGATCAACATTTCGGGCTTAATTTTAACCTATTCAAAATCTACTGACAGAGTTAAAACAGGTCCTAACCTGGTCTCACCTTGATCATGCTTACCATATAAATAGGAATAGAAATTTGCTTGTAACATTTGAAAGACCTGGGGCCTTGGGTCCTCCAACCTCACCTGCAGCTGGGATTCTCCATCCGGCTGTAGTGGATGGAGATTTGGCAGAGTGCCAAATTTTCTGTTCTCGCTGGCAGTGGGTGCAGGCTTGAATGGCCAGAAAATTCCAGCCATGGAATCTGTTTTGACTTCCGTTCACGTATTTTTTTTCAAAGTGACTGATTTTGGTAATCCCTTTGTATTTCAAGTATCAAGTTTGGTTTCAGATGGTACTGAAGACAGAAGAAGGTCTGCTGCCACCAAGTGGACAACTGAGAGAATATTTTGAAAAGTGTGTCTGGTTTGTCTTCTCAGGAATTAAACACTGTCCTGTCCTAAAGTTCATTGAATCACATCCCTTTGCCTTAAATGATGCATGAAGACCTTTCCTACAGTTAGAGAATGGAAGCAAAATACACTACAGGCACTAGCTTAATACATATTTCAAAAGGTAGATATGTCACCACATCAATTAAATAAAATCAATCTCACCAGAAATTCTTAAATTAGAAACTCCAAATTCCAGTTTGTTTATAAATCCATATTGCAGAACTTTTTTTCATCTGTGAGATTACTATTTAAACAAGGGTTGTTTTACTTATGAGGCTAACACCTTACACTAGATTATTACAACTTTTACCCATTCCTGCACAGTTCTGGTATCTGATCCATTCCTTTTCTCCACTTCCAAGAGTCAGAAAATCTGGAGTCCCACACTTCTGATTAAATGGATGAACTTGACTTGCTTGGTAATCTTCTTCCTTCTTTTACCATGCATTTGGTACTAAGGTGTTGGTCAGGAAAAAAAGTTGGATCTTCAGCTTGTGGCCCATCATTATGTAATGTTGTTGAATGATAGCCAAGCAGAATGAGCTCAAGATTGTCTTCTTCTTCACGAGGCCTTTGATGGTGCATAACCCCTTGCTCATTTTCACCATTACACTAAGAGTATTTTAGCATGATATGGATGAAAATGAATGGGTGGATTAGTAAATTTGCAGATAACACAAAGATAGGTGGAGTTGTGGATGTTTTAGAAGGTTGTCAAAGGTTATAGCAGGATATAGATCAGTTGCAAGAAATGGCAGATGAGTTCAATCTGGGCAAATGTGAGGTGATCAAATGTTGAGGGTAAGCTTACAATTAATGGCAAGACCCTGAATAACACTGATGTACAGAGGGATCTTGGGTTTCATGTCCATAGCTTCTTGAAAGTGGCTACACAAATAGATAGGGTACTGAAGAAGACATACAACATTCTTGGCTTTACTGGTTGGGATATTGAGTACAAGAGTCAGAATGTCATGTTGGAGCTTTATAAAATTTTGGTCAGGCTGCACTTAAAGTATTGTGTTCGATTCTGGTTACCACATGACATGAAGGATGTGGAGACTTTGGAGAGGGTGCAAGAGAGGTTTACCAGAATGCTGCCTGGATTAGAGGATATGAGCTATAAGAAGAGGCTCTCCGGAGCAAGAGGCTGAGGGGAAACCTGATAGAAGTCTATAAAATTGAGAAGCATAGATAGGCTTGACAGTCAGAATCTTTTTTTCAGGGTTGAAATGTCTAATACTTGGGGGCATGCATTTAAGGTGAGACGGGGAAAGTCCAAAGGAGAGGAGCAAGTTTTTTTGCATAGAGAGTTGTTGTTGTCCGAAATGTGAACAAAGAACAAAGAACAACACAGCACAGTCCTTCGGCCCAACGAGCCCGCACCGCCATTTTATCACTCCCACTTCCATCCATGACCCTTGTCTATGTTTATGGAAATCTGCACTGGAACCAAATTGGGGAGACAGTTTAGGGACAATTTGTTTCACCAGTGAGCCTAAGAGCACAGCTTTGGGATGTGGGAGGAAACCGGAGCACCCGGAGAAAACCCACGCAAGCACATGGAGAATGCACAAACTCCCACAGATACTGGCCCAAATCCCTGTATCTGCACAGCAACAATGATAGTCACTGAACTGTCGTGTTGCCCATCAACTGGTCCAGTTTAAGCATAACTAACGATGTGAAGCAATAGGCTACTCTCGAAAAATCCAAGAGCAGCCCTCTCACGACCCATCGCATATATGCCACTTGTTGGACAACAAAGCGGAACGAAGTACCTGTAGGATAGAAGAGAAATACATCAATAACATGCACAATATATGCAATTCCCAGGAATGTCTCAAAGTTCATGGTCTCTATTTAAATCAGTCTACTATATCCCTCCATCCCTATTCTGCTCATGTACCTATCTAAGTATCTTTTAAATAACTCCAGCATTCCTGCCTCCACCACCTTACTTAGCAGTGCGTTCCATATCCCCACAACCCTCTGTGTGAAAACCCTCCCTCCGACATCCAAATTATATCTTGCCCCCCTCACCCTAAGCCCGTGGCCCCTCATGATATTTGATTCCAATCTAGGAAAAAGCTTACCACTGTTTACTCTATCTATACCCTTCATAACCTTGTACACCTCTATTAGATCTCCTCTCAGTCTCTGTCTTTTTAAAGAAAACAGCCCCAATTTGCCTAACCCAGTCCTTCCATACCAGGCAGCATCCTGGTAAACCTCCTCTGCACTCTCTCCAGGGTCTCCACATCCTTCCGGTAGTAAGGCAACCAGAACTGGACGCAGTACTCCAAATGAGGTCTAACCAATGTTCTAGACAACTGCAGTATTAAATGCCAGCTATTGTACTCTATATTCCTTCCTATAAAGGCTACCATACCATAAGCTTTCTTCACAACCTTCTCCACCTGTTCTGCCACCTTCAAAGACTTGTACACCCACCCCCAGGTCCCTCTGCATTTCTATACTCTTAATAGGTCTACCCTTTATCATATAACTCCCCCTACATTCTTTTTCCTGAAATGCATCACCTCGCATTTATCAGGATTAAATTCCTGCCATATATATTCTGCCATATATCTGCCCAATCTACCTGCCTATCTATGTCCTGCTGTATCATCCAACACTGCTCCTCTTTATCCGCAAGTCCAACCATCTTTGCGTCAGCTGCAAATTTGCTGATCACACAATTTACTCTCTGTTCCAAGTCATTTGTATACATTACAAATAGAAGAAGTCCCAGTATGAGCCCTGCAGCACACCACTAGTGACCGACCTCCAGCTAGAAAAAACACCCTTCCACTACTACTCTCTGTCTCCTATTACCAAGCCAGTTACTTATCCATCTAGATACCTGTCCTTGTATTCCTAGGTGTGCTCCTAGGTGTGGTGTTGCAGGCAGATATGATTGGGATGTTTAAGAGGCTACTACATAAGCACATGAATATGCAAGGAATAGAGTGATTTGGACCAACAGCAGGCAGAAGGGATGAATTTAATTTGGCATCATGTTCGGCATAACATCATGGGATGAAGGGCCTATTCCTGCGCTACATTGTTCTATATTCTAGCATGAAGAGAATGGAGGAAACAGAATTCTTGGCGCATTCATAACTTTTTGGCCAGCATGTGGCAACTTCAATAAGAAAAGGTACAGTTCTGGGCTTAAATACTGAAGTGGAAGGAGTGCAGTGGAAGAGCATTTTAGTGGTGGTGATTATAATTAAGACTATTTTAACATCATTGTGCAGAAGAACAAAGATGGAGTGTAAGATAATGTTCTGATTCGGGGTAAGGCCAATTTTACTAAACTGGGGATTCATTTAACAAAACTGGACTGAAAACATCTATTTGAACCTAAATTAGTGTCAGAGCAGTGGGAGGCATTCAAAGGGAAGATTTAGAGTAAACATGATTCCACAAAGAAAAAGTGTGGGATGGTTAAATCTCAAGTCCCCTGGATTCAACAGCTTACAGGGTAAGATTAGACAAAAAAACAAAGCTGATGTCAGACACTGAGAAATCAATATAAAGACAAGGGAAATATAGAAAGTGCAAAAGTGAAATCAAAAAAAAAAGATGGGTATGAAAAACTGGTGACAAGCAGAATCAAGGAGAAATCTAAGATATGTAATAAATATACAGTAAGAATAAAGGATAATAAGGAAAGTGTAGGGTCTACAAAAGACCAAAAAGATAATCTGCATGCGGAGGCAGAAAATATGGGTATCATTCTTAATGAATATTTTGATTCTGTCATCATTAAAGAGGAAGATAATGCTGACATTGAAGTTAAAGAGGAGGAGTGTGAAACATTAGAGTGAACGATATAGTGAGACAGAAAATATTGAGGAATTAGCATTCTAGCTTGTGGATAAATCATCAGGAAATCATCATTTCCAATCCTTACTGGATGCAGGTGTGGTGCTGAAGTATTGAAGGACTGCTAATATCCCACCTTTGCTTAAAATTGGAATGATCTATAGACCGAATAATTATTTGCCATTCTAACCTCCATTGTGGGCAAATTATTGGAAACAATTTTGTTACTCAGAAAGGTATGGAGTAATCAAAGACTATCAACATGGATTGGTTAAGGGGAGATCATGCCTGGCTAATTTGATTGAATTTTTTTGAGGAGGTAACAAGGAGGATAGATGTGATCTGCATATACTTCAGCAAGGTTTTTACCAATGTCTCAGTGGCTAAAAAAATTCAAAAATTGGTTTAAAAATCGGAAACAAAAAATAATAGTTGATGAGTGCTTTTGCGACTGGAAGGCTGTTTCCACATGTCTCAGTTTATGTTTCCTGCTTCTTGTTGTATTTATGAATGACTTGGGCATAAATGTAGGGGAATTATGAAGAGGTTAGCAGATGACCTGTTGGGTCTGTGATTGATAAGGAGAGAAGATGTGAACAGCAGAAAGATATCAATGGACTGGTCAAGTGGGCAGCAAAGTTGTAAATGGAATTAAACCCAGAGAAGTGTGAGGTGATGCATCTCAGGATGTCAAATAAGGCAAGGGGATTCACAATAAATAGGTGGATTCTGAATGACATAAAGGAACTGAAGGACCTTGGAGTGAGTATCTACATACCTCCCTCTGGCGGGAGTAACTATGACTCTCTTAAGGAGGACTCTCTTGGGGGGACTCTCTTGAGGTTTCTTGGTTACTTTAGCTGTGCGTGTCTTGTCGTTTCTGCCGCACAGTGAGCTGCGCCTCCACGTCGGTCCCGCCGGGCAACATCACCGCTCCTCCATCGCGGTGACAGCTAAAGCAGCTGTCCCAGAATCGACGCGGAGTAGTTGTATGTTTGGATGCCCGTGTCAGGCTGCAATTACAGACAGGTGGATGGATGGATTGGCTAAGCCGAAATAAAGGCGTTAGAAAGCCAATCCCAGTAACTGTGCGGGTCTTCTGGTTTCTACCCACAGTGAGTCAATCCCTTCCGCGGGAGCCACCTGGTACCGTCTCCTTGGGCACAAGAGAGGGTATTCCGTGACTGGCCGAGAAACAAATAGCGGGGGCGATGCATGCCAGGTCCATGACCACCACTTTCGACAACTTGTACTGCTGCCATCCAAGCGTGGTATCGCTGGAATGGACTGTGGTGTGTGTTGCGTAGCTGTGGTATTCTTGGCGTTCTAGACCACAAGTGAGTCAGTCCTTACAGAGGGTCCCGCAGGGAATTCAGGCCTTCCAGCTGGCAGGTGATGGCCTGGAGGAATTTGACTGGCAGAGAACAGCCAACACGCTTCTATGCCTATAAACCCGGTAATCGGTGAAAGAAAAAAAGTCTTGGCTCGACAAGTTCCGGCTTGTCCCGGGGATAGTTGGTGAACCGCTGGCGGATGCGGTCACGCCTATCTAGGTAGTAGAAGCACCTGCGACCCCCTACCCACACAATTCGGTACAGAGGGTAAGATGAATGAACCGAGCCTGGAGTGACGCGGAGAAGGGACGTAGTGCCCCGTCTTGTCTCTGATGATCACTACCAGAGGATGGCAACGACACCGATTTCCACCCTAGGTGTCGCGGTATGTATGGGCAACACGTCAGCCCAGTGATTAGCACTGTCGGCTGGTCAGCTATAAGGACCCAGGGTCGACCCCCCACCTTGGCCTGTGGCTGGGGGAGTTTGCACATTCTCTCCGTGTTTGCGTGGGTTTTCCCCGGATACTCCGGTTTCCTCCCACATCCCCAAAAACGTGCTAACTAGGTTAATTGGCTAGACAAAATTGTCACGTCACCTAATCTGGCTTCTCTTGATTCGGCCTAAATATATCCCCTAAATTCTAAATTCCCTCCCTCATGCAAGAGAGCTGAGCACCGACCACACAGTACCGAAAAATAGGCTCACTAAATGCCCATAAACATCAGGGATGACAATAAATAGAGCTAGCTATAACATCTTAGCTTAAATCCCAGCTCACACCCCAGCTAATAACATCTTAGCAGGGAATCAACCGAGCCACAAATTAAGATCAAGTAGACCCCGGCTGGGGTTCTGCTAGTGGTAGACCAAAACGTCGACGAGCGACGTAAAGACTCGGATAAGGCACTCATGCGAGTGTATTAAAAAGTAACTATGACTCTCTTAAGGAGGACTCTCTTGGGGGGACTCTCTTGAGGTTTCTTGGTTACTTTAGCTGTGCGTGTCTTGTCGTTTCTGCTGCACAGTGAGCTGCACCTCCACTTCAGTCCCGCCGGGCAACATCACCGCTCCTCCATCGTGGTGACAGCTAAAGCAGCTGTCCCAGAATCGACGCGGAGTAGTTGTATGTCTGGATGCCTGTGTCAGGCTGCAATTACAGACAGGTGGATGGATGGATTGGCTAAGCCGAAATAAAGGCGATTAACAGCCAATCCCAGTAACTGTGCGGGTCTTCTGGTTTCTGCCCACAGTGAGTCAATCCCTTCCGCGGTAGCCACCTGGTACCGTCTCCTTGGGCACAAGAGAGAGTATTCCGTGACTCGTCGAGAAACAAATAGCGGGGGCGATGCATGCCAGGTCCATGACCACTACCACGACCACTTGGACTGCCATCCAAGTGTGGTATCGCTGGAATGGACTGTGGTGTGTGTTGCATAGCTGTGGTATTCTTGGCGTTCTAGACCACAGTGAGTCAATCCTTACCGATGGTCCCACAGGGAATTCAGGCCTTCCAGCTGGCAGGTGATGGCCTGGAGGAATTTGACTGGCAGAGAACAGCCAACACGCTTCTATGCCTATAAACCTGATAATCGGTGAAAGAAAAAAAGTCTTGGCTCGACAAGTTCCGGCTTGTCCTGGGGATAGTTGGTGAACCGCTGGCGGATGCGGTCACGCCTATCTAGGTAGTAGAAGCACCTGCGACCCCCTACCCACACAATTCAGTACAGAGGGTAAGATGAATGAACCGAGCCTGGAGTGACGCGGAGAAGGGACATAGTGCCCCGTCTTGTCTCTGATGATCACTACCAGAGGATGGCAACGACACCGATTTCCACCCTAGGTGTCGCGGTATGTATGGGCAACACGTCAGCCCAGTGATTAGCACTGTCGGCTGGTCAGCTATAAGGACCCAGGGTCGACCCCCGACCTTGGCCTATGGCTGGGGGAATTTGCACATTCTCCCCGTGTTTGCGTGGGTTTTCCCCGGGTACTCCGGTTTCCTCCCACATCCCCAAAAACGTGCTAACTAGGTTAATTGGCTAGACAAAATTGTCACATTACCTAATCTGGCTTCCCTTGATTCCGCCTAAATATATCCCCTAAATTCTAAATTCCCTCCCTTATGCAAGAGAGCCGAGCACCGACTACACAGTACCGACAAATACGCTCACTAAAATGCCCATAAACATCAGGGATGACAATAAATAGAGCTAACTATAAAATCTTAGCTTAAATCCCAGCTCACACCCCAGCTAATAACATCTTAGCAGGGAATCCAACCGAGCCACAAATTAAGATCAAGTAGACCCTGGCTGGGGTTCTGCTAGTGGTAGACCAAAACGTCGACAAGCGACGTAAAGACTCGGAAAAGGCACTCATGCGAGTGTATTAAAATAGCATGACAGATCGATGAGGTGGTTAAGAAGCCACATGGAATACTTTCCTCTATTTGCCAATGCATAGAATATAAAAACAGGGAGGTTTTGCTGGAACTATATAAAACACGAGTTAGGTCACAATTTGAGTCTAGTGTGCATTTATGGTCACCTTGTTATAGATAAAATATAATTGCACTGGACAGAATACATAGGAGATTTATGAGGATGTTGCCAGTGCAGTAAAGTGGTGGAAAGATTGGATAGGCTCCTTGGAACATAGAAGGGTGGGGAAGATTTGATTGAGATGTACAAGAGTGTGAGGGGCCTGATTGATTGGAGGGAAGGGTCTACTTCCCTTAGTAGAGAGGTTGTTGACTAATGAGACATAAATTTAGAGTAATTGGTGGAAAGATTGGAGGGTAGGAATGAAGAATGATTTTTTACTGAGGTCTGGAACATTCTGCCTAAAAGGATAGTAAAGGCAGAAGCCTGCAACTCATTTAATAGGTGTCCAGATATGCATCCAAAGTCCCATAAACTCCAGGGATATGGAACAAGTCCTAGTAAATGGGTATAGGCTGGGGCTCATTCTTTGGCTGGTGCAGATACGAAGGGCAGAATGACCTCTTTCTACAGATGTTTCTACATTTCCTAAATTTTCTAACTATCTGAAAGGGAAGAGTGTGTAGGGAGATGAGGGAATGGCAGCACATGAATTGCTCCTGAGAGAGCCAGCATGGTCATAATGTGCCAATGGCCTTCTATTGTGCTGTAAAAAGTATATGATGCTATGATTCCAGTAATTGATTTCTCTTCTCATCCCTATACTGTTAGCTCCTTGTCCCCACCCTCTTTCCTATTTACATGATACACAAATACTCCAATCCTCTTTCCTTGACTTCACCATTGGAAGCCAAATGTTGAAACCATACCCTGGAGCAGCACAGTGTTTAACACTGCTGCCTCACAGCGCCAGGGACCTGGGTTCGATTCCTGGCTTTGGTCACTGTTTGTGTGGAGTTTGCACATTCTCCCCATGTCTGTGTAGGTTTCCTCTGGGTGCTCCGGTTTCTCCCACAGTCCAAAGATGTACAAATTAGGTGAATTGGCCATGCTAAATTTTTCCTCAGTATACCCAAACACCAGAGTGTGGCAACTCGGGGATTTTCACAGTAACTTCACTACAGTGGGAATGTAAGCCTAATAAGTAAACATTACCTTTTCTCTCCAGAATTCCCAGACTTATCCTCTTTCTCCAACTTCTTCTCTCCTTTCTAAACCATCCCTAAAATTGATATCATCATAGAATTCCTACAGTGCCGAATAAAGCCATTCAACCCATCAAGTCTGCACCAACCACAATTCCATCCAAGCCCCATTCCCACGAACCTACATATTTACTCTGCTAATCCACCTGACACTAGAGTTAATTTAACATGGCCAATTAACTTAACCCATACATCTTTGGACTATGGGAGGAAACCAGAGCATGCAGGGGAGACCCATGTAGACATAGGGAGAATGTGCAAACTTCACGCAGACAGGCCAGAATTGAACCTGGATCCCTGCTGCTGTAAGGCAGTAGTGCTAACCATTATGTCGTTGTATTATCCTTCAAACAAGCTTTTGTTCAACTCTCCTAATATCACCTTCTTTGGCTCTTTATTTTTGATTACTCTGTAGTGCCTTGGGATGCATAGTGCTGTTTCATGATGTTGTGAAACTTGCCCATTACATTTTATAAAAAATTAATTCATGGGATGTGGACATCTTTGGCTAGGCCAACATTTATTGCTCATCCCCAATTCAATGAGACGGTGATAGTGAAGAAGGCCTTGAATCTCTGCAGTTCATGTGGTGAAGCTACAGCCACAGTGTTGTTGGGGGGCAACGGCCAGTTCCATGATTTTGACCTACTGACAGAAAAGCAATGGTGATATATTTCCAAGTCAGAATGGTGAATGGCTTGGAAGGGCCCATGTGTGTAATATGCTTGCCTTTTTAGATGGTAGTATTCATGGGTTTAGGAAGTGCTGTCTAAGGAACCTTGGCAAGTTCTTACAGTGTCTCTTGTAGATGCTGCACACTGCTTTCACTGCACAGCAGTGCAATTTTCCACATTGCCAGATAGACACCAGGGTATTGGAACAGCTTTGTTAGGGGCTTGGCAGGCTCTGGAGAAATTATTGATATTGTTATTTGAATATTACCAGGGTCAATAGCCTTTGCAGTATCCAGTAACTTGAGTCTTTTCTTGATATCATATGGGGTAAATCAACTTGGCTGAAGATTGGCATCTGTGATGTTGGGGACTTTGGAGGAGGCCGAGATGGGTCATTTATTTGCTACTTCTGGCTGAAATTGCTGAAATGCTTCAGCCCTTTCTTTTGCACTGATATGATGTGCTCCTCCATCATTGAGGACAGTGATATTTGTTGAGTCTCCTTCACCATAATAGTCCACCATCAGTCACGACTGGATGTGGCAGGTCTGCAGAGATTACATCCTTTCCAATAAAAGTTAAAAAGTTTATTCATTAGTCACAAATAAGGCTAACATTAACACTGCAATGAAGTTAGTAAAACTCCTTGTTTGTGCAATGATTTTACAAAGATATTAGTAGCAAAGTGCTGTGTGTATTCTGTTATGTGTTGCTAGACCAGCATAGATGTTCTGTGAGCTGTTACGTATATTTTCTTTTTGGCCCCATTGAGATGCACCTATTATCAAAGCTTTCTTGTTCACGCTGTAAGAACTTATAAACCTGAATGATTGAAAGGGTGGAACATTTTTCGGGAATAATAACTGGATTATGCAACATGAACGACAAATTCTGGACTCCATTAATGCAAAAATAACTTATGCAATCACCTTAAGGCAGTTACCTTTATTCATGCTTTTTTTGGTATTTTCTTGGAATAAGATGTGATCACCATTTTTGAAGCTGTTTTTCAGCTTGGTTGCATATTATGTGTGACTTTTACCCGCATCTGAGCAGGGTCAACTATTACTTCCAATGTTACCAAAAGGCCACTTTAGGGATAGTACGATAGCTGCCCAAGCAAAGACTAATGCGCATGCGTTGCCGGGCCAGGCTCCCACGACCACCTGGGAGTTGGAGTCGCGCACGTGCAGCTTCTGTGGGCCGGAAACTACATTCCCCAGAAAGCAGCGCGCTGCTGGGTGCGCAGGCGCACTACTGCCGTCGCTGCCTGCCCTGCCGAGCGCTTGACAATCCCGAGTGAGGTTCAGAGCAAGGCCCAGGGCTTCCCCTTTCCCCACCATGGCCAAAAACCTGCCGCCCGAAGATCCCAACCTCATCGCCATGATCGTGGATCACCTGAAGAGCCGCGGCCTGTTCGACGAGTTTCGCAGAGACTGTCTGGCTGATGTCGACACCAAGGTGAGAGAGAAAGAGAGCGAGGGTTTGGGCCCCCTCCCCTCGAGGGGCCCGGCGGTTGGGTTAGTGGGGGCGGGGGACCCGGGGTCGCCGTTTACCGGCGTCCTGCTCGAGCAGCTGTCTTCCCTAAAGGACACTAGTGAACTGCACGCATTTTATTTCCTGCCTTGGTCCCCCACCAGGGTCGCTTACAGCTTTACACTGGCCCTCTGGTTTTTTACCAGCCCAGAGACAATGCCGCCTCACCCTCCTCCTCCCTGTTGAATACCACTGGTAGGAAGCTCTGCAGGACAAGGGCATACAATGTACTCGGGGTAGGGGTCTTCAATGTCATTCGCCAAGGTAAGTACCCAGTACTGACAGAACTGGCCAAGTCTCAAAGGACATTACTGCCAGAGTAAGTCTGCCAAAACATGCTTGATCACATCCTCACCATTTGTTTGCCTACGGTAATCTGGGACCTGGTGGGCAATGGGTGGGTTTCAGAGACTCTGCTGACCTTCAGTTCCTCGGAGAGCCGGTGCCGGGCAGGTTCTATCTAGGAATTAATCCAAGAGTGACACACTATCCCGTAGACCAGTAACACGGTGGTTTAAGGTGCCTCCGGGCACCACGAAAGTAGGAAAGGGAGTAGGAGGATGAGGCAGTATTGTCCCTGGACTAGTAAACCAGAGATTTAGGGTAAAGGGTTGGGACCATGTCAGGAAAGGATGTACAAGGTCCACTAATGTATTTTCGGAAAGACAAGTGTGCCATCATTACCTAATCTGGCCCAATTCCAAATCTGCAGCAACATGCTTGACTCAGATGCAACTCACTTAATTGATGAACTGCTAAAAAGTCAGTAAAAAAGAAAGAAACTGTTCAGACCACTCAGCATTGACCTAAGTATTGGAAATTATAATGGCAAACGCAGCCCTATTCTCCCTACAATCATCTGGGAGCTTCTCTCAAAATTGGAAGAGTTGCGTCACAGAACAGTCAGACAACAGTGTACTTTACAAATCATGCCTTAGACACTAGCAGAGGTGGCAATGCAGTGGTATACGATTTAAAAGCCGTTAACCTGTGATCATCAACATTGCTTTCATGCCATCAACGTCGACTTTGGCCCTCATGAAGGCTCAATGCATCATACCTGCCTCCTGCCAAGTTGATGGTCTGTACACTTCCCTGTTGAACACCACTTGTAGGAAGCACAGTGGGATATGGGTGCAGATTTATTGTGGGTGGGGGAACTCCAGTGTCATCAATAAAAAATGCAATGAGAGAAAAACACACTTGACCACATCACCATTTGATTGACAATTTTGATAGAAGTAACTACTGCACAATCTTTGTGAAAATAAAGTCCCATCTTCATACTGAGGATACACTCCATCGTGTTGTGTGGCACTACCACCATGCTAATTGGGACAGATTTCAAATGTATCTAGCAACTCAAGGATGGATATTCATGAGTTGCTGTGATGACCAGCAGCAGCAGAGTGCTCAGCCACAATCTGTAACATCATAGCTTGGCATATTCCCCCACTCTACCATTATTACCAAGCAAGGGAATCAACCTCAGTTCAATGAAAAGTGTAAGAGGGCATGCCAGGAACAACACCAGGTATATCTAAAAATGAGGTGTCAATTGGTAAAAGCTACAACTGCATGTCAAACAGCATAAGCAGAAAATTATAGAGTGTAGCAATTGCACAACCAATAGATTAGATATAAGATCTGTAGTCCTGCCAAATCTAGTCATTAATTGGGGGTGGGCAACTAAACGCATCATTGGAGGAGGAGGCTGCAAAAACATTTGCAACAATTTTCAAGTGGATAATCCATCTGTGCGTCCTCCAAAGTGCCCAGCATCAGTCTTCAGCCACTTTGATTCACTCCACATGATATTAAGAAACGGCTAGAGGAACTGGACACTGCCAAAGTTATGGGCCCTCACAATATTCCAGCAATAATACTGAAGACTTGTGCTCCAGATCTAACTGCGTCCCTAACTAAGCTGTTCCAGTACAGCTATAACAATGGCTTCTATACAGCAGTGTAGAACATTGCCCAGTTATGTCCTGTCCACAAAAAAAACAGGATCAATCCAACCCAGCCAATTACCAGCCAATCAATAAAGTGTTGAAAGGAGTCAACAACACTACTATCAAGCGGCACTTACTTAGCAATGACCTACACACTGAAGTTTAGGGTTCCTCAGCTTCTGACCTTTTATAGCCTTGGTTCAAAGTTGGACAGAAGAGACAAATTTCAGAGGTGAGAGTGACTAACCTCTGCATTTGATTAAGACATCAGAGCCCTGGCAAAACTTGGAGTCAATGGGAATCGGAGAGAAACTCTCCAGTAGTTGGAGTCATATGTGGCACAAAGGAAGATGCTTGTGGTTGTTGGAGTTTAATCATCTCAGTACCAGGACTGCTGGAGTTTCTCAGGATAGTGTCCTAGGCCCAACCATCTTTAGCTGTTTCATCAATGGCCTTCCATCATAACATTAGAAATGGAGATATTTGCTGATGTTTGTACAACATTCAGCACCAATTTCTCATACTAAAGCAGAAACCCTGTTTGATTACATCAAAACTTGGACAATATCCAGGCTTGGGCTGACCAGTGGTAAGTAACTTTCACACCACACAAGTGCCAATCAGTGACTATCTCCAACATGAGAAAATCTAACTAATACCCCTTGGTATTCAATAATATTATATTCCCATCCTTGGAATCAATACCGTTGGTGTTACCATCGACCAGAAGCTGAACTAGCCATATAAATACTGTGGCTGTAGGAGCAAGTCAAAGGCTAAGTATTCTGCAGTGAGGAACTCACTTCCTGACTCTCCATGTCTACCAGGTGCAAGGACAAGTCAGGAATGTGATGGAATACTCTCACTGGCTTGGATGTATGCAGCTCCATACATACTCAAGAAGATTGACATCATTCAAGACAAAACAGCTTGCTTGACTCACACTACATCTACAAACAGCAGCAGTATGAACCATTTACAAGATGCATTGTAGGAACTCACCATGACTCCTTAAATAGCATCAACCACCACCATCTAGAAGAATGAGGGTAGCAGGTGCATGGGAACACTACCACCTGGAAGTTCCCCTCCATGCCATCCACTATTCTGAGTTGGAAATAATCATTGTTCCTTCACTATCACTGGGTCAAAATCCTGGAACACCCTCTTAACAGCACAAAGAATGTGCCTAAGCCACAAGCACTACAGTGGTTTAAGAAGACAAGCCCACTACCATTTTCTCGAGAGAAATTAGGTGTTATAATTCAGGTCAGAAACGCCAAAGTGTTTTATGAAGTCTGCCTGGGTCATTTTTTGCATTTTGAATTTGGCCACAGTAATCATGACATGTTTCACTTCAGGTAGCAAACAAAGTTTATTTAAGAATTTAGTTAACGTGGAAAGAAAGAAAATTAACTAACTTCTACCAATTACAAACAAGAAGAAAACATGATATTGTAATAAACACAACCAAATAAATCTATAGATAAAACCCTTGTCACAGGTTTAGCACAGAGAATGTGAATGCTCACGTGATGCTGGAACTTAGTCTTTGGTTGGATGTGCAGTTCTTGTGATACGCACACATATACACGAGCTTAAAGTCAGAATAGCTTCCCAAAAAAAAGGGGGAGACACAGAACCAGTTGTATTACGTAGCAAACCACCAACAGCAGAATTTTTACTCTAGGAAGGCAAGAATACCTGCTTCCAGCTAGCTAAATGAATGTACAATACCAGAGAAAGAGAAAAAACAGAAACACTATTTTTCAATTTGATTTCCAAACACCTTTTAACTAAACCAGCAGTCAAATTGAAATTAAACCTTGAGTTCAGTATGGAAAAAAAGTCCAAAACACATGACTTGCCACCCAGTCATAAATTCTAAGACAGCACATTAAGCCCAGATTAAAAATAAACAAAACCTCAGCTAAACCATTGAAGTAGCAATAAAAAGACACCTAAGCAGGCAGCCAGTGCCACAATGAAACCAAAAGGACTGCTTACAAACTGCAGAGAACATAATTTAAAAAAAAATTCTTAAAAGCATATTTGTATCACAAAGGAATGGTCAATAATTGTTGGCCAAGCCGGCAATTTTCACATTTCGTCAATGAAATAAAAACTCCACCCCAGGGAGGGAGTGAGAGGGTGCCCTTTCCAGGGAGACTGAAAGACAAAAGGGGAGAGCACTCGCTGTTGGGAGAAGGGATCAAGAGGGGTGCAGCCACTGCCGGCAGAGGGGTGACGGGAGCGCATCATAGCGTATCAGTGGAGGTGAGAGGGGAGCACAGGCTCTAGTGTGGGGCAAGGGGGGTTATCGCTCTGGGTTGGGGCTGAGAGGAGAAGGCATTGTTCTGGGATGATGGGGCGAGAGGGGAGTGCATCGCTTTGGGGTTGGGGGGGAGTGAGATGGGAGCGCATTGCTCTGGGGTGGGGGCAAGAGGAGAGTGCATTGCTCTTGGGTGGGGGCGAGAAGGAAGCGCATTATTCTGGAGTAGGGGCGAGAGCGGAAGGCATTGCTCCAGGTGGGGGCGAGAGGGAAGCGCCGGCTTCAGGGTGGGGCTGAGAGGGGAGCAAGCATATGGCTCCGGGGTGGGGGCGAAACAGTTGTGGGAGCATTGACTCTTAAAAAAAAAGACAGTAAGAAGTCTCCCAACACCAGATTAAAGTTCAACAGGTTTATCTGGTAGCACAAGCTTTCAGAGTGCTACTCCTTTGTCAGGTGAGCACTCTGAAAGTTTGTACTACCAAATTGTTGGGCTTTAACCTGGTGTTGTGAGACTTACTATGCCTACCCCAGCCCAACGCAGGCAACTCCACATCCAGAGAGAGAGAGACTTTAAATACCCAATGGATTGTTAAGAGACTGGTTTAGGTTCTCAATCAATCATATTTGCAAAAAAGGAATTGAATATAGTCTTAAATCACACAGCTTGCTGGCTGTTTGTTTAAACTTCACTGTTTAAATATAAATGATATTGGACTGCTGTCAGTGAATTGGAATGTAGTAATCCAATAGGGAGTTCAGCTGACAGATATAAACTGTTTTGAGCTTTGCTCTTATGATTTATCATGCTTCAAGCTACTGAGTTGAAATACTATGTCGCAATTTGCTGACAATCTTCCAGTATTTTCTGGATGTGTCAGACACACCAATGAACATAGTAGTTCTATCAGTAAACAAATGTGAACATAAATAATGTTTTCTTGGCAAATACTTGGATATTTTTAACACAAGTTGAAGATATGGGAACTTGCAAAGAATGTTGACATCCTGAAGGGCTAACTAGATTGTGATTCATTTTTGTAATATTAAAATGACTTTGTTAATGCAGTTCTTAGATTTATATAAGGGATGTCAAGGATAATTATGGGAAGAGGGGAGCAGTGCTGTGGTGAGGGATGCTGCGAGTGTTTATATGGAGTATAATAGATGATGAACAGTATGTAACAAACAATAATTCAACTAAACAATTTAAACTATTTATAAATTGTTCGAACAAAGCTGAACTGCTTTATGGGTGTCAGCAAAACCTGGAGATTAAAATACCGGGGGTGGCAGGGGGGTAATCACTGAGCATTAAGCTGACCGATGCAGGTGAAAGCTAACCTTTATATTGAGGTTCCCAGTAAGTTAACTTTCTATGGAGCCAGGATTGGATGTTCATTAGTTGGAAATAGTATTTTAGTTGGTTAACAGTAAAAATTCAACATCTCAGCAATAAACTGAAGTATCAGCCCTAATAAGTATCAACAAGCGGCACAAGAAATTTATTGTATTGTATTCTCTCTACAGTGTTTCATTTCACTGTTTGGGATAGGTTCGATGTGTGTGTGTACGTAACTGTAAAGTGATTTTGGAGCCATTGCATAAGCATGCAAATCTATCAGTTGAAGCCTAATTCTGTCTGTATTTACCTCCGGTTGAGTTCGTTGCCTGAGCTTTATGTCAAACATTCATAAAGGTTACTGCATGATGAAGAGGGTATTCACAAGAAGAGCAAAACTACTGCTTGTATCCAATATTTATAAAATTGTTAGTATTCTGTTATCCTTTCTTCAATGCTAGGAATTTATTCTGACCTCAAAAACTGAGTTTGGACAGTTTAAGTGGGGGCTAATTTAAAACTGCACTTTTTAAACGTATTTGCAGAGTGGATGACATATGGCAAATCAGTCTATTGTGTTCTATCCTTGGATACCTCGCAACCAGTCTCTCGTGGGAATCTTGAAACACTTGCTAGGGAAAGAGCTGAAGTAGTGTTCTGGTGTCCCTTTTATAGAGGTTTAGAGCTGGAAGCAGGCCTGCGGCCCAACTTGTCCATGTCGCCCTTTTAAAACGCTAAGTTAGTCCCAATTGCATATATTTGGTCCATGCCCCTGTGTACCTAACTTCATATTTTTTGGAGTATCTTATGGCTGAGCTACCATCAAGATGCAGGAACCCAGCTCCAACTTAACACTTGTGCTGTGCTCTGCTAGCTACGCTCAGCAAACACAGTACCTCTGTTGGCATTGTCTGCACTGCTCATTGGGGAAGTCTGAAGTGGAGCCTAACCCAACCTTTATGATTTGGATGGGAATACAATCACTGAGAAAATAATAAGAATATAACTCTTGAGCAAGTAGTTATGCCATCTGGATATCAGCCCACTGTATGCAAACCATCTTGTAGTTCCCACCTATGTGGACTGTTCAGTAGCAGACTCAGACAAGTGCAAAAAGCAGCAAATGTTTACTTTTCTAGATTTCACAAAAGCTTTTGACACAGTGAACAGGACAGGCCTGTATTGGGTAGTAGAGAAATCAGTGGTTCTCCAAGCTTTGCAGTTTCATATGGCCTTTTCATAACAAACATGGCTCCATTTATTTTGAAGATTCCATATCTGATTATTTTGAGATCAAGAATGGAATGAACGAAAACTGTGTCTTAGTTCCAGTTCCCCTTGCTATCCCTTTCTGTACTTTCCTGCTGATGTGGAAGGAATGTTCTCCATACATGAGAAACTCCTCAACCTATCCAGATTGAGAACCAAGACAACATATGACATGCCCTGAATAGGGAACTATTCTAATGATGCTATACTAGCTGCCCAGACAGAAGAGAAGCTCCAAAGGCTTATGGGTCATTGTGCCCCATACCTGGCTCATGTAATCCCTTGTTATTAGTATCACGAAAACTGTAGTTTGGAGCAGAGTTTTAATGTCTCTGCTGGTGATTAGACTCAACAACACATCACTATGAGCAATTGTTACCATGGGTCTATAGGGGCAGAAACCTGTGTCTTGACAAAGTGCTCAGATCACACATCAGGCAACCACCAACTTTGGCCAGCTATCAAAACAATTGTTTAAAAAATAGCAAACTGACCTGCAAAACCAAGATGCTTATCTATAAGGCCTGCATCCTCAGCACTGAAGCCTGGGCAACATGCATATACCAAAAACAAAATCTTAATGTCTCACAAATCTGATTTCTAGACACATCCTTGGCACCACATGAAAAGACATTCACCAATGATGCAGTCCTTTCAAGGCCAAGCATGCTAGTGCTGATTGAGCAAAGAAGGCTTTGCTGGTTTGGGCACGTGTGCAGGATAGAAGATGGATGCATCCCAAGGATACACTTTACAGGGAGACAGTCGATGCCAAAAGATCAAGCTGAGTGTCTAGAGCTCTGATTCAAAAATATGGGAAAAACCTTTACATCATGCATGATAAGTGCAAAAAGCTAGCAGACAATCGATATAAATGGAGACACCAGCTGAAAGCAGAAATTCATCGTCACAATGTTGTATCGATTCTGAAGCCTTTCTTTATTCTTTCATAAGATGTGGGCATCGCTGGCTAGGCCAGCATTTATGACCCATCCCTAATTGCCCTTGAGAAGGTGCTGATGAGCTGACATCTTGAACCACTGCAACCCTTGTGATGTAGGTACATCATAGTGCTGTTAGGAAGGGAGTTCCAGGATTTTGTCCCAGCAACAGTGAAGGAACAGTGATATATTTCTAAGTTGGAACATCCAAATGTTAGTGTTTACGTGTCTTACGACCCTTGTCCTAGATGGTAGATGTCCCCAGTTTAGAAGGCACTGTTGAAGGAGCCTTGATGAGTTGTTGCAGTGCATCTTGTTTGTGGTACATAATGCTGATACTGTGTGTTGAAGGGAGTAAACTTTGAGAGTGGTGGTTGGGGTGCTAATCCAGCTGACTACTTTCTTTCCAGATAGTGTTGAGTTTCTTAAGTGTTGTTGTAAATGAACTCACCCAGACAGTGGAGAATACTCCATCACGTCCCTGACTTGTGACTTGTAAATAATGAGCAAACTCTGGGGCAGTAAGTTATTTGCTGCTGAATTTCTAGTTTCTGACTTGTTCTTGTAGCCACAGTATTTATATGGTATTTCTATATCTGTAAGCCCAAAAGTAGATGCCAACCCTGCAGACAAGGTGCTCGCAGAGACCAGCCTGCATCACTGGCAAGGGACAACTTTATATCTGACACTTGTGGCAGACTTTGACTTTCTGAATTGTCTGATTCAACATCAAGAGAAGTTACTTACAACAACATCAAACTTCAATAGCTAAGACTTTATGAATAAAAAAGATCTTAACAAAAAAATTTGAAATCCAGGATGGGCAGGAAAACAGGAGAGTTTCTCTCTGGTTTTTTTTGGGTGAGTTCAAATCCAGAATTTTACACACCTACTGTATGAAAAAAATGGGCTAAACCATTCCTCACCTATAAGGGAAGGGGACAGAGCTTAAGTCACCAACAAGCCTGCTGTAACAGGGAGCTATTGCACATGTAAACTTTCTGCTGCTGTTAACTTTCTGCTGCTGCAGCTAGCCTCAACCAAGATTTACCCCCTGCCCAAAACCAGCGATTGAAGGCCCCTCATTGCCTGGAAATACTGTTGCCGCCCCTCTCTCCACTGCTCAGATTAATTCCACTTCCCCCCTCCCTCCCACGCAAACACTAAATTTCTGCTGAGTGATAGCAGGACCCCTTCCCTATCCAGTCGTCTTGCTTCCTTTAGGCCTCACTCCCCACCCTCAGCACTGGGCAGTGCCAGTGCCCCTTGAGCACTACGAGGGTTGTGGGCTGGCATTGCCCATGGGACACCCACTTTTCCCTTGACCTCAGGTGGGAGGGTGGTGCTCAGTAGCCTCTGGTTTTACCAGTGAGGCCATCATGATTGGTTTTCATTTGTGGGGACCATACATGAATCTCGCCAGAAAGAATCTCTCCTGTCAAGGCCACAAAGGCAAATATGAGCTGGGATGATTGCATTTCAGGCTTGCTAATGACATGGGAATGAGTCTTTACATATACTTGAATAATTTTTTCAACCTGTTGCCAGAAATGGGTGGGAGGCTAAATGCACCAGATATCTGGTGCCAGTAAGATTGTGAGAAGTGAGAAATCGAGCATGAACCTGATCTCTTGGCATTTGCATGATTTTACCAGCTCATCCCGTCCATTGAGTAAAATCGGCCCCAATATGTTTTGACTTCATTTATCGTTGAGTATCTGAAAATTATAACCACAAGTTTGTACATATATTTGGCAATGTTGCCGAGATGGTGGTCTTGAATAGGAAACTTTGGGGTCAGTTTATGATTAATCATTTTTTGTGGATACGATCATTGTAGCTGCTGATCTGGAGCATTTGTTTTGCAATTTTTTTTTATTTTCAATGTTCTGCACTGTGTTCATGTGTGGCTAAGAGAGTGCCTAAGTTACTTGCTTTTCGACGTGTTCTGTTTCACATGGGATAGCTTACCACCTTTTTAAGGCTTTATGACTCAACTTAGAGAGCAAAACATTGACTGTGGGTAAGTCGATGGAGCCCTTGCATAATAAATCAATGTGTTACTTTAAGGAGGTGCCATTTGCATTAAACAGTATAGATGGGATTTTGATTGTGTTCAGTATACAGTATTAAACAGTACATTTACATTGTTGATATCTATTTGCTTTGTTTTAATCCATTTCTGTTAACCTGTGCAGCCAGCCTATCAGAACCTCAGACAGCGAGTTGATAATTTTGTGTCCAATCATTTGGCTAATCATGAGTGGAATCCAAGTCTTAACAAAAATCAACTACGTAATGAACTTCGACAAAGGGTCTGTAAGTGAGTACACTGTTTTATTTAAATTTTCAATAGCTTAAAACTTTATCCATCGTCTGGCTACTTTCATGCTGCCTGATTTACACCTCCATCAAGTTTGGAAATACAGCTTTCATCTTGGCTTTATGGCCCAAGTTATTTGAGTTTTTGCCACAATCTGACAGTTTTAATATCACTTTACTGATAGCAATTTGTTTTATTTCTAGATTTTTTTAAACCTGGCTGGACTTATCTATATTATTGTTCCGTTTTGGGTAAAGTGCTTCAGGAAAGCCCTATTTTTCTAGTTGTTGGTGTAATTTACATTCACCAGAAGTATATTGGAGCTTAGCGAGTTGACTCTCAGGACAGATTGCATAAATGTGGCTCATTTTACTTTTTCTGTGCCCCTGTTAGACTTGTCTGTCCAATCATTGTGCATCTTTTCATCCCTATCATATACTCTGCCTCCCAAATTCCCAACCTACCCAACATATTTGTATTCATGGCTTTACTACCCTTTTGCCATTGTCCTAGCTTTTAGATAAAGTTACAATTTCTCTTTATGTCTCTGCATCCTCCAAAACGTCTGGCCTTCTGGCCAGCACTTTAACTGCCCCATCCTACCTCTTCACTATATTCCTATTCAATGTGCTGGCTAAGGACTGGTCTTGTCAATCTACTCCGTATCCAATTCGCCCTTTCTACTGCTGACCTTTGCACTTCAACATCTCACCTCTCGCTGCTCCCCTGTACCTCTTTCTCTGACTGTCCTTTCATTCACAAACAAAGATCGTACCATATTGGAGCTTGTTGTGGATAATCACATCAATATCATGGGCTTGACTGAAACCTGACTGAGGGGTGGTGCCACTTTCCTCTTAACTGAAGCTTCCCCACCTGGCTATAGCTTGCATCACGTATTTTAGTCTGACTGCCACAGTGGTAGTATAGTGCTACTAACTAAATCTCATCTTGATCTGTTCCTTTATTTCTCTGGCACTTTCTCCTCATTTGAACATCTCTCCACTTCCACCCTTCTCGCCGCTTATTTAAAGTTCTGATTTTCAGTGCCCACCTAAGTACCATGCTAATTTGTTCAACAAACTATCTCCACTTCTTTCTTCCCTCAGTCTTTACAGTGAGCGACGGCTCATCCATGGTTATTTTAATCTCCATTTCAATTCATCATGTTTCTCTCCAGAATTTATTCTCCGTAGAAACTTTCCAACTCCTATTCAGGACTTCCCAGTTTGACCTCGTCAGCTGACTTACATGGCCTTGCTATTCCCTTATTATCAATCAAAGGTAAGGCCATCTCAGATCACTTCCACTCTCATCCCTTTTCCTTCTCCATACCATATTTCAGCTCCTGAAAATAAATTCTTCACCCACTTTACTTAAAAACTGCACATTCAAAATGCCAGCTATCTGGCCCTTGCCCCTCTATTCATCATATTTTGACAGCTACCAATCTGCTAAACCATATACATGCAACTTCAATGCGCTAGTCCCCATTAGAACAGTTGCTCTCTCTTACCCTAGCTTGCTATGGCCAACATATCTGCTACCTCAAGTCGAACTGATATAGATTTCAAAGGATGTAGAGCACAACTAGCTTAGCCATTCACAACCAGATCAGGCTGGGCCACATAAACCTTTATCAGGTCTCACTCATTCTGCAAAGGTCATGCAAAGGTAACATCCAACTTTGTTTCTCTACTGTAAGCCATCTTCTTAAATTCCTCTCTTGTCTTCACCTGTAATGACGAAGACAAGGACTTAATGGATTTCCTTATCACCAAGGCTGAGATCATCTGACCATCTACTTCTGTCACTTATCTCCTTTCTCTCGCCATGCCGGCAAAACTTCTAAGATGCCACTCCCTTCCTTTTCTCTGAACTTGGCTTCCCTTTTTATTTCCCTCTCTCCTAACTCTCCTCATACCCTCCAAGCTCATCTTGTCCATGAGACTCAGCTCTGGCTCTCCTGACTCTATTCCTATTAAACTCCTGACCACCCAACTTCCCTCTGCTCCCATATTAGCTAACATAGTTAATGGTTCTCTCTGCTCAGGTTCTGTCCTCTTTCCTTCAAATCTGTCATCATTGCCATTGTCCTAAAAGAAAACAGCCCTTGACCATCCCTATTCTTACAATGACTGTCCCATCTCCAACCTTCTTTTCCTCTTTGAAATACTTGAACCTACTGTTGCCTTGAAATTTATGTCCACGTCAATGTTTGAATCCCTCTAGTCAGGATCCTGCTCTTGCCACAGTACTGAAATTGTTCTGATTAAAGTCCGAAATGAAATCATTAACACAACCTATTTTCACCTCTTTAACATCATCAGTCACCACTCCTGCTTTAGATGTTCCGCTGCTGAAATCTCATCCATCCTTTTGTTATCTCTAGATTATTCTGACATACTTGTATCTGAATTGTATCTGAAAAATAACCAATCCCTCATCCCTTTCAAAAAGTTAACAATCTCAAAGCAGTTTGTAATTTTTTTCTCCTTGAAAATTTCATCCAGTGACCATTTTCCACAAAATATTGCTGCTGTTACATGTAGCCTAGAAATACAAATGTGTGGATTTATTAGGTTGCCTATATTGCAGTTCCTCTGTTCATCTATTTTGAATTTGCTATTTATCTTAATAAAAGTGCATCACTCTACTGAAGAAATAGCACATCTAAAATGATATATAAGAGGTATTGTGACCTCAGTAACAAATGCAATGAGCAGGATTTTCAAGCCAAGCTCACCCCAAGGCCGGAAAATTCCACCCAAGGTCAAAGTTCTGTTGTGTGATCTGTCCTGCTTGCAATAGTTCCAGACAGGGTGGGAAAATTCTGCCAATATTTTTGCTGAGCATCTCTTAAATATAAATATGGAAGGAACCATTTCTGCATTTTATAATCCTTTTCTTCAGTTCTTTAGTAATCTTTCTTTACTTGAATATCTAATTTAACAGCTTAAAAAATATTTTGCCAAACTGATGTTCTTCTCTTACCCAAGTGCTGTATCAACTACACAACCTCTGTCCATGGAAATAATTACTTTATTTCAGTTTGATAATGGCATTCAATATGGAGGGTTAAGTAAAATCTATCTCAATTACTAATTTAAGCCTCGACATGTGTTGTGCAAATACTGTTAAATTTAATTTCTGATTCAGATTCACTGCAAGCTTTCATATAGCATTTTAATGCAAGCAAATCTTTTGCAGTGGTAACTTAATGTCAGCTAGTTTTTCAAAAAAAGATTAATGCTTTAAATTTACTAAAGTGACTACTGTCTGCTTAACAACATTATTGCAATAGTTATTTGTATGGTTTCTTTATATTTTGGAACGTTTTTGCACCTATTGGTCTCTATTTTACTTTGCAATGAGGTGGCAATGTCAGACATTTTCATGAGATGCATGTGAGTTACTTTTGTCTTTTTAATGGAGTATGAAGAATGAGTATAGCTCTGGTCTAAGCAATTGATGTTACAAAAAGGGCACTATATAACTTTATCATTATTTATGTACCCAAGATCAGGCATGTTGGAGTCGGGCGTGGACAGAATTATTTCTCAGGTCGTGGATCCAAAACTGTATCACATATTCAAACCACAGATAGAGAAGGCGGTCCATGAATTTATGGCTACAGAGATGAATGAGGAAGTTGTGCCAAATCCACCTCCAGAGCCTGAAAAACAGGAGCTCCCTGCTCCAGCTTCAGGTACACCCTGAGGTCTTGTATCATCTTTTTATTTTTCTCTTCTTACATTCATTTATTTGTTTCTTTGTAAATTATTTTCACATTGAGAAAAGTAAAAATTTTAAGTTCATTATCATAATGTTAAAAATATTAGGCTTATGTTTTCTTAAAGTTGCTCATGAGGCCATATAAACAAAGGGGCATGTAATTCACAGGTAGTAAAATTGCCTGTGTCTGCAGTACTGTTAGGCACCCAGTGCAGCAACAAACACACCTACTCAGATATAAAAGAACAAATTGCAGAATAAAGCCTAGTAACAGTATTAAACAGGAGAAGATCTTTGGCTCATCGAGCCGCAGTATCCACAGAACATTCTTTTTGTGCATTTCTATTAATCTATGGTATCTGAATTAGAATTGATTTTTGTTCTGGATTGAGGCTGGCATTTTTCTTTCACGTCCAGCAGATATTAATCTCAGCAGGCATGGTTGGATTTGGAAGGTCATTGTTCTGCTGTTTTGCACCATGCTAAAATTTAGATTCACAGTTCTAAATCATCTTGTTGTAGTTGGCTGCAGAATTTTTATTAAAACTTTTTATTAAAACGTTTTATTAAAAGCATTTACTCTAATTAGCTTGATTTGTCATGGTGATTCAGTAGTTTTTTTTGTATTTGTTTATGCATTAGCAATAGTTTAATGAAATCTTCCCATTGTTTCATTTTGTATGTAAAAGCAGTTAGAAAAGTTGTTTTTCTATCTATACTGCTCCCTACCTTAGCATTATTTGCGCACAGTACAGAATAAAGGCTGAAAAAGCTGCTTGGGCTTATTTTTAATATGTGATTTACATTGTTGTGCTTTCCTTATGAAAGGGACAGTTCCTTCTGTGACACCCTGGTCCACTCTTCTATCATCCCAATACCTCATTCCTGTCCCATTCCCTATCAATTACAGCAGGTAAAACACCTGCCCCTTTACCTCCTCAACCTTTATCATCAAACAGTCTTCCCAGATGAAGGAGAGGTTCATTTTTTTCTTCTTTCAGTTTAGTTTACTGCATTTGCTGCTCACAGTGGGAGGGAACTTTAGGGTGACAAAACATAAAATGGGTGACTGCTTTGCGGAACACCTTCTCTCAGTCCATAAACATGACCCAAATCTTGCTGTTGCTTGCCATTTCAATTCACCATCTTGCAATCATGCTCACATTTCCTCCTCTCTATTTACCACATCAATGTTTTTTGTCAGCTGCTGCAATAATCCAGTGAAGGCCAATGCAAACTGGTACAACACTCATTTTCTGAATAGACACTTTACAGCCTTCTGGATTTCACACCATGAACTTTGAATTCCTCCGTTAATTTTTGTTTTCATAGAGTCATGCTCAGTGGATGGGATTCTGCAATCTAATTCACCCTTTCAGTGAGAATGGAGACTTTGGTACTCGGCTAAAACTCATCCACTGCAGCAAAATTGAAGAATCCCAGCCACAGGCGAGGTTGGGGTATTCTGGTCAGAGAGCTTTTCAGCACTAAAAGAGATCCTTCGGCCCATTGTGCCTGCACCAGCCATCAAGCACCATCTGTTCTAATCCCATTTTCCAGCATTTGGTCCATACCCTCATATGCTAGGGCATTTCAAGTGCTCAACTAAATGCTTCTTAAGTATTGTGAAGGTTCCTGTATCTACCAGTCTTTCAGGCCATGAGTTCTAAATTCCCACCATCCTTTGGGTGAGAATGATTTTTCTGAAATCCCCCCCTAAATTTCCTGCCCATTACCTTAAATCTATGCTCCCTGGTTATTGTTCCCTAAACTTAGGGGAAAAAATATTTTCTGTCTAGTCTATCTGTGTCTCTCATACAGTCAGGTCACCCTCAGCTTTCCCCGTTTTAAGGAGAACAATCCCAACCTAACCAGCCTTATTTCATAGTTGAAATGCTGCAGCTCAGACAACAACCTAGTGAATTGCCTTTCTAGTGCAATAACCTTCTTCCTACACGTGACAAACAGAACTGCACACAGTACTCTAACTCTGACCTAACAAACATTTTATACATCTTCATCATAATCTCCCTGCTCTTGTATTCCATGCCTTGGTTAATAAAAGCAAGTATCTCATATATCATTTTAACCACCTTATCTACCTGTCCTGCAGTCTTCAGGAACCTTTGAACATGCACTCTTTGGACCCTCTGAACTTCCTGGCATCTTACTGTTCATGGTGTATTTTCTTGCCTTATTAGTCCTCTCGAGATACATTACTTTTCATTTTTCAGGGTTAATTCTATTTGCACTGTTCTGTCCCTTTGACCAATCTATGTACATCAACCTGTAATCTGAAACATTTTTCCTCTGTTTACCAAACCACCAAATTTTTTGTCATCTGTAAATTTACTGATCATAACCTACCCATTCCCGTCGTTACCACCTCCTTTGTCTTCTGTCCATGATATAATTTAATCTTTCCTAACCCCAACCGTTCTAACCTTCTATTTTGCTTTCTGCCCCCAACGGCATAAAATTCATTGCGTTCCTATCTCTTTTCAGCTCCGAAGAAGTCATACAGACTCAAAACATTGAGCCCTATTTTATCGTTTTGATTCTCAGTGCTAGGCCTGATGAATTGCCTCTGTGTCCTTTCCAGGTGGACATGAAACTGAGAGTGTTTCACATCAGACTTTTAGACCCATTCTGAGGCGCACCTACAAATAGTGTCAGTCTATTTTTCTGCACAAAATAAAGTAGGCTGCTGCTAACCTGCCATTTCTGTCCCGGCTGGACAATACCTCTTCCTGTCACCCAGATCCCCCATCCCCCAACCCCCTCCGATCTCAGAGTGGCTGTGGACCACCATACCGCTCCACCACTCTCAGGCAGAATGGCAGCAGACTCCCCACTGATCACAGGTGGCGTAGCAGCAGACCCTCCTTTTCACATCTACTAATCACAGGCAGAGTGGCATGGACCCATTCACATTTAAATCACCATTGTGCTGTCCAATCATGGCCATTTTTCAGTCTTGATAAAGGGAGAACCAGCACAGAGGCAGGCACATTCGCGCTACTTGTCTCATGCCTGACTTTATCAAGTTTTCATTTCCGAAAACAAGCGCAAGGTGATGGTAAAATCAGGCCTGTTAATTCCGTTTCCCCTAGATGCTTCAGACCTGACTTTTTCCAGCATTTTGATTTTTTTTTTTACATATCCAGCAATATTTAGCTTTTATGAGTTTTCTATATTGTGTTTAGTAGTCCAGTTTGTTCAGTGTACTTTACCAGTTTATACTTTACCAGTGCAATATATTTTAAATATAGTTTTGAAGTGTGAATTTTTATGACCATTTTAGTTTGCATTATCTATATGTATAAATGTGAGTATTGATAGATCTATTTTATGTATAATAACACAGGATGCCAACAATGTATTTTGCACTTCTTGAATTTTTTATCAAGGAAAATTCTTCAAGATGCTTTCAATAAAGAGATGGAAAAGAGGGAATGAATAAAACAACAACCCCTTGAACCGTAGTGAGAGAGTTTGGATGAATGACAACTGGGGTTTTGTAAATGTAGAGACAAAAGTGGTGTGGTATAGGAATTTAATTTTTAAAGTTTATTTATTAGTGTCACAAATAAGCTTACATTAACACTGCAATGAAGTTATTGTGAAAATCCCTTAGTTGCCACACCAGCGTCTGTTTGGGTACACTGAGAAGAATTTAACATGGCCAATGCACTGAATTAGCACATCTTTTGGACTGTGGAAGGAAACTGGAGCACCCAGAGAAAACACAGAAACAGGGAGAACGTACAGACTCCACATAAATAGTGACCAAGCCAGGAATTGAGCCCGAGTCCCTAGTGCTGTGAGGCAGTAGAAGTGATTTCTAGAGAGTAGGACGCAGTCAGTTGATACTCGATGCAGGGAGATGGGAATAAGAAATGCAAAGAAGACTAGAGTCAGAGAAATGAAGGACATAATTTTGGAAGCAGTTGCAAGGATAGGACGGGCAAGACCATAGATGCATTTAAAGAACAAAAACTGAACTTTAATACCCTTAGGACAGGAAGTCAGTACCATTCAATAAGAATGGAATGATGGATGACAAGGCTTTGTGTACAGGCAGCTCAGTTTTGACGTTTAAAATAATAAATCCTTGTGTGTAATTACCCTAAATGTAAGAACATTTTTGGATCTATTAGAATCTATAATGTTTAGATTTAAGATATTCTGCAGAGTATTGAAAACTCTTCATTTTCTTGCAGGTAACGCTTCAAATGCCCTAACACCAGCATAACAACGACTGATTTTTCTACGTTTAGTGGTATCTTCTTCAGCTGTTGTTGCACGATCAGTTAAGAATAAATTTTACTCTGGGGCAAACATGCTTATCGAGCATAAACTAAGTTGAATGCTGTCTATTGTTTACAGCAGCATTGCTGCATCGTTGTTAAATTGAGGAACTGATTACTGGGCACTGAAGTAAAAATGGAATTTAATGGATTTCAATTACAGACATAATTTGGGAACTTTGAAGATTGAATATGAACAGAGCTATGATGCTTTGGGCAACATTTCAAACTTTGAAAAATATTAAGGAAGTCAGAATAAATGAAGAAAATGTTTTATTATAACTGGACAAACTATGATTTCCATTGAAGGAGGACATACACTAAAGAGAACAGTTTTTATTTAATTTACAATTTTGTATTTCATGAAAGATAGCAAATAACCTACTCAACAGCAATTCCTCTTTCTAAAAAGTCAATAGTGGTTTAACCCTTTGAGGACTGCAATAGCATTTCTTGTACAAAATACATGTTCAATATTTTGGGGTTCATAGAATGCTGGAAGTAAAATCATTGTCTATTCTTTGTCTTTTTCTCATCACCTTTAAAACATTCAGCATCCTATTATTCGTGGAATGTTAGTTGATAGACCCTGTATACCCGTAGTTTGATCGGTTATATAAATTCAGTACTGAAAGGGTTAAATAGTTTTTCAGGAAATCTTTTGTTAAAATATTACTCTAGAAATTTTGTATTGAAAGTTTCTATTTGTTCTAAAGGATTTATACAGCAGAATTTATAGCTTTTCTCTCGTTACAAGTAAACTAGATCTTTGTAACTGAAAATTATGATAATCAGTGAGAGCATGTTTAGTCCAGTTTTACAATTACAATTTTTGTTCTGTCTCATTTATTCTCAGAAGAGCCTTATGTCAGGGAACAAGAGTTGTTAACTTACTAAGCTGAATAATAGATTTTCCTTTCCCTTTTTGGTGGTTGAAAAGCCAAATATTGCATTATAACTTCAGGAAAATTAGATATAATAGGAATTCAATTGTTGCCTAATTTGAGGCTACGAAAGCATCATTTGCATGCAAGCTATCTGATAGTGTAGAAACACTGCTGGATTTTTCTCTATCTTCCTTTCTATGTCCTGGCAAAGGTCTCTTCCAATGCAGGCCAATTTTGAGGTAAAGTTTATTTATTAGTCACAAATATGCTTACATGAGCACTGCAATGAAGTTACTGTGAAAATCCCCTAGTTGCTACGTTCTGGTGCCTGTTCGGGTACACTGAGGAAGAATTTAGCATGGTCAATGCACCGAACCAGCACGCCTTTCAGACTGTGGGAGGAAACCCACGCAGACACGGGAGAACATACTGACTTCTCACAGCTGAAGCCTAGAATTGAACCAGGGTCACTGGCAGTGTGAGCTAATCACTGTGCCACCTTCCGTGCTACATCTGAGATGCAAAATGCACTTATGTATACATCAAAATAAAACAGATAACATAATCATATAATTGGGCTAGAAAGCAACTGCTCTTAGACAAGGAATGATGCAGTCAACCCATAAAACAATCTTATACTACTTGGGCTTTGAAAAGTGTAGTGCAGTTGGACTGTAGTGCAATGTGCACCACTTCATTGGCTGACAGAATGGGACTGTATCACACACAGACATTTTTGTATCGGCACTCTTTTAGCTCTAATTCTATGAGCCTGCATCTGAGGCAGTTTCCTGTATTTACAATGCTAAATTCAGCTTCCTATCCCAGTGAGATTAGATATTTCTTTATGGCCTACAATGCTGGTACCCCCCAGGATAAAGCAACTCAGGCTTCATAATTAGTCTGTGGTCTTTGCTAACTTGGGGAAACTTTAGCAGAATGGATCTCCACAACTGGCTTCAGAGCCCCTGCTTTCATAAGTTCCTGCTCTTAGTGGCTACTGCAAATAGATTTGTGGACATTGGATGATGGCAGGCTCAGGCTCAGCAGTGTTGCTGACAGTCTCGTTAGTCCAGATCTATTTGAACTGTTTGATTTTATAGTCACTGATTATTCATACACCAATATGAACTGTCTTAAAGTGATCTGGGGATGGAGAAAGGTATAAATTAGGGTAAATGAAGTTGACAGTTCGTGCATTTAAAAAAAAAACTTTTTAATTTGAATCATTTTCCAGTTTTGAAAACTAATCTTAAAAATTTCCCTAAACAGAATAGTCCCCCCCCCCCCTCCCCCAACCCTCTCTCTCCTCCATGGGTAATGAAATATATCTTACTTTACACATTTACTGGATATTGATCTGCTAGGAATTGGAAATGTCAGTATCTCGTGGCTATTTGCACCAATTCATTTCTGATTATTGGTTTGAATTTCAAAGAGAATAATCAAGCATAATTTTTCATTATTTTGTACAGTGCTTTCTGAAATGACATAATATAGGCCTGGGACTATCTACCTGCTGAAGTTCAAAATTCAGATTTCTGCCTTAATTCTAGGTTCCTGCTTCACGTGTCAATAATCTAGAAGTGACGAAAATCTGAAGCCAAAGTTGGGACCATTAGAAATGTGCACTAATTCAGTACTGAGCCCCAAAGGCAAAATTCTGAATGCTTGACCCCAGTTATTTGAAATGGACGATCTCCCTTTGTGACGTTGCAAGACCAGCTCCAATGTTAAGTCCCCTGCAAGCTGTCAACTTAACAGGTTTGACTGTGGAAAATGGCACCTTGAGCAATCCAGTACTTTCAGGAGAAAGGGGAAGAAAATTAAGAAATGAACAATGAATAGTGGTTCAGGTAGAAGCAACAGGTAAGCTTTTGGCTACCAGCATAAAACTTGGAGAGTCCAAATATATGTTGTTACGTTCTGCACATATATTTTTTCTTGTAACCACTCCATATTTTATCAACCATATCAGTTCAGGGGTTAATTTTGTAACTTACACATCTCAATATAATTTCTCCTCCTTCTGGAATATTTAATATGAAGTAAAATATGGGAGAGTAAAATCCCAAAATGCTCAGGGTTTTTTTTCTATGTATTTATTTTGTGATCAGTTTAAGTAATTTGAACCATTTATGTTGCTTGGAGACCCTTAAAGATAGATATTTGCCTCCTTGAATTCTAGATGAGTTAATAGTCTATTTAAAAGGGCCACACTTTGCCAGGTATCAAATTAGAAACCTTTAGTGCTTCCAATATTTTTGCACAGCTTCCAAATTTTAGTTGAATCACTGGATCATCAAGACTATGCTTTCAGAGAACTCTGCTTAAAGTAGACCATCCTTAAATTACTGAAAGCCATAATTATCTTTTTGTCTAGACTGAGAGTCAACAGGGTACCGTTTATAAAGGTAACAAATGATGCTGGTTCTGTGAACTAATTGTAGGGCTGGGCCCTTGCAAATGCATGGTTACACATCTTTAGTAATGTAAAAGGTGCACAAGCACCCATTGTACTGGCATTCAGTATCTAAGGTTAATTTGTGGTAGAGTCCAAAATTGTGTTGCTCACTGGGTCTGGTTGACCTATATGATGATTTTTTATTGTCAGTTAATGTACATGCTGGCTCCTAGATGCCTTGAATATCTTAACCTTAATGTAATAGTTTATGTCTGTTATTTTTCTAAATTAGATTCGAACATTGCTAAAGGACATGTTTCTGAATTAGATTCACTTCAATTTGAGTAGGCCACATGTCATCTAATTCCAGATTCACTAGTTCTGAAAAGTTGTCAATTTCTGTGGTTACAGTTTTGGTAATTGTGAATTAACTGTTCTATAATGTTGGCAGTTATACAAGTTTGTTTTACATAATCTCTACTGTTTTTCTGTTCCATTAAAATTCAAGATATCTTTTCCTAATCATGTGGCTTAATGAAACTAAAATTTGTCTTGTATCAGCTCTGCTGTAGGAGACTTGCAAACTGCATTTCCACTTTTTTTTTTAATTTTTGAAAAGATTTGAAGCTAGATCAGAGAAATTTAATTTCATGAGTTGTATGAAAGGTATCCAAGTGTGATTTTGGATTAATGTCATACTTAAAGTGCTAATGCAACTTTTGAGTAAGTTCAATAAAATTGAACGTTGTAAATGTTTCCTTTCTACCAAAATAAAAGTTTACTACAACATATGAAAATTGTTGTGTTTGTTTAAGTTTTAGCCATAGACTGTATGGCCATAACTATGGAACATTGCAACTTAACACTTAGTCAAAAAAATCTCTGTCCAAGTTCAATTTCAGCGCATTTTCAACTCATCTTGAAAATTTGAGTTGTGACATGGCGATTATACTTGTCACCAAGAGTGCACCATTTACAGCCCATGTTATAATTAAACAGAACATTTGCAAATGGTGAGACAAAATTTTTTTTAGCATTTAACTGTTGAATTTATTAGATAAAAATTCTGAGCTAATTGCTTAATCCTAATCACAGTTTATATATATATTTTTAAAAAGCTACTCCAGATAAGCATTGTTAACATTTTTTCAGTAAAATCTAAAACTGTGTATTGATGTTGATGAATATGGTGGATTTACTCAAGTGAATTGTGCTGAAGTTTATTGCTAAAGACAGTGATAAACCCAAAGAATGTAGAGCATTAAGCCTACTCTCTCATTATGTGACTGAGTGGTCCGATTCAAAAAGCCAGTGGGCCATCGTGCCTTGGCTCCCCAAGTGGGTAACCCAAAGACGTGTTAGGGGATCCCTCTTGGAAGTTCCCACAGAAGGCTTAATCCAGTAGTTGTCCAGACAGACTAACTTCTGGTTTTAAATTGCTATCTTCAGTTGGCTTTGTCAGTTTTAAACTCATAGTTACTCTGAACAATTAGGAGAAAAAGTGCTTTGAACTCAAGATCAACTATTTAAAACACCCAGATAGAGTCCTCATGATACTCACCCCCACACAAAACAATTCCCTCAACTGATAGTCCACCTGCATGAGATTCCCCGATATCCACAAAACTGAGTGACACTCTCCTGACCCAAATGACCTTCCCATCCTCCCCACCTCCACTGACTGGATGACAACCCATTGATCCAAATGACACATCCTCTCAGCCCCAACTGCATAGCACCACATCAACCCCCACCCAAGCATCAGTCAACCTCCCCAACTGAATCCAACTCCACCATGCCTAGTTGTCTTCCTCCTGCTCACTTCCCTGCCAGAACCTGAATGACTCCCCTTACTCCAAACAGATACCCAACCCAAATGACTTCTCCCTTACTCCAATCACCAGACCCCCCACATTTGGATGTGTTCTCCCACTCGCTGGTGACCGAACATTCACCCCAAAGCATAACATTCACTGGTGTTAGAAACTTACCTTCCTTTCTATGGGATGTTTTTAACTCGCCTGCTTTAGGCAGATAATGCAATTAAAGATGAGGCATATAATTCTTTGCTCCACGCTGTTTGCACTTCGCTGTTAGAGTTGGGGACGTGCTTCTTCAGTCTCACCCAGCGTGAGTCAGGAAGGTCGCTTTCCACTCCCAAGTGCAATAACCAAGGAGTGGCAATCTGCCGCTGATTGCCGTTCTGAGGGAGGGACATTCGAGCCATTATTTGTACTCCCTATTTTGGCAAAACTATTAAAAATATTGAAATTATTCCAGAAAAATTGATGTTGGTTGTAATTTAAAAGGAATCCTGATGCACGAGGCAGAATTCATGTGCAGTTAACTCCGTTTTGTAACATAGTTAGCATGTTAACCTGGATGAATCTTTAGAAAGTTGTTAGTGTATTTAACGTGTGATGTTTACAAATTGCTTGTCGTACCTAATCAAGGTTCTGAATCCAAAATACTATTTCTTAAAAAGGTAACTTCATAGATGATCAAATTTTGAATAAAAAAAATTTAGCAATTCCCCCAAGAAATTCTGCTCACCATTTCATTCAGAGCTTCAATATAACTTGATGCAAAAATGAATCGACGTTCAATAAATGCCAATTGTGTGGCTTTAAATGAATGTTTTAGGGAACTGTCTGGTTCTTCCATTATGCTGCATCACAAAATGGCTGAATGTCATTCACATCTGAAGTTCCTCAGACAGTGTGCACCTTATCTGAGCGCCTCTCCTTTATGGAGAGATACTGGGTGGAGAGAAGAGGAGTGTTAGCTGGAAATTAGTGCTGGGCATATGAAGTAAGAGGAGAAGGATAAGAACTGGATAGGCCGTTGAGGTGAGTCTTTTGGGATGAAGGGGTGGGTACAGGAAAGCAAAAGAAGTGTGATGTAGTGAGATACAAATTTGTCATTTAATAGGTACAGATTTTAAACTTTTAAAGTGCTTGTGGTTAATATGCAGTATAATAATTTAATATTTTAAACTAATACTTTGTTATGGGCATCAATAACAAAGCCAGTATTTGTTGTCCTTTAATAAGTGATCTTGAGATGCCACAGCTATGTGGTGAAGTAGGTAAGGGACTGTACTGTGAGGATGTTAAAGAAATTTTTGGCCCAGTGACTATGCCCACATAAGTGCACGTTGGGATAGTGTGTAACTTGGAGGCTTTGATGTTTCCATGAATCAGCAGCTCTTGTTCTTTTGCGATGGGGAGCTGCTGTTAAAGAAGTATTGACAAGTTCCTGAGTAGTCTTACTCCAGGCATAGTGTACCAGTAGTGGAAGAAGCGAATTTTTAAAGTAGTTAATGGAACATAAGTCAAGGAGACTGCTGTATATATTGTGTGTTGTTCCAGTCACAGGCATCCAGGCAAATGAAGCATATTCCAATACACTCCTGACCTATGCGCTGCCGATGGTGACCAGATTTTGGGTAGGTCAGGAAATAAGTTTCTAGTTAGAGAATAGCCAGCGTCTGGCCTGCTCCAATAATGTGGAGATGCCGGCATTGGACTAGGGTAAGCACAATAAGAAGTCCCATAGCACCAGGTTAAAGTCCAATAGGTTTATTTAGTAGCACAAGCCACAAGTACTGTCTTTATATGTCCTGTTTATGAACAGAATTTCCACTCACCTGATGAGAGGCAGCACTCCGAAAGCTTGTGGCTTGTGCTACCAAATAAACCTGTTGGACTTTAACCTGGTGTTGTGAGACTTCTTATTGTGCTGCTTGAATAGCTGCAACATTTTTACAGCTGGTTCACTTGAGTCACTTGGTCAGTGGTAATCTTCAGAATGTTGTTGGTGTAAGATATGAATTAAAGGGGTGTATACTGAAATATTTACTTCATTTTATTCTGGTTAGTGAGGCATTTTGTTGAATTATTATTTGAATTGATAATCTAGAAAATAATTTGTGCTCTTTTGTATCTACTGAGAGAGGTGATGGCTTAGTGATATTATCACTCGATTATTAATCCAGAAACCCAGATAATACTTTGGGAACCTGGGTTGAAATTGTGCCATGGCAGATGGTGGAATTTGAATTCAATAAAAAATATGTGGAATTAAGAGTCTACTGTTGACAATGAAACCATTGCCGATTGTTGGAAAACTTAACTGGTTCACTCATGTCCTTTAGGGAGGGAAATCTGCTGTCCTTACCTGGTCTGGCCGACATGTGACTCCAAAACCACAGCAATGTGGTTAACCCTCAACTGTCCTCTGAAATGGCCTGGCAAGCCAGTCAGTTGTTTCAATTGCTACAAAGTCTCAACAAAGAAATGAAACCGGATGGACCAACTAGCATTGATCTAGGCACCGGAAAAGACAACAGCAAAACAAGCAGCCCTATAAAATCCTCCTCACTAACATCTGGGGGCTACTGCCAAAATTGAGAGAGCTTTCTAACAGACTATCAAGCAAGCGCCTGATATAGTTATTCTCACGAATCAAACCTTTCAGATAATATTCCTAACACCACCATTATCATCCCTGGATATGTCCTGTCCCATCCAGACCCAGCAGAGGTGATGGCACAGTAGTATACAAATGGGAGGAGTTGCCCTGGAAGTCCTTTACATCGACTCCGGGCCCCATGAAGTCTCGTGGTTTCAGATTAAACCTCTTACTGGTTACGGTTCTCTTATGGCTGATCAATCGGTAATTCTCAATATTGAATGACACTTGGAGGGAGTACTGAGGGTCACAAGAGTGCAAAATGTACTCTGAATGGGGAATTTCAACGTCCATCACCAGTCATGGCTCGGCAGCAGCACTACTGATCAAGCTGGTTGGGTCCTAAAGGATATGACTGCTAGACTGGGTCTGCAGCAGATGGTGAAATAACCAACATCCTTGACCTCATCCTTACCAACCTGCTGGCTGCAGATGCATCTATCCATATTAGTACTGTAAGAGTGATCACCGCACAGTCCTTGTGGAGACGAAGTCCTGCCTTCACATTGAAAATAACTTCCATCCTGTTGTGTGACTTTGAACCAATCTAGCAACTCAAGACTGAGTATCCATAAGACGCTGTGGGCCATCAACAGTAATGGAACTATTCCAGTACAATCTGCAATCTTATGGCCCAATATATGCCCCATTCAACCATTACAAGAAGCCAAGGAGTCAATCCTGGTTCAATGGAGAGTAAGAAGTGTCACAACACCAGGTTAAAGTCCAACACGTTTATTTGACAGTAAACCCACAAGCTTTCAGGGTTTGCCCCTTCGTCAGGTGAGTGGAGAGCTCTGGTCTCAAATAGAGCATATAAAAAGCACACACGATTTATAGAATACTGATCACAATGTGAGTCTTTACAGCTAACCTGCAATTCAAGTCTTAAAGATACAGACAATATGAATAGAGATAGCATTAGGCACAGGTTAAAGAGATGTGTATTTTCTCCAGGCTGGATAATAACTGAGATGTTGCAAGGTCAGGCATGTCATGGGACTTACAGATAGTGCACTATGAACCCAAGATCCTGGTTGAGGCTGTCCTCATATATGCGGAGCATGACTATCGGTTTCTGCTCAGCAACTATGCGCTGTCGTGTGTCGTGAAGGCCACCTTGGAGAATGCTTAGAGGCCGAATGCCCGTGATCGCTGAAGTGTTCGCCAACAAGAAGGGAACAGTCTTGCCTGATGATTGTCGAGTGATGTTCATTCATCTGTTGTCATAGCATCTGCATGCAGATGCCAGGGTCACTCAGCTTCTGACCTCATTATAGTCTTGGTTCAAACAAAAGAGCTGAATTATAGAGGTGAGGTGAGAGTGACAGCCCTTGACATCAAGGCTGCATTCGACTGAGTGTGGTATCAAGAAGCCCTAGCGAAACTGGATTTAGTAGTATCAGAATATAGAATATAGAACACTACAGCACAAACAGGCCCTTTGGCCCACAAGTTGCGCCGATCATATCCATACCTACTAGACTATAGAACTGTGTGTAAATCCCAATCCCATTTAATCCCATGTGGTCATCCAGAAGTCTTTTAAAAGACCACCGAATTTGCCTCCACCACCACCGACAGCAGCCGATTCCATTCACTCACCACCCGTATCAGGAGGCAAACTCTCTGCTGGTTGGAATAATACATATGAAGATGGTTGTGGTTGTGGAAGGTCAGTCATTTCAGCTCTAGGACATCTCTGCAGGAGTGCCTTAGGGTAGTGTCCAAGGTACAACTATCTTCAGTTGCTTCATCAATTACCTGCTCTCCGTCATAAGGTCAGAAATGGGGATGTTCGCCAATGATTGCACAATGTTCAATGTGACTCCTCAGGTGCTGAAGCAATCCATGTCCAAATGCAACAAAATCTGACAATATTTGAGGGGATGTTAGGAGTAAGTTTTTCACTCAAAGGGTGGTGAGTGAATGGAATTGGCTGCCATCGGTGGTGGTAGAGGTGAACTCGCTGGGGTCTTTTAAAAGATTTCTGGATGAGTATATGGGAACTAATGGGATAGGGGGTTAAAGATAGGACTGTGGCTCGGTAGGAATAGAAGTGATCGGCGCAACTCGTGGACCAAAGGGCCTGTTTGTGCTGTTGTGTTCTATGTTCTAATAACCAGACTTGGGCTGACAAGTAACATTCACAATATACAAATGCCAGGCAATGATCATCACCAATAAGAGACATTCTAATCACCGCCCCTTGACATTCAATGATATGACGTCACTAAATCCCCCACTGTCAATATCCTTGGGGTTACCATTGACCAGAAACTCTTCTGGACTCACCACATAAACACAGTGGCTACAAGAGTAAGTCAGAGGCTAGAAATGCTGCAGTAGTAACTCACCTCCTGACTCCCCCGAGCTTATCCACCATCTACAAGGCACAAGTCAGGAGTGCGATGGAATACTCCCACTTGCCTGGAAGGGTGCGGCTCCAACAATGCTCAAGAAGCTTGACATCATCGGGAACAAAGCAGGATTGGCACCACATCTACAAATATTCAATCTCTCCACTGCCAATGATCAGTAGCAGCAGTATGTACTATCTACACAATGCATTGCAGCAATTCAGCAAAGATCCTTAGACAGCAGCACCTTCCAAATCCAGGACCACTTCCATTTAGAAAGACAAGGGCAACAGGTAAATGGTAATTACCATCACCTGCAAGTTCCCCTCCAAACCATCACCATCCTAACTTGGAAATATATCGCCATTCTTTCAAAATCATGGAATCCCCTCCCTAATGGCATTGTGGGTCTATCCATAAAACATGGACAGCAGCGATTCAAGGAGGAAGATCACCAGCACTTTTTCAAGGGCATGCAGGGATGGGCAATAAATGCTGGTCTAGCCAGCGACACCCATGTCCCATGAATGAATTAAAAAAAAATTCACTGTCAGGAATGCAAGATACATCCTCATAATTGCATGTCATTTGTTTTAATATAAATTTCTGAACTAAACCTTTAGTTATATCCTGCCTCCAGAATCCTCTGCTTTTCTGCTGCTTTCCATAAAGTGAATTAGAGAGTCGATTTAAACAAGGCCTTGACATTAAATTAATATATCTGGTGGGTGCATGCCATTCAATAGGCTTGGCACGAGTATTTATGACTTCATGATCAGTCTGTTGTGTGAGAGCCTCACAAGCAATGCTTTCTGCTTGAAGGAAGGTATATTGATGACTCTTGGAGAAAGGCAAAAGCAAAGAATCTTATCAGCTTATCAGGGGAAATCATGGAGCAGTTCTCAGGCCATATGCCCCATTATCTAAACTGAAAAAAATCACTTTGGAGGGGAAAACAAGCAAAAAAATTCTGGGTGTACAAAATGCAGGTATATTGTTGCCCAGGTTTTACCAGAAATCATTATTCATGTCAGTAAGTAAACACCAAACAAAATATGTATCATAGAACATAGAACATAGAACACTACAGCACAGAACAGGCCCTTCGGCCTTCGATGTTGCGCCGACCAATATAAAAAGCAATGCCCCTCCAAACTAAACATTCCCTTCTCTTCCATATACTTATCAACTAACCTCTTAAACGCCACCAAACTTGGCGCATCTACAACTGCTGCAGGCAGGGCATTCCACTCCCGAACCACCCTTGGGTAAAGAACCTACCTCTGATATCCATCCTATAACTATCACCCCTTAATTTAAAGCTGTGTCCCCTCGTGCTAGCTTTCTCCATCCTAGGAAAAAGGCTATCACTGTCCACCCTATCTAAACCTCTAATATGTATCCTATACATGCATTTTACAAAGAATGATATGATGCATTTACACGAGAAACAAAATAAAACATGCATCTTAAACTCAACAACACAAAATACCATTCCCTGTTGTTTATCTTCTCCCTGCCTTCAGTTAGGTTTTATCTAATAAATCAAATAATGATGAACTTGATGATGGAGTCTGAGTATCTGAAATCTGAAAAAAAAATCCAATATTCTACTCTATTATAGACACCAGACTTGGTGTTTTATAGTTCAACTGTCGAGTCTTAAAATAGGATTCAACCACATTTGGAAAGCACTAAATGTCAATGGTCTGCTCACCAGTACAGATCCAGCTTGTAAATTCACATTTCATTGGCACATCCAAGGTTATACCCATCTTAGTGTTGCTATGAATTTTTACTAGGATGATATAATACTTTGTTAACTTTTTCTAAAAGCTGTATTGAATAAATTTTCCCAAAGAATTAGGATAAATTGAATGCCTGATGAATGTCAAGGTCCATTCTGAAGTTTACTGGAAATTGTTTTCTGATGCTTTTTTTGAAGTGGTTCCAATGAAGTAGAGTTCCAATGGTTGACAATGACAAACATATATTCTCTGCAAGATAGGGATTATAAGCTATATCTTTTTGAGAGATGGTATGTAGGTACGTCTTTCCATCTCTCTTACATGCACATGCATGCACATACATTTGAGTTGATTTGATTTATTATTGTCATATGTATTTTGATACAGTGAAAAGTATTGCTTTTTGTGTGCTGCACAGACAAAACATACAATTCATAGAGTGTATGGCGGAAAGGAAAGGAGAGGGTGCAGGATATAGTGTTGCAGTTACAGTTAGATGTAGACAAAGATCAGCTTAATATCAAGTAAGTCCATTCAAAAGTCTGTAATCTCAGAGTGTAAGAGTGTATGTCCAGAGTGTGTAGTCTTTGATTATGCTGGCTCTTTTCCCAAGGCAGCAGGAAGTGTAGGCCGAGTCCATGAATGGGAGGCTAGTTTGCATGATGGACTGGGCTACATTCACAACCCTTTGAAGTTTCTTGCAGTCTTGGTCAGAGCAGAAGCCATACTAAGCTGTAATACATCTGAAAGGAACTTTTTATGGTATATCTGTAAAAATTGTTGAGAGTTGTAGCGATCACACCCCTTAATAAACATTGGTCAAAGAGTCATAGAGTCATAAAGATTTACAGCATGGAAACAGACTTGGCCTGACTTGTTCATGCTCTTTTTCTTACCATTAAACTAGTCCCAGTTGCCCATATTTGGGTGTAGAGGGATCCCTTATACCCATGTAACTGTCCATAGAATCATAGAGAGACTAAAGATTTTGCTTATACACATGTAATCTAAAAGCAATATTTGATTATTTTTATATTGGTTTGAAGGGATTTTATTCACATATATGCTTTTTAATTGTACACTTTGATAATGCAATGCTTCGGGGAAACATGTAGTTGTATGATAAAGTTTACTTTGAGGGAATATGGGGGGAATTAGAGAACAAAATTCTTCCAGCTTCACTAAGCACAAACCCAATAATGATTTTAAGCTATGACAGGGGTTGATGATGGTTTACATGTCACAGGAATAACATTGTATATTGTATATTGATGTATATATGGTATTTTGCTGTAACCCAGAGCTATTTGTCACCATATAAACTCAATAATTATTTACATTTGTTCAACCTTTGGAATGCTTCTCATTACACATTGGCCTGGATTTTACCAGCCTATAACAGCCAAGGTATCAGCATATGCCAACATTATGCCACTGAAATTAATGGCAACTTTTGAGAGTTTGCATGGTATAGCATAGGAATCAAGAAGTCGCTATCAGTGAGCCTAGGCTCTTCCACAGGATATGCTCTAAAACTTCACAAAAACGCTGTGTCTCTTGCAATCATGATTTGATGAAAACGTCCAGTTTTGCACTGTTTGTACACTGTAAGAAATCACTGTATCACTGTAAGAAAATTAGAAGAAGTTATACCTTGTTTTTTTAGAACCACATATGAACTTCATGATCAACGCTAACCATCCTTTCTAGTGTGGAAAACCAAGTCTGTATTTTTGAAGGTCAAATGTCTATTTATCTTGGTATTAAATTGAGATATATAAAAAAAATCTTATTTCATTATCTAAATATTTTAAACTAAAAGTGAGGGAGGAAAGCTAGGGAAGAAATTGCAGGTTCCCTAGCTGAGATATTTGAATCATTGATAGTTACAGGTGAGGTGCCTGAAGATTGGAGGGTGGCAAATATTGTGCCTTTGTTTAAGAAGGGCTGCAAGAAAAAGCCTGGGAACTACAGGCCAATGAGCTTCACATCTGTAGAAGGTAAGTTGTTAGAAAGTATTTTAAGAGACAGGATTTACCGGCATTTAGAGATGCAAGGACTGACTAAGGACAGTCAGCATTGCTTTGTAGTGGAAAATCATGTCTCACAAATTTGATTGAGTTTTTTGAAGGGGTAACCAAGAAGGTAGATGAGGGCAATGCACATGTTGACTTTAACAACGTATTTGACAAGGTACCACATGGTAGGTTATTGCATAAGGTTAAATATCACTGGATCCAGGGTGAGGTAGCCAAATGGTTTGATGATAGAAGATAGAGGTTGGTTGTAGAGGGTTATTTTTCAAACTGGAGGCCTGTGACCAGTGGTGTGCCTCAGGGATCAATGCTGGGTCCATTGTTATTTGTCATTTATATTAATGATTTGGATGAGGATTTAATAGGCATGGTTAATAAGTTGTAGGTGACACCAAGATTGGTGGCATAGTTGACAATAAAGAAGGTTATCTAGGATTGCAATGAGACCTTGATCAATTGGGCCAGTGGGCTAATGAATGGCAGATGGTGTTTAATTTAGATAAATATGAGATAATGCATTTTGATCGATCAAGCGAGGGCAGGACTTAATTAATGGTAGGGCATTGAGGAAAGTTATAGAACAAAGGGATTCAGGGGTACAGGTTTATATCTCCTTGAAAGTGGAGTCACAGGTGGACAGAACAAAGAACAAAGAACAAAAAAAAAAACAGCATGGGAAACAGGCCCTTTGGCCCAACGAACCCGTGTCACCACCCCGATGTTCCCACCTCTGATCCCTGGCTCTGTTTACAGATCTATGGATTAAAAACCAAATTTGAGACAATTTAGGGAGAATTTGTTTTGCCAATTAGCCTAAGAGCACATCTATGGGATGTGGGAGGAAACCGGAGCACCCGGAGAAAACCCACGCAAGCATGGGGAGAATGCGCAAACTCCCACAGACACAGACCCAAATCCATGTATCTGCACAGCACAGTGATAGTCACTGAGCTGTCGTGTTGCCCATCAAATGGTCCAGGTCAAGCATACACTAACGACATGAATCACTAGGATACTCTCGAAAAATCCAACAGCAGCCCTCTCACGACCCATCGCGTGTATGCCTCTTGTTAGACAACAAGGTGGACCAAAGCATCTGTAGGATAAAAACAAGTACATCAATATCATCATCTACTTACATACTTCCCAAGGACTCCCAAGGCTCATGATCCCTATTTTAAATCAGTTTTCTATACCCCTCCATTCCCATTCTGTTCATGTGCCCATCTAAGTATCTCTTAAATAACTCCAGAGTACCTGCCTCCACCACTTTACTTGGCAGCGCATTTCATACCCCCACCACCCTTTGTGTGAAAAAACTCCCGCTAGCATCCAAATTATACCTTACCCCCCCTCACCTTAAGCCCTGACCCCTCGTGCTATTCGAGTCCATCCTAGGAAAAAGCTTAACCCTGTTTTCTCTATCTATACCCCTCATAATCTTGTACACCTCTATTAGATCTCCTCTAAGTCTACATCTTTCTAAGGAAAACAGCCCCAATTTGCCTAATCTCTCCTCGTAACTCAGAGCTTCCATACCAGGCAGCATCCTGGTAAACCTCCTCTGCATTCTCTCCAGAGTCTCCACGTCCTTCCGGTAGTAAGGCGAACGGAACTGGACGCAGTATTCCAAATGAGGTCTAACCAACGTTTTATACAACTGCAATATTAAAGGCCAACTCTTGTACTCTATACCCCTTCCTACAAAGGCTAGCATACCATATGCTTTCTTCACAACCTTCTCCACCTGCTCTGCCACCTTCAGAGATTTGTGCACCTGCACCCCCAGGTCCCTCTGCATTTCTATACTCTTAATAGGTCTATCCTTTATCATATACCTCCTCCCTACATTCTTTCTCCCGAAATGCACCACCTCGCATTAATCAGGATTGAATTTCATCTGCCATCTATCTGCTACCAGTCTATCTATGTCCTGCTGTATTGCCTGACAATGCTCCTCACTATCTGCAAATCCAGCAAACTTGCTGATCACTCCACTTACTCCCTCTTCCAAGTCATTTATATATATTACAAATAGAAGAGGTCCCAGTACCGAGCCCTGCGGCACACCACTAGTGACCGACCTCCAGCTAGAAAAACACCCTTCCACTATTACTCTTTGTCTCCTATTACTAAGCCAGTTACTTATCCATCTAGCTACCTGTCCTTGTATCCCATGGTGAAGAAGACTTTCGACATGCTTGGTTTTATTGGTGAGAACACTGAATACTAGAGTTAGGATGTCTTGTTGAAATTGCACAAGACATTGCTAAGGCCACACTTGGAACACTGTGTACAGTTCTGGTTACCAAACTATAGAAAGGATTTACTAAATTAGGAAGAATGCAGAAAAGATTTACTAGGATGCTACCGGGACTTGATGGTTTGAGTTATAAGGAGAGGCTGGATAGACTAGGACTTTTTTCTCTGGAGTGAAGGAAGCTTAGGGGTGATCTTATAGAAGTCTATAAAATAATGAGGCACAGATAAGGTAGATAGGCTTTTCGTAATAGTGGGGGAATCTAAAACTAGAAGGCATAGGTTTAAGGTGAGAATAAACCTTATATATAAGGGTCCAGAAGGTCAATTTTTTTCTCACAGAGCGTAGTGAGTGTCTGGAACAAGCTGTCAGAGGTAGTAGAAGAGGTGGGTACAATTTTGTCTTTTAAAAAGCGTTTAGACAGTTTCGTGGGTAAGATAAGTACAGAGGGATATGGGCTAACCATGGCAATTGGAACTAGTTTAGGGGTTTAAAAAAAGGGTGGCATGGACAAGTTGGGCCGAAGGGCCTGTTTCCATGCTGTATACCTCTATGACTTTATGATTCTATGAAGAATGTTAAGTACTTTTAACTTCCTTGTTTGCTGTGTGAATATAATTAGTTGCCTATTGCTTGCTGATTTCACTGTTGATATTGACTTGGCATCTGATTTAAAGTACTTTTGGAAAAGGGGAAATTTCCCCCCAATGAAATTGCTCAATCTTTTTGGACAGTTTTCTTCAAGGTCACCTATGAGCACCCCATCTTCACCAAGGCCAAAAACTGCAAAAAAATTCCTGATGGTTATTGAAATAATGGAACTCCTAACCATTCCCTCAGCCTTCACTACGCAATGACCTTTCAGCAGATTTAGAAAATGTCAATGTTTTAATGTGAAGCCTAATCTCACAAACTTGGAAAAGGACTTTGAGATGAAAGGTGTTGCCAATGTTTTCCTCAAGACTGCGAATCATAATCATTTATCTTGTCTTAATAATCAATATACTTCTCAAACCCATTGTGGTAAAATGTCTTTTATTCCTCTCCAAACAGAGTTTATTGATTTAAGTAGGTTTATATTAACACAGCAATGAACTAACTGTGAAAATCCCCTAGTCACCACTCCCCATAACCTGTTTGGGCTTCAGCTATGAACTGAGGGGCAAGTACTGCCATAGATGGGCAATCACATTCAAGGGCTTTCTTTCAGACAACGAAAGACTTTATGGTTATTATAAACTCAGACCATCCCAAAGTGCTTTGTAGACAATGAAGTACTTTTGAAGAGTGGCCATTCTTGTAATGTATGGAGTGCAGTGGCCATTTTGCACACAATTAAGTTCCACATACAGGAATATGATAATAACCAGATGATAATGATGTTAGTCGAGGGATAAATATTGGTCAGGTTGGCAGATGGAAATCCTTTGCTGTTCCATTGCCGTGGGATCATTCCTATCTACTTGAAGTGGTAAACAGTTTAAAAGGCAACCCCTCTATCAGTACAGCTGTCCCTCAGTACTGCACTGGTTAGAGATGCAGGATGACATTTTGTAGTCGTTCTGTTTAAGTCAAGTAATGTGACTCATTGACATGGAAAAGTAGAGTCTTACTCGTTTTATATTATGACAAAAGGTTGATTGTACTGGCTTGAATTAAATGAGTGCAGTCTAAATGGCTGTTCTGTGTGTTCACTTCATTCTGAAATAAAGCAACTTATTGATTTACCACTGGCTACTAAAATTGTCTTTGGAGAAGTATATTTCCAAAGTAATGATTATTTGGTTCAGGATGCCAGAGATGCTTTGTTATAGGTTCCTAGTTAAATTATTGTACAAGTAGATGGAGAAGAATGTGGGACAACATTGATAAAAGATGCTCAGAATGGGAACAGGGGTGACCGACTCCATTAGATCTGAGAAGGGCACCACAGCAATGCTGATTTTGAATATATTTGTGCATATACTTGAGTCATGGAAGTGATTTCTTGGTGGAGGGAAGATGCATATGTTATGAATGTAACCCAGCACAAACTTGTTAAAAGCAAATGCTAAACATGGTCAAGTTATTTGATAAAGTAATGGAGAGGATTGATCAGAGTAGATGGCTGATATGCATGTGTGCGTCTATATGGGCCGAAATCTTATCACTGTTCACGCTGGTGAATTTTCTTATTCCGTTGCAATGAACAGAGGTTTGACTGGCCATCAAATTCTCCAACCTGTGTGGCGTGAATCGCAAGTAAGATTGCGCCCATGGACTTTCAAAAGATGTTTGATAAAGTGATTCATAGGGCTCTTTAGCACATGAAAATCCACCAGATTAAGAGGTCATGAGAGCCTGGGTACAAAATTGGTTGTGACAAAAAGCAGGCAATAATGTTGCATAATTTTTCAGACTGGAGTATATAGTTCCTTAAAAATCAATAGTAGGACTAGTGCTGGTTTCATAAGTATTAATTTAATATAATATTCAATGGGAATCAGGAGAAAAGCCTCCATTACTTAGAGTCATACTTAGTATCGAGAAAGATGGTTGTGATGGTTGGAGGTCATTCGGTTTAGTTCCAGGATATTACCGTAGGAGGTTTTCAGGGTAGTGCCTAGGTCCAACCATCTTTAGCTGCTTTATCAGTGACCTTCATTATATCATAATGTCAGAAGTGGGGATGTTCACTGATGATTGCACAATGTCCAAGCTTGGGCTGATAAATGACAAGTAACACTTTGCAATGTTCATCTCCAACTAGAGAGAATCCAACTAATATCCTTTTATTTTCAATGGCATTATCATTGCTGAATCCCTCACCATCAACATTCTGAAGTTACCATTGATGAGAAACTGAAATAAACCAGCAACATAAGCACTGAGCAAGTCAAAAACTAGGAAGCAAATAACTCAGCCCTGACTCCCCAGTGTCCCTCCACCATCTACAAGGCACAAGTCAGGAGTATGTTGGAATATCTTCCCTTGGCTGGATGAGTGCAGATCCAAAAGTACTTGAGAAGCTTGACACCATCCAGGGGAAAGTAGTCCTGTCCTGATACTCTTTCATCAACCATCATTCTCTTTGCCACCAATGAACAGTGGCAGCAGTATGTACCATCTTCAAGATACCCTGCAACAACTTACCAAAGCTGCTTTGACAGTGCCTTCCAAACCCGTGACCTCTATCCCTGAAAGGGCAAGAGCAGTACACACATGGGAACACCACCACCTGGAAGATCCCCTCCAAATCATTCATCTTCCTTAATTGGAAATATATCGCCACTCTTTCACCATTGTTGGATTAAATCCTGGAACTCCATTCCCCTCTAACAGCACTGTGGGTGACTACAGTTGTTCAAGAAGGCTGTTCTCACTACCATCTCAAGGGCAACTAAGAATAGGTCTAGCCAGTGATGCCCACATCTTGTAAGAGGTAAATGTTTGCAGTAGCAGGGACTTTAGTAACTAGAGGACACACATAAGGTAATGAGCAAATGAACCATGAAGAAAGGTTTATTTGCGTAGTGAGTTGTGACATAAAATGCACTGCTTGAAAGGGTTGTGGAAACATTTCAATAATAATGTTAAAAACAGAATTGACGAGGAGATAAAATATTACAGGGCAAAGTGAAAGAGGTTAATTGGATGGCTGTAGCAGAAATGCCAGCACAGGCACAATAGGCCAAGTCACTGCCTCCTGTGTTGTATCATTCTGTGAGTCTATAATTGCAAACTGTTCAGCTTTAGCTTTTGAAACAATCCAAATTTCTCAGTAAGTCATGTTTGTGTTTACGCCAGAATTTGCATTCTTTTCCATGAAATTTATCACCCTTTATGAATAAGTTATTTTTATCTAGCACTCATCAAAAGATCAAGTACTGGAACATTTGCACCAAACAATGTGTTTAAAAATGCCCTTTATTAAAATTTGTAACAAGTCCAACAATGCAGCATGAGTGATTAAACACTGAGCACCTCGTGATGTATTGTGTCCCTGTTTGGTTTGGGATAATTCTAAAACATTTCATGGAAATATTCCAATGGAATTTATTTTATTATTGTATATACATTTCTATTTTCCATTTCTCCATCTTTCTGGCTTCTTGATTTTATTGTTGATCTTTACATGTCCACCTTCAGATGGATGTGAAGGGAGAAGGCTGGTGCATACTGAAGACCCCATAATCTCTTCTTTAGCTATGAGAATGAAAAGGGTAGGGAGTGAACCTCTTGTGTTCATGAATAATAGATCTGTTTACTTTCTTTTCAAAACTGGAACAAGGCTGTTAATAATGCATCTGCCTTGATACTTTAACTGCTTTGTGATAAAAATGGGAGTACAATTTATTGTAATAGTGATGTTGATCCATCTAGTACATTTTAAATCAAAAATGCTAGGAAATCTCAGCGGGTCTTGCATCATCCATAGAGAGAGATACAGAGCTAATATTTTGAGTCCAATATGACTCTTAAGATCTCAAGTTTGGATTCTGATCATCCAGATCTTCCATTCACTGGATACTTGGAGACTGGACATACACCAGAAGGTTCATGTCGGACCCCTCGGAAGTTCTAATGTACTAATGTAGAAATTGCCAGGTAAGTTTGAACTTCAATTCCCCTACTTCTGCTGCAAAAGTCCCCAACTCTCAGTTAGAGTTGGGCAGTTTACATAATAACCTGGATAATCTCAGAGAAAATGTTAGACAGTATAACCCTAGATTACTCCTGGATAACCATATAACTAATCCCAAACACCACCTCCATTCAATCACACTAAAAAAACACTCCCTCCCCCATCTATATCCCCCCCATCATCCCTTGACCCTCCTGAACTGGCCCCATCACCCAACTGCCTCTAACTCCCAATTACCCCAAATCCCTCAATTTAACTCCCCCAATTTGTCTCCACACACCCCCGACCAACCTGACCTGACTAACCCCCACCATTTGAATGTCCCTGCCCTAAACTCCCAATTCTCAACTCTGACCTGACTATCCCCACTGTCCAAGGCCACATCACCCAAAGCCCTCCCCATGAATTCCTGACTCTCGCCCACCGAACATATCTGATTAGACCCCAAGTTGACAACTCCTCTTCATCCAACCCGACTACCCCCAAACCACTTGCCATCCTACCCACCTCCCCCCATCTACCCACCTCCCCCATCTTATCACTTGCCCTCTACCTCCTCAGCCATGCTACTCCCTGACTTACTTACCATCTCTCCATAATTTTTCAAAGAAGCTGTGAGACATTTAAACTCTTCCAGAATACAGCAGCTAATGTTGTAAAAAGGGACATGGCTTGTCTTCTCCTATGCCCCAATATGACAATGAAGTACTTTGAGGGATTGTACATTCAGCATTTCCAGAGAAGCCAAGATCAGAAGTCCTGGCCAAGAAATGCAGTTCTCTGGCATGATTTATACAAGGTACTGATGAGGCCGCAACTAGAGTAGTGTGTGTAATTTTGGTCCCCTTATTTGAGCAAAGGATGTATTGGCCTTGGAGGGAGTGCAGAGAAGGTTCACCAAGCTAATAATGGAGATAGCTTATGAGGAGAGATTGAGTAGATTGGGCCTGTACTCGTTGGAGTTTAGAAGGCTAAGGGGAGATCTTATAGAGACATATAAGATAATAAAGGGGCTAGACAGGGTAGAGGCAAACAGATTATTTCCACTTAGAAAGGAAACAAGAACTGAAGGGCACAGCCTCAAAATAAAGGGGAATCAATTTAGAACAGAGTTGAGGAAGAACTTCTCTCAGAGGGTGGTGAATCTTTGGAATTTTCTGCCCAGAGAAGCAGGGGAGGCTACCTTGTTAAATGTGTTTAAGTCACAAGTAGATAGATTTCTGATCAATAAGGGAATTAAGGGTTATGGGGAGCAGGCAAGTAAGTGGAACTGAACCACTTTCAGATCAGCCATGATCTTATTGAATGGCGGGGCAGGCTCGAGGGGTTAGATGGCCTCCTATTTCTTATGTTCTTATGTCTTTATGATTGGGAAAAGTACAAGCTGATGTTGATTGCCACTCTTCAAAAGATTTGGACTCATGACTCTACTTCTCTCTCCACAGATGCTGCCAGACCTGCTGAGTTTTCCAGCATTCTTTATTTTTATTTTGAATCTATTCCATCTACAACATCTTGCTGTAGGTTCAAAATAAAAACTGTATCATTGAAACAAACCAATTGGTAGATATCATTTCTATAACTTTGGCAAATTTTAAAGCATTTGAGCAACATTTTATTTATTCCCTGGATTTTTTTTGGTTCTTTTGTTAGTACATATTTTACACTTTAGCTCAATACTGGAATGAATGGAACCAGAGGCCTCTTGGGAAGTTATCAGTATTGTTCATTAAATACCTTCAGATGGTGTTGTGTTCCATGTTGGGACTGATGTGGCTAAACTGTTCTGGACAAAATATAACTCTTTCACTTATGCATTTGCATATGTCCAAGATGTGTTCTCTATATGCTATATTTGTCCATATTTGTGGACAAATAAAATCCATACTTGTGGGGACAGCACCATGTCAGTGGGCGGTGCCGCAACACAATGGTTGGTGCTGGCCCTGGATAGGACACTCTGTTGCAGAGTCAGTGCAAATCTGATGGGCCGAATGGCCTCCTTCTGCACTGTAGATATTCTACGGATTTCACCATGTTAAAAAATAATTAATAATTATTGACCTCTCATTTACAAGTAACAACTATAAGAATTATTAAGAACAGACTCACTCCACACAGTACATAGGTACATTTCAGCAAACACAGCTGAAAATTGTAACACACTAATTTAAATTTTACACTTCCTGACCACTCTTCCCACCTCCCCCCCGTCGCCACCTCCAATGCACCAGCAAAGATGCATGTTATTATCTTAAAAGGACTTTACTTCCTCCAGATCAATCAATGAAAAGAAGGAATTGTATGCAATACACTGTCTCACATTGCTTTGGAATGATGGCACAGCGGTTAGCATTACCATCTTGCAGTGCCAGGAATCTGAATTTATTTCTGGCTGATGGTCTGTGTGGAATTTGTACATTCTCCCTATGTTGGCATGGGTTTGCCCCAGGTTCCTCCCACAGTACAAAGATGTGCTGGTTAGGGGGATTAATGGGATAAATGTGTAAAGTTATGGCATAGGGCAGGGGTAAGATGCTCTGTCGGTGAGTCAGTGCAGATGGGCTGTGATTCCTGTGAAACAATCTGATGTGCATCATTATGAAATGGAAACCCACCCCAAGATGTGTGACAGACCAAACCACTTGAGCACACATATTCAATTGATAGGCGATTGATTCATTCACTGTCAATTGTGATTGTTGTTACAGTTCCAAAGTCCATTATCTCAAAGGTTTTATATTTTCAGAAAAAAAAACAAAGACTTCAGTGGTAGATTTCATAATCAAATGACACCCGTGAGCTTGAAAGTTATATCTTTGTCAGTGTTTGCTGAAATAATCACAGACATACCCGACTTGTTCACAACTTGTCCTTCATTATTGCCAAAGTTCACAAATGTCTGAAATTAGAGAATAAAAAGCAATCACAATTCTCAAACGTTTCACAGTTTGAGTACGTTAAACTGAGATAAATTTCTTAAAAACATAGAAAACAGAAACAGGAGTCGGTCATTTAGCCCTTCGAACCTGCTCTGCCATTCATCTTGATCATGGCTGATCATCAAATTCAATATTCTCATTCCCCTTTCCCCCCATATCTCTTGATCCCTTTAGCACCAAGACCTATATCCAATTTCTTCTTGAAATCACACAACGTTTTGGCCTCAACTACTTCTGTGGTAATGAATTCCACATGTTCATCACTCTCTGTGTGAAGAAATTGCTTTGATAGATTATTTAAGAATTGAAGTTGCAAATTGGCATCAGAAGTTATTAGTTAACTATCCTGTCACCAAAATCAGTAAATTGGTCCAATTTAATATAATATACTTTCTATTGATCCATCAGTGAGATAATAGGATGGCATCAATGTATTTCTTTTAATAATCCATGACTCAGAGAAGCCTAAACTTGTGACAACAGGAGAGTGACTGTCATCCTTTTTGAGTCATAATGCAAGACACTAAATAGTGAAGAGCTTTACCAGCAGATCAAGTAGTCATGGAGAATGTGAGTTGACATCTACCCTCACGCACAAGCATATGATTTTTAAAAATGCTTTGGTTTAGTTGGTGCTGACACATCACAAATTGAGTATTTGTAACTGTTGTTGACTGGGTAATATGCAGAACTCCAGGTGAATAATTCCCTCTGTCGGTGCTTCACAGCCTTAAGCATCTGAGCAACAGATCTGACTTCCACACTTACCCAGGAACTGGCAGCAAAACCACCAGCACATGAGGACAATGCTTGTCACAAATGCAAATCATGTTTCTTAATATAAATGCAACTTTCAAGGGTTTGGACCCCTTGTTAACCTCTCTCTAAAACCCAATGAGGTGTAAGTGAGCGGTATTAAAAACCGGCTTTCACAATTTTTAACTAACGGTGCTAAGTATACTGGCTCTCGATGCCTACATATATGTTGAGTAAAGTACTCAACTTTACTCAAAGTTGAGTAAACTTTTCATTGAGCAACGTTGCCTTAAGAAACTGTTTGGTTCATTATGTCTACTGAGCTTGGTTAATTTGTTCATCCTTACTTCGCAGAAGGCTACAGATTCAAACCCAACCCCAGGATTTGAATTCATATTGTAGCTGACATTTGAGTGCAGTGATATGGAGGGAGTACTGCATTGTCAGAGATATTGCCCATCCCAGGTGGGCAGAAATGAACCCATAACACTATTCAAAGAAGGGAAAGTGTTCTCTTGGTAATCTGGCTGATATTTAGCCAAATTCACTCAATCAGCCTCAGCAGTCATCTTGTTATTGTTTGGAAATTTTACTGTATGAAAATTCGTTGCTTTGTCTGCTTACATTATCAGCTCATGAAAGTGCAATGTAATAGCAAGTTATTTTTGAGTGTGCTGAGCTAAAGTTGAAATATTCCAGATAAATAATCATCTCTACTCGGTTTTAATGTGAACAAAATAGGACAGATCACAACTATAGGCTGAAATTTTCTGGCCCCTCCTGCAGCAAAATCTTCTGCTTCCATCAATGGCAACCCCTCACAGTGTGCTCCCTAGCAGTGGAGGGCGGGAGTATGCAAAACTCCATGGACATTGACGGAATACCAATGGTAGGCTTTCTCTGCCACTGGAAACTATGGCACAAGGAATAGCATGGGGAGGAGGCGCAGAAAATCTCATCCGATAACTTTTATTATCTTCATGATTTGTTATTTTCTTCTTTCAATGATGGAGCAACAATGATGACTAATGTCTATCTAGCACCTTTAGCATTAATAAGCTGGCTCAAGGCACTCCACAGGGAAAGCACATGAAGCAATATTCAGGAAGATGCCCAAAAGCTCGGTCAAAGAATAGGTTTGTGGAAGTATCTTAAAGGAAGAATGTGAGCTGAGAGTTGAAGAGGCTTAAGGAGGGGATGCTAAAGCTTAGATGCAGATTTGGGGATATACATGAGGCCTAAATCAGAGGAGTGCAGGCAATGCTGTGGATGGTGCTGCAAACAGATACCAGAGAGACCGGGGGGAGAGGGGAGATGATGAAGCCATGTGTTTTGAAAACAAGGAAGAGAATTTTAAAATCAAGAAGTTGCAGGAGCTAATGAAAGGCAGTGGGCAGAGGGTGATTGGAGAAAGGGACTTGATGCAGGTTAGGGCACAGCAGCAAAGTTTAGGATGGACTCAAAATTATAAAGAGTAGAATGTGGAAGACTAGCCACAGGGTATCATCAGTGTACATCAGATAAATCTAACTCTCTGCCTTTGGATAATGTCACTAAGGGGCATAAATGGACGAGAAATTGAAGGGGCAGAAGACAACATTATTTGTTTATTAGTGTCACAAGTAGGCTTACATTAACACTGCAATGAAGTTATTGTGAAAATCCCTAGTCACCACACTCTAGCATCTGTTTGGGTACACTGAGAGAGAATTCAGCATGGCCAATGCACCTAACCAATATGTCTTTTGGACTGTTGGAGGAAACCGGAGCATTTGGGGGAAACCCACGCAGACACAGGGACAATTTGCAGATTCCACACAGACATTGTCTCAAGCCAGGAATTGAACTTGGGTCCCAGGTGCTATGAGGCAGCAGTGTTAACAACTGTGCCATTGTGGATGCAGGAAGAGAACATGTCGTAAGTAATTGGTGGCAATTATATAAATAAGATAGAAACACAAAATACTGGAAACACTTCAGAATAAGTCATATCAACTCAAAATATTAACTCTCCCAATAGCATATTGATGTTATTTCATGGTTATTACAGGTTGCAAAGTTCCTGTATTACAAGCAATTTAACAAACATTACTTTGTAACTAGTCATCCACAAGAACATCAAGACATGTATAATAATACTCATTTTATAATGCCACTTACATTTTTGGTTCTCCACAGCATGTCCCTTTCAATTCCCTGATGATCAGAAAGCAGAGGTCAATTGATACAATATAAAATGTGAACAAGTGCTGTTGGTATACATGGCTGCAACTTTGAAATGTGAAACTTTTCTGCTCATTCATCACAATGAAAAGACTTAAACTTCCCTATGTCTTTTTGGCACCTGCTTGATTCAATGCACGTATTTCTATAGTGATTAGAATAGGGCAGCATGGCAGCACAGTGATTAGCACTGATACCTTACAGTCCCTTTCACCAATCACCCTCTGTCCACTGCCTTGCATTAGCTTCTGCAACTTCTTGGTTGGACTTTAATCTGGTGTTGTGAGAATTCTTACTGACCTTACAGCGTCAGGGATCCGGGTTCAATTCTGGCGTTGGACAACCATCTGTGTGGAGTTTGCACATTTTCCCCCTGTCTGTGTGAGTTTCCTCCGGATGCTCCAGTTTCATCCCTCACTCCAAATGTGTGTGGATTAGGTTAATTGGTCATGCTAAATTGCTCCCTAATGTCAGGGAGCTAGCAGGGTAAATATGTGTGGTTGTAGGGATAGGGCCTGGGTGGGATTGTTGTCAGTTAGGCACAATGTGCCAAATGGCCTCCTTCTGCACCGTATGAACTCTGTAGGCCCGATTCTTCCATCCCAGTGTGCACATTGTTTGGTGTGTTGGGTTGGGAGATACATGAGTCTCCCAACAGGAGACTCATTGGATTCTCACGTGCGTTCTCAACACATACCTATCTCCCACAGCCGGAGAACAGGCGCAGTCAGGACCATGCTGGCAACCAGCAGGAAAGCAGGTAAGTGAATTAACTCTATTTTTAATGTTAATTAAATGTCATTATCGGACCTGGCACAGAATTCTCCAGGCCTGAAAGCATCTCCCACTCTGCCAGAGGTATTTCACTCCAGCAGAGTTTAGAATAGCTCCCCACTTGCAAAGAACGAGTGAGACACCCTGCCAGAATAAAGGGGGAACAATTGGGGCCCCCCAGGAATTCAGGTGGCAAGCATGATGGTACCTCCTGGACATGGGCACTCAGGCAGTGCCAAAGGAAAAGTGCACATGCCTAGGGGGTACCTTGGCACTGCCCACCAGGCATGAGGCAATGAAAAAGGGATGGGGCCAAAGGGACAGGGCCAGCTGGGGCTGAGGGCCTGGTGGCAAGAGGGAGGGACAAAAGGTATGGGGCCAGCTGGGGGGAGGTGGGACCTACGAGGCAGCACCAAGGGGGCAGTGCCTATTGTGGGTGGGGCCAAGGAGGCGGTCTGTTGTGGGCAGGGCCAATGGGCACAGCCAGCGGGCGGCAGGGCTATGGGATTTCGGCAGGCATGGATGGTCCCACTGCCATTCTACAGATAAGATTAGTCGGGGCTGGAGGGTGGCTAATGATCGGGGAAGGCTGGAGTCTGGGGAGAGTGGTCTGCCGGGGGCTTTGCCTTCTCGGGGGGAGGTTTCAGCAGGGGAGGAAGTGATGTTCCAGGGACGAGGGGGTGATCATCACTGTGGGGAGGAGATGGGTGGGAGCTGGAGATTGTAGTGGTCTGGGACAAGCCCAGGGAGTCAGGGCTGGCCTGGGAATGCTTGTGCAGCCGCAGTCAGGCCATGAGGGTTGTGTAGGGGCAGCACAATGAAGGTACCGGGCTGGCCAGTGATCAAGCTGGGCAGCAAACTGCAGTCTGACAGTTCGGGGGCCTCTGCGCATACACAGAGTTTTGGAACTGTCAGACTCTGGCTTGACTCGGCCACAACACTCCGAGTTTTTAATGATATTCTGCATTGCAGAGAGTGTGGGAGATTTGAGTCTGAACTCGCGCTGAAAAAATAATCGTGAATTATACCATTTTTCTCGCCTTAGAATTTTTTTAGGAGTATTGGACCCCATGATTCTAACCCTAAGCCTGCATTTATTGGCTGAAAAATGGTAGAGAAGAGCAAGGGATGGTCAACTTATACGGCAAGAAAGGCCTGAATATGCCCAAAAACATGGATCATCTTATACATTGGATCAACTCTGAGAGCATTGCTATTTATCTTTATTTAAAAAGATTCAGAATAAATTATTTATTTTAGATGATTGATAATTTAAGCAAAAATCTCACTTCTCAAACAATAGGTAAGAAGGAAAGGCAAGTTGTTAATCAATCTAAAAATGCTTTACCATGGCAAATATTCATAAGTTCCGCCTCCCGACATATGAATACCTTTTTTCTGGATTGCGTTCCTGAGTATTAGTAACAATGTGTCTTGACTTTAAAAAAAATGTTTAAATGTTAATTATATTTTAAAAATCATTCATTTATTTTAAAAGTCCCTTATTTTCATTCTAATATAAATTCATTTTTACAATTAATATAAATATAAAATGCATTTCAGATATTTCATTTTCACAATACTGATCAGAATTGCAGTAACATATTCTGGCCAGCTGGGGTCAGTAGGAGACATCAATAGAGTTTTGAATGCTGTTGAAAAGTTAATGAAGTTTCAAACATAATTTGTGTTTCAGCGTGGCAAGTTTTGGCAAATCAGATTCAACATTGACCCATGCTTTCTTCAATTATTAAACCCTGTTGTGCTTAATAAACTTCATTCAGCACAAATTTGTAGAGTTATCATGGTTATCCCAGTAATCTAGAAGCCTGGACCAATGATTTTGGAGACACAGGTTCAAAACCTAGCTGGAGAATTTGAGTTCACTTAAATTAACCTGGAAGCAAAAGAAAGTGTGCTGTAATAGCAACTGCAAAGCCACCAGATTGTCATAAATAACTGGTTCATGAATGTTCTTTAGGAAACAGAATCTGCTTTTCTTACCTATATACAACTGCAATCCCACAGCAACATGGTTGACTTTGAACTACTCTTTGAAATAGCCTAGCAAACCACTTAGTGACACTCAGGAATACAGATCATCACTATCAACCTCAAAGGGAATGATACCCACATCTGTAAATACATTAAAATAAAGTAAGGCTTGATGCATTATAGCATCTGAACAGCAGTTTCCAATGTGTAAAAGAAAATGACATTATCCAGTAATGTCCTGAGTAAGGCTGTATAATGGCAGAAGGGCTGCACCATAAGGCCTTTTGTCCTGAATCCTGCCTTTGAGTGTCTCTTGGCTGCATCCTCTGACCCATGCCCTTATTCCATCCTTTGAGTATCTGCCTCCCTATAGTCTTCCACACTTTGTCTGCTTGTATCCCATTTTTGTACCACTTTCTATAGTTTTTTTATGATATGGAAATGCCGGTGTTGTACTGGGGTGAGCACAGTAAGAAGTCTCACAGCACCAGGTTAAAGTCCAACAATTTATTTAGTATCAAAATCTTACCCCATATCTCCACTTTGGAGAGTTTTGTTGTTCTGAATGCATCCAAATTGATCAGCTCAGTACGGCTATTGCAATACAAAGAAACATGTCTGCACTTTGGAGGGTTTAGCTCTTTTGATATCAAGATTCGCACTGTACATTTATTGTGCAGTTTTATTACTGCACATCCTACATCCATTCTGTAACTCACCTCATTCCAACCAGCAGACATCAGGTCCCTATAAGATCATTCAAATCAGGAAGAGCTTAAATAATAAAATTCTATCTGCTATGAAATATAAACAGGAACAAGAAAATAAATAGCAGAGTCAGGACTGAGACCTCATTTCAAGTAGAAGTGAGAACCCATTACTACTGCTTTTGGGGAAGTTAAAATGCTGCAGTTTGGACTAGAAAGAATAATACATTAGTAACAGCTCTTAACAGCTAAAAGAACTGTGAAAGAAAGCTCTTTTCGCTGCTTGCTTTCATTCTGAAATCTATAATCATTTTCTACCTAAATCACTGTTTTGTGGATGGAGCTTAAGAGTTAAATCAGAAAAGCTGGAAAGAGCTCAGCAACGTCACTGTTACAGTCAAACAGTAACCTGTGATCAGCTAAGACAAGTCCACTAATGATGTTGTAACTCAAAACTAAATTAACACAAACTTCCATAGTTTTTTAAAACTACAGATACCATTAAAAAGTGCAAAAGAGTAAAAAATAACACCAAAATTACCAGCACTTGATTGGAAGGCAGCAAGTATCCTGTCTATTAACATTTTTCTGACAATTCTGTCCATCAGAGCTTTATGCAAGGTCAGAAAATCATCCCCAATGTGTAGGGGTATGGGTCAGAGGCAGGGGAATGGCCCTAAGTAATAATGCTTGTATGATGAGTCAGTGCAGACTCGAGTGGCCGAATCTGTGATTTGCCTAGTCTCTTTGAGCTATCTCATTGCTTACTATCAATGGCTCCTGGATGACAGCATCACAAACCCCTGAAATTACTGCTGTTTGCATTCCAAAAGGATACGATCTATAATCTGGACACAATAAAAGAGAGTATCCTTTAAGCTGTGTCAGTATGTTAAGATCATACACAGTATGTGATCACATATTTTGTCACCATACTCCCAATTCTGAAGTCATTTGTAACTGATTCTGTGATGCCAATTGTCCACCTTCTCCCATCACCATCACCTCCCCTCCTTGGTTAACTAGCCAAGCCAAATAGACAGCTGGACTAGGCCTATTCACAATTGCAAAGGTCTTTCCCAGCTGAGTTCCAACACATCTTGCATTTAAATATAACTAAAAATCATGACACTAATCCAAATGTCATAAAGCCTCACCTATTTGTTGAAATAGGTTTTCATTTACTGTTTTGTCCAGATTTTGGCTGCAAATTGTGAATTCCTGAACGTTTTTGCAGAATTTTCATGCATGTTTCTTTTGGGAAGAGGTGGAAGAGCAAAGAACAGAATATGTAAAGGCTAGAGAAGGCCATAGGTCATTGTCCACCTGACTGCTGTCCTAGCACTGGTTACATGTTTCCCTTTCATGTACTTTATCTACTTTGACCCTTAAAAGATCAAGGCTGCTTGTCCCTACAATCTTCTCTGGTAAGTGATTCCAAACGCTCATCGCCCTCTCAGTAATTTAACACTTTCTACATGTTCCATTTCTTCAGCTTTTACTTATGCTGTCTCATTCCATCATATTGATCCAGATATTATCATTGTGGTTACTTCCAACATTTCGCTTCATTGTTTTCTTCTTCGCTGAATGCACTCTCAATTCTGTGGGCCTAACCTTAAATGCTTTGTACTTTTATCCCTTATAAGGAGCCCTTCCGTGCTTCTTTTCCAGCTCAACTATATCCTTCCTGTATTATGTGTTGTAGAACTGTACTCAGTATTCCAGGTCTGCCTGATCAAAGCTTTAGACAATCACTGATTAACCTTCTGCTATAAACATTACACCTTGTTCTCTATAAGTTTTTATACAACGTAATGGCCAAGTCCACTTTTGAGAGCATACTGAAATTGGCTTGAAAAATGTATCTATTTTGGCTCTCAAATGTCTTTTCTGATTTGCCTATTGGTATTTTCCCATTATTTCTGGAATCTCTCTGCTTATTTTGTATTCCCAATTCCAAATATACACTGGAAGCATGTTTTAATTTTCTGATTTTTTTGTAGAGGTCCTGAAATTGCACCTGGGATTGAGATTACTTGAAATAGGTTTATAAGATCTTTTTTGACCATATCAACTGGGGTGAGACAAATGTGGTCATCATTAAATGCTTAAGAATAGGACCATTCCCAATCTTAGCCCAAGAATCAACTATCTCAAAACTAAAGAGATGCTTTTCTGTTCCCGCATGTAAGATTTGTCCTACTTGTTCAGGTCTTGCTTGGTTATAGCACCCTTATGACTGTATTTACTCAGTGTGGTGCTGCCTGAAGGCATACCTTTCTCTCAGCTTTTGTACTTGTAGACTTACATTGGCTGTAAATCAAATCAATTCAAAACCATTTTTTCAAATCTCTCAACAACTGCATTAGCTTTTTTTGCCAGAGGATTAATGCGTTTTTTGGCAAATAAAAAGCAATTGTGTCCAGTTTCCATTGTAGCCTTTAAATACATTTTTTTGCTCAAACCCCATTTAGTTATAAGTTTTTTCTTCACCTCTTTCAAATCTCTCTGTGCTGTGGGAATGTATTCTGGCAAGTTTTTAAGCCTGGAGAAAGGCCAAAACTGTGTCAAGTTAAGTAAATACAGCCATAAAGTGTCATAACTAAATAGAAGATTACCATAGATATTTTCAGCCTGCCTGCCTCAGATGTCCATGCGTACCAGTCAAGTGCTGTTTTACGTGCAACGGTGAATGACTCTTTGATATTTTACATATCATCTGTTTAATAACTTAACATGAATTTATTTACTGTCCTGAGTTCGTCGACCACCTCTGTTTAGTTGCAAGTCAACATAGTTCATTTATAATGAGAAACATGCATTAACCACTGTGAGAGTGCTTTTTTAAAAAAAGATAGAGTATGTTCCAGCCATAAAGCACTATTTAATACAAAGACAATATTGGCAGCCCTCTTAAAGATAAGCCTGGTAAGGAAATTTGTTGCATGTGGATGGACCTATTCATTTTAATTGGATCATATAATGGAATAAATTAAGAACTGATATTCCTATCATTCGCAAGCATTCAAAGTTTTGATAAAAAGAGAATTGAAATGATGGCTCAGTTATCCTGTTGTACGTTTACCCTAAGATGTCTCTATGTAGAAGATAGTTCAACAGTTACAGCATCCCCATTTGCCAATACTTTAACAATTGAAACAAAGAACGATGTTACTTGTATGATGCCTTTAACATCAAAAATGTCCCAAGGCACTTCACAGAAAAAATGGGAGCTGAATCAAAGAAGAAAATAAGAGGGATGGTAGGTGGTTTTTTAAAAGGCTCTTTAAAGGAGGAAAGTGGAATGATGAGGTGAGGTGTTTTGGGAAAAAAATCCAGCATATAGAAAGGGGCCTTAGATACATTTTTAAATGCAAGAGGTTTAGAACTATGGGCGGGGTAAGTTTTTTACATTGACGGGTTGAAGTGTGGCATTCACTTCTATGGATTATGATAGAAGTTCAAAGATTTGATTGGACAGGAAAATGATGGAAATCAGATGAGGAGATGTAGGCAAAAGGTAACTAAATATGATTAGAACTGTTTGTACCTGTGGTGGATAGTTGTCAATAGGAATGTATAAGCCTCAGTTTATCACAGTAGTAAACCTGGATTAAAATATGTATATAGAGTGAAGGGATTTTGAGCATTATCATGTGTCCACAGCAGAAAGATGTTACATACGTAATTACAATTATTCAATTGAGTATTAAATTCTAAACTGTTCAATCAAGTGACTGAACTGAAATGCAGATGGTTCAGTATTAGTGCTATTTTTAATGGAACTCCATATGAAAAGGAAATAGATAGCAATCTTGTGTCATACTGAAATATGTAATTTCATTGAGCACAATGTAAAAAAAAAACGCCAATTAATGTGAAACTTTTCTCAATATCAATATCTTGGATCTTTCCTTTAGAGTTGGCAGTCCCCAAATTGTCGTGAAAATGTGTATTATCCATATCACAGCTATCAGTGATTAATCACAAACATCATTAACCCTCTCCTCAAAAATCCCATCCTTGATTCCTCTTACCCTTGCAAACTAGAGTCATTTAGAGTCCACCTTAATGAAAAAACACTGTCATGAGTTATTAGTGCCAGGGTTGCTTTAAGAGGGTAAAGGCAATCTTGGGGATATTCCTGCTGAACGTTGATGAATGTGAAGTGTAAGATCCAAACACTATTCTTTCATTATCTGGCTGTTGCCTCAACTGCTACTAACGTGTGAAGATTGAATACTACTTCCAAAGGCTTTATATGGAGTTCAGCTACTTATATGTATGATACACAAGCTTTACACCAATTACTGCTCCAATGGGTATGCAGAACTATGAATCTTACATGTAATTCCCTCTATAGGGTGTCAGTAGGTGCCATCCTTCCCATAAAATGCACCAACAGTGTGAGGGGTGGTCTTGAGGCACTGTAGTAGTATCCTGACCTCTCAGTCAGAAGTTAAGACTTCCAGGAGTCCTACTCTAGATCCTGATGGTCATGGAAGATGTGTCCATAATTTGGCCAAACAAGTTGATTATCAACCTGTAAATCCTTCAATATGCCTAATATGGTAAGAGCAGGAGAGTTTCCTGGTCAATCATTTTGCAGAAGGCAATGGCAGACCATTGAATACTTTGCCAATCAATCCAATGGAAGTCCATAGTCACACATGCTCTTTTTGGGCATGGGTATCTGAAGGAGGAAGGACAACAATTTTGTTTATTTCAAGGCAATTCCACCTCACCTCCCTCAATTGTTTACAGCAATCTGTCCTTAATCCAAAATAGTACTGATTTAGTCCAATCCACCTTTACTTCAAAATTCAGCAACATAGAATACACATCTAAAAGCATATGAGATTGTAAAGTCTCAAATCAGATTAGTCACACTTGATTTTATTCTGGCTGAAAGACTCACAGAATATGTCTTTCCACAGCAATAAGAAAGAAACAAAAACGAAATTCATGTATTCTAATGATTATTTCTTTCAAAATATCAATAAATTGCTTCTACCATTATAATGGGAATAGAGCATTAATGTACATACATCACCAGACTGTCAGAAGTTATCATCCCCAGGTGAATGCCATACCAGTCTCCTTTAAATGAATGTAATAAATTGCCTATTATAAAAAATGAAACTGATGTTGAAAAACCAATGGATTTTCTTTATGGCACAAGAATAATTTCTGCCTAATTGAAAGTGCTCCCTTGGCTGATCCAGTCAATTATTGTGCTTCATGGATAACTGTGTTTGAATATCTAACATACCTACTACAGCTGGAAAAGGGGACATAGATTGTTCAAGGATACATTTGGCAATTTAAATTCCAATTTCCTGACACTGGGAGTACTTCTTATGAGATGAAAGTATTCAAGACAGATTTATGATTGTCTGCAATGGTCATGGACAGTTTCCGTTCTTTTTCCATTCACAATAAATACACCTAGGAGCCCAGGCGATGATTGTTGGAAGCTGCAAAGAATTTATGTACTTAAGAAAATACTGCAAATATGAATGTAATGCATTGCCACATGTGCTGAAGATTAATGAATATTTTTTCTCCCAATTAGGATTAATTTTTTTCCCAAATGGAACTGAATGCATTTTGGCAGCACTCATTGTGTCACGAAAATCATTTTATTGCCAAATAGCCTTGATTAATTTCTGTTCTTAATCAAATTTTCAATAGTTCATTATGAAGAGGCACATTCAATAACACCATGTTAGCATGTGAAAATCCATTCTTTTCATTTTGAACTTCAGTTCTGAAAAGAGAGTCAGATTTCACTCAAATGTTAACTCTTGTCTGTCCCCCATAGAACCATAAAACATTAAGCACAGAAACAGACTTTTTGACCCTTCTTGGCTGTGCTGAACCATTTTTCTGCAGGTGCCACTGACCTGCATTGGACCATATCCCTCTCATCCATGTATCTATCCAAGTTTTTCTTAAATGTTAAAAGTGAGCCCACATTTACTACTTCATCTGGCAGCTCATTCCACACTCCCACCACTCTCTGTGTGAAGAAGCTCCCCCCTAATATTCCCTTTAAACTTTTCCCCCTTCACCCTTCATCCATGTCCTCTAATTTTTTTCTCCCCTAGCCTCTGTGGAAAAAGCCTGCTTGCATTCACTCTATCTATACCCATCATAATTTTATACACCTCTATCAAATCTCCCCTCATTCTTTGCTCTAGGGAATAAGTTCTAACTTATTCAACCTTTCTCTGGAACTCAAGTAACCTTTCTCAAGTCTTGGTAACATCCTTGTAAACCTTCTCTGTACTCTTTTGACCTTATTAATATCCTTCCTGTAATTAGGTAACCAAAATTGCACACAATACTCTAAAATCGGCCTTACCAATGTCGTATACAACCTCACCATAACGTTCCAACTCTTATCCTTAATACTTCGATTTATAAAGGCCAATGTACCAAAAGCACTCTTTACAATCCTATCTACCTGTGATGCCACTTTTAGGGAATTATGTATCTGTATTCCCAGATCCCTCTGTTCTATTGCACTCTTCAGTGTCCTACTATTTACCTTGTATGTTCTACCTTAGTTTGTCCTTCCAAAGTGCAATACCTCACACTTATCTGCATTAAACTCCATCTGCCATTTTTTCAGCCCATTTTTTTAGCTGGCCCAAATCCCTCTGCAAGCTTTGAAAACCTTCCTCATTGTTCACTACACCTCCAACCTTTGTATCATCAGCAAATTTGCTGATTCAATTTACCACATTATCATCCAGATCATTGATATAGATGACAACCAACAATGGACCCAGCACTGATCCCTGTGGCACACCACTAGTCACAGGCCTCCACTCAGAGAAGCAATCCTCCGCTATCACTCGCTGGCTTCTTCCATTGAGCCAATTCTAATCCAATTTACTACCTCTCCATGTATACCCACCTGCGACTTACTCTGTAACTATGCCCTCTTATCCTAGACTGTTCTAGAAGGGGGAAACATTTGGTTAACATTTTCTTTATCAATCCATTTGAGTATTTTATATATCTTAATTAAATCCCCTCCCATTCTTCTGAACTCCAGCATGTACAAGCCTAAGCTACTCAACCGCTTCTCATACAACAACCCCTTCAAACCTGGAATCAATCTGGTGATTCGCTTCTGAACTATGTCCAGTGCCACAACATCCTTCCTCAAAGAAAATAAACAAAACTGAACACAATACTCCAAGTGTGGTCTCACCAATACCTTATAAAATTGTAACAAACTTCTCTACTTTTATACTCTAGATCCTTTGCAATGACTGCTAAGATTCCACTTGCCTGAGATTCATGCGCAAGGGCACCCTTTGAATCTGTTTCCCATTTAAATAGTAATTTGCCCTTTTATTTTCCAAATGGATAACCTCGTATGTACCCACATTGCCAGATTCTGGCCCATTCCTCTAGCCTGCCAATATTCATTGGTAAGCTTTTTATCTCCTCATCACAGCTTATTTTCTCACCTATTTTTGTGTCATCAGCAAATTTCTCTGTATTATACTCTATCTCTGCTTGTAGATCATTGATATAGGTTGTAAATAGTTGTGATCCAAGAACTGAACCCCATTAGTTACAGATCACCACCCAGAGAAAGATCCAATTTTCCCAACCCTCTGCTTTTTATCAGCTAGCCAATCCTCAATCCAAGCCATTACTCTACCCCCTAGCACTTTGGGATCTAACCTTCAGGATCAGTCTCTTGTGTGGCATCTTCATAAATTCTTTATAATGGCATAAATCATAGTGACAAATTACCCTCGTAACACGTACAGGATTGAAATTCATCTGCATGCATATGTTGTACAGCCTGATCAAATAGACAAGAATTTTGTGTTTGCTAATTTTATAATTTGATATGCCTGGCGACATTATTCAGACAATGATTTAAGTAACATGCCTTTAAAGTGCGGAAAGAAATACTAGCAATTTGATCTTAGAATTTCAAGGATTAAAATTATGGTCCAAACATATTCGCTTTTACGAGAATTTACAGGAATACAGGAATCAACAGAATTTATGTAAACACTGCTCTTTATATTGTGGTCAATTTACGTGACTTTGCACATGGGAAAGAGACCATTTTCAGCAATATTGGATCTGAGAAAAACTAACTTAGGACAGGCTTGGTTATTTAAGATTTACAACATCTTTAATGTTTGTTGAAATATTGTATTACGTTGTTCTGTTATTTGAAAAGGATGATTAAAATTATTTCCAAATAAAAGTTGTAAAAATATGATAGAACAAAATGTAAGCTGTTTTCAATAAAACAATGAAATAGTTCTTTAATCATATTCAGCATGAGCACATCCTTTGTATATCTGTAAGTTTGTTACGTTAAGTTTGTTCTTCAAAGCTATCTAACAGTTACATGATAAAAGAGAAATTTGGCACCGTAATACTAGCTGTAGGTATTTGCATAACCCTTTCATCTCTGAGGTCATGAAAGTTTTCAAGGTTGTTCAGAAATCAGAAGCATGATTTTCTTCAACTTTTTTTATTTGTTAATAGAATGTAAGCGTTACTTGACAGGGCCAGTATTTATTGCTTGTCCCTAACTGCCCTCCATTTCAGAGGACATTTGAGAAACAATCAAGTTGCTGTGGATCTGGAGTCACATTTAGGCTAGACTTGGTAATCAGACATAAGTGAACCAGATTTTTTTAAACAACAATCAACAGTTAATTAATTAAAATAAAATTAAATAAAAATGTGCAAGTAATGTCCAAGATGTGGATATATGTGAAGAAGATTATGATCCCAGATAACAATATCTGCAGTTAATATTTGCATCTTAAGGAACTTCGGCTCAAAATTGTGAGCCAAGGACCAAAGTGCAGACATTGCAAAGCATCAGGGAAGAGGAAAGTTGCTTGGACACTTTGATCTAAAACACAGTCACACCTGTTAGTTAATAGTCAGGGAAGGAAAATGTTACAGCATATCAGTCAGGTCAGAGGATTCTAGAATGTAGTGCTAGAGGAGCTTCAGCCTTTGCCATTATCCAAGAGATACAACATCCTTGCTGCTTATCTGGATAAAGGATGGTCTGCAAGGTAGATGAGCAAATGAACCAAAGCATTAGGGTACAGATACCATTCAAATCAAGGATTTGTAGTGGAATGTAACAACGATGAGGGATTGGATAGTTAAGGGATTAGCTACAGTTCTCTGCAGCCACCACTGGGAGCCTTGATGATTGCGTTGCTTGCCTGGTTTGAAGGTCAAGGACATTCTTTGCAGCTGGAGAAGTTGTCATGGTCTACATTGGAACCAATAACATGGATACTACTAGTAATGAGGTTCTATTGAGAGGATTTGAGGATGTAGAATGAAAATTAAAACACAAACCCTCACCAGTAATAACCTCTGGATTGTTACCCAAACCATTCACAAATTGACATAGAGAACGGATTAGAAGATTTAATGTTTGGCTTGAGGACTGGAGTTTTGATCCATGGAGCTCTAGAGTTGATTTGAGAAAGAGGAAACTGTTCCATAGGAATGGGCTGCACTTAAACCTGATTGAGCCCAATGTCCTGGTGAATCAAATAACAAGGCCAAGTGGATAAAGCTTCAAACTAATGAAGTGAAAATGGTATGTTTGGGAGTATTCAAAGAAGGATAAATTCAAAAGGAATAAGAGAAATGTCAAGGCCATAGAGCAAGGTAAAAACAAACAGCGTGGATTAAGAGGGGGACAGAGAGTCTATCAAAGCTAATGGGCTAATATTGACTAGGGTGGCTTGAGAAAAATATAGAAAAATGTTAAAGCTAAAGACACTACACCTGAAAGAGTGAAGCATTAACAGCAAAGTAGATGAATTAGCAGTGCTTAAATAAATGAGTTTATTTAATGCAATCTCAATGGAGATTGCAGAACAACGTTTAGGGATGAAAAATTCAGAACTTAGAAGAGATAGATAATATGGAATAGAAGGAGGATTAGCCCTGACAGTAAAGAGTGGGATAAAACAATAAGAAAGAAAGGATTATTGTTCAGAAGTTCAAGATATGGAATCAGTTTGGGTAAAACTAAGAAACAAGGAACAGAAGACATTGATGAGCATATTTTGTAGTCCTCCTAACAATGGTTACAACATCAGACAAATATAAATTTGAAGATTAGAGCATGTACAATAAAGAAAATACAGCAATAATGGAGGATTTAAAATTTTGTGTACAGTGGTCAACCTAAATATGCAATAATAGTACGAAGGACTAGTTCATGGAATTTCTCCAAGGTAGTTTTCTAGATTAGCATATTAATAAGCCAATAAGAGAATAGACTATTTTGGATCTAATATTTCTCAATAAGACATGACTAATTAGTAGCTTTGTGTTAAAAATACATAAAGAGTGATCACATTCTGATTGGATTTTACATTGAGTTTGAGTGATTTAGCCAAGTTAGAAAGTAGAGCTTTAAATCTGAACAAAGCAAACCACCTTGATATGAGGCATGAGTTGGTTAAGATAAATTCAGAGGTAGATTAAAAGTTTTGACAATGTATAAACAATCAGAAACATTTAAAAAATTTATAAATATTTCACAATAAATATACATTACGTTGAAAAAATGGGAGGATTGGTCAACTCTGACTAACAAGGGAAGTTAAAGATAGTTGTAGGTTAAAAGAAGAGATTTATAATGCTGACCACGAGAATACTAAATCTGAAAGTTGGGAGAATTTTAGAATGCAGCAAAGGGTGGCCAAGAAATTCACAAAGAAGGGGAAAATCATATTTGAAAGCAAATGTGAAAAAGACATAAAACAGATGATAAAAGTTTTGGTATGTATAAAGGAAGATGTTAGCAAATGTAAACGTGGTTCCTTAGGGATAGTGACAAGAGAGATTATAACACGGAATAAGGAAATGGCAGACAATCAACAAATACCTTTTTAAAAATCTGCCTTCAAAATGTAGAAGGTGCAGGAAACATTCAGGATATAATGGGGGAACCAAGGGTCCAATGAGAAGAAGGAACATAAAGAAATTAGAATTAGTATCAAAATAGTGCTGGTGAAATTAATGGGCCTAAGGATTAACAAATCCCTGAGGCCTGATAGCTTACATTCAAGGTTTTAAACAAAGGTGGCTACAGTGATAGTGGATGCACTATATTTCAAGTTTCCTTAACTTTTTGAGTTGACTCTGTGGACTGGAACCTAGCAGACATAATCTCAGAAGGAGGGATTGAACCATAGGGAGATGAGCAGTCACTGAGGCAGTCTGAGTCAAAATGGCTTTTGAGAGAATTCAGGGATTAGATCTTTGAGTCTTGGTGAGATCACATTTTAGAATAAAGGTCAGCCACTTAGGACTGAGATGAGGAGAAACTTCTTCATTGAAAATGGAGTTAATCTTTGAAATTTCCTAATACTGAGAGTTTTGGGTGTTGACTTGTTGAGTATATTCAAGACAGCAATCTACAGTTTTTTAGCTACTGCAGGAATCAAGGTAAATAGGGGTAGTGTAGAAAGGCAGAGCTGAGGTAGCAAGATCAGTCACGATCCTATTTAATGGCCAATTGATATTCCTAATACTTTTGTTCTTATCTTTTTGTGTCTTCTGCGGAGCTGAGTCTCCACAATTTCAAAACAGTTATATAGCCTACAAATGTATGCTGAAAAATTATAGTTAAATAATTGGGCAACAGCAATGCAAGATTAATGTGCTTTGAATATATAAAATTGAAGGAAGTACTTGCCAATTTGTGGTGTAGTCACTATACACGAATATGCGTGCCACAGTCAAGTTCATATGCTAATGCCAGTAAAGAGCTTCAAGAGGAGGTCAATCAGCATTCCTGTGGTACGGTTGTGGCAGATAGTTTGTAAGGCATCTTGACATCCTCTAGGCCAGAAATTCCATGGTACCTTGTGATTTGCGTGATCAACATGATTAAAACCTTGTGAGGTTTCATTTTTATGCAGAGTAAATAACCAGAAAGAGGAAACAAAGGAGAACTCTGAAATTAACAGTTGTCTCAGTCTAAATCACTGAATGCAAATACTGAGAGAGACAGTTTCTGATATAATTACTGGTAAATTCACAAGGGTATTTATGACTTTTTATCTTTCCTTTGCCATCTCTTGCAGATATTCTGTGGTCATGACATATTTTTAAAAGTGACATGAGAAGTATTTTAGAAGCGGAAGGGGAGAACAGAATGTTTTTTTTCTAAAAATTGGGATACACGCCATTGCAAATCTATTGCATCCTTTCTTCCACAGATTTCTTCTAGTCTCTAACAGTTCCGTAACTTAGAATTATTAAAGGCCAAAAACACTTCTTGACATTTGGAGGCATTGCCATCTCTGAATGCCCCACTATCAATATTTTGGGGGTTACCATTGATCTGAAACTGAACAAGACTAACCAAATAAAGTCTGTGGCTATCAAGGCAGATCAAAGACTAGGAATCCTGTGGTGCATACCTCACCTCTTAACTCCCAAAGTCTATCCACCATTTACAAGGCACAAATCGCCTGGATAAGTGCAGCTCCAACAACACTCAAGAACCTTGAGACCATCCAGGACAAAGCAACCACTTGATTGCTACCCCTTCAACAAACATTCAATACTTCCATCACTGATGAAAAGTGGCAGCTGTATGTCCCATCTCCAAGATTCACAGTACAAATTCAACAAAGTTCCTTAGGTAACATTTTCCAACCCACAACCACTACCATCTAGAACAGCGGTCTCCAAACTATGGACTGCAGGCCACCCCTGGCCTGCAGTGGGCTACACCTGGCTCACAGCCAGCAGGGTGGGATGGGATTCCCACTGCCAAAAACATTCCATGTCTGGAACACCGCCGCTGACTCAGGATCCTGACGCGGAGTCAGAAGCCACAGGCCAGACATTTGCTGCCGCTCTGCGCGGTGTCACATGGACCCATGGGAATTCCTACCCTCTTTACTAACTATTGTCCGATCAGAGCTGCTGTCCTGTGACTGATTAAATGAATCAGCAATTGAGACATCTACTATCCAATTGTCGCTCTGCATTGACTGAGTGACAGCAGCTTCATCCAATCCATAAGCTCCATCTGTCTGAAATGAGCAAGAACAATGACAATTTAGACCAATTCACTTATGGAAAGAGAAAAGAAAAGTGGACAGTTAGGGCTGTCTATTTAATGAAGAATGGGGTGTAAAGTACTTCTTTGCAGAAGCAGGTGATAAAGCCTTGTGTGCCATATTCAACAAAACTGTTGCAGTTTTGAAGGAGTACAATGTACGTTAGCACTATGAGACCAAACATGAACCACATTCTTCCCAATTCACAGGAACACAGCATTCGGAAAAATTTGAATCAATGCAACGAAGGTTGCTTTCCCAACAAGCTTTTTTTTCCACAGAAGGTAACTGAAAATGAAGCAGTTACAAACTAGTTTATGTGTTGGCTAAAAGAGGAAAGCCATTCACCGATGGAGATCTAATCAAGCAGTGTATAATGGAAGCAGTGGAAGAGTTATGCCCAGAAAAAGCAAATCTGTTCAAAATCATCAGTCTTGCACACAATATTGTTCCTTGTAGAATTGAAGATAAAAGAAACAATAAATTTCATCAAATTGCAGACACAACAAGAGATTTTTAGTTATATTCTTTTGCACTTGATGAATCAACTGATGTATGTGACACATCACAACTCCTAGTATTCATCTGTGGCATCCACAGTGACTTTAATGTGACACAAGAATTAACATCAGTGTATAGCATGCACAACACAGTAACTGGAGAAAACATCTTCAAAGAATTACAAAAAAATGATATTAGAATATAACCTGGAGTGGAATAAACGGCAATGCATGACAATTGATGAAGGAAAGAACATGTCTGGGCTGAAGAAAGTTTTGGCTGGACAAATCACAAAAGCATGTGAGGTTGGTGGATTCCCATGTTTCTGCATTGCATTATCCATCAATAAGCATTGTGCGGAAAACATGTGAATATGTGGATATGTTTCAATAGTGAATTTCATTCGATCTCACGGGCTTAATCGTCGCCAGTTTCGTGGTTTTCTGAAATAAACTGATTCTGAGTTCGGTGACTTGCCTTAATTTACAGCAGTTCGATGATTTAGTTGTGGAAAGGTTCTATCACTGTTCTTTCAGCTCAGAGAGGAAATTGATTCCTTTCTCACAGAGAAGAATCAACCCGAAAACACTTCTATCAAACACTGACTGGCTTTAGAAATTGGCATTTTTTGTAGATGTGACAGACCGTATAAATCATTTGAATCTGGAGTAGCAAGGTGAAACAAATTTGATTTATAATCTATTCACGCATGTCAAGGCATTCAGGGTAAAACTGATGCTATTTTAAGGACAGCTGAAAGTTCATAACTTGGTTCATTTTCCATGTTGTGAAAAATTTCATGAAGAAAGTGAAGCAGAATTTCTTTCTTCATTTGCAACAGAAATCATTAAGGACTTGCAAAAACAATTTCAGGAATAATTTTCTGATCTTGATGGGAACTGTTTCAAAAACTCAAAATCTTGATGGAAACTGTTTCAAAATCCATTTGACTGCAATGTTGAAACACTCCCAAGTCAGTTTCAAATGGAAATTATTGATCTCCAATCAGATGACATGCTGATAGAAAAGTACAAAGAAGGAAATCTGATCCAATTTTATAAATCTTTGCAGCCTGGGCAGTTTCCAAATTTGAAGCAATTTGCTTTTGGATTTGTACAAGTTTTTGGTACACCATATCTGTGTGAACAAACATTTTCAGGAATGAAGTTTGTCAAGTCCAAATATCAAGCAAATTTATCTGATGAGTGTTTGAAGTCCATTCTAATAATTGGCTTCTCAAGCTTGAAACCTTAGTTCAGCAATATTTTGAAATTAAAAAAGCAGTTCCATCATTCCCATTAATCTTGTGCAAAACTTCATGATTTGTTGATTACAATGGAAAACTCCAATTGCCAGAATTGTGTAGAAAGCTGCAGGCTGAATTTATTTTTGTTCGACCTTCGTTAATGGCTCAAGTTTATTTTGAATTTCTTTGCTTTGTTTTACTGAAGTTCTTTCTTGGGGCATGTTTATTTTTCTTATTGTATGCCACAAAATTGAGCAAATCTCATTTCAAGTAAATATTTGTAAAATTTCAGTATATAAGAATAATTAAAAAATGAATAGCCTGCTTTTCTCATCTGCAGTTAAGTAACTGATTATTTTGTCAGAACATTTGCTAATGTTTGACATTTTTGTTCATTATATATCATTTCTCAGTGTAAACACAACATTGTTTCTTTGTAATTGTCACATTTCTCTTTTGTTCTGAATCATATCGTGCCAATTACAAAGATGCTCCAAATAAAACTTACTCATTTATTTAAATTTTATTCATTCATTTATAAAAATAATATTTTTTCTTTGTCCCCTGAAAATGTATAAAATATACAATGTTGCCCTTGTACTGAAAAGTTTGGAGACCCCTGATCTAGAAGGACAAGAGCAGCAAATACCTGGGAGTACCATTTCCTTGAGGTTCCTCTCCAAGTCACTCAGCATCCTGATTTGGAACTACATTGCTGTTCCTTCACTGTCACTGGGTCAAAGTCCTGAAATTCCACCCCACCCCTGCCAATAGCACTATGAGGGTATCCATACTTCAAGGACTGCAGTGCTTTAAGAAGGCAGCTCATCCCCATCTTGTCAAGGATAGCTTGGGATGTGCAACAAATGCTGGCTCACATCCTGTCAATGAATTAAAAAATGTTTTATCTTAAAGAATATTCACAATAATAATTAAAGGGAAAAATAAAAACAACCATGTTTACTTCAGAATGAGTAGCTGGAATATCAAAAGGCTGCTTTATAAGAAGTGAGGAAGTATATTACTAAGGCAGTATTTGTGGTTCATTGAGAAACATAAATGCCATCTTAATTAGCCTTTACAAGAGAACCTGGAGGACTCTTTGTTCATAAATTAGCTATCAGGTTAAAACTACTTTATAACTTCATTTTCTGACATCAGGCAATATATCTGAAATGTGCCAATTCACCTGATGTATTGGTTGGGAACAGTTTATGTCCTGATGATCTGATCTGTGATATTTTATTAGTTTATGTCAGAATATTGAAAGTGCAGGTGGACACAAGGCAAATGCTATTGTTGCTGCAACCTAAAATTGGCTTAAAGAGAGCAAAAATCAGGACTTGACATCTCTGGATATGATTTTCAGACAGAATAGGGAGGGCAATAAAGAAGATGACGGTGTAGCATTGTTGGATAAGCCATATTGTTTGAGCTTAGAAATAAAACAAGGGGCAGCCACACTTCCAGGACCCCCAAATAGTGAGAGGGAGTTAGAAGAGCAAGTATGTAAATAGGTTCCTGAGAGCAAAAACAATAGACAGTAATCGTTAGGGATTTAAACTATTTTAACATCAGTTGGGATATAGTCGTAACTCAAGAAAACTCAATGTGGCAAGTAGCGTACTATAGGATTTATTAATTGAGAAGAACTATGCACACCGAGGATTTAATAGCACACTATACAGGTCAACTACCAATATACCTTGACTCCAACTTCAGACTTCATTTTTTTTTGGAGCCTTCTCTGCAGGATGTAATGATGGAACAGTATAAAATGCTGGTTAGGCCACAGTTGGATTTTTATGTACAATCCTCGTAATCACATTTCAGGAAGGACATATTTGCTCTGATGAAAGTGCAGAAGAGATTTATAAAAATGTTGCCAGGGCTTGACAACTGAGGAGGCTAAGGGGTGAACTAGTTAAAGTGTACAAAATTATGAGAGGCCTAGACAAGGTAGGCAAGAAAGACTTTTCTTCCCCTTTCCGATGGTCAGTTACTAAGGGAAAAAGATTTAAGGTGTTTGGTAGAATAGTTAGAGGGGATATGAGGAAAGACTTTTTCTCCCAGAGGGTGGTGGGTGTCTGGAATGTGCTGCCTAAGTTGGTGGTTGAATCTGAAATACTCCGTTCATCCAATTTGTAAGTCATTTTTCCATAAAACTTTGTTTCTTAAAATTGTATCATTTTTATGGGTATTGTATTTGATGGCCATGAATGACATAAAAATGAAAAATCCACATGGTCCACTTTTTCTTCTTACCATAGACAATTTGCCTGGGATCTTTTCATCTCTGAGAGGAAGATCTAGAAAACTTTTCCTTGTACCTTGAAGGTAACCACAAGAAACTCCAGAATGTACATCATGTAGTTCTCATGTTTTTCACAAATTATTACAAATCCTATGTTTCCACGACAACTAATCCATTGAGTTTTGATGAAAAAAAAACTTTATAAACTTCTGTCTCCTTCTACTTAATATGAATTATTTGATCTTTCATTTTATTTTGTCGTGAATGTATTCAGCATATAGAATTACTCAACGGGGTAGAGTCTCAGTTGAAATTTGTCAATTTTATACTTATATTTTCTGGTCGTTTTCTCTTGGTCCAAATTCATTCTGTATTATGTTCTTTTTTGGATGAAAGAAGCTCAGTACTGCATTAGCTTCCTCAGAAAGTTTATCCAATGTTTTGCCAAAAAGCAGAAAATACTGGAAACACCCAACTGATTAACCAATATCTGTCACTAGGGAAAGAGTTAACACTTCAGTTCGATGAACTGTTGTGCCATTCAGGATAGAAATATCTCAGATTCAATCCTCAGTCCGTGCTGACTTAATTGATTTCAACTGGGATGGCAGACTTGGTGGCTTCTAAACAGCTCAGCTGGGCAAAGAAAATTATCCAGGAAACTATTTCAGATCATTATCCAATAATTCTGAGAATTATCCAGGAATCTATTTCTGATCATTATCCAACATTATTGTGGTAAAGGGTGTCAGTGAGATCCAGATTGGTCTTGATGCCTCCTGCAGTGAAAAGCTGGATAGCACTCACTGTCAAGGTATGAATAAAGGTCATCTTGAGCAAAAAGCAGAGGGTGTCCAGTGCCGGTTGATTCAAACCCAGCAAGGATCCATGCCTTCAAGATAGGAGAGAGTGGGGAAAACAAATTCAGTTCTTTCCCTTGTGGGGGAGGACATCATATTGCATTTGTGTTTGAGCACTTGACAGGAAATGGAAAATATGTCCTGATTCATAGTTGACTACTGAATGCCATGCATACCAATCAATCCAGACTCAGTTTTCATTAAGTTATTTGACACCCTTTTACTTTTGAATCTGCAAATCCACTAGTTCAAAGATGCTGCCAAGGCTTTTTAATGGGTTTGGGTCACGTTGGATTTTTCCCAATCACAGCAAAAGAAAACAAAAATTGGTAACCAGATGTTTAAAATGTTGCTGTTCTTATTCACTGTGTAATTAAATATCGGACGTTATATAATAATGATGATTACACAGCTAATGTATGAATAATTGAAATAAACGTTAGTTAAAAACAAACATAAGTGAGATTTATCTGGTCGAGTAGCATTGATTCAAATAATTTAACTTCAATTTTTTGATATTAAATGTTATTTATATTGTTTAATTGAAATTGCTCAACAAAGATTTTGATTCGATTTGCTTTGGCTTATTATTGCCACACGCATTGGTATACAGTGAAAAGTATTGTTTCTTGCATGCTATATAGAGACAAAGTTCATAGGGAAGGACTGGGTGCAGAATGTACTGTTACAGTGTGGGTGCAAAGATGGTTTGGCCATGCTAAATTGCCCCTTAATTTCAGGGGATTAGTAGGGTGAATACAGGGAGTCACAAGATAGGGTCTGAGTGGAGATTGTTGTTGTGCAGCCCCTTCAGCCCTGTGGGGCTTCTTTAATTCTATGATTCTAAATAAACCTTTGATGAAAAATCTCAGATTTTATGGATTTTTGAACTGGGTTCATATGTTGGCAGATTCTGTGAAGAATATATCTTGTTCTTCAAAGAATGCTGTGGGATGAGTTAGGATCCTCGGCCAGATCCTGGGACATGGAGGGGGAGATCCTGGTAGGGACCAATAATAGCTTATTTCAAGTCAATGAAGTTGAGAGTCGAGGTACCTGATTTTGGAATAAAACAACAAAATTCCACAAGTTTTGAACAAATAAAAATTAACTTTATTTTAGAGGTTCAGAATGATGAAACAATTTGCAGATATATTTTAAACTCTAACATTCAGGATAAGTATAAGGTACGCATGAATTAATAGGCACACTTAGTCATGCACACCATACTCCAAAGTAAATGACAGATGCAACCAAGGTCCATGGATTTCTCAAAATTACCCAAATGTTAATCTCACTGAGAATCAACCAATCTCACTGAAACTTTTTCATATGAGGGTTTCTAATGTTCATGTTTGTAGATCCTGCCTTGGATTTCTCTCCAAAAGTCACTCTGACTTGGAAGACTTTACCAACAGCCCAATTCACAGGGTTTCAATCTCGTCTTCTGAGTTCCTTCTTCCTGGATTTTTGAGTCTACACTTCAGTCAGCACTATCTTGCAAGCTCACTTTCAGATACATGGCCATGTCCATCAGAATGCCACTGCCATAAAGATTTAGCTTTGCCCCAGTGGCCCACAGTATGGAGTCAGCCTGCTAATAGAATTTCTTTCTTTAATTCAGAGCCTATTTATTCTTTCCCTTCCTTTAATTCACCTAATAGACCTATTCCTGCCCCTGTGTATATGACACTTCTGGTTTGCAGACTGCCTCAAGCTGACTGCCTCAGGAAGAGTTGTTTACTGATCCTTGATCTATCAAAACACTCCCAGAGGGTTCCACCCTTGTTACTAGGCAGGAACTAATGTAACAAGCATCGGAACATCCTGTACCTTACAAGTTACAACTTCCAGTCTGCTATTTTAGCACCCAGGGACTTCATAACAGATATTTTATAACCACATGGGAAGGCAGATGGGATTTAGTTTCTCATCCAAACGATTGTATTCCACTGGAGAATCAGCCAATATTTTTGGGCTTAAGCTCTGAAGTGAATCTTTAAACCACAACCTTCTCCTTCAGAGATGAGAGTACCATCATTATGCAATGTCTAACACCTATGAAAATGTCATAACTGATGCCTTGGACCACTGTTCTGCGTGTGTTCTTTACTTATTAACCCATACACACTTCAGCCTTTCAAACAGGATGTGAGTCATTAGCTCAGGTAGTAGATATATTGAAAGAACAGATTATTTGTTGCATATACAACTCATATATGTTGCTGTTATTAGTCCAAGGACCTTTTTTTCATTCTTTCACAGATTGTGAGCATAACTGGTTTGGCCAGCATTTATTGCCCATCTCTAATTGCCCTTGAGGAGATGGATGGATTCTCTCTTGTTAGAGATGGTCATTACCTGGCACTCATGTAATTTGCCATTTATCAGCCAGATCAACGAACAACCACAATCCTGACTTTGTGATGGAGGGAGGGTTATTGATGAAGCAGTTGAAGAGGGTTGAGTCTAAGAATCTAGCCTGAGGGACTCCTGCGGTGATGTCCTGGGACTGAGATGATTGACCTCCAACCAGTAGAATTACCTTCTGCTAGGTATGACTCCAAACATTGGAGAACTCCCCCCCACCTCCATTGTTCTACTCATGGAAGATACTGATCAAAGCCTTTTATACCAAAGTGATACTGGCATGTTTAATAGGGAAATTTTTGCATAACTATGTAATGAAATCTTTCACATTGTCCAAATATGGTAATATATGTCATATGTTTGGATCTTAGAGAATTAATTACAGAAAATGTGATAGTCCGACTGAACTGAAATTCTGACTTCACACTCAAGGCAGGTAATGAATAGCATGTTGTAAATTTGAAGCCAAGTTTGACAAGATCTTTAGGTTATTCAGCATATTCAGAAAATCATGCACTCTCAAATTTCTAATATGAATGGACAAGGCTTTCGAATAAAAACATAACTAAAAAACAAAATCCCTGTTCTTTTTTAACAGTTACACAATCCAGCACAAATACTGTTTCCTAACTTTAACTGTCTAATGTCATGTATTCCTAAAACAACTGAAAGTTGCCACATAGTTAAAGTGTGCTTATAGATAAGAAAGAAATGTGATAGCCAGTAGTTAAAAAAAACTTTATAGAATGAAAAACATGTTTACAATGTTCAGTGTTTGTTTTAAGATGCAGTGGGTATTTCTCTTCATCTGCACTTACCACTGGCAGCTTCTCTCAAATGGAGAAGACCTTTTGCCTTGATACAGCCCTAGGGCATTGTGTTGAAGTATAACAAGAGTTACCAAACCAGAAATTTCCATTGAATACACATGAGTGTCATGTGGCGTTCTCACTATATTTGCATTTGAAGATACATTCTCTGCATGAATAGAGATACACAGGCCCAACAATAAGGCAAATTTGTCTGGATATACCTTTCTTGTTGATATGGGGCCAATAGTGTAATCTTTTATACTCAGGTTATTGCTGTGCATTGGTGCTGGCTCCCCATGTTCTGTCAATATCTGATATAACTTGTCAATTTAAAAGGATTTTGGGTCAAGTGGAGCCAATATACCCATTAAGTGTCAGGCAAAATTAAGGCTCTAAATTGAGGGAATTTCCTGTAATCCTTGAGTAACAGTGTTTGTCCTATGTGCCCATATACATATTATGAGGTTGAGATGCCAGTGTTGGACTGGGATGGGCACAGCAATAAGTCTCACAACATCAGGTTAAAGTTCAACAGGTTATGTGGAATATAAGCTTTCGGAGCACTGCTCCTTCATCAGGTGAGTCACTCATCTGATGGATTGGTGCTCTGAAAGCTCATGATTCCAAATAAACCTATTGGACTATTTTACATATATATATATCTTCCTTCAGTTAAATATTTTTTCTTGTTTTAGTTTTTCGTTTTGCAGGTTACTATTTCATTTCTATCTTGCCAGAGTTCCACAAAAGAAGCAATTTTTTTTTAATGACCCTCACAACAACTTCTTAAAGCTGCATTGCACATCAACAAACTGAATAGCATTTGTGTACTAGTCTGAGAGAAACAAGAGATATCTCTTGGGCATGCCTTTAGAGAAAAGATCCGATGGATATTCAGACAAGAGCATTTTTGCTTTATTAGAAAAATTGTGACCTTTGTTGGATCTCCACACATGCAAACTGGGCCAGACTGTTTCATGTGAACATGTATAAAGGTGCCTAGATAAAATTGAATTTCTTGATAAAGGCCAAAGCAGGACTATATATGCTCTGTGGTTGGAAACTTGGGGCAACCACGATTTGATGAGTAATAATGGTCATTACACCTGCATTGAACTGTTGTTTTACAGAGTCCTTCAAAGCAATCATGGAAGTTTTCTGCATTGCCACCATACCATCAATGTACACTTGCATCCCACATCCTTTTGACTTAGTGCTTGCTGCTGCTTCGATCAATAATTTCCTTTTAAGAAGTAGCTAGAGAAATGAAGAAGAATGCTATTTATACATCATGAAACATTGTTTCATTGATTGTATTGATATCTTCCTCTATCCATGGATGTTCTTCTACATGGTAATAGAACGTGTTACCCCTCAATGATTGTGCAGTTAGTCTGTAGCCGTGGAAAACAAATACAACATTCGCCTTCATAAAATCTTTTATCTTTAAAAGTCATAGGGCCTTATTTTGTCATTTTGATTCTAAGTGCTGGGCAGACTTGAAACGGGGAGTGTTTCAAATCTGATTTTTAGACTCGTTCTCAGGTCTTCCCAAACACACTCGGTCTGAAAAAAAAATCAGCGATTCTTAATTATGCTGCAGAAGTCTGTGAGCAGGGCTTAATGCACGTAAAACCCTGCAGCTCTGATTGATGCAGTATATTGCGCATGTGCAGAAAAGAATGATAAAATGCGGCTCACCTACCACAACACTCCTGGGGCGGCTAATATATCCTCCTGATCCCCACGGACAATGGGGATCAGGAGGATAAGATACTGATCTCTTATGCCCCCATCGCATGCCACCCAGGCTGATCATGGGTCCCTTCCCTCTTTCCACCCCACCCCTAGGGATATCAGGCAGAATGGCAGTGGAGTCCCCTTTCCACCCAAACATCTCAATCAGAGTAACAGCGGACCCCCATTTCCGCCCCCCCCCCCCCCCCCCCCACCCACTGATCTCAACCAGTGTGGCAGCAGACTCCCCCTCCTCCTCAGATCTCAAGCAGAGAGATGCCAGACCTCCCGCCGCCCACCACCAATCTCAGGCAGAGAGCTGTCGGACCCTCGGCATTTACCTCCTCACTAACTGGAGTGCCCGAATCTTATTTTTTGCGGGGGTGCATGTCTGTTTCTGTTTTGTGTTGATTCTGAATGAGGAAACATAGTGTTAAAAGGGGAAGTGCTGGTAAAGTTGAGCACGCAGTCCATTAAGTCAATTTAAATGCATGTGAATGCATTTAAATGTTTGTTAAGCCTGTTTTGGGCACAGTCCCAATCACAGCCATTTTCGGACCTTGGTAAGGGGGAATCTGGCAGGTGCGGATCGCACTACTCACCTCAAGCCCGACTTTACCGAGTTTTCATGCCAGAAAACAGGTGCGACTTAATGATAAAATCAGGCCCATAATATCATAATTGTCAAAGAGTTATCAAGTTAATTGTGGGATGAGTGAAATACACATTGCAGATATAACTATAACAATACAGCAAAACTCAAGGACAAGACTTGAGTAAAAGTAAATTACAGTACATGCTTAGCTCAATGCCATTCTTTTCATTTTTGAGCAGCCACTAAAATGCTTGAGTCAGGTAAGTGTTACAGTGTAGCCCAGAATGTGGTGTGTATCAGTAATGATACAAAAAAGGCACCAATCACTTATAAAGAATCATGCAAATATACAGCAGGTTCATTTATTAATTTCAGGTTTGTTTGTTAATATGAACATATCTACATAGATAGAAAGCTTGGAATAAGAGCTGTGTATCTGTGTTGTGCTCCAGCCTGAAGTGATCATATTAACGCACTTCCCTTAAGTTGATGGCATGCTACTATCTTGGAAGGCATATCACAGCGGACAAAGCCTCAGAAACTATTGTGGTTTGTAGTGTTCTGTACAGGAGAAGAAAGACATCAGGAATGACCAAGGATGGGCTAAGTCATGAGCTACAACACTCAGCTGCACAACCAACAGCCCACTCAGCAAGTAAGACTAAATCTTTAATTAAGTGTCAGTATGAAAGTTATTTCCCTATTTCCAGCATGTAGCCACATAATGCATTATTTGTACAGCGTCCATCCATATATTAAGATTCATGAAGGACACATTGTTTCTCCAGAACTGCCTTAATCTATCTCAGATAAATAGAACACATTGCAATATTGGTTCGCCTTCACAGAGGAGGTAGGAAGGTGGATGGCAGCTAGTGTCTATGTCTGCATTTAAGCATAGAAATAACCCAGCACTTCCTTTAATTAAGTGATAATTGTTAGTGACTGCCAATCAATATCTGCTACTTAAAAGATGAACAAATACAAATATGAACATGGAGTGTCGTTCCTTCAGGTTGTGAATTAGAGTGATAGAATCTTAGAAGTTTATAGTGTGGAAACAGATCCTTCAGCTAAACTTGTCCATCCTGCCCTTTTTTTAAAAACAACCTGAGCTAATCCCAATTGCCCACATTTGGCCCATATCCCTCTAGACCCATCGTACCTATCTAACTATCTAAATACTTTTTAAAAGATAAAATTATACTCTAGCAGCTTGTTCCAGATACTACCACCCTCTGTGTGAAAAAAATTGCCCCTCTGGATACTGTTGTGTCTCTCCTCTCACCTTAAACCTATGCCCTCTGGTTTTAAACTCCCCTACCTTTGGGAAAATTGACTATTTAGCTGATCTGTGCCCTTCATTACTTTATAGATCTCTATAAGATCACCCCTCAGCCCCACATGCTCCAGAGAAAGAAGTCCCACTCTATCCAGCCTCTTCTTATAATTCAATCCAACAAGTCCTGGTAGCATCCTAATAAATCTTTTCTGCACTCTTTCTAGTTTAACAACATCCTTACTATAATAGGGTGACCAGAATTGCACACGGTATTCCAAATGTGGCTTCCAAATGTCTTGTACAACTTCAACAACTCCTGTATTCAATGTTCTGACTAATGAAACCAAGTATGCCAAATGCCTTCTTCACCAATCTGTCCATCTGTGACTCCACTTTCAAGGAGAAATGAACATGTGCCCCTAGATCTCGTTGTTCTGTAATTCTCTCCAATGCCTTATCATTAACTGAATAAATCCTGTCTTGATTCAATCTACCAAAATGCATCACCTCGCATTTGTCTAACTTAATCTCCATTGATTCAATTGATTAAATTAAACTCAATTGATTCGGACAAATGTCACAAAGTCAATTTTGTTCCTTACTGTTTGTTTCTCTCTTAATTTAGCCTTTTTCTTTCTTTCTGTTCCTTTTCCTTTGCATTCACCTGCTACAATTTTCATGAAATTATGGTGATATCCTCTTTATCCAGGAATTTAACTCCATTGCTGCATACTTCAAAGGTGTCTCGTTCCACTATCAATACCCTATAGCTTGGGTAGTACACAAATAAAATACCTAAGAAAATGTACAGTTGAGAGGAATGAGAAGCTGTGGAACAGACAGATGATGGTCACACGCCTTTGCAGCCTGTTTATTTCCCAATGCTTGAATCTCATTGGTGATGGAGATTCACTGTTTGCCCCATTCTTCTCAACATGTCCTCTTGCCCTCACTGGGCCATTATTCACACCCTCCCAACAACCTGGTGGGCAAACTGTTTAAAACCTAGTTTAACAACAGAACATGTGGCAGAAAAATCTAACCAAGTGAGTTCAAATCTCACCATAGTTAGCTGTGAAAATGACCTCAGTACCTCTTTTAAATTATAATGAAATGTCCACCAAAACATTAAACAAAACACCACTGGATCTCTCAGGAAGAAGACCTGCCATCCCTATTCCAGTCCCATATTGTGAACTCTTAACACCTATATTAAATAGATACAGTTTTGTCAAGAAATAATTTAAAAGGGTAAGAACCTTACTAAAACAGTGCAGTGCTGGGCATATATGCACTGAATGTTCCCAGAAACAGAGAACAAAATTTGAAAATCTTCTGTCTAGGTGGCTCCCTGACATTACCCTGTTTCCAAGAGATCTGACTGGGTGCAGAGTATGACCAGTATCATCCCTCTGTCCAGTAGCGCTGGTATCTAATTAGGCTCAATTATATGATAACTAGTGACACTGTTTGGATCTTCCTGACAGTTGACAGGCCGCCTACTGTGGTCAAAGTTCAGTTGACTGGAGATGGCCACCTGGCGACACGGCCATCGATATCTCTGTTAAATCCTCTCCGCTCCCTCTGCTAGAGCCATGGGCATCAGTGAGTCATAGCTACTCTGGCAGGTTACGTGCCTACACCTGTAAAGTGGTTATCTCTCTACAAAATATGGTCACACTTATTTCTTACAACTTACAATTCTTCACCATCTATTTTGAGATGCCTTTGTATTCAACTATCTATTACATCAGTGCTCACCTCTCCTAGTGGATCTGCCCGTCAAATATTGCTGTGGCCCCAACAAGATAGCCTCCTGGTTCCCTGGTCCGCCTGCAGCTATTAATTGGACAAAAATACCTGCAGTAGAATCATGACTGAAGTCCTGCCATGGCTACTTCTGAGTTACCAATCAATTGGGATCACAAACAAACATAGAAAATGCAGTCCTTCGTGGAATTTTGGATTCTCCAAAGATACTTTGACATCAAATTGTTACAATGTTGCCATCTTCCCCTCTCTTGTCTGTAAGCACTGCCTCTCCTTGGGTGTCATCTCCTGTTATAAGCAGAACCGAAAGTGCTGGGTGTAATAAATTGTGTTCTGCCAAAGTGTCCGGGACAATGAGAAATACGTATTTGAAATGAGAAATACATATTTGAATATGTAGCTGCATGAAAACTTGCGCTGGCGTGTTACCTTCTATTTCATTGTTGAGCCATTTCATGTCCATGTAAGCAGCCCCGTGTTATGGGAACGTGGTAAAGTAAAGCAGGAGAAAATTAGCCAGTATATTTACAAAGAAAAATGCAGTTGGCAAAGATCCCTGCTTCCTGCCTTTGTGTTAGTGCATTAAGTTTACAATAAGGAGCAATAAAAAAAGACTTTGACAAGCAAATCTTTTAAGAGGCTTTCACATGCATGCTCTGTTACCTTAGCAATCATGGATACTGTAACATTTGACCCAAAGGTATGACTGCGTTGGCTTCTTCTGTCTTCTCTGGCCAAGGTGCCATGGCATTACTCGTTATTGTGGGAATGGCCGTCCTGCCAACTGTGGCTATCCTTCACTACAGCATTCTTGTGCAAGCAAATATGTCAAGACAAGCACATGAAAATATTGTGCTTTCTTTGTGCATAGCATGGTAATGAAAAATCAAAGTGAAAAATGACATAACTTGTGTATTATATATTACAGTGTGTGGAATAACACAAATCAAATGCCTTTACAATGCATCATGGATTGCAATATTTCATGATGATGTAGCATCTTAACATTAGCCAGAATCATTTGCTTCAGTAGAGCAAAGCAGACTGATCTATAGACCTTCCACTCCCTAGTTGGCTTCCATACAAAATAATTTTCTACATGTTTTCCTCTGCTGGCTTCAAACAATGTAGTGAAAGTGTTCCACATCCTGTTGCCAACTTGTTTGGTGTGTGTCCTTTGTACATGTAAACATTATTGTTGCTGTCCTTAAGACAACAATTTAACTTCAAAAGAGAATTTGTAGCTGTAGCAATTGTATTCCTTGTTGTATGACATTCACACCAGGAGTTGACATTGTTTGTTAAACTAAAATTCCATTGCTTCAGATCCTTCCCCACAAGTAACCCTAAACAAGATACAATGCAGCAAAGCATCCTGTATAGACCATTTTACATCAGTGAAACTGCTCCAAGAAGTCATAGATAAACTTATGCTCAGTAGTTTATGTTTATAGTAAGATTTACACAAATTTCTATGAACTATCACCTGTCAAACTATATTGGAAAACCACATGAGCAACAACTTGACATTGAATCTCCATCAATACCAAATCCAGTTCCATGCCTTACTCGAAGCAGAGTTCTATGTTGTAACAAAACCAGCGCTTTTGAGAAAAGAAGAATAGCAGGCATAATTGAGAATCAAATGCAATGTGAAACTGATTAACTCTGAAAAATTTAGGAAAGAATATTTTCATTTAACAATCAACTTGATTTGAATTAACAAATGTAACACCTACCAGGGTTTAAGATCATGATTTCCTCTGAGTGTCACACAAAATGATACACCTCCCCATTTGATTACTTTTATTACTATGAACACAAAGCAAATAATTCTCAATATTAGGAGTATAGCTTTCCACTTGTTTATGGGGCCAAAACTTATTTAAGTGGACATGTGCCCAAATTAAAATCATATGAAATCATGCAAGTAAATGTCGGACATGTGTCTCAATACAATAATCAGCAGTGTGCCTGTCAACAATTAATCAGCCAGTAAAGGCAATTAAAAGGGCAATAGATTGGAATTTTACTTTTTCCGTGCAATTTTTAGGTTGAGAACTGGCAACATGGGCAGGCGGCCATTACATTTTACTCATCCAGGATAAAAGGAAACTGGAGCATTGGTTTCCAGTGAATTATGTGGAGTTTAGACGAGAGTTTGTTGGTGCTTTAGCCTTGAGATTTCAGGCCTTTTCCTCCGTTTGCTTCTGAAGTATTTGCTTTGCTAGTTTTCCTTTGAGGACTCTTGTTTTGGCAATTCTGTGCTAGCATTTCTGCTTATTGCAGCCTTCAGTGTGCAGGGCAGCGCCATCTGAATTTCAGCAGATGGGGATTGTATACTTCACTGGGTGCACCTCTTCAGAGGGACAGAAGGGAGAGGAGGTCAGGTGTTTGCAGGCAGCATTACAGGAAGAAGTGTGCGAGATGAGACACAGGATATGCAGGGCCTGCAGGGAGAACAAGAAGGACAACAATACAGAAGACACCACTATCCTCCTGCCAGAGCATACAGGCACCAATGCAGCTACCTCAACATGTCTGAGGTCCAGTGCTGCAGGGGGCTCTGCCTCTCTACAGACATTATTATGTCACAATGCTGCATAATTAGGCTAGAGATCACTTCCAAATGTATAGGTGGGCACCCAATGCCAGTGGCTCTGAAGGTGACAGCAGTCTTCAACGTTTATGCATCTGAATCATTCTAGTGGTCTGTGTGGAATGTCCCAATAGTTGTCCATATCTGTATCAAGCCCATAACTGATGCTGTGCTCACATGAGTCCACACATTCATTCATTACCCCACAGACAAAGCAACCAAGCTGAGGGAGCCATAGGCTTTGCATATAATGTGCAGCATGCAGCAGCCAATGAATTTGGAGATGCAGGCAAGGCTTTACAGCACTATGCTCTTTGATCTGTGCAAGCATTGTTAGTGCTATGTTAATAAGCCTAGGGAATCATTTTCCTGTTGCCTGCGTAACATTTTTACTGGAATTTTACTGACATACCCACAGTGATACTGGAGCGGGCAATGCTCACAGAATGGCATTTATAAGTTGCCTTGGGCGGGATCTTACAAGTCCTGGGTAGGCAAGGCAGTAGAATTCTGGCATTTGATGTCTGTATTCAGCTGATGCCGCTGGCTGTCACAGATTCTGATAGGCCAGGAAGAAGACAGCTCTTGGAGCCTTTGTCGCCTAGAAACCATCCTTTTAATTCAATATCTCCTTCAAATAAACCAAATATATCGGATTGTCTTCATGTGAAAGAATAATTGCTTGCAAGTATGCAGTACACTTTCATCAGCATTGTCTTCTGTACAAACTCAGTTACTTTTGTCTGCAATACACCTTCTGTTTCACATTCCCTTCTTCCTTCTCCACTCCCCTCCCCCCCTACCCCATCCTTCTTCCGATTGTTCCTACCCCTCACCTTCTCACCTGATAGATGGTAGCTAGTTCCTCAAAAAACAAGGGTGGAATTCTCCCCCAAAAATTCTAAGTATTGAATTTGCGGGAAAACTAGAGTAACTCATGCTGTTTTTTTCAGTGGGAGTTCATTCTAAAATCTCCCACATCCTGTACAATGCAGAGGCCACCAGCATGAATATCATTAGGTTTCAGGGACAGGGTCTATTCCCACCTAGGAGGCTGAAACCAGCAAGTCTCCGCCTCCTTTTTACTGACCAGATCAATCGCTGGTCAGCCTTATGACCGCGACAATGCTGCCCCCTCAACCCCCCACAGCCAATTACAGCCCCCCCCCCAACCATTCCTGGGCCACCCTCCATTGCCACACCCTGTTCTGGATTGCAACAATCTCCAGCCGTCACTTCCCTTTAGTGCCAATCTCTCCCCACGCCCCCATTGTGTAGATACCCCCCCTCAGGACAGACCCACAACCGGCTGATCTCCCCAGCCCATCCTGATCGCTGACCTCCCTCCTGCCCTCATCAATCCAATGGCAGAGTGGCAGCGAGATTCCCCCAACTCCACCGATTGTCCCCTAGGCTCCACGCCCATCCTCTGCCCGATGCTCAGTGGGCAGTGCCAAGGTACTCCTAGGCATGGGCACCTTGCCCCTTGGGCAGTGCTAGGGGACCAGGCTGGCACTGCCAGTATGCTCATGCCTATAAGTCACCATCTCCCCACTGCCTAAGACCCTGGGGGGGCTCACTCAAGTGGGATTGGGCTGCTATTTCCACAAAAGTGGGGAGCTTTTCTAAACCGTGCTGAAGCGAAACACTCCACTAGGGTGGGAGAGGCTAGAGGGTCTGGAGAGTTCGGTCCCAGATCCGCTAATCACATTTAAATTGTTGGGAAATGACCATTTAAATCTTTTCCACATCTCCCCATTGATTTCCAGCGCAAAGCAGAGCGCACTGAAAATCTGGCAAACATGGTGTGAAAGCTGGCAGGAAGCCCATGAATCAGCCGATGCACAGTTCTCCCAGATGGGAGAATCACAGCCCAGATTATGTATTATTCAGCATACTATCAGAAATCTTAGTACCCACTGAGCTGAGTGCTGCAGGGCTTATGTCTTGCAAGTAAAACATTGCCTGAGGACACAGTTGCTATGCTTTAGATTTTTCTTTGTGGCAACATAGCTTTTGACCAGAATTTTTCCAGTGCAAGCCAAGTCCTGACATCAGAATTATAAGATTTCTGACAGACAAGGGAATTAAGGGTTATGGGGAGAAAGCGGGAAAGTGGAACTGATCCACTTCAGATCAGCCATGATCTTATTGAATGGCGGCACAGGCTTGAAGGGCTAGATGGCCTACTCTTGCTCCTATTTCTTATGTCCTTGAAAGAGTCCTGAATCCTAGCAGGAGGACAGCATCAAGATTGTTGCAATTATCCTGGCACTGGCCATCTAAGAACTTGCTAAGCATGGGTTCAAGATCAAAGTTTTGATCCATGCCATGAGAGGGATATTTCTTCGTTACCCATATGCCTATCTTTGACTTGCCATGGTGGTTTATATATACGCAGGTGACTGCCACAGAATGAAAGAATTATGACTGCTGTCAAGGTAACTGGCATTTCCATACATGATACATTTCCTATGGTCACCCATAAGCTGCACATTGAGGAAGTGGAATCCCTTTTGGTACATGAAAATGGTTGTCTTCACATAAGGCAATGTGCAAACACTGGCACCCCACACCTGGGGATGTCTGATCTGTACAAAATCTTCAGCCTGCTCCGACTACTTGTCTCTGACAAGAAGGAATAAAATGAACATGTTTCTCTGTGAGAAAGATCCTCAGCGATGTCCTTTATAGAGTGGTCTACTGCAAACAGATGTTGCTAGCAGCAGACTGAAAGGATTCTGATGCATAGAAAACAGCATGATCAACTTGACAGCTACAATTCATTCCTTGGACTGGTCTGAGGCTGCAATTGTGGCTGTAGCATTTGACAAATATCAGTCACAGACTCCTTTGTGAAGCAGTCGGTTGCCTCATGTCAATGCTAATGTAAGGAAATTGCTCTGAAGATCTTTGGTAGATGTGTTCCTCTGCCATATTGCGACTTGTCTTGCTCTGTGTGTCCTCTCTTTATTAATCTAATTATATTCCAGTCTCAGGGGAAACCTTTCAGGACATTGAGTTTGGAATCAGCTTGTATCAGCATAAGGTCTTAAATGATGAAAAAGTTCAGGGGAGCAGTCAGTTCACTCCTTGTTGAATAGGAAAGGTTCAAAAACAGATACAATTGCAGGCAGAGAAATAATTCATCAGTTCACTTCTAAGTAATTCATGATCTCTTAAATACTGCAGGTAGTGATTCCTTCATCCCATTGAATGTTGTGGTCTGTTGTGTCAGATTGAATACAATAAGAAGCCTCACCAGTTACCCCAGTCCAACGCCAGCATCTCCACATCGTTTCAGATTAAAGCAGGGATTGTCTGGAGTTTGCAGTTCCTACACAGCAGTGCTGGAATTAAATCAACATTATGTGCAGATTTACTTCAGCATCTTGTTGCTGTATGTTTTGCGAGCAGTCATTAGGCCTTTAATCAAAATGTTGTCCTAAGCATCTGCTGTCAGAAGTGTGTGTGCACATCTCAAGCCTGATTTTCAATGTGTATGTAACCACGGTGCACCTAGAAAGTACCGTAGCACAGCCAAATTCAGCACCACAATTCAGAACACTTGAAGCCAATTTAAAAGTTCAGCTGGAATATCAGAATGATACAATGCCAATGAAGATCCAGTATTAATCAGACAACTCTCAGGACTGCATTTTCAATCCGGGCTCAGGAATCAGATGGTTGGAGGTATTCCCCAGTCCTGATCCCACACTGACATGATTTCTAAAAGGAAAGACCCCAACAAACCTAAGGGCATGTTTGGCACCCAATTAGTGGCACCAGATGCAGGCTGGAGGCAGGGACTCATCATAGAGGCAATTTCACACAGCAAACTGGGCGTCCAGTTGCCTGGAGGGATGCAGCAGGTGTGAGTGCAGAGGATAAACAACCTCAAGATCCACACAAATGCTCAAACATTCACTCTTTAGGTACTCGGTTAAAGAGATGGCAACATTGTGCCACTGCATTAGCATCTCAGTTTGTCAATTGCTTTTTTATACTTGGTCTTTCATCAGCAGCCATAATAAATAATAGGCCCCACTGTATTCCTGTCAGGTGAGCACTAACATTTCCCTGAACATTCTTCCCATTATTAACTGTGAAAATGTTGTCATGTCCCTCTCCAGCTGTTAACAAGCTCTTCAAAACATTTAACAGCAAGTTAATTAGTGATGTGCAGGTTATTGGTTCTACCTCACTCCCATCCGCCCTTTAGAAATTATAACACATCACAGAAGCATCAGATGACTAATATCTCCTTTGAATGCACTACTTTCAACGTACACCTCCATCCAACCTCACCCCCATTGTCTATTGAAAATCCAGCCCTCTGTGTTTGAATCTTGTTTGGAGTTGCACCTTAAAAGGTAGCTGATGTTTATCATGCAAAGTCAGAATTAACTGTGAAAAATTATGAATATTTTGAAGTTTGTAAAGGAGCCAGGGAGTCTGGAGAAAGGTCAATTACATCCATTAGAAACAGAAGCAATTTGCATGGATTACAGAATCAAAGAGTTGTGTTGAAGATAAAATTATTAATTTACGTTTCTATTCAAATCATCCCAAAGTATGCTGCATTGCCAGAATTAATGATTCAGAATAGAGTTTGCTTAGAAAGATCCTTTGTTTAATTTATCTCAGTATGCTTGCTGAAATAAATAAATATTTCAGTTTGGTTTTCACAAGGGAAAGCAGCTTAATGATTTTCTCTGGCTTGCAGTGATTGGAATAAATTCACAATGGTCCTCATTGGATCTTTGGCAGAAAGCCAAAGACAGCTCAAATCATGAGCTTAAAAAGAGCTAGATAGAAGCTGTGAGAGCAGGTTGAAGAAAATAGTCTATGATGTCCAATGCCAGCTGAAGAACCATGAGGTATTTTAAGAAATTTAGAGGATATCTTTGTCAAAATGGAAGTATCCCATTTAATATGTACCTTTAGGAAACCTGGAATACTGAGAACAACTAATATGAATTCTAGAGGGCTGTGGCATGTGTTTGTATTTGTTGCAGGCAAGTGAATGAACCTTCACAACTTAATAAGCTAAGAGGACTCTGAAAGAGGAGTAAAAGGTAAAACTGAATCTTACAAGCTATCTTATTAACTTAATTATGCTTGCATATTTTTCAATATACAATAACGTTTATTTTTGTTTAAAAATGATAAACCAAGTATGGTATTTCTGTCAGTTAATTGTCGAATAGTGGAATTTCCTATTTGAATGTTAATAGGCCCTAGCAGCATCGTAATAATGTGCTTAAACAGATTAATTAGTTGACTCATGTAGGAGTTTCTAGAATTTAAAAATATCTCTTTTGGTGCTGCTGTGAAATATAGGAAGTCAATTGATTCAAAATAAGAAGTTTAAATTACTGAAATGATAGAAGTGATATATGTGTAAGTATGAGGAAGGTTTCCAAGATTCTTTGGGCTTTGGCATTGTTAGGTCCACCACATGTGACACCCCCCCAGTCAGCACTTCCCAGTGGGAATACATTTCCCCAAAATGGCAAACACGAGCTTGCAGCCCTTGACGTGCATTGCACCCCATGCCCTCCCATATACCATGCTTTCAATCTCCCTAATGTCCTCACAGAAGAAAACTGCACACAACTGGTGTGAGAAGGAGGAAATTGGTGGGGGTGTTCCTGAGCTTCAGATGCTGGCGGCTCTGAGCGGCGTGTCCTGGAGCTTGCAGGGTAGACACGCCTAGAATGGTCACTGACAGCCAAGTTGGCCCTGTCTTGCAAGTGAGCATCAGCTGAACCCTAATCCGAACTCTTCTTTGAAATAAACATTATGTTGCACAGGCTATTTTCCTCTCTTTCCAAAATGGGTGTTCTTTCTTGTACTGCTGGATCCTGATGAACCAGCCCCCACTGGTGTCATTGCAACCCTCCCTGCTCCCTCCCAATTGCTGCTCAGGAAGCAACTCCTAAGAACATCTCAGATGACACTGCAGAGGGATACCCTGAAGAAGCCTCCAAGGACAGCACCAATGGTCCAGTGATTCATCACTGGCATCAACATCACAATCCATCAACACAGAGCCTATTATGAAGATGAGTTACGTTAGTGCCGAGGCTTCTGGGTCACTTACTGGTGAGCACATCACAGCCTCTGATGCACATTGGGTGGAGGTGGACACATTCAAGGACTTGGGCCCTCAGAAGTCTGCCGAAGGTGAGGAAATCAGCTGGCCCCAAGCCATATGCCAGGCCTCAGCGTTCACTTATCCTGAAGCTGGTGGAGATGCATCAGCAAACCTGGGGAGTTGTGGATGGGCTGTCAACAACCACGCTGTGATTGCGAGGCTGTTTAGCAGAATCATCAGACAGAGTGCTGTCACAGGAGGTGGTGCTGACACAGCGTGTTAACCAGGCCAACACTGCAAAAGTGGTGTCTACAGTGGAAAGTCTAGCACAGGGATGTGGCTTCATTGTTAATGGGGTCCAGGCCATCTTGGAGACACAGTGGGCATGGCAGGATCACAGCGAGCCGTGGCCATGGGTGCCATCAGCATCCTGGAAGCACATTTGTCCATGGCCATGTGTGTCAGAGGCATGTGGGAAACACAGCTGGATGTGGCTGCGGCTCTTGCTGGCATTCTGGAGATGCTGCTGGCCATGGCCAGGGCTCTGACTGGGATTCTGGAGACACAGCAGGCTGTGACTGTGGGCCTCAGCAATTTAGCCCAGCCTCAGAGGGCTACTGCTGAGGAGCTCCAGAGCCTGGCTCACTCACAGAATGCTATAGAAGAAAAATGCCAGAACTTGGCCCGCACTCAGCTCACAGACCGTGGGGCCAATACTTTCAGGAGTGGCAGACTGAGGTGACACCAGAGGTTCAGGTGCTCAGTCCAGCTACTCTGGCATCCTATGGACTGTCCCCAGGTCCTCCGCAGCCCAAGGGAGGAGGCTAGAGGCCATACTGGCGCCTTCCACTCAGAAAACTTTGGAAATCCTGAGACTTTCCGATTTCCCCTTTCCTCTCACTAGGGCATCTTAGGGAGAGCTGGATGAATAGGGTGGCATGGAAACATCAGTGTCATCCTCCAGGTCTCGACCAGAGAATGGCTACCACTAGCAACATGGGCAACAGGGTGCAAATCACAGCTGGGTGCCACCAGCTCTGATGTACAACCTAGGGTAGCACATAGACAAAGCAGTAGGCTGCACAAGATGAGAAAGTTTAGGGTCATTAAGAGAGCACGATGAAGCTCAGCAGTAGTCAGGATTAAGTTTTGGTCAATGTTAAGAGCACAATTAAAAGTTTTTTGCCCCTCACAGCTGTGACTAATGCGTCTCTGATTCTGTCCCCATAGAGCTGAGCATACCCCAATCCCACACATTGAGGTGCAGACTGCTGTGCTGTGCGATACCAGCCCCTCGGCCAAAACTTACAGACTATGATAGCCCTACTTTCCTCAACATCCACTGGACACTCAGTCAAACATCATCCCATGGATTCTGTATTGTCGACAATGCAGAATTGCTGAGCAGAATCTGATAGCCAAGTTCTGCACACGTGAGATGGCCTCAACCAGGATCTTGGGTTCAAGTCACACTATTTGTAATCCCTGCAACTTGCCTGGGCTTGCAAAATCTCACTAACTGTCCTGGCTGGAGACAATACACATCTCTTTAACCTGTGCTTAACCCTCTCTCCACTCTCATTGTCTGTATCTTTAAGAATTGATTACCTATAAAGACTTGCATTCCAACCATTATTTTGTAAATTGAGTTTGTGTCTTTATATGCCCTGTTTGTGAACAGAACCCCCACTTACCAGATGAATGAGTAGCACTCCGAAAGCTAGTGGCTTGCGCTACCAAATAAACCTGTTGGACTTCAATTTGGTGTTGTGAGAGCTCTTACTGTGCTTACCCCAGTCCAATGCCAGCAGCTTCACATCATTGGCATCGTGAACTTAGCTGGCAGGGAAAGCATAAAGGTTGGTATGGGCACAACAGTGAGCCATTGCCATGAGTAGTACTACAGCATTCCCTTCCAGGCCTATGCTGCAGGTCAGGAAAACTGGGCAGGGACAGACTCCTAATTATCACAAAATGGGTTCCCATTCGCTATAGAGTACATGCAGTGTGTGTCTATGTTCACCAGCTGTTTGACCTGATGAGCCTCACATGGTGCACTTTCCAACCCCACCCCCACCTCCACCCTCCCGCTCCACCTCTTGCTAAAACCCCAGCACTCAGTCCAGTTCCTCGCCATACCCCACAGCCAGAATAATGGGCTGCAGACAGCAGCCTGACCAGAATGCTGTAAAGGACCTCCACCCCATCCCACAGAGATGACACGGAAAATTCCTGGGTCTGGGGACAACACTTCCAGCTCTCCAGGAACCTCCTTACAGCAAGCAGAGATTTCCCAGACCTTGCCTCCAATCTCCCCTGCACTCTGAGTGCTGCAGCTCCATAAAACATACTCCTGTTCAACGCCAGGTCACAATTTTACACAGCTGTTGTAATCCGCACCAGCGTGACATCATGCCAGAGTGGGGCGGAGATGCTAATGGGGGTGGAGATTCTAGTCGCGCACCCGTTAATTAGATGTTAAGGTAGGTAAACACGTGCTAATGTCTGTTTTGCCGGTTTTCAGCGTAGATCCAAGAACGCCAAAAAAATTAGGCTGGGAGATGCGCGGAAACACAATGCGAATTGCATTGAATCGATCACCCCTCAAACCTTCCGGCCTTTGGCTAAAAATGTATGTTTGTATTGTTCGTAGAATTTATACGTGTTTACTGTAGACTGATAAAACATCTTCTACAGATTCAGATTTGCTGGATCTGTTGGAAGAAAAACTGAGGTAGGGAAATATATTCTCACTGGAAATAAATTAAAGGATGAGGCATGATCCAACTCTTTAACATAAAGGAAGAGAAGTGATAAAGTGGATATGGAGAGATTTTTTTGTGCAAGACTAAGGAGGAAAAGTGGAGCATAAGATTATAAACTGAAGAAACCACAAGATAAACCTTCCCTTAAGGGTAACTTCTGTACACTTTGTGTTATTGACTTACGGAATAAATGACTGCTTCGCACATTAAACACTGACACAGTTTAAGTATTTAAAGGGAATTGGAGTGATTCCTAATTCAACATCAAGTAAAGGATATGGCTGTAGGATGGAAAAAATGAAAAATGCTTGGAACTTGGACTCGGATGAGTGAATATTTTGAGTGGATTCAATTATCTTTTTTATTTCCATGCTCAGATGCCTTAATTAGATGATTTTATAGAATAGTTTCATTTGATATTGTTCTAACAGTAGTTTCTACAAATTGGATTTGTCCCTGATGCATTGGAAGATTTACCTATAACATTGCCAAGTTACATAAAAGAAGGTTAACAAATTTTTGTTCAAAGTAATTTGAATCATTGATTCAAGATGGTCTCATGCTGTAATATTAAATTCACCACAATTGCCAGCTATTATATTCAGATAGGGTACAACAATGTAAAACAATAATAAGTACATTTATTTAGTGTCATATTACTGGGAGCAAGCATTTCTGAGAATTCTTATTTGCCTTTGAAAAATCAATGATGACAAGTTTTCACTTTGCATCATTACAGAATATTGCTCACAGAAGGAGGCCATTCAGCCCATTGACTCTGTGCTGGGTCTTCACATTCCCCTGCCCTGTATTCCTTTATTTCTCTTTCAGGTAGATATCCAAGAGGCCATTGTTAAACCTGTTTCCACCACCATAACCAGCAGAGCATTTCAATTTCTATTCAATCAGTGTATAAGTAAATTTCTTTACCAGTCACATTGGGTTCTTTTGCCAATCACGCAAATTCGTGTTCTATTACTATCAAGTCTTCAGGCATCAGAAACATTTTTAACCAGTCGACTTCATTCAAATCCTTTGTGATTTTAAACACTTCCATCAAATTTCCCTAGGTGGTGGCATAATGGTTTGCACTGCTACTTCACAGTGCCAGGGACACAGGTTCAATTCTGGTCTTGGGTCACTCTCTGTGTGGAGTTTGCATGTTCTCTCTGTGTCTGCATGGGTTTCCTCCAGTTCCTCTGATTTCCTCCAAAGGTGTGCAGGTTTTGTTGATGGGCTATGCTAAATAAACCCTAGTAACAGAGAACATAAGAAATAGGAGCAGGAGTAGGCCATCTAGCACCTCAAGCCTGCCCTGCCATTCAATAAGATCATGGCTGATCCGAAAGTGATTCAGTTCCACTTACCTGCCTGCTCCCCTAACTCTTAATTCCCTTATTGATCAGAAATCTATCTACCTGTGACTTAAACATATTCAATGAGGTAGCCTCCATTGCTTCAATGGGCAGAGAATTCCAGACATTCACTACCCCTGAGAGAAGAAGTTCCTCCTCAACTCTGTTCTAAACTGACTCCCCCTTATTTTGAGGCTGTGTCCTCTAGTTCTTGTTTCCTTTCTAAGTGGAAAGAATCTCCCTGCCTCTACTCTATCTATCCCCTTTATTATCTTACATGTTTTTATAACATCACCCCTCAGCTTCTAAACTCCAATGAGTACAGGCCCAATCTACTCACTCTCTCCTCCTAAGCTAACCCCCTCATCTCCGATATCAATCTGGTGAACATTTTCTATACTTCTTCCAAAGCCAATATATCCTTTCGCAAATAAGGGGACCAAGATTGTACATACTACTCTAGTTGCAGCTTCACCAGTACCTTGTACAACTGCAGCAGGACCTCTCTGATTTTATATTCTATCCTCTCGTGATAAAGGCCAACATTCCATTTGCCTTCTTGATCACCTGCTGCACCTGCAAACTGAGTTTTTGCGATTCATGCACAAGGACCCCCAGGTCCCTCTGCATAGTAGCATTTTGTAATTTTTCACCATTTAAATATTATTCCTTCCAAAGTGGATAACCTCACACTTGCCAATGTTATACTCCATCTGCTAGATCCTCGCCCACTCATTCAGCCTATCCAAATTTCTCTGCAGACTTTCCGTGTCCTCCACGCAATTTGCTTTCCCGCTCATCTTTGTGTCATCAGCAAACTTTGTTACCCTACACTCGGTCCCCTACTCCAGATCATCTATGTATGTGGTAAACAGTTGAGGATCCCTACAGCATGTCACTAATCACCAACTGCTGATGAGAAAAGCACCCATTTATTAGGGATTAGCAGGATAAATATATGGAGTTATGGGAATAGGGCCTAGGAGAATTGTGGATAGTTCAGACTCAATGGGCTAAATGGTCCCCTTCTGCACGATGGACAGTTGGACTGGGGTAAACACAGTAAGAAGTCTGACAACACCAGGTTTAAGTCCAACCGATTTATTTGATAGTAAACTCACAAACTCACAGCCTCGAAAGTTTGTGAGTTTACTATCAAATAAATCGGTTGGACTTAAACGTGGTGCTGTCCCCTTCTGCACTGCAGGGATTCTATGATTCTTAGAAATGGGGTCCTGAATAGTTAACAATTTTGGGATTATAAAAGACAAAAAAAAATTCAAATGTATAAATATAGAAAAAGAGTTAGCCTGGACTAATAGAATTAGCAGGAAAATAATGTTTGTGTCTGTTCAGAATCACTCAATACAAAGGTTTTCACTGTGCACAAAAGATAAGCTCTTTGGTTCTTTGGTCCTCAGCAATTTTAAACAGCAGCCACCTTAAACTTCACTTTAAAACGACAAAAACAATATCTGCTCACATTTATCATCATATGACAGCCTTCCGCAAACTCTATCATTGTAAAACAGGAAATACTTTATTGACACTATTCAATTTAAATCACAATTTTATAAGGAAGTCCCATTGCCAATCATAGCTGAGTGGAGACGTTAGAGATTTAACTGAAGATTGTGACGTTACTTTCATTGATCAATTACAAACTAACAAGTATTTATGTAAACTAAAAACAGAAAATGCTGGAAAATCTAGCAGATCTGGCAGCATCTATGGGGAGAGAACGGACCAATGTTTCGACTCTAGATGACCTTTCGTCAGACTAATGTAAATGTCAATTTGGCACCAACTCAACGTATTCAATGATATTGATAATAAAAATGTTATCATTCTTTTCTTTTTCTTATGTTTCTGTGTCATATTTTCATGAGACAACTGTATTAGTTTTGGAATCACTCACCAGGAGGTACTCAAAAGGAACTCTGGTCCATTTAAGTTCCAGAGGCACTATTATTTTTTACATAAGCAGCCTGTTTGGAGTAGGGATTTTTGGTGCATAGACTTACTTACTTGGTCTATTCACCTGCACTATAGTTGTGTTTTGACCTATCAATGTGCTTTTGCAATGAGAGTCCTTTTCATCTGTTTTAAAATTGATATGGGTATTGCATTTAAATTTATAAACCATAAGTTTCCTTTCTGATCCTATCAGAGTATAATGCAAAATTTTCAGGAAACTAAAATATTAAAAATTATTTTATGTGTTCTTAATTTTCCACATAAAATTAACATAGCACCCCTACAGTGCGGACAGAGGCGATTCAACCTTTCACATCTGCACTAACAATGTTCCCACCCAGCCCCTATTCTGGTAATCACACATATTTAGCTAATAATCCCCCTGACACTTTAGCATGGTCAATCCATCCAACCTGCACATCTTTGGACTGTGGGAGGAAACCAGAACACCCGGAGGAAACACACGCAGACAAGGGGAGAATGTGCAAACTCTACACAGACAGTTACCCAAAGCTGGGATTGAAACCTGATCTCTGGCACTGTGAGTCAGCAGTGCTAAACACTGTGCCACCATGCCATGGTAACAGATTGGTAAGTGACATTACAATTTTTGCTTTGAGGCAGTAGGTTGTAGGTTCAAGTCATTTACAGAGATTTGAATACATAATTTGATCAGCACTTCTGCATTGTAGTGCTGCAATGCATTGGAAGTAACATCCTTTAGATTGAAATATAAAATATCTGCCCACTCAGGTAGACATAAGAAGTTGTACAGAGTGGAAGTTCTCACCAGTGTCATGGCCAATTCTTATTACTCAAACTATGCCACTAAGGGAGCTGTTGATCTGGTCATTTAATACATTGCTGTTTGTGAAAATTTGTTACACACAAAATTGTTATTTTGGATCTTACATTACAACAGTGGGTGCATCCCAGAAAGTACTTCACTAACTGGAAAGGACTTTGCGAGATTGTGAGATTGTGAAAGATGTTCTTTAAAAGCAAACACTTTCTCTCTCACATGTCTATGAACACCTAGAAAGCAGAAAAGATTCTTTCAGGGAAGTGTAGAGTTTTTCTTTTCAACTAATTTTTTCCTCTATATCTGTAAAATATGTTCATGTAAAATGAACCGTTCAATAAAATATGTTTCATAGCAATTTGTTGTCTTTTTGTGATAATTTTTGGGTTGTTGTGACTTATTTTTCCTATTTGTCCAAAGATGTACAGGTTAAATGAATTGGCCATGCTATAATTGCCCCTTAGTGTCGGGGGACTAGCTAGGATAAATGCATAAGGTTATGGGAATAGGGCCTGGATAGAATTATGGTCAGTGCAGATTTGATGGGCTGAATGGCCTCTTTCTGCACTGTACGGATTCTATGATTCTATGATTTTATACTGTAAATATTTGGTGAAACATTTATCACCTACAATATGGAGTCTTCTCCTTGCCTGCAAATTGCCAGTCTCCCTGACATTTGGCTTTAAATGCATGTAGGATATGATTTAGATGTGGGAATGAAGACAAGTCGAACAAAAAATATATTTTCTTGGATTATGAAGTGGATTTTTAGTGGCTATGCAGAAATTGTTCTGTTTAAGCTAGCGATAATGCAATGCCTTGAATCGGGCTTTATAACCCCATAAAAATTCTGGCAAGTAGTTGGAAAGAGGATAATTGAAGTTCAAATAACAGAGGTTCATGCGTAATTAAAGTATGTAATCAAGGACTCAGAGTACCCTTGAAAAGTCAGTTGGATCACCTAATTAATAAGATGAATGTCATAGGGAAGAATTACAAAGGATCTTTGAGTCTGTGGTGAGATAAATTTGCCTAAAAGTCATAACAAGAAATGTCATAGTGATCCAACTGTCTATTATTAAACCAAACTCATTAGGAATGTAAAACCACCAGAAGCAATAGTAGACTATTCTGAGATCACTTTAAGAGACCTCAGTGAAGAGGAATCACTTATGTCACATCTCACATCATGAGTGTAGATTGACAGATTAAGATGTGTGTAAACATGTTCCTGTATGTGTGGTATGTTCTAGTTCAATATACAATAAAGGACTTACATACTTGTTGCGTATTGTGCTTGCATTCCTCTGACAATCACATACTAAAGAAGCAATTGACCCAACGTGGTGATAGTGTTTGAGAAATTTGAAGAACAACATGTCACAATGCAATGACAGCATTGGGGAGTTCTGAGTAGCAATTATGTTAGAGTGATAGAAGACTGCTTACCTGGATTGGCTAAATCTACCTCAACAGTTCAGCAGTGCAGAAGACATGACCACAGACAACATCCCAGAAGAATAAAAAAGCTGCGTGAGTGCAGTAGCCGCATGACAGTGATCAGTGCCACAGGATTGGTGTTGCTGTGAAATGGAAAGAAGTCACAGATGTTAGACAGTCCAGGGGCTATGTGGACCTCACAGTCTGAAGTCAGAGACAGAAAGCAGTGGGGAGTACTCAGCTGCAGACAGTAGGATGATGGCCACAGGAAACATCTGCAGCCTGTAGAAAGGGAACACATCTTTTCAAAAGTGGTAAATATTTTTCTAATCCTTCCTTATTAAATGTTGGCACTAAGCAAAGATTTTTTAGCTAAATTCTTAGTGGAATCAAACTCATCCTCTGAAGCGCTATCTCTCATTTCTTTCTTTAAGCTAAGCATTTTTTAAAACAATTCATATTGTCTGATTTTTGAATCTCTCTGAAACTTGTTGCCTTTCCCTATTGCCCTGCTCCTTCACTGACATGGCTCTCTGGAAATCAAGTTCAAGCTTCTTCATTTCCATTTCTTTCAATCTTTCTTTTTCCTTTTCCTCTTTTTCCAATTGGCACTTTTTCATTTTTTATTACTTTCTCTTTTGCCAATTTAAGTTCTTTCAATCTCTCTGCCTTTTTCTATCCCAATCTGCAGCAATTGCAACCGATACTTCACTATCTCCAGCTGTGATGCACCAGCTTCAGATTTCTCCTGTCAGATTTTCTGGGTTTCTCTAAATCCTGCATTGCTTCAAGTCAGCTCCCCAGAGCTCTTTCATTCATCAGGAACCTTTCTCTCTGCTTCTGTTATTTAAGTGAACTCAATAGGATCTATCTCTGATGCTTGTCTTTGTCCCTATCTGGATCCTCCTTCTGTTCCACTCTCTGTTTTGTGACCTTCCCCTTGGTCCAAGACCTTATTTTTGTCCCTCTTTCTATATCCTGTTCCCAGGGACACCATCTCTCACATGGTGCTGCAGTTCAAGTGCCTTCCAGTTTCACACTACTTCCTGACCTAGAGAAAGTAAAAAGGTCTCGCTGTGCAACTGAGCCCTTTCCTAGATAGTTTATGCATGAAAAGCCTGAGTTTCTGACCTAAAGATGGCAAGAGACATCAACTACATATGTGGGACCACTTACCAGCTGGTATTTCTTGAATCTATATGCATGTAGTTCTGAAAAATGCAAAATAATATGAACTTTTCCAGCCAATGTGTATGCAGAAGGCCCAAGACTCACTGGAAAGTATAGTTCCCAGCCTCCAAAATCCCGGCTTAAAACTAAGGCTGTTATCTGGGTATCCTAGCAGAATAGTGATGAAATAGAATCTTGTAGATAAAATGGATTAATTGCTTCTCACGGCTTGAGGCAACTGTCATTTTGAGACAGGATTATTGCATATAGCTAGGTGTAATTTTGCCTGTGAGCCGCTGGTCCCAGACCATTGTGATGGCTCCTTTACGGTTTGGTAAGGTACTGATGCCCTCCCCCATCTGTTTCAGTCCAATGATGGCAATGTAATTGTGTCTCATTGTCCACATAATCGCAGCTGAATTGAAAGACAATGGTGGGGGTGTGGGGAGAGGGGGAGGAGGAAACGTGGCTGATATCCCATCAGCATTTAAGTTGTGATTTGTTCACTGAAAGACTGTGTACTTGTAAAGTTTCTAAATTACATTTTGTTTTATTCCTGAATAACGAGGCAAGAGTCACTGCCCTTAATATCAGGGCAGTAATTGACCAAACGTGACACTATGGAGCCCTAGTGAAATTGGAGTCAGTGGGAATCATGGGGGAAACTCTTTGGCAGTTTGAATCATACCTAGCACATGGGAAGATGTTTGTAGTTGTGGGAGATCAAATATTCAGTTCCAAGAAAGCACCACATGAGTTGCTCAGCTTAATGTCTGAGGCCCAACTAACTCCAGTTGATTCATCAATGGTCTTCCTTCCATCATAAGGTCAGATGTGAGGATGTTTGCTGATGAGTACACAATTTTCAGTACCTTTCGCAACTCCTCAGTTAGAAGCAGCCTATGTCCAAATGCAGCAAGATTTGTTCAATATCCAGTCCTGGGCTGATGAGTGACAAGTAATATGCATGCCACACAAGTGTCAGGCAATGGCCATCTCCAACAAAAAAGAAGCTAACCATTCCTTGACATTCAATGGCATTAACATTGCTAAATCCCCACTATCAGCATGATTGATGTTATCATTGACTGGAAATTAATCTTGTCTAGCCATATAAATACTGTGGCTACCAGAGCAGGTAAGATGTTATGAATCCTGCAGTGAGTAACTCAAATCCTAACTCCGCAAATTCTGTCCACCATCTACAAGGCATGGGTTAGGAATTTGGTGAAATGCTCTCCACTTGCCTGGATGAGAGCAACTCCAAAAAACACTCTAGAAACTTGACAACATTCAAGACAAAGAAGTCTGTTTGATCGCTACCCTTTCCACAAGCATTCAATCCCTCCACAACTGAAGCACAGGGCAGCTGAGTGTGTACTATCTACAAGATGACTGCAGGAACTTACTAAGGCTCCTTAGACAGCATTTCCCAAACCCACAGCCAGTACCATCTAGAAAGATGAGGGCATCTGACACTTGGGAATGCCACCGCCTGGAAGACCCCTCTAAGCCACTCACCATACTAACCTGGAAATATATCACCGTTCCTTCACAGTCATTAGGTCAAAGCCATAGAACTCACTCCGTAACTGCACTGTAGGTGTATATAATCACAAAGACTCCACTGGTTCAAGAAGGGAGCTCACCACCACTTTCTCAATGTGGTTTAGGAATGGGCAATAAATGCTGACCGAGCCAGCAATACTCATATCCGTGAATGAATTTTCAAACCAAAACGTCATTAAATATTGGACATATCTTTTCTGTTTAATTTGGTATGTTTTGATCTTTGGAAAAATGTGGGAATGTGGTGGAATCACTTTAAGAGAACACAAGTAGAGAGCCACTGAATGAAATTATGTCACATCTTACATGACTCAGGAGTTGTGGGTGTGGATAGGGAGTAAGATATCAGTAAACGTGCATTTGTACTCGTAGTGTGTGTACACGTTCCAGCTCAAGTTACAATAAAGAATTCACGTACTTGTTTGACAATGTGACCCCTGTATCAGTTACACACTGCAGGAGCAAATAATACCACAGTCAGCTCCTCAAGGTTTCTGCACAATTCAATTATACTGTGACTGCTTTCATTGCAGTTGTAAGGAGCAGCTAAAAAAATAACGTAAGCTAATGAAGAATATCATGAATAATGTAATCTAAGGACTAACGTTACTCCTGTATTGATTGCTCATTAGTCTTTCTTCATCTAGCATTATATGTTAAGAAAGATACAGGTTATCCCTATAATGAAACAGTTAATTTTAGACTGATGGATGTAATGAAGCGATGGGGGAGAAGTGGAATGACTCCAGACCACAGATGATGTCAGTGTGAACTAAATGAACTTAGCAAGTATATACACGTTTTCTTCTGCTGAGTGTAAGATTATTAGTCACTCCAGCTAATCTTATTAATAGGCCCAAGTGTCTAATGTTAGTAACTTTAATGCTTTAATGAAGAAATTCCAAACTTAGCTTCTGATATATCTTAAGTTGATATATCGATTGTGGTAAACATAAAAGTCCTGTGCTTCCATAGCGACTTACCTCACGTCAGCTCTTTAGATGGAACATGTTTTTAAATCCTAGGGTTGAACTCTTGTGTCATAAACCCAAGCTGCACCCTACTTCGATTTGATTATTATCGTTACATGTACTAGGATACAGTGAAAAGTATTGTTTCTTGTGCGCTATTTAGACAAAGCATACTGTTCATAGAGAAGGAAAGGATAGAGTGCAGAATGTAGTGTTACAGTTATAGCTATGGTTTAGAGAAAGATCAATTTAATGCGAGGTAGATCCATTCAAAAGTCTGATGGCAGCAAGGAAGAACCTGTTCTTGAGTCGGTTGGTACATGTCCTCAAACTTTTGTATCTTTTTCCCAATGGAAGAAGATGGAGGAGAGTATGCCTGGGATGCATGGGCTCCTTGATTATGCTGGGTACTTTTCTGAGGCAGCAGGAAATGTAGACAGAGTCAATGATTTGGAGGTTGGTTTGGACTGGACTTTATTTGCAACCTTCAGTAATTTTTTGGGCAGAGCAAGAGCCATACCAAGCTGTGATACAACCAGAAAGAATGTTTTCTATGATGCATCTGTAAAAGTTGGTGAGAGTTATAGCAGACATGCCAAATTTCCTTAGTTTCCTGAGAAAGTAGAGGCATTCATGGGCTTTCATAACTATAGTATCAGCATGGAGAAACCAGGCAGGTTGTTGGTGATGTAAGTACATGGAAATTTGAAGTTCTCAACCATTTCCATTTCATCCCCATTGATGTAGGCAGGGGCATGTCCTCCGCTACACTTCTTGAAGTCAGGTTATTGGTATGTCTAGAGTGTACTTACTGTTGATCTAGGTGTACTTACTGATACACACTCACGTTTTAATACAACACATTTATTTTTAAGGCACAAGATGTTTTACCACAACATCGGATGTAATTGCTTTTGTTTGAAAAATGGTAGAATCCAGGTTTGTCTCGATATGTTGTTCAGTCAGGAAGCCCGCAATTATCGTTTCAAATTTGCTCCGTCTGATACTTTCCCCTCTATACTTCGATATCCACAATAATTTCAATTAACTATTTCAAATGTGTATACTCCTAAACTTAAAAAGTTTTCATCTAAGGATCTGTTTGCAGGGATGCAGTTAATGCTCCTCCAGTTGTTTTACCTAACAAAGCATGCTTATTTTTCAGAGATGTGTTAGATGCGTGCACTTTTGACTGTAATAGTTCAGCCACGAAGCCTTCTGCTCATATCAGCTTATCTTAACCATAGTCATTTCCAACTTTTATACCTTAAGTTACCCCAAATTTTAATCTGAAAGCTATCGTACAAAATCCTTACTGTTTCTAACTGTAGAGCAAAATACAAGTGACTTTTGTCAAATTTAAGGAAGTGAAGTTTTTGAAATACAGAACCAACTAATGAACTGGGCCTCAGGGCATTCCAGTGCAGTTCACTGGTGCTGACGTATTTAAAAGTAGAATCATTTCTGCACAATGACGAACTGGCTCACAGCACAGTCCCAGAAACATCAATTAGTCACTTGACCCGTCTATTGGTGTCTTTTATGTGATTTTAGTTGAGGGATTAAGGTAAATCAAGGGACAAGGAGAATTCTCCAGCTTTTATTCAAATAGCACCACTTGAGAGAACAGATGAGGTCTCGGGTTAACATTTTGTCCAAAGATGGCACCTCTGACACTTGGTCAACTTAGATAATGAGCTCAAGTCTTTATTGCGTGGCTTGAACCCACAAAGTTTTGGTTCAAGAGATGAGAGTATTAATAAAAGTGGTATCTTCTCAGAACAAAGCATCATACCCTAACAAAGTAGAACACAAAACATAGAACATAGAAAAACGACAGCACAAACAGGACCTTCAGCCCATAAGTTGCGCTGATGATATCCCTACCTACTAGACTTACATATAACCCTCAATTTTATTAACTCCCACGTACTCGCCCAGAAGGGTCATTTCCAACCTTTACACCTTAAATGACCCCAAATTGTAATCTGAAAACTATGGGGCAAAATCCCTACTGTTTCTAAGTGTAGAGCAAAATACAAATTTGACTTTTGTCAAATTTAAGTAAGTGAAGTTTTTAACTTAAAAGACCCTATCAAATTTGCTTCCACTGCCACCAACGGCAGCCAAATCCACTCATCCACTACCCTCTGAGTGAAAAACTTACCCCTGATATTTTATGTACATATATATATATATATATATATAAGATTCTTATAGAACATAGAACATAGAACATTACAGCACAGAACAGGCCCTTCGGCCTTCGATGTTGCGCCGACCAATTATGAAAAAAAGCAATGACCTTCCAAACTAAATCATTCCCTTCTCTTCCATAAACTTATCAACTAACCTCTTAAACGCCACCAAACTTGGCACATCTATAACTGCCGCAGGCAGGGCATTCCACTCCCTAACCACCCTCTGGGTAAAGAACCTACCTCTGATATCCGTCCTATAACTATCACCCCTTAATTTAAAGCTGTGTCCCCTCGTGCTAGCTTTCTCCATCCTAGGAAAAAGGCTATCACTGTCCACCCTATCTAAACATCTAATCATCTTATATGTTTCGATAAGGTCCCCTCTTAGCCGCCTCCTTTCTAACGAAAACAACCTCAAATCCCTCAGCCTCTCTTCATAAGACCTGCCCTCCATACCAGGCAACATCCTGGTAAACCTCCTCCGTACCCTCTCCAATGCCTCCACATCTTTCTTATAATGTGGGGACCAGAACTGCACACAATACTCCAAGTGCGGCCGCACTAGAGTTTTGTACAGTTGCAACATGACGTTGCGGCTCCGAAATTCAATCCCCCTACCAATAAAAGCTAAGACTCCATATGCCTTCTTAACAACCTTATCGACTTGATTGCCAACTTTCAGGGATCTATGCACATATACACCAAGATCCCTCTGTTCTTCAACACTATTAAGATCCTACCATTAGCCCTATACTCTACACATTTGTTATTCCTGCCAAAGTGAATTACCTCACACTTTTCCACATTAAACTCCATTTGCCACCTCTCGGCCCAGATCTGCAACTTGTCCAAGTCTCTCTGCAAACTATAACACCCCTCTTCACTATCTACCACTCCACCGACTTTGGTGTCATCCGCAAATTTACTAATCCATCCTTCAATACCCTCATCCAGATCGTTTATAAAAATTACAAACAGCAGGGGCCCCAAAACAGACCCCTGAGGTACACCACTTGTAACCGAACTCCACGATGAATATCTCCCATCAACCACCACCCTCTGTCTTCTATCTGCTAGCCAATTCCTAATCCAATTAGCTAAATCACCCTCTATCCCATACATCTGCATTTTCTGCAGAAGCCTTCCATGGGCCACCTTATCGAACGCCTTACTAAAGTCCATATATACCACATCAACCGCCTTACCCCCATCCACCTCTTTGGTCACTTTTTCAAAAAACTCAATAAGGTTAGTAAGGCACGACCTACCCTTCACAAAACCATGCTGACTATCCCCAATCAATTCATTTCTCTCTAAATAACTATAAATCCTATCCCTAATAATTCTCTCCAATACTTTGCCCACAACAGAAGTAAGACTCACTGGCCTATAATTCCCTGGAAGGTCTCTCTTCCCCTTCTTGAACAATGGGACCACATTCGCTATCCTCCAGTCTTCCGGAACCATACCCGTAACCAACGACGACCTGAAGATCAGAGCCAGAGGCTCTGCAATCGCCTCTCTTGCCTCCCAGAGAATCCTAGGGTAAATCCCGTCCGGCCCAGGGGACTTATCTAACTTCAAACCCTCAAGAATATCTAGCACATCCTCCCTATCTACTTCAATACTTTCCAGTTTGCAATCCTGTACCTCAGTGTTCTCCATAACTACATTTACATCACCCTGCGTGAATACCGAAGAGAAATATTTATTCAGTGCCTCTCCAATCTCTTCAGGCTCCACGCACAACTTCCCAGTGCTGTCTATGACTGGCCCTAATCTTGCCCTAACCAATCTTCTATTCTTAACATATCTAAAGAAAGCTTTAGGATTCTCCTTAATCCTATCAGCCAAAGTCTTTTCGTGTCCCCTCTTAGCTCTCCTCAACTCACTCTTTAGCTCCCTCCTGGCTAATCTATAGCTATCCATTGCACTAACTGAGCCTTCAAGCCTCATCCTGACATAAGCCTCTTTTTTTCCTTTTAACCAGCGAATTAACTTTTTTCGTACACCATGGCTCCCTTACTCGACCATTTCCTCCTTGCCTGACAGGGACATACTTATCAAGGACTCGCAGCAGCTGCTCCTTGAATAAGCTCCACATTTCAGATGTTCCCAGTCCCTGTAGTTTACTCCTCCAACCTATGCACCCTAATTCTCTCCTTATGGCCTCATAATTACCATTCCCCCAGCTATAACTACTGCCCCCAGCTTCATGCCTATCCCTATCCATCACTAAGGTGAACATAACCGAATTGTGGTCACTATCACCAAAATGTTCACCAACTTCCAAGCCTAACACCTGGTCTGGCTCATTGCCCAGCACCAAATCCAATGTAGCCTCACCTCTAGTTGGCCTATCTACATACTGAGTCAAAAAACCTTCCTGCACACTTTGTACAAAAACTGAACCCTCTAACGAGCTAGAGCTATAGCTATTCCAATCAATATTAGTAAAGTTAAAGTCCCCCATAACAATTACCCTATTACTTTCACTCCTGTCCAGGATCGACTTTGCAATCCTTTCCTCTACCTCTCTAGAACTTTTAGGAGGTCTATAAAAGACTCCCAACAGGGTGACCTCTCCTCTCCTGTTTCTAATCTCAGCCCATACTACCTCAACAGACAAGTCCTCATCAAACTTCTTTTCTGTCACTGAGATACAGTCTTTGACTAATAATGCCACTCCTCCCCCCTTCTACCTCCTTCTCTACTCTTATCATGAATATATAAGTAGCTTACAAATACATGATTTGAAAATAATTATAAAATAAATTTAATAGACACAGTATTAATGCAGACCATTATTAATACAGCACATTGCTACGCGGAAACATATTACTGATATCAGCCTACATTGTCCAGTGTTCTCTGGTTCCTGAATTGTACAGATGGTTAGAGACATAAAGGGGGAAGGGGAGGCTGACAAGAGGCTATTCTTAAATACTATGGATTCTATTGGTGTGGCTTAAAATTAACATGTGCATAACTGTCATTCTGAGACTTTGCACTTGCATACTGAACCCAGATGGTGCCTGTAAGGATAAGCTTTTCTGGACAACTGTGGAGGGAAGAATCTAAAACCGTATACGCATTACCTACAGTTGCTCCAGTCACTCGATCTGATCTACTATCGTATTTCATCACGAGGACAGAACTATGTGACAAAAACATTTGAGACTACATCAAGCAAGGGGGCGAAGCTATTAAACTATTTCGCTGATGCAATCCCATTGACTACAGTGACAGGAATATGATACTTTTATATAAAAGTTTGAGAATTTACAGCTGTCCAGTGCTGAGGATCTCATAAGGCAAAAGAACACATCATAATGTTCTCAGACATTTTAACCCCTTTTGTGGCAATATTGCCTGAGCATTCCCTGCAAAGTATGCCGTGAGATTTTTTGGATAGGGAACAATTCACACTCTGATATGTCTGCCAATTTCATGACATCTCCACTCATAATATCGAAATGTTATATAAAGATGAACCAAAATTATAAATTTAATATGCTCCTTTAAGAAAATTGTAACATCGTTTTGGTCGCTAGTATATTTTTGCATTGGCACTAATAAGTGATGGGAAAAAAATGTACTTCTGTATGCTCCTCCTTACCACAACTATCATCAGTGACATGTCTGTGACTAACACAATATATCCTAAAATGATCTTTCGAATGTAACTTTGAGAGACAAAACGCATAATTTCACTGCGGGGTGTATAGTCTATTTCTGTTAATTCGAAAGTTACTTTGTGGAGTAAGATGAAATTTCAGCTTTTTTTTAAGCAAGAAAATGTTACTTCTTTGCCATTTATCTACCTTAATTTAAATTCGCTTGTGATTTAAAGTTTTAATTTGCACAAAAAAGGCTGAATTTGTCAGAAGTGTGTTGTATTTCACAAATCAAGTGGATGAAAATTTTACATGGCTTAAAGCTTACACTTTGTAAAATCCTGATGCAGTGCATCTGCCAAAATGAATGCATTGCACATTACACATGCCTTGTTGCTTTGTCCAGATTGGATTATTAGTTTGTTTGGATTGCTGCTGAGCTAAATCTTCTTGAAAACATCCCAAATTATGGGGCAACATAAACAAAAGCACTGTAACAACTCAAAGTAAAAGCCAGAGAGTCAATATTTAATCAGAAGTGTTGACAGGGCCTCATATGTCTGGTATGGAGGATATAGCCCCATGGGAGATGGTGTCATGTTTCTGGATTTTGTGAGTATTTTCTCACTGAGTGTTTTCAGTGGGGAAAATGAGTTACTTCTAAATGTTAGGAATTTAAAGTAAACTTATTCACTCAAGGTTGTAAAAAAATGACAGAAGTGTCAGGCAATTGAAATGCTAATCCTCTCCAAAGATTTTAAACAATAAGCAATTAATCATCTAAAATGAAATTAGCACCTCTCATCCAATTTTGCTGGGATATCTCCGATTCTGTCTGCACAGCACGGGTTAACTGGTAGAGGAAGAAATATTGGCGGCACCAACGCATCATTCAGATACAGCAAAGCCAGTCACATTTTAAAAAGAAAGCTTTGAGGGCAACTTTTATCCAAGTTAATTAGGAGCACTGATTGAATTTTGCATTCAATTCAAAGATGAGAGTGGTGTTCCAAGACTGGGGACTTCATTTTCCGACCTGTCCCACGAAGGGGATCTTTTAGTCCCGCGAAAAGCAATCTCCCATGATGGGTTCTCCAGTGGCGGGCAGTTTAGCCATACAAAATGCCATAGTCTTCAGCGGGACTGGAAGATCACACTGGGTGGCCAATGATGAGCTGCCACCACTGCTGGAAAACATGGTGCGCAGGTGCTGGAAAGTTCCAGTCTAGGGTTTTACACTTAAATAAAAGCAATTCATAGTAAAGTTATGAAGACAGAGGTGGCTGAAGTGAACTGGGAAATTAAGTTAAATGATACTTTATAACACTCATTAAAGTTACATTCCAGTGAGAAAGAAAGACTGTGGGGAAGTGTGCACCATATGCGACTGACTAAGGAAATGACAGGTAATATCAGATTGAAAGAAAATGTGAAATTCTACAAAGATTAATGGTAGGTTTGAAGATTGGACTGGATTTAAAAACCAGCAAAGAATTATGGAAGAATTCATAAGGAGGGAGAAATTAAAGTATGAAAGAAAGATTAGCTAGAAATGAGTGTCTGTAATGAAGATGGCATGATGTCACACTGCTGCCTCCCAGTGCCAGGGACCCAGGTTCAATTCTGGCTTCTAGTGTCCACCTGTGTGGGTTTCCTACAGGTGCTCCAGCTTCTTCCCACAGTCCAAAAACATGTAGGTTAGGTGCATTGGTTATTGTAAATTACCCCTTAATTTGTCCATGCTTGTGTTTGTGAAAGCATGTCCTTATGATGGGCTGGTATCTTGTCTATCAGTGCCCAGTGTCTCCAACTCTCCACGACCCTGAATTGGAATAAGAGTTAAATGAGAGTGAAGTGAGGAGTTTCTACAAGTATTTAAAATGGAAAAGAGTAACTAAAATAAGTGTTGGTCCTCTAGAGAATGAATCTGGGAATTAATAATGGGGAATAAGGAAATGGTGGAAGGTTTAAACTTAAAACAATTATAATCATCAGAGAAAATGTACTGAAAAATACACTAGAGAATACTGAGTCCCCAGGTCCTATTGAGCTTTATCCTAGGATCCTAAAATAAATGATTGCTGGGAGACTAGATGTGTTGAATGTAATTTTCCAAAATTCTCTACATTCTGGAAAGGTCCCATCAGACTGGTAAATAGTGAATAAAGCAACTCTATTCAAGAAAAGAGGGAGATAGAAAGCAGAAAACTACAGGCCAGTTAACTTAACATCTGTGATAGTGAAATTGCTAGAATTTAATATTAAGGGGGTCAAAAGCTGGGTACTTAGAAATCTTAATTAAATCAAGCAGAGTCAACATGATTTTCATGTTTAACTATCATATTTAACTAATTTATTAAAGTTATTTGGGGAGAAAACAAACAAGGTGGATAAAGGGAAACTTATAGATGCAGTATACTTGAAATTCTAAAAGGCATTTGATAAAATGCTACATCAAAATTTACTACACAAAATAAGAGTGCATGATAGTAACATATTAGAATTGACAGGGGACTGGTTAGTTAGCAAGAATCAAAGAGTAGTGATAAATGATACAGTTTTGAGTTGGCAAGCTGTAACTAATGCAGTGTCATAGGGATCAGTGCTGGGTTTTTGACCATTTACAGTCTATATCAACGATTTAGATGAGGGGATTGAATCGTTGTTAAATTTGCTGAAGGTACAGAGGCAAGAAGGAAATAATTGTGAAGAGGATAGTGTTTGCCAAGGAATATATACAGGTTAATGAGTGCACAATAATTTGGCAGATAAAGGAAAATGTGAACTTGTCTACTTTGGCAAGAAGAATAGAAAAGTGTAATATTATTTAAATGGAAAGAGATTGCAGATTTCTGAGGTACACAGAGATGTGGGTAACCTGGTACACAAATCATAAATTGTTAATTTGCGGTTACAGCAAGTGATTATGAAGGTAAATAGAATATTGGCATTTACTAAAAGGGGAATCTAGTATAACAGTAGTGAAGTGTTGGTATGGCTGTTTGGGGCTTTAGTTTGACTGCATCTGGAGTACAGTTTAAGTCTCCTTACTTTAAAAAGTTTAGCATTGCATTAGGAGCTTTTCAGAGAGGATTCATTTGACCGGTTGCTAGGAAGAAGGGACTATTTTATGAGGAAAGCTTTGGTGACAGGTTTGGTTGCGTAGGAGTTTAGGAAAATGAGAGGTAGCATTAATAAGATCCTGAGGGAACTTTGTAGTATGGATGCTGAGATGATATTTTCTCTTCTGGGAGAGACTAGAACTGGGAGACAGGTTAAAAATGAATGGTTTGCCATTTAAGATTGGGATTAGGAGAAATTTTTTCCCCTCAGAGGGACAAGAACCTATGAAATTTTTGCCAGAGAGCAGTGGAGGCAAAGTCATTGAATATCTTTAGATTTCTGATTAACAAGGGAGTCAAAAATTATCGGGGAGGGGGTAGACAGAAAAGTGGAGTTGAAATCACAACCAGATCAGCCGTGATCTAATCCAATGGACAAGGAGGCTTAAGGGGTTGAATAGACTACTCCTACTCCTAATTCTGGTGTTCTTGGGTTCTTGTGAGTAAAGTAGACCATTGATGTGGGGACATGAGGAACATTCATTATGTTATATTATTACATGAAGCCAAGCTGTACTGTTTGAATTAAGTTAATCTTGTCATTGTGTTTGTTTTGTGTTTTCATTTCTGTGAACGCTTGTTTCTTTCCTCACCTTGTTAAGTGTTTTCTCATTTTGCTTTCAAAGATATTACTTCTATAAAAGACACAGGATGTGACTTTCTGGTTGCTCCCACCCCGGGACTGGAAATTGCCTGCCGAGGTCGACGGACCGTTTGCTGATCTGTCAAACTATCCAAACCACCTGTGACAATTGCCATGGTAGTTGGGACTGGAAAATTTAGGCCTTTGATATTCAGACCAGAGTGCAAAATATTACACCCCTGGATACTACAATTAAATAATCCTTCCTAAAGGGTTAATACACATTATCGGATTTGCCCGGTTTAACTGACAATCATTGTCACATCAAACAGGTCAGGTCAGAACAGAGTTGATCAAGACATGTAAATTATATATAATGTACAGACAGCCATCTCTCTCACCTCTGTAGCCTAATGCTATTTGAATCTTCATCAATACTATTGGAACCTGGTCTCGGAAATTAATACAAATATCAAATCTTTGTGTATTATTTACATGCTTTCACCGACTGTGTCCTGATCTGATCTGATTGATGTGACAATGATCATTGGGATTAGGAGTTAATCAGATAAATCAGATAGTGCGTATTAATATTTTGGGCAGGATTTTCTGCACCTCCGATATAGCATTTTGCGGCAGCGGAGGTGATCCATTATTGGCTAGGGCAAAAGTCCCCTGGTTCTGCCATTGTCAATGGAGTTTCCCATTTTATGCATCCGAGCCACCAGAAAACCTGTGGTGGGTATTCACCATCAGCAGAACCAAAAGATTCCACCATCAAGAATGGTCAGAAAACTTTGGCCAGAGTGATAAATAAAAGAAGGAAAAGTTTTAGAATTTAATGCAATATAATATGCTTTAAAACAAAGTCAAAAGAATGAGTTACTTATAAGTTTTAAGACATTAGGCAAGTGGAAATTTAGAGTTATGTTAGGTTTTTAAAAATGCAAATTGCTTCCTCACCCCAAGGCTCATGGGAATGTCTTTTTTCTCTTGTCTTACTGGAATTATTGGCTTGTTGTGCTGTTACTTTTGGATAATGTCCAGGAGGAATTTCTATATCATTAAATAAATTGTAAAGCAAAAAAAATTACTGGCCTAAATAATGAAAACCAATGATAAACAATTTTGGATAGACAAATAATTCTATTGTATAAAGAATAAAATAACCAATGTTATCAAAGGCTCTTCATTTTTAATATTTGCAATGTTTTTCTGAGGATAGCAAGGGAATAACAAAGTTATCAGAGAATCATACAGTGCTGAAGAAAACTGTTTGGCCCATCGAGTCAGCACAGGCCACAATCCCATACAGCTCTATCCCCACAACCCTACATATTTACCCTACCTCCTCCTGACACTAAGAAACAACTTATTATGGCCAATCAACCTAACCCACATGTCTTTGGACTGTGGGAGGAAACTGAAGCACCCAAAGGAAACTCATGCAGACGCAGGGAGAGCATGCAAATTTCACACAGACAGTCACCCGAGGCTGGAATTGAACCTGAGTCCCTGGCACTATTGGGTAGCAGTGCTAATCACATGACACTGTGCTGCCCATGCATTAATTCAAGCTCAGTAATCATTGTGGGAAAATTCAAATTTCAATAAACATCAAAGAGCCAAAGATTGCATTATTATTTTCATTTATTTTTCAACAGAATCCAAACAATTATAAGATTGCTAAATATTATGATATATAAAGATAAGGACAGAAAAAGCAACTTAATTAGAAGGAGTAAAAAGTGGATTGGGTCGGGGCGGGAGTTGTTAATATCCTTCATTGATTTTTAACTAGACCCATCGCTTCACTTTGCTTATACCCCATGAACATCTGTTATTCTATTTCTATGTAGGGATTGTTGCTCCTAAATCAAGTGAGGGGTTGACAGGTGGCAAAATTGATAGCTTCAGTTTTGGTTACATTGAACTGTTGAAAATTTTGATTCATCCAAGTCTTGAAAGGAAATTATAGAGTCAACAAATAGCACACACGGCCCATTGTAGAATAAAGGGAATCTTAGAACAGTTACAGCAGAGAAGAAAGCAATTTAGTTATCATACTTAGTACATCTCTTTGCTCAAACAATTCGCACAGTGCTAATTCCACACGATTTCCACATAGATGTGCAAATTTTCTCTTATCTAATTCGGTGTCAAAAGTCAAGATTGAATTTGCTTCCACAATACTCTCAGGCAGTATATTCCCAGGTCCTAATCACTCACTGCATAAAAATGTTAGCTGAGATAACTTAACCTTTCACCAATGAAAGCAGTTTCTCTCTATCCAATCTAGACCTAGTTTGACAATTTTAAACATCCCTTTCAAAGCCCCTCTCAATCTTTTCTAAGGAGAAAAAGAGCCCAGCTTCTCCAATCTATCCATTTAACTGAAGTCCTTCATTCCCAAAACTTTTCTTGTAAATCTTTACTGCATCCTTTCTAAAGCATTTGCAACTTTCTTAAAGTATTTTGCCAAGAATTAGCCGCAATAGTCCAGTTGAGGTCAAATCAGCATTTTATGGATGTTCGTCATAGCTTCCCCAGTTAACCTGGAAGTGTCCCCAAACTCACACTTGAGTAACAGCTGCAGGATCGCCATGGAGTTTCTGAACCAGTCTGTTTTTAATTTTCTGATTCTCAAATAATAGTTTGGAAAATAACATTGTAAACTTAACTATAAAACCGTAATCACCTATCACCACTGGGGTATTCAAACTTTGCAATAAGGAGCTGGAAGAACAACAAGCTTATTAAAAACTCACCAGACTTGTGTGTGCATTGCAGATTGCATGTGTCTGTAATATGTCTCCTCTCCTTCTGTTTCAATAAATTGTGGATCCCACTTGTTATGAAAACCTTCCTGATATTTGTACAAAATTTGCTTTCCTCTTAGGCAGCCCTCAGGATTGAAGATGACTTGCTTCCATTCTGATTTGATGAGTTCTGACATAGACTGACAAGTGAAAGTGTGACCTGCAAACTCTGCCACGTGCAGGGCCAATGGTGCTTGGAGGTTTGTACATTCTCTCCCAACACCTTGGCTTCATCTCTGTGAGTTCCCAACCAAGTCTCTCATTGTGTGTTTGGTGCCTTCCTGAGTGAACTACTTCATTTTGGTAGGTCACATAAATTTATTTGATATTAGTTTGAAACTATGGCCCATGACTTTACAAACATAATCTGCTTTAAAGTGGTTTTCCAGATTATGTCTTTTGAGGATGAAGAGCTTAGATTATTTCATGCTTTTTTCGTATTGCTGACATAATATGGGCAGCACAGTGGCACAATGGTTAGCACTGCCTACTCACAGCACCAGGGATCTGGATTCAATTCATCACTTGTTTGTGTGGGGTTTGCACATTCTCCCCCTCTCTGCGTGGGTTTTCTCCAGGTGCTCTGGTTTCCTCCCACAGTCCAAAAATATGCAAATTAAGTTAGTTGGCCATGCTACGTTGTCCCTTAGTGTCCCGGGATGTGTAGATTAGAGGGATTAGTGGGGTAAACTTGTAGGGATAAGATTCGGATTGTTGTTGGTGCGGACTCAATTGACCAAATGGCCTCCTTCTGCACTGGGGTTTCTATGAATTCTAGCATTGGTTCTATAGCAATTCTGTGTGTTTCTTCCATTTTTGAGTGCCTCCCTTATTTCTCTGTACAAGTATTGGGCACAATAATTGAGATGCAGTCTGTCTAAAGCGGTACACAGCTTTATTACGGAGCATTCTGATTTGTAGTCTATCACAAAGTAACCATGTTGGTGCTCCTACTTGAGAGTAATCATCAGTCCGCAATGTGGTTCCATTCCTTTATCTCCTACAGCTGAATTTCTAACTCTTCATCACCACTGGGCCACTTGTTTAATCCTTACCACAAGGTTCATTTCAATGTTTAATTGTCAGAGCTAGATTTTCCAATTCACAGCCAAATATGGCACCAGCCAAGCTCCTTGGCCAAGTTATTCCTGATCTTGTAACCTATTTTAATCAAAAGTACTATTTCCAAAGGAAAATCTGTGCTGTGGATTAGCACAATTCATTTTTTACATTATTGAAAATTCAGGGCTATAATAAAACACAGTGCTGGAAAAATAATCATATTGTTCCCGGGGCTAATTAACATCTCTTGTCCCACAATGAAATCACAGAGTCCCTATAGTGCAGAAGGAGGCCATTCAACCCATCAAGTCTGCACCGACTCTCTGAAAAAGAAGGGCATCTTACCCATGCCCTCTCCCCTTGCCCTATCCCCATAACCCTGTATATTTCCCATGGCAAATTGGACAATTTAGCATGTCCAATTCACCTAACCTGCACATCCTGTGGATTGCCCCAGCTGCAGTGCCCTTTGGCCTAAACGGCAGGTGGGTGGTCTCGGCCGGCGCCCAGCAGCTGACTTAGAACTGGTGCAGATCAGGGGAATCCAACTGTTTAATTAAAACAAAGCATCATGAAGGCTTCCTAAAGAAAGGTTTCCTAAAGTGCCAGATTAACAATACGAAGACTCTATAATGCTTGCGGAACCCCGGTTATCGGGAAAAGTTACAGCACTGTAACATTACAACATTGCTTGCTCTATAAGCATTTCTCAGAGTCTAACCAACTCGATGATTTGCACCATGGGGAAAGATCAGTAGATATGTGTTGTGAAAACAAACTGTGAGACATGTCCATTCTGAGTGCTTGTTTGCACAAGGCTTGTCAAGTACTGTAACTACGAAAATCCATCTGGGTGTTACATTTCACAGTTCTGAGATTTAGCAAGAATTATGCTAGCACAAATTAGACAGAAACATGTTCTGAATAGCAAGTGTTGTTCAGTTTCACTGGTCTTCGAAGACAGAAGCCTTGACTTACAGACAGTACACAATTTCAGACAGGTTGCTGTCATGTCTTTTTTAAAATTCCAGATAGTAGATTCCATTATAGTTTCTTAGCTTTAGTTTTATTTGATTAGTATATTCTTGCTCATATGTTCTTTCGAACTGGTGGTTACAGCAAGAATGACTGACAAGAAAGAAAATAAAAGCAAAATTCTGCAGTTGCTGGAGATAAAAACAAAAAGTGGTGGAAAGACTCAGCAGGTCCAGCAATAAGGGTGGAAAATGAAAGATAGTTAATGTTTCAAGTCCAAAAAAGGACACTGATGACCCTTTGATAAATGGACAGACATTATTTGAAAGCATCGACTTGCAACAACTAAGGATTTTTAGGAATTCTTCTGGTTTAAAACTAAAACGTAACTTTGTTTGAACAAGAAGGACAACAGTTAAGTTGTTGATTCCTTTTTATTTTTGAAACTTTCTGAAATGGGCTGTATCACATTTCAGGAACTTAAAGGGGCCCTTAAATTATGTGCGCTGGTTAATGTACATTTATCTTGTTATATATCTAAGAAATCATAATTTAATATTGCTTAACAAAGTTGTTGTGGTTGGTGGATTGTTTTAAGTTTTGCTTTCAGTCACCCGAAATTTCAAATATGAAAATCTTCAAAATATTCATCCTCAAATGCTATCTAATTTATGTTCACCCAACATTAGTCTGTATTAAAGAATAATTAAATACTGCTAACATACAATCCAAAGATACTGACAAAATGGTAACTTAAGTGGACATCAGTATGATATTAAAAATCTTGTGTTGATATGCATAGCGTTATAACCTCTTTTACAATTGTTTCCAATTGGAATTCCAATATTATATCAACAGTTACTTGTCACGTTTACTTGTAGCTATAACAATCACACCATCAGGTGGTGCTTTGATGGGAATCCCAAGACTAAATGATTATAATGGCTTGTAATGGTGATCCGTCACAACAGGTGGCGCTGCATTATCTTTTCCCACAAATCATACAAAATGCTTGGGGAGAGGGGAGGGGGGAGGGGGGTATGGGGGGTGTTGCTGTGGGCAGTGAGTGGCAAGAGTAAATCATCAACCAATTTTAGTAATTAAATCCTAATATGCAAAATAAGATTACAAACAAATTTAAAAAAAACTAATGATTGACAATAATATGTAAAACTATCCATTAAATTATATTCTGTGTCTGTTAACACCTGTTTGAAAATTTTACTTCAAGTCTTTATCAGGTTTTGAATGGATTTTCCTTTCACTTCATTGCAGTGGGAGCTTTCAATCATGCTGAGTCTGCAGCGCTCGATTCAATAGAAGAGGTTATTCAGCTGACCACATTTGTGTTGGTCAGTCCATATAAAAATGAAGCAAGTGCTTTAACTGCTCATATTAAAAGATCAAGCTTTGGAAAAAGTCACCAATGAAAGTGATAGATGAAAAGATGTAAAGGAGGGTCTGGCATATTTGATGCAAAAGCCAGGAAACTGCAGGGAGCCAGTGGTATAGTTGTATTGTCATTGGGCCAGTAACCCAGAGACCCAAGATAATGCTGTGGGAATCTAGGTTCAAATTCCATTGTGGCAGATAGTGAAACTTGCATTCAATAAAAAGCTGGACTTTAAAAAAAAGTTAACAATGACCATGAAATCATTCTTGTAAAAATCCATCTTGTTCACTTATGTTCTTCAGAGAAGGAAATCTGCCATCATTACCTGGTCTGGCCTACATGTGATCCACAGCAACGTGATGGACTTTCAACTGCTCCTTTAAAGACAGTTAGAGATGGGCAATAAATGTGGCCAATGCCCATATCCCATTAATGAATTTAAAAGAACATCAAGCATGATTGTGAGTGGGTTTCTGATCCTGCTTAGGTAGAGTAGACAGGGTACACTTTTGAATGATGTGACACCTGGAGTTCAGAGGCTTAGGAGAAAAATGAAGGAATTCTTTGGGATGTTGAAGTGGGATGTAAAGACGTAGGGCTAGGTCATGTCCTGACCGAGAAGACGAGGTAAGAGGGACATTGTGGAGATTGTTGATGGTTCGAGGAAGAGGGAAAGCAGGCTGGGAGGGTTCCACAGATTGGACAGAGAATCTATAGCCTTGCTCAGCTTGGAACTTTGATTCCAAAAAATATATTGTGCTGCTGATATAATCTACATGGACTTCAATAAGGCTTTTGACAAAGTCCCACATGGGAGACTGATCAAATGGTAACAGCCAATGAGATGCAGGGCAACTTGGCAAATTGGTTCCAAAATTTGCTTAGTGACAGGAGGCAACAGTACTGGTCAAGAGTTGTTTTTGTGAGTGGAAGCTTGTGAACAATGGTGTACTGCAGGGGTTGGTGCTGGGTCCCCTGCTTTCTGTAGTGCACATTAATAATTTAGACATGAGATTAGGAGATATGACCAGTGAGTTCACAGATGACACATATATTGGTGAGGTAGTAAAGAGTGAGGAGGAAACCTTAGATTACAGAGGGACATAGACAGACTTGTTAGATGAGCAGAACAGTGGCAAATGGAACTTAACCTCGAAAAAGTGTGAGATGATGCAAGGCAAAGGAAATATACCATGAACAGATGGAAGCTAGGGAGTACAAAGGACCAGAGGGACCTTGAGATGAATGTCCATAGATTTCTGAACACAGCAAGGCAGGTTGATAAAGTGGTTAACAAAATGTATGGGATACTTACCTTTATTAGCTGAGGCACAGAACCTAAGAGCAGAGAGGTTGTGATGGAGTTGTGTAAAATGCTTATTAAGTTATAGCTTAATATACAAAAAGTGTACAACATTATGAGGGACATATGGAGTAGATAAAAAAAAACTTTCTCCCTTTGTAGACAGGTTAATAATCAGCATTTAATTTAAAATAAGGGGAGGAGATTTGGAGAGGATTTAAGAAAAGACCCTTTCACCCAGAGAGTGAAAGTTCACTGCTTGAAAGGGTGATAGAAGCAGGAACAGTTAAAATTTAAGAAATGTTTAGAAAGGTCAAAGCATACAAAGTTACAGATCAAATGCTGGAAAAGTGGTGGGATTGGAATAGATAGGTGCTTGATGGTTAGCACAGACACGATGGGCCAGTGGCCTCTTCTTGTGCTGAAAACTCTATTGCAATTTCCCAAATTTTGAAGTTTGTCAGTTTCACGTCTGTCTTTTGTCACCTGATTTAACAGTATTTTGTATAATTTCAGAGTGTTGACAAGGGTCACACATCGTTTAAACACGTTGGCACTACTGGAACTCTGATATCAGGGCACCTTTTTTGCATCCCAATTTCAAAGTTAATTCTTCCCAGAAGGAATAAGTCAAATCAATGTTTACTAAGTAGTTACTTTCAGCTTTCATGTGGAATATTTAAATTAATCTTTGTCTAAATCTAACCACATGACTGCATAAAAAACTTTCCTGGTGTCACTTCTGTTCCTTAAATCTGAACCCTTTGGTTCCCTTGGCCAGTGGAAATACTTTCTCCTTATTTACTTCATAAAAACATTTTATAAATTTGAACACCTCTGGTCTCCTCTTAATCTTCTCTGCTCTTGGGGTAGTATGAAATTTGCAAGTTCGATGTATATATTTAAGTCAAGTTGTGACATTCAGTCCATTGACCGATGATCTGTATTGCAGTGTTTGGTGACCCTCCTCCCTGTGCCAGATCCAATGACACTCCTTGTAGTCTGTGGTCCTCATCAGTGTCTTAACAATACCATGGTTGATGACCTCGGGTAGTTCCTTGAATACCAGTAGGCCTGCGATGTCTAAATATAAAATATCTAGGGTCAGTAGGCTGAGTTTTTTTAAGCAATACTGAGTACAATGCATCCCAAGGTTTGAATCTCCAAATCATTATACATGGTGAGTTTGGCATTGGTTGGTCAAATCATCACTTTATGAGTACCTATATTTCAGTGTACTTACTGGGGGGCTGTTTGCACCAGCACAGGCAGCCAGTTTTGAATATAAATTATACTGGCACATCATCTGTGGTTACATAATTTGAATGGTGACAAAGGCTACTGTCTGGATGGGATTTGAGCCCACACTCTCTGTCAGTGAGGTCACCAGCAGTAACTCAAGATCTAGTGAAACCTAGAAATCATGAATCTTGGTGAGATCACAATTTCCAATTTTCGGCAGCAGTATATTCATATTGATGCCCATATAGGGTGAGAACCTGATTTCCATTGATATTAATAAATTTAGACCTGGCAGCGCCAATCTGACAGAGCCAATCTGCGCCAAGGGTCAGTGCCAAGGGCAGGCCTAGGAGGGAGTCTCATGTATGGGAACTCACTTATTGTGGTCATTTCTGTTCCTGCTTAAATTTTGCAGCTGTTACATTTTTACTAATTCCGCTCTCCCAGATTTGAACAATCATATTGGGACAAATTTTCTCGCTCTGCCCACTACAGGAATTGTAATGGGCGAGAGATAGACCATAGAAAGGTCTATTTACCTCGGGCAGGATTTTCTGGTTTTGAGATGATGCCAGCAGGAAAATCCCATCCAATATCTGCTGCCTGGAGTGTGGTGTGATCCCAGAATGAAAGTACCATAAATTGGAATCCCTAGAAAGGTGTGGAATCTTGGTACAGAAGTCTTAATAGTTGTTTCGCTGTCACGTCAGTGCTTTACTTTTGCTGCATGTAGTGGATTGAGACTTGTATATTTTGCAGACTAATCTTCAAAAGCATGCTTTCACTACTGCCACCATTTTACATTCTTCTTTTTGCTGCAAACATATCAGTCACACACAAGGATTGATTCTTTATTTGAAGGTAAGACCACAGATAATGTTAACTGGAGACTTGAAGGTATGTCTAACATTGACTACAGTTGCCTGCAGACTGTCTCCAAATCATGGGGATTGTTGAGGTGGATAATCATTGACAGTAGTTTGAGATACACCACTGAAAGTTATATGCACATTATATTACAACATAGTGCTGTACTGGAAAGTACTCAATCTAATAAAGTGCTCAATCTAGTATCCTTTTTGGATAGAGGAAAAGGTTTTCCAGATGCACTCACCTCAAAATCAGAAAATCCCACCCAAGGTCAATGGATCTTGGCGGATGGGAAAACTCCCCACAAAGAAGCATAGATAACTATGTAAATCCAGAGAGTTTGTCATTAAGAAGCACAAGCAAAATAGCAGAAAAGCAACAACATCCAGCATATTCTGAAACCATGCAGCTGCATGGTGGCACAGTGGATAGCACTGCTTCCTCACAGCACCAGGGACCTGGCTTCAATTTGGATGTCAGGTCGCTGTTAGTGGAGTTTGCACATTCTCACTACACCTGTGTGGGTTTCTTCTGGGTGCTCAGATTTCCTCCCACAGTCCAAAACTGTTATTGATTGGCTATGCTAAATTGACCCTAGTGTCTCAGTGGGATTAGCAGGGTAAATATGGGTTATAGGAACAGGGCCTGGATGGGATTGTGGTTAGTGCAGACTTAATGGGCCGAATGGTCACCTTCTACACTGTAGGGATTTGATGAGAAGAATTTTGCTGTTGATATCTTTATCAGGTAAACCTGGACAAGAAGTACCTGCTGGAGAGATTGTTATTAATCAACACTTTCATGAAAGGTCATGATGATTTTCTGGTAGTTTGAAGCCTTCCAATTTATCTATAGATTTACAATATCACTGATTATAAATATAAGTCTTCTTTTGCTGGAGAGTCGACAAGCTCAGTTGGCTGAATGACTGGTCCGTGATGCAGAGCAATGCCAAAGCATGGGTTCAATTTCTGTACAGGCTAAGATTATTCATGAAGGCCTGTCTTCTCAACTTTGCTACTCGCCTGAGGTGTGATGATCCTCAGGTTAAATCACCACCAGTCAGCTCTCCCCCTTAGCCAATGGTGTATGGTAACTTCACTCTTTTGCTGCTTAATTACTGAGTCTTGAGGCCAGGAAAACTTATGATTAAACAGGAATTGAATGAATAACCCGATAAAAAAGATTAATTCCACCGTGACTGCTCTATGACTTTGTATTATCGTGTCTCTCAGACTAAGGTTTGAAGGTCAAGTTATAAACACTGTGGGAGGAAAAACCCACAAGTTTTTGTGACCCAAATTAGACCTTGAGCTGTACTGAAATTATTGGCAAGCTGCAGGCCCCAAACAGACTGATCTACTGCAATTCACATGTTGGGAGTTTGGAAGTCCCGTGAGAATGGGTTGGCTGATAAAATGTGTAAGGGGAAAAGGGGAGGGGCCACACGTGCAGAGTCTGAAGACATGAACAAGAGGTCTTCTTAAGCTCAGAGAAAAGTACTTCTCGTGGGGCTCACAAAAATAAAAAAAAATGTTGTACATGAATTGTGCAAAGGAGTTGCAAATGGCCTTCTCCTGTTCCTAATGTTGAAGTGACTATAGCTGTGCTGTGCAGATACATGGATTTGGGCCTGTGTCTGTGAGAGTTTGCGCATTCTCCCCGTGCTTGCGTGGGTTTTCTCCGGGTGCTCCGGTTTCCTCCCACATCCCAAAGATGCGCTCTTAGGCTAATTGGCAGAATAAATTCTCCCTAAATTGTCTCAAATTTCGTTTCAATCCATAAATCTATAAACATCACGGATAGAAGTGGGAACATTGGGGTGGCGGTGTGGGTTCGTTGGGCTGAAAAGCCTGCTTCCCATGCTGTTTTGTTGTTGTTGTTGTTCTTTTTCTTCTTCTTCTTTTTCTTCTTCTTCTTCTTCTACTTGCCCATTTACAGCCCCATCTGAATATTACATCAAGTGGGCACTGGGCATCACAGAGGCAGCTGAGATGCCCTTCTGCACAATTTTCAACCGTTGACTATCCATACACATCTATTTATGAGATGTCCAATGGCACTTTGGATAACGAAAGTGAACCGGTGAACACTATAATATGGATGTGTAATGTTTTGCCAATTTGCTTCAGGTTAGGAGAGCTATATAATTGAGTGTATAACACCCCTGGAATATTTGTCCACTTACAAATCTGCCTCAGCACTGAGTTATCTTTAAAGTCTTCAGAAGCCAGCATCATAGTTATCTGCAACTGTCCTCCGAGCACATTTGGAGATGGTTCTACAACCATGAACATGGTTTGCATCACTGCAGTTGGCCTTGATACTGCTCTGTATGCCTTGTTATTTTTAAGGCACTGGCTTCTGAGGAAGTTAGACTTCCAAATGAAATATGACTTCTATGCGACATGTAACATACATAGCTGTTGCATCACATGTGTGGGCATTAATCATCATAACTACTACTCAAGATTTATATCATATTTGCAATTAACTTCATAAAAAGGATTGATTTCAACCATTCCTTGCCCTAAGGTGGCATGGTGGCACAATGGTTAACACTCCTGTTTTACAGCACCAAAAACCCAGGTTCGATTCCTGACTTGGTGTGGAGTTTGCACATCCTCTCCGTGTCTATGAAGGATTTCCCCGGATGCTCCAGTTTCCTCTCACGGTCCAAAAGATGTGTTGTTAGGTGAATTGGCCATGCTAAATTGTCCCTTAGTGGTGGAGAAACTAGGTAGGATAAATGCGTGAGGTTATGGGGAGAGGGCCTGGGTGGGATTGTGTTTGGTGCAGATTCCATCAGCCGAATGGCCTCCTTCTGCACTGTAGAATCCTATGATGGCATTCAAAGTAACTCGTTTTAAGAAGTTAAAGCTCTAATATGGGCATTAGAATAGCATAAGGATATCAGGTTACCCAGTTGTCAGTATAACTCTGTTGTTATTTGCTTTTTCTCATCCATGCTGATTGCTGCAGCTGTAATAATGGAAGTCTTGTATCCCATGTTGTTAAGTAACTATTAAGGTCAGTATCTATTAAATGACAAGGTGATTTACGCAGTGTAATGGAGATTTAAATGATTTTATTTGCTTTTTCACCACATACTTCAGTCTGGGTTAGAGTTTTACATTTCTTTCATCACAAACTCACTGCTTATTCAACAGCAATCACCTCATTGCCAGAACCTTGCCATATAGTGGAAATTGTGGTAAACCACATCCCAATATCCTTGCAATTCAGCACCATATGCAGCATTAAAAAGTTGAATGATTTGGACCTTGTAGAGTTTTACTCAGCAGGTTTACTGTAGTAGTTGGAGCAAATTAATAATGCTGCATTATTGAAACATTTCATCATCAGTAACAATATAAAAAGATGCTACCTATTCCTGCCCACTTGTTTTTTTTGTAACATTGAGTTTGTAGTGTAAGTGATTTTAACAAACACAGCTTTCCAATTCAACAGCAGTAAGAGACATTGACTGATCATTTACAAAACATTTTGGCTGGAATTCTCCTGCCAGTGGGATTCTCTGGTGTTGCCAGCAGTGTACTCCAACATGTAGGTTTCCCCCGGAATGGGGTGACATCAGTGGAAATTCCCATTGACAACAGTGGGACCAAAAAATCTTGCCGTTAGCAAACAACACACCACTTCCAGCTGGCAGGAAACATGCAGGTGGGAACACATTTATGAATATAATCTATATTATTTTGGGCAGTACTTTCTAATTTGCAAATTGTTCTCTATGTTATTAAAATTAAAAAGAAATTTTACATAAAACAAGCAGTGGCAAATATTTAGCATTGGTTTCCAAAATTAAATACCAATATCTTGCTTTGTAAGCAGTTACTATTAATTACAATTTTCTGCTTCATGAGGATTAGAAATTCAGTAAAGAAGTCTTTTTCTGTCCAGGTGGGCTAGAACATGTGATCGGAAGAAATTTCTCTCTCCACAGGTGCTGTAGGACTAAGGAAAAGGTTCTGCTAAGGGAGTATGAACAACCGGGAGCAAAATTAAAAAGCAACACTACTCATCTCTAGATTACTACCCAAGCAAATTGGTTTATGTTAGGTAAGGTAAGAATGTTGAATGCATGGCTCAAAGATTGGTGCGGGAGAAATGGATTTCAATTCACGGGCACAGTTATCAGTAAAAGGATTTGTACCAACAGTCCAAAAAGACCACCTGTCCACTACACAATTAAACAAGATGTATGCTTTTCAGTGACAGAATGATGCCAGAATGATGGCCATACTTCCCAATGATTGGCTGATCAGAAAAAAGTACATTCTTTCAGTTATTCTTGAGAGTTAGAGCACAGACTGTATTCAATCAGCCTGTGATTGCAAAATACAAACCAAAATGTCTCTTTTTTGATGTGATTCAGCAATTGCATGGCACTAACTGAACAATCTTGTGTGTGCTAACAGTTATATCAACAACCAAATTAAGATAATCAGCCCAGCTCAAAGTGTTGCTCATTGAAGCTTGCTTAAAGTGATCTGTATTCATTACTCTGCAAACAAAATGAATATGTTCAAGGCTTGAACCTATTTAAATTACCCGGAAGCTTAGGAGCCAACAGTTCAGTGGTTCCTAACCTTTTGTGCCATGGCATGCCTCTATTCTGTAAATATATTTGAGGCACACATCCTATTTTAACTGTCTTCTTCCCTTTCTGGGAACCTCATTTCTAATTTCTCTTGGTCCTCTCATCTGATTTGTATTTAACCTCTTCCTATCTCTCTCGTTTTTCCCAGAGTTTTTGCAGCCTTTCTAAGTTTTCACTTTTTGTGCAGGTGCATGCAGCCTTTGTCTTCCACCCCACATCCCACCCATCATTGGCATGGGACTGACCAATATAAAAAAATCGAAGCCACGCACATGCGGCTCTTTCCCAGCTAGAGCATGTTTGGGAGGCCCAAGATTCATTGAGTCTTGGAGATGTTAGCTACAGAGCTGAAAGGAAGGTTAGTTTTAGTTTAGTTGCAAGAATTTTAAATCATTTGGAATCTGTTTTCATGGCACAACTTTGTGGGGGGGGGGGTGCTTCACGGCACTCTAGTATGTTGTGGCACATTGGTTGGGAAACAAGCAAAGAGCAAAGAACAACACAGCACAGGAAACAGGCCCTTTGGCCCCACAAGCTCATGCTGCCCATTTTAACACACTCAGTGAGTGCCTTATTCAAGTCTTTTGTCATTCGTCGACATTTTTGTCTACCCCTGGTAGAACCCACAATAAAGGAGCTGGAAATTTAGGGAATTATATGTACGCCAGACAAAGGGAGATCCAATTCAGGGACAATTTATTGATGTCAATCAGCCTAAAAAGCACGTTTTTAGAATGTGGGAGGAAACCAGAGCATGGGGAGAATGTGAAAACTCCCATAGACATTGATCCAAGCCAGAGATCCGACCTGGCCATTGCAGTGTACAGCAGACTGTGATAGTCACTGAGTTGATGTGTTGCCCATCAATTGATCCAGATTAAGCGTATAATGGATGTGAAGCATTAGTCAATTCTCAAAGCAATATTCAAGAGCAACCCACGCACAACCCACCATATGTATGCACCTTGTTGGCCAACAAGGTGGACCGAATCGCCTGTGGATGTAAAAGGAGATATCAATAAACATAAATAGACATATAACAGGCTATACAGACAGTAATGGAAGATCCCCAATAGCTCTAATGTAAGTGATTTGTTGGACGACTGATAGGAATCAATTAATTCCCATGAATGTCCTGAGACTCTTGATCTTCAATTAGAATATTCTTTTGTATCCCTCCATTTCCAGTCTGCTCATGTGACTGTCCAGGTAAGTCTTTAACAACTCTAGCATGTCTGCCTCCACCACCCTACGGGGCAGTGCATTCCAGGCCCCCGCCACTCTTGTGTAAAAAACATCCCTCTGACATCTGAGTTATACCTTGTCCCTCTCACCTTGAGCCCGTGACTCCTCATGATCGCCGCCACCGACTTGGGAGAAAGCTTCCCACTGTTCATCCTATCTATACCCTTCATAATGTTACGCACCTCTATTAGGTCTCCCCTCATTTTCTGTCTTTCCAGGGAGAACAACCCCAGTTTACCCAATCTCTCCTCATAGTTAAGACCCTCCATACCAGGCAATATCCTGGTAAACTTCCTCTGCACTCTCTCTAAGGCCTCCATGTCCTTCTGGTAGAGTGGCGACCAGAACTGGATACAGTACTCTAAATGTGGTCTAACCAACATTCTATATAGCTGCAACATCAGACTCCAGCTTTTATACTCTATATGCCTTCCTATAAAGGTAAGCATGCCATATATAGTTTACTGTTGCTTCCTCCAAGGCAATTCCTTGGCCAGGCAGTGTCAACTTGCCAACCAATCAGCACCCTTTTCCCCATAGTGTAATTGTTGTGACCATTTGAAATTTGTCATTCTTGCATTTGTCCTGGTGAGCACAAAATGAAAAGCTTTGACAGCATGACTCCTTTCTCAGCAATAATAAAGAATCTTAGTAATGCACTGCAGTGGTTCAAGAAGACAGCTCACCACTATCTTCTCAAAGCAATTCAGAATGGACAAAACATGCTGGTATATTCCGTAAATTAATAAGTAAAAAAAGAAACTTAGAAAAGCAAGGTATGATTAGAACAAGTGTACTGGTTTTAAGGAAAGGAAATCCTATTGCACAGATTTTTTTAGAGTTTTTTTGAGGATATCACTGATAGGTTGATAAAGGGGAACCGATAAATGTATTATATATGAATTTCCAAAAGGCATTTAGTAAGTTGCCACACAAAAAGTTGAGACACAAAAAAGAGCTTATGGAGTTGGGAATGATATATTAGTATGGATAAAGAATTGATTAAATGACAAGAAGTAGAAAATAAGGATAAATGAAACATTTTCAAGTTGGTATGCTGTAACTTCAAGGATCAATGTTGGGGTTATTTATGTTAATGACTAATTTAGACAAAGAGACAGAGAGTAATGTATCTAGGATTGCTGATGATACAAAGCTAGATGGAATGCAAGCTGTGAGACTGCAATGAAATGCAGATAAGTATATGGACAACAAGCTGGCAGGTGGAATGTAATATGATGAAATGTGAGGTCATTCACTTTGGTTGTAAGAAAGAAACTAAGAATATTCTTAAAAATTAAACTTGTAAATGTTGATGTTCAGAGAGACTTGGAAGAAAGAAGTTAGTGTGCAGTTATAGCAAAACATTAGGAGAGCAAATGGGGATTAAAGTACAAGAATAAAGAAGTCTCACTGCATTTGTGAGACACAATCTTTGATGAGACACAACAAGAAAATTATATTAAGTTTTGGTCTTCACATTTAAAGAAGGATATCTTTGAATTGGAGGCAGTACACCAGATTGATCCCTAGGATAAGAGGGTTGACCTCTGATTAGGGGCTGAGTTAATTGAGTCTATGGTCTCTGGAGTACAGAAGAATCAGTGAAACATTCAAGATTCTAAAAGTTCTTGAGTAATAAATACTGTGAAGTTGCTTTGCCTAGCTCAGGAATCTCAACCAAGAGGGCATGCTCTCAGAATAAGGGGTCAATCATTCAGAACTTAGATGAGGGGAAATTTCTTAATTGAAAGGATAGTGAATCTTTGGAATAGAGTGTTGTGAATATTCCACATTGAATGAGATTGACATAACTTTGGTTTCTCACAAAATAAAGGAATATGAGGAGTGGGCAAGAACATGGAGTTGAAGCACAAGATCAGCCATGTCCCTACTTAATGGCAAAGCAGGTTCAATAGGTCATATAATTTTCTCCTGTTCCCATTTATTATGTTCTGATATTTCCCATACTGGAACTGATCATATGATATCCTGCAATATGGTCAACAAAGCATGTTCCATATCATAGTGGTTAGATATATGCTGCATAAATGTGCTCTTCAAGAGGTACAAGTGGGTCCCCTGTTGAACAGGAACCTTCAGCATGACTCAGGAGAAGACCTGATTACACAAAGAATAGTAAGGAAGGCAGAGGTTATCTGTAGCCAGAGCTCTGCAGCATTGGAAATGGAAGATAAACATTGCTCAGTCAGAGGCTGTTTTGTGAAAGAGCAATTGCTCTGATAGTTCAATAAAGCTTGCTTCAAGGCACCAATGTGGGAATTTGTTCAATAAGTTGTAAGAGTCCAAATTTGCTGTTGTCCTGAGAGCAGCAAATCTTCCATTCCCATTGCATGACTGCAGCAGCTCAACAGTCCTACTGATTTGTAGGGTAGCAGACTGTAAGACAACTGCAATTCCTACTCCTTTAGTCTTCTATCCTATCCAATGTCGAAGGTATAGTTATGTCCAAAGTCTTCGTGGTCCCAGTTATCGAAGATAGTATTTAGTGTTTGCAATGTCTGACTCTTACACTGTAAAATTTTGTGATTTCATTCTTTTAGTAAAGAATTGAGATTTTAGGTTTCTTCTACTTTTAAAAACAAAGTTACTTCTTTACTAAGATCATGACTGTATCTAAGAATTTGTGAATATTCCTAATTCTTGAAACCTTTGAAAAAAAATTATTTTTGTTGAAGTATCTGTGAGTTGAAAGATGAAATGGAACAAGCAGACTAGGAAACCTCAGTCAGAGAGTGAGTTAGAGCTACAGAAAAGGGAGGTCGAGAGCATGCATAAAACCATATGTGGCACTGACTATGCTTCTCAGGAAGGATCGAGAGCAGTTGTTTAAAAACACCGATATCCGTTATCATGCATAGATCGTAAAGGGTGGAATTTCAGCTGGAATCCAGGTGGACACTTTTGTGAATTGGGATTTTTAAAGTTTCGAGCTTCCTTACTGTAAAATATCAGACCTTGCTGTACAGCTGCTTCAAATCCCTGTCTACAGAAGGAAGTATGGCAATATAGCATAGCAACCCATATCATATTCATTGTAATTGTATAGAGGACCTTAGCTAAATATCAAATATTCCCCTGATCATTTTCTTTAGATTCAGCGTACAAAACACAGTCAATCCACTGTTAAACATGATCCAATCAAAGCAGCGTTTTGAAAATAAATCACTTGTGTGAAAATATGAGTTGCTTCGGTATTTCCTGTTTTCCCTTCGATTGAATGGCTGAGCCAATGATGAAATATTGTTGCGGTACAAAGGTTTGCAAATTGACCAATTTTATCTGGAGTTAACAGAGATCCTAATCCAAGCGTGTAATGTCTTGGCAAGGGAGTGATGTATTCATCAAGATTAAATTACAGTGAGGTCTGGCTGCATTTCTATGGTTAACAGTGTATTTGCTGATAAAGAACCGACTGAATGTACATTCGATTTGGTCATTCCTCATACACTCATTGAAGTTGTGGACTAGTTAGCATCCAACACAACAAAGCAAGCAGTTATGTGTTGAATAGGTAATTCTGAAGTAAACAATCCAAAACATAAGAAAGAATTTGAATAAAACAAGGAAAAGTATTGTGTTGGCTCAGTTGCTGCAACATAAATCATTGCTTTTATATCAAAACATCTCATATGTCTATACAAGTAACCAATTAAAATGAGACCGTTTTTCTCCAGTTTAATAGTTTCATCCTGAGAGAGGAAAAACAACAAACTTGACAGCTATTCAGTGATCCTTCATGGGGGGGAAATTGTGTACATAAATGTTGAATACTGACTAGAGGAAAATATCCTCCAGACTTAAATAACTTTCCAGTATCCACTGTGAGAAAAGAGGACAACGAGAACTCTACAGTGGAACCAAACTGGAGCTGCAACTGTAGTGAGCGCAGGCCCATCACAGAGATAGATAAGGCAGTAGCTGATGCTAATAGGTACAAGAAATGCTGGAAATACTCAGCACTTCTGCCAAGCAATAGGGGAGAAAGAAACAGAGTTAACGCTTTGAGAGTGTGTCTTTCATCAGAATTGGAGCAAATTAGAAATGTAAGAGCTTTAGAGCAAGCAAAAGAGGAAAGATGGGAAAAAGGACAAAAGAGAAGATCTGTGATAGTGTGGAGGGCATTAGGTGTTAAATGACAAAAGATATCATGGTGCAAGGCTGAAGGGACAATAGGACAATAAAGAAAATAAAGATATGCCTAGATTAGACATGCAGAGTCATGAAGAGTTGCCATCCAAAGGCAAAATTAAAAGAAATAAGAAAGTAGCAAGCAAAACAAGCAAAGAAGAACAAAGCAAAGCAGGGGCAGAAGTTGTCACCTAAAATTGTTGAACTGAATAGTGAGTTCAGAAGGCTGTAAAGTACCCAGTCAAAAGGTGAGATAATGTCTTCAGAGTTTGCATTAAGCTTCATCAAGCAGAAGATTAGGGACAGGAAGATCAAAGTAAGAGCAAGGTGGAGATTTAAAGTGACAGATAGCTGAAAGGTCAATTCGCTCTTGTGAACTGAATGGAAGAAATCAAGAAAACATGCCGGGAAAATAAAGAGATTGTAATACTTTTCTGTTGGTAATATGCTGGTCATATTTTAAACTGTTGGGGTATGTCAGTAATAATTAAAACAAGGGACAGAGAGATTGTGTGAACTTAAACTGAGGTTAGATATGGTAATGGGACTAGCAAAATTTCAAACAGATTTTTACACAAGTTAATTTAGTAAGAATGATTACAGAACAGGAACCGCTTTGAACAGGTTGTGATTCAAAGGAGAAGATATGCAACATATTAAAAAATGTTATAGGTAAAATATGGGCAGAATGGGTTTACTTTTCTTTTAAATTCTGAAAGTTAAAAAGATGAAATTAATCAATTCTGGGAGAGAGCAGTTCTAAAGAGACTGGATGAGACAATGGAGAGATCAAAGGGAAAGAAATATTTGAGGAGATACTGAAGGCAATGACGGGGTCACAGCAGGAATAGCTGGTCAACTTCCAGCAAATAGTCTGAATGAGGACAGTGCTTAACAGTCAACTGTGGTTAAACTCAGAATGTGTAATATTCAATGTGTAGTATAAGCTATTGGTCTTTTATAGATCTTAAATCAATAAGGTTTTGCTGAGCAGATGGGGAATGTTAGCTCTCGAGGTAGTTAGATTAAAATTGTCTAGAACTGTTTTAAAGTATTGATACTGTGTGAAGCCATTTCCTAGCTAAGTGTAATTCTATTTCATTTTATTGTGTTTTCTTATTTCTTAATAAACACTTACATTACTATAAAATCACAAATAGTCAGGAACATCATTTCTGGATCTCAAAACCTCTCCTCTTTGCAAATTACAGACATAAATGTGAGGGCAATTGTTTCATGTTTTCCTTCTGGGATTTGAACAGCTTGACATTTATCATCAGCCATGCCCTTTACAGACACCTAGTCAGTGATTACTCTGTCCAATGGACAGTATAATGTAAGTAATACAGTAATATAAATTGAAAGAAGTATCTGAAAATCACAGTTTCCAGAGTGTTTGGGCCTTGTAATCAATGTCACTGGCCATTATACTCAAGGGATCATGGAAGGTGCCTTGGGGGCAAGAGCTGTGGGGAGGAGAATGATGGAGTTTGTCAACCAACTAATTAGACAGGATTGTTGAGGTTCGCATAATAATCCTTATTACCTAGAGCAGGGAGCAGGGGTTGCTTCTGTGGAGGTCCCAGGAAGGACCAAAGGATATCTACAGTCAAGTCTTTATTTTAGAATCATGGAATCCCTACAGTGCAGAAAGAGGCCATTTGGCACATCGAGTCTGCACCGATTCTCTGACAGAGCATCCCATCCTGGCCCTGTCCCTGTAACCTCACATATACACCCTGCTAATTCCCCCGCCACTAAGAAATAATTTAGCTTGGCCAATCAACCTAAGCAGCACATCTTTGGAGTGTGGAAGGAAAACAGAGCACCCATAGGAAACCCACACAGCCACAGGATGAACATGCAAACTCTGCACATACAGCCACCCAAGACTGGAATTGAACCCGGTCCCCTGGCACAATGAGGCAGTACTGCCAGCCACTGTGGCGCCATGCCATCTCATTTTCCTTAATCATGATAAGCACTGAACTTGCATGTATTAACATTCTCAACCTCCCGCCAGTGCTCTTCAGGAGCAATCATTACATATTTCAGAGCTCCTTCATTCATACATGATGAATCAAAGCAGTGAAGGTTCTGCACAAAATAACTTGTGAGAAAGCAGCCATCTTGATGGACCATACATCCAAGTTCAGAACCTCAAACCAAGTTTTTTTATTTTATTGATTACGTTTAATGTGGTGTATTTGTGGTGCAATTAATTGTAGCATTTGAAATACATGATTTCTAAGAACATAAAGAGATTGTTTTTGTTTGTTCATTTTTGCAATATTCTTGCTGATAAAACTTATTTTCTGATAAAAAAAAGGCAGAGAAAATAAACGCAACAGGAAAATGGAACCACAATGTGGCTATCTATACTCATTTAATTTATTACAAAGTGCATTCTCTTTTCTCATGATTCTAACTTGTTAGCCTGGTGCTCCATAGGCATTGCAAGGCTTTGATGCTTCAATGTCCACTCTTCAAGTCTGGACATGGGCAGCATAGCCTAAGAATTCTGTGAATTCAGTCAGCATAGCACAAATATGCAGCTTCCACCCACTGCTTTTGTTTCTCTGTATCCCTGAACCATTTCACAGGGAACAAGTTGTCTGAGTAATGGATGTCCTTCATTTATAGGGGTGCAACAGATGGACCCACCATTTGTGCTGCTAGCAAATTCAGGGTATCACCCAGCTACTCAAAGGGGATAGGTCAAAGGTAGATAGAGGCCCTCATCTGACTGACGATTAAATGTTAAATGAAGAGTCTTTCTCCTTCAGGAGATCTTCATCATACAGCCAACAACATTGTGATAATATTTTAGAGGTAGTGTTTAGTTCTGAGGAGCTTGTTCTCAAGGAAATATACCGAAAATGATGTCCTTTCGAGATTGCCAGAACACTTAACCTTGAAAGAAATTAGTGCCATGAGGGAGCCAAACTGCTTAAGGAGAGAGAAAGGATATAATGTTGGTATTATTGGAATTGTAAAAAGCATTGGTGAGAACACAACTAGAATCTTATGTGCATTTCTGGTCACCATATTATAGAAAGGCTGTAATTACTCCGGAGACAGAGCAGGGAATGTTTACATGAATGTTGCAAGGGCTAGAAAAGTTTGGCTATAAGGAGAGATTGGATAGGGATTATTTTCCTTGCAACATAGAAGGCTGAGGACTGATTTGAAAGAGAGAAGAAGATAGAGTGGACAGGATAAAACTGTTTTCCTTGGTGGAAAATTCTATAACCAGCGACAACATAAATGGCAGTATGTGTAGAGGGGACTGGAAGGAGAACATTTTTATGCAGAGGGAGGTGGGGATATAAAATTCACTGTACAAGTCGGTCATGGAGTCAAAGACTCAAAACTGCTTAAAAAGTGCCTGGATCTGCCTTTAAGTGCTGTAAACTTTAGGGCTATGGGCTGAGTGTGGGAAGGTGGGATTAGAAAAGGCACCTGGGTGTTCTCAGGCTGGCATGGACAAGATAGGCCAAATAGCTGTAATCTTTCTATGGGTCTATGATTCTATAAAGGAGATGAGGAGAGAGGGAGCAGTAGTGTTCTCAGCATAAGACTATATCCAACTATGTACTGTGCCTGTTGCACAGTGCATTTTAACGCTTATACGGTGGACAAAGAACTCCAAATTGACTTTGTTAATACAATAGTATTTATTCATACACACAATTAATGTTAATCAACCACACAATCAATATAAGTTATCTTACAGAATACTAAAGTTCAAGTTGAAGACTTAACTTTTGTGTGACTGGCAAGTACCCAGGCAAATATTGGCCTTTATCTACATGCTGGTCTCTGTATCCTCGGTGTGGTCTTGTCTTTCAGTCTGGCCTGATACTCTGGCTCTGGTCTTCTTTCTGATGTTGGTCTAAGGGCTCCCCTCATGGAGGCAGTTGCTGGTGGTGGTCACTGTTGTTCTGTCCCTGTTGCATGCACTCTGCTCTTTCTTGTGGTCTTCCTTCTATTGTGCTGTGCCTTTTGTCCCTCATCTGTTTGGATTCCTTTTGGACAATTTCTTCATTATTACCAATCAGTCAACCAGGAGTTTGATCACCCTGATCTAGAGTCCAATCAGGTGCTGTCACATGGATCTTTGGATGTGCAACCAATGCCCATGCCTGTAGGTGTGGAGGCACGTAAGTCACATACCTCACTCCCAAGTAAGAGCTTAAGGTGCCCCTTTGTTTGGTAAACAAGTGTGTTTGACCAAAAAGTGTCCATGTCTTCGAGATGGCCTATTTCCTGTGTATTCAGTAGTCTGCCCAATATTCATTTAAAGCTGTAGCCTGTCTCGTTCTATATTTGGCTAACTGTCACAGCTTGTTTTGTAAACTGCCATCTCAGGTGGCCTGTTTGGCCACACAGGATCTTCAGGAAGAAATCCTTCCATCTCAACCTCAGCAAGTAATAATGAAAAGGACTTTTCGGCCCTTTGCACTGGCATGATTTTCTAGTCATGCAAATTGCCATTGATTTTTGCTAGAACCAGAAGTTCCCATTGGCAACCAGTGGTGACCTGCCTCCACCGTGAGAAAACCCATTATGGCAGAGGATGGGGAGGTGGGTTGGAAAATTGTGGCCAATGTGTGCAGAATCTCCACTTTCCAGAAGAGTTTTTCACTGAGCCTTGCCATCTCTTGCAGACAAACCAGTAGCTACAGAGCAGCTCTTATCAAAATCTGTGATCCATATTTCGTGGCTAACAACTGTTTCCTTTAGCACACCCACAATTTCCACTATTTGACAGTGATAACAGTTCACTGACAATGATGAAAAACAAGGCTTTAGATATGATGAAAACACAGAATTTCAGCAATATTCTTATTCTGGGGATAACTTTAATCACTGGTGAACCACAAAGCAAAAATTCAAATGTTATGGCGAATTTTTATGTTCAACTTGAAAAGAAATGTCAATACCTAACATAAGAAGATTTTGTCAGAACATTTTTTGGTTTAAGACATGCCAAAGGAAGGCAAAAATGCTGAACGATCTGATGAAATGATTGAACATGAGATTGAAGTCAACTTGACCACAAAGCAATGATCTATACTAAAACTACTAATCAATGTAGAAAATCACTTGCAAGAAAGCAATATAAATATAGCGAATGGGTCTACCTGAGCCAAGTTATTCCATCATCTTGACCCCACAAGATAACAGAGTTTTCACAAAGAACCAAATATTTTGGCAGCCAGGTGGCACAGTGGTTCACACTAATGTCTCATAGCACTAGAGACCGGGGTTCAATTCTAGCCTTAGGTAACTGTCTGTATGGAGCTTGCATGTTCTCCCTATATCTGTGCGGATTTCCTCTGGTGTTCCAATTTTTTTCCCAAATTCCAAAGATATGCGGGCTAGGTAGATTCAAGGTGCCAAATTGTCCCTTTGTGTGAGGGGGTTTACGTAGGGTTACAGAGAGAGGATGGGATTGTTGTAGGTGCATACTTGATGGGTCAAATGGCCTCCTCCTGCACTGTAGGGATTCTATTCTATTTCTATTAGATTTGTGGTAAGAGCATTGTTAAAGCAACAGCAGCACAATTTAAACTGTACCTTCGGTGACAAATTTTGCAAAATGATTTTCACTTTTCTTTGAAATGGATGACTTTAAGGATGACTTTCTGTAGTACGACATTAACAAAACCTTCCTGAAACAGAAAGCAATGAACAAGGGTTATCCTTCTGGTCTGCATCACATAAGGGTCTTCAGATTAATCATTTGTGTAAAGTGCAGATGACAATCGTGCCAGTGGGACCGCTACAACAGCTGATGGTGACATCTGGGCATAAATTAATCTCATTAAAAGCTTAATGAGAGTCACCATTATCAAAATCATTACAATGGAGATTGTGGCCATCTGTTAGAAGCCTAAGGAAAGCCACATGGCATATTGGGAAGTGATGAATCTTCTGTGGGCATCACTCACTTGGATGAGTGTCAAATACCGTAGACCTCATCTGAGTACAACCTAAATGCAACAGGTAAGATAATTTCAGCTTATGCATTAAGAATACTGTTTAAAACAAGCCCTTAAAAATGAACAGCGCTCTCACCTAATCTCAAATTATTTAAACTCTAAAGATTAACCACTCATCTCAACATCAGAGAGGTGTAGGTTTCTCAGGACCAAATTAACAGACAATGCAGGCTGATTGCCGTTTATTTCTACTTCTTTCAATTTAGTAAACTGTATTTTCTACTTCTGATGTTGTCTCCTCTACACTGGGGAGACCAAATACTGATTCGACTGATCAATGTGTAGGACACTTCCATGTAGTCTTCAAGCATTAAGTTGAGATTCCCATCACTTGTCAGTTCAATTCTCTACCTGCCTCCCATTCTGACCTTTGTGTCCTTAACCTCCCGCATTGTCCCAGTGAGGCTCAACACAAGCTCAACAAACAGCACCTCATCTTTGGACTGGGTGCATTAGAGCTTTCCAGACACAACAATGATTTCAGCAGTTTAAGACGGTACATTGGCTCCCATTATGTTTCCATTTTCTTTGCCAGTTTTGACTTAATTCTCTTGTTCCTCCCCCCATTTTTCCATTTCCTACTTTTTTGCTTGCAGACTACAGCTGTTCATCATTTTGCCATTCATTTTGTCTGACACATCTTTTGATCCTTTACTTTTCCCATTACTCACTCCGTTTGGCCTTCACCTAGTGTTCTCTCCTTAAGTTCAACTATCACAATTTCCCAGGGTATACGTGCTGTTGTTTGCAACAGGTGGATGATTGCTGCAGGATCCTATGTTGTGTTTGCTTCTTCCATGTGCATTTTGGCATTGTTCCCTTTTGAAATCTCATAAAAACAGGAACGGAACATACTTTTCAAAACATTGGCTTCATGAAAGTTCTTGAAATAATACTCATACACAAACATGGCATTGTGTGAGCTGGAGTGCATACTTATTTGGCTGCTACTTAGATTAGGAAGGTGGTTGGGTGTTACCGTTCATTCTCATGGCACCCCCAAAACATTGAATAAATGGGTTGGGACATCTTGTTGAAGTTGTACAAGACAGTAGTAAGGCTACACTTGGAATACTATGTACAGTTCTGGTCTCACTATTATAGAAAGGATATTGTTGAACTAGAAAGGGTGCAGAAAAGATTTACTTGGATGCTACTGGGACTTAATGGTTTGAGTTATAAGGAGAGCCGGATAGATTGAGACCTTTTTCCCCTGCAGCGCAGGGTGATCTTATAGAGGTCTATAAATAATGAGGAGCATAAATAAGGTAGATAGTCAACAGTTTTTCTCAAAGGTAAAGGAGTCTAAAACTGGAGGCCATAGGTTTAAGGTGAGAGGGGAGAGTACAAAAGGGGCAATTTTTACACATAGAGGGTGCTAAGTGTCTGGAACAAGCTGCCAGAAGCAGTTTTAGAGGTGGGTACAATTTTGTCTTTTAAAAAGCATTTAGACAGTTACATGGGTAAGATGGGTATAGAGGAATATGGGCCAAATGTGGGCAATTGGGATTAGCTTAGTGGTAAAAATTTGGTGGCATGGACAATTTGGGCTGATTCTGTGCTGTAAACTTCTATGACTGTATGACTGCATGACATGCTGAGTCATCCTCCTGTGGACAGGAGGCAAGGTGGAATGGATGCCAACCTTTTTTTTAATCATTCCTTGAAATGTCTTTAAGTCATTGCATTTGTGAAATCGAGTGCACTTCACATGCACTGCTCCATTAGTCCAAAAGAATAAAGTTAGTTGTCAGTGGCAGTGATGCAGTAAATGCATCACTGTGAGTTTAGTGAGTTCCCAGAATACCAACGACCGCACCCCAGACATTTGGTTCTTTGAAGTATTTACAATAAAAATGATTGCCTGTCATGCTATTTCCATAGATTTACTGATTGCTAACCTGTGGTTTATTAACAAGAATAAAGCATAGGTAACATGTTGTAAACTGACAAATCAGTATCCCACAATCTTATATGCAGTAGAGGTGTTAGAAACTGTGGAGATAATATTATTAGACTGATGTTGCTGCATCTGGCAGATATCTGCATTACTCTAGAGGAAAGCCAGTTACTTGCTGGGTCTGGGGGTTATAAGGCTTTGAAAGTCAAAAGGGCCCACGAGCCTCTGCTTCCTCCCACTGGGCTATGAGAGACACCTGAAGAGTCTCACAGTCTGCTGCACGTAGATGGGAGGGCGATTCTCCCCAAAAACTGTTGAATTCACTAAAACTGGAGTAAATCCCACAGTTTTTTCAGTGGGATTCTGTGCACTGCAGTTTGCACTCATGGGAATCTCACAAAAATTCCCGCCGAAGAGACTGAAATCAGAGCGCTGTCCCACTGGCACTATTGTCATTTGTATGCTTTAAATGAGCTGAGAATTTCAGCCTCAATTGTAGAGAATTCCAGACACCTACCACCCTCTGGGTAAAAAAGCTTTTCCTCTTGTTAGCTGTAATCATTCTACCAGAGCTCAAATCGATGCCCCCTGATAACTAATCCATCAGCTGGGGGAAACAAATTTTTCATGTCTACCCTGTCTAGGCCCTTCATAATTATGAACACTTAAATTAGGTCACCCATTAGCTGCCTCTGTTCTATGGAAAACAACCCTAGCCTCTCCAAACTCTTCTTATAGCTGCAATTTTCAAGCCATGCATCATTCTTGTAAATCTCTGCACTTTCTCCAGAATGGTTATGTCTTTCCTATGACGTAGTGACCAGAGCTGTAGACAAAATGCCAGCATTTTATACAGTTCCATCATTATAATTCTTTTTATATACAATGCCTTGCTCAAAAAGTAAAGAGTTCCATATGCTGTCTTGACTACTTGTCCAACTATCCTGCCACAATTCAAGGACTTGTGGACATACACTCCAAAGTCATTTATTTTCTCAATCCCTCTCAATATTTTCCCATTTATTGGCTATTTCCTTGCTTTGTTCGTCAACCCTAAATGCATTATCTCACACTTTTCCAGATTGAATTCCATTTGCAACTACTCCATCCACTCAACCAAAATATTGCTATAATTCTGGAGCCAACAACTATCCTCTTCACTATAAGTACAACATTCATATCTGAATACAGTATTTATAGTGGGAAGACCTTACATACTTCTTGTATAGCATGAAAGCTGCATGACAAGTTACTCCTGTAGGTACACGCAATAGGGATATGACTATCTACTGTAATGTACTAGTAGATTCAGGAAATTGAACACTGGCTGCTTTATATATTAAGCTAACATCCCTTTGTATGCAACTTCTGTTGTAATATATCTTTAAAAGATAGCAGCATGACATCACTAGAAAGAAGATGTGTTATGTGATCCAATCTTAATTTCATTTTTTCTTTGAGCAAGACACAGTTCTCTGCCGTGTTCAAGTGTTACCTGAATATAACTGTTCTCCTGTATCTTGTTTTGATAAATGAATCCAGAGCACCTTTACCAACTTACTTATGAGTGATTCACATCTATTATATCATCAGATAACCCAACAATATCTGCAGGACAAGAAGGTTCGTAATTCCAGGGAGATTGCCTGGACTAGGGTAGATCCCTGAAGCTATAAGCTATAAGGAACATGGGAGAGGCAGCCATAGATTTAGCCAGAGTGTTTATCTAGTTAATTGTCGAAAATAGAGAATTGTGAGTAGTAAATGCTGATGGGAGTGGCAGAGGAACTTTGATACATGGTAGTAATAATGAAAGTGATGATATAAGTTCATTAAGCAGAAGGGGATGTTAGTATGAAAGGGAATGTGAAGGCTGGGATGCATGACAAGAGCATCACAATTGTAGCTAGACACTAAAGGCAATGATGTGTGTCAGAGTGTCTCTCACAATGCAGAGGGACAAATATAATTATCTCCTTTTTTTTCCCATACGGGTTTCCGTGCTGCTTGCTCAGCCTCCTGGGCTTATCCCTTGGGCATCAAGAGGAGAAAGAAATATCTGAGGAGTCAACATCACATCTGACAATCCATTCTCTTGCAACACAGATGCTCCAGTAGGCATAGATAGGGCCTCAAGAGTAATCTTAAGCAGCGCAGCATTTGGAGCATCAATAGCAGATGTGTGGACATCTGGCAGAGTTCCTTGAAGTAATGTGAATTCACGCACTATGACAGGATGAATCCATAGCAATGATGAGTTCCAGATTTGTCTCAGGGACTGGGCCACATGAGTCCCAACCATGAGAAAATGACCAATTATAGTGTGACACTTCCAGTGTCACTGGGGGTGGATACAAGAATGGTATAACTTATTGCAAAGGACACAAAGCTCACTCAGTAGCCTAGGACAGTCATCAAAAGTATGATCACTGACATCCATGAAACATATGAGGAGCTGAAACGTTGGTACTAGTCGCACAACAGTAACTGGAGTGGACAGCTGCTACCAGCAACCAGCCCCAGCAAATCCAACCTCAGGCTGTGGAGGTTAGTAAGGATAGTGAAGACTCTAAGAACATATCAGCACCTTACCTTCTAACTCTCCAGGACTTTCACTGGAGCATCATCTACTCTACATGCTCAACTGAATGTGGCTAACCTGCAGAAATGCAGCAGCCGCAGTCTGAGGGAGCTCACCAATGGATCCCCCTATAATAGAACATAGAACATAGATCATAGAACACTACAGCACAAACAGGCCCTTCGGCCCACATATTGTGCCGATCATATCTATACCTACCAGGCTATAGAACTATCTGTAACTCCCAATCCCATTAAATCCCCTGTACTCATCCAGAAGTCCCTTAGAAGACCCCAGCGAGTTTGCCTCTACCACCACTGATGGAAACCGATTCCCTTCACTCACCACCCTCTGAGTGAAAAACTTACCTCTAACATCTCCTCTGTACTTGCCCCCCAGCACCTTAAACTTGTGTCCTCTCGTAGCGACCATTTCAGCCCTGGGAATAGCCTCCGAGAATCCACCCTATCTATTCCTCTCAGCATATTATAAACCTCTATCAGGTCACCTCTCAACCTTCGTCCCCATAGTTAAAATTTGTTTCTTCAGTTAATTGCAATCATAGATTTGAATTGCAAATTTCACCAAGCAATTCTGACCTTGGTCCCCTCAGAAGCCACCTTCAGATTAACATTTATTGGCCACCTTCCCATGGCAGGGTTTAGCCAAAACATCATTGAAAATACAATTCTGCTAACATGTCATTTTATACACCATGGGCCCGATTTTACCATTTTCGGACATGAAAACATGTAAAAGTCATGTGTGGGGCCATTAATGCGATCCATGCCCGTGTCCCTGCAGATTGCCATTTTACCAAAACCCAGGAATGGTGGCACACTGCTTCGCACCCAAAACAGGTGCAACAGCAATTTAAATGTACTTAAATTGAATTAATGAACCGCCCGCCTGACTTTATCAGCATATTCCCCTTTACCACCGTGTTTGCCAATCTGGAATCGTGCCAAAATGGACCTGCTGAATAAAAGTTTGAATCGGGCATTCCAGCTGCTGAAGAGCAAATTCAGACCTTCCAATGGCTCTCTGACTCAGATTAGTGGTGGAGAGGGGTGGGGGGAGGGGGGGAAGGAGGAGGCAGATCATTGCTGGTTGCGGGCGGCGTGGAGGAGGAAGAGGCGGATCAGATGTATTTCTGGTGGGGGGAAGAGGAGAAGGGAGGGCTGATCATTGTCTGGTGGCAGAGGATGAGGAGATGGGTCAGATGTTCCTTTGGAGGAGGGAGGTGTGAGTGAGGCCAGATCATTCTCTTGGAAATGGGGAATGAGGCCAGATCATTCTCTGAAGGGGAAGGAGGTAGGGTGAGAGTGAAGCCGGATCATTATTGAGAGGGGGAAAGAGGGGGGGAGACAGGTGGGAGGGGGGGGGGGGGGGGGTAGGGGAGGTCCGATCACTCACTGGTGCGTGATTCAGATGGATCTCTGGTGGGGGCAGAGGGCAGGAGTCCACTGCCACTCTACAGACGATCGATGGGGGGGGAAAGGAACAGGGGGTCGCAATCAGTCTGGGTAGCATGGGGGTGGGTGAATAAGGGGTCAGTAATGTCTGTGGAGGCCATTGCTCCCGATTTTTGCTCCCAGGCTGCTTTCTCCACTTTCTGCGGCTCAGGAGCAATGTGACGGGGGCACACTCTTTCACATTATTTTCCCAACTGCGCGTGCGCAGTTCAGAGTTCCAATTGTTTCAGCCGGGCTAAGCCCCATCCACAGCACGATTCAGACTTGCTTTTTTTTCAGGCTGGTACAATGCGGGGGTGGCTGAAAGCAGATTTCTAAGTCTGATCTGCATTACGCCCAGATTCGGCATTTAGAATGAAAATGGTAAAGTCAGGTACCAATGATTTACATCGCAGCAACCTCCAAAATTTGCTCCCTTGAAAAGTCGAATAGCAAACCGCATGAGAGATCAGTCGTGATTCTCACTGAAGGGAACTTAAGCTCTGCCTGCTGCAACATAAACATGTCTCAAGTGACTTAGGGCTGAATGAGGTACATTTAAATGCATTAGTTGACACCATATAATGGTTGGTGTGGACTTCAGATGAAGACATCAAGTCAGCACCCTATCACTCAACAGCTCAGTTGTCTTGCTAGATGATGCTACCCTTTCATAACGGAACAGTTTTGCCCCAAAGTCCATATAAAAGCATAAAATTCTAACTAATATTCCATTACTGGAAATCTGAATCCACTTATAACATCCTTTGGCTAAGCAGCTGTGCACTTATTGAGTTTTCTCTCCAATAGATTAAACTTCAAATTGTAAAAAAAATATTTTAACCTTGAGATATGCCAGCCAGCTCAGGGAGCAGAATCCTGCATTTTAAATCACTTCAGTTATGGCTCATTAGAAATCAGCCAAATGAAACATGAACCGTATTTTCTAAAAATAAGAATAATCCTTTGATGCTTTCCATTTTCACTCTTGCTACTTTTTAGACTCAAAAGTGTTGATTCCTGCAGTCTACTGTTTTGCAAGGAGATTGAATGTAAAAAGATCTGAAAGCTGTCCACACATGAACAGCTGCACTATATCTTTTGAAAAAAAAAACCTCGACGATGTGATGGGTGTTTCACTGGAGAATGTCTCAATACATTTCTCAGTAAAACAGCGCAAGGGTCTGCCGGCTACAGATTTAAACACAGGAAATGGAGAGGCTGGTGTTTGGTCGAAGCAGAACAAACGGCAATAAAGTGCTCATGTTTACTGAAGTCCCATTTATTCAAAGCATTTTTCATTTGGATCTCATCCAATTTAAGCTAAGTCAGAGTTTTCTGTGCTGGTTTAATGCCCTACTATTATTTAACGCTTATTTATGAAACATGGTATATGTCTCAAATTGAAAAATAAGCTACAATTTTGATATGCTTGAGTGTTGATAAATGCACCACTGAATCATAGAATCCCTACAGTACTGAAGGAGGCCATTCGGCCCATCAAAGCTGTGCCAGCCACAATCAACCCAGGCTCTATTCCTGTAACCTCACACATTTACCTTGCTAAACCCCCTGACACTAAGGTCAATTTAGCATGGCCAATCAAACTAAACCACACATATTTGGACTATGGGAGGAAAACCTGCACAGATATGGAGAAAAAGTGCAAACTCCATACAGACAGTGACCAGATGCCTGAACTGAACCTGGGTCCCAGGCTCTGTATGCTAACCACTGTGCTGCCCTGGATTGTCAAGGCATACTCTGCTTCACTATATGATGGGTATTCTGAACAAGAATGATTGGTTTTATGCATACTCTATGCCATAAACTGTGCAAGAATTTGTTAATTTGCTGCAGTACTTTTTTTTTCAAATTCAGCTGGAACATTCTGACATTCTAGAATGGAAAGAGGCTCATGTGGAAAATAAGCCCTGGCATTGACCATTGGATCAAATGCCTTGTTTCTGTGCTGTAAATTCTCTGTCCTTTATTCAGTTTCATCTTGTCTGGAGCTTGTAAAACTTAAGCATTTGCAAAACTCACAGCTGCTGATCTAATTCAATTGTTACATGTACAACATGCATCCACCAAAGGACAGGAATCCAAGTAATGCACTAAAAATAGGAGTTTCTGTCTTTAGTTTTTATACAATTAAAATAATTGGAGTTAAATGAAAGCATTGCTTTAGCAGAACACCAAATAAAGGCATGGGAAATCTTGCAGTACCATACAAGGTTGTTGATCATGAATTAAATAATAAGGAGCTCCTGGTGATGGAGAACAAAATGTTATTGGATGCAACATTTATTAAACTAATAATTTTGATAATTGGCAAATCAAAATGCAGAAAGAGAAATTCCACTGCTAGAGACCATTATCCAATTTTCCTCAAAGGTATGAAGATTGTTAACATCTATGTTTGTTTGACTTCTTCAGAATTAATATTTCAAATATGTCAGAGACATAAATATTCCAGTTCTGGCTGCTAGCCTTCAATTCTAAGAAACAGTAGTGTTATGTGGGCAGTTGATGCAAATATAATTCATGTGTACCTTCTTAGTCCAAGGCTATAACTCAAGACATGCTAATGCAGTGGTTAGCACTAATGCTTTACAGTGCCAGGGCCTGAGTCCGATTCCCGGCTTGGGATACTGGCTGTGTGGAGTTTGCATCTGCATAGGGGTGCTCTGGTTTGCTCCCACATTTTGAAAGATGTATTGGTTAGGTGCATTGACTCCAATGGGTGCCAGAATGTGGCGACTAGAGGAATTTCACAATAACTTTATTGCAGTGGTAATGTAAGCCTTACTTGTGACTAATAGATAAATAATAAATTAAGACTGGAACAAGGGAAGGCTGATCTGAGTCATTAAGTTAGGTCAGAATTTTCTGTGCTGTTTTATGTGCCCTTCATGGCATACGTCTCGAATTGAAAAACAAACTGTCCAATTTTGATATACTTGAGTTTTGATAAATGCATCACTGGATTGCCAAGAAATATTCTGCTTCACTATGTGATGCGTATACTGAACAAGAATGACTGGTTTTACTGATACTCTGTGCCATAAACTGTGTAGCTCAGTTGCATTACAAAAACAAGCTGAGAGCAGATTTCCAAAAATATCCTTTTGTGGGTTGTTTAACTAGTAATGTTGCTGTTTAATATTTGGGATGTATCTTTGCTCCTGTAAGTTATTTTACACTGTAATAGGTTTGATTAATAACTTACAATGTAAGAAGTGATCTCAGATTGTGATCATTTCTAGCAACAAAATGGAGTGATTTCTAAATATTGTCCAATAAGCAATTCATGGTAATCCACCTAAATTGTTAGATGTTAACTCAGCATGGTAAAGAATGAAGGACACACACTTCTGTTCTCAAGAAACAAGATTTACCTACAGAAAATGTCTTCAAGCAACCCTCATGGACAAAGTCTAAATGACAAAATTTTGGAAATACAGAAGAATGCAAAACAATTTCCACTTACTTAGATCATAGCATCATAGAATTTACAGCAAGAAGAAAGGCCTTTGACCCAAACTGCTCCATGCCTACCAAAATGTCCATCTAAGTTAACTCCATTTGTCTGCATTTGGCTATATCCATCTCAATCTATCCAATAGCCTTTTAAAGGTTGTCAGTGTCACTGCCTCAACTTCTTCCTCCAGCAATTCATTCCACATACATACCATTCTATGCATAAAAAAGTTGTTCCTCAGGTTCCCATTAATTCTTTCCCCTCTTATGCCCTCTACTTCTCAATTCCCAACACTGGAAAAAAGACTGAGTACATTCACCCTATCCATGCCTCTCATGATCTTATACACCTCTATAAGATCACCGTTCAGTCTCCTACATTCTAAAATAAAGAGTCATAACCTGTCCAATTTCTCCCTGTAACTCAGTCCCTTGAGTCCTGGCTGCATCCTTATAAATCTCTTATAAAAGCTATCCTGTTTAATATATCTTTCCTATAACAAGGGACCCAAACAGAACATGGTATTCCAGGTGCGGCGTCACCAACATCCTGTATATCTGCAACATAACTTCCCAATTTCCATACTCAATGCCCAGACTAATGAAGGCCAGCATATGGTAGGCAGTTAAAATCTCCCAGGTGAGTTATCGACCTATTTCCCACCTGCACTCATGCTGATCTGGATTTTAGCCTCAGGTGTAATGTACCTGTATGAAGTCAGCAGGATCAGGCTTTGATATGTCAACTGCAATATAATTGTGACCTCAGTGGATAAAGAATTTGTGCATAGAATTTGTGTGTAATCTCTGTACAGCACCAAGATATAAAATATGTAACACCATCTGTATTGGAGAAGACAGAAATAATATCATCTGTATTGGATAAGGGAGAGATGCTGGTGGCACGAACTTACACGAGGAGTACATAAAGGGCTCATAATTTCTTTACATGTGAGACACATTTACAATTTTCAAACACTCCAGCATGTTGAATTTGCACGGCACAACATGGCACTAACTGAAAAGCATGTTAATGAGTCTTTAATGCCACTTGAAGTAAGAAAGAGGATGGAGAACAGAAAGATTTGTTTTATTTTATTCCTTACAGAGTTGGGAACAGCTGCAATGCCATCACAACTGGATGGAAATGATCCCATGGCGTTATTAGAAGAAAAAGGCAAGGGAGTTCTTCCAGTCCCCTAGCCAACATTTATCGCTCAAATGACATGTAAAACAGATGGTCTGGTCATTTATCTAATCGCTGTTTTCAACATTACAGGTTGACTGTAATTCAAAAACATTCCATTGGCACTTAGCGTTATAAGGAAGTTTTGATGGGCCTTGTTGAAAGTTCCATCTGCTGAAATCTTCTCTCTGTGACTTACTTTCTTCTTGGTCCATGGTTGCCTATCACATTCTGCATGAACAGCTACTCTTACCTGCCTGCCAGGAGCTGCTCTCCAGATGCTGCTGTCACTGCCAGTGACAGATATTGTGTGGTTGTTGGCTGGTAGACATCGATAGCTGGGAGTGAATACAGTCTACATTTGTTTGACATAGGGTCAGAAAGAGTGTTCCTCCTCCTCCCAACTCCACAATGAGATAAATAGGAACTGCTTTTTAGTTAGTGCCATGTTGTGCCGTGCAAATTCAACATGCTGGAGTGTTTGAAAATTGTAAATGTGTCTCACATGTAAAGAAATTATGAGCTCTTTATGTATTCCTTGTATAAGTTCGTGCCACCAGCATCTCTCCCTTATCCAATACAGATGATATTGTTTCTGTCTTCTCCAATACAGATGGTGTTATATATTTTATATCTTGGTGCTGTACAGAGATTACACACAAATTCTATGCGTGTAGAAACTTTACTTATGAGATTTATTTTTAGATATCTGCTCCTTGCAGATTTGCTTCCCGCAACTTTGAAAGGGATTTACTTTTGCCTGAGTCCCCACTCGGTCTTAACCATTCAAGCGTAGTGAGCATTGATAGGAAGCAGACTGACATAATGAAACACAAAACAATTGAACATTACATCTGTAATAGATCGAGGGTGACTCAATGTGGCTTGAATCAAGAAAGACTTTATTGCCAAATGAAGAATAATATACAACAAGTTCAAGCTAAATTACAATGTGATTTGCTCTACTCAACTCCCTGGGTGCAACCTGAGTCCCTTCTCCGCCCATAATGCACAACCTCCTGCTGATTGGTTCAGCTTCCCACCAGTTTAATCGACTGTGCCTTTGCCAAACACTTGGCCTTCTGGAAATGCCACTCCTTAAAGGGCCATGCTGCAAAACTCCTTCTCCTTAAATTCAAAGTACACCTATGGAGGAACAAAGAGCAAGATTAGTAAGGCCCCCAATAGGCTTTAAATAAAAAAGGATAACATCAAAAACCACTGGAAAGCTCATCAAAAATTTAATCAGTCCAAGAGATCTGGGTTATTGTAGAGCAGCTCAGTTCAATGGCAGGCTCTTCTACAGTTAAAAGATCAGATGAGAAAGGCAGACTCATTAATTCACAATCTGGTGGCTCTTTAATAACTACTGGCTCCTCATTATCCACAACTATCAATTGCACCGGTCCCACATTCTCCACTGAAATTCCAGTAACCAGACCTGGTATCCTAAAAATATCTGCAGGGGTCATCTGCGGATTCTCTGTGCCCATTATTGCTGTCCTTCTCAGATGGTCCACATGTTTGCTAAACCTGCAGCCTTGCATCTCCATGACCGGTCCTATTCTCTCCACAATTTTACTAGCCATCCATGGTGGGTCTGTTGCATGTTTGTTTTCTTCCTGAGTCATGATTTTTCCTGCTGAGAGTCTTGCCTGGCCCTCCATCCTCCCCGTCTTTTGAGAATTTGATATTTGGGAATATCATCTCCAGTCATATTCTTAAACAGCATCCCATCAATAACTTAGCTGCTATGTCACTTGTGGACACATTTGGGGTGGTCTTATATGATAATAGAAAACTGGCTATCCATGAAGGAAGGGGTCTGTTCCCTTGTTTGTTTTATTGACAAATGAAATGTTTGTACCACCTGCTCTGCCAGCCCATTCGATGATGAGTGGTAAGGTGTTGACATCACATACCAATGCCATGGGACTTGAGAAGTCTTTAGAACTTTTCAATTATGAATGATGTGTCATTGCCCAACATCATCATTTATGGAATACCATGGATATGAAATATCTTCCTGAACTTGTCGGTAGTGGCTGTGGCTGTGGCTCTTGTGAACTTCATCAACTGCACATCTAAACACTTGGAGAATGTGTCATCTAGTTTAAGAAACATATGATCCATAAATGGGCCAGCAAAACCTGTATGAGACATGGCCCATAGTCAGCCTGGCCACCCTCATGGATGCAAATTCACTGGTGGTGGTAAAACCTGCTGAGCTTCTCAACTAGACTGTTGACTAACCATCTGTTTTATTTTCTTATCAATGCTCGGAAACTACACATAACTACTGGTTAGGGTCTTCAGTCCACCTTGATCTGGATAAGAGTCATGTAATTCTTGTAACAGGAGTAATTTTCCCTGAGATGGGGCTATCCTCTCCCTTCCCCCACCACCCCCACAGTAATACCATGTCTTCACAGGTTATTTCTGACCTTCTACTTTGGTAGGATTTTAACAAGTCTAACTTCTCATACTGCCACTCTTGCATGATCATCATTCTTTTTTCCTTTTGCCAATACAGGGTTTCTTCCTGTCCACAACTTTGTGTTTTGCCAAGATTGGCAAGGTGTCTACCAAATGAGAAAAATGGGCAAACACTAGAATTTGCTGAAAGATAGAGCTGGAAGCATGGAGCTGATATTTTAAAATACTGTGAATAATACACAATAAACTGGTGTGTCATCTTTGCATAGCTGCCAATTATAAATTGAAACATATTGAGGCCTCTGTCCATAATCCTTGCACTTAAGTTGTCTGTAACCCTTAGTCGCAGGGTACATTTCTGTATAACCTCTTCACATATTACATGGCATACTTGATTTGGACTGCATAAGTCTTAGTTTTTTTCCAAGGTTAAATTAACCTTCTCCATAACATTCCCTAATTCATGGAATTAAAGTCTTTTTAATGATTTGGACTGTTGGTTAGTTTGCTAAATCTATATTTAGAACGCCATTGCCACAATATTGGAACACATTGCTTTATGGGATTTCCCTAGCATTTCTAGGAGAATGTTTATTATTCGATAATCACCCTTTTCTTTGGCCTAAAGTATTCTTTGAGACCGTGTCAACATATCAAACATAAATGTATCTTCTGTGAGCTGCCATAACATTCATTGGCCTTCTATTCTGAGACAATATACAAGTACTACATTATTACAGATCACTCTATGTCCAAACTGTACAATCTTGTAGTCAATAAATAGGACTTGATCCTTGAAATCCACAGCTCCCATGGCTTGGGTGCATATCCTAGTGAAGAAAGAATTTGGTGCTGGAATTGGTAAAGTTAAACTTTTCTCCACCATCCTTGTTGCCACTTTACTGTATATTTTATATCTTGAGGCTGTGTAGAGATAACACAATAGCTTCTGTTTGAGTAGGAATGTTTATTCAACATGCTTTAAAATTTCAATTACATGCTTAGAGCTTTTTACTTCTGGCAACTGCTACAGTTTCTTTATTTTTCTGTCAGTTTGCACCTGAGTTGGCCAATCAAGAACAGTGAGTTATCAATAGTAAACAGACACACATAATCAAACATGAAAAAATTAATATTTTCACTAATAATGTATGTATGCTTCTTGCCTGCCATACCAGATGGCTGAGACTATTTAGCACCCAAATTTAATTGCCCTTAATTTATGGGTGTTTTGAATTCTATACTAATCTTAATTTCCTGTCTTACTTTAGTTCAAATTTTTTTTTAGTTTGCTTATTCTTTATGAACACTACAGTGATCAAGACTACTCTGAGTTGCCCTCTTGTCCTTCCTTTTATGCTAAAGTGCCTACTCTTCATCTTCCTTATAATGTCATTAAAGTATAATTGACTCAGCACTGTCTCCTACAGAAACTTACTGATTTCCAGATCTTCAAATCATGTAACTCCTTAATTTCCTCAGTCTTTGCAGCCTCCTAGTTATCAGGGTATTGAAACTTAGCGTTGGCCATCACTTAATCACTCATTCCAAATTCAATACATTTCCTTTATAAATGCTGGTTTTTATTTCAAAGGGGTTGGAGTATAAAAGTAAAGAGGTGCAACTGTGTAAGTAAGGTGACATTTAGAATACCATGTCCAGTTTTGGCCGTCCTTTTTAAGGAACTATGAATTATCATTGGAGGGCAACAATACAGAGGACATTTACTAGAATAATCCCAGATATGGAGGGATTGCCATATGACTGAAGTGTAAATGTTGGGAGGATGTTTCCATTCATGAGAGAATGTAGAACCAGAGAGTATAGTCATTGAGTAAGTGGATGCTCATTTAAGATAGACTTGAGAAAAAATCTTTTCTCTCAAAGACTGGTGAATCTTTGAAATTCTTTATCCCAGGAACCTGTGGAGGCTGAGACTTTGAAAATTTTCAAGGTTGAGATCAATAGCTTTTTAATCAATAGGAGAATTAAGGGTTCTGGATGTAAGGCAAAAAAAATGTACTGTGTTAGGTCAGCCATAGAATTCTACAATGCAGAAGAAGACTATTTGGCCCACCATGTCTGCACCACTACAATCCCACTCAGGTTCTATCCCCATAACCCTATGCATTTACCCTAGCTAGCCCCCCATGATACTAAGAAGCAGTTTAGCATGGCCAATCCACATAAACCGTACATCTTTGGACTGTGGCAGGAAATCCGAGCACCCGGAAGAAACTCGCACAGACATGAGGAAAATGTGCAATCTCCACACAGACAGTGACCCTATTAAATAGCAGAGTAGACTCCAACAGGCCTATTCCCGTTCCTTTTTTATTGGTTTTGTGGTCTTAACTTTGCTCTGTATCCTGGGTCCTATGTCCTAACCTTCATTCCTGAATTAAGAAGCAAATATAAAAATATTCCTTTCCTCAGCACAGAAGTTAAAACTAAAGGAATAAGCTGCTATGTACAACATAGAAAATTGGGTAGATGCATCAGGGGTAGCCAACTGCTATCGCTGGAGTTGAATTTTACCCGGGTGACTTTTGGTTGATGTTTTTTTGTTTTGGTGAACAGGAGTGAATTATTTTCAATTGTTATGCACAATTTTCATCAGAAGAGATGCCCAATCCCGCACTTCAGAAGCAAACTTCCTCCTGCATAGCTTCTTGCTCTATGGCATTTTCTATTTTAAGTATTTTGCAATAAAAATGTTGTATTTTCTGGATTCCAAGCCACCATGTCAGAAGTACGCTATGAACTAACGTTGGTACATTATTATATAATCTTTAGAACATAGAACATAGAACATTACAGCGCAGAACAGACCCTTCGGCCTTCGATATTGCGCCGACCAATTAAGAAAAAACAATGACCCTCTAACCTAAACCATTCCCTTTTCATCCATAAACTTATCTACTAACCTCTTAAACGCCACCAAACTTGGCGCATCTACAACTGCAGCAGGCAGGGCATTCCATACCCTTACCACCCTCTGGGTAAAGAACCTACCTCTGACATCCGTCCTATAACTACCACCCCTTAATTTAAAGCTATGTCCCCTCGTGCTAGCTTTCTCCATCCTAGGAAAAAGGCTATCACTGTCCACCCTATCTAAACCTCTAATCATCTTATATGTTTCAATAAGGTCTCCTCTTAGCTGCCTTCTTTCTAACGAAAACAACCTCAAATCCCTCAGCCTCTCTTCATAAGACCTGCCCTCCATACCAGGCAACATCCTGGTAAACCTCCTCTGTACCCTCTCCAATGCCTCCACATCTTTCTTATAATGCAGGGACCAGAACTGTACACAATACTCCAAGTGTGGCCACACTAGAGTTTTGTACAGTTGCAACATGATGTTGCGGCTCCAAAATTCAATCCCCCTACTAATAAAAGCTAAGACTCCGTATGCCTTCTTAACAACCTTATTGACTTGATTGCCAACTTTTAGGGATCTATGCACATATACACCAAGATCCCTCTGTTCATCAACACTATTAAGAGTTCTACTATTAGCGCAAATAGCATATTTAAATCTAGAAAATGCACTACTTAATGCAAGTTGTAATGATATCATATCCAACACAACATGATGTAAATGAAAAAGATTATATATTAGTGTTTCAGGTATCTGATATAAAATGTAGCAACCAATTATCAGTTATTGAATTTATAATATAATTTCTGAAGAGGAGAGAGAAAGCTGATGGGGACCAATGAGAAACATTGGGGTAAAAAAAGGTAAAATTACAAATAGTGGAAATGTACAGCATTTCAGTCACTATCTGTTAAAGAAATGAAAGCGTATAACATTCATGGTCTGTGTCTGTTAAAACATCAGTTGATCATTCGATGCACTGAAAAGGTTTACTATCTTACAGGGACAATACAATCATTTTATAGGAACAAGCATGAGTTTAGCATGGCAAATGCAACTAACCAGCACATCTTTTGAACTGTGGGAGGAAACCGGAGCACTTGGAAGAAATCCAAGCAGAGAGGAGAATGTGCAGACTCCACACAGAGAATGACCCAAACCAGGAATAAAATCTGGGTCTCTGGCACTGTGAAGCAGCAGTGCTAAAAACTGTGCCTTAGCCAGCATTGTGGAAAGGATATTATTAAACTAGAAAGAATGCAGAAAAGATTTACTAGGATGTTACTAGAACTTGCTGCATTGAGTTACAAGGAGAGACTGGATAGACTGGGACTTTTTCCTCTGGAGTGTAGGAAGCTGAGGGGTGATCATATTGAGGTCTACAAAATAATGAGGGGCACAGATCAGCTAGATAGTCAATATCTTTTCTCAAAGATAGGGAAACCTAAAACTAGAGAGCATAGGTTTAAAGTGAGAGGGGAGGGATATAAAAGTGTCCAAAGAGGCAATTTTTTCATACAAAGGGTGGTGACTGCCTGGAAAAAGCTGCCAGAGGTCATGGGAGAAGCGGATACAATATATCTTTTAAAAAGCATTTAAGAGCAACACAGCACGGGAAACAGGCCCTTTGGCCCAACGAGATTTAGATGGTAACATGGGTAACAAAAGGTTGCTGCAGAAGGTTAGGATGCTTGGAGTTGGGGGTAAGGTTTAGCGTGGATAGAGGATTCGTTGTCTAATAGGAAGCAGAGAGCTGGAATCAATGGGTGCTATTCTGGTTGGCAGGTGGTGACTAGTGGAGTGCCGCAGGGATCAGTGCTGAGGCCTCAATTGTTTACCATTTACACCGATGATCTGGAGGAGGGTAACGAAATTTGCTGATGTCATGAAGATGAGTGAAAAAGCAAATTGCGCGGAGGTGTGGACAATCTGCAGAAACATCTGGATAGGCTGAGTGAGTGGGTGAAGGCCTGGCAGATGGAGTGTAATGTTAGCAAGTGTGAAGTTATCCACTTAGGTAGAAATAATAGTAGGAGGGATTATTATTTAAAAGGCAAAGAGCTGCAGCATGCTACGGTGCAGAGGGACCTGGGGGTCCTTGCGCACGAATCGCAAAAACCCAGTCTGCTGGTGCAGCAGGTGATCAAGAAGGCAAACGGTATGTTGGCCTTTATAGCGAGGGGTATAGAATATAAAAGCAGGGAGATCTTTCAACTGTACAGGGTACTGGTGAGGACGCAGCTGGAGTACTGAGTGCAGTTTTGGTTGCCGCATTTGCAAAAGGATATATTGGCCTTGGAGGGAGTGCAGAGAGGGCTGATACTGGACATGAGGAGGTTAGCCTGTGAAGAAAGATTGAATAGACTGGGTCTGTACTCATTGGAGTTTAGAAGGCTGAGGGGGGATCTCATAGAGACATATAAGATAATGAAGGAGATAGTTAGGGTAGAGGTAGAGAGATTCTTCCCTCTTAGAAATGATAACAAGACAAGAGTGCACAACTTCAAAATAAGGGGGGGACAGTTTAAATCTTCTTCACTCAAAGGTTGGTGAATCTCTGGAATTCTCTGCCTGTTGAAGTGGTGGAAGCCACCTCACTGAATATATTTAAGTCGCAGGTAGATAGATTTCTGATAGACAAGGAAATTAAGGGTTATGGGGAGAAAGCGAGAAAGTGGAACTGATTCACTTCAATTAGCCATGATCTTATTGAATGGCGGGGCAGGTTTGAAGGGCTAGAAGGCCTACTCCTGCTCCTATTTCTTATGTTTTTATGTTCTTATGGATACGATGCATATAAAGGGATATGGGCCAAATGCGAGCAATTGGGATTAGTTTAGTGGTTTTAAGAAAAAAGAGGTGGCGTGGATAAGTTGGGCAGAAGAACCAGTTTCTATGCTGTAAACCTCTATAATTCCATGACTCTTTGACTCTAAGCACTGTTTCAACACATGCAAGTAATGACTTAAGAAGCTTTTTAGAGCTTGCTATGTTATTTCCTCTTCAAATATTTGACTGCGGTATTTATAGTTTTTGGCCACATCAATATGTGGTAAAACTGGATCTTTTTCCAAATTCATGCCATCTAAATTAAGTGAATTGGCTCTATTGACTGAATTTGAGAAAAATAATCCAACAGTACCTAATTATCCTCACCTTACTGCATGCCTTTCTAATACCTACTTTAATGAAAAATATTGGCCCAGATTTAGTGGTGAAAATCAATGGTGAAGTATCAGACCTTGTTGTTGAAGAGCAAATTGGATAGCAAGGTTCAACATCCAAACTTACGTGCCCAGATAAAGATGGAATTCAAAATGTTAATGCTCAAGTTGCACTGATCCCCTAGAAGCTTGACTATGCAGCATTGAAACACATGGTGTGGCCTGTCGTTACAGAGTCATTGAGGTCTGCAGCAAGGATACAGGCCGTTCAGCTTGATTTGTTTATGCAGCCCTTTTTTTAACCACTAAGCTCGTCCCAATTGCCCGCATTTGGTCCATATCCCTCGATACCCATCTTACCCATGTAACTGTCTAAATGCTTTAAAAATTACAAAATTGTACCTGCCTCTACTACTACTTATGGCAATTTGTTCCAGATACTCACCATCCTCTGTGTGAAAAAATTGTCTCTCTGCACCCTTTTTATATCTTTCCCCTTTCACCTTAAACATATGTCCTTTAGTTTTAGACTCCCCTACTTTTGAGAAGAGATGCTGACTAACTGATCTATGCCCCTCTTTATTTTATAGGTGTCTATAGGATCACCCCGAAGTATTCTATACTCCAGGATAAACAGTCCCAGTTTATCCAGCTTCTCCTTATAACTCAAACCATCAAGTCCTGGTAGTATCCTAATAAATCTTTTCTGCACTCTTTCTAGTTTAATAATATCCCTTTTATAATAGGGTGACCAAGTATTCCAAGTGTGATCTTACAAGTCTTGTACAATTTCAACAAGAAGTCCCAACGCCTGTATTCAATGTTCAGACCAACGAAACCAAGTATGCTGAATGCCTTCTTCACTACTCTGTCCACATGTGACTCCACTTTCAAGGAGCTATAAAACCTGTATCCTGAGATCTCTTCATTCTATAACTCTCCCCAGCACCCTACCAGTAAATCCTACCCTGGCTCAATCTAGCAAAATGCATCAACTCATATTTATCTAAATTAAAATCTACCTGCCATTCATTAGCCCACTGGCCCAATTGATCAAGATCCCATTGTAATCCTAGATAACCTTTTCACTGTCTATTATGTCACCAATCATTGTGTTATCTGCAAACTTACTAACCATGCCTCCTAAATTCTCATCCAAATCATTAATATAAATGACAAATAACAGTGGACCAGCACTAATCCCTGGGGCACATTGCTTCTCACAGACCTCCAGTTTGAAAAAAAACTATCTACAACCACCCTTTGCCTCATGTCATCAAACTAATTTTGTATCCAATTGACTACCTCATCCTGGATCCCATGAGATTTAATCTTATGGGATATATATACCTATATATGGTACTCTGTCAAAGACCTTACTAAAGTTCATGTAGGCAACATCCTCATCTACCTTCTTGGTTACTCTTTCAAAAAACTCAGTCAAATTCATCAGACATGGTTTTCCACTCACAAAGCTATGCTTCTCAGTCCTTGCCTCTCTAATTCCCTGTAGATCCTGTCTCTCAGAATAACTTCAAACAACTACCTATAACAGATGGTTGGCTCATTGGCCTTTAATTCCCAGGTTTTTTCCTGCAGCCCTTTTTAAACAAAGATAAAAGATCTGCCACTCTCCAATCTTCAGGCATTCACCTGTGGCAAAATTTGGATGATAGATGGCCACTAAACTGACATGGTGACACAGCAATTAGCGCTGCTGCCTCACAGTGCCAAGGACTTGGGTTCGATTCCCAGTTTGAGTCACTGTCTGTGTGGTGTTTGCATGTTCTCCTCGTGTCTGCATGGGCTTGCTCCCACAATCCGAAAGTCTTGCCGATTAGGTACATTGGCCATGCTATATTCTCCCTCAGGGCACCCAAGCAGGTGTTACTGTGTGGTGACTAGGGAATTTTCAAAGCAACTTCATTGCAGTATTAATGTAAGGCTACTTGTGATTAATAAATAAATAAGCTCTTTTAAGAAAAGATTAGGGCTTGTCATAAGTACGTTTTTAACAGTTTGGTAGGTCTTAGTTTATTGGCCACAGACAAATGACACATGAAGTCTCATTCCTTCAGATTTTAATTATTGTTGGAGAATTTTAAAATTAAATTATAGAATTTTTAACATCTTTCTGCTTATTTTATCTTGTGTCTTTCTGATCTTTCTTTCCTTCTTTTTACTTTGTTTTTTGTACATGATTTGACATTGAATTAAATATAGTCATTTATACTTTCTCTTTCAGGCTTTGCGAGTGCGATTTTCCTGTCTGCCTGCCATGGGAATCATTGCGCATGAAGGTAGATCATGCAAAGATCCATTGACCTCAGGTGGGAATTTCTGGCCTTGGGGCAAGTATGGTCAGGAAATCCCACCCTACAAGCCTCAATAAAGATTTATCATTTTGATTAGTTGAGGATAAACATTGTCTGCTTTCCCTGATCTCCTCCATAGGTTAACACACCAAAATGACTTTGCAATCACTATTCATTTCTATGCAAAACACCATTTAACGTCTATGGGTAAGTGTTAAGTGTAAAGAATGATTGATGCCATTTGCACTAACTGCAAAATCTGGACCATTGAGAAAAGTAAGACAATCAGGCTTGCTGACCATGCAAACCAAGCTTGGTGTCATTCCTTTTTTTGTTAACTCTGATTTTGACTGAGGACCAGGAGACCTTAGCATCCAAATTAATATTTAAAGATTAGTGGTTGTAATATTTAAGTTGTACTTTATCAGTTATGATGTGACCTTTTGAAGCATATATTCAATTCCTGAACATCATTCCAAGGCTACTATTGCAGTTTTCTTTTCTTTGCCAGGTCTTGGGAGTACCCTGGCCATTGACCAATGTTTTCTTTGGCATAACATTCTGGATTCCTCGTCTGGCAAAGGATTCCTGCACTGCAACTCCTGGCAAACGACGCAGGGCCTGTCAGACAGCTGGTATTGATTTAGTGCCTGTGTTAGAGTCTACACTATGTTACTTCAACCATGTTTGCAGACTGTTCACAATGGCAATTCTACATCAGAACTGATTTGCCAATGTAAACTATCCCTGAAGAATGATGCAAAGCTCAAGCTTTCCATTTTTTACTGTGGGATTGTGTAGTTTCTGGTATTTGTCAGCAACTACACCATTAGGAAAGTTTACAATTCCCAGGATATTTTCCTCTTAGTTCCCATTAAAAATTTGCATAGAGGTTGCAATGACACTTTAAAATTCAACCCCTGTTTAATATTGTCTTTCAGATTCATTTGTTCCATATTTGCTTTAAGTTGTTTTAAGTTCAGCTATGGTTAATTCAATTGAAATGAATAGTTGTAGCAGATATAGTTTTTTTTAAATCCCCACAGCTCTGCTAAATATTTTTTGACATTTTTTTTAAATCCTTTTTCTAAAGAAGCTACCATAAAACTTTCCAAACTGTTTTACTTTTGGTTTATTTACAAACATATACACATGCAAAATACTTTCATGATGTTCTCACTTCCAACTCTAGGATCTACTCTGGCTGCAAAAGCTCACACTCTGCACTGTGATCCTTGTGTTCATTTCCATTGGGTGATCAGCTAACATGACTCTGCCAATGTATATGTCTTAAAGGGGGCTAGCTACAAGTATCCTGTTTATTTTGTTGAATACACTATAATAATCTGTTCAAGGCCAATTTCAAAGTAACTTTTTCTACACTTTATTTTTGAAATGGAATAGCTGCATCTATGCCTGTTGTTACAACATGACAAAGCTGATAGCTATTAAGAATAGCACATTGCACATTTTTTACGACATGATTGGCTTCAGGAGAATAAGCTGAGATCTTTAAGATAAAAGAAGGGGGTCTGTACAAAGCCATCAGGAAATACCAGGATGTGATCCAGGAGGAACTGGTAAAGATCAAAGGATTGCAAGCAAAATTTCATGTGGATCTGAAAGCCACCCCAAGATTTTTTACAGCAAGATCCGTGTCCTACACACTAGTAGAGAAGGTAGATACAGAGTTAAAATGACTGGAAGGTTTGGGCAATTTTCAGAGTGGGCATCACTCATTGTACCAGGAGTTAATTCAGAGAAGATCACCCATATATCTGCAGGGACAATATGGTAAACCAGGCTGTGATATTAGATAGTGAAAATGATTAAAGAGGCACTGATCGCGAGGAACCTCTCAGAACCCAGATCCTTTCTTGGGATTATGGGCAATTCTTTCTACATTGCTAGCACCATTGTATGCACTGTTAAAGAAACGCCAGAGATGGTGTTGGAAAAACCACAAAAAGGAGATTTTAATCAAGTTAAGTGATCATTTCGGTCAAAATGTTTGTCAGTTCATTTTGACCCCTCTAAGAAGCTAGTACTTGCATGCAATGCATCATTATATGAACAGGGTTGTGTTATCCCACACAGTGAATGATAGGATTGGGAGACCAATCGAACATGTATCAAGGAGCAACAGAAAGAGGATACTCCCTAAGAGAAAAAGAAGGCCTAGCTGCTATCTTCAGCATCAACAAACTCCATCAAAGCATTTACAGGAGACATTTTGCTATCATCACAGACCATAAGCCACTTTTAGGGCTTTCAAAATGATTCCGCCAATTGTTTTGCCAGAGTACAGTGATGAGCTCTGTTCTTGTCAGCTTATGAATATATCTTCAAACATGAGTCAGGGGGTCATATCACCAATGTATATGTTCACTTCCTGAACTTCATTTCAGTATTATTGAGTTGTCTCCTGTTATCCAAAAGAACAGCACCACCTCTAGTCCCACCAGAGATTATAATAACTTACAATTTTCTGGACTCTTTACCAGTAACGGCAAACAAATTAAATACTGAATTAATAGAGACACTGTTTTATTGAAGACTAAATATAGGATGCTGTCTGGATAGCGGAATGAGAGTGCTTCAGAGGAAATAAAACCTTATCACCTCAGGAAGCATGAACTCAGTTGTAAGGATGGTTTTATCCCTAGGGGTGCAAGAATGGTTATTCCCATACCAGGAAGCAAGTTCTTGCTTAGGGAATTGCACAGTGCCCATTTGGGTGTGTTGAAGATGCAAATATCAGTGAGAATCAATATCTGGTGGCCTTGCATTGATGCTGATATGCAAAGGGTTGCCAAACAATGTGACCAGTGCCAGTTCCAGCAAAAACTATCTGCTACAGTCTCACTATATCCATGGGTCAGCCATGGGTAAGAGTTGACATGGATTACATTAGTCCATTTATGGACGCAATGTTCCTTTTGTTAGTGGATACCCATATGAAATGAATAGAAGTATTCAAAATGAGGTCCACAACTTTATATGCCCTGGTGGGGAAACTGCGCAAATCTTTTGCCACTCATTCACAAGTGCTGAATCCCAGATGTTCATGACATCTAATAGTGTAAAACATATCCAAACTGTGCTCCATCACCCTTTTTTGAATGGACTGGTCGAACGTGCAGTTTAGATTTTCAAGGCTGGTATGAAGAAGCAACCACCTATATCATTAGAAACGAAAATAGCACAGTTCCTAGTCAGCCTGATAGCCTATATAACCACCTCAATACAAGAAGGTTGGCATGGTGACACAGCGATTAGCACTGCTGTCTCATAGCGCCCAGGGCCCAGGTTCAATTTGGGCCTCGGGGTGGATGTATGGAATTTGCATGTTCTCCTTGTGTCTGCATGGGTTTCCTCCAGTTTCTTCCATAATCCAAAGATGTGAGAGCTAGGTTGATTGGTTATGCTAAACTGTCCCTTAATGAGAGGGGTTATGGATCAGGGTGGGGATTGTGGTTGGTGCAGATTCAATGGGCCAGATGACCTCCTTCTACACTGTAGGAATCTATGGTTTATGGTTCTGAGAACAGTTCCAGCTGAGCCGCTAATGGGTCGATGCTTAAGAACCAGGTTGAGTCTGTTAATTCTAAATCTGTTAGGGCGGAGACAAGGCAGTATTGTCAGTAAAAGAGTCAAGATTTGTCAAAAATAGAAAGAGCAGTTGAGATAGGTGACCCAGTCTTTGTGAAGAATTTTAGAAGCAGACCAAGTTGGGTCTCAGGAGCTGTGGTGGCCAGGACTAGGCCACGGTCTTGTGAGGTGACAGTGCAACCAAGACAGTGAAAAAACACACAGATCATTTGAGTAGACGAAGCCATCCCAAGAGCCAGTGTTACAGGCTGATCCAATTGTGCCAGATTTATATCATGGAAACAGATCCTTTGGCTCAACTTGTCCATGCCACCCAGTTTTTAACCATTAAACTAGTCCCAATTGCCTTTGTTTGACCCAAGAGACTTAAAAGAGGAGGAATCTATAACTTAGACCTATAAACATAGACAGGGATCACGGGTAAAGGTGGGAACATTGGGGTGGCAGCGCAGGCTCATTGGGCCAAAGGGACTGTTTCCCGTGCTGTTTTGTTGTTTGTTGTTTGTTCTTTGTTCTTTGAATGTTGCAGCTGGACACATTGGAAGGGTCATGTGAACCAATCACCTATTGGGAAACAGGCATGGAGATCTCTGTGCAGTGTGCAGGTTTTTGCAGCCTGAGTACATCCTGGAGCTGGGAGTGAGAACATTGTGAAAATACTCTGTGTGTATATATGTATTTCTAAAGAAACTATAATAATTCAATATGCTAACTGGTGGTCGCCAATCCCTACAATTACTACAATGCGTATTCAAATCCTGTTCTGGAAATTTAGAAAAATTACATGCCATAAGTGCGGCCTAAGACCATTTAGCTAAAAAAAAGATAAAAGTCATCTTTAATATCCCCCTTATTAAACTTAGAAGAACTCCCACATGCATGAGGAGACAATTAAGCACATGCTTACATCATAATAAAAGCAAAATATTGCTGGATGCTGAAAATCTGAAACAAAAACAGAAAATGTTCAGAAAATCTTAATATCTCTGGCAGCGTTTGTAGAGAGAGAAACAGAGTTAACATTCCAAGTCTGGCTGACTCTTCCTCAGAGTTAAGGAGAGGGAGAAATGTGATAGATGTTTAAATGGAGATAAAAATAAGTCAGTGAAAGGTGGGAGCCAGGAGAGATTGGACAAAGATATCAGGGGCACAAGGTACAAGATATCACATAAGCACATCCTTACTTCTGTTTTCTGTCCCTTATTTTTCCTGGAACAATTCACGAGACTGAGACTAAAGTCTATAGCTTGATAGGTACCTTTCCACATCAAATATGGCTGACTTGGAGTCTCTCCCACCCTTATTGCCTGCCATAAGCATGTTGATGGGATCTGCTGGTTAATAATCAACCTGACTGGCCATGTTAAAAATGCACATTCCATGATCACCAAGTCCTAGTGTTGGGTTCAAACCCAAGGCTTGAAGTTCAGTGACAGGGAGATTACCCACTATACCACAAGACCTCCCAATTTTCTTTCATAGCAGGGCAATTTATCAATGTAAGTTAGAAAAAAATAGATTGTTACAATGTTATAATTAATCTGCCTTAGGTTACCCTAATAGGTTGGAATGCTGGTACTATAATGATAGTCTTGACAATGCTACAAGTTTGTAATGTTACAGAGGAAAATGTACTCATATTTCTGGGCACAAGGATGATGATTCATGGTTACCACATGCCTGGTTCCATTGAGATAGGTAGCACATAAAATGTGTACTAGCTCTTCAAGTGAATGATGTAAGCATGCAACCCTGTGCCACACATACTTCTGGCTAGCTGCCTGCTCAAGTGAAAGCCAAGCATTTAAAGGCAGCCGATTTCTCTTCAAAGGGAACTACAATCATTATATAGGAGCTACTGGTGGATCTCTGTTGAGGGAGTGGCCACAAGGAAAAGTAAGGAAGACCAAGCAGAGGAAGGACTCTCAGGTTTTCTGATTTAGTGCTAGAGGTTTAATAATGAAGGTACAAAGCAGGAGAGCAAACATGTTTCCATGGGGAGAGAGGGTGATGGGGGGTGGGGGGGGGCAGCAATTACCACCAGAGTGTCAATGACCTCACATAGGTGGTCAGGGTCAATGAATGCATGACATCCCCTCTCCATCACACTAGCAACCTCCCTCACTGCTCAATGCATTGCATCTCATCACTCACCAAGTAACAATCAGGACTCATGCTTAACATCCAGAACTCTATCTCACTCTCACATACATACTCATGTTGCCAGCCTCATATCCAACTCTCACAATTTTGGCTTGCTGCTAGTTGTTTACTCATGGCATGTGTAACAGTCAAACACATAGCAACACATCCTTTCTTTTTCCATTCTTTTACAAGGCAGCTCATAACACAGAGGAGCAGAGCAGACTTACTCACCTACTGGGGTGGCGAGTAAGTCTGCATCACCTGAGCCAAAGAGAGGAGACTGTGCTCTTCAATATGGGGCTAGATAGTCAGAGCCATTGCATCCAACATCACTGAGAATATGCAAGCTGACGGTATGTTCCTCCTCTCTATCCCCTTTCAAATCCCACTTCACCCTCATTCTGTTACCTTGAGGCAAAATCTACAAATGATGTGATTATAAACCAGTTGCTTTCCACTTGTCCCTCACCTATACCTTCTTTCAGTATTTCAGATCTGGCCAGTTATTGTCACCTCACCAGGATGGGCAAGAGCAGCTACACACTATTGAGAAAGAAGAACTAATGCTTGGCATAACAACTATAACCACCAGCTCAGATATTGATATAGTGTGTAACTTAGGCAGTATAGAGTAAGGATCTACAGTGGCCCATCCAATACTATGTATGAGTGGTCTATCATGATCCTGGGGAAAGGACAGTTAATAGGCCAGTTCCCTGGAGAATGAGCTATGGATAGGTTTTGTGGCAGAACTTCGATGGGGCAAGGTCCAAAGGATCACTAATGAGCCTTCACTAGGATCAGGCAACATAGTTTAAAGATTATAGCCAAATCTTCTTGGAATTAAGTTATGAAACCCAGAGGAAGGGTGGTATGAGTCTGGAACTTTTCCCCACAAACCACAATTGATGCTAGATCAATTGTTAATTTTAAATCTGACACTGATAGATTGAACTTATCCAAACATATTAGATAATGTGGGCTAAAGGCAGGTATACGGAGTGAGGCTGCAAATCAGTCGTGATCTCATTAAATGGCAGAACAGGTTTAAGAGACTCAATGGCCTGTTCCTGGATCTATATTCTATATCCAGATGTTTGATGCATTGGCAGGCCTGCCAGATAGTCAGTTGTCACTGTCAAGGATCATGAAAGAGTCTAGCCCCAACTTGGCATAAGTTTTTTTGAAGAGATTCGAGCCCTGTCCTTTCAGTGTGGAAGTTGTGGCCAAGACCCTGACAGCACTATGAACCCAGCTGTGATGCAACGTCTGGTAACTGGTTCCATTGCAGCACAGCCAGAAGCCACCTAATGTCTGGGTGCTGTAGTGGGGAGGCTCAGACCTGGGCCATAAGATCCACACTTGTCGCTGTGCTGGCCCCAACTGCTGCTGCAATAACTGTAGATATTGGTTTTAAAAAGGCTTGTAGACTTTCACTGCCATGCACCCACCTGTCTTCTTAGTAGATTGTTGGGGGGGCGGGGGGAAGGGCATGGCTCCATGAGGCATGAGCATGCTGTCCTCTCTCATATTAGCAACACTGATGCTCCTGCCATCATCACTTAGTCAGTGTCCTTTTGTTGCTGCATTTCAGTCAATTAGCCCAGGCTGCTGTAACCCACATGGAGATGGTCCACTCCAAAGCTGGTTCTACGTGACTCAGAGATGTTCAAGGTCACCTTGCAAGTGCTTCTGGAGCTTTCCAACAGCCATGCTGCAGCCCCTGGGGTAGCAATGCATAACAGCATGAGACCAGACACAAGACTGGCACTAAAGCAATACACAAGGATAAATAATTCAGTTTTGAAAGTATTATTTGTATATGTTGTTGAACAAACACGTTACGAAAAGGTTTTTGTTTGTTAGTGAATTTATTTTCAGAATTTTGGCCAAGATGATGCTGTGATGGGACATATCAGATTGACAACAAGACTGGGTGTTGCGGAGCAATTGCTAATCATAAATTTGGGATTCTTCTGGAAGTCACCTCTGAATGATTGGTGACAGAGGTTGTGTTCTCATCATGATAAGGTTGTGCAAAATAAAGCCAGTCATCATGAATTTGGACAACACTCTGACAAGTACTATTACTTCCAAATGGTCAAGGTAAAGGGCTGGTTATTTCAGGATGCCAATATTCTTTGAAGTTGCATGGCGTATTGTCTTCACATGGGCAGGCAGCAGGAACAAGAGTCATGGCCAAGTGAAATTGGCTAGTCGATATCGCCAAACATCCAATCTCCGATTCATCATGGTAGCCTAACAGAACAGGGAATGGCAAACTGCTTCAAGATGAATGCTTTGTAGCTGCTCTCAGGCTACCAGACATTCAATGACTTTGATTACACAAGAACTGCATATTGATAGACAGATACTCATTGTAGTCCTGATACATTGCTGAGTTTAAATCTGACACCCACAGAACCACATACATAAAGTCGATGGCTCTCTGAACCATTGGGAATCCCATCACCCTGACAAGCCATGTGACAACTCTTTCTTTGTGGAAAGGGAGAAGACTATGAAGTTCTCACTCCTCCTGTATATTTCCTTGACACAACCTAGACGATGGAATGCAAAGTGTTGGCTATGTTCCCTGCTGGAAGAATTCACTTGTATAGAAAGTGGGATTAATAGTGAGTTTGACAGCACTGGTCTCTTATGCTGTTCCAATAAAGTAAGCTAAAGCTTCAGTACCTCCTCTTCTGATTAAGCACATTAGAGCTTTCTAGACTCAATGTTAAATTCAGGAATTTCAAATAATAATCTCTGCTTCCCATTTTGTTTAATGCTTTGTGGTTTTTTTGTTTGGAAGGCAGCTGCTGATAATGATTCAGCTTTCCCATTTGCATTTCCACTGGACCCATTCTTCATTTCTTTATTTAATGTATTTCACCCACTTTTGCCTTGTACCATCATTCCTTTCATCATTTATCTTTAATTGTCTTCCACCTTATTACAGATCTCCACTTTGATTTATCCTCTCCTTCCCACTTTGTTGCCTCGGCAGTTGCTTCAAACCTTTCACATTGACCAGCTCTTATTAAAGATCGTCCACCTGAAGCCTCAACTCTGTTTCTCCACAGAGACTCTCAGATCTGCTGAATATTTCAAGGATTTTCTATCCTAATTTCAGATTTCCAGCATCAACAATATTTTATATTTTCTTTCCCTTTAAACTACACCTAGCTTTTCTGCACAAGAGGGTGAAATTTCATCAAATTAATGTCACATGTTCAGTCCCACAAGTCTAAATTAAACACAATATTACAAAGGCAGCATTATTCAGAGCAAACAAGTAATTTTTCTTGTTTAAAAACTCCCTGCAATCTGTACACTAAACCCAGCATATTAAATACTTCTAAGATGTACTAAAGAACATTTCTGGACAGTATTCAATACAATAAATTTATTTTCTTTTATATCTATGTAGGTTAAAGTTTAATTATGCATTAATGTACGTGAGGTTCATCCCACAAGGTTTTCTGCTCATGTACTCACTCAATTAACTTACAAACAAGTCTTTCTTCAATATGTGACTGCGACTGCTGAACATACCTACAATTATAATTCCATTCCTTGAATTCTTTATTGTCTATTAATTTAAGAGCTAGAAAAAATGTTTCTATAGCAACACATGAATTATAAGATCAGATCCATTCATTCGAATGCCAGTTATTTTGGGGATTATTTTCTGGCAGGGTAAAAAGAACATATTTTTCCAAGTTGCACCCACAATAAGTGTTAGATTTTCCCAGATGTATATTAAGTGTAGCAATATTGTAAACACATTTTATGAACAAATTTATCATTTCCACGCACACATTCGCTCAATGTCTTAATCTTAAACCTAGAGAAGAATTCCTTTCAGAATTTTCAAATCCTGATACTAGTTACCCTCATGACTTTCTTGAATGCTATCATCATCAACTGTGTGTGCTGTAGCATGGCATTGATTTGAAAATGTTTTGCTCTTATCAAAAAGACATACAAGCAATCCAAATAGGGGCTGATTTGAAGTCATTGGCTGGAATTCTCTGATCTCACTTGCAGTTGGGATTTTTCAGTCCCGCTGCTGTGAATGGAGTTCAGGCTGAGCGCCAAATTCTCCATTCTCACTGAGCATGCTAGACTGGACAATTCCAGCCATTGTCAATGGCAATGAAAAAAGCAAACTTAAGTCACTGCTCAGTTTGTTTTGGCATCATCACTAATTCAATGTCCAATTATTATGCACTGCAGTAAGAAATGAGCTAAATATATAAAACTACAGTTTTGGTCTGAACAGTTGGAACATGTACAAAAATGCATAGTTGTGAGCAAAAGAAACTGAAGGCAATTTATCTCAGACACAAACCACAGGAGATGGAATGCCTTACAATGAATTTAAGCATATTATGCAAGCCATGATATCAAGCTATATTTTTGCCCATGAAAAATATTAAGTAGTTATAAAAAAGTCTGCTGGGAACATATTTTCTTATTAAAAAAGAAGATTTTAAATAAGAAGCAACTGTTAATTTATACTGCAGCATTTTGTACTTCAAATTTAAAATCAGATTGAATTGATATCGTTTATTACAGAAAGAAACAAGCACAGTAAATGAAATAAAAGATTAATATGTGAAGTAATATTGAATCAATTTCTGACATCTCAAAGCAAATTATAAAAAAGAAATTATTTTGAAATAGGTTGACTGCTGTTATGTGGACTTTTATACATCAGAAGATCCCACAGAGAGGAATCAAATGAACGACAAGTCAATTTCTTTTGGTGATATTGCTGAGAGAAGGAATGTTCACTGAGGCCCTATGGGAAATTCTTGCTTGTCTTCAAATAGTACTCATAGGATTTTAATATCCACCTCAACCTGCAGAACAGAATGTCAAGTGAGATTAGTTTACATGCTAATTTTGAGCATATAGCCTTATTAATCAAAAGTAAGTGTCCTATCAATAATCAGTGAGTGACACCAATATCCCCTATGATTTACAAATATGTGTACAAATTTAAATATTTTGATGATGCAGACATTCTTTCCATTTTAATAATATTTTTTATTTACCTTGAACAAAAATGATTAGTTGGGAATGATCTAACAATTAGGATAAGGAATTACAAGAAAAATGTTTCAATTATTTCATCAGGGCAAGAATCTAAAAACTTCAGCTTAAGTATTTCATTAAGTTTCTGAAAGTTACGCTTTAGTATAAACATTCCAAATGCTTTGTCTGTCTTTTGCTGTCCAATTTGAAGGCACTTGGTTAGATTTTAACTTGCCCGTCAGGTGAAGGTTTGAATCTGAAAAGATGATATCCAACTATCAAAGCAATTTTCCCAGTCATCATGTTTTATAAAAATTGTTTGTTCATGGGACACTGGCAAATTTAGAATTTATTTTTCATCCCTAATTACTCTTGAGAAGGTGGATGATAAGCCTCCTTGAACCTGTGGAGTTTGTGTTGTTGGAACACTCACAATGCTGTTAGGGAAGAAATGCCCGGATTTTGACCCAGTGAAAGGAATGGCGATGTATTTCCAAATCAGAAAGACTTGAATGACCTGGAGGGGAGTTTGCACATAGTGGTGCTTCCATGTATCTTTTGCACTTATTTTTCCAGGTTTTAGAAGTGGTGGGTTTTGAAGGTGATGTCAAAGGAGTCTTGGCAATTTGCTGGAGTCCATCCTGTTAATGATAGAACCTGCAGCCGTGGCCCATTGGTGCTGGAGGAAATAAAAGTGTAAAGTCATAGATGAAGTGACAAGCAAATGAGACACTTTGTCCTGGATGGTGTTAAGCTTCTTGAGTGCTGTTGGAGCTGCACTCATCCAGACAAGTGGACAGTATTCCATTACACTCTTAATGACTGTGTACATCATGGAAAGGCTTTGGAGAGCCAGGAAGTGAGTTACTCTTTGCAGAATATCCACTACCTGTCTTTCTTTTGTAGTCACAGTATCCATGTGATGGCACGGTGGCATAGTGGTTATCACTGTTCCCTCCCTCACAGCACCAAGGACCCAGGTTCAATTCCAACCTTGAGTGATTGTCTGTGTAACAGTTGCACATTTTCTTTGTGTCTGCGTGGGTTTCCTCTAGGTGCTCCAGTTTCCTCCCACATTCCAAAGGTGCATGATTAGGTCGATTGGCCATGCTAAATTGCCCTTTAGTGTCAAGGATCAGCTGGGTAAATATGTGGGATTATGGGGATGGGGATAGGCATTGGGTGTGAATGTTGTGGTGCAGACTCGATGAGCCAAATGGCCTCCTTCTGCACTTTGGGGAGTCTTTGATTCTATGTGACTACTGATCCAGTTCAATTCTGGTGACTGTTTGGTAAACTCCAGGATGTTAAAGGGGAGGTTGGGGGAACAGAATTCAGAGCTAGTAATGCAAATGAATGTCAATGGGAGGTAAATTATATGCTCTTTCTAGTTAGAGTTAGTCATTATTTGGCACTCGTGTGGTTTGAATGTTACTTGCTACTGAGCAACCCATTCCTGAATGTTGTCCAGGTCTTGCTGCAGTTAGGCACAGACTGTTTCAATGTCTAGTCATTAGTGAATGGAACAAACACTGTGCAATCATCACAAAACACATCCATCATGTTTTTATACTGGAGGGATGGTCATTGCTGAAGCAGCTGGAGATGGTTGGGCCATTCATGCTTTGGATGAGGCTTCTGCGCAAAGCAAGCAGGGGCCTATTTAAGATTCAAACGTTATGGCCTGGCCATCATTATAAGATCTATGCAAGGAGTTCCACAATATCTATCACCCAGCAGTTGTAACAGGTGAAAGGGAACAAATCTAGCCAGAAGTGACCCAGTGAAGTGTAGCCCAAATTTTCCAGCCCCGTTGTGGTAGGACTTACCATGGGAGGTTTGCTGGCCCAGCCAGAAGTCCATTCACTATTGTCAGGACTGGACAATCCCAGCGGTAGGTAGTGTTGGAAAATCCCACCCTTTGTGTGTCCTTGAACTCCTTAAAGGTAAGGAAGGATCAGAAGTCCAAGTTAAATAACATGTGACAAAGTTACTCTCAATTTCCTTAGTACATTTAAATCAGCTGGCAGAAGCTTTGTTCACTCCATGGCACTATAGCCTTGGCACAAATGTTTATCTTGTTTGTGGTCTATTCACCCAAATATATGCTGAGATTTTTATGAAAATAGCAAAATGCAAAGGCTCCCTGTTGGGTGAAGTGTGATGCCACCAATAAACTTCTAAATCTGCTTCGGATCAATTCACAACCATTAATAACAATTGGAATGCAAACAATTCTTAATCCATTGCAGCATCTTCAAACCATTTCTACAATATCTTGTTTTATTGAGTAACCTATTGTGAGGTAATTTGAATGATGTTCTCTGAAGGTCAAGGCAGACAAATCGCAATTGGACAAATCTCATCCACTATTCTTCTTCAAAGAATTTGAGCAAATTGGCAAGGTATGACTTTCACTTCAGAGATGTGCATCTCTGTTGAATCCTTTACTACTCAGGTAATAAAGAATATATCTTAAACCCTCCCCTTCAAGTATTTTATCTATAACTGACATCATATTAATGGATCTATAGTTCAGTGTTTGATGCATCACCTTTGGAACTATAGCTACAATTTTGTGCTCATGTTTGCTCCATTCACCTGGAATACAAAGTCTGATGTTTTGCTTATTCTCAATTCTTCCAGAGGAAATTATTTCATCCGGGATGTTTTTCAGCATGTGTTTGCCATCAAAGAGAATGGCGATGTGGCCTAAAATCCAGAGAGGATCAGGAAATGGGATTCTCTCCGGTGAAATCGCATTCTGTGATTTTCCCCTTCCTCACCAATGATGTTGCACAAATTTATACAGATTTTACTGAATTTTAGTATAATTATCAGGCTCCCACCCTGCTATATCTTCCGTGTCACCATATTTTCAAACTTTGCTAATATTATGTCACATCAGCGAAGTTTACGACAGGCTCATCTTACATAGTGGTACAGTGGGCAGGTGGCATGGTGGCGCAGTGGTTAGCACTGCTGCCTAACAGCACCAGTGACCCAGATTCGATTCTGACCTAGGATCACAGTGCAAAGTTTGCACATTCTCCCCACGTCTGCATGGATTTCCTCTGGGTGCTCTGGTTTCCTCCCACACTCCGAAGATGTGCGGGTCAGGTTGATTGGCTATGATAAATTGCCCCTTAATATTAGGGGGAATTAGAAGGGTAAATCTATGTGGTTACAGTGATAGGACCTGGATAGTATTGTTGTCAGTGCAGGCTCAATGGGCCAAATGGTCTCCTTCTGCACTGATGAAGTCACCATCGCCAGTGCCACGCCCCACTTCAATTGGCTGCTGATCATTATCACACATTGCCTCAGTTCACACCCTAGCATTTTCGTCAATGGCATCCCACATGGCTGTACCCTCCCTTCACAGAGTATGGCATGATGCCTTTTACAGTCCCAGAGCAGGTGTGTTGTTGGTGGTGTGAGGCATCCCCTGGATACCACAGACCATTGGCAACTGCAAGTGGCAGACAGGACAACATTCTGGCATTATAAAGCATAAGTGTAGCTGTGAGAAAGTCTTTATTGAGAGATCCTTGCTGTGTAAATCTGCTGGATGTTGCAAACTGGCTTTCATACATGGTGTGCAGCTCAGACAGAGAAGCACCCTGCTGCCATATGGCAAGTGCCCATTGTAAAGAGCAATGCAGAGTCCATGCACTCTGAAGATTTATTAATACCAGTCAAACTTCCTTAATTGCAGCGACAGCTGCCAGAACTGGTGTTTATAACTGTTCATGGGAGCGTCTAGGGTAACCCACAGAGCCCTTCCAGCAGACGGGTGCAATATTAGTGAGATTTGAACTTGACCCCATAAGTCTTTCAGCAGGCGGGGTGGGGGTGGGGGAGGGGGGGTGATGTGCATCACGTGAATGCCCAGCCCAGAGGTGATCCCTGACCAGAGGACCTGTGGCCGAATCCAAACTCCCCCAAACCCCTGTGCCTAAGGGGGCCTCCCACACTATCCGGCACTACGGCAGTCGTTGACCTGCCCTCTTGTACGCTGGAGTACACACCTCCTCATTTGCCCTCACAACTGTTGTACCTGAACTGCACTTCAGGGGACCAGTAGTGATTCGCACTTGTATGATGTCCACCAAAGAGATTGGAACCTTTGAGGAGGGGAGAACGATGATGTGCCAAATCCAAGCAATCTCATGCGAATCAGCCTCAGACCCTTTCTGGGTGCAACCCAGTTTGCACCATTACAAAGGAGCTGGGAGAATCTCACACTGGCACCCAAAGCAAAATGATTTTAAAGCTCACACACTATTCTCCAGACCGCCGTAGCCACCAGGCATGGTGAGGTGGAAAAATCACCTCTTTGCAATTTTTTTGGTAACATTCTGCTCTTCATGTCTATCTTTTCAAATTCTTTTGAAATTTTAAAAATTTCAATCAAACCACCTCTCACTCTGCCATACTCAAATGAGTATAAGCAGTTATTGCAATCTTGTAACATTTTTGTACTTACTATTTGCCAAACTACAGTAATGAAATAGATTACCTGCTTGCAAGATCACCGTGGCTGACTAAAATTCCTTTCCTTTCATTCTACTTGTACTGACATGAAGAAAGAAATAAAGTTTACAATAAAAGTGCATTGTCCTTTTAATACAGGCATACTATTAGTTTAATGTGCCCATTGCCTTAACTTGCCTAAATTAAAAGTACCCTTTATACACATTCCAGTCATCCTGAAGTAGTTATGACTCAATGAGCAAAAAAAAACAAAATAGTCATTGTATCTACAAGAATGCTGAATGGTTATGTATTCCAATGATTTATTATAATTACTATGATTAGAATGTTTTATTATTAACATGCTGCAAAAAGAGAACCAATCTATTTAGCAGAAAGTTTTTAATCACAGTTATTAGTAAATAATTGTGAGATGCTTAATTTAAAAAGCTAGTTTTAATGCTACCAGTCCTCTTGCATCAACTACATTGATGAGTTGCATTTGTATAGCATCTTTAATGTGGTATCAGCTATATCTCAATTTGTAGTACTCTTACCTCTAAGTCAAAAAGCTGTGGGCTCAGGTTCCACTCCATAAACTGAAGCATAAAACGTTGGCTGCCTCTTCTGTGCTGTGCTGAATAGCATAGGGAGGCAATGGCCTAGTGATATTATCACTAGAGTATTAATCCAGAGACTCAGCTAATGCTCTAGAGATCCGGGTTCAAATCCTGCCATGGCAGATGGTGGAATGAGAATTCACTAAAAAATATCTGGAATTAAAAATCCAGTGATGACCATGAAGCCATTGTCGATCATCAGGAAAAACCCATGTGCTTCACTAATGCCCTTTAGGGAAAGAAATCTGTCATCCTTACCTGGTCTGGCCTACATGTGGTTTCAGAGCCACATCAATGCAGTTGACCCTCAACTGCCTTCAGGCATCTAGGGATGGGCAATAAATGCTGGCCAGCCACCAATGCCCATGTCCCATGAATGAATTTAAAAAATACAGATAAGTTGTTAAACCAGGACCCAGGTCATGTTAAAATTAACCTCATTGTTTTGGCCTTCACTGTCTCACCAGTATTAATACTACTTACAAACATATGAATTAAGAGCAGGAGTCAGCCACTCAACCCCACGAGCCTGCTCCATCATTCGATAAGATCATAGCTGATCTTACTATCACATGCCTGCTTACCCTTGATAAACTTTCACCCACTTATTTATCAAGAATCTATCTACTCTGCTTAAAAATATGCAAAGATTCTGCTTCCACTATCTTCTGAGGAAGGCAGTTCCAAAGGCTCATGACCATCTAAAAGAAAAAGTTTCTCCTTATCTCTGTCTTAAAAGGACAACCCCTTTGGGCAGGATTTTCCTGTCTTGCTAGCCGTGGGATTGATACAGGGTGGGACAGAAAACTGGGTGGACCATTTAAAGGTTTGTTGACTTTAGGTGGGAATTCCCAATTTTGGGGTGCACGTAGTTGGAAAGTTCTGCCTCTTATCTTGAAATAGTGACCCCTACTTTTAGATTCTCCTACAAGAGGCAATATCCTTTCCACATCCATCCTGTCAAGACCCCTCAGATTAATCCAAGTTTCAATCAAGTCACAAACAAGAACAAAGAACAAAGAACAACACAGCACGGGAAACAGGCCCTTCGGCCCAACGAGCCCGCGCCGCCATCCTAACGTCTTAATGACATATAGAGACCAATATAAGGACAATTTGTTACCCAATCAGCCTAAGAGCACATTTTTGGGATGTGGGAGGAAACCGGAGCACCCGGAGAAAACCCACGCAACCACAGGGAGAACGCGCAAACTCCCGCAGACACAGGCCCAACTCCATGTGTCTGCACAGCAACAGCGATAGTCTCTGAGCTGTCATGTTGCCCATCTGATGGTCCAGTTTAAGCATACACTAACGGCGTGAAGCACTAGGCCACTCCTGAAGTAACCTCCAGGAGCAGGCCTCGCACTACCTGCCGAATGCATGCACCTTGTTGGTCACAAGGTGGACCGAATAGCCTATGGAAACAATTAAAGTATTTAAACAGTCCTCATATATCCCTCTATCTGCAGACCGCTCATGTGGCTGTCCAAGAGACCCTTAAACAACCCTAGCGTGCCAGCTCCCACCACCTTACTCGGTAGTGCATTCCACACCCCCACTACCCTTTGTGTGAAAAAATGCCGTCTAATATTAGTCTTATACATAGCCCCCCCTTCACCCTCACCTCTTACTCTTCCAAGCTTCAGTAATATAAGCTAGTCTGGCTGACCTTTCCTCGTAAGACAAACCTCCCATTCCACGTATTAGTCCACTAAACCTTCTCTGAACTGCATTCAATGCATTTACGTCCTTCCTTAAATAAAGAAACCAGTACTGTGCACAGTGCTCCAGATGTGGTCTTTCTAATGGTCAGCATAACTGAAGTATAACCTCCCTAGCTTTGTATTCACTTGCCCTCACAATAAATGATAACAGGCTATTCATTTTCCTAATTACTTGCTGTGCCAGGATCTCAACTTCATGTGTTTCATAGTCAATGAAATACTTTAATCATGTAGCCACTGTAGTAGTGTACAAATAACAGATAAAATGGAATCATAACTTCCTGGCTTTTAGCACTGTGTTTGGGGTAATCCACCATTGAGTGCCATTCCGAGAAAGTTACAAGCCAATAATACTCAGCAGCATACCAGAATCGTAATTTAATAAACCTTTTATCCTATTACAAATCATTCCCTTTGTATAAATACTGAGAATTCAAAATACCTTAAAATTTGGGTCAGATTTGACCAGGCATTTGCGTGTTTAGAAGAATTCAAAAGGTTATGGGGATATTGTGTGTAAAAGGCATTGAAGTGTCCAATCAACTATGATCGTACTAAACAGCAGAGCAGGCTCAATGCACTAAGTGGCATACTCATGTCCCCATGCATGATCTCTGATGACCACTACGTAAGTTTAGTAATATCAGGGACATAGATGCACACTCAGTTTTCTAGTGAGGAACACAGAGTTATGCAATCTTTTAGTTTTTGACCTCCTTCCATTACAATACCGCAAGGCAAATTATAACAACTTCTAGTCAATTAATAGGAATCGCAAAACAACAATCAGATAGCAACTATTTGCTTATTTATTAATGATGGGAAGTAAATTTGGGAAGGAGAAAGGAGTGACAACATATTTGCAGTATATAACCCTGAAATAGTATAGGCATAAGTCCATGTGCAGTTAAGTATTGTAGTAATGGGAAGCATATGTAATGAATTAAACTAAGCTGTTATTTTGCACATTTTGGTTGAACAGTAAATATGTGCCAAGTCGCACTTTCAGTAGGATTTAATACCTGGCACTCTGCTGAACTGATACTTTTTAATAAATGAACTATGTGAACGTGGCCATTCTTTATCCTGAAGCAATGATGTAACACATGAAGAATTTTAGACAGTTTGTGGAATGTGTGATATTTTAAAAATTGAACCTATGGTTATATTTTTCTGTATTTGATTAATGTTAACATAATGTTAAAATTCACAACTGGACTTCAAAAACAAGAACTATTTCTTTTTGGAAATGTTACATCAGTTTTACTGCAATTTGGGGGTGATAGTGATCAAATACTTCAAATAGTTATATGCCAAAACAACAACTTACATTTATATAGCAGCTTTAATATAGTCAACTATCCCAAGACACTTCACCAGAGCATGTGACACCAAGCCACACAAGGAGATATTCCGTCAGCTAACCAAAAATTTGATCAAAGATGCAGAAGGTACATCTTAAAGGAGTTAAAGTGAGGTAGGGATGTAGAGAGGTGTAGGGAGGATACTCCATACCTTGGGACCTAGTCGACTGAAGACATAGCCACTAATAATGGAGTAACTAAAATTGGGGATGCACAAGAGACCAGAATTAAAGCACACTAAAATCTTGGAGAGTAAGGAGGCTGAAGTAGGTTACAGAGAGGGGAGGTATTTGAAAACAAGCAATGTTGCTTGACTGGAAACCACTGTAGCTCAGGAGCACTGGGGTGATAAAACAACAGGACTTGCTGCGAGTTATGACATGCACATCAGTATTTTAAATGTCTTCAAATTAATGGAGGGTAGAATGTGGGAGAGCAGCCAGAAATATTACAGCCCAGAAATAATGAAGATGAGTGAGGAGGAGATGAGCCGAGACATGGACAAAATCAGAGAGGTTACAGAGATGAGTTACAGAGGCAGCCTGATTGATAGAATGAATATGTGATCGGTAATTCATCTCAGGATCACTGAGGTTGCAAACAGACTGGCCTAATCACTGACTGTTGCCAGGGTGAGGCAGGGAGACAATAGCTAGGGAAGAGTTTGAAGCAGAGAGCAAAAACATTGGCTTCAACCTTCCCAATATTTAATTAGAGGAAGTTTCTTCTCATCCAGTACTGAATGTCGGATAAGCACTATGATAATTTACCAAATGTGGAAGGCTTGAGGGAGGTGTTAGTAAGGCAGAGCTGGGCATTCTCAGCACACACCCTCTCATTTCCTTCTCTATGTCTGTATAGCACAAGAAATAATACTTTAATACTTAATAATACTTTTCACTGTATACTAATGTGTGTGACAATAATAAATCAAATCAAAAACTAACACAACTGAAAAACAGCCTTTGGATGATGTCATCGAGAGGCAGCAGGTAGATGAGAGCTAATAGAGCTCAATCAGTATTTAATATTTTTCTTTGTATTTAGCTTGTGGTTAAAGGGTGTGGAGAAAGACCAAAAAAAGTAGACTTGACTGGATAGCTCTTTGTGGGCTGAACAATGGTGTAGCCTAATGGGTCAAATGACCACCTCTGTACTTCCATTTCCCTAACAATCAGGTTTTAATTTGAACATTTTCAAAAAAGATTTTAAATTAGCAAGTAATCTATTTGTTCTTATAAAAGTTATTATTGATTGTACATATTGTATGTTATGACATTAATTTTACCCTCTAATTGAGATGCCTAAATATAATCTAAAAAAATTTATTGGACAGAATTTGAAATAGACCATACTTGATTTGAAGTTATTTCCCATTGATGGAACCATTGTTTGGCTAGAATTTGGAATGGAAATGGAGGGACGTAGAAAACTGATTTAAAATAAGGATCACGAGTCTTGGGAGTCCCCTGGGAAGTGTGTAAATTGTTGATGATATTGATGTATTTGTTTTATCCTACAGGTACTTTGGTCTGCTTTGTTGTCTAACAAGGGGCATACATGCGATGGATTGTGAGAGGGCTGATCTTAGATTTTAAAGAGTATCCTAGTGCTTCACATCGTTAATGTACGCTTGACCTGAACCATTTGATGGGCAACATGACAGCTCAGTGACTATCGCTGTGCTGTGCAGCTACATGGATTGGGCCTGTGTCTGTGGGAGTTTGCGCATTCTCCTGTGCTGCGTGGGTTTTCTCCAGGTACTCCGGTTTCCTCCCACATCCCAAAAATGTGCTCTTAGGCTGATTGGCAGAACAAATTCTCCCTAAATTGTCTCAAATTTTGTTTCAATCCATAGATCTATAAATATAGACAGGGATCATGGGTAGAAGTGGGAACATTGAGGTGGCAGCGCAGGCTTGTTGGGCCGAAGGTCCTGTTTCCCGTGCTGTTTCGTTCTTTGTTCTTTGTTCTTTGAATGCCAGAGGAGGGGAAAATAAGCCATTGCAAGTGAATCTTTGACTGCAACTGGTCAGATAAAAATGGAATCAGGTGAAATTAGTTACACCCAACTGGATGACAATGGAGAGGCATTGGAGGACAATGTATAATCAACAATGTAAAAGGCTGAAATAGTGTACATTCTGATATGCAGTAGTTGTCAGTATTCTTGCCTTTGAGTCAGAAGGTATGCAAGCATAACCAAAGCTGATGTTTCAGTCAGTGAATACCGAGCTGGTGTCTTTTGAATAGGATGTTAAATAAAGACAGCAAGGATTACAATTCATCTGGTCTATATTTTAGGCATGGAGGTTGTAATTTGTGGTGTCCCCATGTTGTTTTCTGTTCTCCACGCACATTTGGTGCTCCCAACTTATTGCTTTGATAATAGTGTACTGCTGGCTTCCACTTTGTGTTACCTCTGCATTTAACACGAGGCTGAACATCATTATATTGACAGCATATTCTCAAATATATCCTGTCCTTAACGGGAAGATTCATTTAATAATGTTTTGAGAATTTAAACGAAGGACAATGGAATAGTGGGGTGAAGAGAAGGTTTCTTGGTGACGGATATGGTATCCAAGGCATTAGTGGTGGATTTGGGCAAAAGAAAAAATACTTGGTTCCATGGGAGGAGATCAGGAGACTCTCAAGGATTAGCTTCATAAGTGAGCAGTAACAGACAGCCTGGGAAGTCAACTCCTAAGCTAGAACATTCCCTGATAAGAGTGGGTGGGCAGTATGGTGGCACCGTGGTTAGCACTGCTGCCATTGTGGCAGGGATCTTGGCTCAATTCCTTCCTTGGGTCACTGTCTGTGTGGAGTTTGCACATTCTTTCTGTGTCTGTGTGGGTTTCCTCTGGGTGCTTCGGTTTCTTCTCATAGCCTGAAAGACGTTCTGGTTGGGTGCATTGGACACACTAAATTCTCCCTCAGTATACCTGAACTGATACCAGAGTGCGGCAACTATGGGATTTCCACAGAAACTTCATTGCTCTGTTAATGTAAACTTACTTGTGATGAATAAATTGAAAAGATATTGGCAAAGGCCAATGTCGGGCGGGAAAAGTGGTGTTGAAGCCATCAGCTGCATTTGTAACTTGCTCCGCTATATAGTGCAGCACTTTGAGAAAAACGTTAAAGTTGGTTGCCCAAATCATGTAACTGGCAGGGCAGTCTCTGATTTACGTGTCCTGCCAGCAACTTAGACATTTCATGGCATGGGGCACCATTTCTAATGGCACTGAGGGGATAATCACTTCATGCTTTTACACAGACATAAAACACAACTTTGCATTTCTTGTGATACTTTCTGTACCTGTCTCCAAACACATGCCATGGGAATGGAAAACCTGACTTCAGAGTCTGGATCCAAAAGCCTGGCAGCAGTGATGCAAAATGTCCAATGACCTCACATCGGTGGTCAGGTTTACTGAACACATCTTCACAGGATATCTCCTACCTACCATCCACCAATATCTCATGCTGCTTAATGCACCACCCTCCCTTCGCTCAGTAAACTCTCTTGCACTTAGGATTCATACTTACCTCCACATATAGCATCTCATTCTCACACCAATGCTACCAACCTCATGCCCACTGCTTACTGCCACTATATCCTTCTCCAGTGTACAAGATATAACAGGGCTTTGGCAACCGTCAACACACATTGGACTGGTCCACGATTATACTTGGTGAAGTACTGTGGTGGCTTGCTTTTGCCTTCTGCAGCATGACTGACCAAGAAAGTCTGTTGCTCTTCCACCTGTCATTGGATGTATCGAAAGGATTTACAAACTGTCTGGGTCTTGGACATCAAGTTTGAAATGGGACTTGAACTCACAGATTCTGGCCCAGAGGAAAACACCTTCACATATATCCAGTTATTCAATGCTTCTGCAGACAAATAGAATTATATTGCCAGCATTATGAGTGACATTTTTTACTTCAGTTCCACTTGCCAATACACACCTTTACAGCACAAATCTTCAGATTGTTGCAGGGCAGGGACCTGAACTGACATTAAGAAATATAAGTAATGACTTCAGATGCAAACATTTTATCATGTCTATTTACATGTAGATTTTTCATCATTGCCATTGTGATTTGCATTGGTAGGCAGAAAGAGATTTTTCAGCAAAAAAGCTATTAGAAATGAACAGCTTCAAATTAAAACTGTTCTGTTCTGCAAAAGGCACACAAAATCTATTCAAAAATTTCTTGGAACTATTCAAATTAACCCATTCAATTCAATGGGAGAGAACTATCCTTGAAATTAATATTAAATTATTTTTAAAAGTTCCATGGAAAGATATGCTTCATGAGGCCAATTTAAAAATGGGCCAGATTTTTGCAGTCATTGACAAAATGATGGTGGTAGTGAGTATTGCAATTAATTGCTAGTTGGGTGGAGTAGTACGGATGCTAATTTCAATAAGTGGCTAAAGTTTAGTGAATCGGCTTCCTTTAGTTAGTTTCTTAACCATAATTTTTTTTAAAAGCTTTTTTTCTTAATTTCCACTGTGTGCAAAATACTAAGAGAATTTATTTAAATCATTTTCAATCCCCTCCCAAAATTATAGCTCATTTAAATCACCTTAAATGTTTCCTCACAAAATGCTGGAACTAAGTTAATGGAAACTATAACCAGATGTGCTCTTTATACAAGCAGGTGATTTCCAGAAATTAAACATGGCACATTTCAGATCAGCTTTGTCTGAGATGCATTTTAAATCATTTTCACTCATAATGGTTCCCAATCTAAGTCAAACTACTGGCATTGAAAATTTCCAAAATAAGCCAGAGAACAGCAATGCTGGCAGGTCAAAATTGGCAGTGCTACATAGAACATAGAACACTACAGCACAACAGGCCCTTCGGCCCACAAGTTGAGCCGATCACATCTATCTATAACCCCCTATCCTGTTAGTTCCCATATACTCATCCAGAGGTCTTTCAAAAGACCCTAGCGAGTTCGCCTCTACCATCACTGACGGCAGCCGATTCCATTCACTCACCACCCTCTGAGTGAAAAACTTACCCCTAACATCCCCTCTGTATCTTCCTCCCTGCACCTTAAATCTGTGTCCTCTCGTAACAACCATTTCAGCACGGGAAATAGCCTCTGAGAATCCACCCTATCAATTCCTCTCAACATTTTATAAACCTCTATCAGGTCGCCTGTCAACCTACGTCTCTCCAGGGAGAACAGTCCCAGCTCCCTCAACCTAGCTTCATAAGGCATGCATCCCAATCCAGGAAGAATCCTTGTATAGTAAGTGAGATCCGAACATCCTTTCTATCTTGTTCACTCACTTCGCTTTGATCTTTTCCAATGACTAAGGAAACAGGTACCAGATAAATACATCTCGTGTGAAGGCTGCCACAAAGTCCAATAAATTTGCAGGTGCAGCAGGTAATTACAAAGGCAAATGGAATTTTATCCTTCATTGTTAGAGGGATGGAGTTTAAAAACAGCAAGGTTATGTTGCAACTGTATAAGGTGCTGGTGAGGCCACACCTGGAATACTGTGTACAGTCTTGATCTCCGTACTTGAGAAAGGATATACTGGCACCGGAGCGGATACAGAGGAGATTTATTAGGTTGATTCTGGAGTTGAGAGGGTTGTCTTAAGAAGACAGACTGAGTAGTTGGGGTTATACTCATTGGAATTTGGAAGAATGAGGGGAGATCTTATAAAGACATGTAAGGTTATGAAGGGAATAGATAAGATAGAAACAGGGAAGTTGTTTCCACTGGCAGGTAAAACTAGAACGAGGGGACAAGGCCTCAAAATAAAGGGGAGCAGATTTCAGACTGAGTTGAGGAGTAACTTCTTCACACAAAAGGTTGTGAATACGTGAAATACTCTGCCCAGTGAAGCAGTTGAGACTACCTCATTCAATGTTTTTAAGGCAAGAATAAATAAATTCTTGAACAGTAAAGGAATTAAGGGTTATGGTGAGCAGGAGGGTAAGCGGACCTGAGTCCACAAAAAGGTCAACCATGATCTTATTGAATGGTGGAGTAGGCTTGAGCGGTTAAATGGACTACTCCTGCTTTCAGTTCTTATGTTCTTATTACCCCAATTGTTTACAATTATCCTTCCTGTTGAACTCAAAATGCGGCATTGTTTAAGTTTTGGATTTGTTAATTATTTTAATTTCCCTTTGCCTTTGTAAGTAAAATAAATTGCTGACTTGCACATTTATATTTCTGCAGTTTTCTCTAATGATTGAATTAACCTCACAGAAATAAGTCATCTTTGGCAAGCAAAGGAGTTGATTTTTCACAATTCAGATAACTCAAACAAGAAGACTGCCACTATTTGTATAATAGTCAATTTCTGATTTGCAGTCCTTTTGATTTTAGTAGAATAATTAAGTCAGTTGACTGTGGTCTTTTAGTTTTATAGACCCATGAAATGAGCTATACTTACTTCAAAAGACCTTTTGAGATTCTTCATTGTGATATGTCACTGTGATAGGGACATTGCAATTTCAATTAAAAATGGTTTGCTATTGAATATAGTTAGAATTATGCAAAGAGAGCAACTTAAAGAACCTTAAAACTGGTTGCTCTGGATGGCACCAGAAGTCAAGGTAATGCTCCAAATTAGAGTTAAATTTAATTCAAAAGTATGAAGCTCACATACTTTTTGAAATCAGAAAGCTTCTTGAAATCAGAAAGGATTTAAGATGCTCTCTCCCTCATTGTCAATCTCCTGCTTGAAAACATGAGCATCAGGCTCCTTTGTTATTGCAAGTACCACTTAATGAGTGCAAAAATCATTCACATAGTGATGCTATCCTGGCCGCTTCCTTAATGTTTCAATTCTGTGATAATCGGCAATGCCCAGTTTCTTCAGCCCTGCAAGGCACTCAACTGGATGGCTGCTTGGCCAGGGATACCACTGTCCTCACATGGTTATCGTAGCCCCTTACCACCATGTCAGCATGCAAGTTCAGAAGGCATTCCATGGCGTCACTGGAATACCGTAGATAATTTATCAGTCTCCTCAAATGGAGGTTTTCATACTTCAGTCACTTGGGGAGCTGTCTGCAGTGTATATCTGAGAGGCCTCCATATTTGTACTGTGTGCTGCATCCTCCACGTAATTGCAATTCCAAGATCCTGACCACCACCTCCTGGGATCTGAAGGTTACCTTGGGAGGAAGAGGAGAATGAGGAAGTGAGGAATCTATATCCACTGCATGTAACTGGATGGAGCAAGACAAATTGCATTGTGAGTCTTTGCTTCTATTGAAATGAATTGACCATTCTTTTACCAAATATTCAAATCAGATTCCATCATAAAGTCCCCTTTGGACAACTTCACTCAATAAAACCTCAGCAGCAAAAGCCTTCACTCAATAACTTCCTCCCAACGGCACATCATAATACAATGAAACTCAGTCACCTTCAGTTCCTTTGCCAGATCTATATTTCAATACAATATTGTCCTAGTGGCAACAGCATGGCTGGTGAAAGGTTACTAACTTTCACTGGAAGGGGCTAAGCTGGCCTTGCAAGATGATCTCAAGCAGTTTTGGGCCTTCTGATCCTCGATTCAGACTGCATCGCCTCAGCAGGGCATCACTTCAGTGGCCTGAGCTGGCCGGTTGAGGGGTAACAACAAATTCACTGGCAGAGTAACAGGATCACAAGTGCCACCATCATGAGGAAGGACACAGAGTGGTTCCACAGAGTCATTGTCACTGTCCCTCAGAATCGAGGATGACTTGCTTCCACTCCAGTTTGATGGGATTGGAAATAGCTGATGATTCTAATGCATGATCTGCAAACACTATCACACAGGCAGCAAGAGGTCCTGGAAGAGTTGCTTAGATGAGTTGTTTGAAGGTTTGTTCTCTCTCTCTAACACATTGACTTCACATCTGCAGGTTCCCAAGGAAGTCTCTTTGTATGTTCAGTGCCTTCCCAAAGAGTTTTCTTCTTTTGGGTTGGGCCACAAGCCAGGGACTTCCATGAATCAGCAGAGTTGTTTGATCTCTTCAGGGATGCTTTCAGGACATCACTGAAGTGCTTCCACTATCCTCCTGGGAGTCTCCTGCCACAATTGAGTTCTAAGTGCAGCTGTTTCCTCAGGAGCCTGATATCAGGTATATTCAACCAGATGGAACTGCTTTTGAGTGATCAGCACATTTGCAAACAGAAGGTCCACAGCAGTTTCTATTTCATGGCATTATAGAGGATGACAGCTAGAGTTAAATTTTCCTCAACCATCCCACATTGTTATGTCTTTTACAAGCCTCAGATTTATGTAGAGATTGTAAAACAGATTTTATTTACAGTGCTGTAAAATACAACATTTCTGGCTTCCAGCTCTTTCTACAGCTACTTTTTTTCCACAGCCAGGCTTTACCAATCAAGCACAGTGAACATCAATGCTAAACAGACTCACAAATCGAACTAAGAACACCATACTCTCTACATGCATATTGTGAATTTAAACTTGCCCACAGTGCTGCTGAACATTCCTGTGTTCATTCGTGCTGAGCTTTTCCCATGTCTAAGCAGCTGGCAACTCTTGATATTCTGAAAGCACAAGGAGTGGGAGGGGAGAGCCAAGGGCAACATGACTGGGAAGCAAAACAAAAGGCCCATAACAGTTTTCATTTCGTAGCATCATAGAAGATGATAGGGAAGACTGAGTGGAGTGGCTGAGCAAGGTAGCAACCTACCATCATCCAGGGTGACCTTAGCAATGCTAGGCAAAACTGAGTATCATGCCCATGACCCTCGGAATCATTTGTGGATGGACATTGAGGGGATGAATGCACCATGAAGCTCAATTGGTCCTTTGGTTCATCCTCTTGTTGGGAGCAACTTTCTCTTTCAAGAAAGAGGGCAGAATGTCAGTGATTGTGTGTCACATATAATGTAGCTGGATTAGTTATAGGTTTGGAGGAGCATGCAGAAGTGTGTGTGTGTGTGTGTGTGTGTGTGTGCGCGTGTGTGTGCACGTGTGCGTGTGTGTGCGCGTGTGTTACATGATTGGAAGATGTGTGTGCGTGAGGCAAGTCCTGAGGGAGTGCTGCTGATTCAGAAATGGGGATGTGTGGTGAATTGAGCATTGTGAATGTTGGTTATACAATGATTATGAAATGCAGATGCATTTACAAACTTTAATCACTCAGGTAAAGTCATTAAAACTTTTTGAGCACCACTGCTATGTTCTTGGAGCCACATGCTGGGCATCAACCGCCCTGGCCACCTGCTCCCATTCCTTTCCAAGGTTTGTGTTTGAGGGCTTCAGCCCCGAGCTGGAAGCATGATCTTCACCTGTCTTCAGTGGTATCACTGAAAAGGGGAGCCCTCTCCTTCCCCTGCTGTACCACCCTTCATTAGCTTCGGTGCCAAAAGATGGTCAGTGGCAGCCTGCAGTGATTGCTGCAACTTATCTTTTATAATGACTCTGTTCTTAAAAGGGGAGGATTCCTGGAGTGCATGCATTTTTCCTAAGGTTTATCAGTCCCCTGAGTATGCAATAGACTCCAACAACAAAATAGAATCCAGAGTTTTGCTGGAGTCACGTGTGGCCAAGTTACTATTAGGGAAATGAGGTGTATAGACAAATTTTATTACTCATCTTGTTTCCAAAGGGCTTGCACAGATTATGAATCCTGGGCCTTAGATCCAGAAATCGGGGGTATAAATCTCATGCCATATGGGTCTAATAGTTACCATTTTCAGCTGCTTTAACAATGGCCTTCCCTCTACTGTAAGGTCAGATGTGGAGATATTGCTGATGACTGCAAAATGTTTAGCACCATTTGCGACTTCTCAGATACTATGATGTCCACATCTATATGCAAAAAGACCTGGACAACATTCAGGTTCGGGATGATAAATAGCAAGTAACATTCACACCATTCAAGTGGCAGAAAATGACTAACTCTAAGAAAAGAGAATCCAACCATCACTCCATGGCATTCAATAAAATTAAGTTTACGTCAAAGTTTATTTATTAATGTCACAAGTAGGCTTATATTAACACTGCAATAAAGTTATTCTTACCATTTGATGGAAACTGAATGGACCAGCCATTTGAATACTGTGGCTCCTAGAGCAGATTAGATACTGGGAATTCTCCAGTGAGTAACTCAGCTGCTGCCTCCCCAAAGCCTGTGCACTCGGGGTACAAGTCAGGAGTGTGATGGAAAACCTCCACTCATCTGGATGAGTGCAACTCCAACAACATTCCAGAAGCTCACACCATTCAGGACAGAGCAACCTGCTTGAGTGGTACCTCATGCACCAGATTCAATATTAAACTTCCTCCACTACTGACACAGTGATAGTGGTGCATACCCCACCTACAAGATGCATTGCAGCAACTAACCTCCTTTGACTAGCACCTTCAAAACAAGTGACCTCCACCAAATAGAAGCACAAGAGCAGCAGATACATGGGAACAATGCCACCTGCAAGTTCCTCTCCAACTTGGACTTACATCATGTTCCTTCACTGTCACTGGATTAAAATCCTGGAACTCCCTTCCTAACAGCATTGTAGATGTGCCTGCAATGCATGGCCTGCAGGTGCTCAAGAAATTGGCTCACCGGCACCTTCTCAAGGCTAGTTAAGGATGGGCAATAAATGTTGGCCTAGCTAATGATGCCCACATCACAATGAAAGACTTTTAAAAACTACTCCACTGCAAACTAATTGAGATTGAACTTGTAGAGTGGACAAAATATAAAAGCTGCATGTGCAAAGGATATGTTTACAATTTTGCTACAGAGGGACCAGCCCCCACCCCCTTCATCCCTCCCCCTGAACAAACAAAGACACTTTAGGATTTCAAGGTGTGGTAAGATTACTCAATGTAATGATACAGGGGTATGTGCAATACCTGTCAGACAGACCCAGTTGGATACCAACAGCATTACCTAGAACCAACAAACTGAGTAAACAAGTATTTTATTCAATAATCTCTCTGTAGCCTGGTGGTATCTTCAGGCAATATGATATTTAGCAATCTTTGCCCTCTCAGTGCATTGATTTCAATGGAAATCAGGATAGCTTTGTAATGAACTCTGACATTGCCTGTTTTACCCAATTGCACAAGTTCAAAATGATCCCGTTTCTCCATGTCACTTACAAGTCTGATTGCCTCACTTCTTACCTTTAGTCATAGTCACCTCTAATATGCATTTATATAGCCTGCTTAGCATAACAATTGTCCTAGCTGCCTCACCAATAGAAAAATGAATAATTAATAGGTGTGGTTTGAAAGTGCAGTTAAAGTGATTTAAAAGATTTTAAAAAGTGATTAAAAAAATGATGAAATTCCAGACCGAAGATTCTGAAACTCACCTTGTGCAGAAGGCTAGAGTTGGAAAAGCAAATTGCAAGTTGCAACAAAGAACAGGTTACAGAAGTACAGGGCTATAAAAAGATTTACAGGCAAAAGGCTGAAATCAGTGTACTGAGAAATGAAAATCCAGTGAAGGTCAGTGAGTACAGAACTTAATGCTCAATAGAATGTAAACAATGGCCTTCTAGACGTGTTGAAGTTTGTATAGTGCAATGTTTAGGAACCTAACTAAGAAAGCATTCGAGAAAGCATTGACCTTGGTGCTAACAAAGTGATGAATGAGTATTTCAGCAACAGTACGAGTGAAGAAAAAACATGGGAAATATTACAGAGGTAGATTCGAATTGGTCTTGGCAATAGAATGGCCTCAGTGATAGACAAGATATGAAATTTTCAACATATTAAGGCCAAACTGGATTCAGCCTAACTGAGCCATTAGGAAAGGAATCAATTTCTAAGACAAGAGATTTCTGATAAGGGCTGAAGGATGACTTCTTTCATTGCTAAAGTTGAATTGGAGAAGGTATTAGCTCATCCTTGACTTGATGTTGAATAGGCAGTCAGACAACACAGCAATAAACTGTGAAGTTGACAATAATAGCAAAGAGTTTGGGTATCATCATTTTAGAACTGGAAGCTAATACCATATTTGCAGATGATGGTATACATACATATGAGAAACTAGAGGGCTGAGGATCGAACATTAGAATGCATGGGCGATGAATAGGTACCAGAAAAGAAGATGATGAGGTCATCATCCCTTGATTTCTTCATAATATTTTTCCTTCTTTTTTTCCATCACTCTTTTTCCATCATCCAATCTCATCATTGGCAGAATTTCTATTTCAAACACTAACATTTGCAGTGAATTTCATAACTCCATAGTGTGAAGGACCCTCTGCTGTAGTCTATTCTAAATGCCTTATATTTAACTTCATACCTTTATTTCCTTATTCTTGGTTCCTGAATAATTGGAAATTTTCTCCTTCTATGTTGTTCTAACAAAAACATGTTATTTGGAAGTCTGTGGTCCAATCCTAGAGAACAAAGCTTACAGCATGCAATCTCAACAATAAAGTGCTTAAGTTCTCTAGTCCGGGTGCAAAGTGTCAACATGATCCAATCAGATGTTTAAGGATGAGTAGTTGTAGGGTTGCTGACATGCAACAAATGTCACATGGTTACCATCCGTGAACTCACCAAATCAGAAGGCCACATCAGTCAAAACAGATGCATGCTTATTGGATTCGTATAAGAACTCTAATGGTTATTCCCTGAATGGTTCGATACTGTTTCCACAGATAAACACTCCTACACCTTAAAGAAGGCACAATGCTGGTAATTGACTTGTCATAAAAATGAAGTGTGCACATACGAGAAAAGCTGAGGATGGAACTGGATGGAATGGAAGATCAAACATCATTCAGCAAGTGTAACACCGCATGGATTGGTGCAATTCCAACACTACTGCAATTAAGGAAGGTGTATAATTCGACTTTATGAAAACCCACAGGGAGGAACGAAACAAAACCTTAAAAAGGTTTCCTCATTTAATACCAGTAATCAAAGAGATAAATCCAACGTTTGCTCGAGCAAAACACTTTTCCAAATCAGATGCGAGAAATGGATATTGGTCCTAACACTTATCAAGACAGTCACAAGAACTGACAAAGTTTAGGACTCCTTTTGGAAAATACTATTTCATCCGATTATCATTGGGCTATCATCAGGATTTTTCAGCAGCATAAAAACTGAATAATGGAACAAACCTCAGGCTGTGTGTATTTTGTGGATGACATCATTGTAGTAGGATGTATTAATGGAGAGCACAAACAGTGTTAATGAAGAGCATCAAATGCAAAAGTACTCATTACAGCAGATCATAAATTTTCTGATGCCAAGTTCAGATGTCCACCCAAACCCTGGGAAGGTTGAAGGCTATAACTATAATGTCAGGTATAAGTTTGGTAGTCAGATAGTCCTTAAGTAAACTCCCCAACCATGTCTAGGTGCAGAATGCCTATGCTAACTTGGAGGATGTCTACTGTGTGGATCTCATGCGCTTCAGTCATAATAAGAAAGAAGAACTCCAGGATAAGACCTATCGAGACCCCATTCTTGAAGCTCTGTGGCCTGAGACTATCCAATAAATCCCAAAGAATCTGAGAACTTTTGGCCATAGAATCATAGAATCATAGAAACCCTACAGTGCAGAAAGAGGCTATTTGGCCCATTGAATCTGCACCGACCACAATTCCACCTGGGCCTACCCCATATAGCTAATATTTACCCACTAATCCCTCAAACCTATGCATCTCAGGACACTAAGGGACATTTCTAGCATGGCTAATCAATGTAACCCACACATCTTTGGACTGGGAAACCAGAGCACCTGGAGAAAACCCATGCAGACACAGGAGAATGTACAAACTTCAGTGACCCAAGCCGAGAATTGAACCCAAGTCCTGGAGCTGTGAAGCAGCAGTGCTAACCACCGTGCTACTATGTCATAAGACTGATATACCCAAAGGACCACTATTACCAGGATACCGAAGTACTTATTTTGGTGACACTAAGGCTTGACCTACTTGACTGACTCCACCTAGGACAACTAAGAATAGAGAAGATGAGATTAATTACTTGTGAATAGGTATTCAGTCCCAGATTAGCAAGGACATCAATTAGATAGTTAAAGATTGTGATGCATGCCAAGAATATCAACCCAGTCAGCAGAAAAAACTTCTCCTCTTCATGACATGTCATCATCTAGATGGACCAGGATAGCAACAGATCTTTTCACTGTGAGCAGAGGAAACTATTTGCTAAACTATCACACCAAATTTCGAATTCTTTGGAAGATTTGGACAATATTGAGTGCAGCAGTGGTCAGCACTACTGACATCTTCTTGTGCTTCGATGGATGTGGTACCCAATAAAAGTCCACGATGCATAAGAAAAGCATTCTTGGATATGTGTAAATGATGATCCATCAAACACATCACATCATCACTTGATATCCTTGTTTGAATGGGATGGTTGAACATATGGTCAGGACAATCGAATCATGGATTGAAAAGAGTCTGAAACCAAGCATGTTACCCAAGTTTTATTTTTCAGTGTCACTGGCCAATGGATTGCCATCAATCCAACAAACTGCTGTTTGTTATACGGGTGAAAACCACACGAGCAAGCTTTCATCTCACCAAGTGCTCCATGATTAAAGAGCAATCAGATTAGGCTTTAAGCTTGGTACCATATGGTGGCAGATTTGCTACCACCATTTGTTCACCAATAGGTGAGGGACCTGCACCCACAAAAAAGACAAAGATACCAGCAGACCCATCCAAGATGTGAAAAAAAACACTTCCTGTATGAGGTGACAACATCAAATGGTATAGTACCAAATTCTGGCATGACCTGGTTAGACCAAGTGACTTGTTTCTGTTCCCATATAATCCAATGTAATGACTAATCTGCACATCAATTGGTAATGATCAATTTCAATTCATTTACTTTACAGCTTCAGTTTGATTCTTAAGTGGCTATATCAGTCTTGCAAGATATAGAATCAAATATAAGATGCAGTAAGTCAATCATTTACCATATTTCTAACTGTGACGCTTTTGTGGATTGGCCGGAAACTTATTCTAATGTGGGAAATATTTGCCCTAGTTATTCAAAATGTGGATTCAACATGTGGCATTCATTTAGCATTACAAAACTTCAGGGCTCATGCTTTCTGCATTCTTGTGCTTTTGGACAGTACAGAAACCATCAGTTCACTATTTAGCTTTCAATTCACTGGAATGTTGTGCACATCCTCTGTGGCATCATTATAGCAACACAGCTTTGCAATCCTGCAGAGGCAAATCATCAGCCCAGTGTAAAGAATTTCCTAAATGTTGTCCTCTTCCATTGGCAAAATGCCTATTACTACTTCCAATCTCTAAAGCCAATGTTATTTCTTACTTTACTTCCTCAAATGTCTGCTCAACTGTACACTTGTGTCAGTTGTATGTTGTTGTGGATCTTTTCTTATTTTTTGTTTCAGTTTTGTAGAACACAATGCAAATATTTAATTTGTTCTTGCATGGTTATAAACAAGTATGACCTGTTTTATAAGTCGCAATAGGTCAAAATGACCTATTGTGTTTAAAATTAATTTTGAAGTATTGTTATTTATTTGATATCAGATAACAAATGATTTCATGAAGTGCCCCACACAAACCATCTTACAAATGAACCTGTGCATTCTAAGCATTTGTTAAGATGGACGTGAGCAACATCTGATCTGATGGGTACACAGTCATATGTGATGCGCTGTGTGGAGTGACCAATATTCAGATAATGATTGGGTCTATGCAGCACTAATGTAAAAGAGCTGTGGGACGTGTCAGATTATTAACGGTGTGTAAAATGATTGACAGGGAGACAAGTCTCACAGCTGCCTCTTAAGTACCCCCTAGACAGATATAACATAAACTGCGCTGGGAAGCAAACTTTAAAGAGACAGGTTGAAACTGTTAAAATGTAACAAAATCTGCAAGCAAGTTTTATTGCGCAGCATTTGCTACTGGCACAATTAAATATGTACATGTAATTGACTGTTATTCAATACTACAGTTAATGCATGTTAGAAAATAATTTAATACCCCACTAGGGATGCTGGATGTCATACCATACAAACAGTAAGAGCATGAGTGGGTTAGAACCTGTCTGGGATGTTTTTGGCAAACCAATAATTATTGAACAAAACTCAAACTGCACCCATTTTTTCAGGATTATGTAAGATGTTCTATTAAATCATCTTAACAGATCACTGTCTTGAAGGAAGAGAAAACCTTTTTGTTGTTTGGGAGCAAGAAGAGCCAAGACAGCTGTGTATCATTGTTGTTGTGTAGAAGTGACACAATAATGGTTTCTAAAGCAATTTATACTACTGTGTATTATGTTCATCAATCTTTTTTTTCCCTGAAATTGGCAGGTAAGACTGCATATAGTGGCACCACAAGTCTTGATGTGATTGGAGTTGATTGCATAATACCCCATCGACCACTGCTGGAAGTGACTTGAGATTGACTTTACCCAGACAGCTTATACTCTGTAACTATTCTCCACTTACTCCATTTTCCCAGATAAATAATTTAGGGGATTTTGTGAATGTAAGCCTACTTGTGACTAATAAATAAACTTTTATTTCAGCAGGAGACTTTCAGGGAGTGTCAGTCATGAATTCTGTTCACTGTTTAAATAGCCTCTGTTTAGAGCTATAGATCCTATCTTAGTTTCAATTTATTGACCGACACACTTAAAGCTCAGCTGTTTGCCAGGGCAGATTTTATCATGGGCTTTGGGACTTTGGTATTAAACAGTAAAACTGTTCCCAAGTCAGCACTTCCTGGCATCAGAACTGGCTCAGTGATTTTACCACGAGCAGCTTCCTAATTGCCCCCCTCTAGGCCTGCCATCCAATGAAAGCAGTAGCAGTCTGAAACCTTAACTCCCCACGGAGAAAGATGAGCACTGCTGAGGCAACACAAATACCTCAGAAGCATTCCAAAATGGAGGCTCCATGGGACACACATCTAAAAGCTAACATTTGGGACCAAAGGGCAGTAGGATTGGAGAGGATATCTCAGCCTGCCCTTTCGGGGAATCACTGGTTCAACAGAAGTTGTTTTTGTTTTGTTTGTGGCCACTTCATTGGGGCATGGATCCCAAGGTTCCAAAGGAACTCTGGTGTGCCCAGGAACACCTCCTCCATGAAGCTGACAGTCTCACTTTGCAACAGGGTAGGCTAGAGAGGGGGAGTGCACACTAACCATGGAAAAATTCCAGTAAGTCTGTAAAATCATCCATAATTGGGGTTTTAGTTTTGCAAATCACCATACAGCAGGCAGCCAATCCACCAATTAGAAACCTACCAGAGAGGGGCATTAAGCCTTCTTGACATCACACATCACTAAGTTATTGCAGCTCCCACAAATCCTGCCAACCAGAGGTGGGTAAAGTTTAGCCCAGTGGTGTCGATACTCATGAGAAATTGTTTGCAAATAGGAATGGAATATATGCCACATGATTGATGTTCAAGTTGCAATAACAAAATGATTTATGTTCCACAAGATTTTGAAACTCTATGCAGAGGATGTTTTTATTTTGAGTCAACCTTACTTTGTGCTGTTACCATATGAAAAGAACCATAATTGAATTAATTGATCCCACTATTTATGCAGATACAGATAAGGTTCAACAGCATTTGAAATTTTACTGCTGCAAATAACATTTTGCTACAAAGGAATCTTTCAATGTTATTTTAAATCTGTTACATGTAACAAACAAGTGACTTTGACTTTATGACTTTGATATTTTACGTTTAGAGACACAAGTATTACAGAATGGGGAACAAGGACATTGGCAAGCATCATTGCTGAGATAGTCATCCCAGATCCTATTGTAGGTGACATTTTAGCAAAGAATGTTGGTGAACATCTATCTACCCTCCCCGAGTGATAGTGTCTGCAACCTGAAAGTACAACAGTCTTCATTTCAAACACAAACTGGTATTATCATAATGCAACATTGAAGCAATAACTTGCAGCAAAGTAAAATCCCATTCCTCCTCTAACAGGTCTTTGGCACATCAACAACAACTAGAAGTTGCTTCATCTGCATTCTTAGATCCTTTTTAGTCACATGGCCACTGGATCATCAAAACTGTCATGGTTAGCACAAGGTTTTGTCTTCCTTTATCCAATACTTTGTATTAATTTTCCAATGATGCAGGTCGGAATTTTTCAGCTGTTTACGCTGTCAGTGGGGATGGACCTTTTGACACTCAGCTAAGTCTCCATTTACTGCAGTGGGACCAGAGAATCCCACTGGTGTGAACCAGCAGAGAATCACGCTGACTGTTTCCAATCTGACTTCGCTGTTTGATCACGTAAACCCATCTGTTTACTAGCTCTGCTTTTCCCTTTGTTTCAGCTGATCATAGAATAATATCATTTCCTTATTGCAGGATCCTTTCCTGATATGATTATATAAGTTTCAATAGTCTTTGTTCTTCCATAATACATTTGCAGTTATCTACAGCTTTAAGCAAAATCCATTCGATTACATAGGACATGATGTTAAAGTAGGTGGCAAAGAGATGTCAATACACAAACCCTTACAGATTCCCCACCTTAGTAATGAATAATAATTTCTGATCCTTCATTACATAGACAATGATAGTTGACTGAACATATCTTTGTCATTGTAAGTGTTACACTTCAGTCAACATACCAAGGTAATTAAAACAATTAAAATAATTATTTACAATAATACAAAGCACAAGGAGACTATTCGACACCATGGGTGTGATCCTACATTATAGACTAATCTCATCACTTGTGATTACCTCATTTGTGCATTTGATATGCAGTTGCCTCATTGTTCTGAAGCATGGAGAGGCATTTCAGACTATAGGTTATATGTCAGAGAAACACAAACATTTTTGCCAGTCAGGCTTTTTTCTGCCAAAAGTAAAATAAATCATCCATCACATGCCTATGAAAGACAAGGCAGAATCTTGCACATTTTATTGTTAACCTCTTCACCACCAATATAGACTGGTGTATAAACATTTACAGATGTATCATAAATTCCATATCCCAACATATTCTCTGCCAAAGTGGCTCACATTATCACAAAGAACGTCAGTTAAGGTATTTAGTATTTGATTACTTAAGAGCAATTCAAAATACATCAATAAACACAGGCACAATGCCTTTACTTCAAAAAGGATTCATAATTTCACCGATATAACAAAGGAAAGAAATAGTAATCTAGACAACATAAATGTCATATTTCCATCTTCTCGATCAGGAACTTTTGAGTTTCTTGGATTTGATCCCAGTTATTCCAGTGTTAATTGAGTTATTGCTTTATGGCTTCAAGTAGTTTATAGGTATATTATTTTCGGTATCATTGGCTCAAATGCTGATTTCACAGAGACCAGAATTTCAGTGGTGCAGGTGCCATTTTGGTACGTAAATTATATCTGTAATTTGTGGGTTCACTTCCCACATGTGCTGCAGCAAGATGCCATCTTGGTGAAGGCATTAGGACCAAGCATTGAAAGAATGCGGAGAAGGCAAATCATGACGCCAGTCAGTATGTAATGTCAGTTTGATGCCAGTAATGCCATTTTTCACCTTGCTGTTCCAGCTATCACCCTCTCTTAAACATGCACAGCTGAATATACAGCAAGGATCCCCCGCCAGTGCTATTTAAAGAGATCATCAACTACTTTCAGGTTAGTTGTTGATTGATGTCTCCTGGCTGCTGCAGAGTTCAGTCGAAGTGTTTGGTGATTTGTATTGCTATTTAAAGTTGTTGAAGTCGACAGGGAGCAGTGTGGCATGTGTTGAAGGACTTTGTTGTTGCTTCAAAGGTTTGAGTCAAACCACTTCTAGTCATGTGTGCTGTTACAGGGAGATTGAACAGAGGAAAACAGAAGAAGAGTGGTTGGTCACGAGAGAAAAGGAGAAAAGAGAAAAAAGTTCTCAGCAAAATCAAATTGTGGAATGGTTACAGTATAGAAGGAGGCAGTTACTTAACCCATCACACCTATGCCATATCTCTTCAAGAGCAATGGAGCCTTACACTGCAGACCTTTCTTTCTCAGATAATTGCCTAAATTCTCTTGGAACCCTCGATTGTATTTGCCTTCACCGCACTAACAGAATCCTTGAATATGTTGTTGATTCTCACATGTTCTTCTTTCCCAGATATTTGTATATCCCTCGAATTAGGTTTCTGTTCCTGCGACAGTACTGAAACTGCACATATCCAAGCCACATATGGTGACAAAGGTTAAACTATCTTTCCTCATCTTTGCAGCCTTTGTCATACAAGATCATAATACTGCTTTATATCTCTCCACTACTGTTTAGCTGAATGGAACCCACTCACTTGATTCTATTCTTATCTATATAATTGTAGCCAGAACATCATTTCAATGACATCTCTTTCTGCTCCCATGCCATCATTTGTGGTGTCCCCCAAGGATCTATTCCTTCTCGCTCTCATCTACTCATACTAAAAGAAGTGTTGATTTTGAAATATGCTCTGATGACGCTTGGCTCTACCTCACTACCATCTCTCTCAACCACCTCCCCCGACCCCATCCCATCCCAGAATTGCAAGCAACTCTCCCCACAATCCCAACACCTCCCTCTTCCACAACCACTCACGCTGTTGCTGAATTCTCAATCTGCTTATCCGATGACATCCAGGATACATAGACATTATCTCCAATTAAATATTGGGAAGACTGAAAGTAAACACCCAGATATGGCTGTTACAATTCAGGCCAGAAATTCCAAAGTGTTTTATGAAGTCCACTTGGATCATAAGTTTTGCAAATTGAATTTGGCTAGCGCGAGTGTGAGATGTTTCACTTAAGGTACAATTCAACTGACCCACTAGGAGACTTTTATCAAACAAAGTTTAATTAAGAACACAGTTAACATGTACAGCAAGAAAATTAGCAGTAACCTTTACCAATTATAAGCAATTAAAAAACAACCATGATACTGTATAAACTTGAAGAGCTAAATATTGTTGCAACCAAACAAATCCCATAAAAAAAACGTTGCCACAGGTTTAGCACAGAAAATACAGATGTTCACATGATGTTCACTTAGCCCTGTGGTTAGAAAGTATAGATGTTCACTTAGCCCTTTGGTTAGATGCTGCATTTCTCTTGACACATACATACAGACAATTTGGAGTCAGAGCAGCTTCCTAAAACACCAGGGAGAAAGAGAGACAGACAGACAGAAGATCTAGATACTAATTAGCAAACCACCAACAGCAGAATTTTGACGCCAGAAAGGCAAAAGGCCTTGCTTCCAGTATAGTTTACAATACCAAGGAAAGAGAAAAACAGAAACACTGCTTTTCAATCTGATGTCCAAACCCCTTTGAAACTAAAACTGCAGCCAGCAGCCAAATTGAAAATGAAACCTTGAATTCACTATGAAAAAAAACTGTCCAAAAAATATGACCTGCCACCCAGTTGTAAATTCCAAGTCAGGTCATGAAGCCAAGATTAAAGATAAACAAAATCCCAGTTAAACAATTGAAGCAACAATAAACGGACTTCTAGCAAACAGCTCGGCAACAATGAAACCAAAAGGCCTGCTTACAACTCTAGAGAACATAATTTTTTTTAAAAATTCTTAAAAGTACTCTAGGGTCATATGGCAATCAGTAGAAAAGTGATGGTGCTTATCCATCCACAAAGATCTGGTAATGACTCTGGCATAGATTTCCCCTTTTTAGGTATCAATTTGTCCAGGTGTCAAGGAAAATTGTTGCCATCATTGATAAACAACCAATCACATTGAATTATTCTCACAGACACCAAACTGGGAAATCAAAAATTTCCATCATTTTTAATATAATTTGATAAAGAGCAAAATAAATGATTGGGGCCGATACACCAAATAAATATAAAAGTGAAGTGCCATTTAAAAATATGTTAACAAGTGCATTTTTATCTTAATAACGGAAACAGATATCTCACAAATATAAAATTAATAGTTTATGGCAAGATAAATAATTCCACTGTAATTAACTTAGTACATCATTTGAAAACCCAGTAATATTTCATTTAAGTATGTTTACAGTGAAAGTAATAGTGTAAAAGATCAAACTTTCATCAGTTCAGTAATTTCTGATTGATTGCAGCCTACAAAAATCCTACATAGGATTATAACATATCCTATGAAGAAGAGTAGAATCACAGATAATATATTCTGGATTTCTGTATTCAACTTTGTATGTGTAGACTTCAGAAAATGCTGATGACATTTTCAGGAAAGTATTGATAGCAAACAATGACAGTTTTGCCTTTATTTTTACCAAAAATTTAATGCCAAAAACTTAATTCCATGGGGTGGCATGGTGACACAACAGTTAGCACAGCTGCCTCTCAGCAGCAGGGACCCAAGCTCAATTCCAGCCTCAAGTGACTGTCTGTGCGGAGTTTGCATGTTCTCTCTGTGTCTGCGTGAGTTTCCTCTGGGTGCTCCGGTTTCTTCTCACAGTCCAAATATGTGCAGATTGAGTTGATTGGCCTTGCTAAATTGCTCCTTAGTGTGAGTAACTAGCCAGATAAATACATGGGGTTACAGGGATAGGGCCTGGATGGGATTGTTGGTGCAGATTTGATGAGCCAAATGGCCTTCTTCTGTGTTGTAGGGATTCTGAGTTTTTTTTTATTCTATGTTCACTAACTCCATCCTTCTCCCTTGCACTTTCTAAGGATAAAATAAATTTTTTACAACTTAGGTGTCATGTTTGACCTTGAGATGAGCTTCTGATCCTCCTGGAGCTATCTGCGCCATCAATAAGACCTCTTTTTTGTACCACCATAACATTGTCCAGTTCCAGTTGCCCCTATCTTAGCTCTGCTGCTTGAAACACTCACCCATTCCTTTGGTACTTGAAGATTTAGATATTTTAATATATTTTAGTGTTGCCACACTCTTGGCTTTCAGAGGAATTTGGCACATGGTCACCAGAAGTGTAGCTATTCAACTCAAGATTTAAATCCTGACCCATCAGCGGTCATGGGAAAGAAAAAGATGATTTGCATTGATGTAGCACCTTTCATGACCTCAGGACATTCCCAAAAACTTTACAGGCAATGAAGTGTTTTTGACACATGGTCATAGTGGTATTGTGGAAACCTGACACAGGACTGTGGTCTTTACCCAAAGGAAAAGGCGTCTCCTGCAATCAAAGAAATTTTTTAAACATAGGATGCGGAATTGCTGTATAGGCCAACATATATTGCTCATACCCACTTGCATTTGAACTGAATGGTTTGCTTAGCCATTTAAGAGTCAACCATATTGCTGCTGATCTTGAATCGTATGTAGATCAGACCAGATAAGGATGGCAGATTTTCTTCCAGGGCATTAGTGAACCAGATGGGTTGTTACCAATAAAGAGATACCAATTCATTATTTCACTAGGAAGCACCTTTCCTTTGCTAATCACTTCTACAAAATTTCCCAGCTGAGTCCCAATGTCCAGTAGTATGGCACTCCTTCTCACAGCACTAGGGACCTGGGTTCACTTCCCAGCTGGAGTCACTTTCTGTGTGAAGTCTGTATGTCCTTGGGTTCTCTGATTTCCTCTCACAGTCTGAAAGATGTGCTAGTTAGTGCATTGGCCATAGTAAATTCTCCGTCAGTGTACGAGAACAGCAGTGTGGCAACTGGGGAATTTTCACAGTAACTTCAGTGCAGTGTTAATGTAAACCTACTTGTGACCCTAATAAATAAACTTTAAGCCAGATGTGCTCTTGGTGGTTTGTGTGCCTCCCCATAACCCTGTGAACTTTGGTAGAATCAGCAATATCTCAGCCCATACGCCATGGTGGTCTGCCTTATATTTACATAATAAATTGGTATTTGATATTTTCCAGTATGTAAGTGGCATTGCAGTATTATGTTCTTTCCTTTTAAACAGATGTTAATCACTGTACCCTAGACAAACTTTTTATGTACCACTATTAAATCGGCTTAACTTCCTTTCAGTTGTTCCATGCTTGCTTCTAGGTGCTACAAAAAAGTAGGCTGTGATTCTCCCAAAAGTGCTGAATTGGCAGGAAAACTGTTCTAAATCCTCACTGTTTTGTCAGTCCAACTTCTCACTAGAATCTCCGTACTTTGTGCACTGGAGGAGTCCCAATCGTGAATCCCATTAAAAAGCCAAGGGAGCGGGGTCTATTTGTAACAGAGTTTGACAGTCTGGAATTCTGTGCATGTGCACTGCTTCCATTCTGTCAGACTGACTGTTTGCTGGCCAGCTCGATTGCTGGGCAGTCCAGAACCCTCGCAGTATTATATCTCCAGCCCCCTTCCCCCAGCCCAATCAGAACCCTCACAACAATTTCCAGGCCAGCTCTGACTATTCCCTCTGTCCTGGAGTATCCCAATGTCCAGCCTACCCACCCCCTCACCCCCCCAAAGCAGTGGCGATATCCCCACCCTACCTCATGTCAGCAGACCCCTGCCCTGCTGACCTCCCCTGAGATCAGAGACCCCAAAGGCAGAGTTCCCTGGCAGACCACGCCTCTTCCCCCACCCGCCCCAATCACTGCCCTCCCTCCATCCCAGGCCAATTCCAATGTAAAATGGCAGCAGGATACCCAGCCTCATTAATTGCCCCTAATCCCTGCCTACAATAGGCCTTGCCCCTTGGAACTGCTCAATGACCTACAGGCATTGCCAAGGTGCCCCCTGGGCATGGGCACTTTTCCCCTTGGGCAATGCCAGGGGGCACAGGCTGGTACTGCCAGGATGCCCATGCATAGGGAGCATCACCTCCTTGCCACCCCCCTGGGAGACTCCAATGCCCCCCTCCCCCTCATCTTCATTCTGGCAGGGTCTCTTGCTTGTTCCACAAACATGGGGAGCTATTCTAAACCCTGCTGGAATGAATAGTCCTGGTGGTATGGGAGATTCAATCGGGACGGGTAACTTGCCAGTAATTACATTCAAAAGACATATAAAACATATTGAAAAAAAGATTCAAATTACTTACTTGCCTTCCTGCCAGTTTCCAGTGTGGTCTGGCCTGCAACTGTTCACTGGCTCTGACAGATACGCACACATTCCCAGCATATGCACAAATCCTGGAACAAAGTCGGCGACACGCATCTTCCACCCCGACCCACCAGGAAAATTGGACGGGAGAATTGTGGCCATAATCTCAAGTACAAGCAATGTCCCATATGAGGAATTTATTTATCCAATAGGGCGAGGCTCAAGGCAAAGCAATAATACTGGCAGAAATATTTTGAAACAATCGTTACCAACTCACAAAATAAAGTGCTTGGGAATCTGACCATTATGCAATAAAAGTGCCATGTTAATCAATTACAGTAATTGCATCTGGTTTTTATAAGGTAGCTGATTACTAAGAACTGGAACACTTTGCTTTAAAAATGAATGCATAATGACATAGGGCTGAGAGACTCTAATTATATCTAAAGCATGCAGCTCTCAACAGTGGACCAGAAAGTGGGCACCATTTCCACTCACGTATCAGGAGGTACCACACACATTATTACAGTGCAAATCATAAGTGCATGTCTGCCCCATTATTACAGATGGGGGCAGGCAGAATGTGTTCTCTCGCCACCATCAGGTGACTCAATTTCAGGCTGTGGCAGGCTATAAGATTCTCAGCTCTACAAACATCCAGTTTTTGCAGGCAAATGCTGTTTTTGATTATGTATCCTCCACTGGTAAGGTCAGTTAGAAACATTTACTATTAGCCATCAGGTTCCATCCTCCCTTGGCATCTTTCATCAGATAAATCCCATCATTCCTCCTTTTCATCTGGCAAAGTGGTTTTTCACTGCAGGTGCTTCAGACTAGTTATCTCTTGTGTTTCTAACAATGATTTTATGCTTATTGTATGGTACCACAAGTTGATAGTGCAAGAGCCACCTGATCATTCTGAATATTGCCCCTTAGTGTCAGGGGAACTGGCTAGGGTAAGTACATGAGGTTATGGGGATATGGACTGAATGGGATTGTGGTCGGTGCAATGGGCTGAATGGTCTCCTTCTGCACCCATACAGATACCCAAAATCTCCAATCTCGTTTGCAGCTGGGATTCTCCGGTGTTGCGGCAGTAAATGAAGTTTTGGCTGAGCACCATGTTCTCCATTCTCATTGGCAACAGGTGGGAACAGACGAGATCGGAGCATCCTGCCCAAAACTTCGAAGGACATTGTGAGTGAAATTGATAACATTTGTGCTGAGTGAACTGCCAAGTCAATTCATAAGATCTGACTTACTTGTATTTGTCATTTAATGTGTAATTTATAGTCTACAATCAATGACTATTTGCCCATTAATTCATGTTTAACTAATGTTGATTCTGGGTTTTTGCGTCTGCTTTTTTAATGATTTCAGTAGAGACCAGTAACATTTGTCAGAAATATGAAAACCCAAGCATTTACTAAAAGAATGAGGCTACAATGTTCATGATTTGAATCATAAAAAATTACTAAGCAAAAATCAAAGAACATGAATACTAATAACTATATTCTATCTTAAATGAGCAGTTACATTAAAGACACTTAAAATACAATGAACACTGTTACATACTCATTAACTGAAATTCCTAACTCAAATTTCTTTCTATACTCATTTGATTTTCATTAAACCCAAGACAGATATTCAGCAAAAATTAGAAGATTAACCATTTGGTCTGAGTACAGCTTCAATGATTTGTGCGAGGATTGCTATTCCTTGGACCTTCTATTTAGTTCTGGCTAGGTTTTCCTTTCAAACCTCAGAGTTGTGGACAGCCAGTTCAACACGTCACTAACATCTTAAGCATAGCCATCTCAGGTCAGAGCTCTTTTGGTTCTAATACTTTAAACTTTGGATCTTCTATCTGGAACAGCCTCTTTCTCTTTTTTCTCAGCTTAGTTATCCCCAGAAATTCAAGTCATGGTTGCCAGACCTTAAGTTAACAAAAGCTTCAACTCTTTCAGTCAGCACACAGAATTTCAACTGACCCCTGCTTGAAAGAGATATTTTCCTGCAATAAGCTTGTTCAAAAAAAAACTAAAATCCCTGCTTGAGACCAGAGCCATACTCACAATCTACTCACCCTATAATTCACTTGTTGCTGACTCTTTGTTTTCTATTGTTTATTTCACAGACAATTTGGTCCATTAATCATTTACTGGAACATGGGTACATTAGCAGAAATCAACTCCCAAAGAAACCTATTTATTAAAGGAACAAACTCTCACATAAATTATACATTTTTTTCAAAGGTACATAGCTTTCACAATTTGTTTGACTCTTGTATTGTAATAAAAAATATTTTGTTTAAACTAAGAAATTTTGTGGCTTCTTTCTTTCCATAAATCATTAGGATTTTGGATTTCCATAGAATCCTTACAGTGCAGAAGGAGACCATTGGTCCATTAAGTCTGTACCGACGGCAATTCCACTTCTTTAACCCCACATATTTATTTTGCTAATTCCTCTAATCTACACATTTCAGGATAGTAAGGGGCAATTTAGCATGGCCAATCAACCAAACTCGCACATATTTGGACTGTAGGAGGAAACCAGAGCACCCGAAAGAAACCCATGCAGGTATAGGGAGAATATACAAACTCCACACAGACAATGACCCAAGCCGGGAATCAATCTCACGTCCCTGGAGTCCTGAGGCAGCATTGCAAACCACTGTGCCATTGTGTTGCTGGATTTCTTCTTTTATAAAAAAGTTATTGGTCTTAACTGAAATTATAACATGTGAAAAGCCTTCCAACTGACGAATGTTCCCAGGGAGATCTAATGGCTACATGAATGCAGTCAATTACACCTGTACTTGCGAGAACCATGTTATGGCCCCAAGGCAACTGCTCTCATGGCCAGGGTTTCAACATCAGTTATGAATCTAATGCATTCACAGATCCTTTTCGACACCCCTTGTATGCATCTAGGTATTGTAGCCTGGGAAATGTGACACATACCCCTGAGGCCTTGAAATGAGCTACTAGCATCGAAATTTAGAATCTCATAAATATCTCATTCACCTTGAGGACAACACTCATGGGATTCCTCCAAACCCATGGGCCTGCAGGTCTTATTAAAGGAGTTTGCACAGATCACTGTGAAAGGTAGTGGCGTAGTAGACTAGTAATCCAAAGAACCAGGATAATGATCTGAGGACCCAGATTTCAAATGCCCCCCAACCCCCAAAAGCAAATGGTGAGATTTGAATTCAATAAAAATCTAGAATTAAAATTCTTAATGATGAACACAAAACCATTGTTAATTGTCATAAAAACCCATCTGGTTTATTAATGTCTTTTTCAGAAGGAAATCTGCCATCATTACTAACTGACTTACATCTGACTCCACATTCACAGCAAGGTGTTTAACTCTTAACTGCCCTCTGAAATGGCCTATCAAATCACTCAGCTCAAGGGCAATTAGGGATGGGTAATAAATGCTGATCCAGTCAAAAATGTTCACGTCCTCTTGAACGAATAAAAAAATCCTACCAGGAAAATCTTAGTCACCTTTGGCATTTGCTCTTGCATGTCTGAAGGTAGTGCACATTCTGAATATGCACTCATGTGCCAATGCTCTTTTTAATGATGATAGGTCTGGGTTGGCTTCCTCCCGGACTGAGTGCCACAGAAGTAGGAAAAGTGAGTAAATTTCATATTAAACAAGTCAGGAGTGTAATAGAATATTCTCTACTTATGTGAATAAATACAGTTCCAGCAACACTCATGAAACTCAACATCATCCAGGACAAAATAGGTTGCTTGATTAGCATTCCAATGACCACCTTAAACATTCACTCTCTCTATCACATGCACACAGTGACAGCCGTGTATACAATAATAGAAGATGCGCTGCAGCAATCTCATCTGGATGAGTACATAGGACTTAGTAAGATTGAGGGTTATAGGCAAGCCTAGTAGGTAGAGATATATTCGGCACAACTTGTGGGCTGAAGGCCCTGTTTGTGCTGTAGTTTTTCTATGTTCTATGTTCTAATTCACTAAGACTTCTTCAACAGCAGTTTACAAATGCATGACCTCTACCATCTAGAAGGACAGCACAGCTGATGCACAGGAACACTACCACCTGCCATCTTCCCTCCAAGCCACACACCATCTCAACTGGGAAAAACGTCATCATACCTTCATTGCTGCTGGATAAAGATCCTGAATTTCCGTTCTGAACAATATTGTGTGTATCTATCGAAGATGGACTACAGAAGTTCAAGAAGGTGGTTTCATAAAGCATTCAGAAAATGGGCAATAAATACTTTGCCAACAAGTACATATTCTATGAATGGATAATAAAAATGATCTAGTTTAATTTAGTCAGAGCTTATGATTTTATAATGTTCCCTCCTATTGTGTTTAGTTTTGGTGCTGTCCTGGACTATAAATCACAGTCTCTCATACAAATATATATTAATTATAATTATCAAATGAGGAGAGTTTGTGCATTAATAAATTCTGTGCTGCTGCATTGACAGCGGGGAGTCATATGTCAAATATCAAATAAAATATCGTAGTAATGATTCTTTGATACGCCCTCCCTTATGGTTCTTTGCAGCATTTTGAATTTCAAGTAGCCATAAAAATCAGGTTCTTAAAATACCTGCCCTTGTCCCATTTGTCTCCAGGACCCCACTCTTGTTATTTGGCATATTGTTCAAACTAAAATAAGGAAAATCGCATTGTTTCTATATTGAGTTAATTGGTCCATGAAGTGATTATTAATAGGGAGTGATGTTAAATCTCAGGGATCTTTTGGCCAAGAATAGTTGCTTAGTTGGGGGACTGTCAGTACCCATAAGCCAAGCCTCAGCATGAGTGATTACGTAAGAGACAGAGGCTAGGGAGAGAAAATTTGGGGAGGAATTAAGCATACCTGTAAATTATAGTTTATAGCTCTTGGGAGATTATTTATAAAGCAACCAATGTAACTTTAGAGAACAGTAAACTGTAAAACCTTAAACTCAAAAAGCATGTATGTCCTGCATGAATAGTTGTTCACAACACTTAAGTCTATCCTTCTATCGAGGAAAAATTTTTCTTTTGTGCTTGGTGCACAGAAAGCCAAAGTATCACTGCAAAGACTGGCCCTTGCCAATGACAATTACTTTCGGGGTTTCTCTTCAAATTCTAACCCCCCCCCCACGCCCCTTAGTCTTTTTCTTCCAGCACATGATGACTCATGCTGAAGTATGAGCCCATGCACATTGGCAACCCTCCACTAAATCAACCAAGCAGCCTTTCTTGGCCAAAACCTCCCTGATGTATAAGAACTGCTCCTTTTAATGACTAATTCATGAACCAATGCAAAGCCAAACTAGTGCAATAAAAAGTGTTAAATGCAGAACATTGTTTGCAAAGGTCTGAAGCTAAACAAAATTCACAGTATTATGGAAACCAGAAAAAACACATATTAGAACATTACTCGGTGGGAGACAGAGAGACAAGCGAATATTCTACTGGATTGCCAAATCAGGTTTTTACTGCATTACTAAGCATTTTTTATAAGAGTTGAAGCTGTACAAAAGAAGTCAGTGTTCAACTGTCTGCTGCTCGATCTCAATAGTAAATAAACCTTAGATTTATGTATTGATAAATAGTTTGAAAACCATGGAGCAGTAGAGCCTTCCTTTGTGTAGATGTTATAAAGTTGTTCTCTGTGCATTTTTGTTGTAAATAATATTGTTCCAGGTAGGATACTAAAGATAAAGATTTTGATTTTGAGATGGAGAGCAGCAGTGGCACAATTAACAACTTCTGAAAGAAGAAAGCAAAGAAATACGTTAGATTTACATTGCGCCTGACTCTAGCTCTCAGGAATCACCTCTTACATACACTGAACTTTTGGGGATCTGTTCACTGTTATTCTCTAGAATAACATTTAAGCTTAGTGGCAAGTTATTACAAACCATTGGCTATAAATTTAACATGCATTTTAAGGATCTTTTCTATTGTTACTCACTTATGTCGTTAATAAATTCAAAATGAACCAAAGCACAACAGATTGACAATTTCAATGGAGCTTGCAACAGAAATAATGAATTAAGTCAAGGTCACAGTATGAGCATTACACCATTGTTACTCAAGTCTACAGCACAGAAACAAGCCATTAATTCCCTACTCATCCCTGCTGACATTTATACTCCACACAAGCCCTCTCCTATCCCTCTGCATCTAACCCAATAAGCAAACCGTTGTATTTCTTTTTCCCTTGCATGTTTATCTATCTTCCCCTTAAATACATCCATTTTATTTGCCCTTATTTGCACTAGCAAGTTTGACATTCTTCTGAATTTGCTATTGGATTGATTAGTGACTGTTATCTATTTATGGCCTCTAGCTTTGGTCTCTCATCAAGTGGAAACATTTTCTCCATTTCTATCCTTTCAAATTCTTTCGTTATCTATAAGACTTCTATCAGGTTCACTCCTCAACCTTCTTCCAAGGGAGCAGAGAGTCAGTTTGTCTCCTTTCATGACACGTATATCCTCGCTTTTCAGGTAACTTCCTTGCAAATATCCTCTGCATCCGTTCCGGTGCATTAATATCTGTTTTTATAAAGGCAGCCATGAACATAGAACATAGAACATAGAACATTACAGCGCAGTACAGGCCCTTTGGCCCTTGATGTTGCGCCGGCCAGTGGACCCTCTAACCTAAACTATTCCAATATCATCCATGTGCCTATCCACCGACCATTTGAATGCTCCCAAAGTAGGCGAGTCCACAACTGCTGCAGGCAGGGCATTCCACGCCCTCACCACCCTCTGTGTAAAGAACCTGCCTCTGACATCCGTCCTATAACTACCACCTCTTAATTTAAAGTTATGTCCCCTCGTGTTGGTCATCACCATCCGAGGAAAAAGGCTCTCACTATCCACCCTATCCAATCCCTTGATCATCTTATACGCCTCAATTAGGTCACCGCGTAACCTTCTTCTCTCTAATGAAAATAACCTCAGGTCCCTCAGCCTTTCCTCATAAGGCCTTCCCACATACCAGGCAACATCCTGGTAAACCTCCTCTGCACCCTTTCCAATGCTTCCACATCTTTCTTATAATGCGGCAATCAGAACTGTACGCAATACTCCAAGTGCGGCTGCACCAGAGTTTTATACAGTTGTAACATAACCTCACGGCTCCTAAATTCAATCCCTCTACCAATAAAAGCTAACACACCGTACGCCTCCTTAACACAATGACTTCACACAATCCTCTAAATGTGATCTAACCAAAGGTTTTGTTCAGGTTTAACATAATTTCCATACTTTTCATTTATATCCTTCCAGAAATCAAGCCTTGTGCATGGTTTAAGTTTTCAATGGTCATGCTAACCTGTGGTGTAACTTTATGTGATAGGTCTATTTATTCTCTGAGATTCTTTTTTTCACTCATTCGTGTGACCATGGGCATTGCTGGCTGGCCAGCTTTTATTGCCCACACCTGTTTGCCCTTGGAAGGTAGTTGAGAGTCAACCACGTTGTTGTGGCTCTGGAGTCACATATAGGCCAGACCAGGTAACAATGGCAGATTTCCTTCCCTAAAGGACATTAGTGACCTTTTGTTAATCTACTCTACCTAGTAGAGTAGATTAACAAAATTAAGTGGCTAACATACTCCTTTGACCAAAATGTACTATATTTATATTTTTGTGCGTTCAACTTCATTTGCATATTACTTGTCCATTCATTAATGCCTTATAATTTGTTGCAGATTTCCTCAATATTGACTATTACCCACTCCTCTGCAACTGCACCCCGCACACTAACGACCCCCCCCACCCCCCAACCTCTCAACTTGGTGTCATCAACAAACTTAGAATTTTGTTTGTTCTAAGTTTTAATTCTAAAACCAAAATCATTAATGAAAATTATGAATTGCAGCGATCCCAACACCAATCTTTGTCGAAAGATTAAGGTGCTCTTTTGGAGAGTCAGTGCAGACTCAATGGGCTCCTTCTACATTAATGATTCTAGATTACCTTCTCAAAATAATTTAAGATAGTTGGTCAAGCAAGATTTTTCCTTTTGGAATCTATGCTGATCATTCGTTATTTTATTTCTCACTTCTAGATGTTCTACTGTTCCACTTCTAAAACACAGGAATTACATTATTCTCCAGGCACACCTTTTCGTAACCATTTATTAACTGTTTACTGGAATGCTTTTGCTATTTCTTGCCAAGATCTTAAAATATCTGGATGAAATAATCTCATGTAATCATTCAATCCATGTCTACTTGTTCTATTTCCCTGGTAAATATCAAAATGAAATAATTAATATATCTCTTTATCATTATCCATGATATAATCCTGCCTATCTCTTATCAGCCTATTCCCATCACTGCTTTTTTATTGATGTGCCTGTAAAATATTTTATTATTCTGTTTTATGTTCCTTGATAAATTTCATAGTTCCTTTTTGCCTTCTTAATTGCTCTTTCGTCTTTTCTCCTAATCTTTTTGTATTTTCTCTTATCATGCACTCCTCTGTTGTTTATGTACTTAAGGTATGTCTCATTCCTAAATGTTGATTGTTCCCTCATCTCCTTATTCATCCATGGACTCTAATTAGTGTTTAGCTTGTTTGTTTCTTTTAATGGAACTTACTTTCCCTGCGCTCTATTGAATATTGTTTAAATGTTTCCCACAGTAATTGCCATTGTTTAGATTCTCAGGGCCCAATTTTACTATCAAGTTGCGCTCATTTTTGGGCGTGAAAATTTGTAAAGTCGGGCATGAGGCAAGTAGCGCAATCCGTGACGCCTCCCTGTCCTTTTCCCCTTTACCAATGGCTGAAAAAGGTTGCAATTGGGACCACACCAGAAACAGGCCCGATGACAATTTAAATGCATTTGAAGACATTTAAATTGAATTAATGGTCTGGATGCCCAACTTTACCATCACCCCCCTCTTTACCGCCACATTTGCCCATTCAGATTCGGTATGGTCCAATTTGAGTGGTCCAGTTTCTGAGGAGGTACGTTCTGAGCTTCTGGCAGTTCTCTGACTCAGATCAATAGTTGGGGGGAGGGAAGTGGGTCGGATGGCTCTCTGATGGGGGAAGGAGGTGAGTCAGATAGTTTTCTGGTGGAGGAAGGGAAATGGGTTGGGTGGTGGGAGGGATGTAGATCAGATAGCTCTCTGGTGGTAGGAGGAAGGAGAGTTAGATGGCTCTCTGTTGGGAGAGAGAAGTGAGTCAGATCGCTCTCTGGTGGTGGGAGGGAGAGAGGGCAAATCAGATGGCTGTCTGGTGGCGGGGGTTGGGGAATGCAGGGGACTGGAGGATGCAGAGGGTCCGCTACCATTTTGTGTGTGATCATTGGAGACGAAGGGTGGCGGGGGGAAGGCGGGGGGGGAATCTGCTGCCACTCTGTGTACAATCGATGAGGGGGTGGAGAGGGCAGGGGGCCATGATCAGCCTGGGTAGCTGGGGGGGGGGGGGTGCGGGGGGGTTAAGGGGAACAGTAGTGTTGTGGGACTGGGGCAAAATCTGTGGGGGCGAGGAGGAGGCATTATCTGGCCTGGGAGCAACGTGGCAAGGGAGCTTTTGGCATTCTTTTTACTGCTCACGCGCAATTGAAGGTTCGAATAGGAGCTGTAGTGTTTCAAACTCGAATAGCCCCCTTCAAAAGCTTCTGCAGTGCAATTCTGAATCACTGATATTTTTGCAGGCAGAGGGCAGGGCACATTGGTACTGCCCACCTTAAGCATTGGGCCAGAGGGGGGAATGGCCTTTCGGGCTGGAGCCTCTGGGGGAGATCAGTAGGGGGGGGGGGGGGGGGCAACTGAGAATGGGTCTAAAGGTTGGATCTGAAAACACTCCCAGTTTCAAGTCTGTCCTGCACTTAAAAACAAAATGGTAAAATAGAGCCTTTATCATCCAAGCAGTATGCACCCTCTTCATGATACTAAAATGGATCAATGTATATTTGTCTATATTGATATTTATTTTACAATTAAACACCATGCTACACAGTTATTAATGTTTTCTTGCACTATTATCTTCAAATCAGAGAATCTAAGGATTCGTACCATGCATGAAGAGACTGTTCAGCCCATCAAGTCTGCACTGCCTCTCTGATGTGCTGCATCACTCTCTTTCACCCTAACAGGTCGTACAAACAAAGTAAGAAATGGCTGCGAGAGCCATGTTAATTGATTTGAGCTGCAAATCCAAAATGCCACCTCAAGCTTAGCAGATAGAAGCAGAATGGCACAGGCCTACACACTGACACTATTGACTAATGTTTGCTTTTAACCTGTCTAATGTCAACTAAAATACACATTCCAAAGCATTCGATGCTGGAGTGGGTTTGAACTGATTACAGAGTATTTGCCTGTCCCTCCTGCTTTAATCAATGTTCTGCTCCTCTTTACAGCATTAAAAAAACATGCTGCAGCACTCAGTACAGCCATAGTAACTGATTAGTTGCTTTTCCGTCTTTGTGTAATGAATACAACTTCAAATCTGTGTGGCATCCATGAATAAAGAACCACTTCAATTGAATTCAATTAAGGCTTTAACAGAAGTACCATTAATTCTGCATTGTAAACTCTGCTGTGTTATAAATCGCTCCCTTATAGTCAAAGGATATGAATCACATATGAATTTGTGACCTATGGATCAGATTTTGCAAAAGTTAAGCAAATAGCTAAAAGCAATGTCAATCATGATTTCACATCAGTAAGACCTGAATCATAGCGAATACGTTAAATACAGCACCAAAAATATAAATAGAAAGCAATGAAGTGAAACAAAACTGGCAGATCAAAGTATGTTTGTTCTTCCCTCCTGCCATTTTGATCACAAGATATGGATAAAAAAGACCATTCAGACCTGCAGTCTAACATTTGTAGAGGTTGTAGTTTAGATAACAGGAAGATATCAATCTATTGTAAACAGGAAAGGAACTTAATGGAGCCCCCCTTCCCCCATCCATAATGGGCAAGAGGCATACTGGAGAGGACTTATGGACTTAAATGCAGGAGTCGCATATCTTTAACTGGACGTACATGTGTACATGTGTTACAGTGACAGAGATTGTGGGGGGTCATGTTCCCAGCTGGCTGTGCTGCTTTAGCAGTGCAGCGGGCCAGGAGATTTAAGCAGAGGCCATGTAGCGGGCTTCCCGCTGAACATCATACCCTCTGCATGCCTCCGGCCGCTGGATTTCCAGCATCATCAGCTCTGTGCCAGAAATCAGCAAGGGGCTGAATAAATAATTCTAATGAGGATTTAAATATCATTGGCAAGGCTGGGTCTGAAGTCTCCAGCCCTGCTAACCTTCCTGCCCAAGACACCGCCAGGAATGATTTCACTCCAGCAGGATCAGCAGCAGCGCCCCATGGCCAGCCCGACCCCACTGGAGTAAAGGGGGATTTAGGATAAGAGGCAGTGCCCCCAGGGCATTGCCACCTTGGCATTGCCAGGCTGGCCCCCTAGCACTATCCATGGGGAGAAGTGGCAATTTCCAGAGGACACATTGGTACTGCCCACCTTAAGCATTGGGCCAGAGTGGGGAATGGCCTTTCGGGCTGGAGCCTCTGGGGAGGATCAGGAAGGTTGGGGGGGTGAGGGAGGAGCCTCCCACTGATTCGGCGGGACAGAGGGAGGCCAACGATCAGGGCTGCCATCTGGATGGTAGGGGAAAAGGGATGGTTTGTGGCCTACCAGGGGGATTAGGGCTGCGTGGGTGAGTTGGGACTGCAAAGGGGTTTCAGGGCTGATGGTGGCGGGGGGGGTGGTGGAATCAGGAGATCGGGACTGCTAGGAGGGTGATCAAAGTGGCCTGGGGCAGCTCAGAACTGGTCCAGAAACATCCGGGAGCTCACAGATCAGGGGGTGCAGAGGTTGGAGGAGTTGCTGTGCTGCCAAGCAATCAAGCTGACCAGCGAACAGGAGGCTGGCAGTGCAGGACTACTGTGTCTGCACCAATCTCAGCACTGTGCATGCACAGTGGCTCGCTCAACACTATGCTGCCAAACTCTTTAACGGGAATAGGCTCCACCCCAGCTTTTCATCATGATTCAGAGTGCTAGGACACTCTCTGGTGCACAGAGTGTGGGAGATCCATTTTGAAAGTCCTGCTGAAAAATGCAGTAGGATTTATTCCAGTTTTTACACAAATTCAACACTTGGAATTTTTCTGGGAGAATGTCAGCTGTGATATTTGAATGTCTCACAGTGGAGAGATGGAGCCTTTAACTTGAGTCTCCACAGTGCAATTGGGAGCCCCACTTAATTTTTCAGGTAGCCAGGAAATCTGGCAGTGAAAAGGAGTCACCTGACGAAGGGGCAAAGCCCGAAAGCTAGTGGTGTTTACTACCAAATAAACCTGTTAGACTTTAACCTGACGTTGTGAGACTTCTTACAGTGAAAGGGAGACCAGAGTTGCCAAACTCACATAGGAAATACATTTTCCAACACTCCTTTTGAGTCAGGAAGAACTGAAGTACTTCAATGAACCCTCACTGAAGCCATTAGCCTTCATCCTTCCAATCACACCCTCTTGTTACTCCTGTTGATCACATTCTCTCTCCCCAAAAACCTCCCTTATCCAGGTCTGATGGCCTCTTATCATCCAGCATGATGAACCTAATTTCTCTTTCTAGTCCCAAAGACTGATGTCTATCCCTATCATGTTGACTTCCCTGTCCCTTCAGATGCAATGGCTAATCTCCCTGTCGTGTCAGTATCAGTTGCCAATCTGTGCTCTCCTCCTCTGATGCCAGGGATTGTACCTAAGGTTCACTGGATGTGACCTCCTGCTGCTGGTATTTCCTCTTGGCCACCAACTAGGCTGTACCTAGCCAAGTGAGAAACAGAACAAAAATATTAGAATAAGCCCATGTCATTAAGCTTAATAGTTCCTCTGTAATTCTAGCCTTATTGAATTCTTTGGCCTTTCCACGCCCTCCCCATCTCTCCTGAGATATTGTGTGAACAAGGGGGTTATATATTGGAATTCTACTTCATAAAATATTATCTTTAAAATATTATTATTTTATATTCATTATTTATTGGCTAAATATTAATAATAAACAGATAGAACTTTAGGTCACAAGTCAAAAAGTTATACTGCAGCCAGGATTCTTCCAAAAAAAAAGTGCTCAATGGGAGGGAAATGGGAGTATTTCCCGCCCATATTTTGGGCATCCTTACCTGAATGAATCTCTAACACTCTTGACTGAATGTTACAGCCTCGCTCATCCCAAAACTGTAAAATTGTGCTGAGGTGAATGGACATTTCCATGGTCCATCCCTCGCCTGCTCTGATTGGCGTAGCAGGTAGGACAGTAAAAGTTTCTCCCTAGCACTGCAGAGTGCCTCACACTGATTCACGATGAAAAGTGGTGGGCGGGACCTATTCCTACCCAAGAGGCCGGCGGCATAGTGCTGCGTGGGCCACTGCTCATGCACCGATCTGTCACTGCGGAATATCAGTGCATGTGCATTGGGCTTCCTCTTGCCATCTTCCTAATCCCTGGCCTCCGATAACTGGCCTTCCCTGGAGTCCCCCTGATCACTGGCCTTCCTGACCCTTTCCAACCTGCTGATCACCAGCCTACTGGACCACAAACCTGAAACCCCCTCAATTGTCAGCCCCACCCCCAACCCTGGTGACCAGGCTCAACTCCACCCCCGAAGACCAGCCCCAATCACCCTCCTCCCTCCCTCTTCCACCGATCCCACTTTCAGAGTGGTAGAGGGCACCTCCCCTTGCCCCTGACCTTTGTCTCAAAGACCTCTGTCCCCACCAGCAGGGTAAGGAATTTGTTGCCCCTTATGGAGAGCAGTTGTAGATCTCTCCCAACAGGGAAGGGCAGGGAGGGCGTCAGAAATCGGTGCGCAGATGAGTGTGTTTAAGAAAAGGGGCTGGGAGGTTTGTGACTGGCCTCCTGCTGCTTAAGTAGTGCAGCGCCTGTTTGAAGAAAACATGAAAAATGTCTTTGACATCATGTAGAACATAAAGTTTGTCTAGTGTAACAGATGCTATGACATGCTTCAGCCTGAAGGTTGACTCCACACCAAGAGGTAACGTTTCAAAACCTATAATAATAATACCAGAAGAAAAAAAAATCACATGTAGGAGTTAAAGATTTATAGGGGCACAAGCAAGTTACAGCTTGTTGGAAGCTTAACAGAGCAACATTTATCCAAATGTATACACTCCTGCTAAGAGAAAATTGCAAAGATCTCCTTCTGAAATATATCTTTCCAAATCGAAAAAAAAGTCAAAGTTATTTGATATTGTTGGGATCAAATGTTTGATGCCAAAGTAGACTATGTTATGCGCATTTTTAATGTAAAATTGTGTTCTTCTCATTTTGTCAAAAGGTTGAGCTGTCTTCAAAATGTTTTGTTCCGTCTTATTGACTGTCTGTTTCTAACTTGGTGATATTTTTATACTTCCTGAATTACTTCCCAAATACTGTTAATTGTTAACTCTGTCACTTGTCTAGGACAGATAAATGAAATCAGAAATATTGAATGTAACAAAGCACGTCAAGAGAAGACTTCCTCTTTTCCTCCTTTTCCCAAAACAGTAGCAATTCGGACAACAAGTTACATTTATGTAATACCTTTAATTTAGCATAATGCTCCATGACAAGCCACAATTGAGGGTCACATTATGAAACAGGAATATCAAATTTCTTGCCTCTCCTTAAACTGCTTCTACCTAATTGATTAGTACAACTGAATAGCATGGTTTCTGATTGGTATTGGGATGCTTTAATCAACAAACTAAGGGCTAAAAATCCTAAACTAAAATTATTATCAAAAAGGATAATAACTCTTAAAAGAAATGCTGGTACATCATGGACGATAGTGATGATGAAGCAATAACCTTGAATTACAAATAATAAGAATTGAAACAGATGTTATGGTGAGCAGTGAGGTAATGGCAACCACCATTAAATTCAAAGGAAATTATCCTCAAAGATCTAGCCATCTCTGTGGCATGAATTTCACATTTTCCAAAATTAATTTAATTCCAGTAGCAACTCGAAGGAATCTCCAGTGTCCAGCAACAATGAAATCATTAAACAGACTGTACTGCCATTTATATTGAGTAAACAGGCTTAAGCTTTTTCCTAGGATGAACTCAAATAGCGCGAGGGGTCACGGGCTTAGGGTGAGGGGGGGTAAGGTATAATTTGGATGCTAGAGGAAGTTTTTTCACACAGAGGGTGGTGGGGGCATGGAACACGCTGCCAAGTAAAGTGGTGGAGGCAGGCATTCTGGAGTTATTTAAGAGATACTTAGATGGGCACATGAACAGAATGGGAATGGAGGGATATAGAAAACTGATTTAAAATAGGGATCATGAGCCTTGGGAGTTCCCTTGGAAGTGTGTAAATTGTTGATGATATCGATGTATTTGTTTTATCCAACAAGTACTTTGGTTCACCTTGTTGTCTAACAAGGGGCATAACGCGATGGGTCGTGAGAGGGCTGATATTGGATTTTTTTTCGACAGTATCCTAGTGCTTCACGTCGTTCGTGTATGCTTGACCTGGACCATTTGATGGGCAACACGACAGCTCAGTGACTATTGCTGTGCTGTGCAGATACATGGATTTGGGCCTGTGTCTATGGGAGTTTGCGCATTCTCCCCGTGCTTGCGTGGGTTTTCTTCGGGTGCTCCAGTTTCCTCCCACATCCCAAAGATGTGCTCTTAGGCTAATTGGCAGAAAAAATTCTCCCTAAATTGTCTCAAATTTGGTTCCAATGCATAGATCTATAAACATAGACAGGGATCATGGGTAGAAGTGGGAACATTGAGGTGGCGGCGCGGGCTTATTGGGCCGAAGGGCCTGTTTCCTCTGCTGTTTTGTTCTTTGTTCTTTATTCTTTGTTATTTTGAAGAATTCACACAGACAGGAAACCAGAAATTAAAAGATAGAATCATAGAAACCCTACATGCAAAAGGAAGCCATTCAGCCATCAAGTCAGCACTTACAACAATCTCCACCCAGGCCCTATCCTCATAATCCCACATACTTACACTGCTAATCCCTCTAACCTTAGCATCCACGGACACTTAGGCACAATTTAGCATGGCCAATGCACCTAAGTTGCACATCTTTGGACTGTAGGAGGAAACCGCAGCACCTGGAGAAAATTCACGGAGACACGGGGAGAATGTGCAAACTCCACACAGACAGTGACACAAGCTGGGAATCAAACCAAGTCCCCTGTCAACCTTCTTAACAGACAGTGTTAAAAAAACAATTGGAACACACATCTGGGATTGAGATAGAGGTTGAAATATCATAAATAAATTATGATATTTATTTATAAATAAATATTTATTTATTTATTTAAATATATAAATTTATATTAAATATAATATTTAATATACATTTAAATATATATTATTTAATATATATAATTAAATATATATATTTAATATATATATTAATATATAATAAGACTTCTCGTTATTCTAAAAATCTGTGATTTTTAACATTTTGTAATGGAGAATTTGAAGTTCCACAAATACAAATTCATTTTTCAGAGTGGCTGTTCAGCTACAACCCCATGACTTAGTATGCCATTAGAAATGTCTGCCAACTCAAAAAAAAACAGTATTAAAATGAGCAATCAAAAAGTCTGGTCAAGGATACTTGTTCTAAGGGGAGTCTTAAAGGAAGATAGAAAGATGGGAAGTCAAAACAGAAAATTCCAGAATGTGCGGTTGACTTATGGTTCACTCTCAGCAAAGAGTGAAAGAAAGAAAATACAATCAGACCATCTGGTTTCACAGCTCCATCCCTATAGCAAACACCAGCTTTTGAGTCAAAATTGCTAAATCAGTTAATAGGAAGAGCATATACAGTAACCAATCTGCAGATATGAATAACAGTTGAGTGAGAGAATCACAGAAAGTGCTTCCGGTGAGGTTGCCTAGTCCCTTTTTAAGGGATTAGGTGGAAACTGTTGACACATATTCCTAGAACTGATTGCAGGTCATTGCTTTCATTATCTCAAACAAGAATTGACTTGGGCAGGTAGGGTACTGAAGAAGGACATGTAGGCACATGAGGATCAGTTCAGCAAAGTCTTGAGTGAGCTTATATTAGCCTGATGGATATTTCAAATTCTAGAGATGTAACATTACATGACATAAGTCAATGAGAGCATATCAGTGCTCACTTTTGCAGTGGATCTAATTGGTTCTTTACATTGTACCACATCACTCTCAGAGGCAATTTTGTTTTTTTTTCAAAGAAATTGTAAATGTTGTCCACTTCAACACATTTCAGCGAAGAATATATAATATATACATATAATATAGATAGATGTACACTGGTACATTATTTGTAAGTATAAAATTTAGAAGTCCTTTATGTGACATATCAAGAGTGGGATTTTCCATCCCCACCCATCAGCAGAATCTTCTGTTCCTGCCAAAGCCAATGGAGTTTTGACATACTTGCCTTATCCACAATGGTGGGACCAGCTGAGCTGGAGCCAGAAAATCCCAGTCCAAGTGATCTTGAGAAGCTGTCATAATAAAAAGAAAACTAGCATTTATATGCACTGTTCACAATCACTGATTGTGTCAAAATGCCTTACAGTCAATGAGAGACTTTTTGATAAATAACAAAATGCTGGAGTGTGAAACCAAAACAGAAAATGCTGGAGAAACTCAGCAAGTCTGACGGCATCTGTGGAGAGAGAGTATAGCCACGGTTTCAAGTCTGGATGATCCTTCATCAGAGCTGAAGGCAAAGAAGTTCAGACAAGATTTATACTATGAGGGTGAGATGAGGTTGTAATGGGACAAAGGGAGTGTAAATGGTGATGATGAAAAAGATGCTACAATTGTCCATTAAACAATTGGAATGTGAGAATGGCAGAACAAAGGTACAGTTAGCCAGGGGACTACCTGAGGAATGTGGCAGTTGGCCCTAGGAGTGCAGGGGAAGAGGTTTGGAGAGTGATATTTCAGAAGTGGAAAAATAAAATTAAGAATAAAAAGTGATAAAAATGGTTGAATGAGATGAAAAGAAGAAATGAAATGAAATAGACACTTTTAAACTGTAGGGAGAAGCATCCACTCCTTCCACCACTGATGCTCAGCGGCAGCAGTGTGTAACATCTATAAGACATACTGCAACAATTCACAAAAAGATTTTTAGACAGCACCTCCCAAACCCATGACCACTTCACCTTGAAGGACAAGAGCAGCAGATACATGGATAAACCACACCTGCAAGTTCTCCTCCAAGTCACTCACCATCCTGACTTGGAAATATGTCGCCATTCCTTCACAGTTGCATGGGGAGAATGCGCAAACTCCCATAGACACAGGCCCAAATCCATGTATCTGCACAGCACAGCAATAGTCACTGAGCTGTCGTGTTGCCCATCAAATGGTCCAGGTCAAGTATACACGAACGATGTGGAGCACTAGGATTCTCTCGAAAAAAAATCCAATATCAGCCCTCTCACGACCCATCGCGTTATGCCCCTTGTTAGACAACAAGGTGAACCAAAGTACCTGTAGGATAAAACAAATACGTCAATATCATCGACAATTTACACACTTCCAAGGGAACTCCCAAGGCTCATGATCCCTATTTTAAATCAGTTTTCTATATCCCTCCATTCCCATTCTATAAACAGATAGAACTTTAGGTCACAAGTCAAAAAGTTATACTGCAGCCAGGATTCTTCCAAAAAAAAAGTGTTCAATGGGAGGGAAATGGGAGTATTCAAAATTCTGGAATTCCCTCCCGAACGATATTGTGGGTCAAACCACAGAACATGGACTGCAGTGATTTAAAAAGGCAGCTCACCACCACCTTCTCAAGAGCAACTTGGGATGGGCAATAAATGCTGGCCAGCTAGTGATGACCATGTCCCAGTAATGAATAAAAAAAAATTATTGTAATATAACAATCTGGCAGCCAAGTTGCACAAAGCGAACTCCCACCAACCACAACATTATAGCAATCAGATCATTTGTTTTTCTGATGTTGATTTTGAAATATTATTTGGTCAGGACACCAGGGATAACTCTCCTGTCCTTCTTCAAAGTAGAGCTATGGATCTTTTCCATTCACTCAAGCAGACAGATAGGGTTTCAGTTTAGCGTCTCATCCGAAAGACACCATCCCTGACAGTGCACACTGGTGTGTCAGCTTTGACTTTTATATTCTAGCCCTGAGGCAGGACTTGAACCCAGAATCTTGTAACTAGGAGACAATACTGCGACTAACTGAGGTGCAGTTGACATTCTAAATGTTTCTAAGTTTACAGTTTAACAGCATCTTAATTGCCAACAAAAAAGCTCAAACTGATTCACACAAATGACTAGATGATCACAACTCGACATTGGTCAAGACATTTGACACCATCCATGACAAAGCAACCCATCTGATCAGCCACTTTACTCATTCTCTGCACTCCTGGTGCACTGTGGATGCATTGTGTACTATTTAAGAGATACATTGTAATCACTCACCAAAGCTTCTCCAACAATTTCTCAAAAAACCATGACCAGTACCGCCCAGAAGGCCGCAAACATGTAAAAACATCACAACCTTCTCCAAGTTTCCCTCCAAATCACACACATCCTGAATTGAATATATTCTGGACTTTAATAGTAGCACTTTCACTACATGGACTGCAGCAGTTCAAGAAGGCACTGCTTTCTCGAGGCAACTAGAAGTGGCAAACAGATAGTGACCTTGCTAGTGACACCTACATCCTGCGAATAAATAAATGAAAAAATGATGTAGTGAAGTTGTTATTTCGACAGACGTGGCAACCATTCTGCACTAGCAGTATTTCACAAATAGCAATGAGATGAATGCCCAATTAATCTACCATCAGTATATAATCCCTGGTGGCCCATGTTCCTGGCGGCTTTAGTTGCTGTGTTACCTCAACTTTGTTTTGGCTTTGTCTCAACAATGGTTTCATGCCAATAATCACAAGAAGCTTATAGAACATAACTGTTTTAATATTTGTGTGTCCTTGTCTGCTGTTTATGCAGCAACTACAATAATTTAGCATACTCTCAGACATGTACAGAAATGTACACTCTTTGTGTACGCATTTTCAAGACTTGGAAATCACATAGATCAAAAGAAGTAATATTTCAAATCTAATGTAACACAAAATGTGTTGCACAAAAGGGACATGTTGCAACAGTTAATAATTCAAGACTCAAATACTGTTACTATAGTTATATTAAGATGGAGGGTAGAATTGTAAAAGGTTCACTGTTACGGTTACTTTTTCTTCTAATATCATCATTTATTATTTTATTGTTGCAGACCTTGAATATTGCAAATTCTAATCATATACATAAATAAATATTTGAGCATATACCCTGCGTGCACATAATTTACTGTACGTGCACTGAAATCTGTACACCGGGTATTCATAATTTGTTAAATGTATGTCAAACAGAATAAATGTCAAGAACCCAGACTTTCAGCTTTGTATACAAGACAACAATATTATTGGGGGAATAAGTAACAGTATAATTTACATTGAAGGCAAATACCGCACAAAATGGGCCTCTATGTTTTATAAAATGCAAAAACTGATGCAAATACAAAGAACTGGAAACATTGGTGCACAAAATGGGTTGCACAGTGGTTAGCTGCCTCACAATTTCAGGGACCTTGGTTCAATTCACTGTCTGTGTGGAGTGTACACATTCTCCCCATGTATAAGTGGGTTTCCTCCGGATGCTCCAGTTTCCTCCCACACTCCAAAGATGCGCAGGTTAGGTGGATTGACCATGCTAAATTGCCCCCTAGTGTCCTGGAATACATAGGTTAGACGGATTAGTGGGGTAAATATATGGGGATAGGGCCTGGGTGGGATTGTTGTTGGTGCAGACTCAATAGGCCGAATGGCCTTCTCTTGCACTATAGGCATTCTACGAAAACCTTTTTTGACATTGGGTAGGGTCAAAAGAGAAGATCAGAACGTTAAAATGACATGACTAAATTTCCTATTTACCAATGGAAAAAAGTCTCAGTCATGAAGCAGGTTATGTTGCATCTTATTTCATTTTATTCCTCCTCAGACATTCTGTGTGCAGTGAGGTTGGGAGAGAACTGCTAACCACTGTGACAGGTGAATCACGTAACCACTTCTCAAGAGGTCAAAATCCATAAAATTGTGCAGCTACAGGTTGATTGATCATTGCTATTTCATGCAGAAGCTGACAAGTGAGATGGCTGAAAAGCCTGCACCAACAAACATTAATATTCCAGTCAGAATGACATGTCAACAGGTCATGACCACAGCATGATCATGAATATGTTAAACCCTCAAACATTTTCACACCCTCCTGATACAACTGTGCTGAATTACACCCATTTTTTAAAATTGGCTGTCTGTAGAAAGTGACTACCTACTATGCGAAAATAGACAGAAGCTTTGTAATGTGTTAATAGTCCCTCTGAAAAGAATTGTGCTATTTCATATTGAGAACAGTGAAATGCAAATAAATATAATCTCAGAACCCTGCTCACATTTTCTTGGATTCTTCTTGCAGAACTATCATCTTAAGTTATTACAACTTTTTTTTAAGGAGAGGCAGTGGTGTAGTGGTAATCACTGGATTGGTAATAGGGAGGCCCAGGCTAATGCTCTGGAGTATGGGTTCAAAAAACTGCTGGAAAACCCCAGCTGGTTATCTCTTACCATTCTCCCTCAGCTGATGGATTAGGACTCGTACACTTGGAGGAAGCATTGATGGTGGCAAGAAAGTGGACAGTATGTATGCTGATTGGGGACTTCAATGTCTATCCCGAAGAGTGGCTTGGCAGCACCACAACAGACCAAACTGACTGAATTCTAAAGGATATAACTGCTGGACTCGGTCTTTGGTAGATGGTGAGGGAACAAGAGGGAAAAGCTGAACTTAATATTGTCAAAACCAATCTACCTGAGGCAGATGCATCTGCCAATGGTAAGATTAGTAGGAAGGATCCACTGCACAGTCCTTGTGGAGGTAGTATTCCATCTTCACACTGAGGATACCCTTCATCATATTGTGTGGCACTAAAGGCGATATCACATAGTCTCAGATGAGAGGGAGAGTTGACTGGTGTTGATTTAACCTGAGGATCGCCAAACCTCAGGCAAATGACAAGGCTGAGAAGGCAGGCCTTCATGAATAACCTCAGTCAGCATTAGAATTGAATCCACACTTTTAGTGTTGCTCAGCATCGCTAACCAGTTATCAAGCCAACTGAGATAAATCTATGTGTGGCACCAGTACCATGCCAAATGGGATCAGTTTCAAACAAACTTAACAATTCACGACTGGGTAACCATGAGATGCTGTGTGCCATCAGCAGCTGCAGAATCTGCAACCTCATGGCACGGCATATTCCCCACTCTACCATTACCATTGAATGGCAGGGCCAACCCTGGTTCAATAAAAATTGCAGGAGGGCATGCCAGGAGCAGCAACAGACATATTTAAAAATGAGTTGTCAACCTGGTGAAGCTACAACACAAGAATACTTGTATGCCAAATAGCGCAATCAGCAAGTGATAGACAGAGGGAAGCAATTCCACTAACAATGGACCAAAGTTCTGCAGTCCTGCCACATTCAGTCATGAATGGTGCTGAACAATGAAACAACTCACCGGAGGCAGAGGGTTCACAAATATTCCCTCAATAATGGTGAAGCCAAGACAAAGCAAAGTATTGTAGCCTTCTTCTGCTAGAATTGCCAGGTGGATGATCCATCTTGACCCCGAGAAGTTGCCAGCATCATAGATGCCCATGTTCAGCCAATTCAATTCCCCCCACAGCTGAAGGCATTGGATACTGCAAAGACTATGGACCTTGACAACATTCCTGAAATAATATTGAAGACCTATGCTCCAGAACTTGCCATTCCCTAGCTAAGCTGTTCCAGTAAAGCTGCAAGGCTAGCATCTACCTGGTAATGTGGAAAATTTTCCACAAAAAACAGGACAGGTCCAACCCAACCTATTACCTCCCCATCAGTTTACTCTCGATTATCAGCAAAGTGGTATGAAAGGGTTATCAACAGTGCTTTCAAGCAGAACAAGCTCAATTACCTGCTCACAGATGCTCAGTTTGGTTCTGCCGAGGCCACATAGCTCCTGACCTTACATCAGTCTTGGTCCAAACATTGACAAAAGAGCTGAAAAAAAGAGTGACTGCCCTTGATAGCAAAACAGCATTTGACCGAGTGTGGCATCGAGGAGCCCTACCAAAACTAAAGTCAATAAATATCAGAGGGAAAATTCTCCACTAGTTGGAGTCATACCTGGCACAAAGGAAAATGATTGTGGCTGTTGGAGATCTATCATCTCAGCTCCAGGACATCACTACAGGAGTTCTCAGGGGAAAGTCCTAGGACCAACCAACTTGAGCTTTTTCTTCAATGGCCTTCCCTCCATTTTAAGATCAGAAGTGGGAATGTTTGCAGATGTTTGCATGTTCAGCACTGTTCCTGACTCTTCAGATACTGAAGTTGTTCACGTCCAGATGCAGTAAGACTTGGACAATATTCAGGTTTGTGCAAATAATTGGCATGTAACATCTGCACTACATAAATGCCAGACAAGGATTATCTCCAACAAGAGAGGATCTAATCGTCACCTCTCATCATTCAATGATATTATCATCACTGAATCCTCCAGTATCAACATCCAAGGGTTACCATTGACCAGAAGCTTGACTGGACAGCAACATAAGTACTGTGGTTAAAAGAGCAGGTCAGAGGCTAGGAATCCTGTGGTGAATAACTCACCTCCTGACTCACCAAACCCAGTCCACCATCAACAAGGCGTTAATCACATATGTGGTGGAATATATTTGCTTGGATGAGTGTAGTTCCAACAACACTAAAAAGTTCAACACCATCCAGGAAAAAGCAGCCTGCTTGATTGGCATCCCATACACCACTTTCAACATTCACTCCCTCCAGAATAGTGGCAACAGTGTGTACCATTTACAAGATGCACTCCAGCAATTCATGAAGGCTCTTTCGATAGCACATTCCAAACCCATGACTTCTACCACCTATAAGAACAAGGGCCGCATGTGAATGGGAACACTGCAACCTGCGAGTTCCCCTCCAAGTCACAAATCCTGACTTGGAACTATATTGGCATTCCTTTATTGTCACTGAGTCCAAATCCTGGAACTCCCTTCCTAACAACACTGTGGGTGTTCCTGCAGGAAATAGACTGCAACGATTCAAGAAGGCAGCTCACCATCAGCTTCTGAAGGACAATTAGGGGCAATTAGCCAATGATGCCTACATCCCAGGAACAAATAAAAAACAGTTAAGTTTTATAATTGCAAGAAACATCTCAAACTGATTTTCTTTTTCACGTACTTGAGTTAGATGTTAAATTACAATGATAGAAAATGTAACAAAGTAAACCATATTACTAAACAGGGGATGCATGCAAACCTATTTTTAAATAGAAAGTAAACATCATTTGGTACATTTGTCTGAAATAATGAAACTCAGCGAAATGAAACATTTATTTTTCCTTTTTCTCCATTTTCCAAGCTTCTTCCATTACTACATTCTTCAAATTTGCAAGTTATTTAAATAGCTTTTATTTGGCCACTTTAGAGCATCAAATTTAAGCTTTGCTTCCAATAAAAACTTTTGAAATGTTTTCTGATGAAACAAATTCCAAATTTGATAATCTATCAGAAAATCTATTTGACTTTAAGAGCAAATAAAGTGTTTTTAGCAATGTTACTTTTTAAATTTTAAATTGTTAAAGAACTTGCAAATGCACTGAAATATGGTGTAACAACTGCATTCTATAGTAAAGTCAGCATAATAGATCATCAGCGTACAAGAGAAACAAAGCTTTATGAACATTTAGTGAGAATCCAAAACTGCCTTTTTTCTGAAATCATGGTAGTACAGGAAGCTAGCAATTCATTCCCTAAATTTTTTCTTAACCTTAAAAAAAGACAAAAGATTGATATAAATATATTTTATCAACAGTGAGCTTCAGTGGTTTCTACCAAAGATATCTGTGCAACATTAATCTTAAGTGCAGAATTAATAACATAAAAGATAAAGTTTCTTTAACAGCCATATTTTTGTATGCTACCGGAAGACGGTATTCCTGTTGGATGATTGAACAGATTATTTGAGACCAAGGCAAAAGTTATTTCTAATCCAGGACAATTTACTCTCATGCAATTAGTAACTGCTCTCTGCATGGTCATAAGTTGATTTATAAATATTTTAAAATCTGATTATTCAAAAAAAAGCACGGTTAATCAGTGTTAATGTTTAATCATGTTGAAAATCTAATTCAACCTGGCACTTTTAAAGACTGGTTTACAATTCTGAATCTGAAAATATTTGATTATTATTATGCAGTTTCCTACATTAAAATTGTGACAAAACTTCAATGAGTATTTCATTGGCTGTAAGACATTTTGGGATGTCTGGTGATCGCGAAAGGCACAATGTAAATGCAAATCTTTTTTTCTCTTTTTTTTCCACTGCTTTACTGCTTTCAGTACAGTCAGTAAGAATGTCAGTAGTGCACAGAATTCTAATAACACTATTCACACAGAACATTGATTCAATTACCAGGAATTGAACTATAGTAATTTAACATTTTAAAATCTGTTCCCATGAAGATACAGGACTAAGAAAAAGAAAGTTTACTTTATTGAGTTATTCATTAAACTTCACTATAACTTTATTTATTTCCATATTATCAGTGGCTTACAATTTAACAGTTTGTAGTTAATTTGTGGAGCGTGTCAGCAATTTAGAAGTAATTGGAATGGGTTATGTCTCAAAACTGCCACATTGCGCAGATGGTAAAAATCATGCTTGCAGCAATATAAGATGGATAGAATGTCATATTTTATAATATCCTACCAGAAAATGAACTACATCCATCATGAATGTGACAGTAGGAAAGTTTAAGCATCAGTCATGATTGGATACCTGATCCATATCTTATTCATCAAGCAACAAAGATTTCCAAAATTATCCAAAGACAATTACTTAACGTAAATACCAAACTATCATTCTCATTTCTTCCAATTTCAAACTTAATTTGACAGAACTATGCTCTATACTGAATATTCAACACACTGCCACATGTAGTTTCTATCTAACTATTTAGTTCTTTCTGAAGACTTGTTGACAACTGTGGATCCATTTTGTGGACCTGTTTGATATTACTTCCAGGAATTACCCATGATAAAAGCTTCATTGTTGCAGAAAAATAAATTGAAATACAATTTACAAATACAGGAAAAAAGAAGCATATTGACTTTGATATTAATCAACCTTCCCCTCCCAGCCCTCTGATGGACTGGAGAAAATAGGAGGTAGTTAAAGATAAAGATCAGGGTACTTGTCCCACCCATCGACACAAGCACCTTATTTCCCTCCTTCCTGTTTGCCAGGATCCAACCCGTCCTGCTGTCACCTAGTCTCTCCCAGTTACAGGGAAATAGCAGCAATGTTCCCCAGTTCCAATCTCTGACTGGTCAGCCAGTCAATTTTTTCAACAGGCAGGTGAGAAATAGTAGAAGAAATGATAATAAGGTCCTATCATTAATAGTGTCAGGGTTGAAAATCCAGGGTGTTCCCTCACTCCATTTTTCCCTGCACCCTCAAGGCCTCCCTGAGCCATTATTTTTTCAACCTAAAAAAAATGGGTAGATTCATTTTAGTGAGTGATGGGAGTTCCTAGCAAAGAGGAGATTTTTCTAGTTGTATCTGGTGACCACATCAATATAATGTCTTTGCGTAAGTATGGTAGCCAATGTGCCTCAGGACAACTCCCTATAATCCCAAAATTTGCAATTCCCAGTGTTCTTTGGCCAAAGTCTTAGATAGATTTGAAAAGCATTTTCTCACATTTCCTAATGATTAATTACTATAACCACAATGATTGATCACTGCATTGTGCCTGAACAAATTCAGTTTCACTTAAGCATCCACTGTGGTCAAAGGCAGGGACAAAGCAAATCTTTGTCAAATTTACCTGGGTTACATTTTAACTTGGATTTAATGATGGAGTTCCTTAAAAGTGCTGCCGAATGCAACATTTGACAATACGTGGTGATGAGGGAAATTTGAATCTAAATAAATATTGAGTGGGTCTGGGAGCAAGTGGCTGGTTAAGGATGCTGAAATTGACAGTGCATTGAATACAAACATCAACCTTTAACTTCAGCATATTCGGTTGCAATGTGAGAAACTCCCTCCGGAGAAGCAGGTTGCCAATTTAAATATATTATAGGATATTTGCCAGCTGTCTTTACTTTCCAAATTTAACTGCAGATTCGGAGGCTTCCTAGAAACTGTCAGTGAAAGAAAAGCAAGAGGACAATGAGAATTTAGCAGGCTGAATATGGCAGGCATAAGATCTTATAGAGACTTAGACCTCATGTCTGCTTTCTTGCCTAAATGGAAGGATTTTACTCTCAGAACTTGTTCTTACAATCTTCCATCGCTACTTTAGAGGAGATTCTCAATCTTCATTTCTATTATTTCAAAGTTTGTGTATTAATTCTATACTAGCCATCAGTCAAACATCAGTTCAGTAGGGGTGACGTTTAACAACCTTTATCTTGACTTTCAGTTGGGGATCAAGATGAAGTGCAACAGGAGCAATACCGACAGCAGGATCAGCCGTAGCAGGAGCAGCAGCAGTAGTCTTTCTGCTGCTCCACAAAACAAGAGGATGAGCACAAAGCTCCAAATTGCAAGAGACAATACAACTTGCATAAGGTTTATAGGGAGCTGATCAGCTTCCGAGACAAGTGTCTCAGTAGGTTCAGTATTCAGAGCTGCTGAAGGTGCCTCTTCGGTGCCTGAACAGATCTGGGGCACAGTTCAACTTGTACCAACAAGGGTAACAAAAATGATCATGCTATCCTGTGCTAGAGGGAGTGCCAGAGGAGGTTGTAGCTGATTGCATTGCTTTTCAGAGAAGGAGAAAAAGGAGCAACATGAGAAGTGGATGGGGTGAGAGTAGAGGTGGGGGAGGGGAACTTGATATGGTGAAGGCACAAATAATGGTGCAATTGTGTGCCCACGATGGTGAATTCTGGCGAGATTCAGCAAGATTGAAATAGTGACCCTAGCTGCCAACCAAATTCTGAACCCACTTGGCCCCTTCATTCCGGAACACAAAACAGCTTTACAATTAGCAAGCAGTCCAGTAACACAAAATCTTTCTCATTTTTAAATCTTTTCTTACCATTCATCGTGAGGCAGAAGACCACTTGCTAGGCAGCAGGCAAAATGGGTAATATTAAAAAATTAGAAAACAAACAGGTGCTGTTGAGCCTCAGTAAATCAGCCTTTAAAGGAGATGCAGGGAGACAGAGAATCATCAGGCCCAGTTGTCAGTAGCCATCAGTAGACTGGAACAAAGGATGAAGGTGTTCACCCATTGGAATTCTGTTAAATACTTTTATTCATGTCCTTTTACAATGCCAAATTCCTACTCTTTCCTTTTCTACTGCTGATGTACAATGCAATCCCTGTAGTTTTAATAAATAGGCTGCTAACATCTCTGATTTGTACTGTCTGTATTGCTCCCTCCCAAAGATTGCTCTATTGGTGTAGGGACTGACTTGACCACTGAAGCTGGAGATAAACTGATTGGAAATTGCTGAGGCCTTGAGAGAAATCTTTGTATCTTCATTCGCTCTTAGGCCGGTCCCAGAGGATTGGAAAATAGCCAATATTGTTCCTTTGTTTAAGAAGGGTAGCAAGAATAATTCAGATAATTACAGGTTGCTGAACATTATATCAGTAGTAGGGAAATTATTTGGGAGATCTCTTCAAATCAGGATTTGTTCCCACTTGGAAATAAGTAGGCATATTAGTCAGAGGCAATATGGTATTGTGAAGGGGAGGTCATGCCTCACGAACTTGATCAAGCTTTTCGAGAAAGTGACAAAGATGATTGATGGGAGTACAGAAGTGTATGTTGTCTACATGGACTTCAGTAAGGCCTTTCACAAGGCCCCTCATGGCAGATTGGTACAGAAAGTGAAGGGGCATGGGATTCAGAGATGAGCTGGCAAGGTGGATACAAAACTGGCTCAGTCAAAGAAGACAGAGGGTAGCAGTGGGAAAGGACTTTCTGAATGGAGAGCTGTGACAAGTGGTGTTCCTCAGGGATCAGTGCTGGGACCTTTGCTGTTTGCAATGTTTATAAATGATTTGGAGGAAAATGTAACTGGATTGATTCGTAAGTTTGCAGACAACACAAAAGTTGGTGGATTTGTGGATAGTGATGAGGACCATCAGAGAATACAGCAGGATATAGATCAGTTGGAGATTTGGGAGGAGAGATGGCAGATGGAGTTTAATCCAAAGAAATTTGAGGTAATGCATTTTGGAAGGTCTAATGCAATAGGAAATATACACTAAATGGCAGAACCCTTTGGAATATTGATAGGCAAAGGGATCTGGGTGTACAGGTACACAGGTCACTGAAAGTGGCAGTGCAAGCAGAGAAGGTAGTCAAGAAGGCATATAGCATGCTTGCCTTCATCGGCTGGGGTATTGAGTTTAAAAATTGGCAAGTTGTGTTGTAGCTTTATAGAACATTAATGAAGCCACACTTGAAATATAGTGTTTAATTCTGGTCGCCACACTACCAGAAGGATGTGGAGGCTTTGAAGAGGATACAGAAAAGATTTACTAAGATGTTGTCTGGTATGGAAGGCATTAGCTATCAGCAGAGATTGGAGAAACTTGGTTTGTTTTCACTGGAGCGATGGAGGTTGAGGGGAGATCTGATAAAAGTCTACAAGATTATGAGAGGTATAGACAGAGTGGATAGTCAGAAGCATTTTCCCAGGATGAAAGAGTCAATTACTAAAGGGCATAAGTTTAAGGTGCGAGGGGCAAGGTTAAAGGATATGTACAAGGCAGATTTTTTTACATGGAAAGTAATGGATGCCTGGAACACGTTGCTGAGAGTGATAATGGAAGCGGATATGGTAGTGACTTTTAAGGGGCATCTTGACAACTACATGAATAGGATGGGAACAGAGGGATATGGTCCCTGGAAAGGTAGGGGGTTTTAGTTAAGTCACGCAACATGGTTGTTGCAGAGTTGGAGGGCCGAAGGGCTTGTTCCTGTGCTGTAATTGTCTTTGTTCTTTGCTGTTTGAAGTGTCTACAACATTGCTCCAGGATATCTTGTAGATTGTACACACTACTCCCAATGTGCATCAATAGTTGACGGAATTAGTGCTTGTGAAAGAAGCACAATCAAGTAGGCTGTTTTGTCCTATATGATATCATGCTGCTTGAGTGGTTTTGGAGCTGCACTCATCCAAGTAAGTAGAGGGTATTCCGTCACAGTCTTGACTTGTGCCTTGTAGATATTGGACAGGTTTTGGGGAGTCAGGAGGTGAGGATTCCTAGCCTAGTCCCTGCTCTTGCAGCCACAGTATTTATAAAGCTAATCCATTTCAGTTTCTGGTCAGTAGTAATGCCAGAATGTCGATCGTGGGGGATTCAGCAATAGCAATGCCATTGAATATCAAGAAGTTATGCTAGATTTCTCTCTTGTTTGTGATGGTCACTGCTGGCAGTTTGATGGCACAAATGTTACATACCTCTTGTCAGCCCTGCTGTACTTGGACATGGACTGCTTCAATCCTTTTCACTCTTGAAGATATGCACAAATGTGACAAGATAATTTATCTTTGAATTAAATTATTGAAAGTAATGCACATTTTATAATTTTCTTACTGAATATGTCTGATTTCAAGCACTTTTTTTTTCAAAATCATCTCTGAAGGTGTCAGTAATCAAAACATTGGCTGAAATAATTCAACATTGTGGTGACATCTTATTGCATTAAAAATACAACAAAGTTGAATATTCTGAACATCACAGTTAGAAACTGGTTGGAATAGAACTTGGCTAGGATGAAATAGTCCACAGAAAACATAAAGATCATAGGAAGAATTTGCCATCCAGTTTGATTACAATGCACATTTTCTGCATTTCAACATTACTCAGAAAATAAGTTTGAACCATCACATTCAAATATGCTAATATCATTCTACTAATTTTGTAACCGGACAATTGGTTTCGGAAATAAATAAGGCAGCAACAGATTTGATGATAAATCTGAAAGTTGTTTTGCAAAATTATTACAAATTTCTCACAACCATTTCAATTTTTTTTTCTATATCCTACCAGGTGGAAACCAATGGGGAAAATCACTTGCCCTCTCATCTTTTCATGCAGTATTAGAGTTTAACAACTAGCATAGCTAGATAAAACAAAAAGGTTGGGTGGGTGAAGAGTCTGAGGGTAGGAGACAGAAAGATTCTCAGAATATCTGTGCAAAGAACTGGTATAAATAGGCACAGTGGCAAGCATTGCTGCCTTGTAGTGCCAAGAACAAAGAACAAAGAAAATTACAGCACAGGAACAGGCCCTTCAGCCCTCCAAGCCCGCTCCGACCATGCTGCCTGATTTAATTAAAATCCCCCTACACTTCTGAGGAACGTACCCCTCTATTCCATCCTATTCATGGATGTGTCAAGACGCCCCTTAAAAGTCACTGCTGTATCCGCTTCCACTATCTTCCCCTGCAACAATTTCCAGGCTCCAACCACTCTCTGCGCAAAAAATCTGCCTCGTACATTTCTTCTAAACACTTGCCCCTCACACCTTAAACCTATGCCCCCTAGTAATTGGCTTTTTTACTCTGGGAAAAAGCTTCTGACTATCCACTCTGTCCATGCCTCTCATAGTTTAGTAGACTTCTATCAGGTCTCGCCTCAACCTCCATCACTCCTGTAAGAACAAAACAAGTTTTTCCAATCTTTCCTCATAGCTAATGCCCTCCATACCAAATAATATCCTAGTAAATCTTTTCTGTATCCTTTCCAAAGCCTCCACGTCCTTCTGGTAGTGTGGCAACCAGAATTAAACACTATATTCCAAGTGCAGCCTCACTAATGTTCTATAAAGCTACAACACGATTTGCCAATTTTTAAACTCAATACTTCGGCCGATGAAGACAAAAATGCTATATGCCCTCTTGAGTACCTTCTCCACCTGCATTGCCACTTTCAGTGATCTGTGTACTTGTACACCCAGATCCCTTTGCCTATCAATACTCTTAAGGGTTTTACCACTTACTATATATTTTCTATTGTATTAGACCTTCCAAAATGCATTACTTTTAATTTCTTTGGATTAAACTCTATCTGCCTTCTCTCCCCCCAGTCTCCAACTGACCTATATCCTGCTGTATCCTTTGATGGTCTTCATTGCTATCCACAAATCCACCAACCTTTGTGTCATCTGCAAACTTACAAATCAATCCAGTTACATTTTCCTCCAAATCATTTATTGCAAACAGCAAAGGTCCCCGCACTGATCCCTGAGGAACACCACTTGTCACAGCTCTCCATTCAGAAACGCAGTCTTCCACTGCTACCCTCAGTCTTCTTTGACCAAACCAGTTTAGTATCCACTTTGCCAGCTAATATTTGAGATTTCACCTTCTGCATCAGTCTGCCATGAGGAACTTTGTGAAAGGCCTTACTGAAGTCTATGTAGACAACATGCACTGCCCTACCCTCATCAATCATCTTCATCACTTCCTCGAAAAACTTGATCAAGTTTGTGAGACACAACTGTCCCTTCACAAAAGCATGTTGCCTCTCACCAATATGTCCACTTATTCCCAAGTGGGAATAAATTCTGTCTCAAAGAATCCCCTCCAATAATTTCCCCACCACTGATGTAGTTCCCTACTGGAATCTGGGTTCAATTCCCAGCTTGAATCACTGTCTGTGCGAAGTCTGCATGTTTTTCCTGTGTCTATGTTGGTTTCCTCCTGGTGGTCCAGTTTCCTCCCACAGTCCAAAAGACATGCTGGTTAGATGCATTGGCGAAGTTAAATTCTCCTTCAGTGTACCTGAGCAGGCACTGGAGTATGACAACTAGGGGATTTTTGACAGTAACTTTATTGCAGCACCAAATGTAAGCCTACTTGTGACATGAAAAAAATTACTTAAACTAATAACACTTGTATAGGGAACTGGTGTAAACTGTATTAAATATAATATTGATAACATTTCATGAAAGTGATAAGGAGGCTCAGGTGTGCTTAACCAAAGAACAGTACTTGCTGTTCATCACTTTTCTTAATTTTTCTGTTTTATGAAAATCTGTGAAATTAAAAAGCCAGAAATATTTGCCTCATGATATTCAATGCTGTGAAATAGTAACGGCAACTAAATCTAAATCCAGTCAAAGTGGTGACAATTAAAAATCCTACTAATGTAAAGCGTGACACAGTATTGTGCATTGTGTGCAGAACAACTGAAAAGAATCATTACTGAAGCATAGTTGTTGGATAACCAATATTATCAGCATGTGCTTTGTGGCGCCAGAAGAAATTAATCAACAATTATGATTAACAAAATCCATATGGACTCCATTCATTTTTGTTTAATTTAGCTTCCATTAGGCGTGTGATTGTGAAATTGGTCTATTCAAAAATGCAGGAATGTAATTAATTTTATCCAGCAAATTTCCATTTGGTCACAAAGTGAAATAGGCACATAACTTAGAAAATGTTTAATGATTCTGTTTCAAATATAGCCATCTCAAAAATGCTTGTTACAACTGTTCTTAATTATGAAAAAACAGTCATTATGCAGCAATCTACAATATTAATATTCATATTCTTTACTGAGAAATACCGAAACACTGGTTTTGGTACAAAACAAATTTAAATAAGTTAAAATTAAATAGCCTTGGTCACATGTCAGATAGATTCAGGCTATATGTATTTTATTGGGTAGGCTCTGCAGATTTCGCAATGTCTTTGTTATACCAGCAAAACAATACATCTGGTGTGAGATTATGTGATATGTCCCAATAGCGGCAGCCAAACTATGCAAATGAAAAACATGAAGCTCCTCTTAAACCATGAACAGCATTGTAAATCCACAAGTATGTACCTCCTGCATCACAAAACATATGTAGAGTGGTACTCTGAGCACTCAGTGTATTGTGCACACACAATAATATAACCAACATTATTTGGCTGATACAGGTTCTTCTTAATTCCTATCACATGAGCCTTGATTTCACTGTCTTTGAAACCTGGTGAATGTTTTGTTTTATACAGGCTCCTGAAAAGGGAGCAAAGGCCTACAACTTTTGGTTTCTTCCACCAGTACATTGCCCTTGGATGCAAATAACTTCTCCAGAAGCTGCTGCAGGTGAAAGTGGTACAGGTTCAGAGCACTCACAGTATTTGAGGTGAATGCATGAAATTTTCTTTCCAGCATCTGAAGAGCAGCACCCAAAGAAGATATCTGTGATACTATCAAATTAGAAGGTCTGATGGAACCTTGTAATGTAAGTTCCTCCTTACTCTCTTCGCTCCCAATAAACCTTCTGACCTGGAAGCCTAATGATTACACTTCTCAAATAGCAGCCAGAAGGCCCAAGAGCCTGTGACCAATCCTGCAAAAGCATTCCTCTAAAGTTTGTGGCTGATATATGTTCCTTCACCTGTTTCCCTGCCCAAGGCCTGACCATAAAGTAGCTCTGTGGCAGGAGATGAGCAAACCATGCTAATAACAAAGCCTTTTAAATTTCAGCAAATGAAGCCTGGTAGGGCAAAGACAATTTCTAGTGTGATCTAATATCAGGGAAGAGCTAGGGAGCAATATCAAGTCCATCACCTGTTCACCCAAGCTGCATCATTCGTACTGGGGACTAAGTGTGAATGTGTGATATGCTGCAATGCTACTAACACCGTGTATGTTATTGTTATTCATTTCAGCTTGCTGGTGATCTCCACCATGGTTGTTCAGCTAGATTTCACAATAATTTTTGCTGAAGATGGGATGATGTACATTGACCTATAGAACAGTGTGCGTTATTTTTAATGTAGGAACAATACAACTCTACACCACCTTCCAAAACCTCATTCTTGGTTGTTCTTGAAGAAAATATCACAATTGGGAGCTGTACAGATAGGACATCTAATATAAAGAATTTTTGAGCCATGTTTTAAAGCATTTATACAAACATAACTTGTAATTCCAAGATGAAGCAAGTATTCCACAATCAGCAAATTACTTTTGAAGCGCTGGTTCAATTCCCGCACCAGCTGAGATTATTCATGAAGGCCCACCCCCCCCCTTCTCAATTTTGTTCCCCTTGCCTGAGGTGTGGTGATCCTCAGGTTAAATCCCCACCAGTCAGCTTTCTACTTCAACCCATGGTTATTTGGGACTATGGCAACTTTACCTTTAGATTGAAAAAATTAAGTAACTAGAGGGTGAAACTGAGAGAGGGGTGAAAGCAAATGGGGACTAGAGGAAGGGAAAATTTAAGCTCAAAGAAACCAAAGACCACAGAATTCCAAAGTGCCAAAGGATGCCATTGGCCCACCAAGTCTGCACAGATTCTGAAAAAGCATCTTACCAAGGAAACATTTTGCTTTTAACTAGTAAGTGTTCAGGATCTGGCTGATATTGTGATGGAGGCAAATGCCATGGAGCTTTAAACAATAAATTGGATTAATACCTGAAGAGAAAAAGAGGGCTATGGAGAAACAGTGGAGTGGTGGGAGCAGTTTAGTTACTGTTGCAGAGACTCAGTGTAAACAAGATGGGCTAAATGGTCTCCTTTTGTATTGTAACCATTCACTGATTCTACAATTGTAGGAGCTAAAGGCAGCCATATTCCACTGGACTTTTTCCGAATGTTTAAAATTTGCAAATCCTATCGGTGCTTCATTTCCTTACTGGTTTGTTGATATTGATTTTAGAGTGAATGCTTTATGTCTTTGCTTTATTCTGAAACATCTGTGAGTCAGTAAGCGTAGTGCCTAGTCTTGTTAAAAAAAATCTCACATTATCACTTTGCACTTGAGACCATGTTACTACGTAACATATCAATAATGCAAAATTTCAAATGATTGTAGTGCTTTCATTCTCACATAAATGCATATATATTAATGCTGTTTTAGTGCAGTGGTTTGAAAAGTTTTATGTGTGTGGAATCTTCTACAATTATTAACACTTGCCAAAAGCAATCTTCGAATCTTGGCTTACAATCATGTGAGGAGGGATGGAATAGCTTCTCTTTTTCCCATTCCTTGTTCAACAGCAAAAAGGAATAACCTTTAGACAACCTACTAATTCAGTAAGTTCTTAACTGTCTAAGCACCATGGCGTTAAATAACACAAACAGATACATTCCTTGGGAAAAGATAACAGCACTTATTGGAATTCAACCCAATCTAAGTAAAATAAAATAAATGCCCTATCTTTCATGTAGGCACACACATACAAAACATAATGGGAGGATAGATCAAGCAATGAGAAGTTCATAAGGTTAAAGGGTATGTAACTCTTGAGGGTTGGTGATTTGGATGGCTTGATGGTTCAGTGTCCAGTGTCAGGGTGGTGAAGATACTGCTTTATCTATTATTCTAAAGACAGCATCAGTTAGGTTGATTCTTTACTCTTGGGCAAGGTATTGGAGAGAATTATTAGGGATAGGATTTATAGTTATTTAGAGAGAAATGAATTGATTGGGGATAGTCAGCATGGTTTCGTGAAGGGTAGGTCATGCCTTACTAACCTCATTGAGTTTTTTGAGAAAGTGACCAGAGAGGTGGATGGGGGTAAGGCGGTTGATGTAGTATATATGGACTTTAGTAAGGCGTTTGATAAGGTGGCCCATGGAAGACTTCTACAGAAAATGCAGATGTGTGGAATAGAGGGTGATTTAGCTAATTGGATTAGGAATTGGCTGGCAGATAGAAGACAGAGGGTGGTGGTTGATGGGAGATATTCATCGTGGAGTTCGGTGACGAGTGGTGTGCCTCAGGGGTCTGTTTTGGGGCCCCTGCTGTTTGTAATTTTTATAAATGATCTGGATGAGGGTATTGAGGGATGGATCAGTAAATTTGCAGATGATACTAAAGTTGGTGGTGTGGTAGATAGTGAAGAGGGGTGTTTTAGTTTACAGAGTGACTTGGACAAGTTGCAGAGCTGGGCCGAGAGGTGGCAAATGGAGTTTAATGTGGAAAAGTGTGAGGTAATGCACTTTGGCAGGAACAATAAATGTGTAGAGTATAGGGCTAATGGTAGGGCTCTTAATAGTGTTGAGGAACAGAAGGATCTTGGTGTATGTGTCAATAGATCCCTGAAAGTAGGCAGTCAAGTGGATAAAGTTGTTAAGAAGGCATATGGAGTCTTAGCTTTTATTGGTAGGGGGATTGAATTTAGGAGCCGCAGCATCATGTTGCAACTGTACAAAACTCTAGTGCGGCCGCACTTGGAGTATTGTGTGCAGTTCTGGTCGCCACATTATAAGAAAGATGTGGAGGCATTGGAGAGGGTACAGAGGAGGTTTACCAGGATGTTGCCTGGTATGGAGGGCAGGTCCTATGAAGAGAGGTTGAAGGATTTGAGGTTGTTTTCGTTAGAAAGGAGGCGGCTAAGAGGGGATCTTATTGAAGCATATAAGATGATTAGAGGTTTAGATAGGGTGGACAGTGATAGCCTTTTTCCTAGGATGGAGAAAGCTAGCACGAGGGGACACAACTTTAAATTAAGGGGTATGAGTTATAGGACGGATATCAGAGGTAGGTTCTTTACTCAAAGAGTGATTAGGGAGTGGAATGCCCTGCCTGCAGCTGTTGTAGATGCGCCAAGTTTGGTGGCGTTTAAGAGGTTAGTTGATAAGTATATGGATGAGAAGGGAATGGTTTAGTTAGGAGGGGCATTGCTTTTTATTTTGGTCGGCACAACATCGAAGGCCGAAGGGCCTGTTCTGTGCTGTATTGTTCTATGTTCTATGTTCTATGTTCTATGTCTGGGCAATCAAACAATTAACAGGGCTCAAAACTTGCAAGTTGGATGGAAACAGAGAGAAAGAAAGCAAACCCACTTAGAGTCTTGCTTCCTCGGCATCCAATTTGCTTGTGCTCATCAGCAAAACAGAAAAGGTTGCTTAAATATGCAAAAGGCTAATTGGATTTTTACATGATCCTCTCTCTATTACTACGCAATGATGCAAATGTGGTCATGAGGAGTGGATTCCAGTTGCCTGGCTCACATGGTTAGATGATGTCTGGGCACAGTCTTTTTATAACCAGAATTCCATGGTTCAAGTGAATGTGTCTAATGGATTATTCCACCCAATTGAGTATCCAGGTGATTGTCTGGATGTTTTGCTGATGGGAACCAGATAGCCCCCATTCATACTCCTTTGAGTAGTTGTTTCTGATGAAGGTTTCCAGGCAGGTTGTCTTCACATCAACAGTTTTAGAATGTGAAAGATATAATGATGCAGATGTTCAGCCATCTTTTACTGTGATTTCCAGTCATCAGAATGTGGCTTTAATATTTTTCAAATTCGGTTAGTGGTTTCCAGCTATTAAATCCAGAGGCTTTCTTTATAGAACACGGCTTCAAAACACTTGCCATAATCCTAAGGGCCCTTGTTCCAACCTTTTGAAAGGCAATATCAGCTATGAAGGGACAATGGTGATATAATTAATTTTAAAAATGTTTAGAGCAACAACAAAAATAGAAATTCTGATTGCAGAAACATCATGACTGCAGACTTACTGGTCACTGCTTGAGACCTTTTTACTTTAGGGTCTCGTCCTTGTACAATCATTGGCTGTTGCATGTTAAGCTTCATCTAGCTAAATAAAGCATGTGCCTTCCTTGGATAAACAATGTTATGAATACTGTTCCCACCTTTCATAGTTACTTAATGAGTTCCCTGTGGTAAAGGATAAGCAGTGAGAGTGAACACATTGTCCTGGCCAACAATGATCCCTCCACTAACACTGCTGCCTTAGACCTTTGCTCTGTGAAACTTGGCTTCAACGTTGTCAACAAGGGCTACACTTTGAAATATTAGCTGGGAAGTGATTCAGGAGGGCCAAAGATCCTGAAAGATATTTTAATGCTGGTCTATTCAGGCACAGCTAAAGTTTATTTATTAGTCACAAGTAGGCTTACATTCATACTGCAATGAAGTTACCGTGAAAATCACCTAGTTGCCACACTCTGATACTTTTTTGGGTACATTGACAGAGAATTTAGCATGATCAAATCCACTTAGCCTCTACATCTTTGGACTACTTTAGTCACATTTAAATGTTGAGGGAAAGAGAGTGAGATTTTGGGAAATGGTGCTGTAAAAGAAAGGATTGACCTGTAAAGTTTGATTATGTAGACACTTATAGAATCACTACAGCGTGGAATAGATCATTTGAGGGATTAGCAGGGTAAATATGTAGGGTTTTGGGGATAGGGCTTGCGTGGGACTATTGTAGGTGCAGACTCGATGTGCCGAATAGCCTCCTTCTGCACCGTAGGGTTTCTATGAATTGGAGTGTGAATGCATGGCAATAATTAGAAATATTGAGAACAGCTGAGACACCGAAGTTCCGTGGCCCGCTGACAGTGATCAAGTGATCTACACCTGGAATACATGACCAAGTGGCTACCTTCTCTCCATAGACGTTGTTAACTCACTTCCAGCGGTGTAAATATCACTTTCTGGTCTTGCTTCAATTAAGCAGCATTTGCGGGATTTGCCCATTACACACGGAATCCTTTCTGTCCGCTACAAACTAATATTTACATTCCGAAAATTCCGCCCCCTTCAAACAAGTCCAAAACCTCCTTTTTTCATGATTTCACAGAACACTTTAGAGCTGCATGCTCCCTGCAAAAATACCCATTGTCTCAAAAGCCTCCTACCCTGAACAAAATAATATTTGTAGCTCACGTACAATGAACATCACCTCTACATGAACACAGAACAGAAAATCAAAATTCAGTTAGTAATCATTTGGAGCGTGAAATTTGGACAATCGTCAGTGTCCGGGCAGAACATTTTGCCAATGGAGTTACATTTTAAATTATTTTCTTGCGGGATATGTTCGACAGAAATGGCTCTTGGCGAAGTATAATTACTGTCTCGAGAAAAAAAAAATTAGCCTCAAGATTAATGAAGGACAGCAAACTAGTTAAGTACAGAGTCTAAGCGCAATCTTAGTTGTATAAATCATAGCTAGGGGCCATTAGTCTTGCGGTCATGTCCAAAAAAACGCTCTGAAGGCTTTTCTTGTTTCGAAGCCCTTAAATCAAGGTCCCTGGAACAGAAGTAATCTACAAAGTATGTTTTCGGCATGTCAGGCGACAATATTTATGAAGTGCTATATTCCAAAGTGGAATTTCCATTCGCATCATTATAAATATCATGCCAAGGAATGCAACAATTTGAACATTTGGATTTGGAGTTCATGTCCAACGTGGGCACGTATATCTTGATACGTTATTTATGTGCGCGATATGATGGGTAGATAAGTCATCCATTTCATTCAGTATGGCCTGGAAAGGGGCTTTTTTTTAAATCCCGCTCCCTTTGCAAGTCACCCACCAATCTGACACTGGCAGAGACTGGTACAAAACTAGTACATCAACTAGATGTTTATATATATATATACATAAAAAAGTACATATTAGTGTTTACTAGCTCAAAACTTTAACATAAATGCCCCATAGGCCAAGTTCTTTTAAAACATCTATACAGGCAACCCCATAGGCCAAAGGTAACCGTGCCGGGTTGAATTCTTGACAACTGCCAGTGTCATATATGTGGATTGAGATATTAAACAGCCCTTTTTGTTTTCACTCTATGGATTAAGTGTGAACAGTTTGCAGCCCGGTTTCTCACCCTTAGGGCGGAAGGAACAAAGGCTAAAGAAATAGAGTCAAGCCTTTCACAACTAGAGTTCGAAAAGGCAAAATAGAAAGATTTGCATTTATATCCTTTTTACAAGGCAATAGGGCATCCCAAACCGCGCTGCAGCCACTGAAGTACTTTTGAAGTGTAGTCGCTGTTGTAATGCAGAATAAGTGGCCTGTTGCACATAGCAACCTCCAGTAGCAAGCTGATCCGGAAGCTTTTTTCGTGATGTTGATTGAGGGCTAACTATTGGTCAGGACGCCGGGGATAACTCCACCCTGCTTTTCCTCCTCATGGTGTCATGGGATATTTTACCTCCAGCTGAGAGAGCTGAGGTCAATATCTCATTCGAAAGGCAGTGGGGGCTGTCTTACTGGTTTGATACGCCCGTGAGATCAGATAAGAGGCAAAGATTTAGATTTGCGCCCTATTTCTGTCTTTTTGCGATGTTACTGAGCAGGTATTGCCAGCAAAATCGGCTTTCTACCCATAAAGGGAGTGAAGACAAATTTCAATATGCGTGAGACAATAAGATATTGTCCGAGCTCACCGGTCAAAAGGGCTCATTGGCTAGGATCATCTATGGTCTACACCAAAGGGAACCAGTGGGACTGGAAGCCATTAAACCTCACCAAGGGGTCAGCAGTTGGGGAGGGCACTGCCAGCCTGGTACCCTGGCACTGCCAGCCTGGTACCCTGGCACTGCCAACTTGGCACCTTTGTGCTGTCTTTCAGACACCCTGGCACTGCCTGAGGCACTGAGCAGTGCCAAAGGGCTGGGGCTTGAAGGGTGGGGCCTGAATTGAGTCACCATGATGAGGTGGCAGGGCCATAATGGGAAGGCCAGGAGGAGAGTTCCATAGTGGGAAAGGGGAGATTCTCTGCGTTGGAATGGTTGGGGTGACAATTGGCCAGGGCCACAGTTGAGGGAGAGGGTGTGATGCTGGATAGCAATTGGAAAGGGGGTGTAGTGGGGTATATACAGTGCACAAAATCAGCGAGCCTATGAAGTGGCACTCCTAGAGCTCAGCAGCCAGCTTTCCAGCATGAATAGGCTCTCCCCTCCCCTGTTGGCAAGAATCACATTTGGGCTCTTATTTTTTTTAAGTGCTGTATGATTGCATCTGGGTGTTCGCCCAAAGAAAAGGCACAATTTGCTTCCATTTCATGCTTATTCTGCATTAGAATTTTTTGGTAAGATCATTCCAGTGCCTTCAACAGTGCAATACCTTCTTAAAATAATGCTAGTATCAGCCTTAATTGTGGTGCTCAGTTCTAGTGTGGCACTTGAACCCACAAGGTGGTTAACATTTCAAAACCAATTTCAATTCACAAGAGATAATTTAAATATCATTCGTGAATTCCAGATGCCATCAGTCAGGCTCACCTGTACTCACTCTCTCATCAGTCGAGGTTCTGACTGGCAAGGACCGTGTATGGTCCCCACCAATGGGAATGAAGGCCATTGAAGTCCTTGAGTGGTCAATGTCATTGCCCCTTAGGCAATGCCAACCTGTCACTATCAGCCTGGCATGCCAGTCTAGCACACTGGCACTGCATGCTGGGCACTGGGCAGTGCCAAGTGGGTAGGACCTGAAGGGAACAGGGTTAAAAGATAGAATTATGATGATCTAGAAGGGCCATAATGGCAAGGTAGGGGGCAGCTCCATAAGGAGGCATGGAAGGGGGTACTCTGCACCAGGGAGGAGGTTAGGTGGGTAATCGGCCCAGAGCCATGATTGGCATGTGGTAGCAGCAATCTGCCAGGGCCATCTGCGATCGTGGGGTTGGGAGTGGCAAATGATCAGGGGATTTTCGACTTGGCAATTGAGAGAGGTGGCAATCAGGCAGGGGATGATGTCTAGAAGGTTGATTGGGGAGGGTGGTGGGTGACAGATCTCCCAACGCACTGTGCAAACACTGTATATAGTATAATAGTACTAGAGCTCAGCAGCCAGCTTCCTGGAGTGAACAGCTTTTTCCCATTCCCACTGCTGGTGAAGACAACATTTGGACTCTTTTTTTTCCTAAGTGCTGTATAATTGCATCTCGGAGTTTCTCTGATGGCAGTCAAGTGGATTGAGAGGGATCAGTTTTACAGGCTGCTCTGAATGTTATCCTGTGGACTGGGAGGGATCAGATCAGAAGCTGCTCTGATTTTGAACTTGTGGATTCATGGGAATCAGTTTCATAGGATGCTCTGATCCTGTAGATTGGGAGGGAGCAGATTAAAGGCTACTCTGATTGTGACCATGTGGATCAAAAGGCAGCAGTTTTCTTGTGGACTGAGAGCAAGCAATTTACTGGCTGTTCTGATTGTGATCATGCGGATTGAAAAACAGTAGTTTACAGGCTGCATTGATTATGATCTTGTGCAATGAGAGACAGTTGATAATATGATCTTGCGGACTGAGAGGGATGGGGCTTGAAAGGTGGGGCCTGGAGTGGAGTGGCCTTAATGGGAAGGCCAGGAGGGGGGGGCGGTTCCATAGTGGGGAAGGGAAGGGGAGGAGACACCAGTGTCAGACGTTGCAATGAGAGTGATCCAATGGTTTTGGAGGGATCGGTTTGCATACTGCTCAGGGTGTGATTCTGTGGATAGGAAGAAATGTGTTCTAAGTGTGATCCAGTGGATTGAAAGGGATCAGTTTTATTGTCTGCTCTAATTGTGATCTAGTGCATTCAGAGCAAATGGCTTACAGGCTGCTCCGATTGCAGCCTTCTTAATTGAGAGGTATCAGTTTACAGAATGCTTTGACTGTGACCCTGTGTATTGAGATGGATCAGATTAGAGTCTGTGCTGATTGTGATTTTGTACAGTGGGAGTAAACAGTTTACAAACTGCTTTAATTATGACCCTCTGGATCGAGAGGCATCACTTTGAAGGTTGCTGTGGTTGTGAGCTTGTTAATTGAGAGGGATCAGTTTTCAGGCTGCTCTGATTATGATCATTTGAATTGCGAAGGATCAGTTTATATTTGCTCTAATTGTCACCTTGCTGATTGAGAAGAAGCAATGTGCAGGTTGCTCTGATTGTGAACTAAGGATTATGATGATGTAAAGACTGTTTGAATTGTGATCTTGTGGATTGAGATAGTGCAGTTAACATACTGGTCTAAGTGTGATCTAGTAGATTGAGGGGGATTGTTACAGAGGCTGTTCTGAGTGTGATCCAGTGGATTGAGAGGGATTAGTACAGAGGCTGCTCTGAGTGTGATCCAGTGGATTGAGGCAGATTGGTGCAGAGGCTGCTATGAGTGTGATCCAGTGGATTGAAGGGAATCAGTACAGAGACTGTTCTGAATGTGATCCAGTGGATTGAGGGGAATCAGTACTGAGGCTGCTTTGAGTGTGATCCAGTGGATTGAGGGGAATCAGTACAGAAACTGCTGAGTGTGATCCAGTGGATTGAGCAGAATCAGTACAGAGGCTGCTCTGAGTGCGATCCAGTGGATTGAGGGGAATCAGTACAGAGACTGCTCTGAGTGTGATCCAATGGGTTTAAGGAGATCAGTACAGATGCTGCAACCAAAAGAGAAAATGCTGGAAAATCTCAGCAGGTCTGGCAGCATCTGTAAAGAGAGGAAAGAGCTGACGTTTCGAGTGTGCTTCGTATAAAGGCTGCTCTGAATGTGATCCTGTAGATTGAGAGGGATCAGTTTACTGGCTGCTCTGATTAGTTGAACCGCTGCCGGTCGGTGTCTAATCGTCACAAACGCTCCATTGTGATGTTGTTTGGTTGCCCGGGTGCCGGCCCGGTCCTGTCTGAGTGTGATTGGCTGCCGTTGAGGGTGTGTTCCTTGCTCTGGAGTGGGGTTGGAGCTGGGACAGCGTTCAGTGGCAATGAAACTGGAGCTGAGTGTTACCCAGCTAAACTGAGAGAGAGAGATTCCCTTCGCCTTTAAATACACTCCAAGCTGTTCATTAAAAAAAACTGTCGGCACAGGTTCCCTGCTGTTCCAGTTTGGGACGACCCTTTTTGCGGATATACCTAGACTGTATGTAACGGGTTGCAAATCATATTTGGAAAAGACGTATTACTGCAGACATGTTAGATTCAAAGGTACGCCTTTCAATATCGGTCTGACTTGATGATGACCAGAGTGGCATATGGGAAAATATAACGATATACGTAGAAACCCAAAAGAAAAAATGCTGTAAAATCTCAACAGGTCTGGCAGCATCTGTAAGGAGAGAAAAGAGCTGACGTTCCGAGTCCAGATGATCCTTTGTCAAAGAAATCTCTTAGAAATCCAAAGCAGTTTGGGAAATATTCCACAAGAAATCATTTAACTATTTAACCTACCGCTGCTTCAAGTAAAAGATCTACACGATCTGTTAATCTTTTCGACAGCATTTTGACAATATACTGAAAGCTGACAAAAGTTAATTCAGTCAATATTGGTTGGAAATCGCTATCTTCTGCATTAACCTTCACTCATTGTCTTTACTTTGAGAATGAACTCTTTACCTTATTTTCCTGGCAGTTTTATTTATTCAACATTGAATTTATATGAGGGGTACATATGTGGATAGGCGACGTTTCAGCAACAACTTGTCACAAAATGCACAAATACGATGATATGATAAAATATTTATCTCCCCAAATCTGCTGAAACGTGAACTGGTTGCTACACCTGTTGGCCGATTTAAAACGTAAAGGATGTAAAATGCAAATGTCAGTGGCTTATTCACAAGAGGATCATGCACAGACACTGCAGATTGCATCGACATGAGCCACAAGGTTCAATAACATCTGCTGGACACATGTTGACCACTGCCAGACAAAAAGGGAAATGGCTTGGTGATATAACGGTCAGCTACTGTTTATCAAAAGCACATTGTTCATCTGGTCCAGTACTAATACGTGCTTGCATGTGCCTAGAATCGAAAGTATTTGTGTCAGATACGATATTAGAAACATTTACTGAGCTCCCACATACACAGAAGTGGCAGTAACTGCTCGATGCAAGCTGGTTCTCAACAGTGTTAGTCACTGCTAACATTAAAAAATATACATTATTTTATATGTTCAAGAGGGCATGTGCCCAGACTGAAATGTATACAAATGTTTCCTTCATCCCAGCCACATGGCCAGCTTTGCAGATCTCTGAAGAATTCTTTCTGTCTGTTCTCTGAATGGAGCAGCTGTTGATGGATGAATGATGTAACTCCTGCCAGGAATTACTAGTGCCTTTCGCGTCTCTATGGTTTCAGCCTGGCGGCATTTACTACAAAGTACAGAACAAATGGGGTGGGACAGGATGCTCCCTTTTAGCATAGGCTTCAATGCACAAGAGCATGTCGCATTTTTCCTTATGCATGTCGTTTCCTTAAATCTGGACCAGTTTAGAATATTGCACTTACCATGTACGAGCTACACACATACATGGCATCTCCCTTTTCCAGAGTAACATATATATATATATATATTGTATATATATATGATCGTCACTTTCTCCATGCAGTGGAGAAGCTGGCCGAAGTATGCTACCTATAAGTGATCAGTTAAATAAATGAGCAAATTTTGGGAGAGCACATACACACAGTGCCGGCATTCTGCATTCATGCGGTGGAAGTTCGCACACACTCACGGCTAACAGTCAAGTTCTGCTACATTGCTGCGGTACCGCGTTACATCAACTGCAGAGATTCCGCTTTGGTTTCCCCCGTCTCCCCGGCGCTGAGGGATGTATGTGTGGTATACGTGTGTTGCAATATCTATGTGCTTCTGTGTGAACTACCGGCGCATTCAGCAGCCCGACACCAGTGAGTTTAAACAGCCAGAAAGCAGGGCACCGAGAGGATTTTGTTTTATATAATGGAGGGGTGGGATCAGTGAGAGAATGAAAAATGCACGGCCTGGGAAGCAAATTCAATTAGTCACCGTCAACACCAAGGACACTTGACAAGGAAAAGGAGGGAAGAAATAGCAGACTTCCAGGGAAAAGATTGGGAGTGGGGGGGGGGGGGGCAGGAGGGCGAATTGAAGAATCCATAGGAGCTGGCAGAGGTTCAGAGGGCCGGACGGCCACCTCCAGCGCTGTGGGTGAGAAAGCTGGATAAGGAGCCGCTTTAAGCAGCAAAGGTTCCCGTTCCAAAAGCCGTCAAACTCGCAATAAGAAGGACAAAAGGGAGATGGAAGGGGGTGGGGGGGGTGGGAAGGAGGGGAATTTACAGCAAGCAGTAACCTTCTTCCTGCTACAGGAAGCGAACTGGAACAATACTTAAACATGGGAACACGTGCCCCTGTTGTAAGGTTACAAACGTGTGCGGAAAGTTGACGGGATCTCTGAGCTCTCCCCCCCCCCCCCGCCCCCCCACCTTTGCCCATGGTCCCAGGCTGGAATCGGCGGAGTCTTGGCCATGTGCCTCCCAGCCCCTGATTTGTCAAACTTGGGCATGGTTTCTGGGCGCCTGATTGGCCCGAGCCAATGACAACACCTGCTTCTTGCCTTCATTCAAGTGACAGAAACGCCAGGGGCTACGGTTCTGGTATATTTAGTCAAGCCCCCTCTCTGCATTTCTGTTCAGATACCGTGAAGCAAGCGAAGGCGCTGCTCAGTGTGTGCTCCCAGCCCAAGCAAGCGCTCCTCCTTGCCCCAGCCTGTGGCTCCCTCTCCTCCTCCTCCTCCCCCTTTGCAGACAAAGCGCAGCTATGGACACGCTCGTGTTAGCGGCTCTGCTGAGCGCCCTCCTCACTCTCACACCGCCCGACCTGGTCCTCGGGACGGACGAGGCGGACTTGCCGGAAAACCACCACGAACGCGACAAACTGGCCAACCAGCAAAAAGCTCGCCTCTCCTTGCAGAACACAGGTATGTGTTGAGTCGGAGGGAGGCTGCAAACTGTTCTCTCTTGTCGAGTTGGGGAGGCAGATTTGCTTCTTGCCCTCCCCGCGTGGCTTTGTACATGCAACTGGGGTGTCTACATCCAAACAGAATGGGGGGGGGTAAAAAATGACAAGTCGGTGGCCAAAGTGTTGAATGAGATGCACAGATATTGTGCATTAAACCTGGAGCATTCACTTTCTTATTGGTGTTCGTGCGATTAGCTGAAGGGTGGGGGGAAACTGAAACTGGAATGAAATTGACTTGGGAAGCAATCGGATCAAATGAGAGGTGGTTTAAGAAAATGTGATGGGAATGCAAAGATTTCGATGGCCGGCTTCGGTACTGTTTTTATTTTAAAAAGTAGCAATAAAAGTAATCCGGGATCAATTATTTATTCCTCCCATTTCTAATGCATTAAGGTCCGGCTGTGCAGCGCAGCGCGATCAGTTGCAAGGGATCATTGTCCCATGCTCGGATCGCATTGTAGCACATTGGGGAAGACTCCGTGTCGACAGCCACGCACACCTCGTTAGCATATTAACCCCTTGAGAACCTGTAGGGTGGTGACTTGCAAATGTCTGCAACTGCGGGGGGTGGGGTGGGGAGAGAGGAAGAGAATAGCCCCCGTGAGCTCCCGAAAAAAAGACACAAAAAAAAAGCAGCAAGCATCCGGCTGCAGCTGTGGATTTTTATAGGATAAAGTGGAAGGGAAACTTAACACAGGATGAAGGGGGGCGGGGTGGAGGTGGGAAGTGATGGGGTGGGGGGTGCGGTGGTGGTTAGCTGCTGTGCTCAAGAGAGTGCCGGAGGCAGAGAGAAAGCGACGTTTATTAACCAGTAATACTTTCTCCCAAAGTGGCAACTCGTAAGATATGGGGGGGGAGAGGAGGGGCGAGGGCAAAGAGTGAAGATAAGTAGTACTCGTGGCTTGAAGATGTGGAGCCAGGCAGGTCTATACACACAAAGGATTTTGTTTAAAAAAAGGGGGGTCGATACGTTGATGAACTAGGGCGTTCCCAAAACTTTCCACCCGCTAACAAGGACGGTTCAAATATCTAGAACCCGCACACGCGGCCGTTTTGGATTGAGATCAAAGGTCATTATGATACCCTGGCATTTGCAACTGAACTGGGGATGCGGGTGCGGGGTGGGGAGACTATTATTTGACAGAGGTAAATGAAAATGTTGAACTTGCATTTGCGTAGCTCCTATCCTGACCCTCCCTGGATGTAAGGTCCGTTAATAGTGTGTGAGTGCAGTCCCACTTGAGGTGCCAGATTTTCAATTGTTGCTCCTCTTTCATATGTGCTTCCAGCTGAAATACAGCACTGCCTGGTCAACACTGGCGATGTTGGATGTGGAGTTTTTGAGTGCTTTGAAAATAATTCCTGCGAAATCCATGGACCTCACGACATCTGTCTGGCCTTCCTGCACAACGCTGGGAAATTTGATGCCCAGGTAATAAATCAAAGAAAGAGAACAATAAAGGATAACCTGTAATCCCCCTCCCCCCTTAAGTATAAATTAATTCAGCTGTATTCTCACTACAGTATTCCAAGTTATAATTCCTATCAACAGTCTTGATAATATGGAAGTTACACTGAAGTGTATGGTTCCTAAATTAATTTTTTTTTAAAAATTAAGGCAACTGCTTTTCACAACTATATTACCATTTATATTCTGTCCAGGGCAAGTCCTTTATTAAAGATACTCTGAAGTGTATGGCTCATGGATTGAGGATAAAATTCAGCTGCATCAGTCGGAAGTGCTCCACAATCCAGGAGATGGTGTCTCAACTACAGCAAGAGTGCTACCTCAAACATGATCTCTGCTCCATCGCAAAGGAGAATATTAATGTGGTTGTGGAGATGATTCACATTCGGCATCTGCTTTCCAAAGGGTAAGTAGTAAAGTGGGTTGATTACAATTTTGCATACTCTGCAACATATGCTGGGTTGCATCATATTGTACAGCCTTGTGTAAATATTTCTGGGCAAAATAGTACTATTCTGTGTATTCTGCTCAAGGACTGCACAGATAAGACAAACACACAATATTGGTGTGCTTTGAAAGGTCATGGGAAACACATTCAACTCAAATCAGTGTATGATTGACACTTTTAACAAGATGTCCATTAATGCAGATTAATTTGTATACTTAGAATTTCAAGAATAAGTCTAATTAAAAAGGAAAATTATTTACCAGGTACACTTGTGGGATAAAATTAACCAATGGTGAGTTAACATTAGACATCAATCGTGGGGAAGATGGTGGCATAGTGGTAAAAGCACTGAACCAGAGGCCCGGACTAATGCTCAGGGTGGGGGGAGGTTGTGGAGGGCATAGATACAAATCCCACCATAGCAATTAATAAATATGGAATATAAAACTAGTCTCCATAATGGTGACCATGAATTTATCAATGATTGCTGACTAATGCCCTTAAGGGAAGGAAATCTGCATCCTTGCCTAGTCTCTCCTATATGTGACTCCAGATCCACAGCGATGCAGTGTTCTTTGAAATGGCCTAACAAACTACTCAATTCAAAACGAATTAGGGATGGGCAACAAACGCTGGCCTCATCAATGATGCCCACATTCTGTGTAAAAATACAAAATTAGTACAAGGATATTTACATTTTGAAAGTTATTATTAATACCTAAGTAATTTTAAAAGTTTATTTAAAAATGGATTTCTACCATAAATTGTTGTCACTGAAAATTGTGTTCTCATTTTCTCCACTGAAGTAAATAGAGTGAAATGAAAAGCTAAAGAGAGTCCTGCAATTAATTTCTCTTGTTCTTATTTCATGTTTAAGTGCTCTTAAGAAATAAAATTTGAAGTGACTTAAACTTAGGAGGATATAATCTTATATCCCCAGAATATTTGGAGTTATTCTGATATCATATTATTTATATTTTAACCAACTGTTGCAGATTAAAACATCTGCAGTACTTGGCTGGATATGTTGTTTAATGTAATCCCTAAGTAAGAACTCCAGACCTTTAGTCTATCTGTCAGTAGGCAATTGAATAAAAGTAAGGGATTATTTTGCAATTGCCATATGTGAAGTTAGATATGTAGGATTATGAAGCAGTCTGTGAAGTAAAATAATCTGTGAGATGTTGTACTTTATTTGGAAGTAAGTTTGTGAAATTTAGTTAACATTTTCTAAATTGAGCTTCCCATGTAATCAGCTTGGGAAATACCAAAACATACATAACAGAAAATCCCAGGTATGATCCTCACTTAATGTCAAATCACCTGGTCATCATTTTGGATCCAATAATTAGTGCTTCAAACTCAAGAGAGATGTAAACCTGTCTTAACTCGTGATCATAAGTGGAATGTGTGTGTTTGTATGGGCATTTGTTAAGGATAGGATGGAACTTGGTTGTTAGCTTTAAATTGAGAAGTCATGGTGAAAAGCCAAGGCTCAAAGTATAAGAAATAACTAGTGCTTTTGTCACTTTGCATTTTACAAAGTACAAAACAAGAATCAGGTAAAGCAATAAGTAGTATTTAGGTAATGACCAAATTTGTCAAGGGGGCATAGCTTTGAGGTCAGAGGAGGAAAGTTTAAGGGAGATGGCAGGGGAAGTTTTTCATGCAGAGATTGGTGAGTTCTTGGAACATGCTGCCAGAGAAGGTGGTGGAATGTTACATTAGCAACATTTAAGAGGCATCAGGATGGGCACATGAATAGGGAGGGAATAAAGGGAAATGTACCAAGTAAGAGCAGAAGGTTTTTTTTTCAACTGGTGACCATATCTTAAGTTGGTATGGTTCAGCATTGGGTGTGCTGTGAGATGACACTGTGGATAAAAATTGAAAAATCAGTTTTACCTTTGGGCAACAGTGTAAAACGGGTGATATTAAATTGGCTTTCCAATTTGCAGCCCACCCAATTTCCCCTTTGCTAATATCAATGGAAATCAAACAAAAGTGAGACATAATATACAATGAGCGATTAACCTGTTTTACACTATCATCCAAAGTTGAAAGTAAAAACTGAAGAGAAAATGGTTGAGAAGAATAGTTTCAAGTTTAGACCTTGAAAAGAATGAGTTTGTTTGGGACACTGTGCAGCAAATCTGGGTTTCAAGTCAGAAAGTTGGAGGGAGGTCGAGTGGAGGTTACAGTTCGGAAGGAGGAAAACTATATAAGTAAACTGATATCTTCAGCTTAGAAAGAATAGAAAGGGCAGTGACTGAATAGAAAGAGGAAGAAAATAAAAATTATAGGGAAGGTTTGGAGGTCAAAATGAGAAAGATATTATTTATCAAACAAGAAATTATTTAATGAATCCTATTCAGTAGTAAGAGAGGCATTTAAAAAAGACCTTTGATTTAGCAGTTTTTATATATATATGTATATATAGAATTGGATATATATTTATACAGACCTCCAGAGTAAAAAAGTAGCGCTTAATGTGAAAGAATTTGGAGGCAATTTTAGTAACAAAGGAAATGCAAGATTTCTAAATTGAGGTTAAAAGAGAGAGACAAAAAGTGTTGACGTGAAGGCAAAACAAGGATAGAATTATGAATGGAAAGAATAATAATTGCCGGAAAAGCAAAATACAGCAAAAGTCGGAAGTCTTATTAAGAACAGAAAATGTTAAAAATACTCAACAGGCCTGACAGCATCTGTGACAAGCAAGTCCATTGTTCCTCTCTCCACACGTGTCTACAGGGAACTTTCAGCATTTTCTGTTCTTATTGCTAATAATCATTCATTATATTTCTAAAGAAACATTTCGTGGATATTAAATTGGCTATGAGTGGATCAAAAATTCTAGTCCAAAGAAACAAATTAAAAATATGTGATTTAAATTGCTTCACTGGAGACATGGAGGAGGTGAAAATACTGTGATTTATCACTGGACTGCTAGAGAACTAAAGATTGTGTACACTGAAGATGTGATCTGGAAGTAGTTGAAGTAGAGTGGCAACATTAATGTAAGAATGGATAGGATTGGATTCTTGGAGGAATAATTGAATCATTTGAGAAAATATTATGAGACTCTTTGCACGCAAATCCCCACCAACACTAACTATGTATCTTGACTAAGTTACTATGATGGATCTCCATAGGACAAAACTTAGTGTAGTGATATTAATAAACAAATACTTTTCAACAGAGATGTTAGCCTCATATATTTCTTTAATTCATTCATGGCACATGGATTTCCCTGGCAAGGCCAGCATTTATGTACCAAACCTAATTGCCCTTGAGAGGGGCGTTGAATAATCTTCTTTAACATAACTGGTGGTTTCTGAGATCATTTCAAGAAGGCAACTGACAAAATTACTGGAGGCTTGAGTCATATATAAATTGGGACATTCCTCAAGAACATTAGTGAATAAGGTGCATTTTTCAACAATCCAATAGTTTTATGCTAGTGTTCTTTATTAATTTGATTACATTTAACATCCCAGCTCCTATCTTCAGACCACCAGAACAGATCTCTAGATTAATTGTCCAGTAACATAGCCACTGTTCTACTGTATCCTCTCAAATGTTGTTTGTACCTTCTACTTAAATACATTACACTGCATTAATGATTGTTTTGAAAATGTCTTTGTACTGCTTTTAAAATTCAACAGAAATACATTTCTCAATTTACATTAGATGCATATTCTTACAGCTGGAGAGATATAGTGAATGGGTGGAAATTGAAGATTTACCAATTCAGAAACATAATGTTGAATTTTGTTTAATCAGATATTTTAAACTCTACAATTAAATTAAAACTCAATCTCCTAAAATTCTCCATTTCATATTATAAATAATATTTATATTTGAATATTGAATATATAGTTATAGATAATTGTATTTATTTTATTTTTTAAAAAAAGGTCATACTTGGAATTTATAAAGGCACTATTCCATTGTCATGAAGATGTTATGGAAGCTGTAAAGAAAAGTGTGCGATCCCGATTTGGACAGAACCTTGCGTTTTTAAGACAGCTTTTGCAAGAGGATTCCTGTTCTTCTCGCAAGCAGGTTGATCAAGTCACCCCAACCACAGCCGCTCCTGACAAAAAACAAGGGGACAACCGTAAGGGCCACAAGGGTAGCACAGATATAAATTATCTTGAGATTGACAGGGAAAATGCTAGGAACCCTAAAGGAGAAAAAGAGAGAAGCGGAAAAGTTCACCCGAATGCTCATGCACGTGCCCGAGGTACTGGTCAGGCATCACGGCGAATAACCGAGGAACGTTCTCATACCGGCGATGCCATTGAGTTATCCGATATCAGAAGGTGAAAGACCATTAGTCTTAAGAACTTTCCATGCACCCATTTCCTTATTATGGACATTCCAACACACATACCCTAAAATGGGATCTGTGTTACATGCAAAATATTCTGGGAATTGTAGTTCACCTCAGCAGTCAGCTTTCATATTTCACTTAAAAAAAACCTACAACTCCTAGAATGCAGTCCAACATATATCCCATAATCACTGTACTTGAAATTTAACATTATATCAATTATCTCACTCAACGAGCCACCTCAGCATGCATGAAAGTTTCCCTTTTAATTTAAAAGCAAAATCAGAACATCTTTATTTCAGGACAAAATCTTTATTATTAGATATATCTTGGGTAATTTTGTACAGGGCAAAGCTTTTGTGAAGGTCTACATGTTCGTCTACTGATTACCTTTATTCTATGTTGTAAATATTTAACATTACTATTTATTGTAGTTTCTGTATCAACAATATACCTGTTGGATAAGGTAAATTAAACTATTTCATTTTCTGTGTTGTACATATTCATATCACTCGTGAGTTTTCTTATGCAACATACTGTAATTTTATATCATTCTATAATTTTATTGGTAGTTGTTAATTCTTTATTTATTAAACACCTTATTCAAGTCTAACAAAAATTGCTTTTTTATTGATAGTTTTAATTAGAATATCATTAAATCATGTTGTTATTTGCTAACATATTGTTTTCTGCTAATTATTTAATGAAGTTATTCATTCTGTCTTAAGACACATGATCCTGGCAAAATCATACTAATGAACAGAAAATTAGAAAAAAAATAAAATATATATTGTGTAGCATTCAATGAATTATTTCTTCTTGCCACCAAGCCTTCGTTATATGTACAATGCAAACATTGATTTTTCCCAACATACATTGCAAATTCATCTGATTAAAATATCCCCTCTAATCACAAATCTTTTAGAGATCTTGTTTTTCTTTATTTTTAGTGCCTTAAGAGGCACTTTTTTACTTTCTACAATCCAACATTTAATGTTAGTTTCGTACTGTCCTACCACAAATGACTGAAAAAAGATAATCACCTTTCACTGCGGCGGCATGGTGGCACAGTGGTTAGCACTGTTTCATGACAGGGCCAGAAATCCAGGTTGAATTCCAGCCTCAGGTGACTGTATGGAGTTTGCATGTTCTCCCCATGTCTGTGTGGGTTTCTTCCTGTCATCCAAAGAGGTGTGGGTTAGGTTGATTTGCCATGCAAAATTGCCCCTTAGTTGGGATTGTTCTCGGTATAGACTTGATGTGCAACAGCTGGCCCACAATGTACGCATGCCTGTCAACATGAAAAATATATAAACCATCCAATAGGACAATCTTAAAATATATGTCTTTACTTTCAATAGTGGTACCCATACTAAAACCTCGTCACAGTTGGATTTAACAGTAAAAATGTTATTTTACATTCAAATGAGCAAGATAATAGATTTTGATGATCTGATCAGGTATTCATAACTAATTATCCAATGCAATGTTTAGATATGAAACTTGCTACACAATGTAGCTTAGTAGAAAAATGAAATACATGTTATCAGTTGCTAATAATTGATATGATGGCACAGTGGTTAGCACTGCTGCCTCACAGTGCCAGGGACCTGGATTCAATTCCCAGCTTGGGTCACTGTCTGTGTGGAATTTGCACATTATACCTGTATCTGTGAGGGTTTTCTTCGGAATCTCCAGTTTCCTCCCACAGTCCAAAGATGTGAGAGTTAGGTGGATTAGCCATGCTATATTTGTCCTTTAGTGTAAGGGTGACTAGCTAGGGTAAATGTATGGAGTTTTGGAGATAGGGTGTGAGTGGGATTGTAGTTCATGCAAACCTGATGGGCCACATGGACTCCTGTACTGTTGGACTTTATGATTCTTTGATACTATCCAGCCTCTCAGAAAATAACTAAGCCTGTTTCTAGCCTTGTGCAGAATTAAGCACATCTTACGAGAAAATTCCACAAGATAATTTAGTTTGCATTGCTTAGTTATTTTACAAGATACCCAAAATGCATTTTTTATGTTTCATTTCTGAAGTTACCTATCTGACATGCCATTCAAAATGTAGATCAAGCTGGAATGTTCATTTCAAAACCTGCTACCTATAGAAAGGATATTACTAAACTAGAAAGAGTACAGAAAGAATTTACTAGGATACTACTGGGAGTTGATGGTTTGGGTTACAAAAAGAGGCTGGATAGGCTGAGACTTTCTTCTCTAAAGCATTGGACGCTTAGGAGTGATCTTATATATAAAATAATAAAAGGCATAAATAAGATATACAGTCAACACTTTTTCCCAAAGTTAGAGGAGTCTAAAACTAGAGGGCATAGGTGAGGGGAGAGTTACAAAGGAGTCTACAGAGGCAATTTTTTCACATAGAGTGGTAAGTGTCTGGAACAAGCTGCAAGAGGTAGTAGAAGTGGGTACAATTTTGTCTTTTGAAAACTGAGACGGTTACATGAGTAAAATGGGTGTAGAGAGTTGGCCAACTGCAGGCAATTGGAAGTAATTTAGTGGTTAAAAACTCAATGGCATAGACAAGTTGGACCGAAGGACCTGTTTCCAAGCTATAAACCTGACTCCAAATAAATTAGGGACTAATTAGTTAGCACAAGGTTAATTATCCTTAGAAAATTGTTAGAAATGCCTGCATTCTAGACAAGTAAAATATGAAACCCAAAGTCCTTAAAACAGGAACAACTTAATTCCCTCTCAGTTGGATAGAGTGCAGTCCGCTACCTCACACTTCTGTTTCACTACCTTTAATATTCACCTGATGATGAATCATACAACATAATCGTTATTGTAGCCACAATCTAGCCACTGTTTCCAATCATCGTATTAGCCGTACCATTTGATGGTGTGAGGATTACTTTATCATATCTTGTTCTGAGGCTGTCATGCATGGCCATGTTTCATTTCATTTGGAATATTCTCTGTATACTTTGTATTCTTCCTGTTAAGGTTACTGCTGTTTAGAGAAAAATGTATAGTCATCCTGTCTTTGTGAACAATACATTATAAAGAGAAAATAATAAATGCAGCATTGCGGTTGAAAGTTTTCCTGCATCTCAACTAAAACACAGGTATTTAAAAATGTTATCCTGTTCTGGTGACTATAACTTAGAGCATTCCATGAAATCTAGTACTGCACTGCCAGAGTTAAATTAAATATTCCCAAAACTCAACACTTTTAAAGTTCTTCAATTGTCTTAGATTCCAAAAAGGATTTTGCACTTGCATACACTATGACTATTTTTTCTTTTTGCAAGAAACAAAATTATCCTTATTTACAGGTTATTTAACTGAATAGCATACTTTTAGGGTATTGCATTTGCAAAAGAGTTAACTTTTGACCTTTAGACCACTAAAAGATCAAAGGAAGCATCTTCATCTCAAAAACATTAATGCTGAAAAATGTTTATATCTTAATGATACCAAAAATCAGATATCAGAAGTAAATGTTATATTGCAACTACCTGAAACTAATGAATAAAGACAATTATGTACATAAAATAATGACTTTAAAATACTTTTACTGCTTACCTTTTTTCCTCATTTGAGTGTCCTTATTTTTTTAACAACAATATTGTAAAAATTGATTTAAAATATAAACAAAGGACATTAAAGTAAATTTTGAGATTTTACAACTCTTTAACAAAGGTTATTTTTGTATCAAGACCTCACTCTTTGGTCTATTGCTCCAATCAAAGAGAAAAATGGCCAACCTCCACTGAAAATTCAGAAAGAGCAGGGAGTTCTCATGATGTCTTATCCATTATTTATCCTTCAATCAATATGACTAAAGTAGTGCCCACCCATTGAGCTCTTTGTTTCTTGAAGAACCTCTCTGGGTACAAATTGGCTGGTCTAGTTCCCTACTTTACAACAGTGACATTTCAAAAATACTTCACTGGCCCTGAAAAACAGGACATCTAAGGGTTAATGGAAAACAGTAATTTCAAAGAAAGAACATGCAGTGACAGAAACAGAAAAGTATTTCTGTGAGGTTAATAGATTGTCTTTTATCTCGAAATGTGATTTCCTACATGAGCATAATTGGGAATTTAATGTTTTTACCTGAGATTTATAAATAATTAAGCCAACTTTTTTTTTGCTAAATGCCAATCATTCAAATTGTTCAGATTGCTTATTTTAATGGTTAAAATTGGTTTTGGTGAAAAAAAATCATCTTGGAAAGCTAGCAGGTTTAAAGAATATACGTTTTTGTTATTTTGCCATTTATTGATCAGTGCAGATCATTGCATTATTTTTATAACTATAAAGGACAGTTGAGGAAAACAAACTCATGTTTGGTAAAGACAAACAAAATAGATCAAACCTCTGAAAATAGCGGTCAACCCATTCCAAGTATTTAAATTCGGTTAATGTCAAACTACTGCAAGGTCACTGAGACTCAGAAAGGAGGGAAAGATTATTTAAGCTAACTGATGTTGTTCCAGGCCTGTAGTATCCAGTGGGATTGCATCACATTTATACACATTTATTTGTCATTTCTAGCATTTTTATAAAAGAAGATACCATTCAAACAACTATGACACACTATTAAACTGTCATCAGCTTTACAATACTTAGTAGCTTTACCAGCTACCTCAGTAGCTGGAATATCTTAATTCGATTCAAGTTTATCCTTTTCTCCTGTTAAATTTAAATAGTAAAAGCAACAGGCAATGTTTCTCTTTTAGAGTTCAGTTAATCATGGTGAAATATGATCATGCACTGTGCTCAATTTTACTCAAATATTAAATTATGGATCAGAGACAATTTATTTTGCATTCAACCATCAACATTAGTTCAAAGACAGCATTCACACCCTTGAGGTGGCTGTGAATGAATCCCAGTACATTTCGCAAACCAGCCTTCCATCCATCAATTCCGTCTACACCTTCCGCTGCCTTGAGAAAGCAGCCAGCACAATCAAGGACCCTATGCAACCCAGACATTCTCTCTTCCATTCTCTTTTGTTGGGAAAAAGATACAAACATCTGAACACGTGTACCAAGAACAACTTCTTCCCTGCAGCCATCAGACTTTTAAGCTGATCTTTCTCTTCATCTATAGGTAACTGCAACACTATATTCTGCACCCTATCTTTTCCTTCTATTCCGTGTATTCTATGAATGTATGTTTTGTTTATCTAGGTCACAAGAAACAATATTTTTCACTATATCCCAATACATGTGACAATAATAAACCAATTTAATTCAATTCAATTGAATAAAGCCTCACTTCAAGATTTGGGTACAGATTGTATGCAAATAATGAGAGGCTGCTATATGTTAAAGCTGGCAACATTAGATTTTATGCCAGACCAAGATCCTCACTGGCCTCTTAGGAGGACATAATAGATCCCATTCCTCTACTTAAAAAAAAGAGCAGGGGAGTTAATGACCTGGTCAATATTTATCTCTCGAGCACATAGTTTTAGTTCCATTCACTGAAAGGTAATTTGATCTTGGCTGTATAAACTTCACAGGGCTATTGAACTAAATTAATCTCAGCATAATTCATTGCACCATGTGTATAAATATTCACCAAAGCAGAAAATTCCCCATTACAATAATGAACAAAAGAACTGCCTGTAAAATAATGGACCTTAAGGAGCGCATTACAGGTCTGTAACCTATTATGGCAATGTGGCTGCCAAATAAAATTCTGATTGGAACATAATGGTACAAGAATTGTTTCTGTAGGTGAAGAGACAAATTTTGTGTTTTATGTGCAAAGAATGCAAGACAAGGCAAGGATACTACCTGTAACTCAATTATTAAAGCCAGGAAACTCAGATTTTAAGCCCAATTCCCATGAGATTATGCTGAACTATCTGGTCAGGTATATTACTAATTTTGATATTCCACTCCCCTCCCCACACTGCAAATGTTAGATCTAATTCTCTCCGTGAAATCTTTCTCTACATGAAAGATTTATACCCTGCAGGCTTCTCCTCTAATCTGCGGTGCAAATTTCTATGCCATTTACAAATCCTTTTTCACATTCTCTAATTTTACAAATTTATGAAAACTTGTGTCTATACAGCACATTCCATATCCTCAGGATTTCAAGTTGTTTTACTGTCAAGGAAGCACTTTTGAAATGTAGGACAGGATATTTCTATCCACTGGAATCATGCTGGGTGTGGGCATTTGACAGGAGGCAAAAAAATGTGTCCCAACAGTGGGATAAACTGGAATTTTGGTTTCTCGATTTTCAAGCAAGTTAAAGATGGATCGAGCTTCTCAACAAAGAATGTTGGAAACTCCATTTGCAGGCATTAACATCTCATACATGCTAATTAAAAGGCACCTCACTGGAATTAAGTTTGCCCTCCAGATCAAGTTCCCAATCAGCGAGAATTTTGAAAGTTCAGTTTTACAACTGTCTAGAAATGGAATGCACTTAGTGAGCTTCACCTATTCCAAGATTCATAGATATTGCTTCTGCTTTCCTAGGGACTTTGCATAACTTCACTCAACTAATATTGGAGAGAGGCAAATGTGAACAAAGACCAAAGAACAAAACAGCATGGGAAATAGGCCCTTCGGCCCAACGAGTCCGCACCACCATCTCGATGTTCCCACTTCTAGCCATGATCTCTGTCTATGTTTATAGAGCTATGCATTGGAATCAAATTTGTGAGACAATTTAGGGAGAATTTGTTCTGCCAATAGCCTAAGAGCACATCTTTGGGATGTGGTAGGAAACCAGAGCACCCAGAAAAAACCCACGCAAGCACGGGGAGAATGCGCAAACGTCCACAGACACAGGCCCAAATCCATGTATCTGCACAGCACAGCAATAGTCACTAAACTGTCATGTTGCCCATCAAATGGTCCTGTAGGATTCCTGTACCTGTAGGATAAAACAGAAATACATCAATATCATTGACAATTTACACACTCCCAGGGAACTCCCAAGACTCATGATCCCTATTTTAAATCAGTTCTCTATATCCCTCCATTCCCATTCTGTTCATGCGCCCATCTAAGTGTCTCTTAAATAACTCCAGAATGCCTGCCTCCACCACTTTACTTGGCAGTGCGTTCCATACCCCCACCACCCTCTGTGTGAAAAAAACTCCCTCTAGTATCCAAATTATACCTTACCCCCCTCACTCAAAGCCCGTGAGCCCTCGTGCTATTTGAGTCCATCCTAGGAAAAAGTTTAACCCTGTTTACTCTATCTATACCCCTTATAATTTTGTACACCTCTATTAGATCTCCTCTAAGTCTATGTCTTTCTAAGGAAAACAGCCCCAATTTGACTAACCTCTCCTCGTAACTCAGACCTTCCATACCAGGCAGCATCCTGGTAAACCTCCTCTGCACTCTCTCCAGAGTCTCCACGTCCTTCTGATGGGAAGTGGGAAAGGGTAGGTTTGAAGGGTGGAGTGAAGGCTGGAAAAGAGAGGTAGGCTTATGGGGAGAAAAGGTGAGGGACGTGTCTGGGAAAGGGTAATGTCTTAGCGGGTGAGGGATCCTGGGTTAATGAGAAATGATAGGACAGCAGAGTGGGGAATAGGATGCCGTTGGATGGCAGGTTCAGGGTAAAAGTCTAGTAGGTGAAGGTCTTATTGGGTAGGTCACTGAGGGAGACAAAACAAATAGTTTGTATGAGGGGAGGAAAAACATATGGAGGTGGATGGTGTGGGGAGCAGGGTAATAGGAGTGGTTTCAAGGGTGACAGAGGGGAGAGGAGTGGTGATATTGTGTTTGTCTATGGTGACGGTGGGAGGAAATTGGAGGGTTGCAGGGGAAAAGTAGAAAGTAGTGTATTGAGTTTGAAAGGTGACGCACACCATTTTTCCAAACTAACGTTAACGACGCAGTTGGTCAGCATGTGAGACATGTGGAAGTGGGAGGGGGGTCTTTTCAGAAGGGTAGAGTTCAAGGTCAACATAACAAACGACTAAAGGGACACCTTAATAATTATGAGGCAATTGGGTTTCAAAGGTGTTCAGTTGTGCTTTCCTCACTATGGTGAAACTCACACGTTAGCAGGTTTGTTCCCAACTCAGGGGTCTTATACCATTGAGATCTCAGCAAAGTGTGGAGCTGCCATACATACTAAGCCATTTGCCATTGCAGTCAGAAAGAGGAAGAGACTTGAAATGCCACCAAGGAGCAGGACTGGCGGATGGCAGCCAACTTGCGACTTCAAACCTCTGTCCTCCCAGTTGAATGGACATGGCTGACAAGAGACCATGTGGTTAGTCTTTTTATACTGCCAAGGCAATGGTCTCTCTATAAGGTTTGTAGAGTAGAGGGGAGAAGTAGAAAAGTGTCTGCTGAGGCTTCTTGCAAATGATTCTTATCAACCTGGTCGAAGAGGAATGCCTCCAAATGCATTCAGGTATGAATGGGACGGACAACCAAATCTGGTTCCACAGGATGCCATTTACTTGGAAGGGTTGGGGTGGGGATGGAGGCCAAGTGAAGGGCTTGGCACTTGTCTGCTGGCTTTGAAATGGCAGGAAGCCTGTAACTTAAATTTGTTCACACAGCTGTTGATGATACCATCTACAGGAAACCCTACCTTGTTAATGAGGAAGAGGAAGGCCTACTGCTGTTTGGTATAGGGCCAAGAGGAGCAAAAGGCAGCATGCCCTCGAGGTGAGCAAGAGGCTGGTGAACATGGGACACAGAAATAGCAAGTATTGGCCCGACCATGGGTTTATCACTGATGATGTTTTTATTTAAAGGTGAGAAAAAGGCAATGTATGTCCTGGAATGTGGTTACTCACATCTGTCAGCTTCTACAGTACAAACTGCGGCAGCAAGGACCCCAGAATAGTGCAAAGCTCCTGATTTGCAATGAATGAATGTGAATCTGAGTATGCTTTAAAAATGATGCCAGGACCTTACATACCATGAGATAACACCAGGGTAGGCCACCTCCTGCCCATCCCACCAGAAGATCACCAAGTTCCTCACTGATGCATAATTAATTAACTTAAAAGTGAAACATTGTGCATGTCCACCTGTCCTGCCACCCAATGGAAATCATGCCAACTTTTTCACTCATCACCGGATTTAGTCTCCAGAATGAAAAATCCATCTGTACTAACTGTAGTAATGTAGGAAATGAGATGACCAATTTTCACACAGGAAACTCCCACAAACAGCAGTATGATAGGGACAAGATAATCTGTTTTAGTGATGGAGGTTGAGGGACAAATGTTGAACAGGACAGCAGAAAAGAGCAGGCTGCTCAAAGCAGCGTCATAAATAGTTATTTTACTATCCCACCTAGGCAGGGTCTTTGTTTAATACCTGTTCTGAAAAGTGGTACATCTGACTGTATCAGTTGGAGTGTCAGGCTAGATTATAAAAAAAAGTTCCAAAGTTTATTTATTAGCCATAAGTAGCCTACAGTGCAATGAAGTTAGTGTGAAAATCCTTCAGGATGATGCCCCTCTTGGCCCTGTACTAAATAGCATCATGTACTTGAGCCTGATGCATGAGCCCCAGGCGACAGGTTACAACTAATTAAAATGCATTCACAAAACCATCAAAATGTGCTAGTTCTTTTCTAGTTAGAGTTCATTAAGGGGACATGTGAGGTTAGTGCCAGATAGATTTAGCAGATGAATTGAAATTCTCTCTTCCCAAGGATCAAAAAAAGAACCCAACCCCTTTCACAAATAAAACATTTGGTGTTGGTGAAAAACAGTGAATTCTCAAAAATTAAATCACGATTTATTTTGTACAGAAGCATTTTGTCAGAAAAAGCATCATATTTGCATTATATCTGTGTGAGAAATTGTCCAGTATAAACATTTGATTTTTACTCACAGTTGTTAATCCAAGTATCACTCTAACACGGTTATTTGAATTTGAAACGATGTAACTGATGAAAATTGATATCAATTCAATTAGCAAGGAAAATAACTTGGATGTAATTATCCCTTAAATATTCACCTATAGACATACATATGAATAGATAATATTGGAAGAAGAGAATTTAATAGTTATAAACACATTCCACATGTAAATATTACATTTTTTGCAAACATATAGCTATAATGTTAATTAATAGTTATCTCATTGCTTTATTTTTCTGTTCTGTGACAAAAATATGATCAGAGAAAATAATTTTTTTTCTATTCTTTCATGAGGTGTGGATGTCACTGTCCATTCCTAATTGCCTTTGAACTGAAAGGCTTGGTCACCCATCTATGACACTATGACTCTATGATTTCAGAGGGCAGTTAAGAATCAGCCAGGTAAAGATGGCAGATTTCCTTCACAAAAGAACATTAGTGAACCAGATAGGTTTTTACAACAGTCAATGATTGCTGATAACAATCATTAACTCTACTGAAATTAGCTTTCCAGTTCTAGAATGATCAACTGAATTTAAAATCCACCAGCTGCTGTGTTCCCCAGCGTATGAACAAGATTTTCGAGGATTGATGGTCCAATGACCTTACTGCTACGTCACCACCTTCCATCCTGGCAGCTAGTATCTGAAAAATGACCATGAAAGCTGCCAGCTTGTTATAAAAACCCAAGTGGATCATTAACATTCTCCAGGGAAAAGGAACCTACTATCTATATCCGGCCTTACTCCACATATGATCTGAGTACTTAATACACTCTGAGATGACAGAGCAGATAAGTCAATTTTATAACAAAATGCTGCTCACAAAGGAGGCCCTCTGCCAGCTTCTGTGCACAACTTGATACAAGCCATAATTGCAGCTTTGGCTTACTACTCACATAAGAACAGAGGAGCAGGAGTAGGTCATTCAACCCATTGATGCTGCTCTGCCATTTAAAATGATCATCGCTGATCATTCATGACTATGTTATTTTCCCATATTATCCTCGTAACTCTTTTTGTCATTGGTTTTTAGGAAAAAAGTCTATCTCTACCTTAAACATAAAACTTCCCCTAGGGTAGAGAATTCTGAGAATTTGTAATGCCTCTGAGTAAAAAAAAATCTCCTAATCACTGTCTTAAATTGCTCCCCCCTTTAATCTGAAATTCCATGAGCTGGTTTATACTCCCCAACCATAGAAATCATCTCTATCCCTTTGAATATTTTCATAGCATCGTAGGATCCCTACAGTTCAGAAGGAGGCCATTTGGCCCATTGAATCTACACCAACAACAATTCCACGCAGGTGTTATCCCCATAATCTCACATATTTTTTGCTAATCTCCCTGACACTAAGGGACAATTTATCATGGTCAATCAATCTAACCCACACATCTTTGGACGATGGGAAGAAACCAGAGCATCCAAAGGGAACCCATGCAGACATGGAGAGAATGTGCAAACTCCACACATACAGTCACCCATAGGTGGAATTGAACCCAGGTCCTTTACTTTGTGAGGCAGCAATGTTAATCACTGTGCCATCATGCCGCCTCATTCAAAGAAAAAAATGGAATGGAAGAATTGCAGTTAACCACAAATCTACTGGTGACTTGCTCTCCCAAAAGGCAGAAAATGAGGTACTGGTAATACAACCTGATGGAACCACCCTCAATCAAATCTTTGGAAGGATGTGAGAAAAATGCCTGGGAAACTAAAATTTACTGAAAAAAAAACCCTCCAGGAACATGTTGAATCAAAAGTGCTTTCAAAACAGGAATTGAAACAGAACAAAAACTTGAACTGGCTATATTCCAGGTTTGAAAAGAAGTAAGTATAGTGGTCGTAAGTAAAGTACATGGCGTTAAGCCAAGTTCGGATAATGGGAAGTCATCAGAGCAAGCTATTTTTCTGTTTGACCAATAACGTCAGCATCCTGTTTATCCAGTAGCAGCATGTACATTCATGATGGTATATCTGACTTCATTGCTTAAGTGAAGGTCAATTGTTGATGGCATGATCGCACACTTGAGGCCTCCCCCAACTTCTTACATTCCACTCTCAATAATATTATGCACTATAATTCTAACATCTCTATGAAGGCAATGTTGCTTTTTTCCTCAATTTACTTTTAGCCTATCCTCCTTGTGATGTCCTTGGCTGTTCTTTGTGTCATGACCTAAGCATGTGCAAAGGCAGCTTACACAAGATTTAGTCCCATGTATAAATATATGAATTAATGTACACTGGTGAAGTGATAAGTTCTCTGAACCATTCTGACCTAATAATATCCTGTTGTATTGACATGACTTCTTCACGTAAACTCCTTCAAGTCATACTTCCTTGATGAGGAAAAAACATTATGTCAGCAGAAATGATTTGAAATCTGCTTTATGGCATTAGCTTCTTCGAACTTGTCACAAATCTTGTAACAAAGTCATTAACTCATTATTAAATGGTTTTTGTTTAGTTATGATTAATGCACACTCAATCTAAAAAAATTCAAGAAGCGTTTTCTTTTTAATAAAAGAGAGATTGATCATGACACTCAGCTTTTAAGGAGAGATGGGCTTAACTTCTGAAGAATTCTCAGCCTAATTTTTTTGCCCACTGGGTACACACACCCATCAGGCTCGAAAGTGAGTGCAAAACATGCCTCTGACTACTATTAGCCTCAGAACACAATTTCGCACTGGTTGGCCAAGCGACGGGAAGACTAGGAAGTGCTCAAGATTGTCGGGGACAGCAGACAGAGGTTGGGCATCAAAAATGGAAGTATATGGACTGGCATTTCTAATGGACTCTTTCAGGGGACAGCTGCTATGGAGTTGGCTCAAGGAGCTGCTGGCCTGTACAAAATAAATCCAAATGGAAAAATGCAACAGTGTCTGGGCAACACGTTCAAAACAAACCTCAGTCCACAGACACCTTTTCTAATCTGTCTTCCAGCCCTGACATTTCTGGCCTGATTTTACCATTGCAATGTGCCCATTTTTAAGCGCCACAAGTTGGTAAAGTTGGGCATGAGGCCATTAACACAATCCACACCCACATCGATGCCAATGTCCACTTTAGCAAAGCTCAAAAATGGCCACGATCCGAATCATGCCCAAAATGGGTGCAATAGACATTTAAATGCATTTGCATTTAAATTGCATGCATTTAAATACATGCATTTAAATCGAATTACTGGGCTGCTTTGGGTGCTCCAGCTTCTGAAGAGGTAAGTTCAGAGCTTCCAATGGTTCTCTGACTGGAGAGGGGATGGAGGGAGCAGATCAGATCATTGTCTGGTGAGCATTATGGGGAGGGAGGAGGAGACGAGTCAGATGTATCTCTAGTGGAGGGAGGGAGGAGGGATGCCTGATCAATGTCTGGTAGGAAGGGGAAAGGAAGACCAGATCATTGTCTGGGATGGGAGGAACATATCATTCTCTGGTTGGTGGGAGAGGTAAACAAAGACAGGGCCTGATCATTCTCTAGGGGGAGAGGTCCGATCATTCTCTGGTGAGGGGAGACGGAAAAGGGTGGGGAGCAGAAGTACGGAGGGTCTGTTACCACTCTGCAGATGATCACTGGGGGGAAGGGGAGGAGGGTTGTGATTGGTCTGGGTAGTGGCAGATGGGTCGATAAGGGGGACAGTTATGTTGTGGGGCTGGAGTGATGTCTATGGGGGCCATCACTCCCGCTTTTTACTCTCGGATTGCTTTATTCATTTTTTTGCAGCCCAGGAGCAATGCGACAGTGGGAGCGTTTTTCAAATGTTTTCTCACCATGCATGAACTGTTTAAAGTTCAGTTCAGAGTTGCAGTGATTCAGTCATGATAAGCCCCATCCTCAGCGTAATTCAGATTTGCAATTTCTTTCAGGCTAAGTGCGTATGGGGGTGTCTGAGAACAGATTTTCAATCTGAATTGTGCCCAGACTGACTACTTAGAATCAAAATGATAAAATCAGGCCTTTCATCTTTCCATGAATCAAAGTTTCAGTTGAAACAAAGGTCGCCCAGCCAATCAGCCCACTTGCCAACCATAAAAGTAGCTGGACCAGTTAAAATTGCTTTCAATTGGCTGTTTAATTGATTGTCAGCAGATGCTCTGCCGACTCTTGTGCATGCCCACTGACCAAATTATTGCACAAGTACACAATGACATTAGGACGTGTGCCTGACGTCTTCTCGCACAATTTCACACACTTGTAGGCCACCCAAACAATGTAAAGTTCTATCCATGTATTTAACTATGCACTATGTTTTCAGTTAAATGGATGAATTAATGAGTGGATGAATGAGTAAAGTGGGTAGATGGAGAGCAGGGGAATTGCCTATTGAAAGGCAGAATTTGCCAGACAATTATCACAGAAGTTGCATGTTGAGCTATTCTAAAGATTGTTTCATATTGTCATTTGGAAACCATTTTCTCTGTAGTTTGTAGATGTGATCTTCTCCATGTCACAAGATTGTGAACAAATTTAAGAAATTGTTCTTAGAATGTTAGCTCTAATAAGTATAAACCAATCACATATATGATTTCACTTGAAATACTAATCAGATGAAATCTGCCTAAATTTGCTTACAAGATTGTGACACACAGTGGCACAGTGGTTAGCACTGCTGTCTCACAGCACCAGGAACCTGAATTCAATTCTGGCCTCAGGCCACTGTCTGTGTTGAGTTTGCACGTTCTCCCTATGTCTGTGTGGGTTTCTTCCGGGTGCTCCAGTTTCCTCCCACAATCCAAAGATGTGCGGTTTAGGTTGATTAGCTATGCTAAATTAATGTCAGGATTAGGAAGGTAGGTATGTGAGGATATGAGGATAGTGCAGGCTTGATGGGCCAAATGGCTTTTCTTCTGTACTGCAAGGATTCTATAATTTTCTAGTGCTCCAACAGATCTAAAAGATACTTTTACATTGGAGTTGAGAATTTTAGAAAATTGCGTAGAACTGGTGCAAAAGGTTCATGAGATCAATTACAGTCCCATGAACCCTGTGCATCACATTCCACTGTGTTTTTTCCCTTTTTGTAACCTCAAAATCTAGAGGCATTTGAAGTTGCAAATATGGGTAGAAGACAACAAAAATCCAATTGCATGCATTGACTAAGGTGGCAATCAAACAGCAGCTCATGAGACACCCCGAAGTGTAGATATCCAGCAACTTTATATAGCTCATCATATCACGATAATGGTAGAACTATGCTTCTTCTGCTACTTGTAATCCTTCAATAATCATTGTTGATATATAAGAGTCACTTACAATGGGCCACTTGAGTACACCTAATCCTAAACTGAGAAATGACTATAAATTAAAATTAAATTATTTTTGACAAAATGTTTTTTATGAGTGAACTCGATTGTATATTCATTTCTTGACTCAAAAGGAACACTGGAACATTTAGTTTTGAAGGGAAAAGAATCTTTGAAAGCTTATTGTGGGTCATTTTAATTTTTCTGATAAAAAAAAATTCTTGTCTTTGAGCTTAAACATGGAAACTTTATTGGTGAACAAGGAGATGGCACATGTCTGTCAATCACTTCTCTCACCATGGTATATGTGTGGGGTTATTGGAATATGGCAAGGGATTCGGTCTGGTTATGATCTTTCAGAGAGCTGGTGGAGACTCGATGGGTTGAATTGCCTCACTTTAGGAGTTCTATGATTCTATGGTTCCGTGGTTCCCTTATGAGAAGCACTCTTTCATTTTATTCCTCCCACTTCCTTTCCTATTATTTCTACATGAAGGTATAAATCCCAATGTACTGACAAGTCTGCTAAGTTCTGATTTCATATACCAACACTGACTGCTGTGTTAGCTCATTGGAACTATGGCAATAAGGAAATCAGGCTCCTAATTGCTTTATTTATTTGTGCCTTCGAGGTTTCACATTTTGCAATGAAGATACGAGTCTCTTGATTTTTTTCAAGTCACCCGATTCGCAAATAAAAATACATTTTCCCACCGGAGAGAATTGATGGAATACATTGTACATTGGGAAGACAGCGATTCTCATGTTAGCCATTTAGAAGCTGGTGAGTGAGGATATCACAGTGGCAAAGTTAAGTCAGCATGTGGTCAGCTAAAGTACACTTATAAATTCCTCAGATGTGATCTGTCCTACCATGTAACTGAACCAAAGTGGAACGAAGCAAGCCATGTGGATGGGCTTCACTCCAGTGGTGTAAACATGGATTGTTGGTATTTGGCAATGACCACACACACACACACACAAACACACATATTCTAAACAGAGAGCTACACATTGAGACTGTGGTCATGCCGCATTGCTGGTCTGAGACTAGTAATTGTAGAATGAAAAGTGCAGCTGGTAAGATCCAGATAATATTGCAAGCTGCCTATGACAGCCATTCACATTCTGTGCCTATGCCAATTTCTTTTTATGTTTTAAGAGCACAGATGGAACTGTTCCCTTTCTGAAAACAACAATGACTCTGCAGTAACTTTAGATAACACACAGGAAATAAAATGGACAGTCTGAGCAAATTTTAATTTTGCATCACACTGGTGTCACACTGCAATAGTATAATTGAGCTTTAAAAGCTGGCATCATTTTCCCTCCCAACTTCCCTGTGTTGAACATTTTGTATCCGCAAACAGAATGATATATCTAGCACGTGATTGCTGCCTGCTATGTGTAGGTGAAGCAATTGCAATAGAAAATGTAAATACCTGCTAAAAGCCAATAGTTCAAATGATTTCAGTTGATTCCTAAACAGAAGATTAGAAGTTCAAGTTCTAGGGTTGACTGTACTCAAAGACAATTGTTTCACTAAAGTGAGTTTTATCAGTCCTAGATGTTAACTTTTCCTGTTTCCCAATCTCAGCATGTAACAGATTCTGTTTGATGGAAGCAGCCTAGATCATGTAAATATCCTACTCAATAGATGCAGGACTCTAAGCAGCTTATAAATGGTGAGATTGGGAATTCAATGGACTGGGAAAAAGTTCATGCAAGACTTCCCAAAGATGTGCTGTTAGGCTGATTGGCAGAACAAATTCTCCCTAAATTGTCTCAAATATGGTTTCAATGCATAGATCTATAAACATATTCAGGGATCATTGGTAGAAGTGGAAACATCGAGGTGGTGGCGCAGGCTCGTTGGGCCGAAGGGCCTGTTTCCTATGCTGTTTTGTTCTTTGTTTTTTGTTCATAATCAGTGGAGTAGAAACAATGCTCACCATGCCTCAAAAGAAAACTGCTCACAAAGATCTTATGATTCTGTATTATGGACTTCTCCTTTTTGATGTTAATTTCATCCCATGGACAAATCAAGGGGATTTCCAGTGTTCAGCAATGCGGAAGTCATCAAACAGGCTAAGCAGCTAATGGCATTGAAGAATTCTCACAGGCAGTAAAGCAGGAAATGAAAACTATTGATCATCCATCATTTTTCAAAATTATTTTACAAATAGCACAATAAAGATTGGGACATAATTATTGGGTTAAACAAGAAGCTGAAATACCATTAAAAAGCTTAATTGCTAAAATTGTTTGAAAAATCCCAGAATTTGTTTATCTCTATGTTTCTATTTTGAATGTATTCAAGAAGTGGCTGAATATAGTACTTGGGGCAAATGGGATCAAAGGTTATGGGGAGAAAGCAGGATATGGTATTCAGTCAGACAATCAGCCATGATGGCAATGCATGGTGGAACTGGCTCAAAAGGTTAAATGGCTGTCTCCTGCTCCTATCTTCTATGTTTCTACGTCTATAATGGAGAAATTTGATGTTCCACAAATATAAAAATCAGCTTATCAAGATCAGAGAGGTTTTTCAGCAGTCGTTATGAACTTAGCACGGTATTGAAACCCAGTTAAACTTCAGTCAACCAGGGTTTTTTTTTTTAACAGTGAATAAGTAGTGTGATAATGAGATGTCAATTCAAGTGATTCCGGAAAAGTTTCATCAATAGGGATTTCAATAGAGCACCATGTGAAGCAATGGGGATGACAACTTCTGGATATCTGTGTTCAGCTACATATCTGCAGATGTTTCTATTAGTTTCACAGTTGTAATGATAATGAATGCTGACTGTTTTGCAAGCATTACAACTGCAAATGTTCAGACCATTGTATCAGCTTTAGCTTCTTTGTGTAACTTACTGGGACTGTGCTACCCAGCACTAGACCCTTAGCTAATATATCGGACAGCAACCTATCAAGATCAGGGGAAGAGATACTACTTCTTAGAGCATTCTGCAATCCAGGTGCAAATTAAACTGGTTTTAATGAATATTTTTGCTCAAGTTTTCATTTAAACTAATTTCCATCTCACTGAAATTAAAATGGATCATGAATCAGGCAATAATTATGAATATAATTTAACAGAATTTCTCCATTAAAGAATATATTGCTTTAGAATATAGGCCTTGACATATTTGAGTGGCAATCAAGTCAATTTTATTAATACAGTTGAAAGTAAATCATTGAATCACTGAATCCCTACGATGTAGAAAGAGGCCATTTGGCCCATCGAATTTGTAGTGACTCTTTGAAAGAACCTCTTACTCAGGCCTATTGTCATAACCCCACGGATTTACCCTGTTAATCCCCTTAAAGTATGCATCTTGAGCCAGTAAGGGACAATTCAGCATGGCAAATCCACCTAAAGTGCACATCTTTGGATCAACATTTGTGAGTAACCTAATTTTAAGTAAACAACTTAATTCACCATCTATTAGCTTCATTGGTATATAGTAGTTTTGTTTCGTTATTTAAAAATTATTACAATATATAAAAATTAAAATATTAAAATATCAGCTCAAAATTGGTGAGATGGAATCTGAACTTTAGACAAAGGGATGCATCAGAGGGAGAAAGTTACCTGGATGCTTTGATGCAAGAAGCAGTCATACACCTTCGCTTATGGTTCCTCCCTTATAGTTACTGGAGTGGAAGGACGATATATTAGCATGGATGAAGGATTGGCTAACTGGAAATAGAATCAGGATAATGAGTCATTTTCAGGTTGACAAATGTTAACAAATAAAATACTGCAATGTTTAATGCCGGGACTATATTCTGTCATCCTACATTATAATCAATATTCACGATTTGGATAAAGGGACAAGTGCGGTGTTGGCAAATTTGCTGATGAGATAAAAGCTGTGAGGAAGATACAAAGGACTGAATTTCCCTATCTTGCCGACCATGAGAATCATTGTGGGTGGGACATGGACTATGCAAAAGTCAGTTGACCTTGGGTGGAATTTTCTGGCATTGAGGCAAGCATGGTTAGAAGATCCTACCCAAAGGCATATAGACAGATCAATTTTGTAGATGAAACAAAATATGGGAAAATATGAGGCTGTCTACTTTGACAGGGAGAATGAAAAGGCAGGATATTATTTAAATAGAGAGAAAGGGAGACACACAGCTGAATCCTATGTTTCTGAGGGATCCTTATACATGAATCATAAAATGCAGTAATTGCAAGTGATTGGAAAGGCAAATGGCCTTTATTGCAAGGGCAACCGATTATAAAATTAGCGACAATCACCTCCAAATTACCACCAAGCTTTGGTCTTCTTATTTAATGAGGAATATAATTGTATTTAGGCAGTTCAGCGAAGATTCACTAGGTTGATTCTTGGGATGAAGGTGTTTTCTTATGAGAAATTGTTGAACAGTTTAGACCTATACTCATTGGAGTTTAGAGGAATGAGGAATGATCTTACCGAAACATATAAAATTCAGAGGTAACTTGACAAGGTAGAGAGGTTGTTTCCCCACATGGAGAATCTAGAATTGGGGGGATAAAGGGAGGTAGGCTCAGTTTCAGAATAATGGAACCTATTTAAGAAGTTGGTAAGGAAGAATTTTTTCTGTCAGAGATAATCATTGTGATATCTTTCCCATGAAGGGAACACAGGTTGAATCATTGAATATTTACAAGGCTACATTTGACAGATACTTGATCTACAAATCAAATCAAGTCACTGCACGGTGGCACAGTGGTTAGCACTGCTGCCTCACTGTGCCAGGGACCGAGGGTTGATTTTGGCCTCGCATCACTGTCTGCGTACAGTCTCCCCGTGTCTATGTGAGTTTCTTCTAGGTGCTCCAGTTTCCTCCCACAGTCCAAAGATATGGGGATGCGGTTGATTGGCCATGATAAATTGACCCTAATGTCAGGACAATTAGCAAATGAGGACAATGGGAAGAGGGCCTGAGTGGGATTGTGGTCAGTGAAGACCTGATGTGTTGAATGGCCTCCTTGTATACTATGAGGATTCTATCATCCTATTGCATGATTCTAAGTGTGTCGAGGGTAATGAGGGTAAGCAGGAAAATGGAGTTGAGACCACAATCAGGTCAGCTATGACCTTACTGGTTGAAAAAGGAGACTTGAAGGGCCAAATAGCCTACTCCTATTCCAGTGATAGCATACCTGTGAACCAGATATGACACCAAAATTTCTTCACTTTCCTATCCTACTGCTATGTCTGGTTGCAGCCCTGACATCCACAGCCTGCTGATTGCTATGTCCTGATGCCAGTGATGACCTTCCAGTGGTCAAGGCCTGGAAGGCCCCATCATGTTAAGGGTCTCCTGCTTGGGGCAGAAGTAGCCTGAGCAGTTGGAATCCATGGGGTCACAGGCATAGGGGCTGCACCCCCATGGAGTGTCCTAAGCAGAAGCCCCCACTGTGTTTAATTGGTGCTCATCCTCCCTGTGATGTCTGATGCTCCTGCCCTGACCTGTGCAGAAAATGGAGCATCCGGAGGGAGGTCAAATTACCTCATCACCATGTGCCCTACATCCGGACGGTGCCCTTCAAGGTGTGTGACCAGGGCCAAGCACAAATCTGTCAAGACCTGCTGGACCAAGGCCTCCATGGGAGTCACCAACTTTCCCATGGTGACCTCAAGGCACTTGCAAGTAGGAGTCATCACATCTGACAAAACCCAGATGGACTCCTGCACTGTCTGTTCTAGTCTACTGAATGATTGTTGAATCTCTGCCTGATGTTCCGCCAACTGCCATGGCATCCCCAGTATCGAGTTTGTGCCTGCTAGCACAGGGTCATCATCTGACTAGGATTGAGTAGTTTCCTGGTCTCCAGAAATCCTCCAAGCATCAGAGACCTGTGTGGTCCATGCTTCTGACTGCTGAGAGGATGCGTAGGTGAGGTGTTCTCCAGATAGTGAGCCTAAGCTTAATCTAGAGCCTTGTCCCACAGAGGTGTCCATCCCTGTGCAGATGGAGGGTGTGGGTGTGTAGCGTGACTGTTCATCCAGAGTTTCCTTTTTGGATATGGATTGGGGACTTGGACTGCTGCTGAGCTTCCCAGATTATTGTCAAGATTTAATGGTATGATGGAGCTGTGATCAATGCTAGGTTGCTGGGAGAAGCCAATTTCCCCTTCCTTCCAGAAGGGATCCCACTCCTCCCTAGCCAGCTAGGCTGAAGCCTTCTCAAACTTAGAGAGGGCAATGATGTTGGTCATCCCTCTCCTGGTTTGCATTCACAGAATATCAGAATTGTTATGCTACAGAGGCCATTTGATCCATCATGTCTGCACTGGGTCTTCAAGTGAGCATGATTACTCAGTGCCATTCTCCTGTCTTTTCCCCATACCCCTGCACACTGTTTCTATTCAAGTAATCATCAAATGTCCTGTTGAATATCTCAGTTGAAACCTGTCTCTACCATTCTTCCAGGCAGTGCATTCCAGACCTCAACTCACAGGGTGGCATGATGGCAAAGTGGTTAGCACTGCTGCTTCACAACGCCAGGGACCAGGGTTCGATTCCTGGCTTGGGTCACTGTTCGGTAGAGTTCTCCCTGTATTTGCGTGGATTTCCTCCAGGTGCTTCGGCTTCCTCCCACAGTCTGAATGACATGCTGGTTAGGTGCACTGGCTACGCTAAATTTTCCTCAGTGTACCTAAACAGGCACTAGAGTGTGGTGACTCAGGGATTTTCACAGTAACATCATGCAAGCCTATTTGTGACACTAATAAATAAACTTATTTATTGTGTGAAGAAGTTTTCTTTCCCCTTGTGTTATGTGCCAGCTTGGCCTGTATGAATATGAATGAAAGGCATGTAATCGGAAGGAATGAAGTAGAGATTGAGTAAGATACATATCTCCAATGTGTGCTGAGTGAAAATGCCAGATGATGGAGTGTGAGCAACGTAGTAGATGAGATTGTGGTAATCTGAAAGTCTCTGTGAGAGAACAATTATAAGTACGTGTTCCGTGGTAATGGTTGTGTGAGATCCCTGAAGAGAGTAGCCGCTTGCATACATGATGAGAGTTTGAGATTAGAGGAAGCTGAAGGATGAGTTACCTCAGCAGAATGCATGAGATCATTAATCCTCTTCTCCACTGAATAGCGCATTGGGCAAGGTTGACCTCTTCTGTGATGGCCTTCCAGGCCAGAGACGTGAGATTGGTGTGCTTCCTGGATCCATTCTTGGCATACAGGATATGTCTTTGAGCCTGCATTCCTTTGAACAAGGCCTTGAAGGCCTGGTGGGTTAAGACGGGGTGCTGCCTTCTTCTTCAGGCTAGAAGTCTTGTTCTTCTACTTGCCAGACATCTGTGATGGTCTCCTGAAGAGAGGTGGGTTGCATAGAGTGAGATGGATGTGTTGGACTGATCTTTAGATAGGGGGCCCAGACCTTCAAACAAACCAGTTGATGGGCAGGTGAATCAGACCCTAGCATGCCAGCTGTGTCGGTTTGTTACTCGCCTGTATATAGTTAATGAGCTTTTAGCACTGAAGCAGGCCCGAATTCCCACCTTTCCAGCTGACAGGGTGGGCACTGTCAAAACCAACCATCACCGCACATAGTCTTATTCATGGAAAACTCCACCCAATGTCTTCAAGCCCATGCTGAAAATAATACCAGTGTAACTGGGCCTGCTATTAAAAAATGGTGAAATCCAGGCACTGTGACTGTTAACAGCTTTACGGAGAATTCTGCAAAGTAAAAGACCTGTACAGGCAGCTAAATAACAAGGTCAGTCTGCTATTCTGTATTTCTTGGCGGCGAGCTAGAAACAGTTGATGCGGGCCCAAAAGAAAGCAATTCACAGTGCCCTTTGAACCATGGAAGGTATGCAACCCAATAGGGGCTGAAAGAAGATGAAAAACAGGCAAAATAATGTCATGTACCCTGCATCAATCCTTCCCCATCGACAAGACACACTGCATTTTCAATTTTGTGCGTAAAATACTCTACTCCTTAAAAGCCAAACTTTATGTCAGCCATGGTATTGAGAATTGAATAGTACCTGTTAACATGGCAACTGCTATTTTTTACATAACTGTATAAACACCACAAAGAGAGCTTCTGACAATATGAACATTCAGCTCCATAAACAATGCTATAAGACCTATACAAAATACAATAGGATGTTTGAACAAATTTTGATAAGTAAACATTCCATTACGTTTAGAAAAATACCATTAATTTCCATTAGCAAAAAATTTCACAACATCATTATCTGAATTAGTATTTTTTTTAAAAAATGTATGAATGCAGATAGTTCCTGTTTCTTCACTGTTAACAGTAAACATAGCACTTCATGGCTGCAATGTGGCGCCATCTCGCTGCAATTTATATGCCACTTTATTGCACTTTCCAGTTCAAAGATTGCTTCATTAACATTTCACTAAAATTTGTGAGCTTCCTTTACGATTACCAGCGGTAGAAATCCATCACTTGGGCTAGTTATGGCAAGTTATACATGATTCATAGTTGGCTCTCCACCTAGTGACATTGAAAAACAGAGGTAGAAGAGCCAAAACAAAAGAAAACAAACAAAACCAGAATAGGAGTACTTAACAAGCTTATTAAAACTGTCACGTGGAAATGTTGTGCCGCAGTCTTTACATCATGTAGCATATTGTACACAATTTGCGAACTTAGTGTTGATTTTGTGGCATCCCACGATGAACAAGTTGTGTCTGGGGCCACAAATTAGTTTGATCGCCATCCTCCCAGGCTTTTCTTTTATTTTTTCACAGGATATGGGCGTCATTGGCTAGGCCAACATTTGTTGCTCATCCCTCCTGAGGTGTGTCCAGTGTGCATTAAACTGGAGTTGCACCGGATTTGAACACTATGCAACTTTCTGGCCATCGATTCCCCACATAACTTTGTTTGGTCCTGTTTTTCCATTTAAGAAAGGATGAATTAGTGAGGACCAGGCAAAAACAACTTGCCTCTATGATAGGAAACTAGCCTAAGATGCACCATAAAGATATGAGATTAAAAAAACAACTGCTACACCAAAGAAGAAGAGATTTGGAAATATTGCCCGAAGTAGGTCAACGTGTTCTCAGGGGGAGAGAGAGTGATGGAAAGACACAAAGATGAGAAAGGGAAAGCTTTCAATATGCCTTGTAACTCAATAACCTTACAGCAAAATATTCCATTTTGAAATCCAAAAGATCCATCTGGCAAATAGAATTTTTGTTCTATTTAAAGGGTGAAGTTTCTGCTTTAGCTGATGTTGATGATTCCAGTTATTTACTTAATATTTTTATTTTAAGTAACAATGTTATTAATATCTCAACCATCAGCGATAAGATTTAATGAACAAGTAATGAGAATACTTCACAAAGTCAGAAATGGGATCCTAAGTCTGAATTTTAAAAGTTTTCAACTGCAATCTACAAGACAAAATAAAGTGGATACAATGCAACAAGAGGAAGCTAGCTGCCTCAAAATGACTTTCTTCTTTTCCTTTCTCACCTTTCTCTCTTTCCATCACCATCTCCCACTGAGAACCCATACATCTACTTCTGGTCATATTTCCAAATTTCTCAGTTCAATTCCTGGCTTGGGTCAGTGTATGCATGATGTCTGCATGTTCTCCCTGTGTCTGCATGGGTTTCCTCCAGATGCTCCAGTTTCCTCCTATTGTCTAAAGACGTGTGGGTTAGATGCATTGGTCACACTAAATTGTCCCTTAATGTCAGGGGGCTAGCTAGAGTAAATGCATGAGGTTACAGGGATAGGTGGAATTGTGGTCAGTGCAGACTTGATGGGCTGAATGCTTCCTTCTGCACTACATGATTATTGAAATAAACACTGGCCTTGGATTTAATGTGGATTCAAATGAACTCTCATGACTCCACAAAAAGATACACAAATAATTTAACACCTATTTTTAAGGTGTAAACTTTCAGCAGTTTCCTTTTGGATCACTGTTTTAACAGTTAAAAGCCTGAAGAAACTAACTGCTACACATAAGAATTTTGCAGTGACATTCAATGCTCAATTTGGTAAAGAAATTTGAATGGACATTAGGCCCTGATTGACGTATAGACTGGTCTTAATGTTAGTTTCAGGAATAGATGGTAGGTGCGCACAGAAGAGCTCCAACCAATAGCATAGGTGACACATTTCCAGAGCACAATGAGTGCAGGCACACTGACTAACATGTTGGAATCTTAGGCATCTATTTAATGCTTGTAAAAGAGGCACAGAGTAAAATCATTTCTGGACCTGTGAGTGCAAGCCCATTGGTACTGAGGTACAATAGTGCTTTGGAGCACTATTGGGCACCAATTCATTTATGATTTGTTCCCCTCTCCCTGCTCCCCACCTACCTTTTCTTCCATTTCCCCCTCTCATGAGGTGTTGATTTTTCCGAGAATTCCAGGAAATCAATAGCTCCTCAATGACAAATTGCCTGATCCAATTTAGATCACTCAAATGGGAGGAGGGGTGAGGGACAGGCAGGTTTGATTTGTATTTTGTTTCAACCTTGACAGTGAACGTTAAAAGTTGTGTTGTTGTGAGCATTTCCACAACCAGGATGATCCTATTCACATCCAATATCCATACAAGTGTACTTACCAGTCATTAAGTAGCAATCAGGAGCACAAACTTTACCTGATTGGTACTGGTGGCAATTGTGGCACCCATTTACCAGCCTGGCTGAGATCAATACATTTCACAAAAGCAGGAACTGTGGAAACCGGAGCTCATTGGGCAATACATTTATTCAGTAAGCTGTCTGTAAGCTTAGTTCCTCTTTATTAAAAACACCAATATTAGTAGGTCAAATAGTGAGGGATAAGACATCTGTACCAGTGCCACAGTGCTTTGTTATGTCCCTGACATCAATTTACATTCATATAGTGCCAATGCTGTAGGAAAATGTCCCAAGACGTTTCACAGAAAAATAACCAGATGCATAAAATAAAGACATGGCAGGAGTAATTAGGAGAGATAATTAGGAAAGCTTAGTCAAAACTCCTTGGTCAAGGAATGTCTTGAAGGAGTGGATAGAGTTTAGGGTCAATTAGTTAATCGATTAAAGGAGAAATTCAAAACTATTTTAACAATAGATTATAGGAATGCAAATATTTCATAGCAAGTCATCTAAAAAACCTATGTTTTGATTTGATTTGATTTATTATCACATGTACTAGTATTATTTCTTGTGCATTACACAGACAAAGTATACCATTCATAGAGAAGGAAAGAAGAGTGCAAAATGCAGTGTTATAGTCAGCTAGAACGTAGAGAAAGATCAACGTAGTGTGTGGTATATCCATTCAAAAGTCTGATGGCAGTAGGGAAGAAACCCTGGTACATGATCTCAGACTTCTGTTTCTTTTCCCCAACAGAAGAAGGTGGAAGATAATATGTCCAAATTGCATGGTGTCCTTAATTATGCTAGCTGCTTTTCCAAGGCAGCGGGAAGTGTAAACAGAGTCAATGAATGGGATGCTGGTTTGCATGATGGACTGGGCTTTATACTTGACTTTTTGTAGTTTTTTTGTGGTCTTAGGCAGAGCAGGAGTCATATCAAGCTGTGATACAACCAGAAAGAATGTTTTCTACAGTGCACCTGTAAAGGTTGGTGAGAGTTGTAGTGGAAATGCCAACTTTGTTTAGTCTTCTGAGGAAGTAGAGATGTTGGTGGGCTTTCTTAACTATAATGTTGGAATGGAGGGGCCAAGATGGGTTGTTGGTGATCTGGACACCTAAGAACTTGAAGCTGTCCCCCTTTTCTACTTTCTATTCTTCCCCATTAATGTGGACAGGAGCATGTAGCACTTAAGTCATTTCACTGTGTCAAGGCAGTGTATAAGTGAAGAGTTACATAAATTTGGACATGGCTTAAATCAGTTTAAGAAATTTGTGAACATTAAGACTCATGATATTGCCTTGTTGAAAACGTTGAGTATTTTTCTTTGAACTGCAATTCCAGGAATATAATGATTTGTACAAAATGGTGGAAGAAAAATATTTGGGTTATCAGTATCTGACATTGAAGAAAAAAATTAAAAATGAAAGAAAGCAACCTGATACTTTCCCCCTGTGAAATAATTACAGCAAGGAATTAAATTAAGAATCCAGACAACAGTTTAATTTTTTTTAAATGCAATGTTCTAATCCTCAGTGATGCAACATTGTCATTTAATTATTACATTTGAGAAATTTTTCCAAGATGCCATAATAATGAACATGTAAATAGCTCTTGCTTAAGTTGCCAGAATGGATTACATCAAAACCCTGTAGTCTGATCAAGCCACTTCTCCTGAGGTGCAATTTTACCATTTGTTCAATAGGTGGAAACACTGAGTTAAAGATAAGAAAATAAGCATTGCATTTTCTTTGTTTCCCAATCCCACAGCAAACCAAGATCATTCAGATTTAAGCTAAAGCGGCAGTTCTGAAAATTACAGTTGGTATATAAACTACACTTGTGCTTCAGTTTACAATCTTCAAACAGAACGATTGGAATTGGACTCTTTCCTAAATATTTGTTACATTCTAAAGTCTCAAAATGTGAGCTATTAACTCAACAAAACTGAACTCCACAGAAGTCAGTTTATAATAATCTATTAAACCTTTAAGCTCATTAAAAATTCTTCTTATTGCTGAAGAACAATAAGAATTAGATTCTACAGCTCTTAAACCCAAGCAATTATTCAGCTACATTTACAAAACATTTGTTCAGCCTCAACTGGAGTACTGTGTCCAAATCTGGGCACTGCACTGCAGGAAGGATGCGAGGGCTTAGAGACAGTGGGTAGAAAGGCTTCATGAGAATGAAGTCCTTGAAGCCAGTTGGATGATGGATTGGAGAAGCTGGGATTGTTCTCCTTTGGGAAGAGAAGTTTGACAGGGCATTTGGCAGATGGACTGAATTTTTTGGCAGAGGATCAAGTCTTGATGTTGAGGCTGAAAGCGGGAGCCAAACCTGCTCCAGGGTGGGACCTTGGGGCAGCATTCTATCAGCAGCAGCCAATTAGCAGGCCACCCTCAAGGCTACTGTTTAATTGAGAATGGTGTCCACATTTTCACAGTAACTTCACTGCAGTATTAATATAAGCCTACTTATGATACCAATAAATGAACTTAAAGGCTTAAATTTTCCAAGAACTGCCAACCTAAATAAGAAGGCCAGCAGCTCATGAGCCTCAATGTTAGTGGTGGCCACTGCTAGTGCTGTATCATAGAGAGAGGACACCTTAATGCTGGGGTGACCAAAAGAGAAAATAATGGAAAATCTCAGCAGGTCTGGCAGCATCTGGAAGGAGAGAAAAGAGCCAACATTTTGGGTCAAAGCTAAAAGGCATAGAAATGGGAGAAACTTATACTGTGGGGTGAGAGAATGAAAGGTGAGTCATGGCCACAAAAACCAGGGGAAAAGACTGCTAATAACAATCCACAGAGAGAATAAATGGTGTGAATCACCAAAAAGCAGAGAAGTTAAAACAGATGAAGATGTTGGCGGGAGTTGGAGGGGGGTGGGGTAGAGGGGATGGGATAGAGATAAAATTTTACTCAAAGGGGGAGAAAAGGGAAGGGAAGGGAAATAAAGTAGATAGGAAGAAAAATGAAGAAAGACAATAAAGAAATAAAAGATAGAAAACAGTAAAAAAAAGAATGAAAACAAATGGGTCAAGGTGGGATGGAGCAAATTATCTGAAGTTGTTGAATTCAGTGTTGAGACCGGAAGGCTGTAAAGTGCCGAGTTGGAAAATGAAATGGTGTCCTCCAGTTTGCATTGAGCTTCAGTGGAACATTGCAGCAAGCTAAGGACAGACATCTGGGAATGGGAGCAGGGTTGTATATTAAAATAGCAAGCACCCGGAAGGTCAGGGTCCTGATTGCACAGACCAAAGGTGCTCAACAAAGTGATCTAGTTTATGCTTGGTTTCTCCGATATAGCAGAGACCACATTGGGAGCAGTGGATGCAATACACCAAATTGAAAGAGGTGCTGCCCAACCTGGAATAAATGGGGAGCATAGAACAGGTAAAGGTGTAGTTTTTGCTATTGCATATGTGGGAGCCAGGAGTGATGGAAGAGGTGTTGGGTATAGTGGAGGAGTGGATAGGTTATCCCAGAGGGAACGGTCTTTGCAGAATGCTGACAGAGGGAGAGAAGGGAAGATGTGTTCGGTGGGTGGCATCATACCGGAGTTGTCAAAAATGGCAGAGATGATGCTTTGCATATGGAAGCTGGTGGGGTGAAATGTGAGAACAAGGGGGAATTCTATTCTTGTTCTGGAAGGGAGTAGAGGGAATGAGGGTCATAGCATGGGAGATGGACTGCACACTGTTGAGGGCCCTGTTGACTACTGCAGATGGGAATCCATGGTTGAGGAAAGAGCGGCTAGATTAACTACTCTTGTGGAAAATTGGCATGATCTCATTCGGCTGAAGTGTTTGCTTCTGCGCTGTAAGCATTCTGTGATTCTATAACAAAATCATGGTCAAATTCTGCTTCACCAATTTCCTGCCCTCTTGATTTCCTGAAACTATCATTTGATCGATCTCAGTCTTGATTATGTTGATTATCTGAACATCCAAAGCTCTCTGAGATGTTCCAAGAATCACAAAACGTCTGAGTGAAGAAATTTCTCCTCGTCTCAGTCCCAAATGTCTGACAAATTATTATGAGACTATGACCTCTGATTGTTTACTTTCTAAACAGCCTCTCTGCATCTAACCCGAGAATTTCACAGTTGTAACAAGTACATATGAGGAATTTTAATAAGAAATGTATATATTTGAATGAGATCAGCTCTCATTCTTCGAAACATCAGAAAGTATAAGTCTATTCTACTCAATCTCACCTCACAGGAAAACCGTCTTATTTCAATAGCTAGTCTAGTAAACATTCATTGCACCTCCTCTAAGACAATCGTACAATTCCTCAGGTATGAAGACAAAAAGGTAAGGTTTCACCAAATTGCAACAAGACATCCTACTCTTACACTCCAAACCTCTTTCAAACACACAACATACAATTTGCCTTCCTATTGTTTGGATTCCAGATCCCAATATTTTCTATTCTCCCACTTTTAAAAAATATGCTTTTCCATTCTTCATATAAAGCATATAATTTCATGCTTCACCACAATATACTCCATTGGCTATGATTTTGCCCATTCACTTGATCTGCTATATCCTTTTGCAGTCTCTTTTCACCCTCCTTACTGCCAACTTTGTATCATGAGCAAACTGGATTACGTAACTCAGCGCCACCCCCTCCACCGCCCCTACCCCACTGCTCCACCCCCCACACCGCCACCTCTCCCACCTTCACTCAATCCTCCCTGGCTTCCTCTTACCCCCAAAAAGCTGAGTCAACAATAAAGGTTTTACATAGCTCAAGCCCAACCATTGATCCTTGATATATTCCACTAGTCACACCTTGCCATTCTGGAGTTGACCCAATCATTCCTACCTTGTTTCCTGTTGATCAAACAATGTTCTATATTACCCCAATTCATGAGCCTAATCTTCAATGTCAATTTCTTGTTAGGCACCATATCAAAGATCTTCTGAAAATCTTAAAATATTAATCTATATTTTTTCCTCATTCACCCTGCTAATGACATTGATAGATTTGTGAAATACGATTTCACTTCCATAAAACTTGTCAGTCTGCGTAATCAGATTGTTAATTTCCAAATGCTATTACCATCGTCTTAATAACGGATTCAAGCACTTTCCTATTACTGGTACAGGCAAACATGCCTATAATTCTTATTCCCTCTCGCCCTCCTTTCTTGAAAAGCAGGTTTACATTTTCTAGCTTTGGATCCATGGCAAGTTTCTAGAACCTTGGGAATTCTGAAAGATCAAAGCAAATAAGTCCAATATCTCCGTAGTCATCTTTTTTCTATTTTGTTCATGTGTCTGTCACTGATAAGGCCAACATTTGTTGTCCATTCATAATTGCCCTTGAGAAGTTGGCAGTGAACTGCCTTCTTGAAACTTTACAATGCATGTGGTGCAGGCGCACCCACAGTGAAATTAGGAAGAGAGTTCCAGGTTTTAACCTCAGCCACAGTGGGAACAGCGATATGGTTCCAAGTCAGGATGATATATGCCTTGGAGAGGAATTTGCAGGTTGTGGTGTTCCCATTTTGCCACAATTGTTCTCCTAGGTAGTAGAAGTGGCTGGTTTGGAAGGTGTATGCAGAGGAGTCATGGTAAGCTTCTACAACGAATATTGTATATTGTACACACCACTGGCATTGTGCATATATGTTTCAGGTGTCAATACGGGTCAATCAAACAGGCTGTTTTGTTCTGGATGTTGTTGAGTTTCTTCAGTGTTGTTAGTGTTGTATTCATCCAAACAACTGGAAAGTATTCCATTACACACTTGACTTGTGCCTTGTAGATTTCAGACAACATTTCAGGAATTACCCATCGCAGAATTTCCAGTCTCTGATCTACTTTTTGGCTGCAATATTTATATTGCTGAACAAATTCAGTTTCTATTCAATGGTAACCCTGGGTATTAATTATGGGGTTTTAGCAATGATAATGTCATTAGAAGTCAAGAAAAGAGAGTTAGATCCTTGTTTGTTGGAAATATTCATTGCCTGCATTTGTGAGGCACAAAATATTACTTGCCACTTTACTCAAAGCTGAATGTTTTCCAGCTCTTTCTGCATTTGAACACAAATGCTGGAATATCTGAGGAATCACAAATGGTACTAAATATTGTGCAATCAACAGTGTACATCTCCACTTTTGACTGATGGTAGGAAGATCATTGATGAAATAGCTGAAGATGGTTGGGCCTAGGATGCTATCCTGAGGAACTCCTGCAGTGATATCCTGATGGTGAAATAATTGATCTTCAACAACCACAACCATCTTCCTTCGTACTAGGATAGTAGCTAGCAGTGAGTTTTCCTAATTCCCATTGACTTCAATTTGCTAGAACTCCTTGATGCCACACTTGGTCAAATGTTCCCTTGATGCCAAGGACAGTTAATCTCACCTTATTTATGGAACTTAGCTCTTTTGTCCATGTGAAGTAGAAGTAAAGTTTATTTATTAATAACAAGTCACATGTTTGGACCAAGGTTGCAATGCGGTCTGGAAGCAAAACTGAGCACCAGTGAGAAGATTATTGGTGAGTGAATGTTGCTTGATGTTAATGATATCTCCCATCACTTTGTTAACGATGGAGAATAGATTCACTGATGTTTGATAATTGGCAGTATTAGATTTGTCCATTTTGTGAAGAAGATAAACTTGAGCAATTTTCACATTGTCGGGTAGATAACAATGTTGCAGCTCTCCTGGAATAGGTTGACTCAGGTGAAGCATTGGGATGTTGTCAAGGCTCATAGACTTTGGCTACATCCAGTTTCTTCAGCTGTTTCTTGATAGTATGTAGAGTGAATGAATTGGCTGAAAACAGCATCCATGACACGAGATCCACCACCATTGGGTTTGCAAGGCAGAGGCTTATTTAATTCCTTGGGTGGTTTTCTTGCCTACCCCAGATATCAACCATTTTACATGGGCAGAGGCCTAATTGGGGCCTCAAGTGGCCAGATATCCACTTCCAGCCTGGCCTCAATTTTGAGGCTCGCGAGAGGATTTTATGAGCAGGAGGGGAAAGCTCAGCAGGTCATCTTATGTTCTTATAAGTAGATTTTAGACTACATTTTAGGAATTACCCAAGACAGAATTTCCAGCCTGGAAAGAAGAACTGCGCACAGGAGTAGGCCATTTGGCCCCTCGAGCCTGCTGAACCATTCAATAAGATCATGGCTGATCTTTTAGTGGACTCAGGTCTACTCACTCACCTGCTCACCATAACACTCAATTTCTTTACTGTTCAAAAATTTATCTATCCTTGCCTCAAAAATATTTAATGAGGTAGCCTCAACTGCTTCTATGGGTAGAGAATTCCACAGATTCATAACCCTTTGTATGAAGAAGTTCCTTCTTAACTCAATCCTAAATCTGCTTCCCCTTATTTTGAGACTCTGCACTCTAGCTCTAGTTTCACCCGCCAGTGGAAACAACTTCCCTGCTTCTATCTTATCTATTCCTTCATAATCTGATATGTTTCTATAAGATCTCACCTCATTGTTCTGAACTCCAATGAGTATGGCCCAGTTTACTCAGTCTCTTCTCATAAGCCAACCGATCTTGCTTGGGCTTCAGGCACCTTCTTCATGAACCCCTCCCACATTTGTGGTGGGGTGCAGGGGAAAAGAGGTGGAGAGCTTGCCCTAGCCTTTTCATCAACAAATATTGGTAGGAATAAATGAATAAATGTTTTTTTTTTCCAAAGTGATAGGTGGTAACTAGTGGGTCCCACAGGGACCAGTGCTGGGGCTCCAGCTATTCACAGTATGACTTACTGCAATTGTACAGAGTCTTAGTGAGGCCACACCTGGATTATTGTCTTTGTCTGCTTATCTAACAAAGGAAATATTTGCCATAGAGGGAGTTCAGCTAAGGTTCACCAGACTGATTTTTGAGATGACAGGGTTATCATATGAGAGGAGACTGGGTTGACTTGACCTGTACTTGCCGGCAGTTAGAAGAATGACAAGAGATCTAATTGAAAGGTCTAAAACTCTACCAGAACTGGGCAGACTGGATGCAGAGATGTGGTTTCCTGTTACTGGGGGTTTAGATCAAGGGATCATCATCCCAGGATAAGGAATAGGCCATTTAGGATTGGGATAAAGAGAAACTTCTTAACTCAGAAGGTGGTGAACCTGTGGAATTATCTACCTCAGAAAGCTGTGGAGACCTAGTCACTGAATATATTAAGAAGGAAATAGATAGATTTCTAGCTTCTAAAATGTCAAAGAGTATGGAGAGAGTGCAGAAGCATGGTACTGAAATTGAGAATCAGGCATGATCATACTGAATGGCGGTGGATCAGGCTCGAAGGGCCAATTGGCCTATTCATAATCCTATTTCCTTTGTTTCTCAGCAATGTCCATATCCCAGGATTGAATAGGATAACGTAAGACCAACAAGCCAAGGGATTTGCTGGCTTTTATTCCCAATACCCTAATTTTGCAAGACATTTTATTTCATAAGTATTGATTATTTTAAGTTTCTCACTCTCATCAGACCCTCAGTATTCCACAATGTCTGTCTGCTTTCTACTGTGGAAGCAGACACAAAACATTTATTCCCTATTTCTGCCAATTTCTTTAGTTCTTCGTTGAAGGGATGCACACTTAATTATGCTAATCTATTCTGTTTTACATACCTGTAGAAACTCTGAAATTGCTTTTTAATTTTTAGAATTCTTATATTTCTAAATTATATTTGCTTGTTTTTCCTATTAGTCTATTTCACTTTGAATTTGTGTTAATCCAAAACGGTCTTGTACATTTGGCAGGAATGTTTCCAAATGTCTGGTTGCAGAAAGAATTCAGTTACAGAACATAATGTTCCCTCCTGTCATCTGAAGTGAAATAACAAAACCAGTTTTGTAATATTAGTTGAGAATGCTCGAGTTGAGTTTAAAAGTATTCCATCTGATGGTGAATGCTGAAAATGTACTGCAGCATATGGAATACTGTATTTGCACGCCATGCAATATAAAGAAAGAGAAACTTGCACTTTCATATCTCCATTCAGGAATTTGAAAAATCTTACAAACTCTACAGTCAATTGAGTGCTTAATTTGAAGTGCAGTCACTGTTGTAATGTAGGAAATGTGGTTGGAATCTGGCGCACTAAGTTCCCACAAGTAGCAATATGATAATGATTGAGTTATTTGCCTTGTGATGTTGGTCGGGGGTTGAATGGTGGTTAGGGCATAGGGAGATGTCCCTGATTCTGCTTCATATCGCATGATGGAATCTTTTACATCCGCCTGAAAATCAGATACAATATACATTCAGAAAGTTTCTGATGATGGAAGGATTAAGGAATCGACCCAAGTAGGACAGATTTTGTAGGTAGGTTCACAGAGATTACTCCGCCAGAAACATTAAGATTTGGTCATTTAATTAGAAGTGTTTTTAAGAATAAGGGATTAAAAATACTTATGCAAGTATCTTTAAACAAACAGTACAAGAATAATATTCTTCACAGGCTATGGTTGGATTCAGAATGTTCTAATCTTCATTCCGTGGACATCAGGTAGGGGACTAATTTGCATATTTGAAGCTTAATTGCAGTCAATTGTTATTATTTGACCATCAAACCCACAAGGATAACATAGCAAATTCTTGTGCAGCTTTAAAGTTGGTTTACATCAAACTGAACTGATTGAGAGTTGGGCAACCTGCATGTGGCAGTAGCAACTCTGTCCAAATACCCCTCTGTCCAAAACTTCACCGTTAATACCCCTCAGAATTTTAAACACTGCTCCCAAATGTCCTCAAAACCTTTTCTTGCTCCAAGAACAATTCTAGTTTTTTTAGCCTCTTCACATATCTGAGATCTTTCATTTTTTAGTATCATTTTGTTGAAAAATAACCCTGCCGGGTATGACTCCATTTAGTGGAGAGTTTTCCCTTGATGCCCATTGACTGAAGTTCTGCTGGGACTTTTTGATGCCACATTTGCTCAAATGCTGTTTGGTGTCAAAAGCAGTCAATCTCGCCTCATGTCTAGAGTTCAACGCTTTTCTCCATGATTGAACCAAGACAGTAATGAGGTCAATGTAATAAGCCTTTGGAGGCAGAAGTCCATTCACTAAATTCCCTTTATTTACAAACTCTAACAGCATTACACAGAGTGCTAGCAGTTAGCAGTCGATTGGCCAGAGGAACTGACACTCCTGGTTAAATACAAGGTAAAAACTCCCTGATTGGTAGATCAATTGGATCCTTAATCAGGGACATCTTTCATGTTAAACCAAATAAACAAAATCAAGCTAACTTAAGTTCAAGTCAAAAAAGTCAGCTCCCTAAAACAAAAAACAAGATGGAAAGGAAATTTAAAACATCTAATAAAAATATGATTAAAGGGATCAATAATATATTCCAGTCCTTGCAGTGCCCATTCAGCACAGAAAGCATCAACTGTGCCCTCAAACACCATGTGCTCCTTCTCCAGGGACACCCAGCTGCAAATATAGCCGTGGCAGAGGAGCTAACAGTCAGGTTGGATGATCCCATCGATCACCCACTGCCTGACGCTGTAGATGGTGTGCCTTGCTAGGCCAGGAGCATGTTCACGAGGAGGTCCTCCTCCTTCACCCCTCACACCAGATGGGTCCTTAATCAGGGAGAACATATTCCAATAGGCCAACCTCAATGGCCTGTCTGAAGTCACTACTGTCAGGAGCTGAATTACTATGGCAGAACTCAAACTTAGTGTCAGTGAGCAGCTATTGTTAAGCAAGTGCTACTTGATACCACTGTTAATGACACTTTCCATCACTTCATTGATGATTGTGTGTAGATTGATGGGACTGTAATTGGCCAATTTGGATTTGTCTTGCTAATCTGTGCAGGACATGGGCAATTTTTCACATTGCTGGGTAGATGCCAGAGTTGTAGCTGTACTGGAACAACTTGGCTAGGGGTGCAGCAATTTCTGGAGCATCTGTCCTCAGTACTATTGCCTGAATATTCCCAGAGCCCATAGCCTTCTCAGTATCCAGTGTCTTCAGTAGTTTCTTGACATCACGTGGAGTGAATTGTATTGTCTAAATTCTGTGATGCTTGAGACTTCAGGGGGAGACTAAGGTGGGCCATCATTTGTCACTTCTGACTGATTGTAGTAAATGCTTCAGCCTATTCTTTTGCTCTGACGTGCTGAGCTCCTTCAGCATTGAGGATGGCAACATTTGTGAAGCCTCCTTCTTCAGTGAGTTGTTAATGGACCAATTGTCCATCCCAACTCATGGCTGAATATGGCAGGACTGCAGGGTTGAAATTGTGGGATTGCTTCACTCTGTCTATTGCTTGCTACTTCAGCTGTTTGCATGCACATAATCCAGCTTCACGGGCTGACACATTTTTAGGTTAGGCCTGGTGTTGCCTCTGAAATGTCTTCCTACACCATCTGGAAGATCTTTTCCAACCCACACACCATCCCATGTACTTGGAGATGTATCAGTGTTCCTTCATTGTCACTGTGTCAAAATCCTGGGACTCTCTCTCTAACAGCAATGTGAGTGTACCTCTATCACACAGACTACAGTAGTTCAAGAAGGCAGCTAACCACCATGTTCTCAAGGGCAATTAGGGATGGGCAATATATACTTCTCCGTGGCCAGTGACATCCTTTGAATGAATAAAAGAAAAATCTTCATTGAACCAGGGTTAATTGCCTGTCTTGGAAGTCATGGTAGAGTGGGAAAACTGCTGGGACATGAGATTACAGATTATGATTGAGAACAATTCTGCTGCTGCTGATGGCCTGCTGTATGTCATGGATGCCAGTCTTAAGATGCTTTGAGGCATGGACAGGGTGGGTAGGGAACAGTCCCCTTAGTTGAAGGGTCAGTTACAAGTAGACTCAAATTAAAAGTGAGGGTTGGGAGTTTAGGGGGGATTTGAGGCAAAGCCTTTTTACTCAGAGGCTGACGATTGTCCCAGACGCATTGCCTGGGTGGCTGGTGGAGGCAGGATGCTGGAAAGAGAACTTAGCATGCCATAACATTCAAGGCTATGGGCCAGATGCTAGCAAGTGGGACTAGTGGGCAAGTCAGTATATTTCATGTGTTGGTGCAGACTGAATGGGCCGAAGGGCCTCTTCTGCACTATGTTATTCTGTGATTCCGTTTGAAATCCATCCCTTTTAGCAAAATGGTAGAGCCACACAACATGATTAGAGAATATTCTTAATGTAAAGACAAGACACAAAGAACCATGCAGTATTATCTTCTACAAATACTGCTATGGACAGATGCATCTATGGCAGACAAGTTTGTGAGAATGAAGTCAAATATGTTTTTCCCTCCTGTTGGTTTCTTCCCCACCTATCACAGTCCCAGTCTATCAGTGATGTCCTTTAGGACTTGGCCAGTTTGGTTTGTGGTGGTTTTATCTGAGCCACTCTTGATGGTGAACATTGAAGTGGATAGAACCATGAAGAAGGCTTAAAGTGTGTTAGCGTTTATTAACTGGGGGTTTGAGTTTAGGAGCCATGGGGTTATGCTGTAACTATATTGGACTTTGGTGAGACCACATTTGGAATACTGTGTGCAGTTCTGGTCACCTCACTGTAAGAAGGGTGTGGAAGCATTGAAGAGAGTGCAGAGGAGATTTACCAGGATGCAGACTGGTTTGGAGGATAGGTCTTATGAGGAAAGGTAGAGGAGCCAGAGCTTTTGTCTTTAGAGCAGAGGAAGATGAAAAGCAACTTAATAAAGGTTTATAAGATGATGAAGGGGATAGATAGAATGAACGTGCAGAAACTATTTCCCTGGATGGCTGTAGTTGTAACTAGGGGGCGTAACTATAAGGTTCATGATGGGAGATATAAGAGGAATGTCCAAGGTAGATTCTTCACTCAAGGAGTGATTGGGGTGTGAAATACACTGCCAGCTGTGATAGTGGAGTCAGGCACTTTAGGAACTTTCAAGCGGTTATTGGATAGGCACAAGGAGCACAACAGAATTATAGGGAGTGGGATAGCTTGATCTTGGGTTTGGACATAGCTCGGTATCACATTGATGGCCGAAGGGCTTGTACTGTTCTATGAAGTCCCTCTTCCAGAGTACATTCTGCATCCCTGCCACCTCAGTGCTTCCTCCAACTGGTGTTCACATGGAAGAGTACTGATTCATCAGCAGGGAGTGGGAAGTGGTCAGTATGTGGCAATCAGGTTTCCTCGACAATATTTGAACTGACGCCATGAGACTTCAGTCAGTGTTGATGATTCCCTTCTGACTGTTTACCATCTCTGCTGGATCTGTCCAGTCAATAGGATGACATGCCCAGAGATGATGATGATGATGTCTGGGACATTACCCATAAATTATGATTCTGTGAGTGAAACAACTCTCTGAATTTTGACACATCTCCAGTTGTTAGTAAGGAGGCCTTTGCCGTGCTAACATGGCTGAGCTTGCCATAATTTTCAATGCTTAGGCTAGGTTGAAACTGGGTGGTTGATCCAGTTTCACTCCTTTTAACTTGTCAAGCACACCGCATGATGACAGACCCACCTTCAGCTGGATTACTACTAACAGTGACGGGATTAGGCCCTTAAGTGATCATTAATTGGCCACCTAAAATCGTCAATTGGTGACAGAGCAACAAGGTTGACCCAGAACTTAATTCTGGTGGAGGAGGGAAGAGGGTGTGTTCCAATATGCTATCATCCCATCCCAGTAAATTTTCTCCCTGCCTTCAAACCTATTAGCAAATAGCCCTAAGACTCTACTGCCTAGTGGATTCATTGAGTAAGCAGATGGTAGTGCGTTAGCCATCACACACACTTGCAGATTCAAATCTCACTTTGGAATCTGATCACAAAAATCAAGGCTGATACTCCAGTGCAGTTCTCAGGAGGAACTGAACTGTTGGAGGTGCTAGTCTTTCAGATGAAATGTTAATTGAGGCCCCATCTCCTAACTTAGGAAATGTAAAAGATCCTATAGTGCTACTTTTCAGAAGGACAAGGGAATTATCCCTAGTATCACAGCCAATTTTTACCTCTCAGTCAACTTCACAAAAGCAGAGGACCTGGTGGTTATCACATTGCTGTTTGTGGAGTTTTAGCATGTGCACATTAGGTGCTACATTTCCTACAGTACAACAGTGCCTTAAAAAGTTCTTTATCGACCGTCAAAACTGCAGCATCACAATTGAGGTGGTTGAAAGAAAGAAATGATCTGTTGAACACAGAGACTGATGGGGTAGAAGATGTGGATGTGGAACCGTATCATGATCCTGGGAGTGAGGAAAAAGGGGTGCATATAGTACATAGTACCTTCGGTTTATTAATAGGAGCGGAGAGTACAAGAATAAGGAGGTCATATGGAACTGGTGGAATATATTAGTTAGGCCTCACCTGGAATACTGCATCCAGTTCTGGGTGAGGCTCAACTAATATATTCCACCAGTTCAGCTGGAAAGAGTATAGAGAAGATTCATAAGAATGATTCCAGAGGTAAAGAACTGTAGCTATGTGGGTAGATTGGAGAGGTTGTAATCATTTTCCTTGGACAAAGGAAGCCTTAGAACAGCCTTGATATAGGTATGCCAGATCCTAAGGGATTATGGACAGGGTAAATGATGAGAATATGTTCCTACTCAAGACAGTGTCAATATCTAAAGGGCACAAATTGAAAATGATGGGCAATAAGGCACGCAAGTGATGTGAGAAAAACAATTTTTACCTGGGAGTGATTGGAGTCAGGACCAAATTTCCTGACAATGTAGCGGAGGCAGATTTGATGGAGGTATTCAAAAGGATCGTTTTCTGGAAAGAAAGAATGGGCAAAGTTCTGGGAATGGTATTAACTTGAATGCTCCTTCAGTGATCCAGTGCCAGACTCAATGAGCTAAATGGCCTCCTTCTGCTTTGTAAAGACCCTGTGCTACTCTGAGTAGACATGAGTGAAATGAGTGGGCACAGCCAAGAGCCCTGTTAACCTGTCAACTATGCTGTAGAGGAATCCTTCCTTGAGGAGAAAGGAAGACATTTCTATAGCGATAGTATAGAAGACTGCATGATCCAAACAGATGTACAGAGATGGAGAAATGGGGAGAATGGAAGAGAATCCCTTTTTTAAAAAAAAGTGTTCCGTTTGCTGTGTTCACTTTTAAAAGAGATGAATAGCTTCATATCAAATGAGATTAATAGCTGGCTGTAGCTCAAACATGCTGGATTACATTCATAAGTCATCACTTTTCCACCCTGCCACTTGATGAACATAGGATTCCATTGGACACACAGCAGCCAAAATTGGGCTGCCAATTTCAAATTGCTCTTCATTCAGCAACAGACAAGGAATGTAATTGAACCTGAAGTAGGTCATGCTGACCCTATGTTTGGAATACATGATGCCAAATAATCTTGGTGGTGGGGAAGGATTTTAAAACAGTCAAAATCAGGAGAAAGAGGAATGAGATTGTGTGCTGAAAACCAAGAATCCTTAGATCTTCAGTCTCACGCTCTAGCAACTGAGTTATCTCAGCTGACAGGAAGTGAAAAATTATAGTCAATGTAACCGTGGGAGTCCGTGGGCTTTTTGTGAACATGGAAATAATAGCGTAAGCCCAGACTGGAAACAGAGAAGTCAAAAAGGGGAAAAATCAGCAATGGACCATGTTAAGGTTAGAGAAGGGTGGAAAATTAATGAAAAGTTGGTGAAATTTTCCAGTTCATGGTGAAAAGAGGAAACGGCACCAAAAGAGTCATGAATGTACCAGAAAGAGAGACTGAGAAGGAATTTGAGTGTGACTGGGACAAATAATCTTCTACATATCCCACAAAAATAAAAGCAGACATTGCTAGTGGGTACTCAGTGACATTTTTTGTTTTGAGAAAGAGAATGGAGTTGAAGGAGAAATTGTTTAATGTGAGAATAAGTTCATCCAGGTGGAAAAGAGTGATGATGAATGGGAACCAGTTGGAGTTCCAACCATGGAAGAAGTAGAGTGCTCTCGAATCATCCTTGTTGAGGAATTGGATTTCCATGGTTACATTTGTGTTGTTCTTTATGAAGAAATGACATTCTTTTTGACTTACATGGAATGTTCATTTGCAGTCAACCTTTTATCCTAAGCTGCACCTTCTTGCCAAATCTGCAAAGAAAACATTCTTTTTAAATATAAACCAACATTAGTCTTTAAAAAAAAACATATTTGACAAGTTAGTTCTTTTTATTTGCCAAATAGAACATGAGATGCAGTCATGTTAACATGTATTGGTACATTGTGAAATCTCAGTGGTCTTCCCTGCACGTGATAGCAATGTGATAAAAAATTTGCATTGTTGTTTCATCTACTCTTTCCCCTTGGTGCCAAGGTCAGTTCTCTTAAACATCAAATGTTTGAGACATGTTGTTTGCCAGTTTAAAAATCAGCCCTTCAAATTAAATGGAAGATTCATCATCAAAAAGTGAAAGGACAGACAAGACAACACTTTGAGCGTATAAAATTGAGTAAATGCACAAGATTGACTTGGGGCTCAAACAAATGAAGAACAGTCCAGGAAAAAAATGACATGAAACATGTGGAAAAGTTTCCATATTGCACAATGTCAAACGTTATTCAGTGACAGATAGAAACTGCAAGCTGTATAAATGTTGATTCCAAAAAAATGCCCAACATCAAACTCTCTAGCTGGAAAATCTGACAGAATTATTTTTCTTTTTATCAACAGTTATTTCTTCATAGAATGTGGGTGTCCCAGGCAAGGGCAGCATTTGTTGCCTAATCACCAGACCATTTTAGAAGGCATTCATGAGTCAACCACATTGCTGTGGGTCCAGAGCCACATGTAGACCAGACCAAGTAAAGAGTTTCCTTACCTGGTCTGGCCAGTAGATTTCCTTCCCTAAAGAACATTAGTGAACCAAATTGAATTCTCTTCTGAAATCTATACTGATACACTGTGCAAGAGCAGGAAAAACAATTACAAATATCATGATTATATATAATGTAACATATACAATTGCAGAATGTAATGCAATGTTTCCTATTTGCATGAAAAATAGTTATAAAGTATAGCAGTTCCCTCACGGATTGATAATATTAACATATATAAAGAAACCAATTTTAAGTAATAGATTAAATCTAAAATTTGCTCCACGACCAAATTCATACTTGGTTAAGTAACCTACAAACACTCTGTGCTAAAATCATCACAACAGCCTAAATATCACAGAGTGAAATCTTTAAGTCTCTCATACTGGAGATTAATTATCACTGCTGTAGGTAGAATGGCTTATGCAACATGCTTGCAAACCAGTTCTTATAAATGTAATCATTTCTAAATTGGTGTTCAGGATGGCTCTACATCTTGTAGGAGCTAACTAATGGCACAATGTGTTGTTTATTCTTTTGATCCTATTTTGGCTTGATACCTGCTAAACTTGACCTGGAAAGATGGATGCTTTCCAACTGGAGTGTATGCTTGCCTCTATCCACCTTTTGAGATGTTATCAGGAAACTATTTGGTCGTTCTAAAGCAATCTTAGTTTATATTTCTCTGCTGCAGCTATATTCTATATTAAATCACCATAACCTCACAAAATGACAGTATCATGGTCGAAAAAGTATACTTTCCTCAACCGTCCTTGTCTTTGTAGACCTAAAATTACCATCTTTGTATTCAAATCCTTCCATTGTCTTATCCCTCTGTAATCTTCTGCAATCTCACAAACTCCAATGTGTCCACTCTAATTCTCGCCTCTTGAGCATTCCACATTTCACACTACCATTGGTAATCCTGCCTTCAGCTGCTAGGCCTCAAGCACTGGAATTCCCTCTGCACACCTTTCTACCAATACCTCTCTTTCCTCCTTTAAGACATTCTACTCCTTGACTAGACTTCTGGTCATTTGAGCTAATATCTCCTTATGCCATTTTTGTTTTACAATGTTCTTATGAAGCACCTTGGGGAGTTTTATTATATTAAGGATGCAAATAAACTTAAGTTATTGCTGCTATCTCTGTTGACATTTCTGCAATGCTCCTTAACTGTGTCATTTTATGATGTTTTTGAACTTAAAACCTTCTGCATTTCCACTCAAAAGCAATTTCTTATTAACTGCTTTTCATATCCAAAATCATTTTTGCCTTATTGCCAAATTGTTGGGTGCCAAACAAAACAGCCATCCATCTTGTAGAAAATCAACACAAAAGACATGCATGTTACTTACTCAGAGCCTGATACTATTGTAAGGAGTAACTCTTACTTTGGTTCAGCAGGTCAGAAACTTCAAAGTGTTTTATGGAGCCTGCCTGGATCACAAGTTTTGCATCTTGAACTTGGCTAGGATAAGCACGATAGGTTTCACTTTGATTCAAATGACCCACAAGGTAACTTTTATAAAACAAAGTTTAATTAAGAATATAGTTATCATGTATGGAAAGAAAATGAACAATAATCTCAATCAATTACAAACAAAAAACAAACAATATATAGCCCTTATCAAATATATCTAAGATGTTCCAATCAAATCAAAACTTTCCACGGACAAAACCCTTTGAGCAAATTCAACACAGCAAAGTCTAAAGCTCACGTGATACTGGAATTGAATCTTTTGGTTAGAGAATTGAAAACTCTCAGTCTTGTAAATTCTAGTAGCTCTCTTGACACATCCAGAACAATTTGAAATCAGAGCAGCTTTTCAGAACCCCAGAGAGACTCTGACCAAGTCACCAACATCAGATTCTCCTCTTCAGAAAGGCCAGACAACAAGCAGAATTTCCAAAAAAAACAAAGGAGAGAGAAACACTTATTTTCAGCTTGTTGTCTTTTCTAAACATCAACTTGCAGCTCAGAACTGAAAATGAAAGAGCTGCTGTCACCTGCCCTGCCAATCTAATGGTGCAGGGCCATAAAACTAATCCCAGAGTAAATATAAACAACCCCACTTAAGTCAATTAAGTACCAAGAAGAGGACATCTGGGGGACAGCTTGGCAACAGTGACAACAGCTGAGGCTGGGAGAACATGATTAAAAAAACTCTTAAAGTTACACTAACGTCACATTGTTCATCTCACCTGAATTTATATTCTTAATTTACATAAAACTCAAATGCAAGTGGTTGGTTTTCCTCTTCCACCCTTCTCTACAGCTAAGTTACAATCCCACAGCTACAAACGTCCCTCAAGTGGTCATTCTTCATGTATGAAACTTAGTAAAAATAAACAGGTTGTTTGGTTATAAGAAAAATTAATGCCAAACTGATCCAGAGCTGATTTTACATCTCCACACATTTACTTTTCAACATCTTTCACTGGATTATGACTCATTATGGAGACCCAAAGTTAATATTTCCATTCACTAGATGCAAGAGTGTGAAGATTAATTGGAGTGAGAACTTGAGATCTTTATATTGTGTTTGGTTCAGTTCCATACTTCCCAAATCCCATTACATAGATTTGCATACCTGCATGGAATTTAAGCACAGTCCAATGGTCTACATCAGAATTTATGCTCTACAAGTTTATCCGGCTAACTCAATTGGTATATCTACTCATCCCTTTTCTTCCTCATGCAATTATCTAGTTCCACCTTAAACATCTCCATATTATTTGCCTCAATTAACTGAGACTTTGAGGCAGCTTTTGAAATGTTAACCTTTAAGCATTTAAGAAAGGGATAGTTCTTTAAGAGTGCCAAGACAATGGGTGTGATAGATTAAGTTAACTATGGTCTTACTCATTAAGTGGATCTTGGCTTGTATCCATGACTCTGCACAGGGCAAGTTCCCAATCTGGCCTATATCTCCAGTAGGTGTGCATCACCTGATTGCTTGAAAGAGATCATCTGAAGTATTTCATCCACATGTCTAAATAATAAATAATAAGATATGGCCTATTTTATGCATTAACACCAGCAAAGTAGTGTCTATTGGAAAGTGCTATGCGCAGTACATGATATCCTTACTTCATATATTCCTCAATGGCAAAATATAACACTTTCAGAAAATACCAGCTGGTACTGGTCTAGATGCGCTTTGACAGAAAAAAACTGGAAAAGGTTTCAATTATTTGCAGCCAGCTGGAATGGACGTTTCCCAATTTGGTAGTCTCTGAATTGACATACATCCGAATTCCAGATGTTACTTGTTCACATTCCTTATATTCCTTCTAACCGTTCTAACCATTCTACTAATTTCTTCTACTCCAAAATCAACACTGTCTTTTCCCAAAGTTTCAAAAATAAACCATTAATCTTGAGCAAAATGAAAACAATGAGATGTGGATATATTAGTCAGTGCAAGAACTATTGTAATGTGATTACAAGAATAAGTGCATTGATCCTACTTTTTATCTCAATGTTGGTCCTTTTCTCTTCATCCTAATAATCTACTCTTCAATTCCAAAGTTGTCCAGAGAAAAATACGGAAAAATGTATTTCTATAACTTTAATCTTGGGATACAAGGTGTGTTTTATGAGAATGGATGAAGGCATATATTTCACTTTGTTATTTTGTTCAATTCCCAAACTGAACTCTATTAAGGGAAGAAACAAATATATGGAAACTGTAGTGTTCCCAAACAATAAGGATAAGGGGGGATTGAGGGACTGGGGGTGGGGCATGTGGAGATTTCAGGAAAATGAAACACTGGGTTATCCTTGGTGATTCCTCATGGATGGCTGATGGATATTTGAGGGAGGATGTGGAGATAAGTTTGGTGCTCATCTTTGCAACTTCAGGTGACAAGGCAATTACATTAACGGCACATAAATAAAAAACTAAAAGTGGAAAACTTAATCAAGAACTTTACAAAAACATTAAAGAAGATTTAAAAAAAGAACTCACTGGCCAGCTCAAAAATCTAATTGACCCAAATGTTGCCTGTTTCTCTGTTAGGTCAACCAACTTGGAATTCAGTCAAAATGTTGTCACATTGCTTCTTGTTTTCCTTGTAATACATCAAACAAGGATTTTAAAAAAACACAGTACCAGTGATAATCCATTACTCATCTCAGCCTCAAAATGTACTAGGGCATTGTTTAGCTCAACAAAAGTAAAAAGTCACTTCCTAAAGGTCATTGTCATGGCATTGCATGAAAGGAATAATGTGAAGGACAAAGAATGTTTATCATTCTGAACAAACTCTAAAGGACAGAGAGCGAAAACAATTGCATAAGAAACAGTCAATCTAGACGTCAAAGATTTGTGGGTTAGTGTTATGTTGCAAATATGTTAATGATTGACTACAATGTTTGGGTTATAGAATGACTTAGTGTTATAGGGAACATAGTACAAAATGGGCAATTAGACATCCCATTCAGTTGTCATGGTGATAGAACTTTCATAACATCGTGTTACATTTCAAAATGAGCCTGCTCAGTACCAAAACAAATGGGAATCATTGTTAACACAGATATTTTCGGCAACTTTCCAATTGTTAATTTCCGTATTCAAATCTTGCACTTTAAAACACTCCATCCCTAATCTTTATTGGATAAACAAAAATCTAAGGCAGATGTAAATTTTTTTATATTGAAAATGAGAAAAGTGTGTGATTGGGAACTGGAAAATGATGAAGTACTGGGATTGTATTTGTGTAAAGGATGAGTATTTATAAATTGTACCTTTCTTTCTCGATCATGCGTGTGCTGCACATTTTTGGTATTTATCTTACTCAAGTATAGTGTAAAGTAGTATTTCATTTTGTCATATTAAAAATAAATACTTCCAAATTCAAAATTCTGACTTCCATCTTTGCAATTATGGTAATCGTGGCGAACAGCAAGCCGAAACAATCTTACCAACACCAGTTCTCAGGGGACAGTTGAAGAAGTTACTGTATGCTTTAAACACCTAAGGTTTTTGTGATATTATTTTGGTGGATTTTATGTGCTTTTATAAGCTCATAAGCTTTATATAGATCAGACAATCTGCAAATGGACCAATACCTCTCATTCACTTGTTGAAAGGAATTTAACTTTCTCTAACCTGATCGTCATATATTTATGGGTTGCTGGGAGGAATAGATTCGTTGTTCTGAGGATGCCAGGATTTATCATTTATTTTTCTTATTCTCTCTCTCTCTGTGTTTCTCTGTCTGTTCTCCAGCTTATGTCAGTAAATAAGCAAATAAATGTTCTACATTGATTTCACTGATCATTTCCTTCCTCCATTTGTAGCTTTATCTTTTAAACCACAGCAGTTTACACACTACAATTTCCATTAACTATTTAAATTTAAGGACATTGAAACATTTAGATTTAAACAAAGGTTGACATAATCCAAATGTTTAAAACTATCAACTATGTCTAGGATATTGATGGCCTGAACTGGTTAAAACCATGCACCTTACCAGCAAAGCACACAGATAAAAGCCCCTTGCTTTTCTAAATGGGAGCACTCTAAGCATTACAGCATTATCTTTCAGGATTATCTAGAGCTAACTGGGAAGAATCCAAAGCTTCAGTGACAGATCTCAGGCTCTCAGTCCTACAAATGAGACAGTTTGGCTGCAGCCACCAGCAATGCCCTAAAGAGCTTCACTTGGTATCAAATTATCAAGTCTGCCACAAAAATAAATGTAGTTCTAATCTCCCATCACATGTACCATCTTGAAGCCATCTTGATTCCAGAAGATCCCAGCTATCACACCCAGCTGTCTCCTGCCCTCCAAAAAGGAGGATGGCTACTAGCCCACTGTTGAATAGTTTTCAGTACGAAAAACTCTTGTTACAAGAAATAGGAAAATAGATTTGGTAAGTAGCTATTGATGTATGTGAACAAGGAATGCTAAGGTGAAACACAAAAAAAAATGGCAAGACAGTTTCTTTAAAATTCCTTCATAGTATGTGGGTGTCAGCAGCAAAGAGAGCATTTATTGCTTATCCTCAATTGTCCTTGAACTTAGTAACTTACAAGACTATTTCAAAGGGCTGTTTAGAGTCAATCACATTGCTGTGGAATCTGGCCTCACATGTAGGCCAGAGCAGGTAAGGACAGTGGATTTCCTTCTCTAAAGAGCATTAGTAAACATTACAACAATTGACAGTGCTTCCATAATCAGTTATTGAGATCAATTTTCTATTCCAGATATTATTAATTGATTTTTAATTCATAAGAACATAAGAACATAAGAAATAGGAGCAGGAGTAGGCCATCCAACCCCTTGAGCCTGCCCTGCCATTCAATAAGATCATGGCTGATCTGCAGTGGTTCATTACCACTTTCCTGCTTTCTCCCAGTAACCCTTAATTCCCTTGTCAATTAAAAACCTATCCACTCTTGACTTGAACATATTCAGTGAGGAAGCCTCCACACTTCATCAGGCAGAGAATTCCAAAGATTCACCATCTTTTGCGTGAAGAAACTACTCCGCAACTCCGATCTGAACCGCCCCTCCTAATCTTGAGACTGTGCCCTCTAGTCCTGCTATCTTTGCTAAGCGAGAAGAGTCTCTCAACCTCTACTCTATCCATCCCCTTCATTATCTTATACTTCACTATAAGATCCCCTCTCAGCCTTCTAAACTCCAAAGAGTACAAACCTAGCCTATTCAGTCTCTCCTCATAATCCAACACCCTCATCTCCGGTATCAGCCGAGTGAACCTTCTCTGCACCCCCTCCAAGGCCAATATATTCTTCCTCGAATGCGGCGACCAAAACTGCACACAGTACTCCAGCTGCAGCCTCACCAGTACCCTATACAGCTGCAACAGAACCTCCCTACTTTTATATTCTATCCCCCTAGCTATAAAGGCCAACATTGCATTCGCCTTCTTAATCACCCGCTGCACCTGCAGACTGTGTTTTTGCAATTCGTGCACAAGGACCCCCAGGTCCCTCTGCACCGTTGCATGCTGCAGCTTTTCACCATTTAAATAGTAATCCTTCCTACCATTATTCTTACCAAAGTGGATAACCTCACACTTGCTAACATTATACTCCATCTGCCAGGTCCTTGCCCACTCACTCAACCTATCCAGATCCCTCTGCAGGCTTTCCACACCTTCCACACAATTTGCTTTTCCACTCATCTTCATTGCCATTCCTGGTGGGATTCTAAAGCATGTCCCACACAGCATTCGTTTGAATCTCAGGATTACTAGTCCAGTAATATTACTAAAATGCCACGGCATAGAATAGCAAAAATGTGGGTAAGTACAGAGAGAAAGAGGTTGAAACTACAAGCACTTTCAAATGTAGTGGAATATTTCCACAATGCTTGAAAGACAATCATAGCAGAACATTGGATCCTGTGCTGAGCCTTGCAAAAAAAACTTTGATTCTTCCACTACATATCAAACTTCCTCCTGAATGATTCCAAGAGTTTAATCTCGACAGCCCTTAGAGGATCAATCCAGTATCTCACCAGCCAAAATGAATACAATACTCAAGATTCAGCCTGACAATAGTTCTATACGACTGCAAAAAAGAGGCCCTGTAACTAATAGGATTTTACATTGATGGAGATCCAACCCAGCTCATCAGTAGCCCAACTTCCTGGTGGAAAGCCCAACAGATTTTACATATATAGTATAATATCCTGGAGTACACCTGCCATCAATTCCCTAGAATGTTTCCTTTTCAGTTGCATGAATCTGTACCAGACTTCCTTTTTGGGTTATGCATTTAGAAAAAAGAGCTTCCTGTGATCAATGATATGTTACAAATTGTTTTGTACATTTACAATAAAATTAAATTCTATCAATGACTAAGTGGTTACCAACAGCAAAATACAATCAAAGGATGGGAAGTCAGCCAGGGCAGTGTTGGAATAAATGGATGTGAAAGCAACAAAAGGCAACCTGGGAGGATTTAAGTAACAGTTGGGCTAGAAGGGGATGAGGATAACATTGGGACAGACAAACCAGAAATGTCATAGAAATGAAAGGGGGTTTTGCTAAACACGGCTCTTTGTCAAATAGGACATCAAATTCAGTAAAGTCTGGCTCAGCCTGAGAACATGTTTGGGAGAGGGAGATAGAGCTGGAACTAAAGAAGAAGATGTTTCTGTCTTCATTAAGTGGAGAAATTGAAGCTTAGTTAAGACGGGAACATCACAAATCATAGTGGAGGGATCAAGATACACAGCAAAATGGTAGAGCTAGGTGTTTAAAAAAATGTGTATAGGAATTTACCCCATATCTATGGATGATGCCATTAAGGAGCAGCCTGTCAATGAGGAAGAGGAACCAAAAAGGGAATCTTGGGAAGTCCAGAGGTGCATATGTGAGGGCTAGAGGCAAAGTAATTACTATAGCTATTCTTGATATTATAGCTAAGAGTGGAGCAAAATAATAGTTGTTCCTTCAACCTGGACTAAAGAGGAGAAATATTTGAGGAGGATAATGTAAAATTTAATTTGATTTGATTTATTATTTTCACTGTATGCTAATAATGTGACAAGTATTATTTCTTGTACGCTACACAGACAAAGCATACCATTCACAGAGAATGAAACAAGAGAGTGCAGAATGTAGTGTTACAGTCAAAGCTAGAATGTAGAGAAAGATCAACTTAATGCAAAGTAGGTCCATTCAAAAGTCTGGCAGCAGCAGGGAAGAAGCTATTCTTAAGTCAGTTGGTACGTGACCTCAAACTTTTGTTCCTTCCACGGAAGAAGGTGGAAGAGAGAATGTCCAGGGTGCATGGAGTCCTTATTAGTGCTGGCTGTTTAGCCAAAGCAGCAGGAAGTGTAGACAGAGTCACTGGATAGGAGGCTGGTTTGCGTGATGGATTGGAGGAATAAGGAGAAATAAGGCAGTAGGATCATAATCACAAGAAGATGCCATTTGTAACTTTGGCTATGGCTTTTCCAGTTTTTTTGGAAGGAATGAAAACATCTATGCAAAGCTATGCCTGAGTGGTTCTGAGCACTATATCTTCCTTTGGCATCACCAGCTGCAGCCATATTATTATCATCTGAATTGATGATGCAGCAACTACTGGAGGTTTCCTGAATCAATCATTCTAGGCAGTGATTAGGTGGTTTGGCATTCTAAATATTGCTACATTGTTTATTTTTGATTCCAAAACATATTGAACATCGTTGAAAGGATTTTACAACCTCGCTCAATGTGAGACCATAATATCCTGGCCAAGGTCAACAGATCTTTCCATCATCTGCCCTGCACCTGTTCTGATCCCCATTGCGGACAGAGCAGTAAAATTCCAGCAAAAATCATTCAGGGATGGCATGTGTGATTTAACGCTGCTGCCTCACAGCATCAGGGATTCAAGTTGAGTCATTTTCTGCACGGAGTCTGCATGGATTTCTTCCAGGTGCTTTGGTTTCTTTCTACAGTCCAAACCACATGCTGGTTAGGTGCATTGGCCATGCTAAATTCTCCTTCAGTGTACCCAAACAGGCACCAGAGTGTGGCGAAGAGAGGATTTTCATAGTAACTTCACTTCAGTGTTAATCAAGCCTACTTGTGACTCAAATAAATAATGTTAAACATACCTTGGGTCAGCAACTGTTGGAAGGTATTTCTTACCCTTAAGTTGAACGTTGAGTATTTACCTTATCTGAAAGCATATTTTCTTGTTGTCTTGATTCTGCAGTATTTCTCTTTTTCGGTGATGGTTTCACTTTTATGACTTCTAATTACATTGTTCACCAACTCCATACACATGAATATTTGTCAAGTTTTTATGCATGTTAAAATCAAATTACCGTGGATGCTGGAATCTGAAACCAAAAGAGAAAATGCTGGAAAATCTCAGCAGGTCTGGCAGCATCTGTGAGGAGAGAAAAGAGCTGACGTTTCAAGCCCAGATGGCTCTTTGTCAAAGCTTTGGGGTCATGAGCACTGCTAGCAAAGCTTTGACATAGCGTCATCTGGACTCAAAACATCAGCCCTTTTCTCTCCTCACAGATGCTGCCAGACCTGCTGAGATTTTTTAGTATTTTCTCTTTTTTGTACATTGATGACTGATTAATTCAATCATCTTGTAAACATTCTTCTATTTTTATTTTGCTCCAACTGCCATTTCCAATGTTTACTGAATTAAGTTGGTCAAGTGGACATTCCTGCTCGGCAAAGATACCAATTTGGATATCTTAATTAACTGATGCTTATGAAATAAGGATGCAATGCAACGAAGGAGATTGTGCACCTTACCAGCTCAGCAGTATTGACTAGTAGCTACTACCAGAAAATCATTAAAGCTATCACAAGAGTGCACTGTTCAGAAATAGGCACTATAACCCTCAGGGCATTTTTATAAATGCATTTTAGGTGCATGAGCATTGCTATCAAGGCAAACATTTACTGACCATCCCCAATTACCTTTGGGAAAATAAAAGTGAGCTCCCTTCCTGAGTAGCTTGCTGGGCCAATTCAGAAGGTTTTCACAAGTCAACCAAATTGCTGTGTATCTGGAATCACATATAGGCCAGGCTGAGTAAGGAAAGCAGATTCTCTTCCCCAAAGGACATTAGTGAATCAAATGGGTTTTTGCAACAATCCTATAGTTTCATGATCACCATCACTGAGGTCTGCATTTACTTTAAAACTAAATGGCGCTGGTGTAATTTGAAATAAAGTTAATAATTCTGATGTCTAAATTTAAATAAAGTGGTCATTGTCTCAAAAATCCATCTGCTTCACTCATGTTGTTCAGGGATGGAAATCAGCCATCCTTGTCTGGTCTAGATATGACTTCAGACCCAGTGCAATGAGGTCAGCAATGTTAACTGTCCTCTGAAATAACCTGTTGGGGATGGTCAAAAATGCTGACTTTGCCAGCAAATGCCTACATCCCATGAAAATATTAAAAACAAACGTTGAATTTAAATTCAAGTTGCTATTGGTGGATTTAAATTTATTTCTACCGATCATTAGTCCAAGCCTCTGGATTATCAGTTCATTTAGATAATCACTATGCTACCATAGGAACAACTGAACAAATTCATTGCCAAAACTGCAACTTCTAAAGCATCTGGAAAAGTATCTGTATAGACCATAATAGTTATGGTGCATAACAGCAAAGCAACACTTAGATCGGGAGCATGTGTTCTTCAATGGCTAATGGCTAGAAAAGTATAATGGCAACAGGCAGCCACCCGTATGATTTATTACCCTTGAAACAGTACTAGTTCCAGAGCTTTAGATCATAATAGATCTCCTAACACAAACAAATGTCTGGGATTATTTAACATGAATAAAGAGCTTTCAGAATACCTTGTCCAACAATTCAATTTGCATTAAGGGACCTTTAGCAATGATGGGTTCTTTTGTATTCTATGGTGTCTTTTTTATTCAATAGACAAAGAAGTTGGCTCTTGTTCCAAATGTCTAAATTTAGCTGTATTTAATATATTTGTGGGAATTCCTGAGGCATGCAGCAGCTCTTTCAAACAAAACTATAAGTTACAACAGATTTTGTAACATTGTTAGGGTTACGATCTATTAACAATGTGCAATAGTGTTCTACTAATCATTCTGCAAAGTGGAACTGTAAGTAAATAAATGCTTTATGAATTTCTGACAATTAGCTATTGGTTTTGTGTTAAAAAGATTAAAAACAGACTTTTCATACTTAAGAAAGAGTTTGCACTAGATTATAGCATCATTTTACTTTAGCTATACATTTAGATGATATAAACACAGTGATGCTAATTCAATCCTAAAAACTATAGCATCATCTTGAAGAAAAACTTGAACATCAGAGTGAAGCAAATTAATGAAAATTTTCAACCAAATTACCTTTATTGCTGGAATAGCTTTGCAAAACAAAACAGCCTGTAGCGTGGCTTAAAACGAGTAAGGTGTATGTTATTACTTGCAGCATAAGCACATGTTTTCCATTTCAGATATGAACTGGAAAGATCAGTACCATGAATTAGTAAAGCCAAATGTACAAGTTTTTGAATACAGCTGTTGATAATACCCAATAAAACAGTGGCAGAATAAAAATGAATCTTCAGCCTGTTCATTGTGCAGATTTGGATGGGAACCGGATTACTCTCTGATATGTGATTGAAATGTAGACAGGTACTTGAAGTTGAAACAATGTCTCTAATACAGGTTTTAAAACCAGATAATAGGTTCGTATTATATCCCTGAGGAGACAAGATCTATAGACATAATCTTCATTAATCCGACATCCTGTCCAAAGCAGTAAACCAAGATTAGATGAAGCAGTTGAAATCTTTCAATATTTTTTAATTGTAGTCACAGCAGACCTGGGTTAAAATGAAAAATTTTCATTTTTGGGGAAGAATACAATATTACAAAACTGCAAGGATATTTTTATCCAAAAGTTCATTTCTCATTGTCAATGAGAAATGAACACAATTGTTTGCTCCCCAAACATTTTGAAGTTCATAGAAGGTGCTACAGAAATCAATTCTGAAAATTTTGATATTATAAACCATGGACAAAAATTCATATCACCACAGTATATATTGAACCTCTATATTGGCTGATAACTGAACAGAGATGACTTCAGAAACAATATTCATATTTATGTATCTTACTTGCATATACAGGATGTATCAGATGCCACTTAAAACAACTATCAGGCTGATTGGTGTCATTTGTTCAATACTGGACAGAAAGTCAGAATGGAGGAATGGCAAGAAAAATGGTGAGGAAGAATTGTTTAAAAGAAAACACTGTTGTAACACCAAAAGCTATTTGTGAAACTTGAGAAAGAATATTATTGCAATATAAGGTTACATTTAAGCATCGTGGTACATGAATTTTACAATTTGACCAAACTTCCAAGCCACAAGATGATCAAGTGTCTAAAAATGAATACATGGTTTGCAAGTAAAAACAATTTTTGAATGAATGTGAATACATTCAAAATTTTCCCTATAAACTAAAAGTGCAGACATTATTTGGTCCTTTAATTGACATGATGCCTTCAAAGTGTAAAGATGCTTCACAGAATTATTATCTAAAAAAATTAGACATTAAACCATACAAGGAAACATTAGGACTAATGACCAAACCTAGCCAGAAAGGTAGGGTTCCAGGAACAACTTACAAGCAATTAGAACAGGAGAGGCAGAGAGGTTTAGCAAAAGAATTGCAGTGCTTAGGTTCTCAATAACTGAAAGCATTGCCAGCAATTGTTCAACAATTAAAATTGTGAATGTATAAGAATCCAGAATTAGAGATGCACTGATCTCTTGACAGGTTGTACAGCCGGAGGAAGTTATAGAAATAAGTACAAGCAAAGCTATGGAAGTGCTTGAAAACAAAGCTGAGAATTTTAAAATGAAGCATAATTTAACCAGGAGCCAATATAAGTCAGAGGGCTCTCAGACAATGGGTAGACAAGACTTGGTGCAATTTAGGAAAATGGGTGAAGTTTACAGAGCACGGAAAATGGATTGCTAGCCAGAATGCATTGGAATAAGCCAATCTATAAAAGTAACAAATGCATGGATGAAGCTTTCAGCAATAGATGATTGAAGACAGGAGCAGTCACCGTCTGTTACAGAGGTGGAAATAGTCAGCCTTAGTGATGGTACAGATAAGTGCTGGGCAGGTCTTCTCAGACTCAAATATGACACTAATGGTGTGAACAGTCTGGTGTAGCCTCAGACAATTCCCAGAGAGACAGTTTCTCTATAACATGACTGTTTAATTATGTACGCATATAAATTAATGATTACAACTGTAAAAATGATGACAATTAAAATAAAAGATTTCAAAATTTGAAGGCATCTTACCAAGACTCCCTCAAGCTCTGAGAGAACAAAACACAATAAACATTTGCCTAATAATATCATCTGGACCTTTGTGGTTTATTTAGTTGCCTTGTAACAAATTTCACCTCTAAAACTAGTCATATTGTCACTTTTGCATCAACTAAAGTGGTTTGGGTCTACATTGACAGACAGGAGCTGTATAAATTCAAGATCCAGGTTTCAACCCGCAATAAAATTGATTAGTTCCTCCAAAGAGATCGACTCAATCACTTGGATTTCACAGCAGCATGAAGCCAGTTTATAAAATCTATTGTGGCTTCTCACTACTTTAATTTCCATCAAGTTGCAATAGCTGTTCCAAGTGCAAATCATTTAAGATCAGCCAAAGTAGTGCCAAAGATGGGAAAGTTTCAACCAAAGCTACAACCAACATAAATCAAACTTGGTGTCCGATCAAGACCTACAAAACAAGAGAACAAATTTGCAGAGCTACAGGAAAAAGTTGGGGGAGTGGGACTCAGGGAGTTGCTCTTGTTGTAAGCCAGGCAAGAACAAGACTGGCTGAATGGCCTCCTTCTGTGTTGTAACCTATTGTTTGCAAGTTTAGGAAAGATCACCGTAGAACAACTAGCCCTGCTCAGAAAATTGATCATGCCATCAAACTTCATTAATCGGCATGGCAAGTTTTGTTTTTGCTGATTATGCCCACTTACAGACCTTTGTGCAGTCTTAGACAATCCACCATGATCTTACTGAATTCTAGAGCAGGCTCAACAGACAAAATGTTCTCCTCCAGGACCTATTTCTTATGTTTTTAAAATTAGGTACTAGGGAACAAAAGCCTTTAAGCATTTTTTTATTACTAAGAAACTGACTACTGCACATTAGTGAACTAGTAAAAGGTTCTGTTTAGCTTCTAATATCAGCTTAATTATATTGTGCTAGTCACAGCTAGTGAAAGATATGCACATTTTCTAATAAATCTATGCTAGCTGCATGAATAAAGCTGCAGCAAATAATCATTTTCAATGGGGATGTTTTATAATGCAAAAGAAAAAGAGTTGTGTTCCATTGAGAAAAAAGAAGATTCAATGAGAAGGATACTTCATCCATGGTTAATGTCATAGAATCCCTATAGTGAAGATGGAGGTCATTCAGCCCATTGAGTCTGCACGGACAACAGTCCCACCAAGGATCAATCCTTGCTAACCCACATATCTTCCCTGCTAATCCCTCTAACCTACACATCCTAGGACACCAAGAGGCAATTTAGCATGGCCAATCAATCTAACCCATACATCTTTGGACAGTGAGGGGAAGCTGGGGCACTTGGAGAAAATCCACACAGACACAGGGAGAATGTGCAAACTACACACAGACAGTGACCTAAGTCAGGAATCAAATCCAGATCCCTGGAGCTGTGAAGCAGCACTGCCAAGCACTGTGTCACCATAAGGAAGTCAGAAAATTAACGATGGTATCAGATTGAAAGAAAAGATGCATATCAGGTCATAAGATTGGGAAAATATTTGAAACTGGCAGATGACCCAAAAAAGTAATGAGGGAATAAATGGAATATGAGAAAAATCTTCCAAGAAACATTAAAAAAGTAAAAGTTCCAAAGAGATAATAAAAAAGGAAGAGAGTAGCTAAAGTGAACATTGTCCTCTTAGAGAATGGGTGGGAAATGAATAATTGAAACAAGGAAATGGCACAGACATTGAACACCTAATATAATCCAGCTTCATAGTGGAAGACAAAAAGCATCCCAAGAATAGTAGTAAATCAACAAGGAAACTTACACAATTCTAACATGTTTCATGTTAATGCCATCTCCAAATCTACACTCATATTGTCACATCCTGTGCTGGGATATAAAAGTAGGAAATTCTTATTATAAGTGCAATTTTAATGAAACTGCACCTAGTACCATGCACTATTCTGGTCTCCTTACTTAAGGAAGGATATTCTTGCAAAGGAAACCTCAATTATACAGAATTATGGGAAACAATTCAGAGAAGGTTCACAAGGCTGAATCTAGAATAAATGGGCTATCTTATGAGGAAAAATTGAGCAAGTTGGAGTTTAGAAGAATGAGGGGTGATATTATTGAAACGTACAAGAATCTGGGGGGGCTGAACAGGGTAGATGATGACAGGATGTCCTCCCTAATTGGGGAATCTAGAACTGGGGGCACAGGTTGGCAAATCTAGAACTGGGGGCACAATTTCAAAATAAGTCTTCTATTTAAGACAGACATGGGGAAGAATTTGTTCTCTCAAGTTGGATTTTTGTATTAATTTAAAGAATGAGAGTATGGTTCTCTGGACCATCTGTAATTGTCCTGAACTGACAGCACTCCAGATAGCAATTAAGAGTCAATCACACTGCTGTGCATCTGAAATCACATGTGGGCCAGTCCAAGTAAGGATGGCAGAGTTCCTTCCCTAAAGGAAATTTGTGAACCAGTTATGTTCTGACTTTCCTCATTGACAATAACCATTAGACTTCTAATTTCAATCTTTTAAATTTAATTCAAATGTCACCATCAGCAGAAAAGGGATTTGAACCAGAGCCCTCAGGTCTCTGGATTATCAGTCCCAGTCATAAAACTACTACATCACTGCCTCCCTGGCCTATTTTCACTATTTGTGAAGTGAAATCCAAACCAGAATCCTCAGACCCTGGGTCCCTGGGTTATTAATCCAGTGACAAAGCCACTACACCACGTGCCTCCCTGATTTGTGGATTTCTCAGAGGTTGAGTTACATTTTAATCTACAAGAGAGTCAAGCATTATATGGGGACAATAAATATTGGAAAATGGGAGTAGAACATGGAGTGAACAGTCTACTCCTTCTTGTATTTCATATGATCCCATGATCTAAACTACTGCCCAATTTAGTTGATGTTCTTACCAATTTACCTTCATGATCTCTAACTTTTTACCAATATTCCTTCATTTCAGCCAATGATGTTGAAGAGAAACTTATGCAAACAGATATATAGATATGGTAGTTCTGGAACATGGCGTTGAGTTTCTGTTAGCTTGCATTTGTTTTACTGCAAATTCCAGCTGAAATTGGCCAAGCCAGCGCGAAGGACAGGGGAATTCGAAACAAAAGTTGCGTCAAAAGTAAATCTTTAAAATTGGTTTAGAAATCATTTCACCAAGAGCCAATTTCGTTCGTAAAATTGACCATATACCCAAATCACAAGAATTGGGATGGCCAATTTTGGCTGCTTCAACCACTAGAGAAACCTCTTCAAGCTAAGCTCATTTTCTTAGATGCATAGGTGCTAGATCTATGTGCTATGCATGTTTATGCATACAAAATACTTAATTTACCCAAAAAACCTGACTCATGCAAAAGTTGATTTTGTATAGTTGAAGTGAATTTCGAATATTTCAAATTGGGTTAGTCAGATTGGGGATTGTGATAAATTAACGTTCAATTATAATAAAACTGTAACAGGTTATCACTCTTACATACAAGGTATAATTTTACTGTAAGTAAATGATTACTATGCCAATAGTTTTAATGATTCATGATTTGTGACCATGCAACTACGTATTAGTGGAAACTTGAACCTACGGAAAATCAATGCAATATTAAGGGCTATTTGAGTCCAATCTCTGACCCTGTATAAATATTGATATAGAGTTATGCGTTCAATAAAATAAAAATGGAAATCCCTCAGTCATCCATGGCTTAATCCATTTTCCCCCACAGTCCCCAGATTGTTGAGAAATAAAACCAGAGTATTCGATGTGAAGTCCCCCGCAGGCAAAGGATGCTCACAGAATTTTGAATCGAATTTAATGGGATGGACAGACTTTTCCTTTACAGTGGCTCATAGAGTAATTCTTCCTCCAGCCCCCATCGCCAGCAGACTACTGCTTCTATCTTTTGTACTTTATTCCTAATCAAAAAAGCCAATTAAGTCCAATCAGAGTATCCACACCAAGCACCTTTGTGGCAAACCAAATAAAATAAATCAGATAAACTGAGGGACAAAGTAAAAGGGATGGCCCCTTATAAAGAGGGGAAATCGCCCCAAACAAAATAAGCCAAAGTCTGAAGGAAACTTAAAACATCAAATTAAAAGAGTCAATAATACATCTCAACTCCTGTGTGGCCCAAGGGGCATAAAAGGCCTTGAAGATGCCCTGTGGACTCCGCATGCTCCTTCTCCAGAGGCACCAGGCCTGTAGCCAAGATGGAAGGGCAGCAAGTCTGGTAAGGAAACCCTCTTGATCGCTCACTGCCTGGGCCTGTTTATTGTGAGTCTGGGCAGACCCAGGAGCAGGTTCATGAGGAGATCCCCCACCTTTCCCATCCCCCTCGGCACCAGGTGTCCGTATATCAGGGGTGTGGGACTGAAATGCAAATAAAACACCAATAAGAGATTTTTGACGTAACAAGAAAAGGAGATGCAGCCTGGAACAGTGAATATAAATGTGAACTAGTACAATTTATGGTTGAATAGAACTGCTGCATGCACACGCCTCCACCCTAGGTCCCTGATATATTGGAGAAGGATCCTTCCACAAACGGACATCAACTAGGGACCTTCACCTCTGGACTGCATCAAGACATGCCAAGATGTGTTTTGACCATGGGTGAGGATATAATAGTGGAAAGTGTGCAGCAGCAGCCCATACAGAAAACCCCTCCTTGTAGTTGGCACTGCCCCCACATGAAGTACAAATCAGATCCAAGCTGACAAAACAAGAATATATGTCATATCTTGGGCTTGATCAAGCAAGATCCAAGCTGACAGGATGAGGCACTACACTCCCCCTCCAGTGCTTGACCTGAGCTTCATCTTAGCCAGAAGGCCCAGATAACTTTTAAAAAATGGCACCAGCAGGAGCCTCAGTTTAACCTCACTGGTTACCCCAAAGCGCTTACATTTGATCTTAGCCAAAAGATCGAAAAGACACCGGTACCTCATTTGACATCGGAGATCAAAGGCATTCAATAAATAAGAATTGTGCGAAGGGGAAAGGACAAGATCCAAAATGGATAATTACATATTTCTGCGTTTGAAACTCGGATTTAAAACAAAAACATTTTGGTCAACATTTTTACAAATTTATTATTTTTACAAGTTTACCAATTTATCGAAAGATCTGAAACACTCACAACCCACATTGTGCTTCGCAAGTTTGAATTAGATTGAAAATGTTAAGCTGATCGGAGGAAATTCTGTTAGTGGGCCTAAACATATCCTGTCGTTCTACCTAATGGAAATGTATAATTTATATCTATGTTAAAATACCTCGCCGCACAAGTGTCTGTGACTTGTGTGGCGAGAGTCATGAATGATTTTAGCAAAGGGCGACTAATTTTGCTGGGTTGATAGTGAGGCTCATTTGAAGCAATACCCCAGTTGATTATTTGTTCAACAGTAGCTGAAACTCATTCTTTCAAATCAGTATCAGCTAATTGGAGAAACAGTCTTAATTGAAGAGAATTTGTGGGTCAAACTTTAATCTCTATAGAGATGCCCGTTCCGTTTCATTGTCCCTACTGTTGAGACCAGTTATTTTTCCCCGTGCCTGACGCACAAACTAAGGAAGAGCGAGAGTATTTTGCTGCTAATTGTTATCGGGATAGCGAATAGCGCCTGAAGGGGGTCACAGATAGAAGCAGTGTGCCCGGATAGGATTCAGATACCACTGGGCTTCAAACCAGTTCACAAGTACTCAGCAAACTAGACAACTGGTTTCAATCTAAAAGTGTTAAACTGATAACCGCAATGCAACATTCACGGAAACTTGTCAAATTCAAATTGTAAAATTTGTTTCTGCTTTAAAATTCGTTCTGTTCGCAAATTAAACATGAATGAAATAATAAATATAGTCCATAACCTATTGCAATATAAAATTGTAGTTTAATTAACTTTTATTTGTCCTCTGGTCCCAAATAGGTTTCAGGCCTTGGTCTACCTTCATATTTTCGCGATATGTCATTTGCCAGTGGCTAGCGAGGTAACTGCAGCCCTTTTTTTAACCTTCATCATGGAATCCTGCAGTGCAGAAAGAGACCATCTGCCCATCGAACCCTCACCGACAACAATCCCCACCTAGGTCCTATCCCCGTAACCCCACATAACATCTCCTAGTCGCCCTGACACTAAAAGGCAATTTAACATAGTCGATCAGCCTAACCCGTACATCTTTGGGAGACAAGCGGAGAATGTGCAAAGTCCACACAAACAGTGACCGAAGGAATCGAACTCGGATCCCTGGCGTTAAGAGGGCGCAGTGCTAACCACCGTGTCACCTTTACTAATGGTAGCCGCTGAAATACATGGAGGAATCTCTCGCCCCCTGCACACCCAGGAGCTAATTCATGATCATCATACTTCCCTGAACTTGGTCTGTGGTTGGTTGCCTCGTTAAAGACACATCTACAATCTATCATGTTAGATTATGTTGTTCGGCTACCACTCCACATTAACCTTCACATTTAGATTTTTAATCCGATAAGCAAAGGTGAAAATGACAAGTCCGTTTTCTTTTTAACTGCACAAATGTCACCCAATGTTAAAGATTCCTCCCTTTAATCGAAATAGATTTCGAGACGCTTTTAAGTCATTGACTCGAAAAATGATGCGCATTTATTGACATAAAAGTGATGCTTCTTGTTGTATGATGTTGAATTTGTCCCAACTACAGAACACAACAGCTAGCAAAATCATTTATAAATAAAAACAGAACATGCTGGACACGCTCAGGCAGCAGGTAGGGTAACATCTGTTGCGAGAAACGAAGTTAACGTATCGAATCGACGGTGTCCCTTCATCAGGATATTCCAGTAAACGACTTCATTGTGTAAATCCTTTGTCCGAACCAGAATGGTAACATCAAACCATATAGCGTAACAACATAACAATATTGAGCAATTGTAGGAAAGTGTCAGTATTTACTTGAAATGAATCAAAGCTGCATGATCTTTGTATACTTTTAAAGGAATAGGACGATCTATGAGTGCCAGAAATCCCAGCAAAGCGAGATCTTGCTGTGCAGTGTAACATGTAATGACTTCTTAAACATTTAGTCTCAGAAATTCTATAGTTAAAGTGTTTTATCAGTCTAGAAATCAGCTTTGGCGATGTTCGGGGACAAATAAGGCGTTGAATCATCTCTTTTAAATCGCTTTCAACTGAAATAATGTGTTGAAATGACCAATAGACTTTAAAGGTATTTAGCATTTCAATTTACATCCAAACTAAGCAAATTCTCCCTTTCAGCCCTCCGGTATCTGCATTACATTGTGGAATATATGTAATGACTTGAATGGGCAAGGCAAAGATTCTCCTAAAAGTCAGACTTGCATAAGCACAATGCTGGAAGCTTGTGTTGGGTGGGAGCATGGGTGCAGGGCGGCGGGGGGGGGGGGGGGGGGGGGGGGAGCGGGGAGATACTTCAGAATTTAGCACCATAATAATCAATGTATGATACTGTTACCCGACACATACACTGAAAATTTGGCTGGGCTAGTGGCTACTTTGGAACTTAACAAGAAACCATTGCATTAAAAAGACATAAGCGAATAAAAATATGACTGTTGCAAAGCGCAGATGAACCCACCTTTTACAACTCTGGAAAGGTTCCACTGAAGAAAAGATTCCAGCTAAGCACGTATTCAAGGTGAATTGGGTGCAAGTCTGATACATGGAGCCCTCATGTCATTCTGAACCAACAACTTTGAATATTCTCATTCCACCATGAATGAAGATTACAGAGTTCACCGCTCCTTATGAACCATTCTTTTCTATTTATACAATTGAGGTTGACATTATTTTAATAAGAATGTAAACATTCTTTTAGCGATACACTTGATTCAGCATAGTGACATTTTAATGAACTAAATGTTCCCAGATACTAAGCAGAAGTCACTCTTACCACAAGTGAGATATCATCAATTAGCAAGCAGGTAGTGCACTGAGAGATTGGTCTTTGTATTTTAATGGTGTGCTTGTTATAGTCAGCTTTTCCTCAATTACTGAATTGAGAAAAACAGTCACCTGTATGAATAACAGGTGACTGTTTAACCACATGGAGACAAGAATAATAAATGATATGTTTAAATTGGTACATACTATTCCTGAAAACAAAGAACAAATAGGGCGGATACATTAACAACATTTATGATTGATCTGGATAGACACATGAACAGGTGGGGAATAGAGGGATATAAACAGTTGGTCTAGAAAGGATAACGTGCAGTGCAGGCTTGAAAGGCTGAAGGGCCTGTTCCTGTCTTATACTGTTCTTTGTTCTAATGAGCTTCATTATTTATATCTTCCATTCATGGTGTTGATTGAGTACTTATGGTATCTGGGATAAGACCATAAAATGGAGGAGCAGACCATTGGGCCCATTGCATTTGCTTCGCAATTTGATGAAAATACATTCTATATCCCACATATGTAAAAAGGGTGTTTAATGCCTAATGTAAGGGGTCACTTGTTATGTACTAAAATATTACTATAGTGCATGAGTACTGAATTTTGTGCTGCTGAAACTTTCAAATTTGGGTAAACCCAGATTGATGCAAGTCAATATAACTAATGAAATTTGAAGACAGTGCAGGAAACCTAGAGGTAATTGAATAAACAAACATCAGTATGAATTTGTAGAATGATTGAATGATAAAAGCACAGAAGGGCTATCCAAATATTTCCAACCGTAGTCTTTCCCCATAGTCCTGCCAGTTTTCTCCTTCCCCATAGCCCTGCCAGATTCTTGGATCACTCTGGCCCTGCCAGATTTCCCTATCCCTATAGCCCTGCCAGTTTCCCTTCCTTACAGCCTTGCCAGTTTCTCTATTTCCATAGCCATACCAGTTTCCCCTCTCCTATAGCCCTGCCAGATTCCATCTCCCCACCTTTCCCTATAGCCTGCCAGAATCCCATCTCTATAACCTTGACTAATTCCCCTATCTCTATTACCCTACTAGATTTCCTCTTCCCGATAGCCCTGCCAGTTTTCCCATCAAGTATTTTTATTTTGAAGGTCATTATTGAATCTACTTCTCCACAGTTTTAAGTAGTGCATTCCAGAATATAATTGCTGAGCACATTTTCCCTCCTCACATTGCCTCAGGTTATTTCGGCAAATACTTCAATCTGTGTCCTCTGATTATTGACTCTTCTTTCACTAGAAACAGTTTCTCCTTAGTTATTTATCAAAATTGTTTATTCTTTTGAAAACTTCCATCAAACTTCCCCTTAGCCTTATCAGCTCTAAAGAGCACTCCATACAATTAAACATATAACTAAATTCCATATAACTAAAGTCATTCATCTTTGACACCATCAAGTAAATTTCCTCTGCATCCTTTCTACCACATTCTCCTTAAATGTTACACTCAGAATTGGTCACAACCCTCTCATTGGTGTCTAACCAATGTTTTAGAAAGATTTCACATAATGTTTATGCTTTTATTTCCATTTATGAAGCCAAGGATTTTGTGCATTTTAATAGCCTCCTCAATTTGTCTTCCCACTTTGTAAAGACTTGTGTTCATATACATCAGGTGTCTCTTTTCCTGCACCATCTTTACAGTTGTACCATTTAATTTAGATTGTTTTGCTTCATTCTCCTATGCTTTAATTCCTACCAAATTGTATTGCTTTATACTTTACATTTATACATTAAATTCAATCTATCACATATCTGCCCAGTTCATTAATCTATCTCCTTTTGGAGTCAATTCCTATCATCCTCAATGTTAACTATAGTTTAGAATTGAGTCAACTGCCAACATTGAAATTATTCCACATCATTTAAATCAAAATAAGCACTGTTCCAACATCTACCCTGAGGAGCACCATTGCAGTCCCTGGCAAACTGAAAAGTAGCCATTCACTCCACTATAATTTGTTTTCTGTCCCTTTATTAATATGGTTGCTGTCCCTGTAATCTTTTTGGCTTTTATTCTCTTGTTCTTTCAGAAAAAGAGCTTACTAATCTGTGATGCATCAACGAAAATGTGCTTTGGAAGTATTAATTAAAGTCTAAGAGGGCAAAGTAAACCAAAACAACAATGGCCAGCTGTGGTACAATGGGTAGCATTCTCACTTGAGTCAGAAGATTGTAAGTTTAAGTCTCATTCCAAAAACTGACTTTCTCAGATAGGGACACAATACTCTGACTGGGCAAGTGGGTGGTGCTGCACCTTGGGATATCAAATGTTAAGGATAAGTATACAGTTATGGCAGGATCCTGAATTGCAGACAGGGATCTTGGCGTTCAAGTTCATTGCTCTGTGTAAGTGGCCACATAAGTAGATATGATGGCAAAGAAGGTGTAAGGCTTATCTATGCCTCTCATAATTTTATACACTTCCATTAGGTCTCCGTCAGCTTCCATTGCTCCAGAGAAAAAAACTGTGGTTTATCCAGCCACTCCTTTTAACTCACATCCTTTGATCCAGGGAGCATTCTGGTAAAACCTTTCTGCATTCTCTCTAATGCCACCACATCCTTCCTGTAACGTGGCAACTAGAATTGAATGCAAGACTCTAAGCTTGGCCTAACTAAATTTTTATAAAGCTGCAACGTCCTCACTCTTGCACCTAATAGCCTAACCAATAAAGATATGCATGCCATTCGCCTTCTTTGCCACCACATCTACTTGTATGGTCACTTTCAGGGAGCTATGAACTTGAACCCCAAGATCCCTCTGTGCATCAATGCTGTTCAGGGTATGCCATTAACTGTACGTTTGTCCTTTTTGTTTGGTATCCCAAAGTGCAGTACCACACACTTGCCTACAGTAAAACATCGAAAGTATGCACACTAGATTTTATAAATTACAGGTTAGCCCTCAGCTGGAGTATTGTGTCTCTATCTGGGTGCCACACTTTAAGAATGACATCAAAGACTTGTAGAGACTTCAGAGGAGTATTCTCAAAATTATGTCAGCAATCAGGGATTCCAAGACTTTGAAATATCATTTGGATCTCAACATGATGTTGCCTGATCTGCTGACTTTACCCAGATTTTTTGTTTTTACTTCATTGATGTGGTGACTCCGGAGAGGCTGAGATTATTTTCCCTTATGGCAGGAAAACGCCAGAGTGATTTAATAGTGCTCAAAATAACTGGAGGCTTTACAAGAGTAAATAATAAAGAAATCAATATTCACTGGAAGATGAGTTGGTAGCAGATTTAAAATAATTAGCAAAGATAGATATAAATACACAGAGTGACCATTAGATTAACTTTGTGCTCTAAAATTGCACAACATATAGTTCGATGGTGGTTCGTATTTCCACAGTTACAGCATTGTAATGAATCGCTTTAAGCTTTAACAAGGAGGAGAAGGTTTATGAAAAAATAGCTGGAAACCTCAGAAGTGCAACAAATGAAAGAAACAGGCGGCACACCAGCAATCAAGGTCACAACATTAGTAACACAGAATCATAGAATCCCTACAGAAGGGGGCCCTTCGACCCATCGAGTCTACATCAAGTCTCCGACAGAGCATCTTCCCCGCAAAAGATATTAGAGAAATCCAGTTAAAGGTAATACCTTCTCAAAACAAGTCCACAATCAGCTAGAAAGAGTCATGAGTATATCTCTGACAAGTATACCATCAGTAGAAGTTCACCGTATTAAATAGGATTTAAATGTTTGACAGGTTAAACATATATATGTAATTCTTTCCAGTGAGTGATATAATAAAGGAATCGGAAATATTATAATTTAAATTTGTTATCCGGAGAACTATCGTTTCGTATACAAAGTAAACATAACAGCTCTGGAAAATCCTGTTCCTTAATAATGCCTTGTTCGCGGCTGTTACGTTCCCATGGTCCATCCAAGTGTTTTGTTTGCGTGAATAATTTATATCAAATACTTGTGATTATAATGTTATATCTGATTCATAAAGCTCTAATAACGATGACACAGCCATAAAGGAAAAAATATATGTTTGAAAAGCATTCTTCTGCCCTCATAAATACCCATACATTTTACTTCTGTCTATGTGGGTTATTGCATCTCAGTCAAATTTCAACAATGAACAGATCATATTGAGGAATAACGCCCAGGATTACCCAACTGTGACTCATTCTTAATCCTATAAATTGGCTTCGCTATGTTGTTCTCACATGGTATTTGATCGTATGCACGCACACAAGCCTCTGACGTTGAGGCTGTGAGAAATCTAAAGGAATTGCACATGCAATGAAGCTAGTAAACTGACTGATTCCTAACACCGAGGTGAAAAAGCTTTTTGTATATATAAAATCACTAAAAGGTTAAAAAGGTAATCTTTTTCGTTGCCTCATTCGGCGTTGCGACCTTGTCTTGTGTAGTTAACTAACATGTCATAGTTTTAATCTTGAAATGATTAAGAAATACTAACAATATAATTCTATCGGTTATAGTACAGCTCCAGAAAATTCGCTGGTTAGCATCTCTTCCTGGGATTGGGAGATTTGCAGCCCCCTTTGCTCTCACACGGTAGCAAAGCCGGGAAATATATACCGTCTTTAAGATTTACCCCAGTAGTCTGTGCGAGGTGATATCATCACAATTCTGTGATTAATTCCAAAATAAGAATTATATTTGTACTAAAATCCACTTGCAAGAGATTTCATCGCTCGGGTATGCTTTGAAAGTGCGGCACAGTAAGGAGTTGTTTATCTATAACGAATTTGTTAAAAACCACATTCTGAAAATGAAATTGCCTCAGAGTCATAATCCGATTGGAGTAGTTATTCGTCGAGTTAAACCAATATAGGGAATCTTAACCCATCCCCTCATTCAGTGGTTTCAATATCTACGGTTGTAAGGTTGAGAAGGTGTTCTGCCTATGTGGGTTATTGCATCTCAGGCCAACGCCGGCTCCCTAACATCCCCGCTTATTTTCAGCAATCCATTGATATGTAATTAGTGAAAAATCAGGACTCCCGTTTCGAATTTTCTATCGCTTACTATTTTTCCATTCGAATGATCGATTATTGGACTCCAGGTTTCTTTCCGAATCAGTATTTAATTTACAATGAAGAGTCAATGAAAGCCCATTTTCATGTATGCAGTATATTTCAATATACGAATATTTAAATGGAATTGATTTATTTTCGATTCCCAGCATCAGTTCATGGTGCAACATTGCAGATACGAAAAGACGAGTCGCAACCGGTTTCTGATAACGCAGAACATCTATCTCCCCGCTTCTAGCGGCCAAATGTATTGTATTACAGAGCGACCTATTTACCGAGACAAAGACAATCTCTTTGTATAATTAAAAGGAATTGGGTGGAGCGCTCCCTTTGGAAAGTTTTGAGTTACAGGTTCTGTGATCCCACGGCATAGGGAATGTATAAAAAGTGAAACTGTTTTCAGGTAGTATCCGCAGTATTTGATATTCAAACGAGTACATGCTACACGACTAAGCAAGTAAATTCTAATTTGGTGCATTTCATTGGCTTGCGTGTGGGCAGTTCAATGCACATTTATCGAGCCAGCTATTGAAGTATTTCTTATTAAAGTAGAAAATCCTGTTTATAACAATAAAAGTAAATGAAACGTTGTCGATGGCTTTTTCAAAAATAATCCGTTTTGGAGATTCATATTCTAATGTTCAGAATGCGCGGATTTAGACAACGTGGCCATTAAACATTAAACATCTTTTCGACAATCCAAAGAACTTCTGTAAACCAATCCGAAATCCCGAAAGATAAATAAATCAAAGAACAGTTACTGGGAAATTAATCAACCAGTGGTTGCACAGAAGACAACCCCCTATCATATATATGTTTGACCTCCTGGATAATGTATTTAACAGGGACCTCGCGTTTTTGAATGTTTTAATCAGTTGGTCCTGTTTCCGAGCTCTGTTTAGGAGAGTGCAGTTTTCAGCTAAGTGATTGGCATGAGGTGAGGAGTGCGGAAAGCCAGCAGTCTGGGTCCTAATGCGTGTGGCGTCTCTCTTTGTTGCTGTTAGGGACAGTGAAATGGATGAGATAAAATACCAAGACAGATTTCAGAGGCTGGGGCTGATACTCCGCACAGCACAGGAAGTTTAAACAAAAGGCTTTTTTTTTAGCAAAAAGCCGTACCAAGATAGCCAGGTACTGATGGGACCATTCAGTAAAACAAATGGCTAATTTGTTTAATTTATCGAATCAAGTATGCAGCAGGAGAGTTCATCTAAATCCGGTCTTTTAGCGAACATTTTAAATATAATCCAATGCCTGTGTATTATTTTTGTTGAGCGTTATTCTTGTGTAGTTCATTAAATAGTGCTAAAACAGCAGAGTAACTGTGTAATATGTGGAACGCCACTCTTCCTCAGAATCTCACTGAAAGTTGACATTCTCGTCCTCTTGCAATGATAGTTTCTCAACTATAATTTTTCAATAAAGATAGAATCATCTGTATAAAGCATGTTGAGTGAAATGTCGATGACACCTGCTGCCAGCGAAGCTTCCGCACACAACGACCCCTTAGTCTTATTTTATACTCCATCGTGTTGGCATCCTTCCATCTGATGTAGAGATGCCGGCGTTGGACTGGGGTAAACTCAGTAAGAGGTCTGACAACACCAATTTCTACATTTCTCACCCGGCGCTACATTTCTCACCCGGCTCTTGCTACCCACCATATGCCTTGACGATGCCACCGTCTTCCATTCTGCAGATGATCCAGACATCATCGATTAGGTACCTACATACTTGGATGCCCTACCTTTGAGAGGACTGACATATCTGCCAGGATATGTTCACAAGAGGCTTCAGTGAAGGTGGAAATGATTCAGCTTGCATTGAGCCTGGCAGTCCAACGCCGGTATCTCCACATCATAGCTATAAACTACCCATGCCTCATATCATACAGTAAAATGTTAAGAACACAGGCCTTATCAGCATAGACTTCAGGGTCAGTTTGTGTTATCCCATGTGCATTTGTGAATTGGTTAAAGATGGGACCTGATTTCCCTAAGCCTGTAATGAAATGCAAAAGATCAATAAGTAATGAATGGGGCTTTTTACAAGGGACCTAATCTTCTATTCAAATAACTATTGATGAGATCTACATTTTAAAAATATCACAATCATTCTCACCTTCCTTATTCGTCTCGATTTTACATCTAGTAACTATTTAAAATTAGCAGATTATTGGCACTGATTAAATATTTACCTCGGACTGACTGCAAAACAATAATGGAATAAGGATTGAGATGATGATTTGCACCTGCTTGAACATTTTTACCTGATTGTTTCCATAATATTTAAAATGAAATAACGATTTAAGTTTAATTTAGTTAGTGTCACAAGTAGGCTTATATTAACACTACAATGAAATTACTGTGAAAATTCCCTAGTCGCCACACTCCGGTGCCAGTTCGGAGATACAGAGAGAATTTAGCATGGCCAATGCACCTAATCGGCACGTCTTTCGGACTGTGGGAGGAAACCGGAGCACCCGAAGGAAAGTCATGTAGACACAATGAAAATATGCAAACTCCACACACAGTGACCCAAGTCGGGAATCGATCCCGGTTCTCTGGTGCTGTAAGGTGGCAGTGTTAACTACCGTGCCACCGTGTCGAGACATTGTATTGCAATTACATGTCAATTATTAATATCCATATGTAACTATTTATCTGCAAAATATGGTGTCGACTTTGAATTACTGCCATGGCCAATTGTAGACAGATGATTATTTCAGCCTCGAGTTTATTTTATAGAAATCTCATTAGTTGCTGTTTACTTCTCGGTGAGTCCAAGAAGGGACTCCGTGACTTCCCGGCCCTAAGATGCTTCCCGGTAGGCTTGGCTCGTCCTTTAAAGTCGCTCAAAATAGGATATGGAAAGGAATTCGAAAAGTACATATCAATTGTAATGAAAAATGACTAATATGTAATAACAAATTACATATTAGTAATTTTTCATTACAATTTCTATGGCCTTAAGCCGCTGTGTTAATGGTACAAAATAATGTTTTATTGTTGATGAGAATTTACAAACTGCAGATTTATCTTCCCAACACTAATGAACCATTAACTATCGGCAGAATGTTGTGTTAAATAGCAATTTGTATGTTTTTGGCTGAACGTTTAGCATCACAATGGGCTGTATGCATCATGCAGTGTAATTTCCCGTCATTATTAAAATATAGCAGTTTATTTCCATCCATGAGGGGTCAAACGAAACATGGAGATGAGTGGGAAGGCCAATACTTATTGTCCACCCTTTAAAAAAGCGTGAACCCGTTAGTGGCCTTAGGCCATTTCACATGGCAATATAGGGTCACGCATTGTTGTGGGTTCGGAGTCACTTATAAGCCAGACTAGATAAGGATAACAGATTTCTGTCCATGGAGGGTACGAGTGAACCAGTTGATATTTTACAACAATCCAATGGTTGCACGTCGGTCGCCATTATGAAGATTAGTTTGTCAGTCCCGATTGGCTGACTTCAATTCACAAGTTGTCATGGCGGGGCTTTGACTTCATCTCTATCAGATTTCTGTTCCAGAAAAAGCGCCACGAACCGCAACAGATGAATAGAAACAGGAACTATAAATCAGCCAGTAACATTTCTACATCCTAGCTACCTTTCTCTACACCTTAGCTATGACTATAACACTACATTCTGCACTCTCTCGTTTCCTTCTCTATGAACGGCATGTTTTGTCTGTAGCGCGCAAGAAATAATACTTTTATTATATGTTAATACATGTGACAATAATAAATCAAATCAAATGAAAAATCCCCAAACCTAGACTTATCTTCTTTATTTCAAGGAGTTGGAGTTTATTTCACACAGCCCGTTGGATGTTCCTTCATTCAGTTTTGCAGTTCTCATTATACCCATAAATTGTTCGCATTTCAGTTTCGTGTTTATGGATTTAACTCAAATGCAATTTTATCTTGTAACCAGTTTGGCTGTTAATACATTTCTATTGCGCCAATTTGAAGATTGGGCAGACCGCGTTATTTTAGCGAAAATGAAAACATTTCGATTAAAATTCCTTAGTTAAAATTAATAGTATTTTTTAATACTCCTCCATCCCAAAATGATTTTCATTTTGACACCGGCGTTATTTTTACAAGTTTAATTTACCGAAACATTTATGCCTGGCTGTCTATTGCTGTGTGCATCCCGTAGGCACATCGCGAACAGATCAAAATCGCAACATTCTTGCGGCAATATTTCCTACTCTTTCGTTCTAGGAAGCGGCCTTGGTGAGAACGACCCGGAAATGGACCAACTTCGGTCGTATTTAATGGGAAGCGCATCCATCAGTTTGACAAAAAGCAGCGCCATAACACTTCAACGTGTGTTTGCTTTCTCAGCAATTATTGCTCCAAAGCAGCCCAGTTGTTGATACAGTAGTCTTGAAAGTGCCAACTTACATTTATCACTCGCTCGAACACTGGACTCCTACCTCCTGGCTGTAGTAGGTGAACACTATAAACACAACACTGCTTGGCTGCCGCTGAATGTTGAAAACAGCAATAAAAAATGGTGCATTTGTTTTGGATAATGTCAGTCTCTGAGCTCATTGTTTCCTTGCCTAGAGTTCGAATCCGCGCTGTTTACAAGACAGACTGGTACAATTTGGACACAACAATAGAATTATTTTTAAATCAATCTTGACATAGGTATTTGCTGTTGAATATCCTGATTGATTCCACGTAAGTTAAATCTCACAAAATCCCATATGCGATATAAATAGATGGGATACCTGAGTATTTTAATATTGATTCAAAATACTGTCTTGGCTGAAAAAATGAAATGATAAAATAACCTTAACTCTGATTAGCTGGACATTAACACATTAAAATGGATTGATTTTTAGCACATGGGGAGAATGTAAAGGATGAATGCCACACGTAAAAAAGAGCGAGCGATACGGCGTGTGGTAGGCAAACTTTTTTTAAAAAAAAGTTACAAGAAAAATACGCAAATAACTGAAACTAATCCAAGAATCATACTGAAGGATTCGTGTTCAGACAATTATAGAATCGCACTTTCCAGAGAATGAAAAGGAAACAAGGGCAAATAAGTGTTGAAGCGCCCAAAATCCAAGCTACGTTTATGTCATTTATGTCTGAGTGTATGCAGAAGGTCGTTGTTGTTTAGCGAACTTTATGGCACTCGGTTTAAATTGACAAGGTTTAAACTTTGCGATAGGGACACCAATAACTGTCTAAAAACTGTCAGCACAGACACAGCTATTACAGGAAGGCTGATGCACTCTGTCAGAAGCTATCGCGCCACCACCATTAATTTTAACTGAAGAATTTTAATCGAAACGGAAGTCAGTACTTGACATGATAAGAGAATCTTATCAGATAGTTTTATTATAACTACCCACCAAACTCGTTCGATCTCACTGCGCACACACCCTCACTGTTACAACTCTATCCACAGGGACGTGAGAAATAAGAGGTGTAAATTATACATTTATGTAGAGTTATTTAAAAAGACTAGGGTTCTCCAGGCGTTTACCTTTTGTCTTTAGTGGCCATCCCGTTCATATTGTTCTTTGAAAAGAAAATGTTTTGAAATGACCCGATTTTACATTATAGGTAGAACAATTGATACTTTTTGCCTGAAACGTATCGTTAATCTCCTTAGCATTTGATTACGCGTCGATTACACAGAAACAGCGAAGTAATTTCGAAAACAATTAAGATAAAAACTGGTCTTACACTTGGGTCCAAGCAAACTCTAGTTTCCTCAACCTTATCTTTTAATCATTTCCAACTCGGGCCTCCAGTGAGGGTTTGAGTCTGTCGAAGTGTCTTCTCACCAGAATCCCAATGAACTAATGTTTCTTTTGGTGTCAGTTGGATTATTTACGGAGCACCCTTGAAGGACACACAAAAGATTATTGATTCCTGGGGGTTAATTGCCAATTCGGAACCTAATCCAGTGACTCGGGTGATGCCTGGAAAAGCGAACTCCAGAGAATTTGTCAATTAAGACATTAGTTTTTCCCTTCCTGCAGTTGAGTTCATTTATACACACATTCCCCATCTATCGAGAATTCTCTCTCATTATGCCCCTGGGACATTATTGCCTCACCCGGCTCAATGGCACCCTCAACTCTACGACGTGAATCTAAAACATTACAGAACCGTGAAATTTATTTAAATTGAATAGACGCCGGAATATGGAAACTAGGATTTTCACAGTACCTTCATTGCAGTGTTAATGAAAGCCTACTTGTTACTAACAAATAAATTTTAACTTTGAAGTAGAGATGAAACGAAATTTTCCGTATAGTGGTCAGGTTTACCAAGGCGTGATAGTGCATGTGCAATCACTATATTTAGCTGTAATGTCATTCCTCAGTACTTTAAGAAATGTTGCAGCCCTTTGACTTTCCAGCATCGCATACTTTAAAACAGTATCATTTAGACCACATTCGGCTTCTGCTAATTGTCCCGAATAACTACTATTACTTCCTAATATTCGTGCAATGTATTTCATTAGTAGTTACACAATGATTAGTTACTGCAGTTCGTGAATTATACACACTGTTTATCAAGAGATAACCCCTGGCTGTTGTGCTCTCGATAGCCTGTGAATTCCTGATAAATATTCTGGTCCAATGCCATTTTGCAATTACTGGGGGCGGGGGGCGGTGGTTTGAATCCATTGTTATTCGAAATTTGCTGATTGCGCACTCAGCTCGCGGGATTTCCCACTCGAAATCCATGTGCTCGGTTTCATTCCTAATCCACCCATTCTTCCGAAAAGTGTAGGACCTCTATCGAACATAGCATTATGCCCAAGCTTTTTCCCATCGGCTCCATTCATTCTAGATTCAGAATCGCACATTTATAACGGCAACTGGCAGTGGGGGGTTGGGTGGAAGCGTCTTTGATTCCCGGGTACAACATCACGAAACTTCGACCAGCTGAGTTGTTCTTGCAGATGGCCACAAGATGGGCCGAATAGATGTAACTATTCTATGTACCAATTAGTGATTCCTGATGACAAATGGAGACTTCTTAGTGATGCTGTAGAATGTGATCCCTATTAGCAACATGGCCATCGCGATTTAATAAACGGATATTCTTTAGAATTTACGGATATGCCAAAAATATCATTTCTCTATCTTGAAAACCTGTCTATTTGTTCCCCAGACTGAAGAATATTCACAGAACCCTCGCCCAATGTTCAATCTACAAGGAAATTAAGACCTAGAATATGCTGGGGGAAGATTTATTTTTTGTTATTCTCTCTAATCGTCACGTCAGCTGAGATTTTCGTGATTAACAATGGAACCAAATGTGCGCCAAGGAAACAATAATCCAGCCAACTAACTCGGTATGTTCATTAAAATAACGGTCGCGTCGTACATTCTTACTCAGCTTGCTGACAGAGGTTGCGTTTCCTAACAGGTTACTTGTGGAATCCAGACAAACTGGCAGGAGCAGGATTTCTTAGCCCAGTGGGAGAGTACGGAAATCTGTTTTAAGAGAATCCGTCCGAGTATCATGCTCAAAATGGTAATGAAGGTGAAGGGAGTTAATCTGGGGTGGAACTCACTGGAAGCTCTCTAATTATCCAACGTAAAAGCTTTTTAGTTGACTTTGTTTTCAAGAGATTGCGTCTGTGCCATCTTGCGATCAACAAGATTAGGAATAACCCTTGCGATTCTCGCTTTTTTAGGTTTCACTATGTGTCTTGCGGGACTTAACGTCGTTCCTGGCGCTCCAAACGGACAAGTCTCAGAAAACCAAAGGGAATCTCTGGGGAAGAGACTTAAGGCTATCAAAGATAGTATTGAATCTGTCATCCAACCTCACTAAACCCGGCACATTCGAGGAAGCAATTATTTTTGTGAAGTAGTTTACTTATTAGCCACAAGTTTGCTTACATTAACACTGCGAAGAAGCTAGTGCGAAAATCCCCTAGTTGCCCGCACTTCAGCGACTGTGCGGGTACACTGAAGGTTAATTTAGCATGGCTAATGCACCTAACCTGCACATTTTGGACCCTGGGAGGAAACCCACGGGAGAACGTGCAAACTCCACACAAAGAGCGAACCAAGATCGGAAATTGAACCCAGATCCCTGGCGCTGTGAGACAGCAATGCTAACCACTATGCCATCTTTTCACACATGATGTGAAGATGCCGGCGTTGGACTGGGGTAAACACAATCAGAAGTCTGACAACACCAGGTTTAAGTCCAACCGATTTATTTGATTGTAAACTCGCTGTTATATGCTCTGTAAACTGTGCTGTTATATGCTCTGTAAACTGTGCTGTTATATGCTCTGCCTGAGGCCAGAACTCTTCATTCGAATGACGAAGGGGCAAATCCCGAAAGCTTGCGAGTTTACTATCAAATAAATCGGTTGGACTTAAGCCTGATGTTGTCAGACTTCTTATTATCTTTTCACACACACGCACACACACATATATAATACAAAATGTGTATTAATTAACTGCCAAGTTTATAATAACCAAAATGCCTTATTTGGTATGTCGAAGTGTATATTCGTTCCAGACCGTTCGAAAATATTTACAACACTTGGAATAAGCATATGTTAAAAACCATTGTAGTCTGATCACAGGTAATCTCGGTTTGTGTAAATAAATGCGAATATGGGTGAAATATTGAACACCTTTCTACACACTTGTATGGGAATGGTATTCACAACAGTGGGAATTAAATCAGGAAAGAAGGCCGAAGAGACAGAGTAAGGAACGGGAAAAGTTTAGAAATCTAAATATTGGGAATTCGCGATTGGTAAATCTATATATATGTATAATATATGCTGCATCCAATTGTAGTTCTGCAGCAGGATAACTTAGACTCAAAACGTTGACCCTTTTCCAGAGATGCTGCCAGACCTGCTGCGTTTATCCAGCATTTTCTGTTTTTATTTCAGGTTTTCAATATCCGCAGTATTTTATTTTTGTCCATTTACAGTTATCACCAGAATAATAAAGGGAGAAGACGCAAACATTTTGTTCACTAAACGCAGAGTATGACATGCTTTCACACTAGCGCGTATTGAAAGTCAAATTTTTGACAGGAGTTTGTGTGGACAGCGTCTTTCACGGGACGGGAACTCGCAAAGAGCTTCACAGACAATGACGTTATAATGTAAGGAAACATTATCAAATTTATACAAGATCCAACAAGTAACAAAGTGATGAACAAATCATTTTTTAAATGGATGTTACTGGATGGATAAATATTGTTTAGAACATCGTGTGTGTGCGGATGTGGATGCGGGTTTGGATGCGTAAGAGTTTTGGGGGGGGCTGAGCGTATTTGGGATGTGTGAGGATGTTGGGGGTGAGGTGGATGTATGTATAGATGGGAGGGTTGGCTTTGTCAGAGTTTTTGGGAGGTGAGTGTGTGTTTGGCGTGTGTGGTGGCGGGAGGGAATACGGGGATGGGTGGGGGGGCTCGTCCCCTGCTCTTCTTAAATTAGTGCCGTGAGATCTTTCACAGTAATTTGGGAGGGCAGATGCGCCCTCGATTGAATTCCTGGTGAGAAATATGTGACAGTACAGCCGCCATTATGTCTTTACGTGTCTGAAGTGGGACTTAAGCCACCGGCATTGTTGATTCAGAGACAGGAGTGCCACTAGCGAACTAAGACTGACACCGAGGAAAGGATTTAATCCTCAAAAGGAAGGAAATGAGATGCAGGGCGGGAGCAGGGAAATGAAATGAATTAGCTCCAATCGAATAGTCAGCACCAATACAACGACTTTAATTACTCCTCTCTATAATTTCACCTTTCTCCATTAAGTGCTAGGAAAGAACAGTACAATTTAAATCATGTAAAATCCTTATGACTGACTGACCCTGCAAATCACTGCGAAATAAACGATCAGAGATGTGTTCCCGTTTTATACATGAGAATTAGTTTTGCTGCTCTTTAAAGATCATATAACCAGCACAATATTAAATGCAGAATCTTCAGAAATACCAATAGAGGTCAACAACAAACTGAGGGAGCAGAGCTGTTGGGAATTTCGAAATGTTACAGTTCCCCCTCTATTTACAAGTACAACTAACTGTATTGAATCAATGCTACCTTGATGTACAGTACCCAGTTCCAGACGGTGTATCGTCTACTCTTGCGTGTCATTGTGCTGAGATTAAGTTCCATTTCCAATTATTTTTTAAAATGAATTGATTCACTGAGGCTATCAATGAGTTTGCGCCTTGGGTGAACTGGCAGACTGTCTCATGTCATTTAGTCTGTTGGACTTGTAATTCCCATTGTACTAACAGCTGTACAAAAATGCTTGCTTTACTTTGCCATTGTAAGTTAAAAAAAAAGTGATACGCATGTCTTACTTAACTGAGTCAAAACGCGCATCTCGGAGCAGTGATTGATTCAACATTCTGTTTCAAGGTGCAGGTTCTGAACGAGATAACTAAATGTGTAAATCCAACAAAGTCAAAATGACAGTTTGTGTTCCATGCACCGTTGTGGGTTTTTGTTTGTTTCTTGTCTGTTGGCAGGCTGTCCACCCTTTTCTCTTTGCATTTGCCGTCCTCCTAATCGTCCCTTATCCAAACTCTTATCAGCGATCGACGTGTCTGAAGTAGTTGTCGAGCCACAGTTTCCAATTCCCAGCATGTCTCCTGACGTGGATTCCAATCCTTCTCACACCCCAGAAGGCCGGCCCCGTCCAATGGTTAAGTTACTATCTGTTCTCTCACAGTGGATCAATAATTTAGTTGGGAAGCCTTGAGGAGAGATCCTTTTTACTCATGTGAAGGTGACCGACCTCTCCACGCTTGCAAACGATTTGGTTTAATTTTTATCAATATTCAGTACTTAAATGTTGGAATTCCATTCTGCGTGTGAGTTCCTGTAAATATCACTTGCTTATGATTCAGCTGATTGGGCCTGAGTCAAAAAATCCCATGTTATGTTCAAATTGCTGTGCAGTTCATTGCTATTCAAACGTTATTATCTGCAAAATATTATTACTGAACATATAATTCTTCCAAGTGCATTGGTTCAATTACGAGAGCAGACTTTATAAAAATCAGAATCACAGAATGTACATAAGAATTTTAATGAACTGTTTTTAGTTCTTTTTCAATTAGTCAATCTACATATCTCATGTCCAAAATGAGGCGCCAGACAGAAAGTCCGAAGCACAGAACAGCTCCACGTTTCAAGAGAATAAGAGAGAGAGAAAGTAGATTAACAAGTATTCAGTAGGTGATGCAAAACTTGGGTTCAATAGACGTTTTGTCTGATAATAAGCAAATTGTTTAGTATAATTTCACACACACACATACACATATTCACATATTCATACACATAGACACAAACACAGGGACAGTATTCATACACATAGATATTCTCACACACAAATTCGTACACACAAATATTTATATAAACATATTTACACATACGCACACATATTCACACATACAAACACACACACGTTCTCTCATACATATTTTCTCACATACACAAATTCAGTCACACATATTCAGTCATACGTTTTTATCAATGCGGCGCCTGTTATTTTCGGCGTGACCTCAACAAATGCAGTGTATTGGGTAAATAAAAGTCTCCGTTTACTAGTTATTTCATGAGATTACATTGGGTCAGCGAAATGAATAAACATACTTTGCTCCAAGAATGTTTAATAATATTTCCTGCGTTTGTTTTTATAAATCGAGCTTTTCGTTAAGTTAAGAAGTGTCGAATACTGTCAGCATTTTAGCATAAATACTGAGGTGAACAAAATCCTGTTCGTGTTAGGCCATATTAGGAATACCAGTACTGTAGGCGCACAAAACACAGTAATTTAGACCAATAGCCGTTTGTATAACATGTTGGCCTCAGTGATCTAATACCGCCTCAACTACCCCCCGCCCCCAATCCAGTTTACTGATGTCAGATAGCACCAGCACATCCCATAGCCAGATATTTTAGTTCAAACTGCATGGAGGAATGAACGGTGCGCCACCGAATAACTAAATCGAACAGTTGTTTAATAATTGTTTTTGCTCATTCCGATGACCAAATACATCTCACGCTACAACCTTTCCAAGACATCGCCTCCTGGGATCACTTTGGATGCAATAGTTGGCTCTGAGTATGTTTGCCGGCGCAGCAACTTCGACCCCGTTCTCAGTGAAGGATATTTTAAATCTTCAGCAGCATCCTGACATGGCGTCTCTTGGTGAGTCGGCGGGGCTTGACCTTCCTCCCTCCCCGGCCTCATGCATGCTGGCACGGACCAAACAGCAGCACTACAGTGAAACGCAACCCCTGGCCACGTACAATGAGCTGCTGCCCAAACTGAATTCCTGCAAAAATCATCCCAACTACTCAAGCGGCCCATTCGCAACTAATTATTTGGAAATCGACGGCAGAGAAGCAAAGACGAGCAACGGAGCGACGGGAACCACTAAGGGTAAAAAGGAATTTTACTTATGTTTGAAACCAGTTCACTTCATGTACAATGTTAGTAAGTATCTACATATACTGGTTCCTCAAGATATGCCTGTAAGTATATGCCTGATGATTTGGACAAGATCTCCAAGTCAAGCTCATAAAATGTCTGAATAAAGTGTATCTCGTAACGGGGAAATGTTAAATCAGATTTAAACCAAGCCAATGGACTAGTGTTTGCAACAAATTATTATAGCAGTGGAAATATAAATCTATATCATAAGTTCACATAAAACTCTATGTGTTTATTTTTGGAGCACCCCAAGAATGCCTTCACTTTTCAAATTGATGTCGATTAATATCCTTTGTAACTATCTTAATTCGCTGCTGATTCGTCATTCATATTTATGGACGAAATAAAAATTAAACAGCCAAGTTATAATTAATGTAAACAAATGTTACTGATTTGTGTGTAAAATAGTACATATTTTTGAATTTGCTGTTTAACTATGTCAGGTACGTTGTTCTTGTTTCTGTATTAGTTCCAAGCTTAAAGTATTACATAATACACGTTCGAAGACAAAATCATTTATTTTAAAAGTCCGAATCAACCTCTTGCCAAACTAGCGAAAAATGAGCATTTCGTTTTCCTTGAGTTTTGTGAGGCTCTGCGCCCATTTAGTTTTTTTTAAGTAACACTAAACTCACAGGATTGAATTTGTTTCATAGCTTTGCTCCAAACATTTGAATATCTGATCCTGCATCACATCAGCTATTGAGGTGTTTCTAAATTCGCTTTGTTAATATTCCACTAATTAAAACTGACAGGGATTGACACTGTTTTCTTATTAATATATTGGAGCAGTGTTTATATATTTTAAATACATATTTCTCCATGGGAATGCGAGAAACTATTTTAAGCGAAGTTTCTTTTCTATATGTTTACCAAAAAGTTTGGATGTTTAGTTTATAACTCCCTCAAAACACGATAGCCGAAATATGCGTACGTGTTTTACAATCCTTTTCTTCACTGTGAGATTCATCCTTCCTCACCTCTAACCCGTTGGTGTGCCGCGGTGTTTATGCTTAAACACTGACCTTGGCATCTATGCATACAGAACATTTTACGTTGAATGCGAGGAAATTCTAAAGTTGAAGGGAGAAATCGCCCAATTTCAAGTGTTCAATATCCTGTCATTTTTCAATGTGCTGGTGTTGACCTTGTCAAGTGCCTTCCTCTGATCTCGTGTTAACGAACCATTTAGTATTGATGTCCAACTTGAACATTAACAGCCTTCTAATGTTTTATTTCAAAACTGAAAATCATTTCGAGCGACAGTATAATATCGCCTACTAAAAACCGGTTCACACTTAACCCATTATCTCGAATTTAAATTGAAACGCCGCATCTTCAATTCCTGAGCTTCTGCTGGTTTCTGGAAAATTATGCAGCGTAAAGGCAGATTGAAGTCATGCCTTCATGTTCATTTAACTTCAAATAGACGATAATGCATTGATCACTGTACCTATTTATTGATCGATTATTGATCAAAATTACTCCTGCTTTGAAAAAGCTGATTCAACCAGAAAAACGATTGAAGTAGAAAGATGTAGAAAGGGTAAGGTGTGGCTTATAACTAATGACTTGCCTTTGCAATTTAGAATGCCGACTGATGGAGGTTAACGCGGGGAAGGAAGGGCCGAAATCTGATGAAGCTGAGAGACCCCGTCGAAGGAGGAGAAAACCCCGAGTTCTCTTCTCCCAAGCTCAGGTCTATGAGCTGGAGAGGCGGTTTAAACAGCAGAAGTATCTCTCCGCCCCCGAGAGGGACCATTTGGCAAACATACTGAAGCTCACCTCCACCCAGGTTAAAATCTGGTTCCAAAATCGCAGGTACAAATGTAAAAGACAACGCCAGGACAAGACTCTGGAAATGGTTGGCCTCCCGCCTCCCAGAAGAATAGCGGTCCCAGTTCTAGTCAGAGATGGGAAGCCATGCCTGGGGGAGTCTTCACCTTATAATTCACCGTATAACATGAACATCAGTCCTTATGCTTATAGCACTTACGCGAACTATACCAACTACAATGGTGCAGCCACTACTGCCAATTACAGCTGTAGTTATCCTAGTGTGCAGGCCATGCCCCCTTCTACAGCGACCGGCAGCTTTATGAACATGAACTTCACTGTCAATGACTTGAACACTGCGGTACAGACTCAAATCCACCAGAACTCAGGGGTTTCTACATTGCATGGAATCAGAGCCTGGTAATGTAAATGTTGACATTGTATCGAGCATAGCATGATGTTCGCACTCTATGGCTAGTTCCACGGGTCATTCACTATTGGACAGAAAGGCGAGGTGATACAGGCTCTCTCCCCCTGTTTATATAATGAGAAGACAAAGGACAATCTAACCTGTTAATATAGCATCAGAGCTAAAAAGAAAGTACTTTGGGAGGGGAAGTTGGCAAGATCTCTGAATTTCATCCTCTATAGAAACATTGATTTTGCGGTATTCCATTTTACCGAATGGGGCTACTGCCATGATATGATCCCCTTGCATAAAAGTACATTGTGTCTTTTAATTCTCATTGTCTGAATCAAATGATGCGACAGAAAACAACATCGCCAATTTGTGTAAAAGGAATAATGTAGTTTATTTAAAAAAACACTCGGACAAATCCATCCGCAATTTATACTTTTTTTTTCCACGCAACTTTTGGATTTGGTATTCTGATATTGATTTGTATTTGAGTCGATCCGCAGTGCAATGATAATATGATAAAGCGTGGTTCATTTCAACTTAACAAACGCACAATGTACGAATAGTATTGATGATGCCACTTTGTACGAAAAAAACAGAATATTAGCAGCCCCGAGGCCAGAGTTAAGTAGTTATAGAACAAATAGAATAAGACACTTTTAAACCATGCACTTACAGTGCCCATTTACTTTCTATTTTCTTTACTTTTCATAACACTATATAAAAATATCCGTTATCAGATTACGGCAACGTTGTTCGGAATCTTCAAATATGATGACTAATTTGTAAGTGTTGGAAGTGTAAAAAAATCTGCTGTTTAAACAGTAAAATGTGTGCAATGTTGCTTTTTGTTCATTTTTCGCGAGGGTTACAAGAAAATTCAATAAAAGGCTGTATACACAAACGCGATGTGGGAATGAAATTAACCACCTTTTCAATTTACCTCGCCCTTTTCACCAGAACTCACTGGAATAAGCACTACGTTTTTTAAAAAAAATATATTTATTAGTATTACAAATAGGCTTACGTTAACACTGCAATGAAGTTACTGTGAAAATCCCACTAGAGAGCCCGTCACGATCTCGCTTATAACGCTTGTTCCCTTCACAACGGCTTGTTATTTAAATAGAAATACAAGGTTCTTTGAAATAGTTTTCCCAGGATGTCAAATAATCAATTCAATATGATAAAATTCTCTTCACAAAACCTTACTTCAACAATCCTTTTAGATTTTCCCGTTTTAACGGAAAGGTTACATTGGAGCCTTTTTATTTTGCCATTTGATCACCTGCTGTGTAAGCTCAGGGGTAAACTAGTTTCGGTTCTGTTCGTGCGAGTTAAATATTCAGATATCAATAGCATTCACTTTACAAGTGAAAATTGGAAAACTGGGGACTTCTGCATGGCTAGCCATCCACACAGCTCACATCCCCAAGTTGTCAGGGACAATGTTCTCTCGGTTGTTTTGATGAGATTATTGTGTGGCTTGGTGCCGATTTTACTAAGAGTTCAGAATTAAATTTTATTATATTTCCTTGCTTTTGAAATAAATTGGATTGAATTACACTTAAGGATTAGTACCTGACTAAAATAAGGGTGAGAGATGAAATATTTACATTAGGATAAAGCCTTCCCAGAGGGCAGGAGCATTGGGAAAACAGTCTGAAATGTCTGCAAGAGACAAAGGCTACATTTAGGTTGTAGCGACCAAATAACAATAGCTGCAGGTCGGATTTCAGCGACCTCGTTTGCATTCTCTGAGTGACTAAACAATTTTGTTGTTTTAAAGAAGCAGAGTTTTGTGCGTAGCGGCTTCTGCAGAAAATTTACGTAAACTTATATCTGCAGCGCGGAATCAGGTTGTTCAGCCCAACAGGTCGGTGTCAGTGTTATGCTCCACTGAAGTTTTCTCCCACCTGCTTCATCCCCCACCCAACATCATATCATTCTCTTTTTCCCTCATGTACATGTTTAAATTTCCCAAAAGTGCGTCCATACAATTCGCCTGAACCACTCCAGTTAGAACAAGATCCACATTCTAACCACTCTCTGGCTATGAAAATCTCTTTTGAATTTCTTATTGGATTTATCTATTGGACTATCATATTTGTGAAGCCTAATTTTGGACTCTTCCAGTATTTAAAATGTGACTGTTTAATTAACATTAATAACCATTGCCTTGTGATCTTCACCAACAGATAGGCTTAAAAGAGATCCAAGAGATCCCGTGGACATTTGTGGATTTACAGTAACAAACTAAACTGGTGTAAAACTCATGTTCTGCATGGACTCGAACATGACTCCTGATTCTGGATCTGCAATGCAGTTTAACATCAGGACACAGTAGTAACCAAAGTTACAACGTAAATGCATCCGGGGCTAGTATATAGACGGAATGAAACTCAGTACATGCACATAGAATGCACCACTGCGAACGCTCGGGATCAACAGCTGCAGTTCTGTTTGAAAACAGCAAAACCTTGTTTATTTTATTTGGCTGCTGCTTGAACTTGAACTTTCCTGTTTAGGATGCATGTAAATACAGAGACCTATCCACATGTTAGAAATTTAACCCTGTAGAAAGTAAAAAGTCGGGTAGATTTACAAAGTTTCCATAGAGTCCAATAGATCCCTGACACTTTTGAAACAAGACTCATTAAATTTATACTCAATGCAACATCAAACTGAGGTGAAGCAAGACTCTTTTGTCCGAAAAGTTTTGTTCTATTTTGCTCCAGAACTGAGTCAGAGTTTGTTTCCAGATTTACACTGTTAGGTTATCAGAAAGTGGCAGCACAGGTACAAAACAACAACTGAAAATGCTGGAAACACTCAGTGAGTCAGACAGCACTTATGGAGAGAGAAACAGAGTTAACAACCTTTCATTGGGACATGGAACAGATATAAATCTAATCGGCTTTCAGTAAATCAGGGGGAATTGACGAAAAAAAACAAAAGGGAAGATCCAGGATTTGGTGAAGGACAGGAGTAACTAAATAATAAAGGATTCATGGTGCAAGGTCAAAAGGATTAGTAATCGGATAAATTAAGAAACAAATGATGTGTCTAGAGGAGATGTGAATGAAAGAACAGTGAATAACTTACACACAAAAGCAAAAATTAGAGAAAAACAAGAAGTGGAACAAAACCATGCCTCAAGTTCATCCTCTTGGCCCCCATCTCAGTTAATTTCAAGCTTAGCTTGACTATGAGCTCTGGCTCAGCTTCTTCTTTCACCTTCACCTTTTCATTCACTTCTTTGGCTAAGAGTTCTCCTCCAATTCAGCAGATCTTTTTACCCATCTCCAGTATTCTCCCTTCACCAGGCCCATTCCTGTCATCTCTTACCCTATCTTGATCTATTTATTGAGCATAGCTGGTGTGACATCAGCCACCTCAAATTCAGTAGTTTGCCTCTGTATAGCATTGTTACAAAGTTGGCTGAGTGACAAGGAACAGGGAGGATGGAGAGCATTTGTTATTCAGATTGGAGGAATGTACAGTGGAGTTGTCCACAATTTGTACTGGGGCATTGCTTCTCTTGGTCTATATTAATGACATAGACTTGGGTGTGTGACACTATTATAAAATTTACAAATTACACAACATTTGGAAGCATTGTGAACTGTGGGGAGGATAGTGATCAACTTCAGGAAGAGACAGACAGGCCCATGGAGTAGATATATGGCAGAAAAATTAATGCGAGAAGCAGGAAGGAAAATAAGAGGCAATATAAAATAGAGGGTATATCCTAAAGGAGGTGCAAGAGCAGAGGAACATGGCTGTATATGTGCACAAATCATTCATGGTGGTAAGGTAGGTTGAGAAAGCAGTTGTAAAGACACAGGTTTCTGGGCTTTTTGGGTGAATTTTCCCATTCTACCCAACATGGGAGTCACAGCAGGCAAGGTGCAGACCATGAAAATACCTGTTGACTTCAGGTAGGATTTTCCACTTTTAGGGTGAGGACAATCAGAAAGGAGAGAATGGTGAACCTTTGTAAAATGCAAATGCATTTTAATTGAAATACTCTGTCCTTTTGGGAAGGATGTGAAGGCATAGAGAGAGTGCAGAAAATATTTACGAGAATAGTTTCCAGGTAAAGGACTTCAGTTATGTGCATAGGTCAGAGAAGTTTGGACTTTTTGCTTTACAGAAAGAAAGGTTGAGGGCAGCTTTGATACAGTGCTCAAAAAAAAGGGTAGAGGCAGAATAGATAAGGAGAAACTGTTGCTATTGATGGAAGAGTTAAGAAATAGGAACACCTATTTAAAATAGTTGGCAAAGGAACCAAAAGGATAATGAGAAATAATGTTTTCATGCGGCCAGTGTTTAGGACCTAGAATTTACTAGCTGAGAGTGTAATGGAGTGAAATACAGGGAAGACTTTAAAAACAAATTGGATATGTACCTGAGGAATAAAACATTGCAGGGTATAGAGATATCGAGAGTGAGTGGAACAAGCTGAGTTATTTGAGAGCCAAATGATGGACCAAATGGCGTACCTGTAACCATTGACATCACAGTAAAGGAACATAGAACATTACAGCACAGAACAGGCCCCTCAGCCTTCAATGTTGCGCTGACCAATATAAAAAGCAATGCCCCTCCAAACTAAACCATTCCCTTCTCTTCCATATACTTATCAACTAACCTCTTAAACGCCACCAAACTTGGTGCATCCACAACTGCTGCAGGCAGGGCATTCCACTCCCGAACCACCCTTTGGGTAAAGAAAGCCCAAGGCTTCTTCCACATTGAGTCTCACTCTGTTACAGATAACTGCGTCACTGCCTGTGTACCCTTAGGGCAGCATAAGCTCATTTACACTGCTGATGAGGACATGGATTCCTCCTGACTAACATGGTCTGGTGCTGTTCTGTTCCGTCCCTGAAGAACCACAGCCCCCTGAACATCCCTGTATCTCCTTCTTCCTCTCACTGTACTCCTGCTCCTCACTGAAGGTTGTGTCACTAACTGAGACAACAATCTCCATCTGTCTCAGACATATTTCACTCCTCACCCCTAGGGACTGGACAGGAAATTATTTTATCAAAAAAGCCTCCGAATGAGAGAAGATTCCTCCTCAAGAAAAAAATACAAAATGTCACTCAATCCATTTAAATGACCAGCCCCTGCTGTCAACCTAGTTGGAATTCTACTGAGACTTTGCTGTCAGCTGCATTTTAAAACCCATCACACAAGCTTGTTCAGAAATAATCCGATTTCCTGCTGCAAACCTTGCCCTGAAGGTGCATTATTACTTTAAGACCATATTACTGCAGTGAGTTGGGTGGTTAATTAGCATTTTTTTAAACTGATATTTAAATATTGCAAGTAGGTTCACAACATTTGGATCTACCTATCTGCTGTATGTTGGAAACTGGTGTTTTGACATTGTAAATGAAGCCCAGCATCAACATGTCATATTATACACTCTGCAAAGGAGGAAACGCTCACGATATCAGACTGAAAAATTCAGCTCTAACTTTCAATTCCAGGTTTTGTAAATCAAACATATATTTCACCAACTATACTTTTACCTAATGCATAGGTAAATCTGACAGTGCATTCATGAAGTTCACCATCTTAATAAAACAATTTCCATCTCCACTTCAACTCTCTTTGATCCTATGAAACTAAATCAATATTTGCATGTCGAATTAAAATTAAAAGTATACTTATTAGTCACAAGCAGGCTTACATTTTTTCTGCAATGAAGTTACTGTGAAAATCCAAACTATGGTAAAGACAAACTATTTGGAAATATATTTTAAAAGCATTATGGCTTCTGCTTTAATCCCATGTGTATGTCCCAATTGTTCTTGTCCTTTATAACATTTAATTAAAAAGGATAATCTATGCATTTTCTTCCAGAGTTGCTGTCTGTGAGAATATTTTAATGTGATTGGCTGATTACTCTGCTTGGTGACATCACTGTTGCTGGGCCCTCTGAGATTTTAGTGATTTGGTGCCATGTGCATGCTGACTTCGGGAATGAGGAAATCCATGCCACTGAAAAATCCTCATCTTTGTAGGCAGTCTCCTGCAAACACCAGGTTTTTGTTCGTAACAATTTGCATGTCTGCATACGGGTGCATATGGAAAGAGAAAATTCGAGTGTTCTGTGATCTTTATACAACATTTACCAGCGCAGCGGAGACCAGCAATGTTAGCAATGATAGTACCGGGTCTGAAACCGTGGTTAAGCTGATCGTCTGGATGGTCAAATGTATGCAGCCTGGTGGAGTTTTGCATTTATGCAGTCACTGATTCATATTTTGTTCCATATATTGTTTATTTTTAATTCAGGCCAGTTCCTACCAGAATTGAGCACAAAACCTTCGAAAAATAAATACCAAGATCTTGTGTTAAATTAACCGATCTATGTATCGGTTAACAAAGGGCCACAGTTAGCCTTCCTTTGATAGCAAGTGAACTGAAAGAAAACGAGTATTTGAAGAGGATCCAGCTTGTACCGATAGTGATCAGCACGACAGGGTCGGCAAAAAGCACAGCAACAACACAACCTTATGATGCGTGCGTCGTGCCTGCAATTATACAGCAGGTAATATTTGAGATATGTAACTAAATTTAGATCACTGGGGGCCAATATGACTAAATTTTACTGTTCCATTATTAAGTTCTCTAAATTGGGAACAGCAAACTTCGGAGCTTGTATGTACCTTCCATTAGATGTATGAGCAAGTAGATAAATAATTATCGCATTATTTTTGATTATGGAAAAATTGCAATGTATATATATGTATGTATAAACATTAAGAAAGACGGTGTGAAAATTATTAAGGGCGTGTATGGTGGGGAAAATGAAAAACTTAAAGATTTACGGCACACAACGAGGACATTCGGCCCATCGTGCCTATGCCGGCTCTCTGCAAGAACTCAGTTCTCAGCCCGAAGCCCTGTAAATGTTTGTTCTCTCCAGACACTTATTCAATTCCTTTTTAAAAGCCCTCATTGTGTCTGCCCAGAGCGCATTCCAAATCCTAACCACTCGCTACGTCAAAGCCTTCTCTTCATGTCAGCACTGGCTGTTTTGGAAATCATTCGAAGTCAGTATCTTTTGGTTCTTGAACCTTTCACCGGGGGATTAGGCATGAAAACACGTTTCATTAAGCTGTTATAATTAAAGTCTGAAGTTACTAAAGGAATTTGGTGAGTTAATACTTATGCATCATGCGAGGGAGACGAGAATTTGCCTGTATTTAACATTTAACACAACTTGGAAATCTTGCAAAGCCACAAGTTGGAGAAGCATCGTTTCATTTCCCACCGTTGTTGATTTCTGACCTTTGATTAGTTTCCAGTTTAATATCTTGTAAAACTCCGCTGGCCAACGCTGGTGAAAATTTCAGATCCCACAACAATCAATCCACAACAGAACAGAACTAAAGGGTTTGTCCACATTTATGCAAACTGGTTTTGTTTCAATGCCTTTAAAATGAGTCACGTGTCCGAAGTGAGGACCTTTCAGATGGTTGCTCCTTTTGGGTGTTGGGGGGGGGTTAAGGGTCAAATGCATTCAGATAACAACAAACACTGTAATTCAGATACCATCAAAATATGCCTTGAACTGCTGTTAACTATCTCCGGATGAAGAGAAACAGACAGCTTCCAACATCTTAGCTCAGCTCAATACACGAGGAAGGGACAACCAAGTGTAGCCCTAGGGCTTGCTCCAGCATCTCTCCAGTCTCCGAGGACATCTGGAGCCACCTTCACGTAATTTACCCGAAGCATGGAAATCTTCCGTCAAAAATGTACATGAACCTCCGGATGGTTCCAGTGGTTTAAACAGTAAATATAGTGTCTGAAGAGAACAAACATTTACACAGCTTCAGGTTGAGTTGTTGCAGAGAGCCGGCATAGGCACGATGGGCCGAATGTCCTCGTTGTGTGCTGAAAAACTTTGAGTTTTTTTCATTTTCCCTGCCATATACGCCCTTAATGATTTTCACACCGTCTTTCTTAATATTTATATACATTGCAATTTTTCCATAATCAAAAATGTGCATAATAACGTGATAATTATTTATCTACTTACTCATACATCTAATAGAAGGTGCATACAAGCACCGAAGTTTGCTACTCCCAATTTAGAGAGCTTAATAATGGAACAGTAAAATTTAGTCATTTTGGCCCCCAGTGATCTAAATTTAGTTACATATGTCAAATATTACTTGCTGTATAATTGCTGTATATTTACATTTCAATGCTGGTATTCCAAATATCCCCATTGCAGTATTTCAGTTTTGTGAAATTTGCCGTGAATTAACGACAGGGCATCTTAAAACGAGTTAAAATGCAAAATGTCCTTTCCTAGCAAATCTTTGAATCGATAATTCAAGCATATTATTAAAGAACTAAGTGGAGAAAAATGCCGTGCCTAGGTTTAAAAAATTGAATTCCCAGATAAATATAGATCGTTGGCGCCGAGACAAACTATGTTTAAAATTGCAGTCGTTTTGATGAATGTTTCTTTCACAATTTTCCAATCAAATGCATTTGTGTATTGTCACTTGTAAAACTTGCTATGAACCAGTGCATTTTCGAATTTCATTTTAAAAACAAAAAGTATTTTTTGCTTTCGTATGTGGGATCGGTAACTGGTGGTTTGATTAGTACAGCTTAAAATAGGGTTATCACTCAAAGTAAACACTTGCAACCAACCTCATGTCTACCAACTGCAATTTTTAAAGAACTGAAAATGACCTGAGTTGTTTGACTCTCAACTGCCCGCTGAAATGGAAAGCAGTTAGGGATGGGCAATAAAAGCTGGTCCAGCCAGCAGCATCAGCATCCCGTAAATGAATTAAAAATGAATTATGCAGAACCATTTGAGGAAAAAGAAAACTGTTCCCATTGATGGAAAGATCCAGAACAAGAGGGCACAGGATTAAGATAATTACCAAAAGGGATGGCACGGTGGTACAGTGGTTAGCACTGTTACCTCACAGCGCCAGAGATCCGATTCAATTCTAGCCTCGGGTCACTGTCTGTATGGAGCTTGTACAGTCTCACTGTGACTGCGTGGGTTTCCTCAGGGTGCTCTGGTTTCCTCCCACCTTCCAAACATGTGTGGTTTAGGTTGATCGGTCATCCTAAATTTCCCCCTAGTGTCAGGGGATTAGCAGAGTAAATATGTGTAGTTATGGGAATAGGTCAGTGCAGACTCGATGGGCCAAATGGCCTCACTTGAGCTGCATGGATTCAATTATTCTATAAAGCATTGGAGACATGAGGAGAAACATTTAAACATTACCAGTGTTGAGATCTAGAACTCACTGTCTGGGAGTGTGGCTGAGGGAAGCTCAATCCTAGCACGAGGGGACACAGCTTTAAATTAAGGGGTGATAGTTATAGGATGGATATCAGAGGTAGGTTCTTTACCCAAAGGGTGGTTCGGGAGTGGAATGCCCTGCCTGCAGCAATTGTAGATGCGCCAAGTTTGGTGGCGTTTAAGAGGTTAGTTGATAAGTATATGGAAGAGAAGGGAATGGTTTAGTTTGGAGGGGCATTGCTTTTTATATTGGTCGGCGCAACATCGAAGGCCGAAGGACCTGTTCTGTGCTGTAATGTTCTATGTTCTATGTTCTAACGTTCAAGAGGAAACTATATTATCTGAATAGGAAGAATGGTTATGGGGAAAAGGTGAGAAGTAACACCAGGTAAATTGCTCCTTGGGAAAGCTGGTATAGACAGAAAGGGCTGAATGGCCTTTTGCTGTGCTGTAACAATTCTGTGATCTGATGTACCATAGTCAGTTTCTCAGTGAAATAAAACATAACCAAACATTTTTAAAGTATTCCCATTTTTGTTCTTGTGTCTCAAAGATCCAGTTTAATTTTAAGTGTTTCTTCATAGGCTACATTTAGTAAAAACTTGCAATGGGGATTAATTCAATCTTGGGACGTGGCTGTTTTCTAGCATAAGAATTTTAAAGTGGTGCTGAGTGTAATTTGCATTTTAACTTCCACAATCTTCTTTGCTGGTTTGGGCACATTGCATTGAAATATCACAATGAGTGGAAACTCCAGCCCATTGTAATCAATCATTAATCCACAATGCTTTAGTAAAGTATAATTAATTTGACGGGAGTTTGGTGCTATATTGTAATTACTAATTTGACGTCAAAAGTTCAGTACTGCTGGTTGAGTGCACTTGGTTGAGGTCAAACAGAGACAAGGATAAAGGCAAAGTATAGTGGATGTTGGAATCTGAAACAAAAACAGAAAATGCTGGAGAATCTCAGCCGGTCTGCCAATATCTGTGAAGAGAAAATAGAGCCAATGTTTCCAGTTTGGATGACCCTTAAACATGTAGGGACCTGCCTTGGTTATGGATCAAAAACAGTTATCCAATTCACTTCTCTAATAAAACAAGTTACTAGTTAATTTATCAGTCATATGTAATGCACACATTAACAGTGCAATGAAATTACTGTGAAATTCACCGTACATTGGTGCCTGTTTGGGTCAATGTACATCAGAACCAGAACATCTCTCAGACTATGGGAGGAAACCAGAGTACTCAGAAGGAAAGCCATGCAAACATAGGGAGAACATCTACATAGAAAGTTACACAAGCTGGGAATCGAACCCAGGTCCCTGAAATTGTGAGGCAGCAGTGCTAACCACTGCACAACCATGCCATTCTTTTTGTGGCTTATCTTGTGTGAAAATGATCATTGACAACTTAATATGCACAAGGTAATGATTGGAGGGAAAATGCTAATAATCCAAAAATCATCAATACTGAAACATGAGGAGAGGTTGAGTAAGTTGGGACTGTGCTTCTTGAAGTTGAGAAGAAAGAGAGGCAACCTTATTGACACATATAGGTTTCTTAGGGGAACTGACAGTATAGATGCTGAGAGGTTCTTTCTCCTTGTGGGAGAGTCTAAGACTAGAAGGCATAATCTCAGAGTAAATGGTTGCTTATATAAGATAGAGATGAAGAGGAATTTCTTCTCTCAGAGGGTCATGAATCTGTGGAGTTTTTTACTGCAGAGGGCTGTAGAGGCTGGGTCATTAAGTATGTTCAAGAGTGAGATAGACAGCTTTTTAATTAGTAAGGGAAGTTATGAGTTATGGGGATAAGAAAGGAAAGGATTAGAAGTTCAGATCAGTCATGATTTCATTTAATGGCAGAGTAGACTCAATGTGCGGATGGCCTACTTCTGTTCCTATGCCTTTTGGTCTTATGGAAATTTATGCTAAATTCATAAATTATATAACAACCTAAGCTAAAGCCTGCCTCTTCAACTCCCAGTGATGTAAGTGGACAGTGAGGACACAGTGAGCTACTATGTAAGTAGGACAATCTTCAATGCAGTATAAAAACCACAGTACACATAAATTGCATGCTGTATCTTTGACATAAAGTGTATATTGTAATATAGCCTGTAATTGTAAGGACAGTGAAGCAGATCAGAGTGCCACATTATGTATTGGAACTACCTGAACTTTTTTACACTTTATATAATGTCAAATTAGAACTGTTATATAATTGACTTTTACAAATTCTATGAACAAACTGTAATTTTTGAAAAAGAAAATCATCCATTGATTATAATTTCTGGACAGTTCCTATGACTAGGACATTAGTCACTGTCTGAGCACATATGAGTCCTAGACAACTGAAATTAATTGCAGTTTCTTTGCATCTTTATAAAGTAGGTAAGATTATTATGTTGGTTTCATAAGTATTTTCCATACTCTGGAGTGTTAATAATTTTTTTGGAATGCAGAAAAGTGTAGGGAAGAGTTGATAGTAAGTTAGTAAGCAAGCAACGAGGAAGGCAAATTGCATGTTCACCTTCATTGCAATGAGAAAAGAATAAAGATTGTATAGAAGCTTGGTAAAATCGTATCTGGACTATTCTATGCAGTTTTGCTCTCTTTATGTAATGAATTTATCATAGAGGATTACAACAGAGTTCACCAGATTAATCTCTGGGATGTGAGGAGAGATTGTGAAAATTAGGCCTGTATTCTCTAGAATTTCAAAGAATGAGAGGTGATCTCATTGAAATTTACAAATTCTTTCAAGGCATGACAGGATAGATGTAGATTGGATGTTTCCTCTGGCTGGTGAGTCTAGAAACAAGGGATAGACCATTTAAGATTGAGAGAAGGAATAATTTCTTCACACAGAGGTTAGTGAATCTTTGGAATTCTCTACACCAAAGAAAATAATTAGAAAAGTGAAAGCAAAGGAATATTGATTCAGTCATGCAAACTACATTATTCATCCATTAATATGGTTGCTTCCTATGATCTAATTATGTTCCTCTAGCTTAGGATTTAGCATGTTTTATATACTATTACACCATTCATACATACCTCATGATCTTTCTATTTAGAACCATAAAATCAAAGTACAGGAGGTACTTCAGCTCATCGTGTCAGTGTTGGTTGTTTAAAATAAGTATACAATTAGTCCCACTCTCCTGATCTTTCCACACAGCCTTGCAATTTTTTCCTTCTCAAGTATATGTCCAATTTCCTTTTGTAAGTTTTGTTCCAAATTAAATATTTAAACAACTAAACTAAATGTATTTAATCAACTGAACATGAATGGGGAGACTGCTCCGCTGTGAAAGAAAAGCGTAATTAACTTTCAAAGTGTAATTAAATATTTGTGAACTGGAGAATTATACGACCATCATAACATGGCTGTTGATACAATATCAACAACAGCATGACCACAGCTGGGGTAGGGAAATACTGTTATCCATTGAAAGCCTACAGTGCAGAAAGAGGATATTTGGCCCATCAATTTGCATCTTACCCAAGCCCAACTCCTATCCTGCCGCAACTGCCCCCCCCCCCACTCATTTGCTATGGCCAATCCAGCTAGGGCTATGGCCAGGTTGGTAGGCCAAGTCTAGAGTAAGGGAGGATGGAGGAGTCATGGTAGACAGGTCAGCGAAGGAAAGAAACTGGAAGGAATAGACTTGTGAGGGAGCACAGGAGCTTGTTAAGGACATACACCCCCATCCCTTGCCAACCATCAGCTCAAGCAATGAAAGCTTCACTGTGTGTCTTTGGGTCAATATAGACAAGATGGGGCCAAATGGTCCCCTTCTATGCGTGCATCATTTGCATGGTCGTATGATTCTAACATGGTAGCTTTGCAGATGGGGAGGCCATAAAATGCCTTGGGTACTGTACTACTAACAATCCACCTGCCTTTATTCCTGCCACTATTTTACCAGAAGCAGAGGGGCATCGGGTGGTCTGGCTAATGATAGGTCAACAATAAAAGCTCATGTAAGAGCTTCACCATGCAACAACTGGAATTTAATCTGTCCAGGGGAGATCCTGCACTAAATCAGCCATCTTAGTAGCTGTAATATTTGTTGCTGCTATTTAAAAGATAAACTCTAGTCAATTTCATACTTAATATTCATGAACATAACTACCAAATTACAATTATTCAAACTTCTTCCATGGAGACAAATAAGAAGACTTATCTGTCTGCAGTGTATTTCAATTCATATTCTACAACTGAGGCCTGGTTCCCCCAAAACTACTTTCAACTTGTCCCAAGATTGCATTTAAATTGGCTGGTGGATATTAAAAATGATGTAATACTTGTAGTGTGTCAATTGAAAAACTTTACAAAGGTATTTAGTGATAGCAATAAAAAGCAACCATGTTAGGTAGACTGGGCAGGGGAAACAGGCTTAATGAATGGAGAAATCAATCTATGGTCATCCCACAACATGAGATCCATCACAGAAACGGCATCCAAGATAATGCAAAAGTGCAGTGTTTCCATAAGCTATCATGGGTTTGCTTAAGGCAAAGTGGGACTGTGATCACAGGGATTAGGGATACAAATACAAATGCTGCAAACTAAAGCTAAAACTCAAACAAGGTTCTTCCTCCAGATCAGTTATTCTGTTCAATAAATTTAAGCAAAAACAATTAAAGCTTTAATCAACTAATCTTAGGAAGAACTGGATGAATATCAGGTGAAGAGCAAGATTGAAGATTACAGGGATGAGAATAGACAAACGATCAATCACAACACAGAATACTAGTCCAGTTGAGACAATAGGAATGTCATCTGTGGAATTAATGCAGTCAGGGTTGAGTGATATAGGGCAAGTTGTAACCTTAGACCAGTATTAGAGTTTTACTCTGTTATCCCGAGGGGGTATGGGACAAACAATACATCTGAACTGACAACATCAGAAATGCACATCTTATTGTATCACTGGGAACCTTTCCATTTTCAACACCAGTCATTCATATGGTCTCACCGAGCAGCATTGCTCATTTAGAGTTAATTTCAATGTCAGCTCACTTCGAGTTTATTTGTGCTAATTCACTAATTCAACCCATCTTTTCAAACTTTAAATATGACTACAACAAAATGTTATATTCTTTTATGGTTTTCCTTTCTACCAGGCAACACAGTGGCACAGTGTTTAGCAGCAGCAAAGACCCGGGTTCGATTCCAGTCTTGGGTGACCGTCTGTGTGGTGTTTGCATGTTCCCCCTGTGTGGGTTTCCTCCAGATGTTCTGGCTTCCTTCCACACTTAAGTGATGTGCAGGTTGGGTGGATTGGCCATGTTAAATTGCCCCTTTGTGGCCCAAGATGTGTAAGTTGGATAGGGTGAGTGAAAGGATCTGGATAAGATACTCTGTCAGAGAGTCAGTGCAGACTAGATGGGTTGAATGGCCTCTTCTGCACTGCACTGACTCTATGAATCTGTGAAAGTGGCAAAAGTTAGCAGTCATTGGATGTGCAAACTGCCATCAGACTAATATTAACAGCATTCTCGGAATAATTAAAGATGATATCCTGAAAAGTGAAGGGAAGTTAGGCTCCTGATGTACCAATAGGCAATGGATTGGTTGGGTGAAATGATGGATTATATATATGGCTTCTTGCCTATCAAGTTCGTGAAGACCAGAAGTGCACTTACAAAATGTCAAATCCCTTTGGTTTATGATATGGAGGAAAAGAGCAAAAGAAAAAATGGGTTAAAATAAACAACTATTAATAACAGAAAGAGGGCAGTGAATTATATAAAGCACTAGTTGGACCACACCTGGCATACCGTAAGATATACTGGCATTGGAGGCAGTCCAGAGAAAGTTCACTAGGTTGATCCCTGATATGGAAGGTTTTTCTCATGAGGAGAGGTTGAGTAGGTTGGGATTGTATACTTTGGAATTTAGAAAAGAGGCAACCTTATTGAAACATATTGGATTTCCAGGGGGCTTGACAGGATAAATGCTAAGTGATTGTTTCCCTTTATGGGAGTGTCTAGAACAGTAGAGAATAATCACAGAATAAGGAGTCACCGTTTGAAAAAAAATGATAAGGAGGAATTTCTTCACTTAGAGATGGCTTGCCATTGGTTGATAGTGGGATTTTTCAATCTTGCCAAAGTCCATAGCTGTTAATGTTGCTCGCCAGCCATGCCGCTGGGAATGCACCATGGAGATTATCTTAACTGAGACTGGAATATCTCACTGGTGAGAAGAACATGTCTATAATGAAGTTTTGTTTTTGATCTATACTGTATGAGTTAAGGTGAACTAGAGGTGTACAAATACTCTCACTAACTCCAGAGTAGGAAATGAAAAAGCTGACCAGATCTTCCATTCTTGAGCATTATCCTGCCATCTAGCACTGAGGAAGTGCTCCACATCCAGCTGAACTGTCCTTTGGATCAACCTCTATAAATGAATGCTAAAGTATGCCATTCTAATGTCACCAGAACAGCATGTATATACACATTAGATCAGTGAACATAGTCTTGTATCCTCAGAAACAGAATTTATATCAACAGAGTTAATCAGTGAAATATAACATTGCATTTATCTTTTAAGACACCAGTGGACAGTATGACCTGATCATTTAGGTTCATGTATTTATTGTTAGTGATGTGGAGATTGGCATTCTGAATCACAATTTTTAAAGGAGATTGATTCAGATTGAATTTCTTAAAGACAGTATTGAACTGGTGTTGGAAAGTATACGTTTTTATTCTGGACTATCATTCGAACAAAAGTTTCTTTTCCCTCACATTGGCCATTTTGATTTGAAACAGCTGTAAATTGAAGTATGGCTCCAAATTTATAGCAATTGTGTAAACAGACTATGCACTTCTGTCTGGTTCCCTGTCTATGTTAGGAATTATAACTCAAGATGTGCCCAATCCTATCATGTCCCATTTCTTTAGGATTTGATGTATTTGAATGTCAAACAGAATCCACGCGAATCACCTCCTCAATCTCTTTCCAATTTATGTTTTGTGTACCAGTAGTTGGGCAGTTTCAGGGCGTCAGCTAGCACAGCTGGGATTTTATTGTTTTTACCCATCGTAAATAATAGAACATGATCAAGCCAGCAGAACTCTGTAACCCATCCAATATATCTTGGTGTAATTGAAGCTCTAATACGAGTGGTGTAGAAGCATAGCGCAGTAGCAAAGCTTACTTCCAGCCACTTTAACTTCCCTTTTCAGCTACTCAAAAATTCTGTCCTTAACCTTGCTGTCTTGCATTATACTAATCAAGCTCAATAAAAGCTTTGGCAATAGTATTTTATTCTCTGCTTAGGATCTCTTACAACTTCTGATCTGAACATTAACTGCAGCAACTCTAGAACTTAACCACCTTTTCCAGTTTCTTGCCTATTCTTCCCCTTTAATATCCAAATCCATTGGTTTCCATTTTGGAAATTGATTATGTATCATGTCAAATTTTTCTCTTTTTTTTTCTACTTTCATGCCATTTGATCCTTTCACTCCATTTTTATTGTCTTATTAATATTATCTTTATGCATCATCCACTAATTTGATCCCTTTTCCAACTTTTTAACAAGTAGTATTAACTGCCTCTCTGTAGAACATAGAACATTACAGTGCAGAACAGGCCGTTCGGCCCTCAATGTTGCGAATCTAATGACCCTCTAACCTAAACTATTCCATTATTATCCATATGCCTATCCACTGACCATTTGAACGCCCTTAAAGTTGTCGAGTCCACAACTGTTGCAGGCAGGGCATTCCACGCTCTTACTAACCTCTGAGTAAAGAACCTACCTCTGACATCCTCAATTTAAAGCTATGTCCCCTCGTGTTAGCCTCACCATCCGAGGAAAAAGTCTCTCACTGTCCACCCTATCTAATCCTCTGATCGTCTTGTACGCTCAATTAGATCACCTCGTAACCTTCTTCTCTCTAACGAAAACAACCTCAAGTCCCGCAGCCTTTTGTCATAAAGACCTTCCCACCATAACAGGTAACATCCTGGTAAACCTCCTCTGCACCCTTTCCAATGCTTCCACATCTTTCTTATAATGCAGCGACCAGAACAGTATGCAATATTCCAAGTGCAGCTGCACCAGTGTTTTGTACAGTTGCAACATGATCTCATGGCTCCGAAATTTAATCCCTCTACCAATAAAAGCTAAAACAACATACGCCTTCTTAACAACCTCATCAACCTGAGTGCCAACTTTCAGGGATCTATGCACACGTACACTGAGACCTCTCTGTTTGTCGACACTCCCAAGAGTCCTTCCATTAGCCCTATATTCTGTAATCCTATTACTCTTTCCAAAATGAATCACCTCACACTTTTCCACATTAAACTCCATTTGCCACATCTCAGCCCAAATACGTCCCTTATCTTTATCCCTCTGCAAACTGTAACATCCATCCTCACTGTCTACAACTCCTCCGACTTTAGTATCATCCGCTAATTTACTAACCCATCCTTCCATACCCTCATCTAGGTCACTTATGAAAACGACAAACAGCAAGTGACCCCAAAACAGATCCTTGAGGTACACCACTAGTAACTGAACTCCAGGTTGAATATTTCCCATCAACCACCACCCTTGTCTTCTAGCCAATTCCTGATCCAAACTGCTAAATCACTTTCAATCCCATGCATCCATATTTTCTGCAGCAGCTTACCATGGGAAACCTTATCAAATGCTTTGCTAAAATCCATATGCACCACGTCAACTGCTTTATCCTTATCCACCTCTTTGGTCACCTTCTGAAAGAACTCAATAAGGTTTGTGAGGCATCTCTGTGACATCTTTTGCCAATTTTTTTTTATTCATTCATGGGACATGGGCATCATTGGCTGGCTGACATTTATTGCCCACCCCTAGTTACCTAAGGGCAGTTGAGAGTTAACCACATTGCTGTGGCTTTGGAGTCTCATGTACACCACTAGGTAAGGACAGTGAATTTCCTTCCCCAAAGGACATTAGTGAACCAGATGCAATTCTATTAACTCATTTTTTAAAATCTGTTATTCTCCCTTCCTCTTCAATTTGTTCTGTCCCATGAATGGATTGATCTTTGGTTTCCACTTCTAATGAAGAGTTGTGTTGATCACCCCACAAAGTACTTACCATTTTTTCACTATAATTTATTTAACAAAATAATAAAACAATCAAAATGACTAAATAAATGCAAAACAAATAAAGTAATAAAGGAAAAAGAAAGCTCCCAAAAGGTTATGTTCTAGATTTTATGGGGGAGAGTATAGTTTTGTAGTATGAGGGGTTAATTCTAACTACGAAATGCAAATGAGACACAACCACTTAAAACGATGCAATGTCTCATGATCATGCTGTTGTGCAATATCATAATGGGATGTAGATCACTGTAAAATATGTTAGTAGCAGTTGATGTTTTCTTTGCCTCAGCAGATTTTGTAAATACTCTATTAATATAATGAGAGCAAGAACATTACGCGGTGGCACGGAGTGAAAGAACAAATCTGAAAAAATCTTGACCATTGTCGGAAAGCTTTGAGCAGCTTGCAGTCAAGCAGAAGTATGGCTGGGTTAGTGCCAAAGCCATACCAGATTTTGCACAGTATCAGATTTCACTGCAAAGCCAAGCAGTGAGCAGTTCAGCATGCTGTTATACACAATGAGTGGCTGTGTAGAACATCTGGTTCACTAGACCCATCTGGTTCAATAATGTCCTTTGGGAAAGGAAATCTGCTATCCTTACCTGGTCTGGTCTACATGTGACTCCAGGGCCACAGCAATGTGGCTGACTCTTAACTACCCTCAGGTAACTAAGGATGGGCAATAAATGCCAACCAGCCAGTGATGCCCATGTCCCATGAATGAATAAAAAAAACCATAAGAAAAGATGAAAAAACATCTATAATTAATTAATAAAAGCATTTGATGCCAACATGCAAAAGAATACCATTGTTGAGTGGGCTAAATTTAATAAGGGTATGGCAATAAAAAATATTGATAGAACTGTTAATATGGCTGTTTAAAGATGAAGCTTCTCCAATCTATCTATGTAACTATAATCTCACATTCCTGGAACCATTCCTGTAAATTTCTGCCATATCCCTACCTAAACTTGTATATCTTTCCTAAATTGTGCTGCCCAGCTTTGGACAGCTAAGGTCTAACTGCTGGGCATGATTCATCCATATTCAGGCTAAGTGCCCCTGCTAGCTGCTGTGCAAATAGGAGTGAATCATAATGCCGCTGGGGGCGTCTGTTAGGTGGGATTTACCCACCTGATAGATGCAAAAACATACATCCCGTGATTCACACCAGCCATAAGTGGAGGTTCATCTCCACATAAATAGTCTCCCAAGACAGGGATTGAACCTGGGTCCCTGGCGCTGTGAGACAGCAATGCTAACCACTGTGCCACCATACTGCCCCTCTCAGTTCACCATCTGCCATGGTGAGATTTGAACCCGAGACTCAGATTTTGCCCTGAGTCTCTGGCTTACTAGTCCAATGACAATACCACTACTGTAGTATGCCCTTATGAGACATTATTTAACCTTAACAAAGACAATGTAGCGTAACCAAGAAGATAAGATCAAGTAGTGCTTTTTAAAACTTATTTGTGCACAAAAAGGTTTACATTAACACAGCAACAAAGTTACTGTGAAAATTTCCTAGTTGCCATGCTCTGCTGCCTGTTCGGGTACAGTGAGGGAGAATTTACCATGGCCAATGCACCTAACCAGCACGTCTTTCGGGCTATCAGGAGTACTTGGAGGAAACCAACGTAGACAAGGGAAAACTTGCAAACTTTGCACAAACAGTGACTCAAGCTGTGAATTGAACTTGGGTCCCTGGCACAGTGTGACAGCACTACCCACCACTGTGGCACCGTGTCATCCTATTGCTCAATGACTCAGGGTCACAGGGAGAATAATATCCCCAAAATGACAGTCAGTGAGTTTGTTAAATTATAAAGAGAGAGGAAGCCATTCAAAACCAGGGGAAGGAGGAAGAGCATCTATCAACTGATCTGTAATCAATATGGTTGACAGGGCCTTCAACCATATCCAACTCATTTCCCAGATTTCTGTCCCACAGCACCAGGGACCCAAGTTCAATTCCCAACTTGGGTCACTGTCTGTGCAGACTTTGCATGTTCTCCCTATGTCTACATGTAAGTGTAGCAATTAGGGAATTTTCACAATTCGATTTCCAAATTTGGTCACTGTCTATGCAGAGTTTGCATGTTCTCCCTGTGTCTACATGGGAGTGTGGCAATTAGGAGATTTTCACAGTAACTTCATCTAATACGACACAAGGCTAGTGTCAAAAATATACAAGAAGAGTCTTATGACCCTCAACATACAGCCAAGAGAAGAGAAGATAGACTACGGTCAACAAGAACATAGCAGTAACATGAACAGAGCAGGAGACAGCACCCCAATCGACCTGATAGTCCAGAACCAGAGTTTGTAATTTCAGATTGTGACGACTGCCTTGCTAAGTACCATTTTCCATACTACTTGTGTTTCTACTTAATAAGTTTACTACTGCTGATATCAAATGCTTCGTAGCTGAAGTGGTCAGTGATTAGTCAGATTGAATTGTCCCAAACATTGACTCGAACTTGTGGGCTCTTTTGCCAATCACTTTAAATCTATGCCCTCTGGTTATTGGCTTTACAATCTTGGAAAAAGATTTTTTCTTTATTTACTATATCTAAGCTTCAAACACATGTACCAAACCTCTTCTTCGCTTCCTCTGTAGAAGAACAACTCCAGCTTCTCCAATCCATCTATGTAACTATAATCCCACATCTTTGGAACCATTCCTGTAAATTTCTGCCATATCCCTATCTAAACTTGCATATCTTTCCTAAGTTGTGCTGCCCAGCTTTGGATAGCTAAGGTCCAAATACTGGGCATGATTCATCCATATTCAGGCTAAGTGCTCCTGCTAGCTGCTGTGCAAATAGGAGCGAATCATAATGCCGCTGGGGGCGTCTGTTAGGTGGGATTCACCCACCTGATAGATGCAAAAATGTACATTCCATGATTCACACCAGCCAGCCTGCTGCCCAGAGATCGGGGCACTGTTTTTAAAAGTCATCCTAATCTCCATGTTCGTGAAGAGGCTCCCCTCCCTCTCAGAAACCAAAATGATGCCCACCACTCCCCCTCCCCCTACCCTTTCCCCCACCCCACCATTCCACATGAGGGAGCACCACCAATTCCTCAACAAAGAGAGGCATCCTTCCTCCAACATACAAATCGTGGCCACTTCAACACATCATGTAGTCATGATGGTGACCTGAGTTGCCCCCTGCTTCTTAGTCCCGCTTCCCTGTCAGAACCCCCTCAGTTTACCTTCCCCCCTCAGTCCCCTCCCCACTCAGATGTCCACTCAGCCTCCCTCCCCCAGACTCCCACTCAGCCACTGCCCCAGTCCTCCAATGGCCCACCTTCAGGCCATATACCTTGACAGTGCCAATGGTGCACTGCCTCATGGTACTGACATCCAGTCAAAACTCCATTCACTTCCACTGGCACCGAATAATCCCCGCCATGGACAAGGACAGAGAATTTTGATGTCTATCTTCTTGCACTCCATTGACAATTATACCATTTAGCATGAATTATCTCTCCTCAAATTTTTTGTGTTGAACTTCATTTACCATATCCTCACTGATTCCACCAATCTGTCCTTATCATCTTGAAGTCAATTATTATCCTATCACTGCTTATTACAGCAGGGCAACCCTCTGAAATGAAGCATTTTTATGGCACATCACAATATTGTACATGTTTAAACCTTGTAATGGTACAACAGCAAACACTGTAGGCCAGCATAAGTGTGGCAAATAGAAACTTTTCCTCTCAATATTTCATTGAACCTGTACCAGAATCTCTGAGAAATTTGCAGTTTATTTCCCAATAAGCCTGCAAGTCTTAAAACTTACTTCTTTCATATGTGCAAAACTCATAGTGGGAACATGTGGAGTTGGTATCCATGCAAAAGACTCAACACAAAAGCTGGCAAAGCACAATAATAAACAATAAAAGTAATCTAATGCATGTCTGTAAAAAAATAGAAAAGTGGTTCTCACATAACGAAATATTACATTCGCAAAGCCTGAAAATATTCTGTCTAAATGCTTGGTATCTGATTTAAAAAATGTAACTTGCTGTTGATGTCCTTAATTCAGCTGTGGTGCACAGAAGGTTCAAAACCAGCTTCATTCATAGAAAATATTCTTGCTCATTTTTTTACATTTCATTGCAGTAATCTATCCATTTATCTTAAAACAATCATCCAAGACATATCAACCTTCTGCCTGGATTTTCATTTAACACAGAAAGAGAGCATTCTTGAAAGCATTTACTCTTCATACAATATTTTCAAATTAGATTTCCTCACACTGTTTCCATATTCCTCTTTTTCATTCATCCACCCATCAACTCTCATCTTGATTGTTGATATAATTTCTGCCACAACCAACCGCCAACCTCTTCAGTGAATTCCACAGCCTAATAACTCCCCGTGGAAAGATGTTTACCCTGCTGCTCACTGATTTCAATCTCTTACATTCAATCTTGTATATATCTTGTATTTGTAAATCCGTCAACTGCTGGGAGCAGTCTGTTTCTATCAACTCTGTCCTACTCTTTAATAATTTTAAACACTTCCATCACCACATAAACAGTATTGCTCCACTGGGAACAGCTCCATACAGTTGACACTAAGTATGATAACCCTCACTCAGCCTTTACCAACCCTCTTATGCTACCTCACCTCCAACCTTATTGTCCCCCACCTTTTCCTGCCTGTCCACCTATTATCTGCATTTGAGTATGTGTTTAACTGCTGAGTCATTTTGAAAGCAACCTATCTAAATGTATGAAGGCTTGGTCACACTTTGAGCTATTTATAAGTCTGCACTTTACATTGTTGCTGTGGAACCTTCAAAGAGAAGCTATCTGATGAGAATGGCTTATAAACAGCCACTATATAATTATAGCATAATTTTAGTATGAGCAGTAAATTATTTATTATTCTCTACCATACAAGGAGTGGGCTAAATTTAACAATTGCAATGATATGTTTTGTTTTGGCTTCTATGTGCATGTTCTATTACAGTTCAAAAAATCAGTTGGCAGTTAAAGCTTAAAACAATGTTTAATATTCTGACGTCTTCTGAAAACAAGGAAGCTTGAGGTGAACATGGGTTGTAACCTAAAACAAAGATATCTGATCATTATTCCAGGCTGATTGTGATATTCTGTCTTGTGTTGAGGCAAATGAAAATACTTTGAAGGACTTTGAATGGCGGCATAGTGGTTAGCACTGCTGCCTCACAGTGTCGGGGAATCCAGCTTGATTCCAACCTTTGCTGATTGTGTGTGGAGTTTGCACATTCTCCCTGTGTCTGCATGAGTTTCCTCTCACAGTCAAAAGATGTGCAAGTTAGGTAGATTGGTCATGCTAAATTGCCCCTCAATGTCTCAAGATGAATCCCAAGATATGTAGAGATATGTTTCATCTACCCAGAAAGAGTTAAAAATTGAATAGACAAGTATCATGCATAAAAAGCAACCGTGAACAAAGTATTGATGAGTATCTCAATTATAATTAAAGAGGAAGAATTGCATTTATATGGCACCTTTCATAACTTCAGGACATGCCAAATGCCTCACAATGAATGAAGCGCTTTTGAAATGCAGTCACTATTATAATGAAAGAAATACAGCAATCAGCGTACACACAGAAAGCAGGCAAAATGTACACGCAGAAAATTCCCAGAATATGCACACAGAAAGCTCTCAGACCAACAATGTTATCATGAGCACATCATCTATTTTTGTGATACTTACTGAGATAAATATTGACCAGACCAGCAGGATAACTTCCTTGCTCTTCTTCAAAGTAGTGCCATAAGAGCTGAGATGTGCTATGTGGCCTAGACTCGGGCCTATTTATATGATAATCAGCTCAGGCGTGGAGCTGATAACACCAAAATGTGTAGCCTGGGAAATGCACAGGCCATGGTGCCCAGCAAAAATCCCATGAAATGGCCACAACTGATGTCTCCTGGCCTGCTGCGCTATTCGAGTAGCAAAGTGGGCTGGGAAAATCACCCCCTGCCTCCGAAACTTTTCTGAGCCTCTTCTACCTCTTGCTAACTCTGCTCTTGAAGCGAAAAGACAAAGAAAAAGCTTTTATTAGTTAGTTCTGCCACTTGGCACTTTTTAATGGCAATTTTTATTCATTACTCATTTTTTAAATGATCCAGTTACTGCTTTGACATTGAGTTCTTTCTCAATTAATTGTTTATATTTTCTTCATTTTTTTGAACTTTCTGTTCATTGTTGGGTTAAACTAGATCTCAGCCAGCTGCTGCTGGATTTCTAGCTGAAGATGGATGAGGCTATTAAGAAATCTGATCACTTTTTGGAAGGTTGGCAACAGGGGCTATTTGCACTCCAATAGAAACAGGCGAAATGCTCAGTATCAGAACTAGTGCAGATCAAGAATCTGAAGCTCTGACTCTGTTTCTCTCTCCATATTTGCTGCCTGACCTGCTGAGTATCTCCAGTATTTTCTGTTTATATTTCAAAATTTCCAGCATCTGCAATTCTTTTCTGCTCTTTGCTGGGCCTGGTAAGTTTTAATTTAAAAATATTAAATACTCCCCATTCAATGCAAAGTATATTTTCTCTGAACAAAGCCCACTTGTGCAAATAGAAATAGCACATTGCTGTAATTATGATGATACTGTGCCTTAAGAACTCTACTTTTTTTCAAGAACTGATTTTTAAAAAAATTTTTTACTCCATCCTTAAAGTTACAAAGCCAATGGTCAAAATGGACTGGGCAAATCCAAATCCACTTCTTGCTTGCTCCAAAAATTAAATTCAAAATTCAATTGAATCCAATTCATGGTCTCACAAGGGAGTCAAATAAGACAAGATAAGGCATTGCACCCCATCTTGGGCTTGATCCAATCGATACTTGATGTTAGCCAAAAAGCCGGGAAGTTATACCAGCGCCACTCTTAAATTTGTGTCATGTTCCTTCTTAAGCAGGATTTCCTCTGGAAACTGCTGTTTGGGAGTCATAAAGCAGTGTTTCTCTGTCCAGAGGTGTTACAAGACTGGAGGACTGGGAACTCATGTAAGCCTGTGCGTCTTACACACTGATTCTTAAAAGGAATTTACATCTCTGTATATATATTGCTTAAATTGGAATTAATAGAACTAGCTAGCAGTTAAGAATTATGACTTGTCATGTTTAGTATTTCAATTGGTAAAAGTTATGCTAATTATTTTTATTGTATTTTCAGTGTATTGTTAAGTAAAATTTGCTTTAATAAAATTTTCCTAATGGGTCAGTAGGATCATACCTGGTGTGGAACACATTATGTTCACACAAATGCCAAAGTCAACAATAGTTGGGATCGAGGTTAGCGCCACAATCGAGTTTAGAATTTCTGATCACAGAGAAATTGGTTGGTGCTGATTTACTGGACAGATTTGCCATTTTTAAACTTGGAAGTGAAGCCCAGAGACATGCACCAATCAAATATGTCACTGTTAGCTCTGGATATTCTAATTTGTACATGGGATTGTTGTTTGCAGAGTTTTTGAGGCACAAGAATGAGACAGAGTTCAATCTTTTGGCTATTGCTGAATAAATATTGTGTAGAACAGGTTTAATGAAGTGGAGCTTGTTGCATAATGAGAATGACTACATTGTGTGTAATTGTCTGACAAAGACATGGCTGTAAAACATATTATATTGAAATCTAATCTTCATAAACAGAGGCATACACTCATGCTCTCGCCTCCCTCTCTCTTACACACACACTCCCTTTCTCACCTCTCTTTCGCACACACACATGCTCAAATCTCTCTCACTTACACAACCTTCTCTTCCTTACGCCTTGCCCACTCACCTCCTTCTCGCTTTCTCTTTCTCTCTCTCTCTCACACACACACACACACACACACGCACGTGCACACATATACACACTCATGATCTCAATTCTCTCCCTGTCTCCCTCTGTGTCTCTCTCTAAAGTTAAAATGCTCATTTATTAGTGTCATGAGTAGGCTTATGTTAACACTGCAATGAAGTTACTATGAAAATTCCTTAGTCGTCACACTCCAGTGCCTGTCCAAGTACACTGAGGGAGAATTTAACATGGCCAATGCACTTAACCAGCATGTTTGTCGGACTGTGGAAGGAAACTAGAGCACCTGGAGGAAACCCACACAGATGCAGGAAGAACATGCAAACTCTGTGCAGACACTGCTTCAAACTGGGTATTAAACCCAGGTTCCTGTGTGAGTGAGAGAGAGAGTTGAGCATGTGAGGCAGCACCATGCCACCTCATACTATCTCTCTTTCTCTCTTGCTCTCTCGTTCACTCTCTCTCTCTCACATACTCTCTCTCTCCCACTTTCTCTCTCGCTCTCTTGCTTTCTCTCTCTCCCTCCCTCTCTCTCCCACTTGCTCTCTCTCTCTCTCTCTAATCCCTATCTGTTGAAGAAATATTTTGAACAGTTTATTTTGTTGGTTTTGTGATAGCTGTGCATAAGTACATTTTTTGCATACATCTACACTGATTGGTAATTAGAATCAGCGAATTTTAATAGCATTAAATAATATTTAATGGCATCTTACACCATAGTATTCATGCAATGTGTTTTAAACCTAATTTTTCTTTACTGCAGCAAAGGGAAAGCGTTTCTTTTCAAGCACCAGCTTGACTTTTTTTTTGCTTATTACTGAAAAAGATTCTTTTCTTTTTGCTGGTGAACCAATCATATTCTTGACACATCAGTAAATTACTACTGCACCTCCAATATAAGCTCTAAAACCTGGGGCGTACTATTGAATGTCTTTATTCTAACAGCAATTGATTTATCTTGCTGAGTTGTATACATTTCAAGCACATAAAAAAGTTTTGAAACCACTGATAGTTAAAACATCTGAGCATCCCACTAGCCATAAAGTTTCCTCTAGTCTTGTCATGTTGTTATCTTTTTTTTATTTTGCACATAATTTATCTCATATAGAACACTTGCACGACAATGAATTCATGATAAACAAACTGGCATGTCTTGAGGAGGAGCTTTTGGAAGTTTTGTGCATCAAGCAGGTTAATATTTTGCACTTTGGTGGATTGTGATGTGACTTTTCTTTCACTGGAATGCATCTATCTGTGTTTCTTATATCCAGATATGAACCCATAAGACCAGATGGACTGGCTTCTAAGTACCAAAAGGCCTTCTTTCTTTGACATTTAGTTTCTCATGACAACAATGAAATGTAAACAGACAGAAATATAATTCTTAACATTAACTTATGCAATGGCACATTATTTGAAGAAGTTCAGTTAGTAACCTTCTCCTTGTTGTCTTGCCAGCAGCAACTGTGACTCGTGGTTAATTTTGGAAGAAGTTAAATGAAATCATTTTTGCAATCTAGCTAAAATTATCTCACATTACAACACCCATACTTCATAAAACAACCAGCAAAAATAGTATATCATTATACTGGATGTACGCACCAAGTATTCAAGCAGCCTAAACATAAATAGTAATAGTGATTTAAGGAGAACAAATGTCACAACTTGGAAAAGACAGATGCATTCTGTTAGAGTGTTTTGCCATCTTTCCAATTACAAAAGTTTGCAGCCTTGTAAATTATACTCTTCAAACTCAAATTCCAACCACCTAAAATCCCAGCAAACAAGAAACGTACCCATTTTTCAAAATATTTGAACAGATTCACAGTCTGTTACCACCTCTGAATGCATCATCGTATAATTTAATATTCAAATGATGGTGGAACTTGAATTCAATAAATAAAATCTCAAATTAAAAGTCTAATGATGATCATGAAAGCATTGATGATTGTGATTTTAAAAAAGAGATCTGAATCATTAATGTCCTTTAGGAAAGGAAATCTGCTATTCTTATCTGGCCTGGCCTTCACGTGACTCCAGATCCACACAAACATGGTTGACTCTTGAATGCCTTCTGAAATTACCTAGCAAACCATTCGGCTGTGTCATTCTGCTAAAAAATCTCAAAGGACTGAAACCAGGCAAAGCGCCGGCATCTACATAGGTATCAGAAATTACACTGGCAAACTCAGCCCTAATGATCCTTACTAACCTCTGGGACTTGTGCTAAACTGAGAGAGCTTTCTCATAGACTGGTCAAGTAGCATCCTGACATTCATCCTCAGGAAGTCATACCTTACAGTCACTGTCTCAGACATCACCATCACCATCCTGGGTATGTCCTGTTCCATCAGCGGAGATGGTCGTACAATGTATACAGTCAGGAAGGACTGCACTCGGAGTCCTCAGCATCAAATCTGGACCCCAAGAAGTATCTTGGTGTCAGAGATTCAGAGATGGTGACAGGCTGTAAATATGTTCTAATATTTTGAAAAAAGGTGTATTGTTCTTTTCCATTCATACATGTGATGTGGGGTATTGCTAGCTAGGCCAGCATTCATTGCCCATCCCTAATTTCCTTTTAACTGAGCAGCTTAGTTTGGTCAATTCAGAAGGCATTTAAAAGTCAATCACACTGCAGATCTGGAATCATATGTGAGCCATACAAGATGGGAAATATTAGGATGTTAGTGAATCAGATGCATTTTTATGACAATCAATAATGTTTCATGGCCGTCATTTGATTTGTAATTCCAGATTGTGATTGAATTCAAATTTCACCATCTGCCAATTTGAACTCGAATCCCTAGATATTACCCTGGGTTTCTGGCCCTTGTGGCAACAAAGTCCCATCTTTACATTGAGGATAACTCTCAATGCACCACACAAAATGGGATAGATTTTGAATATGTCCAACAACCATGAGCGCTGCAGCAGCAGAGCTGTACTCAATCACGGCCCAGCGTATCCCCCACTCTATCATTATCACCAAGCCAGGGGATCAACCCTGGTTCAACGAAGGGTACAAGAGGGCATGATAAGAGCAGATCAGGCATACCTAAGAATGAAGTATCAGTCTGGTGAAATTATTACATGACACTACTCACATGCCAAACTGCGTAAAGCACCATTTGATAGACAGGACTAAGTGATTCCATAAGTAATTGATCAGGTCTAAGGTCTGCAGACTTATCACATCCAACCATGAATTGTGGCAGACAATTACAGTTCACTAGAGGAAGAAGCTCCACAAATATCCCCATCCTCAATGAAGGAGGGAGCCCAGTAAAGGATGTGCTAGAAAAGATTTGCTACAATTTTCAGCCAGAAGTTCATTTACTTGAATGAATTTTTAAAAATCTGCACTTACCATCAAATACCTCACTGACAATGAATGTTTAAGCTCCTTTTGTAGAGTCATAAATCATAGAATCCCTATAGTGCAAAAAGATGCTGTTTGACCCATCGAGTCTAAACTGACAATAATCTAATACACGTAACCAGTGTATAGGAAGAAATCGGAGCACCTGAAGGAAACACATGCAGATATGGGGGAATGTGCAAACTCCACATAGACAGTGACCCAAGGCTGGAATTGAACTAGACCCCCGACACTGTGAGATAGCAGTGCTAACCACTGTGCCACTGTGTAAGAGATGCTATTATATTGTTTCAAAAACATTTAGCTTTTCCAATGTCAAACTATCCTTCTTATTCATTATTAACTTTGTATTTAATTATTTTGACATGTTGCTAAATTGTTGTTTAATCTTAATTACAGACACATATATGTGTGTGGGCATTGTAGCAAATTCTTAAAAGATCTCATTAAAAGACAGCAAACAATTGGAATTGTCTGAGCTTCATAAATGTAGCAAGTTTGAACATTAATCATGATATTTATTATCTCACCTTAAATATTTATCAGAATTTTCTTGAGCTTTATACAGAAAATAACAGCTGCATAATTTATTCCATGAACATTGACTTGAAGAATGCAGTACCCTGCTTAAGAATTTTTGCTTTTACAAATTTAGTGATCAAATATTCAGCAATGGAAAACTTCACAATGATCTATTGATCTCATGAAGCACAATATTCCGAACATTGAAGTGAACATTAACTTAGAGAGCTGATTCTATTTTTTCTGAAATTTCTCTGAAATTTTTGATACACGTGAGCTGTTGTGTAGCCACTGAATAGGTGTAGCCAGACGTACACCACTTCTCCTTTGGCAGGATCTTTAAGTTCATTTAACTCAATTTTGTACCATTATTTTCTCACATTGGCCATCAATGTCTCTACTTTCTTAGAAGACTAAGGAAATTTGGTATGACTGCTAGGACTCTCACCAACTTTGACAGTTGCACCATAGCAAGCATTCTTTCTGGTTATATCAAAGCTTGGTATGGCTCCTGTTCTGTCCAAGACCATAAGAAACTACAAAAGGTCGTGAATGTAGCCCAATCCGTCATGTAAACCATCCTCCCAACCATTGACTCTGTCTACACTTCCCGTTGCCTCAGAAAAGCAGCAGCATAATCAAGGACCTCACACACACCCCAAACATTCTCTCTTCTGCCTTCTTCCATCGGGAAAAAGATACAAAAGTCTGAGGTTACCATACCAACTGACTCAAGAGCAGCTTCTTCTGTGCTGCCATCAGACTTTTGAATAGATCTATCTTACACTAAGCTGATCTTTCTCTACACCCTAGCTTTGACTGCAACACTACATTCTGCACTCTTTTCTTTCCTTCTCTGTGAACGGTATGCTTTGTCTCTATAGCATGCAAAAACAATACTTTTCACTATATACTAATACATGTGACAATAATAAATTAAGTCAAATCAAAATCAAATCACATAACTTCCTTGTTACTGAGTGTTGTGATGTATCGTGTTAGATTATCAACAAACTAGAGTTCATAAACTTTTCCTCTACCATTTCCAGAGATTCAGTGATACTGCAGATCATGTCCAAATAGATTAATGCAACAATGCACAACATACACTTTCTGTGTTTGATTGACACCACATCTTATTTTGTCTTACATAACCCACTCAGTCCATTTGCTAGTCTAGACACTGGTCTAACCAAGTACAATACACAATATTACATTCAACAGAGATTTAAAAGTAACCAAATTAAGTAGAAAATATTTCTTGTGAATATTATTTTCATCATACTAAGCCAACAGTATTTGGACGGTAGCAGAAAATCAAACATTTTATTTAACCTAATCCAGTGCTTCCATCTAATTGAATCAAAAAAGTAAGAAAACTTACTTGCATTTGTGTCAGAAATTATTCAATCCATTTCAATAGTTGATTCTTTCAGCCTTTGTAATGTTTCATAGGATCACTATGCTACTGGTTGATCACTTCATATCATCCATAAATTTTAGTTTTGACAAATGATTTTATAGCTACAGCAAAATTGAGTTTAATGATGAATTAATCAGGCCTGGGCTCCAGCACAGGAACATGCTGGCTTGCCTATATCATTGGCTTGTTCTTTTATAGCCAACAAGCCCTGAAGTAGCATCTGAATTCAGTGCCTTCTGGCTCAGAGGCAGGAGAGCTACCCATTAAGACTCTCCAGCTCCCAATGCAATAGGTTTCAGTGCAATAAATTTAACTAGATTAACTTGTTATGAGGATAAAGGTGGCAACTATTATGTGGAAAGCAATGAGATGAGAGACATAAGGTTTAAAACATTTCAGCCCAAAGTACGGCAATCTCAAATAATTAGTCTCATTTTATGTTTTTAATTTTTTGCTCCTGATATAATTATTCTTAAATGCCTATTTGTTTTCAAAAGTGGAAATGTAACTTGCCTCCATCTTGCTTATTATGGTGTTGTGGATTAACTAGAATGTAATCTGATAAAGAACTACAATCCTTGGTGTGGGCTGACTCAGCCTGCCCATCCCCACGGATTGTAATTTTCTGGCCTCCTCTTCTGAGTCTTCCATAGATTTGGGTGACAAACATGTTGCTTTAAGAAATGCTCGACAAACACCTGTATACCCAAGAGCCAATTGAATTTGATGATATGTAGAAGTTCATCTTGGGTTGGAAATTTTCCAAAACTGTCCCAGCTGATGGCATATTCAATTCATCACTAACATAGTTGACAGTTTGAAGTGTTAGTTTGTGCAAGGACTCAAATCTATAATGACGTGGATCCTATTTTAGAATGCTTGACTGAACTAAAGAACTGTATTATTCTTACTCATTCAAGTATGGGCTTTGATAATTGCCTGATATTCAGCATTAACATGAGCTAAGGTGAAAAGGGAGTGGAAACACAACTGGGAGCAGGAAAATTCTTTTTACTATATGTACAAAGAACAAACAAAGAACAAAGAACAACACAGCACGGGAAACAGGCCCTTCGGCCCAACGAGCCCGCGCCGCCGTCCTAACGTCTTAATGACATATAGATACCAACATAGGGACAATTTGTTACCCAATCAGCCTAAGAGCACATTTTTGGGATGTGGGAGGAAACTGGAGCACCCGGAGAAAACCCACGCAACCACGGGGAGAACGCGCAAACTCCCGCAGACACAGGCCCAAATCCATGTGTCTGCACAGCAACAGCAATAGTCTCTGAGCTGTCATGTTGCCCATTTGATGGTCCAGTTTAAGCATACACTAACGACATGAAGCACTAGGCCACTCCTGAAGTAACATCCAGGAGCAGCCCTCGCACGACCTGCCGAATGCATGCACCTTGTTGGTCAACAAGGTGGACCGAACAGCCTGTGGAAACAATTAAAGTATTTAAACAGTCCTCCTATATCCTTCTATCTGCAGACCGCTCATGTGGCTGTCCAAGAGACCCTTAAACAACCCTAGAGTGCCTGCTCCCACCACCTTACTCGGTAGTGCATTCCACGCCCCCACTACCCTTTGTGTGAAAAAATGCCCTCTAATATTAGTCTTATACATAGCCCCCCTCACCCTAAGGCTGTGACCCCTCGTTCTATCCGATTCTAATGGTGGAAAAAGCTTACCACCATTTACTCTATCTATACCCCTCATAATCTTATATACCTCTAATAGATCCCCTCTCAGCCGACGTCTTTCAAGGGAAAACAACCCCAGTGCGTTCAATCTTTCCTTGTAAGACAGCCCATCCATACCAGGCAGCATCCTGGTAAATCTCCTCTGCACTCTGTCCAAGGCCTCCACATCCTTCTGGTAGTACGGCGACCAGAACTGCACGCAGTACTCAAAGTGAGGCTTAACCAACGTTCTATACACTTGCAACATCAGACTCCTACTCTTGTATTCTACTCTATTGTTTGTCAACTCAATTGCCTGACATCCACCTTTCCTATCCATTACAGACTCAGTTTCTTTTGAAATCAACATAAAAATATAAAATCATATTACACAGAAGGAGGCTATTCAGTCCATCATGCTGATGCTGGTTTCTTTGCAAGAACTCTCCAATTTGTGCTGTCTTTCTCCCATTGCCTTGCAAATATTTCCTTCACAAGTGTTTACCCAATTCCCTACAGGAAATTATGATGAATTTGCTTCCTCCATCCTTTCAGATGGTGCAATCTAGATCATGATGTACTGGCTGGAATTTTACAAGCTCATTCGGACGAGGCTCATAAATAAAATCCTGCCTCAGGCCAGCAGAGAATTCTGTTCCCCAAATTAGGCCCACCCCAATTCTGGAGCAAATGAGGCTTACAGAACAGAATTCTCTGTTTGGCCTTGAGAGGGATTTTACGATTCCAGGGTGGGTGAGGCAGTAAAATTCCAGTCACTAAATGGGGTGGGGGTGGGGGGGGGGGGGGGGGGGGGGGGGGCGCAGGAGGGGGGGGGGGTTGCTCAGCTCTATTCGATTGAAGCAAAGGAAGCCCAACTGAAGTTGCTAAAACCCCTTTTTCTATTGTTGGTATCCATAAGGCACCCCTAAATGAGAAAGCTTAGTTGTGCTGAATTACGGACAATTTTGTTCTATGAAATTGTAAACAACAAGAATGAGGTCAAAATTGGTAAAAATAAAAAGATCTTTACAGAGGTCAAACTGGGGTATCTGTTTCAACTAAATTTGAAAGTAGGCCCTAGACATAAATTGGCTACGTTCAAATTAAGATGTTTTTGTGATACAATGGTTGGAGTCCTTGCTCTGAGCCAGAAGCTCCAGGATCAAGTCTTACTTCAGGATTTGGAGGCCACATTCGTAACATTGTCAAACATGGGTAGCACGGTGGCACAGTCGGGCGGCACGATAACACAGTGTTAGCACTGCTGCCTCATAGCTCCAGGGAGCTGGGTCTAATTCCTGACTTGGGTTACCATCTGTGTGGAGTTTGCACATTCTCCCCATGTTTGCGAGTGTTTCCTCCGAGTGCTCCGGTTTCCTCCCACAGTCAAAAGATGTGCTGGTTGGGTGCATTAGCCATGCTAAATTGCCCGGGATCTGTAGGTTAGAGGGATTAGCGGGGTAAAAATGTGGGATTATGTGGGGATTGATGTTGGGCTGAATGGGCTCCTTCTGCACTGTGGGGTTTCTATGAAACAGGTTGATGTCAAGTTATAAATCATTTCACTGTAAGTCAACAGCAGATGATAAGATTGGAAGAGATTCCTAGTTAACCAAAGTAATGGAAAGAAAATTGGAACGTCCACCATCATTATTCATAACTCTGGAGTACAACATGCACATAAAGTATATATTGCCACAGTAACATGAACTCCTTGAGCGTCCAGTTTTGTGGATGGCTGGTCTCATTCTAACTGGAATGGATTTAGATCCTACCCTGATGCCTTACAGTAAGAAGTCTCACAACGCCAGGTTAAAGTCAAACTGGTTTATTTGGTAGCACAAACCACAAGCTTTTGGAGCACTGTCCCATTATCAGGTGAGTGGAAGTTCTGTTTACAATAGGATATATGAAGACACAAACTCAATTTATAAACTAATGGTTGGAATGTGAGTCTTTTCAGGTAATCAAGTTTTAAAGGTACAAACAATGTGAGTGGAGAGAGGGTTAAGCACAGGTTAACTCTCTCTCCACTCACATTGTCTGTACCTTTAAGATTTGAATACCTGTAAAGACTCACATTCCAACCATTATTTTGTAAATTGAGTTTGTGTCTTTATATGTCCTATTGTGAACAGAACTCCCACTCACCTGATGAAGAGGCTGCACTCCGAAAGCTAGTGGCTTGTGCTACCAAATAAACCTGTTGGAATTTAACCTGGTGTTGTGAGAGTTCTTACTGTGTTTACCCCGGTCCAACACTGGCATCTCCACATCATTGATGCCTTACCCCATGCTGGAGGTTGTGGCACTCTGTGCTGGACCTGCCTTTGTGCACAGAACAGAACAAAAAGTTTTAATTAACAATGCAACCCATTCTTAAAATTAACTTATAATTTCTCATCTTTATTTAAATTTAGTTACTGTGTCAGGCCACATACATCTCAGACTGACTTTTTACATATTCAGCAAATCACACAATGCAAGGAAGTTGAAAAACAGCTGAACAAAATCATTGAAGCTCACTCTGTTTACAAGTCGACAAACAAAATGCAAACAACTTGATTGTCTCCATATGCCTGGATGTTTAACACAGTCTTACAGATAATATTGTCACAATGCCCTTTGAGACTAATAACTTCCAAAAAGAGATGAATTTTCCGGCAAACTGACAAAAAGGACTGAAGGGCAAGATTTTATATTTTAAAACTTTTAATGTAACAAACAAACTAAAATCCATCTGACTTAAACAATACTTAATAGGCAACTACTACATTGAACTAAAGAATAGATAATTTTGCATTAACTAACAGAACTGAAATATGTCTTTTATCTAGTGCTCCATTATGGTTAGATATGTATCATTATAGGAACAGTTCCACAATAAACCCAGTAGATTCACTACTTCTTGCTATACCAAATCAAAACTTGCAGTGTCCTTTGAAAGTTATTCCACTCACGTTCAAAGTTTCCAAATTTGATTCTTATCAGCAAGCCACACTTTGATGGCACTCCATTCCTTAAAATTACAACAGTCTTAACTGTTATGTTTCCTTCTTTTTGAACAGAAACCAGATTCTCCCAATCATCCTGCTTTTGCACAGCAGTAACTCCTTTACATAGTGTGAAATGTATGAAAACTGCCGTGCCCATCTCAGTGGGTTTCTGTCTGAATTTCTCTGCATGGCAACTAAATTACATGGACATGTCCCTTGGCTAGGCTGAGATGTTTATCTAAATTCTCTGTTTGAGTTAAAGGTACCTGCCGCAAGTGTACTTTTACATGCTATAAGGGTTCAGCAGTCATAACAATATGGAAATAGCGCTGCCTTTAAAAAGAGACAAAGGCATCGTCAACCGTCAAACCCCATCAATGCAGCCAGCAAGTGGTATGTCTGTTCTCCCTCATACAAACGTCTTTTGCACTTGTTATTTCTCCCTTCCCTCCCCCCCCCCAACTTCAAATCTTAGAATGATCTTGATTTGCACATACAAATCTATTCTATGGCTTATTGCTGCTGATCAAATTGTGCTTTTCTTTGTATGCTTAATGTTTCCTTCATTCCATCCTTTCCTACAATGGAATCATGAATGTACTTTGTGTGCATAATATCATTCTAACTGGATTGTTCCATGGAGAGCAGACATACAGTGCGGATGGATCAAGATGACATCTTTCTATGCTGTAAATGACTGACCTCCTGTGCCAGAAGTGGCTCCCTATAGAGACCCATCCGGGATGGGTCTCCATCAGCACAAAGACAAGCAGGTTAATTCTGGTGGCAAAACACAAATCCATTATAATCTTCAAATGCAAATGTGATGAGTGTTTGAGAGGCAGGTTTGTCGCCCAATTAGAGCAGCAGACATTGGAAGGTGAGGGGGTGCAGGGAAGTCAAGTTTGAGCACAGGCTGATTTAAAGGCTGAGAAGCAGTAATCACTGAGGCAGCCATCGGTGAAAATTATGATACTTGAGACAGAGGGCTTGAAGGCCCCCATGTTAGGGCCCTAACCACAACCCTACGTACCCCCGTACCCTCGTTTTCTGATGAGTCCCTTCAGGCATTGCGAGAGGTGCGAACAACCCACAGGAGCATTCTGTTCCCTGCCAGCAATCACATGAAGCAGAACAAAACAGCATCAGATGACTTTGCCAATGAGTCAATAGCAGAAGTATTGTGCAAAGGACGTGGGCAGAGTGCTGGAAACTCCCCATCAGCTTCACCAGTTCTAGCATGTTGTGTAATGAGAAAAACACAGAAGATATGGCTCCCTTTCAGCAGTCTCCTGAGTGTCAAGGAGATGAACATCTTTGACAATAATAGAGCCAATTACCATGGGGCAGGTTTTATGGAGAACCTCTCTGACCTGCTGACACAGGGCAGAATCTATCTATTGATGAGCAGCAGGCTGGAATGCAATGTGATGTTGTCAGAAAGTGAAAGACTATAAATGGAAAGGTTAGCTCTGTGCTAATGGCATCATTCTTAACCTTGTAGACACAACAGGGGATGAATGCTGCTGAGATGGAAAGGGTGTGCTTGGAAGGACAGACACAATCCTCACTCATTTCAAGGGCAGACACTGAAAGTGTGCAGAGTGCCTCTATATAGGGACGGGGGTGGGGGAGGTGTGGTGCTGGGGGGTCTGGAAGTGGAGGAGAGCTCAGGGCTCCACCACAGACACCACAGATGTCTTTTCAACATCTCCAGGTTGAGGAGATGCATGTAAATGTTTCCTTTGTGACCAGCTGTCATCTCAGAAGCTGTCCAAGCCCAGTGTAAACTGCCTAGACATCGGGTGTGTTTACTAATCCTCTCTTATCACCCTTAGGTTCAAACGTGGAAGTCCAACAGTTGCCCAATGGACAACAAATCTCTGAGGACACTGAGAAGGAAGACACCTAGGAAATTGCATTGCTACATCTCACCAGCATACACCCCACCAATGGAGATGCTCACACATTGATAGGTCTGCAGGCAGAAGATGCACATCAGCTCAGATTAAGGGTTCAGCAGGGTCAGATTCTGCTGTGGTGAATTTGCCCTGGGGGACAGCTTCAGCAATGCTGAGGGGTGGAGATGCTGAGTTCCATTTGTCACAAATCACTTCATCGAGAAGCAAAGTGAAATGCATTTCCAAGGTGTAGCAGGGAGGAGGAAGGGGAGTGGAAGCATGTCATGAAGATGGGAGAGTCCATTCACCTTATGTGCTACATAATGACTCAATGCTTTGAGCGGGTGAATTCATCCATTAGTGAATCTCATGGAGAGGCAGGTGCAAAAAATTCTGAGCGGATGCAAGAATGGGACGCTGACATTCTGGAGATTCATGGCAGATTTAGCAAGATAGGCACATCAATGCACAAATGCCACAAGTAACCAAGAAGGTAGATGAGAGCAGTGCAGTTGATGTTGTCTACATAAACTTCAGCTAGGCTTTTGACAAGGTACCACATGATAGGTTATTGCATTACATTAAATGTCACGGGATCCAGAGTGAGATAGCTAAATCGATACAAAATTGGCTTGGTGATTAAAGCCCGAGGGTGATTGTAGTGGCTTGTTTTTTGAATGGGAGACCTGTGACCAGCAATGTGCCTCAGGGATCGGTGTTAGATCCAGTGTTATTTGTCATTTATATCAATGACTTGGATGAGAATATAGGAGGCATGGTCAATAAGGTTGCAGATGATTCCAAGATTGATGGCATAGTGGACTTAAGAAGGTTATCTCGGATTGCAATGGGATCTTGACCAGTTGGGCCAGTTGGCTGACAAATGGCAGATAGAATTTAGTTTAGATAAATGCAAAGCAATGCATTTTGGTAGATTGAACCAGGGAAGAACTTGGTCCAATGGTATGGTGTTGGGGAAAGTTATAAAACAAAGAGATCGAAGGGTACATGTTCATAGCTCCTTGAAAGTGGAATCACAGGTGGATAGAGTGGTGAAAAGGGCATTCAGTATGCTTGGTTTCATTGACCAGAACATTGAATACAGGAGTTGGGATGTCCTGTTAAATTTGTATAAGACACTGTTAAGGCCACACTTAGAATATTGTGTACAGTTCTGGTCACCCTATTATAGAAAGGATATTATTAAACTAGAAAGAGAGCAGAAGAGATTTACTAGGATGCTACTGGGACTTGATGGTTTGAGTTATAAAGAGAGATTGGATAAACTGGAATTTTTTTCTCTGCAGCGTAGGAGGCTGAAAGGTAATCTTATAGAGGTCTATAAAATAATAGGGGGCATAGATCAGCTAGATTGTCAATATCTTTTCCCAAAAGTAGGGGAGTCTAAAACTAGAGGATATAGGTTTAAAGTGAGAGAGGAGAGATACAAAAAGTCCAGAGGAGCAATTTTTTTACACAGAGGGTGATGAATGTCTAGATCAAGCTACCAGAGGGTAATTGTAGAGGGCGATAAAATTTTGTCATTTAAAAAACATTTAGACAGTTCCATGGGTAAGATGGGTATAGAGGGATATGAGCTAAATACTGGCAATTGGGAGTAGAGTTTAGGCTTTTAAAAAAAAGGGCAACATGGATAAGTTGGACTGAAGGGCCTGTTTCCATGCTGTAAACCTCTATGATTTTATGACTCTAGGTATGGAGGCCCAGTTGTGATCAACTAGGCTGAGGTGGTGAGAAATGCTGCTGAGGGTGGCATAATCTTTAGGTAGCAAAGTCATCATCATTTGTCTCCATGACCCCTCTGCCTGAGCAGTTGGTAATACACAACTTCAGTTTTTAAAATGTGTAGGCTGCCTTAAAATGGCACTGCTGCCACTAGATTGCCGATCCTGAACATCCCTAATTGTGGAACTGCCAATATACTGGTGCTGTTAACCACTGCAGCATTCAAAACCCAACCGATTGCCTCTTTAGATTAACAGCATCAAGCTGACCCAGTGTGAAACACACCTGAAGACTAGTATCATAAGGATTTGCTCGTTGTGTTCAGGACAGGACTAGAGGACTGGAAGGACAGGTAGACTGACCACAGTCCTTCCCCCTATCTAGGATAGAGATAGGTGGGCGATGGGGTCCCTATCTGTGCCCCTCCCCTCATTATTAATATAATTCAAGTATATTTATAGCAATGTGCATCTCCTCTCAATCTGCAAACGTGCCTAAAAAAGCTACTGTAAGAAACAATGTTATATCTATATATCAGATAACAAAGACTTCCTTCTGAAAGCAGAGGTGGAGTTGGAGCATTTCACATTGTGTCCGTTTGATACTGTTAATCTGTAGAAAAAGGCAGTTGGTTGGGTTTTGACTCTGGAAGCTGCGCTAATCGCAACTCTAAAATTCGGGGCATCTGGGAGTGGGTAACTCAGCAGCAATGTAACAATCTGAAGGTAGCTTAAACCTCTTAAAAACTGATAATTGTGCACCACCAACTGCCCAGTGGATAAGCAGTCTCAATATCATGGTACATGGTGTGGAAGAATTCATTTCCAACCGATGTTGAGTCATCAAAGCAACATAATCAACCATAAACTGTGCGATTCTCTCTATGTCCACTTGGCCAGGTCCAATGGATTTTAACATCTCATCCAGTTCGCAAAGCATGAAAGAAAGCATGCACTGGGTGTTCCAAACCCTCACATCATTTTTAACTTTGTGCGGTGGGAGTGCTGAGTCACAGCCCCTGTACGGTACAGCAGCACTATGGGATATGGATACACAGTAATCTTTCTTCTCAGTTTGCCAACCCTCCAGCCAGTATCCATGTTGATACCAGATTGTTATGATCACTAAGGTGGTATATCAATTGCCTTCATGAATGAGGGATTGAATTTAGGAGTCGGGAGGTAATGATGCAACTTTATAAGACCCTAGTCAGACCCTACTTGGAGTATTGTGCGGAGTTCTGGTCACCTCAAAGATGTGGAAGCTATTGAAAGGGCGCGGAGGAGGTTTACAAGGATGTTGCCTGGATTAGGTGGCATGCCTTATGAGGATAGGTTGAGGGAGCTCAGGCTTTTCTCTCTGGAGAGACAAAGGATGATTTATAAGATATTGAGAGGTATAGATCGGGTGGATTCTCAGAGGCTATTTACCAGGTCTGAAATGGTCGCTATGGGGAGGAGGTACATAGAACATAGAACATAGAACACTACAGCACAAACAGGCCCTTCGGCCCACGAGTTGTGCCGAACACATCAAAACCTACCCAGCCATAGACCTATCTATAACCCCCAATCCCACTGGATCCCATATACTCATCCAGAAGTCTTTTAAAAGACCCCAGCGAGTTCACCTCGACCACCACCGACGGCAGCCGATTCCATTCACTCACCACCCTCTGAGTGAAAAACTTTCCCCTAGCATCCCCTCTGTACTTGCTTCCCTGCACCTTAAATCTGTGCCCTCTCGTCGCGACCATTTCAGCCCTGGGTACAGAGGAGATGTCAAGGATAAGTTTTTCACTCACAGGGTGGTGAGTGAATGAAATCAGTTGCCATCAGTGGTGATGGAGGCAAACTCATTGGGAGTTTTTGAGACTTCTGGATGAGTACATGGAGTATAATGGGATTGAAGGTTATAGGTAGGCCTAGTAGGTAGGGATATGATCGGCGCAACTTGTGGGCCAAAGGGCCTGTTTGTACTGTAGTTTTCAATATTCTATGTTCTCCATCATGCAGCCAGCCCTCCAAGGCCAGAACCTTTAAGATCATCAACTACAACCATTCCAAAAGCCCTGGATAGATGAGCAGTATCACTCCACAATTTTAGCGATGACGGTAGTATCTCATAAAAGTACAGGCTTAGGTAAAAAGCGCTTAACATAGCAGTTAGAGTTTGCAAAAGGGCAATTCGTAGCTTTGATCTGTTTTTTCCTTCCAAGTGAAAGATAAACAGTTTGGACACAGTCTCAGTGTGCACAAAAATAAGAGAAAAATACTGCGGATGCTGGAGATCTGAAATCAAAAACAGAAAATGCTAGAAAATCTCAGCAGATCTGGCAACATTTGAGGAGAGAAAAAGAGTTAATGTTTTGAGTCCAATATGACTCTTCTTCCAAACTGTTGTGTATGGTGTGTACTGTTTGTTTTGGTGTTTGGCCATGCCTGGTGTTCCAATAACAATACCCAAGCCGATAGTTGAAGTTGGGAGCATACGTGTGCTGACTGGGAAACTGGAAAGTGACTGGTTGATTATTGGTGGCATGACCGATGTGGCGTTGGGAAGGGTTGGCGAGGTATGATCGAATAAAAGAGTTCCTTGATGCTTTGCTGCCATACAGCTTTGGAAGCTGACAGGAATGATGGCATTAGCTCTCCTCAGCATCTTGCTGTTCTTTCAGCTCCTCGTGCTCCATTTTTTCCTCCCCAGGTGGCTCTAAGAGATCCCACTTTGCAGTATGAAGTTGTGGTGCACTCAGGGAAAGTGAAAGGTGTCTTGGATGGCTACAGGTTGCCTGAGTCAACATGATGACTGGCAAAGATTGCATCACCAAGTTCAGAAGCTTGGACTGGGAAAATGGGCAGCATTTAGTTGGACTTCTCCCCTTGCATTCCTGTATCTTGGATCAAGAATAGCAAAATCCACATCTGAAGTTAAATACGTTGTAAAACCGTCACATGGTAACGAGTAGATCTGCTGAGAATTGCTATATAATGGATAGAGCACAAGGATCCATTTGCAGTCTTTAAAAATACTGTTATCTGATGCAAGTTTTAAAGAGAAAGTCATAAACTGAATAAAATGTTCAGGACATCAGGAGCAAAGTGATTAACTCAGTGATGAAAGTATAAGCAAATTGTTTAAAGTGTTAAGCCAGGAGGAGCCTGGGTCACAGGTGCATTCCTTTATCTGAAGTTTACGATTCAGTTGAAGATAAACGACATGTCGCAGCTGTGCAGAGAGACAGAGAAAAAGAAGAGCCATCGCTGGCTGTCTTACTCAGCCTGGCAATAAATCTCAGTCCATGCATCCTGAAATGGGCAATACAACATGGCCATCCTGTGACAGAAATGTTCCTTCAGCAAAATGCAGGAAATTGTACATCATGTTGCAGTGCCCCTGAATGATTTTCAGAGATTCTCACCTCGTCCTCCACCCACACTACCCCACTCCACCATCTTCCCTCACTGTAAGTGCTGATAGACTATCCCCTTTGTAATACTAATGCCACACTGTTTCATTTGTGTATCAGTACAAAAGTGGCAGCATAAGTCAGGAGATAATGTCTAGGATGGATTTTCACTCTGAAATGTAAGACCTGAAGCAAGGTTAATGACCTGTTGGGGATCCCCAGGATCTTTACAAATGCAATGTTTAGTTTTTTTTAACATTGTTAGAAAATGGGTGCTGCAGCAATTTCTCTCAAACTTTCAAAAACACCTCGGAGAGTATTTGCCAGCTGGGCATCACGTTGTTCAACTATTTGCAGTAAATCAGAACTGCTGTGTGACTTCAGCCTTGTTCTTGTGGGTTTGCATTTTATATACATTTGCATCACCACTTTGGCCCGCATCCTCGTCAGACCTTGTACATATCACAGACAGCTACACGTTTAGTCTCAAATCTGCTCTCAACTCAGCCAGCACATCTTCTTGTTAGCTGCTGCAGAGTAAAAATAGCAAAGGGAACTGGTGATAAGGAACAATTGCTGTTGTTAAGAAGTGACGGATTGTGGTGAATAGAGGTGCATTTATCTACATGAAAAAGGATTAAAGATACTAAAAAAAACTACTGTCACTAAGCTCTTTGTTTTCCTGTAAAATAAATACCAAGCTTTGATCGCAATTTATAAACAATAGGTTTGAATTACAAAAGTGAAATTCTCATAGTGTCAGCTTAACTCAGTTGGTAGCTTTCCCACCTCATTCAAAATATTGTGGATTCAAAGTCCTCACTCCAGTAAATAATCTAGGCATTTCTCAACTTTCTCAACTTCCATTTATACAATGTTTTCATTATCAAAAAGTTGGTTCACATAAGGTGACCAGGCAACAATCAATATTGAATCAAAGCAAGCAATGTTAGAAGGGAAAACAAAAAGTAATGGGCTTTAAAGATAGTCCTAACTACATGCTTTCAGTTTTCAATTCACTATTCAAACTAACATACCTCCCCCAGCAATTCCCTCAAACAACATAAACTTTACCAAAAAAACAGAAAATGCTGGAAAATCTCAGCTGGTCTGACAGCATCTGTGGGGAGCCAACGTTTTGAGTCTGGATGCCCCTTAAAGGGTCTATTCTGAATTGTCTATTCTCTCTACAGATGCAGTCAGGCCTGCTGAGATTTTCCAGCATTTACTGTTTTTGTTTTAAATTCCAGCATCTGCAGTATTTTGCTTTTATCAACATAAACTTTACTTCTTCGTGCCCTTTTTAGTCATCCCAGCTTTTGTCCTCTATCCAACGCAATGGCCCGACATCTCTTCCTTCATTTCTTTCCATTCCTTCTCCCTGCATCCCTCACTCAGTTGCTGGGCATCCTTGCAAATGATAGAGTCATACAGTCATAGATGTTTACAGCATGGAAACAGGCCCTTTGGCCCAACTTGTCCATGCTGCCCTTATTTTTTTAAAACTCCTAAGCTAACCCCAATTGCCCACATTTGGCCCATATCCCTCTATTCCTATCATACCCATGTATCTATCTAAATGCTTTTTAAAAGATAAAATTGTACCCACCTCCACTACTACCTCTGGCAGCTTGTTCCAGACTCACACCATCCTTTTTATGAAAAAATTGCCCTTCTGGACACTTCTGTATCTTCCCCTCTCACCTTAAATCTATGTCGTCTAGTTTTAGACTCCCCTATGTTTGGGAAAAGATATTGACTATCTATCTTGTCTATGCCCCTGATTATTTTATAGACCTCTTTAAGGTCATCCTCAGCCTCCTATGCTCCAGAGAAAAAAATCCCGGTTTATTCAGCCTTTCCTTAAAACTCAATCCACCAAGTCCGAGTAGCATCCTAGTAAATCTTTTCTGCACTCTCTCTAGTTTAATAATATCCTTTCTATAATAAGGCGACCAGAACTGTACAAAGTATTCTAAGTGTGGCCTTACCAATGTCTTTTATAACTTCAATAAGATGTCCCAACTCCTATATTCAATGTTCTGACCAATGAAACTAAGCAGGCTGAATACCCTCTTCATCACTCTGTCCACTTTCAATGAGATATGAACGTGTTCCCCTAGATCTCTCTATTTTGTAACTCTCTCCAACAATGAAGGTGGATCAGTCGGCCCTGATTTCATGGGAATCCTGTTTGCACTATGCTGCAGCTATTTCATTTTCATTAGCAATGATACTCCAGTCGGAGAGAGCTGAGTTCAGATGAAAGGAATTTACTTCACACTGACCTCAAACAGTAAATGCTGGCATTTGGATTTGGCTTGAAAATGCATATGCCAGCCTGACACATGGATAATTGACAGAGAGAGAGCATGTGCCCACAAACACATGAAACTTAACCATCTGGAGAAAAGTTCTGTGCATACCTGGTACCACGTATAGACCGACTTCTGATCTACAAGGCTTACCTGACAAGTCATAAGCAAACAGTTTCTGACTAGTAACAGCAATATAAATACACTCTGAAAAGCTTAAGTACTATATAAATGCAAGTCTGTCTTTCCATTGGAACAATTCATCGCATAAGAGTGATAAAATAACCCAATTAACATGACAATCAACATTCTAATATTAGGGACAGTTAGGTTTCACAATGGAATTCAATACATGAGCTGAAAAGAAACCTCAGATCAACAGTAGACACACAATTCACAACCCAGAATCCCTAGCATCTCTTTTTTCAATTTGAAGAAAGAAGCAGGCCTGCCTTGTGCCTCACGTTTAGGAAAATAATATTAATTATATAATTTTTAAATCACAAATGATGTCAGAAAATATTGTCCTTAAAGCAAACTCACTGTTTGAGTGGCTTGCCACATTTCGTAGTCATGGTGTGATTTCATCATCATAGCAGAACTTATATGGTTCATATGGTGAACGTATAGAGTTTGCATGTCTGCCAGTATTCACAAAATTCTTAAATTGTTAAAGGAAATATGTCAACTGCTGCAACATGAAGCATCAATATCTAAAAAACTAAATAAAGGCTTCACTTGTTAGGAATACGTGTGAATTTCAGTGAAAGTTTACTGGCAGCTTGGACCTTTTGACACAACAGGTAGCACTGAGCAACCTCCAGCTGCTTCCTCTTCCACATTTTCTAAGTATTCCTGAGACAAGGCACTCATTTTCTTAGCCTCTTCCTTTCATCTTCACTTCAATGCGACATGTTGATGGAGTGGAGTGACAGGAGTCAAGTTTACATTGATCTTCAGGTGTCTCCTGTTTTACTGATCCAGTGGTCAGGGTTACGTTATGTATTGAGAGGTCAATGGTCACCATGGGAATAAAGCTGTAAGTACACAAATCCGGGAGGAGGCGAGTTCAGAATCAACTCATGCAAAAATCCCTTCAATTCATTTACTGTGTGCAAAGTCTACACATTATGAAACCTGCTGTGATTTTTTTTATATATTGTTTTTAGTTTGGGAGAAGAGAAAAAGGATTTTACATAAGAAATTTTAACCCACATATATAAATTTCAATAAATAAAGCAATGTGCCACCACGAGACTATTTGATATTTGAATTTGAATAATTCTTTTTTAAAAGCCTGTTACTTATACTGTGCAACATTTGTATAGTAGACTGTCCATAATGTCTCTAAAATCAAACTCAAATTGTTTGTAAGAAGTGACAGTGGTCTGTTTTATTACTGTTAGAATTGAGAAACATTGAATAATATGATTTCAAATAGTAAAAGTCTAGTTTACAATCTATCTCCTCTTGTTTTCTCATTTTGCAAAACAGATTTTATTTATGAAGATTAAGGATCATCAATCATTATCAAATGATGAACTAGAATTCTAAAATAGTGACTGTATGATAACAACGGAATACCTCTCTCTCACGATGTCCCTTAGAAGAAACATTTCTTTTAAGGAGATTGTCAATATGTTTATCACAACGACAATGAGAAGATAATTTGATTCCGGAACTTCTGTTTTCTGGTAACTTCAATAAAAATTTCAATTATAAGGGGTGTATGACCTCGGTTTCTGGAATCCCCCAGGAAACCAACTATTTCCTGGATTCTAAGAAAAGTGACTATAACTAGTCACCCATCTCTTCAGTGGTAACAGATGAACACAGATGAGCAGGTGCAGTTGCATATACAGACTTTTCCCAGAGGCTAATGCGATGAAAGGAGGAACCACTTTTAAATTGATCAGCTTTGAAGGTTAAAACTACAGAAACATCTTAAACAAAATGCTACTACACTACCATAGAATGCCCACAGTGCAGAAGACAGCTAGTCGGTCCATCGAGTCTTCCTCTAATTTCTGAAAGAGCGTAACTCCATACCTTTACCGTAGTTAATCCACCTAATCTACACATTACTGGACACCAAAGGACAATTTACTATGGCCAATCTACCCAATACACACATCTTTTGATTGTGGGAAGAAACTGGAGCACCCAGAGGAAACCCACACAGTCACAGGGAGAACATGCAAACTCCACACAGATAGTTACCCAAGGAGAGAATTAAACCAAGTTCCCTGACACTGTGAGAGAGCTGTGCTAACCACTATGCCTCTGTGCTGCCCCTGTATGGAATATATCATGCTTATTTGTGAAAACAGTATTTATATCAACTATTTTTCATCCAGCTTTGATGTCTTAGTTAAAGGAGACTTGATGTGGCAAACATCCTCTATTTGCTACTGATATGACCCAATCCAGCATTTAATGTTTCCATGTCATTATTCAGCAATGAGGGGAGGCTATTTTACAAGCTCTTTGAAAGAGCTATGTAATTAGCCCAACTCCCCACCCTTTCTCCTGAGCCCTGGCGTGTGTAGGTATCTTCAACCAGATTGAATATTTTTTTTCAAAATAATCTAGTAACACATCTTCACATATCATTTTTTAGAGTTTTACTGAAGACGAGGATTAGAAGGGAAGGATGGACACAGAAGGACATGCAGGAATTGGAGGATGGAAAAAATCCAGATATATCTTCTGAGGGAGATGACAGAGGGAGATTGAATTCATTGAAAGGAGAGAGTTTGCTCCAGTTATAGAGGAATATATTTAACTTTATCAATTTGTCCTTATCTATCTTCATTGTTGTTTTTAGGAAATTGCTTAACTACCAAATGCATCTGACTTTGAGGACCATTTAACATAATTAACAAATCTGACAAATGAGTTAATGAATTAAATTAAAGAACTGAAATGGTTACGGTTGTTGAAGCAGCCAAGTAAAATATTGCACTGATAAATTCACACTGCTGGATCACACAAGGGACACCATCAGTCAACAGCTCTACAAAAAGTAATGTGACCCTCAAACACCTGCTAATAGTGAAAAACTGCCAAGATTACAGAGCCAGGACAGTATGAAACTGTGATATTAAGACATTATTCCTTTGCTTCAAGATGGGTGGGGACAAAATGAAATAAAGCTTCAGTTACAAAGGGCCTTATTGGAAAATGGCAACTCCTGAAAAAAAAAGCAATGCTGCAAACTGCAGAAAAGCAAATTAATTGGTAAAAGCTCTATATTGTAAACATATAAAATATTCACTGGAATAACTAAAATAAATGTTGACATTTAATGATTTGACACTAAGCTACATAACACAACCACTACAATCCAGTTGCATTTTCAAGATAGTCTGATGGTATCCAGTATACATTCCTACTCCAGCTAGGTTGAACTATACTTTTTAATAGGTTTTGCCATAGCTTCTGAACTTTTGTATGCTATAATCTACTTAGAAAGCTCAGGATCGCATAGCTTTTATTAACTGCCTTATCAACCTGTTCTGCCACCTTCAATAATTCAAACATAAACACAATGAGGTCCCTCTGTTCTTGCAACCCCTTTAACATTGTACCATTTAATTTGCAACATCGCTAGAATGGCAAGGCAGTTAGCACTGTTACCTCACAGTGCCACGGACCTGGTTCAAATCCCAGCTTGGGACTCTGTGTGGAGTTTGAATGTTCTCTTTGTGTCTGTGTGTTTTTCCTCCCAGTGCTCTGGTTTCCTCCCACAATCTGAAAGACATGCTGTTTAGGTGCATTGGCTACGCTAACATCTTCCACAGTGTACCCAAACAAGTGCTGGAATGTGGCAACTAGGGGATTTTCACAGTAACTTCATTGCTGTATTAATGCAAGTCTATTTGTGACACTAATAAATAAACTTTAAAAAACTCTTCATTCTTCTAACAAAAATGAATCCACCTCAATATTTTCTGCTTTGAATTTCATCTGCCATGAACCTATCTATTCAATTCGCCTATCTCTGCCGTCTTGCAGCATATTGCTAACTTTCTCACTGCTTACTGTGCTTGCAAGTTTCATGCTATCTGCAGATTTTGGAATTACGAAAATCCAAGTCATTAACATGTATCAAAATCAGCAGTGGTTCCAATATCAAATCCTGGAAAATATCACTGAAAATTACCATTCATCACATCTCACCATTTTCCATCCCTGAGACCATGCTGATGCTGTCCATTTATCCCATGAATTTCAATTTTATTGACAAGTCAATTTATCAAGTGTCTTTTGCAAGTCCATACACACATCAGCTACCCTGTCCTCAACCACCCTTGCTGTCTTCTTATCAAAACTTCAAACAAAATTTGCCCTCAACAAATGCATATTGGGTCCCTTTTTTTAGTCCCTGCTTGTTCAAATGGCTATTGTTTTCCTCCAGCGTTATTGTCTCTAAACCTTCTCTGTTACTGATTGCCTTACAAATGACAGATTTATCCTTCTTCCCTTTTTGAAAAGGGTGCAATGTTTGCAATCCTCCAGTTTTCTATAGAGGATTGAAAACTTAATGCTAGCAATCTCTACCTTTACTTACCTTGGCAAACTGGGATGCACACATCCAGATTGGGCGACTTATCCACTTTAATTACTACTCAGCTTCCTCTTCATCTATTTTGCCTCACCCAATAACCCTACAACATCCTCCTTTACAATAATTCTTCTTTCATAGAATCCAATATAGTGCAAAGAGAAGCCATTAGGCCCATTGAGTCTACACTGACTTTCCAAAAGAGCATCTTATTCAGGATCATCTCCTCCTACTCTATCCCCACAATCCTGTGTACTCACCATTGCTAGTCTACCTAACATGCACATCTTTGGACTGTGGAAGGAAATTGGAGCACACAGAGGCCCACATCGACCACAGGGTGAACATGCAAACTCCACACAGAGAGTCACTCAAGGCCAGAATTAAACTCAGGTCTCTGACGCTGTGAGGTAGTAGGTAGAGTTATTTATTTCTTAATAAACAGCATTGCAAACAACACATTTAGTATCTCAGCCATGCCTTCTGCCTCCAACAGTAGATCTCCACTTCAGCTAACAATTATTTTACTGTTAATATGCTTACCAAAGACCTTTGGGTTCTCTATGTTAGCTATCAATCTAATTTCACACTATTTACCTTTTTACTTCACTTTTTGTTTGTACTTTCTGTATTCAGTTTAGTTCTCTTCTATTGCGCCTCCTCCACCATCCAGTTAGATTGAACTGTCCTTTCTTGATTCCATTTTCCCAATTGAGAATCACCTCCAATGGCTTCTCTCTCCTTTCCCACAGCATCCCCCAGGGATCTAATCTTAGCTCCTTCTATTTATCATCCACATGCTGATATCATCAGAAAACACATCAGGAACAATATCTACGCTGATCACACTCACCTCCATCTCTGTGCTCCTCCATTGTTATATGGCTGGACAAACAGAAATTTCCTCTGATTAAATTTTGGGAAAATTGAAGATATTCTATGTACACACTCACCGCCCCCCCAACCCCATCCATTACAAACTCTGACATGATGAAAAACATTTTCATGCAGAGAATGATTAGGATCTGGGATACACTCCCTGAGAGTATGGTGAAGGCATGCAAAATTAAATCTTTTCAAAGAGAATTGGCTAAGCATCTAAAGAGAAAAAATATAGAGGGCTGGGGGAATGAATGAGGGAATGGGACTGGCTTAGTTGTTTTTGTAGAGAGCTGGCATGGATATGATAGGTCAAATGGTCACCTTGGTTGCTGTAATTTTATCTTCTAACTATACTTCAAAGTACTTCATTAGTTGTAAAATATGGGATTTTCTGACGTCATAAAAGGAACTTTGAAGATGAAAATTATTTTGTTTCTTCTAGCAACCGATTTGATAGTCACATTGGCTGATATGGGAGCTTTTACCAGTCCACCACCTTTAGTGGGTACATTACTGCAGAAAACTAGGGAGTGATTAAACTGATAAATATCCTGTTTATGTGAATAATTCCTAATGTGTCACTCATTCTTTGATAAAAATTCTGCAGTGTTGCAGGTCAAGGAGTTGTGTGATATTAATTCAATGCAATCTTTCATGTAGCTGGCATTCAATCTTGGTTGTGCTATCAGTAAGAAATATTAAGTAGCAGGACATCCAGAGAGAAACTTATTAATAAAACAATGAATGGCATCAGTAAAGAACAAGAGAGCAGGTTATTTGCTAATATCTCAGTCAAGAAATAGTGTTTGGAGATCTCAAGGTAAGTAAATGAAAATATATTCTTTTGACAAATTAAATGCTCAGCTTATAAAAACTCCCTACAGTGAGCCAACATTGTGGGGGCAATACTCCCCCCAAAAAATCTAAGTGTTGAATTTGTGTGAAAGCTGGAGTAAATCACCCTGTTTTTTTCAATATGAATTCAGAGGAGAAACTCCCACAATACGCACTGCTGAGTGCACCAGTGTAAATCCCGCTGAAAAGCTGCTGGCGGTGTGTATCCCACAGTAGAGGCTGACAGCGTAGTGCTGAGCTGGCCACTGTGCATAAGCTGATCTGTCAGTACCAAGACCAGCGTATGCACAGTAGCCCCTATCTGTCGGCCTCCAGATTGCAGGTCAGCTCCACAACCCCCGCAACGCCAGCTCTCTAATAAGCCCCTATAACCTGATTGCTGACCCCCCCCCCCCACCAAGCATGTCTGGGTCCAGCGCTGACTCCCACACCCCCTTCTCTCCCCCCCATCTCCAGCCTGCTCTGATCACTATGCCTCCCAACACCTCTGACCACCCCCATCCTTCCCAGTGCAGCCCCGACCCACATCCCGGCAGGCTGAACTATCCTGCTCCATGGGGCATTTCCCATCCCATCACCCAAACCATTGGGGCACTGTTTGCCCCTCCCTTCACTCCAGTGGGGTTGGGCCACCAGCTTCCTGCAAATGGGGAGCTACTGTAAACCTCACGGGAGCAAAATACTCCTTGTGGTAGGGCAGTGATTAGCGGGCCTGGAGATTTCAGTCCCAGGCCCACTAATTATATTTAAATTACATTTAAATCATTGTTTGCATACCTAATGCAGCTCCAAACCTACTTCCAGCTCGGAGGTGATGGCTGGGAAATGCACGCAGGGCCAGATGTCCAATGCAGATGCACTACTCCAGCCTGCTGAAATTTCCCAGCCCGCTGCACTAAAAAGTCAACACAGCGGGTTGGGAGAATTGCACACCCCTCCCCCCCACCTCCAACCCCCGATCCTCGTGACTTCATAAATTGAAGTGTATAAGTCTGCAGTGTAATATAAAGAGAGGGCATGTTAAGGTTCATACATGAGTGGTTTCAAAATGTTTATATGCTCTTGAATCTTTAAACAACACCTTCTAATGCCATAACTGTGAACTAATTTGTGTGACTGATTGTCTCACATTATTGTTAACAAAAAAGCAAAAATCAAATCCTGTAATTGTCAGAGCGCGACCACAAATCATGTTCTGAAGGATTTAAGAAGAAATGTTCTTTAGAAATACTGTAGAGAGCTTGGAGTATTGTGTCAGTGGAGTTCCAGTATCCTTTATTTCTAAACTGAATTTCAAAATGTATATGTTTTCAGCAATTCAGTTGTGTTCATTTTGTCATGTGTAATACACAAACCATTTAATGTTGTGCGGATCTCAACTGTAGCATTTTCTACTAACTCCAATATAATCTCAAGTTTTATGTTGCACAACCACATTATTTATGATTTTTGTCATCATGCCAGTTTACGGAGTTGAACAATTACAATAGAACTCAACAGGATCACCTGCTGGTCAAATGTGATCACTGCTCTTCATTTCCTATTCTTAAAGGTTTTGCTGAACTTAGTACAAATAAATGGAATACAAGTGTTTCCTTAGTTTGATGTCACTTTCCTAACTGCTTCCTCTCTAGTCCTGGGTGGCATTGTTGTCAGTGGAGGCCTTGATGGGTTGAATAGCCTTTCCTGAACTGTAGAGATTCTATGATTTTTTTTCTTTCCCCATATTGAGTGAAATTTTACCAGCACATCCACACGAGGTTTGTACAATCCCACCCGACACCAATAGAGAATACTGTTTTCTGAGGCTCATCCGCCTCAGAATCAGGGTGGGAATGCCAATAAAATTCCTATCTTTATGCCGGACAGAGGAAATTTAAGCCCTGCGCCACCTAGCTCTTTGCAAAATCTTTCTTTAATGGAGATGATCGATGGTTGAAAGGAATTTGGGTGGCAACTCATCGAATAACTGATTTGATTTGATTTATTATTGTCACATATAATAACATACCGTGGAAAGTATTGTTTCTTGCTTACTATACAGACAAAGCATACCATTCATAGAGAAGAAAACAAAACAGTGTAGAATGTAGTGTTACAGTCATATCAAGGGTGTAGAAAAAGGTCAACTTAATACAAGATAGGTGCATTCAAAAGTCTGACAGCAGCAGAGAAGAAGCTGTTCCTGAGTCAAATGGTACGTGACCTCAGACTTCTGTATCTTTTTCCTGAAGAAAGAAGGTGGAAGAGAAAATATCCAGGGTGCATGGGATCCTTAATTATGCTAGCTGCTTAGCTGAGGTAGTGGGAACTGTAGACAGAGTTAATGGATGGGAGACCAATTTGCATGATGGATTGGGCTACATTCATGACCTTTTATAATTCCTTGCAATCTTGGGCAGAACAGGAGCCACTCTAAGCTGTGACACAACCAGAAAGAATGCTTTCTATGGTGCATCTGTAAAAGTTGGTGAGAGTTGTAGCTGACATTCCAAATTTCCTTAGTCTTCTAAGAAAGTAGTTGCTACAGGTCAAATAACACTTGGAGTTGTCTATTGAAATCTCACTCTGGTCATTTCTCATATTTTATCTTAACACTTTTCAAAATATACCTAATTCCCTTTGAATTATGTTTTACAGAAACACCAGACCACAATATGCCATTATCAACACCTACATAAAGATTAAACTCCTTTTATGACCAAAAATATTAATAGCTGCCTATGCTTAAGTATTTGATATTGTAATAATTTTTTTCATTCTTCCAGTTATAATCCTAATTATATGACTTTGATTACCAATTTGAGGAAATAATCTCAGAAATTACCTTCTCAAAAACTTAATGGAACTTTGAAAACCTCAATATCATGTTAATACTATCAGTTTCAGAGCAAACACCCAAATCTTTCAAGCATTTTTCATTATTATAGTTTACTATCCCAAATAGACTTCTAATGAATTTCTAGTGAATCTTTATTTCATCCCTGCCTCATGGTCCCAATATCATCCCTATAATGGAATGTCTGTAATTGCGTACAAAACTACAACTATGCCTAACCAACATGTACAAAATTCAACATAGTTTCCTTGCTTTTGTATTTCGTCTCCAGCTAAAACTCAGAGCAATGTTGTTTACTTTCTGCACTTCTAGATGCCTTTACTCCCTCATTCTGTTAAGAGTATGTTTTCTTGCACTGAAACTAGGAAGTGAGTTTCCAAAAAGAGCTTGAAGTGTTGTTCAGTGGAGAGAAGATCAGGCATATTGAATAAAAATTACTTGCCAAGTCATTTGCAGGCTTGTTTCATTCTGTGTTATAAGCCAACTTCACCCCTTCAAGGTCCATCTCATAGACAACTGTCTCACCTCATTTTGCATGGTTACCAATGGTTGGATAGATAACACAATCTTTTCAATCAAATCCATTAGCATGAATTGGAAATAACTGAGGCATCGATCTTTGTGGTGTTCCACTAACAACAGGCACCAGCCTGAAAATAATCCAATTATTCCTACAGTGTTTTCTGTCTTGCTGTCCATTGAAGATGTGACACACTGGACAGTCTTTGATTAAAAATAAAGGGAGCTTTATGAATGGTGTGTAAATCTTTCATGCCTGATTCATCTCTCTGTTTCCTGCACTAGGTCTTTTACATAAATTCCGGTGCAGACGTTAATATAGCAGAGCGCCAGTAGCCAATAAAAACAAAATCAGGTACATAATATGTCCTTTAACTAATTCTCTATCCATGCAAAGACATTACCCAAGTGCCATGGTTGTGGATACAATCTTTTGTGTGATAACTTATCGAATACCTTTCAAAAACCTAAATACACTACCCTACATTGGTTTCCTTTTGTCTACTTGTATCCACAAGCAAAATTGTCAAACATGATATCACTTTCATAAAGTCATTTTGATTTAGTCCAATCATATCATTCTCCAAGTGCCCCACTAATTTATGGATTGAAGCATTTTCCTGATCACGGATGTCAAGTTGTAGCTCTCTGTTTCCTTCCTCCCTGCTCCTTGAACAGCAATGTTACACAAGCTACCTTCCAATTTGCAGGGACTATTCCAGAATCTAGGAAATTCTGCAAGATTGTAACCAATACACCCTCTTTGTGAACTCAAGGATGTAGGAGATCAACAGCTTCTCTTTTAGTTTCACCTGTGTTTATTTTTGAAACAGACAACTTAAGTCTTTCCTACTATTTCTGGTGAATTTTGTGTTTTCTATTAGAACTAAAAACATAATAGGAGCACAAATAAGGCACTTGGTCTCTTGAATCCGCCTCGCCATTCAGTAAGATCATGGCTGATCTATCTACATTCCTTTGCAGACTCCCCATGTCCCCCTCAGGACAGGATAACTTTCTATCATCAGCAAAGTTGAACACAATACACTCAGTTTCTTCATTCAAGTCATTAATATAGATTGTACTGTTAAGGCCCCAGCACAGACGCCTATGGTACCAACTAGCTACGTTTACCAACCCATCTATCCCCACTTGCTGTTTTCTGTTCATTAACCAATCTCCTATCCATATTAATCCATGCTCTTGAGCTCTTATCTTCTGTAATAACCTTTGATCTGGCACCTTTTTAAAATCCTTGTGGAAATCCAAATACATCACAAAAGATCAGAAGACCATAAGACATAGGAGCAGAATTAAGCTACTTGGCCCTTCGATCTGCTCCGCCATTCAATCATGGCTGATATTTTTCTCATCCCCATTCTCCTGCCTTTTCCCCCATCATCTCTGATCTCCTTATTAATCAAGAATCTATCTTTCTCTGTCTTAAAGACACTCAATGACGTGACCTCCACAGCCTTCTGCGGCAAAGAGTTCCACAGATTTGCCACTCTCTAGCTGCAGAAATTCCTCCTCATCTTTGTTTTAAAGGATTGTCCCTTTAGCCTGAGGTTGTGCCTTCATGTTCTAGTTTTCCTATTGATGGAAATATCCTCCCCACATCCACTTATCCAGGCCTCACAGTTTCCTCAAAGTTTCAATAAGACCCTTCCCTCATCCTACTAAATTCCAACAAGAATAAACCCAAAGCCCTCAACCATTCTTCATACAACTAGCTCCTCATTTCAGGGATCATTCTTGTGAACTTCCTCTGCATCCTTTCCAAGGCCAACAAATCCTTCCTTAGATACAGGGCCCAAAACTGCTCACAATACTCCAAATGGGGTCTGACTAGAGCCTTATTCAGCCACAGAAATACATCCTTGCTCTTGTATTCTAGTCCTCTCAACATGAATGCTAACATTGCATTTGCCTTCCTAACTGCCAACTGAATCTGTATGTTAGCCTTAACAGAATCTTGAACAAGGACTCCCAAAGCCCTTTGTGTTTGATTTTCTAAGTATTTCCCCATTTTGAAAATAGTCTATGCCACCAGTCCTTCTTCCAAAGTCACTTTTCCACACTGTATTCCATCGGCCATTTCTTTGCCCACTTTCCTAACGCATCCAAGTCCTCTGCAGTCACCTCAATACTACCTGAACCTCTACATATCTTTGTATCATGTGCAAACTTAGCATTAGTGCCTTCAGTTCCTCCTTCCAAATTGTTGCTGTATATTGTGAAAACTTGTGGAACCATAACTGACCCCGGAGGCACAATACTAGTCACCAGCTCCCACCCTGAAAATAATCTCTTTATCCTCACTCTCTACCTTCTGCCGGTCTGCCAATCCTCTATCCACGCCAGGAACCAACTCCATGAGCTCTTAACTTATTTAACAGCCTCCCAAGTAGCATCTTGTCAAAGGCCTTCTGGAAATCTAAATAAATCATGTCCACTGGTTCTCCTTTGTCTAACTTCCTTATTATCTCCTCAAAAAACTCTAACAGGTTTGTCAGACATGACAGCCCCTTGATGAAGCTATGCTGACTCTGTCCTATTTTATCATGCACTTCCAAGTACTCTGTGATCTCATCTTTAATAACGGATTCTAATATTTTGCCAATGACCGAAGTCAGGCTAAGCAGCCTATAATTTCCAATCTGCTGCCTCCCTCCCTTCTTAAACAATGGTGTTATATTAGCTACTTTCCAGTCCTCTGGGGCCCTCCCTGCCCAGTAAGAAGTCTCAGAACACCAGATTAAAGTCCAACAGGTATTTTTTTGGTAGCACAAACCAAATAAACCTGTTGCACTAACCTGGTATTCTGAGACTTCTTACTGTGCTTACCCCAGCCTAACACCAGCATCTCCACCTCATGGAGACCCTCTCTGCCTCCAGTGATTCCTGAAAGATTACCACCAATGTTCCACAATTTCCTCAGCTATCTTTTTTGGAATGCTGAGATGTAGTCCATCTGGTCCAGGTGATTTATCCACTTTCAGATCTTTCAGTTTCCCCAGAATCTTCTCTTTAGTGATGACCACTGCACTCTTCTGTGCCCTCTGATTCTTTTGGAGCGTGGCATGTCACTGGTGTCTTCCACTGTAAAAATTGATGCAAAATAATTATTCAGTCCCTCTGCCATTTCTTTGTTTCCTATTACTTCTCCAGTCTCATTTTCCAGTGGTCCAATGTCTATCTTTGCCTCTCTCTTACCTTTTACATATTGAATAAAACTCTTCCTACCTTCCTTTATATTACTAGCTAGCTTATATTCATATTTCATCTTCTCTCCTCATTGCCTTTTGTTGTCCTCTACCCACTTTTAAAGGCTTCCCAATCCTCTGGCCTCCCACTTTTTCTTTTATGCTATCCTGACTTCCCCTGTCAGCCATTATTATTCCACTGTCCTCCCTGCTAGACTCCCTTCCCAATTAATTCTGGCCAGCTCCCCCCTCATGTCTTTGTAGTTACCTTTATTTAACTGTAATACCATTACATCTGATTCCAGCTTCTCCCTCTGAAACTGCAGGGTAAGTTCTATCATATTGTGGTCACTATGCCTGAAGGGTTCCTTCACCTTAAGTTCCCTAATCGAGTCTGCCTCATTACACATCACCAAATCCAGAATTGCCTGTTCCCTTATAGGCTCTGTCACAAGCTGCTCCAAAAAACATTTCTTAGACGTTCCACAAATTCTTTTTCTTGGGATCTACATAAGAAATAGGAGCAGGAGTAGGCCATCTAGCCCTTCAAGCCTACCCTGCCAAAAATAAGATCACTGCCTACCTGCATATTGAAGTCCCCCATGATTATTGTAATATTGCCTTTTTTATATGCCTTTTCTATTTCGTGATTCATTTTCTAACTACTGCAAGAAAGCCTGAACTCCATCAGGGCCTTTTTTTTCCCTTTGCGATTCCTTCCTCTGCCTTCTGATCCTACATCACTTCTTGCTATCAATTTAATTTCATTCCTTATTAATGATGCAACCCTACTCACTTTGCCCGTCTAGCTGTCCTTTCAATAGGACACACAAACATCTATGGGTTTTTCTCAATCCACTCTGCACGTCATATCCGTAAAGAATACTAGCAAATTTGTGAAAAGCTACACAAAAGGCAGGATTTTCAGCATTTGCCGAGGTCAGAAACAAAGAGCCAAAAATAAAGTCACCAGCTATTTTAGGGAAAGCGGTGCAGGGCTGTCCTCCCATATACAGCAAGTAACCAACTAGATTGATTAAGTGCCTTATTATAGGCATTGACTAGAGGCAGACTGGCATGTTCCACAGGGCTTCCAGTTTTCCAATGCCATAAACGCAATTCGAGTGATTGGAGGCAGGACTCCAGCAGCAGTCCAGGGGGTCAGTAGTTTGGGATGGCCTACATGTTCTAGGCTAGTCTTTTTTTTTCCAGTCTGTCTAGTTGTGGGTACAGCCAAAGGTAGAATGCTAGCTCACCCACAACTGCCCAAAGATTCAACCAACACTCACACCCCCACAATTTTTTCTGGTTTACTTTAATCTCTTGATTAAAATTGGTGAGTGGGCGTTCCTATAATGAAATATCTCCCAAGGCACTTACCCACAACAGCAGCCTGCTGCTCCTCTTAGGTTGAGAGGATTCTGATTGGGTCTCCCGTTGAGAACCTACCTACCATCCCTATTGAGATAAAGAACCTAACACCATGCCAATTATGAGGGCACCTCCATGAAAATCCCAATTTAGTGATTCTCCCTCTATGGGCAAGTCTGGGACTCGGTAACTTGGTAAATTCAGTCCTATTTAACATCCTTGCCATTTCCTTATTCTCCAACAGAATTTCTCTTGTTTCCGCCTCTATGGGACCCACAATTCATTACTTTTTTCCTTATTATATACTTACAGAAGCACTTTCAATGTTTTGATATTTATTAGTTTTCCAAATTGTGTTATATGAATGAGAAGTTTTGAGAATTTTTCTAATTGAGCACGGCCCTGAAGAATCGTGAGTAATTAGTGTTTAGCAGAAACAGCAGCAATGAGCTGCAACACTTAGTGCAGGTTACCCAGATATCAGTGTGTGCAGCAAATGTGGATTTTAAAAAAATGGGGAAAGGCCCTTGTGTGGTGAAGAGGGGTGTGAAATTCACTCAGAATCAAGAGTTTATATCTAGATTACATTTTGCTTCATGCATTAGCTGCTTATGTTGGTTATTCTTGAAAGGAAGCCATTTGAATCTATAATTATTATATATAATTATAATTCTATAATAATTAAAATCTAAATAGATAACTATTTAGATAAAGTTGGTACAGACATAAACAGCCACATGGTTTTCTTCTGTGCTGTCGTCATTTCTATAATTCTAAGAATGAGCATCATGGAAAATGATTTTCTCATTCACACAATAGAGGGCAGTCTTGGGGTTGGATTCAGGCCAATTGATAGAACACAGCAGAGTAAACTTTGCTGCTCTGGAAATGATCAATGTCAGTTCTGGGAGTGCAAAGCAGAACAAGAGTTCCTATCATTCCAAGGCATCATTATCCCACATAAGCACACCAAAGTCACTAAAATATGTTCATTAACATTAAGACTTTTAAAAAAATATAAATTTGGCTTCAGAGCAATAGCAACAATTTGGAGCATCTGAGGATGTTTAAAGTTGCATTAACTTCATGCTGAAACTAAACAGGTCAGCTATAACTTGGAAGCAATACAACAGCTACACTGCAAATGAGCATTTAATTACATCAGCTTAAGAACAGGATCATTAATTAACAAGGCAACAGAAAAACTATAACCTCAAAGTGTTCTATTTAAAATATGACCTTTCTTTGGGAACATTATTCAATAATCTTAACTATGCAATGCTGTTGAAAACGCCAGTAGATAGTGTTATATATTTGCCTTCTTGTAATTGTTCAGGCTCAAAAATGGACCGCTGATAAGACTAATGCTGGTTATCATAGAGGAAATACAGGAGAACATGCCAATTTATCATCAACGATGGCATTTTTGTCAGATGTATTTCTGTTTAGTGGAGAGTGAACCCCTTGATTCAAATTTTTCCAGCAAATGAATTCTAGTGACTTAAGCTTGAAAATATGCCAAATCCCACAAATCCTGCCTAAAAGATCAAAAGTATTTCCATCTGCTACACCATCATTTACTGCACTGTCCTTCTGAACTGTCTGTACTGCAAGGGCCAAATAATTGGGAAGACAAAGTGGCTTTTGGACATCTAGATTAAATCAAAAATATTTTAGATCACATTTAATCTGATTTTAAATACCAACACTTTCTGAAGAGATTTATTCTCATGTATAGGCATCAGCATTCCATCACAAGGAATCACCACTGAAAGTTTACATTAATTGTGGATCCATGTGAATCTAAATTTTTTCTGGGCAAAATGACACAAAAAGCAAGAGATTGACCACCGTACAACTAGTTCTTCAAAACTGGGTTACTCTGAGGTATTTAGTGGATTAGCCTGATTATAAATCTGCATTTTTATGATCAATCCATTTTCAACTGGAATCATACTGTATGAACAAAACTGCATCGTTATCGCTAATGTAAATTTAAAGATAATCTAATAATTATACCACTAGGTTATTAATCCAGAAACTCAGATAATGTTCTGAGAATCTGAGTTTGAACCCGCCACAACACATGATGGAATTCAAATTCAATAAAAATACCTGGAATTAAGAATCTACTGATGACCATGAAACCATTGTCGATTTTTGGAAAAAACCATTGGGTTCATTAATGTGCTTTCGAGAAGGAAATGTGCCATCCTTACCTGGTCTAGTCTCTATGTGACCCCAGAACCATGGTTGAATTTCAACTGCCCTCCAAGGGACATGCATGTGGAAACACGAACAATAAAAATCTTAAAAGCAGTGCAATTCTGAATGTAATCTGTACCCCGGATCACAAATGCAACTGTGTAAATTCTTTAAAATTCAGTACCACACAGATTACATTGCACTTGTACAATATTTATTATTTTTGGTCTGGCTTTGGTTACAGATAAATATGTTGGTGTCAACGAGGAATGTCATAACTTCAACATGTAGGTTTTGTCATGAGACTAAGTCCTTCTGCTCACTAGATATTTACCAGTGGACCTTATTAGAGTCACTTCCAAACCACCTTGCTTTCTGGTTAACTTCACTGAAGTCTTGCTGTATTGAGATGGTTAAATTTCCCTTTCAATTGAAATCACACTTGAAGATATAAAGCAGACTGACAGTGATAAACATGATGGTCAAAAACTGTTGACAGCCATTGAACACATGTTGCATTCAAAGAATATGGTTAGCAAAATAAATGGATTCTAAAGCCAAGTTTTAGGGTATGAAAGACAATCTTCCCAACATCTGATTACAATGCTCCAAATTTGGCCTAACAATGAATAGCATTAATATCAAGAATGAAAAGACTCCACAGAATGGTGTACAACACTGATAGCAAAGGAATTATTCTACACGAATGATCTCTTGCCACTATTAAGCTGGCTATATTTTCATTAGTGATTTTACACCACAGGTTTTGATGTTGGAATAATTTTATTCACAAAATCCAATTTATTTTAAAAAAATTCAAACTTAAACATTGGCCAGAATCCTACCACTATTCATGCTGGCAGGATTTTCCCATCCCATTGTCGTGAATGGAGACTTGGCTGGCTGCCAAATTCTCTGACTTCGCTGCAGTGGAAGTGTGGCATGAATGGCAGTTAAGATTGCACCCTACATTTCCGCACTTGGGCATAATCCCAAATATAACAGGTAAACAAGGCTGAAGATAACTTTCCCTGGATCCTTGATTCCAATAATAAAACTTAATCAGATCAGTAATTATTTTGTTCATCTTTGTCATCTTGTTTTTGATAAAACTTTGTAAAAAAAAACCAACTGGTCAATGTTTATGTCAAAATGCCCCCTTTGTTTTTTTGCATGTGACCAGCTAGAGGCACAGTACATTTGAACTCAGTACACATTTATAATTTCACTGCTACAACTTAATAACTAACCTCAACCATGTTTAGAAGGGCTGGGGAAAGAAATGCAGTTTCTGCAGTACTAATTCCAGTTTCAGTCTTTGCTGACTTTAATAACAATGTCAAATTTTACAAATGAACATCAACTATTGCAGCAGAGCCAGTTCAATTAAGTTCTCCTCCGCAACAAAGCTACCAGATACATTACAGAGCAAAATACTCTCATAGAGAAAGGAACAGTTGCTTAGCTGAATTAAAGTGCTGCTGGTATACAGCTATTAATGGGTCCATTTAAATTAAATTAGTCAACTAAGATATCATGATAACAAGGAAAAAGAACGGTCACTTATTAATGTGGTATGTATCTCTACCAGAGGTATCTCTATCAGTGTTGCATCAATCTACAATTCTACATATCACAACTACTGATAGCAGGGAATTGCTTGTGTTCACAAATCTTGGGTTATAGCAAGGAGAAATTCAGCTCAGTTAAAGACCAGAATCCTGAACCAGACTGTCTCATCCACTTAAACCACTGCCATATAATTTACTTTATTCAGGGTACATTGTTCCATCAAACAAGGAGAAGTAGGACTGTGCCACATCGCAAATCAGTTTTCATGTTTCTGTTTGATTGATCTTAAAAGGCAAACAACTGAGTCCTATTGATGCCTTTAAAGATCCAACTTTAAATTTAAAAAAATTGAAATAAAAGGGCATAAATGTGGCATAAAATGCACAGAAGCTATTTCCTGAATAAGAGGTCAAAGCAAAGATAATCAAACTGAATTCCCTTCACTAACAGACAATAATAGATTACAATTTTCCTCAAAGCTTTATTTTGACAATTTGTAATATAAGTGCTTTACTCTGATAATTTGTAGTTTATTCCCTACGCAAGACTCTTCATATGTACAAGTTAAATAAAATTAATAATGTAGTCCAAATATTAGTATTTAAATATTTTCTAATGGATCTATTTCATATTTTTACACATGCAAATGTTCTAATAATTATAATAACAGGCACAGATACATAAAATGTGAACAGGGATTACAAAAACAAATTCATTACTGTTCCACGATGCAAATAAGTGATTGGTCCCATTTGAGCAAATTTGAAGATATTTGCTTGCACTGATAACAAAATTTTTGGAAAATCCAATCAAATTCAGCTGGCTTGACAATACATATTGTGGAATAGATATCATTAATAAAAATGTTGTACCTCAAAAATTTTAGCTTTTCTCAGATAACTCTTAAGCAGATGTTCCCGCTTCTTGATAATAGCATACAGATAAAGGGGAAAAAAAAACACAAACAATATTAAGATGGAAACAGTGATGCTTAGCACTGGAGATCATTTAACTTCCCAATCAAATTCCAATTAGAACATAGAAACATGAACCCAGGTCTCCATGTTTTTCCATTCCAATTCACATGCAAATATAATTATTGAACAGGTTTTATGTCTTTGATAATTTGAAAGTATTTCCAATTTCAATTGTTACTTGATGTATGCCATTTATTCCAGCTTTATAAAAAAGGAAACAGGCGTTTCTTTAAAATATATACTACAGTTGCCAAAAATAGAGCCAATGCAAGAAAAATAAGTAGCTTGTCAGTCAACTCTCTGCGATTGTACTTTGTGATCAGTTTGCGCCCCAGCTGAATGGTGCCAGTCATGTTTTTAAATTCTTCATTTGTCTCCTGAACAGTCCTTGAAGATGTTGCTTTAAGTAAAAAGGAAAAGTAAAGATTTACATTAGAACTGTACAATGCATGTCAAACAACAAGATTATTTACTTTAAAAAGAACATCAAAAACTGAGGCAAGCTGTAAAATACCAAAGCAAGTTTAAAGTGAAAACCATAGCCAGTAGAGTGGTAGGAACCTGAATTGATTATATCTTCTATTACATTTGACAACTAACCAAAGAACATTCACTTATGACTGAAGAATAGAAAATAACCATTAAAAAACAATGACTGTACCAACAATATATATATATTGATAATGTAGTTTTTGATTTGCCCATGTCAGAAGACCTCACTAGACTATTAGAGCCGAGAACAGTAGAATCCGCGTTTGTAGCTTTCAATGCAAAACTGCAATTAGCTACAAAATTTCCAGTTTTATTAATGCAACTGTCTTGTTCAACAAAATAGCAGTTATTAATCAGGGAAGAACTGAGAGATAAAAATAATTGAAATGTTACATCCTGGATCTTTACATTTGATAATGCCATCCCAACAGTTATACCTTATCTTGTATCTGATTTCTCTATGTGGGACCTTGTGCGCCAATGGGCTGTCACATTTTCCTAAATTAGGACGTTACAAACTAATTTATTGGCTGTCAAGCACTTCAGAATGTTCCTATAAAGTGAAAGGTGCTATATAAATCCAAGGTTTTGTTTTCAATATTTTCTTGCATTAAGTACTTTCAGAAGTGGCGTGCCTTTTGCTGCAAAATATCAAGGTAAACTGAGTAAGATGTGGGAGTCAAACATCGAACCATTGTCATTGTATGCAATCTTTTTGGAATACATCACATGGTATCATGGAGATACTGACTTATGTGGTATCAAACAAGAGGTAAGGCCCAAAACTACCAGGTAAATGTATTGTGCATAAAACAGATAGTAAAACAGTTTTGATACAAACAGCATATTTACAGTAATTGCAAAACACCAGAATGCCAAAAACAAGATGCATTTGCTGCACCAATCTTCAACACAAAAGAGACCCTCAAGAGATGGATACTTATTTGTCACTTGCTATCTTTAACTAATTTGTACCCTTGCTAGCATCACGTTTACTGAAGACAGTCAAATGTAGGCTCGACGATCATTAGCTCCAGATTTATCTATCAAGAAGACTGAGTGACACAGTGGTTAGTATTGCTGTTTCGCCAATATCCCAGGTTCGATTTCTGGCTTGGGAAACTATTTGTGACGAGCTTGCACTCTCTCCCGTGTCTGCATCGATTTCCTCCGGTTTTCTCCCACAGTCCAAGGGTGTGTGGGTTAGGTTGACTGGCTATGCTAAATTGCTCATTGGTGTGCTGGAATAAATAGGTTAGAGGGATTAGTAGGATAACTGAATTAGGTTGTAGGGATAGGTCCTGTGGACAGTGCAGACTCAATGGGCCAAAAGGCCTACTTCTGCACAGTAGGGGTTCCAGGACTACAAGGAATCGTGGATCTTTCAAAAAAAAAGACTAATTTTCACCTCAGAGAAAAAATAAAAGTAACGTTCATTTATTACAAGAAGGTTTACATTAACACTGAAATGAAGTTACCGTGAAAATCCCCTAGTCGCCACACTCCACTGCCTGTTTGGGTACACTGAGGCAGAATTTACCATGGCCAATACTAACCTGCACATCTTTGGACTGTGGGAGGAAACCGGAACACACAGAGGAAACACACGCAGATATAGGCAGAATGTGCAAACTCCACACAGACAATGACCCAAGCCAGAAATCGCTATGAGGCAGCAGTGCTAACCACTTGTGCCACCCCGGATTAGCTAATTTCCAGCTAATTAATTAACCTAAGTAATTAGCTATACCAATCCAACTTAGTTGAAATAAATGGTTTGTCCTCTTTTTGAGAAATATGTTACCCATATGCCTATCCACTGACCATTTGATCGTTCTTGCCAACTTTAAGGGCGTTCAAATGGTCAGTGGATACGCACATGGATAACATTGGAATAGTTTAGGTTAGAGGGTCATTAGATTAGTTCCACTAATCAGCGCAAGGGCCAAAGGGCCTATACTACGCTGTAATGGTCTACATTCTAAATATTTTGCTGTCTTTCAATATTTAGCTTGAATTTAACTTCAACCATAAGAGATGGCACTTGGGCAAAACAGGTCCAAGATTCTGAATTGGTATCTGCACATTTAGTTACCTTTAGTCCCACAGAAACAAGTACAGACACGTAGCAACAAATCTTTAGTCCCACAGAAACAAAGTAGACACAGACACATATGTTACTGTCTACTATACATTGGTATAGTAGACAGTAACGTATATTCTCCACATCTTGAACAAAGTGTACTTAAATTTTAACCCTGCATGTACTTAGACAAGCAAAAATGAAATAAATAATCAGACAGCAATCGTTTGTGTCATAAAATAATTCAAAATGGAGGAGAGAGAGATATATGCATGACTTCAACCTTACCTAGTGTCTGCACCGACTCTTCACTCTGCTGCACTTGTTGTGACATCATCCTACTGATACTCATCAAACTCTCTGTAATGCTGCTTGCAGTCTGTACCAAGCCTTCCTTTGTCATCTTTCTGAAACCCAAGAGAACTTATTCCATTTCAGCAGCAGTTTTTTTTCTGTCGATCTTGCTTCATTGTTTGTTTTCATTTCGATGAGAAACGCAATAGTATTCTGGACAGTCTGATCACAGTTTCTAACAAGAATATATAAACTGTGATAAAGACAGCAACACTCACAAGACACCCTGTGTTACAGAGCTTGTTTCAGAGAACATCCAAATGTATGCACAGAATGCAAAAGTCATGACAATTTATTTAATTTTGTTCAAAATGCACTTGGAGTTTTTCTTCAGCTATCACTTTTCAGCACTATCTTGAGTCTGAGGCAGAACAACAACTGCAAAGGAGGGGGGGGGGTCTACTTCAAAATCTTTCCCCCCAATATTCATTGACAGCCATTAATATATAATTTTTGAAGTTAATCCTTATGCCTTTTTGTTTGAAAAGCTAACAAAGTAGTTGTATGTTCATTTTCATAAAGACTGAACATGATTATATTCAAAAAGACTTACTGAATGATATTCCTGCTTCACTGCAGTTATATACGTGCATATAGTTCAGATTGTAAGGTTCAGATCATACAATTTTACTCTAACTATATCACAATCGAATTTCCGGGGTGGTGTAGGATAAAGAGAAATGAACACACAATGGCACAGTTAAGTAAGACATTAAGAATTAAAATTTGTAGAACAGAACATGAAGGCTCCTATACTGCCATAATCAAAGAAGGGTCATGTTAAAAGTTCAATTATTTACAACTTTCTGTTCTGAAAATTTAACTTCTCTAAATCCTTCTCCAAAACCACACAGAATATATAATAGGTGCCTACAAGTCATGCAGTGAGAGTTATACCACGGAAATCACATTTGTATTCATCCATTTAATCAATCATTCAAACAATGCTGCAGATAGAGATTTCTGGATAACTTACGTAGCCTGAGGAAATAATTGTGACATTCTAGAGATTTGTACAAAAATTCTACTCCTGAATTATCATACATCAAAATATCCCACACACAGATTAATAATTTCTTTCACAAACAAATGCAATGCACTCTGAAAATGAATAATAATAATGCTGCAAAACTATATATATGTGTTTAAAAGATATACATAAGGTACCGTTGTCGAATTGAAGAATCTCCACTTTGTAGCAATTCATCTTTTTCATAATTGTCGATGGCAAGCTTGCAGGCCAGGTTTGCTTTTCGCCAAGCTGTTTGGTTGCTTTAAAGAAACATGGAATAAGATGAGCATACTAAGAAATAATTAACGAATCTTTTCATGAATTATCTGCACCTTCCTCCCAAAGCAATGTATCCAGCTTGCTTATGACTTGCCATACAAGCTGGTTGCAAGTTGTAAACAGATGTATCGTCTACAGAGTGTAAACACTGGGAACTTGGTGAGAGTGGATAATTTTTTGCAGAGAGGGAAGGCAGTGCTGCTTTTTGCCTTCAGTGCCTGAAGCAGTTTTTGAAAGCTTGGGGCAATAAGTATTTTAATTATTTTTGTCCATCGCTATAGTACAAGTTACTATGCAGAAAGGAACAAAAACTTGTAACAAGCAAAACTGCAGAAACACACGATTGTGTGCATATTATGGGACAACCTTGTGTGTGTATATATATATATAAAAAATATAAAGAAAATACAGACAAGTGATACCACCAAGTAGATTGACATTAAACAACTGAACTATCATCAGTTCTGTGCATGTGAACTGGATCAATTCAATTCTTTGGAAAGTGAGCCCATTAAAGTCATTTTTTAAAAAAAAAATTTTTAGAACTGTTTTGCACAGAAATAGACACACACAAAACAATTTGGAACCTAAATTTTGTTATATTTGCCACAGAGACCAATAACTTGAGATTTGAACATTCAGTTACCAACTGAAAGAATGACATGACATAATTTCACATTAAAGTTTTTATTGTAACAAATAACCAAAAAATAGAATTGATTAGACACTATATTCTCTTCGTAGGCAATCTGTACTATATTGCACTCTGCACAGAATTACAGTCCTTAAAGCAAGCAGTTACTCTCCGCTCCCTTCAAAGCTCCTCTCAACTTCCAGTGCATTCCTATGTCACCAAGTAATAACTTCAAGTGACTACTGAAGCATTTTCCTCAGTTTTCAATGAGTATTTCAAACCACCACCAGTAATAAAGTTCATTCTGATGATTCTTCTTTCCCTGGCGTTGCCAAAACAAGTCTGGAATCCTTAAAAGATTGTGATACTTCAACTAGAAAACATCTCCCTTCCACATCAACCTGTGGGAGCTTGCAAAAGCAAGCAGCCTTGCTCTCAGCTGACCACATAGAACTGGTCTGTAGGGAAGCCTATAACTCGATCTGAAAAATGGTTTCTGTTGCCTTTTTCCCCAGGACAATGTGAAACACATTAGCATTTTCACCTAGCTACAAGGCTAATGAGCTATTCCTGAAAGATTAATTTAAATCAACAGATTACAATCCAGCCTTTTACAACTCTACACTTTCAACACCTTTATTGGACTTTGGGAGACTCTGAGTCTACCCATTGTATAATCAGACTACAGCCGTTGTCTCCAAGCCTTTATACCATGCACTTCTTTCCACTGGAACAAAGACTACCTCTAATCTCTGACAAGCATACAACCTGATTTACCGTCAGGTATACTTCAAAACAGGTCACATGACTTCCTTCACTTATTCTAAATGTAAAGCTGCTGTCCCAAAACATTCCATGTCCCATAATGAGGAACAAAGAAACACTTAAAAGGAATTTTGAGGGAAATTTTTAAATCTGACAATGGGTTAGATAAGCCATAAGAAAATACCCCATAAACAATTCCACCTCTTAAAAATAGAATAACAAAAATGCAATTTCCACTGGTGATGCTGAATTATGAGGTCTTGTGTAGACTATGGATTATCAACAGGTGCCTTAATTATAGCGGGTGTGAGAAACTTACGCATCTTCCTCGTCACACCTTAAACCTTGTTGACTGGAAGCAAACCTTGGCAAAAGGGGAGCAAACTTGATGGGCTCAATGGCCTCCTCAAAGTTTATCATCTGTTTTTACCTAGTTACCGTTCCTTGTTATTGCTTACTTGCTTAAATCTATTTGTGATACACTTCATTATTAGTATACATAAATATTTAAAAATTAGTATGGAAGTATTATTTAAAAACAAATAGGAAAGTACAGAATAAGAAATTCACAAGATGCAAACAATAGTATTGAATAAGATAACAGCAAGAAGCAAAAGAACTAGCTAATGGAAGGCACAGGAGCATAGCAATTCAGAAGATATCCAACTTTAAGCTGATTATCATCTAATTTGGACTTGAAGAGATGTCCATCTTAACGTACTGATTTTTTGAAACAATTTATTTCAGAATTTAATAACAAAAGTGATTTTTTGATCATCCTAATCAATACCTTCTTGATTTTCTTTCTTTATAAGATATTATCATCCATAGACAAACAGAAATTAATTCTGTCTTTGCTGTTCATGCACTCCTCCATCAAAAAAGTACACAGAGCCATTTCACAACTGGCAATATCAATACTTTATAAGTGACAGAATTAATGTCAATTACAATATATATAAAACCATCCTTTTTGTTGATATGATTTAGAATTAAATTATCAATGCATGGGGCTCAATTTCATTTAACATTTTATTTCTCAAACAGTAATTAAAGACAGGAAAGAACTGACAAAAATCGAAGTATAAATTCATAGTTCACCAAGCACAGTTCGACCATTTTCCAAATCATTGGGCTTTTAATCCCTATTATGGACCTTTTCAACTTTCAAATAACTTTAATGACAAGACAGCAGCAAGCACTTTGGAATCAAAACATGCCCAGAATGAAAAACCTGATTACAAACATTTCAAGAATTAATTTAATACAGGAAATACACAAGAATCAGATGGGGATGCAGTTTTCATACAGATCTTGCCACAGAGAAAATTTGCCAGAACTTGTTGTTTGTGATTCAAATCATATATTAATATTTTAACCTGTTTCCAACAGAAGCAACATCCTAAAGGCAGTTAATACTTAAAAAGAGTGCAAAATAGGGCAAAAAATGCACTAAAAAGCTATGACATTCTAACAAGCTGGAGCATAAAGAGACTGCAGCAAAGCTTGCACAGAATAAGCTGTAGCTGTGACAGAGTGGAAGGAGCGTAGACATATTAACTACACATTCACTGAGTGGAGAAATTAAAAAGTGAATTTTATTAACATCCCCAAATTTGGATACTGTAATCTAATTCAAACCTTTAGCTATTATTTGTCAAATTTCATTTATTAAAATCTTGTATTATAAATATTTTGATACCAAAGCAGTATGCCTGTATAAAACATACATTGTATTAATGTTATAGAATTATTACAAAATAACTCCATTTGATAAGAGTAGCATTTAAAGCAAACTAAGGACATAATTACATCGCAATTGGATGACTAAAATGGACAAGGATGATGATTCTGTCATCAGTTCGACCTCTCAAACGTTTTTCTAAAGGATGAGCAGAATATTTGCAGGCAGAGTAAATACGCATAATCCAAAACAAGTAAAGATTGAAGCTAAAATTATCAGACTTACACCCTAACGATCATTTACCTTAGCATCTGCTTACGATGATTTTCCACTTCGGCCAGCAGCGTTTGTTTATCAGATTCCTTGTCTTGTTCTTTTGCCATCTGCTCTAGGTTCTTTAGGAAAATCAGAAAAGTAAGTTTTTTCAAAAGCCAGAAAATCCAACTTTAGATATTGCCAGAGAGTGAATTACTTTCCTTTACAACATTTTCCTTTGTCTTCTCAGTCTCTCACCTACTTTGCACACTAAATGAATGGGGAAGTCCAAATGCTTAGGCTAAGAATATGAACCGCATCATATTTTGTTACCTTTCGTGTGGTAGTAGTTTACTTAGTGGAGTGGTGAAGAGTCAGTTGCTCTTAAAGAGCTGCTGACAGCATTTCCTTATACAAAGGATGCAGTCTCAACATAGCTTCCTATTCATTTTCCCTTTTTGGTCTCCCGAAAAAGTCCCTCAAGGCTTCGCTTTAAAACATTAAATAGCAGAATGAGTACATTTTAAATCTCCATTTCATTGCTGTATCTTCATTGTTTCCTCTCAGTGAAAAACTTCATTAAAAACAGGACCAATCACTCATGAAAACGGAGATGATCAACTTCAGGAGGAAGCCATTGAGCCCATCAAACCTGTTCTCTTTTTGCCAAGATTTGGGTCCAATCAACAAAGCTTCAAATGTGAATTATTAGGCAGTGATCAACTAATGTGGACTGAACACTTTGCAATTTCCTTCATTTACTAGATGGAGTTGAGAACCTTCCCTCAGGAGATGTAATAGAATAGGCAGTCTCTATAATAGAATGAGCTGCAGCTAGTTAATGGAAAACATGTTGAAGGGACTTTTGTTGCTTTTTGCATCTGTATTTGTAAATTGCTAGGTTATCAAAAATGGGAAATTACCCCCTACAAGTAGTAGTGCTATTGCATTACGATAAGTAAAGCTAAAGATGCTGAAAGAAAATGAGGTATTCCCTAAAAGAATGCAGGAAATGAATATCCTCACATTAAACAAGGAGCTTGAGCTGCACACTCAGTTTAAGTTCAGATACGACAAACTGTAACACAATGGACCGCCTATTTTGTCAATCTCATTGCCACGTTTCATTGACTGTGAAATAAAATAGTGTGTGCTTCAAAAGAAGCGATGCCTTACATAGTAATAAACTGTTTTTTTCTTCGGAGAGGTTGAAGATGTGCACGTGTAGAACATAAAGTTCTAGTTCAGAACAAAAGGGAATGTCACTGTCGCACTCCAGGTTCCTCTTACTGCACAAATACACACAGAGTGGGTGCTAATTTTCATAAATGGTAAGCACTCAGGCTACTTAGCAGAGTGACTGACAGTAAAGTATATCTAAGGCAGAACTAAATTTGCAACATTACCTCTCCACACCTTTAAATACCTCCTCAGAGTCTCTCCCTTCAACCTCCTCCTCAAAAATGATATGATATTGAGCATAATTGTTCAGTCTGATCATGTGTCTAGTTTAATGTTAATATATTCATATGCTTTGTTAAACACTATTTTAAATCAAAAAAAGTTTCTACCTGTACTCACCTGTATTCGAAGTCGGAGCTGCTGAAACATTTCTTTCACTTTAGCATTTAGTTCAGTGAGTAAACTCAAAGGTCCAGGACTGTCTCTGATATCCTGCAATGAAATCAACAGGTGCTCAGAATCCAGTTCTTCAAACTCAAGACTGGATTTAACATTACAGAGATGAGGGATTCTTAGCCAATAGTGGATTAAAATCACATTTTGCAATTACCTAATGACAGTGAAATATACAAAGTTGAAAATACATGCAAAAAAGCACAAAATGCTGGAAATTCAGAGTGGTTTACTCAGCATCTGACGGGAAAGTGATATTTAACATTTCAAGTGTGATAGAAATCAAAATACTTTAATGAATGGATAATTTTATCATCCATCCTTGTGGTAAAGTTTTAAAGGCAGGTTACAATTTATTAAGAGAATAAAAAGATCTTTTAACTCTTTGTAGTTTATCTTCCTTTAAAGTTTGGATTATTCTTTAATTGGCAGCATTGAAAATTAGTGAAATGAATTTAGATAGCAAAGTATAACAACTCTTATCATACAGTCTTCTGTTACTTTAAAGCTAGCAGAAATACAAAATGAAACATGTTTCACCACTGGTTTTCAAAATTAGTTAGATGTCTATTGTAATGTGTCCCAATAACTTATGTCATGCAAGAGATTGGGCAGTGTAGGACTACAATATCATCTAGTTGTGAGAATGTTCACCTGAAAGGTGGGACTATTTTTCACTTCTACTTTTATCCTTTGGGGGAAACAGGCACATTGAAGCAGATGTGAGCCAATAAGAACGTCCAATACATTCAATTAGATCATGGCTGATCTCCACTCCAACTCCTTTTCCATCTTTGATTCATATTACTTACCTAATAAAAAGCAATTTGTACCTAAAGTCTTGAAAAAATACATGAAGTGGAGATGCTGACATTGTACTGGGGTGGGCACAGTAAGAAGTCTCACAACATCAGGTTAAAGTCCAACAAGTTTATTTGGAATCATAAGCTTTTGGAGCTCTGATTCACCTGATGAAGGAGCAACGCGCTGAAAGCTTGCGATTCCAAACAAACCTGTTGGACTTTAACCTGGTTTTGTGACCTGGTATTGACAAAAAACAGCTGACCGAACAGCTGCAGCCATGTAGAAGACAGGACTACAGATTTTCCTCCAGGATCCCCTCTTTAAGATTGAGGCCAACATTTCAATCAGTTGTTCTATTAGTTTTTACTAATATGTGTACGTGCACACTCAGCCCACTTTGTTCCTCCACAGATCCTAATCTATTGTCATTAAGGACATATTTCTGAACTTTTCCTCCCTTTTGCAGAAACAGGTGAAAAATTAAGTTACAAATTTAGGACTGATTTCTATAACTATTTTCCATCAGGCCCATGATAGATGTAAGTGTGATTAAAGTGGCAGTTCTGATCTCTCCTAAGGTATATTTATTAAACTTTTGTGTGTTGTGTTCATTGAACTGCATCTTTTTAGACATTGACTTTGATCAGCAGAAAGCTGTTAAATCAGACAAAGGGCCGATTATACAGCTCTGCATCTACATTCAAATCTGTACCCATTTCTCAAGCAGTTTACTCAATTAGGATACCCTGTTCCTGTCCAAAAGAAAGGGGTGAGGTAGATTGAGTAAAGAGCAAATTCAGCTCATTTGTGATTAAAAGGCACACCACATTCAAAGAATTCCACTCAACTGCTTTAAAAAAATTCTTCCTAACAAAACTATCTTAAGACCATCTGCAACTGTTACCGTAGTCAATGTAGATTCAGTCTATTTTCACATACAACCAATTCTTAAATACCTCAGCCCATTACCATATACATACGGATGAAGGCCGCTCTTTAGTTGATATTAATTCTTTCATCCACAACAGCCCTAAACCGTACTTTTATGACAGTATGTAATTTTTTCCTAAATTATTGCAGGATTTTCATATTACTAGGCTTGGAGGTCTATTATAAATGCTGGTCACTTTCTAACTTTGGTTTAGACGAAAGATTTTCCAACATTTAAATAATTGTTAAAATTAACCTATAAAAAACAAAATAACACAAATTCTGGGATAAACCAAAAGTATGAAAAGCACTATCTTATTAAAAATGTTTTCGATGAAGAAAACTAACGTGATATTGTAAATGATATAAAATGATGCAATCCACATCAGTGTAATATTTACACAGGGCAACCAACTCTCCCATATCTTAAGGGGAAAATACAGTAGATGCTGGAATCTGAAACAAAAAACAAAAAACACTGGTGAAACCCAGCAGGGCTGACAATATCTGCAGAGAAAACACAGCCAATGTTTTAAGTTTGGGTGACCCTTTGTCAGAGCTAATAGAGCCAATGTTTCGAGTCTGGATGACCCTTCACGAGAGGGTCATCCAGACTCAAAACGTTGGCTCTATTCTCCCACTCCACAAATGCTGTTAGACCTGCTGAGTTTCTCCAACATTTTCTGTTTAAGTCCATGTTCCTTAAGGGATGTCTTTTGTCCTGTAATCCTTCTGCTGGAACCTGATTCAGAAAACATCCAGGGTGAGGTTAAGTGATGCAACCGGGACTTGCGAATGAGCTGGTCAACAGAGAAATGGTAATCAAGACAAACTGTAACTTCTGGGTTGATTCTAATTCTCCTCTTCTTCAGCCCCAGTCAAACTTATTCTATTAGTTAGCCTGTATTCAGAGAACGCAATTATTCTGCCCAGAATGATTAAGAAGCTCGAATAATTACTCTCAACTTAGTTGGTTGAAATGTGGATATGCCCACACAATCAAATATATATTCTTCACAATTGTTACACCAATCCCATCTCTAATTCGGTAGTATCGAGGCTATAAATTGTGTGTGTAAATACAATCCGCCTCTGCATACACAAGTTCTGTGCCGCTTCTGTCCAGATTGTTCTAATCTAATAACTTTTATTGGGTAGTGTGGCGAGGAGTGAAGTGTTCACGGGCTCACCTGTACCAGCGCCTTGATTTCCAGGTCATATTTGATGATCTCCTGGGCGCAGATCCTGACATGTACATCCTGAACCACCGCCATCTTTCCCCAGTCTCACTACGGCGGCCGCGAGCCGACACGGCGGCGCCGGGGCAACAAAGGCGCTTTATTCCAAAACACACCAGCAACTAAGAGGCTGCACTGAGTGCAGCACTGCATTTATTCAAATGCTGCATTTCTCTTCTCCTTTCTGTAACTTTGACCCCATTGCCATCAGCTTTGTCTTTTTTTTGTATGAAACATAAAATAGCCCCATTTCAAACTTGGAATGCATTACATTGAGCTACAAGATGGCTTGGTGTTTAGAACTACTGCCTCACAGCTGCAGGGATCCAGGTTCAACTTTAGCCTTGGGTGACTATATGGAATTTGCATGTTCTCCTCATCTCCACGTGGGTTTCCTCCAGATGCTCCAGTTTCTTCCCACAGTCCAAACATGTGCGCATTAGGTGAATTAACCATGCGAAATTGAGCCTTAGTGTCCCAAGTGTGTTTACTGAATTGATTAACCACATAAAATGATGGGGGAGGGAGCCTGCGTAAGATACCTTGTCAGAGTTGGTGCAAATTTGATGGGCCAACTGGCCTCTTCTGCACCATAGCGATTCTCTTACATCTTTATAAAATTAAATTCCTAGTTCATATAGGTTTTCAGACTTGCCAAGGATCCATGCAATAACATGCTTCCAGAATACAGCTCGTCAATGTGGATGAGAGTCAAACTTCTACATAACTGCACTTTCTGTATTGGTCATTTTGAAATGTTTGCAAAGTTCTCTTATTATATTGAAGCACCAGATGCGGAGTGAATATTATTAATTGTGGTGGCCATTTTGATTTTTTAAAGCCATTTCATAAATTTTTTTTTCAAAGGAAATTGAGAGTTCTGGGCTACACTTAAATCTCATCTCACCTTCACACAGACTCCTACAACTGCATGCTGCTGTTCAAGACACTAGTTTCAGAGAAAAGTTCCAAATAGAATGATATGGCAAAAGTTGCGATGTGTCGCTGTCATGAAGATCTTGATAGTGTATAATATTTAATACTCAAGTGACCACAAAGATTTACTCCATACCACACATAAAAGTAACCTGCTCTTGAGGCTTAAAGTAAAATGGCATTTCAGGTACTTAACTAGCATGGCAGGTTAAAGGATATTGATTATGCAAATGTATCTGACTTGTGCTTTCACAGAATCTTTAAAGTACAGAAGCAGGCCATTCAGCCAATTGAGTCTGCATGAGCACCTGTGATGTAACAGTAGTCTGTTAGGTTGGTGCACCAGGAGACTCTAAAAGCCATCAAAATAGTTTCGGACCATTCTTCAACCAGTCTCCCTGCGTACTGCAAGAGCACTGCTTTACTACAGCAATTGGGTCAAATTTGTAATTTAGATAAGTAGAATTTTTACAAGTCTTTGAAGGACCACTTTCTACAGTTTCATCTGTTTTCCCCAGAAAAACAAGAAAAGTTAGTTTTTAGAAAGTGGAGTTAATAGTGTCATTCACAAATATCACCAAAGAGCGAAGTACTCACTGAGGAAAACATACTCTATAATATATGCTTTCTTAAAAGCGTTATTAAAACACTCTCTACATGCAGTGTTTTCATTATATTTGGTTAGATGGAGGCACTGTTATGATTAATATGCTATTTGAAAAGGGGGTCTTTTAATCATAAAAAATTGAGAAGTACTTTAGTAGACTTGCAATGTTTTCCTTAATTATGTGATATTCTACACATGGATTTCACTTTAGAAAGCTTCTATTTTTATGATATACATCTCAATTGCAACCCAAATTTAATTTTTTTTATCCATTTGTGGGACATGAGTGTCACTGGCTGGGCCAGCATTTTTTGCACATTGCCTATAAATGGAGTGGCTTTTAAATACCAAAAGTTATACTCAATGCTTCTTTTTCTAGTTGAGTATATTTAGATTCAGCAGAGCATGCAAAGCAAAACTTATTGATCATTTTTCTCCCAAAAGGCATAATAATTCATGAAGCAACTGTCCTTATTCCATAAGGTGATGTCACAAGCAAGCAATAATGGTATTTTTGGATTAAAATAAGCCAATATTTCATACTTACGCAAAGCATCTTTAGCATGCCTGCAAACTTTCCCACATTCCATTATTCAGTCATTCTTTTGTACTTATGTAATAGTTTCAATAATGTAGCTAAGTTTGGAACAAATTTTTCATAATAATTTATTAATCCTAGAAAAGACCTCAATTACTGGATATGGTACTTCTAATATAGCATCCATTTTCTGTTCTGCTTTATTTGGGCCTTTACTATCAACAATGTCACTCAAATACTGGACTGACATTGGCAGAAAAAAATTTCTCTTTCTAGAGATGCAGAACATGAGATTGAAGATGTTTAAATGTTGCTTCTAAATTATTCAAATACTCTTGTTCATCAAATTCTGTGATCCAAATATCATCCAGATAACATTCCATAAAGACCACATAAAATCTGATCATGGCTTTGTGAGTGAGAAATCATGAAATTCATGTCTCACGAATTTGACTGAGTTTTTTTGAAGGGGTAACCAAGAAGGTAGATGAGGATAGTGCAGTTAACATCATCTACATGGACTTTAGCAAGGCCTTCGTCAAGGTACTGCATGGCAGGTTGTTACGTAAGGTTAAATCTCATGAGTCTTGGGTAAGGTAGTCAATTGGATACAAAATTGGCTTGACAACAGAAGACAGAGGGTGGTTGTTTTTCAAACTGTACCGCAGTGAGCCTCAGGATTTGGTACTGGATCTTTTGTTATTTGTTATTGATTTTAATGATTTGGATGGGAACTAAGAAGGCATGCTTAGTAAATTTGCAGATGACACCAATATTGGTGGCACAGTAGATAAAGAAGGTTAACTAGGATTGCAAAGGAATCTTGATCAGTTGGGCCAGTGGGCCAACGAATGGAAGATGGAGTTTAATTTAGGTAAATATGGGGTGATGCATTTTGATAGATCAACTCAGTTAGTGGTAGGGTGTTAGGAAGAGTTATAGAAGAAAGAGATCCAGGAGTACAGTTCATAGCTCCTTGCAAGTAGAATCACAGGTGAACAGAGTGGCGAAGAAGGCATTCGGCATCCTTGGTTTCATTGGTCAGAACACTGAATACAGATGTTGGGACACCATGTAATTGTACAAGATGTTGGGAAGGCCACACATGGAATACTGTGTACAGTTCTGGTCACCCTATTATAGAAAGATTATTATTAAATTACAAAGAGTTGGGATGGTACTGCAACTTAATGATTTGAGTAATAAGGAGAGGCTGGTTAGACTGGGACTTTTCTCCCTGGTGCATAGGTGACTTAGGGGTGATCTTATAGAGGTCTATAAAATAATGAGGGGCATAGATAAGGTAAATAGTCAACATCTTTCCCAAAGGTAGAGGAGTCTGAAACTAGAGGGTACAGGTTTAAGGTGAAAGAGGAAATACAAAAGGGACCAGGAGGACAACTTTTCGCAGAAGTTGGAGTGTCTGGAATGAGATGCCAGAGGCAGTAATAGAGGTGAGTACAATTTTGTCTTTTTAAAAGCATTTACACAGTTACATGGTTAAGATGGATATAGAGAGATATGGGCCAAATGTGAGCAATTGGAACTAGCTTAATAGTAAAAACTGGGTGGCATAGAGAAGCTGGGCCAAAGAGACTGTTGCCATGCAGTAAACTTCTATGATCCATTGATCTTATTCCAAATAGATGTTATTCAAAAAGGCAATTTTTTTTACATGAATAGTCTAATGAGTAATGATATTTAAGCAATGGTTGCCATTCAGTGACTACATTCAGTTGTAAATATGCTTGTGAAAGATCTTGCTGAATTTTTGCCCACCTGAAAACCTAGCAAATAGATCTTCAATTAAAGGAAGCTGTCTGCTGGCATAGTGATTTGCTCTGCTGCCTCAAACTGCCAGGGACCAGAGTTTGATTCCTGGCTTGAGTGACTAAAAGTGGAGTTTGCATGTTTCCCAGTGTCTGTCTGGGTTTCTTCTGGGTGCTCTGGTTTCTTCCAACAGTCCAACAATTGCAGGTTAGGTAGATTGGCCATATTGAATTGCTGCTTAATGATTCAAGATGGGTAAGTTAGGATGATTTAGTGGGTGAATATGTGGGATTATTGGATAGTGCTGGGTAAAATGCTGTCAGAGAAGCAGGGCAGATTCAATGGGCCAAGTGGCTTCCATTTGAACTGTAAGGATTCTATGTTGACAGCACACAACACTGGGGTTTATGGCTATTTTATAATCACCACAAAAATGAACTGAGCCCTCTGGTTTCATAATAGACCAGTCATTCATTATAACTGGCTCAAACACACTTGTGTTTTAAAATCATACTAATTCTTCTTCGACCTTGGGATGCATTGAATATGATACTGTTCGTGCTTTTGAGACATTTGGGTTGACGATTAGGCTTTATCTTGAATATACTCTTGTACTTATCCAGAAGATGCTGCAGGTTTGTTTTGGCATTGACCAATCTGTTGCCAGCAGTCCAATTAAGCTTCATCTTCTCCAACTTTGATCTCCCAAATTGAGCTGAAAAATTAGCATCCCAAGTATTCCTCTTCTTTTTATCTTGGAGACTGTTGACTTGATTTTTTTTTCAAATGACCCCAATCATACAGCAAATCATCTTTTCAAATGTGTTAGATATTGCCAGGAATTTCACCTATCTCTGATCAGAAAAAAAGTACTCCTTTAAAATGACATAGTGAACTTATTTTTCTTACTTGGTCTTCCTTCTGACACTTAATTCTGTTGTTGATTTTTCCCAGCCTTTTAATATGCTAAGTGTGAGGACCCTCAATGGCTTTTTCTTGCATTTAAGTGTTTTTCTCGACAAAACAAAATCCCGACTCAGGGTTGTAAGTTTTAAACAAAAAAAAATTCAAACTAATGACTATATATTTATTCTAGAAGCTTTTCCTTGTGAACATACAAACTGAAAGTAAAACATGATCAAATCACGTGACTGGCTCTTAAAACAACCATGTGCTATTTAAAAACATAACAATTTCATTTCAGAAACAACAACATTGCTATGGGTCTAGAAGCCAGACCAGGTAAAGATGGCAGGTTTTCTTCCCTAAAGGGCATTAGTGAAGCACTGGGTTTTTAACAACAATCGACAATGGTTTCAAATCACAATTAGGCATCCAGGTTTTTTTATTGCATTCAAATTTCACCATCCGCTATGGTATTTGAATCCAGGTTCCCAAAGCATTACCCTGGATCTCTGGATTTATACTCTAATTACAATACCAATGCACCACCACTTGCCTAGTGCTTACTGCATTTAGTTGTTTACCAGTTGCTTTCTTATTTTGGAAAGGATGAATATGCACATCTGATAGCTAAGACTATCATGGAAAACTCTTGAAACAACTAGTGTCCTAATTATTTGCTCAATCTAATAAATAGAACTGCACTTGGTAATTTTTAATATAGAATTCAATTATAGTACAGTAAAAATAAAGTTTTTAAGCTGGTACTGTCTTTTTAACAAAGTTTCTGCTCATTCTATTATTTGTTTTAATTTTTATAAGTCTGTTTAACAACACCGAACTGGAAGTTCTGTCACTAAAGGCACAGTATTGTTTATTCTTAACTGCTTCATATATACAGTGCCCACTGAGACACTCATTTTGTAGTTCAAAGATTATATGAATTAATAACGCATTTACAAAGAAAATAGCTGAGGTAACCTAATACACAACTTTAAACTGATTCTTATTCAGTTACTCTGGCATTTTTATAACTTGTGAAAACTATAGTTATTTATAAATAAATATTCAGAAATCTTTATAATTTAGAATCAAGTAACAATATAGAGCTGATGTGTGGTTCTAGAACAGCTGTTTATTCCAGATTGGGCTTGTTTATAGGGCAGAGCCAGTGCATTCTTCTGCGAGAACAGTTTACTTACATGGATTTGCAGAACTCCAAGTCCAAAGGGCAAACTTCTATAAATCTAACCTGCTGCTGAAGTGAGAAATAACTGTGTATAACAGAATGGGTAAATTTAATGAACACAAAATGGGCCAAATAGCCTGCTATGCTGACAATTTTCAACACTTCTATATATGCCTATGTAGAAACTGGCTAAAGCTTCAAGATAGCCATAACCATAGCATTTGTAGAAACTATAGAATATAGTATTTGTAGAAATTTTGGAAACATGCAGGACAAGTAAGGTTACGATAATTGGGGATTTAAATTATGCTAAGGCAGACAGGGAAAAGGGTGGAGTGTAGGGCATAGAAGGGGAGAAAAATTCCTGCAGTGAGTAAAGGAGAACTTTCTGGAACAGTACATTTCCAGTCGTACCAGGAAGGAAATTGTGCTGCATCTGGTCCTAGGAAATGAGGCAGGTTAAGTGGAGAATGTCAGAGTTGGGGAACAGTTGGGAAATAGTAATCAAAATACAAGATTCAAAATTAAATTGGAAAAGGATTAAAGATCACAGATTAAGTTCATAGATTGGAAAAGGGCAGAGTTTAGGGATCTAATAGTTGAACTGCAATGGGTTAATTGGAAATGCATTTTGGGGGACAGAACAATTGAGAGAGACTTTCAAAGGAGAGATGAATAGGGTGCAAGTTAGATGCATATTTATAAGAAATAAGTAAGGGTACCCTGGGTAATTAAGGATATTGATGAGAAAATAAGAAAGAAAAATCAAGTATATGATGAATGCCAGAATAATAATAGTAATCCGGAAGATATCTCAAATGCAGGAGAGACACTAAGGAAGGCTAAGAGAAGCACAAGAATGGCAGGCTGTGTTAAAACAAATAGTAAAATGTTTTTCAAACATATTAATGGTAAAAGATTAGTGAAGGATAGAACTGGGTCCATAAGGGACAAGCAGGATAAAACTGCTCACTGAAACAGAGGATATGGCAGAGGTACTAAATTAGTACTTTTAATCAAATTTGAAGATGGTGACAATGGCACATTTGAAACTGAGCAGTACAGAGATAAAGAAGTGCTAAAAAGGCTGGCAACACTCCAAGTAAAGATGTTGTAGGCTCAGATGGGATGCATCTTAGATTGCTGAGATGAGTAAGGGAGCAAATTGTGGAATCATTGACAGAAATTTTCCAGGCCTCTCTGAATGCAGGAATAAGACCAGGGGACTGGGTATTTACAAGTGTGATACCGTTGGTTAATAAAGGAGCAAAAAAATAACCTTACAGATCTGTCAGCTTGACACCAACAGTGGGAAAACTGATAGAGGCTGTCATATGGGATAAGATCAATATATATGTGAGAAAAATAAGTTAACGTGAGACAGTCAACAAGGTTTTATCAAGGGCAGCTCATATCTGACAAATTTAATCGAGTTCTTTGACAAGGTGACACAGGCAATGGATAAGGGTAGTGCTTTGTCCCAGGCTTCACTTCATTGGTGAGGCCCTTCCAAGAAGCCTGTGATCCAGCAGCACAAAGCCACCTCAGGAATGGTGCTTTTCACACTTTTCCCTCTTGTTCTCCCCAGATTCAAACACGTCTCCCTTGACTAAGTCTCTGGCATCTTGTAGTCAACCCTTTGTCTTCCCTAACTAGGCCTCTGATACTCTGTTGTCAACTCCTAGTCTCCCCTGATTAAGCTCTAGTAGCCTGCAATCAAACTCCTGGTCTCCCTTGACTAGATCACTTATACCCTGGAGTCAACCCTAATGTCTTCCTGATGAGGCCCCTGGTACGCTTTCAGGGTTGCCATGGTCTCCCTTCAGTCCAAGGCTGATCATGGCAGTAGCCCTTCCCATCAGAGCCTGGATCCCTGCAACCAATTCCCCACCGTGTCAAAGGCTGGTCACCCTGACTCAAAGACTGATTACCTCCAGTCAGAGAGAGTAACTGAGTCAATTTGCAGAGCCGTCCTCTCAGTGGTGCATTCACCCCAAGTGTCCTTGAGGGGTGCTTGCTTTTTGTAACCAGCTGTGATTCATGCTGTTCTGAAATCACACTGCCAAACTGTGAAGCAACATAGGACTAGACTACAGGTATGCTAATCAATGAAAAACAGCATGCTTTAGAAACTAAGCGATCCCACAACCAATGGATAAAGCTCTGCAGTCCTGTCACGTTCAGTCCAAATTAAACAATGAAGAGGAGGAAGTTATATGAATACCACATCCTCAGTGTTAGCAGAGTTTGGCATGAAAGTGCAAAAGACAGGGCTGAAACATTTACAAGGATTTTCCACCCTCGCATTGATGATCCTTCTCAACTGTCTCCTGAGATCTCTAGCATCACAGGTGAAAGTCTTCCATCAATTCAATTCATTAAATCATGGAGCAGTCTGCTAGGAGCTCTCAGCAACAGATTTCATTACAACCTTGGTCCAAACATGGACGAAAGAGTTGAATTCCAAAGGTGAAGTGAGAGTGACTGCCCATGACATTAAGGCAACATCTGATAAAATATATCAAACTCAGCAGCTTCCAAGATAATGAAGCACACCAAGGACAAGGAAGACTTTGATCGCAAAACCTTTAACTCCACCCTACCTCCATCCTCCCAGCCAATTAAAAACACATATAACAACATTGTGCATTGAATTGGTGATAATCATTTTTCTAATAATCTCTTGTGCAAAATCTTACCAAATGCCTTTTGGAAGTCCTTATGGACAACATGCACAAAATTTCATCTTTTTGCCATGCTAGGGGCCTTTTAAAAAAATTCAACGAGATTAGTCAGCCATGATCTACTATTTACAAATCCATCCTGTCTGGTCAATTGCTGTCCAACATGTCTCTTTCGTAAACTGCAGGAAAGAAACTCATCATCTGGTTCCTATTCAGATGTATTGAAAGCATGAAGTTCCTGTACTAATGTCAGTAATATGGAGCAAATTTGCAACAAAACAGATCTTATCCACAACAGACCAAGTACCTTTTAACAATATGATAGACTTAATGACTGCAAAAAGCCTCTCTGGCATGAAAACTATCTTTTGCAACCGTCATTTATTCAGATTTTAGTTGTTGTTGGAGATATTTAAAAAATGACATTTATTCTTACTTTTCTATTTTCTCTCTCTCTCTCTTATTCCAATATTTATTTCCTTATTTGCCTTCTTTACCCAATTTGGCACTGAACTGTGAAAATAGTGAATTCATTGTTGTAATTTGCATTGCACATATGATTCTTCAACCTTATTTGTTAAGGAGACAGTAACTTGTTCTGTTCATACAACTCCCAGATGGCTTGTAGAAGCTGTTACATCATTCAGATGTCTCACTCAGAGCAACTTGCCATGCAATACCCCATCATTCAAAATCCCAACCATCACTCTTCTATCTCTGATCCTCTGTTGGAACTATTCCCAAATGATAGACTGGACTTAAATACTAGCCATGACAAAAACAAATTGATATAAATTGCACAAATTTAAAAGGTAATGCTGAGTTCAAATTCTAAACATTTCAAATGATTTTTTTTTAAACCAGAACTGACTTCATTCCAATAAACGAAAACATGGAGCAGTATACACACACACCCTCATTTAAAGAAAACCCATATACAGCCCAAAATTAATTTACCAAATCAAATATGCTGCCCACTTTCATGACAACAATTTTTATGCTTTAGTTCTCACCTTAAAGGATTCATGAAATAGCTTGAAGATACTCAGAATATTGTTCAACTGGATCAGACATTGCCTTGAAATTGCAACATCATCCTGGTTCCACATTGAGCAACAGTAAAGACGAATAGTAATTTTCAATAAATGCATGATCAAATGTACCAGCATATTTTTAAAATAAAAGTGACACCTTATAAAAATACCAAAAACGTTTTTTTAAAAAAAATGAACCTTTGTTTTATTGTTGGAAGCTAATAAATGCTTATTCTGTCAACTAAATAAGTCATGAAATCTGTAATTTGAGCAAAACAATATTCAGTTACTTTGATTTTAGTACAATAACATACAAACAAGTTCCTTTCTGGGATTTAGTTGCTTTATTATAATCTCTGCAAAACAATTTGAAATTCAGACTGTGATTACAAGAAGCTGTAGTATCAACACCTGGCTGATACATTGCAATAAGAAAACTGTTAAAGGGGCACAATCACTAAAACACAACACAACCTCGTTCATAAAAATCTGTTCCACCATTTTCTGTACAGTCAGTAAATGCATATGAATTAAAACCCCTTCACCAGCATAAACCTACATAGAGGTTTAAACAAAATGCCTCCAGGTTATCACTGGCAAACATACACAGTATCATTGGTAACTAATTGCCGACTTAAAAAAAGTCTCCCTTTTTTAAGCCTCCCATTTCTTAGTCAAAAATGAGTAAGAAACCCACATGTATGAGTCTGCCTGTATCATTCTTGAGCAAAATATTCAAAGCTCAGAATGATTTGTCCTCCAATTTTCCTCTTGTGGACATATCCCTGACATCTGGCTGATTTAAATCCATGTTTTACGACTTCATGGCACAGTACATGTATATAAACATGAGTACAAAATCAATTGCAATACAAGGCTCTGCCCATGTATCTGCATTAATCCCATTCATATTGTACAAACTATAAACACACTAACATATTAAAGAATTTTGCTTTGTTACGCTTAAATTTCTATGCAACTTTTAACTGTATCCATGAATAATCATTTGAAAGTGGTAATCACCAAGACTATTCACAATAGTTACTGACAATTTGGAGTGATGGTCCTTTCGCCAGAGGTAATCTACATTTACTGTGATATCTTTGTTAATATTCAATCAAACAATCAGCAGCAGTGAATTCCACATTGCTCAAAAGGTACTACAGCATACACTGTAACGGTAATGGAGTTAAATGTACAAAAGCTGGAAAGTCTCTTTCGTGCTGTTGACAGTCTAATCAACTGGAAGGAAGTTAATGTGGAATGAAAAAGAGGGACATGCTTAGACAGTTCCTCTCTAAAAGTGAAAAATGTTAAAAAAGTAGAAGTATTGTATTTATCAAAATGATTAACAGGCACATTTACTAACCGAGAGATTGGACACTGATATGACATTACTTTTAGCCAATATCCTTTTGTGGGGAGAGTAGACATTGATATGTCACTAAAGCACATGAAACAAGCTCACCTTAAAGTAAAATATTTTGTACTGCAAGTTTAATAATATGTATAATACTTAGAGCAATATTGAAAAATTGTTGTTTCAAATTAATCCAGACGAAATGTGCTCCCTTCTGCTAAAGTATCATGAAAACGAGAAATGTGCTTTTATTTCAATGTGATGTAAAATTGTTGCTTGATGAAATGACTGCTATCGCTTCCTTGAACAAATGCTGGTGCCAAACAGACCTATTTAAAGCAAAAATAGGATATGATCTCCTACTTAGAAAAATACTTGTGTACATGTTACACTGTACATGTCATTATTAAAATTGATGAAAAGTCAAAGTACAACACAGGCAAACACAGAAGAGTTTTCACTGTTACAATACAACTGGAATAAACAGGTAAACATATCCAAATATTAATTGAAATTATTTTCTTTGAAAGGCAATAACCACTTTACAAATAATTTTTCACTAAGTCTTGCTTTCTTCAGTATGCAGAGAAGAGCGATTAAGATTTACTTAATACATACATTTATTTTTAAACTAACTGGGTCCCATATATGACAGAATACACAAAATTAAGATCCAGGATTATTTTGGTACATGTACATTACACATGATAACTCTTTATTAATTCATTCTCTGGATATTAATGATGATGCCATTTACAACATCCATTACCCAGTCTCTCAAAGACAGCACATGGTTGTGTTGCAGACATGGAGAGGATAAAAATACGAATGAAATCAAAATGATATGACCATAGCAAATTAGTCAACAGTTTCATTTAATTTTCTAAAGGTTGATTGAAATACCAATTCAAAGAAAGCAGACAGAAGTTCAAAATGTATTGTAAAGTGAGCAGATATTTCATGTAATTTGAGGATGGAAGAAGACTGCATAGATGGTCAGGATTTCAAACTAATAGTAATGCCAGTGTTAGTGCCACTAGCAAATATATATTGTGTGTCAAACACAATTTTTCTTAAAGTACATAAGTATATCTATTTTGGAAACAACAGAACTGTCAACTTTAAGCGTGTGTTCATGCTGAATTTATGATAGAGCTTTAATTTTAAGGTACATAGAAAGCAACCTTTAAATATTTGTAGCACTTAAAACCATGTGCTAATCCTTATAACTGACAAAAAAGCACTGCAAATTTGAAGAGATTTTCTGAAAGTGCCAATTAATAAAAGTGATTTGGGGAGAATAAGTTCAGCATTACATTTTTTTTTGATATGTGTATTAACAAAGATCCTTTCAGAAATACAATTAGTATTAGAACTGAACATGCTTGAAGAATAGTACAATCAATTACTCAGACACTTGTGAAAATGTAAAGTTTGTCATTTATTACAGTTTTATTTTAATATAAACCAGACACTCATACTAATGTTTTGCCATTTCCTATGAATGTTTATAGACTTGTCAAATTTACATTGGACAGAAAAGGTGCTAAAAACTGAATACGTTGGCCAATATTAGGAATGTTATTCTTCACAACAAAATGTATAATTTAATTATGAAATGTTGGAAAGCATCATGAGTTAATAAATCTTGGGTGCAATCACAATATATAATACTGCATGAAGAATATACCTGTAGAGTATTAGTAATTTGGATTAACTATATTTAACTAGAAAGCACCATTCATAAAGCTGAGTGATACTGGCAAATATTATAAAGTTTCAAACTTATTCTGTTATCGAGCATTTCACCGTTCATCAGTAGTTTCCAAAATTGAATTCCCAACATTGTTCTGCAAGTGTTTGATCTAAAATGGTATAGGGCATTAATTTCCATTGAGGATCCTTTTTATTAAGGCATAAACATTCCTGGCACTTCTTGAACTTACCAAGTATTTTTTTCTGGATTTATATTTTGAATGGATCAGTTTCATTTAGAATACACAACTTTTTTACTACAGATTTTAAAAATCTGATTGAGACTTTTTTCCAGTATATACAAAACTAAACTTAAAGGAGCAAGTCATCTTTTTGATTTATCCAAATTGGTGGTTTGGGGTAAAGTAGCAGAGTCTAGATAAGACTTGAGTTATAAAAATTGTTGCAATCATGCCAGAAAAATATTATTGAAAAAAAGGTCTGAAAATAGGACTAGATATATTCAAACTTACAAAACATAGCTTTTCAGTGCTACAAAGTATTTTCTGACAAGACAGTTTTACAGATCTGTTGTTCCAGAACTTATGACAAAGATAAATCAATCATTCCAAGCAAGAACACATAACATGCTCGCTTTGTCAAAATTCCGAATAGAACATTATACATTTCTCTTTTTATAAGGTTATTTTATATATTAGCATACATTAAAATATTCAATGAAAAAGGAAGCAAGATATTACTGGCATCAAATTACAACCATTTTAGACTATTTAATGCCACAGAGTCCCCTGGTAAAATGTAAAGCTGCACAGCTTGCTCTCATCTTGTTACTCAAGAGTAACTATACATTTTACTAACAGGTACATGTCAAGTATCACTGTAGCATTCTTACAGGTCAGGAGTAGCAGCAATTGGCAGGAATACAAACGCAATGGTGACAAAGTGCAATTCTAATATCCATAAAATAAAAAGTGTTATCAATTAAAGGGTTCTTTCTTTTATTTACAGAGAAACAAAATCAAACTGCACTTCTACAGGCTGCCAGTAGTAAATCGGATGGATGTTAACACTAGACTTTTTAAATCCAACAAAACCACTCAGCTATCAGCAATTCACTATTAATGAAATCATTAATATGTGATGCATTTCCAATCTATAACCTAACCAAAATAACCTTTCAATCCAGTTACTACTAATGAATATACAAAATAAAAGCTAAAACCTATGTTGATCTATTTATAATGTCCTAATTGAAAAGTTAGACCAATTGAGCAAATAAGATCAACAGAATTCAGATGACATTTACCTTTTACAACATCTATTTTGGTTACCTAATTGAGAATACAAAAATATATAGCTTTAGAAGTACTTTTTTACATCCTATCAAGTAACATTTAGAAATCTGACATGCACATCACTACATTAAATGCAAAAGGTGGCAACTTAGGAATTTTAGTACTGATAGGCAATATACATTTATACAATTGTACAAATAGTTAAAATTAAATTTTGGTTATTTGCCCTCATTTAAGAGTGTACCACATACATGCTTTTTTTCTTTTTTAATGTAACAATTGCAAGCCACTATATTACACCAAAATGTTAACACAAAACTACATATAAATTACATTCTTTTGCTATGCATCTACATCTGCAGAAGACAAGAGTCCATAAACTCTCAATATCTGATTTTCTAGAAGCTTAACAATAGAGTCATAGGATCAAAATCTATAAAGTGTACTTGCATCCTCTTTCTGTGGATATTTGGGCCCACACAACATATTTCACAGTTCTAGTAAAACCCTAACCCTCAACCCTGATTACATTCAATTTTGTATCAGTGTAAGCTGTGCAAAACCTTACTTCACTGGCATTATGCCATATAGTTGCAATTGTCTTTGGTACAAAATAATGTGCAAATATTCTGAAAAGTACCGAAACCCATGTTTCAATAACCATCTTTATACAATACAGACTCTGTGGCATATATCTACATTGTTGAAATATTCCTATATACATTCATAATGGTTTAAACAGCCAAAGAGTGAAAATAAACAAATAATTTTTTAAATCCATAAAATTTACCCACTGTACATCCATCACACCTTACAACTTTACTTTCATTTTAAATACAAGGCACAAAGAATATTACTCCTTTCTCAAACTCAAACTTGCGCAATGTCTGGAAAAGGCCATGTAATTTGCTATATGAACTACTTAACGCATACAAGAATATATAGTATATACAAAAGGGATATATAGTAATGGTATTAATGGAAAAAAAATCAGCAACAGCTGTTAACGTTATGAAGAACTATAAACTTAATTTTTTTGATTTCTTGAGCCAACCACTGCATCCTATTTTCTACGGAAACTTAACATAAGTTTCTCCAACATTTTAGAACACATCAATCCCTAGGTCATTTTATAGGCAAGTCAAATTTACCATATACCTGAGCGCGCACAACATACTTCTCTCAGTGAGCTTTCCTTTTATAGAACTCTAATATTTCAGCATGAGTTTTTGCTCTCTTTTTAAAGCAGATCTAACACAACTAACAAACTGCCACTTGCTATATTGAATCAAATATTTATCACAGAAATGGCAAACATATAACTATAGGCTGAAGCTGTTTCTGACAGAAGGTGGCACATTACACTTTTGATGTAGGTACTCGAAGACCTTCAAGACCACCTGTTGGGTCTCCTTCTCCTGTTTTTTCCAACACTTGATTGACAAAGTCAGATGTTTGTCCAGCTACTGTTGCCCCTATCAAAGAAAAAAAAAGTTACCAATTAAAAATCACAGAATTTATAATTTCAACTATTACTTTTACTACTACATGTGAACATAGATCCATTAGAGAATGAGACGAAGGAAACAATAATGGGGAACCTGGATAGGGCAGAAAAGTTAAATAAACGCTTTGTATCAATTTTCAAGATACTAACAGCATTCCAAAAATTCTAAATAATCAAGGGGCAAAAGTGAAGGGGTTAAAATCATTTGAGTGCAGCAAGCTCCCCTGAAATAGCTACAGCCAATGGTTGCACAAACAAGATGAACAATGGACAGTGCAGATGGGAACTTTTAATAAACCACAAGGGGGTAACATGCCAAGTCCAACTCATAGTCACAGATGTGTTTTTTGGATAGCATAATCATGTAGGCGTGCTTCGTTGGTAACTGGATACTGTCATCAGATAAGCATGTAGAGGATGTAATTGGTTAACGATATTCACCCGATAGAAATGAAGTAACAAGAACTATTAACTGTAATTGAATACAAATGCCTTTAGAACAAAGTTATACTTGTGACTGGTAAATGCTAATTGCTTGTAAGATAACCAAAAAGGTATGAATTACGGATGCAATGTATCACAGAGAGTCTATATGCAACCTTGGGGGACAGACTTCCCTACATATCTTTGAATAATGACCAAGTCAAAAGAGAGTTTTGTCTGGTCTCAAGGAGAGCGAAGTATGTGGTAACTGGATAGCTGTTAAGTTTCTAACATATGGCAACAAGGATGGGATCTGATCAGGTCAGTTGTGAAGGCAGGGCTACAACTGAATATTATCTTTAATTATACTTTCAACTGGCTATGGTTGTAGAACAGTAGTTGATTAAAAAGAGTAGATGTAAGCTGAGAGTATACCAGATGAAGGAAATGCTGGAGAACTTGAAGTTCCCCTCGCGGGGACACCCAAGAGGTGGTCAGAGACACTGGTATGGTTCTCTCATCCCACTGCACTAATTTTTCAGCACAGTGGGCCAGGAGATTCTTGCGTTGACCAATTTGCAGGGTTTGAGTATGAATTCCTGCCCCAATAACATCTCCCAGCTCCAGATTTCTGGGGGCATCACATCCGCGCCAGAAGTCAGCAGGGAGAACATAAGAACTAGAAGCAAGAAGAGTAGGCCATCTGACCCCTCGAGCCTGCTCCACCATTCAATAGAATCATGGCTGATCTTTTTGTTCAAAAATTTATCTATTCTTGCCTTAAAATTATTCAATGAGGTAATCTCGAGTGTTTAACTGGGCAGGAAATTCCAGATTCATAACCCTTTGTGTGAAGAAGTTCTTCCTCAACTCAGTCCTAAATCTGTTTCCCTTTATTTTGAGGTTATGCCCCCTAGTTCTAGTTTCACCCGTCAGTGGAAACAACTACCCTGCTTCAATCTTAACTATTCCCTTCGTAATCTTATGTATTTCTATGAGATCTCCCCTCATTCTTCTGAATTCTAATGAGTATAGCCCCAGTCTACTTAGTCTCTTCTCATAAGCCAACCCTCTCAACTCCGGAATCAACCTTGTGAATCTCCTCTGCACCTCCTCCTGTGCTAGTATATCCTTTCTCAAGTAAGGAGACTAAAACTGTATACAGTACTCCAGGTGTGGCCTCACCAGCATCTTATACAGCTTCAACATAACCTTGCTGTTTTTCAACTCCATCTCTCTAGCAATAAAATACAAAATTCCATTTGCCTTTTTAATTATCTGCTGCTCCTGCAAACCAACTCCTTGAAACTCCTGCACAAGATCCTTCTGCACAGCAGCATGCTGCAATTTTTGGCCATGTAAATAATAGTCCATTTTGTTGTTATTCCGACCAAAATGGATGACCTCACGTTTACCAACATTTTACTCCATCTGCCAGACTCATGTCCACTCACTTGGACGATCTATATCCCTTTGCAGCATCCTCTGCACACTTTGCTCTGCCACCCATCTTAGTGTCATCTCAAATTCTGACACACTATACTTGGTCCCCAACTGCAAATTATCCATGTAAATTGTAAACAATTGAGGTCCCAACACTGATTCCTGAGCCAACCAGAAAAACACCCATTTACCCCCACTCTTTGCTTCCTGTTAGTTAACCAGTCCTCTATCCATGCTAATACATTACTCGTAACACCATGCGCCTTTATCTTATGTAGCCATCTTTGGTGCGGCACCTTATCAAATGTCTTCTGAAAATCCAGATACACCAGTATCTGTTCACCAATACCATCCACAGGTTCCCCAACATCCACTGCGCATATAATGTTCTCAAAGAATTCCACCAAATTAATCAAACATGACCTTCCTTTCATGAACCCATGCTGCATCTTACCAATGGGACAATTTATATCCAGATGTCTCGCTATTTCTTCCTTGATGATAAATTCAAGCATTTTCCCTCCTTCAGAAGTTAAACTAACCGGCCTATAGTTACCTGCCTTTTGTCTATCTCCTTTTGTAAACAGTGGCGACATATTTGTTGTTTTCCAATCTGCGGAAACCAGCCCAGAATCCAGCAAATTTTGGTAAATTACTACTAGTGCATTTGCTATTTCTCCGGCCATCTCTTTTGGTATCCTGGAATACATTGCATCAGGACCAGGAGACTTGTCTATCTTTAGCCCCATTAACTTGGCCAACACTACTCTTTGGTGATAATAATAGTTTCTAGGTTCTCACCTGCCATAGCCTTCCTGTCATCAATTTTTGGCATGTTATTTGTGTCTTTCACTGTGAAGACCGACACAAAATATCTGTTCAATGCCTCAGCCATTTTCTCATTTCCAGTTATTACATCCCCTTTCTCATCCTCTAAAGGACAAATGTTTACTTTAGCCATTCTTTTTCATTTTATATATTTGTAGAAATCTGCTATCTGTTTTTATATTCTGAGCTAGTTTATTCTCATAATCCATTTTACTTTATAGCTTTATTGTGGCTTTCTGCTAACCTTTAAAGATTTCCCAATCCTCCAGGTTCCCATTAATCTTTGCCACTTTGTATGCATTTTCTTTCAATTTGATATCCTCTTTTATTTTCTTGAATATCCATTGCTGATTACCTCTTCTTCTATAGTCCTTCCTTATCACTGGGATAGACATTTGCTGAATACTGTTAAAGATTGCTTTGAAAGTCCTCCACTGTTTCTCAATTATCCCACCATAAAGTTTTTGCTCCCTATCTATCTTAACCAACTCCTCCCTCATCCCTTTGTAATCTCCTTTGTTTAAGCACAAGACACTAAATTTGATTTAACTTCTCATGTTCCATCTGTATTTTAAATTCAACCATTCTGTATCTTCTGAGAGGATCTCTAATTATAAGTTCATTAATTATTCTGGTCTCATTACAAAGGACCAGATCTAGGAGAGCTTGCTCTCTTGTTGCAAGACCATTTTGAATGGTTATTTAATATAATTCAAATGTGAGTAGTGGGCATGAAACTGAGGTCTCTAGGCCTGCTAGCATCTTCACCCCCAACTCCAGCAGGAATTACAATAGCTCCTGACTGACAGGGAACTAGTGGCCTGGCCCTGCCAGAGTAGAGGTGAACTAGTGGTCTGACCCTGCTGGAATGAAGAGGAGAGAGCAATCTGGGCCTCCTAAGGATCAGGTAGGGGGATGCCCTCTGGACATTTGCATCTTGGCAGTGCCAGCCTGGACACCTTTGCGTTGCCTGAGTAAAGTGCCAATTCCCAAGGGGTCTACTTTTGGTGTTGGTGGGGTGGGGGGGGCCTGATTGGGATGGGTTAATTAGGGGGTCCCGCTGTCACTCTGCAGACAGGATCAGTTTGGCCACGTTGGGCGGGGGTGGATGGGTGGGGTCATGCCAGTGATCGGTGCAGTCTGGAGATCAGCTTATTTAAGGAAGGAAGAGGATCCAACAATCGGGCTGTGTTAATAGGGGGGGGGGGCACAATCCAGGGGTCACAGAGCTGACCAACCATCAAGCTGGCCAACAATCGTGAAGCCGACAGTGCGGGGCAGCTGTGCGTGTGCGATCTCAACACTGACAGATAGGTCATGTGCATGTACCAGCTCAACACTATGCTATCGGCCTCCCGGGCTAGGAATAGGTCCTGCCCTCTGATTTTTAATTATATACACATTAATGCACTCTATGCACTGCAGAGTGTGGGGGATTCTTTTCTGAACTCCCACTGAAAAAAAAAAGCATGAATCTCCCCAGTTTTCACGCAAATTCAACACTTAGAATTTTTTGGGGCATCAAAAAGTAACAAGCCAACTCAAGATCACAGATGCGTGTGTTTGGATAGTACAATTATGTAGACATGCTTTTTTGGTATTGTAATTAGTTCAGCATATAGACATGGTAACTGATTAACTACATTCACCTGACAAAAATTAAGTAACTAGAACTATTAGCTGTAATTGGATAGCAATGATTTCAGAATATATAATTGCGAATGGTATACGTAAACTACTTAAGATAACCAAAGATATAATTACTTATACGATGTATCGTTCAGAGAGTCTATATGCCACCCTGCAGAGGCAGACTTCTATGCCATGCTTGAATAAAGGCTGAGTTAAAAGAAAACTCTAAATTTTGCTGGTTTCTTGAGTGGAGCAAAATATGTGGTAGCTGGATAGCTGTAAAGTTTCTTAGCATGGAAGAAATAAATACAATAATTGTCACGAGAGAAGAAGTATGAAAGAAGCTAATGGAACAAAGGCTGATTAGGCCCCTGGATCTGGTGGGTTGCATCCTGTGATATTAAAGGAAGTAGCTATGGAGATAGTGGATGCATTGCTAAGTAATCTTCCAAGAATTCTTAAATTCTGGAAATGTCCCAGAGTATTGGAAAACTGCCAATGTAACATTCTTAATGAAAAATGGAGGGGACAGAAAACAGATAAACTATAGGCCAGTTAGCTTAAATATTAGAGTCCATGATAAAGGATGTAATAGCAGACTCTTTAGAAACACATTATATATATAATAGAGCAGTTAGTATAGCTTCATGAGAGCAAATCGTGTCTGAAAAATTACACCTGACAAATTTAGTAGAATTCTTTGAGATAGTTAACAAGCAGGATAAATAAAGAGGAACCAGTATCCGTCCATATAATCCCTACACTACAGAAGGAGGCCATTTGGCCCATCGAGTCTGCAGCAACCACAAACCCACCCAGGCTCTAGAACATAGAACATTACAGCGCAGAACAGGCCCTTCGGCCTTCGATGTTGCGCCGACCAATTAGGAAAAAGCAATGACCCTCTAACCTAAACAATCCCCTTTTCGTCCATAAACTTATCTACTTAACCTCTTAAACGCCACCAAACTTGGCACATCTACAACTGCAGCAGGCAGGGCATTCCATACTCTTACCACCCTCTGGGTAAAGAACCTACCTCTGACATCCGTCCTATAACTACCACCCCTTAATTTAAAGCTATGTCCCCTCGTGCTAGCTTTCTCCATCCTAGGAAAAAGGCTATCCCTGTCCACCCTATCTAAACCTCTAATCATCTTATATGTTTCGATTAGGTCCCCTCTTAGCCGCCTCCTTTCTAACGAAAACAACCTCAAATCCCTCAGCCTCTCTTCATAAGACTTGCCCTCCATACTAGGCAACATCCTGGTAAACCTCCTCTGTACCCTCTCCAATGCCTCCACATCTTTCTTATAATGTGGGGACCAGAACTGCACACAATACTCCAAGTGCGGCCGCACTAGAGGTTTGTACAGTTGCAACATGACGTTGCGGCTCCGAAATTCAATCCCCCTACCAATAAAAGCTAAGACTTCGTATGCCTTCTTAACAACCTTATCGACTTGATTGCCAACTTTCAGGGATCTATGCACATATACACCAAGATCCCTCTGTTCTTCAACACTATTAAGAGTCCTACCATTATCCCTATACTCTACACATTTGTTATTCCTGCCAAAGTGAATTACCTCAAACTTTTCCGCATTAAACTCCATTTGCCACCTCTCGGCCCAGCTCTGCAACTTGTCCAAGTCTCTCTGCAAAATAGAACACCCCTCTTCACTATCTACCACTCCTCCGACTTTGGTGTCATCCGCAAATTTACTAATCCATCCTTCAATACCCTCATCCAGATCATTTATAAAAAATTACAAACAGCAGGGGCCCCAAAACAGACCCCTGAGGCACACCACTTGTCACCGAACTCCACGATGAATAATTTCCATCAACCACCACCCTCTGTCTTCTATCTGCTAGCCAATTCCTAATCCAATGAGCTAAATCACCCTCTATCCCATACATCTGCATTTTCTGCAGAAGTCTTCCATGGGCCACCTTATCAAACGCCTTACTAAAGTCCATATATACCACATCAACCGCCTTACCCCCATCCACCTCTTTGGTCACTTTTTCAAAAAACTCAATAGGTTAGTAAGGCACGACCTACCCTTCACAAAACCATGCTGACTATCCCCAATCAATTCATTTCTCTCTAAATAACTATAAATCCTATCCCTAATAATTCTCTCCAATACTTTGCCCACAACAGAAGTAAGACTCACTGGCCTATAATTCCCTGGAAGGTCTCTCTTCCCCTTCTTGCACAATGGGACCACATTCGCTATCCTCCAGTCCTCCGGAACCACACCCGTAACCAACGACGACCTGAAGATCAGACCCAGAGGCTCTGCAATCGCCTCTCTTGCCTCCCAGAGAATCCTAGGGTAAATCCCGTCCGGCCCAGGGGACTTATCTAACTCCAAACCCTCAAGAATATCTAGCACATCCTCCTTATCTACTTCAATACTTTCCAGTTTACAACCCTGTATCCCAGTGTTCTCCACAACTACATTTACATCTCCCTGCGTGAATACCGAAGATAAATATTTGTTCAGTGCCTCTCCAATCTCTTCAGGCTCCACGCACAGCTTCCCACTGCTGTCTCTGACTGGCCCTAATCTTGTCCTAACCAATCTTCTATTCTTAACATATCTAAAGAAAGCTTTAGGATTCTCCTTGATCCTATCAGCCAAAGTCTTCTCATGTCCCCTCTTAGCTCTCCTCAACTCACTCTTTAGCTCCCTCCTGGCTAATCTATAGCTATCCAGTGCACTAACTGAGCCTTCAAGCCTCATCCTGACATAAGCCTCCTTTTTCCTTTTAACCTCCTTTTTTCCTTTCTATTCCCATAACCTCACACATTTATTATTGCTCCTGACACTAGGATTAATTTAACATGGCCAATCAACCTAACCTGGTTGGACTATGGGAGGAAACTGAAGCATCCGGAGGAAACCTATGCAGACACAGGGAGAAAGTGCAATCTCTACATTGCTGGAACTGAACCTGGGTCCCTGGTGCTGTGAAGCAGTACTATGCTACCACGGTGCCCTATCAGATGTAATATATTTTCAAAAAATACTCAATAAGATACTGCACAAAAGATTACTTAATAAGTGTTGGGCATAATATAGTTGTATGGGTAAAGAACTGACTAATAGAAGACAGAGTTGGATAAAAAGGGGAACTTTCAGGATGGCAATCTGTAACTAGTGGAGTGCCAAACAGATGTATGTTGAAGTCATAATTACTTGCAATATATATTAATGGCTTATATGAAAGTGAATGTACTGTTGCCAAGTTTGCGGATGACACAAAAAATAGGTTGGAAGATAAGTGGTGGTGAAGACACAGAGTCTACAGCGTGATACAGAAAGGTTAAGTGAGTGGGAAGAATGCTTGGGAGATGGAATATAATGTAGGCAAGGCAGAGTTATGCCTTTTGGTAGGAAGAATAAAGGAGCTAACTATTTTTTAAAATGGAGAAAGGCTGCATAAAGCTGCAGCACAGAGGGATTTGTGGATCCTCATACATAAAACATAAAAAGCTAGCTTGCAAGTTCAGCAGGTAATAGGGAAGGCACCTTCGCCTTTAAGTTAGAAATAGACAAGTCTTGCTAAAACAATACAAGGCATTAGTTAGACTACACCTGGAATACCGTAGTTTTGGTTCCTTTATCTAAGGAAAGATATACTGGCATTGGAGATAGTCCAGGACAAGTTCACTAGGTTCATCTCAAATATGGGGGAAAAATTGAGCACGTTGGGCCTGTACTTACTGGAGTTTATAAGAAAAATAAGATGCTACTTTACTGAGATATACAGGATTCTCAGGGTTTGAAGGTTAGATGCTGAAAGGCTGTTTCCCATTGTGGGGACTCTAGGACCTGAGGACAATCTCAAGAGTAAGGGATCATCCATTTAAAACAAAAGATGAGGAATCTCTTCTTTCAGAGGGAAGTGAATCAGAGGAATTCTTTACCACAGAGGGCTGTGGAGGCTGGGTCATTAAGCATGTTCAAGGCTGAGGTAGACAGATTTTTAATCAGTAAGGGAATCAAGGATTTGGGAATAAAGGAAGAAAGTGAAGTTGAGCATCATCGTATCAGATCATTCATAATCTGAAAGGCTTACAATTGCTCCACGTCCATGATCTTATGTGATTTTCCCTTTCTAAGTAATGCTTATGTATTTTAAGCCTTTAGAACATCAGTTTACTGTTGTTTCTATTTAGATTAGTATCTCAGAAGCATATCAAATGAATTTAAAACAAATTTGATGAATCGCTCTGGTAGAGTATCTTATTAAAGTTAATGATTGTGGTAAGCTACACTGAAGAATTTGAGGATCATCAGGTAAATAAATAGAATATAATTTCTTACCAAGTGTTTCATTTAAGAGATTTTCGAGTTTTTCTAACATGCTGTTGCTTCCTTTCTCCCCCTGACTCTGTACTCGATTTACTATTTCCTGTTTTATTGAATTAATCACATAAAGCAGATGATCTGCAAAGAAATATTATGAAAATTAAAAAGTTCAAACATAGATAAAAATGAATACAATAAACCTTAAACATTTGCTGTTCTGGGCCATTCATTAATAGAATATAAAAAATATAGATTTTTTGGTTAAAAATCTTCAGGAAAACAAAACCAAGAGAAGTATACAAAAAAAAATGTCTTGTAGATTGACAAAATTCAGTAATGTCTATTCCATTATGGAGTCTCCACCTAAAGCTGGTTGAAACCACTTCTAACAACATTTTCAACAATAAAAATCAAAAATAAATGCATTCAATTTTCATTACCAATACCTTTATCCAGTTTATACAGTTAACCTTTCAGTTAGAAATTGATTCTAGCTGTAACAGTTTGGGCATTACTACAGAAATGGTAATTATCACCTTGTTTGCTTATCAAGGACAGACACTGAAACGTGTATTTACGAATCATTACAACAGTTTTGTTGACATTATAGTCCAAACTTACTATTAGGATCATCTTATAGGAAGGGCAGGAATAGTTTTATGGGAAGCGCAAAAGCAGCTACCATATTAATAATTATCGCACTAAATCCTATGTTTGCAGAATAAAGCTAGATAACTTTACAGGTGATTGCATCTCCTTAGAGAATCTGGAACATCTATCTTAACTTTGCATTTCATGAATTATCCCTAAGCAAGAACAAAGTAAGAAGTCTCACAACACCAGGTTAAAGTCCAACAGGTTTATTTGGTAGCAAAAGCTAGTGACTGAATTTACCCCAGTCCAACGCTGGCATCTCCACATCACAAGAACAAAGTTGCAGACGTGAACTGACGTACAATCTTGCATTGAACATATACTTCCCAGAAATATTTACTTTGGGAGGATAGAACTTGCCAAAAGAAACCATGCTGAGATAAAACACAGCTTTAGCAAACAATTCAAACAAAATTTAGAATAGAATCCAAACCAGGTGCAGTCTGCATTATTGCTGTATTTTATCTTCCTTCAACAATCTAGCCATTTCTCGCAGCATTCGCAGAGAAATAAGTCCGTATGACTCTTTTTCAGGAAGGTCTGAAATCATAAGGACTCAAAACATTAACTTTGTTTCTTTCGCCACAGATGCTGCCAGGCTTGCTGATTTTATGCAGCATTTTCTGTTTTTATTTCATTTTTTCAGCATCTGCATTATATTGTTTTAATTTGCTTTCATTTTTAAAATGGAACCGGATTAAATTCTGCGTTATCTTTACTGGGTACACAATGCAGAGCCACTGAATAAACTAACCACTTGTTGGAGCTTCAGCAGAGGGTATCATTTGAAACGAATGAATTTAAACACTGAAGAACGTACTAACTCCATCAGAAAACTCAACACTGAGCAATGAGAATGAGCTCCCAGACAACAATTGCAAATTCTTTTCTCTCCGGTGGAGGAGCAGACATTCTTGGCTACTCTGTCAGTAAAAATATTGTGATTTAAAATGTGTCATTCTAAAAATCTCAGAAGCTCTAAATATATGCTGTATTATTACTATATACTGGTGAATCTTTGATGGCCTTGCAGGAAGTCAATTAGAAGGAATAGTATGCCTTACCTTATTTATTTTATCAGGTTGCAAGATTACAGAGCAATACAGTTACTATTACAACATAGACCCAGTCCACTGAAATTAATTCATATGATATAAAATTGGATGTATGTTAATCTATTACAGATTTATTCAGGGAAAAGTATGCACGATGGAATAGAACTTCTTAAAATAAGAAGGAAGAATTATGGTTCATTTAGCTATTGTAAATGCAATATAAAGTAGTGTAGGTACTAGAAATCTGAAATATAAACTGAAAATGCTACAAAAACTCAGCTGGTCTGGCAGAACTGAGAGAAACAGTATTAACATTTTAGGTTGGTGATCCTTACCCATCATAGACTATCCCATTCTGTTCTTCCCTCAGCCCCTGACTTAAGCGTGGTTTAAGAACTAATTTCTAAATGCTCCCATTCTGGCAAGCATCAGAGGTCTGAACCATTAGTTGTGTTTCTCTCTTGCTACAGATGCTGCTAGTTTGTATTTCCAGCATTTATTTTCTGTTTTATTGCAAGTACAAATAACTTAAACAAAACATACTTTAACTATTATCTTACCATATTCAGTATTGAGACCCCATAATTTTACTTTATTAGCTTCATATTGAGCCTTTTTCTTCAAGCGGCAAGCCCTGCAGATAAAAATACATAATTAGGAGACACTTAGATCACAAATAGTTATTATTGAAACTTAAGTTTGTTATTTGGGAACTTCAGGTGAATGTTGTCAGTAACAAAAAATGAAATGAATTTCCATTTTGAGCATTTTCAGTGTCAGCTTTGAGTACTCCCAATTCAGTATAATCAGCTAATCAAAGACAGAATTCTAACTACCAGAAGCACATACAGCCAAAACTGTTGTAAAAGTAAAATCAGTCAAGTAGTTCTTCTTGCTCCTGTATAAGGCCTGCCTTGTTTGAATGTGAACACGAGAAGAGTTACACTATAGTGACATTAATCTATTATTTGATTCTTCTCTTTGTAACGTACTGCACAGAGATAGGGAATTAGTCCATTATTTGTTTTCATAGGTGACTCTGAATCAAGAGATTAATCAGATTCATTACATAAAGCTGCTAAATAACAAATATTATTTCAGGGAGAACTGAACAACATATTTAAATCTCAATTCAATGCATGAAAATCTAGAGATCTAGAAAAATGAAGAATTTGCTTGCTGAACTGCTTAAGATTATGAATATCAATACCATAGAAGTCAGGAAACTGCCACATTTGATTCCTAGTCTAAGCTATGTTAACTGCTCTAATCCACCATGGGCCTTTAGAGCCAACATGCATCTGTGATGGGTAATGGATTTCCAATAAAACACGTTTTAATTAGTAGTAACCAAAGTAGGAAACAAAAGAATATCTATGGAGATGGGTTATGTATAGACTTACAGAAGGCAGTCAATAAAGTTCCACATAAAAGATCATAAACTAAAATTAAAGCACATGGACATGAAGGCAAATTATTGATCTGGTTAGGAAATTGGTTAGGTGATAATGGACACACAATAGGAATAAAAGCAATGTATTCGAATTAGAAGGAATAACTGTTGAGCCATTAACTATTTTCCAAATTTGGTAATGACTTAGATAATGCAATAGATAGGACTTCCCAGGTCACTGAGATTGGTGCCAAAGTAAATTATGTAGGTGGAAGCATTAAATTACAAGTAACATGGATAGGCTAAATGACAGTTAAGAAGTCTCACAACATCAGGTTAAAGTCCAACAGATTTATTTGGTAGTACAAACTTGTACTTGTGCTACCAAATAAACCTGTTGGACTTTAACCTGGTGTTTTGCGACTTTTTACTGTGCTTAATCCAGTCCAATGTCGGCATTTCCACATCTAGGCTAAATGAGTCAGGGCAACTATGTTAGATGGATTTCAATAGAAGCCAATTGTGAGATTAGCAATTTTGGACCAAAAAAGGAGAGATTCAACTTGTTTTTAAAATTGTAAAAGTGATTTCAGGGTACACATACATCGTTCGCCAAAATGTAGTATATTGAGCTGTGTAGTGATTTGGATAGAGTAAAACAGAGGATGATAAGGAGGGACAGAACATTTGACAGTAAAAGTGCACCACTGAATACAGTCAAATCAGGAAATATAACAAGTTAAAATTGATAGCCCACACTCAATGCATAAAGCACTCTCAACAACAGACAAATCCACAGCACAATTAGAATCATAGAAACCCTACAGTGCAGAAAGAGGTCATTTGGCCCATTGAGTCTGTACCAACACAATCCCACCCAAGCCCTAGCCCCATATCCCTACAATATTTATCTGCTAATCCCTCTATCCTACACATCTCAGAACACTAAGGGGTAATTTTAACATGGCCAATCAACCTAACTCACACATCTTTGGACTACGGGAGGAAACCGGAGCACCCGGAGGAAACCCACCCAGACAAGGGGAGAATGTGCAAACTCCACACAAACAGTGACCCAAGCTGGGAATTGAACCCAAGTCGGGAATCGAACCCAAGTCTCTGCAACTGTGAAGCAGCAGTGCTAACCATTGTGCTATCATACAGTCCGTGCCTTATTAGAGATGAATGGATTAGATCTAATAGATTTGCTGAATCATAGTTGCATGGTGACCAAGGTTAGGAACTACATTTCCCATAGCATTTGATGCATCAAAAAAAAAGACAAAATGGAAAAGGAGCAGTAATGATGGCAAAAATGATATAATGGTAATACTGAAGAAGGAACTTGGCTCAGAACATCACAATGGATAATTACCATGAATGGAGAGAGGAAATAACAAGGAACAGAAAATACTGGTGATAGAGTTTGCTGGCCCCTTAACAGCAGCTAATGTGCTATATAGAGGAGTAATCAAGATATTGAAGAGCTTGTAATAGAGACAATACAATATCTGTGCAGGTCTTCAATTTTCACATAGACTGACAAATGAAATTGTAGACTGAGTTCAGAACACAGGGGCAGCACACTGGGCTGGGAGACATCAGCGGATGTCTTTTAGCAGGCTTCCTGCTGGATGCCACGGTCTCTGCAAATCTTCAGCTGTCTGATTTCTGGCATCATCAGTTCCACGCCAGAAATTGGCACGGAGCTGATCTCCATATTTAAAAAACACAATTTAAATCTTATTAGCAGACCTGCGACCAATGTCTCCGGGCCCACAAACATCCGGCACCCCCACTTGGAGTGATTCACTCCAGCAGGGTTTACAGGGGCAGCCCGACTCTGTAGGAGCGAAGAGCACTGCATTTGCCTGAGGAAGACACAAGAGTCGAAAGCTCGCTTTTTTACTATCAAATAAATCGGTTGGATTATAAATTGGTGTTGCTAAATTCTTACTGAGCGAAGAGCGACATAGGAGCTGCCGCACCCCTACCCCCACCATTCTGGTCAAGGGTAAGGGTGGGGTGGAAGGGTGCCCTGTAGGCATTCCCTGCCTGCCTGGTGCCCCAATGCCCACCAGACATCAGACAGTGCCAAAGAGTGGAGTGTTTGGGTGGGTGGAGGGTCTCGCTGCCACGCTACAGTCACGATCAAGGCAAAGGGAGTGCAGTAGTCAGGGCTGGTCATGAGACATCTGGGAGGCCAGCAATCGATGCTTGGTGGGGGTGGGGGTGTTTTGAAGGGGCAACAATGGGGGTTCTTACACTGGCCAGTATCGAGAAGCAGCCAATCTCTGCCTGAACAGACTAGCACATGGCGGCCCACTCAGAGCTATGCTGCTTGCCTCTCCAGTGGGAAGAGGTCCCACCTGCAGCTATTGAATGAGATTTATGCCTGGGCATTGTGATACACAGAGTGTGGGACATTCATTTTCAGAATCGTGCTTATAAAAAAAGCGAGATTTACTCCAGTTTGTATGCAAATTTGGCATTTAGAATTTGGGACGAACCTGGCGTACATTCAGGACAATGTTCCTAGAACAAGTCATCATGGAAACAATCAGCAAACAGGCGACATTAGATTTTGTCTTGTGTAATGAGATAGGATTAATTACTAACTGCATCATAAAAAAAAATGATGAGGGAAGCGAGTGATCACAGTAAGTATGAATTCAAGAGCGAGATACTTAAGTCTGAAATGAAATAAAAATAATTAGAAAATCATAATCTAATGAAGTAGAGTCACAAAAAGGTAATCACATCTAACTGACTTATTTGAGTTTTCAGAGAAGTCTTAATCAGAATGGATAAAGGGAAACAGTAATGTTTTGTATTTCAATTTCCAGTAAACATTTGACAAGGCTCCTCACAAAAAGTTAAGTCAAAAGATAAGAGCCATGGTGTTGGAGATGATATATTGGTATGAACAGAGAATTGGATAATGGGTAGGAAACAGTGAATGGGAATAATAGATTCTTTTTCAGGCTGGCGACCAGCGGGGTTTCTTGGGGATCAGTGCTGGAACCGTAACTGTTCAGTGCATATACTAATGACTTAGAGGAAGAAGTGAATGTACTGTCACAAATTTGCAGACGATACAAAAATAGATCAAAAGGTGAATTGTGAGAGGGATACAAACAGTGTACAAAAGAATATTGATTTGTTACGCAAGTGGGCAACAAGTTGCCAATTGGAGTATAACGTAGGAAAATGTGAAGTTGCTCATTTTGGAAGAGAGAACAAAAGAACAGACTATTATTTTTAAGTGGGAAAAAACTGCAGAAGTCTGCAACACAAAGGGATTTCGGGATATTTGTGAACGAAACAAAGTTAGCACAAGTGAATTAGGTAATCAGGAAGGCTAGCAGAATACTGGGCTCTTACTTCAAAGGGATTTGAGTATAAAAGAGAAAAGTCTTGCTGCAACTGTAGAAGGTACTACATCTGGAGTACTGTGAGCAGATTTAGACTCCTTGTTTAGGGAAAGATATTCCTTCGTGAAAACAATTCTGAGAAAATTCACGAGGATGACCCCTGGTGTGGAAGAATTATCTTACAACAAAGATTAAACAGGTTGGGACTCACTGAAATTTAGAAGAACAAAAGATATGGGTGGCATAGTGTTAACACTGTTGCTTCACAGTGCCAGGGACTCAGGTTCAATTCAAGCCTTGGGTCACTCTTTGTGTGGAGTTTGCACATTCTCCCTGTGTCTGCGTTCCTCTGGGTACTCCAGTTTCTTCCCACAGTCAAAAGATGTGCAGGTGAGGCTGACTGGCCATGCTAAATTGACCCTAGTATCAGGGAATTAGTAGGGTAAATATGTGAGGTTACAGGAATCGGGCCTGGCTGAGTTGGTGCAGACTTAGCGGACTGAATGGCTTCTTTCTGCACTGTAGAGATTCCATGATCTCATTGAAACAAATAGGATTTTTAAGGGACATGATCAGGTAAATGCTGAAAGAATGTTTCCTCTCATGGGAGAGTCCAGGACCAGAGGCTGTATCCTTAGAATAAAGGGGCACCAATTTAAGACCAAGAGGAAGAATTTCTTCTCTTACAGGGTTATGAATCTTTGGAACTCCTTGCCACAGATAGTTGTGGGGACACAGTCTTGTGTATATTTAAGGTTGAGATAGACAGATTTTTGATCAGTAAAAGATTCAAGGGTTACTAGGAAAGGGCAGGAAAAGTGGAAATGCAAATCAGCTATAAACCTACTGAATGATGAAACAGGCTTGAGGGAACGAATAATTTCTTATGGTTTTAAGATTTTGCGAAGGTAGATTTTGAAAATAGATTAAAAGCAATGACTATTGAAAAGTAATGATAAACATTTAAATAATTCATACTTTGAACAAACATACATTGCCTTGAGAAACACAGATTTTGCAAGAAAAATGATTAATTCCTAGGTAAATTAAACAGGTTAAAGATAATATAAAAAGCAAGGTATCGTAGTAAGCCAAGGGTTTGAGAAAAATTTAGGAAACAGCATAGGGCGTTCAAAAAAATGAACACAAAACAGAATGACAGAACACTACAGTGCAATACTTTGGCCCTCGATGTTGTGCTGACCTGTGAAACCAATCTAAAGCCCATCTAACCTACACTATTCCAATAGCATCCATATATTTATCCAATGACCATTTAAATGCCCTTAATGTTGGCAAGTCCATTACTGTAGCAGACAGGGCATTCCAAGCCCTTACTACTCTCAAGAAAAAAAACAATACTTTCTAAATGGTAAGAATATATTGTTCAGTTGATTTAAGAATTCTTTTACACAAAACACAAACTTAGCATGTAGGTACAGCAAACAGTAGAAGACAAGCGGGGATTGGAGCACAAAATTAAGGAAATCCTGTTGAATTGTAGTATGCGGTTTTGATTTCTGTGCCCAAGCAACGACATTCTTGCCTTAGGACATGGTGTAACAAAGATTCAGAATTATATTTTGTGGGATGAGAAGATTGCTTCCTGAGAATTGATCGAGCAGAATGATCCTACACTCTTCAGAGTTTAGAAGAATGGGCTCGATAAAATACACAAATTGAAAGTATTTCCTAAGCTGGTGTTTAGGACTAGGAGGAATATCCTTAAGATTAAAGGGATTGACTACTTAGTAGTGATATTGGAAAGGTTGTGAATCGTTGAATATTCAATCATATTTTTTGGAAAGGGAATCAAGGGAGATGGGAATTGGGAGGAAAACGAGTTGAAGTCAAAGATCAGCCCATACCCTTCTGAATCACAGGACAAGTTCAAGAGGCTTTAGGCCAATTTCTGCTTTTATTGCGTACCTTATGCATCTTAATAGATAGGAAATAAAAACAAAAAAAGCTAATGGCATATTAACCTTTATAATTAGAGGACTAGAATATAAAATGGAGGAAGTTTTGCTGCAGCTGTATGAAGTCCTAGTGAAATCATTGAGGACAGTTCTCAGCTTCACACTTTGGAAAGGATATATTGGTTTTAGAACACAAAGATTCACCGTAAAGCCACCAAGGTTCCAAGAGTTTAAATTATGAGAACATTAATTAGATGTAGATTCCCTAGAACACGAAAAATTAATGGATGATTTGATTTTGATGCTTTAGGATTTTGAAAGAAATAAATAGAAACTTTTCCATTGGTAGACATAACTTTGAAATCAAAGTCAGGCCATTCAGAAGTTAACAAAACTTCATGCAAAGAGTGGTATAAAATGGAAATTAAGCGATGAAAAAGCTGTTAATAGCAGTAGAGGTTAACTATTGTAAATCTCAAAATCAATAGATCTTTACTTGCCAAGGATATTAAGGGATACGGAGCCTGAGTAGATGATGATACAAATCAGCCGTGTTTTCACTGAATGGCAGGACAGGCTTGAGCAATTAATTGGCCTACTGTTGTGCTCATGATCCTCGTAATTTACCTAAACTGTCAACCATGATTCAGTTCGTAATAGCCTTATCTCTGAGCCTCAAGGTTTCAGATTCAAATCCGACACAAAACATGAACACAAAAATTGACATTGTGGTGCAAGACTGAGGGAATGTTACATTTGTGCAGGTGTTGTCTTTTAGATGGGACATTAAGCCAAAGCAGCATCCTCCCACTTGGGTGGGTGTAAAAGATCTCATGGCACTATTTTAAAGAGGAGCAAGAGCATAATCCCTGCGCTGAATTTTTATCCTTCAATCCTTATCGCATGACTGTTTGGTGTTATGAAGTGCTTCAAGATATCCAGTAATGAAAAGCACTACATAAATATTAATCTTTCCACTTTGCAATTGTTTTCTGAATAGGGACAGGGAAGTCACCATGCTTCCCACTGCTATTTCCTATCTAGCAATCTGTTTTTAAAATACACCTATACGTAATCATGGATGAGAAAAGAATTAGTCACAGCTGAGATATTCCTTTCTTTACTTATTGGATAGCTTGTTCAAACTCTCTACTTAGGAGTCACAGAAAAAGCACCCACAAACCCCAGTACACCAGGGAGGAAATCAATGCCTTCAAAGACAGGGAATGAGGAGAAAATTAGAAGCAAAATAAAATTTGATCTATACTTTAGTTTTAGATACATATTTTACTAGATGCAGACAGCACAGAACCAAATGTGACTACAAATAAAAAATTCTTGGATTATAAAGTCATAATTTTGAAATTGTGGTTGAACTTTTATCTCCTTATGGGTTTCAATAAAATCAGCCTCAAACTGATCGTTCAGCCAACAACAGCAGCTTATTTAAATATGTTAGTGATAAGAACTTTTATCAATGAAAGTCAAATATCGCATGCGAACTTACATTATGAAACACAGTTTAAGAAATACTACATTATTAAAATGGAATCTCCTTGTTATAAAGATCATTACTCACCTTTAGAATAATGTAGTCATCATTTTCTGAAAAGGTACACTCCACATCCCAAGGGTAGGTAGCCTATTCAACTGGGGGGAAAAAAAAATAAAAAAAAAATTACAGGGCTGTGCCTCCGCTACTACTGCGTGAAGTTCACCAACACTCCTGGCAGAGAACAGAGTTAGGAACAAAGTCCTTTGACAGCGGCTTTAAATCTACAGCAGCCATAGGCTCAAAAGGGGCTGGGTTGGAATTGTGGGGTTGCATCAGGTTATACAGCATGAAGATCCCATGCTTGGACTAAGCAATTAGTTGGGATCTTAATGTGGGGAGAAAATTCAAGGAATGACTTTCTGAAGAGTTTCCTTCCACTAGGGAAAGGCAGATAGAGATAACTTAAGTTGAAATTTCCACCAGCTGAAGTCCTTCATGTAGCAATTCTAGGACATAAATGAACATCCAGGCTATCACTAGAAGGGTCCAAATCTAAAGATTAGAGGTAAATAATTAATAGCCGAGACAGACTGCAAACGTATTACAGCAAAATTGTGTCATTGACAATTTAAGTTTCTTGAAGAAGAGTCGTCGAAAATAAGTTTTAGCTGATTTATTATTGACAAAGAAAACCTAAAGTGGATTTATATGATGGTCATCGCAGCTTAGGCTGATATACAACTATTTGAAAGACAAAATGGTGAGCCAACGATGGCTCTGAAATGTCAAAATAGTACAGCGGCATTCTTGTGGCTCTTCATCAACATTTTGCGCAGGATGGGGGTGAGGTGCAGGAGGTTGTGAAGGCGTTGATGAGATGGCGAAGAAAGAAACAAACTTGGAGGCTTTCTTGGCCAAGTTAGATTGTCATCTATAGGACATTATGAAAGATCAAACCTGAATTTAACTGTAATAGTGATTTCTTTTAAAACTCCAAGCTTGAGTTAAGCTATTTATGCTCTTACGCTGCATCAGGTAGTAACAGCGCATTTATCAACATCATGTTTAATGCCATGCAGTGGTAATAAGTTGGCAGCTTGTGATTTCAATCTTCATCACGTACAAAACAAGGCACTTAGTTAACTTGCTTTCTTCGGAGAGCTCTCAAGATAGGCCTAGTTACGTACATTGTAAAATGAAATGGTTGATTGATTACTAGGTGTTAATCCATTTGACTCTTGATAAACTGCTCAGTCTGTCTAACATTCTATCCAAATGCAATAACAAGAATTAAAGTTAGATTGTATTCTGAGAGAGAAGATGATGAGGCTTTAAAGATGCTCTCTCTCCCATAAAATTATTTCTATTTTATTTCAGATGCTCAGCAATCACCAGTTTAAAAAAAGATCTCCAATTATAAAGCTTTAACAAGGTTATGGACAATCATAATGGTCTACAAAAGATTTGTGGGTTTAATCCCAAAGACATCAGATTATTCATAAATAGTTAACTGATTAGGGATAGGTTTCAGATGATTCTCCTTTCCATAACACAAAATTTACTTTGCTATTGAATAAGAAAAAGGTCCAAGTAGAAGACAAGCCAGAGTGCTAGAGATTGAGAACAGTCTGACGCTATCAGCGTTATTTTACACAGAAGGAACACTGATCATAATTTCTCTATCTGAGAAAAAGAAAAATAATATAGTGCCATGTTATTGGCAGGAAAAGATTCCAAAGCAGGAAAGTCTTCATCCTTTAAAGGAACGTCTCAATTCAACTTGGGATTTTGTCTTGGATGAATGCTGATAAATATCTGGCAAAGGCTGAATGTGTAGATTATCTTGAACCTTACAAATCCAACAGAAGCTGAATATTTGAAAGTAAAAGTAGTTTCTGTAGCAATCCATGACGTTTGTGGAAGAATGCGTCGCAGAAGTTGCTTGTCAGCATATTTCTTGCATGACAGCAAGTGTAATAACGCAAATATTTTTTTGAAGCTGGCTTAAAACGTCACAATTAGGTTTTAATTCTTGTGGAGAATCGGTGATAAAAGCAAAAGAATTTACTGTTACTTAATAGTTTACGCAGGTTTGGTTTTGACTCTAAAGCATTTTGTCAATTGCTGACAGCGTGAGCTGTGTTATACGCTTTCCACTTTGGCGTCCAATTTAACATCATCATTATTATTCTTTGAAAGAGCACAACAAACCTCTTGGTTTTCAGAGACTGTTATTAGCGAGCCAGCCTCAGGGCAGACTGGATCAAGTCAGGAGATGTGACACAGAGCCAAGGTGTTAGCATCATTGGATGCGAGAAGCAATGAAAGAAACAGACTGACTTCATTCTTCTTGTTAAGGTTGTGGACTCTGTTTGAGTGACATATTTTACAGCTCACTGAAAACTGAAGCCTTCAAAATATTTATTTTTGTTCAATTGCCTATGCAGGTTTGCCTTTGGACCAAATGCCAGAGAGTGGCTTTAATAACTTACCTTCTGTGCAGAGATTTATTGAATTATTTCTGTTTTATTTACAGATAATTTTCAGTTGCTTAACAGTACCAAATTGGGAACGTCCATGAATATTCTTGAGGGCACATCAGTATAAGACAACTCCTTCAGCATTATATTAGACCAACACATAGGTAAAATAAATTCCAAACTAATAGTAAAGATAATGTCTCCCATATCCAGCTTTCTGTAGTGACATGGGATATTGCATTGCCTTAAGGGAACAGTCAGCTCTTACAATATATTATGTTTTCTCCACTGTGACTTAAGACAGTACAGCCTCTTTTCAGTGACTAGATGAACCTCATGAATAGTACAAGTGTATTATATATTTATACATCCTACAATCTTGGTTTGGAACTGGCACAGTGAGGAAATTCAATTTGAGTAGTAATGGGAAAATGATCTTGGAGTAGCATTCTTCAGAGAAACTTCCATGTCTGAAAAGAAATCCTCTTGTGTGCCATTTGTTTCCTCTCAAAGATATGTTATATGCGAAGATATCTGATGTAGTCAAATTGGATGATTGAACTTCCTTGATACCCGTCTGTATTTTGAATGAATGACGATGCTGTAAACTCTTTGGTTTACCCTACTATCGAAACATAAAAGAGTTCACACACTGCGTGGTCAAGACAGTACTGGGTGCTGTTTATGCTGGAGAAGATCTCTCTGTAGCTGATGTAGAATTTTAAATTCAGCTAAACAAGATATTTTAGTTTTGAAAGAAAATTTAGTATAAGTAAGAAATATAGGTTATCAGCAGTATAAACAAACTGTTGATTGAGAAGACTCCTTATGCGATGCAACAAATATAATGCAACGGGTGTCAATGGTGGGAGGAAAATAACTGAAGATGGATGCCTGGAGGTGCCCCTGTATTTTGTAAACATCACAATTACATTAAAAGCTAAAGGGACAAATGTCCCTCTTATTTTCCCAGTTGGATAGGCCACCTATGTGTAACATATGTGGAGTAATCAATGAAGATAATACAAAAAAAGTGAATTTCATATTTCAATTGTGTTAGAAAAACTGTTTTTATTAGCATGTCCAAAACAAATCCTTTTTCAAATATCCAACTTTCAAAGAGAAAGGTGGGTTAAATTTGCATGTGAGTAGAATATGGTGTGCTGTATTTAAATCACGGCATTTCACCATTTTTTTTTGTACAAAAACCAGTATTGAGTAGATATGGAATAGGTTATTAGAGCTCTGCCCACCCTTATAGAGGATGGGTAGAAATTAATTTTTGGAGGGGATGTGGATAGATATCCATTTTTAAAGATTGAAACATCTCTGGTAATAACAAATATTAAAAAGAATTGGTTTCATTTACACAGGACAAACACTGAATTCTCCTCATTACCTGGATGCTAATTTGTTCTTCTCTTTTCTGGATCTTGGTCTGGCAGTTAATGGCAATTCACTTACAGGTGTCAGGTCACTAATCACTTTGTTTAGTTTTCTAAGTTCATTTCCAATTTGTAGTAGTTTTCTTGGATTTGGTGTCAAGTCTTCAACATCTGTTCTGCGAGACTTCTTCACTAAGTATTTTCCTATTTTGGCAAGAATACATACAATTAGTTTATTTGAATTATTATTGGCAGATGTATTAGTATACGGTGAAAAGTACTGTTTCTTGTGCGCTATACAAAGTATAGCGTTCATAGAGAAGGCAATTAGAGAGTGCAGAATGTAGTGTTACAGTCATAGCTAGGGCTTGGATTAAAAGAATTAGAATGAAGTTTTAGAAGCATAGAACGAGAGTAAAACATAGAATTAAAAGGTATACTGGGGCAGCTTGCTCCAGTGCCATCTTAGGGGAAAAAAAACACATTCACTATAATTCTATGAAACAAGTAACATCTTGTAGAAATATACATGAGCAATTGGAGGCATGATAATGAAGGAACAGTTGGACCTATGACTCGCAAAGTTCTCCATCACTAGGACTCCTTGCTTCATTTCTGGAACACTTGAACAAGGAGCAGGAGTAGGCTATTGAATCCTTCCAAGCCTGCTCCATCATTTAACATGACAAGGTGAATCTGATAGTAACCTCAAATATGCATCCTGCCTATCCCTGTAACCTATCATCCTCTTGCTTACCAAGAATCTATCCACCATTGCCATAAAAGACATTTAAAGACTGCTTCCACCACATTTTGAAGAAGAAAGCTCCAAAGATTCATAACCTTTGAGTGAAAGAACTTCACCTCATCCGTTTTAAATAGGTGACCTCTTATTTTTAAACAGTAACTTCCTAGTTCCAGATTCTCCCACAAAGACATCCTCCTCCTCACATCCAGCGTATCAAGATCCCTGAAGATTTTATATGTTTCAATCAAGTCACCTCTTATTCTTCTAATCTCCAACGGATATAACCTAGCCTGTCCAACCTTTCCTCATAAGATTATACATCCATTCCAGGTATGTTCCAAGGACTACTGTATAGTAACAACAGGATAGTAGAGAGCAAATGAAATTAAACATTTTTGTCCTATCAACAATTCCTATATTCTTTAACCAAATAGTACAACAAATTCAATTAATTAAAGCCCCCATAATAACCTAACATTTTCAAGCAGCTACTTAAAAAAAATTCTTGGATGATCAAAAATATGTCTCAAGAAGCAACTTTGAAACAGGACAATTTTTAATACATTTAAATTGTAGCAGTGTAGTGCGGCTCTCATCACACCTTAGTCAGCCTACCTATTCTTCTGGTATCTGCTTCTCCTTTGAACACCTCACTCAATTCGCATTTCTTTTAAAATAGTTGTTTTTTTACCACCCACCCAAGAACCAAGCCAATTTTCTCACCAAGATAAACTGCAAAGCTTTCTTTTCTCAGCATCCACATTAAGTGACCTCTCATTCCCAGGAATTTCAACATCCATCTCAATATTCTGAGTTTAGTAACCTCTTATAGCTCCTTAATCTCTCCCATCAGATAAATTCCCCTAACCATATTTTTGATTTGATTTACTGTCACGTATTGGTATACAGTGAAAAGTATTGCCTCTTGAGCAATATACAGGCAAAGCATTGAGAAATAAGGGATTGCAGAATGTAGTGTTTACAGTCATACATAGACTGTAGAGAAAAATCAACTTCGAGTCATAGAGGTTTATAGCATGGAAAAAGGCCCTTCGGCCCAAGTTGTCCATGCTGCCCTTTTTTTAAACCCTAAATTAATCCCAATTGCCCGCATTTGGTCTATATCCCTCAATATCATCTTACCCATGTAGCTATCTAAATGCTTTGTAACAGACAAAATTGTACCCACCTCTGCTACTACCTCTGGCAGTCTGTTCCAGACATTCACCACCCTCTGAAAAAACCTCTGGACACTTTTGTATCTCTCTCCTCTCACCTTAAAACTATGCGCTCTAGTCTCAGACTCCCCTACTTTGGGAAAAGATATTGACTATCGACTTTATCTATGTTCCTCATTATTTTATAAGATCACCCTTCAGTCTTCTACTCTCCAGAGAAAGAAGTCCCAGTCAATCCAGCCTTTCCTTATAACTCAATCCATCGAGTCCCGGTAGCATCCTGGCAAATCTTTTCTGCACTCTTTCTAGTTTAATAATATCTTTTGTAGAATAGGATGACCAGAATTGCACACAGTATTCCAAAAGTGGCCTTACCATGTTTTGTACAACTTCAACAAGACGTCCCAACTCCTGAATTCAATGTTCGGACTGATGAAACCAAGCTTGCTGAACACCTTCTTCACTACTCTGTCCACCTGTGACTCCACTTTCAAGTAACTATGTACACATATCCCTAGATCTCTTTGTTCTGTAATTCTCCCCAATGTCCTACCATGGTTCAATCTAGCAAAATGCATCACCTCATATTTGTGTAAATTAAACTCCATTTACCATTCGTCAGCCCATTGGCACAACTGGTGAAGATCCCTTTGCAATTGGAGATAACTTTCTTCACTGTCCACTATGCCAGCAGTCTTAATGTCATCTATAAGTTTACTAACCATTCAGGTTAGGTTCATTCAAAAGTCTGATGGCAGCAACGAAGAAGCTGTTCTTGAGCCAGTTGATATGTGTCCTCAGATTTTTTGTGTCTTTTCCCCGACGGAAAAAGGTGGAAAAGAATATGTGGAAAAGGAAAAGGTGGAAAAGGTGGAAAAGAAGGTGAATAAGAAATAATGGAGTTTAATGTGGAAAAGTGTGAGGTAATGCACTTTGGCAGGAACAATAAATGTGTAGAGTATAGGGCTAATGGTAGGGCTCTTAATAGTGTTGAGGAACAGAAGGATCTTGGTGTATGTGTCAATAGATCCCTGAAAGTAGGCAGTCAAGTGGATAAAGTTGTTAAGAAGGCATATGGAGTCTTAGCTTTTATTGGTAGGGGGATTGAATTTAGGAGCCGCAGCATCATGTTGCAGCTGTACAAAACTCTAGTGCGGCCGCACTTGGAGTATTGTGTGCAGTTCTGGTCGCCACATTATAAGAAAGATGTGGAGGCATTGGAGAGGGTACAGAGGAGGTTTACTAGGATGTTGCCTGGTATGGAGGGCAGGTCCTATGAAGAGAGGTTGAAGGATTTGAGGTTGTTTTCGTTAGAAAGGAGGCGGCTAAGGGGGGATCTTATTGAAACATATAAGATAATTAGAGGTTTGGATAGGGTGGACAGTGATAGCCTTTTTCCTAGGATGGAAAAAGCTAGCACGAGGGGACACAACTTTAAATTAAGGGGTATGAGTTATAGGACGGATATCAGAGGTAGGTTCTTTACTCAAAGAGTGATTAGGGAGTGGAATGCCCTGCCTGCAGCTGTTGTAGATGCGCCAAGTTTGGTGGCGTTTAAGAGGTTAGTTGATAAGTATATGGATGAGAAGGGAATGGTTTAGTTAGGAGGGGCATTGCTTTTTATTTTGGTCGGCACAACATCGAAGGCCGAAGGGCCTGTTCTGTGCTGTATTGTTCTATGTTCTATGTTCTATGTCCAGAGTGCCTGTGGTCCTTAATTATGCTGGCTGCTTTTCCAAGGCAACACAAAATGCAGACAGTATCAATGGGTTTGAGTGATGGACTGGGTTTCGTTCACAACCCTTTGTAGTTTCTTGCAGTCTTGGATAGAGCAGGAGCCATACCAAGCTGTGATACAACCAGAAAGAATGCTTTCTATAGGCATCTGCAAAAGTTGATGAGTGTTATCGTAGGCATACCAAATTTCCTTAGTTTTTCTGAGAAAGCTGAAGTATTGAGATGGGTTTTTTTTAACTATAGTGTTGGCACGGGTGGGTACCAATACAGGTTGTTGGCGAGCTGGACATCTAAAAAAACTGAAGCTTATGACCATTTCTACTTCATCCCCATTGATGTAGACAGTGGCATGCCCTTCACTATGCTTCCTGGAGTCGATGACGATCTTTGTTTTGTTGAGGGAGAGATTGTCATCGCACCAGATTCACTGTCTTCTTCCTTACTCTACCTCATCATGTTTGAGTTCCAACCCACTTCGGAAGTCATCAAAAAAACTTGAAAATCAAGTTGGAAGGGAATCTGGCCACTCAGTCATACGTTACAAGGAATAAAGTACGGGGCTGAGGACACGGCCTTTCAGGGCACTGGTGCTGAGAATGATCATGGAGGCGTTGTTGCACATCCTTACTGACAGCAGTCTGGGTGTTAGGAAGTTCAGGATCCAATCTAGGGAACAGCCGAACCCTAGGCCATAGAGCTTGGAGCTCAGCTTTGCTGAAATAATAGTGTTGAAGGCTGAATGTCGTTGATAAATAGGAGTCTTATATATGTGTTTTTGTTATCTAGTTGTTCCCGAGTTGAGTGCAGGGCCAGAGAAATGGCATCTGTTGTGGCAGTAGGTGAATTGTAGTGGATCCAGGCAGTCTGCGAGGCCAGAATTCATTAACCTTTCTAAGCATCTTATAATGGTAGATGCCAAAGCCATCGGGCAATTGTTATTAAGGCATGCTGCTTGGCTTTCTTTGGTACCAAGATGAAAGTTAACTTCTTGAAGTCGACAGGGATCTCAGATTGTTGTAAAGGGGTTGAAGATGTCTGCGAATACTTCTGTCAACTTATCCGTGCAGGATCTGAATCTCATCCGGGTATCCCATCCGGGCCAATCACTTTCCATGAATTGACCTTTGAGAAGGCTGCTCTAACATCAGTAATAGTAATCTCGGACGCAGGTTCATTTGAGGCTTTTGTGGAGGGGAAGTGGGGGTGGGCGGGGGCACTCTTGCTGACCTCTTGTTCAAAATGAGCATAGAAAGCACTGGGCTCATTAGCAAGAGATGCATTGGTGCTGGTGATTTTACATACCTTCATCTTGTAGTCTGTTATGTCTTGCAGACCTTACCATATTTGGTGTGGGTCCATATGGCTAGCCTGGGTTGTACTTATGGACGCCATATGTATCTGCCATGTACTTAAGGCATCCAGAACTCCTTAGGTCATACCTAGCTTTTTTTTTTAAATAGGTCAGTGTCACTTATTTGAGTGCCTCAGACCTAGACTTCAACAAACAGCAGATATCCTCGTTTATTGAGTTTGCAGTTAGGAAGCAGATTTGCTTCTTCTGCACACAGTTTTCTACACACTTACTAATGAAGTCACTGTAATGGCGTACTCATTCCAGCTGGTTGCAGAGTTTTTAAATACTTACCAGTCTAATGACTGAGCAGTCCCGTAGGAGATCATCCGATTCCTCAAACAAACACTGTACGACTTACTTTGATGGATTCTCCCACTTCAGTTTTTGCTTGGAAGCTGGGAGCAGAATCATAGTCTTGTGGTCTGATTTGCCAAAGTGTGGACGGGTGATAGAGCAGTGGCCTAGGATGTTTGAGCCTCTGGTGAACAGGAGATCTGTCAGTGGTATCTTGGTAGGATGAGTTTGGCTTGATTGGATTCTCCGGACACGATGAACAAGGCCTGTGGATGTTTCATCTCAAGGCTAATTGTAATGGTGTACATTTATTGCTAAACCTTTGACCTTGCCATCAAAATGGCCCTGAAATATGTCAATTGCAGATTAGGAAATCTTCGGTCATTTCCTTTTATCATTCTCCACTCTCATCCCCCTTTCCACCACGAACACTACTTCCTTCTGTGTCCTGTTGTAAAAAATTTTGAACTGCACTTTCAAAATCCCATCAGCCTTTGATCCACCATTCAACACAACATTTCTGCAACTAACATTTTGAAGATTCCCCCTTCACATCCATCTTTAATGCCCATGTGCCTGTTAAAACCATTACTTATTCATTCACCTTGACTATTCTCCCTGGTAAAACCCTCATCTTCATTCCCTTAAATCCAAGAGGAGCAGACATGAAAGTTCACAACAGACAGATACAGATCCAACTGGACCAAAAAAAAAGCACCATCAGGTTTTGCTTGTCTGCCAAAACCACTCACTATTTCAGGATCACCTGGAATATAAAGATAACCCTTGATTTTCTCTACTGCAGACTACTTCCATAAATCTCACCCTAATCTCCTCCGCTCTCAAAACAAAAATGCACTTATTTGTCACCAAGATTGTTTCAATCCGTTTGCATGCCTCTGCCATATCAATTTCTTCTCCAAACCACTGTATCAAACTTCTTTCAAAACTTCCCTATGCCATAAGCCTGAAATTGTCCCTAGTTTCTCTCCAAGCTCGCCTTGTTCGTGAAACCCACATTCTATTCTCTCGATCCTGTTTCCATCTATCTGCTGACCAATGTTCCCTCTAATTTTCCGACACACTGTGATCACTCTTGTGTTCTAATGAGCAGTCTGCTAAAACAGTTTCCTTGCCCCAATGTGCTTTAGCTTAAAGGGCCCACTTCTGATGTATGGCTTATTGTCTCCTATATAGCAAGTCCTGGAATGCTGTGAAGCTGTTCACTACGAAGGTTAGGGGGAACCAATTTCTGTTCTTGGCCCTCGCATCACCTCATGTTAACAGTTCGGCCTTCTCAGGTATCGCAGCCCACATTCAAATCTCCCTTCATCCTCACAAACTACGGTCCCAGCTCTCTCCATTGTCCAGCTGAGTTGGACTGCACTTAACTGTTTCCATTTTTGTGTATCCAGTCCTAGCCAGAGAATCATCTGCAATAGCTTCTCATCCTGTGCATTACCTCTAGTGTCTACAAAGGATCTATATCACTGGTCCCTTCCTATTTCTCATCCAAATATTGCTCCTCAGCAGCTCTACATCACCACTACTACATAGAATCATAGAATCACAATGCAGAAAGAAGCCATCTAGTCTGCACTCTCTGTAAAACAGCATCTTATCCAGGTCCATCCTCCCAGTCTTATCCCTGTGTGTTTACCATGACTAATCCACCTGCATATTTTTGGATATTCATATATCTTGCTGGAAATTGAGGAACAAGAAGAGCACGCAGATACACATGTGGTTGCAGGGATGGCGTAGGAGAGAGGGTTTCGTTTACTTGGATAACTGGAGCACATTCTGGGGAAGGTGGGAGGCAACGGCTAAGATTGCAGAGCCTTTAGCTTTGATCACTGTCCACGAGGATTGTGCCAGAGGTCTGCAGAGTGACAAATATTGTTCCTCTCTTCAAGGAAGGACGTAAGAATGACCCTGATAATTACAGGCCAGTTAGTCTTATTTCAGTAGTTGGACAGTTAATGGAAAAGGTCCTGAGAATATAGGATTTATGACCATTTGGAAAGATGTATCCTAATCCGGGATAGTCAGCATGGATTCGGGGGGTGGGGGGTCTTGCCTCACACATTTGATTCAATTCTTTGAGGTGGTAACGACGTGTGTGGGTAAAGGTAGAGCAGTTCATGTCATATATATACACACATAGATTTAGTAAGGAGTTTGATAAGGTTCCTCATGGTAGACTCATGAAGAAAGTAAGGAGGTATGGGATAGAAGGAAATTTAGCTGATTGGATAAGTAACTGGCTATCTCATAGAAGACAGAGGATGGTAGTGGAGGAAAAATTTTCAGACCGGAGGCCAGTTACCAGTGGTGTACCACAGGGATCAGAGCTGGATCCTCTGCTATTTGAGAGTTTTATCAATGATATGGAAGAGAGGACTGAAGGGTGGGTTAGTAAATTTGCTAATGACACCAAGATTGGTGGAGTAGTGGACGAGGTGGAGGGTTCTTGTAGGCTGCAAAGAGATATTGATAGGATGCAAAGCTAGGCCAAAAGTGGCAGATGGAGTTTAACCCTGCTAAGTACGAGGTGATTCATTTTGGTAGGACAAACGTGAATGCAGATTACGGGGTCAATGGCAGAGTTCTGAGGAATGAGGAGGAACAGAGAGATCTTGGGGTTCATATTCACAGATCTCTGAAGGCGGAAGTAGCTATGACTCTCTTACATTTAAGCAGGGACGGCGAGTGGGAGAGTTATGGTTACAGTAGCTGTGTGAATTTTATCGCTTCTATAACAGAGTGAGTTGCGCCTCCTCGATGGTCCTGCCAGGCAACATCACCATTATTTGGGCAAGCGGTGATGGCTAAAGCAATTGGCCAAGGAGCGAATCGCGGATGCAATTGCACGTCTGTACCCAGTCAGACTGCAATTGCAAAGAGGTGGATTGAGATTGGCTTTCATCCATTCATGCACAAGAAGGCTCCATTCCTATTTGCCAATGTCAAGTAGCTGTGCGGATCTTCTGGTTTCTAGCGCACAGCGATTGTTGGGTTGTTCGTTGTTCGGTTGTGTGTGTTACTTAATAAAAACCACTTTGTAACCAGATGATGTTTTATGGATAAACGGCTCGGAGCAAACCAGCAAAAACTGACATACACGACAAACGCTTCTCAGTGGTGTAACTCAATCTGCTTGTCTGCAATTATGGTGGTTGTGGCCACATCATTCTGAGATCAATCCCTTCCGCGGGAGCCACCTGGTATCGTCTCCACGGGCACAGGAGATGGTATTCCATGACTGGCTGAGAAACAAATAGCGGGAGCAACTTACACCTATCCTATGACCACTATCACCGGACTGCCAGCCAGGAGCGGTATCGCTGGAATAGTACTTGGTATGTTTCGCACAACTGTGGTTATCTTGGCGTTCTAGACCACAGTGAGTCAAAACTAACTGAGGTCCCGCAGGGTATTCAAGCCTTCAAGCTGGCAGATGATAGTCCTGAAGGGAATCTGACTGGCCCAGAACTGCCAACACGCTTCTGTACCTGTAAACCCAGTAACATGAAAGAAACTTTGACTTGACAGGTCCCGTCCTGTCCCAGGGATAGTTGGTGATTTGCATGTGACCGATGCAATCGCGCCTATGAAGGTAGCAGAAACCTCACCGAGACCTCCAGCCCACACAACCAGCTTCGAGGAGGGACGATTATACCCGTACCTGGTGTGACGCAGCGATCGTGGTGCCCCGGCTCGTACCTGATGATCGCTGGCCAGACGATGACGGAAAGGAGAAGGTTCGGGTGTACCTCTAGAGACTCTTGTAAATAGATATTTGTCTTCCATGCCCCGAGAGGTCGGTGTGCTTAGACAGCGATGGGTGCAGCTCCCGGGTTGTGCGAGTGTGTTTCATACCACGGTTGCGTTTTCGGTATTGTTGGGTTGTTCGTTGTACGGTTGTGTGTGTTACTTAATAAAAACCACTTTGTAACCAGATGATGTTTTATGGATAAACGGCTCGGAGCAAACCAGCAAAAACTGACATACACAACAAACGCTTCCCAGTGGTGTAACTCAATCTGCTTGTCTGCAATTATGGTGGTTGTGGCCACATCGTTCTGAGATCAATTCCTCGTTTCTGCTAGTGGCCTAAGGGCTGTGATAACATCTGGTGGAAGACACTCTGATTCCATTCAGAAGTGCGTGGCACATGTCGACAAGCGACAATAAAACTTGGACAAGACGCCACTTGTCTTGTCCGAGCCACTCAAATGGATTGACTGGTGAAGAAGGCTTGTAGTGTGTTGGCGTTTATTAACGGGGGATTGCGTGTAAGAACCATGGGTTTATGCTGTAACTATATGGGACCTTGGTGAGACCACATTTGGAATAGTGTGTGCAGTTCTGGTCATCTCACTACAAAAAGGATGTGGAAGCATTGGAGAGAGTGCAGAGGAGATTTACCAGGATGCTGCCTGGTTTGGACAGTAGGTCTTATGAGGAAAGGTTGAGGGACCTGGGGCTTTTCTCTTTAGAGCGGAGGAGAATGAAAGGCAACTTAATAGAAGTTTACAAGTTGATGAGGGGGATAGATAGAGTGGATATTCAGAGACTATTTCCTCGGGTAAATGTAGATGTTACTAGGAGGCATAACTATAAAGGTTCATGGTGGAAGATACAGGAGGGGTGTCCAAGATAGATTCTTTACTCAGAGAGTGGTTGGGGTATGGAATGGACTTACTACTGTGATAGTGGAATCGGACACTTTAGGAATTTTTAAGCAGTTATTGGATAGGCACATGGAGCACACCAGAATGATAGGGAGTGGAATAGCTTGATCTTGGGTCGGGACATAGCTCAGCAAAACATCGAGGGCCAAACGGCCTGTACTGTACTGTTTTATGCTCTATCATAAAGATTTCACCTCTATCACATGACACCAGCCTCAGTTCATCTGCTACTGAAATTTTCATCCATCCGTTTATCTCTAAATTTGAGTATGAACACACTTGTGACCAGCCTCTCATTTTCTACCTCAGTCAACTTGAGGCGACCCAAAATTCTGCTGCCCCTGTTATTGCTGACATATAGCAGGAAGACATATACAAATATTTTTAAATTGTCAGGGCAGCTTCATATTCATTCCCAGTTAGGCAATGTCACTATTATCAATTCAGAAGAACTTCAATAAGAACCCCAAGAAATAATTTAGCTGGCAACGTAACAAAAATATAACTCCAAATTTTTAATTTCAAATTTTAATATTCTATTGTATCTGAATAGATTGCATAATATTTGAAGTGTACTTATTAGTATCACAAGTCGGCTCACATTAACTCGGCTATTAAGATACCGCGAAAATCTCCTAGTCGCAACACTCAGGCACCTACTTCAGTACATTGAGGGAGAATTATTTTTAGCATAGCCAAGGCGCCAAAACCAGCATGTATTTCAGACTGTGGGAGGAAACTGGAGCATGCACATTAGAGGAAACCCAAACAGACATGAGGAGAACGTGCAGATTCCGCACAGACGGTAACCCAATCTGGGAATCCAATCTGCATCCCTGGTACTGTGAGGCAGCAGTGCTAACCACTGTGCCTATTTTTGAAAAGCGGTGGTAAGTCAATTTTGAAATGATATCTGTTGCACTTAATCCCTTTGCTATATTTTACTTTGGGAATAAATAATCAAGGGCATGATTTATTTTGACACAGTAGCTTAGTGGTTAGCACTGCTGCTTCATAGCTCCAGTGGAACCAATAGAACCTGGGTTTGATTCCTGGCTCGGGTCAATGACTGTGTGGAGTCTGCACATTCTCCTTGTGTCTGTGTGGCTTTCCTCTGGGTGCTTAGGTTTCCTCCCACAGTCCAAATGTTAGGTTGATTGGCCACGCTAAAATTGCCCGAGTGTACTGAGATGCATACTTTAGAGGGATTAGTGGGTAAAATATGTATGGACATGCGGGTAGGATCTGAGCGGGATTGTGGCCGGTGCAGACTCGATGGGCTGAAGGGCATCTTTCTGCACTGTAGGGTTCTATGATACTTCTAAGAAACAATGTAACCACATTACATCTTTCATCACACAAGAGTTATAGTTAGCATTTATGTACAGCAATCAGGATTAATTAATACACGATGCCATCTCTGACTCTCTGATATAGCAGATAAAAATGCACGTTTTGCATCAGAGACTGATTCTGCTCTTGAGAACAGCCATTAAACTGTTAACAAGAATTACAGAATTCTGAAGTGCAGAAGGCTAGTTCCAATAAATTAGAACTGAAGTTTTTTTTCCATTACTGCTTAAAAATGATGACCTCCAATGAGTTGCAATTTCATTGGTACCATCAATCTTTGGTTATTTTACTCATGTGGTCATTCTTTGAGAGTTTAGACTCTAAACGTTAGGTGGCTTTCTGATCATGAAAGGTATCACAGGGAAACACAAGTAGCAATTCTAGGGCCACAAATAGCCTCATTCTACAATTCTGCAATCCATTAAAGATTGAAGAATTCTAGTTACAATAAATGTGTAATAAGCATGCTCTATCCAGTGAGATTCACAACAAAGCTTTTATAAAGACAGATCTTGTCAATTTTGTGAAGATGCCCAGCACTTATGTCAAAAGTACTTTAAATTCTGAAACAGAGCTGAAGTAATCAGATTTTGGGATACACAGAAGGAAGTTACAATTAAAAGAAGTTTGCCATTATTTGTGATCTTGAATCTTCTAAGTGTTAATACAAAAATAAAATGAAAACGAAAACATTTGTTCCTGAGTTTCTCTCTTGTGCTTTGATATAAATATTCTTCATGAGGAAGTATGGAATAAGTTCAGCTACGTTGGCCCCACACACTGGAATTTCCTCCCTAAATTACTCTGTTTCATCTTCCTTTCCTCAAAAGACTTTCCTCAGAATCTACTTCTTAATCAAGCTTTTGGTCTTGTCTCTTAGGCTTGGTGTCCATTGTTTCCTATATCTCTGTGAAACACTATGGAGCATGTTTATGCACATTGAAAGAGCTATACATAATTACAATTTGTTCAAATATTTTGACAGCTTAGTAATCCTGAAGTGATCTCAGCTAGGCCCCCTTACATTCCGCCTGAAAATTCAACAAAACACTGCTATCTTGAGCTTGCTCTGGTTTCCTGTGTTCCAAATGGTATAAGTCCAATGTGGGTGGTTTCATAGATAATGGTCTACTTCTCTTTTTAATCTCTGGGATTCTATCAGAAGCAACTAAAAAATGTATAGCCTAGCCCAAGGAAATGTCACCACGGTATCAGGCAACACAGATTTTCTGCAATTAAAATTCAGGAAGTCTTAGGCATGCTGACTGCTGAAACAAAGTTACCCATTGGAAGAAATTTTCTTAACGTGTTTTCTTAGGCAATTTCCTTCACTCACATATCTGATATGCTAGATCTTGTTGAAATAATTGCCCAGTGGTATTTAGCCCAATGTTGCGGAAAGAATTGAATCATGTTAGTGTAATTCGTGGCAGAGAGAGATCCTTACAGAATGTTTTAAAATTCATTCATGGGATTATTGCTCATTCCCAGTTGCCCATGCAGACAGTTGAGAATCAACCATCTTGTTGTGAGCTCTGGAGTCACTATAGGCCAGGCTAGGTAAGGACGTCAGATTTCCTTCCCAAAAGGACATTATTGAACCAGATGGGTTTTTCCAATAGTCAACAATGGTTTTACGGTCTTCAGTAGATTCTTAATTCCAGATTTTTAAAAATTGAATTTAAATTCCATCATCTGCCATGGCAGGATTCAAACCCAGGTCCGCAGAACATTAGCTGAGTTCTAGATTAATAGTCTAGTGATAATACTACTAAGCCATCACCTCTCTGTTAGTAAATTGTTTCAGTGGTTATTGTTGTAAGAAATTCAAGTGACAACTCTGTTAATGATTCATACACAATTTTCTTTTATATCATGCTTCACTACGCTGATTGCAAATCAGTCTTCTATTTACTTTAAATGACATAGAAAGAACACACCTTGATTCCAAGGCTCTAACTATTTCAAGGAAATACTCCAAGACGAGAGAGCACTGCAATCCTCTAATGGCCACCTCCAGCCCTCTACAATTATGGACCTCAAGAATGCTCTATCGTAAAAGGGAAACAACTTATTTTCTTAATACAATATTACAATCTTGACCCATGCCATGCTTAGGTACATAATACATAGTCAGCATGTTCAACTGAGGGTGCATTTTTAGATGTTTCCCCAGTTTCTAATGTTTTCCAGCTTTGCTCTACAAATTTTTATTATACTGCAAGTGCACAGGCCCAAATGTTTACTGTGTACCATAATATGGTACTTTAGCAAATAGTTTCTAATTAGGGAATTAGTTTATTTTTGACCTGATGTTTCAATGTACCACTCTTGTATTTCCAAACTGTTTATCCATATTTAAAACCAATATGATTTTCCACAGTTTTTGTCTCAGTAAAAAAAACATTGGGAGAGTTGGATTTTTAAATAAGTTTGAAATATTTAATATGCTGCTTATCTTTTGACCCAGCTTGGTTCAAGTCATCTTGACTTGAAAAGGAAACTTCATTTAATATGCAGGAGAATCTTTAGAATCTAGCCAGTTTTGAGATCCCTGCATTAAGTGATGGTATATTACTAGATAGCAACGTCACCTTATATACAAATCAGATGGATAGGGGTTGTATTCCAGTACCAGGTGGCAAAACACACTGCTGCCGTGAAATCTCAGATGTAAACTACATAAGGATAATTAAGCAGCCACATGATATCATGTGTAATTACTTCAGTTTGTACACTAAAGGAAGAATGTTTCAAGGACAATCTAGTGGTATCCTTCCATTCCCAAGGCTCTCTCTTACAGAATTGTTGTCTATGTGTTTTTAAAGGTTGTGCTCAACATAACTCCAGGATTCATTCACATGAAAGAGTACAAGTAGCAAAATCCCAAGATACATATTCCCTTGATTGTATTATTGGCTTTCATGGTAAGGGCAATGACAAATATGAGTGGCCATTGCACTTTTTGGAACTTTATAATGCAAACACTCTGAAGGATTACATTTTAGGTATTTCTTTTCAAAACATCCAAAAGGATGTACCAAATTTGCATCCCGCTGTTGCTCTCCATCAGAAAAAGGATATTTTTCAGCGTTTCAACAAAACAAAGTGATAATGATGGAAGAGTAGACAACATGGTATCATAGAATCCCTATAGCGCAGAAAGAGTGCATCTGGCCCATCGAGTGTGCACTGACTCTCCAAAAGGGTATCCCATCCAGGCCCTTCCCTCTATCCTATCCCTGTAAGCCAACGCATTTGCTATGGTTAATACACCTAATCTATATATCCTTGGACTGTAAAAGAAAACCAGAGTATCTGGAGGAAACTCCATACAGACAAGGGGAGAACATGCAAATTTCATAGTAACCCAAGGCCGGAATTGAATCTAAATCTCTGGCATTTTGAGGTAGCAATGCTAACCACTATGCACCACAATGGAAGTAATCCAGATCCCTGGCATCTGATGCAGTGCTAACCACTGTGCACTGTAAATGGAAGGAATGAGAGATGGAAAATCTGATCTTCAGGTCGTCGTTGGTTACGGGTATGGTTCCGGAAGACTGGAGGATAGCGAATGTGGTCCCGTTGTTCAAGAAGGGGAACAGAGACTTTCCAGGCAATTATAGGCCGGTGAGTCTTACTTCTGTTGTGGGCAAAGTATTGGAGAGAATTATTAGGGATAGGATTTATAGTTATTTAGAGAGAAATGAATTGATTGGGGATAGTCAGCATGGTTTTGTGAAGGGTAGGTCGTGCCTTACTAACCTCATTGAGTTTTTTGAAAAAGTGACCAAAGAGGTGGATGGGGGTAAGGCGGTTGATGTGGTATATATGGACTTTAGTAAGGCGTTCGATAAGGTGGCCCATGGAAGGCTTCTGCAGAAAATGCAGATGTATGGGATAGAGGGTGATTTAGCTAATTGGATTAGGAATTGGCTAGCAGATAGAAGACAGAGGGTGGTGGTTGATGGGAGATATTCATCGTGGAGTTCGGTGACAAGTGGTGTACCTCAGGGGTCTGTTTTGGGGCCCCTGCTGTTTGTAATTTTTATAAATGATCTGGATGAGGGTATTGAAGGATGGATTAGTAAATTTGCAGATGACACTAAAGTCGGTGGAGTGGTAGATAGTGAAGAGGGGTGTTATAGTTTACAGAGTGACTTGGACAAGTTGCAGAGCTGGGCCGAGAGGTGGCAAATGGAGTTTAATGTGGAAAAGTGTGAGGTAATGCACTTTGGCAGGAATAATAAATGTGTAGAGTATAGGGCTAATGGTAGGACTCTTAATAGTGTTGATGAACAGAGGGATCTTGGTGTATATGTGCATAGATCCCTGAAAGTAGGCAGTCAAGTCGATAAGGTTGTTAAGAAGGCATATGGAGTCTTAGCTTTTATTGGTAGGGGGATTGAATTTCGGAGCCGCAACGTCATGTTGCAACTGTACAAAACTCTAGTGCGGCCGCACTTGGAGTATTGTGTGCAGTTCTGGTCCCCACATTATAAGAAAGATGTGGAGGCATTGGAGAGGGTACAGAGGAGGTTTACCAGGATGTTGCCTGGTATGGAGGGCAGGTCTTATGAGGAGAGGCTGAGGGATTTGAGGTTGTTTTCGTTAGAAAGGAGGCGGCTAAGAGGGGACCTTATTGAAACATATAAGATGATTAGAGGTTTAGATAGGGTGGACAGTGATAGCCTTTTTCCTAGGATGGAGAAAGCTAGCACGAGGGGACACAGCTTTAAATTAAGGGGTGATAGTTATAGGACGGATATCAGAGGTAGGTTCTTTACCCAGAGGGTGGTTAGGGAGTGGAATGCCCTGCCTGCGGCAGTTGTAGATGCGCCAAGTTTGGTGGCGTTTAAGAGGTTAGTTGATAAGTTTATGGAAGAGAAGGGAATGGTTTAGTTCGGAGGGTCATTGCTTTTTTCATAATTGGTCGGCGCAACATCGAAGGCCGAAGGGCCTGTTCTGTGCTGTAATGTTCTATGTTCTAAAACTTTTGGAAGCTTTCTAAGGTAATTCATCAAAAGTCCTACATTAACCAAAATAAAAAGCTCAAAGCCTTTTCATTATAGAATATAGATAATAGTACTGGTGATGGAAGAAATTAATCCAGAAAGGATCATAATTTATAAATATACATAAAATCTTTACATAAGTAAAATTTACAGCAACTGCAAGATTGTTAAAATGCTAAATTATTACAGAGAAATCAGTGTTCCTTTCTTTCTCTGCGTGAACTAAAGAAAACTGTGCAATATGGCAAGAAATGAGATATAACACCCAGATGCATCATTAACTGACACTTAGATTAGTCTGAGATTGCAGTTCAAATTTGGGTTTCAAACGTTCAGAAAGCAAAGCATGAATTAACTTCAGCTTACCATGATGTAAACCATTTTTCTGATACATATTACTGGGCAAAGTTTCTCTATCCCATTCAGAAGGCTTTAACATTCGATCTTGCTTGGGTGGTGGAATCAGCTGTTCACTATATTCCCAGAAGTATCTCCTTTTACTCCTTTTTCTGGAAATACCTGTTACTGCATCCTTCACATCATCTACTGTGTCATTTTCAAATCCTGTTTACAAGAAAACAAATGCAATATTGACAACATTCTGAAACTAGCACAATAAGAAAATTGCATCAACGCACTGCAGACAAGGAACACCAATAAGAGCAGTTCCTTTCTGAAATAGCTGTTCTCATCATATTATAGAATCATAAAATCCTACAGTGTAGAAAGAGGCCACTTGGTCCATCAAGTCTACACCAACTATAATTCCACCCTGGCCCCATCCCCATATCCCTATATTAATAAACTTAAATTTCTGACTCAATAGCTTTTTTCCTTTATTTTCCCCATTATCCTTTCCTTTAGCTGTTCTCCACCAATTCTTTTGTCATTTAATTTTTCGTGCCTTCCATTCTGTACAAATCTTCTTTTTTGTTTTGTCACTTGTTGAAAACCTATCTCTCTAACTTTTCTCCATGTTTGAAATGTCATCAACCTGAAGCATTAACTCTGTTTTTCCTCTCTCCAAAATGCTGCCTGATCGACTGAATATTTCCAACATATTTTGATTTTGTTTTAAATTACCAGCATCTGCAATATTTTCCCTTGTTTGCTGGATTGCTTTCTTTATGAATAGAGGAATAGAATACAAGGAAGTTATGATGGCTAGTCCTCAGCAGGAGTACTGCGTTCATGCCTGAGCACAGAAGTTAAGGAAGGTTGAAGTCTTTGAGAGAGTGCAGAATAAATTTGATAGAATGATACCACGGATAAGGGCATGGTCAGAGTGAACAGTGAAGAAGCTATAGCTATTTCCTTCCAGTAGAGAAGTTTATGGTGAAGTGCAATAGAGACTTTTGAAACTATAAACGCTTTTAAGAGAAAAAGAAACTGTTTCCCTCATTGATTGTTACTGTAGCATTGGAATTTAAAATGACTGGTTTAAAAAAAAGGAAATTTTATGATGAAAAAAAGTATGTGATTTTGTTATATATTTAAATACGGTTACTTTCATAACCAGTCTCAACATCAAATTCAACAACCACCAGAGTGCAGAGTTTAACTATTGTCAGCTTAAAAAAAGCACTGAATATATTTTTTGTCATAAAAGTCATTATTTATGTGGTCATCATTTCACATTATTGACTGATCATTAACCCTTAATTGTTATGTTTGGGCCATATAAAAGGCATACTTTTGTTAGCTGCTTTCTGATTACAAAGATGGTCACTGAAGTTGTCTACACACTCCTAAGATATAAAATATGACAGTGTAATGCTAATGCATTATCATGCTTACCTTTACCTACTGAGCAGATGCCACCAATTTGTTTTGTTAATATTCTTTATTTTTCCCTGATAGATCATTTGGCTGTGACAGCTTCTCAAGTTCAGAGATATACCAGAAATGATACTGTGACGGGAAAGGTGATAGATATGGTATTGAAAGGTATGATAGCTGAATGCTTCGTCCACATCTGATCTGATACCTTGATATGCATCAAGAAAGCTTGAGATGACTGTCCAAGTTTGGTGTTTACTGTGAGGAATATGAGTGGTCATTCCTCCTAGTCTGCATGAAAGAGTTCTTGAAAAACACATGAATAGCATCGTAATCTAGTCTGGATGAAGGAATTTGCTGTTATTTTTGGTGGCCAGGTCTGGATGTTCAGATTGATGAAAGTGGGACAGCGTCAATCCTTTGTGCAAATAAGAAATACACCAACTTTATTCCCTTTACACCCGTAGGAGTGGTCTAAAATGCAATGGCAACAATTGCACACAAATTTTGCTGGTCCATTTGAGGGTGATATATTCTTAGTCATAACTAGTTCAGATGCAAAGTGGCCAAAAGTTATCATGAAGTCTACATTTGAACAAACTGTGGAAAAACTTGACAACATGCAAGTAAATTCTGGTGAGACCAGAACATATTGTTAACAACAATGGTTCACAGTTTACTTGACAGGAGTTTGAGAATTATCTCAAAATAAATGGTACTCGACCTATAAAATCCACACCTTATCATCTGTCAACCAATGGGTTCGCTCAATGTTTCAAAGAGCAAGGTTCATGTTGTGTGAATAGTTATTTGGCATCCTATAGAAACACTACTCATATGGCTACCCACAGTTCACCTGCATTAAGAGAAAGTTGAGAATTATTTGTGCACTGAGTGTTACCTGGCTGTGTGAAAGTGCTTTTGGTGTTGGGTGGAAACAGGGGTTTGGTGAAACTGGCAGCAGAGGCCACAAGGGAGAGTGCTGATTGGTAAGCAAGTGCTTCTCTCGATTCTCTGAAACTTGAGTGAGTTTGGACTAAACAAAAACTAAATCACAGGAGGATTATGATTTAGACCATAAGACAAAGGTGCAGAATTAGGCCACTCAGCCCATCAAGTCTGCTCCACCATTCAAATTATGGCTGATATTTTTCATCCCTATTCTCCTGCCTTTTCCCCATTACCCCGATCCCCTTATTAATCAAGAACCTATCTATCTTTGTCTTAAAGACATTCAATGACCTAGCCTCCACTGCAGCCACTCTCTGGCTGAATAAATTCCTCCTCATCTCTGTCTTAAAGGATCATCCTTTTAGCCTGAGGTTGTGTCCTCTGGTTCTAGTTTTTCCTACTACTGGAAACATCCACATCCAATCTATCCAGGCCTCGCAGTATCCTGAAAGTTTCAGTAAGATCCTTCCTCATCCTTCTAAACTCCAATAAGTACAGACCTAGAATCCTCAACTGTTCCTCATATGACAAGCTCTTCATTTCAGGGATCATTCTTGTTAACCACCTCTGGATCCTTTCCAAGGCAAGCACCTTCTTCCTTAAATATGGGGCCCTAAATCGTACACAATATTCCAAATGGGATGTGACCAGAAGCTTATCCAGCTTGAGAAATACATCCCTGCTGTTGTATTCCAGCCCTCTTAACATGAATGCTAATATTACATTTGCCTTCCTAACTGCCAACTGAACCTGCACATTAACCTTAAGAGAATCTTGAACAATGACTCCCAAGTCTCTCTGTGTTTCTAAATTCCAAGACATTTTCCCATTTAGAAAATAGTCGATGCCTCCATTTCTCCTCCTAATTGGCTAATAGGGAGCTGTGTTAAATTTGAAAGTTCATTCAAATTACTAGTTAGAAATTGCGTTGAGATTGAGGTAATAAGGAGATTACATAATAAAAAAAGAGGGTCAGGTGATGTGTTTTCATTTGATGACATGGGAGGTGATCAACTCCATTATGGTTCCAAGTAACCAAGTCTGCAGGAGAGCGGATAAGCTGGATTCTCAGCTTTGGACACTGTAACACATCAGGGAGGAGATGAGATAGCTGGACACTGCATTCCAGGAATCTGCCACCCCATTTAGATTAAATACCTTGAATTCAGCCAGTGATCAGAGACAGGAAGGTGTGGCTACGAGAGAGGGAAATAGAGGAATACAGGAGGTAGAGTTGCAGAAGCCTCAGTCCCTGAATTTGTCCAACAGGTTTGAGATTCTTGCTCCCTGTGTGGAGAGGAATAGGTACTGCAGGGAGGATGAGCAAACTGACGATGGTACCATGGTACAGGGAGCCATTCAAGTGGAGGGGAGAAAATAATGTAGTTGTAATTGGGGATATTATAGTTAGGGGCAGTGACACTGTTCTCTGTGACCAGAATCGAGAATCCCGAAGGTTATGTTGCCTGCCTGATCCTCGGGTTCAGAATCTCCCATCTGGGCGGCAGGAGAAGAGTGGGAAGGTAAAGATCCAGTTGTCATGGTCTATGTACGTAACAATTATACAAACAGAACAGGAACAAAGGAAGTATGAACAGCTAGGAACCAAATTAAAAAGCAGAATCAAAAAGATAATAACCTCTAGATTATTACCTGAGCCACAAGCTAATTGGCACAAGGTCAATAAGATGAAGGAGGTAAATGTGTAGCTCAAAGATTGGTGTGAGAGGAATGGATTTGAATTCATGGGACCAGTACAGGGGAAGAGGGGGCCTACAGAAGAGAGGACCTGTTGTGATGGGACAATCTTCATCTGAATCATGCTGGAACCAGAGTCTTGGCGAATCGTACAACTAGGGCTGTAAATAGGGCTTAAAACAAAATAGTGGGAGGGAGGGTTCAGTTGTATGGAGAATTAGAAGATCAAAGTTAAAGGACAAAGTAGTAGTACAGATTTATGATGAGGACTTTCAACTAATTAAAGGAGCTGAAGGCTTAGAAGAGTTAGTAAAATTTCAAGACCATGTAATAGAAGAGGGGATAGGAAGTGGCAAGAAATCAATCTCAGGCAGAGCAAAAAAGGTGACAAGAAGTGAGGTGGCCAATGCAAGATTGAGGGTGTTGTACCTAAATGTGCGCAGTATACAATAAATGAGCTTGCTGCACAAATTGAAATTGGCCAGTACGCTGTTGTGGGCATCAGGGATGTAACTGCAATCAAGGCTGGGATCAAAACATCCAAGGAAAAGTGTCTTATCGAAAGGACAAGCAGATGGGCAACGGAGGTGGGGTTGCATTGTCAGTAAGAAATGAAGTTAAATCAATAGTAGGAAGTAATACAAGATCAGAAGGCATAGAATCCCTATGGGTAGAGTTGAGGAATCGCAAAAAGATCCTGAGTTATGTACAGCAATAGTCAGGGTATGGGCAAGAAAGTAAAATCAGAAGATAAAAAAGCATACAAAAAAGGCAATATTACAATAACCATAGGGGATTCTAATGTGTAGGCAGTGGATGCCAAGAAAAGGAATTTGTGGAATGTCTAAGAAATGGTTTTTTTGGAACGGCCTACTAGAGAACAGGCAATTTTAGATTTGGTGCTGTGTAAATCAGACAGACTTGATTAGGGAAGGAATCTTTAGACAGCTATGACCATAATATGATAGAATTTATCCTGCAGTTTCAGAGGGAGAATGAGATGCAATGGTATTACAATTAAATTAAGGTAACAACAAAGACATGAGGGAGGAGCTGACCAGAGTTGATTGGGAAAGAAGCCTAGCAGGGAAGACAGTGGAATAGCAATGGCAGGAGTTTTGGGGGTTATTCAGGAAGCACAACAGAAATTCATCCCAAGGAAGAGAAAGAGCCACCCAGGGCTGAATAGGAAAGTCAAAGGCAACATAAAAGCAAAAGAAAAAGCATAAAAAGTGGTGAGGATTAGTGAGAAGCTTTTAAAAGTGAGCAGAGGACAAGTAAAAAAATGCAATAAGGGAAGAGAAGATGAAATATGAGTGCAAGCTGGCTAGTAATATGTAAGAAGATGGGAAGAGTTTTTTTTCAATACATAAAAGATGAGAGAGGCAAAAATAGACATTGGATCATTGGAAAATGAGGCTGGAGAGGTAATGTAGGAAACAAAGAAATGGTAGAGGAACTGAATAGTTACTTTGCATCAATCTTCATGTAGAAGACATCAGTAGGATGCCAAAGCTCTAGGAGAATTAGGGGCACAGATAAGTGCACTAGCCATCACTAAGGAGAAGGTAAACTGAAAGCTTTGAAGGTGGATAAATCAACTGGACCAGATACATTATACCCAGGGTTCTAAAAGGAGACAGCTGAGGAAATTGTAGAGATTTTGGTGGTGATCTTTCAGGAATGACTGGAGGCAGGGAGGACTAGAAAGTACATAATGTAACACCATTGTTAAAAAGGGAGGGAGGCAGCAGGCAGGAAATAATAAGCTGGTCAGCCTGACTTTGGTCATTGGCAAGATTTGAGAATCCATTACTAAAGATGAGCTCGCAAAGTACTCAGATGTGCATAATATAGACTGAGTCAGCACAGCTTCGTCAAGGGGAGGTCGTGTCTGACAAATCTATTAGAGTTCTTTAAGGAGGTTACATGGAAGTTTAGATAAGGAAGAACGAATGGCCATGATTTATTTAGATTTCCAGAAGACCTCTGACAAAGTGCTGCATGAGAGACTGTTAAATAAGAGCCCATGATTTTAAGGGTAAGATCCTGGCACGGATAGAGGATTGGGTGATTGGCAGAAGGCAGAGAGTGGGGATAAAGGGGTCTTTTTCAAGATGGCAGCTGGTGATTAGTGGTGTGTCTCAGGGGCCAGTGCTGAGACCAGAATTTTTCACTATATATATTAACAATTTGGAGGCACTGTTGCTAAGTTTGCAGATGATACAAAGATACGTAGCAGGACCAGATAGTATTGAGGAAATGGGGGGAGGGGGTGGTGGTGGTGCTGCTGCTGCAGAAGAACTTGGGTTAGGAGAGTGGGCAAAGAAATGGCAGATGGAATACAACGTGGAGAAGTATGAGGTTATGCTCTTTGGAAGGAGGAATGGAGACACAGACTATTTCCCAAATATGGAAATACCGAGGAAATCAGGAACACAAAGGGACTTGGGAGTCCTTGTTCAAGATTCTCTTAAGGTTAACGTGCAGGTTCAGTCAGCAATTAGAAAAGTAAATACAATGTTATCATTCATGTCGAGAGGGCTAGAATACAAGAGTACTTCTGAGGCTGAATAAGGATCTAGTCAGGCTCCATGTGGAGTATTGTCAATAATCTGGGTCCCGTATCTAAGGAAGGATATGCTGGCCTTGGGAAGGATCCAGAGGAGGTTCACAAGAATGATCCCTAAAATGAAAAGCTTGTTATATGAGGAATAGTTGAGGACTCTGGGTCTGTACTCGTTGGAGTTCAGGAGGATAGGGGTAGGGTGGGGGTGGGGGGAAATCTCACTGAAACTTACAGGATAATGCAAGGCCTGAATATAGTGGATGTGGAGAGGATGTTTTCACTCGTAGGAAAAACTAAAACCAGAGGGCACAATCTCAGGCTAAAGGGACGATCCTTTAAAACAAAGATGAGGAGTAATTTGTTCAGCCAGAGAAGTGGTGAATCTGTGGAACTCTGCCACAGAGGACTGTGGAAGCCAAGTCATTAAGTGTCATTAAGACAGAGATAGATAGGCTCTTGATTAAGAGGGGAAAAGGCAAGAGAATGGAGATGAGAAAAATATCAGCCATGATTGAATGATGGAACAGACTTGATAGGAGCAGAATTGAGCAAATCGGCCTATGTCTTATGGTTTTATGTTTGATTTGTTATTAGAAGTTTCCAAAATAGTAAAGTTATATGAACATCAAGTTGCTAGATAAGACACAAGGGCATGACTGTGCTCATTTAAACAAGGAGATCAAGTGCTCAGCATGTAATTATGCCATAAGTGAGAAATATGTACCAGGCACAGTTAGAATAAAAATAGCTCCAATTTCTTACATGGTTCAAAAAGAAAATGAACTAGTTTGTCTGTGCTGACCAATTGTTGTCATCTCAAAGTGATTTCTCAGAATCACTTCCAGAAGTACCAACTTCTTCAGTCCCTACTGTGAAAGGCTTTGGTGAATCAGAGTTGCCTGATGATTGTCTATATGCAACCATACCATGAGAATAATACAGAATTAGTTCTGAGAGAAGATGTCTTCTTAGGTCCTAAATCATTCTTCTAGGGATAAAGACGGCCAATTTCCAGAACACTGTGTACAACTATAGAAGAATAGTAGTCCTGTTGATTGGCTTTCTTATTGTCTAATGATGCATAGTGAAGAATCTAGAGTATTATCAATTTTATGTATAATATTGCAGTAATTTGTTGTCATGACCACAGAAGCAAAGAGGGAGGGATATTATATATTTAAATGGTTTCATATTGCTTTAAGTACCTGTCATTATTTGATGTGATGTCATTGGTGTTGTGCAGGCTGCTGTTTTAGTTTCAGTTTGTACTCTGTATATGCTAGAGCTCCTAGAATAAATTTGTTGTTAGTCATAATCTATATGTGCAAACCACATGTTTTTCTTTTTGTTTAAAATCCACAATATCTAACATAGGTAGGACATACTGAGAAGGTGTGAGAGAACAGATTCAATAGTTTGCGTAAAAGGAAACTAGAAATATACTCGAAGACAAAATATTAACAGGGTTATGGGGAAAGAGCAAGATATGCCAACTTCTTTCTTATGCGCTGCAATCTTTATATGATTTTATGATGTAAGAAAATATAATCAATCTCTTTATTTGTACACATTCTGTATTTCCTTCGGATTTAAAAAATCTGTACCAATTATTTGTTAAACGTAGCCAGTATCTTTTGATCAATTCTGTGCTACTGTGCCATATAACAAATTCCCTATTTTAGTTACGTGCTCCAAGTGTTAGCCTTTCTTATATAAAAGGATATGTTACCGATTGGTCCTGTTACCTTAAAAAATATAAACATGAATCTGATTGCACTGTTCTCCAATACCTCCTTTGTATTGAAGTGAAATGATTTAAATAACCCCCTCCAGTATACTGAAAGATACTATATGACTCAGGATGCCAAGAAGCAAATTATAAGTGGATACTTTATAATTTGACAACAACATGAACCCAAAACTATAAAACTTTTATAAGTACATGCATTCTAATATTAGATCAAGCAAAATGGGATACAAATATCAACACTGACCAACTGGAGATCTTTTGTACTATAAATTCTGTGTATGTTAGTTAGTGAAAGTTTAAATATTATTTAAGTTTTAACACAATAAATCTCAAGTACCGGGTTCAGAGAAGGTGTCACTGACATCATCATCCTTGTCTTCCTCCTCGTCATCATCATCATCGTCATCTTCCTCATTATCACTGTACTCATGCTCACTGCCAAATCCTTCATCATGGTCCTCATCGTCCTCATCATCTTCATCATCTTCAGCTTCCTGCTCAATACTGGGAGACTGTTCATTCAAACCATCAGAAACAAATAAAGAATAATTGTGTTCTTCCTTTTTCTGAGTGTGGTCAGGAAGAGATGGCGATAAAATTTCAACTGTTTCGACTTGAGCGTTCAGATCATTTGCTTCTTTGAATACTGTGGGTGTTTTATTGGAGTAAATATTTTCTGCATTGTTCTTGTCTAGTTTTCTAATTGCAGGTCCAGTATCACTGCAACAGGAATCAGCTGGTAAATCACTGTGCACCTGGGTAGCACCCAAAGTTGATTTACCAAGTGGTGCTGGATTGATCCACAACTTAGCTTTTTTAACAAAGTCTTTGTTATCCACAAGAACAGATCCAATTTTGGTGTTAAGGGGTTGAAGTTTATTGCAGATGTCCACAGTTGGACTTGAAGAAACAGACTTAGCTACCTTTTGGGTAGTCTCAGGTAAGCAAGCATCTATACAGGGACTCCTGGCAGATGACACTGGTGGTACTGCCCTGTTTCCTGAAAACTTTTTACCAGCCAGAGAAGTCAATGAATTTTGATTTAAACTCTTTAGTAGATCGGGATGATATAACGAATCCAAAACAGGCTGGGAATCTTCACAGTTTAACTGGGCCAAGGTTGGAGTCCTGCTGATGACCTCTTCGTTTTGATAAGGACTGGAAAAGTCATCTAGCCCAAGGAAATCCACTTCCTTGGTTCCCCAAATGTCGTAGCTAGTTAATTTTGTGTATTTAGTCAAGTCTTCCCAGCATGTATCCCACTGCTCCCAGTTTGAATTAAAGGAAGGATCTGAATCTAGTAATTCATTTAAAGGCTCTAAAATTTCAATGTCTTTACAATCTCCCAAAATAAGAGGATCATCTCTCGAGCTGTGAGTGTAAGTCATCTCTCTATCCTGAAAGAAATGAAAACATTCTATTAAAAACAGCATATTAGGTAGATTGGGGAAAAAACAAAAAAACATCTTAACAAATTTTTCCCTCCTGCCCAGATAACAGAAATAAGTTTTATTTAGGATATTATTCAAGCACAATTGGAAGATCTGGTAGATTCAATTCCGCACAGCACTCTTACGTGGCTGTTTGTTCACAATTAGATTTTTGGCCCCAGTGAATAAAGAAGCCTCATCTTATAGACCGATTAAAAAAATAGTTGCAGATTTGATTCAGTCTGTTTTAAGTTCCCTGATTTCAATTAGACCACTGAAGGATATGACTTTTTGTGCCGGTGCCCCACAATCAGATAGGCAAGTAAAAAGTTACCAAAGTTCCCATTCTCTTTGTGGTTCGAAGACCCTTACAAAAGATGCTGGTGCATGGTCTCAAATAGACAGAATCAGTCCTTAACAGAGATCTTGCTGTCAGGGTCAACTGCTTTGTCTAAAGCTAAGTATGAAAAATGGCCAACTTTGCAAGATATTAAGAGTTTGGCTTAAATTGATGGAAATTTTAACCAATTAATAGCTAGTGCCTTCAAGACAAATGGCAAAAAAAATTACAAAAAGTAAAATTATCATGCACTAAGTGAATCATCTAGAGAAAATGAGTTGTTGAGTTACTTGTATACTGCAAATCTTACCAGTTCGTACATGAAATCAGGATCGGAATTATTCCCCAACAAATCTGTACTGGTTAAAGCCTGGTCTGGAAATGGGCGGTTACAAAAGGCATCCCCAAATGGAGGATCCATTCCGCTAACATTGGGCTATAAAATAAATAGATACCTAAAGCATTAGCAGAATAGTTTATTAAAAATACTTTTATCTGTACAGGTTTATTTACAGCAATCAAGCAATTGTGCTACTAGCTGGTATGAATTATGATACTTGTTGTTCCTCATTCTTGTTCCCCTGATAATTAAAATTCCTATTCTGATTTTTAAAATAACCTCCCATATTAAAAACATCATTTTGCACCACTCCAAATTGTTAACCATAACAATTATTAATTTTGTAATGTTTGGAACTTAAAGTATGTTATAGAATCAAATTGATTTATGTTTCATTGGAAACTGCCAGGTTAACATTTACAGCTTTCTTAAAAACAAAAGTGAAAAATCTTGAGATTAAAAGCAGGTACTGGGATCAGCATTCAGCCAGTCTACAAATATTGTTACAGAAATCTGGTTTGAAAAGTTGCAGAGTTTTTTTCTCCCCAGTTATCAAGTACAGTATGTCTTGATTTATTAATTCATTTCATAATAAAGTTAAATTCACAGCATACAGTTGCCTTAAAATGAGATAGTTGGGAAGAAGGCAGGAAAGGAAATAAATAAAAGTGGTGGAAAGATGTAGAATACGTTGCAATGTTATATCACTCATTATGTTGTGCGCTGTGGTGAGGGAGAATAGATTTCATTTCATTCTTCCACAGCAACTCTCGATGTTGCATGTTGCTTTTTCTGGCAACAGAGGTATTTAGTTTGCTTTGTGCAAATATGAATCCTGTTGTAACTAACTGTCTAGGAGAATTTGAGGAAGTGAAAAGGAATGTGGAATGAATCCCACTTTCGCATAGTCCATGCCAGGATCAATGACAGAGGGGAAAAAGAAGGCGTTTCTACAAAAAAATTTGAAAAAAAAAGGGCTTCATGTATAACATTTTCAGGATTGCTAACTGAGCTACATGTTAAATGGTTCTAAGTATAGGCAAATCTTGATGGTAAATGTATAGCTAAAAGAGTGGTGTCTCTCAAGGCCAATGGCAACCTACTTGGGCATTAAAGAGAGTATTGAGTGATAATGATGCCACTCAGAAGGTAATAGAAATAGAAGTTAAGAATACAGGTCAAAGTAAGAAATAAGGGTAACATAAACAACCAGGGAATAAATACAGTTTAGGAAATAAAAGAATTTTTAAAAATAAAAACAGAAGGGAATTCTGCACAGCAACATGCACGCCATTTGAAAGAATACAAGGGATCTGCAGCAAATAATCTATAATCAAGAACCAGATGTTTTAATTATGCCTACTACATGACTAAAGAACAGAGCTACCAATCAAATATTGGAGGTTTAAACATAATCAAAAGGACAGGGAAGAAAGATGGGGTGGGCAAAGTAATGAAAGATAACATAACTAACAGAAAAAAAAATAACAAGATAAGAAATAGAATGTTAAAATAGATTAAAATTAAAAAATAAAGAGGGATTGATCACACTAATAGGGGCATATACATCTTCATATTGTAAAAGGGATGTATGGACACTGGTAGATGCAAACAATTTTTACTTGAATGATAACAGGACTGAAAGATCATACCCAGTAGGAACAATTAAACAGGTTTGTGCTCCTTTTTCCACAAAAAGACCTGATCAATGTACTCAAGATTATAAAAGGCCTTAATAAGGTAATACAAAATATTTTTCCACTATGAAGAGACCAAAACTACAGGCCATGATAAATCAGTAATAAATCTAACAAGGAATTGGGAAGAAATATCTTCATCCAACATGTGTGTGAATGTGGAACTATCACAAGGAGTAGTTCAGATAAATAGCACTGATGCACATAAACGCATGGGGAAGAAAAGAGAGGAATGCATTAATGAGATTAGATGCAGTAAAGGAAGGAGGAAGCTCACATGTAGCATAAACAATGGTATGGATTAGCTGGACTGAATGATATGTTCCTTGATTGTTAATACTAATCAATACTACATAATTTATTATATAATTTTATATAATACTACGTTATATTGTAATTTTATAAATACAGTTTTAAAGTAAAATTTGCTGGAAAACAATTCTGTAACATACTTCAAGCCATCAAATGTACTTCAAACCATAAAATAAGTGATAATTGTGTTGAGAACTGCAACATTCTAATTATTTAATCCTCTGGATTATAAACCACGCCTCAAATTCATCTGATCAGCACTGAAAGATGTTAACATTCCTGCATTAATTATCACCCTATATCAATAGTACATAATATATTCTTGTTAAATGTTATATTCATGCAAATTCTAAAGTAGGGAACAAATTCATAACCATTCTAATTTCGTATGAACAATTAAAATTTTAGTCTGTAGATGCAAATCATAATTCATTTAATTTAAATATTGTGAACTCAAATAGTTTGAGTGCAAGCAAATAGTGCGGTGTTACACAAATGCTTCGAAGTTAGGATCTGTATGGTAAAAGGTTGCAAACCTACCTGCGGCATTGCCGAACCCGCATCTGCCTTATCCAAGAGAATTTTTTTCTGCTGTTTCAGTTGCGTCGTTTCCAGTTTTACTAAATGATTGAAGTGATGAACGAATGCGTCAATAAATAAGGTCAACTGTCAGAACACTAAAGTCACTGCACTGAAGTTTTTTTCTGGTCAGATGTTCCTTTTAATTTGCAAGCCTAACAGGAAATAAAGGCATATATACAATTAGAACACAGTCCAACATTCTGTGCTTTTATTTCTTTATAACTGATAGTCTTAAGGAAGAAAGGAAACTAACTCTTGCTGAGATATAGTTCCTCAAGGCATCAGCCATTTTCAAAAACTCACAAAAAGACTGCCATGTAAATTTAAATATCACCGTACTAAAACTGATTGTAATTCCAATGTATGATCTTAAGGTCAAATTACAAAAGTGACAGAACAATAGCATGCCAACTGTCAGCAATATTTATCAGTAACAATTAACAAAGCTTTGGATATTGTTGCATGTAGCTGAACTCCAAGCAATTAAACTTTCTGGTGGCCATTAAAACAAATAGTGTTTTCCCTTTCCCCAGACTAAAGATCAAATATATATCAAATATCCCCACCCTAATCAATGTGGTGCAATGGAAAGAGACTACATGATTATTTAGTCCATAAATAATTATCTGGCATATCAACAATCCTCAGCATTCATCATGAAAGCATTCTAAAAACACATCAGTAAAACTCATGACCATCTGGATAATACATGTAAGAAAAAGTTAATCATAAACTTCTGATACAACTGAATCCTAAAGCATTTTTGAGCAGAAATTGTGGACAAGAATAATGTCTACCTGAATGCCTCAAACTGTATGACGCACAGTTCTAAGCCTGACATTAAGCAGATAATCATCTCAATTGCCAGTAAATTAAGTTTTGTTCCAAAACCAGATATTGCCAGCAAGAAAGACAATCCTGCTGTTAACTCAGTTAATAACACAGTGCCTTGATGTCAGAAGCCTGTGGGTTCAAGTCCCATTGCAAATTTTAAAGCATAATCTAGACCAGACTTGTCCAAGGCCTTTCTATTGTGACCCCTGGAGCCGATTTTGAAAAATCAGTAAAACAGGTTAAGTTGCTTAGGAAGACCATTCAAAGGATCTAATCATAGGCTGTTTTTCTTGCATATTTGAAGCTGATGTATTGCAAATGTGTGATCACAAGCAGTGAAGTGTTTGGACCCAAAGAATCAGTGTGCAAGGCCACTGTGAAAGGACACTGGCCATGTGACTGAGGAGTGAAAAAAAGTGTTGAGAGAAGAGCATGAGTCAGAGTGTGCAACTGAATATGAGCATGAGAGATTTTGTCAAAGTTAACCAAGTGTTCATGAATGTGGGCATCACTGGATATTTGGTATAACCCACAGTGGATAGCCTTTGAAAATATGGTGATATCAGCGCTGCCTTCTTGATTCGTGGCAGCCTACAAATGAAGGTATTCTTACAGGCAGTTTGGAAATGGAGCTCCAGGATTTCGACACAGTTAAAAAGGTTAAATAATAGCAACTGACTGACACATTATGATACCGTGAGACTTGAGAGTGGAAATTGTACATTGTACAATTTTTTTTCTGTGCACCTGCTGCCTTTCTCCCTCAAGGTGATAAGAGATTTTAGGATTGGAAGATTCTGTCAAAACAAGGTCTCTTTCAGTTTTTAAAAAGTAAAAAAAGTTTATTTATTAGTCATAAGTATACATTAACACTTCAATGAAGTTACTGTGAAAATCCTAGTCACCATATACTGTGCCTGTTCAAGTACACAAGAGATAATTTAGCATGGTCAATTCACCTAGCCAACAAGTCTTTCAGATTGTGGGAAGAAACCGCAGCACTCCCAACGAAACCCATGCGGGGACATGGGGGGAACATACAACCTCCACACCCAACTGTGACTCAAGGAAGGAATTAAACCTGGCAGTATGAATGTTAACAACTGCCTAACCGTGCCACCCAACTGTCAAACTACCCAACTGTTTGGACTTTAGAGACTTTCTGCAAAGACACTAGGATGAAATTTTGGCAGAACAAATGCAAACAGAATAAAAAGCAGGGTACTGAACTACCACAAATTTTAATTGGATACCTGAGACAGGTGTAGATAGTGTAATGCACTTTGTGCACCAGAGCACTGGTTAGTAGCCCATAAAAAATAAACTGGAAGGAAAAAAGTGCAGTCTAACATGAATAAAAATGGAAAAACTCCAAGGGCAAGGCATCACAAGGGGCGACAAGGGTTAGATACAAGCTGAACAAAAAATGGCAGAACCAAGAAGAAAAGGGGATGTCCTCTCTCCATCTGACCCCAAAAACCTACATCCATTTGTAAATTTCTTACTTCTTCATTGCAACTTACTATTCCACTATTTTAGTGTCATCTGCAAACATGGCTTTTTGTCCCTACAGCCAAGTCATTTATTTTGACTAAATAGTCGAAAAATGTGTGTGGCAAACAGCTAAAAAAAAATCAAGAATAGATTCAGTGTAGCATGATTATTAGTAAGCTTGGGCCAGAGAGCCATGACCTGACTGGCAACAAAACAAAAATCATCACAATTTACATCAATGACGGCAAACAATTACGAAGTGGAGAAGTCTTAAGGCAAATTGCAAATTTTGGCTAGTTAGGAAGGTTTTGAGGTTTATGCAGGTTCAGCAATGGGAACAAGAAGCACCTCAGTGCCATCTACTGGCAGAAAGTCTACAACTACATTATTATAGGAAACACTTACACAAGAATCAGAAGATCCTAGGAAAAAGCTTAACCCTATTTACTCTATCTATACCCCTCATAATCTTGTACACCTCTATTACATCTCCTCTAAGTCTACGACTTTAAGGAAAACAGTCCCAATTTGCCTAACCTCTCCTCGTAACTCAGACCTTCCATACCAGGTAGCATCCTGGTAAACCTCCTCTGCACTCTCTCCAGACTCTCCACATCCTTCCGGTAGTAAGGCGACCAGAACTGGATGCAGTTTTCCAAACAAGGTCTAATCAACGTTTTATACAACTGCAATATTAAAGGCCAGCTCTTGTACTCTATACCCCTTCCTATAAAGGCTAACATACTATATGTTTTCTTCACAACCTTCTCCACTTGCTCTGCCACCTTCAGAGATTTGTTCACCTGCACCCCCAGGTCCCTCTGCATTTCTATACTCTTAATAGGTCTACCCTTTATCATATACCTCCCCCGTACATTCTTTTTCCCGAAATGCATCACCTCACATTTATCAGGATTGAATTCCATGTGCCATCTGTCTGCCCAAGCTACCAGCCTATGTCCTGCTGCATCGCCTGACAATGCTCCTTACTATCCGCAAGTCCAGCCATGTATCGTCCACAAACTTGCTGATCATTCCACTTACTCCCTCTTCCAAGTCATTTATATGTATTACAAATAGAAGAGGTCCCAGTACCGAGCTCTGTGACACACCACTAGTGACCAACCTCCAGCTAGAAAAATACCCTTCCACTATTACTCTCCGTCTCCTATTACTATGCCAGTTACTTATCCATCTCGCTACCTTCACTACAAATGCCAAGATTCCACTTGCCTTCCTTATTACCTGATGTATCTGTAGCTTTTTGCAATTCATGCATGAAGATACCCATAAGCGGACCAAAATTTCTCTCCACTTAGATAATAAATTGCCTTTGTATTTTTCTTAAAATGAATAACCTCATACTTAACTCTGATGAAAGGTCATCCAGTTTCAAAAGGCTCTACTCATGCTCAACAGATGCTGTCAGATTCGCTGAAGTTTTTCAGCATTATCCTTTTTGTAACCTCACACTTAGCCACATTGAACTCCATCTATCAAATTTTGCTTTATTCATTTAATTTATCCACATCCATTTGTAAATTTCTTATTTCATTATTGCAACTTACTATCCCATTTTTTAAATGTCACTTGCAATTTGGTTACCTACTTTCTTTCCCTGAGGATTGAAACCTGTAGCATCCCGCTAGTTACATCTTGCCAACCCCAAAAAAATCCATTTATCCTACTCTGCTACGTATTGGTTAGCCAATCCTCTACCCAAGAAAATAGGTTATTCCTAATCCCACATAAACTAATCTTGTGTGCTAACCCCTTGTATGGCATCTTATCAAATGCCTTCTGGAAGTCCAGATATGCAATATTTACAGGATTCCCAATGTCCACATTGCTTGTTATACCTTCAAAGAACTCAAGCAAGTAAATAAATATGATTTACCCTTCATAAAACTATGCTGACTCTGATGGATTGCATTTTGACTTTCCAAATATCTTGTTATTACTTCCTTGGATTCTAACGATTTCCTAATGACAGATGTTAAACCAAATAGTCTAAAGTTTACTATATCTTACCTTCCTTTCTTAAAATAAAGGTCATTATATTAGCATATTCCCAATCTACTGGAACATTTCAAAATTCCCTGAATGCGGCAATATTGTAACCAATATTACAATAATCTTCACTGCCACTTTCATTAAGACCCCAGGACGTAGGCCACCAGACCCTGAGAACTTGCCTGCCTTCAATTCTATTAGTTCGCTCAGTCCTTTTTTTCTAGGTGATGATGATAATTCTAAGTTCTTTCAAAGAATAAAACAGCATGGGAAACAGGCCCTTCAGCCCAACGAGCCCACGCTGCCACCTCGATGTTCCCACTTCTACCCATGATCCCTGTCTATGTTTATAGATCTATGCATTGAAACCAAATTTCCCCTTTCTATAATTCTGCCATTTGGGATGGTATTCTCATCCATGAGAACTGAGACAAAATATTGATTTAGTGTCTCAGCCATTTTTGTGTTCTCCACTATTAATTCCCCAGGCTCATCTTCCAAGGGACTAACATTCACTTTATATTTTGCGCTACTCTTCTTTCATAATTTATTTTTGCTCTCATTACGTTTTTAGTGACCCTTTGTTGGCCTTTAAAAACTTTCCAATCTTCCAGTGTGACCCTAGCCTTTGCAATATAATATGCCTTCAATTTTATGTTCTTCTTAATTTCCTTGCTTAACTGTGGAAGTCTTCCCCCACCTCTGCTTTCCAACATTCCACCTCTTTGGAACGTATTTCAGTTGAGAGGACTTGAATATCTCCTGAAAAAAATTCCAGTCTTAAATGTATACACAAAGTTTTTCCTTAATATAGACATAAGAAGAATTATATCTAATTGCTATCCAGGAAGAAAGATTTTTGGTCAGCTCTCCCCTGGGTAAGACTTCTAGTGTTTCAACACGTAGCTTTTCTCTATGCAACAATGACGATGTTTTATGAGGATATTCCAAGCACATCACTACATTAGAAAGCTGTGATAAAGGTACAATGCTATATTAATGAAACGTTAACCTGCAATTTTAAGAGGGCATTGATCTTTACTATGATTTCAATGTGCCAACTGCAGATTTAAAAATCAAGCATCAATGAGAAGCAATTTTCCAGTTGTGGTATATATGGCTACTTGCACTGAAGACGTTGCATACACTGATAGACAATGTAAAGTGTCAGGTTAGATTTAGGAACAACAGAAGAATGCATAGGTCCTGGTGAAGAAGCGATGTCCTGCAGCAGATGTAGTAGGAGACAAACCAGTCAAGACTGGACCTCACTTTGGGATGTGCCAGGTACGACTGGGCAACAGCCAACTGGGTAGGACACTGCAGGTGCCATCTGGAGGGCGAGGAGAGGGCAAGGCTATACATTTGTTTCATTGTATAGAAGTTAGTGGACGACTTTGCAAGGCCAGTCTTCAGGAGATTGACCTCTGAATTTAAAAAAAATTCTGAAAAGATGGAACAAAGAGAGATGTTCAAAGGAAGAAGAAAGTGCCAGGAAAGCAAGGTGTCAAGCCAAACTGTGATCTTATGATAAGCATCATGCTACAATGGGTGAGCATTAGAACGTGCAGCCAGGCAGGGAGATTTCATTAAAAAAAAATTTCTCAATCAGGCTGCCATTAAGACCATGACTTTCACGTAAGCGTTCACAATAAGCTTATGGATGATGGGGCCTTACACACAAGTGAACGGCTGTCATAGTCAATAGGATCAACAGGGAAGTGAACTGCATACAAATGTAACTGCTATGATTACTGTGTGTTATGTTTAACAGATTGTTTAAATTGACAAAATTCAACTTAGGGATCGCAGAATCAATAACAATGTTAGATTGTACTAAGGTGCCGATATCAACAAATGGAAGATTTAATGACAAACAGAATGACGATGAAAATACCTTTAGCGGATCTGACTTTTACAGCAGAGGTCAAAATTATAACAGCAACAATAATGAATCCCAGGAGTGCTCAAAGAACAGTTAAATAGGTGTTTCAAAAGTTTCATTATGCAATGAACTGGCAAATGGAGGGGCAGAATCTTCAAAAATGATTGCAGAGTTCTGAGGAAGAGGAAGCAGATAATGAAGAATCAGACAAATTATGCTAGTCACAAGCAGCTTTAGTTCAGGACTCCTTTTAACTGTTCAGTGATTGTATTTCAACAGCATGTAGAATGGATTAGGTAAAACGTTATCTTGATTCACTAGTTGTGGGAATTGCCGCATATAAAAGCATTACTTGCTTTAGATTTGGTAAACACAGCACAAGGTCATTAAAGAGAGTTAAATTTAATGTAAAATAACTTCTTAGGCAGTTCCTCAGAATCAAGAGTGTTTTGCTTCCATCTGATAAATCCACAGACTCTGCCACGAGGAGCAGGTGGTGCTTGAAAGGTCAGGCTGATGAGTTGTCTGGAAGCTTGTGTGATCCCTCAAATGCCACAACTTTAATATGAGAAACATCGCTGAAGCATTCCTGCTGACCTCCTTCCTATCAGGAGTTAATTCCAGATGGAATAGTTACTCCAGGAGTCTGGTGTTGGACATATGAACATACAATTTTCAGCAGAGGAAGTCTGAGTGATAAGTGCCTGATGCTAGGCATGTTTCCTTGGGAAGAGAGATATTTTCTTTTAATGAAGTCTCCCTGACTGACTGGTTGGACCACCTTGCCACCGAATATGGAAGATCTTGTGAAGGCATCACTAACGGTACTGCTCCAATGCTTTGAGGTGCCATCTCTATATTGCCCAACAGCTGCAAAGGCAGAGGAGCCTTCCTGTTTTGCCTCAGGAAAGATCACTGCAAGGCTCCTAGTTGTCTTCTCACTGGTTGAAGGGCTCCATTCAGACTTGCAATGGAATTTTCAATCCAGGGATACACCACAGATATGATCTTCGCCATTTGACAAATTCAAATTAAATATATAGAACAGCACCAGTAGCTGTACATGGCCTTTTGCAACAGCACAAGAGCTTTCAACTCTTGTCAACCATGAAGGATTTGGGTATAGTCTTCAAACTTGACTGTTCTCAGATTTATTACCATCCAATATCTACTTTATGATAACACACAAGAACAGTGGAATAGTGGATGAGGTGGAGGGCTCTTCTTTTTTTTGCTGTAATATTCCACCTCACCTCCAGAAAACTACTCCAAACATGTTGATAATCTACAGAACAGACAAAGCCTACAATGCCTTCAATCCAAAACTATACCAGCTTCAGTGTTCCGGTAGGCAGACGACTTTGTATGCACACTGAATCAGAAACTGAGCTCCAGGTCACGATTGACTCCTCCTCTAAAGCAGGAGGAAATGGAACTTTCACTGAGCACCTGGAAACTAGAGCTCTTTTCCAACTAACTCTACATGAAAACACTTTCCCTATCGACTAACTGTGGGATACTGCAAAATGCGGACCACTTTTCATATCCTGGGAGCTTACATAGAACATAAAACAGTACAGGTCCTTCGGCCTTCGATGTTGTGCCGAGCTATGTCCAAACCCAAGATCAAGCTATCCCACTCCCCATCATTCTGGTCACGTGCCTATCCAATATCCGCTTGAAAGTTCCTGAAGTGTCCGACTCCACTATCACAGCAGGCAGTGCATTCCACAACCCAAGCACGCTCTGAGTGCACCTCTCCTATATCTCCCACCATAAACCTTATAATTATGCCCCCTAATAACAGGTACATCCACCCGAGGAAATAGTCTCTGAATATCCACTTTATCTAACCCACTCATCATCTTATAAACTTCTACTAGGTTGCCTCTCATTCTCCTCTACTCTAAAGACAAAAACCCCAGCTCCCCCAATCTTTCCTCTTAAGACCTACCTTCCAAACCAGACAGCATCCTGGTAAATCTCTTCTGCGCTCTCTCCAATGCTTCCACATGCTTCTTACCGTGAGGTGGCACATAATATTCCAAATATGGTTTCACTAAGGTTCAGTATAGTTGCAGCATAACCCCACAACTCCTGACTCAGACCTTGTTAATAAACTCTAGCACACTATAAGCCTTCTTCACCACTCTATCCACTTGAATGGCAACCTTCATCTGTGGATATGAACCCCAAGATGTCTCTGTTCCTCCACATTCCTCAGAACCTTGCCGTTGACCCTGTAATCCGCATTCAAATTTGTCCTACCAAAATGAATCACCTCATACTTATCAGGGTTAAACTCTGTCTGCCACTTTTCTACCCAGCTCTGCATCCTATCAATGTCTCTTTGCAGTCTGCAAGAGCCCTCCACCTCGTCCACTATTCCACCAACGTTGGTGTCATCAGCAAATTTACTAACCCACCCTTCAGCCCCCTCTTCCAAGTCATTGATAAAAATCACAAATAGCAGAGGACTCAGCATTGATCTCTGTGGTACACCGCTGGCCTCCAGTCAGAAAATTTTCCCTCTATCACCACCCTCTGCCTTCTATGACATAGCCAGTTACATATCCAATTGGCCAAATTTCCTTCTATCCCACACTTCCTTACTTTCTTCATGAGCATACTATGGGGAACCTTATCAACGCCTTACTAAAATCCATGTATACAACATCAACTGCTCTACCTTCATCACACACTTAGTTACCTCCTCAAAGAATTCAATCAAATTTGTGAGGCAGGACTTACCCTTCATGAAATTGTGCTAACTATCCAGGATTAAGCTGCATCTTTTCAAATGGTCATAAATCCTATCTCTCAAAACGCTTTCCAATAACTCACCAACAACTGAAGTAAGACTAACTGGCCTATAGTTACTAGAGTCATCCTAATTCCTTTCTTGAGGAGGGAGACAACATTCGTCATGCAGAAACAGGTGACAAAATTCTTTATTGCCTCCAACGTATCAGCTGAGCCTCTGGCCGACTGAGGGAAAGAGTTTTTGAGAATTAGGATCTCAAATCCACACTAAGTCACAATTTGTCCAGAGTTCAATAATCTACATACAGCATACATCCCATTTTGTAAGTACTGATAATGGTACAGATCACCATTTGCAAGGTGTACTCCAAACTATGTCGCTACTGTCACTGGGTCAAAATCCTGGAACTCCCTACCCAACAGCACCTTCTCAAGGACAATTAGGAATGGGCAAAAAAACTGTCCAGCAACTGATACTCCCATGAAAAGACTTTTCTAAAAACAATAATTTGTTACTATTTCCAGCATCTACATGGTTTCACTTTTATGAGTCTCAAACCCGAATTCTCATAATCTTGAGGAAACTTGATTCTTGCTTTGGAGTTTTCATTGAATTAATATGACAGGAGTCCCAGGTTCAATATCTGGATGAGTTTCTTTTACAGCTATGAGGGAAGATTGGATTGGTTGGCATTCCTCTCCTGGAAGAGGAGGCTAAGGGAAGATGGCGTGGTCGCTCACAGTGCTGGGAACCTAAGTTCAATTCCAACCTTGTGTGGAACTTGCATATTTTCCCCGTACCAGCATGGGTTTCCTCCGGAACTCCAGTTTTAATCCACAGTCCAAAGATGTGCAGGTTTGGGGATAAATTGCCCTTCGTGTCCAAAGATGTGTAGGTTAGGCAGATTAGCCGTGGTAAATGCACTGGGTTTCCTCAAGTGTCATTACCTTCAGGGCTCTGACCAAATACTGGGAAATGGGAACAAGCTTCATAGTTCGTTTCATGACCAGAACAGACAGGATGAAGTAAATACCCTTTTGTTGAGCTTTATATCTATGATTCTAATTTGTCTTCTGTTCTGACAGATAGTCCTCCTTTCTAAAAGATATCACAATTACTTCCATTTTTTTTTGCATGTTTGAATACTTTACAAGTAGTGGCTAGGGCTTTCATTAAGACTGAGGTCTTGAGGAAACTTGAAGAATTCTAACTCACTAAGACAAACAGAAATTAATTTAGGAAACTGGCAGATTATAAAAGAGAATCATCAGGAATGAAGAGGCCTTAGGAGAATTAGATTCTAATGGCCAGCCAATACTTAGCAGACATGGAAATCAAACTGTCAAGGTTTGTTGCAGAATTAATAAATCTAAAATAATTCTAAAATCTGACTCAGATCAGCTGTTAAAGATACTTTCCTGTGTTTCTGAAACCAATATGGAAGCTGCAAATGCAGAAGAAAAATAACTAAAACTAAATAAATGCACCTATGGCCTAAATGATGCTTCCAGTCTGTGGTATTTTTCAGCAAGATCTTTTTTGCTGAAAAGAGGTTCTGCTTTATGTTGCATACATCCTGCAATATTTTACTCGTATCATAAAGGAAAACCTTTCAGCATCTTTGTGATGCTTGATGAAAATTTCTTACAGGGCTGTATTGTTGTTAACAAAGGAATAGAGTTTTAGATTGGAGCCCAGCTTGTGAGACAAATACAAAGTTTAGATATCAAGAGGAGGAAGTCTGGAGTAGCATTAAATCAATAATGGTGAGTGTTACTCCCATCTTAGTTGATCATTAACTGTCACCACAGAAAAATGATGTAATATCTAAAGAAAATACAATTGCAAAGTACAGTGGAACTGGCTGGGCACTCAGACCAGCCCAGATTCTAATTTCTAATGTAAATGGATTTGAGGATTATCACATCAATCATGAGCTCACTGAATGATGGAGTAAATGAATTTATGTTCCAATGTCTTATGGTAATGGAATGGAATTAAGTATTCCATTGAATGTAATGAATGGTTTAATGTCAATTAAAAAATCTGGTGAAATTAACTGACCCAAAGAATGTGAAAGTCACCTGTGGCGATGCTTCACATGTCGATGTTCCTGATGGACATTCTGGTGCAGCTGGTTTTATAATATTTCTTGTAATGAAAACGGGAAATGTTATTATATTTTAGCTTGAGAAGCTAAGAAAATAACAAGCGCTCTCAAAAGCACTTCAGCTGCTGAAAACACTGGCTCTAGTGGACAGATAGAACAAAGAACAAAACAGCGTGGGAAACAGGACCTTCGGCCCAACAAACCCACGCTGCCACCTCGATGTTCCCACTCCTACCGTGATCCCTGTCTATGTTTATAGATCTACAGATTGAAACCAAATTTGAGACAATTTAGGGAGAATTTGTTCTGCCAATCAGCCTAAGAGCACATCTTTGGGATGTGGGAGGAAACCGGAGCACCCAGAGAAAACCCACGCAAGCACAGGGAGAATGCGCAAACTCCCACAGACACAGGCCCAAATCCATGTATCTGCACAGCACAGCGGTAGTCACTGAGCTGTCATGTTGCCCATCAAATGGTCCAGGTCAAGCGTACACTTAAGACGCGAAGCACTAGGATACTCTCGAAAAGAATCCAAGAGCAGCCCTCCCACGACCCATCGCGTGTATGCTCCTTGTTAGACAACAAGGCGGACCAAAGTACCTGTAGGATAAAAACAAATACATCAATTACTTACACACTTCCCAGGGACTCCCAAGGCTCACGATCTTTCTAAGGAAAACAGCCCCAATTTGCCTAACCTCTCCTCGTAACTCAGACCTTCCATACCATGCAGCATCATGGTAAACCTCCTCTACACTCTCTCCAGACTCTCCACATCCTTCCGGTAGTAAGGCAACCAGAACTAGACGCAGTATTCCAAATATGTCTAACCAACGTTGTATACAACTGCAACAAACGCCAGCTCTTGTACTCTATACCCCTTCCTATAAAGGCTAGCATACCATATGCTTTCTTCACAACCTTCTCCACCTGCTCTGCCACCTTCAGAGACTTGTGCACCTGCACCTCCAGGTCCCTCTGCGTTTCTATACTCTTAATAGGTCTACCCTTTATCATATACCTCCCCCCTACATTCTTTCTCCCGAAATGCATCACCTTGCATTTATCAGGATTGAATTCCATCTGCCATCTATCTGCCCAAGCTACCAGCCTATGTCCTGCTGCATCACCTGACAATGCTCCTCACTATCTGCAAGTCCTGCCATCTTTGTATCGTCTGCAAACTTGCTGATCACTCCACTTACTCCCTCTTCCAAGTCATTTATATATATTACAAATAGAAGAGGTCCCAGTACCGAGCCCTGCAGCACAGCACTAGTGACCGACCTCCAGCTAGAAAAACACCCTTCCACTATTACTCTGTCTCCTATTACCAAGCCAGGTACTTATCCAGCTAGCTACCTGTCCTTGTATCCCATAAGCCTTGATCTTTTCAACTAACCTCCCATGACTTTGTCAAACGCCTTACTAAAATCCATATAGACGACATCAACGGTTCGCCCTTCGTCCACCGTTTTCATCACCTTCTCAAAAAATTCCACCAGGTTTGTAAGGCACGACCTCCCTTTAACAAAGCTATGCTGCGTATCCCTAATCAGATCACAACATTCTAAGTGCCTATACGTCCTATCTCTAAGAATCCCCTCCAACAGCTTCCCTACCACTGACATCAAACTCACCAGCCTATAATTTCCAGGGTTATCCCTACTACCCTTTTTAAACAACGGTACAACATTAGCTATTTTCCAGTCCTCTGGGACTTCACCTGTGTCCAAAGAGACAAAGATTTGCATCAGAGGCCCAGCAATTTCACCTCGCACCTCCCTAAGCAGCCTGAGATAAATGCCATCAGGCCCCGGAGATTTATCAATTTTAATGCTACCTAGAAGCTCTAACACTTCCTCCCTTGGTATGGATATTTCCCTCAAATGGTCCACAGTTTCCTCAGAGACAGGACCAGTCAACAAGCCCCTCTCCTTCATGAATACTGACGCAAAGTATTCATTCACGATCTCCCCCGTCCCCTCGGGCTCTAAGCACGGTTCCCCTCCCCTGTCTCTAAGAGGTCCGATTTTTCCTCTAACCACCCTTTTATTCCTAACATAGGAGTAAAAAGCCTTTGGATTTTCCTTAATCCTATCCGCCAAAACCATTTCATGCCCCCTTTTTGCCCTTCTAACTCCCCGTTTGAGCTCCTTTCTACTCTCTCTATATTCCTCCAATACTTTCTCTCTGTTCCCAGCTGCTCTGACCAAAGATAGGTATGGGTTTTTATTTTGTTAAACATATTTAAGTATGATTTTGTGCAAGAAGCCTGATGAATGTAATACATCCAGTGAATTATCATTCATTGTGATCTTGGTTATGTTGCAGTTTGAGTCTTTCACCCACTGGGACACAAATGTGATGACCTCCTTTGTAAAGTCAACCAACAACAAGCGACTGACCAGACTGGAAACTGGACAAGCACTCAGATCCTATGCGGACCAGCTGGGGGAAGGGGGGGGGTATTCACAGATATCTTTAACTTCTCTTTACATCAATCTGTGGTCCTTATTTGCTTCAAGAAAATTACCATCATCCCTGTACCAAAGAAAAGCCAAGCAGCATGCCTTAAAAACCATCGCTCAATGGCTTTGACATTATCATTATGAAGTGCTTCAAAAAGTTAAAGTTGGCATAATTCCGGCCTCCCAGATTGCTTGGATCCACTATCGTTCACCCACTGCCGCAACAGGTCCACACCAGACATCTCCCTGGCCCTATGTAGAGATGGTCTACACCTGAACCAGAGGGGAACTAATATCTTGGGGGGAAAATTTGCAAAGGCTATGCAGGGGGCTTTAAACTGATTCAGAGGGGGGGTGGGATCCTGAGTAGTTGGGGTGCTAAGAGGGATGAGAGTAGGGGGGTCATAGAGGAAAGCTGTAAAACACAGCAGCGTACGGGTGGAGTAGGGCATGGTTTGAAATGCATATACTTTAATGCAAGGAGTATTCGCAATAAGGTGGAGGAACTTGCAGCTTGGACCAGTACCTGGAACTTCGATGTTGTGGCCATTTCAGAGACTTGGGTAGAGCAGAGACAAGAATGGATGTTGCAGGTTCTGGGGTTCAAATGCTTCAGTCGGAGGAGAGAAGGAGGTAGAGGGGGGTGGGAGGTCGTCGTTGGTTACGGAAGACTGGAGGATAGCGAATGTGGTCCCGTTGTTCAAGAAGGGAAAGAGAGACTTTCCAGGGAATTATAGGCCGGTGAGTCTTACTTCTGTTGTGGGCAAAGTATTGGAGAGAATTATTAGGGATAGGATTTATAGTTATTTAGAGAGAAATGAATTGATTGGGGATAGTCAGCATGGTTTTGTGAAGGGTAGGTCACGCCTTACTAACCTTATTGAGTTTTTTGAAAAAGTGACCAAAAAGGTGGATGGGGGTAAGGCGGTTGATGTGGTATATATGGACTTTAGTAAGGCGTTCAATAAGGTGTCCCATGGAAGGCTTCTGCAGAAAATGCACACGTATGGGATTGAGGGTGATTTAGCTAATTGGATTAGGAATTGGCTAGCAGATAGAAGACAGAGGGTGGTGGTTGATGGGAGATATTCATCGTGGAGTTCGGTTACAAGTGGTGTACCTCAGGGGTCTGTTTTGGGGCCCCTGCTGTTTGTAATTGATGAGGGTATTGAAGGATGGATTAGTAAATTTGCAGATGACACTAAAGTCGGTGGAGTGGTAGATAGTGAAGAGGGGTGTTATAGTTTGCAGAGAGACTTGGACAAGTTGCAGAGCGCCAAGTTTGGTGGCGTTTAAGAGGTTAGTTGATAAGTTTATGGAAGAGAAGGGAATGGTTTAGTTTGGAGGGTCATTGCTTTTTATAATGGTTGGCGCAACATCGAAGGCCGAAGGACCTGTTCTATGTTCTATACTCAACCCTGGAATATCTGGATACTAATGACACCTATGATAGACTCCTATATATTGATTACAGCTCAGCCTTCAACACCATTATTCCTACAAAATTCAGCTCCAAACTCTGTGATCTGGGGCTTGGTTCCTCCTCTGCGAATGGATTCTAGACATCCAAGTCCACAAACCAGAATCAGTAAGGACAGGCAACAATACCTCCTCAATTCTAGTCCCCATAAGACTGTGTCTTTAGCCATTTGGCTATACTCCTTTCATACCTATAACTGTGTGCCCAAATTCCAAGTTTGCTGTTGATACCACTGTAGTGCGTCAGATCTCAAACAACGACAAGATGGAATATAGGAAAAGGATAGAGAACCTGATGAACTGGTGCGAACACAATAATCTCTCGCTCAATGTCAGCAAAATGGAGGAGATAGTCAGACTTCAGGAAATGTAGTGGAGGACATGCTCCTGTCTACTTCAGTGGGAATGAGGTGGAAATGGTTGAATGTTTCAAGTTTCTAAGTGCCCAGATCCTCAACAAGCTATCCTAGTCCTTCTACACGTATGCTATAATTAAGAAAGCCCACCAACTTCCTCAGGAAGCTAAGGAAATTTGGCACATCCACTACATCTCTCACCAACATTTACAGATGCACTATAGGAAGCCTTCTTTCTGGTTGTATCACAAGTTGGTATGGCTCTGCCCAAGACTGCAAGAAACTACAAATGGTCCAGCTATGACTGTACCACTACATTTTGCATCCTCTCCTTTCTTTCTGTATACGCGGTGTGCTTTGTCTGTATAGTAACAAACAATACTTTGCATTGTACACTAATATATGTGACAATAATTAATCAAAGTAGAACTTCTTGCACATGCAATGGCAAAGAAGGCTTTGAAGATCCTGAGGTAGATGAGGTCTTCCACAAATTGTCCTCTTGAAGTTGCTGGTGCCACACTAACTGGCCTAATCTCCTCCAGGCCAGGAGGACCCCTAGCAAGATTCATATGATCAAGCACTCCCTTTTTCACATTAACTCCTATAAAGGTCTGGAATACTACAGTAGCACAGCACTCATTCTCTTTCAATCTTCAGATAATTTCTGGAAAAATTACCAGAGCATTAATAAAATCTTGACCACGTTCTCGCAAGTCCCAAATGTTTTTAAGCAAACAGCTGATCTCCATCAGCAAATGAACAGTGAAAGGTGACCATGCTTTAATCAGTGCCCAAAATCCTAAGCAATGACTTTTTTCACTAATTCAGGTGGTTGCTTTGAAAGGTTTCAATTGCAATCAGAGGCAGTGAAATGGCTTGCAGACTTTTAGAGAACATTAGCTGTCAAATTAATTACCAATCAGTATCATAGCAATCCTTAAAGTGACTGTTCCAAGTGTGTGCATCACCTATTAATTTACCAGGATGCTATCTTGTTTTAAATGTAGGTAAAACTTGCATTACAAATCAAGATCCATTTTGATTTGCTAGAAGACCTGAAATACGCAAGAACAAACACCCCCTATATCTGAAACTCATGAGATAGGTTGTGTAGATCTGCACCTGACAGAAGAGTGAAGCACACTGTCAATAACCTCAGAATATCATTTCAAAATTTTAGATGATCATGAAGTCTGCGGAAGTCATTTCAAATTCTTATTCATACCAGCTCTGGGTTCAGTATCCGAATCAGCAACTTTTAAATTTCTGAAGATTAACTTCCCTTTAAATAGAAATTCCATCTGTCCTAATATAAACACAAACCATGAAAAATGGTGAAAGCAGAAGGCCCTAAATTTAGGAAATCAGTTAACAAAACCATGTGATGGGATGGTATCATGGCAAATTCTTGCGGTAACTATGACCAGTCTACTTAAGAAAACTTATTAACTGAATTACTGGCATTTTGTAACCCTCACGTTAAGCTATTGAGTTCATCCTGTTATCTTGAGCAATGGGTCCTAACACAGCCGGCACATTTAAAAGAGACAAATAATTCCATGGCACACACTTTTTTTTCAGCTGAATCAATTCCTCATAAACGTCATATTTACAAGAGTTACGGTTTTACTAGAGAGATTTCTAACAGTGCATTCAACAAGTTAAATAAGGATCAAATGTTTCAAATCCACCACATAACACATCACCTTCGACAGCAAGCACAGTCACTTTTTCAAAATCTACTCACCATTTCTAACTATTTAAAGAACAAAGAACAAAACAGCATGGGAAACAGGCCCTTCGGCCCAACGAGCCCACGCCGCCACCTCGATGTTCCCACTTCTACACGCGATCCCTGTCCATGTTTATAGATCTATGGATTAAAAACCAAATTTGAGACAATTTAGGGAGAATTTGTTTTGCCAATTAGCCTAAGAGCACATCTTTGGGATGTGGGAGGAAACCGGAGCTCCCGGAGAAAACCCACGCAAGCACGGGGAGAATGCGCAAACTCCCACAGACACAGGCCCAAATCCATGTATCTGCACAGCACAGCTATAGTCACTGCCCTGTCGTGTTGCCCATCAGATGGTCCAGGTCAAGCATGCACTAACGATGTGAAGCAGTAGGATACTCTCAAAAAAGATCCAAGAGCAGTCCTCTCACGACCCATCGCGTGTATGCCCCTCGTTAGACAACAAGGTGGACCAAAGCACCTGTAGGATAACAACAAGTACATGATCCCTATTTTAAATCAGTTTTCTATATCCCTCCATTCCCATTCTGTTCGTGTGCCCATCTAAGTATTTCTTAAACATCTCCAGAGTACCTGCCTCCACCACTTTACTTGGTAGCGCATTCCATACCCCTACCACCCTCTTGTGAAAAAACTCTCTCTAGCATCCAAATTATACCTTACCCCCCTCAGCCTAAGCCCGTGATCCCTCGTGCTATTTGAGTCCATCCTAGGAAAAAGCTTAGCCCCGTTTACTCTATCTATCCCCTTCAAAATCTTCTACACCTCTATCAGATCTCCTCTAAGTCTCTACATCTTTCTAAGGAAAACAGTCCCAATTTGCCTAATCTCTCCTCGTAACTCAGACCTTCCATACCAGGCAGCATCCTGGTAAACCTCCTCTGCACTCTTTCCAGAGTCTCCACGTCCTTCTGGTAGTAAGGCAACTAGAACAGGACACAGTATTCCAAATGAGGTCTAACCAGCGTTTTATACAACTGCAACATTAAAGTTGTACTCTAATACCCCCCTTGTACTTTATACCCCTTCCTGTAAAGGCTAGCATACTATATGCTTTCTTCACAACCTTCTCCACTTGCTCTGCCACCTTCAGAGACTTGTTCACCTGCAGCCCCAGGTCCCTGTGTTTCTATACTCTTAATAGGTCTACCCTTTATCATATAACTCCCCGCTACATTTTTTCTCCCGAAATGCATCACCTCACATTTATCAGGATTGAATTCCATCTGCCATCTGTCTGCCCAAGCTACATTGCCCTAAATCTGTTCCAAATGCAACACTTTGTTCAGGCATCTGAGTTTTGCCTTTTCTCATTAAAAATATATTATTAGATAAGAAATTCATAAAGTATTTTTCTTAAATACTTGAACTAATAAACAAATGAAATTCAACATATCAGAACAAAACGTGAAGTAACATTAACCTCTCCAAAACAGTTTCAATTGTACAATCCATCCCTGACTCTGCATATGCCTCCTTTTCATAGTCTTCCACATTTGTAGAGGAGGAAATAGCATTTGAAGCTACTGAAGAGCTGCTTCTCTTGCAGTGGTTTAAATTGTTTGAATGTGAGATTGTGCACCTTGACAGCTGCGCCTATTGCTGATGATGTTGGTGGAAACATCTCAAGTGAACTCACTCTCAGCATCTCTTGCAAAATGCCCAATTTTGACCTAAAACTTTGAAATATATCTTTGATGGCCAGGATTGTCTTATCCTTCCCCTCCGTGTTAGTATTCAGCTCATGCAGATGGCTAAAAATGGCTGCAAGATGTGCAAGCTTAGTCCACCAGTACTTATCAAATCTTTCTAAGGCAGTTGATGCATTCTCAAAAACTCAGTCAATTCTCTCTGGAACTCATGAACATGGGAGAGAACCTTCCCCTACAATAACTATCACACCTCGGTGTGCAACTGTAAACTTTAGATACTTGGCCCCCATCTCTGTACAGTGGACAAACATGAATTTAGTGGCTATGTGATTTTATGGAATTCATGATTTTCACAGCTCTAATACAGCTGCTAACGCTAATTAACAATTTACTGTTGCAATTTAAAGCAGTATTCTTTTCGTGGTACATCCAAATATATAATCCTCATTTACCATATATTGCATTTAGTTCAGTATTTCGACAGATTTCTTCTTCCTTTGTCTTTTGATTCATTGTAGTCAAATTGTACAGGAAGTGTCACCATGTGATATCAATTTATGTTTACATAGTACTTTTAACCTAATGAACCATCCTAAGGCACTTCGCTGGAATATGAGATAAAGTATGGCACAAAACCACAAAAGAAGGTACTAAACAAGATAAAAACTTGGTCAAAGAAATAGGAGCGTCTTAATGGAGGAACATGAGGGAGAGAGGCACAGAATTGTCAGCAGGGAGCTCCAAACTTTGGTGCCAAGGAAACTGAACTCACATCTGTCAACGGTGGAACAATTATAATTATGAACGCATAAGAAGCTATGAAGTGTTCATATACCAAAGGTTGAGGTACTAGAGATGATTCTAGGAATAGGGTCAGTGAGTCATGAATGAATTTGAAAACAAGGATGAGAATTTTAATATTCAAGCACTGCTTGACCAGGAGCCGACGAGACTGGTGAGCACAGGGTGATAGGTTTTTTGCAGCATGTTCCATTACCCTGACAGCAGAAATTTGGACGATATCAAGTTTGCAGAGGGTCGCATATAGGCAAACAACCAGTAGTGCATTAGAATAGCCAAGTCTACATGTAATTGCAGCATCAGTAAGTTTCAACAGATGAGATGAGGCAGGGCAAAGTTTGGCAATGTTATGGAAGTGGAAATAGACAGTTTTAGCAGGCATGAATATGAGGCTGGAAGCTCATCTTGGGATAAAATGTAGAATCAAAGCTGCAAATAGACCAACTTAATTTCAGCCAGGCAGAGGTTTGGCATCGTTAATAAGATTTGGAACAAGGACTATAAACAATTACTCCAGCCTTCCTAATAAAATAACCAACTGATCATTTAAAATTATGCAGAAATCTAGATATGAATTTATATCCAATACACTGTTCTAAATTGGTGAAAACACAAATAAAGGGAAAAGTAGCAAGAGTGAAGCCCCAAACTGTTCCCAAACTATTCCCTATGTCACACTCTGCTGGGAAGGTTGTCCCTTCATCGTCACAAAAATAGAGGAAACAAGTGTACAGGAATCAGCACAATAAAAGGATGGCCGTAGTCCTTCAGACTATGGCAGAAATTCAAATTAATCTTAAAAGAAGAAACTCCACAGCGTATCTCTTCTCACCTCTCTGAATGGATCCAATTTTCATTTTTAGTCTTCACCCATACCTAGTGGCCTCAAAAAAAACCTGTTCTGTTAAAGATTCTTCCCCTTAAACATCCTTCCCTTCAGGAATGAAAGTGCAGTGAGCTTCCATTGCACCAGAAGCCCACGATGTTTCTGCAACGAGTGCAAAGAATCGAGACACTACCGGACCTGCTTCAGACAGGTGGACGTAAATTCAGACCACGTGTTAGCAAAATCCATGTTGAGAGGTCTGGGAGAAATATCAAACATGAGATTGCATCTGCTTTCACTAAACCCCCCCTCTGCCCTTCTCCCCCACCCCCCACCTCCATTTTGATCGCATGGACTCAAAACATTAACTATGTGTTTCTGTACACAATGTTATCCAATGGTGTTCTTGAATGAAACACAGATTTTAAAAAAATTAGGCTTTTCAGCAATGCTAATACAAATATCTGGGAATTGAGAGTCTACCAATAACCATGAAATCACTGAACCAGGGTTGATCGCCTGACAATGGAGAGAGAAGTAGCAGCACCAGGCATACCTAAAAGAGGTGTCAATCTGGTGAAGCTATAAAACAGGGCTACTTACATGTCAAACAACAAAAGCAGCAAATGATGGATGAAGCTAAGCAATCCCACAACCAATGGATCAGATCTAAGTTTACAGTCCTTCACCATCCAGTCATGAATGATGGTGGGCTATTAAGCAACTCAAGGAGGAGGCTTCATAAACATCTCCATTCTAAATGATGGAGCAATCAGCACAAAAGGTAAGACTGAAGTATGCGCAACAGTCTTCAACCAGAAGAGCTGAGTGGATGATCCATCTAAGCCTCCTCTAGTGGTCCCCAGCATTTCAGATGCCAGCTTTCAGCCAATATGATTTACTCCATGTGATATCAAGAAACGGTTGGAGGTACTGGATACTGCAAAGGTAATGGGCCCTGATAACATTCCGGCAATAGTACTGAAGACTTGTGCTCCAGAACTTGCCGCTCCCATAGTAAAGTCTTCCAGTACAGTTACAATGCTGTCATCTACCCAACAATGTGGAAAATTTCCCAGGTATGCCCTGTGCATAAAAAGCAGACAAATCCAATCCAGCCAATTACCATCCAATCTACTCTTGATCATCAGTAAAGGGATGGAAAGGGTCATCAACAATGCTATCAAACAGCACCTACTCAACAATAACATGCTCAGTGATACCCAGTTTGAGTTTCATCAGGATCACTCAGCTCCTGTTCTCATTACAGCCTTGGTTCAAACACAGATACAACAACTGAATTCCAGAGCTGAGGAGACACCGACAGCCCTTGACATCAAAGTCACATCTGACTTAAGTAGAGCATCAAGGAGCCCTAGCAAAACTGGAATCAATGGGTATCAGGCGGCAAACTCTCTGCTGTTTGGAGTCATATCTGATACATAGGAAAGTGGTTGTGGTTGTGGAGAATTAGTCATCTCAGCTCCAAGACATCTCTGCAGGAGTCACTCAGGGTCTAACAATCTTCATCTCTTTCCCTCCGGCATAAGGTCAAAAGTGAATATGTTCACTTCAGCCAGTGAATGCATAATGTTCAGCACCATTCACAACTCCTCAGTTGCTGAGGCAATTAATGTTCAAATGCAACAAGATCTGGACAATATCCAGGCCTGCGCTGACAAGTAATATTCCCCCCACACAAATGCCAGACAATGAGAGACACTCTAACCACTGCCCCTTGACATTCAATGGTGTAACCATCACTGAATCCCCCACTATTAACATCCTTGGGGTTACTGTTGACTCACTGCATAAACACAATGGTTACAAGAGCAGGTCAGAGGCTTGGAATATTGCAATAACTCACCTCCTCACTCCACCATCTACAAGGCACAAGTCAGGAATGTGATGGAATACTCCCCTCATGCCTGGATGGGTGCAGCTCCAGCAATACACAAGAAGCTTGACATCATCCAGGACAAACTGGCCTGCTTGACAACACTATATCTACAAACATTCAATCCCTCCACTACTGATGTTCAGAAGCATCACAAGATGTACTATCCACAGGATGCACTGCAGCAATTCACCAAAGATCCTTAGAGAACACCTTCCAAATCCATGACATCTTCCATCTAGAAGGACAAGTGCAGCAGATAAATGGGAACACCACCACCTACAAGTTCCCCTCCAAGCCACTACCGTCTTGACTTGGAAATATATCGCTGTTCCTTTGCAGTCATTGGGCCAAATCCTGGAATTCCCTCCCCAACGATATTGTGCATCAACCCACAGAACATGGACTACAACAGCATCTTCTAAGGGCAACTAGGAATGGGCAATAAATGCTGGCCAGCCAATGTTTATGCCTCATGAATTAATAAAGAACGAGGAAAAAAATTGTTAAAGTTTATTTATTAGTCACAAGAAGGCTTACATTAATGCTGCAATGAAGTCACTTTGAAATTCCTCTAGTGTCACTACCCGGCATCTGTTCAGGTAATGCACTTAACAGCATACCTTTCAGAATGTGGGAGAAAACTCACATTGCACATTCTCCCTGTGTCTAACTCCACACAGACGGTGACCCCAGTCAGGAATCAAACCCATGTCCCTAATGCTGTGAAGCAAATGTGCTGCACACTGAATAAACTATTCTAATATTTTATATTAACACACTGCTGTTGGCTATGGCCACCATACACAAATTAGCAAATGTGGCATTGAAGTTGCTGTGATCTCATTAAAAAAGACAAAATATTTATATACGAACTCAAATTGTGAGATTATGATAAATATTTCACCAGCACACTAGGAAAATAAGTCAAAAATAAAGGTTATTCCATAAATCTCAATTTTTGGCCAGAATGAACTTTGTCACATTTAATTTTTGTTGTATTACGTCAACCCCAATATGCTAGCTGATCACCCAGTGCAGGTCAAGTGCTAAGCATCACAAGCTTTAAGAAGCAAGATTTGATTTTTACTCTTTGCTGAGTTGGCTGATAATGGCCAGGACAGCAATTGTTGTGCTAGTCTTTGAGTTTTCAATAACCCAATCTTCAGATATGGGAGCAGAAAACAAATTACACAAGTCCACTGACACACAAGATTTTCAAGGAGTGGATTCAAAACTTCAATTGCTGAGGTGTGGTATCATCCTACTTCAAACTGTTAAGATCTAGGCTGAGACAGAATGTCCATAGAAACAAGAGAGGCAGTGTACCCTTAATGAAACACATCAGTATCATTTTACTCATCAACATCATGCTAAGGTAGCATTCTGATATATTAACACAACTTGACAATTTAAATATTTAATTTCAATGTTTCCCTTCCCAAAATGGCTTTATGAGAATTGAATATTTTAAACAGCACCTGGAAAATTTTATTTCAAAATATTTGCATTATCAAATCTTTTTATCAAAATGGACTAAAACCTTCCACAATATTCAAATTTTTAATTGTGTGACTTCAATATTTATGCAGAAAACAGGAGACAAGCTCCAATAAATGCTTCTCAGAAAAGGGGCGTGGTCCAAATAAAAGCCTTTAATTGCTTTCTTAAAAAAATGATGATCTCAATAAGCGTCGATTCATAATTATTAAATACGTTAGCAGCGTGATAATATTAGTATAGCCACCACCAAGTACAAGTGAAGTCCAATTACCAGGCAATCTTAAGCTAGATAATACCTGACCAACTTGTAAACACACACCACGTGTAAATATAAATTAGATATTTCCAGCCATGGTAGCTAATGACCAGCACGACAAAGGCGCCTCTCTACCTGGCTACACTTTTAAATGACAGATTAAGCAGGTTTCCAACACTAAACGCCTTTAAACATCAGCTGCAGAGACAAACAAAAAAAATGCTGCCATGTGTTTACATAAAGGTTGGTGGGCGGGTTTCGCCGATCCATCCGATACCACGAAATAAAAACGCAGTACAAGATATTGCTCCTTCTTTCTCTGACTAAACTCGCGGAGTCTGATCAGCTCTGCTACCAACGAGGATCCTGCGGCCTCCCGGTGATGGCCCGGGCCTCACTCGTACCCTAGCTTGTTTTGAAGGGCTGGTTTCTAACATGGCGACCAACACAAACAAACCCGCCGTGGGCGGGGCTTGCCTCCCCTCCCCCCCCCCAAGCCCAGTCCCGCCCCGCATCCGCGCCCATTGGCTCGCCCGCCACTGTTCTGGAAGGACTCATCCCGGGAGCTGCTCCTAATTGGCTAACGTGGGTGTCAATCACATGACACTTCTGACCGACAGCTCCAGTTTCTCTCCCTCATCCTCCATCTCTCTCTCTCGGGTTAACTACTTTTCAAGCTCCGCGATTAAAGGAAGAACAATTTACCTGCCGCCGCTGGCCGCTTCAACAATCGACTTCTCCAGCTCTCAGTTTAATCGCACGCACCCACCTGCAGAGGCAGTGTTGTCAGGCGGATGTCTTCCCGCTGCGGGGGGAGGGGGGGGGTACTGATCAGTCAGACGTGCGTTTGTTTTGTTGATATCTTCCTGACGGGTTCCTGGAAAGCGCGTGACTGTGCTGACGGAGGGAGGGGGTGGGGAGTCACAAACCAGCCAATAGCGGCGCCGCCTGCCCTTCAGCCAATCAAGGGGCGACCTCGGGAACCTTCCTGACCCCGCCCACCCAGAGACCAGATCCAGTAGCCAAAAAAACACAACACGTTCCAACTAAACGTTTATCTTCCTCTGGGTATGGGACAGTTAACATATTTGGTGCATTTGGGAAAATATGATACGACCTCTTCTATGCATGTGCATTACTCCAAACGCATATTGGATCCTAACTTCATGTTCCAGTACGGCAAAGTTTATTAGTAACATGTCAGCTTACATTAACATTACAGTGAAGTTATTGTGAAAATTCTCTGGTCGCTATACTCCAGTGCCTGTCGGGGTACACTGAGGAAAATATTAGTATATCCTGATCTCGTTACAGTTCACAGGATTATTAGATCTACAGTGCAGAGGCTTTTTTTGATTTATTATTGCCACCAAATTTTCAATCTCTTTCCCACACTCCATCTCATTGTTTGAGATCTGACCCACAATGCGAATTCTCAACCAGGATCTTGATTCACATTGCACTATCTGTAACATGCATAACGTGCCTGGGCTTGTAAATCTCACTTACTGTCCTGTCTAGAGATAATACAAATTTGTTTAATCTAATGCTCTCTCCACTCACATTGTCAGCATCTTTAAGACTTGAATAGCAAGTAACTGTAAAGGCTCCCATTCTAATCAGTATTCTGTAAATTATGTGTGTTGTTAAAGCTCTGTCAGAGACCAGAATTCTCCACACACTTGACAAGGGGGTAAACTCCAAAAGCTTGTGGGTTTACTATCAAATAAACCTGTTGGATTTCAACCTGGTGTTGAGAGACTTCTTACTGTGTCTACCCCAGTCCAATGCCGGCATTTCCATATCTTATCTCCATGTTCCAGGATTGAGTGTAGGGCTAGGGAGATGGCATCTACTTTGGTCCTATTGCAGAGTAGACAACTGTAGTAGATGCAAGCAACCTGGGAGGCTGGAATTATTGTATCTGTCACAGGCCACTAAGGCAACTGCTCAGTTACAGCAGGAGATGCCAGAGGACAGTGGAAACTTTAAGGATATCCTCAAAGCATCCATGAAGAGCTCAAATGTTCCTGGAACAGGTTCACGTGAAGACTTTTAAAAACTTCACTAGGAATGGGTCCTGCCAACATTTTACAGCCCGCAGACCAGCTAGGGAGTCAGAGTTCCAAATATGAGCTTATAGAGTCAATATTTGGATTTTTGTTGAGTGAGAAGTTGTGTAAACCTTCCAGAAATATTATTTACCTGGGCAGATAGTGCCTTATTCAGGGCTGATGCCAATAAATGGGAATCTTTGGTTACCCTAGGCTGGATAGATCTTCTGCAACATTGTTCAAAGTGAATCAAGGAATGCGAATAAAATACGACTAGAATCTGAGTCAAGAATAAAGTGATGCTGGAAAATGCAGTATAGTTAATGTTTCAATCCATTTGGCTCTTCAGAACTAAAGTAAGGGGAAAAATGTGTTAGATATTAAAGTGTTACTTTAATAACAAAAGACAGATGGCCTGTGTGAGGGGGGGGAAGGGGTGGAGAGGGGGTGAAGGATTTAAAATTGCCCAGTGCTAGGTGGAAGAGCAGCATCTCATCTTACAATGAGTTACATCACTACCCCTCAGGATTCAGCACTGATTTCAACAACTCAGGCTGTGACCTTTCTCCTCCATTTTAAACTCTCCACTCCACATTTCCTCTTCCACACCAAGCCATTTGCCTTTTGTTCTTAAAGTTGCTACATTTTGTTGCAATCTCTCGAACACAAATGTTATATTGAGCACAATTTGATCAGGGTCATTGGTTTCTCAAGTGACTCAAGAAGAAATACTTTGCTGATTAAAAAATATATTCAGTTTTTGTTTTTATTCCAATTCAATCAAATCAAGTCCAATTCAGTCTCAACAAGTTGAGACATTCCTAATACAACTGACAAGACAGGGCTCTCACTTCCAGTCTTGGATTTGATATACATAATCCAAGCTGATTGAAGTAAGCATAGCTCCTTCTCCAAAGCTTGATCTCATTTGCATCTTAGCCAAAAGGCCGAGATGCCACTTCTAAAAATTGTGGCAAATGAAGCTAAAGTGTAACCTAATGATTTCAACTAACCACAGCGTGTCAATACTACATTTGATCTTGCCAATGTATTTACATAAGATGTGTCAAAGTATACACAAACATGCAATTAGGAGGAGGTCATTCAAGTAGATTACAGCTCATCTGACTGTAACACCTCAATCTTACGACCTCTTGTTAATCAAGAATCTACCTAGCTTTGCCTGAAAGACATTCAAAGATTGCTTCCACTGTATTGAGGGAGAATGCCAAAGACTCCAAGCCCTCAAAGAAAATCTCAACTCTGCTGCAAATGAGCAACCCCTTATTTTTACACAATGACTACTCGTTCTAGGTTCTCTGACAAGAAACATCCTTTCCATATCCACCTTGTCATGACCCTCAGGATCTTAAAGGTTTCAATCAAGTTTCCTATTACTTTCCTAAACTCTGGCGGATACAAACATAACCTCTCAACTTTTCCTCAAAAGGAAACACGCCCATTTCTGGTCTTAATCTAGTAAATCTTCTCTGCACTGTTTCAAATACATTGAGATATTTTCTTTATGAGACCCTACTGTAGACAATACTCTAGATGTGGTCCAATGCTGTGTAATTAATTCCCCTCGCATTAGCTAAGCTAATAAAATGTTACACCTGCATCTTCTGTGATTCATGCACTATAATACCTAAATCCCTCAAAATTTCAGACCTCTGCAATCTCTCACCATTCAGATGAGATTTTTTTTTAAATCTTTCCTGCCAATATGCACAATTTCATATTTGCCCGCATAATGTCTATTTATAGACCCCTTATATCCTATTCCCAATTTACTTTCCTACCAATTTGTCATCAGTAATTTTAGTAACCCAATCTTAGTTCCTTCATCCAAGTTATTTATATAAATTGTAAAATGTTGAGGTTCCAGTACTATTTGTTGTGGAATACCCCTCATCACGTCTTATCAACCAGAAAAAATCCATTTGTATCAATTCTTTTCTATTAGCTAATTAATCTTTAAACTGTGCCAATGTTACTCCCTACATCATGAAGTTTTATTTTCCAAAATGACCTTTGGTGTGCAATCAAATGCCTTCTGAAAATCCAAGTATAATACATCCACCAGTTTCCCCAGCACATAACTTCTTCAAAAGAACTTCAACAAATTGGGTAAATATGATTCTCCTTGCATGTTGACTCTGCCTGATTTGCCTTGGATATTTCTGAACTATCCTGTTGTAACATCTTTAATACCAACTTTTTGCATCTTTCACATGGAAAACATTAGACTAAATAGCCTATTGTTTCCTGCTTTCTTGCTCCCTCATTTTTTGAATAAAGGCAGTGCATTTTCTACCTTTCAATCTAATGGAACCTTCCCATATCTAGGGGATTTTGGAAAATAATAACCAATGCATCAACTATCTCACTAGTCACTTCTTGGGTGAAGTCCATCTGGACCCAAAGACTTGCTGGCCAACAGTCACAACATTTGCTCAATACCACTTCTCTGGTGATTATAAAATTTTCCTGAGTTCCTCCCTCCATTTCCTGATTTACAACTACTTCTGGACTATTCCCTGTGCTCTCTATAGTGAAAAACAATGCAAAATATCTGTTTAATTCATCCACAATCTCCCTACTTTTATCATCAATTCCCCAGGTGCACTTTCTATAGGACAACATTCACTTTTCCTTTTTAAAAATTGATATAAACTTTTACTATTTGTCTGCTTTTTTATATTCTAATTTTTTGCCATCTTTTTGTATCCTTTGCTGTTTTTTATATTCCTTCCAATCTTTGATCTACTACTTGTCTGTGTAACCATCTTTAAACTTTTATTTAAACATAGATGCTGAGCCCTCCCCTTGGAGTTTTTTTCTCATTGGAATATATTTAGTTTGTTCATACATGCTGAAAAATCCTTTTAAATATCTGCCACTGAATTTCTATTGACCACCTTTGGAGACATTCGTCAGTTCATTTTAGCTAGCTAGCTCCACTTTCATGTCCTCATAATTGCCTTTAAGTTTAAAATATTAGTTTTCAACATATTCTTCTCACCTTCCAACTGAATATAAAATTTAACTAAATTATGATCGCTGCTACCTAGGGGTGCCTTTACTGCAGTTTATCAATGAATCCTATCTCATTGCACAATACCAGGTCTAGTAATATGCCCTCTAATGAATCCAGAGCATGCTGTTCTAAAAACCCCTAACATACAACGTATTACTCATCTACGCTACCCTGCCTATCTGATTTTTCCAATCTACATAAAGTTCCGAGATATCACTGTACCTGAGAAGCTCCTATTATTTCTTCTTTTATACTGTCCTACAAATGTAGTTACAATTAGAAGGCCTGTACAACACTCAAGTGACTTCTTGTCTTTATCATTTCTCATCTCAATTCAAACCATTTCTGCATCCTGGTTTCCTGAATTTAGGTCATTCCTCACTAATGTAATATTATTAACAGGGCCATTCCTCCACCTTTTCCTAACTCCTGTCCTTCCTAAATGTCATGTACCCTTCAATATTCAGGCCCCAATCTATGTTAGCCATTACAAGGATATGGCTATTAGATATCTGATCATACTTATTAATTTTTTATCTGCAGTTAATTGGTTTCATTTCAAATGCTATACGTCTTTAGAAACAGCACCTCCAGTTTTATCCTTTTATTATTTTTGTAATATCTATCCTTATCTGCTGATTTAGTCACAGATTTGTACTCTGTCTCTTCCTGTCATGTCTATTACTTCTCATATCAGAATCTTTTTTTTGTCAGTACTGTTTTACCACATCTTCAAGTTTGATCCCTAGCTGCCACTGTTCAGTTTAAAGCTCTCTTTACTTCCCTAGTTACATGGCCCCAGAATAGTTCAGATATAGGCTATCCCAATAGTACAGATCCTACTTTCCTGGGAAAGTGCTAGTGCCCCATGAACCGGAACCCACTGATTCCACAGCCGTCTTTGAGCTACATATTTATTTCTATAATCTTATTTGTCCAATGCCAATTCACATGTAATTCAGGTAATAATTCAGAAATTATCTTTGAGGCTCAGCTTCTTAATTTGATACCAAGCTCCTCATCCTGATGCAGAGCCTCCTTTGTCCTGCTTATGCCATTGGTACCTACATAGATCCTGACCACTGGATCTTAACCTCCCACTGCAAGTTTTTTCCCTGAACAGATGCTTGCCTGGGTTCAGGACAACACAGCCATCTAGCCTCTCACTCCTTGCTGTACAGAACACTTTCGATCAACTTTGCTGTTATATTTCTTGGATAATGATTACTGTTAAGTTTATATGAAAATCTTACACAAAATTGCATATTTTCCTTTGAAGAGCAATTAGTATTTTCATTCAAGCACAGTTCAAGGTAATAATTTGTAAATAAAGGCAAACATACAGCTTGATAATCTTTTCTACAGTTACATACACAAACTAGGAAGGATAAACCATTCAGTCTTCATGCCATTTGATAAAATCCTGGTTGATCTGATTGTGGCCTCAAATCCTTTATCCTGCCATCCCACCACACCTGCCCCATAACCCTCGATTTCCTTGCTGACCCAAAACCTAACTAGGCCCTGAATATATTCAGTAAGTTTTCACTGCTCTCTGGGGAAGAGAATTCCACAGACTAATGATCAAAAACTTCTGCTTACCTGTGTTAAATTAGTTTTTATTTAAAAGATCAGTTGAGTCCATTATCCAGTGCCTGCTCCAAACAAAAGCAGTGTTAATGCAGAAACTTTTTTTTCACTGGATTGTTTGGAATTCAGGAAGAATGCCTACCAGAAAGATATGCTGTTAGTACTGTGCACATTTTCATTGCAAATCTCATTTTGATAATGCAAAAATTAAGACTTGATGATTAAATGGTTTAATCTCTTATTGGCAAGTTCTCTCGCTGAGGTCTTTTCCATGCAAAAGTTTTTCGTTGGCAATTACCTTATTTTTGATTTGAACATTCTCTTCAGATCTATTTTCTACTATTTAATTTGATTTATTATTGTCACATGTATTAGTACACAGTGAAAAGTATTCTTTCTTGCATGCTACACAGACCAATTTACTTTGTAGGAAGTCAGCAACATGGAGCAGCAAGAGGGTTACTCTCCTTATATGGTGCCACATCTAAGGGTTGATATGGAAGTAATGCTGCCTTTTTTGCTAAAAAACAGCAACCAAATTTCCTGGATTTGCTCATTTCCATCACTGGATATAGATCCGGTTGCAATTCAGACCACAATTAGTAAAACTTTAAAAGGTGGGGATAATTAATGGCAAGTGTGGTGAGACAAAAAGGAACCATTTTACAAAAACTTGAACAACTTGCAAACCAAAGCAATAATAGGTAGAATTGAAGGAAGACGACATGAGCCAGAAGCCAACACATGATTGGCAGCAAAAGTCTAACAATTTATGTAAAGCAACAAATTCCAAGTGACATATCTATTAGGCACACGAAGAATGAGCAGTGATTGTCAGTAATAGGCATTAGACAGGTTACTGAAAGACAATTTACTCCCCCCACCACCAAATGCTTAGTTTCTCATTGACAGTTTTCTAGATAGTTTCTTCACCATTAGCCTGTAGAGTCAGAGGTTTACAACATATAAACAAGGTCTTTGACCCAACTTGTCCATGTACCCTTTTTAAACCCTGAAGCTAGTCCCAGTTGCCCACACCCCTCTATACCCATTTTACCTATGTAACTGTAAATACTAGAGATAAAGTTTTCCCTGCTTCTACCACACTTCTAGCAGCTTGTTCCAGGCACCCATCACGGTGTGAAAAAATTGCCTCTCTGGGCACTTTTGCATCTCTCTCCTCTCACCTTAAACCTATGTCCCCTAGTTTTAGGCACACCTACCTTTAGGAAAAAGGTATTGACTAACTGATCTATGTCCCTCATTATTTTATAGATCTCAATAAAATCACCCCTCAACCTTCTATGTTCCAGAGGAAAAAACATCCATCTATCCACCCTCATCTTATAATCTAAACCATCAAGTCCCGGTAGCATTCTAGTAAATCTTTTCAGCACTCTATTTTAATATCCTTTCTATAACAGGCAACCAGAACTATACACAGTATTCCAAGTGTGACTTTACCAATGTCTTGTACAACTTCAACAAGACATCCCAACTCCTGAATTCAATATTTTGACCAATGAAACCAAGCATGTTGAATGACTTCTTCACCACTGTGACTCCATTATGAACTTGTACCCCTAGATCATTTTGCTCTGTAACACTCTCCCAACACCCTAGCATTAACTAAGTTCTACCCTATTTCAATCTACCAAAATGCATCACCTTGGTACTAAATTAAACTCCATCTGTCATTCGTCAGCTCATCACTGGTGCAATTGGTCAAGATCCTGTTGCAATTGGAGATAAACTTCCTTCACTGTCCACTATGCCACCAATCTTGGTGTCATCTGCAAACTTACTATCAACAGGTCTAATTTGCTGCTTTTTATTTTGTCACTGTATAATTTAAAAATTTATGCAAAAAATGTTGTTCCATGTTTGCTGCTAAAAACAAACTGTTGCATATAGTAAGTGCACAACATGTATTTACACCCTTCAATTCATTTCTAATCTCAAAGTTGACTCCTCTAACTTCTGTAAATCCCTTCTCATTTTTTCACATATTTGCTTGCTCTCTTAAGGAGCTAACTTTTTCAACTCCAACATCAAGAATCTTGGAAAAATAGGAGAAATAAGAGCAAGTGCAGGCCATTTGGCCCCTTGAATCTCTCCATCATTCAATAAGATAATGGCAAATTTGATTGTTGTCTTAACTCCTTTCCTGTCTGAAACCCATTACTCGACCCTTGACTTCCTTGTAGATCAAGAGTCTATTTAACTCAGCTTTGAAATACTCAATGACATATATTCCACTGTTCTCTTGGGTACAAAACTCCAAAGATTAACCACCCTAACTCTCCCCTCCTCCACACCCCAACCACCTCCACGTGAAATTGGAGACACCTTGTTTTGAAACTACACTTAGAATTTCCCAATGGGAAACCTTCCTCTAGCATCTACTCTTGCAAAATCTTTCAATATCATTGCTCATTCTTCTAAACTCCAATTAGTATAAGCCCAACCTTCCGTAATTAGAAAAGCTCTTTATCCAGTGAACCTTCTTTATACTCATCAATGCATGTATATCCCATCTTCAAAATCAATGCTCTAGATGTAGTCTCCTCAATGCTTTGTATAATTGTAATATGACTTCCCTACTTTTACATTCCACCCCCTTCCAATAAAGACAATAGCCAATTTGCTTCCTAATTACTTCCTGCCCATGACAGTAATGTTTTGAGATTTACATACAAAGACAGCCAGATTGCTCTGTACCACAGCATTCTGCAGTCTCTTGTCATTTAAATATTCTGCTTTTCTAATTTTCATGTCAAAGTGGACGACCTCGTATTTTCCCATAGTTGCCAATTCACCTATCTATATCCCTTTTGGATCCCTTGTGTCCTCAACTTGCTTTCCTATTTTTGCAGTTAGCAAATTTGGTGACAAAACACCCAGTCTCTTCATCCAAGTCAATACAGATTATATGTAGGGGAGGCACTAATATGTGGTATTCCCATTAGCCAGTTTGCCAACTTGAAAATGACACTTATCCTGACTGACTAACTGGCAGAAAACATTATCCATGCTAATATATTGCCCCCAACACCATGAGTTTTTTTTTGTGGAACCTTGTTGAATGCCTTTTGCAAATTCGAATATTCTACACTTATCTGTTCCCCTTTATGCATTTGCTACATCAAACATGATTTCTCTTTCAAAAAACCATGTTGCTTTTGCTTGATTGTATTATAATTTGAAATGCCCTGCTACTAGTCCCTTAATTCTAGCATTTTCCAAAAGTTAGATAATACCCTAACTGGCCTGTGGTTTCCAGTTTTGTCTTCCTCTCTTCAATAAAGATGTTATATTGGTGGTTTTTCAGCTTGAAAACTTCCCAGAACTCTGGGAATTTTGAAGACTACAACTAACACATTCACCATATCTTCTGTCAGTTCTTTTAAGACCCAGAATATCATCAGGCCCACAGGACTCGTCAGGTTAGGACTGATAAGCTCACCATTGATAATTACTCCCTCCTTTTTACCATTCAAACCTTGTGCCTGTGAAAAGATATAAATACTTGTTTATCTGCCATTTCCTTATTTCCCATTAATTGCTCAGTCTCATCCTTCAAGCAAACTTTTACACTAGCTATTCTTTTGTCAAAACTTTCACTACTACTTGACAGTTCAGTCTAATTCTAATTTCTCCCTCTGATATTTTTAGTCAACCTTTGCAGGTTTCTAAACTTTTGCTGATCTCATGGTCTACTACCAGTTTTCACAGCATTGTGTGCCTTTTCTATGAATTTGATATCATCTTCAACTTCCTTAGTTAGCCACAGATGGTGCACCCTTATCTTACCTATTACGTTTATGTTAAAGTCCAATATCCCTATTCCCTGTTCATAGATTAAAACAATGGAAAACTTCTGAGTTCTGATTCATTTTCCTTTATTTTCAGAAATTTGCTTCTGTTCAGCCAATAGTCAGAAAATGATCCTCCTAACCATTAAAAAGTGACCATGCAGATGCATTTAAATAATTTTCAGTTTTGAAAGGTTTTGCTGCAGTTCTCACATTATCACCTTAAATGCTATAACCTAAAATACTCTGGCTTTAAATCATGTTATTCAAACATTTTTCAATACGAATTTTCACCTTTGAACTTTTGGCAGGGCCCTAACAAATCTATACAAATTTCAACTTGCTTCATTTCCCCTCAGGGCTTTCACTTACTCTTCAAGTGTAATCATCTTCATTCTTTTGTTGATTTTACTTTCCATTAATCTATTTCATTGCAATCTTTCAGCTCCAATATTCAGCTTGCTGATCTCTTGCTATGCAACCAAACGCAATCAAGTATATTAGCCACATATTACTTTTGATTAGCAACTAAAACAATCAATTGCATGTTATCTAAATTGTACAGCATATGTATTTTAATCTGTACGGTGGGAAAATAACAAGATAAAAACATTGTGCAAATATTGTGTTCAAATGTTTAATTTTTGTGGGTGCTTTACTGCTTGTTGTTTTATCTGATAAAATGTCATATAACATGGATGAAATTGCCAGGTATCACCATCATCTAAAGACCAACATGGCTGCCCTGCTAGCAGCCATTAAGGAGCATATCTCAAAGGGGACATTACAACAAAGGGCAAGTAGCATCTGCCATGGTTTGAATGAAAAGTTGTGGTGCCTGACACACATTACTGATAATGTTGACTTGCATCGAATACTACTTCCAGAAATTGTGCGAGTTGAAAAACTTAGCTGTGAACATAGTCAATGTTGACAAAATAGAAAGATGCTAAAGTTTCAGAATGATGGTAGATGTTTATTGAATAAATATATGAAGGATATTCAACTCTCAACAGTTTCATGTGCAATAACTTTAGCATAAAATGCTGGTGCAGCCATTCTGGAATTTCTACCTGAATACTACCCTTTTTTCTCTGCACAAAAATGGGGCAATAAAAAAACCCAAATTTTATTTTTATTTCAAATGAAATAGTTGCCTTTCAAATTTTGATCATTTATTGGTGTTTGCCTAATTATCCCCTTTGACCTCAGTGAACTTCCACATTTTCTTTACTCAGTTGGTAGATAACAGATCTTGAATATTGCTGAAAAGACATTCATGTTGCTGAAACTTTTCATCTTACACACATCAAGGCAAATACAAGAATGCCAAATGTTAAACGATGAGAACAATTTATATTACAGGAGAAAGGATGCTGATTAACAGGCAAGTCTGATTTGCCGAGACATGCGAGTAGGATTTCCCCCTAAAAGGATCCTATCAGTCCAGAAAGTTGTTCTACCTATCACCCAATCATATATGAATTTTAGCACTGGTGCAATGCCAAAATGCAACAATTAGCTAATTGAATTGAACAGTATATTCCTTCAGTTTTTCAATAAACAGCATGCAGATCATAATCAACCAGCCCACAAAACCAAAACAAAAAAATGTCTACTGTTAGATGTGATTGGGCACGACTAGCTGAACAATCCTGTGTTCGTGGCTATGCGAACAATCAAGCTGATAATGTGACTCAATTATGCTTGCTAGAAACAATATACATTCCATGCAGGGACCCGTTCTCTGCGAACGGAAGGAATACGTTCAAACCCAGCAACGTTTTAAAAAGTTACCAGGAGTTTAGAAAGCAATACTTCCCTATGGCTTTCTCCACGTCAATGCCTTGGTCAAAGATAACTTATCAACCAATCAGCACTTTTCTTATTCTACAGATCATGATTGTTCGAAATCTGTGATTTGTGCATTTGTCCTGGTGTGTGCAAGATGAAAAATTTTAACATGTCTCTTTTCAGCAACGCTCCCTTCATTATTAAAACTGTGGCAATAAGCCCCTTTCCCCCTTTTGTTCAAAAAGGCTTCTCACCAACAGCAACCAAAGTTACCCATTTTAAAGTTGGGTTTTTCTCCTTTGCGTTTCCAGGCAAACTATGAAAAGTTTTTTGATCTCATCACAATATTTCTTTTATTTTATCAGTGCTATGGTTAATGTATCTCCAAACATTTCTCAATACAGTACTGCAAATATGGCATTCTGCGTGTTATTCCTCATCCCCACATAACTCAGCTCAAAGTAAAAGTCAGTCTTCCACTTTAAAACTTTGGAATTCCAATGCTCCTTTGTTTGATTTCCACTTTAGCATTGCTTTGCTATGACTTTTTTTTCAATTCTGCTCTTGATACATTTAACATTTACTGATCAGATTTGTGAACATGAATGCACAAATCGCTGATCTGGCAGGAAAATTGAGTTCCTGTTAAACACAGTCAAGAACATAGATACAGACCGTTTGTCAACTCACCTATATTGGTATGTGTTCCACAAAACTTCATCTAACCCAATCAGCAAATCTTTTTATTTCTTCCTGATACATTTACCTAGCTTCTGAAATGCATTCTATGCTATTGGCCTCAACCAGTCCTTGTATTTCATATTCCTACCATTCTGAACATTATGAAAAGGTGATGCTACTAACAGCAAATGATTAGTTCCTAATCAGTTAACAGCATTCTTCAAGAGCTAAATCATTATGAACCAATATTGTATGATTCCATAGTACAAGAACCAAAGACTTATTGTGTGGGGCATAGTTCTATTCCTCTTCTGAATGATGTAATCTTGAATATTCCCTTCGTGGTTCATAATTCACAAGTTATTTGTTTAAATATTACAGGCAATCACAAAACGCACAGCAGCCTGCAAAGCAAAAGATGAGAACTGTCCATTAGTACATGCAACATGGATACCTTACTGTTGCTAAGTCTAGCTGCAATTGTAGCCATCAAACTGCATGTGTTCCTTTTCAATGCTTTGTTATGTGGACATTTAAGGAAATTGGAGCACAGACATTTTGGGATTATCAACCATGAGAAACAATTATACTTCATGACTATTATGCCCAAATATTAAATTGCAATACTCATTAGAAGTAATTGACAGATTGTCAGAAATTGTTGTAGAAATCCATCTGGTTCATAACAGACAATAGTAAGGCAAAATGCAATCCAGCTTTGGACAGTCCAGCTAATAGTCATACTAACTTAAAAGGAAGGAAATCTGCCATTCTTATTTAGTTTGGCTTCTGTCTGTAGACTCTCAGCAATAAGTTTGATTTCTTGGCTGTCCTCTGAAATGGTTTAGCAATCCACTATGAAAATGTTTAAGTCACACCATTAAATAGGCCATCTGAGATCAAATTAAATTTATGAAGTCCTCCATACCAACATCTAGGACATGTGCCAAAATTGGGACTACTATCCCACAGGCTCATCAAGCAACAGTCTGATAGTTATACTCTCAGAAGTCCTTCAAAATAATATCTTAGATGCCCTGTCGTTACTCCTAGATGTATCCTGCCCCATTAGGTAGAGGATGTGCTCTGAATGGGAGAGCAATGTCCATCAGAACTGGCTCAGCAATACCACCACTGATTGAATTTGCAGAACCCTGAAGAATATAGCTGCTAGAAGGGACCTGTAATGCTCTTTGCCCAATACTTCAACAGCTCCTCCTTTCTTTTCTGAACACCTTGGGAAAAAAACTATTTAGCACCTGTCCTACCCTTCCTTAAGCCAAGCCTCATCACATCTTTCCACAATGTCCTGTGCATCTGTAACTTACATGCAACAACCCTGATTTAGACATCTCTACTTTCTCCATATTTTGACTTAACTTACTATTCTCTTAATGTTTTCTGTAATACTTATTCTTGGTTCTCAATTGAGAATTTGTTTTCAATATCCAATGCTTGCTACAGAAGGCAGATAATCTTTCAGAACTTGCAGTAGCCTTGCAGTGACACTTCAGAGAACAACTTTAGAAAAGATCATAAGTTCACTTTGTGATGAAGTTTAATGCAGTTTAATGAAAACACATTAAAAACCCAAGTTGTAACACTAAATGTTTTAATTTCTTCATATCTATGATGCTCTTCATTTTGTGAAGAACCTTCATGATTGACAGCTGTGCAACTTTCTGAAATTCGTTTTCCATATTTCTGTGCATCCCTCTCCTTAGAAGTCCAACCATCAACCCCTACTTATGTCTCCCTATGTGGATCAACTCCCATTCTGGGTTGACTACAACTATGAAAAACCATGGGATTTTATTTGAAAATTGAAGTACAAGAAATGCAAGCTGTTACTTGTGGTTGATTGGATCCACTTGTGTCCTCCATGAAAGCAAATAATTGGCAATTGTGCAAATTCTGAGTTAAGTGTAAATGTAAACATCAATATTTATTGTTTAAAACTATGACCCTTATGATTTCTTGCTGTAACTGAAATTAAGCAGCATCTGTCAGTATTAACAAATGAAGTTTGACTTATCCATTTCCACGTGAAACACCATTATTTTTTGATATAGGAATAGGAACAGTTCAACAGTTAAGTCTTAAACAAGATACGTAATATTAAATTGATGGTTCAAGCACAGCAACACTTGAGAAACAGATTCAAATCAAGATCAATTATCAAAAGTTTATAAAAAGGTGTTCATCAAATGGGATTGCAGCAAAATTAGATAGCTGTAACAGGAATTCAATGTTAGAAAATATCTTTAAGTGCACCCATAGACAACTGCTGCAAAAAAAAAAAAGTGAAGAGGAAAAAGCGATTGTTCAGAAGTGAGAAAAATTCCCACCTAGAAATCTCCCCCAGGAGCAGAAATTAAATAAATTACACATTTTTATAAAGATGCCAGTGGTAGGACCATGCATGTGTAATATTTTAGGGATTACAGATGCCATCATCTTATTTGATAAGACCATCCACCAGGTATACAGTACACACACTTGCAACTTGGCCAATATTGTCTACCTGATACGCTGCAGGAAAGGATGTCGAGGCATGGTACCTTGGGGAGACCATGCAGACACTACAACAGGCGAATGGACACTGCTCCACAATCACCAGGCGAGAGAGTGTTCTCTTCCTGTTGGAGAATACTTCAGTGGTCACAGGCATTCAGCCTTTGATCTTCAGATAAGCGTTCTCCAAGGCAGCCTTCATGACACACAACACCACAGTAGCCGAGCAGAGACTGATAGCCAAGTTCTATACATGAAGACGGCCTCAACCTAGATCTTGGGTTCATGTCACTATCTGTAACCCCCATAATTTGCTTGGGTTGCAAAATTTCATGAACTATCTTGACTCGACAGAATCCACATCTCATCAACCTGGTGGTTAACCTGCTCTCCACTCATTGTCTGTACCTTTAAGACTCGATTACCTGTAAAGACTCACATTCCATTACTTTATAAATTGAACGTGTCTTTATATTCTATTTATGAACAGAACTCCCACTCACTTGATGAATGGGCAGCACTGAAAGCTAGTGGCTTGTGCTACCAAATCTGTTGGGTTTTAAAAGAGATTTCTTACTGTGCTTACTCTAGTCCAACACTGGCATCTCCATATCAAGATTAGGTACAGAGTCACCATAAGATCCACTGTAACATACCATTGGCAGTTTTAAATTGAGTTCAAGGATTCCAATTTATTACTGTACCCTTCGTTTCCAACTTATCACCCCTCTTCAAATTAACTTGTTCCTATTCATTTATTTCAATAATCTTCAGTCTTTTTTGTCACCAATACAATAAAACAATGGAAACAATCAGCTCAGTCTTTACCCTTTCAAAATTTTTTGTAAGTTTGAACTGCCTTCAAATTCCCCTGAAATTTTTCTGTTCTCATGAAGTCTTTTCCTCAACTCTCATCTGTGTAGGCCACTAGGAATCTAGTGTTCCTCACAGAACTTTGCAGCAGAAAACTTAGTTTCTAACCTAAGGATTTGTGGTAGCAGACCTTGGGGGGGGGGGGGGGGAAGGAATCAATGCATGTCAAAGCCAAGATAAAAAGCCAAAGAACGTATAATGAAGAAAATTGGAGCAGCATCAAGCAAAAAGCTAATGAAATGATACCCATGTATAATTATTTCAAGGAATACAAAAAATTAAAGTAAATTTTGGAGGGCTGTAGTATATCTTGAGTCAATTCCAGAAAATATGAATGAACTCTCAAGATTTTGTAAGATAATGGAAATATTGGGGGAGGGTGAAGGTAAAAGGTAGAACTGAGTTTATAGTAGCAATCTCAAGCTATAGCATTAATTTGATGGTGCTTGGTTTCATTTTTCTAAAGTCTGGTTTTAACAAATGTGAAATCTTGGTGTAATTCTGTGTTCAGGTTTCTTCTTTACACGTTAACAGTTCCTAACAATTGGAGATATGAAAGGTCAATTTGCCTGAGGAATGTGCCTACCTAAGCTAAATTGGTTTACCCAATATTACCATCTCATTGGTGGAATTATATAAAATATTTGCTGGAGAGATTTGCACCTGGCATATATTTCTCAAATGAGTATTACATTTTGCAAAGTTAGCAGATATTTAACAAATTTTTCAATTGAAAATGTTTTCTTATTTTCATTGAATTGTTTTGTTATAGATTGAACTGTGTGTTCTTCAACACAAAATGGATTTTCATATCACACAAGCCAAAATTGTTCCAGCCCAAAGACCTATAGAAATTTTTGCTAAGAAACTGACCTCAGTTTCAATGACTAATGGTCATTAATCCTTTAAAGATATTGCCAACTGGCAATGGCACATCATGCAAGTACCAACATTATAAAAAATTGAAAACATCCAATTGCAGAGAACATATAAAAGTTATGTGGAAGTATATCAGTTACTTAAAAGCCACAGATACAATTTACCTGCAAGTTATATACTTATGGTCATTTTACCCTTTAGATGAGGACTACCTTTTAGTCACTTTCAGTTGTGTCATTTTCCACATCTACATCACTCCAGTTGGGGTTAACCACTTTTGTATAAATAGAACAAGAATGTCCCACTTTTTATTACCGGACACCGAATCTACTTTCTTTGCAATCTTAATGAAACATGCTATTAGCAAATCAATTCAAGAGTGCACGGACAACCTAAATCTACTAATTCCACAGTATTTGAAATAGTAAAGCTCATCCAAAGGCAAGTAGAATATATTGAAAAGCCATTTGTTACAATATTTTAGATATGACATTAAGTTTCAATTTCCCTTTTCACATCTGAAATAAGTGGTCACAATGAGAACCAAAGGCTATGTCATTTCCACATTACTTAACTGCAAAATCACAGCAAATAAACTCTTAGGTTACTATATCTCTAACTAAACCAAATGGGTTTCCTGATGATCTCATGCAAGTACAATATTCCGTCATTTTAAACACTTGATAGATAATAATTGCAGTATGTCCAAATCTAAAGCTTTTCAACAAGCATTTATTAAATTGTTTTCAGAATCAGATTTGAAATAAATTTCAATTTTAGTAAACAGAAAACAAGAAATATGAAAGCAGTACACAGGTATTTTAACCAAATCTGCACATTTGTGTGTTAGTACACAGTCAGGTTAGTACAAAAATAAGACCTCAGAAAATAAACTTTTGTTTGACACAAGTTACATTATTTCCCCCAAGTACTGCACTCTGGTGATTTTTCTTCATTAGTATAAATGTTATAAAAATTGCACAAAATGCTCCACAGCTGAAGGGTTTAAGACACATTTAAGTTTCCAATACATTGTTACTAAATATTCATATTAGTTTTATTACTTAAAATTCCAAGAATCCATTCCAATTCACACATTATAAATCAAAGCAAAATTCAAAATAATTCACTGCTGCTGAATGTCATTTGGGAAAGTTCCCATTTAAGAAAGCTATTCAGGTGCAAAAGAAATGAATCATTTACAGCGATTTGAAAGGTATCTTCTTTCTCTGGAAAAAAAAAGAAAAACAGATGACAAAGCAGAAACAAGCATCCAAATCCACATTTGTTGTCTTGCTAAAAAATGATCTTGAGAACCTTGATTTTGTTCTGCTTCTAGAACAGCAGTGATTACAGGTTTCAACGCTTGCCACATGCCCCCATTCCATTAGTCAACTCAAATTGGTAGTTTCTACTGATGCCAAAAAGTAAAAGGCAATTCCCGTATCAGACTGAGGAACACAGTTATATTAAGGGCAATGTTTCACAAAAGCACACAATTCAGTACTTGGCTTTAAATGTAAGCAAATAAACAGCAGGACAATTACTGGAACATGCTGTCCTGCTCCCCGTAATGATTTCACATCAAACACACAATGCATGTAAGCACAACTCAATTAATTGTGACTGTTTATTATTGTTGGGTTAATCTGAACCATGTAATTTTGCACAGCCATCCAGATGTCTTGTTTGTCACATGGTATTTTAAATGAAATTGAAAAATTTACAACAGGAAGGTTGTCCAGAAAAGGTTAGACAAGCAGTTCTTGCTCCAAAGTTTAGCTCATTCTCATTTTTCCTGGCATGAAATTTATGAATTGGACAATTGCTGCAACTGCTTTCCATATGTTTAATGAAATCAAAGCTGAAAAATGAATAGATTAAACAAGCATGTTAATTACATGTTCTGGCAGATGAAATATACTTAATGTTAACATATACTGAATTTTGGGAACAATTTGAATGGATATGAAATGCGCTGGTCAGTAGCACTGCTATATTTTATCCAAGTCTAATAGCACAGAGTTGGTATTTAAATTTGCTCTGCAAAGATTAAGGACTGGATATACAGACAAAATTAGTATTTATATGGCATCTTTGACAGAACAAAATGTCCCCAGGTATTCTATAGGAACATTATGAAACAAAAAAGATACCAAGGAACATAACAGTTCATCAAAACCTTCAAAGACAGATTTTAAGGAGTGTGTTACAGGAGGGGTAGAGGTTTAGAGAGGGAATTCCAGAACTTAAAACCTAGATAGCTCAAGGGATAGCAACCATGGTAAAGTACTGAAAATAGGGAATGCTCAAGATGCCAGAATTAGAGGAGCTCATACTCATCATGTAGTTATGGGGTTGAAAGAGATTAAAAGTAGGGAGTGGCAAGACCATGAAGGGATCTGAAAACAAGGAGAATTTTAAAATCAAGGCATTCCTTGATTGGGAGCCAATGTACCAAGGGATGCTGGAGGAAGGGAATATGGCACAAATGAGGATGTGGATAGCAAAGATCTGGATAAACTCAAGTTCATAAAGGGTAGAAAGAGATTGACCATTCGTATATTGGAATAGTTAAGATTAGTGGTAAGGCAGCAGCAAAGTCTGATGTTATGTCGGTAAAAAAGAGTGCTGAACTAGATGTGTGGTCAGAAGCTCATTTCAGGGTCAATATGGACATCAAATTTCTAGTCTCCTTACTTTTATGTTTATCTGACATCCAGTGCTCAATGAGCAGAAATTTCTCCATTTAAATATTGGGCAGACTGAAGTCATTTTTATCAGTCTCTGCTGCAAACTCATTGCTTTCTCTGGTAAAGAACGTTGAACCAGAATGTTTTCAGTTTTGGTGTCAAAGTTAACTGAGATAAGCTTCTGTTGGGTGTCATTAACGATCACATTAACAGTGCGTATTAACAGAATATTAATGATCAAGGTTGATAAGAGGCGAGGTCCTTAATACAATTACTCTTACTAAAGAGGTAGTGCTTGATAGACTAATGGGACCGAAAGTAAACAAGTCCCGGATGGAATGCATCCAAGGGTACTAAAGGAAATGGCAGAAGTAAATAACTACTAATGCTATTACCAAAATTCACTGGATTCTGGGGACATGCTGGCTGATTGGAAAACAGCTACTGTTACGCCGCTTTTAAAAAAGTAGACAAAAGGCGGGTAACTGCAGGCTGGTTAACTTAACATCCATAGTTGGAAAAATGTTAGAATCCATCATTAAAGAAATAGCAGGACACCTGGAAAGGAATGGTTTGATCAAGCATAGGCAGCATGGATTCATGAAGTGGAAGTTGTGTTTGACAAATCTATTGGATTTTTGTGAAGATGTGATTAACACAGTTGACAGAGGGGAACTGGTGGATGTGGTGTTTTTAGATTTCCAGAAGGTGTTCGATAAGGTACCTCACAAAAGATTGCTGAAGATTAGGATACATGGAGTTGGGGGTAGTGTTAGTGTTGATTCAGGATTGGCCAACAGCAAGAAGAGTGTTCAAATAAATGGGTGCTTTTCTGGTTGGTAGTTGATGTGTTGCAGGGAACAGTGCTGGGGCCTCAACTGTTCACATATAGATAGATGATCTGGAGGAGGGGACTGAGTGTAGGGTAACAAAGTTTGCTGATGACATGAAGATGAGTGGGAAAGCGAATTGTGTGGAGGATGCAGAAAGGCTGCGTAAGCAAGGATCTGGCAGATGGAGTATAACATTGGCAAATGGGGTTATCCAGTTTGGAAGAAATAATAATAAAATGGAATATTTAAATGGTGAAAAATTACAACATGCTACTGTGCAGAGGGACCTGAGGGTCCTGGTGCATGAATCGCAGAAGCTCAGTCTGCAGGTGCCACAAATGATCAAGGTGAATGGAATGTTGGCCTTTATCACGAGGGGGTAGAATATAAAAGCAGAGAGGTCTTGCTGCAACTGTACAAGGCACTGGTGAGGCCACACCTAGAGTACTGTGGGCAATTTTGATCCCCTCATTTGTGAAATGATATATGGCCTTGAAGGGAGTACAGAGAAGGTTCACCAGTTGATACTGGAGATCAGGGGTTTCGCTTATGAGGAAAGATTGAGTAAATTGGGCCTGTACTCAAAGTTTAGAAGGCTGAGAGGTGATCTTATAGAGACACAAGATAATGAAGGGGGTAGAGGTAGAGAGATTCTTTCCCCTTAGGACACCAGAACCTCAAAATGGGGGTGGGGGGGAAATCAGTTTAGAACAAAGAACAAAACAGCACGGGAAACAGGCCCTTCGGCCCAATGAACCCGCGCCGCCATCCCAATGTTCCCACCTCTACCCGCAATCCCTGTCTATGTTTATAGGTCTATAGATTAAAAACCAAATTTGAGAATTTAGGGAGAATTTGTTTTGCCAATTAGCCTAAGAGCACATCTTTGGGATGTGGGAGGAAAACGGAGCACCCAGAGAAAACCCACACAAGCACGGGGGGAATGCACAAACTCCCACTGACACAGGCCCAAATCCACATATCTGCACAGCACAGCAATAGTCACTGAGCTGTCGTGTTGCCCAAATAGTCTAGGTCAAGCGTACACTAACGACGTGAAGCACTACGATACTCTCGAAAAATCCAAGAGCAGCCCTCTCACCACATGTATGCCCCTTGTTAGACAACAAGGTGGACCAAAGCACCTGTAGGATAAAAACAAGTACATCAATATCATCTATTTACACACTTCCCAGGGACTCCCAAGGCTCATGATCTCTATTTTAAATCAGTTTTCTATACCCCTCCATTCCCATTCTGATCACATGCCCATCTAAGTATTTCTTAAAAAACTCCAGAGTACCTGCCTCCATCACTTGGCAGCACATTCCATACCCCCACCACCCTCTGAAAAAACTCCTTCTAGCATCCAAATTATACCTTCCCCCCCAGCCCGTGACCCCTCGTGCGATTCAAGTCTATTCTAGGAAAAAAACTTAACCTTATTTACTCTATCTATACCCCTCAATCTTGTACACCTCTATTAGATCTCCTCTAAGTCTACATCTTTCTAAGGAAAACAGTCCCAATTTAACTAACCTCTCCTCGTAACTCAGACCTTCCATACCAGGCAGCATCCTGGTAAACCTCTTCTGCAAGTTGTGGAGGAACTTCTGAGGATAGTGAATCTCTGGAATTCTCCACCCATTGAAGTGGTGGAGGCTACCTCGTTGAATATGTTTAAGTCACAGGTAGATAGATTTCTGATAGACAAGAGATTTAAGGGTTATGTGGAGAAGGCATGTAAGTGGAAGTGATCCACTTCAAATCAGCCATGGTCTTATTGAACAGTGGGGCAGGCTCGAGCAGCTAGATGGCCTAGTTTTGCTCCTATTTCTTATGTTCTTATATGTAAAAACACATGTTGTTCCCAGATGACATCACTGTGTGGCAGCATATGGATGGAAAATTAAAGGGCGGGGAAATTGGTTGGTGGCTTTGCAGGCAGGAGTAATTTTATGGGAACAAGAATTGATATCTGTCTAATCGGAGCCAGGTTATGAATGGATCCATGAGGGCAGTCCCCACCCACTGGGTGACAGTGGACAAGCATCAGAGGATGCTGTAGTCACTTGTGTCCAGAAGGATGGAGGAAGATTAATTTACCTTTATCAGTCACATTGGATGCCATTTGTGAGGCATAAAGCAAGGAGGCAAGATTGAATCTGCAGAGCCAATTTTTATGATAATAGGCATCCTATTATGATAAAAACAATGGAAAAGGTTGTACCATAGATTCATTCAAGTGCTAACTAGGGTTGAAAGATTATGACCAGAAGAGAGAACTTGGAAAATTTAGGGGTTTTATCCACAAGATTGCTACTTTAACATTAATTTTATAGGTTGAGTAGTGGGACTGGATATGGTAAGGATACCACAATTCTGAATGACCTGCTTCTGGTGAGCAATTCTACAGTCTAATCAGATAATTGCACTGACCCAAGCACTCTTCTTCCACCTTCATCTCCACTACCGCATGAATCCTTTATTCCTCCAATTTACCCTAAATTAGAGACATTTCCAAAACAATCTTAAACTTCATATTTGTAAGTACAAGGATTAGTCTGAAACTATTTAATTGGAATTTAAATGTTTTCAAATACCTAAAAGCTTAGCTTTATCTAACTACAAATATCTGGGCACAGTGCTAGCCTTGAAACAAATACCAAAGTCAGAAATATTAATACTATATACACTGAATCTTCCAAAACCATAGATTTATGACAATAAAGTGACACGTAAAACACTTCTCAAAAGCTCACCTGACTGCCATAGAAAGATATTTGTTGAATTCAGGGCCATTGGTAGCGCAGGTACCAGATTGTCTCATTTTTCAATTGTGGACCAAAGAGGGGGTTTAATTGGGATAGGATTGCAATCAACCAGCTGCAAATTACAAAAGAAAAAGTTACCAGCCACATTTAGCTGAAAGGGATCTTTTCAACCTCTAGTTGTATTGATAGTCTATCTCCTGTTCTAACAATGTACCATGGAAATAAAGAACAAAACACCACAGGAAACAGGCCCTTCGGCCCAACGAGCCCGCGCCACCACCTCGATGTTCCCACTTCTACCCGTGATCCCTGTCTATGTTTATAAATCTATTGATTGAAACCAAATTTGAGACAATTTAGGGAGAATTTGTTCTGCCAATCAGCTTAAGAGCATATCTTTGGGATGTGGGAAGAAACCAGAGAAAATCCACGCAAGCACGGGGAAAATGCACAAACTCCCACAGACACAGGCCCAAACCCATGTATCTGCACAGCACAGCGATAGTCACTGAGCTGTCGTGTTGCCCATCAAATGGTCCAAGTCAAGTGTACACTAATGACGTGAAGCACTAAGATACTCAAAATCCAAAAGCAGCCCTCTCACGACCCATCACGTGTATGCCCCTTGTTAGGCAACAAGGCAGACCAAGGTACCTGTAGGATAAAAACAAATACAGTAATACCTTCACTTACGAGTTTAATTCGTTCTGTGACCAAGCTCGTAACTCAATTTGCTTGTATATCAAATTAAATTTCCCCATTAAAATGAATTGAAATGCTATTAATCCATTCCAGCCCCCCAAAGACCACACCAATTTTTTTGTTACGTGTTTTTAAATAAGAAAAATGTACTTTATAAATAAAAAATAATAAAAGAATGTAAAGAAATAAACTGGTTTTATTAAGTGTATTTACCTTGAAGATCAGACAAAGATGCTGGCGGAGGTGGAGGAGATTGGGGGAGATTTTTATTTCGTGCTCTATTTACTGTTAAATTTAACTTTTCTTTAAGTATCTTATGAGACTTAAAGGCTCTGGGATTTTCAGAGTGATATATAAGTAGCGGCTTAATCTTGCAGTCACCACTCGCATTCGCACACATGAACTGAATGCTCGCTGGGCTACCTAGTGGTGGTGGCGTAAGCTCGCTCTTAACTCAGATCTTGGCTCGCATCATAAAGCGAGAGAAAAAAAAAACGACCGAATGACGGCTCGTATCTTGGAAAATTCGTAAGTTGAGTCGCTCGTAAGTCAAGGTTTCACTGTACATCAATATCATTGACTATATCGACAGGGACTCAAGGCCCATTCTTCAGTTTTCTATATCCCTCCATTCCCATTCTGTTCATGTGCCCATTTAAGTATCTCAAATAACTCGAGTGCCTGCCTCTACCACTTTACTTGGCAGCGCATTCCATACCTCTACCACCGTGTGTGAAAAAACTCCCTCTAGCATCCAAATTATACCTTACCATCCTCACCCTAAGCCCATGATGCCTCGTGCTTTTTGAGTCCACCCTAGGAAAAAGCTTAACCCTGTTTACTCTATCTATACCCCTCATAATCTTGTACACCTCTATTAGATCTCCTCTAAATCTACGTCTTTCTAAGGAAAACAGTCCCAATTTGCCTAATCTCTCCTCGTAACTCAGACCTTCCATCCCAGGCAGCATCCTGGTATACCTCCTCTGCACTCTGGAGAGAGTCTCCACGTTCTTCTGGTAGTAAGGCAACCAGAACTAGACGTAGTATTCCAAATGAAGTCTAGCCAACGTTTTATACAACTGCAACATTAAAGGCCAGCTCTTACACACTATACCCCTTCCTATGAAGGCTAGCATACTATATGCTTTCTTCACAACCTTCTCCACCTGCTCTGCCACCTTCAGAGACGTGCACCTGCACCCCCAGGTCCCTCTGCGTTTCTATATTCTTAATAGGTCTACCCTTTATCATATACCTCCCCACTACATTCTTTTTCCCAAAATGCATCATCTCGTATTTATCAGGATTGAATTCCATCTGTCTGCCCAAGCTACCAGCCTATGTCCTGCTGCATCGCCTGACAATGCTCCTCACTACCTGCAAGTCCAGCCATCTTTGTATTGTCTGCAAACTTGCTGATCACTCCACTTACTCCCTCTTCCAAGTCATTTATATATATTACAAATAGGAGAGGTCCCAGTACCAAGCCCTGCGGCACACCACTTTGAATTGTTCAATAATTCAGAATGTGATGACTTGGTGTGCAAAGTTCAGCTTTCCATTTGATTGGGAAACAGTACTACTGGCAGCAGTTACCATATCCAACATCTGTTCTTGACCAAACATGTGGATCTATTCTCTGTTTTCAAGTTCAGTAAATATCAATTCAACACCACCAAAATAACCACAACATAACTCATGCGTTTATTATTGTCTTCTGGTTACCATACTGAATAATTGAAAGATACATCAAATAAATTTATTTTTAAATAAATAATAATAATAACAATACTTTGACGTCATGAAATCAAAGATTATACACATTCCTTAGAAGTATGAATTATAAAAGTGATAAAACTTTTAAGATCAAATATGAATTCCCCATAATGTCAAGACACTGGATGAAAACTGCAATGAATAAGCAGTGGCCCCAGTCTGAACTCCAACGTCAAGTTCACTTCCTCTTAAAGATTTATGGAAAGGTGCAGTGAATCTGTGCCATGACACTACTTTTCATTGACACAAGCGAAGAACCAGCTCAGGAAGGGATAGTTGACTGATGGCAAGATGGACTTTTTTCCAGCAAGACATTGAGTTTACCTGATATTTCTTCACTCCTTAATCAGACATTTACTTCAGATTTTACTACAATAGATACTGACAGACAGATAAAACCTCAAACTGAGGGACAGAATCATTTGAACTACAAATTTTTAATTACATCTGTGCAGTTTTACCAAGGCTATTTTATAAACACTATATCACCAATGACAATGTGCAAAGTAGAGATGAGTGGATCATAGCCCAAAGGCTAGCCACAAAAACAGGATGGGTCTAAAGATGACCTGTTTCACACAGGCTAAATCCAGAACCAGAAAGTAACTAGCACAAACAAGGTTTCCCTTTCCACAGTGTAATGTTCAAGCATTAACACTATTTTTTGAAAAATGGGGCATTAAGTAAGCGTGCTTTTTTTCCCCATTGTGTTGTGCACAGATGATCAGCTATCACTATTTTGTACTCGTAAAACTAAACTAATGGCCCATGAATATATATCCTCAATTGCTGCAGATTTTACACCTACAGAAAATCTGTAAACAAGACAGTGGCATTTTTTCCTCAGATTGGAAAGTAGCCTTATTTTTACAATTCAGCATTTTTCATTGTTCTCTTGAATGGTGCCACCCCATAAAGTGTCATGTTTCATTAATTCAATTTCACAATTCATCTAACAAAATGAGTTCAAACTCTAGACTCCAAGCCTATTAGCTAAACCACTACAATCATTTTAAACTTACTCCTATGTAAGGAGCAAAAGGATGGTTAGAGGCAAGATTGGACCTCTCAGGGGTAGAGGGGGATCTATGCTTGGAGCCTGAGGGAATGGGGGAGATCCTGAATGAATACTTTGCGTCGGTATTCACGCAGGAGACTGGCCAGATGTCTGTTGCTGATTTTGACAAAGTGGAGGATCCGTTGAGGGAAATAAAGATTACGAGGAAAGAGGTGTTGGGGCTGTTAGGCAGCTTAAAGACATATAAAGCTCCGGGGCTTGATGGCATTTACCCCAGGCTGCTAAGGGAGTTGAGGGAAGACCTAGCTGGGCCTCTGACGCAAATCTTTGTCTCTTCCTTGGACACAGGCGAGGTCCCAGAGGACTGGAGGATAGCAAATGTAGTACCGTTATTTAAAAAAGGTCAGAGGGATCACCCAGGGAACTACAGGCCGGTGAGCTTGACTTCAGTTATAGGTAAGCTAATAGAGAGGATCCTCAGGGACAGGATGTATGAGCATCTGGAGCGCTGCGATCTGATCAGGGATACGCAGCATGGCTTCGTCAAGGGGAAGTCTTGTCTTACAAATATAGTGGAATTTTTTGAAGAAGTGACAAAAACAGTTGATGAAGGACATGCTGTTGATGTCGTCTACATGGATTTCAGTAAGGCGTTTGACAAGGTTCCTCATGGTAGGCTGATAGAGAAGGTGAAGGCGCGTGGGATACAGGGCCAGGTATGTAGATGGGTCGAGAACTGGCTCGGGAGGAGGAGACAGAGGGTAGTAGGGGAAGGCTCTTTTTCCGACTGGAGGCCTGTCACTAGTGGAGTGCCACAAGGCTCAGTACTAGGTCCTCTTCTATTTGTGGTTTACATAAACAACTTGGAAGTTGGGGGAGGTGGTGAGATCAGCAAATTTGCTGATGACACTAAGATGCTTGGATTGGCAGGTACAGAGGAGCAGTGCCAGGCAATACAACAGGACATAGACAGGTTGGTAAACTAGGCAGATAGATGGCAAATGGAATTTAATTCGGATAAATGCGAGGTGATGCATTTTGGCCGGAAAAACGTAGAAGAGAGTTATAGGATAAAAGGTAAAACTATTCGGAGTATAGAGACGCAGAGAGACTTGGGGGTGCAGGTTCACAAGTCTGTGAAGGTGTCTTTACAGGTGGAGAAGGTGATAAAGAAAGCATATAGTATGTTAGCTTTCATAGAAAAGGGTATAGAATACAAGAGTAGGAGTTTGATGTTGCAATTGTATAGAACGTTGGTTAGGCCTCACTTAGTACGGCGACCAGAACTGGACGCAGTATTCCATCGGAAGGATGTGGAGTCCTTGGAGAGAGTGCAGAGGAGGTTTACCAGGATGCTGCCTGGTATGGAAGGACTGTCTTATGAGGAACGATTAAATAGACTGGGGTTGTTTTCCCTTGAAAGACATCAGCTTAGAGGGGATCTCATAGAGGTGTATAAGATTATAAGGGGTATAGATAGAGTAAATGGAGGTAAACTTTTTTCACCTTCAGAAATGGATAGGACGAGGGGTCATGGCCTTAGGGTGAGGGGGGCTATGTATAAGACGAATATTAGAGGGCAGTTTTTCACACAAAGGGTAGTGGTGGTGTGGAATGCATTGCCGAGTAAGGTGGTGGGAGCAGGCACGCTAGGGCTGTTTAAGGGTCTCTTGGACAGCCACATGAGCGGTATGCAGATAGAGGGATATAGTAGGACTGTTTAACTATGGCTTTTTTCCCCCACAGGTAATTCGGTCCAACTTGACCAACAAGGAGCATGCATTCGGCAGGTGGTGTGAGGACAGCTCTTGGATGTTGATTCATGGGTTGCCTGGTGCTTCATGTCATAAATGAGTGCTTTATCTGGACCATCTGAAGGGCACTATGACAGCTCAGTGACTATCGCTGTAGCTGTGCAGACACTTGGAATTGGGCCAGTGTCTGAGGGAGTTTGCGCGTTCTCCCCGTGGTTGCGTGGGTTTTCTCCGGGCGCTCCGGTTTCCTCCCACATCCCAAAAATTTGCTCTTAGGCTGATTGGGAAACAAATTGTCCCTACATTGAGATTCTTCCATATTAGGAATAACCTAAAATTAGAGTAAGATAATGGAATTATTACTATATAGTTATGACAGCAGCGCAGGCTCGTTGGGCCAAAGGGCCTGTTTCCCGTGCTGTGTTGCTCTAAAAAAAACTTCAGATCTAAAAAATTTGACTATCTTACATTGCCATTTCTTCACTGTTGCTGGTCAAAATTCTGGAGTTGCCCAAACAGCCCCAGGGAGTACATTTGCCAGACAAAGGACAAGAGTGCAAGGTGCTGATTTGTCACTTAAGGTTCGTCAGTTTATGCAATAAATTCAAGCCTTGTCACTAAATACAAACTCTGAAACCATGAAACATAGGGAGGTTGGGGAGCAATACTTTCCAAATTATTTTCCATTGTGACCAGATTTTAACATCTGAAAATTAACATGCAGTAGCATCAATAAAAATAAAATAGCAATAAAGGAGTACATGAACACCAAAGTACAAATCACCATATACATCATAATATGGAAGTGTTAAAAATACTTTATAAGAGCTCTACATTCAGCCAAGTTTTCCATTTTCCCAAAGGAAAAGACCTTCACATCTCTACATACATAAATTGTAATCAGTCTCTTTTCCCACACCCTCACCCCAAACTCCCTTGCCCTGTAATTCAGACACATTCCAAAGCCCCTTTCACTTACCCCAAACCTTTCAGTATTTGCTTCCTAACCTTTCTCCTCCACTCTCCTAAGACAGCCTCTTACCACCCCTTCCTCAACTGGCCTGCAATCATTAGCCAAGCACCCCCTCAATCTAGGTAAAGGCAACCTGTGAAACAGAGTTACTATCCTGGTATTAAAAGCCTATTTGACAGGCAAAAATATGATAAATTTTGAACCCTTTAGGCTCAGCCATGTGACCACCCGCTTTTGTCTATACTCAAGCAGTGATCGAATTACTCTCTGCCACTCTCTAGTAATACTAAGATGGCTCACAAATATCCCAAACCCATTCAAATTTACAGCCACCAGTGTTTTGAGGTTAGAACATTTTGAACCTCAATGTCCACCCCACACTATTTACATAATTGATCCAGTGGATCCAGGGCTGTCCTGCTCTAGCCTCTGGACATGCTAATCTCCTCTCCATAATTGTCATTGCTATTCAAAAGAGTTCATAATCACAAATATGAACTGCATTGGAGGACATAACCCACAATTTTGGAACCCCTGAAGTAGAGGTTGGGGAAGTGATTAAAACAACTAGTTTCACAGGATGTCTCAAAGTGTGATTTAAAAAGATGAAGCAAAGCAGAGATGATTTAACACAGAATTTTAAAGTTCACAGCATGGTTGAATTGGGAGAAGAGGATGTTGACAAAATGTGAAATAGAAAAAACATGACTTGCCACAGTTTAGGTAGATTCAAGCTAATCACTGGTTTGCTTGGAGTTAATTGATGTTAGCCTGGGTCTTTCTAGGATCAAACAGATTGCTGTTTCTAAACAATCCAAGTTCACTCATTGGACCTAATGCCAGAACATTATATTCCAGCAAAAATCAACATTTTCACAAGAGGAAGATAGAAAAATGTGCACTTGTAGAGTGCCTTTTGTGATCTCAGGAAGGGCTTTACCACCAATTAAGTACTTTGAAATACTTATGATAATGGAGGGAAATACAATTTACAAGGCAAGGATCCATCAACAGCAAAGAGAAGGAAAACACATTGCTATTCAAAAAGCACCATGGGGTCCTTTATGTTTATTCAATATCTCACCTGAAAGATGGCAGTGAATCAATTATCCCACAAACTGACTCAAAAGTTCTTAGCCAAGACTGATATGTGGGGGGTGGCATTTAAAGCAAATTGAAAGCTCTTAAATGAATACAGATGTTACGATACTATTTTCTAAATTTCCAGAAGAGCATGACTAGTGTTACCTCTATATTAATGTACCTTCTCATTTAGTATGTAGTGTACTTGTATGCTTCAGTTCAAAAATTAGTACAAGCTTTAGTATTTAAATCCAGTACTACGAAAGTTATAAAAAGGAACATTCTTTGAACACAAATGTGTGCAACTGTTTGCAGGACTTCCTGTGAACCATAGCACAAAAACAGATTATAGATGGCTGGCTGCTACAACACTGGAATGCAAATGAGAACAAAATGTGAAGAATTCATTGATGAATTAGGAGGAAGTCTGCCCAGATTCTAGGGCATTTCCTAAATTACATATTGACTAACAGACTGTCCAACAGAACATCTTTTATTTTAGTTTTACAATAGCCACTGTGTCATTCAAACAACCAATAGTTATTTTGTTGCCATACAAGTCACATCAGTTTTCCAGAATTACCTATTAAAAAGGTTTCACAATGAACTACACAAAGCAAACCACTGTTTCACATTACTCGGAAAGAACATTGAACAGTCCTTATCGGTTGAATCTCAACTCATTTGAGGCCTTGAATCAACCATACAGAATACAAGTTCAGGTATTGTGCAGAGATTGTGCTTTAGTAATTTTCAGAACAAGAGTAACATTTTGTCATTGTTTCATTCTCATTGCATAGATTAACTTGCTTGTATTGGCAACTGTAGTGTTTAATTATGTGATTGCTTAAATTGTTTAATAAGGTTCCTATTCCTAATAAAATCTTCCTATTTGCAAGATTTTATAGTAAAGACTATGTAAATGCAAGTATCATTTATAATAGCATTCAGTACTGAACAGCAATTTCTCACTCTACAACAGTTTTGTCTCCCCAAACTATATTAATTATATTCATATATGAAGAAGCAAGTTGTTGGGCAGCACGATGACAGTGGTTAGCACTGCTGCTTCACAACGTCAGGAAATGGGGTTCAATTCCTAGCTTGAGTCACTGTGCTGAGTTTGCATGTTCTCCCCATGTCTGCATGGGTTTCCTCCAACTACTTCAGTTTCTTCCCACGGTCCAAATGACATGCTAAATTCTCCCTCTGTGTACCTGAACAGGTACCAGAGTGTGGTGACTAGGGGATTTTTATAGTAACATCATTGCAGTGTTAAGGTAAGCCTACTTGTAACTAATAAATAAACTGTCAGTCAATAAATACCTGGCACAATTGGAGACAGCTGGAGCGCGTGATGCACTTGCAACTGCCAGTTATTGGCAGTGGAGGAGGATAGGGATGAGTGGTGAGGGGGGTAGAAAACAAATAGCAGAAGGTAAGAGGCTCCCAAAGTTACTCTCCAAGAATTTGGATTTACAGGAGGGATGTAGCTGGCAACAGCAAGGGAAGGGTTAAATTACATGGGGCAGAAGAATGAGATGATGGTATCTGTGGACAGGAACAAAGTTAATGTTTCACGTTGAGAGTTTAAAACTGTTTCATTCCAGAGACTGCCTAACCTGCTGAATATATCCAGCAACCACAGAATTTTACTTGTGTTTGAATGAGATAATAAAATTGCCAAATGTGCCTAAATGTCAAGGGCAATTCTTTTATAAAAGTTCATTTGAAAGTTATTATTTGCACCTCATGACACTTGATTCAACAAAGGGTGCAAGGGAGCGATAGTCAGTTTAACATCAGGGAAATGAAAAAGACCAACAAGCACTTAGAGAGGTTTGAGTTAATTAAGAGCCAGCTCAGATTTGAAAGGAATTTAGTGTTTGACTAATGTAATTGAATTTTTGATTAACAGAGGAGATTAATGAATGGATCTTGTTTATATACCATTTAGAAATAAAAACATTTGACTAGTATCACAAACTGGTTAAAAAACTGAAGCTTACAAAATAAGAGGGCTGTGTCAGCTTCAGTGAAAAAAGTTGACATGGTAAATGGTTGTTTTTCAGACTGAGGAATGGTAGACAGTGGTGATCGCCAAACAGCTGGGATCATTGCTTTTATATATATGCATGTGCACAAATATTTGAAAACAGCAGGACATTGAGAAAGCAATCAGCAAGCACATGATCTTCAGCACCACAAAAGGTATTCAATACAAATGCAGATTGAATCTCCATATAGCTCTGGTCCAAGACCAGATTTGATGGCTGTAAAATAAGGTTGCATTCAGTTCTGATTACACTTTAAGAAAAGGTTAAATTGGAGCAGTTGCAGTTGTTGTCCTTGGAACAAAGTATATTGAGGTCAAATCTGATAGAGATACCTTATCTGACTGTCATTTTGTGTAAGTGATTAGAGGGATTTAAGATAACCTGGGCCTAAAAGACTAACAGGTGATAAACTAATTTAGAGATGCTAATGGTATAGTAAAGTGCAAATACTGAAGTTACAAAGATACTCTTTGCATAGAAACATATAACCATTGTTAGAGAATTTAAGCATTTTTTATATCAATTTAAAATGTACACCTTGGCCAACTATAGACCGCCAAGGCATAATGGGATAAAGCTAAGTAATGAACCGTATTTTTTTTTTTTTTTTAAGAACAATACAGCCACAGAATTTCAGTATGGACTCCAGACGGTCCTGCAATTCTCAGATAGGTGAACGAATAGGTCTTGCATTACACCAGATAAGAATTGTTTAGTATGCATCACAAGGCAATGAGAAACTTTTGAACACTACAAACTTGCGTATTTAAGTTGCTAAGAGATAATGGGAAAGAACTTTTTGGATTAATGTAGATTTCCTGCAGATGATGGACAAGAACATCCAGACTTTACATATCAATATATTCTCATTGCCAAAAGGTGGAATGTCATTGGCCAAGATAAATGATTCATTCTAAAACAATTGGCTCATCAGGTTAGGATGAACAGAGTAGGCAGGCAAATGATTTCTGGAAAATGTACAATTGTAATGCTGATTCCCATATAATTTGAATTGTTTTGGCTGCCTCAAACTCTTGTCCCACATGTGTGGAGCAGGCCTGGGAAAAATAATGTCTTCAACCAGAATTACTGTCTTCAAAAGTTGTTTGAATTTGCTGAGCTGTTTTTAAATAGAGAAATTCCTGCGCAAAACTAGCATAATATTTAAGTCACTGAAAAACTTCTACAGTAGACAAAGAAAAAGTTTTTCATTTAGCTGATAGTACAAAAGGTCTGGGGAACACAGCTTTAATATTTTGGGCAAAAAAATGCAGAATGTGAGGAAGAATTCATGTATGGCAAGCAGAAATGACCTGAAACCCTGTGCACATCATTGTGGTCACTAAGAAGTTTCACAACACCAGGTTAAAATCCAATATGTTCATTTGGAATTTCAAGCTTTGAGCACTGCTCCTTCCTCAGGTCAGTCAAAAGAGCAATGCTCCAAAAGCTCATGATTCCAAATAAACCTGTTGGATTTTAACCTGGTATTGAGACTTGTGCCCATCCCCAATGCCAGCATCTCCATATCATTGTTCCATGCTGAAAACAGAGACAAAGGATTCCTAATAGAAATGGCATGGACAAGAGAGAAAAACTCAGGATGGAACTGAGTGGATTGCTCTGTAGAGGACTAGCATGACTTGATGATCCAAATGGTCAACTTTTGTGCTAAATGAGTCTGATTCAATCTCCAATCTCCAGAGTTTCTACATGATGCAATTCCCATGAGTATGCCACTGCCCAAATTTAGACTTAAAGTCCCAAATAATGACTTTGTAATGGTTCAAGATTGGTAGTTAGGAAGCTTTGATAATTGTTTATGCACACAGATAATTAGCTTTTACCAAAATGAAAACTTTTGATTCAATTATAGTCTTTGGTGAAATAATAATTAGAATTCTTGTATTTACTGAAGTACTGTGCATCAAAAATCCTAACTCGACCACAAATATTTTGCAGGTCTTTGCTAGTATACCTTTATTAATAAGAAAACCAAAGTCCTTGAATGGACTTTCCAGAGGGAAAGGGGAATGACTTCTCTGCAGGACAACTTGCAGGCATTAGTGGGTGCAATGAGATCGAAAATTGGCAAGATTAGCCCTTTGTTGATGTGCAGGGTTGGGGGGGACAAAAAGGATGAAAGCAGAAGACAATAACTGATGCCTTGATCAGATCAGCCCTTTAGAAAAGCACTAAATGTCCGCAGCTGCCCTCTGTGACTCGCCCAAAAAAGGTACAATCCTGGTACAGGGCAGAAAGGAAGCAAAGCAGAAGCATTTTAATAGGTCAGTATAGGACTAGTTTGTGCAGACTGGGTGTGATGAAATACTTGGGTGAAAGATGGCATGACTTGTAGAGAGAAAAGCAAATGAAAAAAGTAATGCATGGCAGAGATTAGATAGAATTGGGAACAAGGAGGTAATGTTAAGATACCAGATTCTGCACTCCTCCAGTCCTAAACTGACGTGATGTTTCGGGTTAGGTCCTGTTTGACTGTCAATTTTTCCACATGCAGACATACCTAAAACCGAGGTAGCTGGTTGCCTTGTGCTCAAAACATCTGTATTTTACAGCCATCAAGACTCCAATGCTTAACATTAACATTTGTCCAGTCAGTCACTGGATGAAAAGCTACTATCCGTTCAAAAAGTCATCTTTGACTCTCTTCACTCCATAACTAATGCCAGACTGAATAATACTACTTTAACACTGAAATCTGAAACAGATCAAAAGCAAATTTTACTGCAAAATACAGCATAGGATGTTTAGTGAACTGACAAACAACACTTCAGTGCCACAATTGTGGCTTAAGTAAACTGAAAAGGTAGTAATGCACATTTATTAGACTCTTCTGGAGATGCAGTAAATCTTTCTGGTATTTGATTGATAGATTTATGAACGCAGGCTGGCAGGATAAATAGGAGCATTTGGCTAATTCAAAACTCAATCTTTGAACAGAAACTGATGCTTAGAACCCACGAATGACCTGTTTTGTTAAGGTACTTTGAAATCAGCTGGGGCTTGCAGTATAGCATACCAATGAAAGATAAGCTTCTGCTTCAGTTGTGTTGACATCTCAGACTAATGTGTACTCTGCCAGAATTGATATGGATAGCGTTAGCTAAACCAGACATGACCTGTTGAGATGGTGGCCCTGACAATGTAAACTTATAAATAGGAATAATTTAAAAGATGATCCTTAAAGATTTCAAATGATGGGACTGAAATTATTCCTTTTGTCAGTTTGTTCAATTGGGGAAATTGTTCTGAGGAAGAAAGACTGTTACAATATCTTGGGAACTAATGGTCTTTGTAGTTTGTGGATATTTGCCTTGTTTTTGACATTGCTAGTGGGCACTAGGTACTCATTTGTCAATTTCAGCAGTCCATTCCATATTTTATAGAACATAGTTTTTTTTTCTTTGCTGCAGTGATTCCCATTCCAAATCTTTCATCAAGGATGTGACACTGGTCTATTACCCATATTTATGCAGAATTGCTTTTTCTATCTTACTTGCATTTCATTGTACAAGATCCCATATACAACTCGCATACTCAGGATTGGCTAAACAAATGTTTGCTAAGCTACAACTGACATTTTGGTTGCAATTCCAAAGATTCCTCCTAGAAATCCAAGAGCCCTTTTTGCTTTGGATGTTGTCCACTCAATGTGAAATCCACATTGAAAGCTGCTTTTAAGATGAGCTCCAAGTATGGCTGGGTATCTATCCATTAGAATTTTGATTACAGACTTTACTCAAGCTATTGTTGGAGTTTCAGATTATCTTATAGTGACTTGATGTAATCGAGTTTTCTCTGATGTGTAGTCATTTGCACACATTAGTACCCTATTTTAATTTGTAGGGAAAGCAGGTTAGGTAATCCAGAAGATTAAAGATCATCTCCTGGCCTCTTTGGAGAGTATGTTTGGGAGAGAATGATTTCCCCATCAGACTCTATTATTCTTCTCATTACTAAACCTTGTCTCCAAAATAATAACAATGAACCAAAGTTCACCATACCTGCCTACCAAAAAGGCCACTTTAGAGTGTCAATGTGATGTGTTTTCATATACCATTTCAAATACAACAATGTTATATAATCTTAAATTATCCTATGCATACAATATACACTAATTCAATCAACATTCAATGGAATTCACACATCCATCAGCACTCCATAAGAAAAGCAACATACTTAGAATGCTGAAAACATTCAGTAAGTCTGGCTACATCTCTAGAGAGAAACAGAGTAAATGTTGAGTCTGTATGCTTTATTCACTTACAATCTTTGCCAACTCTCCATTAGAAATGCAACCATTAAACTTCAAGCCACCTCCCTTATCTTAAGCAATGTCTAGCAGAGGTACTTGTACAAAGGACTCAATATGTATCACTGCTGATAGACTGCCCAAATACATTTGCAACACTGCAGTCTGTAGGTTTATGATAGACTACAGCAATATTCGATTACAGGGGATTCAGAGGTCAGCTAATCCAACATCTTTGAACTCCACAGTAAAAAGAGTGTGACAAACCCAGAATTAGGCATAAAGAGTGCAAAAGAATGGAAACAAATCCCAAAGTAAGTTTATCAATATTAGTATAATCTTAAAACATAGGCTATGCTTGCCCATGGTAGCTTACATTTGTAGTGCTTAAAAGGGTTAGAAAGCTGAGACTTTATCTATGTAAAGCAGGGCTTAGTTTTATAAATTTTATTAGTCACAAGGCAGGCTTATATTAACACTAATGAAATTTGAGAAATTTCCCTAGTCACCATACTCCAGTGCATGTCAGGTCAATGCACCAAACCAACATATCTTTCAGAACATGGGAAGAAATCCACAAACACAGGGAGAATATGCAAACTTCAGTGACTCAAACCAGGAATCAAACCTGGTATCCTGATGCTGAGGCAGCAGTGCTAACCACTGCCACCACTAGGTGTTAATTGCAAATTTTGAAAAGTTCATTTACTGAACAATGTTATTATAAGCAAAACTTTGAATACAAGAAAACAGTAGGAACCTATGCTGATTGGCTGACATAGACTTCCTACAATGCAGGAGGTAGCCATTTGTCCCATTCAGTCTGCACCAACCACAATCCTATCCATAATGCCACATATTTTTCCTGCTAATATCCCTGACACCAGGGTCAATTTAGCATGCCCCATTAATCTAACCTGCAAATCTTTGGACTATGGGAGAAAACGCAAACTCCACACAGACAATGATCTGAGGCTGGAATTGAACCCAGGCCCCTGGTGCTGTGAGGCAGAAGTGCTAACCACTATCACCACGCTGCCCTAAAATGAAACAAATGGAATGATAGGAAACTTGAATAGAGTCCAAATACTGGTTGAATGATGTTGTGTTGTACACATGATTTAACTGTGCTAGGTAGTTGGCTGGGAAATGTCAAGTTGTACAGAAACTGAATATTTGTCATAGTATTGGAATAAAAAAGGGTCTAGTGTACTAAATAGAAGTTGATTGACTTTCTTTTTCCCTATCAGATCAGCTGTAGCTTGAAATATTTTACTGCATTCTAACAATCACAGCCAAATATCAAGTTGAAATATCAACAGTTGATGTCATAAAGTACACTTACCGATGACAGTCAACTTTACTAAGCACATGCCAAATTAAAAATTTGTTCAAAACATGTCTTCATCAATATTTCAACATGTACTGTGCTTAAGTGCCAGTAGGTTCCATCTTTTAGCCAAGTACTATTTGTCATCTAAATTTGATCAATGTAATGGGCTTCTTCAAATAAACCCATACCACAATTCTAGCTGAACACTGAAGAACTGATTCTGAATGTCCTCTAGGATCAAATACTTTGTAATAAGCTTGAAACTCTTTTAAAAACTAAATTATGGTCTTATAATTGACATTTATTCTGAAAATGCATAGTAACCACTTCTGTAAAACCTGCTTGAATAACTTGGATTGTTCAGGAATGTTGCACTTTAAACTGAAATTGATCTTTTGTAAACAACAGAAAATTATTTTAAATCAAAGGACTTTATCATTCTCCATACTATCAAATTTGGGGTAAAGTCCAATAGTGATTACTGTCTCAAGAGATCAATTAACTAATCAACCAGCAACTGAATCAGGGACATTTCATTTCCACCTAGCATTGCACCAGAGTGCAAATTCACCCAGCCACTTTTTAGGCAGTTAGCTGCTGTTTTTAAAACTTAAAAGTTTGACATACTGCCAAAAAGTGCAAAAACACGAGTATATTCTCATTCCAAGTAGTTTATCTAAAATCATCTGGTAATACAAAACTTAAATATTGCTGCAAAGAGAGACATATTGCCGAAGCTTTTTGCTTTGCACTCATCAGGACAAATGCAAGAATGCCAGATTTCAAATGATCACAATCCACAGTACAGGAGAAGAGACTCAGTTAAGAGAATAGACCCCCTATGCTTCCAGGTAATTGAAAAAATAGGATTTGAATTTATTCCTTTTGTTTGCAGAGAATGGTCCCTACATATGAATGCATATAGCTTCTAGCAAGGAAGAATGAGCCACATTATGAACTCAACTGATAATCCCAAATTGATTGTTAGTGAAACCATCATCATACACAGGATCATTCAGCCAGTGCTTCCCAATTGCAGAATCATATCTAACTATATCCAACAGCAAACATTTTGTTTTGGGTTATATAAGCGCCTGCGATTGAGCACCGTCTGTACTCTGTTCGTTACAAATAACTGCAGGAACATGTGGTTCAATATGTTTCACAGCCAGTCCAATTAGTGGACAATATAATTTGTCACCAAGGCATAAGAGCATGAAACCGCTTGCTTAATCTGTTGTTCAACTATTTTGAGATACTTTACTTTTCTAGGTGTCACAAACTCAGTCGATGTTATCTGAGGGGCCTCAACTTGGAAACACCAGTTCATGATGGTGTATAGCTTTGTCTACAGGAATGCTTCAAGGAGTCATGTGCCATATCTAGTGAGAACAGGAACCAACCCAGTCATGGTATAACATTTATTGACTTATTACAATAAAGAAAAGGCATACATGAACAGGACTATAAAATCAAAGACGGGTATATACAAGAAAACTATGAAATGCACAGTTTAACTATTCATTTGATCAGAAGTACACTTACAAGATCTGCATTCTAACAGGACAACCATTTGCCCAAACAACATACATTCCAATAGATCTGTAAATAAAGACCAGTTAGCACACCGTATGCGACTAAGTAATTATTCTGGTGAACATAAATTATTACTTGGTTCAAGAAGACATGGGTTTTAACTGCCTCGATGAAGATTTTCTGTACTGTTGCTTCTAGTCTAGATGGAATCAGTTTACAATCTGCTCCCGCTTCCACGAAGAGGTTGCCAATCATATCACACAAATGTTTCCAGAATTGCCAATAATATAGTTTCCTTTTGAAATATATTTGGCTCTCTGCCCCCTCCCACAGCTTCTGTAAGTTCTAAAGAAATTAAAATATGGTCTTCCCTGAATGATGCAATCATCTGTCCAAAGTGTTTTCTATTAGCAAGATGTTTTTATTTTGTTCTTTCTACAACTGCTAATCTCATTATTGGTATTTCAGTCCTATGAAATACCTTTTGAAATGCTGATGGCTTTGAACCTGCTGGCACATTCATGACAAGGATAATTTGTTTTTTTTTTCTGGTCCAAAACATGCACACACCTGTGTTCCACAAATAAAAGGAATATGTTAAACTCTTTTGATATTTTTGAATTGCCAGAAACATGGAGAGCTTATTGTTGCTTTCTCTATAGCAATTACTCAGCCACTTGACCCAACAATTAGCACATCTTTTCTCCTGTAGGATAAATTGTTGCAACTGTTTGAAATTTGGTATTTTTCCTTTTCCCTGAGGGCAAGGTGAAAAGCTTCAACTCTGTCTCTTTGCAGCAATATTCTAATTCATTTACAACTTTGACTGCTATTTCACATTTCCTTTCTGTTATATCATTGACTGTGTTGGTTGAGATCTAGAGGAAGTAATCTACAGAGTCTTAACTGATGCTTTGCACAGGATCAGGAAGATGGGACAGGGAGAGTTTCTTTTCAAAATGAAAATTTTTTTCTCTCTTTTTTTTTTGCTTGTTTACCTAAACTGAATGCCCATCAGTTTAGACTTAACTAGTTAGGCTGACTTGTCTTCCATCTAAATGCTTTCATAAACAGAAAATTCTCACAAATGTATGACTATTAGACATTCTCAAAATGCATTATAGCAATCATTGTATTAATGATAGCACCACCTGCTGGCCCTTTTCAAAGCAGTAAACATGCAAATTTAATAAAGTATTAAATTAGACAAATCTGTAAAACTGATAACTACCGAAAAATCTCAGTAGATCTGGCAGTATCTGTAAGGAGAGAAAAGAGCTAACGTTTTGAGTCCAGATTTTGTCAAACATTTTCTCTTTTGGTTCCAGATTCCAGCATCCACAATAATTTGCTTTTAACTACTATGCAAGTTTAGACGACTGGCAAATTTAATGCTAATTTTTACCTAGTAAAAGACAAAAAGCTCAACGATTGAGAAATGAATTATTCCATTATTTTCAGTTATGACGTAGTTTCCTTACTTTAAGACCATGACAATTTTCATGTTGTGAAAGAGTATTAGGAAGGTCATGGTCAGATTTGCATTCTTTCAAATCAATCAGTTGGATTTAAAATTGGTGTTGTCAGACCTCTTCTGCAAGTAAGAGAGTGCATTTCTTTTCCTTACATAGAATATGTTGCAGATCTCATCAAGACTAAGTATTCATGCATTATTTCACCAGTGCTGGTATTTAGCATTTTAGGAATTAACTCCTCCAACAGGAAATTAGCCCAAGGCACATTAGCGAGGTGGGGAATGGCAGGGGGGTGTTAATGATTAAAACTAAAACTCCCGGGGTGCTCACTCATCACATCAACTCAATTGCTTATGTTGACAACACAAGCAGTTCAACCTAGTTTTAGTAACTGTACAGGCCAGAACAGAACCAGCTTATAACCTTCAATTTAGTAGCATTATCCAGTGGAAACCAGAACAAGATCAGTGTTATTTACTAGATAACTAAAGACCACGCGCATTGTCAATGTTTCATAAAATCCTGTTTACACAGTTAGCCTTTTCTAGTTTGTCATTTGTACAATAAACCTCCAGACTTTGTAAATAACCTGACAATCACACAATCTTTATATTTGGAACACAGCAAAATCTCACATCAGCAAGCACATTTGAAATTTTTTCCCTCAAGTTGTTTTGGGAAGGCAGAAGGTGGTTGCATATCTTTCAACAGAAAGTAGCAAGTTTTGCAAGATATGATTAATGCCAAAAAATCAGGATGCATCTCTCTCTCTCACCACCAAAACCACTAAAATAATACATGGTCAATATAAAAATCTAGGAATGTAACTTTAATTGTGATTGTGTTTGGTCTTAAGAATATAATGAATTCTTATATTACCACATTTCTTAGGTAACATGTTAACATGAATGATAGCAAAGGTAAAGATTAAAACCTTAAAACAATACCTTCAAAAATTAACAGAACAGCCTTCTACCTAAACTGACTATTATGCTAAAAACAGCAATTTATTTTCAAAATAGAAAAGAACTTAGTTTAGAAAAACTCAAGATGAAACTATTCACACTATTAAATATTTAAAGCAATGGCATGCAGTGTTCAAAACAAGTCATACTTTGAATAATAGAGAATTTCTGAGCAGTCTTTATTTTTTTTTATTAGAAGCTAAATTTAGTTCATGTGATACTCAAAATATCCTTCAACGAAAATCATAATTTGTTCATACTCACAAAAGATAGCAGCAAACAGCACTTGTAACCAGCATTGTGTTAATAACCCTGAAAGAAAAAATATTTGAAAGCATGATCCACACTGGTTAAAGCAGTTTCCTCACCAAAACAGATTAATCTTAAACCCTGTTTTCCCCAAAAAGTCAAAGCTAAAAGCAATTTACAAAATTCTTTAGCCAGCACCTTTTCCCTGCAAAAGCACTGAACAGTTTACATAATCAGGTCACACCTCAGTAGTCTAGTAGAATTCATTCTACCTTATTACATTAAATAAAAACATGTAAAAAGATGCTCTTAAATTCCATCATTTTTACACCATTTCTATTTCAAAACTCATTGCCTTACTGCTACATAAGCTTAGATATTTTCCCTATCAATATGAAAATTATGCAGTATAATCCTTAGCTCTTATTACAAGATCATAACACAATGTGATTTCATGCAAACAAGTTATTCTCATACTATTTTTTGTTCTTATTGTGGTTTGACTGCAAAAACCAGTTAACCATATGTACTGCAGAAATATTGCTGTAATCTGGAAACTAAGTATTGATACCTGCAATAGTACCATCTATTGTCTTTTCACCACCAGATATGGAAATGATTTTAACAAAACCAAAATGATAGATTCAATTTCAAACTCAAAACCATATGAGTATTAATACTGCAAGCAGCCTATCTTTATCAGAATCATTCTGTAACCACACCGATCTTCTCCAGCACACTCTTACCCCATATGGGTCCTCTTAAATAGATTATCTTCCCTGTTCCCTCACTAAGTGATCAACACCTTACTCTGCACAAGTGTATCCTACCTCCACCACTTTCTTCACAACCATGCCTCAATGTCAGACTCCAACAATCCCCTGTCTAAGCACCCCACATAAATTAATCCAATTTTTGAAGCAGGATACTGCTTCAAATTTCTTCCATTTCTCTCACCTACCCCAAAATGTTGGAACACATTATACTCCTCCCAAAACATGACTAGCTCAGCAGCCCCAAAGAAGGAGCATTCTCATCTTCTAGGGGAGAGATGGTGGAAAGGGTCTCATTTATGGGCAGCATAGTGGCACAGTGCTTAGCAATGTGCCTCACAGCTCTAGAGATCCAGGTCCAATTCAAGCCTCAGGTCACTGTCTCTATGAAGTTTGCACATTCTCTCTATGTCTGTGAGTTTCCTCCAGATGCTCCAGTTTCCTTCCCCAGTCTAAAGATGCACAGATTAGGTGGGTCAGCTGTACTAAATTGTCCCTTTGTGTCAAGGGGATGAACAGAATAAATGTGTCAGGTTACAGAGACAAGGCCCGAGCAGAACAGTTATCAGTGTAGACTCAATAGACCAAATGGCCTCTTTCTGCACTGTTGGAATTCTATGACTCAACTTCCCCCTCAACCTCTTGTCCCTCACCTTCCACCACCCCAAAACAGTCATTGCTTCTCCAACCCTTCCCTCCAGTGTAAGTCCTTTCTCAGCAAGGCACTTCAATAGAATTCTATAGTGTAGGAAGACAGTTAGCCCTTTGATCCACACCAGCTCTAACGGAGCATCTTATCCAGGCTCCAGCCATTTACCGCACTAATTCCCTTTCATATCTTTAGACATTAAGGGGCAATATAATAAGGCCAACCCACCTAACCTGCATATGTTTGGATTGACAGAGGAAAACGCAGCACCGAGGAAACTACGCAGACAAGAAGAGAATCAATTTTAAGCCACCTCCTAAACTTCAGCAAGGCAGTTTCCCCCTCAATCCCCCCCTCAATCCCCCACCCATACACCTTAATGCAGTTTTTACTCCCCAGCTTTAGTACCAGTTATCTGCCTGAGATTGTGTAACCTACAATAAGCGCCTGCTGAGCCACTGCCCCCGGGTTGCTCACTAGCCCTTGGCAAGTCAGGCCCTCACTCCCCCACCAGCAGTCTCCGTCTCACCCTCTATTCGGTCCTTTGGGAATGAACCAGGGCACCACCCCGCCTACGACGCCCCAGAAGACGGTCAGGACGATAATGGGCACCGTTAGGCCACTGTAACCCATGGCGGCAGTCACCCAAATATCCTACAGCCTCCGCTAGTAACCGTCACCCAGAAACTTGGCCCCTCGGATGTGACGCGAAGTTATTAGCCCCGCCTCACGGCGTCATGCGACTTGCGCGTGCCCGACGTCACAATGAGGACCTGATTGACGGCGAACCGCGTCCAATCAGGAGTGCGACAACACCCAGAGGCGAGCGTTCCCCTCTGGTTGACTCCCTCCGTGGGAATGAATGGGAAGTTTGAGGCTTGTTTTCCTGCCAGCTGCAGCACCAGCACAACCAAGACTCCGGCTTAGTTCACACCTCCATGTCCTGAAACTGCATCAAAGCCTCGTCGAGAAGGGGGTGTGAAACCAGGTTTTGACCTTTAGTGATCGCACGCAGACACGAAACGCGATATTTGCTGAAAGTTATGATGTAGAGATGACGGCGTTGGACTGGGGTAAACACTTGTGAGCTTTTGAGTTTATTATCAAATAAATCGGTTGGACTGAAATCTGGTGTTGTCAGACTTCTTACTGAAAGAAAGTTACCAGTTGTTTGTGAATGTTTTTGTCAATCAAATTTTTAAGAAACAGTAAACAACTATTTTTCTTAATTCCAAATGTGCTTATTTGGTGAAGGATGGTAATACTGGAATCTTCCCGTTTTGGGCAATTTTTAACTGTCGCAATGAAGCTCAAGATAATCCCTTTGTGTGACATTTGACTTTTTCCAGCGTCAGCCATCGCATTACTTTATAGAATCCCTGCAGTGCAGAAGAGACCATTCAGTCCTTGGTATCTGCATCGACTTTGATAGATTATCCCACCCAAGCCTCCACTCTGCCCTATCCCTGTAACCTCCCACATTTAACATGGTTAATCCATCTAACCTGCACATTTTGGAACACAAAGCAACAATTTAGCATAGCCAATCCACTTGACCTGCATATCTTTGGACTATGGGAGGAAACCTGGAGAAAATCCACATAAATACAGGGAGAGTGTGCAAACTCCACACTGGGGTCCCTAGAGTTGTGAGGCAGCAGTGCTAACCATAGTACCAGTGTGCCATCCATAAAACAATCATTGGAGGATGTGGGTATTGGATCCAGCTATCTCTCACGTGCTGAGCATGCGTTCTATCATTTGAGCCAATTCCCCACTTTAAATAGATGTAAACCTGAATGCATAACATATGTAGTTATAAACCATATTAAATTAATGTTGCTTTTTGTGTAATTATATAAAGTTTGTTTTGATAAAAATGTTGAAATCTTGCTAAGTAGTTCAATTAGTTAAAATGAGAGACCTGGATTCCTTTTTAAATAATACTGAACCCTCAGTGATTTGTAACAATATTCTAAACACACCTGCAGGTTATCAAGTCACCAGTAAAAACTTTTCTTTCCCAATTTATCTTTTGAGATCTTTCCTTATTTTGAATGTCTCTAACAGATTTTTTACATTCTAACGAAATGAGTTCCAATTTCATTAACATTCTCTCATGGTATCATGTGAGCACAAAAACAAGCCATTAAGCGCTGCAGCCTTTTTAGCCATTCATGGTTGATCTGTATCATAACTCTGTCTACCTGCCTTGACTCCATATCCTTACACACCTCTGTCTAGTAAAATTCATAGAATAGAATAAAAAAGACATAGAATCCCTACAGAGCAGAAAGAGGCCATTTGGCCCATCAATTTTGCACTGACCCTCAGAAAGAGTATCCCACCCAGGTCCTCCCCTCTGACCTATTCCTGTACATTTACCATAGCTAATTCACTTAACCTGCACATCTACCACTCTTGGCATGTAAAAGTGCTTTGTATTTTTTTTAATTGCCCAGCTGTGATTTTAAGTTCAATGTTCACTGACCTGTGGAATTTTTTTATCAGCTCTCAAAATCTTTAAAACCTCAATCACATTATCCTTTAACTTTTTATATTCCAGTGGATACAAGTCTACTTCAGAAATGTTTCCTCATAATCAAACCCTTGAAAGCTTGGCAATGTTCTGGCAAATTTATGCTGCATTCTTTACAAGATGGTGTCATTGAATTCTAAAATGGTCAGGCACCGAAGGAAGCTATTCAACCTGCTGTGTCCATGTCAGTTTGCTAAAAGAGCAATTTAACTGGTCCCACTCCACCAGCCTTTCCCTATGGCCTTGTCTTTTTTTCCTCTATATGCTGATCCAATTCCCTTTTGAAAGTCACAACTGACTCTGCCTCTACCACCATCTTTGGTAGTGCATACTAAATCCCAACCACCCATTGAATTATTAAGTTTATAACTCTGTCTCCTCTGATCGTTTTTTGTCATCTACCTTAGATCGTGTCCTCTCGTTCTTGAGCCTTCCGCCAATAGAAACAATTTCTCTTTATCTACTCTATGTAGACTCCTCATGACTTTGAGCACCTGTATTAAATCTCTTCTCAACCTGCCTTAAAGGCTTAGAATCGCCAATACATTCATTTTAAGTGAAGACCCTCATCCAGGGAACCAATCCTGTAAACCTTTCCTATACTCTACAGCCTGCACATCCTTCCTAAACTGCAGTGTATAGAATTAGACACAATACTCCAGTTTAGCCAAATCAGTATTTTATAAAAATTTAACACAAATTCCTTGCTTTTGTACTTTCCTGGAATGTCAGTTATATTGTTATCGTCATTCTCCACTGTGAAGGCTGACATAAAGTAAGTACTCAACAGGTCTGCCCCTTTGAATCACATGGACCCAAAACATTAGCTCTGTTTCACTCTCCACAGATAATGCCAGATCTGCTGCTAGAGTCTAGCTAGCTAGGAAACAGCATCTGAAGCCAAAACTAAAATGATGGCAACAGTCTTTTCAATATTTAACTGGAAGAAATTTCTGTTCATACGTACTATGGATGTCGATGATAAGAGTTCAGCAACACTAGAGGAGTTGATGGTAGAGAGGTGGGGTATTGTCCATCTCCCTGACTTTGCAGCATTACTTGAGGTAAACAGTGCAGAAGTGCATACAGATTGGCTTTTATCAGTAACCTTTTAATAGGGCTGAGCCATTTGCTCACCTTGCAAGCTAGACGCAGAAATAGAGCACACCAAGCTATTGTGCAGGACAGTGGTTATACTGATTAGATTGTTTACTGTGCATCATACAAGCTTGCAAATGGTCCACAGGCTGCCACATTTTGGACCTCAAAATACCATGGAAAGGCAAACTATCTCACAAATTTGAACCATAGTTTAAGCAAACCAGTTCATTTTGCTGCTATGCAATGGCAATGCAAGTGTTGTTCTTCTCTATTGGATGCTGCTGTCAGGCCACAAAGATGTTCTGCTCACCACGCAACTGGGCAAAATTATATATGGATTTCAGTGATGGTGTGATACCAGGTATATATGCCATAAATTGACTGATTGAAGTAAACTATAGTCCTTTGACATTTCATAAAAGGCTCAACCAGTGTATCCTTAAAAAACTAAGAACAAAATACCTACTGATAGATGTGATTCCGAAATTGGACAGCACTTACTGAAAATTCTGAGTGTGCTAATATGTACACTCACAGCCAATTTAAGATAATCAGTTGAGCTCGTAATATTGCTTCTTTATGTTTTCTAGAAATGATATACATTCATATGCAAGGATCCATTCTCTGTAAGCAAAAGGAGTATGTTTAAACCTTGTTCCTCTTCTCTATCATTTAGGACAACAGGTGCGTAGGAACATGACATTCAAGCTTCCTTCCAATTTTTTAAAAAAGTGATTGCTCATATTTAATCAGCTATTTTTCGTGTCTTTTGCAAATTTTGATAATTCTCCCTTCTACAAAAGAGGATTATTAAGCATGTATTAAGCAGCAACACCCAGAACAAATACCCCTAATGTTTAACATTGTCCTTCCAGTCCTCAAGAATGAATGAACCTGGACTTAAGTAGTGCCTTTCATGACTTCAGGATATCCCAGGATATCAGGATGCTTCACAGCCATTTAATTACTATTTAAGTGCACTGTTGTTATATTACAAAACAGGTCAATCAATTTTCACAATTAAAGTTCCCACAAAGAAAGTAAGAAAACTGGCCAGTGACTGTCTTAGTGATATTAGTTGAGGGGTAAATGTTGCTCATCAAGAGCTGCCCAATCTCTTCTTTGAAGTATTATGGAATCTTTTATATCAAATTGAGACTAAAGAGCATTGTCAACCATCTCTTCCAAAATGGCACCATCATGAATGCAGTACTGCACTCAAGATTCAGGCTCATCATGTGCTTAAGTAAATGATGGGACTTGAAAATGACAAAACTCTTGACCCAAAAGAGGGATACTGTGGAGCTGAGACTTGGCTGTTAATGGGAAATTTACATTCATCTAAGAATTCAATGTCAATTTTTACCTCTTTATGCTTCTGAGAAACACTTTGGCTGATTTTCAGGTTAGATGCTAGATGAATAGAAATGATTGTTTTCCAAACTGCAAGCTCAGTGGTTATACACCAGCTTTTATATTCCTGTGCAGCTGGTGCAAATCATGAGTGTACAGCAACAGACTGTGATTTTCCATCCACTGACTTTTTTTAAGGTGCAGAAATTTTTCATTTAAATTTTAAAGGTTCGTGCATAACTTTTGATGGGGGTGTATGTTGCAAAATAAGATAGGTTGATTGGGCGAATGCTTATTAGCTGGAACCTGTATTTTTAAAGAGAGCCAAAGATTTCCATTTTTTCTTCTACAATGCTGTTAGATGCTGTTCCTCTCAACACTACTAGCCAATGGTTCCTTCATCTACTAAAAATTCCTCCTCAGTCACACTGGATGTCAGATCACTCTATCCCAAATTGCAGTAGCTAGTATTCTCCTTCAGTGCAGAAATGCACCCATATTGCCAGATCCTGAGAAATCCTTCTTCTTCTGCTTTTGGTCCCGACACCAGATGTCATGAAGATTGGAGAGTGGCAAATGTTATGCCTTTGTTTAAAAGAGGCTGCAGGGAAAAGCCTGGGAACTATAGGCCAGTGAGTCTCATATCTGTAGTGGATAAATTGTTGGAAGGTATTTTGAGAGACAGATCTACAGGCATTTAGAGATGCAAGGACTGATTAGGGAGTGCATGGCTTAATGAGTGGAAAATCATATCTCACAAATTTAATTGAATTTTTTTAAAGGAGTAAGCAAGAAGGTAGATGAGGGCAGTACAGTTGATGGACTTTTGCAAGGCCTTTGACAAGATATTGCATGGTTGGTTGTTGCATAAAGTTAAATCTCACGGGATCCAGGGTGAGGTATCTAATTGGATACAAAATTGACTTCTTGACAGAAGCCAGAGGGTGGTTGTAGAGAGTTGTTTTTCAAACTGGAGGCCTGTGACCAGCTGAATGCCTCAGGGATTAGTACTGGGCCCACGGTTATTTGTCATTTATGTTAATGATTTGGATGAGAATATAAGGGGCATAGTTAGTAAATTTGCAGATGATACCAAGATTGGTGGCATAGTGGACAGTAAAGAAAGTTATTTCCAACTGCAAAGGGATCTTGATCAATTGGGCCAGTGGGCTGACGAATGACAGATGGAGTTTAATTTGGATAAGTGTGAGGTAATTCATTTTGGTAGATTGAACCAGGGCAGGACTTACTCAGTAGGGCATTGAGGAGAATTTCAGAACAAAGAGATCTAGGGGTATATGTTCATAGCTCCTTGAAAGTGGAGTCATAGGTGGCCAGAAGAAGGCATTCAGCATGTTTGGTTTCATCGGTCAGAACATTGAATATGGGAGTTGAGACATCTTGTTGAAGTTGTACAAGACATTGGTAAGGCCATGCTTGGAATACTGTGTGCAATTCTAATCACCCTATTATAGAAAGGATATTACTAAACTAGATTGACTGCAAAAAAGATTTACTAGGATGCTACCAGGACTTGATGGATTGAGTTATAAAGAGAGGCTGAACAGACTGGGACTTTTTTCTCTGGAGCGTAGGAGACAGGTTTGACCTTACAGAGGTCTATAAAATAATGAGGGGCATAGACAAGATAGAAAGTCAATATCTTTTCCCAAAGCTGGGGAGTTTAAAACTAGAGGGCATAGGTTTAAGGTGAGAGGGAGGGATACAAAAGTGTCCAGAAGGGCAATTTTTTCACATAGAAGGTAGTGAGTGTTTGGAACAAGCTGCCAGAAGTAATACTAGAGGTGGGTACAATTTTATCTTTTAAGACGCATTTAGATAGTTACATGGGTACGATGGGTGTACAGGGATATTGGCCAAATGCGGGCAATTGGGATTAGGTTAGGGGTTTAAAAAAAAGGGCTGTATGGACAAGTTGGGCCAAAGGGCCTGTTTCCATGCTGTAAACCTCTATGACTCTAACTCTGGCACCCTTTCAGTACTCTTAATGTGGCAAAAAGTGAATTCCCATCCCACTATACCCTCATGATTTCCAGTGCTCTCAGAGACATCCACTTACATGGGTGAAATCAGCATCTTCAGCAAAATAAGTTGGCGTAACAACTTTCCTATCTGTAACATCCAAAGACCTGATACCACATGGTAAAATTGAAGGTAACTTCTATTTAAAGGTATTAAATTTCTATATTGTCATACTATAATGAAAAAAATCACCCAGAAGTATTCTAATTTTAATATGCTGCCATTATGTTTTTGGATGTTCCATTTTTTATGTCCTACTCCTTTCTGTTACATCATGCCTGCATCATAATACTGTAGTTCACATCACATTATTCTGCATCAATGTCTAACAGCTAGAATTTTCACGTTCAGTATTGAGATGGAGGTGGAAGATAAGAATCAAGTCCACCCCTTATCCCATGGATCTCTGAAGGCACATAAAGAATCAGCAGGGGCTAAATCCGAGGCGAGTGCTAGCAGCAGTTCCTTCTCCCCCCATAGTGAGGAGAGCCTGATCCGAGCTCTGGTCGACTTAGTTACCACTGCAGCCAAAACAGCTCAAAAGGCAAGAGAGAGCGAGAGAAAAGCACAGCTTGCTTTTAAATATTCCGAGGAGGTGCTATCTTACGCGAGCGATGTGACTGATAATGCTGAACAGACGCTGTTAACAGCCAAAACTCTGTCAGAGAGACTGGTCAAGCATACTTCATATCTGGACTACCAGCAAGTTTTCCGTTCTGTTTCAGACCTTTCCACAGATTATGCAACGTTCGCGCAACTCCTGCAACTATCAAATGCTGGGGATGATGTAGGGAACTCGCGTTTGTTAAAAAAGGGCAAAGGAACCAGATACGGGAGAAGTGAGTCAAAGAGGGAACGATTGTGCTCCCTCTGCCATTCATTGTCTCGCCGCGAAACTGACAGTTTCGCTCAGAAACGTTCCCAGAACCTATCTCAGTTGGGAGACAATTACGAGGGCACGATTGAAGCAGATGATGAGAACACGGATGAGGATGATTTAGAATCTGGGAAAGACATTCACCGCAAAACCCAAACCACCATGGGCACTGGGATAAATACTTCCCATCACAAGCAAGTGGAGGCTGTACGGAAAGAGGAGCACATGGGTGGGACTTTTGTGATCAGCAGACGCAGATCTCCCCGGAGATCACCTTCCGGTGGCCTAGATGGACTTGTGTCGCCACTCCTCACTGAAGATGAACTAACAACACTAAAGCCATTGAGTCGTTCGCCATCTCGCCAAGGATCAACAAAGGTAGTTTACAAAATGATCCACCGAGACAAATCTCAGGAGAATTCAGACAGCGATATCGAACATTTAGAGGAACCAGCTCATGTTCACGTTTCAGAAAATAAACGTTTAGACACTTAAAATTCTTCTTAACAAACGCCTGCCTGACAGTATACTTGTGAAAATAACAGATCTAAATTAAAAAATACATTTTTTCTTGTACAGAGTTCAGTTTTGCTGAAGTAATGCTAGCTCTTCCTTTGCTATTAGCGTTGTCCAGTGCATAAACTACTTGTCACATCTGGCTAATTGAGAATCCAAATGTGACTAACTCCAATTTTGGTTGGTAAAAAATGAATAGTGAATGTGATCGATATTTATACATGTTGATAAAATAGCAAGACAAAAAGCCTGTATTTATTTTTTGTTTATCGATTGCACCCTTTAGCACATCTTGTGGCCATTATTGTGTCGTCACTAATAAGATTGAAGTACTGTAACTGATGGAACAAAAACTTCATAGTGGCTCTGTGTCAAATAAATTTGTGTCAGAATTTCAAAGGTTGGTGAGGCTGAATAAGTTTTGCACTGAATGACGGTCATGTTTAAGTGGACACTAAGTACATTTATCTACAGCGTGTGTAAGGCATTGCTGTTCAAATTAGTGCATGTGGCGAAAACAGCAATCGTAGAATTCCTACAGTGCAGCGGGCCATTCGGCCCATTGAGTTCACCAACTATGACAGAGCATTTTACTCAGGCCCATCTCGTACACTATCCCCATAACCCCACACATTTATCCTAATAACCTAGATATCTTTGGACACTAAAAGGCAATTTAGCATGACCAATCCACCTATTCTGCACAGCTTTAGACTGTGGGAGGAAACTGGAGTAGCTGGAGGAAACCCACAATCACCCAAGCCCGAAATTAAACCTAGGTCCCTGGCACTGTGTGGAAGCAGTTCTAACTGTCATGCCACTCTTGATGCTGCAGCAATTTCTATTGGACAAGTGGTATCACAGGTAACTGGTTTACAAGAGGGTGCAGAATGAATGCCAGCACACATGTTCACAGAATAATTAAAATTGGTGGGTATTGCAAATAACAAAAGATTATTGAGCAGCAAAGTGATATGTGTAAGCAATGAAGAATCTGCTGAAAATGACATTTCTGATTTATCACCTCCTCACTGCACTGGTTAAATAGTAATTTTTTTTAGCCCAGCTTCCCCAATTGTATGCAATTGGAAAACTGTTAAATTTTAAACAGTCTTGCCATAATATTTATTATTGGCTGTAAGTGCAGAATATGTTATATCAAGTTAAAATCAGTGGCATTTTAGATCTAATGGTGGCCATTATATGTAATTATGCTCATCTCGCCCTCTAAATGTGCAATCTGTCCACTTTTGGCTACCATTGCAAACATGAACTCAATATGTTCAAAAGATGCTGAGACACATGTAGGCTACATTTTTAGTTCAGTCAAAATCTACCTTGCCATTTTTACAAGATATAATTTGCAGTGGATGGCACACTACTAATTGTGCAAGACATCACAACAATGCCCAATTGAATTCTTAACTGCACATCTCATTAGTCCTTAATTTACACCAAACCGCACAGAAACTGTGCCTAATTTAACACTTCATTAACAACATACTTTCTGAGCCTTAGTTCAGCCTAGTTAACTGAAGAGATCTTGCTGTTCTAAAATTAAAAAAAAGTTAACAAAGTATATATTTTGATCATATCCATTGAACAAGATTTATATATCAGATTTTATCTTAAAAGGGATCACTTACAAATTGGCAATGCAAACCCCAAGTGATATGTCAGTCATTTTTAAGTATGTCAGTGATGACTATTATGGATAAATTGATAGCTTACTTCCCTGTCCTCCTGATTCGATTGGTTTGTTTACCAAGTGCCATTAAAAAGTAAATCTGAATTAAGTCATTTGGAAAAAAATACTATCTATGAAGTACAGTAAAACAGTCTGAAGCACTGAACCAGTCTTTATGTTCATCTATTGACAACAAGCCACAGGAAAAGTCTGGAAAGATGACCAAAAGCTGAAAGTAGGTTTTAAGGAACATCTTAAGGGGGTAGAGAGGTTTTTGTCTATTGAGGGACAGATTCAAGAGCTTAGGCATCTTAAGACATAACTGTCAATTGGTAGAGTGATTAAAATCAGGGATGTGCCTTGCACATCTGAGTGTCATCTATCACAAATTTTAATTTAATCCTTTAATGATTTATGCATTGCATATGAACTATTCAATTCAAATGGTACCCTCTTGTAGATGGGGGCTTTCTCTCGAGGCATTGTATAGTTACTAAAGCTAATATAAAGACTCAGAATGCAGTGCACTAATGTTGAAGACATGACTTTAACCAAATGGAGAATGATATGAGAGAGTCCTGCTCTCAAGGTATAGAATGTAAGCAGCTGGATATCAGTCTGAAGAACAATGTCCTTGTGAAGGCAATTATAGATTCTCAAAATCATATTGCCTACCTTTCCAGTGGGCATTATCCAGTAAACATTAATACAAATCAGTCAGTAATCATCCTGCCATAAACTCCAGCCAATAGCAATACACATCATGAGCTAATGGGACTTCATTTGTTATTAAATTATGGACATTACCTCCCTTCTATTGCCTAGCAATATTGGACACTGGACAGTGAAATGGGAGAATGATTCCCACTGAATTGAACCCATGTGACTCTCATCCAACCCTGACAAATTTCTTCTTGTCTGCTCACCACCTGCATTATTTCTCAGATTTGTCTGACCCTATCTCTAAGGCTGGCATTAGTAGTCTTGTTCCCCATCACTGCTGATAACATTACTGCTTTCAGTGAATCTATTGTTTTTTCCTTCTCCCTGTATTTTGTTACTGATTGAAGTTTCACAAAATGTAATCAAAAACAAAACATAACTATCTTCAAAGTGCATGTTTTAAATGAGAAATATTTGTTAATTATGCAAAGCTGCAATTAGGCAGGCAACATCTCTGGCTGATTTACATTCCCATAATCCAAGATGATTCATTCTAAAGTTAGTGTCATGTTGGTGTTCTTAAATCTATGGTTATGTGTTTATTACCTAATTCGCACCCCCCACCCCTACATCAGCCCCACTTTTGGCTGTTGGCCAAGGACCAGCTAAGGCAATTAAATTGATGTATCTAAGTAACTAATCTCAGTCCTCACTAGGTATTTTGACTTTCAGATTCTCATCTTTACCCGACCTACCGTCACTAATGTCATTCCTTCTGTGAACTTTGAAAGTTGTGCACTTCCATATTTGATCAGTTATACAATTACTATTTACACTAGGATCACACTGAAAATAATAAATAATGTTCCTGAAGAGCCTAACCAGCCTGAGAGCCAAACATCCAAGGTGAATGGTTCAGGGTCTTTAAGTTTGCCTACCTCCTTCTTAATGTGTACAACCAGATTAGTTATGTTTGCTGAACTATCTGGTATGTAAGTGCAACACACTGATCTAATTACTGCATATGTTCCTCCTCTTCCTACCAAGACACAATCCAGTGCCGTTGTAATCCCTCTGTATGTTTGGCAATCATCTCACCATTGATCATTATGAGGGCAGCTTCTGTATTGCCAACTTGTTCCCAATAGACCACACAATTATCTCTCACATTGTTGTAACCACTCTATATTGGGTAAATATTAGATCAGAAGCCATTCTCTTTCTGTCATATCTCGCCAGCATCTTGGCAGATGACGTTGTTTATACATGTACGGAAGTTTCTTTAGGGTAACAAGATTCCTTCCAACCAATAGGGAGCCAAGCATAGGCTCTATCTCCACGAATGCAATGTACCATTTTGAATATTATGGTTCACTAAAGCAGTACAATGTATTCCATGACTGGTCATGATTGAGTGGGTTCAGGCATAGCATTCTACTTGGGCTTACTGTAGATGCACTTTTGTTTACCCCTCAGTTTTTCCCAGAATTTCCTAACTTCTCTGTGCGATAAATTTCTCTCGGTGTAGATACTACTTTAAATCTAGACTAGAAACTGATCCTACTAAATTATAAATAAATGTGTATTTCTACATGCAGTTAGCCTTCCTGCACAGGCTTCGCTGTTGTGAAACTATTCTTTTACTTAAACATTCAAATATGTAATGTCCTCATGTGTATGCCAAATACAAGTATTTACCTGTGTTTCCTGATGAAGATGCTGAATGATCTTAGATGCTGGTTCTATTTGAACCAATATCTGCATATTCAGTACCAGAAAAAAAATGGAAACACAGACATTCATCGTAAAAAAATGCCATGATTTTCCTTTTACACGTTTCAATCACTGGTCAATGTTAAATAAGCAAAATTCAATCATACCCCATATTACAATCATGACAACTTGTTGTAGTCTTCTTGTCATCAGTCCCATTGCCCTGCCGCTGGGATGTGGACGTGGGCATGGTTTGTCTTCTTTCAAGAGCTCTCTCTCACAACTCTATTAAACATAAGTCGGATGCTGCGCAACATTAAATTAGTTCCTTATGAATTCAATCATTTTTATCTCTTTCCCACTAATACTACCCTGATTATTTTGCAGTATTAACCATTTTAACCAATTTGCTAATCTACAAATTCAAATTACTCCAGCAAAGTTCTCAAGCTACAACAAGAGCCATTATTACCCCCAATTCAGTAGGATTATAAATCCACTGGGGTGATCTCCTTTAGGATTATTTACTGAGATATGGTTTTAACTGGGTCCAGTGTTGCCACTGCAGCCTGGGTTCTCATCAATGAGGGCACATGTTTGTCCTGCACTGATTGCATTGATGACTTCCCCAATTGACCCCTAGCCCTTTTCCGTCTGTCATAAGTTTTGCCATTACCTTATCCTCTGGTGTAAGTAACTTAGGAGTGTTCTCCTCTGCTAATTTTGTCCAGCCTCTGTGTTGGTTAAGGTAACCACCTATGTTTTAAGAGAAGTAAACAATCAATTAATCTCTCATGTGCTGAAACTCTGCACTTCAGCTAATTTTAAGTTCTCCCCCACCCGATATTGCATCCTCTGGGAGTTGCGTTGCTCTTCTTGTCATCAGTTCAAAAGGGATGTTCCTCGAGAAGGAGTAGCTCTTTGTCGTAACAATATTGCAAGCTAAGCCCGCACTCAATTCTTTTCTTTCTGTAAAGTAACCTTGGCTAGACTGTTCTTTAACATCCTGTTCATCCATTCTACCATTCCTGAACTCTAGTTAGTGATATGGCATGAAATATTTGCTTTATTTCCAATATTCCATAGGCTTCTTTTAAAGGTTTCCCTGTAAAATGGCCTGAGTCTAACTGAAGAGGCATATCCACCTGGGTGTTATCTCATTTTCTGATATCAAAACCACTGTTTTGGCTGTAGCATCGTTGCATGGGAATGCCCTGCCCATTGGGTAAACTGATCAATAATGATTAGGCAATAAGTCTTTCCTTGCAAAGAACAAAGAAAATTACAGCACAGGAACTTTGGCCCCCGAGGTTTGCACAGACTATGCTGCCCAATGCATTCTGGATAAAGGCCCTGGAAAATCCATCTGTAACTTTTCTCATGGTCATTTTAGGCCATGGTTGATTACCCATCTTGACCTTGCAGGGACAACCTGATTCCACAAGAGTGCATGCACTGCCTCCAATGAAGTCTATTGTATTATTTTGGGGCTATTATTCTACCTTCCCTTCTGCACATGCCATCTCAACCTCGCTGTCCTCCATGTTTATTCCCATTATTGTTTCTGTTCCTCTGCCACCTGCTCCTGTATCTGTTTCACATCACTGCCTGTGACTTCCCTGGCTCATACTGCTGCCACATTTGCTGTTTGGATTTCTTCCAAATTCTGTTCTAATAAGTTTTTAGCTGCCTTATCTGCTATACTGTTTTCTTTTTGAACTTGAGTAGTAAACATTTGATGGGCCTGTATTTTTATTACTGCAGCTTGTAAGGAACTGTGAGATGCCTGAAGTAAATTCCTGATGTTCATGCTGGGTATGTCCCTGCTAAATGAAAACAATGTTGTGAGCTTTCAATTGTCCATTAATGTCTATTTTATCTCTTTTTTAAAAGCTTGTTCCTTCATCCATGGCTATTATCTAAACCATGTTTTTCTTCTTAAAATTCCTCTAATTATCTCTTTTTATTATCATTGTTGATCTCTGTATTCAACAAATGAATCCCATCTTTAATCCTGTCCTACCTGTCTATTATCATCTCTTCCATAATTATCCTATTCACTTTCTACATCTCATCTGTACCTCACTAACTATTCCTTTCCTTTAAGTGTTCATTTATTCCACTGGATCATTTCTTTCACCTCTTTCTTATCACCAATCTGCCAATTATTAAACTCACTCCCATTCTACATTATGTAACACTTCACTAAATGCCTGAATGCTCTCTCTCCCCTCTACTATATTCTAATTTAAGCTAATGATTTTATTATTTGAAAACTGTCACAATATCTTAAAACACAAAGAACCATTCTGTGTGGGACAGAATGGGTTAACTCTCTACTTGTTTCAAAATGGGGTATAGTACATTTTCTCAACTGAACGTCATAATATTAAAACCCTGAATTGCTGAAACAAAGATGAATCCCTATCTTTCCATTGTTATGATTAATTCAAAACAAGATTTATCACTTTTAAATATCCCAATTCTTAGCCATATCTACTAAAAAGATTATCACACTTTCCTCACCTGCTTGCAAATTTTCAGATGCAACATTTTGCCATTTTTAGACTAATGCAGACACAAAGAGCCCAAATCCCTGTCAAATTCTATTCTCTTTTAAAGATTGATTTGGCACTGATCAGTCCCAAAAATGAGTAATTCAAGACTTTAGTATCTTACTTTGATTTTTGAAGTGTCTGCATTAGTCTTAATTCTGCTGTCATCTGCAATTCCCAAGCACCCACACAAGAATGCCTATCGCTCTCTTTCCAAACTAGACTCTTATTTTTCAAAATGTGGAGATGCTGCCGTAGGATCGGGGTAAACAAATAAGAAGTCTCACAATACCAGGTTAAAGTCCAATGGGTTTATTTGGAAGCAAAAGCCTCCAGCTTTTGGAGTGCTGACTGCCCCTTTGTTACTTTTTAGCCCCTTACTTCCCTCTCTAAGAATTTCTTATTAGATTTTTTTCTGTCTTCTAGCTCTCTCTCTTCTCCACAGGCTCCTCAGCCTGTTTGACTCTCTCTCTCTCTGTTAACCCCTTGAGTCCTGCTCCAAGCCCATTCAGGACTCTCACTGCTCTCCTGCTACCCACACTACCACCCACCCCCTTTCCTTGTGGACTTCACTTTTTTTTTAATTTTTAACTCTCCTTAGCACAACCTTACCATTGTGACAACTTTTTGTTCTAAGTCACTTTTTGGAGTCTCATCACACAATGTGCGGCTCCCCACGGACACAGCTCTCTCTGTTTCTTCTCCCAGACTGATCTGGGGTCTTTTTCACCCCAGTCCTCCATATTAAGCTTCCCAATCTCCTGCTCTAAGCCCATCCAGAAGTCTCACTGCTCTCCTGCCACTCACACCACCACCCCACCCCGCCTTCCATTGGGGGTTTCTCGTTTTATTTTTGACACCCCTTAGCACAACCTCCCCGTTCTGACTTTTTGTTGGAGTATCGTCACCTGATGGTGCTGTTCTCTCTCTTATTGGAGGGTTGTCATCCAACGGTGCTCCTTCCTCTCTTTTTTGGAGACTCATCACCCAATGGCGCTGCTCCTTTTTGGTGTCTTATCGCCCCCTCTTTTTTGTGGACTTGTCACCCAATGGTGCTGCTCCCTCACTTTTTTGGAGTCTTATCACCCACTGTGTGGCTCCCTGTAGACATGGCTCTACCGCCTGACAGATCCAGGGTCTTTTTTTACCCCTGGTCCTCCATATTAAGCATCCCAATCTCCTTGTCTTCTCTGATCACTTCACAGTGATTCTAGTTACGATCCTGATGGCCTGACAGGGGCTTCTCTAATTGGGGTGGTCAATGTAAAAACATACTCACCCTCATGTAGGAGTCCTGTCCTGCCATCTGAAGTCAGTGACATCACTCTGCTCCATGGCATCAAATTGTATATGGAGGCTTCCTCTTGAGACTATGTAAAACTGCTAAAGCTAATACAAAGGCTCAAAAATGCACTCCACTGATGTTGAAGTCTTGACTTTATTTAACCAAATGATCAAATGGGAGAATGAAATGAGCAAGTCCTGTGCTCAAAGTATAGAAGGCGGACAACCAGATATCAGTCTAAAGAACAATGCCTTTGCGAAGGCAATTATAGATTCCCAAAATCATACTGCCAAACTTTCCGGTGGGCATTACCAAGTAAAATTAATACAAATCAGTCAATAATCATCTTGTCATTAACTTCAATAAATAATACACATCATGACCTAATGGGATTTCATTTGTTATGGATGTTACCTCCCTTGTATTACCCAGCAATATGGAATACCAGACAGTGAATTGGACCTCTGTGACTCTCATCCAGCCCAGAGAAATTCTTCATGTCTACTCACCACCAGTGTTATCTCATGGAGTTGTACGACTCTTTGCATAAGGCTAACATTAGTAGCCATTTTGTTCCCGACCACTGCTGATAGCATTACTACTTTCAGTGAATCTATTGTTCCTTCCCTCTCCCTGTATTTTGTCAAAAACATCTAAGTTTCACAAAATGTAACCGAAAGCAAAACACATCCATCTTGTAAATACAAGTTTTAAATGAAAAATATTTGTTAATTATGCAGAGCTGTCTTCTATAACAACAGCCTTGGCTGGTTTACGTTCCCATTATCCCAAGATCATTCATTCTAACATTATTGTTATTAGTGGTTATGTTTGTTAGCCTAATTCCCCCCCCTCTCAATTCTTAATTGTCAGAGAGAATTTCACTAAAGAAATAAGGATTTTTACAGCAATTGTGGACAGCTTTAGTGAAGCCACACCTGGAGTGTTACATGCATTCTTCTCGTTCTTGAGAGGAAGGATATTCTTATTTCAAAAGGAGTGCAGCAGAGATTTATCAGGCTATTCCCGAGATGGCAGGAGTGTCATATGCTGAGAGCCTGTCAGTTAGGATTGTATTCATTGGAATTTGGAAGAATGAGGGGAGGGAAGCTTAGAAACTTCTAAAATTGTAATAGACAGGATAGATTCAGAAAGAATGTTTCTTGTAGGGGGTGGGGGTGAGAGGTTTGGTTTGTCCAGAACAAGAGTTCACTGAGAATAAGGGACAAATCTGTCAGAATTGAGGTGAGGAGGAATTTCTTCATCCAGTGGTGATTTTGTGGAATTCATTGTCACAGAACGTAGTTGAGGCCAAAACGTTTGTTATTTCAAGAAGGAATTAGACATAGGTCTTAGGGCTTTGGGGATCAAGGGATATGGGAGAAAGACAGGATCAGTGATGATTAAAATGAATGGCAGAGTGGGCTCAGGGATCTGAATGGTCTACTCCTGGTTCTATTTTCTACGTATGTTTCTAGTTACAACTCCTTCCCAGAATACCAAATTATTGCAGACTATAATTAAGAGCAGAGTCTGGGTTTTGATGGTACATGGTTCATTCAAATAAAGTTTGTGGTTCAAGAAGGCAGCTCATTACCATCTTCTCAGTCAATCAGATGTTCAGTAAATGCTGGCCCTTTCAACAATGTCCATACCCCATAAACAAATTTTTAAAAATTCAAATGCTATATGATATAGTGGTATAAGATTGACATTTACAATCCAGTGATTGTTTTCAGAAACATGGCAAGATGCTTTCGCACAGAAAGAAGAAATTAAAGGAATGCCATCTTAAGCTGAACTCATTATTTCATGAGAAAAATTCCAAAACATAGGAATTATGATGTAGATTTCTCACATTTATTTTAGAGGTTTGAAAGATATAATCCATAACTGTACATGAAAGAAATTGAAAAATGAAATTTTGGTCAAAAATAAACCAGGTTGCAATTTTTGAATCTTTATTGAAAGTTGTATAAAGCTCCAACATTCAATTACTCCTGCATTTTTTCAACAGATTCTTCCTTGTATTTGCCCTTATCTTTGCCAACTTGGCGAGATTTGGCCTTGCGTTCCAGGATCTTCTTGCGATCCTTGTCCAGCTTTAGCCTGGTAATCACCACCTGCAAGAGATATCACAAATTTACTGGTGAAAATCCTTTGTATGTACAATAATGGCAAATAGATCAATTCATATACCAGCATGAAAACAAAAAACAGGAAGCACAGCCAACTCTAAAGAAGAAATCCTCATGATATTCTGGGTATGCATTCCTTTTGCCTGAAATATCAATATCAGCATTTCAGAACAGAAACATCATTGCAATTTTAATCATGACAATAATATTACTGAACTCCAAAAATGACATAACTGAGGGAAGGGGGACATCTCCAGATAAATAAAAGTTATTTTCAAATACCATAACTTGAGTGAAAAAAGCAGCCAATTCACATAGCTCAATGAGGAATGTTGGCCAATATACCAAGGGAAACAAAAGTTTACAGAACAGAAGCTATTCTTCCCATGTCACCTGTCAGCATTGCAAATTAAATTCTATCCCTTTCCCTATGGGCCTTCTCTTTTATAAATATTTATCTTGTTTCTTAAAAGATCCAATGGTCTCTATCTCTCAATTATTTCTTCTGGTAAAACATAACATGACCCAATACAGCAACAAAATATCAAAACATTTCTTTCACTCAAAGGATGTCTTTGACTCATGGAAAACAACTATATCAAAGTGATGCAAAATTCAAAAAACCTGCTCTACATACAAAACAGAACTAGGCAATTCAGCCCCTTGGCTATGCTCTGCCACCCAATCAATAAAATCACGGCTGATTTGTTTGTATTGAGTTCCATATTTCCATATATCCTTGATAATCTTGCCGAACAAGAATCTATCTCTGCCTTAAAAATACTTAGTAATCCTGCTTCCACCACCTTTTGAGTTCTGAAGCTGCACAACCCTCAGAAAAAAAATTCTGATCTCTACCCTATCAGATGTAATCTCTAATTTTAAAACAATATCCTGTAGCCACAACAGGGAACATCCTTTCAACGTCTACCTTGTCAACCGAGTTTGGAATCTCATTTACTTCAATCACATCACCCCTCACTCTTCTAAACTCTGGAAACAAACCAAGCCTTCCAATCCCATCCTTATGAGACAACCCACTCATTCCAAGTACCAATCTAATAAACCTCCTTGGAACTACATCCATTTACTTTGCTCTTTAAATAAGACGACAAAAACTGCACACAGCATTCGAGATGTGATCTCATCAATGCTCTTTATAACTTCAGCATAACATCTTTATTTTGATGTCCAATTCCTCTAATAAAGGAAAACAGTCTTGATTTTGTGCTCTATCTGCATTCTAACTTTTTGCATGCACAAGAGCACGCAGATTTTTGTTGAATTCAGAACTGCTGCTAACTGCATGCCAACCTGTAAGTGGGATGAGACTCAAGAGAGCTTGTGCATTGATATAAACCCTATAGGCGGTCAGATTTAATTGGAAACTTTTAAAATACGGCAAAGTAGCCCAGCAAATGCTGACTAGAAGAATGTTTGTTGTAACTACATTCTACCCACTGTGTGCCTACAAGATGGGATACCTATATCATACTGCAGTTGCTGATACCTAAGCTGCAAGTAGCCAACCACCTTTTACAATCACCAAGATCTCTTTTGAGATATTCCTCAATACATAAGTGTAAAAAGTTGACAGCTCTGCACCTCAGCATTCTGCAGTTGTTCCCCATTTGAATTATATTCTGCCTTTTAAAAAATTCTTTCTAGCAATGAATGAACAAATTTACGGTTTCCCAATTACACTCCATGCCATATTTTTGCCCACTCTTTCAACCTATTTATATCCATCTGCAAATTCTGTATGCCTTTTTCATACCACTCTTTCCTACCGATTTTTATGTAAATTTATCCCCTGCGTCTTTGCTCCCCTATCTAAATCATTGATGTAAATTGTAAGAAGTGGAACTCCATTTATTACATCCTGCTAATCAGATAAAGACCTATTTCTGCACACAATGTTTTCTGTCAGTTAGCCAATCTTCAATCCAGGCTAATATGTTAATCCTTTACAGTTATTTTTTGGAATAACTTTCGATGTGGCACCTTATTAAATGCTTCTGGAAATCCAAGTACACTATATCTATAGACTCCCCACAATCCACAGTACATGTTACTCCTTCAAGGAATGCTAGTAAATTGGTTAAACACAATTCCCCTTTCATAAAACCATGCGGACTCTCCCCAATTACCTCGAGTTTTTAAAAAATGCCCAGCCATAACCTTTTTAATGATTCCAAAAATTTCCCCATAACAAATTTCAATCTAACTGGCCTATAGTTTTTCGCCTTGCTCCCTTCTTGGAATTGTTTGCTATTTTCCAGCCTGATGAAAGGCTAATGGAATGTTAGCCTTTATTTTAAAGGGAATGAAGTATAAACATAAGATTCACTAAAAACTATACAAGGCATCAGAAAAATGATACTGGAAAACTGTGAACAGTTCTAGTCCCCTTACCCAAGATAAGGTATACTGGCATTGGAAGGAGTTCACAGAAGCTTCACTAGGTTGGTCCAGGGGTTTGGAGGGATTTTTTTAAGAGGAAAGGTTGAGTAGGTTGGACCTGAACTCATTGGAGTTTAAAAGAATGACATTATTGAGACATATAGAATTCTCAGGGAGCCAGACAGGGTAGATGCTGACAGATTGTTTTCCTTTGTGGGAAAGTTTAAGTCTAGTAATTTAGTAGATTAGGTTGAGTAATGGTCTTTCCAGAATCTAGCAAATTTTGGGAAAATACCACCACATCTACTAATCATCTCTAAGGCCACAGGGTGAAGTCCATCAGGACCCACTGACTTGTCAGCCCAGAGCTCCATCAGTTTGCCTAGTTTCACTTCCCTACAATTGTAATTTTACTAAGTTCTTCTCTCCCCTCCACCTCCCAATTTATAACTATGACTGGAATTTTGATTGCATCTTCTGTTGTGAACACAGAAGCAAAATATTTGGTAATTTTGTCTACATCCTTCTGTAATCCAAGTCTTCCCTTCTTGCTAGTTACCATACTAACAATTATCGAATCACCTACAAACTTACTTAATACATCTTTCGTGTGTAGATCATTAATGTACACCACAAACAGCTAAGGACCCACCACTGATTCCTGTGATATACCACAGTACGCAAGCTTCCTGTCAAAAAAAAAAACAACCTTCTAACATCACCCTCCCCTGCTTCATACCAATTTTGGAATCCAGGGCAATCCAAACTTCTCTGGATCCCATAAGCTCTTATCTTCTTGACTGGTCTTCCATGCAGAACCTTGTCAAAAGCCTTACTGAAGTCCATGTAGACTACATCAACTGCACTGCCCTCATCTATATACCAAGTCACCTCCTTGGAAAATTTTACAAAACCTCTAAGATATTGATGATTTAACAAAAAACAAGAGATGTCAAGGAAGGGTGAACATGCTCTCATTGGAAATGGATACCACTCAGAATTTACGTGATGCAAATGTGCATGCCAATGATGAGCCTGTGGTCCAGCCTTGCTGCACATGTGCCATTAACTTGTATCACGTGATAATATTGTCAAACACTAGCTGCTGGCCTTCTGACCAAGGGAAGACCTTTGCAATGCTATGAGATTTGGAGCTGTGATTCTGGCAGAGGTGAGCCAAATTGAGCATATCTTTGTTAAACGCTGATGAATATCACTGTCAGACACCTTTTGTCACTGCTGATGATCGAGAAAAAAAACTAAAGGCAATAATTGGTTAGACTGAATGCATCCTTTTTATGGAAAGGAAGCAGCAGGATGTTAATAAAAGTGCTTGAAGAGTCATATGGACTTGAAACAGCAACTCTTTTCCTCTCTCCAAAAATGCCATAAAACTTGCCAAGTTTTTCTGTTTTAATTTCAACCTTTTACTTTGGCAGGTTGATCCCAACATTGTAGCTGCAATGGAACAGCTTGACTAGATGAATAATTTATTCTGGAGCACTAACCTTGAGTGCTACAGTTGGAATGTTTCCATGGATATTTGCTCAGCCACCTCTTGATACAACCTGGAGTGAAGCAAATTGACTGGGTTCTATGATGGTGATACCTCAGGAGGAGTGATTGTAAAGGTCTTAACCTTTTCACTCAAGTGCTGCACTCTGCCATTAATCATGATGTTGATGTTCATGAAGTTATGTCAGTCGCTTTAAATGTCCAGGACCAATCATGTCTATATGTGGCAGGACTGCAGAGTCTTGATTTGACAATGTAAGCTGTGGGATTGCTTTGCCCTGCTTGTAAGATACTACACCACCAACATCTATTGCCTGTTTCTTATTGCCCCAAGAAGGTAACAACAAAGTGTGAACTGAAATCCCACTCACCTGACAAAAGCGGATAGCAAAAGCCACTAAATAAACCTGTTGGACTTTAACCTGGTGTTGAGACTTCTTACTGTGTTTACCACAGAAGTTCTGGGGTGAGGAAAGTTAAATGCAGGGTTAAGATTAAGAAGCTGGGGTTGTTCTCTTTGGGACAAAGGAAGTTGGGGGAATATCTAATATTGGTGTACAAGATAGCAACAGGTTTAGAAAACGTAGGAAAAGAAAAGCATTTCCCATTAGCTGACAGAACAAGAACATATGGTCAGGTTTTAGTTTTGGGCAAGATATTCAGGGTTAGAGATATGATAAATAACTTTCACTTGCTGCAACTAACTGATAATGATCTGTAACATGCTATCTGAGAAGATGGCAGAAGTGGAGACAAATAGAAGGAAATTAACAAGACACTTGAGCAAAATAAACTTACTGGAATTGAGTTTTCCAAATGGGCTGATTGGATTGCATTAGAACTAGCATGGGCTAAGGAGCTGAATGGCATCCTTCTGTGCCATACCTGTGTTTACCTATGCCTCTAAAATCTTAACCTCTGATTAAAAGGCAAACATATGCCCCCAATCTTTGTTATAAGATCACAAAGTAAGCTTTAGGTGGATATTTCAGTAGCATAAATAATAATGACTCAAGCGGAATATGATTCAGAAGCTGCAATTGTTGATTTCCACATGAGAATATGCACTAAATTAATATTCTAGATAGAATTTGATCACAACTAAATTCATCCAAACTAACCTCAAATCACCCACGAGTTTAACAAGACCTCCCTAAACTACAGCATTTGAACAACTATGAAGCTATATGCCAGTTTTAGAGCACCAAAATTTAATATTCTTAGATCTTTAAAAATCACCTTGATAAGTTTCAGGTGACCCTTACTATCCAAGTACTTCTGAAATACAGTCATCTTTGAATCATATACAAGCACAGTAGCTAATATGCACATGCACACACCAGTGACAGTAGAGTTGGTTGAGGAATAAATTTTGGCTAGGACATTGAAAAAACTTCCCTACTCTCCAAAACAAAAAAATTTGTTGTTACTTTTACAAGTCTTTTTTAAGGTCTCAATTCAATGCCTCTTCACTAAGCTGGCACCCACTGGTGCAGCGCTCCCTCCGTACTGCATCAAAAGGATCTGCCGAGGTTACACGTTCATATATAGGTATATTGCTAAAATTGTTTAAACTGCACAAACCAACATTTCTCTTAAAAACTATTATCAAACGTTGATTCTGTAATAGGATGTGTGCTTGGTTACTTTTCTTCACATAGAATTACACCAAAATAACCAAGATATCAACAAGTCAAAACCTTAGATTTCACAGAAATTCCTACCTTGCTGGGGTGAATGCCAACATGAACTGTAGTGCCATTGGCTTTTTCACGTTGCACACGCTCAATATAGATTACATATTTCTTTCTGTACACTTGTACAACTTTACCAATCTGCTGACCCTTGTAATGTCCTCTGACAACCTACATGTAAGATATTAAACATTGAACATCAGTTGAATAATATTAATGCATGCAATCAAAATTCACAACTCCTTTTATCTTTCCATGGAATAAAATTCACAGTTCTTCACTTACCTGAACTTCATCATCCTTGCGTATAGGCATTGAGCGAACATTATATTTCTGCCTCAGCTCCTTAGAGAGTGGGGAGGACATAATTTTCCTGCGGACGTGGGACGGAGCATTGAAGTGCCTCTTGCGGTTCTTCCTCCGTGAAGATGTTACAAAGGGATTGAACTTCATACTGGCTGCACACAGAACAAGCATAGAAGTTAAAGTTGCTGCTAGCTGTCAAACATTAAATGAGAGTTAAAAGAATCCGACCACACTTGGAGTTCTGAAATACTGGATAAAGTAAGATGGATTATGATCCAATCAAGAGCTCTGACAGAGTCCCAATCCACCTTACTCTCTCTGATGTTAAAGCAATTACAATCCATCTTATTCTCACCACTCAGAAGGGCGGGGGACAGCAAGGTGATTTGTGCCCCATACAGGACTGCTGTAATACTAGGGACAACGAAGTGGGCCATGTCCCAATCAGGGCCGCTAAAACACTGAAGACAATAAGATAGGCTATTTTCAAAAGTAATATTGAGGACAGCAAAACGGATGGTGTCCCAATCAGGACCGCTATGATGTAGGAGACATCAAGATGGATTGTGTCCCAATTAGGAGCTCTGTAGCACTAGGGACAGCAAGGTGGAGTGTCCCAAATGTAGCACTGGGGACAACAAGGTGAATTGTATGCCAATCAGAAGCTCTGTAACACGGGGGACAGAGTACCTCGAATCCCCCGCCCTATCTCTATCGCTCGCTCTGTAGGCCCCACCGGTTCCTACATTTCACACCGATTTAAGTCACCTCCTGTCCCGCATCTTAATAATATTGATTTAAAAGGCTAGCGAATCGTTGTCCAGCTCAGTCGGTGGAACGGCTTTGTCATGATGAGGATACATAACTCGGATGTTAACGGATATCACCAACACAATCCTTACCTTCCTTCTACTAGTTCAATGGCCGCCGCTGAGAAAAGAACGCACGCATGCGCGACGCCTCGATCGTCAGTTCTCAGATCGCGCGAGATTTCAGCAAGGCGAAATCTTCAGGTTCTTAAAGGGCCAGCTCATGTGGCTCTGAGGAACACAATGGGAGCATACATAACTCTGTGGACTATGCACTTGTTATTTTTTCTTTTTGCTTTTGCCAGTCTACTTCTTGGACATGAGTGTTTCTGCACAATGTAGTTTATAGTTTGTAAAGGTTATATTCTATAGTAACAAGGAGCAGGAAAGAACCCTAGAAAATGGGATAAAATTTGAAACAAAATGGACTGTGCACTTGTATTCTGTTCAAATTTCCAGGTCAAGCAACATGCTTAAACCCAAAATATAGATTCATAAAGAAACAATGTCAGGCCTGCTTAAATGTATTTAAAGATGGAGCATCTACAACCCACTGGGATAGAGAATTCCAAAGATTCACAGGCCATTGAATAAAGAAATTTCTCCCCATCTCAGTCCTAAATGATCGGCCTCTGGTTTTTAGACTGCCCCATATTTTAGATCGTTTCCATTGGTTGGGCAATCAGCATCTGCCCCATAATGAAAAGAAAATGCCAGATAAACTCAGTGGGTCTGGCAACATCTGGGAAGAAAGAAAGAATTAATATTTTGAGTCTGATGAATTATTTATTTTAGCATCTACCCCACCACGTCCCTTCAGAATGTTGTAGGTTTCAATGAGATTGCCCCTCTTTGAAATTTTAGAGAATATAAAGCTAAATTTACTCAGCTTCTCATCATGGGTCAATCTCCTCATCTCAGGAACCGATTTAGTGAACTTTTGCTATACCACCTCCAACGCAAGTATATTCTTTCTGAAACGGGGAGACCAAAACTTCTACGTACAACTCTGGGTGAAACTTCACCTAGACCTTACACAACTGTAGCAAGACTTCTTTATTCTTATACCCTAATGCCCTTGCAATAATTGGCAAAATGCCATTTGCTTTTCTAATTACTTGTTGTACCCACGTTAACTTCCTGCATTCCTTGCGGAACTAGTACACCCAATCCCTTTGTAGTTACGTTTCTCACCTTTTAAAAAAAGATTCTGCTTTTGTATTATTTCGACTGAAATGAATAACTTCACATCTCCTTATATTTCAACTGCTTCTTGTTGTCCATTCACCTAACTTGCCTATATCATTTTCCAGCCTCTTTGCATCCTCTCCACAATGAGCACATTACGTTCTGTCTTTTCATTTGAATGATTATGTAGTTTGTGAATTTCTGCGGTCCCATCACTGGTCATTGCAGCATTCCATATAATGCGTACCAACTTAAAAAAGTTCTGCTATGCCTATTTTTTTTCTGTTAACTCATGCTCTTATCCATGCTAATATTTTGCTATCAATTCAGGAGCCCTTATTTTGCCTATTAAAATTTTGTGCAGCACTTTATCCAGATTGTATAGCTTGTAGAAATCCAGGTATGCTACATCTACTGGTTCTCCTTTATCTACATTACCAGCTCATTCCTCAAAATACATTAAATAAATATTGTACATCGTAGTTCTACAATTAAAAGCTATTAAAAACCAAAGTTAAACTGACTAGCCTGCAGTTGCTGGGCTTATCTTCACACCCTTTTCTGAGGAAGAGTGTAACATTTGCAATTCTCTACTCCTCTGGGGCCACTCTGAGTCTAAGGAATACTGAAAATTATGGCCAACGCATCTGCAATTTCCACTCTCAGTTTCCTCAGTATCTTTGGTTATGGCTCATCTGGTCCCAATGCCTTATCAAGTTTTAAGTACAAAAAAAAAACTTATCCATACCTCGTTTTAAATTTTAAACCCATTTAGTATCTGAGTTACCTCATCCTTTACCAAGGTTTAAGTAGCATATACTTACTTTGTAAAGTTAGAAGCAAAGTTTCATTTACTACCTCAGTTATGCCTTTTGACCCATGTGCAATCTTGCATTTTGGTCCCTAATCAGTCCTCTCCTTCTTTTACCACCTTTTTACTTATTATGCCCAATTATGCTAGTTCATACTCCTTTTTTTGCTTCTGAACCTCTCTTCTGAACTTCTTGATTCTTTTAGCTTGGTTTTCAATTCTATTTATGATCAGATACCTGTCATAAGCACACATCTTCTCTATTTTAATGTCTTTTTATCCAGGGAGCTCTGAGTTTGTTTGCCTTACCTGTTCCTTTCCAGAAGTATACTATATTGTTTTTACTAACACGAATAAAGGTAGTTTTAAAGGATTTATATTTGTATTGATAAACATTAGAAATATTATTTTAGGTGTGTTTAACTTAATGGTGTCTGGAAAGATAAACGTATTGTTGGATTCACGCTGGACAAAGGTGTGTGAGTGTTGGTTTCAGTTCTGTGATTCTTATTATGCTTAGAAAGGTTATGCGTGATGAATGAATAATAGAAGCACTGTTTAGCAACTAGGAGCCCTTGTAAAGTAGAAAACGTTTCAGCATTAGTTTTATCTGGATGTATTGCAACTGGAGACAGGACACCAGGAAGTGAAAATCTCTCAGCTCTGCCAGAAGGAAGACTAAACATGACAGGATCTGTAAAGAAGGCTTCCTAAAGAATCAGTTGCTATCCAGATAACCAGGGATTTGGGACAGAAAGAATGTCTCAAGACAACTGAAGTTGAGAACAAAGGTATTGTCAGATGAATTCAAAAAGTGAACAAAACGTTGCAAGTTAAAGAGACAATTGCAGTAACCAGATCTGGAGAGGGAAAGCACCTATCAAAAGTTTGATGCTGTTTTAATACAATTTGGGAATCAAGAGTTAAAGCAAATATGCAATTTGCACAGCAGTTATGGCAAAGAAAGCCTAGAGGGGGTGATGTTAAAACCTAGACTGGATTTGCTGTTAAAAGCAAAGCTGAAGAGTTGTTTAGAAGTGTCATTTGGAGAACCTGGAATGGATTTCAGGAGAATACAAACCACTAAAGGCAAGTAATGAATATGAAGAACATTTTAAAGCATATTTTTGGGGGTGGTGTTTGGAAATTCTCACACAACAATCACCTTACTGGGGAGCAGGGTGGTGTTGGGGGTGGGGGGGGCGGGGCACGCAATCTGAGGAAAAAGCCACACAGAACTTGGTTTCAGAACAGAATACATTTGTCACTTTGTATGCTTAAAAAGGGTCATTGTGTATTAAATGAAACTATTATAGTTTAAAATGCACTTTGTAATCCACATTAAGATTAATGTGTAATTGTTATCAAAAGGGAGTAAAGGAATACATATATAAACAATTCAATTTTATGATTAATAAATGTTTTCCTTGATATTAAAACTCCTTTGACCTCCTTCACATTTTATGAAAAGATAAAATAACAGTCCTTTGCATCAGGATTCTAATTGGGAGCCTTATTGTTCTGTTATATCAACTGGGATCATTGCATTTGAGATCAACCCATTGATCAGCTATTGATTTTCCTGCCAACTTTTGACTCCAATTTATTCAGCCAAGATCTGTTCTTATCTCAATGAAGTTGCCTTTCCTCAAGGATGTTTTCTTATTCTAGACTATTATTTGTCCTTTTCCAGTCACTGAAGTACATTTAATATGGCCCCCTAGACATTCACCTGCTGACACTTGAGTCACCTTATTTTCAAGATTCAAAGCTTCCTTTAGAGGCATCAAGAGTCAAAGCTAGCAGCAATCATAGAGCTAAGGGTAGTGGTGAAACAGTAGAGTTAAATGTTATCAGCATGCATAGGGAAACTGATTCTGTCCCAGTGGATAATGTTACTGCTATTGTTTGAGGCTTGTGGAACTCTGCTTTAATTCTGAGTTTTACAATTCAGTAGAGTTGAAGTTAGGAATACATTAGTGGTACTTTTGTTTCATTATACTAGAGACTTGCTATCAGCAAATAAGATTAGATGATAGTTTTGGGATTAAATGTTGCTCAAATCTGCAAATAAAAACCCTACATTATTACAATGCAGGTATAGCAGAGAGCAATAATACATCCATCCTATAATGTTTGTTACTGCCATCATAATAGATTGATAGCTGCTGATTCAGGAAATTAGAATTATGCTTTTAAGTCCCCATAGGCAGATGACTTAAAAATCTGTGGTCAATTTTCTTCAGCTCACTGATTATGGTGCTCAATGAATCCTTCATTCGTGGATGATTCACAATGAAGTATTTAATTATCTAGCACTTCACATGGTAAAGTACTTTGACCATAGAAAAGAGATATTAGCACTAGTAACTAAACACTGGTCAAGAGAAGTGGTTTTAAACAACATCTAGAGCAACAGGATTAATTAATAAATGTATATTCAATAAAGGGATGATCTAGGAACTATTAATACATTTCACATTAGGTTGAGGGTCAATACAGCAAATTGCATCCACAAATCCATGGCTAGAGGTTAAAAGTAATGCCGGATCAAAAAAGGCCTGCAATGTTATCAAATGGAATATCAAGTCTGAAAATTGAAGGCATAGCAAAAGACCAAAAAAAACTGAAAACAAGAGGCTTTTTCTTCTTATGAACAGCATTGCTCATGTTAAAAATGGATCCCTTCAAGGCCAAAAGAGAAATTTGAACACAAATTGGTGCATCTGGCACATCTGGGGCTAAATGTAGGACTGAGAACTGTATCACCCAATGATGCAAAAGAATACATGAATTGAGATGCAAGTGTTAGTCTAATGCTGGATAGAGTTGTGCACAAGCAAACCTGGAGACAGTTCCTAGCTTCAACTCTTTGAATGTTCTTTAGTAAATATGTAGTTATCCTACACAAGACTATGATGACTTTAAGGTTTGAGTGTGAGAAATAAGTACTGATGAAATCAAACAAATGTCTGGATTTAATGGTCTAAATTATCTTTGGTTCAAAGAGGTGACTATGAAGATAAATAATATGCTGATTGTAATCTGATAGTTTTGGAATAGTGACAGACGTTTGTCAGTTCCTGCAGATTGTGAATGGCAAAAATGTGAATGCCTTATTGTATATAATATGCATACAAGTCTTTATTCAGAAAGAATTAGATAACAGTATTCATAAATACAAAAGCTGAAGTGATACAATCTTTCCCCACATTGTGGGATAGATGCATCCAAATTATAAACAGATCTGGTAAAATTTCAGTTACAAGCTAGAAGTCATCTTCCATCATTGGCAATTCAACTTCACCAATTTCATCCAAGTTTCCCAAAACATCAGCATTCATGTCAAAATCCATCAAATCTATAATAAAAAAATTAATATTGCTTCATTCTCAAATACAAAATAGCCAATGCATACAGAAATTTTTTTAATAAAAGTCTTGAAAGTGCAGCTGAAAAGAACAAAGAACAGGCCCTTCAGCCCTCCAAGCCTGCATGATCATGTCCTTAACTGGACTGTTCATTTGTATCCTTCTATTCCCAGAATATTTATGTGGCTAAGTATTAAATGATCTAGCATGTCTGCCAGAATCACCTTGCTTGGCAGCAGGTTCCAGGCCCCCACCACCCTATGTAAAATACATCCCCTGCATATCTGTATTGAACCTTGCCTTGCACCTTGTCACAAGTTCAATACAGATATGCAGGGGATGTATTTGTGTTTGTTATTTCTGACCTGGAAAAAAGCTTCCAACTGTTCATCCTATGTCCTTTATAATCATAGGAATAGTCTTTTCAGGGAGAATAACCTTAGTTTATTCACTCACTCTCATCTGATATCCTCCATACTAGACAACATTTTGATAAACCTTTTCTGCACTAAAGCCTCCACATCCTTTTGTTAGGTGTGGTGACCAGAACAGGACAGTATTCCAAACGTGGCCTAACCAGTGTTCTACATAATTGCAACATCTTGACAACTTTTATACTCTTATGCCCAATAAAGCATATATGTCTTCACCACCTTTGCTAACATCTTTGCATCCCCAGATCCCTGTTCCCATAATCCTAATGGTTCTGCCATATATTGTATAGCTCCCCACCCCCCCTGCATTAGATCTCCAAAAAAAAAAAACTGCATCACTTTATCTGGATTAAATTCCATCCGTCATTTCTCCACCCAATTTTCCAGCCTATATCTTGCTGTATTTTCTGAACGTTCAGAAATATCTGCAACTCCAGCGATGTGTTGTCTACAAACTTACTAATCAGATCAGCTCCATCTTCTTCCAACTCATCACAAAACAGCAGAGGTCCCTGCAGAACACTACTAGTCAGACATCCAGTCATTGCTACCCTCTGTTTATGGCCAAGCCAGTTTTGTACCCATCTGGCTAGTTCACCTTTGATCCCACGAGATTTAAGCTTTTGCACCAGCTTGCCATGAGGGACTTTGTCAAATGCTTTATTAAAATCCATGTAGATAACATTCATGGTCCTTCCCTTGTCAAGGATTTTTGTTACCTCAAAAAAAAAGTCAACCAAATTTGTGAGGCATGACCTCCCTTGTACAAAACCATGTCGTCTAATGTTAATGATACGATCAGTTCTAGATGCGTATAGATCCTCTAACAATTTCCCTACCACAGATGTCAAGTTCACTTGACCTACATTACCCAGGTTATCCTTGCTACCTTCTTAAATAAGAGGACCCATTTTATATCCTTCAATCCTCAGGACTTCACCTATGTTCAAAGAAGAAACAACAGATTTCTGTTAGAGGCCCAGCAATTTTAATCTCATCTCAATAATCCAGAACAGATGCCATCTGGCCCTGGAGGTATGTCTACCTTAATGCTTTCTAAAAACCCAACACTCCCTCCCTTGTAATTGCAAATTTGTTCTAACAGGTTTACACATCTGAGACAATGTGTCCCTCTCCTTTGTGAGTACTGATGCAAAGTACACATTTAGGATCTCATCCATTTCCTTGGGTTCCAAGCATAATTCCCTTCCTTTGTTCTTGAGGAGAAACTGACAACCTTCATGTTCCTAATGTATAAAATGCCTTGGGATTCTCCTTAAATCTTGTCTGCCAAGGACATTGTGATCCTTTTTGCCCTGATTACTCAAACGGAGTTTTTTTTTTTAAAAACTCTATTCCTCCAGTGTTTCATCTGTTTTTAGCTGCCTGGACTTAGTATGCCTTTTATCTTTGATTAGGCCCACAATTTCTGCTTGTCCATGGCTCTTGAATGCCACATTTGTATTTTTTTAAAAAAAAAAGGCACATGCTTGTCATGCACTCCTGTCAACTACTCCATTAAAAAAAATTTAAAAATCAGATTTTCCCCCAGTAGAATCAATATAAAAAAGGTTGTAGTTTTAATTTAAGCCATGTTGAAAAATATTTATATAGTTCATTTAGCAATAAAAGAAATATTCTAATTTACACTCTAGATGAACCATAAGCCTGAAAAGAGGTCAAAAAAATTAATCTGGTTATGTGACTACAAAGCTACATTAGAATGATTCCCAACATCAGCCCCATTAACTAAGACATTAGATAGAACTTCTAACAGGGACTTACTAGATTCTTTTGTAAGTGAAGGCCATTCTAGTGGTGATGGGATTTTGTTCAGCACGTTTTTCAATAAAGTTTCTTCTTTCTCCAGGCAGAAGAGTGGTAGACCTGCCAGGCAGATGTGATCAAGCCTATGTTCCTCTGGCACATTAAAATCTTCAAAGTCTGCAATGAATACATTTTGAAAAGGTTCAACCTAACTATAGTGAAGACAGCAGGATTGGTTACCTTAAGGAACCAAGCAATGTATGACTTGAAACATTGAATATTTTTCTGGCCCTCTGCCAGAAGAGGGCTTTACCTCCCTATTCTCTGGGGAGAAACAGCTCCACAACCATTAAAAGAATCCATTTTATGTGGGAAATCCATAGTGCTTTCTAGGTGTAGTCTTTCCAAGGGGAAAATCCTTTTAGCACCCTGCAAAGCAGTCCCCTCAGCAGAGTTTTCAATAAGATCTCATTTCTAAATTCCAGTGAATATAGGGCCAAACATTCAAGGTAATTTTCTCTCCCACCACCACAATAATTTAGTTTAATCAGGATTGTCATTCAAGATCATGGCTCATGACTCAAAATACTTCAATTGAGGAAGCAGCTAGCAAGAGAATAATTAAGTACAAGTTATTTAAAAAAAAAAATGTTAGAAGAGGGATAAAGGCTGATGGGTGTACTCCCATATTCTCTCACGTCTTCCATCACAATTACAGCCTATAAAATCCCTATATTGCAAAAGGCCATTTAGCCTATCAAGTTTGCATTGACCCTGAAGAAGCATTTTACCCAGACCTACCCCATAACCCTGCAATCTGCTATTTCCTCTGGCCAATCCACACATCTTTGGGCTGAGGGAGGAACCCATGCAGAAACTCCATAGTTTGGGTGACAATGGCTGTTAGCATTTATTGCCATCTCTAATTGAGAAGGAGAGTTGAGTTCTTTACTGTTACAGAAGATGTGACAAAAACATCCACGGTACTGTTAGGAAGAAACAGTAGGACCTTCATTCAGTGAGTGAACAGTGTTATAGTTCTAAGACAGGACAGTGTGTGACTTGGAGAACTTCCAGATCATTGTGTTCCTGTGCATCTGTTGCTCTTGTCCTTCTTGGTGGCAGTGGTCATGGATTTGGAAGATGTTGTGGGGAGAAGCCTTGGTGAGTCATTATACTACATCATCTTGTAGATGGTAAGCAACTGCTGCTAGTATCAGTAGAAAGAGAGTGAATATTGAAGGTGGTGGATAGGATGCCAATTTAGTGTTGTCCTGTGTCCTGGATGATGTCAAGCTTGTGTTTTTTGATGTTACCAGCAATGGTAATAATGAGGTGTTTCTTACTATTTTGAACTAAGTTTCATAGCAAGTTTATGCTAAAATCCCATACAGCAGATTGCATCAGGAGAGTTGGGAATCCTGAGAACATATGGAAGGAAAATGGAGATCCAGAGCAACAACCATCCAACGTAACCATTCCACCTTATTATCTTAGTTATAGCCCTTCAAATCTTGACAGCAGAAGCTTCCAGATTGTTAATGTGCAGCGGTGAGACAATGTCATTTTTATCCAGAAAAAACTGAATGGGAAATTGCCATCTAATTCCCACCCCCATTTAAAACCGGAAGTACAATTTGTATTTATAGTTTCAAAACTCACTTTCCACTCAGTTTAGTTACTTACCAAAAGGATCATATGGAATAAAAGTTTCAATTTCAGGGTAGTCTTCAGTTTTTGTTGGTTCTAAGATAGAAGGTTTTTCTGTGGACTGAAAACACAAAGTAGTTAAATATTCTGCAACAACAAAAAAAAAAACCCCATTGTTGTTAGCTCTTTATAGTGTTAGAAAGATACTAGTCAAGGTTCTTACCACATTTAATGCAGATTTCAATTTTGAGAGATAAAATGCTTGATTAATAAACTTTGATAACAAGTTTAAAAACATCTGAAATCTCAACCAATTGGAGATTAGGAGGGATTAAAAAAGAGAAGATCTACTCAAATATCTACAAAGGAGTCCATCCTTACATAATATTGGACTTGCCCTCACTCCATTTGAGTGGGCTAAGCATAACGCCACTTGGAAAGTGAACAATTTTTATACTTCGTGAAAGTCACAATAATATCAGTGGTAGTATTCAAATACAAAAGCAATACAAGGAACTTTCACTACTTTGACTGCCAGCCATCTTGCATTTCTGAAAGTAGCCTCCAATTTGAATCAGTAATCTTTCTCAGGAGTGCTGCTGAACTAGCAGCAACCAACAGAAACATTGCACCCTTCTGTTTGCCTTGCCACCTACTCAATATTAAAAACTCAATCTTGGTTTGCTGTTCTCTGAAAGAACCTCTAGTTATTTTTCTTTTGCTCAGTTAATCCTGCATGGGAAAAGAAAGCATTCAATACACCGAATCTATTATTTCTGAAACAATAGCAATAAAAAGATAAGCTGCACCACCAGCTGATGTGGTAATTATTTTAATGCAAGAGTTAAAGGGCCTAAACTGAGTGAAAATGGTTCATACAAGAATTCTGAACCAATCTGCCCATCAAAATAGAAAGTGTTGATAACTGGGTCAGCGACAAAATAAAGTTAAAATTTGAGACAGCCAAAATGTTGTCCGAGTTGCTAAAAATAAATTAAAGGTTAACATTTCATATTGAATAATGAATTTGTTCTAATGGTTTGCCCAACTGGGGGAAGATAGTGGCATTATCATTGGACTAGAGACCCAGGTTTGAATCTCACTAGATGATAAATTTGAATTCAATAAAATGTTGAATTTAAGAGTCCAATAATGACTAGAAATGTAACCTACACGTGACTCCAGATCCACAAATCCAGTGGTGTGATCTTAAGTCCTCCCAGGGATGGCTGGCCGGCCCAGCTAGCAACATTCACAATTGTACACAAAATTGTGGACTTCAAAATTTAATCCCATATTGTGTCCCAAAGGCATTCCAGTAATCAAAAAATCTTTCATTTTTAAACAAAAAACTAGTACAACATGTTATTTAAATACCTTAAAATTAGTAGTAGAGATTTTTTTATGGACTTTATCTGGTTTCTTTTTCTGCGAGTTACCAGTTTTGCTACCTGCACGCAGTGAACAATTAACATCCCGCAGGGCTTTTCTTGCCGACTGCTGTAAATGAGGGGTTGCAGTCAGCATCTTTCCACTCTGTGGAGTCCGCAGTAAAGACGTGTCAGTTATAGCTGAAACAACAGAGTATGAATTCACACAAGTTCAGTTAATAAGTAGCATAAATATGTCAACTATAGTGGCACCTTAACAAAAGCACAAATTTATCAAATTAAGAAAAAATATTTAAAGTTGGAGATACAAAAAAAAGTAAAACACTAAAGCCAAAAGGAGATTTCCAAAAGCTTGGTCAAAGGAGGTAGGTTTTTAAAGCAATTATAATTAAGACAATTGCACTTAGACCAAAGTTTTGTAAGTTATTTGAAACTTCTTGTTCAAGTATATGTTAACTTTAAAAACAAATTACTTACATGAACTAGAAAGTAGCCTCGGATGGTTCTTTGTGTGGGTACTCAATAATTCATTTTCTTTCTCAACAAATATTCTCACTGCCATTTCAGTTACAGATCACTGAAAATACCAGAAATGTAGAATTTCGTCATGTCCTTTAAGCATTTAACTCAATCAAGTTTCAAAACTATTCGAAAGATTTCCTCTTAAAAAAATAAACTCCATACAAATATCTTAACGAGAAAACAAATCATTTGTAGATCACATTAAGAACGCCAATGATCCACAGGTTGGTCCAAACAGCTAGCCACTGATGTGCAAAGACCAAGATTAGAGAAAACAGAATAGAATCCTCATCACCATTTGGCGAATATCACAATAAAACTGGCTCCCATATGCACAACAGCATTGTAGGTTTGTTATTGTTACAACTAATTAGATTTTCAACTCTTGCGAACTGAAAATAAAGAGCAAAGGTGAATGTGGATCCCTGCACAGGACTAGCTCAGAATCACATTAAAAAGTAACAATTTTCCCCACAATCCAGGGGAGTTTTTTTTCCCGCGACGGTAAACAAAAGCGGATGGGATACGGCCACCGGTTAATTTTAAAAGTTCTTCGGCCCTACCGAAGGGATTCACGGATGGAGAAAAAAATACCCATTCATAGATCGCAGAAAACGGACGTCTTAATGTTCTTCAGCTAAGAACGTCTCCGTTTATTAATGCATGATATTCGACTGACCATAGCCCTATTTCCGAACTACCCGATAATTCAGGAAGTCTCAAGTCACATGAATATGCCGATTTCCCGTCACTTAACTTAAAAGCGAACAGATACAGCTGCACGTTAAAATCTTTCAGTATTTCATAAATCAAATTGTCAACTTCGTTAAATATATAATTTCATCGCCTGGTTAAAAAGTTTTAGAAACAAAGATTGACAGTACTTTGAAAAGTATTTTAGTAGCCCCCCAATTTATTTAAACTATATTGGCTACATAATAAAACAGCCCAATCTCAAGGTCGTCTAAATCAACTCACATTCCAGAATTAAAGCTTATGAAACTTACGACAACTGTTCGCCAATACCACCCGTTCACTCACTGACTAATACAACCAAATATCTCTTCAATAACCCAGAGTCCCACAGCATCTGTTTTAAATGATGCGCTGGGATACGCTAAAGTTTCATTGGTTTAAATCAATCCGAAGAGAAAACCAGAAAATCACAAAGCTAAAAATATTCAACGCCTCAACATGGGCTCCCCTGCAGGTCGGAGGAGTAAAGGAAGAAAAATATATAATTACAGTCAGATATAAAACAGAATATCGGAGCTAAGGTAAATATTCAGCTCTTTAACAGGGACAACCCCTGCAGTTTGGAGGATCAAAATAAGACATACGCGTAAACACAGCATGAGTACGCACCGGTCAAGCTTTACCTACACATTGCACTACATTTGTAAACATTTATTTATATAAAAATGCTTGGAATGAAAGTGAGATGAACTGAACATAGTGTTCGTAAGTGTTATATGGCGAATTGATTTGGTTTTTAGTTCGACTTATTAATGCTACAAAACTTATTTAGAAAGCCAAGTTAGACATGGTTGGATTCTTGTCTCTGGATCCCAGACATTAAATTGTTTTCAAGTGGGTGATTCAAATTTACATTTCACAGAAAAACAAATCAACATGATCTTATTCAAAATGCTAGTGTAGCATGTTGTCATTTCCAACTCTAATTAAAGGTCATGGATGTAAAATATTAGCTTCGTTTCTCTCTCTACAGATGCTATCTCATCATGCCGAATATTCCAACATTTTGTTTTTATTCAGATATCCAGTACCTTTGCATTTTTCTCTTTTGTTTGATTTGGAGGAATAAGAAGAGGAAATGTACGTTTGTAAAGTAGGACTATCTAGGACAGCCAGATGTTTTGTGCACAAGCAATATTTAATTTAATTTTCCCCTTACTAGTAGTGGCGTGTTTACAATCCCTGGGTTTGCTGTGATCCAACTTCTTTTAATAACCTCACAGTAAACTCATGATAAGATGAACTCAAAGGGTTAATTTATTTTGCACATACCTCAACTCAGGAGGACGGTAGCAATATGGCCCCCTTTTCACTCAGGCAATAATAAAGGATAAAGAAAAAAGATTTATAGGGCAAAGACCACAAAGAAAATATTTTTTTTTCATGTGTCCACAGTTCAGAATCAAAAGTCCACAAACAGGATGACTGAATATTGAAGCCAGACCAGTAAAGTTAAAAGAGGTCAGGAAAGGCCACCTGAATCTAAAATTGATTCACAGAAGATCCCAGAATTAAATAGAAATCTGAGATGTCCCAGAGTTGGTAATGAAATAATGAGGGAGATGACTCACATAGTTGAAGGGCCTAAAGATAGGTTATAAAACCAGGAAAAAAAGGTAAAGAACTTGCCTGAAGTATCAACAGTAGATACCTTCTTTATGAAATTAGATAGGGACAAAGGGAGTTACCAAATAGGTGAGCAAATAGGGGGTAAGAAAAGCCACTAGGGAGTGTAGCTGAACTTGCATCTCCATCTGAAGAGGGAACATGGAACAAGAGAGTGACTTCTCCAAAGCCAAAGTGAGGAAGCCAGTGATTGGTTTAGCCAATAACTTTCTGACGCCTTTAATAGTGACCAGAAAAGTTCCCAAATCGGCCTAAAGAAAGAAGTGTTGTTTTATGTAGTTGAAAAACCATTAGAAGGGACAGCAAGGGCTGACCATCCACCAGAGTTGTAACTCAAAGGACAAAGAGAGCCAGACACCCTCCCCATTTCAGTTACATTTCTAAATTTTCCCAGTTCTGACTAAAGGTCTCACCTGAAACATTTGACTGTTTCTCTCTCCAGGTTCTGCCAGAGCTGCTAACTATTTCAAGCAATTTCTGTTTTTATTTCATTAGAAGGATTCCTAAGATGAAGGGCTGTTTTATCAGGAGAGATGAAGTAGAATGGATCCGTATTCTCTGGAGTTAAAAGGATGAGAAATGATCTTATTCAAACAGGTTCTAAGAAGGCTTGATAACTTCTCAGCATCTACTCTATTATCACAAGGAAATGGACTGAAATTAAGAGAAATTTCTTCACTTAGAAGGTTGTGAATTTTGAACTTCTCTTTCTCAGAGAGCTGAGGATACATTGAGTACATTTAAGGTTGCGATTAATAGGTTTTGGACTTTTATGGGAATCAAGGGATATGGAGATCAGGGAAAAAAGTGGAGTTAAGAATCTAATAATAATGAAACATGCTTCAGGGGCCAAATGGGCTATTTCTGCTTTTTTGTGATATATTCTGGGAAAGCATTAAGAAAAAGAGACATGCACTCAAGTGTAAAAGAAGTCATGTGGCACAAAGATTGTAGAATTCAGATATAGATTTTATAAACAATCACACAGAATACAAAGCTAAGAGAGAATTGTAAAGCTACACCAAATAATTACCTTAGCCACAATTAGAATATTTGGGCTGATCTCTTGATTAGTGTTAAATATGGTCCATGCTCTCACATTTCCCAGGTCCACTTGCATGGCACATTGGCACAATGGTTAGCACTGCTGCCTCACAGTGTTAGAGATCTAGATTCAATTCCTGGCTTGGGTCACCGTCTGTGCAGAATCTGCATGTTCTCTTCATGTTTCCATGGGTTCCTCCAGGTGCACTGGTTTTCTCCTACCGTCCAAAAAAACGCGCTGACTAGATGCATTAGTCATACTAAATTTTTCCTCAGTGAATCCGAACGGGTATCGGAGTGTGGTGACTAGGGGATTTTCAGTGGCCTCACCACAAGTCTACTTGTGATACTAATAAATAACCTTTAAACTGATTGTGTACCATCCCGATTTTGCGAGATTGGCTTATTTAACTAAGACAGTTTGCATGGATTTCTGCAGAAGATTCTTATGGGCTGGAAAAGTTAACTTAATTTCTTTCTCCAGATCTGCTGACTCTTCCAGAAATTTGTTTTTATTGCTTGGATTTCATGTGTATGTTGTACTGGCAAATGGCACAGTAGTTTGGAATCCTGAATATATCTGCTTTTAAATAATTGTTGGACTCAAAAGAGAGACAAAACACTATGATATAAATAGCTGGCAGAGCAATATTCCCTGTCTCCACCACTAAAAAGGGTGTAGAAATTATACTGAAGCAAGTGGGAAAGTGCCAAAGGAGAGCCCCCCTTATAACAGAGTCAATGAACAGCAAGTATGGCAAGACATGGAGATCTGTATTCACAATGTTTTCCATGTCTATAGGTCGTGAGTGCAAATAAACAAAATGTTGAAGGCTGAGGAAGAGTGTCAGAATAAGCCTGTATTAATTATGCTCACTGAATGGAAAGAAATGTTTCTTCTAAACACGTAGCAAACATTCATCCTACAGAATGTGCCAGATCACCAATGTCCCTACATCCTTTCTGTATCATATCTCTGTTGATAACAAACATAAATGTATGACAATGTTGCATTTTTGTAACAACTCAGTGACTCCTAAACTATTTGTGAATTATTTATTCTTGCTCATACCTAGCCTAAAATTGAAATCATCTATTTGCTTTGTAAGAAAGCTGTCCTCAACCATTAAGAAAACCTGTATTTAGGGTGAAATATCTAATCTCTATCACTGCACCTACACCTAACAAGAAGGATTCCTTCAAAATAATGAACACGGAAGTTGTTAAGGGAATCAATAAGGTGAGTCTGGTAACTCGCCTTGCCACAGTTATTTGAAAAAAATAACTTCAACCTGATCTTCTACTACCTGACCCTTAAATCAGTGATGGCCTACTTTATCCCTTTGCTACAAAAAACAAGCCTTGTTACTCTATGTCCAGCCAATGGGCAAATTTCCAATACTGATTCATGTTCTATTTTCTCTGAACTCCATTACATGAGCATTCTTCAAGAAGTCCAAAACACACAAGAAACAAAAGTCGGAAGAAGCATCCAACATTGATTAGTTAGATCTCACATTTCTGAAGAAAGATTTGTTCACTCCCGAGCAGATGTGAATAATGGTGGGTACAAAATTCTTCAACAGTTTGACGTACACTTTCACATGTAGGTCTCATACAAGTCACTATGTGCGTAAGGCAAACAGCATGTGAACTTAAACAAATTGCCTGCACACTATAAAAAGAAGCTAAAGGCTATGATGGCTGTTAGTAATAGTCAGGAGCAAAACAAAGTGGAACAAGTGAACACAGCACTCAGTAGAACTCAAAGCTCTGCTGTGCCGTGTTAGTTCAACATTATTACAATTACGCAGCTCTTTCTTGAAGTTTTTCCATGCCTGACTGATGCTCTGTAACTGTAAACTTTTATTAAGGAGCTTCCACCCTTACTGAGGAGGCTTCAGATTAATCATGTACAACCATTGGCTCTGAAAACTCAGCTCAGATTTTGATAGCTGTGAAAAATTCCACCATAACAGCTGAGAAAATCCACAAAATTCTAAAACAACCAAAATGCTAAATAAAACAATCCACAATATTCTATAAAATGTTAATTCATCCTATCTCTGAATGTTAAAAAATTTCAGTATCTGCAACTTTGCCAAAAATTAATCAGTTCTTCCATGGGCTGTACTCTGTGTATCTTTGCCCCAAATTAATATTCAAATAAGTCCCTATCTGCTCGAGAAGGGTCCTTCCTCTACCTCTGCAGTTAACAAGTGAAAATTATGCTAAAATGAATTAATTATTGCAGAGCAGAAGACTGGTCTATTTCTTGATCTGAACTGCCCTATTTACGCTATAAAATGGACAGACTGGATTGGATAATATAATGTTGTATGTGATTCAATTTCACAGCAAATCACCTGAAATTGTAAGCAAGAAAACAGGAGTTACTTTTTCTTTGGAGTTGACGTAAGTTGAAAGAAAGCTCCTATAAGAATAAAAAAAAATTGTGCCTTCTGAACCATTTGAAAACCGCAATAGATGACTGAATAGATTAGTAGGAGTTAATCTTAAGAGACATTGAACAATGATTGCAGTAATTATTACAATAGCCACCAGGAGACGCTATGCAATGGTATTTATTTTTGGCAGATGTCTGACAGTTAATGCACTCTTCATCCTGTTGGTGTCAGTGTTTCAGTGCAATAAGTAACTTTGGCTGAGTGTTTTTGCCATTCAGAATGACAGCCAGAAATTAGGAAAAAATGTAACTGCTTAGAAACCTAAAAAGACAATTGGAGATGATTCTTCCTTCTCAAGGAATCCTATCAATCTTAACTGTTAAAATTCTAATATAACTAACTTGTAATGTAGGTCAAAACATGAGAATAGTTAAAATGTTTTTAAAAAATACATGCATTAACTTCCCTTCTTCAGTCACGTTTAAGTTCAATATGCAGCTGTTCAGTTCAAAATCAAAATAACTCCGTTGCTAAGGAAATTATTAAAAATAATATGTATTTCTAAGGTGCATGCCATTATTTCAGGCATGATGTAGAAATGCTGGCGTTGGACTGGGGTAAACTCAGTAAAGTTTCACAACACCAATTTTAAATCCAATCAATTTATTTGATAGTAAATTTGCGAGCTTTCGACACTATGGCCTTCGTCTCGCAAATGCAGTGTTCTGGTCTGCAATAGCACTCATACCAACACAGACAGTCATAGATTGCTGATTAGAATGCGAATCCTTACATCTAACCTGCTATTCAAGTGTTAAAGTGGCTAACAATGTGTGTGAAGGGAATCCTGAGCATTGGTTAGAGAATTGTGTATTTTCTCCAGACAGCACAGTAAGAGAGGTTTGACACTACGACAGCGGATGAATGAGCATTGCTCAACAATCACCAGGCAAAGCAGTTCTCTTCCTGTGGGCGAACACTTCAGCAGTCATGGGCATTCGGCCTCCGACCTGCGGGTGAATGTTCTTCAAGGGGGCCTTTGGGACACACAACAGCGCAGAGTCGCTGAGCAGAGACTGATAGCCAAGTTCCGCACACATGAGGACGGTCTTAACAGGGATCTTGGCTTCATGACACACTATCTGTAACCCCCGTACCTTGCCTGGGTTAGCAAAAAACCTCACTTACTGTGCTGTCTGGAGAAAATACACAATTCTCTAACCAATGCTCAGGATTCCCTTCACACACATTGTTAGCCACTTTAACACTTGAACAGCAGGTTAGATGTAAGGATTCGCATTCTAATCAGCAATCTATTATTTCAGGCTGAAGCAAATGATAGTAGCACCTCCCAGTCTGCTGTTCACCATTGTATCGGAGGTCACCAAGGCACTTGTACACTAGAAGAAACAGTTCCAATACTTCATTTCTTAAAGGCCAAGACTTTCAGGACCCAAGGTTTGATGTATTGCATCTAACTGATTACAACATCAAAGCATCTTTCTGGATAGAAAGGCATTCTCTTTCTTCAATGCTCAGCTTGTTTGTGACCATAGACAGCAGATAATACAGGTCTAAGCAGATTTGTTCAAAACAGTCGCAACTGTTTCTTCCTGCATTCTGCCCCACCTGGGGAAAGGAGGTCTGCATGCATATGTAAGCACTTTTCTAATGAAACATAGAAAACTAGAGCAGAAGTAGGCCATTTGACCCTTCAATCCTGCTCTGCCATTCATTTTGATCATGGCAGATTGTCAATATCAATTCCCCTCTTCCCTATATATCCCTTGATCTGTTTAGCCCCACGAGCTGTATCTAATTTCTTGTTGAAATCAGACATTTTGTCCTTGACTACATTCTGTAGTAGTGAATTCCACACATTCAACACCCTCTGGATGAAGAAATTTCTTCTCATCTCAATTCTAAAAGGTTTTCCCTTTATCCTCAAATTATGACCTCTAGTTCTGGACTCCCCCACCACTAGGCACATTTTTTCTGAATTTATCCTGTCTAACCCTGTTAGAATTTTAAGTTTCTATAAGATTCCCTCTCATTCTTCTAAATCCAGTGAAAATAATCCCAACTGATTTAGTCTGTTCTCATATAACAGACCTGCCATCCATTCAGCCTGGTAAACCTTCGCTTTACTTCCTCATAGCAAGGACATCCTTTCTCAGATAAGGGCAACAAAACTGCACACAATTCTCCAGGTGCGGCCTGACGCCCTATACTATTGCAGCAAAGCATCTCTATATCTCTATTCAGTTTGTCTCGCTATGAAGGCCAACATACCACTTGCCTTCTTTACTGCCTGCCTACACACTTACTTTCAACGATTGATGCATGAGGACTCCAATGTCTCGTTGAATATCTGCTTTCTCAATTTACACCCATTCAAGTAATAATCCATCTTCCTCTTATAAAGTGGATATTCTTACATTCATCCATATTTTGCTGAAATTGCCATGTACTCAGCTTATCCAAATCATGCTGAAGCATCTCTGCATCCTCTTCACAACTCACCCTCCCACTTAACTTTGTATCGTCTGCAAATTTGGAGCTTATATATATAATGTGAACAGCTGGGGTCCCAGCACACACTTGGTCATAGAGTAGTCATGCATTAAATTTATGAGGCCAGGCTCCAGAATGAAAAAAATAGTACAGCACAGGAACGGGTCCTTTGGCTCACCAAGCCTGTGCCCATCACATTGTCCTATCTAGATTAACCACTGGCATCCCTCTATTCCTGTCTGTTCATATGTTTATCCAGGTAAGTCTTAAATGTTACAGCGTGTCTGCCTCAGCCACCTCACTTGGCAGTGCATTCCAGGCTCCCATATTCTATGCAAAAAACTTCCCCACACATCACTATAAAACATTTCCCGTCCTTATCTTGAACTTGCGCCTCTTGTAATTGTCATTTCTGCCCTGGGAAAAAGCTTCCAACTGTTCACCTCATCTACTGGCCTCATAATTTTATAAAATTATATCAGGTTGCCCACAGTCTCCGTTTTCCAAGGAGAACAATCCCAATTTATTTAATCTCTCCTTATAGCTAATACTCTCCATACCAGGCAACATCCTGGTAAACTTTTCTGACTGATTTTATATTTCTAATTAATTTATTTTGTTAAAACTTCATATTAAAATGCTTTTGCATCCTACTCTCTCTTCAAAAATATCTATTTTCCTTCTTATTTTGACAAGCAGTTTAGTGTTGCCCTTTCATATTAAAGATATCTTAAAAGAGTAGATAATTTTATAGTTTTATAATTCCCTTACCATTCATATTGGATTTGGAAGGAATTCAAAGCTTTGATGAAAGTGAAACATAATAGCAGTAAAATGGTCAATATATTTTTAAAAGTCAATAGGTATCAATTACATTCAAAGTAAGATAAAGTAACATTGAATTTGCAAATAGTTTGTTGTTATGAAGGAGCGCAATTTCAAAATGTTTTCAAAAATGAAATATAAATCAAATAGTTTTCTCTTATAATTTCTTATGTTTATTTCACCACCTTTTTTTCTCCACTTCTGATAGCAAACTTTAGTTGCTTTAAGGTGCTGTGGAAACTGATAGCTTCTCCATAGTTTGACTGTATAGCAAGAGTGTTAGACACATGTCTGGAATTTGTGTCAATGCAAAGCAAAGGGAATCTCTGCTAATCTCAGATAATGCCTTGCTGAGAAACTGAGCAATTGTTGTCATGAAAACTTTACTTCCTTATGTTATGCAGTGGATTGTAGGGTTTGTTAGTGCCAATTCCCAGTGTGGGATTGCAGTTATACCATCAAACTCTCCAAGCAGCCAATGAGAATATAGGATTCTCCAGAACAGCCAACCAGGAAATGACAAGAACTAAAATCAAATTATTTCAAAACACTTTACATGGAGGAAAATAAAGATTGATGTGTACATGTATGGGATGAGAGTAAAAACTGAAGTATCACGAAAAAACTTTCAAAAATAGTTTAAAAAATCTACCAATTAATTAAAATAGAGACATTTAACAGTATTTGGCCAGATCTATTGTTCAAAAACAGTCATTCTGTGATTGCTATTAAAAACCGAGTTACACTGAATTGTACAAGGTGTAACTTTTTATGGAATTTCTAACAATGATGTGACAGTGGATGGGGAAGTTCTACCACATGTACTGGTTTAATTGATTGCCTGTTCCGAGTGAAGGAAAAGGGGTGGGGTGGTGGAGAACTGATCAGCACATACCCTGAGTTGGAGCAGTGAACGCCAGACCACAACTTCCAGATTGTACTAAACGCAAATATTGGGCAATCAGAATTAGAAACAGAAAGTGAGGGAAAACCCAGCAGGTCTGGCAGCATCAGTGGAGAGGGAAGTAGAGTTAATGACAGAAATTCTCTGGCCCATTTGCGCCCTGCCACTACTGTCAGCAAGAACAAAGAATTTAGCACTCAACTGGGACTGGAGAATCCCAGCTTCAGGCGAGGTCAGAGAATCCTGTCCAATATTTCGAGTTCAATTCAAATATTCTTTGCCATCTTCTTAGAACTATTCATCAGTTTGTAATCCATGTGTGCGGTAAATCCTGAAAATTGCAGTCAAATTCAGAAGGGTAAGGAGAGTGAGCGCTGGCAGAGTGCTGGAAAATCTAGGCCAAAATATCTGTTTGACCACACTGGTGACACAGCATCATATTTTGTGTATTTTCATATTTTTTTGATTTTATTTCATATTTTAAATGAATGTGATAGTCACATCTTTTGATTTTGAAAATAGGAACCAATACAATAAGCATGGTTCCAAATAGTTAAATCAAGTGACTGACTGACGATGCGGCTGTCGGAAACATCTTGTAATTGAGATGCTTCAAAATAGCTCCAATTTTATATTAAAATATAGGTCCATCACATCCTGAGCCACAGCTTTTCTAAACAGTGGACTCAGTGAATTAGAAATTTGAAAATAGAAAATGCTGGAAATACTTAGTGGGTCAGACAGCATCAGTGGAGACAGAAACTTGAGCTAATTAATGTTTCAAGTGGACTTCATCAAGGGTCCAGATCTTCACATTTTTGTGTCCAGATCACCAATAGGTGTCCTGGTTCCCCCACCCCATGCCTACTCTATAGTTAAAAAAGCCCACCAATGCCTCTACTTTCTCTGAAGACGAAGGAAATTTAGCATGTCAGCTATGAATTTCTCCGACTTTTACACATGCACAATAGAAAGCATTCTTTCTGGTTGTCATACCTTGGTATGGCTCTTGCTCTGCTCCAGGAACAATGAAAGGTCGTAAATGTAGCGCAGTCCATCATGCAAGCCAGCCTCTCATCTACTGACTCTGTCTACACTTGCCACTGCCCGGGCAAAGCAGTCAGCATAATTAAAGACCCCACACATTCTGGATATTCTCTCTTCCACCTTCTTCTGTTGGGAAAAATATACAAAAGTCTGAGGTCACGTACCAACTGACTCAACAACAGCTTCTTCCCTGCTGCTGTCAGACTTTTGATTGAGCCAACCTTGAATTAAATTGATCATTCTCTGTTCCCTGGCTATGACTGTAACACTCCATTCTGCCCTCTCTCGTTTCCTTCTCTATGAACGGTATGTTTTATATGCAAAGCGCACAAGAAACAATACTTACGCTAATACATGTGATAATAATAAATCAAATCAAATTAATCAGAAATGAGGAAAGCTACAGATATTAAAACATACCGCTGCTGGGACTAATAAAAATATTGCTTCCAATAAAAGAAACTATCGACAGGTAATAAACAAAGCTATTTCACTGTCCCATATGTCGGTAATGCTAGCGCAACAGCACGCGGTTACCACCGACGGTTGCTTCATTTGAAATCGCGCAGTCAGCGCCTCAAATCGGTTCGATGCACATTGCGCACGCGTGTGGGCCGTAGTCGATGTGAGGCAATCACAAGCTCAAGGTTTGGACACTTACGGGACGTGTGGGCCAATCACAGTTCAAAGTCTGAACTCCAGCGAGGCCAATGACCTCTCATGGTTTGGACTGCGGGGCCAATGATAATCAAAGCCTGGACTCCTGCGGGGCGCGTGGGCCAATGAAATCTCAAAGCCTGGACATCTGCGGGGCTGCCTGGACCATTGAACGCCAGCAGATCTCACAAACCAATCACAGCACAGAACGCTTTAGGCGGGAAGCGGTGCGCGTGCTGATCTTAGAAATTTACCATCTCCCCCTCCCGCCATGTTGAAGCGAAGTTGACAGACTTGGTCTTTCTGCATAAACCCTTCCAATTAGCCGTTGGTGTCGGTCGGCGGGGAGACATTTTTCAGACCGTCCCCTGCTCCCCAGTGTGTAAATATCCAAGAGAAAATGGCACAGGCAGAAAAGGCGAAGGTGAAACCCAAGGTGAAGAAACATCTCCTCAGCGCCGTCTACGTGAACCGTTTCGGCAAACATTTGTCAGGTGCGGTTATCAAGTTCGGAGCCAAGGAAGAGAAGAAGCAGCAGCAGGCGGCTGTGTGTTCACCTCGAGGAAACACAGGTCCCCTCACAGCGGACTCCCCTCTGAATGTGAGTGTGAAAAGTCGCAGAGGGAATAGAACAACTTTCATTCCGCCACCATGCGTTAAAAGCCCAGAATTGTCCTTGGAACTAACTGATGCAGGGACATTGATGCAAAATAATGGTAGGTTATTTTTAATGGATGCCTTGCAGTCATCAATGAGGAAATTAATGTAAATTTAAACTAATTTCCTATCTCTTCGTCCTTAGATAATTAATATTGTATGTTATTGCAAAATCTGTAAATGTCTGGGAACTAATTGTCTGTAAGTGTTCATTGGTCCACATTTCACAGCTGCAATAATAAAGACTCACCTGAAGTGGAACAAAACCAGTTGAACCCAGTTCTTCTATTGTACCAAATGTTATAGTATAAAGCAAAAGACTTTCTAAACTTAACAAGTTTAAAGTGTGGTTATTAACAACACCTGGGTACTGGATGACAATAACACATAACAGGGTGTCCTTGAGTAAACCTAAAGTATTTTAAATGAATTTAGTATTGATTTGGAAAAACGATCCACATTTCTGTATGACAGTTGTTCTCAAACTGGGTTCTAGACTCCTCCAGGAGTTCTGCAGTTGGCCTGACAAGATCCCAAGAAGAACTGAGTGGAGTGGGGTGCATGAAAAGTTAAGGTCAGGTGGCCTGATAAGAGCCTGTGGGATGAGGGGGTCCTAAAGAAGAATAAGTGGACGTGGGTGAAAGGGTGAGAGAGATTAGGTGAGTATGAGAGAGGATGAGGGAGTGTGTATGTAAAGAGGTGTTCGCATTAAAAATGACAAAAAGGTAAGGCCTTTTTTGTTTTTATTCTAATTCAATCAAGTCCAAATCAGAGTCTCAATAAGTTGAGACCTTCAACAGGGCTCTCAGCTCCTGTCTTGGGCTTGATCTATATGATCTAAGCTGATTGGAGTAGGCATAGTGCCTCCTCCAAGGCTTGATCACATTTGCGTCTTAGCCAAAAGGCTGAGATGCAGCTTTTAAAAATTGCTTCAAATGAAGCTAAAATGTAACTTAATGACTTCAAGCAAGCACAGCATGTCGACACTACATTTGATCTTAGCCAAGATTATTTTGATAAATGTATATGTATAAGACATGGAAACATAAGTTTATTTTTGTATGTCCATACCTGTTGTGCAATAATCAATTTTTGTGGTTTAAACTTTCATTATCATAAGGATGTTTCTCAGGAGTTCCTTCAGTACTCTTGGAAGTCAAAAAGATTCCATGACTGGAAAAGTTGAGGAAACCCTGGTGTATAGGATTGGCTTCCTTATTTAAGGAAGTGGGTAAATGCGCTAGGAGCAGTTCGGAGAAAGCTTATTTGATTGATACCAAGAATGTGTGGGTTTCCTTATGAGGAAAAATTGGATAGGTTAAGTTTGTATCCACTAAAATTTAGAAAAGTAACATGATTTGATTGAAACGTTTTGAGATTCTGAAGGGTATTCACAGGGTGGATATGGACAGAATGTTTCATCTCATCAGAGAATCGAAAACAAGGAGTGCAGCCAATGTGGCCGTACACTTGCTGGAAACCTGTGATTGTTGCAAATCCAACAGCTCTGGCTTGTGTCATCCATGCAATGGACACAATGGTGAGCTTTATTGGAAAGGGCATCCATCATCTTGCTTATTATTTGTGCATTGTCAATTGTGATTCTGAAAAGGCCCCCGATGGAGCCCTGGAAGGAACCACTAACAAAATAGATCAGTACAGTGGTCACTTTCAAAGTCACTAGCATGGGATTCCCTCCAAGTCCTTGAGACATTAGTTCTTCAAAGAGAAGGTGGCAATCCCTAGGCAAACCAAGGATCCTATAGCATTATCTTGCACTAATTGCCACGTATTCCACTGCATCTTATATATACCATTGGTGCCTCCCACACAACTTATGAGACTTCCTGAAGCACAGCTTTCAACTGCTGCTCAGGCTGATGCTTCTGACCTGTCACATACAGTGATGTCTCTTCTTATTCAAATCACTTCTAACAACAAGGTAGCATTGCAGCCTATTTGTCAACTTAAATTGCATCAGTGAATGAAGAGAATGGAGGCATCATTGAAACTTCCTCTTGAATGTTCTCCAACCACCTCCTACTTCAAGCTCTTGGCCTGACCTTTTGTCTAGAGATGGTATTCCCAGGCCATCCCTTGCAGGTGAAATAAATCATGGATGTCCATAGGTGGCTAAGCCTCCCCCTCAGACATGACTGCATTCACAGTGAAGATGAATATAACCATGAACCATCACTTTCAGTCTGGCTATTGTAAGCCTTGTTGGTTTAGACACTACTATCGACACACTAGTCTTGTTTGAACGTCATGACTGTAAGCCCAGTGCTTTGTAAGTCATGAACATTATAATAAGAATGTTGAGATTTGTAGTGTGCACGTAGTTTTTGCTCAGGAGCCATGAATCAATTGAGCCCTTTCACATGCCTTTCAGGAACAGATGGCCGTTTGAATCATCTTAAATGTAACCCGAAGGCTTAATGGATTCTTGCATGAAGCACCTCATTAGTAAAGGAGCAATATTGCTCCAATGCGCATTTGATTTTTAAAATCACCCTCAGCTAAGATTTGCCATGGCTTGAGGAAATAATTAATAGGGTGCTCATTCATTTGGACCTAAAATAGTAGTGCTGAACTATTCCCATGGCTTTGAGACCCTTCCCATATCAAACTTATTTTTCCAAATGTATTATTCTTCAATAAAGACAAAGATGGTTGAGTGTCACCAACATCTTCCAACCCCCCCGGTCACCCACCAAGTTCCTCCCATCAACCCCCTTAGCTACACTTCCTACTTCCAATCCCTCAATGTTACTATCAAGCCTCCCTCACCCCACCATTACTGTTGATCCCATCATTGTCTACATTGATATTTTTGATGTCCCTGTGACCTTCAATGTTGATGCCCCTATGTGCTTTGTTGATCTGACCCCCTCCCATTCTCTAACATACATGAACCTTTTTGTTCTGAGCATTCTCCCTGACCAGGAGACCATCCAATTACTCCATAACTGACTTTACAGTTGCCTAACAACAGAATTCAGATGCCTTCCCTGATGCCCTCTGTTTCACAATCCCAATACTATGACCCTAACCTCGAGGACTAAATGCTTTAGTTGCCTGTACACCATTCTGTGCATGACTGACACTGTTGAGAGAGGCTTTCCCTTGCCCAGGATCAGGCCATGTGCCATGTAGAACTCTCTAACATGATCTGGAAAGTGCCACGACAGTCTCTTAGACATGTCCTTAACAGTATGGCCTTACCTCCTAGACAGCCCCTTAAATATACCATCAACAGCATGTCCTTGTCTCCTGGCAAACATTTTAAACATGTCCCTGAAAGTGTGGCCTTATCCCTCAAATTGTCTTGTAGACATGCCCTAAGACAGTCTTTCACCCTTCTCCAGAAGTCTCTTAAGGTTTGTGACTGGACAGTTTTTCATCCATCCCCTCTCATCCTTCCCCTCCCCTGGCCATGTCCTGCATCCATCTCACCATCTCCCACTGATCATGCCTCCCATGCTCAGCTGTGGCATAGCCTATGTTAGGCACTTGATATATTTCAGAATTTGTGTGAAAAGAAAGTGAAAACAACATCTACTGACTTAGTGAAGCTCGCCAGGTCCGTGCCACTTATAGTCATAAAACATAACATGCTACTTAGCTGCTTGTGGGACATTTAATTTGGAAGCAGATCATGATACCAGCCTGTTGACCTTTTAATAGATATTTGTGAGATGTTAATGAATTTAAATGTGGTTTCTGACATTGCTCAGTGGGAAATCTGACCTGTGTTTAATCTACTTTGAATATTGTGAGAACAGAATTCTAAGCTGCAAATAGCGGGAAACTGATTTCTTCATTCAGGCCAAATTGAGTACTCCTGCCCACCAAGATGCCTGCTGCTATTAGGTGGGAAAGATCCCACTGCCCAGCACGTGTCATTCTGGCATTGTTTCCTGTTCCTGTGACCCCTCATAGTACCACTATTACAGACTAATATTCGACCACTAACAACAGAGGAATAATCAGCGTAAGTTTACAATTTAAAAATTGGTCATAATGAATTTCTATTAGACAAATTTACATTAATTTTCCACAAAACATGTGGCATACGAATAGAATGCTGGTGGAAATTCATCCTGATTAGGCTCAACCATTACTACTTTTTTGTTGCAGAATTCCTGATCCGTTAAGAACGTAAGAATATAAGAAATAGGAACAGGATTAGGCCATCTAGCCCTTCGAGCCTGCCCCGCATTCAATAAGATCATAGCTGATCTGAAGTGGATCAGTTCCACTTTCCCGCTTTGTTCCCATAACTCTTAATTCCCTTGTCTATCAGAAATCTATCTACCTGTGACTTAAATATAGTCAGTGAGGTAGTCTCCACCACTTTCAGTGGGCAGAGAATTCTGGAGATTCACCACCCTTTGAGTGAAGAAGTTCCTCCTCAACTCTGACCTAAACTGACCCCACCCCCTTATTTTGAGGCTGTGCCCTCTAGTTTTGAATATTATAAAATATTTGTCAATTACACTGATTTCAGTGCACAAGACATAGAATATAGTTAAAAGAAATCAGCAACTTTCACCCAAAATGTTACATTTATTTTGTAAAACATTGCAGAGAATGTTGATTTCTACAAGTTTCCTTTACCTGGAAAGAGTGATGCTGCCAAGGACAAGGATAAGAAGAAGAAAAATATGGTATGCATCAAACTTATATTTTGTACATTCATAAAACATTTGTCTTTAAACAGACATATTTTAACCCTCCATTTAAACCTACTTGAGATTGCTTATATAATAAATACTAATACTTGTTCTTTTAGAATAATTGCTGGGAATTTCTGTGGGTTGGAATGGGGCTTTCTACAGACCTGTTGCTGTAACTTAAGCGGAAGATTGGTAGACCCCAAGAAAGAGATTCTCGGCAAATGTTTGTACCTATGTCATTAATGGTGAGTGCAGGTAATGTCTTAAACCCTGTTTATGAGCATTATGTCCCAAAACCTAATGGATAGACTTCAACAAAAGCTGATATACTGATAGGGTATGGCTCTTGGAAGAATTGATTAGTTTTTGGTGAAGATCCTGAAATTTTTAAAAAATTATTCATAAACGTTGGGAGATTGGGCAATTTATTTTTTAGAATGTTGTGGGGTTTATTTAGAATGTCATAGATTGTCTCCATGGCTGAGGTGGAATTTGTTGTAGTTGTCAAAATGTGAGCAGAATTTTCCTGGCAGGTTTTTGGATGTGGATTGGCAGTAAGCCTCCTCTGAGAAATGGAAACTCTTAACAAAAAATTTATTTTTCTGTTTCCTAGTTACAGAGCATCAAACAGACAGGGAAAAGCTCGAAGGGAGAGCTCCATTATTGTAATAACATTGAGTAATATAGCATGGCCGAGGTGTACACTCTGTGTGCCCTCATCATTTGTCCTGTGGTATTCTAAATATTACACACATTCTTGACAACCAGAATGTGTACAATGGAAATTAATTGTATTTTAGATATGTTTGTTTGGAAGAAAGTTTTGTGTTGAAGATTGGGAATTCATTGGGAATTCATCTTTATGAGTATTAAACTCTATCATAGAGTTAACAGTGTGATAACAGTATAAGATTGTTTTCATGAAAATATTTCAATCTATTAAAGAAACATTGTGATTCTTTGGAGTAGTGTTGTGTTGTCTACAAAACATAAATTTTGTAACCTGGAGCTTCCAGTGGTAGATAATACCCCAACAGATCTTTGTTCCATTGTTGATATACTGTCACTTTCTTTATACAACATAGAATGTCACAAGTTGGAAGTGAATTTTTTACTTTTGTCAAAAATGGTGCAGCAGCTCTTTGGCAGAATGTCCAATGGTTTAAGCAATTCTTGATGCGTACATGAGATTTCTCTTGAAAATTAGAGCACTTAATCTTCTACTTCTGTTATAATTTCCAGAGCTAAGACCGAAACCTGTCCTCCTCTGAACCATCTTCTGCCCTATCCACTGTCACTATTCATGCACAGCAGTTAAAGTTGATGTTTAGTTAAAGTTAATTTGCAGTTTAAGAGTTGAAAATTGATGTTCAGTTAGACTTAAATTTTAGTAATGAGTTATTGAGTTGCAACTATTTATGTTTGAGTTAGTAAGAGAAGTGTGAAATAAAGGAATAATTGAATTACTGTCCTTATCATTACTGTTTTTGTCATTAAACTGGAAGGTTTGGAAGTGCTTAAAATTAAAGCCATACAGATGTACGGTGAGCAATATGAACTAAGTTGGCCGGAGGGGATCAAAAATGTTCAGCCTTGGTTCATGCAGTCAAGGTTTATCAGGCTGTACAAGACCTTACAACTGCCTGAGTATTAAGAAATTAGGCTATTCCTCTAACCACCATCACTGTCCTTGAAGGTTCATGCCAGCCGTCATGAAGCTGTCTGACATCACAGCTTGCTAGAATATCAGGTTTTGCACATATTGGAGAGCTACGGTTGATCCAGTGAAGCTTTGGGAACCATACTTGTCATTGTAGAACAAAGTGTCAGATACACACAGATCACCCATTTGAATAATAAAGAAACCAAGAATGCCCTTAGATGTCCACTGTCTTGGACAGTGCACCAACTGGGGAAGTAATTTCAAACCTCATTTCAGAGATGAATATCAGTGGGTTGGAGGTAACACAACAGGAATGGCCCTTTCCACTGTCATCAAGAACGAGGTAGCTTATTGCAAGGATGATGCTGACATCGGGTATTGTAACCGTGTGAGCCACAGAATTGCAACGACAGACACCAAACTCTTGCAAAAATTTCTCAGCACTGGATCCCACTCTATCAGTGGAAGGATGTCGGAGGTCAGGGAGTACCTGCAGAATCCCTTGAACAAAGTGTCTTCAAGTCTGTATGCCTCCTCCAATATCCTTATGTAGAAGTCAAAAAAACTGAGGATTGGTATAGATTATCAACACACAATGTCAAGGCTTAAAGAATGCTTAGCTGTACTTAGGATAAGTCCTTAAAGATGCAGACTACTTCTGCAGTCTCTATTTGGCCCACATTTATTATCAGCTATCCATCACTGAAGATTAAAGTGGAAAAAATGGCATTCTGAATGGACACTAGAAGACTTTGAATACACGAGAATTCAATTTGGACGTGTAATGGCCTGTCAACCTTCATGCTTCTGATGGATAAGGCCTTTGATGACCTTAATTTCCAGTGCCTGCTTGTTTATGTAGATAGTATCCTTATCTTTGGCTCAATGTTTGGAGAGACCTTTCAAAGGTTAGAAAACATCTTAGCCGACCAGCCAAAGTTCAGCTTGAAAGCCAAACCAGGGAAGTTCTTGTCATGGTAATACCGTTATTGTGATAGTGGATTCCAGTATTAGAAATAATAAAGTATACTCAGTACATTGTGGTCACCTAACCTGTGGATTTGAGGTCTGATTCCACATGTAAATGTAAATGAATTGGTGATACTGCAACATAAAAGCAAGACATTATGTCAGAAGTGACCTAAATGTGACAGTGGAAATTGTCACTGACAGCTCAGTTTGGAAGCCAATCTTGCAAAAAACCAGAAGAGATTCCGGCAGCATTTCATAGCAGGTGGTCTAAAGATCAAGACAAGTAAGAACTGCAATAAATATGAAAAACAATATAGTCAAAGGCCCAGATGAAATACCAATTGAACAAATTAAAAGTTTAGAAGAATTTGGAATTACCAAACTGATTCTCATCTTTAATGAAGTTTACAATACAGTAGAACTCGCAGAAGATTTGAGGAAATCTATATTGTGTTCATGAAAAGGTCTGGAACAATTGAACGTGAACTTCACTGAGTCATAATATTAAGATCATCATTGAAGTACTGGTGATGAGCAAGATAGAGCTTGAACTTTTTGTGTGAGAGAGAGAATGAAGAAATGCCATATTTATAGCATGCATATGATCAGTAAATGTCATAGTGATGAAAAAATATGAATTTATTGATTATAGTAAGGCACTTAAAGTGAAACATGGAGAACTGGTGAAGATATTAAAGTCCCTTAATCTTGATGGGAAGGATCTTAGCAATCAGAAAGATTTACTGCAAACCAACTGTAGCTGTAATAGATGAAAATGACAACTAATTTTGTGAAAATTTATAAAAAAAAGCCTGGGTTGCATTCTCTTCCACATTTGTTCAATTCATATAGTGAAAATATTCTTGGAGGTTGAAAACCTTCTTGGATTGTTAGTTTGAGGTGACTCTTTAAAAATATGGAATACTTCGATAATGTTGTTCTTATAGCCAGCTCTGAAGAGAAACAGTAAAAGATTTTGGGTAGAAGAGTGAGTGAATGTGCAAAGAAATTCTAGGGAAACAAAATGTCTAATCATGTCCAGAAAGAAAATCATCCTGGAATTAAAGGGAAGAATGAAAAGGTCACATGGGTAGACAAATGCTGTTTTCTGGGAAATAGGTCAAGATTAGGTTGAAAAGTTTTAAAAATTCATTATTGGGATGTGGGCACTGATAAATAGGCCACCATTATTGCCTAACCTTAATTACCCTTGAGAAAGTTATGATGATTTGCTTTTTGAACTGCTGCAGTCCATGTGGTATACATACACTCACAGTGCCGTTAGGGAGGATGTTTTAGAATTTTGACCCAGTGACAGGGAAGGAAGGGTAATACACTTCCGGGTCAGGATTATCTGTGACTTGTAGGGAGCTTCCTAGCAGTGGTGTCTCACGTATCAATTGCTAGATGGTAACAGTTCTGGGTTTGGAAGGTGCTGTCAGATAAGCCTTTGTGAATTCTTTTTTAGGGTGTCAGATCAGAATCCTAAGGTACATTTTGAAGGCAGACCAGACCTCAACGACTTTTCTATTTTGGCATAAAAGGATGCCTCACCTCAGGATTAACTCCACTGACGAACTAGAGATTAAAAAAATCAAAATAAGCTTTATTCATGATACAGTTGAAGTATAAGGCTAACAATCAGTTTAACTCTTAACTATAGAACAGTCTTTAAACACAAAAAGAAATAACTCTTAACTTCCAACTTATCACTAGTTCAATTTCAGTTAAGCAGTTCTTTTCTTTTAGACTTAACTGCACTTTCAACATAGTTAGCAGAGATATTTGCTGTGATTTGGGTTACAGTCCTGGAGCTTTCTGATGAGAGTGAGAGAGAAAGAACCTCCAGACTTCTCCCTTGAACCAGCTGCAGTCAGCAACTCTCTTTAAAATGAAAATGGCAATGTTTTTTCCTGCTAAGAGCCTAGTTCTCCCATTAACCCAATGCCACATGAATCCCTCAACAATGCTACTTTGAAAACCCAGGAGATCTTAAGTAAACACAAATGCATTAAGCCTTCTACAAAGTAACACATTTCTAGCTAACATTAGTTATTATCCTGGTTTGCAGCATCTACTTCATTTTCTCTATGCGAACTGATTGTAGAAAAATGCTTAATCTTAAAACAGCTCCCTTCAAATATAAAATATATGAATAGCACATATCATCCAACATCGCTGCTGTCAGTCTGCATCGATGGTCGAGGATGTGAATGTAGTTTCAATCAAACGGTTGCTTTATCCTGGATGATATGAGTTTCTTTGTTGTTAGAGCTGCCCTCATCCAAGCCAATGGAAAATATTCCGTCATACTCAGGAATTGTGTCTTGCTTTGTGGACAGGCTTTGGATAGTCAGGACATGAATTATACACCACAAGATTTCTAGTGTCTGACCTTCTCCTGGAGCCACAGTATTTATTTGGCTAATCCAGATCAGTTTCTAGTCAACAATAGCCGCCTTGATTTTGATAGAAGGAGATTTTATTGATGATAATGTATTGAATTTCAAGGGCAATTGTTAGATTTGGTCAAGGTGGAAAGGATTATTGTTTTGCAGTTGTGAGACATATATGCTTGTTGCCACTTACCAGCTCAAGCCTGGATATTATTCAGGTTCAGGTATTTGGACATGGAATGCTTCAGTACCTAAAGACTCACAAATGATGCTAAGCCTTGTGCAATCATTAGTGATCATCCTCACTTCAAACCATGTGGTGGAAGTACTGGGTGTTGCTCTAAAGAATTCCTGCAATGATGTCCTAAGATGATTGTCCTCTAACAACCACAATCATCTTCCTTTATGCTAGACATGAGTTAACCAGCAGCCAGTTTTCCTCCTGAATCCTATTGACTCCAGTTGTGTTAGGCTCCTTGAATTCACATATGGTCAAATGCTCACTTGATGTCAAGGATAGTCACTCATCTTGCCTCTGGAGCTCAACTCTTGTGCATATTTGAATCCAGTCTATATTAAAGTCAGATGGGGAGTAATACGACTGGAACCCAAACCCCAGTGTCACTGAGCCTACTACTGCTAAGCACCTGATAGTACTATTGATGACCTCTTCCATCACTTCACAAATGATCACGAGTAGACTGATAGGGCAGTAATTAACTTGGTTAGATTTGACCAGCTTTTAATGTACTAGCCATACCTTCATATTTTCTACATTGCTGGGTAAAGTGTTATAGATAGACTGGAACAGCTTGTTTAAAAATGCAACTAGTGCTGGAGCACAAATCTTCAATACAATTGCTGGAATATTGTCAAGCCTATAACCTCTGCAGTATACAGTACTTCTATCCATTTCTTGATAGCGCGTTGAATGAATAGGATTGGCTGAAGCCTTACATTTGTGATGCTGGGAACCTCCAGAGGAATCAAGAGTGAAATCATCCAGTCAGCACTTCAAGTTGAAGTTTATTGCAAATGCTTCAGCATTTATCTTTTACAATGTGCTGGGCTGACCATTGTTAAGGATAAGGTATTTGTGGAGCCTTCTCCTCCAATGAGTTGTTTAATTGTATGCACTATTGACTACTGGATGTGGCAGGACTGCAGAGATTAGGGTGGAATTTTCCTGTCCCGCTCACCAAGGGAATTGTAGTGGGTGGGGGTGGACCGTACAAATGCCCTTTGACCTCATATGGAAATTTCCAGCCTTGGGATGAACACGGATGGAAAATCCCACCTTGCAGCTGACTTGTTTGTTGCAGGGCCATTTAGCTCATACTTTTGCATGCTGCTTCTGCTGTTTGGTCCTGAGTGATCTTGTGGTCAATACTATTGGGAACCTTAAACTCCTGGCGTAGTAATGTCAGAGGAGAGGAACCAAAGTGCAATCTAAAACAAGTCTTCAACAGGGCGAATCAGGACGAAGATACTCCTGCAATATCAAGGCTGGGATGATGGGTGAAGACTGCAGCAGTAAGGAAATCCCCAGTCATCAAAGCTCCCTTCTGTCTGGAAGTGGACCTACCTTCTGTGAAGCATTGTGTGTCTGGTGATGTGTGGCAGCATACCGACATTCAAAGATGCCCCACTCCAGGTATCAGAGGAAACCAACATAGGGCCTTTGGTGATTGTACAGAGACAAGGACATGACTGAGAGATCTGGAAGTTCCTAGCTTCAGACTGACATGTAGAGGATGGAGTTTGATTTAGTTGTCTGTGTTTCAGCAGCTTTCTTCAGGACTGAGTTGCTCTCTTAAAGATACACTCTGCTCACTTTACATGGGGAAAGGATTAGAAAAGGTGCATTAAAAATGGTCTGTCTGCAAAATGGCTTAAAAACTACATCCAACAGGCTGTTCAGGAAATCAAAGTTTAACTCAATTTTGAAATGTGGAATTCACAAATTTTCATGGATAATCAGCAAAACAATTGACCGAACATGGAACTGCCCTTGTTGCCTGTAAGCTTGGGCACTTCAACATCAACATCATTGTCCTGAGACCTGAAGAGCAGGTGAAGGGTAGCTGAGAGACCCCCCCCTCACCACACCTCCAGAGATCAGTTCAGCCCCTCCCCACCATCAGTGAGTGATCGGGCCTCCATCCCACCACCAGACAATGATGAGCCCTCTAGCACACCGCCTCCCTCCAACCTCGAGATATATCTGTTCTGCCTTCTCCTCCTCCTCCTGCCACCCACCTCTTCCCCCCTGAGGATGCTCTGAGTGACGTCCTCCACTGTCCCCCCTAGGAGGTTCTGACCCACCTTCCCCCTCTTCTTCCTCCTCCCCATCAAGAAGATGCTCTGAACTGCCTCTGAAGCCTTTGGCAGATCGCTTACAGCGCGGATCCAGATCGGACCAGAAGAAGGTAAAGTGAGATTTGGTGGAGAGTTGGGTGTGCGGTTCATTAAATCAATTTAAATGCATGTTATTGCATTGAAATTGTCGGGCTGCCCTGACTGAATCCATGCCCGAATTGGGTGTTAATAAAGCCGCAATTTACTTGGATTCGGGTGCAGATTGCGTTAAAGGCCCAGCACCTGAATTTATCATGATTTCGCACCAAAACACAGGCGCAAATTGTTGGTAAAATTGGCCCATTGTGCCATCTGTGTCTGGTCCTTGCAGGCCTGGCACTTTGAGGAACAGGAAGACACACTGTCTCAATGGAAATGAAGGTCATAATGGCCCTCAACTTCTATACCACTGGGTCTATTGAGGACATCTGTGTCAGTAGTGTCATCTGTGACATCTTGCAGCCTTCAGTGCACAAATGCGTCTGTGAGGTAACTGATGCCCTGATTGCCTGGGCTGGCAATCACATCCAGTTTGACGTAGGCCAAATCCAACAGGAGACTTGTGCTATAGATTTTGCAATCATCCCTGGCATGCCCCATGTGAAGGGAGCTGTAGATGTCATGCACGCCATTCTGCAGTTCATCAGTAGAAAGGATGCCACTCCCTGAACATGCAGATTGCCTGTGACCACAGAATGAATATCATGCACATGTATGCACATCACCTTGGGTGCGAGCACGACAGCTACATCCTTTGGATTTTGAACAGCCCATACTGGTAGGATGGCTTGGTGGGAACAAGGAATACCTGCTGAGGACTTGGCTGATGATACCAGTGAGGAGTCTGGAGACTGACGCAGAGTCCTGTGACAATGAGGCCCATGCTACCACCCATCCCTAAGCAGTCCATCGAGCTTCTGAAGATAACAGTTCTGTTGCGTGGACCGTTCTGGAGGTGCCCTCCAGTACAGCTTCCTGAAGATTTCCTGCTTCATCGTGATCTGTTGTGTACTCCAGAACCTGGCGCAGCAATGGAGAGACTCCTTGGAGGAAGTGAAGTGGGAAGATGAGGACCAAGGCCAGGAGGATTGGAGGAAGATGCCCAATAGGAGCTGGAGGGAGTATAGATAGCACTAGCAGGGCAGCGAAGGAGACCTTTATGGTGGCAGTTTGGGTGATTCTCGCAACCGTTCCAGTAGAGGTTGTTTGGTTGCAATAAAGTGGGGGAAGGAGATAAGAGCTATTCTGCAGGGATGGTGATTGGGGAGGAGTGGGGTGATTGGGAAGATCTCTGCCGGGGTGGTGATCAGGAGAACTCTACTGGGATGGTGATCAGGGGAACTCTGCAGGGGTGGTGATCAGGAAGAAACTTTGCAGGAGTGCTGATGGGGAAACTCTGCAGGGTTTGGGAGGGTGTGGAGGAGGATTGCGGTTGGCAGAAGGTCTCCCGGTATACAGGGGTGGGGAGGAGTGGGGGAGTTGGGCTGCTTGCCAATGGCTTGAAGAGCTCAGCAGAAGTTTCACCAACAAGCTTAGGCTCCGCCCACTCTCCTTCCTGGCGAGAATTGCATGATGGCTCCTGTTTTGAAGAGTGCCGAAAAATCATGGCCCTTTCCTCACTGAAAATTTCCTACCCAGACTTTTGACAAGTTTAATTTTCCTTGCCTCCTTATTGTTTCTGGATATTCTCAGTTTTGGATTGATGTTCGGAAACACCCTATTAGCACACTTCTCGAAAATCAACTTGAAAGGAAATCCTGGGAGTTCTTGTCATGATATGAGAATAATACTCCAGTCTTAGATTATAGTAACGATACATGTTACTTCATGGGTCTTCTGACCTGAGGGTCAGAGGTCAGATAGTACACGATAATAGAAGTTAGTTTGTCATCCTGCAAGATAAAATCAATACATGTTGCATTTAGTTCACTTTTAACACCAACACATGTTCTGAATCCTTCAACAGAGCTCACTTCGGAGCGCAATTTTGCTGAAAACTTCATAATATTGCAGCAAAGTTTTGGCTTACATCTCACAGTGACAGGCAGTGATAAGAAACCCGCATATACTATCCTCCATTTTTTATTCATTAGCAAAGGAAGAACACCAGAAGTTTGTAATATTTGAAAGTGATCAGAAACAAAATGATTTGAAAGAAATGATGGAAAAAGTTGAAGCTTACTTCAGCGCTCAAAGAAACATCTCATATGAGAGGTACAACTTTTTTTTATGTGCCAGCAAAGTAGTAACAACATTGGTCAGTACTAAAATGACCTAAATTATGTGAATTTGTAAACTGAAGAATCATTCATCCGAGATTGAATCATTTGCGATCCCACAAGTTTATTCTGAGAGAATGGCTTTCGAAACAAATGGATCTTGTACTGGAGAAAGTAGTAAATATCTGCAGAGCAGCAGGGTCAACAAAATGCCGGATTAAACAGATGACAGAAGTTGTTATCCCTCACAGTCAAGCAGGTGGATGCAGTTGAACTGAAACAGCTGGGGAGAAACAAATTGACCATCCTGACAGTAAAAAGAATTAAAGTGCTACTAAAACATTTAAATGCAGTTGATGTGGAACAGAGCATTTACTAGTAGTATAAGAACTGTGATAAACTAAATCACTTTCCTAAGATGTATTAATCAGAGGAAGTGGGCACAAGTACAGATGGTGACACAGACACAGAATCTGAACATGTCATTGGTGCAGTAAATCAAATGAAGATGAATGGAGGATCAGCTTAAAAATCACCAACATGCTGGTGAATTTCAACCTTGATGCATTGGCCTGTATTGTAAGATAAGTAAATGAAAACCATAAACTAAAACAAAGATGGAGCCAGGCACCCCTCCCGGCAGACCACCAACCCCCCAGCCCGCCCTGATCACTGGCCTCCCTCCAGCTCAGACTGACCCCCATGCACGATCATTCCTACTGACAATAGGCTCTGCTCCCTTGGCACTGCCCAATGGGTAGTGCCAAGGTGCTTCCTGTGCATGGGCACTTTGTTACTTGGGCAGTGCAAGGGGGTACAGGCTGGCATTGCCAGGATGCCTTTGCCTAGAGGGCACCACCCCACTGCTGTCCAACCTCCTGTGGTATCCCGCTAGTTGCCTGAATGTGCAGAGCTACTCTAAACCCCACCAGAGTGAAACACTCCTGGTGGGATAGGAGATACTATTGGGTCATGCTAGGCCAGATAATCACATTTAAAATACATTTTAAAAACATTTAAATCACCTATTTTTTTCTGCGGATTTCCTGGCCACGACTGTTCTCTTGCTCTGGGAGACACGCATGCAGTGGGAATGCATGCACAAATCCTGTGAAATGGCTGGCATGTGCATCTCCTGACCCGACCCGCTAGAAAATTTAGACGTCGCAATGGGAGAATCACCCCCAAAGTTTCAATTTCAATTCAATTTAGTGTTTCTGTATAAGTAGGGTAAAACTCTTAAAAAGTATTTGCATATATGTGGGTTTTTTGGTTCAGTTCAAAGTTTGCAATGTGAAAAGTAAACAAAAGCTTAGAGAAAGTATGAACTGTTAGTCAGCAAACTTTAGGGCTGAAAGTTTTTTTTAGTTCAGTTTTGGCTAAATCCATAGCAGTTAGAACTTAGCAGTGAGCGGGAAAGTAACATTCATTATCTTGATAGAAGCAGAAAAGCCCTGCCATGCGAGTAATGGGCAAGAAGACAAGCTCAGAAGTTAAAGGACAGTTCTAGAAACTAAGAATGAAAAGAAGTTTCTAGGAAGATTAAAGTAAAAGAGAACAAAGAGGAACCACCATCGGAACAAAGTACTATTCAGAGTCAGCTGAAAAGTGAAGACCTAAGGCTGGTAATATCTTACCAAAGCCTGTGTTGTAAAAGTTCAAAGCAACTGTGAAGCTACTGGTGGCTAGATCTCTGAGAGACTGAAAATTTGAAAGATCCTAGCTATTCAAATCAATAGAATACTGAAATCCTGGAGTTGGATTCTTGCCAAAAACAGCTGAGGGAAACCATTGTTTGAATGAAGATTCTAAGGTGTGTCAGTTTGAAATGGAGTTTGAAAACATGGAGGTAGAAACTGGAGTTAAGTGTGATCAATAGTCATCTGGGAAGCATTGAAAGAAATCCACAGATTGTTGTTGAATTGCATTTGCCACTTGGTTACAAAGTGGGTTAGCCTGTTGGGTTACTGGGACTTCTTGCTTATTGAAAACCTTATAGGATAAGATATATTTTGCAACCTGTATTTTCCTTAAACTCTGTGTACATTTGTGAAGATAAATGGGAGTGAAGGAATAAAATTTGTTGTCAAACTCTTTGTGTTTAATAAATATTTTTTCATTATCAAAATGTAATTGTCAGTCCTTGGACTCTCTTCCACTATATTTTCTTCAAACAAAAAATAAAATTAATGGTCCTTTGAGCCAGAGTTCCATTCTGGGAACTTCCTACCCAGTAATAACATCAGCTAGGATCGTAACAATGAGCTGATGCTAAATACTATTCAATCTTGGATGAGAATTAAGGCTTCTAGCATGTTACGGTAGATGAATGGTGCTCTATCTCTACACCTTCAACACATCATTTGTCGCTACAAATTTTTACACTTATCTTTTGTATTAATTCAACTCCTGATGTGTTTGACAGAACAACAGTGTCAACAATGTGCTGATGTGGGGTAGCACATCAGAAGATTACGGCCACAAACTGAGGCAGGTGCTGGCTAGAGTTAAAGAGAGGAACTTCAAATTGAAGAAGGAAAAGTGCAAAATAGATCTTCATTTTTTTTAATTCATTCATGAGACATGTACTTTACTGGCTGAATAGCAGTTTTTTGCCCATCCCTAGTTGTCAAAGGCGTTTGAGAGTCAACCACATTGCTATAGCTCTATAGTCACATGTAGGCCAGACCAGGTAAGGACAACATATTTTCTCGCCTAAAGAACATGAGTTAAATAGATGGATTTCTCTGTATTTTCCTTAAACTCTGTGTACATTTGTGAAGATAAATGGGAGTGAAGGAATAAAATTTGTCGTCAAACTCTTTGTGTTTAATAAATACTTTTTCATTATCAAAATGTAATTGTTAGTCCTTGGACTCCCTTCCACTATATTTTCTTTAAAAAAAAAATAAAATTAATGGTCTTTTGAGCCAGAGTTCCATTCTGGGAACTTCCTACTCAGTAATAACATCAGCTAGGAATTCACGATCATCAGTAGGTTCTTAATTCCAGATATTTTTTATTGAATTCAAATTCCCCCATCCGCCGTGATAGGATTTGAATCTAGGTCTTCCAAGTATTAGCTGAGCTTTTTGGATTAATAGGCTAGCGATAGTACCACTAGGCCATTGCCTCCCTTCATAAAATCAAGTCTTTGGAACTCATGCCAACAAGTGAGGGACCAAAGTAAAATTGAAGCAGTCATGAATATGTTACCCCACAGAGAGAAAGAAAGATTTGGGAGAGGACATGGTGATCTATCTTAGAAAATTCATTCCGCACATATTGGACCTGATAGCACCTCTCGGAGAGCTTATACAAAATTATATGGAATGGTACATGGAGCAATATTTACCAAGAAACTTTGATTAGTCCAGAGAACATAGAACATTGAACATTACAGCGCAGAACAGGCCCTTCAGCCCTCAATGTTGCGCCAACCAATTGAGAAAAAGCAATGACCCTCTAACCTAAACCATTCCCTTTTCATCCATAAACCTATCCACTGACCACTTAAACGTTGATTAAAGAAAACATTGATCCAGACATCAGTTAAAATATTCAGATGCCAGCGAGAGAAGATATCAGTGGAAGCTTCAAAAACCTGTCAAGGAATTGCCCTCCTGCAAAATGAAGTACCAGTTTTGTACACTTCAAAAGCAATGATGAAGCATATCAGCATTATGGCCAAATAGAGAAAGAAATTCTAGCAATTTTGTCTGACATAAAACATTTCCACCAGTTTCTCAATGCAAAGACAGAGGTAGCGTCTGATCATAAACCTTTGGAAACCTGACCTTATAAGTCCCTGAACTATGCGTCATCAAGAATCCAAAGATTAAGACTGTATATGCATAAATAATGGGTCAGAATTAAATATGAACCAAGCAATGTATAGCGCAGAACTTGCATGTGTAACAAATCATCACAAAAGTAGATGACAAAAGAAATTAAAGTGTACCTCTACATGCTGACAAAGAACTTTCCTCTGACTGTAACCAAACTAGATGAAGTCAGGGAAGCAACCAAGAATGATGCTATCCTGAGTAAACTGCAGCAAATTGTGCAAATTGGCTGGCAGGTGTATTGGAGCAGAGCCCCTTTAAATAAAATGTCGAGGAAGACAAAGATGAACACTGTAGACTGTGATCTGGCCCTGCTGGATTTCAGGAATATTGCATTAGGGGACATTGTGAGGACAGCTGCTGATGGAGCAAAAACTAAGAACTAAGTTTCTAACTTTTCTCCAACTGTCAATTCCACAGTCAGTGACCTACTCAGACAGCAGAAGCTGAAACAGTACTGTGATCGAGGAGCCCGATATCTGTCTGAAGTGAACAAGGGAGGAACAGTGGGGATTCAGCAGGAAGTGATGTGGAATCCTGTTGTTGTCACGGGAATCACAGGAGAACCAATATTTTGATATTTCAGACTCCAATACTTAAGAATCTAGAAATTCCTAAAGAAAACAAATGTAGCAGGACCCTGCTCAGATGAAGAATAAGAATTCAATAGTGAAGTAATAAATAACTGGAAAAGCCTAAGAATCCCGAAACTGCTAAGAAACTGGAAAACACCATGAGAAAAGTACCGCTCCTCCAGCACACAGCACCTGGTGACACCACAATACATTCAATACTTCATGGAGGTTAGCTGACCATGGGGTCAGCAGTCAGATAACACGTGTTAAAAATAAGTTGAAACCAGGCTGCAGGTTTGCAATCTGTGCATGTTTTATTTTTAATTCAGTTAGTTTACCATAATATTTCTCATCCTGAAACATAAAGCATGACAGTGCTAACTTTTCCAGTGAAAGAATAGAGCCTTGAGCATCACAGTAGACATCACTTTGGGTGATGAGAAAATCCAAGTGGTATGGGTATAGCCTAAGATAAAGAGGGAATTGTCGCTCCACTCCACAAATTGCTGAGGAGACCAGAGAGAGACAAAGGTATGTTAATGGATTAATAGTGAAAATATATTAATCAGTGACAAATACTGTAATGTATCAGTGACATCATGTGCTAGAAACTTTGTATAGCAGACAAGGAGGCAGCCCTTGGAAGATGTGCCCAGTTAGTCGCTCACTTTATACATGTGTAAAGTACCAGTTTGAAGTAACTAAGTAATGTGGATGGTCCTCAAGATAATATATACTTCATTGCATTCTATGAAACAGATAAAAGGACACATCAGGCATGATATTTAACAATCGTCATAGGCAGATGGACCCCAGCATGTGAAGACTCCTTTTGTGCTCATGTCATCATCTGTTCTTGGCTATGTAGATTTCCATTCCCCTTCATACTGGAAACTGATGCAAATTCTTTGGCCTCTGAGTGGTGCTATCACAGGTTCAAGGGCAGAAAAGAGTAAATATTGCTTATGCCAATTAAAGCCTCAAACAGAATGAGAGGAAATGCAGAATTACTCTAGTATGAAGTTTGAATTGCTAACTTTGAAGTAAGTTATTTCCCGGAAGTTCTGGGATGTTCTGATCGGTGCAGAGTTTGAGTGCTTACAGGCAACAGCTTGCTTAGCTACTTTAAAACCCAACAAACTTGGAGTGACCGCAGCCTAATGGGCTTCCAAATTCATTCAGTTCCAATTCCACATCAGATACAAGTCAGGTAAAAGTAATGCAAATATGATGTCCTTAATCAGAAAGGACCATGTGAGTGAACCCATCCCTATCCATATACAGGAGACAATGGCTGAACTATGCCTGTGTCTCAAGCCAAAAATATCATTCAAACCCAGTTTCCTTCTGACGTCCAGACTGATTCAGCAGAATGTCACTGATGCACTTAATTTTTTAAAGTTTGTTCACAGAGAGGTGTTGCTCGATTCTAGAAATCTCACTCCAGAGTGGTGTGTAAATTCCAGTGCCTGAGTCCTCTGGTTACTCAGTTTGTTTGTCTGTTATTGGCTGCTAACTTTAAGGCCTGTCGCCTGCATTGCGCTAACCTTTCCAGAATGAAAAAGATTATTGAACATCTTGAGGCACAAAAGCTAGATTCTTCTCACAACAATGTGGCTGCTCATTTACTCTACCTCCAGCCAGCCTGCTGATCTGACTGGCTAGCCTTCTCCTGTTATCCCTGGAAACAAAATACTCTTTGTCTCACATCATCTTAAGGATTGCATGACCAAACCTAGGAGCTGCCCTACCACAGGTGCATGATGCTCTCCTGTTCCTTATTGTTCCCTTAAATTGCATTACAATATGACAGTATTAGCTGCCATCATCCTTTTAAATCAGCCCTCAAATTTCAGCCCCCAATCTCATTCTTGTGTTTGTCGATTAATTATTTGACAAGTCTGCTCTCCACTAATTAAGGTCAGCCTTCAGGAAAATTACACCCAGTGACTGTTTCTCTCTTGAAACTGGGTTAGTACCTGGAAATTATGCCAATTTTGGAATTTTGAAGCCAAGAAGAAAAAACTGGTCCAAGTTTCAGAATTATTGATGGCCATTAGGTACACATGCACTGACTCCTTGATGAAGATGGTGTCAGCCATGTTTCCCAATGGAAATGTGTATGTGTGTTGTGGATATCATTTTCATAATTGAAGAGCCAATGCAGTGTCCGAAACATTGGCATTTCAGAGTACAATTTTGCAGCTGATGATTCTTAGGTTTATTCTCAAAAATGCAAGTAGGTCACTAGTACATGGATTTTCACAAAGGCTTTTCTGGGAGTCCATGAAACTGGTGGCCATGCACGATTAACTAGTTTGAAAGTGCAAAGTTTAAAAAATAGTTGTTAGAGAAAACAAATAAGCCAATCAGAACAAGGCCTCTTGATGCATTGTCCTATTTGATTTCTTCGATCTCACTGTTGCTGAGCAGAAAAGCCCATGGCCACTGTTGAAGATTATGTGGATCAGAGATTGCATAATGGGATCACAGAGCAGGTGAACGGACCTCAAATTGGGTAGCCTGGCCACAGAGTGAGTGGATGGTCCTTGGATAGCATATGCTGGCCTCGGATTGTGTGTGTCTTGGTTGAATGTTTGAGAGGGTTGAGTGTGTGAGAAATGGATAAGTGTATTTAAGAGGTGAGTGTGAGAGAGGTGAGTGTGTGTGTGTATGTGTGAGCAGTGAGTGTTTTAGAGTTGTGTGTATGTGTATTCTTGATGGGACCTTGTTTTTAAATGACTACTTTAAAAACTCATTTTTAGTGAAATGCTGTGAAACATGGTGGCTGAACATCAGATGTGCATGTTTTGAGTTGCCAGTTTGATTGCTGTAAATTGGAAGATGAGTTTTTTTCTTCTCTCCAGACCATCCTCACTTACTATTGAGACAAGTAAACCTCTGGTAAGAAACATGTCTGTTTTTGGGAAACTTAAAGGCGACAGTGCAAGCATTGTAAGTGTGCAGAATATATACATTACTTTTTTCAGGCCAACAATATTGAGGGAGACAAGAAGCAGAAAATGATCCTGTTGATTGCATGCAGGGCTCTGACCTTCAGCCTGACCTACCCAAATGCCACTGACTCCAAAACATTTAATGGACTTGTGGACCTGGTTAAAAGCTATTATGACTCTAAACCCTCCATAATACTCTTGTAATAATGCTTTAACATTCTTGTGAACCTGCTGTGGACTCCTTCGAAGGCCAGCATACATCCTCCCTTGGATATGGGGTCCAAACTGCTCACAATATTCTAAATGGTTCCTGACTAGAGCCTTGTACAGCCTCAGCAGTACAGTGCTGCACTTGAATTCTAGCCCTGTAGAAATGAATGCTAACATTGAATTTGCCTTCCCAACTTCCAACTGAACCTGCGTGTTAATCTTAAGAGAGTCCTAAACCATGACTCCCTAGTCATCAATAAGTACTCTGAAGTCTTCTAAGAAGGGCTTGGGAAAGTAAAGGGAGCGAAAACTAAGACTTGCATTGAACTGGTGCTACGTTGAAGTATTTTAGAATGAGACCAATTCCATACACAATATTCAAAAAGGTAAAGTTAGAACTACAATGCCTAATAAGACTTGTGCAATTTGCAGAGTAGACCTCACCTATTGTTCCCGTCCTTAGCTGTGTAAAGAGGGCATAGTAAGAAGTCTGACAACATCAGGTTTAAATCCAACTGATTTATTTGATAGTAAAATCGGTTGGATTTAAACTTGGTGTAGTCAGACTTCTTACTGTGTTTACTCCAGTCCAACACCGGCCTCTCTACATCATAAAGAGGGTATGGCAGTTTTTGGTATTAAAAGGTTCCATCAATACATCTATGGTAGACATTCTTTTTTAGTGACTGACCGTAAACTACTTCTGGGATTTTTAAAAAAAGATACGGCAATACCCCTCATTGCCTCTGCCTGGATATAACATGGGGCCTTGTTACTAGTGTCTTATGAATACCTCCTAGAGCACTGCCCCAGGACCTAAATACCTGATGCTGATGCACTGATTCATCTGTTGTTGCCTGGAAGTCTGGCTTCACCACCAACAAATAGGTGTGTACGATTATTACACACGGCTGAAATGTTTGGGAAACCCTGACTTAAAGCATCACTTAATATTTTCAGTACATACTGCTTCATGTATGTATTGCGTATTTGTTGAGAGCATCATAGCCAAGCCAAATCTGGTTCTCATCAAAAGTCACGTATAAAATTAAATTCCTGTAGTCACCTAACAATACTTAGGGGCAGGAAACTTGGTCCTCTTCCAATCATGTTAATCTGGGACAGAAATTGAATGTATTTCCTTCCTCTGTTCCAGGGGTTAAAATGAATTATGATCAGTAACATAATGAGTTAATGTATTTAAATCTGTTTTTCTTTGCTAACCCGGGTGTTTCCTCCCCCTTCCCTCACCACCCACCACCCTTCATGCTATCAAAGTTATAGGATACACATTTAAAATTTGTTTCAGAGACAACTCTTTTCTGCTTAGTTCAAAATTGCAATTTTAACAAATTCAAATATTTTGTCAAATTCTTTTTTATATAGTTTGGCGGTAAACGTGAGGCTTTTAGAGTAATTTACAAAATGCTTCATGAGAATGAAAACTTCAGGACTCGGTTGCAGGCTAACTGTCAAAAGAGCACATTAGGTCTGTATCAATATGCTAAAGCATTGTATTTGCTTGTAAAATACCTAGTAATTAGTTTTGGAGTTAGGCATGTGCTTACTTTCGCCAGATTTGTGAACATCAGAATGATGAAGTTTAATTGTAATCTATCTCAGTAGGTGGGAAACTCCTGGGATCATATGATTCACAATATTACTTCACCATTTAAGGCCCCAAATACTTCTTTCATGTTTAGCAATATTTCACTTTCACTTCCTTCAGTTTGGTCTATTCTATTTGCTGCTCTCAATGTGGTCTAAATGCAGACTGAATGACAACTTCACTCAGTCTGCAAGCATGATCCCCAATATTGCTTTTCTTTGCCATTTTAATTATGCCCATATGTCAATCCTTGGCTTGCTGCATTCTGCACTGAAGCCCAACACAAGCTGAGGGCTCAGCATCCCATCTTCCAATTATATATGTTACAGACCTCAGAACTGTATCTATTAAAAAACATTCCAGACATTTATTGTCTCAATGCAACAGCCCTTCCTCACCCCTTACACTCTGAAATCAAGTCATCAATCTTTCGTTCTTGAGGTTGCTACATTTTGCTGTAATGTCTCACAACCACAGTTTAATCTCTAATGCATTCCTACTACTCTTTAGTTATGATGAACTGATCAGTTTTGAAAAGTTAACTCTGTTTTCTATCCCTACAGATGCTGCTAGGCCTGCTGAGCTTTTCCAGCATTTTCTGTTTTTGTTGATTTAAGCATCTATAAGATTGCTTATTTTACTTTTTATTGATCCAACAGGCAGTGAAATCTGAGAAGATGTAAAATCCATGTTGCCCTCTATCTCATTAATTTCCTGACTACATGTTTAGTTTTTATTCATTCATGAGATCTGGGTAAATCTGTCTGGTCAGCATTTATTGCCCATTCCTAGTTGCCCTTAAGAAGATGGTGGTGAGCCATCTTCTTGAATTGCTGCAGCCCACGTGTTGTGGGTCGACCCACAATGCCATTAGGGAGGGAATTCCAGGATTTTGACTCAGTCACTGTGAAGGAAAAGCGATTATATATCCAAGTCAGGACGGTGTGTGGCTTGGAGGGGAACTTGTAGCTGATGGTTTTCCCATGTATTTGGGAAGGTGGGTTTGGAAGTTGCTGTCTAAGGATCTTTGGTGAACTGCTGCCGTGCATCTTGTTGATATTACACACTTCTACTGAGCATTGGTGGCGAAGGAAGTGGATGTTTGTAGATGTGGTGCCAATCAAATGGACTGCTTTGTCCTGGACAGTGTGAAACTTCTTGAGTTTTGTTGAAGCTGCACCCACCCAGGCAAGTGGGATATTCCATCACAATTGTAAATGGTGGATAGGCTTTAATGGATCAAGAGGTGAGTTACACATGACAGTATTCCTAGCCTTTGATCTGCACTTACAGCCACTGTGTCTATGTGGCAAATCCAGTTGAGTTTTTGGTCAATGAGAACTCCAAGGATGTTGACAGTGGGGATTCAGTGATGGTAGCACCATTGAAAGTCAAGGGGCAGTGGTGAGAATGAGTCTTATTGGTGATAGTCATTGCATGTTACTTGCCACTTGTCAGCCCAAGCCTTGTCCAGATCTTGTTGCGTTTGAACATGGCCTCAATATCTGAGGAGTTGCGAATGGTGTTCAGTTCTGTTGCTGGAATATTATCAAGGCCCATTACCTTTGCAGTAGCTAATGTCTCCAACTATTCCTTGATATCACGCTGAATGAGTTGAATTAGCTGGAGACTAGCGTTTGAGATGCTGGGAACCATTGGAGGAGGCTGAGTTGGATCATCCACTTAACATTTCTTGCTGAAGATTGCTGCACATGCTTCAGCTTTATCTTTTGCACTGATGTGCTGAGCTCCTCCATCATTGAGGATGGGGAACATTGTGCAATCACTGATGAACATTCTCACTTCTGATTTTATGATGGGGGAAGGCATTGATGAAAATTGTTGGGCCTATGACACTACCCTGAGGGACTCCTGCAAAAATTTCCTGGAGCTGAGATGACTGACCCTCCATAACCATCTTCCTATGCACCAAGCATGACTCCTACAACCAGCGGAGAGTTTGCTCCTGATACCCAGTGATACCAGCTTTGTTAGGACTCCTTGATGCCCCACTCAGTCAGATGTAGCCTTGATGTCAAAGCTTTTCACTCTCACCTTGGCTCTGGAATTCAATTCTTTCATCCATGTTTGGATCAAGATTGTAAGAGTTAGGAGCTGCGTGACCCTGGCGAAACCCAAACTGGGCATCACTGAGTAGGTTATTGCTGAACAGGTACTGCTTGATAGCATTGTGATAACCCCTTCTCTAACTTTACTGATGATTGAAAGTAGATTGATTGGGCAATAATTGGCTAGGTTGGATTTTTCCTATTTTTTTGTGTGCAGGACATACCTGGGCAACTTTCCACATTGTTGGATAGCTGTCAATGTTGTAACTGTACTGAAGAGCTTGCTAGGGGAGAGGCAAGTTCTGGAGCACAAGTCTTCAGTACTGTTGCCAGAATATTATCAAGGCCCGTTTCCTTTGCAGTAGCTAATGTCTCCTACTACTCCTTGATATCACGCTGAGTGAGTTGAATTGGCTGGAGACTGATGGAAGGACCTTTAATAGTGTTGTCGAGCAGAGGGATCTTGGGATACAAGTACATAGCTCTTTGAAAGTTGGCACCCAGGTTGATAAAGTTGTTAAGAAGGCGTACGGTGTGTTAGCTTTTATTGGTAGAGGGATTGAATTTAGGAGCCGTGAGGTTATGTTACAACTGTACAAAACTCTGGTGCGGCCGCACTTGGAGTATTGCGTACAGTTCTGGTCGCCGCATTATAAGAAAGATGTGGAAGCATTGGAAAGGGTGCAGAGGAGGTTTACCAGGATGTTGCCTGGTATGGTGGGAAGGCCTTATGAGGAAAGGCTGAGGGACCTGAGGTTATTTTCATTAGAGAGAAGAAGGTTACGCGGTGACCTAATTGAGGCGTATAAGATGATCAAGGGATTGGATAGGGTGGATAGTGAGAGCCTTTTTCCTCGGATGGTGATGACCAACACGAGGGGACATAACTTTAAATTAAGAGGTGGTAGTTATAGGACGGATGTCAGAGGCAGGTTCTTTACACAGAGGGTGGTGAGGGCGTGGAATGCCCTGCCTGCAGCAGTTGTGGACTCGCCTACTTTGGGGGCATTCAAATGTTCGGTGGATAGGCACATGGATGATATTGGAATAGTTTAGGTTAGAGGGTCCACTGGCCGGCGCAACATCGAGGGCCAAAGGGCCTGTACTGCGCTGTAATGTTCTATGTTCTATGTTCTACTAGCATCTGAGATGCTGGGGACCATTGGAGGAGACTGAATTGGATCATCCACTAAACATTTCTTGCTGAAGATTGCTGCAAATGCTTTGGCTTTTGCACTGATGTGCTGGGCTTCTCCATTATTGAGGACCGGGATACTTGTGGACTCTCCTCTGTCAGTGAGTTGCTGAATATCGCACCATTCACAACTGCAGAGCTGAGATCTGATCTATTTATTGTGGAATTGCTTAACTCTGTTTATCATTTGCTGTTTATGCAGTTTGGTAGCTTCACCTCATTTTTAGGTATGCTTGATGCCGCTCCTGCACTCTCCTGAACCAGGGTTCATTGCTTGGCTTGATGATGATGGTTGAATGGGGGATATGCTGAGCTATGAGGTTGCAGATTGTGATGGAGTACAATTCCACTGCTGTTGATGGCCCACAGTGCCTCATGGATGCCCAGTCTTGAGTTGCTAGATGTGTTCAAAGTATGTCCCATTTAGCACAGTGATAGTGCCACACAACACGATGGAAGTTACTCTTAATATGAAGGTGGTACTTCATTCCACAAGGACTGAGAGGTGGTCACTCTTACCGATACTATCATGGACAGATGCATCTGCAGCTGGCACATTTGACAGATGAGGCCTAGTATGCTTTTTTCTCTTGGTGCCTTCACCACCTGCTACAGACGCAGTCTAGCAGTTATATCCTTTAGGATCCAACCAGCTCGATCAGTAGTGCTGCTGCTGAGCCACTCTTGATGGTAGACATTGAAATCCCTTACCCAGAGCATATTTTGAACCCGAGCCACCTTCAGTGTTGCCTCCAAATGTTGTTCAACATAGAGGAATACTGATTCATCAGCCGAAGGACAGTGGTATGTGATAACCAGTCAGAGGTTTCCTTTCCCATGTTTAACCTGAAGTCATGAGACTTCATGAAGTCCAGGGTCGATGGTATGGATCGCAGAACAACTCCCTCCCCTCTGTGTACCACTGAGCTAACACCACTGCTGAGTTTGTCCTGCTGGTGGGACAGGACATAACAAGGGATGATAAATGATGGTGTCTGGGGTGTTATCTATAACATATAATTCCGTGAGAATGACCATTCAGGCTATCGCTTGACTAGCCTGTGTGACAACTCTCCCTGGCACTAGCCCCCAGATATTAGTAAAATTGTCACCATGTTAATACCTAGAGAGCTTTTTGGAGCAGGTCATTTATAATTGCGATGTACTCTGTACACAACTGTTGAAAGGATCTGAGGAGGATCTTAGCCTCTGCCTATCTACATATTTCTAGAGGCTATAAGATTTATCACCCTTAACGCATAGCACAAATAAAAAACTAGTGAATGATGATTTATTGCAAAATGTGAACTATAAAGTTCAAATTTTAAGGCATCAGATTGTGTCAATCTTTTTTAAAATTTTTTATTGATAAACATACATATAATAACTAATATGTTGTCTACACTAGAAATAGCTTCTGGAAAAATTAAACTTCATGAGAAGTTTGGCATTTTATGTACTTTGGAATGATAGCATTTTCTTATTGTCAGTATTTAAAATAGATTGCTAATATATTTTAGTAATACATATTTAGCCTAATTTCATTGCTCTCTCTCTCCTTACATAAAATATTTAATATAGCATAGGGTAGTGAAGTCCATTGCCTTTGCAAACTGTCTCTGATATTACTTACTAATCAAAGAAGATGCAGCAGTAACAAGCAGCCTAACTTAAAGAACTCCATGGACTTGAATCACTGGATGGGCCAGATTATATCACCTATAATTTAAAAATCATGCTCTGAAATTAATCCTAATTATAGCGAGACACAATTATTTGTTTTTAAAGTTGTCAATTTAGAGAATTCTTCATCAGTAATTTTATGATTTTTGTTAGCAGGATCTGTTGGAATTAGATATTTGCATCATTACAAGTTAAAATCCTTCTTGTTTGTTCCAGGATTATAATTTAGGAGTACCAGGAGATTGATTATCAGAATTTGGATTATTTTTCATATCTTACTGCTGCCATATTGATATTTTTGTTAAGAATAAGATCAAAATTCATTATCCTACTTCGTAAAGGTACTTGATTGGAATGTTACAGAATGATCAGCTTGTCTAATCTTCAGATTGTACAAACGTGAAGTATTTTCTAAAACTGGCTCAATAATGCACTTAAATTACACTAGATGCAGCATTAAGTTGAAAGCACTTGTCAGGCGTGCTCTCTGGAGTCTTACAATATTGCACTCTAAAATTATATTATTTCTGCAACAATCCAGAACAGGCATCATAAAGCAATGATTTAAAATTTGCAGGAAAACAGCACCTTTATTTCCTTTTGCAAATAAATAGATTTAGTCATAACCCTCATGCTGGAGCCTTATTAGAAATGAAATGATGTAACCCTCTAGCTTTGCATGGAGTCTACATATACACCATGACTGCTGATCAGAAGTTTTTCTCCAGCAATTGATTATTAATCACTGGCTATTTTTAAGACATAATGATATCTACTTTACATTTTGATTCTAAGTGCTGTGTGGACTTAAAACTGCAAGTGTTTCAGATCTAACTTTTAAATCCGTCCTCAGGTGTCCCCATACACATTCTGCCTAAAAAAAAAATCAGCGATTCCGAATTGTGCTGCACAAGCCTGTGAGTGAGGCTTAACGTGCCCGAAAAACCCTACAGCTCTGATCGGTGTCTCTAAGTGCGCATGCACAGTAAACAAAATGATAGAAATCCACCCTCTGCTATATCCTGTTCGGGATGGATATTATCTCTTCCTAATCCTCACCAACATTGCCCCAACCTCACAACATTGCCTTATCCCCTCAACCGCTCCATCACCCAGATTCCACAGGCCTCTCCCTCTGTTCACCCCCACGGATCTCAGGTAGATTGGCAGAGGACCCCCCTTCCCCGTCACTGATCTCAGGCAGAGTGGCACTGGACTCCCTTCCCCCTCAGTGATCTCAGGTAGAGAGCTGTCGGACCCAACTCCGGCCCCCTGCCACCCCACCGATGTCAAACAGAGAGCCATAGAACACTAGGCACTTAATTCCTCACGAACTGGAGCCCCCAAATCGGACTTTTGTAGAGCATGTCTGTTTCTGATTGGCGAACATGATGGTAAAGAGGAAGTGCACTTAAAGTTGGGCGTGTAGCACATTAAGTCAATTTAAATGCATGCAAATGAATTTAAATGGCTGCTGCACCCCGTTTCAATGCAGTTCTGATTGCAACCATTTTTGGGTCTTGGTAAAAGAGGAACCGGTGCGGAGGTGGGCATGGATTGCATTACTCACCTCAAGCCTGACTTTATCAAGTTTTTGTGTCTGAAAATAGGCACAACTTGATGGTAAAATTGGGCCCAGTATTTCTGTTTTGTGGATCATATCTATCACTAACATTTGGAACTTAAAAGTGATTTTATTTTAAAGTTAAAATTTATTTATTAGTTACAAGTAAAGTTTACATTAACACTGCAATGAAGTTATTATAAAATTCTCCTAGTTAGAATACTCCGGCGCCAGTTTGGGCCAATGTACCTAACCAGCACATCTTTCGGATGCCATGAGATGAGGATAAAAAAAATAAAGACAAATCCAATGAGAGTAATATGGTGGGAACCTAGGGCAGTTCAAAGCCCCTAAGGAAAGCTGAAGGACCAGGAAGTGAATTTGAAAGCCTGTCAAACTTACAGATAATCTGAGTAGCCTTATGAGAGAAAGAGAGTGAAACAGAGAAGGGCTGCAGCCATGAGTTGAAAGCAGACCAAGCTTGAACATGTCTGGTGAGTGACTGTGTTAAGGATTTGGTGCCCTGAATAAGACAGCTCTTGAGGATTGAATATTTTTGTAAATAGTTTATTTCTCAAAGTATGCTTTCCATTGAGGGCTAATGCTGTTTTGATACCAGTGGAATAAAGAATTCATGTTTTATAACCTTCGTGCAGTTCATGTGCTCAAATCACATGTTGGTATAGTTGGCAGGATTCTACTGTACAGCATCAGGTCATGGCAAATGAAATGGAAAACCATCTGGTCAAGATTGAGGAGATGATTAAAGAACTGGAACTGGCCTTTTCTGCGAGGGAGGCCAAAGTAGTTGATGGCTTTGCAAGGTACACCTCAGAGCTGAAGCAGCGACCAGAAAGGGGAAGGATGGAATATCCCATCACATAATTCTACCTATCACGTGGTAGGAAGCTGGAGAAATGGAAAGGAAACTGAGTCTTTTGACCAATAATTTCTAATCATCGCATTGATGTATGGTTTGGTCTTGCTTGTGACCTAGGACAATGGGTGCAGGCCACTCAGAAACTTGGACAGGCTCAATTATTCCAACCTACACAATTCTGCTTCCACTTTTTCTCTTGTGCAGTAAAGAACTGGCTTGGTTTTGTAGAAGCATGATGTTGCCTGAAGATTGATGTGTATTGTTACTTTCATGCCCTTCAATTTTCTCAATTCTGAAAAACTGTCATATTTCATCAAAAGCTCCAGAGTTCCTTTGGACATCAAATTGAATATTTCGGACAAATCTTGTTTTATTTTTTGCATTCAGTCTTTACCCAAAAGACTGGGCCCTCCTCTTGTCTGACCATCACTGGGCCATCTGCTATTTGTGGCAGACTGGAATAGCAGCAATGTCATTGTCATGAATTAGCTCTCCAGTGCAGGTTCTCAGTTGGGTGAACTACATTCCAATGTCCTACTCCCTTCACTGAGACACTTGAATGAGTGGACCTGAGTAACAATAGCTGAAGCACTGTTGTCTGCTTCCATTGGTATTGCTTGCCATTCACCTATACTGCAGTAGGCAGTGATTTAGCAGCAGCCACCTGGTACAGATATGCCTCTGCAGCACTAGCTTCTGCAGTGTCATTTCACTTTATCAGATTTGCACTCTGCCCTGCTGTTTGTTTTTTTTTGTTTTGCACTGTTTAGCCGTGTGTCCAGTATTGTAGCAATAGCACCTACCTCTCTGCATGCTTCTGCTGTAATTTATAGCAAATGCCTACTTTGTCAGTTGACACATTGTAAAGACGCTTCCCAACGCTGTGTGGAATCTCGCTGTGCTGTGCCATCCTTTGCACTATACTTAGCATGAGGTCTCTGTATAGTATGGTGAGATGCCCCAAGGTTAACATGGTGTAAATCCTGACAATCTTTTGCAGTACTCTCCATGTCGAGCGTAAGTTCCAGAGCGGGTTTGAAATCAATGCTTGGTTTTGCTAGCAAACAGTGCTATGTGGTACTATCATTCTATTTGCCTAACCTGTCCCACAGCATGTCATTTAATGCATCCCCAAACATAGTACTCAGTGACCTGTTTCAGATTTGCTATGGAGGTGGCAATACATTCTCCAAGCGTGAGCTCTTGTGTTAAACTTGAAGGACTGCATAATTACAAATATTTTTTGCTGAAAATGTGACGTTACAATCACCACTTTGCATTGTTTAGCTTAGCACTGGGTGCAATCACAGCAATCAGATTTCTGGTAAGGTGACGTGTTTTACTTCCTCACACACTCAGCAGAACAGTTCTATATTTACCTTCATGAATCATTTAATCTGCTATGAAATGGAAACTGAGTCTCTTGACAACTCCAATTCTCAGTGTCTGCATCATATGAACATAAGACATAACAGGCTATAAGATAAAGACCAACTCTAAAGCTCTCCTTCCTGATGAGCTCAATGTATTCTATGCCTTTTTGAGCAAGAGGTCAGTGAGAGCTGGATATGAGGAGTTTTGAGATGGAGTATACTTGAGAAAGTAGAGTGACTGAGTGATTGGTAGGGATGTGCACAATATATTTAGGTAAGTGTGCAACTTGCTAAAGTTTTTAGAGCTTTTTCCACATTGAATCTTGCTGTTTCCCTCTTCAGCTACCACCAGCAATGCCTTTTTTGTTGCAGCTACATTTTCTTCCATTGTTGGCAAGGTATATCTCTTCTATTTCTCACTATGCCTAACATATAAATAGTTTAACTATCATTGAATCATGCTGCAGTCCTTTATCATTCTGACCTCTCTTTGTGTCCGTTAACTTTTCCAAATTAATTGTTTCGGCTAATCCCTTAGATACTACAGGTGAGATCACATCATGCAAGTCTGCATTGTACCCATTGCAGTGCATTCAACACCAAACTGCTTAAAATTCTTCCAAGTTTCTCATCTGAAATTGCACTTCATGGCTCTAGTTTTGCTTATTATTTGGGACCAATGATGCAGGAAAATTCACATTAGTAAATAAATTTGATAAGTTTTAAAATAATCATGATCAAGGGAACCAATATCGAATGAAACTAAAATAATGGCAAAACCAAAATAATTGTTACAAATCAAACACTTAAACTATTTTTTTCCTTTAACAAAAGATCAAGACTAACAAAATCGTGCATATTTGCAAAATAGTTACATGCATCTACTTTTTGTTTATTTTTGTGCTTTTGTTCTGCAGTTAGAGTTGTAATATTGATTTTGAAGTAGGGAAAGGGTTAATGCATTTTGTACCTGAAAAAGGGAAAGGGTTAATGGATTTTGTACCTAGAATATGTCACAAACATAATCCTTCGTCATGACTGATCTTCTCAAGCTTACACTGTTCCTGGCAGTAATATAAGTTATTTGTTCATGTCTTACATGCTTTAACCCTCATTCTTATAAAGACAGATAGTTTAATGTGGCTGTTATTTCATATACTTTGCAAATCTTACCTATTTGTTGGACATCGTTACACTGATGGTAGTTTACAATACTGGCTTTTGACAACTGCTGATGGCAGATCGCAATACCAGCTTTTAACAGGAAGAGTCCTGTTGGGGCAGCCACGATCGCACAAGTAACTTCAAATACAGGGATGATGGTACCGAATCATGATCGGATTGAAGACTGTGTCATGACGGCAGGACTGTAATTCCTGATTAAATTTGGGGCTGAATCACTACCAAGGAAAGAAGACCCGGAGCCCTGGCCGGAATTGGAACTTTGAATCGTGATTACTTCTGGAGCATATGATTATAAATGCCCACTTGTGTTTGTGTTCTATGAGAAGTCTGTTAGGCCCTGTTGGAACCAATTCTCCCAAAGCTCTGGAATAAACACCAGAGCTTTGAAATAAAAACCACTGTATTTTGACTCACGAACACTCTCGGAGGTATTATTTTACCTACAAGAATTTCAAGATTCTTTTTAACTTTGTTCAACTTCGCAAAAATGTATCTAAGCTATAGTGGTAAGTTTAAAGTGATATGTTTCCTATTATTAGCATCTTTACTTATTCTGTGATTAGCCAATTATCTTAATCAAATTAAATAATTTGGGTTTAAAATATTCATTTTATGCACATGTTTTATTATAGTTTCAGGTGAGCAAACAATATCAGAAAGAGAAAAAGATTCTCCCAAAACCTTGGTAAGTACTTAAAATGTTGTTAGAATTGAGGTATACCATTCTGTGAACTATTTTCTCAGTAACTGTACGTACTAAATCATTTTGTTTATTTCTAACAAATTTCCTTTGGTTTATTTGCTTAATTATCTGTACTTTTCAGTGTATAGAGGCCATATTTTTTTTCCACATCTAGGAAATGGTGCCCTGCGTTCTGTGATAAATATCTTTTTATGGTTATTAGTTTGAGTTACAACACCTACCAGAAGCACTGGCTACATACGAAGGATGGGAAAGCTATGGTAATGGAGGTGAGGGTGTGGGCTGCTAAGGCAGGGAGAAAGGAGGGGGGCCTAGTGTGGCTGCCACTCCCTCTTTGACAGGCAGAAGTATCCCACTGGAAGTCAGGTCAGAATTCAAAAGTCTGATCTCTGATCTCTTGATGGAAATATGATGCTGTTTTACTCTTAGTAACATGTGTACCTCATTGGAACTGGAATTCTCATCTTCTCTGGCTGGGGTTGGCTGCAGTGGGATTTAATCCCAAAACCACCTAATTTAGAGGCAGGAATGCACAGCTGATTAAAGATTCACTCTGATTTTACAAATCAAAATATATAGATTTCAGAAATCTGAACTAAAAACAGAAGGGCTTGGAAGTACTCAACAGATATCCCATAGCTCATATAGAATCAAGAAACTAAAGGCAGAATTTTTTCATCTCATTCCAGCCTCATGACAGGGTTGGAACTGGGGAATATTTCCTGCTGTGGAGGCCAATAAGAAACTATGCCATATCTTACTGCCCCAACATTATTAATTAAGCATCCAGAGATTTCGTGCCATATTCTATGTTGAGATGGGCTTCATTGCATATCCTATTGTCATACCTGGGTGTTGTACTGAAAAGGTGCCCAACTTCACTGCTCCCAGTTGAAGAAAGAAGAAAACCTGCAACAATATGCTGAGGCAGGAAAATGGACCTCCTGAAGAAAGAAAAGGGGCTTACAGGAACATGCCGAGGTTGGAAGACATTGAAACTGGAAGATTCGCCTGAAAGATATTGTCCCAATACACTGCAGTTGTTAGTGTTGTGGGCTCCAAGATCACTGGAGACTGCCTCATGTACTGTTCAGGTAAGTTTCAACTTCTGCATGCCACATTGTTCTAGATGTGTCCTGGGTAATTAGTGGAATGCATGTCATTTCTCGCTAGCCACCAGCAAGTTTCCTGGTCCCACCAGGCACCAGTGGAACATCCTGTGGGAAATATGGAACATCCTGTGGGAAATACATGCCAATGTAAAATCAATTTTTGTGCCCACTGCTGAATCCTCCCCACCACCATCATTGAACCCACTGGCACGGGCATGGAAGAATTTTACCCTAAGTTAATTTTTTAGGTTGATGAATTTTCATCAGAGTTGGGCAAAGTTAGAAATGTAGTCAGCAAACAGATAGGCCAGCAAATGGGGAGAACAAGAAAGAACAAGGGCAGCATGGTGGCAAGGGCAGTGGTTAGCACTGCTGCCTCACAGCACCATGGACCCAGGATCGATTTCCAGCTTAGATCATTGTCTGTGTGGAGTTTGCACATTCTCCCCTTATCTGCGTGGGTTTCCTCCGGATGGTTCGGTTTTTATCCGTCCAAAGATGTGTGGGTTACGTGAATTGGCTACACTAAATTTTCCCTTAGTGTCGGGGGCCTAACTAGGGTAAATGCATGTGGTTATGGAGATAGTGCCTGGGTCAGATTGTGGTTGATGCAGACTCGATGGATCAGTTGGCGTCCTTCTGCACTGAAGGATTCTATGGTTCTATGAATATAATAAAAGGGCAGATCTGCTACAGAATGGAAAGCAGAGAGATTACACTGCAAAAGTGGTGATAGTGTCAGATAAAAAGACAGGAAATGAAGCCAAAGATGGCCGAGAGTGGATGAAAATGGCAAAAGCAGAATCTTTCTCAGTGACTGCTATCCAAAGAATGAGAGCAGTGATTATGGTCTGAAATTGTTAAACTTGGCCAGGAGGGCTGTAAATTGTATTGATAAAAGATGCAGTGCTGTTCTTTGCACTTTCATTGAATTTCATTTGAACAGTAAAGCAGGTCAAGGACAAAGAAATCAGGGGAGTGGAAAAGTAAAGTGAGAATAACAGGAAGCTCAAGGCTACGCTTATGGACTGAATGGAAGGGTTCCACAAAGCAATCACTCGATCAATATTTGATTTCTATAATGTAGAGGAAACTACATTGTGAGCAGCATTTTGGCATTTATTGCTAAAAGAATAGTGTTTAAAAATAAGGAAGTGTTGCTACAATTGTACAATGCATTAGTGAGACTGCATCTGGGGTATTGTGCATAGTCTTGGTCTCTTGGAGAAAGGATGCTGTTACATTGGGGGCAGTTCAGAGGAGGTTCAGTAGCTTGATTCTAGAGATGAAGGGCTTGTCTTTTGAAGAGAGATTGAACAGTTTAGCCCTTTACTCTCTACAGTTAGGAAGAATGAGAAGAAAGCTAATTGAGATATGTAAAGTGTAAAAGATATTTTACATAGAAAAGATGCATTGATGCTACTATGAAAATCTCCTAGTCGCTACACTCCGCTGCCTGTTCAGGTATTCAGGTACACTGAGAGAGTGTTTGGCAAGGCCAATGGACCAAACAAGCACATCTTTTGACTGTGATGAAAACCGGAGCACTTGGACGAAACACACGCAAATATGGGGAGAACGTGCAGACTCCATATAGACAGTGACCCAAGCTGGAATTGAAACTAGGTCCCAGTGCTGTGAGGTAGCAGTACTAACCACTGTACCATTGTGCTGCCCCAATCAATATTGGTTCAAAGAGTTATATAGAATAGGCAAGAAATCAGAGTTAAGGCCAAGACAATATAAGGCACCAGGGGCTGAATTGCCTACTCCTGCTCCTTGTTCTTATGAGATGGGATTGGTGTTAGTGTTTTTTTTATTATTATTTATTCATGGGGTGTGGACATCTTTGGCTTGGCCAGCATTTATCCCTATCTCTAACTCCCAGTGTATTCAGCTTGGATTGGTCCTTCAAAGGAAATGCTGAATGAAGATTTTAAAGATATGGAGAGCCCTACCATAACTCTGTGAAGAGGTGTGGAGGGGATAGTTGCAGGGCAAAGGTGAGAGCAGAAATGTAGGAAATTCCACGTTAACTGCATGATCTCACTACTGCTTGTGTTTTTAATCTCCTTCAGTCGTACAACTTTCCAATACATGTGTGCTCACCAATACATCTGCACTCCTTTAATTTTGACCTCACGGACATCCCCTATTTTAATATCTTTATAACTAGTGGCCAAATCTTGAGCCCTAAACTCATTCCCATCCAAAGCCTGTCTATCTCCTTTTCCTACATAAAACCTACCTCTTTGACCAAGCTTTGGTAATCTGAACTAATATCTCCTGTGGCTTGTTGTCATATTTCATTTGATAATGCTTCTGTGAAGTGTTTTTGGATCTTAAACCATGGTAAAGCCACTGTATGAATATGATTTGTTAATTTAGAGGGATAAGAAATCCATTGTGAAACAGAGATGCTTTGGGCCAGGAAAACGGGATTAGAAGCTGGGGATTCCATGGCGAGTGATTTCCAAAACCGAGCCACCATCTACAAGGCACAAGTTAGGAGTGTGCTGAAATACTCTGCACTTGCCTGGTTGGCTGCAGCTTCAACATCATTCAGGAGGCTTGATACCATCCAGATGCAGCCCTCTTATTTTCTACCCAATCTAGCACCTTCAACGTTCACTTGCTCCACCACTGATGCACAGTAGTACCAGAGTATACATTTATAAGATGCACTGCAGCTACTCACCAAGGCTTCTTTGACAGCACCTTCCAAAAATGTGACATCTATTACCTCAAGGAACAAGGACAGCAAGCACATGGAAACACCACCACCTGCAAGTTTCCCTCCAAGCCACACAGTATCTTGGAAATATAGCACTGGATCTAATCCTGAAAATGCCTCCCTAACAATACTGTGGGTACATCTATGCCACATGCACTGCAGCAGTTTAAGAAGGCAGCTTGTCACCATCTTCTGGAGGGCAATTAGGCATGGACAATAAATACTGGCTGAGCCAATGTTGCCCATATCCCTTGAAAGAATAAAAAAAAGAAATTGGAAACTGTTAAAGTGACAGATGGAGGAATTATGGGTGGAGGCAGGAAGAGACCAGAATTTAAAAATTGAGTGGAGACAGATTTTTAACTATTGATATGTTTTCTACTCCTTTTTGGTTTTGCTGTGCAACCATGAAATTCAGTCGCAGGGGCAGTGTGTTCCTGGGTTTTCACGAATGTTGTACCTTTAACCGTCTGAAGAGAGTGTCATCATTAAGAAAATAATGGAAGAACATTAGAGACTAATGCCAGGTCCACAGGGTTCAGGACAGAAGTACTTCTTATTCCTTTTTGCTTACCTTTTGAATTTGGATTATGAATGCAGAATCCAAAGATATGGGGCGGAAACTTACAGCTTCACCAAAAGCATAAAATCCTGCCCGAGGTCAGCAGACCTTCCCATGCTCCGCCCCTTGCCCACTTTGATTCCTGTGGCGGACTGGCCTGTAAAATTCCAGCCATAAATTAAAAGGAGAGGTAAAAAATGTTCACAGAATTCTGAATATTTCAATTCCATAGACAACAACTTAATTTTGTTTGTTACTTCAGGCAAATATGTGGTCGGAAATGTGATACAAGAGATAAGTATCAGTTGAAATAAAATGAGGTTCTTGGGCTCATGGTGTTGAAGGATCACCAATACAGTCCAATTAATTTATTTGTGGAGATGTAATACTGGATAGCAATTCAATTTGAATACTTCTTTTGCATTCAAGATTATTTATACAGAATTCACCTTCAATGGAAAAAAGTATTTGCTGCTTTTAATTTGTGCATGCGGCCTGCCACATTTTAAGTGATCCTTCAATGTTCGCCGCCTGAGACCCTTAGGCCAGAGGAATACTTTAAGGTTGTTTGATCCGTTGATTCCCTTAAATAGGCAGAGATTAAAGTACTTTTTATTCAGTGTTTTGAAGATCATACACATCTTGCAGAGATAAATTTATTTGTCTTTATTAGGATGCATCTCCATTTGGATGGGTGTAGAATTGCGAAGCTTCACAGATTTCTTCAAGAATGTGAAATTTATTGAACATACGTTTTGATGAGATATCATTTTGTATAAAAGATACATAAGGCTGTTTTACTAACAATTCATTTAACTTCTGTTCTGTACCAGTATAGACAAGACATAGTGACCTTTGTAGCAAATCCTTGAAATAATTCTGATTTAAGAATTAGTTTGACATTGTAATAAATATTTGCGTATAACTTGTATTAAAATGTAAAATTAAATGTATTGAATTTAATATTGACAATGTTTCACAAGATTCATTATAAATACATTTCAAAGTTACTATATTTTACTGACAATAAAATATTAAAAAGATCATAAAGCATTTGGTGTTATTAATTTAACTGAACTTTATCATTTTACATAAACCATAATGGACTGTATTTTCTTTTGATTTACCATTTAATTTGGTGATGAAATAGAGTGGTGGCTGAAATATACCATTCAAACACAGTACCTGAATTAGTGGGTCAGGTAGTAAGAAGTCTACCTGTTCCCAGAAGTTAGGTTGCATATTTATTATAATGAGGTTGAAAATCTCACATTTAACTTCTTTACTGGTTTAACCCTGAGTTTTCTCAGTGTCAGGGAAAGGGTAAGTGCACCTAGAAAACTACTTCAGCCTGAAGGAATAGGAGTGCTTTCTTGTAACCCATCAAGTTCTCTGTTTTCAGATGCCCCACTCCCTCCATGCCATCATCTCTGCCGTTGAACCTACATCCCTTTGGTATTGAAGACTGACCAGTCCAAAATCTGGATGTGCACATTCCCACAAACAGCAGCAAGTTCCCTACCTGCTCCTGTTACCACCTCCTCCATTCCCTATCCTAAACCTGTCGCATTAGGCTGGTTTCCATGCTGGGAAAAACTTGCATGTTGCAGAGTTAAATGTGTGGTGATGCAACCAAATTTCTTTATCTTCCATAATAACTCTTTAAGATCATCTGGAAAGGAACAATATTTATTATTAGATATAAAGTAAGACCACTACTCCATGGCCCATATCCATTAATGTCAACCACGACAGTAATTCTGCAGAATCTTCTCAATGACTGCCTAATAAAGGGATCAGGTGATGAGTTTCACTAGGTTGGCCCTTGCATGCTTTCAAGGGAACATGTTAACAAGGATTATTCAATGATCCTCACAGGGAGATAAATTAGAAGTTCTGTATGGAGCTCATGGGGGTTATCACGTCTTCCATGCTTACAAATCCTGTCCCTATCAATACCATGGCCTGGATTTGCTTTGAGCTGAGCAGTATCAAAAAGATGGATAGTGCATTAAGAAAGATATTTTGATTGCTTCAGCTGAAAGTTGCTTCCACTTTGTCTTGCATATTAATTTCAGTTGCATGGTCCTGTAGAACATCTGTAAATACTTTTTACAGCCCTATGCAACCAGCTCTAGCAAGTATTTTGCTCTGAGGACATAGATTGTTCCATGGAAAGCCTCTCTATTTCTATATTATGAAGAGGAGTTCTTCGAATGAGACATCAAAGGAGGCAGGTTTGGTCCTTGGGTGGTAGGGAATGTTATGGAGGATATCACAGGGGCAGGTAAGGAATCTGCTTCCTTACATGCACATATTCATTTGTTGAATTTTTACAATTTGTGTTTTTTTTAAGTCAATACTACAGAAGGCTGTGGTTCCCGTGGAATTGAACCACTGGCTTATAATGTGGAGCTCAAGTTGTACAAAAACAGCATCGTCAGTACCAATGAAAGTTATCCTTGCCTTGAATTTCTTTGCATCGGCATTATCAGATTGTCACTGCTACCTCATTTTATGATTAAACACTCTACAGCCTTTTGGATGTAACATTGATTTCAACAACTTCAGATGACTATGAATTCTGTCCTCAGTTTGACTTCCTTAATCCAATCTTTTTAGCCTCCTCCCAACAAAGCCGTATGTCATTTGCTTAAGTCAGACATAATGCAAATGCTGCCTCAAGAATGAAACCAAGGAAGCAAAGAATTATCTACTTCAATAGGCTTCAGGTGTGTTCCAAGCCTTTTGATTTGAGTAGGAATTAACATGAGGACCATTGACAAATCTTGCTCTGCTGACAATTGCTCCCCTATGAGGCTCCTGCATGCCCGACTGACCAAAGGGAACTTTTCCTGGAAGTCACAGGGCTTTGCCAATTCATATTTAGTCACTTACTCCTTCTTGTTCATTTTTTTCTTGCTATTCATATCAAAGGGATCAGCAGAGGGTAACTGGTGAGACTTTTAACTGCTGAGAGAAAAAGCTTTGCTCTCCATGTTTTTGGCTTGTCACTGCTTGCAGTTAGAAACAACTCTCTGTAATCCAGCTGTGATACTGTGGTGTCACACACTGACTCTGGCACTAACGCCATCTCAATGCTTCAAAAAGGCAGGAGATCCAAGTTTGTTCCTCATTCTGTGACCAGAATCTGAAAGTGGAAAGTCATTCAGTATTGCCGAATTCACAAAATTCAAAAAATCTCACAAACCAAAACAAAGCATCCCTTGTTTTTGCAAGTTTGTGTTTGACTTGTTAATTGTTCAATCTGGTCTGAAATGGTAATATTTAATTGCTGCATGAATCTCCCATAGAAGCTGTTCAAAATATGGTTTTTAAAATGCCAACAACCAATTGTCAAGAATAATTTAATGAAAGTACTGAGAGAACATGCATATTGTAGACTGAAATCCTCATTATTTTCCTGCGGTTCATAATGTTTGGAACCCTGATCTTGCTTTTCAATTCATTCCTGTTTATGGGTTTATACTTTCTGAGATCAACAGTGGTGGTGCTGGGTATTAAGCTGCCTGGGCAGGTAAATATATCTATCTGCTAAAATTTAAACTGTACTCAGTGTTGAGCTAATATTTTTGTTAAAGTGACCCACTATGATTACTGGTTGTATTAACTTCTTTCTGGAAGATATTCACAATCAGCCATTTTGAAACTGAGAACCCCAAGATATATTCATATCAATATGAATATTGAAAACAGCAAGGACTACTCAATGGCTACCACTATCTCAACTCAACATGCATCGACTCAGTGGCACCACCCACTGCCCGTGTACTTGTCAGTCAATCCTGCAGAGTATCTGAAAATGAGCTTCCAGGCCAGATGATTGCTCTCCTTCTCCCAGCTAGTTCCAAAGGATGTCCAAGGCTGGGCTGTCCTTCCAGTCTCCATTTGTCCACTCTCCAGTTTGTGCAGTTACACTAATGGAGAGAACCTACAAAAGGCTCCAACAGGATGGGCCTATGGCCATAATTGGCATGCATAAAGTTAACTTTATCCTTCATAGCTACTTATATGAAAGACTATAAACTGACAGATCAACACAGACATTCAAATACTGCACTCACTGAAAAATTTGTGCAGCCAGTTACGACACATTTCCATGTTTCTGATCTGCAATAAGCCAGTTGAAAACTACTGGTTTAGGGACATAGATCATAGCCATGCCGAATGCAAAGCAGAACTCTCACAGAACCAGGCTGTTGTGTAAAAAAAATAGCAGACGTCTGATTGTGTGAGACCTTTACGATTCTCAAAAGAAAGCTAGAGGCCCTGGGCGGCAACTATTTGTTGGATTTAGCTTATAGTATTCAAAACTATAGGATGTTGTTTTGGGGAAGGTGTATTTTCAGACTTTAGGACAGTAGACTTAGATTGGGGTGTTATTTAACCATACTGTTTGGGTAACCATTACTCCACTTAAATATAAATGTACTGTTGACTTTCTTGCGTTGTGTTGCCTGTAAAATAATCTACCGAGACCACTTTGACTAGGTTATTACTCAAAAACGCATTTACCCAGGTGTTCTTATTTTATGAGACAGAGAAAGGACTGTAGTTTTATTAAAACATTTGCAGCTAAGAAAATAATTTTCACACAGTAAATTAATTTTCTCCAAACTAGGCTGACTGCCTAAAAAATACAGATACTACCCATTCTGGTGAAGTTGACTAGACTATTGGATTCAATTCACTGAGATAGCATCAATAAACTCAGGGTTTTTTTGAATATGAAGGTGGATCTCACATATTCTCTTCTGTCATCAAAGGTCGCAGCAGGCTAGCTGAGTCTTTGCTGGATGTTGTCTCCAAATATCCATCTTTGTCCCCCCTTTCTGGAAATTTCTCTGGCTTTCCACCAATTGGGTCACAGGGCACAGATCACAGCACCCAATTAGATTAGACCAAATCATCCAAGGAATACATATCTCCTTTTCAAGATATTGTCCATGATTCTCCCATCGTGACCCACAACTTTTCTGTTGGGTTGTGATGGGAGATGTGTACCGCCAATTTTGAACATGGATTTGTGCACGTGCTGGGAATGCATGCGCATCTCCCAGAGCCAGCGAATAGTTGCTGGTCAGATCAAGCTGGAAAATCAATGGGAAGGTAGGTAAGTAATTTTCATTTTTAAATATGTTTATTAGGTCATTATCGGGACCTTTCAGGTTAAGGGAACTAGCGGGAGACACTGCCAGATTGAAGGGGGTAAAATCGGGGCTCCCTAAGGGGTTGGGCAGTGGAGGTGGTGCCTCTGGGCATGGGCACCCCGGCAATGCCAGCCTATGTCCCCTGGCACTACCCAAAGGGCAAAGTGCCCACACCCAGAGGCACCTTGGCACTGCCCATTGGGCATCAGGCAGTGCAAAGGGGGCAGAAATTATTGTGGGTGGGGCCTAAAGGTGATTGGTGGAGGTGGGGGTGGTCCCAATGCCAATCTTCAGACAGAATTGGTCTGGAATGGAGGGAGAGCAGCAGCTGAGGCAGGTTGGGTGTGGGTGGTCTATTGGGGGCCTGCCTCTGGGGAGGGGGAAGGGGAGTGGTCTGACCTCAGAGGGTCAGCGGTGGGGGGGGGGGGTTGGTCTGCTGGAGTGAGACGGGTGGAGGGATCGCCTCCACCCGTGGGCTTTGCATCGGGACATGGTGAGAGGTCAAGGCTAACCCAGGAATTGCTGTGGGGGCCACAATTGGGTCATGGGAGGCAGGGGCTGGACAGGCAGCACTGCAGGGGTCCGGACTGGTCAGTGTTTGAGCTGGACAGCAAATGGGGAGTCTGACAAATTGGGACCACTGCGTATGTACAGAGTTCCAGAACTGTCAGACTGGCGCAAATAGACTCTGCCCTCCAGGGTTTTTAATGGGATTCATGACTGGGACTTTGCAGTGCACAGAATTTGGAGATTAAGCTGAGAAACTGAACTGACAAAACTGTTGGGATTTAGAAGTTTTCCTGCCAATTCAGACTTTTGGGAGAATTGCCCCTTTGATTCCTGGCTGAAAGTGGGGAAAACATAAACATTTCTATTCTTTTGGCTGAACGCCCCTTGATGGGTTTCAGGTCATAATTCCCATTGTTAAGGTTGAGCACTTCTATTCATATGTAAAATAGGGCTGGGTTTTCCTTTCAAGATACGCTTTTTGGGAGCCTGGCTAACTATTGTTCTGGCTGAATACCTCTGGATAGGTTTCAAGTCATAACGACTCTCTCATTGTTAAGGTTGAGCATCTGCTCGACATGCAAGACAGATGTGGGCTGGTACCTGTTGCGTTTGATCTGTGGTAACTTTGTTCACATCCCATCGATGTTTTCACTTGCAGAAGCTGTTTAGCTATGGATTAAAGTATTCATTTTTATGTTGAGCTGAGTTGTTTAGGCCATTGACCATTTGCTATTTGATTAATTTACAACATGACTGACACCTTTTCCTCATTGGATTTCATCCCTGTTCTCACTTTTTTTTCAAATTGCAAAAATAATTGGTCAAGAACTCGTGTTCCAAGTTTTACTTCTGGGATTTAAGATTCTCTCACAGTGAATATTAATGGGCTCATAACAAGATGTCTTGTCTACTGTTCTTTTTGTTGGCTTGCATTGTATAAACATTCCAGCCAAGGAGTATTGTATTCCTTTGTCCATGTTTAAACTATGCAACATCTCCATAACATGGGCAGTGGCAGCCATTTTATCAGTTCAGGCATTTATCCATTTAAAGAAATAAACATTAAAAAAAATCCAGACTGACATAGAGATTTTTTTCTTACTGTCTCTAATTGGGCCAATACCCAAGAGCTAATGTGGGGCTGGATTTAACAGCTTGGGGAAGCCCCAGTAGAACAAAGAACAAAGAGCAACACAGCACGGGAAACAGGCCCTTTGGCCCAACGAGCCCACGCCGCCGTCCTAACGTCCTAATGACATATCCTTGTCTTTAGGCTATGCCTATTGTTGAAGATTACCATATAGGGACCAATATAGGGACAATTTGTTACCCAATCAGCCTAAGAGCACATTTTCGGGATGTGGGAGGAAACCGGAGCACCCGGAGAAAACCCACGCAACCACGGGGAGAACGCGCAAACTCCCGCAGACACAGGCCCAAATCCATGTGTCAGCACAGCAACAGCGACCCTATGCTGTGGGCACCTCAGCTGTCTTTGCATGAAACTTTTTCGCCTCACTGAAAGAAAGTATTACCCCAAAACTGATTCCTTTCTGTTTTTTCACCAGAATTTGTAAAATATGGTCTGCCTATGCATGCACCTTCTATGGTGGTGAAGGTGGAATTAGACCCTTAATTCCCTCTTAATTGGGCAATTAAGGGCCTCAACAGGCTTACGAGCAGGCGAGCAAGCGTATATGTTAGACACATGCCATATTATGGGGAAAAGGTCTGGGTGTGGGGATGAAGATGGGCTAGCCACCTTTTATATGTTACGTGTAGCTCTGCCAAAAACAGATCCAGCAGATTGCCTTAAAATCCAGCCCGCAATATTTTACCATACAACAACTGATCGTACCAATCCTCTTGAATTAGTGCCTGTTAGGACCAGAACCTCAAGTTACATTAGGAAGCCCGACTAGATCCAACATTTTTTTTCCTTTTAGCATAAACGTGAGGATAGGATCTTTCTTTGCAGGAATGATTCCAGTGACAGAAGTATAGATTTTTTACACAAAAACAAAATTTATTTAATAACACAATTTAACTAATGAAGCAACTTAACCATTATCAATTGAACAATATTTTAAAATGGAAGGAAGCAACTTTACTTTCTACTTTACTTTGTAACTTCCAGTTCCAAGTAAGTCCCATTCATGCATAGATCAACACTATTTTAAAATTAATACAATTAGTAAACCCATGTATATTTGCTATAAATTGTGCTAAAAGTCTTGAAGTTTGGAAAGAGAGTGAGTTCTCAGGAATAGCTTGTACCTGCCTTTGACTTCAGTAGACCTACTACTGTCCTAGTTCTCTCATCACTATATTAGCATCAAATGGATAACTCATCACCCTTTCAATCAATCTAATCAAAAGCCCCTGGGAAAATCTCCATTATAAACAAAAACCCTCTATTTTAAGTAAACACTACATGGCTAAAATGAATAATTATCCTGTTCTCTCAGCAACTGAGCTGCATCACACACACCTCTCCCCCACTCTATCAATTGTCTGCAGAATAAAACTGAATTCTTAAACATTCTCCTTAAACATATAAAAAATATAAATTCTACTCTCATCATAGTGCCAAATATCACTGTGCGAACCAAATATAATGGATGCTAGAAATCTGAAATAAAGCATTCATGCCCTAGGAAGCTGAGAATGCATCTGCAAAGAAAGCAGCATAACAAATATGATGTGCACTTTAACAATACAGTAAGTATCATAGAGCACTTAACAGATATTTCAAAAATCCAGCTTTAGATGCTGAGATAAATTTGTTGGATTCTTGCTATATAGCTCAATGAGAATCTCTGTTGCTTGCTGCATACTACATAACATAATAAAGAAAGACTTGCTGCTTCAAGAAGATGGAGGAAGACTGATAGAGAAGGTGAAGGCGCGTGGGATACAGGGTCGGGTATGTAGATGGGTCGAGAACTGGCTCGGGAGGAGGAGACAGAGGGTAGTAGTGGAAGGCTCTTTTTCCGGCTGGAAGCCTGTCACTAGTGGAGTGCCACAAGGCTCAGTACTAGGTCCTCTTCTATTTGTGGTCTACATAAACGACTTGGAAGTAGGGGTAGGTGGTGAGATCAGCAAATTTGCTGATGACACCAAGATGCTTGGATTGGCGGGTACAGAAGAGCAGTGTCAGGCAATACAACAGGACATAGACAGGTTGGTAGACTGGGCAGATAGATGGCAAATGGAATTTAATCCGGATAAATGCGAGGTGATGCATTTTGGCCGGAAAAATGTAGAAGAGAGTTATAGGATAAAAGGTAAAACTATACGGAGCATAGAGACGCAGAGAGACTTGGGGGTGCAGGTTCACAAGTCTCTGAAGGTGTCCTCACAGGTGGAGAAGGTGATAAAGAAAGCGTATAGTATGTTAGCTTTCATAGAAAAGGGTATAGAATACAAGAGTAGGAGTTTGATGTTGCAGTTGTATAGAACTTTGGTTAGGCCTCACTTGGAATACTGCGTCCAGTTCTGGTCGCCGTACTATCGGAAGGATGTGGAGTCCTTGGAGAGAGTGCAGAGGAGGTTTACCAGGATGCTGCCTGGTATGGAAGGACTGTCTTATGAGGAACGATTAAATAGACTGGGGTTGTTTTCCCTTGAAAGACGTCGGCTTAGAGGGGATCTCATAGAGGTGTATAAGATTATAAGGGGTATAGATAGAGTAAATGGAGGTAAACTTTTTCCACCTTTAGAAATGGATAGGACGAGGGGTCATGGCCATAGGGTGAGGGGGGCTATGTATAGGACGAATATTAGAGGGCAGTTTTTCACACAAAGGGTAGTGGGGGTGTGGAATGCACTGCCGAGTAAGGTGGTGGGAGCAGGCACGCTGGGGCTGTTTAAGGGTCTCTTGGACAGCCACATGAGCGGTATGCAGATAGAGGGATATATTAGGACTGTTTAACTACGGCTTTTTTCCACAGGTAATTCGGTCCATACTTTGAGCATGCATTCGGCAGGTGGTGCGGGTACAGCTCTTGGATGTTGATTCATGGGTTGCCTGGTACCTCATGTCGTAAATGAGTGCTTTATGTGGACCATCTGAAGGGCACCATGACAGCTCAGAGACTATCGATGTGGCTGTGCAGACACTTGGAATTGGGCCGGTGTCTGCAGGAGTTTGCGCGTTCTCCCCGTGGTTGCGTGGGTTTTCTCCGGGCACTCCGGTTTCCTCCCACAACCCAAATATTCGCTCTTAGGCTGATTGGGAAACAAATTGTCCCTATAGTGAGAATTTTCCATATTAGGAATAATATATATATTATTATATAGGAGTAATAAAATAGGATAATGGATTTGCTACTATATAGTTATGACGGCGGCGCGGGCTCATTGGGCCGAAGGGCCTATTTCCCGTGCTGTGTTGCTCTTTATCTTTATCTTTAGGAAGATCAGAAAAGTGGGGCATCTCATTTCTCATGACATGACATATAGTACAGAGAAGATGTAAAGCGGAGCAGCTAGAAGCCAGAGAAAATTAAATAAAATATGGATCATTTTCAATGAATGAAAGTTGAACTACCAAAAATGCCAGCCTTCCACACCTTCTACTTCCAAACTCCTCAAAGTTTCATTAGAAACAGGGAGTAGACGTAGGAGCAGGTCATTCAGCTTTTGAGCCTGTTCTACCATTCAGTGTAATCATGGCTGATCCTCTATCTCAGAAGCACAGAAAGATCCACTTCAAACGTCTAAATTGTACAAAAATGAACACAACAATTTTTTTTCTCATTCCTATGGCTATTGCAAGGCCAGAATTTACTGCCCATCTCTACTTGACCTTTAAAAGTTGATGATGAGTTTGGGGTATTGAGGCCATAGTCAAGAAGAAGAAGGAAGCACATGATATGCACAGGTAGCTGGGATCAAGTGAATCCCTTTAAGAGTATAGAGGGTGTAGGAGTAGAATTGAGAGAGAAATCAGGAGGGTAAAAAAGGGACATGAATTGTTTTGGCAGATAAGGAAAAGGAGAATCCTAAGAGCTTCTACAGATACATAAAGGGCAAAAGAATAACAAGGAAGAGAGTAGGGCTCTTATGGATCAACAAAATCATCTATGTGCAGATCCAGAAGAGATAGATGAGATCCTAAATGAATATTTCTTATCAGTACTTCCTGTTGAGAAAAGCTTGGATGTTAGGGAACGTGGGGAAATAAACAGTGATGTCTTGAGGAGTGTACATATTACAAAGAAGGAGATGTTGGAAGTCTTAAAGTGCATCAAGATAAATAAATCCCTGGGATCTGATGAAATATATCCCAGGACATTGTGGGAGGCTTGGGAGGAAATTGCATGTCCCCTAGGAGAGATATTTGAATTATCGATATTCATAGATGAGGTGCCTGAAGATTGGAGGGTGGCAAATATTGTGCGTTTGTTTAAAAAGGGCTGCGAGCAAAAGCTTGGGAACTATAGGCCAGTGAGTCTCACATCTGTGATAGGTAAGTTGTTGGAAGAGAGACGGAATCTACAGGCATTTAGAGATGCAAGGACTGATTAGGGACAGTCAGCATGGCTTTGTGAATGGAAAATCATGTCTCACAAATTTGATTGAGTTTTTTGAAGGGCTAACCAAGAAGGTAAATGAGGGCAGTGCAGTTGATATTGTCTACATGGACTTTAGCAAGGCCTTTGATAAGGTACTGCATGATAGGTTGTTGTACAAAGTTAAATCTCATGGGATCCAGAGTGAAGTAGCTAAATGGTTACAAAATTGGCTTCATGACAGATGCCAGACAGTGATTGTAGAGGGTTGCTTTTCAAACTGGAAGCCTGTGACCAGTGGTGTGCCTCAGGGATATGTGTTCAGTCCACTGTTGCCATTTACATGAAATGGTCAGTAAATTTGCAGATGACACCAAGATTGGTGGCCTAATGGATTGTGAAGAAGGTTATCTAGGATTGCAACAGGATCTTGATCAATTGGGTCCAAGGACTGAAGAATAGCAGATGGAGTTTAGTTTAAATAAATGCCAGGTGATGCATTTTGGTAGATTGAACCAGGGCAGGACTTACTCAGTTAATGATAGAGCATTAGGAAGAGTTACAGAACAAAGAGGTCTAAGGTAGATGTTCATTGCTCCTTGTAAGTGGAGTTGCAGGTGGACAGAGTGGTGAAGAAGGCACTTAGCATGCTTGGTTTCATTGGTTAGAACTTTGAATACAGGAGTTGGGACGTCTTTTGAAGTTGTACAAAACATTGGTAAGGCCACTCTTGGAATACTGTATATAGTCTGGTCACCCTATTATAGTAAGATATTAGTAAACTAGGAAGAATGCAGAAAAGATTTACTAGAATGCTACTGGGACTTGATGGTTTGAGCTATAAGGAGAGACTGGATAGACTGGGACTTTTTTCTCTGGAGAGTAGGAGGCTGAAAGATAATCTTATGGAGATCTATAAAATAATGAAGGGCATAATTCAGCTGGATAGTCAATATCTTTTCCCAAAGATAGAGGAGTCTAAAACTAGAGGGCATAAGTTTAAGGAGAGAGGAGAGAGATTCAAAAGTGTCAGAGGGGCAATTTTTGCACACAGAAGGTGGTGAGTCTCCAGAACAAGCTGCCAGTGATAGTAGTAGAGGGAAGTACAATTTTGTCTTTTAATTAGATTAGACAGTTAAATGGGTAAGATTGATATAGAGGGATATGTGCCAAATGCGAGCAATTGAGATTAGCTTCGGGGTTTTAAAAAAGAGTGGCATGGACAAGTTGGGCCAAAGGGCCTGTTTCCATGATGTAAATCTCTATGACTCTACAAGCCACCTTCTTAAATCACTGCAATCCATGTGGTTTAGGTACAATCACAATGCTGTAAGAAAAGGAGTTCCATGATTTTGGTGCAGGAAAGATGAAGGAATAACATATTTCTGAATCAGGAAAGTATGTGACTTGGAGAGCAACTGTCAGAAAATGCCAACTTAAATTTGGCAGTAGAGATATTTCAGTTGCAAGTAGGTAAAAAACTAACTTCAGAAAGTGAATCAAAGAAAATGGTTTAATAAAGCAATTCCGTTATTCCAACACTTAGGGTCACACCCAGGGCTATACAAGCTCACTACAATTCCCATCGGCTTTTAATTTGTACTGGATCAGCTGGTCAGTTGACCACCACATTATTTTGCCATTAGTTATATTGTCTACTGGGTCAGTTGGTCAGCTGACCTTCACAGCGTGGTTGCATTATAACAGATTCAGTGTTATCATTGGTTACATTATAACATCAATCTACTGTCCTTGTTTTACTAGGAGTTAGCAGGTTTTGAATATGCTGTCAAAGAAGCCTTGTCAAGTTGTGTAGTGGACATGTTACACATGACAGTAACTATTATGAGATATCATACAGAAACTTGGAATGTCTTAAGTAATTGATTGACCCTTTGTCCATCATAACAACACTAGATTCCAGATATGAACAGTTGACCCTGGCATCCAGTGTTAATTCTATAAATTAAAGTTAAAATGTCCATAAGTGGTATACAATCATTGGATAATTAGTTGAAGTGATGTTTACTGATATGGATTGGGAACAATACTTCTGTAATGCCCCTGCTTGTGAATACATTGAAAACTAAAAACTAATAAAAAAAAATGTGGTTTCCTCTTTCATCAAGAAGGTTGTAAGAAGGTTAAAACGCATTATTGCGATGATATAAATGATGGAAAATACAGTGGATGGCATTTTCCAATTATTTGCTTGAGTACAAATTAGAATAAAACTGTATGATACCAATATGAAATGGATATGGAACCATGATTAATTGGACCAGCCTTCCTGCAAGCAAGCAGATCATTGGAAATTAAGTGCAATTCAGCTGAGCGGATTCTATCACGACATTGGAATTTGCTGATTTTGACTGTTATGTTGTTCCACCCTCAAGAACTCAAGGTTGGTTTGTACCATGGGGACTGGCATGTATTATTGACCACTTTAATCACATTTTGATTTGATGTTTTACGTTTCCTTTCCACTTTGTTTTTTTTTGTTTTGGGTGGTTCTCTTCCTTCTGGGAGCTGTCCCTTCTAACTTGCCCCTCGTTAATTTGATTTAGTTTACTTGGTTCAAGATTGGTGTTATCCTGGATGCACTCCGGTTGAAGGAAGATGAGCAAAGGAAACAGTAGCTGGTTGGGAACCTCTGTAGTTAAACCTTTCAGAAAACACCTTTGTGATCAACACCTGAAGAGTTGATCACAAATGTCTTTGCCTGCATTTGGAGTCCAGACTCACAATCAATTGCCTGTAATTTTCTGAAGTGCAGTTCATGAGGAGAATACATTTGTGCACAAAGCCTGTAACACCTGTATAGCCTGTTGTAACAAGATTTGTAAATCACTGCCAGCTGACAAAATATTGTCTACAGCATTTAAAATGATGGCAATTTTTTTGGTGGGGGGCGGGTGTTGTATCGGATGGATTATGCTAGGCAGCAACAGATAACATTATATAGGCCAGTCTATGTCTGCATTAAGCAGGTCACCAAAGAAGCCTTATTTAAGAACAAAACTAATGTTATATTTTCCCTGGTTACCAGGGCAGAGTTTTTTGGTACCCTAACATTGGGTTTGCAGGATAGAAGGCTGTGAAATACTGCAGAAGTCTTTCCCATCAACTATCAGCCAGCACCCAAACTGGCAGCAATTTTGCAGGGATTGGGCAAGGTCAGGGGGAAGCCATTTTAGGCCCATAATGGTCACACAAAGGTTATTTCTTATTTGGCTGCAATTTTCTGGTGGGTGGAATAAGTCTGGGTGGATGGAGGGTACCAACAAGTTAGCATGCTCAGGATTTGGCCAAAAAGTGGGGGACAGGGTCTCTCCCTCATTTACTACCTTCTCAATTGGATATACTCTTGAAATGTCTATCCACCACCTGCAACTCCTGCAGTGGCCCTTCCTTCTCACCCTTCTTCCACTTGCCACCCTACCGCCTATCTGAAAATGTTTTCCATCACCTTCCCTGCTCCTGGAGCCTACTCTATCTCCCTCCCAACTTCTTCCCTCCCCACTTCCTCTCTCCCCATCTCCCCCCACTAACCCACATCCCTCCACAGCACCCTCCCCTCCCCCCTCTCTCACCCTCTCCCCGCTCCTCACTCCCCCATGCCCTCCCATCTCACTGCCTTCTGCCCTCCCTCCCCACTCCACTCTGCTCCCTCTTTCCTCTCCACTCTCCCTTCTTCCCTCCCCACCTCCTCATCCCCTCTCCTCACTTCTCATTCCCCCTCCTTCTGTATTTCTTCCTCCCCTTCCCTGCCCTCTTTCCCCTCCCTCCTTCCCCACTTCCCCTCTCCACTTTCCCACTCAAATTCTCCATCCTTCACTCACTATCCCCTCATTCGCCACCACCTCCCTTCCCACCCCAGTCCCCCTGCCCTTCCATCCCACTTTCTGCCCTACAAACCACCCCTCCCCACTTCTCCATCCCTCTCCACTTTCTGCTCCCCACTTTCCCCTCCCCACTCTCCCACTTCATTTCTCCTTCTTTTCTTTCACTTTCCCTCCTCACTCCCTCATCCCCAATTCCCTCCCTCCCTACCCCACTCCCCCTGCCCTCCCACTTCTCCCTCCATCCCCACTTCTCCCTCCCCACTTACCCTCCTCATTTACCCTCCCCACTTCCCTCCCCACTTCTGCCTCTCCACTTAACCTCCCCTCCCTCCCCACTTACCCGTTCCCACTTCTGCCTCTCCAGTCACCCTTCCCTCCCTCTACACTTACCCCTTCCCACTTCCCCTTTCCACTTCCCCTTCTCACTTCTGCCTCTCCATTTTCCCTACCTGGATAGTCACATGAGCAGACTGGAAATGTAGGGATACAAATGAATGTTCTAGTTGAAGATTAAGAACCTCAGGACATTCCTGGGAATTAATAGTTTCCTATCAGTCGTCCAATAAATTTCAAAGCTCACCTTGTCACTTACGTTGGAGTTACTGGGGATCTTCCATCACTGTCTATATAGCCTATTGTATGTCTATATTTATGTTTATTGATATCTCCTTTTACATCCACAAGTGATTCAGTCCACCTTGTTGGCCAACAAGGTGCATGCATGTGGTGGGTTGTGCGAGGGTTGATCTTGGATGTTGCTTCAAGAGTTGCCCAGTCCGTTAGTGTACGCTTACTCTGGACCAATTGACGGGCAACTCACTGTCTGCTGTACAGTTACAGGAACCCGGGTCAGATCTGCAGCTTGGATCAACATCGGTGGGAGTTTGCACATTCTCTCGTGCTTGCATGGGTTTTCTCCGGGTACACCAGTTTCCTCCCACATCCCAAAAACGTGCTTTTTAGACTGATTAGTGTCAATAAATTGTCCCTTAATTGGATCTCCCTTAATCTGGTGTACATTCAATTCCCTAAATTTCCATCCCCTTTATTGTGGAGTTCCACGAGAGGTAGACAAAAACGTCAACGAGTGATGTAAAACTTGAATAAGGCACTCACCGAGTGTGTTAAAATGGGCGGTATGGACTTGTAGGGCCGAAGGGCCTGTTTCCTATGCTGTGCTGTTCTTTGTTCTTTGTTCCCTCCCCTCCCTCCCCACTTTCCCTTCTCCTCCCTCCCATTCTTCCCTTCATCCCCTCATCCCCAGTTGTAGGAACTATTTTCAGAAGCTGAATATTAAGCTGGCATTCAGTTAATCTATGGCTCAGCCAGCAGAAACAGTATTCTGGTTAAGACGTTTCTATATTGTCCAGGTCTGGTCAGCGACACTGGAGGGTGATTTGGGGCAGTTCCAAATCACTCTGAAATTACATTTCTTAGTATTACAATTATATAATTTTCAAAAACCATTTGCCCATCCCCTTGGCTCACTCCAGTCGGGTATGAGCCAATCATTATTAATAGGGTAATTTGTGATTTCATGGACTTCAAGAATCTTTCTTAGAATCTTAGAGTGTGTACGAGACAACACTTATCTGATGTAATGTGAGACCTATTCATCTGTCTGAGATCTCCAGGACTGTCTGAAGCTCATACTGATAAAAGTTGCTTTCTCCCCTCATAATGACTTAAATCAGGCAATTGAAGTTGGCCGATTGGAATATAAATTTCCTGATTAAGAAGTTAATTGATGGGCCAACTGAGAGTGTCAGTCAACTGAGAATGTCAGTTTCTCTGGCACTCCCGAAGGTAGACTGTGGACTGATAGCACTCTGTGTACTGCTGTTAGAACTGTAAATAAAGAGATCTTGGTGAAGGAACTTCTCCCTCCAAAGACTTATTACACTTTACTCAGTAGCTGTATTCCAAAGAATTGTATTGTGGATGGCAGAACTCTTAGGAACATAAACATACAGAGGGACATGGGCGTGCAGGTCCACAGTCCCATAAAAGTGGCAACACAGGTGGCCAATGTGATTAAGAAAACACGTAATTTACTTGCCTTCATCAGCCGGGCCATTGAATGCAAGAATTGGGAAATCATGTTGCAACTATATAAAACCTTGGTTATGTGGTGTATTTGGATTTCCAGAAGGTATCTGACAAGGTGCTTCACCACAGGTTGCTGCATAAGATAAAGGTGCATGATGTTACAAATAATGCATTAGCATGGACAGAGGATTGATTAACTAACAAAAATCAAATAGTGAGGGTAAATGGGCGTTTTTCTGGTTGGCGATCAGTGACTAGTGATGTACTTCAGGGATCAGTGTTGGGACTGCAATTGTTTACAAATTACAAAAATAACTTGGAGTTGGGGACCAAATGTAGTGTGTCAAAATTCGCAGGTAACCCTAAGATGAATGGCAGAGCAAAGTGTGCAAAAATTCTGAAATTCTGCAAAGGGATATAGATAGTGAGCAAGGGTCTGGTAGAGGGAGTACAATGTTGGTAAATGTAAGGTCATCCCTTTTGATAGGAATAACAGCAAAATGGACTATTATTTAAGTGGTAAAAAATTGCAACATGCTGCTGTGCAGAGGGAAATGGGTGCCCTTGTGCATGAATCACAAAACGTTAGTTTGCAGGCGCAACAGGTAATTAAGAAGGCAGATGGAATTTTGTTCTTCATTGCTAGAGGAATGGAGTATAAGATGCTGGTGAAACCACACCTAGACTACTATGTAGTTTTGGTCTCCTTACTTGAGAAAAGATATACTGGCGCTGGAGAGGGTACAGGGGAGATTCACTAGATTGATTCCAGAGTTGAGAAGTTTGGCTTATGAGGAGAGAATGAGTACACTTGGACTACATCATTGGAATTCAGAAGAATGAGGGGAGATCTTATAGAAACATGTAAGATTATGGAGGGAATAGATAAGAAAGAAGCAGAGAAGTTGTTTCTCTTGGCAGGTGAAACTAGAACTAGGAGGCATAACCTCAAAACAAGGGGAAGCAGATTTAGGACTGAGGTGAAGAGGAATTTCTTCACCAAAGGATAGTGAATCTGTGGAATTCCCTGCCACTATGAAGCAGTTGAGGCTACTTCATTGAAAGTTTTTAAAGCAAGGAATGATAAAATTTTGAACAATAAAAGAACTAAGGGTTAGGGTGAACAGGCAACTAAGTGGAGCTGAGTCCAGAAAAGATCAGCCATGATCTGATTGAATGGCAGAGCAAGCTCAAGGGGGCCAGATGGCCTATTCCTGCTCTTAGTTCTTATGTTCTTATTTTAGGCCATATTTGGAGTATTGTGTACAGTTCTGGTCACCACACTACAAAAAGGATGTGGAAGCTTTGGAGAGAATGCAAAGAAGGTTCACTAGATTGTTGCCTGGTCTCAAAAATGTCAGCTATGGGAAGAGGTTGGATAAACTAGGATTGTTTTCACTGGAAAGACAGAGGCTGAGGGGAGACTTGATAGAGATCTACAAAATTATGAGAGGCATAAACAGGATGGATAGTCAGATCCTATTTCTATGAGTGGAAGTCTCAATTACAAGGGGACACAAGTTCAAGGTGAGAGCGAGAAAGTTTAAGAGAGATGTGCAGGGAATGTTTTTCATACAGAGAGTGGCAGGAACCTGGAATACACTGCCAGAGGAGGTGATGGAAGCAGTCACATTAGCAACATTTAGCAGGCATCTGGATAGATACATGAATAAGGAAACAATAGAGAGATACCAACAGAGTAAGCAGAAGGTTTTTTATATTTGAGTTAGGGCATCATGATCAACACAGGCTTGGAGGGCCAAAGGGTTTCTTCTTGTGCTGTACTGTTCTTTGTTCTTTGAATGTTTTTCTTTTCACTTGTCTATATCCCATCATGCCTTAGAGCAGTTTGCATTTAGCTAAGGTATATGCTTTTTAATACATAATAGGCTTCAAAAAGTTTAACTTCTCTAACAGTGATTATATGTGTCTCTATGCAAACAGTACTTCCAGGCATTTTGTGACATCTCTATACTATATTCACTCTGATCATTAGTCTTTTTTAGCCTCAAGTTATTATTTTGTTATTGGTGCCCTCAGAAAAAGTTTACTTTTAATGAAAATATTAATGAGCTGTAGCTTCTAAATAAATTATTTTCTCTTTCCAATCTCTTCTACACAAGTTTTCTGTCTCACCACACACACACACACACACACACACACACACACACCACACACACACACACATTTTCAGTGGCTGGAGTGAAAGTCCACTATCTGAAAATTTCTGTCTCAGTAGTTAACAAGAAAATGTATAAACTTTGCCATGACAGCAGACTTCCCATAAATTCATACTATGATTTTTTTGCCCCTCCTGATAAGCCTTCATATGTAGAAAGATCCATTTGGCATTGGCCAATCAGAATTGACTTGCCAACTAATCAGCGACCTTTACTCTTGAAACATAAGTTGTGATAGTTTGAAATTTAGCATTCTTGTAAATGCAAGATGAAAATCTTCAACAATGTGTCTCTTTTTCAGTGATATTCAAATTCTGTATTACCAAATCAAATCATTTCCTGGCCCATTTGAAGGTTGTCTGGAATTGCTGGTGTGAATCAATATAGTAACAAATCCTTAAAGTGGTTTACCCAATATGAATAAATTTGATCAGAATTATAAGTGATTGAATGGAATAATATTGTTTACGTTTAATGAAAAGACTAATGAGCTGTAGTTTCTAAATAAATTATTTTCTCTCTCCAATCTCTTCCCTCTTTGTCCTTTTCAGCTGGTAGACAGGGTAGCTGCTGCTAATTGTGCTTTCTGGTCAGCTGACAGAAATATTTTTAGCAAGCCAAAATATATGATGCCTTTTTTCCTCTTGCTATGAAGCAATATTATATTATTGTGACACCCAGTGCTTGAAATGTTAATGAAAGAATGCATTCAGCACTGGCAGAAAGGATTTGACTTAACAAACCATAACCAGCTGGTTTGAAACCTAACACATGAACTGAATCTATGGCCCATCTTTAGCTTTTACTATAATTATTAATGCAGAGCTGCTTGATGTAGTAACAGCGCCAACAAATGCTTTGAAGTACCAAATGAATTGAATGCATAAAATAAAACCTGGGTTTCTGGTTTTAGGTTGAAATTAATGAATCCCTATCAGCTAATAATTTGGAGGTTGTTATTTGTTCTGATGGCACCAATAACACAACAACAATAAGAAAAGATTAAAATCACCACAGCCATATATTTGTCCAAGATATCCAGGTTTTGTATATTAAATTTACAAGAATGGGGTTACAGTACTTCTGATTTTAAATTACATTGCAAAATACATCACATTGGCTTGCTTGTCTTTTAAACAACTCATACAGTCTCTATTTCTATTCATTTAAATGGAAACAAAAATTAGGAAGGGTGTTTAAAGGGTAGCCAAAACCAATATCACATGTTTTACACTATCGATCAAAGTCAAAATTACCACCAAAAATTCAAAATAAATGATTTTTGTTGAATTAAACAACAGTGTTAAGCAATCATTCTGTGAAATCAAACCTAACTGTCCAATCAGGAATGAAACTATCATACTTTGCATGGTGTTGCTGTAGCCAGTTTTACTCCAATTTTATTTTTTAGCAAGAAAGATGGAAATCAATGGAAAAACATTGCTTTCCTATATGGAGCAAACTGAATATCTCTCAGGTATTCATTTGCTTACTTTGTAAACAACTGATTTTCAACAACTTTCTCAACATTTGTTGGAAATATGCACAAGTACAGTTTAAAGTATGCTGCAGGATAATCACAACTGTGTGGTATTGCAGTATCTAATGGATTTATTCCTTTAAAGGGTACATACACATAATAAGTATAGCAAATGAATAAAGGCAGATGATTTAATGAAGGTGACAAAAAAAATACCATTCATTGAATGATATGCTCCCCATCTTAAGAGAAAAAAATAAACCAGGGAAGGTTTTCTAAATGCTTTCTTTCTTTAAAGGCTTTGTCACATAGTCCTATCATGTGACTTATCATTCTGTGGCCTATATAGCAGCCCGTACCATCTGTTATCAGTTGTTTTCAACCAGCTGAGGCCAAACTGCAGCATTGCCAATTTAAGCACAAACAGAGATGTCTCATTCTTTTTTCACTCTCTCTTTGGAGATTTGTTTTCTTTCTGAAATCCAATATTTGACTACATTACTTAAATAAAACATTTTGTCGCATGATGAAAATGGTTATCTGAATTCTCTTTACCAAAGGATGAAACTTTGTTTTGATTATTGTAATGATTTTTGAATGCAGAAAAGTAATCCTAATGTATACTTCAGTTCAAATCATGATCCAGGCAAGCAGGGTGTGTGATCTTGTGATGCTGTGTGAAAAAGTAAATTTAACGAATGTGAATAACGGTGCCTTGAATGAACAGCATTTACCTAATTTGCACTATTGAAATCTATTGCCCACTATTATATTGACTAGACTATTCAATTACTTGAAGCACCATGCTGCCAACACTTTGTTCAATTGCTTTTCATGAACAAATACATCAATAAACAATATATTTTGCACTTTTCATTTTTTTCAAAATATGTCATGTGACTATCTGCAGACGTGGATTCTTCACAAGACAGCCCTGGATAATTTGAAACTGGGACTAACTTGTGTATTTATTTTTGTAGGATGGCAATCTCATCTGTCCTGTCTCTGTACCAAGAATAAAGTAAACTGTTAGACTACAATTTAGCATATTTATTTACATATGAAAAAACATACAATCATGAACTAGGAGTAGTCCTTCAGCCTCTTGTGCCTGCTCTGCTATTTGATTGGTTTTGTGACAAGGCATTGGAAAAGTAGTATTTTGAATACGAATTTAGCATTATAATTCCAATATTTACATCTATTATAATACAAATTGACATTGTAATCACCAGAAGAATGAATTTTGTATGTTCCTAAGGTTACTTTCCATAATCCAAAGCATTTGTTTTTCCTTTACATTTCATTTATCAGAATCCTTTATAAAGATTGTACTTATTGCCAATTGTGTTGTATTGATTTATTTTTACAAAAGCTTCCAAGTCCTCTTCAGTTAAAATGTATGTGATAACTAATTATGACAAGATTCGAGAATTACTGATGATTATCAGAGTTTGTGTTTTTGACATCTAGTCTCATGTCCATTGTGACTTCCTTATATTCACAATGTCATATAGAACTAGTGATTTATATATATATTGTAAAGTATATTTTCATCTTGTACTGTTACTATAAGACATCATTGTTTCTATTAAGTAGGGAAATCTAAGTATGCTTTACTGATATCAATGATTTAGTTTTTAATTTAAAAGTCTGTGGAGAATAGGAATGACCTCTAAATGTTGAAGCGCACATTTTTAATTCAACTATTGTTTATGCTAAATGAATTTTACTATTTCTTATTTCTATTACGTAGGTTATGGTTTAATATCTAGTTTAGTATATCAGTCCAGACTAGGGGAGTCCCAATTAGTCATGATCCAGTTAAGCCGTAACTTTGTTAGAAAATTTAATCTGGTATGTATTCACCTGTGAACCAATTACAGTATTTGATTACATATTGGAACAAACTACTGTTCAAGGTACAATGCATTTGATTGGTGTATACAGTTCTTAAACATGCGTGCATGAACAATCTGTCACACAGTGACACTGATTTCCGTAAACATAAACACCAGTCATGGATGGAAGTGGGAATGTTAAAATGGTGGCGCGGGCTCGTTGGGTTGAAGGGTCTGTTTCCCGTGCTGCTTTGTTCTTTGTTCTTTAATGCTCAGAAACAATACATTTGAACAGCACTTTTTCTTTCCTGTATTGATAAAGGGGCAGAATCTATTGAATTTGTTATTCGATAAAAAGATGAGTCAGTTTTTTGCAATAAATATGACTTTAGAAACAGTGATTTATTGTTTGTAGGCAGTATATGTAAATAAACTTGGTGCTGGGCTTCATATCTAGCTTTCTGTTTCCACTCAAAACATCGAGCTTTCACCTGTTTCTTTCTAAATGTTTACATGCACAATGAAACCTGTCTACAAGAACATTTATGACTAACGTAAGTGCTTTTGATGAAGAGTTGATCTCTGTGCAGATTAAATAGTAGGCTGTCAATGCATTGCTTGGAATTTCAGATGTTCTTTGTACAAAACATCAAATGAAATTTGCAGGTGCCTTATGTGGCACCAAATTGGCTTATGCCAGTCACCAGATAATGCAGAAAACAAGTAGGCCTAAGCCTAATAAGGAATCCATAAACATCTGAAATTTACATTGACATCATGCAATCTTTTAAAAAATATAATAGGTGAAAATGGTAAACTTACAGGATGAGCTAAATCAACAGCCTTGGGGGTGATGGAAGCAAAAGGAGTTCACGTTCATTTGACATATAAGTATGCAAAAAATGAACTTGTGTCTGTTATGTTAACTTTTGGCACTGCTTTCACATTTTGAGGTGCAGTTCTATGTTTAAAACATACTGATGGTGGGTTAGCCAAAATTAAAACTTTGTTAGATCATAATGTGGTATTGACTCTATTTGTGACTTTATTCACTGGTTTCCAGGTCACTGCTGAATCCTAGTCAATCCTTCACTGTTGTTCTGCTCTCAACTGATTGAGGTTGGAAGTCAGTCTCCAAATAGAAATTAGTGGCGATGTGCACCTATTATAATTTGGGTGATTAGAGGTTGTGAACCATTTATTCTGCCCGATTTTGCTTTCCTTATTTCACCAAATCTCTATTTCCCTTTTCCTTTTTCTCAGCCTTAATAATTCTAAAACAGAGTGGGTGACTGCAATTATCCTAAAATGTCAAATTTCTTATGAATACTTAAAGAAATTAGGATTCTGGATTAAATTAAAACGCTGCGATTGTTTTAAAAACGAGGCGGTGAATTGTTTAGATTCACCTCGTAGCGGAGTGTTGCTGGTAAATGCGATAGGCGGCGTTGTTTGTACAATGCAGAGTAGAGCATTAAGGGCTCTGGGTTGGACGTCAGTGTCCCGCAGCGCACGGAGCTTTCACTTTCAGCACCAAACCTGCTCAGTCTGCGGCAGGAGCGCTCTCTGGTCAGAATCCACTGCAAAATCCTCCCTTATCAAACGCCATCTTGTGACACCAGGTGCTTTTTGTAAAGGTAAAGCCACCTATTCTGTAAGTATGCATCAAAGGAGAGGGGGGTGGGGTGGGTGCATGCCAGTAAATGCACTTTAGACATTTTCTCGCACGGACTTCGGACGGTCCGCTTTTCAAAAGGATGTCACGTATCTCCAAAGAAGAGGATATTCGATTGACATTTCCAACGTCTAAGGTGTTTGAATGAAATTAATTCCAGTCGAAATATAGCCAAACGGCCAGCGCTGATCTATTGCAGGACAGTGGCATTTTTATTTGTGATGATTAATCATCATGTTCCATATTAAGCAAAGAGAAATGTTGTGTGGACGCTGAATTGGAGCAGGTGCTGATTATACCAAGGACAACAGAAAATGGCTATGGGATATGGCCATTCATTTTATGCGTGTTTTTTTTCGGAAATGGGGGGCATGCATGTTTTTTTCCTGGTTTCAGTCGCATCTGAAATGTAATCCTTAACAATTCTTCCAAGTTGTAAGAAATCTTATCGTATGATCTTGATATATCGATGGCAATGCAGTCACCGCATGAAATGCAGCTGCTCGGGAACCAAAATGCGAATTGCTTCTTTTTATTTCACTTGGTAAACATCGCGCAAGGGTGAATTGAATGAATTCAGCAGTCCTTTATTTTGTCCTCTCTATGAACACCGAAATGCATAATTCCGATATCTCAACGCTGGTCGCGATATCGCGGTAAAGGGTTAATATTATCTATCTGCACTGACTCAAACCGATCAGCTTTTAAGTCTAGGGTACATATGTGATGTCGCGGTGACTGCGATAGTTAAATGATTCTTTTTTAAAAAAACATACGGTGTTTTATAATTCACTTTGGGATTTATCACAGTGTGAACAGGAAAGAGGCCAATTAGTATTCCAAACTCGTTTTTGCCAAATGTTGTATGGAGGGGAAAAAAAGGATGGTATTGTATTGAATACGTGGCGCGGATTAAAAAGATCATCCTCCCCCCCCCCCCCCCCCCCCCCCCGCCAACCTCTGCAGGAATCAACTCTTTCTGTCCCCTGTCAAAACACCCCCATCTTTTTTTATTGTTACAGATTTCGGAAGGCACATTGAGCAGCTACCCTCCTGAATAATGGTGAAACTGGGAAGTAACTTGAATGAAAAAAATACCAAGCAGTCCTGTAGTGATGATAATTTTCACACCGTCCCCTTGATCACACCCTTGGATGTGAACCATCTGCAATTCCCCGCTCCAGACAAGGTACTTGCTTGTGCGATTCGGGCAATTCAAATAGGCAAGATTTAGTGATACCACATTCAAAAACAAAATCCAACAGCCTTTCAGCCAAATGTATTTTTTTCTCTCTGAACAGTAACAATTATTCGACAAATTCACAATATCTGGACGGAATAAAATATCCCCCGAGCGTTTATTTTGCTGCTTCTGGCATCCACTGAGGTGTTCAGTGTTTTTTTCAGGGTTGCCACAGGCTACAGAAAAGTTAAGCAAAGATGAATATATATATCAACTGAAACAACGTATTTGATGCTGAACACCACCCCCCTCCCCCCGGAATGAATAAAGTGTGGAAGGAAACGGCGTGTGTAGAAGGGTGGGGCAGGATTGAGGATACATTTGTAGAATATGATATAATGCCATGTGTATTTCTACGGTGCTGTGATACATTTAATGAAATGTTCTCCATCATAGTTACGGCAAACCTTACAGGTGAAAAGTGACCGACATGCCCGAATTTTCTTGTCTGGCAGGTCGTGGTGAAGACGAGAACCGAATTCCAGTCAGATCAGAAGAACAAAGGGAAACTGCGGGTGCCGAAAATAGCTGAATTCACCATCAGCTTCAACGACGGAGTTTCCGAAAGGCTCAAGGTAAAGCTTAAAAACTTCACCGATTTTAGTTTTAGGCGGCAAATTCTAAAATATAACGCAAAAATCCAACACCTTCTCAACGTGAAGGCCGGTCACACAACTAATCGAAAAGTCATATGATGAAAACTCGCAATTCAGCGCAAAGCGGTAACTTGACATGAACAATCCTTGACTGATTCTGAAAAAAAGTAAAACAAAAAACATAGTTGATAAATCTGAATCATGATTTCTCTTGCTATAATGGAAGCCTTTCAACGGCAACTTTTAGAATGGTTGTCCTCTTCGTGAGAAAATGTATCCAGGTTATTTAAAATTGACCACATAATATATAGAGTTGCAATTTAATTATTTTGACTGCCCGTACATTTATATTTGAAATGCATTGAAATGGTTTCATAAAGTCTGAAGATATATCTAATGATTTAAAATAAAAAGAATATTTCACATGGTGTTAGCACCTAGAAAATGTACAATGAGTGTACATAGTCATTTATTAAGGTATTAAAAAAAGAATGAATTATAATCAAGCACAAGGTCACATATTGTATATTTCAAATGTATGCCAGAGGAGCTCAGGCACTCACTGTTCTTTTAGCAGGACAGCAAATTTACCTGCTTGCCTCCTGTTTACAAACGAAAAAAACAGCTGATTAATACTCCAACCAAAAATATATCTGGTGCCCAAACTGCATGATTAATAATTAAAAAAAACAGAAAATTGCTTTGAGTTTTGTTTAGTCAATGTTACTGTGTCCTGCCAGGAAAAGTTAGAAAATATAGGTGCATATTCATTTTTCCTCTGCAATTTCTGCAAGGTTTCAAGTATCACTGGCAAATTTTGGAATTTAGTGCAAAACTCATTATCTTCAAATGAAGTGATGTCTCAGTACAGTTTTAAGTTGTTATGTTATTGATATTAATGTTGGCCACTATAGCAAAGTAGTCTCTTGAGACAAATTTCACTATAGCTGCATTTCACACAAATCTATTTTTAAAAGTTTGGAGTTTATTCTAATTTTACTAGCTGCACATGGGACTTACGAATGAAGTTACATGAAAAGCCAGGATTACTATTTATGTCTACTTGTGAAATAAGTAATGTCATATTTTGCTAGTGTCAGATAAAGCCATTCTATTGAGGCAAGTTAGTACTTAGCTGGGATTCCACTTCCAATTCTGTTTCAAGGGTGCATTTGAGCTGGTGGTTTAAGCTACTATATGAAGGTATTATTCAAACTCCATTAAGCAAATCACCAGACCAATTTCAGTATGAGACTAAAGTAAGCAAGAAACTTAGATATGGTGAGACTTGATTTTTTGATAGAAATGAATATGGTTAGCAATAATATCAAATCTACATGAAGAATCCATATTTATTCATAAATGAGTTATTGTTGTCATGTCAAGGCGTTGCTATCTAGCATGTTCCATAACAAAATGAGATTGAAAGCATTTCCCAAAACCACCAAGAACACAATGAATAAACACAACTTATTAGAGTCCATGTATTTGATTGGCCGCCAGTAGATAGATTATTGTCATAGCTACAGTGAAAAAAAACAAAGTGGTGACTGAGACACGTCATCTAATGGTATATCAAAATGCACTTAGATAAATCTCATTTGCTGAGGCAATTTTTATTAATTGACTCAATATACAAAAAATAATGCCACCTTCATGAAAACATTATTAAAATTAATCTGATTAGAGAAGCAACAAAGGTGGAACAAATGAGTATGTCGTATAGCAAACATTTGTGCTTAAATAATTTGCATGGTGCACATGCAAACACACAGGGCAGAACTTTCCCAATTTGTGACTAAGTGCTCTTGCAGAGATGGGAATGTGGATATTTCCATCTGCAGCAGCCAATGGGAAAATGTACCAAATCTTCCAGCCCTGTCCTCTATAATTAGACACCCGTGGTGGGGTAGGCCTGGATGGGGTGTTGTCTACCATATTTACTGGGTGCCATATTGAAAAGGCATCTAACATCACTGATTCACTAATGAAGAAAGAAAGTGGACCTCCTGAAAATGAAGATGGCTCTCAGGGACCTCTTGCGAATGAAGATGGATTTCCAGGAACATTCTGAGGCTGGAAGATGGACCTTCTCCAGTACTCCGGATATGGAAGATACACCTGCAGATGCACCACCGAACTACCACTGTGATTCCAGAGTTTAGTGCTGTGAGCAGCCTCCAGTCCGGACACTGGAAGTGATCCCAAGCTTTGTTCAGTTGAATCTTGACACCTTCATACTATGTTGTATGAACATATTTCATGCCAGTATGCTTTTTGCCGGCATTGTGGAGAATCTGGCATGGGGGGTTGGCCCTTCATCTGCATCCCATTAATAGTATCACAAATAAGATTCACAACATCCTTTGGCAGGTTTTCTGACTTGCCATGGGTCACAAGATCCCACTGTAAATTCACACTGACGTGAAACCGATTTCTGACCCTCCTGCCACATTCTCCTACCATGCCCACCATCAAACAACAGTGGAGCTTGGGACAATTTACCCACAGTGTTACATGTTTTTTGCCAAATGTATTTAATAAGAGCCATGAATAATAATGAGAATGCTTCATGCAGTTTGGAAAAGTGCTAGGTAATTAAAATAATGCATTAAATGTTTTATGAAGTAAAGTTGTGTGAAATAATATTTAGAAATTATTTGGTCCTAAAAGGAAGATAACACCTCAGAATCCTGTTTATTAAAGGCTACTGCAATAATGCTAAATATTTTGCTAAAATTCAGCATTTCTACATTAATATTATTATGTGGTGCTCTTATTTTCAGTACAAACTATTTGGATACATCATTTCTCATATTCTTTTTTGCACATGTTTTATTAATGAGTGAGATGGAAAACATAGTTAATTTATGCTCTAGTATCACACAGAACATGAAATCCCTATACCTTCTAAATTATATATATTTCTGTTATGTAGACATGTTTATTTAAAAATACCATAAAAATTACTACATGTATCTGAGATGCAATAAAATCTGTATAGAGTCATGGAATTACTAATACAGCTTTACTTCATTAATCAATTCTTCATTATCCTGTAGCTGACTTACTGGACAATTTTGATTTTCACATCACCAACTGTATGTATTACTAAAATTCTTCATCTGATGTTATTTATGGCACGTGAGAAAGCAATTTGTGTATGTTTCCATACAAAGCATACTCTGTTGACTTCTTTATGTCCTTCTTGCCTACTGGATAATGTAGCTCTCATAGCACAGCCAGTGCTGTCACTACCAGATTTATTCCACTCTTTCGAAATCTAGGACATGCATGCTGCTCTGTTGTAGCGTTCCTACTGTTTGACATTGGATTTCTTCTTTGGACCTGAAGCATGGTGTGACCTCATTGCACACATGCCATTGTTGGACCCAACCTGACAGACTCTTAAGAAATCTGGCAGTAGTGGCTCCCGGTCCTGGTCTCCTGTATTCTCTGTTTACATGGTGTAGTAAGATGTGCTCCAACTCTGCTCCTGGCATTATTTCTGATGCATACTGCTTTTGAGAATGTTCATGCAATATTGTTATACTATTAGCCATATCAGGCGCAGTTCATCACCAGAAATTGAGTGATCAATATAAATTTTACAAGGAGCATTTTGTTTATTGACTTTCTGAGATAGTACATCATATTGTTGAACAAAGCAGAACATTTGTACCTTATCTAGACTACCTATTAAGATTCAAAACAGATAACAGTGACATCAGTAACAACAATAGAGATGTAATAATAGCTAAAGGAAGAAAATCTTGCATATATGTACAATATTTTTCATGATCTCAGAATACCTCTGTGTCATAGCCAATGAAGTATTTTTGAAATGCATTCAATATTTATGATGTTGGAAACATCACTGCCAACACGTGAAAGCTTCCACATACAGCAGTGACATAATCAGCAGGTAAGTTTTTCCAGTGATATTGGTTAAAGAATTAATATTGGCCAAGGCACTTTGAATATTGCTGTAGAATCTTTCAGAGAGATGGAATCTTGGCTTAACATCTCACTTAAAAGATAGCCCTGCCTATCATAGGAATTAGAGTGGGTGAGGGACAGACATTGGAAAGATCCATTGACCTTGGGTTGGATTTTACAGTTTCGGGTTGAGCGAGGCTATAAAATCTCACCCAACATTTCCAACCATTCCTCAGAGTCAGTCTATATGTTCTACCCACTGGACTCGGGTTTGAACTCCTCGACAAGAAAACTCATGTGTCAAGACTGATCATCTATAAAATAATGTATTTGTGCACTTGCTGCCACATACATCCTGTGTTACACTTTGGTGTCACCTTCAGTTTGTCATTAAATTTTATTCTGGTATGTCAGAATCAAATCAGAATTCAAAGACGTAAAACTCTGATAATCAGTTAAATAAAAAAGACTGAAGAAACTGCTGAATGTATATTTTCAATAATCTTCAATCTGCCTTTTGTTCTTTTCACAAATTTTGATTAAAGACATTGGGCGGAATTTTCTGGCTGTTCATGCTGGCGAGATTCGCTGGTCCCTCTGCAATGAACAAAGATTTGGCTGAGTGCCAAATTCTCCATTCTTGCTGCAGTGGTAGTGAAATATGACGCTTGGAGAATTCCGGCCAAGATTCTTAATATTATCGAGACAGGAAAAGTCCCATTGCAGTAAGTAGCAAGATGCTGTCTTTCAGGCAAAGTGTTAATCTGAAGCCCTGCCTGCCAAAGCACTTTGTGAAAAAGAACAGGGGAGTTCCCTGGTGTCCTGGTCAATATTTAGCCATCAATCAACATAATTGAAAAAAGAAACTATCTAGCCATTATCACATTGCTATTTGCAGGAGCTTGCTATGTGCAGTTTGGCTAGCACATTTCCTATTTTACAGTGGTGCCTATACTTCAAAAGTATTTCACTGATGGCAAAGTTCTTTGGTACATTCTGAGGTCATGAAAGGTACAATATAAATGCAAATCTTTCTTTATTAGAAAGCAAAAACCAGTTCTTCCATTATTTCTTTTCTCACTTTGAGAAGTGGCATTGCATCTACAAAGAGTTAGTAGTAGATCAAAAAGTAGTAATGATCTCTAATTGATTTCAGGATGTCTCTTTTTACAGCAGTAGACCTTACGAGGAGAGATTAAATTTGGGTTATACACACTGGAGTTTAGAAGAAAGAAAGGGGATTTGGTCGAGGTATCTAACATTTTAAAAGGGATTGTTAGCGTAATCATAGTCCAAATGTTTCCTCTTATAGGGCAATCTAGAAAAAGAGGTCACAGGTATAGGTTGAGAGTGATAGATTTAAAACTGAGATGAGAATGTACACCTTCTTGAAGAAGGTGATGAATTTGTGGAACTTGCTACTCTATAGTGCAGTGAAGTCTGAATCATTAAATGGCTTCAAGAAGGAGATAAATATAATTTTAATTTGGGGTGGCACAATGGCACAGTGATTAGCACTGCTGTCTCAAAGTGTCAGGGACCTGGGTTCAATTTGGCTTCAGGTGACTGTGTAGAGTTTGCACATTCTCCATGTAGCTGCGTGGGTTTCCTCCGGGTACTCCAGTTTTCTCCCACAGTCCAAAGATGTACTGGTTAGGCTGATTGGCCATACTAAATTGCCCCATAGTGTCAGCGGGACTAGCAGGATAAATACGTGGCGTTAGGAGATAGGGCCTGGGTGGATTATGGTTGGTGCAGACTCATTGGACCGAATGGCCTCCTTCTGCAGGGATTCTATGATTCCATAATTTAAAAATGGATTAAAGGGATATGGGGAACAGTTGGGCAGTGAATTTAAGACCAGGGAGAGATCAGCCATGATCTGATTGAATGACGGAAAGTGCTCGAAGGGCTGAATTTGCCTGAATTTGTGGTGTTTTTGGATTTCCAAAAGGCGTTTGATAAGGTGCCTCACAAAAGATTGCTGCAGAATGTTAGGGTGTAGGGAGTTGGGGGTAGGGGATTAGACTGGATAGAGGATTGGTTGTCTAATGGGAAGCAGAGAGTAGGTATTAATGAGTGCTATTCTGATTGGCAGCTGGTGACTAGTGGAGTGCCCCAGGGATCGATGCTGGGGTTTCAATATTTACCATTTACATAGACGATCTGGAGGAAGGGGCTGAGTGCAGGGTGATGAAATTTGCTGATGACACGAAGATGAGTGGAAAAGCAAATTGCGTGGAGTGTGTCGAAAGGCTGCAGAGGGATCTGGATAGGTTGAGTGAGTGGGCGAGAACCTGGCAGAAAGAGTATAATGTTAGCAAGTATGAGGTTATCCACTTTGGTAGGAATAATGGTAGGAAGGATTACTATTTAAATGGCGAAAAGCTGCAGCATGCGACGGTGCAGAGGGACCTGGGGATCTTTGTGCACGAATTGCAAAAACACGGTCTGCAGGTGCAGCAGGTGATCAAGAAGGCGAATGCAATGTTGGCCTTTATAGCTAGGGGGATAGAATATAAAAGTAGGGAGGTACTTTTGCAACTGTATAGGGTACTGGTGAGGCCGCAGCTGGAGTACTGTGTGCAGTTTTGTTCGCCGCATTTGAGGAAGGATATATTGGCCTTGGAGGGGGTGCAGAGAAGGTTCACTAGGCTGATACTGGAGATGAGGGCGTTGGATTATGAGGAGAAACTAAATCAGCTAGGTTTGTACTCATTGGAGTTTAGAAGGCTGAGAGGGGATCTTATAGAAACGTATAAGATAATGAAGGGGATGGATAGGATAGAGGTTGAGAGACCCTTCCCATTTAGCAAAGATATCAGGACTAGAAGGCAGAGCCTGAAAATAAGGGGGGATGGGGCGCTGTTCAGATCAGAGTTGAGGAGGAATTTCTTCACTGAAAGGGTGGTGAATCTTTGGAATTCTCTGCCTGTTGAAATGGTGGAGGCTTCCTTGCTGAATATATTTAAGTCAAGAGTGGATAGGTTTTTGATTAACAAGGGAATTAAGGGTTACGGGGAGAAAGCGGGAAAGTGGTACTGAACCATTACAGATCAGCCATGATCTTATTGAATGGCAGGGCAGGCTCGAGGGGCTGGATGGCCTACTCCTGCTCCTATTTCTTATGTTCTTATGTACTTTTGCTCCTAATACCTAAGTTCCTGTGTTATAGCCTTAATGAGACAGGCTTGATCTGCTAATGTTGTGTGTTATGTGGTATAATATTTTTTTCTTCCTGAAATGACAAATCCTGCAACTTACAGTGTGGAGTGCCATGGGTGATATGATATTATTCAACTATTTGATACAAAGGGGTGGAATTTAACTTTGATGGGAGCATAAAATGGGTAGTGAAACCTCCATCCAATTTTCCCTCCATTGACTTTCAGTGGACAGGAAGATGAGACAGACAATTAACAAATGGCTGAGCAGCTCATTTCGTGCCCTGCCAATATTTCACCCCCAAATACTGTACACATATTGCATTGTTTAAGCTCTAGCTGTTCAACATTACAGTGATTTTCAGTATGGATTTCTTTTAACTATTGTATTGATTGAACCATTTCTTTCTGAAGAAATGTCATTACTTTGAACAAAAAATGTCAAATTGGGCCAGTTGATAAGGAATGAGTTAAAGTATGGTTTATATTATTAAATGCTTAATGCCTTATACAATGTGATGGTTCTACTATTATAAAAGAAATTCCTCCATTCACCATGAAATAGCTATTAGTGAGCTATTAGTATAAATTAGAAATAAATGTGGAGTAGGATGCTCACATCGTGCATGCCCAAAGACCAGAAGTTCCTGCCTTTAAATGGTCCAATGAAATTTCTTATGGTAGGCAAGATGAGAGAATTTCAGCTATAAACTCTCAATGAAAAATAATTTTTGCAAATAGCTCGTTATGTTTTACCAAACATCTTTACAGAAAGTACAGCAGGAAAGAAACAACACCTATTAAATGATGGATAATTATTACTATATAATATTAATTAACAATTTTAGTGAATAAGTAGATGTAAATGAAAACAATGAATCACAATTCAGGTGTCATGTTTTGTCAGAGAAGCACATATTTTATCACATAATAGCACTATGAATTCAGATAAGAAAATATTCAATTTTTGCAAGTTTTAGAAAAAGTTCCTGAGTGATGGATGAGTATTAGAGCGTTTCATGTGGTATACCTCAGCAACTGTTTTTGTATAATTAGCGATTAAATTGACTTTAGACAATGTATCGGCATAATTAAATCATGTAGCATCATAGACAGTGCTACCTCATGAATTAAATAATACTCTGTCCACTTTGTGATGTAAGACTTCTGTTCTTAGAAACAGTGCTTCCTTTGAACAACACCTATTATTGGATAAAATATTGTGCACTTTAAAAATAATCAAGGATCAAGACCATTTTCAGGTTCTGACCCCATACTGGTTGCTAGGATGCCTGTCTGGGAGATCTTCCTGGAAATGGCCAATTATAGGCTGGCCTCATGATTTGCCATCCAATTAAAGATGATGGACAGGCTTCTGAGGCTGCAGGCTTAATCAGAAATGGCAGCCCCACCACCATGATGGATGCTGCCATTGTTGGGTAGGTAATGCAAAAACACCATCATGTTGATCACTCCTATGAAGAGGTACTTAGAACATAGAACATAGAACATTACAGCGCAGAACAGGCCCTTCGGCCTTCGATGTTGCGCCGACCAATTAAGAAAAAGCAATGACCCTCTAACCTAAACTATTCCCTTTTCGTCCATAAACTTATCTACTAACCTCTTAAACGCCACCAAACTTGGCGCATCTACAACTGCAGCAGGCAGGGCATTCCATACCCTTACCACCCTCTGGGTAAAGAACCTACCTCTGACATCCGTCCTATAACTACCACCCCTTAATTTAAAGCTATGTCCCCTCGTGCTAGCTTTCTCCATCCTAGGAAAAAGGCTATCACTGTCCACCCTATCTAAACCTCTAATCATCTTATATGTTTCAATAAGGTCTCCTCTTAGCCGCCTTCTTTCTAACGAAAACAACCTCAAATCCCTCAGCCTCTCTTCATAAGACCTGCCCTCCATACCAGGCAACATCCTGGTAAACCTCCTCTGTACCCTCTCCAATGCCTCCACATCTTTCTTATAATGCGGGGACCAGAACTGCACACAATACTCCAAGTGCGGCCGCACTAGAGTTTTGTACAGTTGCAACATGACGTTGCGGCTCCGAAATTCAATCCCCCTACCAATAAAAGCTAAGACTCCGTATGCCTTCTTAACAACCTTATCGACTTGATTGCCAACTTTCAGGGATCTATGCACATATACACCAAGATCCCTCTGTTCTTCAACACTATTAAGAGTCCTACCATTAGCCCTATACTCTACACATTTGTTATTCCTGCCAAAGTGAATTACCTCACACTTTTCCACATTAAACTCCATTTGCCACCTCTCGGCCCAGCTCTGCAACTTGTCCAAGTGTCTCTGCAAACTATAACACCCCTCTTCACTATCTACCACTCCTCCGACTTTGGTGTCATCCGCAAATTTACTAATCCATCCTTCAATACCCTCATCCAGATCATTTATAAAAATTACAAACAGCAGGGGCCCCAAAACAGATCCCTGAGATACACCACTTGTAACCGAACTCCACGATGAATAATTTCCATCAACCACCATTCTCTGTCTTCTATCAGCTAGCCAATTCCTAATCCAATTAGCTAAATCACCCTCAATCCCATACATCTGCATTTTCTGCAGAAGCTAACTGAAGTAAATAGTGACCTTGGTTAACAGGTTTCCCCAGTGGAGGGAAACTCCCATTACAGGATCGCTGGCAGTAGCCTGCTGATGGTTGCATCTCTGGTGGGAGTGGGGAGAAGAGTGAGTGTAGGTGGCCTCTCAGGACCCTTGGCCAGCCATCAGCAAGTCACCTCCTGTACCTGCCAGGCTTAACCTTCAGTGGTCCTGTCTGCTGTCTGGAAGTTCTTGGCGGTATACTCAATAAGTCCATAAACATAAGCAGTTCATTATGCAGATGAATGCCTGCCGCTGCCAGGCAGGTAACCTCTTTTGGTAGTGACCCAGCGCCAGGGAGATTGCTCAGTGTTGGAAACATGTTAGCCTATCCACCTGGTGCTTATAACACTGATTTGACAACAGTCCCATCTTCAGGCCTTATCCCACAGTTCTGCCTGTACCATCTGATAATAAGATATAACTGACAATGATTTTGACTATACTCACACAATGAAAATGAATTCAACTCTTGTTTTGTTTTCCACCAGTTAGTAATATTTTACGAAGACTTATGCTATGATTCTCCCAAAAGTGCTGAATTGGCGGGAAAACTGTTCTAAATCCCGACTATTTCGTCAGTTCATCTTCTCACCCGTCTCTCTCCACCCTGTGCACTGCAGATGTCCCAGTTGTGAATATCGTTAAAAACCCAGTGGGGCAGGGCCTGTTTGCACAGGAGTCTGACAGTTCTGGAACTCTGCACGTGTGCAGTGGCCCTGATCTGTCAGTTGCCCTATTTGCTGGCCTGTTTGATCGCTGGTCAGCCTGGGATCCCACACTGCTGCCCCTCTAGCACCCCACCCTCCCACGGCCTGATCGCAGCCCTCTCAACAATTCCTGGGCCAGCCGTGACCTTCCCCACCCACCACCCCAGCGGTGGCGATTCCCCCCCCCCCCCACTTTAATGTGCCTGACTTAGTGCAGTGTATAATTTTGTGGAAAAATGGTGGAAGTTTAAAAAAAAGTATGACCACAAATGACAAAATCATATCACTATTTCAGATCCCAGCCCCACTGAACTCATCCAGGGTCAGACTCTCCCCAGGAGGCAGATTCCCCCCACACCCGCAAACCAGCACACCCCCTAGCCGGCCCCAATTGCCCTCTCTCCATCCCAGACCAATCCCTATGCAGAGTGGAAGTGGGATCCCCCATCGATTGTCCTAGGCCCTGCCCACAATAGGCCCATCCCTTGGCACTGTCCATTGCCCCTTGGGCATGGGCACTGCTGAGGTCCAGGCAGGCACTGCCAGAGTTCCTATGCCCAGGGGCACTACCCCACTGCCGCCCGACTCCTTGGGGGACCCTGATTGCCCTTCCCTTCATTGCGGCGGGGTCTCCCGCTCATTCCCTGAATGGGGGGAACTACTCTAAATACTGCTGGAATGAAGTACTCCTGGCGGGGTGGGAGATTCAATCAGGACCAGTAAATTCCTGATTATTAGATTTAAATAACATTTAAAATACATTTTAAAAGGATTCAAATTACATACTTACCTTCCTGCTGGTTTCCAACATGGCCGATCCGTGACTGTTCTCTAGCTCTGGGAAATGTGCATGCATTCTCAGCGCATGTGCAAATCCCAGAACAAGGCCAGCAACGTGCATCTTCCACTCCGACCCACCAGAAAAGTTGCAGGCAGCGATGGGAGAATTGCGGCCCTAATTTCATCAATTTTTCAGACATGTTACTCACTAGGAAAATATGTGAGGACTCAAAATATATGTTGCATATGTGACAGAAATGGGTTGTTCATCATATTCACAAATGCATTGCATTGGCAACATATGATGAATGAGGGATTAATTGCATAAATTCATGCTTTTACAATATTTGTAAAATGTATATTTTCTGATGGGGAATAAATAAGCCTTTTTCTTGGAAAGAATTTGCAGTTCTAGATGGGGACCATAATTCAGTCATATTTTAGTTTGCATTTTGCATGCCCTTCATAGCATTTAGGTCCTATAACAGTTTAAATTGGATAGTAGAGAAGCACCATTCTTGCATTTAAATCATCTAATTACATATTTGGATGTTTTGTTCTCTTTGATTCATTGCTTAAATTTGAATAGAGCTCTTCCTCAATGAAGGGAGTAATCATTTTAGTTGTAATAAACCTGAGATAATCTCCAGTAATTGCTGAAGTAAACTGGACCTTTTTGATCAGTGGACTCAAATGGTTTATTTTGATAAATTACTCTGGTATGGAATGGGAGACAGTAGTTTATGGTAACTGATCATTAAATACAATTGTGCAAAGATGAAAGAACTGGCAAAATCTCCAGTAAATCACAAGTGCAACATTGTAGCATCTGTAATTGCAAACTACCTCCCTTTCAAGGATTTTTAGTTTGACTGACTCAGTGAAAGCATTCCTACTTCTGAGCCAGAAAACTGTGGATTCCATGTATGGAGTACATGATCCAAACAAGAAGGTAATTGCCTTGCTTCTAACATTCCAGGGAAAAAAAAGTTAATTAATTCAGTGCAATACTGAATAATTAGTGCTGAGACGTTTAAATTTGAATTGCAAAAATTGCTATCTTTTGGTCATTGCATTGGACTGTTGAGTGATCCACTGATAATGCTAAGAGGATTATCTAAAATGTCAACATTTTGTTAAAAGTTGTGTTTATGTAGGGTGTTCACTTCATTGGTTTAAAATCAGAAAAAAAAGACACTGGATTTAAAAGAATAAAGAGCGCCGGAAGTTATATAAGCCCCTCAATGTGACTATTGAGTCACTTATTTCCTGTGAAGTTGTCTTCCTTGGCTTATATTCCTTTAGTCAGTAAATACATGAAGTTTTATTAGTAACATAAATAGACTTGCATTAACATTGCAGTTGTTACTGTGAAAATCCTCTAGTTGTCACAATCTGGCATCTCTTTGGGTATACTAAAGAAGAATTTAGCATGGCTAGTGCACCTAACCAGCACATCTTTAAGTTAGTCACCATTGAGAAAGAGAGTAGAAGGGTTCATTTTTATGTACAGATCCTTCTACAGAATTGAAATATAAGTAGCAGTCAGGGATATGGAAAATGATACTGATAGAATACAGTATATAAGCATGTATGCACTTAAAAACAAACAAGTATTATTCTTTTTTTTCTGATTGTACTAATTTGCCTGTCCTTCTTCTTTATAGTTCTGAAGAAGGATCTGCACCCAGCTTGTCTGTTCCTTCCACAGATGTTGACTCACTCTTCTGTGTTTGCAACCTTTTTGGGGGGATTTCTTTCAGACTTCCAGCATCTGTAATGTTTTGATTTTTGTGAGATTATTCAATGTTGAGATAAGAGAAGAAAAATAAGTTGCAAATACTGGAAATCTGAAACACACAGAAGTAGTACTAGATATATAAATCAACTGCATAAGCTTTTTGAAAGAAAAGTTTTGGGTATAAACCGTTTATCAGAACTCAGAACTTGTATTTCCTCTTTTCACTTGTTGATTGACACATGATAGATGTCCAGTATCTTTTCTTCATTTTACCCAGAGTTACACTTTTTACCTTTGCATACTATTTTCCGGGAGTAATCCTTTAGTTTATGAAGGTTTGTGAAAATGATTATAGTACTCCTTGCCCTACTTGATAGAATGCCTCTTCATTACTGATCTGTCTTCTATCTGTCTGCATGTGCACCACTGCACAGCATTTATATTGCATTTCAGTATTTCACAAGTCTATTAACAAAATGCTCACTTTGACCTTTCAAAAAGACTTCTTAATCCTCCCTTTTATTCCCTTTCATCTCATGTGCATTTGAATCCACTAGTGTTGTAGCAAATAGATTATTACATTCCATTCTGGTTATCTAGGTATGTATGTAGCTAGACTTGCATCTTCACTCAAACATTATAATGGTCAGGAAGCCACCATTTAAAGAAGTGACAGATTGAGTTTTCAATAGTAATTCTAGCTCCATTTCCACTTTGGAATTTTCATGTGGCAACTATTTTTTTCCATTAGATGAGAATTCAATTTACTTACCCAATAATTCTGTTGATTGTTGACAGATAATAATTTGTGGCTAAACCATACAACATACATCAAACTCCCAGGATAGATTTCCTGTGGACTACTCACTTTAGTTATTAGACTAAGTATGCCTGTGTGACTTGATAATGACTCGTTCACATAACTCAGTTTTCATTTCCATGGTTACAAGCTTCATTGGAAGTGAGTAACCATTTCAGCATACACTTTGAAGCATGTTAGATAATCTTAAATTCTAAACCTCATTGTTGGTTGCTAGATGTTGGTCCATCTACCTTCTAGGCCACTTTTATTCTTTTTCTATATAAATGTCAATTTATCATTTTCTTGGTTATTGTCATTTGCAATGATCCGTTTAGGTTTCCGAATTTCTCTTTGTGAAAATTTGCATGAAAATGCACAATCGAGAAGGACTGTTTTGCGAAGGAAACTATTTTCCTCAAGAAGCAATAATAAATAAACCAGAAAAAAATGTGCATACCTAGTTAAGCATAAATCTTCCAATAAATATCATATTATTGCAAAATCCTCATACTTTTTGCTATATTTGAAAACTGGAATTTTCTTATTTGCAGTAGTTTAATTTTTGGAACAAAAAAGGGATTAATAAATTTGCCTGGTTTTTCATAATCCAGTGATCTTATAAATAAGGGCATAACCATTTTGAAACTATGCATTCTAGATATAGTATAATCTTAAAATATATTTGCAATAATCTATTTAGCCACATGTAACATTTTGTTTTGTATGTGTTATAATGACTTGTGAATATATGTATCACGTGGTAGAATAGTTGCATTCTCACTCTGTTGAGTTACATATGTTATTGGAAGAATTGTGCAGGTTTACTTGAAATAAGAGTCCATAATTTAGAGTTGATATTGATCAGTTTATTAGTTTCCACTTCTAATTTAGAAAGCCATTGATCAATACCAATAATTTAAACTGTGGTATTTAGAGTCTCCGAGGAACTGTCTAATGTGGCTTCCCTGCACACAATATTAGGCACAAAGGCAGATTACAATGATTGGGAGGATCTGGCTACATATTGTATATGGCATGTTTCATGAAGCTTACAATCTCTGATCCTTGAGTAGTACAGTACAGTAGATTTATTTGCCTCTAGCTTTCAATTTATTTCAACCTTTGTCTTGTACAGAATAATTACAGGTTCACAATGATTCTATTATTACATCAAAAGCTAATTGTTTTAGTGGAAAATTTATTAGACTTCATTTTGCTTTTTGAGGAACCTTTTTGAGGTTCATTTGAGTACTAATGAAGTATCATGGAATTATAAAAACTTGAAACAGAATTATTACCTTAATTTTGTTAGATTTAAACCTAAAATTGCAAGCAGCTTCAATTGTTATTTGATGATAACAAGCAAAATCTGTTAACAGCTGACAGAGCCAAATTCCCTAGGTATAACTCAGAGAAGGTAGTGGTTATGGCTGCTAGTTCACAGTGCCAGGGAGCCAAGATCAATTTCAGCTTTGGGTGACTATCTGTGTGGAATTTGCACGTTCTCTCTGCACTTTCATGGGCTTCTTCCAGGTGCTCTCATTTCCTTCCATAGCTCAATAATGTGTAGGTTAGGTGGATTAGCCATGGTAAATGTGTGGGGTTATGGTGATAGAGTGGGGAGGAAGGCTTGGATAAGATCCTTTTTGGAGAGTTGATGTAGACTCAATGGGCTAAGTGGCCTCCTACTGCACTGTATGATTCTATGTTCCTAATATACTTAATCTCCATTCCCACCTCTACAACACTGTGATATTCCACCTGTGATATCCTGATGCCCCACGATTAAGTCTCCTCTCTCGTGATCTTTCCCCTGCAATCTCTGGTCTATTATCTCTCTTTGCTTTTCCCATGATGTCCCTCTTGCAATCTCTTTCCTTCCAAAATCCAGACTCACCTTTGCAATGTTTCCTTGTGATCTTTCCCTTACTGAAATCTCTCACCCTTTTGAAATCTCTGCCTGCATGATTACTCCACTGTGATCATAATCCTCCCCCACATTTACTCTCTCCTCCTACCCTCTTGAGCTTGCTAACATGACCCTTGTGTATCCACAGAATGCCAATAAGATGATCAAATATACAAACGCTATTGTTGGGAATCCAGGAATAATACTAGTTTTTTTTTGTTGAGGTTAAAATAGCTTTAGAAACCTCTGTAGGATATACTGTTAAATCTAGTATAATGGAATATTGAGATGCAATTTACCTTGGACCCAGTGGATGGCTTAGATAAGCTTTGTGACAAAATGAAGAATCATCGAACTATAGAATCCCTACAGTGCTGAAGGAGGCCATTCAGTTCACCGAGTCTGCACTGACCCTCCAAAAGAGCTCCACACCTAGGCTCACTCTGTCACCCCATTCCTGTAACCCCGCACATTGATCATGGCCAATTCAGCTAACCTGCAAACTTTTGGTCTGTGGAAGGAAACCAGAGCAGCCAGAGGAAACCCACAGAGATGCTGGGAGAAGGTGAAAACTCCACACAGACAGTCACCCAAAACCAGAATTCAACCCAGATCCCTGGTGCTGTGAGGCAGCAGCGCTAACCACTGTGCCACCCACTAAAAATACATGGTCAGTGTTTGTCGAAGTAAAATTAACCAAGTTCAAGTTCAGTGCTGGAGATAGGCTAAATGTTAACTTCAAAGATAAACTAATACAAAGAACAACGAACAGTACAGCACAAGAACAAGCCCATCAGCTCTCCAAGTCTGTGCCGATCATGATGACTGCCTAAACTAAAACAGTGTGCACATACAGAGTCCGTTCCATTCCCATTCTATTCATGTATTCATCCAGATTGTCCCTTAAGTGCCACTACCAAATCTGCTCCCACCACCTCCTCAGGCAGCATGTTCCAGACAGCAGTGCTTAAAATAGTGTTATTAAATTTAATGGTTTTTCTAAACCAATAAGGTTTCAAATCTCTATGTGGACATGAATAAAGCTGCATATAACTAGCTTAAAAACAACTCATCCACAAATGTGAATTGTGCATTGATTCTGAAATTTAAAATTTCCTAATGCTGTTCATCTAAAGTTGGATGAATCCATTTCTTCCAACTTTCTTGTGCAATGATTTATTTCATAAGTTAAAATTTGTGAATAAAAATTGTACAACACTGTCAGAATTTTTAGATATTTGAAGGAAAATTGATGATTGAAATATATTTCAAGTATGTATATTGATTTGAAAAGAAAAGCGAGGAACACTAACACATGCTCATTTTTCAACAATATTCTGTGTTGATTGAAAATGCTATAGAGCAACTTGTGACCTGCTTGCCCATCCCAGCACTTGTTTCAGAATGTTACCAACTTCCTCAAATTAAATACCTCTGCATGAGCAAGAACTATGTAGTTTGAACACAGTTGGAATTCGCACAAATTCTGAGACAGGAACACTTTATAGATACTAAGAAATTTCTTTTGTTGATATTTTAAACATAAAGAAATGGTGTTTCCAAATGTTACCACTGTCATCTGGATGTTTGTAAAAGTTGTATGATGGTATTGCATTTTGGGATTTTTGGATACGTGCTATCTGGAGAAGGATGATGAGCAAGGTCTCAGGGATGTAATGCTGTGAGGCAACACAAAGGTAACACTACTTAAGAGCTTTGTACTGAGCTAGTTCCTAATGGACGTTCCTGTCAGAGTTGTCACCATTAGGAGAGGACCTAAAATTATGCCAGTGAAGACCACAATCGTTCAATTTATTGCCAATTTTTATTCATTCATGAGATGTGGGCACCACTTTTTAGGCCAGCATTTATTGCCCATTCCTAATCGCTTTTGAGAAGTGGTACAGAACTGCTTTCTTGAACCTCTGGGGTCCATATAGTGTAGCTAGATCTACTGTTTTGATGGAAAGGATGTCTCAGGATTTTGACCAGCAATGGTGCAGGAACGGTGCAAGGATGGTGAGTGGCTTGGGAGGGAACTTTCAGGTGATGCATGTGTCTGTTGTCCTTGACCTTCTGGATGGTAGCAGTGTTGAGTTTGGAAGAAACTCAACACTGCTTGAAGAACATTGATGAGTTCCTACAGTATACCTTGTAGATGGGACACACTGCTGCCACAGTGGTGAAGGGAGTGAATGTTTGGGATATGATGCCAATCAAGCAGACTGCTTTGTCCTGAATTGTATAAAACTTATTGAATGTTTTTATAATTGCACTCATCCAGGCAATTGGAAAGTGTTTCATCTTACACCTTGTAGGTAGTGGTGGACTGGCTTTGGGGAATCAGGTGGTGAATTACACGCTGAGGATTCCAAATCTCTGATTTGTTCTTGTAGCCATAGTATTTATATGGCTAGTCCAGTTCAGTTTCTGGTCAATGGTAACTTGCTGATTGTTAGTAGTAAGGAATGGTGGTTAGATTCTCTCTCGTTGGAGATGGTCATAGCCTGGCACATCGGTGACATAAATGTTCCTTGCCACTTTCGGTCCAAGCATGGATATTATCAGTTCTTTTTGCATTTGGCTATGTGCTTCAGTTTTTGAACATTGTTCAATCATCAATGAACATCCCCACTTTTGACCTTTGGATTGAATGAAGCAGCTGAAGATGCTTGACTCTGTTAGCAGTTTGCAGGTGTGTCCATCAGGTAATTATCATTATAATTATGTCATATAGAAGGAACTATTCAGCATGTATTGATTGTTTGAAAGAGCTATTCAATTACTCTTACTCCTTTGCTTTTTTGCTTTTAACCCTGCAATTATTTTTCCTTTAGTATATATCCAATTTTATTGAACTCAACAAGTTATTTTTGAATCTTCTTCCATCATCCTTTCAGGTAGCATTCTCCAGCTTAATATAATAAAACTGCCATGGTGGAATTTGAACTCATTTTCTCTGGATTATTGGTCAACAGGAAAACCAGAACTAGGATGCCACAATGTTGTATATTAAACGGAATAAAAACATGCATAATCTTTAGGATACCAACAAAATATATCACTGCTTTTGGTTGCTGGATAGATTATTTGGTATAGTTAAAGAATGCTGTTAACGTTCTTTTGATATTGACTTGCATGCACAACTGATATTTGTTTGAAACCTATAATTAGCTGTTAGTTTACTTTGTTCTGGTTGAATATCTCTGGACTCATTGATAACGTTATTTAATGATCCTGTTAGCTTAGTGATGTTCCACATCATTTAATACCGCTGTCCTGTTGATGCCTCACCAGCCACCAATATCAGTAATTATTGTTAGTTGATACTAAAGATTTCAATTAAATGAGGAACCTATTGATATTATGCATTCAATTGCTCAGCTGAACAGCTTTAATCAATGCTCAAAATGTTTTTAACAGTTGATGATTGTCATTATAGTTTCTTCAGGTATCTGTCTTTGAAATATGATGGCCAAGATTTTCCATCCCAAAAAATTCCGCCCCAATTTGCAGGAAAATGGAAGTAACTCCTGCTGGTTTCTTCAGCGTGATTTTCACAATGAATCTCTAACACTGTGTATCATAGAGTGCACTAGCTGGAATTCCTCTGTAAATCAGGTGGAGGAGCCTATCCCTGCCTGAGAGACCAGAAGCACAGAACTGAGTGGACCACTGTGCATGTGCCAATCTGTCAGCATGGAGATCAATGCATGCGCAGTGGCTTCCCATTACCAGTCTCCTAATTGCTGGCCAGTCTAATTGCTGGTCAGCCATGCAACCCCAACTCCCCCATAACTGGTTTTCTGATGCCCCCAACTCCACGATCGCCATCCTCCAGAGTTCCTTGGGCCAGCCCCTATGTTTCCCACCCCACCCCTCCGACCGGCCCTGACCTCTCAGGTGGGCAGTGCCAAGGTGCCCCTTAGGCAGTGCCAGTTTGTCCTTTTGACAATGCCAGTGTGCCAGGCTGGTACTGTCAAGCTGGCACGGCCCAAGGGACACCTCCTCCTTATATCTGTGAACCATCTGGCTGGATCTGCCACAGTTGGAAAGATGGTTAATTGTTGGCTTATCCTAGTAATATTGGCTTGGAGAGGTTTGGTGCCAGCCTTGATCCTATCTGGAAGCTTGGTAAAGTGTATATTTAGTTGATACTCTGAATGAGTAAATTAGTGCAACTTAGTTCAAGCTATTCACTGGTTTGCCAATCCATTATTTGGGTGATAGCACAGAAGAATCTGCTGACACTAAGCTGTACACTTAATCAGTGTAGGCATCGGCACACCTTCAAAGACATGTTGCCTGACTAAGCTGAACCTTTTGTTGACTACCCTCATCAGATCAGGTGGTCCTGGGCTTGTACTTAGGGTAGTAGCCCTTTTTGGTGCCTTTTGGTTTGGGAGTATCTCCTTATTTCTCTGACTTTGAGTTTGAAAATCCCTTTTACAAGGGGAATGCACTTTGGAAAGATTTATAGATGCGCACCTGCTAACTACACATCTTCATCCCTCACCTACTTGAGTCCACATTCAGAACATTCCCTGAGTGGAAGTTGCAATGAAATTGGAAACCCTTTTGCAGTACTGCCACTTGCATGGGATGAATCCTGTGATTGTAATTGTAATTGTAAATAATTTGTCTGCCATGCCTTCCTCGTGCAAACTGAGATCACTCCTTCCAGTCTACTCTCTTTGTGTGAATGATAGTCTCTCTTGGAGAGATCAAGAATTCCAGTAGAACATTACATGTGTGTTTTTGTTTGAATTGCAATTGTCATTTTTGTTTCAAATTATTTGCCTGTTTATTAAAGCCTTGCATTTGTTTCTTCTCAGAGTTCTGGAGAATTAGGTTATGTTTGGATCTGAGTTGGTATTCTTAGGAATGCCATGGTCAGAATTTTACCACCTTGCCCGTCCCAATTCTTGGGCAGGTGAGGCTTGCAGAATGGAAATCTCCTTTGGCCTCAAGCAGGATTTTATGATCTCACCCTAATGAGATCATAAAATCCCATCCCATATTTTCTAGGATGCTCTACTATGTTATACTCTGAAGTGACTTGTTATGTATCAGCAGGAGGCCATATTTAGAACAATTAAACATGAAGTGGGCAAATTGTGAATGAATAAATCTGGCTTATTAATGGAGTCAAGAATGGCACAGTTGCAATTCTGATATTTTCGAGATTTGATGCAAGCCATGTTGGTACATTGCAGGGTGGTCAATCTCATGTTTCTCACTATATCAACAAACATTTGGTCCTCATGCCAGGATACAGTTTGATTGTCTACTAGTGCCTGGATTAGGGATGTCAGTCTGCAACTTCTGGCTGGGACTGATGCTGTTTGCTATGTGGCATCACAAGTGTAAGGTTAATATAAAGGGAATTCACAAAATATTTTGGACTTGTGGTTATCCAGTGATACATTCTTATGTGGTCCATTACATAGCAGCTAGTACATGAATGAGATAAAACTATTTGATTTCATGTTGCATTTAGCTTGGGTCACTTCACTTCTAGGTTACGCTGGACAGTTTGTACTAACCATCTTGTTCTAGCAGAAAAATTGACGTAGAGTTCATGGTTGGTAGTGGAGCAAAGGCACTCACTGTGGCCTCACAATAAGCTGTGGTTGAGATATTTAGTGACATCAGGCGAATGCTTTCACTTCTATTGCCATGCAATGGTACAACAATTGATTGCTGTATCCTTTACAAAGCATTCACATTGTGGGGTTGGACTGAGCCAAATTGTCCAAGCAGCCAGTCACATTAAAGCATTTTCACAAAAAGAACCGGAAATAAAGGTATCTTTAACAATGGGTTCAAGAAGGCAGCTCACTACCATCACCACAAAGAAAATTAAGGCTTAACTAGTAATGCACACATCCCACAAATGTCTAAAATAATTGCACATGGTAAGGGTAGAAGCTAAAATACATTGAAAAAAGATTTTTAAAAAATTAGCCTACTAAATCATTTACCAGTTTTCCATGATTACAAAATTATTTTTTCAAGACATCATATTTTATTATTTACATTTCCATTAAAAATTCAATTATACCCGACTGAACAAGATTTAGCTTTGTAAGAGTTATCTAACAATGTTGTGGGAGTGGGTAAGTTGAAATTCTTGCTGATTTTGTTTATCGCTGGTTCTGAGGATGATAGGACACAGAACAAACTGTGTTGACGTCTGATTGACGGACCACATAATTTTTCAGGATTTTCACGTGAATCTGAACATCCCCACCATCTTGGTCAGTTTCACAGGAGTAATAATGGAGAATGCCGATAGTTTGTTATCAACCTCCCCCCCACCCTCAAAAATCCTGACCACTGTATAACTTGCACACAACTGAGGTTGTGATTGGTTATGAAGCAGAAGCTGCTTTGCAATTTAACTACAATTGTCTTGCATTGACCTGTAATCAGAAAAACCCTGGTACATGAAAATATGTTACTGTTTGTTCTGAAAGTATCACAAATAGAGAACTCCAAAGGATAGGCATTTCAGTGTTTGATATGATTTGTGATTCTCTTACATAAGAAGACTTCTGATCAGAGATAGAAGAGGAGAGGTTGGTTGCTAGACGGGAGTCTGAATGCTATTTAATGTGTTATGTAATAATAGTGATCTAATTCTTGAACCTGTATAAAAGGATTTCTATTATTTCATGTGGTTAAATTTAGATTGACAGTTTTATGAATTGTACAATACCAATTATTATTTAAGCATAATACTCAATATTTAGATTAATATGAAACACCGCACAATTTCAGTCCAGAGACAGAAAGCAAATTTTAATGCTTGCATTGAAAAAAAATTTCGTAATTTATTTTGCAATATTGTATAAATATTAAAGAACCTACTGGCCTGTCAGCAGCTTTATAATCTTCAATGCCAATCCAGTTTCTAAATGTCAACTTGACTCCTGGGAACTGCTTAATGGAAGACTGCCTGATCTATACCTATTAATTTAGCTTTTTATCAATAGAATAAGAGAACGGCAGCACTTACACTGAATAGATGTAATTGCAGTTCACACATAATACTCTAAAGCATTGAAGTCTCTTCACTTTACCAGAATTTCATGTAATTTTTAAAGTCTCTATTGTGCCTTTTCAACAATAAGTTCACCAAGAATGCTTTGAAACATCATGAAAAATGTTAGGTGGAATTCTCTGGGATTCTTTGGTCCCAATGCAGTGAGCGGGGATTTGGCTGAGAGCGAAATTATCTATCTTTGCTGGCAGTAACGGCAGAGCATGAATGGTATCGACTGTGAAATTTTGTGAGACCTCAAGTATTTAAATGGATCACAATGCTGGGAACAAGCGAACTTCATGCTTTCCACTCAGTTAAGTGATTGTAGAGGACAGCTTGTTCATATGGCAGTAGGGATACATTCAGCTGTAAACAATAAAAGAACTAACTTCAGAAAGTAAATCAAAGAGGCTTAGTAAAGAAACTTCACTATTCCAATACTTGGGGCCACACCCTGGGCCACACAAGCTCCCCACAATTCTATCTGCTTTTTATTTATATCAAATCAGCAGATCAGTTGACCACCACATCATTTTGCCATTGATTACATTTCTACTGGGTCAGCTGGTCAGCTGCCTCTCACAGCATTTTACCATTGGTTACATTATAACACATCAAGGCAGGGCAGAAAAGTTAGAGGCTACCCACCATTTAAGGCTAGTCTGCACAACTCAAACCAGTTTTCACTTCTTAAAGAGTGGCTGAAACAGGTGCTAAACCTGGCTGCAAAGAGAGCAAGGAAGAGTGAATTATGGTACACATGATAGAGAGCAGGTTCCAAGATGTCCTGATGCTGCACCGGAGGTCTTGCTGAGGAAATACAGAAGAGGTGAGAAGTCTTCTATTGCCATGAGGCCAGGAGACCTCCAGGCAAACTCTCCGAGGGTAGTGGGGCAAGATACCTAGAGCAATTAGCGTCATAAAATTAGCACTGAAGACCTGAATGTGTAAGATGTTCAATAGCCTCACAGAGGTGGTGAATGTTAACAAACTTGGCTTCATTTGCCATATCCCACCAACTACACTATTAATATTGCATAGATTGACAAGGGGATGGGATCCTGAAGGAAAATCCAGAGAGGAGAGGAGAAAAACTGGCAGAGTGAAGTAGAGAAGTATTAATTGATAAGGAGGATATATTAAAGAGTAATATCAAGGTTAACAGAACACTAGAACTAGAACAGAAGTAGAGTAGGCAACAGTAGGTCATTAGATGGAATCAGAGTAAGGGGAAAATGAAAGAGACAAAATCAGAGCTATTTTATTTTTAATTTACTACTAATGTCCCAAGTAGGCTTATGTTAACAGTGCAATGAGTCAACACATTTAGGTGCTTATTTGGATGTATACTAAGGGAGAATTTAACAGGTCAATGCACCTAACCAGCACGTATCTTCAGACTGTGAGAGGAAACCAGAACAGCTGCAGTTAACCCATGCAGATACGAAGAGAATGAGCAAAGTCTGCATAGACAGTGACCCAAACAAGGAATCAAACCCGGGTTGCTGGAACTGTGACGCAGCAGTTCTAACCACTGTGCCACCATGCCATTAATGTGCATGTACGTGAATGCATGAAATGTTATTAATAAGATTGGTGAATTAGAGGCACAGGTTGACAAACAAAACTATGATATTATTACTAAAATAGAGACCTGGTTCAAAGAAGGGCAGGATTGGGCATTACATATTCCTGGGTTCAAGATTTTAGGAGGCAGGGGAGGGGAAGGGTGGTAGTGGGGGGGTGGAGGCGGGGAAGTTGCAGTATTGATTAAAGATGTTATTAAAGTTCTGGAGAAAGGTAATGTTTCAGAGAAGTCAAAGATGGAATCTCTGGAAGAATTAAAAAGTGCAATAACATTAATCTGTGAAGTATATAAACTACCAATGAGTGGAAGGGATAACACTTGCCAAGAAATGACAGAGAGGTGCAAGAGTTATAGAGGGAGACTTCAATTATCCAAATATCGACTGTTAGGAATAATGCAACAGGAGAAGAAAGACGAGAGTTCCTGAAGTGCATTCAAGATAATTTTCTGCAGCAGTATGTTTCTGGTCCAGTGGGAAGGCAGACATTGTTGGACTTGATTTCGGGGAATGAGTTGGCCCAGATGGAATAAATAACAATGGGAGAACGCTTAGGTGTCAATGACCATTGTATTATAAGGGTTAGGTTGGCCATGAAAGACAAGGAGCAATTCAGAATAAGGATAATTAATTTTGGGGGTAACTTCAATACAATCATAAAATCTTAGAATGCAGAAAGAGGCCATTTGGCCCATCTAGTCTGCAATGACAACAATCCCACCTACGCCCTATCCTCGTGACCCCATGCATTTACATACATTGGTTCCCCTGACATTAAGGGGCAAGTTAGCATGGCCAATCCATCAAACCAGGAACATCTTTGGACTCTGGCATGAAACCGGAGTGCCCGGTGGAAACACGGGGAAAATGTCCAAACTCCACACAGACAGTGACCCAAACCGGGATGAGAATGCATCTGAGTTGAGTGACTTGCAATCAAATGTTGGCAATAAAGATGGTAGTTTATCAATGGATTACCTTGAAAGAGATAGTATTGCAGGCAGTGTCAAAGTATATTTCCTTGAAAGGGAAAGGTAGGACAAACAAAGTGAGAGAATCATGGATAACAAGAGATAGAGATGAGGGTGAAAAGGAAGAGGTGCGTGTGTAACAGATTCAAGTAGAAAATACAATTCAGAATCAGACTGAATATGGAAGAACCAGAAGTGAAGTGAAAAAATTAATAAAAAAAACAATATGGGCGCATGAAAAGAGATGAGCAACTAATATGAAATGGAATCCCAAGGTCTTCTATAAGCATATAAATAATAAAAGGGTGGTAAAGAGTAGAGCTGATTAGGGATAAAAAAGGAAATTTGCATGTAGAGGCAGGAGAAAAAGTGGAAGTATTCAATAAGTACTTTATATCTGTTTACACAAAGAAAGAGGGTGCTACCCAAGCTGAGGTGAGAGAGAAGATACTGGTACACTCAAAGAATTTACAGTCAAGAGAGAAGAGTTATTAGAAAGGCTATCTTTATTCACAGTTGATAAGTTACCAGCACCACATGAGATGTATCTGAGGATACTGAGGGAGGTGAGAATGGAAATTGGAGAGGCATTAATGACCTTCCAGTTTTCCTTCAACACGGGATGATGCCGAAGGACTGAGAATTACGAATGTTATATCCTTGTTCAGAAAGGAGTGCAAGGATAATGTTGGCAACTACAGGCCAGACAGTTTTCTTTAATGATAGGGAAACTTAAGGAAACTATGAGTAGAATTTTCCAGTTCTTATACTGAGTGCCACGGCTGGGGCAGAAATGTGGAGTGTTTCTCATTGTGGAGGCTGGCAGACAAACACATGCAATCTGTCAATCCTAATCTCATTAATTATGCACCCTGTTGTAAACTGTATTCAGGGGTGGGGCAGGGCAGGTCTGCATGGCACGTTGTCTGCCCTTGTTTTTGATGGCATTGTGAAACGTCAACATCATTGTATCCAACATGATTGATACATTGTTGAAGAAAGTGAATCCCCAGAGAATAAAGGTAGAGCTTGGGGAGCACTTGGGATTGGAAGATGGACCTCCCGAGAATGAAGCTGGATCTCTAGGAACATTGAAGCTGGAAGATAGACAACTTCCAAGACAGTGAATCTGGAAGGTCCACCTGCAGGTGCACACTGTCCACTGCTGTGGTGTTTCAAAGTTGCAAGCTGTCTCTATTTCAACCTTTGGAATCAACCCCAGGCATTCTTAAGGTGAGTCCCAACATCTGCACACCACATTGTTCTAAAAGTATTTCATGCTGGCATGTTTTCACTACTGGCATTGTGGAAAATTGAGCACTGGGAGGTCAGACCTTAATCTACATCCCATGAATGGCAAGTTTTCTGATAAGCCATGGCAGCCAGCAGCAGAGGATCGCACTGTAAATTCACCTGAGAGTGAAACAGATTTCTGGGTCTCCTGCCATATTCCCTCCCTCCTCCTCCAACACCATGACCACTGTCAAACCCACCAAGTTGGACCTGGGAGAATTCCTCCTTATAGTTTGGGACAAAATCAATAGTCAATTAGACAAATACAGGATAATTAAGGAAAGCTAGCATGGATACATTAAGGGAAAATCATTTTCAACTAACTTGCTGAAGATTTTTGGTGAAATGACAGAGAAGGTTGATAAGGACTTTGCTATTGATGTAGCGCATATAATTTTCAAAAGGCATTTGATACAATGCCACATAATAAGACTTGTGAGCAAAATTCTAGTTCACAAGAAAAGGGAAAATAGGGACATGGATAACTAATTGGTTCAGTGACAGGAAACCAAAAGTAGTAATAAATAATTGTTTTTCACATTGAAGGAAGGTTTGTAATTGAGTTCCTCAGGAATCAATGTTGGGACTGTTGCTCTTCCTGATGCATACTAATTATCTTACCTGTGCTGCACAGGACAGTATTTCAGAAATTCCAGATGATATGAAAATTGGAAGCATTGTCAACTGTGAAGTTGACAATGACATGGACATATTGGCCGGAATTTTACTGGCACACCTGGAATCGGGATGGACGAGATTTGCAGAACAGCATTCTCCATTGACCTCGGGCAGGATCTTGCGAGTCTTGGACAGGCGAGGTGGTAAAATTCCGGCAATTATCGCATTGGGCAGACAAGTGGCAAATGAAGTTCAATGCAGAGAAGTGCAAATTGATTCATTTTGGCAAGATGAATATGGAAAGAAACTATAAAACAAAGGGAGAAACACTGAAGGAGGTGCCTGAACAAAGGGATCTTGATATACATGTATATAAGTCACTAACAGTTAATTAATGAAGCATCTGATATCTTTCAGCATTGAGTCCCAAAGTAATGAGGCCATGTTAAACTGGTAGAAAACATTAGTGAGGCTTCATCTGGAGAACTGCAACCAGTTCTGGATCCTACTTGTGGAAGGATGCAAGGATATTGGAGAGAGTACAGAGGAGATTCACAAGAACAAATCTAAGGATAAAGATCTGCAACTGTGGAGATAGGTTGGAGCAGTTCAGACTATTTTTCTTGGAAATAAGAAAGCTGAAGAGACTTGATAGGCTTATTCAAGATCCTGAGGGGTAAAGACAGAGAAAATAGTGAGAAATTGTTTCCCCTCTAGAATACATTAATAACTACAGGGCACAGATTCAGAATAATGGGTAAAAGTTGTAGAAATGATGTGAAGAAAAGCTTTTCCCCCCAAAGGATGGATGGAGTCAGAAACAAATTTTTTGAGGGCGGTCGATTGAGGTATTCAAGAGGGAATTGATTTTCTACCTGAAAAGTAATAATGTTCAAGGTCACAGGGAAATGATGGGAGTGGGACAAGGTAGGGTGCTCCTACTAGGGAGCTAGTACAGACTCAATGAACTGAATGTAAAGATTGTGCAATGTAAAGATTCTGTGATTCTTGTGCTTCTGATCAAATAATTAAAACAAACTGTTATAGTACTCTGATGAGCTGGCCACTCTGGAACTGTTGCTGTTGTTTGCTTTAAGATCTCCAGCTTGTTTGGAGCCTAAGAAGTTTGACCTAAGTTTCTGTTTAATGTCTCTGTGTTAGGTAGCAAAATAATTCTACCTTAAAGTCTAACCTCATGGTGAAAATTCCTCCCCTATTCATAAAGCAATATCATATATATATTGATAGCTATTTAATTGTAGAAGTTGCCTTATTATGTGAACATTGTGAGCATTTATCTAGTCAATAGCTGTTTGTAATATTTTTCAGTAACAATGTCTCTAATGACTTTTACTTGTTTTTTATTTTCATACTTTGTGTTTTATAAAAAGAACTTACAACTCAAAGCTTTTTGCTACATGGCCAGCCTAAAATTTCTTTGTTTACAATGGAAGCAATCAAAATCATGGAGGTTACCCTGGGCCAAAAACTGAAATGGATATTGTGGCTACAAAAGCAGATCAGACCCTAATATTCTGTGGTAGATAACTCACCTCCAAATTTCTGTGATGTATACCTTTGTGACTGTCCAAAGCCTGTCCACCATATACAAGACACGAGTCAGGAATGTGATAGAATACTGGCTGGATGAGTGCAGCTCCAATGACTTGGAGTCATGTCTAGCTTTTGTTGACCAGTATCCACATACTGTTCTCATGGTGCAAATGGCACAATCAAATACTGCTGAATGAAGACATTATGCAGAGTTTATCATTTTTTTCCTAAGTGCTGGCTCTGATGGGAAAAGTGGTCAACCTGCTAGCTGCCTTGCTGGATTTTCCCCACTGTATTTTCAAATACTGTTAAAAAAAAGGTTGAGATAGGTCCCACTACATCGTTACCCAGTACCTCCTGGGCACAGTAGCTATCTGTGGAGGAATCATTCACCAGCTCTCCATTTGTCAGAAGCGGAGTGGGATAGGGGGGTCAGGAGTGTGAGGGAGGCCAGCTAATAATATTCAGATGTATGGAAATGGTGTTCCTGACCTTTCATGGTGAGAACTCCATTACATCATTGAAGGGGGAATGGACACTATCTCAGTAGGAAATCCCACTAGTGTCAATGCCATTTTGGGACTCCTTTTGACTTTTCCATCTCCTCCAGCTTTCCTGCCTGCCAAAACAGGATTGGAAACTCCCCCCTGTATGACCGCTGACAGGATTCTGACCGGGTTTTACTTGCATGATTCATTAGGTATGTTTGTACATTGGCTGTACATTGTATATCTTAAAAGTGAAATGCAACGCTTGAAAAGTGATAAGTAGAGTCAATTTAATATATTCTTACTCTTCCGTCCCTCCCAACACGTCATAGAAACCCTTCATAAGGTTAATCCTCACTCTTCTTCTCTGAGATATTGAAATGTATTCTTGGAACACAGCCTCACAGTGACCTCCCTTCTGCAATAGTGGATGGCTGTCTGAGAGATGTTGCAAATGTTGCTTACTTCAGCCTACAAAGAGTCAAATACGTAAATATTCACCCACTCCAGTGACCTTCGCAGGCACTGGCACTGCTAATCTAACTTGGCTAGTCTAGCTGTGGCTCCAACGGTGGCTACAACTGGTGGCATATTTCAGTAAGGACCTCCTCAGTGAAGTAGAGTTGTGTTGTTGATGTTCCTCCCAGAGGTTGGAGTGGAAGTAAAATTAAAGCAGGGCTAGCCAGCCAAGCAGAGGTGGGCTCACCCCTGACATTTACACCGGAAATCAACTCTCGACGTATAATCTAACCCCTTAACTCTGTTTTTCCCTCTACGAATTCCCTCTGATTTGCTGAGTACTTTCAGCATTTATATTTGTTCAATTTGCTCAAATCAGAGGCTTCCACAAAATGGAGAATGGCGGGCAGAATAGGGAAAGGGAGTGGATATAATCAAGAAAGGTGCATGCAGAAAGAAATGTAGCAGCAAAAAAGGAACAAAATTAGTGACTAATAGTGGAGTGAACAATTATTTGGGGTAATTTGGGGTTATGTAAAGAAAAAGATAAAAGAGGGAGAATGATTGGTTGAAAAGGAAGTGTGTAATGGTCAACAGATGTGTCAGAAGCTATTCTGACTTCTGAAAATACTTCCATTGTTGGTAGTTTAGATAATAAATCAGTTTATAATTCTATGAGATTTATCTGTTTGACAAACAAATGAATCTGCAATGCACCAATTATTACATATTTTTTATTCTTTATTTTTATGTTTTTAATTTAGTAAATGTGCTTTTATGATTGATTTGACATCTTTTATTCAATTGAAAGGCTTAATAGGGAAATATTTTCAGAATGGAGATTTGCTTCCCTTGCTGGTTGTTTCCATAGGCAGGATTTTACAGGTAAAAGGGTTTCCTACCCACCACTGAAAATGTCGCTGTAAAAATAGTCCCTGCACTGGCAGGCTGTCCTGTAGCCATTTAACACTTTAATTGCCGGGAGTAACTATGACTCTCTTAAGGAGGACCCTCTTGGGGGGACTCGCTTGAGGTTTCTGGTTATTCCCTCGGGAGTAGCTATGACTCTCTTAAGGAGGACTCTCTTGGGGGGACTCTCTTGAGGTTTCTTGGTTACTTTAGCTGTGCGTGTCTTGTCGTTTCTGCCGCACAGCGAGCTGCGCCTCCACGTCGGTCCCGCCGGGCAACGTCACCGCACATCCATCGCGGTGGCGGCTAAAGCGGCTGTCCCAGAAACGATGCGGAGTAATTGCATGCCTGGATGCCCCTTAAGGTTGCGATTACAGACAGGTGGGGTAAGATTGGTTAAGCCGAAAAAAAGGCGTTAACGGCCAATCGTAACTGTGGGGTCTTCTGGTTTCTACCCACAGCGAGTCAATCCCTTCCGCGGGAGCCACCTGGTACCTTCTCCTTGGGCACAAGAGAGGGTATTCCGTGACTGGTCGAGAAACAAATAGCGGGGGCGATGCATGCCAGGTCCACGACCACTACCACAGGACTGCCATCCTAGAGTGGTGAAGCTGGAATGGATTATGGTGTGTGTTGCGTAGCTGTGGTATTTTTGGTTGTTCTAGACCACAGTGAGTCATCCCTTACCGATGGTCCCGCAGGGAATCCAGGCACTCCTGCTGGCAGGCGAGTGTCTGTCGGAATTTGACTGGCCGAGGATAACCAACACGCTTCTATGCCTATAAACCCGGTAAATTTCCAAAAAATAGGTTCTCGACAAGTTCAGGCTTGTCCCGGGGGCACTGGTGATCCGCTGGCGGATGCGGTTCAACCCTGCCTAGGTAGTAGAAGCACCCGCGACCCACTACCCACACGATCGGTACAAAGGGTGAGACGAACGAGACGCACCTGGGGTGACGCTGAGATGGGACGTGTGCCCCGTCTTGTCTTGGATGTTCACTACCAGACGATGACGAAAGATAATGACACCGATTACCACCCAAAGGTGTCACGGTACGAATGGGCAGCACGTCAGCCCAGTGATTAGCACTGAGGTTGACCGGCTACTTGGACCCAGGGTCAGTTCCCGACCTGGGCCTTGCGGCTGGGGAAGTTTGCACTTTCTCCCCGTGTTCGCGTGGGTTTTCCCCGGGTACTCCGGTTTCCTCCCACATGGCCAAAAATGTGCTAACTAGGTTAATTGGTTATGAACAATTGTCACGTCACCTAATCTGGCTTCCCTGAATTCGGAATAAACTTTTCCCTTAAATTCTAAATTTCCACCTCACGCAAGAGAGCCGAGCACCGAAAGTACCGACAAAAGGTTCTCTAAACGCCCAATTAGATCAGGGGGCGACGGTACCAGCTCACACCCTGCCCTAAACACACTCAGGGTGCCCAACCGAGCCACAATGACATCAAGTAGACCCCGGCTGGGGCTCTGCGAGCCACGGACTATGCCCAGGGCAGACCCCGGCTGGGGTCTGCGAGCCAAAATTGGTAACTTCAGTAGACCCCGGCTGGGGTACTACTCGTGGTACTTTAAGATCAAGAGCCCCCGGCGTGGGATCTGCTAGTGGTAGACAAAACCGTCGATGAGCGACGTAAAGACTCGGAAAAGGCACTCATGTGAGTGTATTCAAATAGCTTGAGACAAGCCTTCTATCCCCATCTAGGAAGAAGTCCTGCCTTCAAAGCTGCCAGCCAATTTAACCAGCAGCTCTTTGGTTGCAGTGCTACCACCAAGAGGGGTGGCCAGTGCTGAACTGCACCCAATCCTCAAAGAAAAAGAGTCATGAACCAGTTGACAGAAAAGTTGGGAAATTGTCAGTTAACCACAATAAGTATCCCCAGAAGTGAGGGTGGAGGCATTGAGGGTGTGGGTGCATAAGTCAGAGGGAAGGCGATGATTAGAGGAATGAGAAGGAGGTGTGGAGGGAGTGGCAACAGATCTTGTGGAAGACTAGAAAAGGGGGCCTGTGATTGATGCACTCCACTCCTTGCCCATTCGAGACCCCATTCATGCACTTCATGCCCATCACTGACTTCCTCCCACCCGGCTGAAAATTTGTGGCCAACTGGGAAGTTGCCCTTAAATGGCCATTAATCAGTCACCCAAGGCCCACAATTGGTGTGAAGCTGGCAACTTCACCCATTGCCTGTTAAATTGTGGTCAGGTGGGAGCAGGTGGGTAAGAGATGGAAAAAACAGCTATGGAATTTATACTGAGATATGAGTGGCACGTACACTGGCACTGCTGAAGCATTGGCCAAACTCTGAGTAAATTAGTCACATTAGAAGGTGATAATCTCAATGACCGTGTTACCACAGATTCCCATGTTATTAATGAAATTCTAATTGTAGCCATAGAACAATAGCTTTGATGAAGCAATTTTGTGTTGATTTTGAAGTGGATTATTTCCTCAATTGTTAATTAGCCGAACTGGAGACAGATAATAAAACAGTGGAAAACTAGAAGATGAGTGGAAACTTACATTTTCATCTTTATTTCTGCTCAACTTCACAGTTGACAATGCTTCCAATTTTCACATCATCTGCAGAGCAAAATTTGCAATTAATCAAAATTAATCTGCTTTGTTTATTCAAGTGTAGAGTTCTGGGTACCAAACTACAGGAAGAATGTGAACTCATTAAAGAGAATGCTGAAGAAACGTACAAGAATTGTTTCTGAGCTGAGAAACTTCAGTTATGAAGATGGATTGGAGAAATTGGGGCTGTTGCCCTTGGAGAGAAGAAAGCTCAGAAGATTTGATAGCTCAGGAGAAGAGGAGACTTGATGGAGATGTTCAACATCATGAGGGGACTGGACAGAGTAGATAGGGAAAAACTGATCCCCTTATACAAACATTCAAGATTGAAAGTGATTTGCAAAAGAAGCAAATGTGATGTGAGAAAAACATTTTCATGCAACAAGTGGTTCAGGTCTGATATGTGCTACCTGGAAGTGTGATGGAGGCAATTGGTGCATTCAAGAGAGCATTAGATGATTATTTGAATATAAATAATTAGCTGATTAGTTAAATAGAAACAATGTGCAGAATACTAAGAAAAAGCACTAAGTCATGATGTTCGTAAGGAGAGCTGGTGCAGACATGATGGGCCAAATGGCCATCTCCTGCATCATTATGATTCTATGAAATGCTTATTAATGCATTTTCAGAAAATGATTTAGCAGAGTTCCATTGTGAGTATTTAAGATGGCAACCTGCTGAAATATAGTCAACTCGTTGACAGAGCAGAAAATCTCTCTGGCACAATATCTGTTCAGCTGGGGTTTTGCTACAGATGTTAAACTGCATAACAAAACCAATGGTTGTTGTGGAATAGCAGAGTCAGTCTTGCACTGGATAATAAAAATGGGTTTAAGGGCAGAAAGTGGTATGTCATAGTATGTGATTGTTCTGTGCACTAATTTGATTTGCTTTGATTTATTATTGTCATGTGTATTAACACACAGTGGAAATTATTGTTTCTTACACGCCATACAGACAAAGCATACAGTTTATAGAGAAGGGAACGAGAGACTGCAGAATGTAGTGTTACAGTAATAGGTAGGGTGTACAGAAAAATCAACTTAATGTGAGATAGGTCATTCAAAAGTCTGACAGCAACAGGAAAGAAGCTGTTCTTGAGTCAGTTGGTACGTGACCTCAGACTTTCATGTCTTTTTCCCGATGGATGGTAGACAGTGGTGTTCTAGGAACAGTTTTCCTCTCCCCTGTAAATAAATGACTTGGATCTTGTAATGTAGACTGAAGTTTTGTAATTTCCTAATGATGCCAATCTTGGAGGAATGACAAACAATAAAGATAATATGAATGACCTACAATGTGACATAGGCTGGCATAATGGAGCAGTAAGTGGCATGTAGAAGTTAATTGAGAGATGTGATCCATGCATCTTGGCAATTACATGACCTCTGAAATATTCCTGTCCTACTCCATCGAGTCTTGTATGGAAAATATATGAAATGCACAGGCTCAGGCCTGGTGTGTTAGGATAGGGGTGAGATAGGGGTCAGGTGGGAGTGGGTCCCAGGGTTTATTGGATTGAGTCCAGGATTTGGGCCAAGTCGAGCTGGGGAAGGGTAGCTGGTAGTCGTCCCAAAGTGGGTTAGAGAATAGCCAGAGGGATGAAAGGAGTCCTATGCACAGGCAAGGATGGGGAATTGGAGTATATTTTTGGTTGGGGGGTGAATGTGGGGACTTACATGGGAGTTGCAGGAGAATTGGGGGGATAGTAAGAATTTGGGGTAGTTATGGAGGTGGGGGAATGTTGTGGCTCTTTGAAGAATGGATGTGGGTGAAATGTCCAATGGGATCAGGTGGATCACTCCTATAGTTGCCCAGAAGCTGGAAGTGGTTTTAGTCCCAACATTTTCTGGGGAGCAATTGCTATAGGACAGTTGGAACTGTCTGAAGTTTGTGATTTAAATCACATCATTGGATGGTTCCCAACGCAGGAACGAAAGCAAGTTTGAACTTTCAAGGAAATTGCAGTGTGATCATTACCTAGGAACTTTCAGATGAGAGGGTGGTTCCCCGTCATATTTTTGGGGTATCCTCCACATACACTGCACTACAGCTCAGAAGTTATGGCTACAAACATTTTAGCCTGGATTCTCTGATCTTGTTGTTCTTGTCCTACTGCCAACGAGAATGGAGAATTTGTTGCTCAGCCAACTGCATTCACTGCAACAGCGCTGGAGAATTCCAGCCACAGACAAGGTGGGACATTTCTAGCATTTGTGTCCAATGTCGCAATCCCCATCAGAACGATTTTTTTCTCTCTGAGCTGATTTGGTAAACTGATACAGATCAGTGAAACCGACTTTGTGAAAGATCAGTTTGGTAAACCGAGTGTTTCTTTTTAGCTCCACTCTACCACACAGAAAAACTGAGCACAACCTTGGAAGCCCTAATTGTCCAATCATAGAATCCCTACAGTGCAGGAGAAGGTCATCCAGCCCATTGAGCCTGCACAGGCAATTATCCCACCCAGGCCCTATCCCCGCAACCCCACATATCTACTCTATTAATTCCTCTGAGGGGCAATTTGCCATGGTCAATCCACACAGTTTTGGACTGTGGGAGGAAACTAAAGCACTGGGAGGCGGACATGAGGAGAATGTGCAAACTCCACACAGACAGTGACTCAGAGCAGGAATTGAACCCTGCCACTGTGAGAAGGTTCTGACTCACTGGCCGTTAAGGTACTGGAAGGTGAACCAATCAGAGCAGTAAAAAGCTGTCCAGTACCTAATTAGTTCCAGAAAGAAAAAATTGTGTGCTGAATCTCAAACATTTACAAATAATATTAATAACTTGAATGAAAAGATTGATTGTATTGTAGCCAAATTTGCTGAAAATACAAATATAGGCAGAGAAATAAGTTGTGAGGAGGATCCTCAAAGGAATAGTGATAGATAAATTTGACAGATGGAGAATAATATGGAAGAATGTGAGGTAGTCTACTTTGGGGGAAGAATGAAAAAACAAGATATTGTTTAAATGGAAAGTGATTGCAGAATGCTGCAGTACAGTGAGACTAGGTGTACTTGTACATGAATCACAAAAGGTCAGCAAGGATGTTCAACAATTAGGAAGGCAAATGGAATGTTGGCTTTTATTGCCAAGGGGACGGTATGTACAAGTAGGGAAGTCTTTCTACAACTGTACAGCACAATAGTGAGATTACATTTAGAGTGCTATGTACAATTTGGTCTCCTTATTAAAGGAGTGATATGTGTGCTTTGGAAGCAATTCAGACAAAATTCCCCAGGCTAATTTCTAGGATGAAGGGTTGTCTTATGAGTAAAAATTGAACAATTTGAATGTATACTCAGAGTTAGAAGAATTAAATGATCTTATTAAAATATATAAAGTTCTAATGGGCCTTTGCAGGATAGAGATGAGAGGATGTTTCCTCTCAGAGAGGAATCTAGAACTTGGGGCATAGTTTAAAAATAAGAGCCCTTGTTACATTTAAATATACAGTGGTTAGCCCTGCTGTCTCACAGCATCAGGGACTCGGGTTCCATTCCTAGCTTGGGTCACTGTCTGTGTGGAGTTTGCACATTCTCCCCATGTCTGCATGGGTTTCCTCCAGGTGCTCCAGTTTCTTCACATAGTCGGAAAGGTGTGCTGGTTAGGTGCATTGGCTATGCTAAATTCTTCCTCAGTGTACCTAAACAGGTGCTGGCTTATGGCGACTAGGGGATTTTCACAGTAGCTTCACTGCAGTGGTAAATGTAGGCCTACTTGTGACAATAATAAATGTAAATTGTATTTGTAATTGCAATTTAATTGTATGTCAGATTTCCAAATGACAACATTTGTTGCACATGTAGGAACTTGTGGATTCAAACCAAGCTTTAGAAACCCTTAAGTGACTGGGTAAGTGAATTAGGTTGTACAAATTTGTTGTGGTTAGATTTCTCTAATTCCCTTCTCTCAGGAACCGGATTTGTATTCTCAGTTGTTTGATTAGTTAGGTGTTGTCAAGACAGTTCAGCAGTACAAAATGAACATGACTGCAGATTAATCATGATGGACTAAGTCCCCAGTAAGATAAACAAAAAGATTTAGTTCACCCATTATGCAAATGGGAAAAAATCCTTTTTTAATTCCATTAAACAAAATAGGAAAAAAAAGTAATGGTTAACACCTGGCTTCTAAACATGTTTCCTGTGCAGCTATTTACTAGCATTTTCCAGTAATTCTAGCACAACAGTTTTCAGGTATTAATGCAAGTCCAGGCAGTTAATGTCATAATGGTCATGCATTTGGCCTTTCTGAACAATGAGTAAAGATACATTTGTACAAGACATAATTTATGCAGATTTGGACACCTCATCATATGAACATTAGGAAGAGAGGAAGAGTCCTCCTCTCAAGCTTGGTTTGAATCCATAAGTTCCTATATGTACAATAAATATTGTCATTTGCAAATCTGACATACAATTAAATTGCAATTACTGATACAATTTACATTTATTTATTATTGTCACAAGTAGGCTTACATTTACCACTGCAATGAAGCTATTGTTAAAATCCCCTAGTTGCCATACTCCAGCACCTGTTTGGGTACATTGAGGAAGAATTTAGCATGGCCCATGCACCTAACCATTGGTCCTAACCACTCTGTTGTATTATGGTTGATCTGTGACTCAGCTCTATTAAACCATCTTTTCTATATATTCATTGACAACCTTACTAATAGAAACTGTCAGTTTTGCTGATGAAAATTTCATCTGATCCAGGATCCACAACTTTTATGAGGGCGCAAGTCTCAGATTTGCACAATCCTTTGTACGAAAAGATTTCATTCCTAGTTAGCCTAGCTACAATTATATGACATGCCCTCTAATTAAACCAGGAAGAAGTATCGTAAGAAGTGAGGTGAGAAGAGAGCACAGTGAAAACAGGCTGGCAATTCCTGCACCTTCTCATCCCATTGCCTTCACCTGTTGCAAGGATAGAGTAGGGACTCCTGAACTGCACCAGGTGATGTTGAATGCAGAGTTGATTACCGAGGTGCAAACCATTGTCTCATGAGACAAAAAGCAGCTAGGGATAAGATAACTGTGACCTGTTGTAACTAATGGCTCCTATCGATACGATTTACTGTACCTCCTTATTTAGTGTAATCTGAAGACTCCTGTATAAAATCTTGTCCTTTTCCAAGTCATTAACATCTGTTACAAAAATCTAAGTGCTGGTACAGGCCTCTGGGGAAGACAGCTTGCTACAACCTGCCAATTAAAGGACAATCAATCCCAGACACTCTTGTCTCCTACCTCCCAACCAATTATCAACACTTGTCAACATGGTTGCCTTCAATTCCACATAAACTACAAAAGGTTTTAATGAAAGTTTTTAAAACTACAAAGGGCCTTCATTGGGTGTTTAGGGAAAGATTGTTTTCTTGGGAAGATCACTGATGATGGATCATTAATTTAAAATTGTCACTAATAGTTAAATTAGCGAAGAGCTGTCAGTGACATTATGGGCTGAATGACTCCTCAGGTACTTTCAGATTTTATGATATTGATTTCCATTGGATTAGACATCATGGAATTGCATAATTTATTGTCAAAACACATTGGCATACTTCTCCTGTTGAGCATGTTTCCTTCAGGGAATTGGGGTGCTTGTAATATAGGGCAGGTGACCAGCCCAGCACCTTCCCACCTATCCCTAAGTTCACCCCATGATGCAAGAGGCTGGCTGATGCTAAAATCAATAGTCCACCCACCAAAATTAAATGATTCATTAAAGGTTAATGAGGCTTATTATCAAGTAATTTGATCCTGATAATATGCTGTCCACACCATTAAGGTGTGAGAAGCCGGGCAGGAGTGGGCAGCCTGATTCTTCTCACTGAAATGCTTAAAGGGTGGGAAGAAGGTAGGGGAGGAGGGCTTTGTTCTTCAGAGGCTGTCAATTGTTAATTTGAGGGGGCCCCGCTTTGGTTGAATTCTCTCTTCCTTCCTAAAGTCCCCGCTCTATCCCCAAGTGCTGACGCTGATCAGGGGAAGGAGGGCAGTTACAGCTCCAACCGAAGAGAAGGAGGGGGACAAAATATCAGCTCCTGTTTTGGGGGAGTGGGGAGATGGGAGGGTTCGGGAATGAACTGTTTCTGATTGTGGGGGTGGTTGGGTAAATGCTGCTACAATTGGGAGAGGGGGTGAGGAAGCCCCTGAGACATTTTTGGTGGGTTTGGAGTGGAGATCATTGTTTGGTCTGATCAGGACACCCTTTAAACATGGCGCCCTGATTTCAATATAGCTGGCCTTGGTGGCCTGTTGAGGCCCTGCCCCTATACATGATCACATGAAACACGACTACCTGTTCCTTTTTGACAGAGTGTGATAAAATCTAAAGAGAAAACCAGTCTGTTTGTCTGAAGTGAAACATGTGCAGGGTGGGAGGCAGGGGGAAGGGCACGCAAATCGTAGCAGATGGGGGTGGTGGGGGGACCATGCAAACATCCAGTAAGCTCAGACGGGATTCTCTGGCTTTGGGGTGTCAAAGGGAATCCCACCCACTGTCTTTCTCGCTGGAAACAACATTCTGCCATTGGGTAAAATTTCACCCATTATTTCAGGATGGTTTGTGGTGGTTGAGGGGTTGGGGATGAATTGGTAGGCATGCTGTCCTCATTATTTAGCCCATTCCTTTTGCATCAAAGGCACTTCAGTGTAATATGACTGCTTTATTCAGAATCAACCAGCAGAAATAATTTTGTAAATTTATACTGTAAAGGTAGTGTGCTGCCGAAAATTTAACATAATGCTGCTGTAAAAATAATTGCTGTCATGATGTTGATGTTCTTGAAGAGTTATTTCATCAATTCTGGAAGTATGCCATGCGCTACATATCAATGAAGCAACATGAATACCAAGATTGTACAATAATGGGAATATTTAATCAAAACACTACTGATGTCCCATTAGAAACATTATGGGGGAATTTTTCTGTCCCACCTGCCACAGGAATTATAGCAGGTGGAGTTGTGAGGGGGGACGGGGGAGAGGGTTGCTATCAAAGACCCTGCAAATATGCATTGATCTCGGGGCGAGATTTTATAGTTTTGAATCGAGCGCAACTGGAAAACCGCCCTATGTTCTAAAACATTGAATGGAGAAGAAGCTTTATGAGAAGGGAATAATTTAGAATGAAATGTGGTTCTGCTTTTAAATTCCAATAAATGGGCAGGTGTCAGGGGAGATGGGGCTAAGTCAAACCTTCTACTGGGCACCAACTCCCTGATCATCTTAAACCAAAGGATGAACCAAAATGACACACCTGATGGGCATTTCATACTGTATTCATTGGGCAGGCCTCAGCTGAGAGCTGGTTTAAGATACAATGAGATCCTGGAAAGAAGCCAAACTCCCACTTACCAAGGGGTTTTGATCCTGTTGGGAATTTTTTTTGTTTTTATTTCAATTCAATCCAATCAAGTCCATTTCTTTTCCCTAATTTTCTATGATGCTGTTGAGAGAGGGTTCACTGACATTGCATTTGGAGTATTGGTGGTCCACCTTGTCCATGCACATTATCACGTCCCTGGGATTTGAGAAGGTGCCTTGTGTCTGTATGGTACGGTTCTCTTTTGCTGCTTCTTCAATGCCATTACATCTTTAAATAATCATGTCAGATTTTAATTTATTTCTACATTTTATTTCTAACCCTAATACAGAATGAAATAATTTGCATATTAAACAACCTGAGCTGTTGGAAGAATAATTAGGTTGATTTGTTTTGAACGTTCAGTTCCACCGTGCAGTTTAAGTCAGGAATAACTACAGTCCTATGGGAAATCAAATTTTAATATTACCCTCTACTTTTGGGAAGAAACCAAATGCATTATAGATTACAATATCAGCCACTCATCTGCCCGTTTTGATAAATGGAAAGCATGAGACTGCTATGAAATAATTATGACAAGTAGGACAAATAATTTGCATAAATTATATATAAAATTTGAAATTTAGGAATTAGATCACTTAAAAATAAAGAAAAGATATGTTGACAGTATTTACCTAACCCTGATGAACAATGTAATTATGGGCTAAATGGTAGAGTCTGTTCCTGGTGAAGCAAACAGAAAACCAAAGAAACCAGTCGGTTTCCTTTCTGGATCATACACTCTGCAAAAAAAACTCAAGCGGTTGTGCTTCACATTGTCATATAGGGGAGTGGGGGCCTAAAGAAGCTTCTCATGATCATAACCTATATAAATTCCCTCCACTCCCTCAGGCCTCCAGCCCACCATGGAGGTCTCCGGGGCTACTCTCCTCATGCCCAATTGGAGTGCTCCCCTCTCCCTCCACCTCCCGATCAACGGCTCCTTCTTCCCTGCCCCACCAAGGGCCATTGCCGGCAATCCCAGCCACCAGCACAGCTAAATTATACCCCCTCCTCTTTGAGGCTCCTTGGCATAGATTGGCATGGTGCCAACCTGGAAATGCCAATCACTAACCTATTCCAAGGGGCAGTGATGGAGGCATTGACAGGTCACTTCCCAGCCATGTCCTTCTCCCTGGATGGGGCAATACTTACCTTTACAATCCTAGGAAGATCCTCCTCTCCAGTAGGCTCATGTCTGTGCAAACTTGACGTTGTGTTGGTATGGTGTCAGTGTACAGCAGGGAGGAGGGGAGGGAATGGGTGAATAATATTTAAATACATTCAAATCAATGCAAAGTAGGTTGACATCCGTTATGGCGTCAACCACTGACACTGCTGGTGAGGGGTGGGGGAAAACCCAAAATTGCATTTCTGTTGGCGAGAACTGCGATTTCCACATTTTGAGCGCTGCTGGTATTCGTATGGACAACTAACACGGAATCAAAATTGCCCCCATTGTTTTTAATTGTCTGCACTTTGTGAAAAAAATGACAAGCTTAGTGACCTTTTTCAAACTGGAAGCATGGGATTTTCTCCCATGAAAGACTGATAGGATGAGATCATTGAGTGTTTTGTGAAAAGGTCAGTAATGCATTTTTGAATAGTGAGATGAATTTGATATGGACTCCTGATCACTAAAACAGACGTCAGGGCCAGAATTCTTCCAGAAAAATTGGAAATGTCGAATTTGCATGAAAACTGGAGTAATTCACACTTTTTTTTTTCAGTGGGCGTTCAGAGAATTATCCCCCACACTCTATGCACTACAGAGTATACTAGCGTGAATCACGCTGAAAAGCTGGAGGCACGCCCTGTTCCCACAGAAGAGATAGGCAGCATAGCACTGAATAGAACACTGCACATACGCTGATCTGTCAGCACTGACCAGCCCCGCAATCCTTACAATGCCAAGCCCTCACAGCCCAATAGCTGGCCCCCCGACTATTCCCGGGACCAACCCCTACACCCCCTTCCCCATATGCCCCAATTTCCCACCCACCCTTGATTCCTCCCTGCAGTGCTGACTACCCCCAGCCCCAAACAGGCTGAAGCTGCCCTCCCACCCGCCCCTATCACTGTCCTCTCTCCTTCCCCTTCGATCCTGTTTGTAGTATGGCAGCAGGACCACCTACCCCCATCAGACCACACCCCCAATTTCATCTGCCCTGTCCCCTTGGCACTGACCCATGTCCGAGGGGCAGTGCGAAGGTGCCCTCTGGACATTGGCACTTTTCCCCTTGGGCAGTGCCAAGGTGGCAATGTCCGGGGCATCCCCCACCACCCGACCCTCTGGGAGGGCCCCAATTGCCCCCCTTTACTCCAGTGGGCTTAGGCTGCTAGTTTCCCACTAGTGGGTCGGTACTGTGAACACATTGGAGTGAACCATTCCTGGCAGGGGTAGGAGGAGATGCGAGCAAACCTGGAGATTTCAGTCCTTGGTCCATTAATTGAACCTAAAATATATTAAAACCTTAAAACCTTAATTTAAATGATTTTCATGCCTCACCGCTGATTTCCGGTGTGGGGCTGACGCCGTTAGAAATCCAGCGTTGGAAATCACTATTGAGGCAGGAACACATGTGTGAGTCCTGTGCATCATCTGCCCTGAGATTCTCCAGCCCGGATGCAAGAATCACCTCCAAGGCACAAGCATTTTATTTTAGTGTACCCTGCTTGCAGATCAGTACTGTAAAATCACTGAAAAATTCCAAGTATTGGGCAGAGATTTCCCAGCGGGTTCAGGAATGAGAGTCCTGAAAATTTACTTTGGGTTAAGATTCTGACCTGATTTCAGCCTCTTCCAATTTTATCTGGGGCAGGATTGAAGGACAGCAGGGAATCTCCTCAAATCTGTCGGGTATGATGTAATTAAGGTTGATAAGCAGCCAACTATGAGGTTCACTAACACCAAATCCAGGATTTCCCAGCCAAGAAACCTATTCCTCAACCTGTCAGCAGCTTGCCAGGGTCACCAAGATAAGTGCACAGCAGTGTTACAGACAGGAATGAGAGAGAACTGAAACTCTTGGTACCTTCCTATACTGCCTGTATTCAGTGTGCTTTTTCAAATGTGAGATGTGTGTTTATTAAAACTGAACATATAGTCAATTTGAATGATCATCAGCAAGCAGCAATCATGTGCTTAATTAACTTTTATTCACTCATTGCCACACAACACATGCGCTTGTTTACACACACACACACACACACACACACACACACACACACACACACACACACACACACACACACACACACACACACACAGTAAGCACTTTTACTATTAGCTCATAATTTATGTAATTGGCTCATCTTGATGCAGGCCTCATGAAGAAGAAGTTCTTTTCTAATCTTGAAATATAGCAAGATGAATTCAATTGCCCTTGAATCGACAGGCCTGTCACACCATTTCAGAGGGCTGTGAAGAATTAGCCATATTGCTATGGGTCTGGAGTCACAGGCCAGACTAGGTAAGTAGATTTTCTTCTATAAAGGACATTAGTCACCAGATGGGTTTTTCCAACAATCATTTGATTGTCACCAAGACAATATCATCGAGACAAGCTTTTCAATTCCAGATTATCAATTGAGTTTAAACTCAATTAACAACCATGACGGGAATTGAACCTCTGTCCGCAGTGCATCAGCTGGGCCTTTAAGTTACTAATCCAGTTTTGTTACCACTATACCAGCATCTCCCTTAACTATTTGAAGCCAGCACTACACAGTGAAGGAATTGATGGTGGCTACTTACACTAATTTGTGATGAGTTGCTTTCTCTGCACCTCTCTTCGTCAAGTTTCAAGCTCAGAGACTGGGAGTATAGGAGTCCATTAGGTTTCAAATTTTGGTTCAGTCCTTAAAGAATAGGAAGTGTAAATTCCTCAAAGTGTTTTTCTAGGGGACTCTACACATTATTCTGTTAGGAAGTTTCAGGAGATTCGACCTACTTCTGAGGCTTGTTTATATTTTCGTAGGATGTGGATAACCCAGCATTTATTGTCATTTCTAATTGTCCTTGGCTTGAACCACCTAATACTGCAGCATTGTGCCTTCACTATTTTATTACTCTGTAGTTATACCCATAGTATTGTTAGAAGTGGAGTTTCAGCATTTTGACCCAGCAATAATGAAGGAATGATGATGTAGTTCCAAGTCAAGTTAGTGTGTCGCTTGGCAGGGAACTTGCAGGTGTAGTGTTCCCATGTATCTGCTGCCCCTGTTCTTTTAGCTGGTACAGACCATGGGTTTGGGAGATGCTGTCCAACTAATCTTGCTGTAATGCATCTTGTAGATGGTACCCACTGCTGCCACTGTGGTTGATGGTGAAGGTAGTGAATGTTGAAGGTGATGGATAGAATGCCAATTAAGTGATCTGTTTTGCCTGGATTGTGTCACGTTTCTTGACGGTTGCTTGTTCTGGCACAAGGCAACTGCTAAGGCACATTGTGCAGAGAGTCAAGTTCCAGATCTGAAAAAGATCTTGTCTTCTGATAGAAATTAAGATGAAAAAGTTCTGCCTATATTTCCTCTAATCATCCACTGACAAGAATCAATCTTATTATGAATGGCTTATTTATTTATTACACTGAACTGATAATATTAATTATGTAGAATCAGTATTAGCACTTCAAAATGGGCTGAACTAGTTTGGTGACAGTGTTTATGAAACTGAGACATTGGAAAGTGTTCAGTGAAGGGTAGGGTGGGATGCTCCATGTTTTCAATCTGATGTAGCAAAAACTAAAACCCCTGAAAGTATTTCAAATTATAAAATTAAACAATAAATAAATGCACACAAAGTCTTTGCTAAATGAGGAAAATAAAATGATTGCCACCTGAGAGGGCATAAATGAAATATAGAAATAACTTGTTCCTATTACCATTGAATTTGACTCAGTGGAAACATTTGTAAAAAAGAGGAGCAGAATTCGAATGAAGGTTCACTCAGTAAAGTCTCTGAGCTAGATCAGAAGGTAATAAATAAGATTGACTCTTTGTTCAGTTCAGCTTGTCTGGTGGCAACTATAATGTAAATGGCTTCATATCCACTATTTTATGGTCAACTATGCTTTTCACTTTTGGCAGGATTTTCTGGCCCCATCCATTGCCAAGAGCATTTGGTCCCAGCAGAAGTCAATGGATTTTTGGTTCACTTGACCCATTGCCAAGGCAGTTCAAGAAACTTTATGTGTGTGGACTCTGCTTGATGTCAGGAGTTGGCTCAACTATCATATACCATCGCTTCAGTAGTCATAAAGTCTAGATTTACATTGAAGGATGGGATATCTGCGCAAAGTTTCAGAGAGCGATTGGTGAATGTAGACCAAAACACCTTTTGGAATCCTTACAATTAGGAAGGAAAGATCTTGCATTTAAATTATATCAAATGAACATCATTCAGGGCGTACCAAAGATGCTTCACATTAATTGAAACATATAAAATGTATTACCTTTGTAGAGTTCAGCAGACAGTGGTGATGATTGAAAAAGGAATGTTGACATTTAGAGAACTCTTGTTCACATTAACTGAAGCATATGAAACATTATGTGCAAATTTTTACATATACTTGATTCATTATAACAGGCAAATGGAGTTACAGCTTGCATTTCTTCTAAAGAATGGAACCATATACAATGCAACAGTCCTTAATGTTCCCTCCACTTAAACCACCCATGTTTAAATTAGACAATAGTTGAAAACAGACAAATGGGACAAAGCATTCCCGTTATCATTTGCATCTATTACTGTTATTTTTTACGGTGACATATAAATAGCATAATAGCTATTTTGGGCAGAAGCAAGTATTTTGTAAATGATTTGCACCTTATTAAGTGCAATTACCTTGATTTGATTTGATTTATTAATGTCATATGCATTAGTATAAAGTGAAAAATAATGTTTCTTGCAAGTTATACAGACAAAGCATACCATTCATAGAGAAGGAAAGCAGAATGTGCAGAGTGTAGTGTTAGTCGTAGTTAGAGTGTAGAGAAATATCAACTTATTGTGAGGTAGGTCTATTCAAAAGTCTGAAGGCAGCAGGAAAAAAATTGTTCTTGAGTCCATTGGTATGTGATTTCAGAATTTTGTATCTTCTTGCATACATAGTACCCTATAAATTGAGAAGTATTTAACTTGTGTTGAAATATGAAAGGGTAAATTTGCAAGTTCAGTGGAGTCTAAAACTATTTAATGGTTTGAGATGCACAAAAATATTGACTACAACTAAACTCATACACAGTTTCAAGGGATAAAAAGAGAGCCAATTGAAAAAGTAATTGTGGACAATTCCTGAGTCAGTCAAAATATTGGTTTGGGATTAAGGGAGAAGAAAAATTATTTTGAGTACACAATGTCAGGATAAGCGGAATAATTTAAAGAGTTTTCTGTTTCTCTTGTTCACATTAACTGAAGCATATGAAATGCAGTGTCTTTGTAGGGTTCAGCCAACAGTGGTGATGGTTGAGAAAGGAATGTTGACCCTTGGAGACGTTCTTTTATGAAACAGTTACGTGGAATTTTTTTACATACATGAAATTCACGAGAACAAAGAGGGGATATGAGAAAGCTCTAGCTGGTAAAAGTAGTGAAAATCCTAAGAATCTGTAAGTATATCAATAGGACGAGGATAATCAGGTAAAGAGCAGGGGCCATTAGGGAACAAGGGGGAAATCTGTAGGTGGAAGGAAAGGATATTAGTATGGTGTTAAATGAATATTTCACATCTGTCTTCATCCATGAGAATGAGGAGGTAATTATGGAGCTCAACTGAGAGACTGTGAGGCAGTAGAGGAAATTATTATACGGAGTGACAAGATATTCGAGGTATTGGCGGGCTTAAAAGTGGACAGGCTGTTGTGGGAGATAAGGGAGGAAGTTGCAAGGGCTCTGATCCAAATTTTCAGGGAGGTGCCAGAGGACTGGAGAACAACTAATGTGGTCCCACTATTTAAGAAATGTTGCAGAGACAAGCCAATTTCACATTTGTGGTTGGGAAACTACTGGAGAAGATTCTGAAGGAGAAAATCTATCTCCATTTAGAGAAGCAAGGTTTGATCAGGGTATTGAGCATTGTTTTGTCAGACAGATCATGCCTAACAAATTTGATTAAATTTTATGAACACCACGTAACCAAATGTGTGGATGAGAGTAGTGTGGTTGATGTAATTTATATGGATTTTAGCAAAGCCTTTGACAATGTCCTACAGGCCAGATTTATTAAGAAGGCTAATGCACATGGGATACAGGATGATTTGACAAGGTGGATTCAAAATTGGCTTAGTGGTAGGAGATAGCATGGTGACAAATGTCTGAAGTTGGTGACCAGTGGTGTAACACATGCATCCGTACTGGGCTCCTTATTATTTGTAATTTATATAAATTATATAGATGACTATGTGGGGATAGGATCAGTAAGTTTGCCGATGACACAAAGATTGGCTGGGTGTTTAACAGTGAGGTTGAGGGTCTTGGGTTATAGGAAGATATAGATGAAATGGTCAAATAGGCGGATAAGTGTCAGATGGAATTTAACCTCGAAAATTATGAAGTGATGCACTTTGCAAGAAGTAACTTGACAAGAAAGTATACTATGAAATGTCTGATACTGGAAAGTTCCAAAGAACAAAGGGACTTAGTTGCATTTGTCCATAGTTCTCTGAAAGTGGAAAGACAGGTTAATAGATTGGTTAAAAAGGCATGTGGCACACTTTATCATTCGGTGTATAGATTACAAAAGCAGAGAGGTCATGATGAAGTTGAATAGAACTTTGGTGAGGTCACAGCTGAAGTACTGTGTGCAGTTCTGAAGACCACATTATAGGAAGAATGTTAACGTACTGGAGGGACGCAGAGGAGATTCACCAGGATATTGCCTGGGATGAAACATTTAAGTTATAACGAGAGGTTGGATAGACTTGGGTTGTTGCCAAAGAAGACTGAGGGGTGACCTGATTGAGGTGTTCAGGATGATGAGGGGCATGAGCAGGGTAGATAGGGAGCAGCTAGAACATAAGAAATAGGAGCAGGAGTAGGCCATCTAACCCTTTGAGCCTCCTAGCCATTCAGTAAGATCATGGCTGGTAGTAGTTCAGTTCCACTTACCCGGCTGCTCTCCATAACCCTTAATTCCCTTATTGATCAAAAATCTATCTACCTGTGACTTAAACATACTTAATGAAGTAGCCTCCAATGCTTCAATGGGCAGAGAATTCCAAAGATTCACTACCCTCTGAGAGAAGAAGTTCCTCCTCAACTCTGTTCTAAACTGACTCCCCCCTTATTTTGAAGCTGTGCCCTGTAGTTCTTGTTTTCTTTCTAAGTGGAAAGAATCTCTCTGCCTGTACCCTGTCTAGGCCCTTCATTATCTTATATGTCTCTATAAGATCTCCCCTCAACCTTCTAAACTCTAATGAGTACATGCCCAATCTACTCAATCTTTCCTCATAAGCTAACCCCATCATCTCCGGTATCAACCTAGTGAACCTTCTCTATACTCCCTCCAAGGCCAATATATCCTTTCACAAATAAGGAGACCAAAATTGCACACAGTACTCTAGTTGCGGCCTCACCAGTACCCTGTACAATTGCAGCAAGACTTCCCTGCTTTTATACTCCATCCTCCTCATGATAAAGGCCAACATTCCATTCGCCTTCTTGATCACCTGCTGCACCTGCAAACTGAATTTTTGCGATTCATGCATAAGCATCCCCAGGTCCCTCTGCACAGTAACATGTTGTAATTTTTCACCATTTAAATAGTAGTCCATTTTACTATTATTCCTTCCAAAGTGAATAACCTCACACTTGCCAACGTTATACTCCATCTGCCAGATCCTCACCCACTCACTCAGCCTACCCAAATCTCCCTGCAGACTTTCCGAGTTCTACAGTGGCATCACGTTAGCTGTTCTCCTTAGTTGAAGGTTAAATTACAAGGGAACACAAGTTAAAAGTGAGGGCTGGGAGGGGGGAATTTGAGGAAAAATCTTTTTTACTCAGAAGGTAGTGACAGCCTGGAGTGCACTGTCTGGAAAGATGGTGGGGGTGGGATGCCTCACATCTTTTAAGAAGTACCAGGATGAGTACTTGGCATGCCATAACATACAAGACTACGGGCCAAGTGCTGATAAGTGGGATTAGGTGGGCAGGTCAGGGCCTTACATGCATCATTGCAGACTCAATGGGCCAAAGAGCTTTTTCTGCACTGTAGGATCCTGTGATTCTGTTCCAACTTGAAGCAGTTTCATTACGAGGTTCAAATTCTGGGAATTCTCTGGAGATTCCTGAGAAGGGCTAATACTAATAAATTAAGAATTTTGTGTCCTTGAGGCTACTGTCTGCATAAAAGGAAGGCAACCAACAGCATATTGTGACTGGGGAATTGCAGAGTCTTGCAGCACTGGAGGGAAGGAATTGGACAGAGAGGCCCTAGCTTTGCTTTTTTTGAACCTGGAGGCACTGTTGCTCTTCTGGAACCACTAAGCAATTAATATTTCTAAACTAAGTCTTTGGGCCTCAAGGGTTCCCTTGCACATTTACTCAGGAGCTTGTTGAAATTCGATCTGACACCCGCATGCATCAGGAGATCCCAATTTGCATTGATTAGTGAATCTGTTGCAGGAGTCGAGTTGGAGCCTTTCTACCAACACATTGGTGGTGTTAACATTGCAGATCAGCAGGAAATGAGATTGAAGGACCATAGGCGTTTCTCCTTGTTAGAGAGAGAGAGAGACAAGTGGTTACATAGCTTGAAATGTACCGCTCCACATTGAGCAATAGGCAAGGCAAGGGAGCAGTCCTCTTGAACTGCCATAGATTGAATCCAGATGATTGGCATTATTCTGCACTGTACTCTAGTCATCTAACCAACTAATGCAACCAATACCTGTGGAGAAGGAAATTTAGTTGCACTATTTTGATTGATCTCTTGCTCCATTTCTGCTGATTAGGAAATTTTAAAATCATATTTTACATATAACTCATAGCAGAGCAAACATTTTCTTCAAATGAATTTTCAATTCAGCCACTGAAGCCTCAGTTCACACTGAGAGTATTTTCTTTTATCACAGTAGTCATGCTGCAAGAGATCTGGTGGTATAGGGACAGTTGTACAATTGCAGGAAAGTAGCTAACTACCTTATCATTGCAGTTCCTTAATTTTACCTTTAATTAACCAAAGGAAAAGTCAGGCTTTGGTACAAGGCAACAATCCTCAATGAATTAGTATATGTTCTCAGAAAGCAAGTTTTAATTATTTGAGAAAAAAAGATATGTGTTTTCCAATTGTTTTTCCTTTTGAACGTGGTAATTCTTGGGTTGGGATTCACCATTGTGATCCTTTTCATTGCATATAAATAGTATTGAATGGCAGCACTTGGCACTGCAGGGAATTACTTCCTCTCTGTGCAAATTATAGCTGCTTTCTGGTGGCAGATTAGAAGAAAGTGGCTGAAAGCTCAGGAATGTAGCTAGAATGATCTTCAAGTCCCCCCAGAGAGGGAGAGGATCTTCTAATCTCACGTTTGGCCCCAGTACTTTCCTGTTGAAATCCCTTCGAAGAGCCTGATGGGCAGAAGGACTTGCTGCTGTGCTCTATAATTCAATGATTGACCATCACTGGGACAGTTGATGTGATCTTCAACATAATTTACAAATTAGGATGCAAACAAAATAAATCACACGCAGTGTTATGTTGTCAAAAAGATAGTTTACATCCTGTGCCAGAAGGAACACTTAGGACAATAGATTCTATGCTATATTACTAACTACACTAGATGCACTTAATATAAGAGGTATTTTAGTTCTGCGAAATTAAGATCCCTGCTGCAGCATTGGTGATAGTCCACTATTGGCACTGATAGCACGCCTTCTTTTATTTTATTCATTAATGGGGTGTGGTTGCCACTGGCTAGGCCAATGTTTATTACTCATCCATAACTGCCTTTGGGAAGATTGTGGCAAACTGCCTTGAACTGTCACAGCTCATGTTGTGGAGCTACATCCACAGTGCTGTTAGAGACATGTTCTCTTTGGAAGGCCACCACACATCGCTAGTGATTTCTGATCCAGGAAAATGAGATGAGGTTGAAGTGGGAGGGACAGATGGAAGTTCCAATTCACTGGAATTCAACCCTGAAGAAGAAAATTTCTACCATAAACTCATAATCATAGAGGTTTAAACATGGAAACAGGCACTTGGGCCCAACTTCGTCATGCCGCCCAATTTTTCCAGTCTCAGTTGCCAGCATTTACCATCACTCCGCTAGTTTTTATCTTGTAATGTCTTCATTGCCCAGGAATTGTTGGCAATGTGAAGAATTACACTGGATGGTAATTGAACCATGCACATTAGAAAATTTAAGAATGAGGAGGAGGAAAGGAGGAAGATTTTCTGGCCTCCCCATGGTGTGTTTCTCGTGGTGGAAGGCGGCATGCCATTGGCTGGCAGCAGGATCTCCTGGCCCTGCTGCTGTCAGTGGGACTGCATCCCACAGCAGCAGGAAACCCATGGTGGGGGTGCACATGAAAAACTCGAAAATTCTGACCAAGATTGGATAGACTATCCTTGTATCTGCTGGCGGTTCAATGTAAGAGACAGTTTAAGTGAAACATAAGATCCTGAAGGGTCTTCACAGCTTGGATGTGGAGAGAATGTTTTCTTTTGTGGAAGAAAGTGCTCAGTCTTTAAACATAAGACGTCACTTATTTAAGACAGATCTGGAAAAAAAATTCTCCCCGAGAGTTGAGAGCCTTTGGAATTCGCTTCCTGAAAAGGTGGTGAAAGCAGGGTCTTTGAATATTTTTGAAGGCAGAAGTGGAAAGTTCTTGATATGCATAGGAGGTGAAAGATTATCAGGGCAGGGTGGAATGCAGATTTGAAGTTACTTTCACATCAGCCCTGATATTAAATGATGATGAAGCAGACCCGAGGGATTAAATGGCCTACTCCTGCCCTGGTTTGTATGACATTAAAAAGCAGGTTGCATAAAACCAACTGACTCAAAATAGAGACAGATATCTGTTGAATAGATTGTGTGCTGGCAGTCACAGAAAGCAGCAGGTAAATGAAAAATCAAGGGAGCCAACAAGATAATTGATGCATGGAGGTGGTTAAAGACAGAGGAAAATAATAGGCAGGATTTTCTGTGCAAACCACTGCATGTTTCACTGTGGTGGAGAAGGCCCACCACTGGCTAGCAGTGAAATCTTCTGGGGTCCCACCTTGTCAATGGGGTTTTCTATGGGATACGTCTTTCACTGCGGGAAAATCCACAGTGCTGTCAGCGGAACTGGAAAATTCTGTCAACTTTATTTTAACAGATCTGAGGTAGCAGATAATGTTATATAGGTTCCCTTTTCCATATATTGGTTGCCCTGTCTCTCAAAAAGCTTTTGTTGTGTCAAGACCCAACAGGGAGACAATTATAGGTGATACAGTAATGGGGTTCAATCCTCACCACATCTCAAATTCATATATCAAATTCATATTCTTCTCTCAAGAATTGCTAAATAGCGTTCAAGAGTAGCAAACTTGACAGGTTTTTCTTCTCAGTACCAAAGATATTGAAGCCATTTGTAACACTTTGCCACTAGCTGAGATGAACTACCTTGGCTCACATCAAGCACTATATTTTTATCTTCAGTTTGACTCATTCTTCCTTTCTGACTGCTAGCTTTTGCTACTTACCCCCTAATACACAGCAATCTGGTTTATATATTGTTCCTTTTACTTTGTTAGATAAAATAAGATCATTTTATAGCATGGTAGAGTATTCCTCAAAAGGAGACAACTGGATTGAATTTCAGGACAACCCTTATGAAATAAGTCACTAATTTTTTTCAGATATTACTTGTACAAATGTACACCACCACCCCCTCCCTTACCCACCCTCTCAGTATAAATCTTTTCTGATTCTCTTTGCCCTTAGCTCTGATGAAGGGTCTTCAGACTCGAAACATTGGCTCTATTCTCTCTCCACAGAGGCTGTCAAACGCACTGAGATTTTTCAGCATTTTCTGTTTTTGCTCAAAAATCAAATTATGTTCATTAGGAGAATATGAAAATACTAAAAAAGGCAGGCATCAAAGGAAAATACTAATTAATAGTAGCAGAAAAAAAGTGTAAGAATGAACTTCTGTTTTTAGGATGTATTGTCCAAACGTACCCCACCATTTTGTAGTAATTGAATCATGAATCAAAATTGGATCAATAATGAAAAGGTCAATAGAAGAATTCTTGTTTTCACTTCATTGATTTTGATGAATTAGAAAGGAAGCTAGAAAATAATGACATTTGCTAGAAAAAATCATACAGAAACTACAAGAACAGCACAATATTTCTGATTAATTATGTGGGAAGCAATAAAAGAGATGCAGGCAGTTATCCAAACATGTAAAGTTGTTATTGCTTGCAGAGTTTGTGCAAGTCTTAATATACTTAATACAACTGCAAGTCACGAAAAAGTAAGTTTTGGGGCTGTTCAATAATTAGTTAACTCATATCAACTTGGCTTAAAAATTGGCACCAAACAGGAATAGAAAATACAAGAAAGATTTGCATTTGTATAGTGTCTTCATAACCTGAGGGTGTGCCACAGTACAACGATTAAGTGTAGTCGCTGTTATAATTTAGGAAACAAAGACAATGGTTGGAATTTTACAGTTCCATCTACCATGAGAATCAGAATGGGTGCAGGGAGGACAATGGAAAGATCTGTTGGCCATCGATCTTGGACTGAGCGAGGCTGTAAAATCCCACCCTGTGCCTCATCGCCAGGCACATCCAAAAGTCTTTGCACATACGATCAACTGGCTGTGTATTTGAATATGCATAGATTCTTTACACACTCATCAGGGACTTAAGCACAAAATCTAGGTTAACCAGTGCAAAAAGATATTTTCGTTTATATAGCACATTCCATTACTTCAGGATATCCCAAAGCACTTTACAGCCAATGAAGTAGTTTTTAAAGTAGAATCACAAATCATCACACAGCAGAGCACAAATAGTAATATGATAATGATCAGTTAACTTGCTTTTAGATATTGATAGAGGGGTAAACATTGACTGGCATTTTAAGGAGAATTCTCCTACTCTTTTTCAGATAGTGCCATATGATCCTTTACATTCATCTGAGAAGGGTACAGGAGGCTTCGGATGGTGCAGTATTCTTTCAATATGCACCTTGTGCCAGCCATAGTTTGATTGGTAACACAATTGCCTTTGAGTTAGAATGTTTAGGGTTCAACTACTCCAGGACTTGAGCTCAACATTCAAAGCTGAAACATACACTGAAAACTTCTGTCCTGATTTGTGACTGGGATCCTTTGGTGCTGCTCAAACCTTTAGCTGAATAACAGTTTTAGCTGGAATTCAAAATTCTTTGTTCTCACCTGCAAAAGTGCAGGCATGGATAAGGTGAGAGAATCATGCCCACAGATTAAGGAAATGCTGCACTATCAGAGGTATCTGATATTTGGAAGAGATGTTAAACTGTAGTTCCACTCTCTGTCAGGTAGAACTAAATGATCCCATGACAGCATGTCGAAGAAGAACAGCAGAAGTATTTTGATATTTGGATATCTTATTTTCTTGATGACAATTTAGAAAAACAGGAATAATTTGAATTAATTCTTAACATTTTGCAATATAGGACAAATAAGCTTTGTAATATTAATATTTAATATTTCTATCTATTAATCAATGTGGGGGTTTCTAGAAGCATGAGTTCTTATTTTCATATTTGAAAAGTGATGAACTGCTAAATAAATCTCAAGTAAAAATTTCAGGGAATTATGAATGCAATTAGTGCATAATTTCATGGAATAGACTTGCATCCCTGAGCACAGCTTCAGAAGTTGAGGAAATGTATCAATTGGCAGAAAATTATTAGGGATATGTATCTCAAATTGATAATATTTGCTACTACTTTGCAAAATGTTCATTGGGATTACTCATGCTGAAAATACATCCCCAGATTAACCAAGAGGTCCAACACCTTTGAAGAGGAAGTTTTTAAAACATTATAAAGTTTATTAAACAAACCTTCACTGATCTGTCACCCATCCAGTTTGAGTTTTTTCTGAAATTTTACCTTTTATTGGTAAGGAAGATTATGATTCAATGAAATCTTGCACATTATATGGTTTTAGAGAATTAGGTCACATAATCCCATTGTATGTATCTCTCCCACTCAATACATTAGCTTTGATTTTTTCTCCTACGCAGCATTGTGACTTGTATTTGTAATCATGATAGGCACAGATTGGTCTGATTACCTCAACAGCAATGTTAAAAAAAATTGAAATTGTTGAGATGGGTACTCATGATTTTTATAATAATTTTATTATTGTAAATATATTGTATACTTATTATTTATTACTTTGTTATTAATTTTAAATTCCTGCATTGAACAAAGCCCCTGAGTCTAATATTCACAATTTCCCATGAGGCATGACTCAGATTTTACAAAATAGCATGCCATTTTGAATTTACTAGTAATGCGCGTAACAGTTTAAAACTCCTTTAGTAATTTATGGATATTGGATTTTAAAGCATTAAATTTCAGACAAATATATCTGTATTATCAAGCATGGTTTTGTGAAAGGGAAATCAGGAATTTTACACACCCTGGGTGGGCACACATCCCGACTTAATCGCACACTTGTGTGATATTTTGGTCAGTGGGCGCAGATACAGGTCGATGGCATGCCCACTGGCAACAATGGAGCCACTTGAAGGGATTAATTCTCCAACTGACCATAATGTTATATTGCCCATGCAATTTTTAGGTCAGTGCACAGGCAATGGGCAGTAGGCCAACCTGTTTTTACAGTTTTCTCATCCAAGGGCAGGATAAAAGAGGCTGGCCCAAAGCCAGATTGAGGAGTTAAGAGTTTTTGGGAGTTAGTTAAAGATTTGGTCTGGAGCATTTTGAGCCTTTTCACTGCATTCTTTGGAGGGTTGAACTTCGTCTGGAGCTCAGGGGACATTGTGGCACCATCCTGTTCTGTTAAGGCGAGTAAGAATTCATTAATTTCAAGATGGATCAAGTCAGCCAGACTTGATTATGGATGGGCAATAAATGCAGCAAAACAGCAATGCTAACATCCCCTGAGCAAATTTAAAAGAAACTCTGAGCAGTCCAGAGGATTTGCCTGCATCCAGGCTGCCATTAATTGAATCCACGTGGCCATCAAGGCACCAACCAGCCAGCTGGCGGGGCCTTTGTCACAGAAAGGGATTTCATTCCTTGAATGTTCAGATAGTTAGTGACCATAAAACCCAGATTCTACAAGTCTGTGCAAGATACCCTGGCAGCTCCCACAATATCTACATTCTACATCACTCCAGTGCCAAAGTCCAACTTGCTTCGATGGTTGATTAATAACAAAGGACATTCTTTGAAAAGATAGCTGATGATGATTTGAGCTTCAAGTTTTTAGATGTCCAGATCAGCAACAACTTGTTCTGATCCCCCCATGCCAACACTATAGCTAAGAAAGTAGGTCAATGCCTCTACTTTCTCAGAAGACTAAGAAAATGTGGCACGTCAGCTACGACTCTTACCAACCTTTACAGATGCACTATAGGAAGCATTCTTTCTGGTTGTATCACAGCTTAGTGTGGCTCCTGCACTGCTCAAAACCACAAGAAATTACAAAAGGTCGTGAATGTAGCCAATCCATCACGCAAACCGGCCTCCCATCCATTCACCCAATCCACGAATCCTGCTGCCTTAGCAAACAGCCAGCATAATTAAGGACCCCCTGCACCTGGACATTCTCTATTCCACCTTCTTTCATCAGGAAAAAGATACAAAAGTCTGAGGTCACATATCAACCAATACAACAACAGCTTCTTCCCTGCTGCCCTCAGACTTTTGAATGAATCTACCCTGAATTAAGTTGATCTTTCTCTATACCCTAACTATAACTAACATTACATTCTACACTCTCTCGTTCCCTTTCCTATGAACAGTGAGTTTTGTCTGTATAGCGTGCAAGACACAATATTTTTCACTGTATGTTAATGTGACAATAATAAATCACATCAAATCAAAGCATATTAAATTATACAGGGCATTGGTAAGACCACATTGGAGTGCTAAGTTCAATGTAAGTCTTCTTATTTATGGAAGGATGTAAATAGATTGGACGCAGTTCATAGAAGGCTTACTAGACTAATACCAGAATGGATCTTTTGAGGAAAGGTTGAACAGGCTAGGCTTGTACCCCCTGGAATTTAGAAGAATAAGAGGCAACTTAATTGAAGCATGTGAGATGTAAGAGGTCTTGACAAGGTCACTTCTAGTGAGAATGGTATGGATGTTTCCTCTTGTGGGAAGATCTAGTAAGAATCCCACTATTTAAAAATAAAATGTCACCTATTTCGAACAGAGCTGAAGAGACTTTTTTTTGTGTCATCATTCTTTCTCAAAAAGTGGTGAAGTAGAGTCCTTGAATAATTTTAAGGCAGAAGTAGATACACTCTTCATGACCAAGCAGGTGACAGCTTATTAGGGATAGGTAAGAATTAGATTAGCCATGATCTTACTGAAAAGCAAAGAACAAAGAACAGTACAGCACAGGAATGGTCCCTTCAGTCCTCCAAGCCTGTGCCACTCATGCGCCCAATTAGACCATTCATTTGTATCCTTCTATTCCCAGGCTCAATGGGCCAACTTGCCCAGTCATAGAATTATACAATGCAGAAGGAGCATTGAGTCTGCATCGACAACAATCTCACCCAGGCCCTATTCTCATATTTACCTTACTAATCTCCCTCCCTGACATCCCCCTAAAACTAAAGAGCAATTTAGCACGGCCAATCAACCTAACCCACATATTTTGGACTGTGGGAGGAAACCAGAGCACCCAGAGGAAACCCACACATACATGGGAAGAATATGCAAACGCCATACAGACAGTGATACAATTCAGGAATTGAACCCAGGTCCCTGGCGTTCTGGGATAGCAGTGCTAACCACTGTGCCACCGTGCTGCCCCTTAAGTCTTAATTAGTCCTAAGTTGTTGTTATAAGCGCACTAATAGAAATATTTAATGTAATATGCTGGCTACTGTACTTGGAATTATTGTTTGATAATTAAAGCAAAATCTTTCCTTGAAAATGAGCTGCATATTCTGTGACCTACTAGTAACAATATTATTTTTAATGCTATCAATGCCACAAACAAGTTGTCTATTTTTTAGGCCAATTCCTTTCTTTTTTCTATGATGAAGTGAACTCTCATATCCTCTTCTAGATTCTGAACCCGTACTCAGGTTTAAATCAGAGTCAGCCTTAGGTAACTTGCCTTCCATTAAATGCAGGGGATGAGAAAAGTTGCTGGTGCATCTGCTGCATAGCACACCCTCCATTTACCTTACAAAGTGTATTCAGAACAGATTTAGCCTCTCAAAACTGGTCATCCATGGGATGCCATGGGCCATCAACAGCAGCAGCAGAATTGTATTTAACCACAATCTGTAACCTTGCATATTCCTCACTGCATGATTACCATCAAGCCCAGGGGCGAACCTGGTTCAATGAGCAGCGTAGGGGATCATTCTGAGAGTAGGGATAGTCACAGCATAAAATTAGATAGCAGCCTGGTAAATCTGTAACACAGAAATGCATGCATGTTAAACAGATAAAGCAGCATAGAGCTAAGTGATCCCATAACCAATGGATCAGATCAAAGCTCTATAACCTATCATGAATGGCAATGGACAATTTCACAGCTAACCAGAGAAGAAGGCTCTACAAACATCCCCATCCTCAATGATGGGTTGGGGGTGTTATGGGGATGAGGATACTTCAACACATCAGTGTTAAAGGTGAGGGTGAACCATCAGAGCTATTTTCAGCAAGAAGTCCTAAGTGGATAATTCATCTCATCCTCCTCCAAGATCCCCAGCATCTCAGATGTCAGTCTTCAGCCAATTTGATTAATTCCACATGATATCAAGAGACAGATAAAGGTGCTGGGTACTGCAAAGGCTATGGACCTTGACAACATCCTGGCAATAATACCAAAGATTTGTATTCTTGCCTTTAGCCAGGCTCTTTAGGTACAGTTGCAACATAGGCACCAACCTGACAATGTTGAAAGTTGCCCTGGTATGCCTTGGCAAATCCAACTTGACCAATTATTGCCTCATTAGTATCCTCAATTATCAACAGAATGATGGAAGTTGTCATCGACCGAGTAATCAAGTGATATTTACACTGCAATAGCCTGATCACTGACACTTGGTTTGAGTTCTACCAGTGACACTTGGTATCTGACTGCATTGCACCTTTGTTCAAATGTTGGCAAAGGAGCTAAACTGAAGAGGAAAGGTGATAATGACTGTCCTTGACTTCAAGATATAATTTGACAAAGAGTGGCATCAAAGAACTCTGGCAAAATTGAACTGAAATCAGTGGAAAACTCTCCTTTGTTTGGAGTGGAAAATGCCCAGATTTGTCTTGTCCACAATATACAGGAAGAATCCACTTTGGCCAAATACCAGTTCTCTCTAGTTCATCATTATCACCTTCCAGTTTTGGTGCTATATGCCTTCCTTCATTATCACTGGATCAAAGTCCTCAAATTTCCTCCCGAAATTACATCACATGATTAAATACAGTGCAAGAAGAAAGAAAGTAATTAGTTGATCACTACCTTCTTAAGATAATTAGGTGTGAATAATAAATACTGGTCTGCAATCCCATGAATGAATAAAAAAATTAAATCTCAAGTTGAAGTCTCCAGCAATATTTTAAATAATATAACTTCAAAACATTAATTTTGTACTTACCAAACTTGCCTGGTGGCAGTATATCTCAATAGTGTGTATTGTTTAATAAATATTCATTACAAAAAACTTTGGGTGGAACCTTAGGCCATTCATGCCGGTGGAATTTTCTGGTCCCACTGCCATAACTGAGATTTGGCTGATTGCCAAATTTTCCATCCTTGCTTGCAGTGGCAGTGAGGGTGATTGGCTGGTAAGATCATGTCCTTTGTGTTTTATTGAAAAATATATTGTCCTGATGACATTAAGAGTAGCAATAAATCTGATGATACACACTGTAAGGATAAACCTCGCTGAACAAATTATAAGTTTAAACATGCTTTTCTTTTTAGTTTGTTTTTCTTGGTGGATATGCAGAGATGAGAGGCTATTCCTTCTAGTAGCCCTGTTCAAAAAATATAGATCAGATATAGATGGAATCATAAAGCTTTATCCTTGGCATTAACAGCACACAGCGGTTGATAATTTGGACTTAGCCATCCTGAATGTCATCAGTGCTGTTAGTTTTTAAGGATGCTGCCCTCTCAGTTCTTTGTTGCTGACCTTTCACGATTTCTGTTAATGTGTGGGGGGAAATTAGACTGAGGCACATTATTTCCATTTTATTTCTAAAGCATACCCCACTGTGAGAAGTGGCATTTATTATGTATATTTGATGTATTTTATTTGTCTGTCACTGTCTTAAGATTTTGTCTGAGAATTTGTTAATGTGTTGTAAATGGAGCCTCCACAGTCACCTTTCAAAAATGACAGTGTCAGTGATGTTGCTGTGTTTATTCCGTATAAAAAATATTTAATTCTCATTGTCAATGAGAGCGGCTCATTAAAATTAAGAAAAGTTCAATTTTGAAATATTGTATACTATCAATTAAATTTAAATAAAGACCAAGTGCTATGCAAAATTTCAGAAAACGTATTGAAGCGTTTCCTTTTGGCTACACAATACACTGAGCATTTCAATTAGGAAACAACTGGCTATTTCCTAATGATAATGTGGGTGTGGTTTTCCACACAATGCGTTGCATATTTCATGGAGGCAGCCTCCAGCAGGATCTTTTGATCTGGCTGTTATCAATGGGGTTTCCCATTGAATGCACCGTTCACCACTGGGAATCCTGGGAGTGTGATATTAGTGGGACCAGGAGATCCTGCTGGCAGGAAAATTCCAACCAACATAAATACTCACGCTGATACTCTTACTAAGCTGAACAAACATTATTGTTGTCCATATTTTTCAATGTTAAATACAAAGAATTTTATTAAAAACATTCACATCTATTAATTTATATGAAAAGATTAAAGGTGTGATTTTCCAATCCAGCCTGCAGCCAAGATTTTCCAGTCCCGCTGCCTCTCCAAATTTTCCAATTCCACTTGTGACCCAGCTCAAGAGAATATTTATAATTTCACATGGACACTGGTAATCCAGAGACCCAGAGTAATGCGCTGGGGATCGGGTTCAAACCCCACCATGGCAGACAATGGAATTTGAATTCAGTAAAAAAAAACTGGAATTGGACATGTAAGGATGATTGTGAAACAATTGTTGATATAAAAAAATTGATTCACTAATATCCTTTAGGGACAGTAAGCTTTCATAGCACTGCCTGAAAACTTGTGCTACCAAATAACCTGTTGGATATTAACCTTGTGTTGTGAGACTTCTTACTGTGCCCATTCCTGTCCAATGCTGGCATCTCCACATCATGGCATCCTTTAAAGAAGGAAATCTGCCATCCTTACTGATCTGATCGACACATGATTCCAGATCCATAAAAACGTGATTGACTCTTATCTGCCCTGTGAAATGACCTAGTTCAAAGCAAATTAGGGACGGGCAGCAAATGCTGGCCTAGTCAATCATGTTCTCATCTTATGAAAGAATGAAATAAAATACTGCAATCGACTGATATGTCAAATTAAATACATATTTAGACCGCGGGCTAATATTTCAGTTTCAGATGGGGGAACTGTGCTAGAATCTATTTTCTTACTTGTGTGAAGCAGTAACTCACTCTCACCCTCGGTACTGTAGATCGAGCACTTGCCCACACAATTGTAACTGCTAGGACTTGTGAAAGATGGACATTTCAATGCTCTGCTTTGTAAAGATGAAACACATCAACTTGATGGCAGGATTTTGAAACTTGGCTGTTGCAGAAATTCATGATGTGGCGATGCTGGCATTGAACTGGAGTAAACACAGTAAGAAGTCTCACAACGCCAGGTTAAATCCAACAAGTTTATTTGATAGCAAACACCATTAGCTTTTGGAGCACTGCTCCTTTGTCAGGTGAGTGGGAGTTCTGTTCACAACCAGAGCATATAAAGACACAAACTCAATTTATAGAATAATGATTGGAATGCGAGTTTTTACAGCTATTCAAGTCTTAAAGGTACAGACGATGTGAGTGGAGAGAGTGTTAAGCACCTGGTAATGAGATGTGTGTTATTTTCAGACAATAGATTTTGCAAGTTCAGGGAAGTCGTGGAAGTTGCAGATAGTGCGACATGAGCCCAAGATCTTGGTTGCGGCTGTCCTCATGTGTGCAAAGCTTGGCTATCAGTCTCTGCTCAGCAACTGTGCATTGTCATGTGTCGTGAAGGCCGCCTTGGAGAACATTTAATCGAAGATCAGAAGCTGAATACCCGTGACCGCTGAAGTGTTCCCCAACAGGAAGAGAACAGTCTTGCCTGATAATTGTTGAACAGTGTTCATTCATTCGTTGTCATAGCATCTGCATGGTCTCCCCGATGTACCATGCCTCGGGGTATCCTTTCCTGCAGTGTATCAGATAGACAACATTGGCCAAATTGCAAGAGTATGTTCCGTATACTGGTGCATGGTGTTCTCATATGAGATGATGGCATCCATGTCGATGATCCGGCACGTCTTACAGAGGTTGCTGTGACAGGGCTGTGTGGTGTTGTGGTCATATTCTCCTGAAGGTTGGGTATTTTGCTGTGATCAATGGCCTGTTTGAGTTTGTGTGGTTGCTTGAAGGCAAGAAATAGGGGTGTGGAGATGGCCTTGGTGAGACGTTCATTTTCATCAGTGACATGTTGAAGGTTCTGAAGGAGATGTCGTAGCTTCTCTGCTCCAGGGAAGTACTGGATGACGAAGGTACTCTGTCCACTGTGTCCTGTGTTTGTCTTCTGAGGAGGTCGGTGCAGTTTTTCACTGTGGTGCGTTGGAACTGTCGATCTTATGAGGGTATCTTTCAGCATCTGGAAGTGTTTGTTGCAATCCTCCTGACCTGGGCAGATCCTATGTATATGGAGAACTTGTCTGTAGGGGATGGCTTCTTTAACATGTTTAGAATGGAAGCTGGAGAAGTGGAGCATCGTGAGGTTATCCGTGGGCTTGCAGTACAGTAAGGTGCTGAGGTTACTGTCCTTAATGGAGATACGTGTGTCCAAGAGTGCAACCGATTCCAGAGGAGTAGTCCGTGGTGAGTCTGATAGTGGATGGAACTTGTTGATGTCATTATATAGTTGTTTCAGTGATTGTTCACCATGAATCCAAAGAAAGAAAATGTCATCAATGTACCTAGTGTATAGCATTGGTTGAAGGTCTTGTGTGATGAAGAAGTCTTATTTGAACCTGTGCATAAGGATGTTAGCATATTGATGTACAAATTAGATCCCCATGGCTTTTCATGTGTCTGGATGAAGAACTGGTTGTTGAAGGTGAAGACATTCTAGTCCAGAATGACGCGGATGAGTTGTAAAATTGCATCTGGAAACTGGCAGTTGTTGGCATTGAGTACTGAAGCAGTTGCAGCAATGCCATCATTGTGCGGGATGTTGGTGTAGAGCGCCGAGACATCCATTATGACGAGGTTCAACTGCTTCATGCGTTCTGAGTTTCTGTAGGAAGTCCGTAGTGTCGCGACAAAAGCTGGGGGTTCTTTGTACAATGGGTTTCAGGATCCCCTCAACATAGCTGGAGAGGGTCTTGCACAGGGTCCCATCGCCTGATACGATGGGATGGCCGGGTGTGCTTGCTTTGTGTATCTTCGGAAAGCAGTAGAGATCTCCAACACGGGACTACATGGGATGAGAGCATGGACTCTGAAGTCCATGGTGCTCTGAAGGTCTGGATCAAAGGTCTTGATCAGAGTGATGAGTTGATGGGTGTGTTCTTTGGTCGGATTTGTGGGTAACAGTCTGTAGTATTTCTCGTTGTTTAGTTGTCGGTACACTTCTTTGCAGAAGTTCAGTATGATGATGGCTCCTCCTTTGTCTGCTGATTTGATGACAACGTTGCGGTTGGTCTTGAGAGCATGGATGGCGTTACATTGTGCATAGGTGATGTTCGGGGCTGTCTTATGAGTGCGGCTAATGAATCTGGTGTTGACGCTCCTCTTGATGTCTTGAGCATACATGTCAAATCCAGGGCAGCGGCCTTTTTGAGGAATCCAATTCAGCTCTTTCTTCTTTGGTTGCTGCACTGTGGATCTCTCTTTTTGCTGTTCCAGTTCATTGGCTGTCTCACTGTGTTTGCTGTGGGCCTCTTGGGTTTTGTGGGAGAACTCCCGCAGCCTCATTCGCCTGATGAATTCCTCTGTGTCTGCTGTGAAACTGATGGGGTCTATTTTAGTGGTGGGGCAAAAATTGAGCCCTTGGATTTCCTGGCAGTGGTACTTTTTCCTATTATGGTACCAGTGAAGGCTTGGTTTCTGCTGGTGGTGATGCCGAGTTGCTCAAGTTTCCTGTACTTGGTTTGCATGTAGATGGTATAGTTCCTTTGTTTCATTTGCTTGATAGAGTTTTGCAGCTGATCTGCATCCTGAGCGCAAGTTGAGAAGTGGATTCTATCATGGTTTCCAGGCTGCTGTACTGCTAGTTTATGAAGTGGTTGAGGAGTGTGAGAGAGGTGCAATGGCAAAGTCTCTCAATGTAGTCTGTGTTGTAGGTTGACCTGTGTGGATTTGTGATCTGTAGTCCTTTCGGTATCTTGGCTGCTTTCTTGCATCTTTGTAGAAACTTGATGTCTGTTTTGCTATGCACGATCTTCTTGGAGCCGGCAGTTTGTGGTGTCAATGGTAGTCATGATGTGGAGATGCCGGCATTGGATTAGGATAAACACAGTAAGAAATTTCACAACACCAGGTTAAAGTCTAACAAGTTTTGCACTGTAATGGAGCCAATTTTTAGATGCTTAATGCCACAGAAATCTTTTCATCCTATGCCAACCAGCTTTATTTTGCTTGATGATGATTTGTTGCATCACCAGGTTTCCAGTTTCTCCCCAGCCTGTCTTGAAGTTTGTTATCTTTGCCGTGACATGATTCACAGACACCAGTGGCTATCAATTACTCATCAGAGTGTTCCCTTTTCATGTGCAAGCCAATAATAAACGTTTTTCACTTCTAGTCTCTGAATGAGTCCTGAAGGGGCGAAATATCTGCAGTATGACAACTCACCTTCTACTTGCCACTTTACAGGCTTGTTAGGACAGCAGAGGTGCTTGCTTCAGGAGGCAGTGCCAATGTTGGAAGGCAGAAGCTGGTGTGTGATGTTACTCAGGCTATGACAAGATCTTTACATCATCATGTGCATGTGCCACCCTCACTAGAGAATCTGGTGGACATAGGAGCGGGCCTGATATAGGGCAGATAAAATAAGTAATTGCATTTTGAATATTTACTTGTGATCACAACAGCAGAAGTGCCCCCCCCCCACTCCTCTCTGCTCCCTCACAACCTTGCCAACCCGTTCATAATTGAGCTTGATCCCTGTCATTCCTTGACACAGATCTGAGTGCCGATGACCTTACTGTAGTTTGGTGATGATGGTCCCCTGCCATGCTCAGGCCTGCCAACTTCCACATTGCTCCTGGCGTGACAGTCAATTCTGAAGAATGGTATTAGACCCAAAATTAAAATGATCCAGATCTCATGGTGGTCTTGTGGTGGTGAGCTGAAATGAGTTGACTTCCCTACCCGCTTGTCTCATTCTCAGTTCTTGTTGGAGGTTAGAATTGGCATTATGGGATCTATTTAGGAATGAATTAGTATAGTGCTTCCCCACAGGGTTAATAACAATTTCTAATACATTTTGAAAATGATTGTGACATTATTGTCAATATTAAGTCCAGAAGCATAGCTTTTGTCACTGAATGTTTGCCTCACTTAAGTTTTCATTGAATTATGGTACTAAGTTGTTTGCTTAACTGGTGGAACTGCACGAGTTAACTCGATCTTCATCTCTACATGAAATTCTAAAATGAGGTGATATTTTGTGATTAGGGCACAACCAAAATAAGAACATAAGAACATAATTTTGAACATAAGAACATATAAGAACATAAGAAGAAAATTTTGTTACACTTTTGTCAAAATTACCATGTTATTTATTCAGTTTGAAGTATGCAAATCGTTTACATGCCTCACAGCAAAATTCATTTACTGGAAGTAATCATTTTATGAAAAGTTCTTCCATAACATTGTGCTGCTTACTAATGCACATAGGAATAAACAAAGGCTGCTGCGACTGACAATCAAAACTTCAGGTAGTGTAAAATGAGAAAGTCAAACTTGCAAGAAACCTGCCACTGCATATGATTGAATTACAGTAATAGATGTTAGTAATGAAATATTTTTTCCAAGAAACCTCAGATGATTGTTGAATTGTTATTTGGCACTTGGGAGATATTTGTATTGAGCAATCTATAAAGTGAAAGCATACGAGTCAAAAAAGTGTTAAAATGTTAAATGAAATTGTTTGATATTTGTGAATATAACCAATATACTTACTAAGAATTTTGAAGTTGTTCATTTGGTTTTATATTTTCTTGTGTTACAGGTTACCATTCTCATTTTTCTTGCTCTTGCATTTCTTGCCTGTATCGTGTTCCTTGTGGTATACAAAGCCTTCACCTATGATCATAGTTGCCCAGATGGATTTGTGTATAAGGTAAGGGTTGAAAAACAGGAATGCTGCTTCCTTAGACGTACTGAATTCATGGAATAACCAATCCTACTTTCAAGTTAATACTTAATAGAATTTGAAGCGATGAGCAGAACAGTGGCTAATCACTTGTCACAATTTCATCATCATTGACATCAGTTTTTGACTCAAATGTGACATAATATGCTATATTATTGTGGATTTCAGTATAGCAGCTTGTATTATTAATGGTATTGACCACCATTGTATATTTGAGGAATTATGTGGTTAAGATTCCAATAGAAGAGTAATAACTTTATTGGAAACAGAAATATATTTACATTTTTTTAAGACAAAATAGATTTTTTGTGAACAAATGAACATATGTACATAAGAATCAGGAGCAGGAGTAGCCCATTTGGTCCCTTGAGCCTGCTCCTCCATTCAATATGATCATGGCTGATCTGACTGTGGCCACAATGCCACATTTTTCCTAACCTGATAACCTTTGACCCCCTTGTTAGTCAAGAATATATTGACCTCTACCTTAAAAATATTCACTGATTTTGCCTCCACCATTCTCTGGGGGAAGAAGAGTTTCAAAGATTCAGTATTCTCTAAGAGAAAAAAGTTATTCTCATCTCTATCTTAAATGAGTGATCTCTTATTCTTAAACTATGTCCCGTAATTCTCGTTTCTCCCACAACATTCTTTCAGGGTCTACCCTGTCAAGATCCCTCAGGATCTTGTATGTTTCATTGAAATCATTCTTTTAAACTCCAGTGGATAGAGACATTGCCTGTCTAACATTTCCTTATAAAATAATCCCTCAATCCAGGTATCAGTCAAGTGAACCTTCTTTAAACTGCTTTAAACACATTTATATTATTTGTTAAATAAGGAGACCAAAACTGTGCGCAGTACTCCAGATTTGGCCTCTTGCCAATGCCCTGTAGCAAGACCATTTTGGATTAAATGGCAATATTCCATTTGCCCTCCTAATTATTTGCTTTCCTTGCATGTGATTGATATACCAGGACACCCAGATTCCTCTGTACCATAGACTTCTGTAATCTGTCTCCATTTAAACAACACCTGCTTTCCTTGCGAAAGTGAACAAATTCAGTTGCTCCCACAATTATGTACCATCTGTCGAAACTCTGCCCACCCACTTAACCTATCTACCTCTCTTTGCAGATTCCTTATGTCCTCTTCACAATACGCCTTCCAACCTATCTTTATATCAAATGCAATCATACATTTGGTTGCACATGCATACATTTGATTAAGTTACAAATTTGATTTCTTTTGTAAAAAAAGTTTAAATTTTTTGAAAGTATATTAGAATTGCCAAAAATGTTGCCCAAGAAACAAAGTCCTTAATGTTGTGGGATAAGAGTGGTGGGATGAGAGTTGTGGGATGCCATTGTTGGAATATCAGGAAGCCATCACATACAGTAGTATAGTTGATAAAGTGGAGTGACTGTGGCATTATGTAGAACGGCTGAAAAGAATGCTGCAGAACAAAATTCTGCAGACGCCTTTGAAACACTGGTGACCTCTCATGAATCCCACCATTACCTCTTGTCTATCCATTCTGCTGCCTGAAGTATAGATAAGAAAATGATACATGGTGAGACATAGGATGACATTGAATAGAGACAATGCAGGTCTCACCTGCCTAGAAAGAGATGGTGAGAGCCCCACACACTTCCTGCCAAATCACATGCCAAATAAAAACAAAATACTGTAAATGTTGAAAATCTTAAACAAAAACAGAAAGTAAGGAGAAAGTCAGCAGGTCTGGCAACTTGGTGGTGAGAGAAACAGAGTTAACATTTTTGATTCATCAGTACCTGGCAAATGTGCATCTTTGGGGGGGGGGGGGGGGGGCGGTGGGCGTGATGGCAGTTGCTGGTAATGTTTTCACCAAGGCTCAGAATCACTGGCAGCGCTAGCCAACAGGTGAATGAGGGATAGGATGAGGGTCACAGATAGCAAGGTCATGGGATGATTCTCCCTGTTGCTGTGTTTCTCAATCTGGCACTGAGTACCTTTGAACAAGGGATGCCCCACTTGCTATTTGACTTGGTCCACTTCAGTGCATATTCATGCATTGCATTGCAATGATACATTCTTACAATTTTTAAGGATCTGTTCCGATACATACTTCTCAGATCAGGTCAGAGCTAGTCCCTATTCTATTGGCACAGTTGATCTTAAAAGACAGATTTGTTCTTCTTCCATTCTCACACCAGTTTTTTCATAAACACTGAAGTCTTTTGCTGCAGCATAGTTACTTGATGAGTTCGGAAATGTTACAACTTTTAGCTTGAGATCAGCTTTGTGTTTCATTATTTTTGCCATTCATCATGTGCTGTCTGCTCTGTGTGGGTTTATCTTGGATTCCTGCACATCTTCTTAGTCACCAAGCTTATATTGCCTCCTTGATCCTGTTTATTAGGTGAGTAAAACAAGTATTTCTGAGATGAAAAATTGTGATTGATTGTATTGTAAATATAATATTTCTTAGCAGTAAAGAGAGGTCAACTTATATTCTAAAATTTTGACCCAGCAACAGTGAAAGAGTAGCAATATAGTTCCAAATCAGGATGGTATGTGATTTGGCAGAAAACTTCCAGGGGGAGGTGTTTCCATACATCTGCTTCCCTTATCCTTCTAGGTGGTGGACTTCATGGAGTTACAAGATGTTATTGAAGGTGACTTGCTGAGTTGCTGCAATGCATTTTGTACATGGTACACACTACTGTCACTGTGCGTTGGTGATGAAAGAAATGAATATATAAAGTGGCAGCGGTTATGGTGCCAATCAAGTGAGCTGCTTTGTCCTTGATGGTGTCAAATTTCTTGAGTATTGTTGGAGCTGCATTTATTCAAACAAGTGGATGCATCCTCATTCTGACCTTAGTGGAAAGTTGGTGAATTCCTTGAATTCCCTTAGTGGGAAATTGGTGAAGCAGTTGAAGATGGATGGGCATAGGACACTACCCTGAGGAACTCACGATGGAGATGATTGACCTCAAACAACCACGGCTATCTTGTTTTGTGCCAGTTTGACTCCCAATTGGTGGAGAGCTTTCCCCTGGATACCCATTGATCAGTTTTGCTTGGGCTTATTGATATTCCACTCAGTCAAATGCAAAGATGAGTCATTCCTAGCTCACCCGGAGTTGAGCTTTTTTGTCCTGTTTAGATCCAAGCTGGAATGAGGTCAGAAGCTGAGTTGCTCTGACAGAACCCACATGAGCATCATTGAGCAGGTTGATGCTGAGTGTCACTTGATAGTATCATTGATCGCAGCTTCTGTCACTTTGCTAATGATGGGGAGTGGACTTACAGAGCTATAATTGAATTTATCCTGCTTTTTGCAGACAGCGCATAGCAAGGAAATTCCCCATGTTGCCAGTAGATTTCAGTGCTATAGTTGTAGTCAGTCTTCCCCAATAGGCTTAGACAAAGGAGGGCACTCACAGTGCTAAAATGGTGGCGTGGGCTTGTTGGGCTGAAGGGCCTGTTTCCCGTGCTGCATTGTTCTTTGTTCTTTGTACTGGAATAGCTTGGCTATTGGGCGCAATTGGTTCTGGAGTGGAAATCTCCATTTCTATTGCCAAAATGTTGTCATAATAGCCTTTGCTGTATCCAATCTCTTCATTTGCGATCTTGATATCACATGGAGTGAATCAAATTGGCTGAAAACTGACATCTGTAATGTTGGAGATATCCAGAAGAGGTCGAGACTGATCATCCAGTTAGCACTTTTGGCTGAAGATGGTTGCAAATACCTTAGCCGTGTCTTTTGCACAAATGTGGAGCTTTCTCCAGGTTGTTGTTTAATTGTTCACCACCATTCACAAACAATTACCAAAGACTTGTACTCCTTCATTAAGTCATTCTTCATTGAATTGATTGGCTAGTCTAGATTTCTCTTCACTGAAATTTAGATGTAGCAGGACTGCAGAGCTTAAATCAGATTTGTTGGTTATGGGATGTCTTAGCTCTGTTCATCACATGCTGCTAATGATGTTTGGCATGCAAATAGCACTGTGTTGTGGCTTCATCAGGTTGATACCTCATTCTTAGGTATGTCTGCTGCTGTGTGGCTTGCCCTTCCTGCACTGTACCCAGCTCAGTTTTGCTGCAATTGGTCCATAGTGCCAATTTTGAGTTCCTGGAGTCTGCCATCCAGAATATATTCTGTGTAGTTGTCACCCTCAATGCTTCTCCTAATTGGTGTTCAATGTGGAGGAGTACTGATTCACTAGTTGAGGGGAGTGGGTAGCAATCACGAGGAAGTTTCCTTTCCCATGTTTGACGTGATGCCATGAGACTTCAAGAAGTTTGGAGTCAATGTTGAGGATTCAGGGAAATTCCCTCCATAATATTGATCTAAACATGATTTATAGCTGTAAAGATGGGGTCATCTTATACTCTGGGTTGACTTATTTGTTGTGACCTATCATAAGTGGCATCTGCAGAAGCATCTGCAAAGATGTTTACTTAGGATAAATGGCAATCTGGCCCAGTCATCCCATGCGAATGTTTATGCTCCAATTGAACCTTTGCCCATCTTACCTCATCTAAATTTCATGAAGAGAAATCTAGACCAGCCAATCAACTCAATGAAGAAGGACTTAATGAAGGAGTACAAGTCTTTGGTAATTGTTTGGAGAAGTTTGCAAAGCATTCTGGAAAGACTAATGGATAATTATTTTACTCTGAGGAATTTTAAAATCTTGCCAATTTTCATGTTCATCATTGATAGCCAGAATCCTTTCGCTGGGGCAAATCTGGTGTGTCCACCTCAAAGGCTGCATCTTCTCTGTTAACACAGAGAAGCACCCCATCAATTCCTGTAAACATTTTCATCTCTTTGACGAATCAACACTTCCAAATATTCGTTACAAAGTAAAATCAAATGAATATGTCTAGAAACCATTGTCATTTTTATCTTCATTCTGTACTTGAGGGGCTGTGTTTGTAACATAAGCTATGTTATCACCAGGTTTTTTGGAGACACCCACTGATAACTAGGTCGTGAAACCATGTTGAACCAACCTGGTGGAGGGAATGAATGCATGAGGTAGTTGATAGAGTGCCAATCAAATGGGCACTGTTTTGTCCTGGATATTGTCAAACTTCTCGAGTATTGTTGGAGCTAGACTTATCCAGGCAAGTGGAGTATCCCATCGCACACCTGACATTTGCCTCCTTGATATTGGTCAAGGTTTCGGGAGTCAGGAGGTGAGTTACTCACTGCAGAACTCTCAACCTCTGGCTCTTGTAACCATAGTATATCTGTGGCTGATTCAGTTTCTAAGCAATGGTAACCCTAAGATTGTAAGAAGTCTCACAGCACCAAGTTAAAGTCCAACAGGTTTATTTGGAGTCACAAGCTTTTGGAGTGCTGCTCCTTCATTCACCTGATTCATAATATAAAATATTATGACCAAAACATAGCTTTCCAAGACAGAACTCCTGAGAAGGACCTTGCAAATTGTGCCTGAGTGACAGCTGCTCAAGAAGTCAAGTTGTCTTCCAGTGATGCCCTATTAATCTTGCTTTCCTTACAACCTTCTCCTGTTTCTTATTCTGTAGCATAGAGATTAATTAAAGTGGGATTTCTAATGAGGATCCCATATGTAGCTTTCAGTTTGTAATTCAGTAAAGGTCTTGAAATACATTGTTTTCTATAGGTAATGCAAAATGTAGAGGAAAGCTTTCTCTGTAAAACTGTGATTTTATTTCTCCCAGTGCCTGAAATGGGTCCCAAGGTTTGGTCAAAAATCTGCACAAGGAATGTCAGCTCAGCAATATTCCTTTAACTTGTACTTAGAATTCACAATGATTGATTCTGTTCTACTCTTCTATCATTCATGGAGTTTCCTAATTTGCATGTTCTCCTTGCCAAGTTCTCACACAAAGTTAAAACTCTTTTGTTGCATGTCATGTATATATACTTTATTAGGGTGCATTTAAAGGTGTAATGTACAATTGAAAACTTGGCCACACTAACATTTAACAGTAGCAATACTATGTGATGCATGGTTAATTACTGATATATAGGTTAACCTACAGGTTGGCTACATATCTGGATATACATGTGCTCCTTCACCTTCTGGCATTTGAAGGCTACTTTTCTGTATAACAAGCTGATGCATAATTCAAGACACAATTCTGTTCCCAGCTAAAATATGGGAATTGAAGGCACACCTCCAACATGCCCATTAACCCTAGCACGAATTGATAGATCCATATAGATCAGAAACAGCAGATTCCTGCATCTTGCCTCTGACATTGACAGGCATCTTTTTATCATTCCTCCACAAAATCACTTTCGTTTCTTACTCACTGAGGACGAGAGAAATTCAGAGTGGCACAGTGGCACAATGGTTAGTGCTTCTGCTTCGCAGTGCCAGCGACTGGGGTCATGGTCTGGGTGGAGTTCACACATTCTTCCTATATCTGCATGTGTTTCCTCCAGGTGCTCTGGTTTCCTCCCTGGTTAGGTACATTGACCATGCTAAAATTTTTCCTTGGTGCACCTGAACAGGTGCTGGAGTGTGGCGACTAAGGGATTTTCACAGTAACTTCATTGCAGTGTTAATGTAAGCCTATTGTGGCACCAATAATATAAATTTTGAAACTTCAAAATTTATGGAGTAATGGCCATCGTAATCGAAGAATTAAATTCCCTGTATTAAAATATGAACCTGAGGGTCCCAGCAGACCTGACTTCTGGGATTGTTTAACCCATTTTGGATGTACCAATATGCAAGCAATACATTCTTTAATAGTCTGACTTATTAAATACAAAATGGCGGGCCATGAATAGTCTTGTATGAAAACAGACATTAATAATTTCTTTGAATTCCTTCTATGGCAGTTTAAAGGTCTGAAGTTGGAAATGTGTGCAGCTTAGAACATAGAACAATACAGCACAGAACAGGCCCTTCGGCCTTCGATGTTGTGCCGACCAAAATAAAAAGCAATGCCACTCCTAACTAAACCATTCCCTTCTCATCCATATACTTATCAACTAACCTCTTAAACGCCACCAAACTTGGAGCATCTACAACAGCTGCAGGCAGGGCATTCCACTCCCTAATCACTCTTTGAGTAAAGAACCTACCTCTGATATCCGTCCTATAACTCATACCCCTTAATTTAAAGCTGTGTCCCTCGTGCTAGCTTTCTCCATCCTAGGAAAAAGGCTATCACTGTCCACCCTATCTAAACCTCTAATCATCTTATATGCTTCAATAAGATCCCCTCTTAGCCGCCTCCTTTCTAACGAAAACAACCTCAAATCCTTCAACCTTTCTTCAGAGGACCTGCCCTCCATACCAGGCAACATCCTGGTAAACCTCCTCTGTACCCTCTCCAATGCCTCCACATCTTTCTTATAATGTGGCGAACAGAACTGCACACAATACTCAAAGTGCGGCCGCACTAGAGTTTTGTACAGTTGCAACATGATGCTGCGGCTCCTAAATTCAATCCCCTACCAATAAAAGCTAAGACTCCATATGCCTTCTTAACAACTTTATCCACTTGACTGCCTACTTTCAGGGATCTATTGACACATACACCAAGATCCTTCTGTTCCTCAACACTATTAAGAGCCCTACCATTAGCCCTATACTCTACACATTTATTGTTCCTGCAAAGTGCATTACCTCACACTTTTCCACATTAAACTCCATTTGCCACCTCTCGGCCCAGCTCTGCAACTTGTCCAAGTCACTCTGTAAACTAAAAACACCCCTCTTCACTATCTACCACACCACCAACTTTAGTATCATCTGCAAATTTACTGATCCATCCCTCAATACCCTCATCCAGATCATTTATAAAAATTACAAACAGCAGGGGCCCCAAAACAGACCCCTCAGGCACACCACTCGTCACCGAACTCCACGATGAATATCTCCCATCAACCACCACCCTCTGTCTTCTATCTGCCAGCCAATTTCTAATCCAATTAGCTAAATCACCCTCTATTCCCCACATCTGCATTTTCTGTAGAAGTCTTCCATGGGCCACCTTATCAAAAGCCTTACTAAAGTCCATATATACTACATCAACCGCCTTACCCCCATCCACCTCTCTGGTCACTTTCTCAAAGTTGACAATGACAAAGGCCTTATTTCTTTCTGCTTCTTTCTAACAGCATAAAGAATAGGAGCAGGAGTAGACCAATGTAATCATGGTTGATCTTGTGTCTCAGCTCCGCTTTTCTAATACCCAAATTCTTTGATTTGCTGAAAAACACAGTAGGGACAATTCCTTCAGCCCACTGCATTGTTTAGCAGGTTTCCTACTGGGTGCTACAGCCTCCATTAATCTCCAGGTGCAAGAGTGTTTCACTCCAGTGGGATTTACAACAATTCCCCACTAACGGGACTACTGGCAGTGTGTGAGGGGTGAGGGAAGGGAGGCAAGAATGAGGTATGGCGGGGTGTCGAGGCGGCCTGGACACATCCGGGAGGCCAGAAATCGGGTAGTGGGGGTGTTCTATTGCCAGCAATGGGGGTTACTGTGCTGGCCAGTGATCAACGAGCTAGCCAGTGATCGGGAGACCGGCAGTGCAGGACAACTGCACAAATGCCAATCCATTGGGAGAACGTGCAGACACCACACAGACAGTGACCCAAGCTGGGAATTAAATCCGGGTCCATGGCGCCATGAGGCAGTAGTAATGTGCACTGTGCCACCATGCCATTCCTTTAGGCCAAAGGCAAGTATATCCTTCCTTTAATAAGATTTCCAAAACCGTGCACAATATTCTAGGTATGGTTTCACCATAGCCATGCACAGTTGTAACAATATTTGTTTATATGGAATAGGCAAGTCTAGAGATAGCAAAGACATGAATGATGGTAGCAAGAATCTCCTTTCTGAGGAAAGTACATTGATGCCTCTCTGAAGAAGGTATATTAACTCTTTGTAGCTTGATTCCAATTATACATTTTGGTATTGTGTTGCTTTGGTATTTTGTTCCTTCTTTTTTATTCTGCAAATTATTTCATTTGCAAGTAAATTTGACCCGCAGATTTGGCTTCTATGCGTGGGTTTGTTAATATGCTTTTTCTACTTTTGAAATAATGGAACACGGTGATCATATCTCTTATATACCAATGTATCATTTACTGTAACTGTAAAACCCAGGAATTGTTTTGTGCACATGGTGATAAATAAAGGCAGGTTTTCGTTCATAAAGGCCATAAGGGACTTGGCCTACATAAAGAGAACTGTAACGTTGTAACGCCAAAAGATTAATAATTATGGTGCAATTGCTACACATATAAGTGATAATAACTGATTACTAGGAAGTAATCATCAGTAAAATTATCATGTTCAAATATATTTATACTTAAAACACAAAATGTAAAGGGGAACCTTTCCCCATATATCCAGTTTTGTGAATATAATGTGTACATATTTGATGCTCAAAATTTTTATTCCTGTAGCATATAGTTGAGCACGGATTACAGCTGCCTAACTGCCTGATCACCAGCTAAAACGATTTTTAATTCAATAGTTTACCTCATGTTGATTCTTGCAATTATATGCTACACTTCCCATATGCTTAATCACATTTAATTCTTGTTGATTTTATATCATTGAATCATGCCATTCTAAATTAAACTAGCCTGCAAATTCAGCAGTGTTGTTTAGTTGAATGAAACAGTGTTGTCATTCCCAGTTGCCTCTGGGAATGTATAGGAAATTGAACAGAATATGTAACCAAATGTATACAGTTGCTCATATATTTGGGCAAAGCGAGCATTCAAAACTATTTCCATGCAAAGTTCTGTTTTCCTTTAATAATAAATTAGTGAATTTTCTAACTACAGTGTCTTTTTTGATGTAATAATTTTGTTTGTCAGATTACTAAAATAAGACCATTTTTGTCGCATGCATTTGGAATAGAGGGATGCAATAGCTTAGTTGTTATGATATTGATATCATGAGTTAGAATCTGACCACGATGAGCTGTGAAATTGGATTAAATAAACTTATTCCTTTGAGGGCTGTTTCCAGAAAAATATGCAAGAAAGTTAGAATTTTATAGGCCCTACTTGAGCCAACTGATGTTCTTCAGCGAAGAGAGCCTCTTCTATCTACAAAATTCAGTGGCTGGAACTTTACTGCCCACTCACCAAGGAAATTGGAGTGGGCAAGGGGCGGACCATAGAAAGATCCATTGATCTCAGACAGGATTTTACTGTGTTGGGTCGTGCGAGGGCAAAACATCTCAGCCAATAATTTGATACTATTGCAAAAGCATCTTCGTTGAAAAAAATCACAATGCTTCCAGGAGAAAGACCATCTTAACTTTTCAGAGAAACTAGGAATGTGCTGTAAATATAGAATATAGAATATAGAACATTACAGCACAGAACAGGCCCTTCGGCCTTCGATGTTGCGCCGACCAATATAAAAAGCAATGCCCCTCCAAACTAAACCATTCCCTTCTCTTCCATATACTTATCAACTACCCTCTTAAACGCCACCAAACTTGGCGCATCTACAACTGCTGCAGGCAGGGCATTCCACTCCCGAACCACCCTTTGGGTAAATGGTTCTTTGCTAGTGTCATCATCCTCCCAAAAACAAAATGAAAAAATGACTACTAACTACAATCCGAGCTGCAATGACCTCGGGGAGATGAACTTTGAAGAGACTGAATTTACTCTCCTCTTTTGCCTGGCATAACTTTTTTAAGTTCCAACATGATGCCTCAAACAAATTCTGCCAACTTTTTTTATTATTCATTCATGGAATATGGACATCACTGATTGACCAGCATTTATTGTTATCCTTAGTGGCTCGAGGGCATTGAGAGTCAACCAAATGGAGTCACATGTAGGCTAGATCAGGTAATGACAACACATTCCCTTCCCTAAAGGATTTTGGTGAACCCAATGGGTTTGTCCAACAGTTGACAATAGTTTTGTGGACATCAATAGATTCTTAATTCCAGACTTCTTAAAAAAATCTAATTCAAATTCCACAATCTGCTGTGGTGCAATTCAAACTCAGGTCCCCAGAACATTAGCTGAGTTTCTGGATTAATAGTTTAGCAATAATACCATTAAACCATTGCCTCTCCCAAATTGAAGCCACTGTTCCTCTTTGTGACCATTTTACTTCGTGGAACCAAGTAGCTTTGGAGAAAAAAAGGGCAGCCTTTTAATACCCATAGTTGAGCAAGGATCCTCTACATGATTGAGGTCTCTGGGTTAATATATCGTAATTTGTTGCATATTCTTGCTGGATTTATTCTGTGCATCATACAGGATTGAGATTGCCCTGTATCTTATGGTGTTGGCAGAGAGCAAACTTTCATAACACCAGTCTACAGTGCCATCCAGTTGTTTAGACAGAGTGATGGTCTTTTCCTCATTTTCTCACAGATTTTCTCTCCTGAAAATAGTGACTATCTGCTGAGGTGTTGTCCCATGTGATCTGGTACCTCAATCACTTGCCCCTCGTGTGGAGTCTTGATTGTAATATGTTGTAGGTAATTCAGATGTAGAAGTTACCACAATTAAATTTGTTATAGTTTTCGTTCTGCAACCATATACACATTTCCAGAAAAGACTGCACAATAGTGATTAAATATGAAATTTCTGGCCTTATGCAGCATCTCTATTACTGTCCTAGCTGATATCAACTGGCTGACAGATGGAATCTTGGACCTGTCTGATCTAGATGGTTCAACTATTCACTGAACATGTTCTCTGAACTGTTAGGGGAGTGGGGGACATTTTATTACAGCATAATACTTGTTCTGCTTTGACTATTGTTAAAACTTTGACCTAAATCATAGACCCCGCTGTCCGGGGCAATAGTTAAATAATATATTGATTGAAAATTTGTAGGAAACAATACTGAATCTGAAAATCTACAAGGTAACTGAAGAATGGAGTTGAGAATGAAGATCTTTGTTAATTATTGTGACTGATGATACGAAGCAAGCATAAATCCATTGCAACAAGGGAAGTGCAAACACAACATGATTCTAGTTAGTTATCTATCAAAAACTTCAGTCCTGGGTGGTACAGTGGTTAGCACTGCTGCCTCACAGTGTCAGGGACCCAGGTTTGATTGCCAGATTGGATTACTGCACAGAATCTACAGTCTACAAAATCCCCATGTCTGCGTGGATTTCCTCTGGGTGCTTCTGTTCCATCCCAGAATTCAAAAGATATGCTGCTTAGGCACATTGGCCATGTTAAATTTTCCCTCAGTGTATCCGAAGAGACGCTGGAATGTAGCAACTAGCGAATTTTCACAGCAACTTCATTGCAGTATTAATGTAAGACTACTTGTGACACTAGTAAACTTAACTTTAAACTTGACTGGTGTATCTTTTACTTATCTTTATTGTATAAACATTGGGTGATGCTGAATTTGGATTTGATATGCAGTTTGAAAGTTTCTGTTTGTATAGTTGATGGCACTGTACCTATGTGTAACTTGGATTTGTAATCATCCAAACATGGCCTGGCTCTTGAACAAGTCCAAATTCTGTAAAATATCACCAATGCTTATATTGTAAGGTGAGTAAAATGTACAAATGTACACCACTCAAGTACAGGAAAGAAGTTTTTTTATAGCTAGCTGATTAAATCATTTTGTGTTTGTACCTTCCCTTGTTGTAATGGATAATATGGTAGCTTTGTATAGTCACAATAATTACCAAGGAGCTACACTCTCAGCTCAGATGTGGTGTTCTCCATGGCCATGGTACCTGGACAGGGACTATTTTAACTTGACTGAGGAATTGAGAAGGTTCATATATTTACTTTACTTCAAGCCTAGTTAGTTATTTTGAAATTTTTATAAAAAGCAAAGCAAGTAATGATAATTCTGTTTTTGTTTTCCCGGCAGCATAAACGCTGTATACCAGCATCTCTTGAAGCCTACTACTCAGCACAAGACTCTACTTCCCGAGGGCGATTCTACACGGTCATCAGCCATTACAGCCTGGCTAAACAGACCACTTCCCGGTCAGTCTCTCCATGGCTGCCTGCTGCATCAGCTGAGAAGCCAGCAGAACATGATTCAAAATCCTCAAGCAGTGATAGTCACTGAACAACTTACTTGGGGGGGTGGGGGGTGTTGATGTCTTTTTCAAAACATAAATGAAGTGAAAGGTGTTAAGGTTGCTCATAACGGACTGTTGTATCAGTTCCAAAAAGAAGCAGTATTTGGATTATACAATAATTGTTTCTTTTGTCCCTTGTCCTTGTTGATTTGTAATTGATTCTGAAGTTTTTTTTGTACAAAGGCATGTTTGGTGTTGCTGCACTTCACGTTATAAACTCATTTTTAAATAGGCTACTTCAAGAAATCTGTCTTCAATGACTTTGTTCTTATTGTTTAATTGAATTTCAGAAATAACCTTCATAAAGTGTTCAGTGAGCTCTCTCCCGAAGAAGGAAGCCGTGCACATTTAAATCATTATTTGAAATAGAGCATTTCCCGCATGAGCAGTTTATGTGCATGAAATTTTGCACGTTCAGCTGACGTGTACAGTTATAATCATATGATGTTGTCACCCTCAGTGGCTGCACTTTTCTAGAAGTAAAGCAAATAAAGCTTATGTAATTCAGCCGTTGGCTGAAGAGCAGTTGATAAATATTTCTCCTTTGCCTGCAGACACCTGGGTGCTCTGTAGTTCCTGCATACTACAGCAATGCTTATGTTTGGAAAGGAATAGAGTGATTGACTGCTGTACATATGAATTCTGGATATTAAGGGATGCAGTATGGGGATTTATACATTAGATTTCACATGAATTATCAGATTTGTAGCTGAAGCTTGGTAGATAGAGAATTGTAATAAATAGTATTTAACACAAGTGCAGAATCATCTTCTGTTTTCACATGTAATATTACATTGTCAATCGTGTTGATTTCAAGCTAATGTAAAAAAGGAAGGAATAATTTATAACTCCTTGTGGTGTATTTTTGTCACTATCTAGCAGAAACTAAAGTATTTTTGGTTGTGTTTCTTGGGATTTTTCCGATAAAGAAATAAAGCTAGATGTGTCTGACAATTTCAGTGTTTATTTTTTATCTTGCCGATCAGAAATAAAACAAAATGAGCAAATGTATCAGTTTTCATCAGCTCTGACCTTACTGTTCCTTCCTGAGAACAATGATACAATCGCTACCTGCATTGTTGCGACACCATTTATTTCATACCTGTTTGTTACGGTAGCTGTACCAATTTCTTCAGATTTCTCCCACCAGAGCAAGCGTCGGTGAAGACAGATATTTGCAATAATGCCAGAGTCTAAGATTTTTAAATATATGTTTTTGGGATGTGAGCATCACTGGCAAAACCATCATGCATTATCCACCCCCAATCGTTCTTGAACTAAGTGGCTTGCTAGACCATTTCAGAGGACAGATTGGAGTCAACCTCATTACTATGGGTTTGGAGGCACAGAAAAGCCAGTTGGAGTGAAATGGCAGAATTCCATCCTTGACGGACATGAGGCAGATGCATTTTCAAAAAAACCCAGTAGTTTCGTGATCATTATTAATGTGACCAACATTTTAATCCAGATTTATTCATTAATTGAATTCAATTTCCCTGAGCAATCATAGTGGTATTTGACTTTGTGTCTCTGAAACATTAGCCTATGCCTCTGGTTTACTCATTCAATAACATTAACACCATGCTACCATGCCCCAAATGCATTAAATGTTGCTAGAATTGAACAGTGTCGTTACTCTTCATTTCCAAACCAATTAATTTCTGGTCTTAAGACAGCGAAAAGATAGATAAACATAAAGGGAAACTAAACCTCTTGTAAAAGAGTTAGATGAAGACTGGAGAAAGAAGGTTTGTGTGAAACATAAATGGGATGTAATTTTTTCTTATAGAAGAACATAATGGTTAGAGGCGACACCAGTCATTTTTTGAGGAGCCCTTAATAAATTCTTCTATCTTTTCTCAACAAAAATGCAAATGCCAATAATAAATACTTTACATAAAACGTAGTTAAAAATGTAATTTATTTATGTTTGTGAAAAACATATAGTTTAAATGCAAAATATAACCTATCCATTGTACATAGCAGTTTATGAAAAAGTCATGCTTTTAAATAGTTGCTGGGATTATGGTTGTACAATTTAAAATTAATACTAACAGCATAATGAAAGGCTTTTCTTCAAAGACAAAACTGCATTTCTTTCTTGCACTTTCCAATTCATCTCAGTTGTGGTGCAGAATCTTTGGGGAGTTCCCTCTTGGGACTGTGCTTTAAATTTATATTCTATTGTTGGCCTATGGTGTTCGGGCCACTGTGAATGATGGAGCATCTGCTGACAGTATTTTTTCTTTAATGAACCTGCAGATTTCATTAAGTAGATCTAATAGTCCTTTCATCCTTTGGACCTCAAAGGTTGCATTCATCATGCCAGTATTTTTTATTCAGCTGTTTTCTTCCCTCTCCATGGGGAATTGTGGGATGGTAGACAGTCATAAATAGCTTTTATGTTGTGAAGAACATCTGCAATTAGTAGTTTTGGTCCGTAAACTCAAAATATTTCATTGCCAGCGCTTACTTTTGTTACAGATTGTGTCATTAAGTAAATGCACTTCTGGGTCACAGAGTGCAGATCATTCAATTTAGACACTGTTCTATTAGCATCTTACATACAATTCCCTCAAGTTTTTCCTAAGTATAATGGTATAATAAAATGCAGACTGAAGCACAGAAAAGCACAGCAAAGACAAATGTCTATTGGCAGATTGGCTCCGCAGGAAGGTGTTAGAATTGTGAAAGAAAGGTGGCAATTTGAGCGATGAAGGTGCAAAAAGAACAAGGTAACATTTACGCCACAGGCAAGATTCTGCTTGCAATTCACTTTGTTCTCTGTTATCAAAATAAACATTGCAAGTTACAGAAAGCTCTTTGCAATGTAAGAAAAAGCATTTTATTGAACGCATAAAAAAATTAGCTTCCACACTGGCCTGAAATTATTCAGAAATCTGTTGATTGTTAAGTTTTCTCTTGATGTGTTTTTCCACATCACTGTACTTGCAAATGTCCTTCAGTTAAGAAATATTGAATGACTGTGCTGATTTTGTTTCGTTTCAAGAAACTATGCTCAGAAATGACTCTGTAGGCTGGATTTTCCAGCTGCGTTCACTCCAAAACCAAACAATCCTAGCTGAGGTCAACGGACCTTTGCATGGTCTGCCATCACATCCCTTCCTCCTCTCCCCACCCACTGTGATTCCTGTGGCAGATGGAATGAGAAAATTCCCCCCCATAAGCCAGAGATAAATGAAGGAAGTGAAACTCAGGCACAGGTCCATTACAAAGAAGCAATCTCCTGCTTCAACACTCAAATTGTAATTGTAAATTGCTGGCACCAAGGACACCTTCCCAAACTCAGAAAAGCCCATGTTTAAATTGCAATTCAACTTGATGATGATGAACACTAACTGCAATATTCTCTCGGGGGAAATCTTTGGGGAGTTGGACAACTGGGGATCAGCAAGCTAAAATTTTCTTAAAAGTTTTTGTGATTTCCTTTTATGTGCAAAGAAATACAGGAGTGGTGCCAGTTCACAATCTAGTCCTTATCACGGGCTTGGAATAGGCGTTGAACTCATTGTCAATATTTTTCATGAGTTGCAACCAGTTAAATGCTAAACTGCCCATTGACGACAAAACAAATCCTCAAAACCTTGTGCTCTCTATCTCCCACAGCTTTTAATCTTCGGCAAATTGCAAAGTTAGTTTCATTCTGTGAATCAAAACATCATATCTTAAATAACTCCATGCTTCAAGAATCTACTGGGAAGGCTAGGCAAGATAGTATCCATGATTAATTTGAAGCATTCTGTTTGAGACTTGTCAAGACCATTTTGCCAAGTATCTAGGTGGACAGTTCATAAGCATTTCTTCCTTGGACCCATTTTTATTTCTTATAAAATGCTTTCAATTACATGGTCAGCATTCTGGTTACCCAGAAATTCAACTGCTTCCTCCAGAAAATTATCAGAATGTACACCTGTGCAGATGTGACAAATGGGCCTGTCACTCAGCCTCATTGTGCAACCTTTGGAGCAATGAAATATATTGGCCTGGATTTTGCAGTGGTCGCGATAGAAAAACAGTCAGTTTTTGCTGTCATCACTCTGCTGCAACTGACAGCAGCTTCTGCAGTCCATACGTGCAGAGTAATGTGCAAATCATGGCTGGGATTTTCCCCCCAAAATTATAAGTGTTGAATTCGCATGAAAACTGGAGCAATTCATGCTTCCTTTTCAGTGGGAGTTTCAAAATGGATCTCCCACACTCTGTGTACTGGAGCATGAATTAGTGTGAATCACACTGAAAAACTGTGGGTAGGGCCTATTTCCACTGAAAAGGCCAGCAGCATAGTGCTGAGCGGGCCACTGCGCATGCACAAATCTGTCAGTGCTGAGATCAGTGCATAAACCATGGCCTTGGATTACTGATCAGCTCGATCGTAGCCCAGCCCAGCGGTCCCCACAACACTGGCCCTCTCTACGCTGCATGGCTCGATCACTGGCATTGGACTGGATTTATCCCCGAACATCTCACGACCAGCTCTGCCCCACTCTTCCCAACCCACCCCAACCTCCAGCACTTTCCCTCATGATCCCTGCTCACTCTGTCAGTTACGCACACCCCCATGCTCTACTGATCCCTTCTCTTCAGCAGCCATGACCCCCCTCTTGCAGGCTGAACTTCACTCCCCAACCATCCCAATGATCAGTCCTGATCTTGACCTTCTTCTTTCCCACACTTATCCTGATTGCAGACTGGTTATGGAAACCCCCAGACCCACTGATTGCCCCACGAGGTCCTGTCCCATCAGACCCTGTACCCCTAGTCCCCACCCCAATAGCCCTATCCCCATGCCCGTTGTCAAGGCATTCCTCAGACTGCAATCAATGGGAAATCTATGAATTGATGAGAACTTACATTCCTGTGCCATTAATCTTAATGTTCAAATTTCATGTAAAAATTACAAACTCACTGAATGGGAAGCGACTGTTTCTTGCATGATACACTAACTTCATTATTTTTGCTAAATATTCTGAATAGCTAATTTATGAGCTGCCAAATTTTTCCATTAAGTTACGAAGCACCCACATACTTTTCAAATATTTTTAAAAGTTTATCTTTTTTGTAAATCCTTTTGTGATCCTAATCAATTCATAATTTATTTCATTTTCTGAAATTTTATACTAACAGCAAAAGAATTCAGTATTTTTGATGACAATGATTCTCTCTGAACGACACCTTACCTTGGCTATTGACAATGCTGCTGCTGCTGTCTGCCTGGAGATCCCTTTGACTTGTTGTCAGATTTAACCTGCTGCCAGGAAAGGGGAAATTTGCACCAGTGCACAGACATCACTGAATCATTGAGGTCAGTAGTAAGTGCCACTGCCTTGCTGCAGAATGCAATATTATATTAGCTTTTTATTAATATTGCAGTGTCTAAGGGAATGTTTCCTAAACAGAAAAGTGAAGAAATGTTTTGCGATACTTGAACTAATATAAAAATTGCCAGAATATGACCAAAGGTCCTGTAGGAAATTTCAGTTGAGTGGTGCTCCTGAAATCTTTCTGTTTTCATAAATGGATTTTGGTAAATTGCATCTTTGAAACAATGCTGCTTATTCCTGAGGAAGGATGCTGAAGTGGAAATCCAAAGAATGCCAATTTTCCATTCTAATTTCATTGAAAATGCAGGTGCTAGAAACTAGAAGCAGGAGTAAATCATTCAACCCTTCAAACCTGCTCTGCTATTCATTATGATCATGGCTGATTATCAAATTCAATATCCTGATCTCCTCTTACCCCCATATCTCTTGATCCCTTTAGCCCGAGAACTATATCTAATTTCTTTTTGAAATCAAACAATGTTTTGTCATCAACTGCATTCTGTGGCAATGAATTCCACAAATTCACTACCCTTTGCGTGAAGAAATTTCTCCTCACCCCACTTCCAAAAGATTTACCCCTTGTCCTCTAACATGACCACTAGCTCTGGCCTCCTACACCATTGGGAACATTCTTTCTGAATGTATCCTGTCTAACCCTGTTAGAATTTTATAACTTTCTACGAGACAAATGAAATAGTACTGAGCTGTTTCTCCAGTGGAAACCCCTGATATATCTCTGTCCTCTTAAAAATATAATTGCTCACTGAAGACCTCCTTCAACTCAGGGATTTCAGGATCTAAAACCCAGCTGAACATTTTCTCTTAATAGATAATTAATGCAATGTGATCTCTAAAAATATTGCAGATCATACTTCTCCATTGGTTTACATAAGCTTTCAGTGGCATATTAGCACCAGATCATGGGGTAAATTACAAATTTGCAACACAGTTCAAGATCATAGAATCCCTAGAGTGCAGAATAAAGTTGTTTGGCCCATCAAACTTGCACTAACCCTCCAAAGACCATCCCACAGAGGCCCACTTCCCTGTTTCATTCCCGCAACCCTGCACATCCATCATAGATAATCTACCTAACCTTCAAACTAGGGACAATTTAAAATGGCCAATGCACCTAATCTGCACATCTTTAGATTATGAGAAGAAACCAGAACATCCAAAAGAAACCCTTACAGACACAGGGGAACTCCATATAGACAGTCACCCAAAGCCAGAATCGAAGCCGGGCCCCTGGCACTGTGAGGCAACAGTGCTAACCAGTGTGCCACTGTGCAGCCTTAGATAGTAAGACAAGCAGATTAGGAATAAGATTGAATTAGCATAAATCCAGTTTGGTACCCTTAGTAACAGATGTTACTAAATATTCCTTTAAGCCAGAACTTAAAGGTAGTGATCTTCAGATTACTCCCAATGCCATGTGCCAGTGAGGACAGAAACAGAAAGATCAGCCAGATGAGTGAGTGGCTAAAGCACCAGTGTAGGGGGCAGGGATTTAGGTTCTTGGATCATTGGGATCTCTTCTGGAGTAGAGGCGACCTGTGCAAGAGGGACGGGTTGCTCTTGAACTGAAGCGGGTCCGATATCTTTGCAGGGAGATTTGCTAGTGCCACACAGGAAGGTTTAAATGAGTTTGATAGGGAGGTAGAGCTCTGAAGAAGGGAGAGGTCAATGAGAAGTCAGGGGAAAACACAGTAGCCAATGAAAGCAAGTTCAGTGATCAATATAGCCAGAGGCACTGTAAAGGGAGAAAGAAGACTTCTGGTTTAAACTGCATTTATTTTAATGCAGGAGGCTTAGCAGTTAAGGTGGATAAGCTCAGAGAATGGATTGGCCCTGGGGACTGGGATATTATCGCCATAACAGAAACATGGCCAAGAGAAAGGCAGGACTGGCAGCTCAATGTTCCAGTTACAGATGCTACAGACGTAACATTGGTACAGGTAAGCGAAGAGGAGGAATTGCTATATTAATAAGGGAGGGAATAACAACAAGACAATATTCTTAGGCATTCATCAAATGAGACCATATGAATAGAACCTAGAAATAAGAAATGGATAATCACTTTGCTGGGACTGTATTTTAACCCCCACAACTCCCCCACCTCAATAGCCAGCAGCAACTAGTGGAGCCGATGTGTAGAGAAATTGCAGACAGTTGTAAGAATAATAGGGCAGTATTAGCGGAAGATTTTAACTTCCCCAGGATTGTCTGGGCCACCCAGAGTGCAAAGGGTCTGGAAGGGATAGAATTTATTAAATCTGTTCAAGAAAGCTTTCTAAATAAAAATATAGAGGGCCTTACCCGGGACAGTGCAACACTGGATCTTTCTTATGAAATAAAGTAGGGCAAATGACTGAAGTGTCAGTTGGAGAACACTTTGGATCCAGTGACCATAACTCTTAGTTTTAAAATGGTAGTGAAGAAAGATAAAATGGGTTAAAGTCCTAAACTGGAATGGGGCCAATTTTGGTGGCATTAGGCAGAATCTAGCAAAGGTCGATTGGGTGAGTCTGTTTGAAGGGAAAGGAATGCATGGCAAATGGGAAGCTTTTAATGTGTGAGCAGTATTGACCTGTTAAGAAGGGAAAAGTTGACAAGTTTCGGGATCCCTGGTTAACAAAGACATTGAGGCTCAAATCAGGAAAAGGAAGGAAACATGCTTTAGGTTTAAGCAATCAGGGACAAGGGAATCCCTCAATGACTATAAAAAAATGTAAGAATAAACTTAAGAGAGAAATCAGGAGGGCAAAAAGAGGATATGAGATGGATTTGTCAAGAAAGGTTAAAGAAAACCCTAAGAGATTCTATAGCTATATTAGTAGTAAAAAGGTGGATAGAGAAAGTATAGGTCTTCTTAAAGATCAACCTGGCCGTCTGTGTGTGGAGCCACGGGAGATAGACAAGATTTTTTTAATGAATATTTCCTCCTCAGTGTTTACTGTGGAGAATATCATGAATGCTAAAGAAATAAGGGAGTCAAGTATTGATGTCTTGGGCCACATGCCTATTACTAAGGAAGAGGTATCTGCAGCCTTAAAGTGGTTAAGGTGGATAAATCCCCTGGTCTTGATCAAGTGTATCAGATTTTGTGGGAGGCTAGGGAAGAAATTGCAGAGGCCCTTGCAGAAATATTTTCTTTGCCTCTTTCCACTGCTGAAGTTCCTGAAGACTTGAGGATGGCTAATGTTGTTCTGTTGTTTCAGAAAGGTAGCAAAGTAAAGCCAGGGAATTACAGGCCAATGAGCCTGACATCAGTGATGGCTAAGTTACTGGAAGGAATTCTGTGGGACAGGATCTACCAAAATTTGTATAGTCAATGTGTGATTAGGGATAGTCAGTACAGCTTTGTGCATGGGAAGTCATGTCTGATGAATCTTTGAGAGCTTTTCAAAGAGGTAACCAAGAGGTTGGGTGAGGTTACGGCAGTAGATGCTGTTTGTATGGACTTTTGCAAGGCCTTTGACAAGGTCCTATGTGACAGGCTAGTCTGGAAGTTGGGTCGCTTAGGATCCAGGGAGAGCTAGCAAATTGGATTCAAACTTGGCTCGATGGTAGGAAGCAGAGGGTGATGGTCAAAGGTTCTTTCTCAGACTGGGGCCTGTGACTAGTGGTGTATCTCAGGGGCTGCTGTTAGGACTCGTCTTATGAGTTATTTATAAATGATACAGTGTACAAGACACGGTTAGTAAGTTTACAGATGGTAATAAATTAGGAGGTGCCAAAAATTACAGGAGAGCTTTTGATCAGTTAGGGATGTGGCTCAATGATTGGCAAGTGGATTTTAATACAGATAAGCGTGAGGCATTGCATTTTAGAAAGTCAAGCCAGTGTAGGACTTATACAATGAACAGCAGAGCCCTGGGCAATGGTTGAGGAACAGAGCAACCTAGGAATACAAGTACATATTTTGTTGAAAGCAGCATCACAAGTAGACAGAATGGTGAAGAAGGCATTTAGCACATTGACTTTCATCAGTCAGGGAATTAATATAGGAGTTGGGACTTTATGTTACAATTGTAAAAGTTGTGGATGAGGCCACATTTGAAGTTTTGTGTATGGTTTTGGTCACCTTGATATAGGGAAGATATTGATAAACTGGAAAAAGTGCAAAGAAGACTTATGAGGATGTTGCCAGGACTAGTAGGCCTGAGTTATAGGGAGCATTTAGCTAAGCGTGGACTTTATTTTTTGGAATGTAGGAGAATGAGGGGCATAGATAGGATGAACACACATTGTATTTTTCCCAGGATAGGAGAATTGAGATAGGAGGATAGGGCATAAGTTCAAGTTGAGAAGGGAAAGACCTGAGGAGCAACTTCTTCATGTAGAGGATGGTGCATGTATGGAATAAGCTGTCAGAGGAAATGGTTGAGGCAACACTTAGCAACGTTTAACTAGCAACATTTAAAAAGCATTTGGATAAGTACATGGATGGTAAAGGATTAGAGAGATATGGGCCAAACATGGGTAATTGGAACTAACTGGAAGGGTACTATAGTCAGCATGGACCAGTTAGGCTGAAGGGCCTGTTTCAGTGCTGTATTGTTCTATGATTCTAAGGCAGGGTAAAAATTTCAGTAGAAAATACATTTCAATTTTGATTCACAGTGTTGATTAACGAGAAAATTACACATTTTATAAGACAAAATTTAATTTAAAAAGATCTTAGAATAAACCTACTCAAGTAAATTTAATTAAAATTTGCTAGGTATATTGCAAAATGGCATCATTTATATTGGTTCAGAATAATTCTATTAGTCTGGAAATTACAATTGGCAATATTATGACAATCTTTGTCTATTCCTTTAGTATAGACGCTAACTCATTTCAAATAAGCCTCAGTTAAAGTGACAAATAGAGGAACGCCGTGTAAATGTGTTAAACATTTGCTTGATAATAATGCCAAAATAATTTCTTGGTTACAGTAATGTCAAATTGAGGAATATTTATAGAACTATCCAAATCATCAAATGTTGAAATACTGACATCAATTGAAACAAATAAAAGAGGCAATTTGCCTCTTAAGGCAATTAAATTACATCAATCACAAAGGGTTCCAAATTGGTTCCAAAGCAGGAGTGGGGATCACAGCGTAGGATTAACCCACACCCAATTATTGCATTGCAGGCAACATGCCAACTTCATGCTGCCTGCTCAATTAACTGATTGCTGTCTGCAGTCAATGTTAATCACACTACTCACCAATTGCATGCATTAACAGGGGGCAAGATATTGTAATTCCTTAGCACTACTTAAAAATAGCCTGTATCTAAAGGGAAGGTGTATTGCAGCTAGATAGTGTATTGACAGTCATGCAGCAACAGAATCAGATTTGGGAAAGGGTGAAGAATGGCATATAATAGGAGCCAGCAGGCTCTCAGGATCTTGGAAGCTGCACTTCTAAGGTTTGATAAAGGATGTGGAAAGTAGGAGAGGGCACCAGGACAGAGACTGAAAAGGCAGAGGAAGCAGATAACTGTTGAGTCAATGCTAGGAGTTGAGCTCTGGAGATCTGGATCCAGTGCAGTTAGGATATTCAATCATCTTCAAGTGCCACATCTTGCCAACTGACCCATTAGCATCAATACTGTTTGATTCACCACTGCTCCATCACTCATCTACCAACACTCACTATCAGTCAGGATTTACTTCTGATATGGATATTCTTTAGCTGGTCTTCATACCCTTAGCACTATTGCAATCCTCACACCCACATGTCACAGCTTGCATGCATTCTGGTTAATCAGCTTAACATTGCACAACTCTCACTGGCACAGTTCTGTCTGGAAGACAAGGTAATGCATAACTAAAGGTAGAAAAAGGTAATCAGAAGGAAAAGGTGAGCCTAATAGCCAATGGTGAGGTCAGAATGAATGCCCTCAACATGAAGGTAACATTTGACTGAGAGTAGTGTCATGAGCACGGGCAAAATTGAAGCCAATGAGAATCTGGAGGAAAGCTCTCCACGCAGAATAATGTCTGTAGTCCAATCCTCTTCAGCTCCTTCTTCAGGACCTTTCCTCCAACATAAAGTCAGAATGAGGATGTTCCCTGATGATTATGCAACTGAAGAAGTCCATGTCCAAATGCAGCAAGACTTGGAAATTGTTAGGCTTGGACTTGATAAGTGGCAAGTACTTGTGGCAATACACAGTGCCAGGAAATGCCATCCCTAATAAGAGAGAATCTAACTACCTAAATTGACAATTACCCACTTTACTGCCGCTGAGTCCTCCACCATCATCACTTGAGGGTTATCACTGAGTAGAAACTTAACAATCTAGAAACAGCTGCAGAAACATAATGGTTTAAGAGCAGGTCAGAGACTGGGAATTCTGCGCTCACATCCTGATTTTCCTGTTTACCAACTGCAGGGCAAAAGTCAGGAATGTTGTGAAATACTCTCCACTTGCTTGGATGAGTGCTACTCCAAGTGCACTCAAGAAACTCGACACTGTCCAGGTCAAACAACCCAGTTGATTGGTACTCATCCACCAACTTAAACACTCATTCATCCCATCACTGACATATTTACATCCCTTGACATATTCTCTGGCACACAACTCTTTACTCACTTGAAGAAGGAGCAACGCTCTGAAAGCTTGTGCTACCAAATAAACCTTTTGGACTTTAAGCTGGTGTTGTGAAACTTCTTAGAGCACATATTCCAAGATAATCAGAATTATATTTTGAGGCAATTTTTAAAAAAATACCAGTTGGACAACATTGTGGCAATGCATTGTAAGTTAGCTTGAATTTCCAATTCCTGGCGGGTAGCTATTGATTGTGATTGGTGGACTTCAATTTGAAAGCTTCAAATTTGAAGGCCTCACTGGAATGGCTCTCAAAATTAAATAAAAACAGCCCCAGTTTTTTTTGAAAGGAAGCAAGTAACTGAATATTGAGTGATTGCTGCTATTTTTTATACAACAATTGTTTAATGAATAAAAATGCACTACAGTCTTCTTTGAAGCAGTGGGCAGAATTCTCCAATGCCTCAATGAATGGGGGAGAGTGGATGGGGGAGAGAAGCCACTGGGAGTCCAAAAATCAGTTTCATGAAAATGTGAATTTCCTGTGGGATCTTCTGCTGATGCTCATTTCAGCGGATTGGGAAACCTGCTGGAGGCCAGCCATGAAATGGATTTGCATCTTCCCCTATATCGGATTTTTCTTGCTGCCAGTGGAAAAACATGCCCATACAAAACACATATGGAATAAAATAGTGTACATTAGGATTCACTTGAATAATGCCTGGAACTAGCTACGGAGTTTGGGATGGACACCGCCAACACTAGACCCAGGAACACCACAGCAGTGTGTGGCGGAGGCATCTACAGTTGGACCTTTGCACTTCCATCTTCTGGCTTCAGAATGTTCCTGGAGATGCAACTTCTTCTTCAACGGTGGGTCAGTGCTGTTGGGTGCCTTTTAAATATGCACCTTTGTATGATTGTGGGATGTGTGCCATCAAGCCCATCCTGCCACAGAATATGGTGCTAAACATCTGAATGCATAACTAATGAGGTCAGGGCTGGAAAATATGGCATTGTTTCCTGCCAGCCTGGTATCAAGGACAATTAAGAATGTGCAATGAATGCTGCCCACATCCCATGATTGATTATTTAGTAATTAAGAATGGTTGGGTGGTAATCGTTAATGGTTAATTATTTGTATTGTTAATGTTAATGATATACAGGTAAAGTATATTGACTGATTAAGGACCTTGAACACATATAGGAAGAAATTGGTCTAGGAGAAGGAGTAGATAGTGGGTGCTGTAGGGGTTGGGGTGCATCATTACTGCAAGAATGATATTCTGATTTAGTTAAATTTCCTTTGATTGTTTTAGTTAGTGTCACTTTGGACTGTCACGCCTATCATTTTTGTTTAATTTATTGGTTTTATTAAAAGAGTATAAATTGGTGGCAATATTTTAATTTGATAAGTTTTCTTCAAAGTTTTATCTTTGATACAATGCTCCTTTGAGGGAGTATTAATGGTTAATTTGTCTAGTTGTTTTACTTGTTTAAAAAAAACATATAAAAAGAAACTTCCTTCCCCACTCAGTGGGTCCCACAAGGCTTTTCAGCCTTGAAAAGAATCATCATAATTTCATTTATTCAGTTTTTTTTTTTGTTTTGTTATAGTCCCTCTTGAAGGGCTTTCAGTTAGGTAGTTAATTAATTTTCTTAATGAAAAGAATACAATGTGAAAGTGCTGAGGCATTGGAACTCTTCCTTCCCAGCAAGGAAGAAATGATCTATTTTGTTTCCACATTTGTGGACCCCAATAATGCAGTGACTGATGGCCAGTGTTGCAGCTTTCATTGAAGTGCAGGCAGCTGGACACCCAGTGCCTGAGTCCTGCAATGGAAACTCAAACCATAGTCAGGTAAAAGGTTTGTTTGCTACCATACAAATTCAGATTGTTGCTTTCAAAGCTGTGGCATACAATGAGGTGTTTACATGTTTCAGGCAAAGTTGAAGCATTTGAAACTTTTAAGCTTTCAGTGTCAAGTGGATGATCCATTTTGGCTTCTTCCTGCTATCCCAGCATCACAGACTCCAGTCTTCAACCAGTTGGGATGGCAGCAAGGCACAGTGGTTAGTACTGTTGCCTCACAGTGCCAGATTCCTGGGTTTGATTCCTGGCTTGGGTCACTGTCTGGGTGGTGTTTATATGTTCTCCCTGTGTCTGTATAGGTTTCCTCTGGGTGCCTTGGTTTCCTTCCACATTCTGAAAGATGTTAGGTGCATTGACCCAAACAGGTGCTGGAATATGATGACTAGGGGAATTTCCATTAACTTCATTGTGATATTAATGTAAGTCTTACTTGTGACTAATAAAGTAAACTTTTTAACTTTAAACTTTCAAGCCATTCTGCATGACATCAAAAAATGGCTGTAGGCTCTGGATACATACTAGCTCTGGGCCCTGACAACACCTGTGGTACTGAACTGCAGAAGTAGTCACATCACAGCCAAACTGTTTCAGTAGAGCTACAACACTGACATTTACCCCAATTATGTTGAAAATTGTTAAGACATGTTGTGCTCACTGAAAGGAAAAGAAATCCTATCTATCCAGTTATTCTCCCAATCATCTCAAGTCACACTCAATCATCAAGAAAGTCATAGAAGTTATCATTGGCAATGCTATCAAATAGCACTTGCACAGCAATAACCTGCCTATCAGTGCACAGTTTAAGCTCTGGTAAGCCCACTAAACTCCAGCCCTAATTTACAGCCTTGGTCCAGACATGGACAAAATAGCTGAATTCAAAAGGCAGGTGAGAGTAACTGTATTGTCATCATTTGATTGAATGTGGCATCAAAAAGTTATGATTCTGTTGGGACTGTTGATGCTTCAGAAAGAATTTTGAGCACCCAGCAATTAACTCTGGATATACACTGCAAGATTTCATGTTTTTTAATGAAACCAAACTTTACTATATATCAAAAAAATTAAGCTAAGTAAACACTATTAACTTAATGTTCGAGACTGAACTCACTTGTACAAGGACTACCCCCTCCTCCCCCAACACTTTCCTGATATGAAATTTTAAATGTTTGTTCACTTTTTTTGGGACCAATCCAAAAGGTACATCAAAGCCCCCTGGAATTTATTTTTCAGCTGCTTCTGAGGTAAGAGGCTATATTAATTCTTCAATTAGCCTTTTGCTTTGGGTGCCCCTCCTTTTTCCTTTATCAAGCCCAAAGACAGTGGGTGTTTCAGCTCGGTTTTTGAGTGGCCAGCAGATTCGCTGCCTCCTCAAGCTTTCTAGACTGATCTATCTCTGTTAGTTCCCAAACTGAAGTGCCTGATTCCATCAGCAAACATAACTGACAGATGAAGCCACACAATATTCTAACCAATCTGAAGGCACTGGATGCAGCCAGAGGTATAGGTCCTGACAAAATCCAGCTGTAAAACTGATGATTTGCACTGCTATAACTATCTCTATGGCAATGTGTCATATGTAGGAATGAAGGAGAAAGCTGTCCATTGGTTGCAGTCATACCTATTACAAGAGAAGGCAGTCAGAGTTCCTTAAGGTAACAGCCTAAGCCTAATTGCAGGACTTCTTTAGCGTAACTTCCTAGCCCCAAATATCTTCAGTTACTTCATCAACAACCTTCCCTTCAACAAAAGATCAATTTGTGTACTTGCCATTTGTAACACAACAAAATAAGAGGTCTGCTAAGAGAAAACTGTTGGCAAGTTGAAATCTCAAATTATCATCCCAAAAGAACTTGATGTTGAGCCACTTTGGAGTAGTGTTAGTGAAGGATACTTTTATATCTAAATAAAATGGCAAATCTACACTTCTATGATTTTTCTGTTGCAATATGTACCTGAATTGTCACATGTAAATATTCTTGTAAAATTATTCACTGTCAAATTTGGCTGAGATTGCACAACTACTTACAAGGACAGGAAGGGAACATTGAGCCACTATGATACTTCCTACACAGCTCTGGTGAAGTTAGATGATGAGTATTGCAGTGAGGACAAGGTGGTTTTCTTTGGGAAAAATGTTTGTTACAAAATATTGTTACAAGGTAGAACTATCACTTATAACCTGGAAGTATAGTGAACTTTCTCTGATAGAGTAGTCATTACAAAGGGTTGGAGATGATACTGATTTCCTTCCACTGGGTCTGCATCTTTCAAAAAAAAAATTACAGATACGTAAAAATGTCACATTTCTGGACACTTCCCATCTGTCAGCCTTCAGAATTTATTAGCAACATACCAGAGCTGGAAAGGTGAGGATCTCATTGCTGCTGCTTAATAATCTCTCCCCAAATATGGTCAGGATTTTGTGCACTCAATCACAAATAGAATTTGATCTTTGAATGAACCCGTCCAAATTGTTTGATTATTATCATTTTGACTTTCACCATTCAGAGGCATACAAACTTTGGCTTGGTACAATATTCTGTTTATCAAACAACACATCCCCTAACTTGCGTGAGTTGCGATGCTTATTATTAATTATAACAAAGTTGTGGCTGGCTGCAAGATCAGTCCCGAACATGATCTTAAGATTTTGATGACTCCATAATTAACTTTTTCTTTGGTTTTGCAGTTGATGAGATAATTAGAATTTTTCGTTGCCTGCAGCCTTGAGGATCCACTTCAAACCAATTGATGTCAAAATAGTTCGTATCAAATTTTCTATAAATCCATTTACACAGTGTAGGCCAAGTAGTCACGTGATGATATAATGACGCAGCTACAAAAGAGGTCACAGGTCAGGAGGACAGGAGCTATCCCCAAGAGGGCAAGAAGAATATAAGTATAAAGTAGTTACTGTGATCATAATGCACTATTAATATATTTTATGAAAAAAGGGAATGTTTTAAGATTCAGATTTTTTCTACACGTACATCTGAAAGGAATGCAGTTCAGAGCTGCATTCTCTGAGAGAGCATGGGAGAGCGAGACACTTGTGTCACGAGCCTGCTATTGACATGGAAATACTAATTTTAATATTTAAATCAGCTCTGTGCTGATATCTGGCCTGGAGTTGATTACGCTAAAAATTCTGGTCCGGGAGATCGTGGTGCACAGCGGGGAGTATCTAATTTGTCTCCGCTCATATCTTAAGTCTCATTGTGCAGCTAGAATAGTGCAGCAAGCTGGGAGAATCACCCTTGTAGTGTTTACCTAGGAGAGAACTAACTCTTCAGTAAATCCAGGCTGCAGTCAGAAATTGTTAAGGATTCATGTTTTGTTGTACAAGTGAATAATTTCAATAATATTTATTATTATTGTACATGAGAATACAAGTATGTTCATATGTGAAGATTTCCCCTGGGGTTTTTGATTAGGCTGATTGACAGAGTCATATTATAGGAAGGAGCTAAATTTGTAACAGAGGCGAAATGGCTTTCAGTTCTGGCTGGTGTTTGTCAACTGTTCCTAAAATCAAAACCTTTCTGAAAGCTTTCAGACTGTGCACACACCTTGAGTCCGATTTTACTATTGCATTGCACCCAAAAACGGATGTGAAAACTTGGTAAAGTCTGACGTGAGGCGATTAGTGCAATCTGGGTCCACGTCTACACATATGCTCACTTTACCAAGGCTCAAAAATGCCCGCGACACAAACCAAGCCTGAAACTGGTGCAATGGTGATTTAAATGCGTTTGCACGCAATTAAATTGAATTAATGGGCTGCCCTCCAACTTTACCAGCATTTCCCCATTTATCATTGTGTTTGCCCATCCAGATTCGGCGTGAAACAGACATGCTTGGCAAAAGTCTGTTTTGGGTGTTCCAGCTTCTGAAGAGATAAGTTCAGAGCTTCCTCAGCTCTCTAATTCAGATCGATTGGGGGTGAGAGGGAATTGCAGGCCAGATCTTTCTTTGGTGACAAGGGGTGGAGGAGAGAGGCCCAATCGTTTTCTAGTGGACGGAAGAGGAAGAGGTGGGTCAGATGTATCTCCGGTGGTGGGGGAGTTGGGAGGGAGGTGGGCCAGATCAATACCTGGTTGGGGGAGGGAAGAAGGAGGAGGAGAGAGGCCCAATCATTCTCTGATAGGGGTGGGAGGTAGGCCAGATGTTTCTCTGGTGCGGGGAAGGGAAACCAGGTAGATCTCTGGTGAGGGGCAGAGGGGGTCCATTGTCATTCTGCAGGCAATCGGTGGGGAAAAAGGGGACAGGGTGTCACAATTGATTTGGGTAGTGGCAATGTGGGTGGATAAGGTAGACAGTTATGCTGTGGGAGTGGGCTGATGTCTGTGGGAGCCATCCCTTCTGCTTTACATGTCAGGCCACTTTTTGCAGGCTGGGAGCAATGTGGCAAAGAAGTGTTTTTCAAACTTTTTTCACTACACACGTGCAGTTGAAGGCTCCAATCAGAGCAGCAGTGTTTTGTGTGCGATAATCTCTGCCCACAGTGCAATTTGGACTTGCAATTTTTTTTCAGGCTAAGTGCACATGGGAGCGCCTGAGAGGAGGATTTCTAAGTCTGATCTGAATTGTGCCCAGATTCAGCACTTAGAACCAAAATGGTAAAATTGGGCTTCTTATACGAAGTAAGAGAATGTTGCTTATTTGGAATTGACAGTGATCAGTTAGAAATTGAAGTTGTTTCCTTTCATTTTTAAAATATTGTTCAGGTGTTAGTGGTTGAGCTTCCTTTGGGTTATATTTAAACTGTTATGAATAAAGCCTGTTTTGATAAAAGATCCCTAATTTGTCTGTGGAATTACTGCAGTCGTGGAGTATCCTATACTCAAATTTATGGCAAAATGGAAAAATTGTTGGGCTCTAGTCTGGCTTCCTAATGCAATTTGGAATTCTGGTGTGGGATACGAACACTAGTGAATAAATTACACTTCATTATCAGTCCTTCTGTCTGTGATGCGGGAACTCAGCACATTTGCTCATGGTAAATTGAACATACTTGTATTCTTATGTATCATAATAAATATTATTGAAATTATTTACATTTACAGCACACTATGAATGCTTAACAATCTGCGTGCAGCCTGGATTTACTGAATCATTGGGGTTCACCACACTAATGTTCATAAATTTGCAATTCATGTATTTTTCTTTTCATGCGTGACAGTGAAATCATTGGTGGAAATCCTAATCAAGTGACAGATGTGTTTCTGATAATCTTGGCATGCCTTGTTGCCAGCCAAGAAAAAAGAAAATCCTGGTCTATAACTGCTATAATCAAAATACTTGAAATGTATGAGATGATTCAGGGAAAACAGGGCTTTCAAAATGTACCACGAGACCCTTCAGATATATAAATTATTGAAAGCTCCTGCCAACCCCGGCACACAGCACCAGGTCGTATTTATTATGTGCTATTCAATTTTGTAGCTGAGAACTACCAGCTGTTAGATTGTCACAAAGGATGTTCTGAAGGAATTAACCGTGTATATAGCAACTCTGCCAAAGTGTAAAACAATGTAATCAATAAAAGCTGTATGGCAAAGAGCAGGGTAGACTATCGGTAATCATCCTAAAACCTTCATGTGTTTTGTCATCATTCGGTTCTTGGAGATGACTCCATTTGTGTTGTAATATTCCTCCATTTAGGAATACATCTTGCTTCTTCTCCCAACATGATTTGATGGTGTGTGTTTTGCCTTCCTGATGACAAATATCTCTACAGTCCGCTTGCTCTTAAACAATTTTGCAGAACCAACAGCCTCAATTTGTCATTCGAGCAGCATTTTCCTTCCTAAGCTTCAACATTATACCTACTTTGTTTCATATTTCTAAAACCATTAATTTAAACAGCTTACACCATACAATAGTTCCTTGCCCAAACTAGATCTTTTTGGCTGGGTCTTTCTATTTTTCCATTATGGCCTTGATCAATCTTTAATCCCATTCCAGTTACAGGAAAGGATGACCACACCACACTTAGAAAGATAAAACTCTCCCATTTATCTCTATATACTAGATAGTGAGTATATAGATGTCAACATCTTCTCTGGCTTGGAGGCATGAAACCTAACAAGCTAACAGTTCTGAAAGGGCAAAAATAATATGGATCCTGGAACTTTGAAATAAAATCTGCCAATGCTGGAAAATTGATTTGTTGTTCCTCAAGTTTCATTTGAACTATGCATGAGCTAAGGGCACAGAAATAAGAGATGGAGTGAACTCAAGATTAAGGTCAGAAGATGAGGTACTGCTCCCTCTAATCTCACATGTCCCTGACTCTGGACCTATTTTAAAGCTTGTCTACTGTCTGCCAATTCTGACAAAAAGTCATTGGCCTCACCGAAGGGGAGAAAAGGCTGAGGTTTAAAATAGCAGAAATTAGAACTCGATCCCAAAGAGACTCCATTTGTATCTGTTTAATACTTAACAAACACAAATCAGGCCATGGATGAGTCTCCTGCAAAAGGCAGGTGGAGGTATAATTAATATTCCAAAATAATGGCTGGTGGCACTTTTAGTCCCTCGTGAGTAAATGGTCAGGGCACTGTGGGATACCCAGCCAAAGATCTGAGATGGGTGTTGACTGGCCAAGGTAAGTACTGAAGATCAGCACCTTTTAACACAGCCTGTAGATGATGAGTTGCAGGCATACCTGTCTTGGCCTCATTGCAGAGGCCTTAGATTCCCTCAGGCTTGGATCATGACCCCAATGTTTGCTTCACTTTGCAAACACTCAGTTAACCAGACACCTCTGGCAGCTGGCATAGATTTGAAGGGAAGAGTTGGGAATGTGTGGATTAACATGGCAGTAAGAGAAAACCAGCAGTGCTCTCTTGTCATTGCTTCCCCACCTCTGGATAGTCAGCTAGTTATTCCATCATATATTGAGCTTGAACATGTTGTTGCCTTCCAAATCCACACACATTTTTCCTGGAGGTCCATGCTTGATTTCCTCCAATAAGGATACAACCCCACTACTGCATTGAAGTAGCTCTTATCAAAGTCACAAGTATCTATCCACATTGGGCCCTTACTGCAGCTGGTTTGTACTTTCACCAGCCAGGTAGCCAGTTTGGCTAGATGCATTGGTTTGAACCTATAGCAGGCTATTTAAATGAATCCCTCTCATTAAGCTCAGAAGGGACTTTTATAATCTCAGCTTTCCCTGGTTTTTCTTTACTGCCATGTTATTCCTCATGTTCCCAGCTCCGCCCTTTAAACCTTTGCTGATTGCCACTGTGTTGCCCGACTGAGGGTTTGCAATATTTTCTGTCTGTGGTTCTTAAAGTGCTGCTTTTTATTGTTAAATGAAATTCAAGAGAATGCTAGCTAGGTAGAGATCGAGCATTTCTTGTAAAAATTAGTATGCTAATTGCAATCCAAAAAAAATCCAAAATTTACAATTTAAACGAGGCTCATGCTGGCTTGTAGCACAGCCTCATTCAGTCCTTCAAAACTTCACTGTGGAAAATTGGCCTTGTTGATGAATCATGCTTGAGGCTTGGGCCCAATTTTCTCACCTACACTTCCCATCTGCATTGCTACTGAAGGTTTGTTAAATTGCCCTTCAGGTTGCATTGATGTGGTTATTATAGCAACTTCATCAACTTATCTTAACATGCTGGCTAGGTGCATTGAGAATGCTAAATTCTCTCTCAGTACACCCAAACAGGTGCTGGAGTGTGGTGACTTAGGAATTTTCACAGTAACTTCACTACAGTGTTAATGTAAGCCTATTTGTAACACTAATAAATAAATTAATATAATAACTAAAATTATTTAGCTCTTCCAGCAAAGCCTTTCTATTTGCTCAGTGGACCATTCCTTGGGTTGTACTGAACACTAATTTTATCATCTTGATTTTTTTGGGTCACATGCTAGAGATGAATTATCATTAACTCCAGATGGTGAACTGACCCAATAGCAGCTCACTGAGTCTGATGTTCTCCAAAGATTTTCTTCAGTGCACATAGCCCAGTGGGATAGTGTACACATTCACAAGCCATCACTCCAGCTAATATCTACCGCATAATTAGTTTGTTCATAATTAGATAGATTATTGAATATACCTCCTATACTCAGTTGGCATTGTTCTGTCACATCTCACAAATATTTCATTTCGTTACTGCTACTCACATATCAGCTTCAAAATTTCTACTGAATTCAAATCCCTGGGGTCTTCCTAATTAAAACCATGGACCATCGGACTACATTTCCTGAAAAATGGCTACATATGCTTGATTGTACGTTCTCTGACTTGCTAAGAGCAAAGCCAAAAGCACACAGAAAGCTGGTCTGACACAATGACCTGTAATCATTTTCTATTAATTTATCTTTAGCAGTCAATGAATCATGTAACTGATATAAATGGAAAAACATTCATAAATTCTGTTGTGGAGTTCATTACATCTTTGTGTAATGGTTCAGTTTTGAGTTTAGAAACTTTGGAAAAGGATGGTGAAGAGGGAAGAGTCCATTTTAACCTGCTTGTGGATTCCTGGTGGAAAAAAAACAAGCTTTTCTTACTTTCTCAGCTACTTATGGCCACTAATGCGCCATCAGCCCACTTTCTGCAAAGAATGGATGGGAAATATGTCTGGATGCCATTAATATTCTTCCATCAATCAAGTAGAGGTGAGACTGTAGTTAGTGTCAGTCATATTTGGGAACATCTCTGCTGCCTTTAGCCGAGGAAATTAAAATATATACTGAGAGAATATCTTCACACTGTCTTCATCTGGTAAGAAAGATGCAGCTTCCTTGCTCAGGCCAAAGCTAAAAATTACATTACAGACTGGTGAGAGAAAAACTAAACTTACCTAACCTCATGGGAAGCAATGGTGCGGTGGCATTGTCACTGGACTAGAATCATACAATCCCTAGAGTGCAGAAGGAAACCATTCAACCCATTGTGTCTGCACCTATTCTTTGACAGAGCATGCTATACTTTCCCCCGTTACTCCACACATTTACCATGGCCAATCCCCCCCAACCCACACATCTTTGGAAGCTAAGAGGCAAGTTGCTATGAACAATCCACTTAACTTGCATATCTTTGGATTGGAGCACCTGGAGGAAATGCACAGACGTAGGAGGATGTGTAAACTTCACGTAGATGGTCATCCAAGGCCAAAATTGAACTGGGTCACTGGCACTGTGAAGCAACAGTGCTAATGACTGTGCCACTGTATCACCCATTAGTGATTCAAAGACCCAGAGTAATGCTAATGGAACTGGGTTCAATCCCAGGATGGTAAATGTTGAAATTTGAATTTAAATTACAAAAAAGTTGGAATTAGAAGTGTAATGATGAATATGAAATCATTGCTTGTTTTTGTAAAAACCCATCAGGTCACTAATTCCATTAGAGATGTAAATTTGTCATCCTTCCCTATACGTGACCCCAGATCCACAGTAATGTGATTGACTGTTAACTGCTCAGGAAATGGCTCAGCAAACCAGCCAGTTCAAAAGCAAATAGAGATGAGCAATAAATGCTGGCCCAGCGAGTGATACCCAAATCCCATGAGTGAACGGAAAGAAGCATTAAAACAGAAAATGCTGGAAAAACTCAGCAGCCTCTCACCATCTGTGGTAAAAGAAAAACAGAGTTAAGATTTGGAGTTCACCTGGCTCTTCTTCAGAACTAAAGCAAGGGAGAAATATGAAAGATTTTATACTGATTAAGCAGATATGGAGTAAGTGGAGCAAAGTAGAAGATGGGGCCTGGGAGAGACTGGACAAAGATGCACAAGACATAGGAGATGTTAATGACAGGGATATAGGCTAAAGAAGCTGCTTAACCTGCCCCTTTTACCTTTCAGGTAGCCAGGAACCGCATCCTGGTCAGATAGTGGAAGCAAAGCAAGAAGAGAGTGAAGATGTGGACACACTGTCACTGCGTTTTACACTTGCACCCATCAGCTCAGATAGCCTAGCATAGAGATGGATTTGAACTTGTTGTGTATCCTGCAAAGAGGGTTGCAGTCAAGGACAGTGCAGGTACCAGCTTGCTGATGGGTGAGATCCCACACATACAGAGGATTCAGATGAAGACTGTGATTGAGCAGCCTGTAGGAGAAGGTTATGGATATTCATGGAGAAATGCTTGCTAAACAGCGGAGTAGTCAGAAAGCCTGAGGAGCATGCATCAATCCAGCGCCAGCTTGTCACAGGACTTCACACAGAATTTGCTTCCTGTTGTTTCTTGCGTGGAAGAGTGTCCAACTCCATGTGAACACTTGTGGGGTCACCCATGACGCAGGTCTGTTGGTTGATGTCTCTGTTTAAACTGCAGCCAAAAGAGAAGCAAAGCAGATGCTCAGAATTTTTTCATGAAGACCCACCTTGCTGCCACTGTCACTGAGTGTAGTAGTGTTTAATGAGAATTGCAGGGTATAACAATAGTCCAGCAATCTGTTCTCTATTATACTGCATTGCTGAGGTCAGTCTTTGGAAGTGTGGCAGCGGTATTGTGGAGCATGAATCTGCTGCCCTCCTTCTCTGGATGACAGCATTTGCCCTCCTGCTCTCACTGCTACTCCTCATTATTCCTGTCTGTCAGCCAGCAAGCCAATGGTTGACCCGTATCAAGACCTCGGCAAACAACAAATGCTCATTTTATATCTTTCGCTAATTTTATTGGCTCCTTATTTAGACTGAGCAGTTTTTACAGCAGTTGAGTCATCCATTTGTCCTTTCAAGCTCCTCTGTCTCATTTATCATATAAAAAGTACATTTTAAGGAATCATTATGTGGAGGAAAAGAGTGAGGCTTACAGTATATTGTAACTTGTAGCTCTTTTTAAAATGTCCTTCGGTCCTAAAAGGAAATGTAATTATTTTCATTCAGTGGTTTCATTGTGGAAGTAGTATCTCTGTAATGTCATTGTCAAAGCTGTGAGTCACGAATCTTGGGGTCAAAATATATTAAAGCCTCCATGCAAAGAATTTCTAAAGGTCATATTTCAAAGCATTGAGTAAGTGTGGTACTCTGCATGACGTATTAAAAACAGTGGAGCACTTAAAACAATTTAATATCTTCCTAATGCGCACTGCTAATCAGCACTGCAATATCTTTGATAGCACAGGAATGGACTGCAGCTGAAGGCAACTGTTATAAGGACAGATATGTCTCAAGAAATTGAGAATGGTTGTTACTGATGGCAGAAGTATTCCACAGAGTTCACGTGAAAATATCAAGAAGCAAACAACATCTTATCCATTGAGGAATCTCCTATTTACTTATGTTTGCACCTTTGTACACGAGGATTGGAATTCTAGATACTGGTGGGTGAGTATGTGGCATTGCATGGCATCAGTTACTTTTGTTATGGACAGGAGAATGATGTGGGATAATTTCCCCTTTTTCCACTTCTCGACCGACCACAATAAATTGTGTTTAGCGAATATGTATTTTAACCCTTTAGGTGCTGTTACTTTCAAGAAGAGACACAAGACAGGCTTCCTTGTAGCTTTAAAATGAAAGCAAGAATAAATATCTATTTTCTCAACGCCCAAAATATAATTGGAACAGTACCCACACACGCATTCATGTAAAACATACACAAGATGATTCAAAAGAATATGTATCATTACGTTCAGAAGAGTCAGAGAAATCACACTTACTCTAGTTCCTCAAGATGGTAGCTGGAAAACACAGTGGTGAATGTTTGATGTCCCTATCAACATTCCAGTTATGAGTAGCCTGCACATCGCAGGGCAACATAGTAGCACTGTGGTTAGCACTGCTGCCTCACAGAAGCAAAGACCTGAATTTAATCCCGGCCTTGGGAGACTGAGTGAAGTTTGCGCATCCTCTCTGTGTCTGTGCGGGTTTCTTCCGGGTGCTCTGCTTTCTTCCCACAGGCCAAAGATGTGTAGGTTGGTGGATTGGCCATGCTAAATTGCCCCTTAATGTCCCAAGATGTGTACATTAGGGGGATTAGTGAAGTAAATGTGTATGGTTAAGAGGACAGGGCAGGGGCGTAGGCCTGGGCAAAATACTCTATTGAAGTTTTGGTACAGATTTGATGGGCTGAATGGCCTTCTTCTGCACTGTAGGGATTCTGTGATTCTATGATTTCATTATTTGCATTTCTATCTCCATAAGGTGAGCAAATATTGTTACTCTGACTCTCTTTATTTGAAATGGAGAGGAGTCGTCACTAGCACCTGGATAAAATCATTTGCATCTTAATAGTTTCCAGTGACATGCCCAGAATTAAGTCAGTCTTCTTTGTGCAGAAAACACAAAAGAAGATCACCTGACCCCTTGGAGTCCATCTCGTCAAGGTAAATTGTTCACATTCCATGCTGCTTTTTAAATATTATGTATCTATCTTCTTCACATGTTCTCGGGTATATGACACAAACGTTAACACCTTTTAATGGAATGCTGCAAAAAATAATGAGTGGCAACTGTGATGTCTGCTGTGGGTCTGTACAATGACTGTGTGCCATTCAGATAATATTGAAAAAGGGGCAGAGACAGATCATCCTTCACCACCCAGACTCAATAATAATTTCCAAATAGTACGTCAGCATGACAGAGAGCAAAAACATCAGAAGGATATGAAAGGTCGATTTGTATCTTTCTGCATATTTTTTTTTTATTTTATGATTCTTGTGCTGAAACCAGCTGTTAATTGAAGAACAACATTGTCATCCTGATGCAAGACACAGAGTGAAATAACTCAAGGAGTTTGTCTCTCTCTTCTCCATATATTTGATGAGATTAGAATTTGTCATTGGACAAACATACAATTTGTTTCCTGTTGTTGGCATTCTGTGAACAGATTCTTCAGCTGGCTTCAGGATAGAATTTCCATACTGGTATGTTCTGTACACTGTGACGACCTTTGATCTGGAAGCAGGATAATAAGGACATTTTGCAATTTCAGTTTGGCAGTAGGAAGGAAATTAGCATTCCGGCATGCATAGAAAAGTGAAGTATAACTGAGCTAAAAGAGATTAAATGTGAGAAAGAGGTACAAATAGTCCTGACATGTAAAAGAGTAGAAGACTTATATCAGAAGACCAGACCATGAACTGCATGTTGTTAGTTAGCTGGTTGAAAATGAATTCTGGAGAGCTATGTTGTCAAGACCTAAGTGATAGCAGGTTGATAGAGTTGGCCGAATCTGAGGATTTTAGATGGAATACACCTACGAGAGAATCAAAACCTTGGGGGTCACCATTAACCAGAAACTGAATTGGACTAGTCACATAAATACTGAGGCCACAAAAGCAGTTCAGAGGATTGGAATCTTATAGAGAGTAATTCAGCTCCTGACTCTTCAAAACACAAAATCTACAAGAGGAGTGCGATGGAATATTCTCTAGTCGCCTGGATGACCACAGTTCTAACATCACTCAAGAAGGTTGCATCATCAAAGACAAAGTAGCCACTTGATTAGCATCCCTTTCTCCACCACTGATGCTCAGTGGCAGCAGTATGAACCATCTCCAAGATGCACTGTCATAAGAACATAAGAAATAGGAGCAGGAGTAGGCTATCTAGCCCTTCAAGTCTGCCCCGCCATTCAACAAAATCATGGCTGATCTGAAGTGGATCAGTTCCACCTTCCCACTTTCCCCCATAACCCTTAATTCTCTTGTCTATCAGAAACCTATCTAGCAGTGACTTAAATATATTCAGCGAGGTAGCCTCTACCATTTCAATGGGCAGAGAATTCCAGAGACTCACCACCCTTTGAGTGAAGAAGTTCCTCCTCAACTTCAATCTAAACTGCCCTCCCCCTCTTATTTTGAGGCTGTGCCGTCTAGTTTTGCTACCCTTTCTAAACGGGAAGAATCTCTCTACCTGTATCCTATCCATCCCCTTCATTATCTTATATGTCTCTATAAGATCCCCCCTCAGCCTTCTAAACTCCAATGAGTACAGACCCAGTCTATTCAAACCTCCTCATAAGCCAACCCCCTCATCTCCGGTATCAGCCTAGTGAACATTCTCTGCACTCCCTCCAAGGCCATTATATCCTTCTGTAAATGCAATGACCAAAATTGCACACAGTATTCCAGTTGCGGCCTCACCAGTGCCCTGTACAGTTGCAGCAAGGCCTTCCTGCTTTTATATTCTATCTCCTTCGTTTAAAGGCCAACATTCCATTCACTTTTTTGATCACCTGCTGCACCTGCAGACTGGGTTTTTGTGATTCGTCACAGAGACCCCCAGGTTCCTCTGCACCGTTGCATGCTGCAGCTTTTCGCCTTTTAAATAATAATTCCTCCTACTATTATTTCTACCAAAGTGGATAACCTCACATTTGCTAACATTATACTACCATCTGTCACGACTCACCAAGCGTCCTCAGACAGAATTTACAAAACCCACAATTACTACTATCTAGAAGGGCAATGGCAGCAACACCACCACTTGGAGGTTCCTTTCCAAGCCACCCAGCATCCTGGATTGGAAATATATCATCGATCTTTCACCCGCTGGGTCAAAATCTTGGAATCCACTCCCTAACAGCACTGTGGATGTACCTACACATATAGACTTCAGCAATTCAAGAAGGCAATTCTCTATCATCCCAAGAATGAGGAAAACATTTAAAAAAAAATGATATAACTTAAGGACCAAATTAATAGATTGGAAAGATTGAGATTGCACATTGTGCTGAGAATGATGCGGATGTTTGTAGCTGGGTAAGACATTTCTTTATTTTATTGACTATTTAAAATGAAATTTACCATTTTGTTTGAAGTATTATTTGCCTGTTAATTCATGATTAATTTAGGTTGATTCTGTTTTGTGTTAAAGTAGAAGTTACAAAAAGTGCAATCTTATTGGTGAATTCTTCTTTGGGGTTATTATTAGAGATTCAAGTTCATGATGATTGAACTCCAAGATTGTTAAATGGATTCAGTGGAACTTCCCAGCATTCAAACAAACAAGATTTTGTGTTTCTATTTGTTAGATTGGGAAATCAGTATGCGTACCTTTGGGATGCAAGTCTTTGTTGAAAGGGTAAATCTTCCTCTCAGGGATTTGAAACAGCTGTGAAAAGATGATTTACAGGCTGTGCAAAAGGCAGGGAAATTAATGTAAGATCAGGAAATGAGAGGGACAGGATTCTTGGAGTCTTGGCTAGGCACCTGGGATTTGAGAAAGAAGGATTTGTTCATAGAAACCATAGAAAATTACAGCTCAGAAACAGGCCTTTTGGCCATTCTTGTCTGTGCTGAACCATTTTTTGCCTAATCCCTTTACCTGCACTTGAACTATATCCCTCCACATTCCTCACATCCATAAACCCGTCCAAGCTTTTCTTAAATATTAAAAGTGACCCTGCATTTACCACTTTATCCAGTAGCTCATTTCACATTCCCACCACTCTCTGCATGAAACTCCCCCCACCCCTAATATTTCCTTTAAACTTTTCTCCTTTCACCCTTAACCCATGCCGTCTGGTTTTTTTTCTCCCCTAGCCTCAGTGGAAAAAGTCTGCTTGCATTCACTCTATCTATACCCACAAAAATCTTATACACTTCTATCAAATCTCCCCTCATTCTTCTACACTCTGGGGAATAAAGTCCTAACCTATTCAATCTCTCTGTGTAACTCAGCTTCTCAAGTCCCGGCAACATTCTCGTGAACTTTCTCTGCACTGTTTCTTATTTACATCCTTCCTGTAACTAGGTGACTAAAACCGTACACAATACTCTAAATTCGGTCTCATCATAACACTCCAGATTTTATACTCGATACTCCGATTTATAAAGGCCAATGTACCAAAAGCACTCTTTACGACCCTATCCACCTGTGACGTCACTTCTAGGGAATTCTGTACCTGTGTTCCCAGATCCCTCTGTTCAACTGCACTCTTCAGATTCCTACCATTTAGACTGTATGTTCTACTTTTGTTTGTCCTTCCAAAGTGTAATACCTTAATGTCTGCATTAAATTCCATTTGCCATTTTTCAGCCCATTTTTCTAATTGATGCAAGTCCCTCTACAAGCTTTGAAAACCTTTCTCACTGTCCACTACACCTCCAATCTTCATATCATCAGCAAATTTGCTGATTCAATTTACCACATTATCATCTAGATCATGATATAGATGACAAACAACAATGCACCTAACACCGATCCCTGCGGCACTCCACTAGTCACAGGCCTCCATTCAGAGAAGCAATCCTCCGCAATCACTCTCTGGCTTCTTCCACTGATTCAGTGTCAAATGAAATTTACAACCTCCTCATCTATACCTAGCGACTGAACCTCCCTAATTAACCTCCAATGAGGGGTCTTGTCAAAGCCCTTGCTGAAGTCCAGGTAACAACATCCATCGCTTTCCCTTCATCCACTTCCCTGGTGGCCTCTTCAAAAAACTCTAATAGATCGGTCAAACATGACCTACCACACACAAAGCCATGTTGACACTCCCTAATAAATCCCTGTCTATCCAAATATTTGTACATCTTATCCCTTATCACATTTTCCAATAACTTGCCAACCACTGACGTCAAACTTACTGGCCTGTAATTTCCCAGATTTTGGAAACTTTTTTTTAAATAACAGAATAACATGAGCCACCCTCCAGTCATCCGGCATCTCCCCCATGAATATTGACATTTAAAATATGTCTGCCAGGCCCCCTGCAAGTTCAACACTAGCCTCCCTCGAGGTCCGTGGGAATACTCTGTCTGTTCTTGGGATTTATCCACTCTGGTTTGCCTCAAGACAGCCAGCATTTCCTCCTCTTTAATCTGTAAAGGTTCCATGACTTCCCTACCTGTTTTTCCAATTTCCATAGACTCCATACCATTTCCTCAGTAAATACAGATGCAAAAAATCCATTTAGTATCTTCCCCATCTCTTTTGGGTCCATACACAGTTTGCCAGTCTGATATTCTAGAGGACTAGTATTCAACTAGTGATTGAATACAACTAGCCAGCATTGAAAAAGAAGAGGACATAAGAAATCGGAGCAGGAGAAGGCCAGTCAGCCCATTGAATTTGCTTTTAATATGAACATGGCTAATCCAATATGGTCTGAACTTCACTTTCTTGCCTGGTCCTCATAAGTTTTGACTTCTTTGTCAATCAAAAATTTGTTTAATTGAGTCTTAAATATAAAAGAAAAATTGACTTAGAAAGAGAGAAATTAACAAAAGAGGAAAGATATGCGGAGAGAGATAGGGAAAAAGAGGAATGAAATTGAGAGAGAGGAAAGTGAAAGAACTCAAAATGGGGAATCTGATTCTTCAAACTTGCCTTGATGAGGAGGCATGAGACTGACTCGGAGATTTCCTTTTAATTTTGATTTAGTGAAGGATTTTAGATTATCATCTAAATTTAAGGAAGAGGGAATGGATATTTCATGTCATGCCTCGAGTCTGAATTGGCTGGAAGAACAATGGAATCTGCTTCAAAAATGTTTTGGTAGAGAAGCCTTTGAATTTGTACTCATCCCTGTCACTGGAGCGCTGGTGTGATTAAGCGGAAATAAAGGCTGCTTACTGGATGCTTAGGAGTTGGTTAAAGAGGTCTACAGTCAGAGCTTGAGAAACTTGAGAAAGAGAATGGGTCAGACCTGAGTAGAATTTGTCAGGGGAAAGGAAATGGCATTTGATATGTGGTGTGGATCAATGAATGTGGAAAAGCGATTTGATAACCTTAGGGAAAAGATGTAGAAGAGCAATTCAAAAATAGTGTTCCTTTGGGGGTAAAGTCTCAGCTGGAATGCCCCAAGGTTGGTAAAATAAGGGAAACCTTGGCAATGGCAGATGAATATGAGTTAACTCATAATCAGTAATCCACTTTGGAACTGGAATGAGAGGAAGGTCAGTGATAAGAAGATCCTTTAAGAAGTGGGGAGAAGGTCAAGACCAAGATCTTCTTGAATTAGTGGAAAACAAGAGTCGAAGGACAGATTTAATCAAGTTGCTTTTGTCACGGGAAAGGGCCCTTGAAGGCTGAATGCTGGAAGTTAAAAACAAAGTCTGTTGCATTTCTTCACTTAAGGGCTGTTCCTCAACATGCTACCCTGGAAGGTGTAAATTTCTTGTCAGGGAAATGACTTGGTTAGGGATAAGGTATAGCTGTCTGCAGTGGTTTCAGGAAATCCTGATCGGCCTGTTGAAACTGCAATTATAAAGGAAGCTGGGTAACATGAAAGACCCAATTACTTTTTGTAAACATGCTACAATGAATAATGTTTTGATTAAAGATGTGTCCACAGAATCAGAAACTCAGCTTGCTATTTCAAAAATGACAGAGTATCAGGCTGAAAAGGAAAAGTTAATGATAGTCGGAGATGATAAAACTGCCTGAATTAAACTGTTTGAGCAAGATGAGACAAAGCAGCTCGCAATAGTTCTTGAAGCTAATGATAAGAAAGATGGAATACATGCTTTGAAAGGAAGTGGAAAAGCTGAGTCCAATGCTGAACACTATAGAGCTGTGAGGGTGGGTATGTGCTCTTGAACATCAATTAAAACTTCAAAAAAGAACAGTCAATTGCTCTTGCTGGAAAGAAATTAAATAAAGCTCAGGCACAGTGGGAGGAAGAAAAACAAAAACACATCAAAGGCGGTATTTTCCCCTCATGGTGGGCAAGACTGGGAAATTTGGAGAGATGTCAAAACTTGGAGTCCTGCTGATGACAATGCAGTTTGGAGTTTCCCCTCTCCATTTTCATGGAGGGCTAACGACGGGTCAGATTTCCCACTGATTCATAACGGGAATGCTATTTGCAAGTATCGACATTGGCATGAATGGCATTGCACGCAAACACTACTCACCAGCATCATGTAACCCCTCCCAATTTAACACCGGTCTGAATCATGTTTGGAAATGAATGGTATGCAACTGTTGGCCCTCACTTTGCTCCTTATTTTGAGGTGAGCACAATATTGGGGATGAAAGGGTTGATGCATGAGGAGAAATGAAATAGTTTGTGTTTATATGCATTGGAGTTTAGGAGGATGAGAGGGGATCTGATTGAGGTAAATAAAATACTGAAAGGAGTTGATAAGGTAAATGTAGATCAAATGTTTCTCCTTATGGAGGAATCTAGTACATGAGGTCACGGGTATAGGCTGAGAGGTGGTAGATTTAAAACTGAGAAGAAGAGGAGCTACTTCTCGCAGGGGAGGGGAGTGAATTTTTGAAACTCGCTGCCCCATAATGTGGTGGCTTCTGAATCATTAAATAGCTTCAAGAAGGAAATGAATATATTTCTGATAAAAATGAGTTAAAGGGAAATAGAGAACAGGTAGGGAGATGGATTTAGAAGAGAGAGCGAGATCTGATTGAATGGTGGAGCAGACTCGAAGGGCTGAATTGCCTACTTCTGTTCCTAATTCCTATGTTCCTCAAATAGCATTGCTCCAGGTTATCACCAGCACCAGTGAGACACTACACTGTTGTAGGGTTCATTTGCTCATTGGCTTTCTCCATTCTCCAGGAAGGTCTTCTGCAAGGGTGCACTCTGCATTCTGAGATGGAGATCAGCATTGCGACTGAGCTGGGGAGATGGGTGGGAAGGAAGGCTGCAACACAGAGGGCAATTTGCAATAGTGGAGTTGGAGACAAAGTTGTAAGGGTGGGCAGACAGACAGGACGCTGGGAGTGAAGAAGCTGTAGCCCAATATGACAGGCTAGAATTCAGACATAGCAGAGATTGGAATGGGAACAGAGCTGCATGAATTGGAAAGGATGCAAGCAGACTCCAGAATATGAAACAGGGGAGGAAGTGTTAGTGTGGAACAAGAAGGATAGCTTGCACAGAAGCTTAGGCAGGTGATGGTGGGGACAGGCTTGCACATGAGCGATCTATTGCACAGAAACTGAGTAGCTGAGGAAGGGAAACTATGTTGTCATGTTTAAAGAAGGAATGGGAAATCTCTCTGAAAAGCAGTCATAGTCCTTACTCTAGGGCCAAGTAGTCAGAGTGAGAGATCCAAGGCTGTCCTGGGGCTTTGTGGGCTATGCTACAGGGCTATGCATAGCACACACATTGTGATCACACTCTCTGGAGAAGAGGCAAGGGCTGGATGTCAATTGGGATAAGGCACAGCTTGGTGTTCAAGGCGTGGTTATAATCTTACTGTTGCTGGTCATTTTTCTGACTGGCTTGGTACTGGGCTGCAGATGGGATAGTGAAAGTTAGGGGAGGCATTTGCAGGTTGCAAAAAGGGAAAACGAATCTAGAATGGGGGGAATTTGAAATATTCCTCAGGGACCCCTCCTCTGTACGTGACCATGCACTCAGCCTCGAGACGGGAAGGGATGATATCCAGCATGACAAGAGCCCATGTTACACTCAGGGCCATTTCAGTGGATACCCTCAAACTGCTGTGACTCCAAATATTGAGATGGAGTCACAGTTGATAGGAAAGTGAAGATTTCTTTGAGAAGAATAAACATAGGAACACAGAAAAAAGGAGTAGGAGTAGACCATTCAGCCTTTCAAATCTGCTCTACCTTCAATATGACCATGACTTATCCTCTATCTCAACATTATATTCCCACTCTCTCTCCATACCCTGTGAAGCCTTTACAGTCTCAAAATCTAACCATTTCCTTCTTAAATATATTCAACAACTTGCCCTCCACAGTTTTCTGTGATCGAGAATTTTATAGATATGCCACTTTCTGAGTGAAGAAATTTCTCCTTATCTCAGTCCTAAATTGTCTATTTGTATCTTGAGATTGTGATCCATTGTTCTAGACCCCCCAGCCAGGCAAAACAACTATCCTGCATCCAGTCTGTCCAATTCTGTTAGAATATTATATCAATTAGATCCCCTCTCATTCTTCTAAATTCCAGTGAATGCAGGGTCAGTGAACCCACCTCATACAACAATCCTGTGATTCCAGAGATAGTCTGGTGAACTTTTGCTGCACTTCCTTTTTGCTAAGCATATCCTTTTCCAGATAAGGAGTCCACAACTACACATAATACTCCTTGTGTGGTCTCATCAAGGTGCTGTACAGCTGCAGTAAGACATCTTTACTTCAGTAATTAATTCCTCTTGCCATGAAAGCCTACATATCATTTGACTTTCTAACTGCTTTTTACATTTGCATGCTTACTTTCAGTGATTGCTATTCAAGACCTTTGTATATCAACATTTTGCAATCTATCACCATTTAAATAATACTTTGCCATTCTGTTTTTCCTACTGAAGTTAATAACTTCACCCTTATCCACATTATCTTGCATCTCACAAGCATTTATCCACTCACTCAACTTGTCTAAATTACCCTGAAGCCTCTTTACATCCTCATCACCATTCACATTCCCATCTTTGTGTCATCAGCAAACTTGGAAATATTACACTTGGTTCCCTCAACCAGATCATTGATATTTACTGTGAAAAGCTGCGGTCCACACACTGTTCCTTGCGATATCCCACTAGTCACTGCCTGTTACTTCAAAAAAGACCCAATTATTCCTCCTCTCTGTTTCCTGTTAACATACAAATTCTCAATCCGTGCCATTACATTACCCTAATCCCATGTTCATTAATTTTGCACACTAACCTGTTAGGTGAGACTTTAACAAAAGCTTTCTGAAAATCCAAATACGTCACATCCACTGGTTCTCCCTTATCTTTTCTGTTAGTTATATCCTTAAAAAGTGCCAGTAGGTTTGTCAAACATGATTTCTCCTTCATAAATCCATGTTGATTTTGTCTAATCCTGTTTACATTTTCTAAGCTTCCCTATAATACTCTAAATTTCCCTTCTACTGATGTTAGGCTAATCCTTCTATAAGTCCCTGTTTTCTCCCTCCCTCCATGTTTAAGTAGCTGAATCACATTTGCCACCCTCCAATCTGCTGGGACTGTTCTAGGATCTGCAGAATTTTGGAAGATAACAATTAACTTATCCATTATTTCCCGTGGTCACTTCCTGTAGTAGCTGGGAAGCTGATGAAGTCCTGGGAGTTTATTAGCTTTCAGTCCATTAATTTTTCCAGCACTATTTCTTTAGTAATACTGATCTCTTTGAATCTTTCTCCTCACTAGAATCTTTTGCTTCACTGAAAGTTATTTATATCTTCTTTCGTGAAGATAAAACTAATGTAGTTGTTTAATTGATCTGCCATTTTCTTGTTCTCCATCATAAATTCTCCTGTTTTGGACTGTAAGCCCTATATTTACTTTCACCAATCTTTTTTTCTTTTTAAATAACTATAGAAGCTTTTCCAAAAAATTCCATTGGAACCATTATCTTTTTTTGTGGTTTAACAGAAAACTGCAGGAGTCACTGGCTTCGCAATGCAGTCGCTCCATTTGATCTTGAACAGAGCGGCATATGAGAATGGAAATGAGAGCAAACGCATTGTAAACACATCCGCTGCATATGTGTCAGATTGTCAAGGAGAGCCTTTAACAAACTTGCTCCAATTGGAATTGATCATAGATCAAAAGGCATCCAGTCCTTGTAGTATGCAAGCTAAATTTAATCAGCATATATGATAATAGATTGCAGGAATGCCTTTCGTAAGTCCACACATTTCATGATGTTTTTTAAAGTTCTCACAAGTTCCGTTGGATTGAAATGTAAACTATTGGGGTTGGCATCATGGTCACCTTGATCCGTGAGTGAGTGTGTGTGCCTCAGCTGCAAGACTGTAACAATGAAAAGCTATGAGAACAGACACAGCTATGGGACATGGCATTGTTTGTCTGTTTGTAAGTGGGGGGGAGTCTATTATATTTGTGATGTGGAGATACCGGGGTTGGACCAGGGTAAACACAGTAAGAAGTCTCACAACACCAGGTTGAAGTCCAATAGGTTTACCTCCAGCAGGAGAACTCACATTCACCTGATGAGGGAGCAGCACTTCGAAAGCTGGTGGTGTTTGCTACAAAATAAACCTGTTGGACTTTAACCTGATATTGTGAGACTTTGTACTCTATTATATTTGACCAGTAGTCATTAGTCTGTTGCAATCCCCAGGAAGGAGAATTGGATAATGGAGCCTGTACTATATAAATGCTAGTATTTGTTATAAAAAATAGATAAAAATGCCAAGGTGAGTTATTTCTAAATACATTTGTAATATGGAGATGTGTTTTTGATATCAAAACTGAACTGTCTGAGGTGTATTTTAAATGTACTGGTCTAATTATGAAATGATTGTTATAAAATGATATAACTTTGAAGCTTTTTAATAATTTATAGATATCAAACAGTGATTCTCCCAATATTCCCATATGGCAATAATTACCATTATTTTCGCTGGATTTGATTTGATTTGATTTATTATTGTCACATGTATTAGTATACAGTGGAAAGCACTGTTTCTTGTGAGCTATACAGACAAAGCATAAAGAAGGAAGAGAATGGGTGCAGAATCTAGTGTTACAGTCATAACTAGACTACAGAGAAAGATCAACTTAATTAAAGGTAGGTAGGTCCATTCATCAGCCTGATGACAGCAGAGAAAAAGCTGTTTTTGAGTCAGTTGGTACATGTCTTCAGACTTTTATATTCTTTTCCAGAAATTTGTAGAAATATATAAAATGTAACATGCCCAGCATCTGTTAACTACCTCAATTGAAAACTTGTTGATTCCAGAGCATGACTTTACATTGACAGTTGCATTAAGTGTAAAGTTACTAGAGGAATGTCATCAAAGTGTCACTGAAGGGGTCAAACATCACTGGTGACTCATGGGAGACCCTGGCTTGTAACCAAACAAAATGCCGAAAGTTCATTCAGCAAGGCAGCAAACAGACTAAGAGACTTTGGTGAAAAAGGCAGAAGTGAAGTGAAGGCATCGGGGAGGATGCTAAACCTCCAAACAACTCATCAAATCCCTTCAAGCACAATCTGCCTCACATGTGGTAGAGTCTGCCACTCACCCACTGGACTGATCAACCGTCTCACAACCCATTGAACTAGAGTGGAAGTAGGTCATCCTCAACCCGAAGGACTGCTAAGGAAAAACTGCTATTTGTTTTCTGTCAAGGATAGCATCTCCAACAGTTTGTTATGAAGAGATGTACAACATGAGCCATCACAAAGTTGTTGCTCATCTGGGGATAGTGGTGTTTTTAAAAAAATTCAGAATGGAAAGCAAAACAGAGTCCCCGGAGTATGTGCCAGTCATCTGGAATTAAAGAAACCGTGGCCTACTTTTCAGTAAGTGATTTTGAACAACGTCTCGTGGTCAGGATAGTTGGCCTGCAATGCAAAGGGAAAGTATCTTCGATGAGAGAATGTGAAGTGGAGGACACACATATATGAATGTGGAATTAATTATTAAAGTTCTTTTGAGGTTACGTGATGCAAAGAGAGTTTAAAATGAATTAAGGTAGACATTTCTGAGCAGTTGCCATAGCAACCAGCCATGCTGGTTGCATTTTAGTTTGACCTTTTAATTTGACAACATGACATGTGGCACATTGATGCAATCACAGTTCGACTTACCCGTAACACAATTTATAGCAATTGAAAGCATACTTTTGAATTCATGGTGAAACACCAATGTTAGTTTATTAATTTAAAAATGAATGTTCTCAGCTCAGTTATTCCAATGAAGCTAAATAAATTCTAACAAACAGCTCATCAACAGAAGAAGTATAACAGTTGCAGAGGGGTTCTTATTCTCCTCAGTCTAGAACATAAATGTACTGGAGGTACGAGTTAGTCAGATGAATAAATGCATTAAATAGCTCTCAACCTAAACTGGAACAAAAGGACCAAAATGTTGGCACTGTGGCACGGTGGTTAGCACTGCTGCCTCACAGGGACCCAGGTTCAATTCTGACCTTGCTCACTGTCTGGGTAGAATTAGCACATTCTCCCTGTGTCTGTGTGGGTTTCTTCCGGGTGCTTTAGTTTCCTTGCACACTCCAAAGATGTGAGGGTTAGGTTGATTGGCCATGCTAAATTGACCCTGTGTCAAGGGAATTAGTCGGCTAAATGTGTGGGGTTACGGGAATAGCGTCTAGGTGAAATGGGTCAAATGACCTCGTTCTTTCTGTACTGTTGGGATTCTATGAAAAGGCTTAGAAATGTTACAGTCATGAGAGATTCGGTTCTGAAGGGAACAGGTAGACATTTCTATGGCCACAAAAGAGATGATATGCTGCACTTCTGGTTCTAGGGTTACAGACATCTTAGAGCAGCTGCAGGACACTCTGAAGAAGGAGGATAAAACAGTCAGTTGTCACAATATATGTCAGTACAAATGACATAGATAAAAAAAAGACATGAGGTCCTGAAAGCAGAATGTAAGGAGCTAGGGAAGCATGTTGAAAAGTAGGGCCTCAAACATAGTTATCTCTGTTTTGAAAGATCCCTCAGTACATTCAGACCTGTCCTCATATTGAACCAACCACCAGCACTTTAGCACAGTGCCAAATGCTAGTCAGAGTAGAAAGGGTCTGTAGGATGAATACACGGCTGAAAAGATGGTGTGAAGGAGAGGGTTTCAGATTCCTGGGACACAGGAACCAGTTCTGGGAGAGGTGGCCCCGGTTTAAACTATATAGGTTACACCTGGGTAGGACGGCAATTGATGTCCTTGGCGGGGGTGCTATTTGGTAGAATGGTTGAGGAAAATTTAAACAATATAAGAATACCAGAGCAAGGGGGAATCAAAAACAAGAGAAAAAGACAGCAAGGATGATAAAAAAAATGATAGCCAGGAAAATTAAGAGCCACAATCAGATGAGGACATAGTAAAAATTAGTAGGAACAGAACAAGGAACATTAAAAGGATTAGCTTGAGATTTTGTATCTGAATGCCCAGAGTATTTAAAGTAAAATTGATACATTAGTTGCGCAGATAGATGTAAAGGGATATGATATGGTTAGGATTGCGAAGACATATCTCCAATGTGACCAAGGATGGGAACTAAATATTTTGAAGGTATTCAGTGGACAGATAGAAAGGAAAAGCTGGTGCTGTTGCCTTGTTGATTGAAAAAGATACTGATAATAATATTGAGGAAAGATATTAACACAGACGATGTGGAATCTGTATTGGTCGAGTTAAGAAAAACCAAGGGGCAAAAATATTTGCAGGATGTTATACAAACCACCAAACTATAATATAATATTGGGTATAGCATTAGTCAGGAAATCAGAGAAGCATGCAGAAAAGGAATATCTATGAATATTTATAGACTTTAATCTGCATATAGATCACGTGAGTCAAATTAGTTGTCTTTTTATCTTGTTCTTGATTCCCCCACTCTGAATCCTTACATAGGTTCCCATCCCCCGACGTACTAGTTTAAATCCTTCTCAACCACTCTAGCAAGTACTGTAGAGGAGGAATTTTTGGAGTGTATATGGGATGGTTTTCTGGACTAATATGTTGAGGAACCAACAAGTTAACAAGCCATTTGGACTGGTTATTGTGCAATGAGAAAGGATTGTAAGAGAAAAGTTGGGGATGTGAGACCATAATATGATGGGATTCTTTGTCAAGATGGATAGTGAGGTTATTTTGTGGAGTCCTGGATCTCAATAAAGGTAACTATGATGGTATGAGGCATGAATTGGCTATGAAGGATTGGGAAATGTTACTGAAAGGAAGGTCAGTTGGCAGGCAATGGCAGGCATTCAAGGAATGAATAGGTGAACTCTAGAAGTTGTTTATTTTTATTCAATACAAAAATGGAAAGAGAACTGCAGCCAAACCATGGTTTACAAGGGATATTGGAGATAGTACTGGATTCAAAGAAGTATACAAATTGTCAGGAGAAAGTAATAGATTGAGAATTGGGAGCAGTTTAAAATTCAGCAAGAGTGGACCAAAGGATTGATAAAGAAAGGGAAAATAGTGTATGAAAGTAAGGTAACATGGAACATAAAAATTGATTATGAAAATTTCCATAGGTATGTGAAAAGAAGAAGATAGACAAGAATGAATATAAGCCCTTTACATTCAGAAACAGGGGAAATCATAACGGGGAGTGAAGAAATAGCTAAGGTGCTAAATTTGTACTTTGCTTCTGTTTTCAAAAAAGACATGAAAATGTACTGGAAGTTCTGAAAAACACAAGTTTTAGTGAGAAACTAAAGGAAATCAATACATGTAGAGAAATGGTTTTGGGGAAATTAATGGGATTGAAAGTGGAAAAATCTCCAGAGCCTGATAATTTTCATCCTCGGAAATTGTCTTAGAAATATTAGATCCATTGGTAGTCATTTTTCAAAATCCTTTGGACACTGGACTGTTTCCTATAGATTGGATGGTTGCTAACGTAAGCCTGTTATTCAAAAAATCGAGATAGAGAGAGTACGCAACAATAAATCAGTGAGCTTAATGTTGGTAGTAGGGAAGTTACTGGATCCATTATCAAAGATTTCATAAGACAACATTTGGAAAGCAGTGTTATAATCAGACAAAGTCAGCATGGATTTACAAAAGGGAAATCAAGCTTGACGAATTTACTGGGATTCTTTGGGGGTGTAATTAGTCAAATTGACTGGAATTCTTTGAGGGTAGAATTTACCAAGGAGAATGTTTATTTAGACTTTCAGAAGGCTTTTGGCAAGGCCTCACATAACCAATTACTATGTAAAGTTAAAGTGTATAGAATTGTGGATAGTGTCTTGAGATGGATAGAAAGCTGGTTAGCAAAGAGGAAGCAAAAAGTTGGAATAAATGGTCTTTTTCCAATTGCGGGGCAATGACTACTGGGTTAAAACAGGGATCTGTGCTTGGATCTTATCTATTCACGTGATATATTAATGATTTGGATGAGGGAAATAAATGTATTACCTCAAAATTTGCAGATGATATAATGTTTGATGGGAGACCGAGCTATGAGGAAGATACAGAGATGCTTCAGCATGATTTGGACACGCTGAGTGAGTGGGCATGTGCATGGCAGACGCAATTAATGTGGATAAATATGAGGCTGTCCAATGGTAGCAAAAATAGGAAGGCAGATTATTATTTGAATGGCTGTAAATTGAAAGAGCTGGACCCCTTAGTATCCAAAGATGTCCTGGTTAGGTGAATTCACCATGCTAAATTTCCCCTTAATGTTCAAAGATGTGTAGGTTAGTTGGATTGGCCATACTAAATTGCCGTTTAGTGTCCAAAGATGTGCAGGTTAGGTGGATTGGCCATGTTAAATTGCTCCTTAGTGTCCAAAGATGTGCGAATTATGTGTATTGGCCATGTTAAATCCTTTGTATCCTCATGCATCAATCACTAAAAGTAAGTGGGCAGTCAAGAAGGCAAATGGTATGTTGGTCTTCACTGTGGGATGATTTGAGTATAAGAATGGGAATGTTTTACTACAATTGTATACGGGGTTGGTGAGGCCACACTTGGAGTTTTGTTGTCATTATCTGAGGAAGGAAGTCCTTGCTGTAGAGGGAGTGCAGCAAAGATTTACCAGCTTGATTCAGGGATGACAGGACGATCATAAGAGGAGAGAATAGGTCAATTAGGATTATGTTTATTGGAGTTTAGAAGAGTGAGAAGGGGTCTTGTAGAAACTTATAACATGTTAACAGGATTAGACAAGGGAGGTTCAGAAAAAAGTCCAGAACTAGGGGTCATAGTTTGAGGATGTGGGGTAAACTTTTTAGAACTGAAGTGAGGAGAAATTTCTTCATCCATGGTATGGCAAATGTGTGGAATTCACTACCACAGAAAATAGTTGAGGCCAAAATGTTGTGTGATTTGAAGAAGGAATTAGATATAGCTTTTGGGGCAAAAGGGATCAAGGAATATGGAGGGAAAGGGAACAAAGATAATGAATTTAATGACCAGCCATGAACATAATGAATGGCAGAGCAAGCTTGAAGGGCCAAATGGCCTCCTCCTGCTTCAATTTCGTATACTCTGTTTCTACACCTGATAATTCAAACTCCATTTCTGTACCAAATAATTTTGAATCATAAAATGAAATAAATAGCATAAATGTAACAGTAACGTGGGTGTTTTTGTTAAAATGTTTGACTTGTCAGATTATTTGAATTGAGCATCTTTGAATGAAGAAGAGTGCTCCTACTCAGTAACAATATTGGCTCAGATCTTGCACTCAGCGTTGATGCTCATGAAGACTTCTGTGAACTGACCTTTTTTGTGCTTCTTCAGCTGGAACTTACAATTCCAGCTGAAGCATTGAAATGTCAGCACAGCCTTTCAAAGGGAAGATCAACAAATCCAAAAAAAGACAAAAGGGATGACACACCTTCTTGTCATGACATGAGCTGTCATTTCAGGCAAATCTTAAAAGTCTAAGCTTGTCAGTGTGAGTGGGAGTGCAGTGAATCAGTCAATGTGGGTGAGTGAGTGGATTGTATGAGTAAATGGGGAGTGAGTGAGTGGATGTATGGTGTGAGGGTAGGTGAAAGAATGGATGAGTCAGTGAGTGAATGGATGTGTGGATGAGTGACTGGGTTGTGTGAGTGAGTAGATTCTATGGGTGCATGAGTATTGGGTGAGTAGATGTGTGGAGGTAAGTGAGAGGATGGGTGAGTGATTAGCTGAGTAGGCGAGTAGATAAGTGGAAAGGGGTGAGTGGGTTTGTGAGAAGTAGATGAGTCAGTGAATGAATTAGTAGGTGAGCGAATGGGGGAATGAGCCAGGGGATGAATAATATGCTAGTGGATGAGAAAATGGTTTTGACTGAGTGAGTAGGTGAGTGAGTGGTGATGAGAGGGTCAGTGAGTTTGTTAGTGGGTGAGCAAGTGGGTAGATAAGTGAGTAGCTGACTGAGTGATTGTTGAAAGGGTAGGTAAGTGAGAAGATGAATGAATGGGTTAGTGGGTGAGGGAGTGAGTGAATAGGCGAGTGAGTGGGTTAATGAGAGGGTGGCGGGTGCGTTAGTGGGTGAATGAATGAGTAGATGAGTGAGTGAGTTACTGAGTGGATGAAAGGATGGGCGAGTGAGAGGATGAGTGAGTGAGTTAGTGGATGAGTGAATGAGTGGGTGTAAGGGTGGGTGAATGAGGGGGTGAGTGAGTGGGTTAGTAAGTGAGTAGGTGAAAGAGAGAGTGAGTGAAGGGATGATTAACTATGTTAGTGGATGAGCCTGCTTCCACCACCCTCTTAGGTAGCACATTCGAGAACTTAACAATGCACTGAATACAAAGGTTTTTCCTGCTTTTTCTTGTTTTCCTTTTTAGTTGTTCTTTGGTTACTAACCTTTCTGCCACTAGAACCAGTTTCTCGTTCCTAATTCTGTCGAAATCCTTCATGCCTCTGTTTAGAAAGCCAAGGATGACGCATATGTTTTTAAACAGTCTTCCTCACTTTCCCTGTCACTTTCAAAGGTTTGTCTGCATATATCATTGAATGCCCTTTAGAATGAATCTCCTCATCCTTTCTGCCAAGTGCACAAACTCCTGCTCCCCTTTGTTAAATTCCTTCTGTCGCACTTCTGCTCATTTCATCAGTCTAAATATGAACCTGAAGTTTGTTATCCTTCTCACTCCTCGCTGTATTTCCAAATTCTATGTCATCTGCAAACTTTGAAATTATGCCCTGTAAACCTGAGACCAGATCATAAATATATAACAAGAACAATGTCACTAATACTGGCCCTTAGGGGATGTCACTGTGTACTTGCATTCAATTCAACATGATAAATAGCCATTCACCTCTACTCAGAGCCTACTGTCTCTTAATCACATTGTATTCATGCTGCCTCTTTAATTGCATTGCCCTCAATTTTACTAATAAATCTGTGAAGTTATACTTTATCCAACACCTTTTGAAAACTGATATAGACAATATCAACTGTAGTACTCTCATCAACTCTGTCAATTACTTCATCAAAGATGCAATAAATTTAGTTACATACAATTTGTTTTTAAGAGCCCTGTACTGGGACTCATTTAGTAGCCTATATTACCTTGTGTTGTTAGGGCGAATTGTCCCATGCTGCCTGCCATGAAACCATGGAAAGGTCCATTGAACTCTGGTGGGATTTTCTGGTTTCAGAGTGAGTGCAGTTGAAAAGTCCCACCCATTGTCTCTAAAGATTTCCTCAACATCAAAGTTAGACTGAAGGATCAAAGGTGATTGGATTTATCCCTCTCCCTTCTTTTGATCAAGGCCATAACATTTGCCATCCTTTAGTCCTCTGGCACTGCTTTTATATCTAGGCAGGATTGGAAGATTGTGACCTTTACAGTCTCTGTTATTTCCATCCACTCTTACTGCCCTCAATAACCTGGGATGAATTCAAATCCTACATAAAAGCTGCTAATATATAAATCCTGAAAAAGTGGAAACAGAGACTACACTAAAGAATTTTTTCCTCTGGAGCTTAGGAGGCTGAGGGATGACCTTATAGAGATCTATAAAATAATGAAGGGCATAAAAAAGATAGATAGTCAATATCTTTTCCCAAAGTTAGGGGAGTTTAAAACTAGAGGGCATTGATTTAAGGTGACAAGGGAGAGATACAAAAGTGTCTAGAGGGGCAATTTTTTCACATGAGAGTGGTGAGTGTCTGGAACAAGCCTCCAGAGGTAGTAGTAGAGGCGGGTACAATTTTATTTAAAAAAAACATTTAGATAGTTACATGGGTACGATAAGTATAGAGGGATATGGGCCAAATGTGGGCAATTGGGATTAGTTTAGAGGTTGAAAAAAAGGGTGGCATGGACAAGTTGGATCGAAGGGCTTGTTTCCATGCTGTAAACCTCTATGACTCTATTACTCTAAGAAACAGTGACAAAACTTTGGTCAACGAGATGGAAGATGAAGGTGAAGAGTAGAGAGATTTAGTGATCCAGAGATAGGTCCTTGGAGAAAGCACAATTTCCAATGATAGGGGAAGGTTGACTTGAGGGACATCTTGTGGTGTAAAAGAGGATGGGGGAATGGTGTGAACATTCAAAAGTGAAGACATGCAGAGTCTTGTCGGCATGTAGGTCAAGAGGACGGGGTATGTGGGGTGAATATGGGGATGTGAACTTTGAGATGGAAGAATCAGCAGAGGGAGGTTTGAGGCTATGAAAGGATTTTCCATTCAAAGAAGAGAATTTTAGATTGGAGACAGTATGGACAGGGAACACATTGGCAATAGGTGAGCAGCACTTGCTATGGGTTAGCAGTATAGCCTTTAGATGAGCAGAAGATTACGGAGAGTGGAGAATGGAAAACTGATGAGGTGAGCACTGGAAAATGAGTCTGGAACGAATAGTAATTTCATCAAAAGGTGGGTAGGGGCAGAGGATATCAGCAAAATGAAAGCAAGCTGGCTTTGTGATGGAGAGAATGTGAAATCAGCTGTAGTTCAATCTTTGGAACAAATGATTGTAAAAGGGGATTCAATCAGTCCTAAAGGTAGGGAGACTGTGGTGAGTGCTGAAGATGATGGTTGTCTGCTCAATGTTTAACTGCTCATCAACAACCCCAGTACAATAATAGCACAGATTGTGTTCCAATAGGATTTCTTTTTTAAAACCTCCTCTTTGAAAGGAAAGAAGAGTCAATCGACAGAATGCTGGGCAAACAGTGTCAGTAATATTTATATATATAACATTTAGTAGAATGAAAGACTGGTAGCATGTTTCAGTATATGCTTTATGCCCAGGAAATGAATGTGGGGATGAAAGGAGTGGAAGTGGAAAGTTACAAATCCTGTGCTTGGTGGCAACTCTCTAACACTCCTTCCCCAGGATATTATAATAATCCCAGGAACTGGCTGTAAAGGAACAGTATTTTACTCTACAAAATGAGGTAAAGCAAAACCAAAAGTTTGTGCTGAACACAAACAAGTCCCAACAGGGATAGCACATCAATGGACCCACTCAGGGCCTGGTTTATACAGGGCTCAGTATGCGAGCTCTACCTGGTAAAGTAATTACCAATTACCAGGGAGTGTGAATGTTATGAGTCCTATGGGGAGGTCAATCAATGATTCCCCTGGGGGTTATCACAGATATATACAATTTCCACTTCATACAGTGTTATTGGTACAGGTCAGGAGTCCTCTTCCTGTTAATGTTTTCTTTCCATTTTCTGAGTTTTCTTCTGCAATCAATAGAAATGAAAATTCATAATTTTCAAGATGGTGAACATGGCAGCAAACATTACATTCTTCAGGTTGAATACATGAAAAACATGTTTGGGAAAACTGATTATCCAGCACAGGCTGCAAGCTTTGTGCATACCTTAACAGAGCTAATCAATATATGCTGGGAAATGTTTCAATTAAGGTATTGTCATCAGAATGATTTAGACAAAGAATTAAAAAAATAGACATTATGATTAATGTCCAATCATCTGTGGATACATGACCTCATTATTACCAAGACAACCTTGAGTGACCTGCTGGAAAGTGCAAGAAATGCATCTGTTCATGGCTAAGCTAATTAAGATTTGGCAATCAAAACTTCTCACACATGACATTTTAAAAGTTACACCTCACATTCTGATTGAGTTGAGTGTTTTTATTGATCATTAATAATCATGTCTGGCAAGTGGCCTTTCCTTTATGTGGAATATCCAGCACATAAGCAGGCCATTCAGCCCAATGCTTTTGCACAAGTCTCCTCTTATTCTATGTACCTCCTCTCAATCTTTCAGCATACCCACTAAGAAATTTCCTCCCGACTCCTCTCCACTTCTCTACCTCATTTTTCAGTGCGCCCAGCCCAAGACTGCAAATTCCTACCCAAGGTCAGCGGATCTTTAAATAGCCTGTAAAATTTTCCTTCCTGCCTATGGCACTCCCCTGTGTGGTCAGACTGAAAAACTTCCATATTTTTAAGACTCTGTTTAAAAACCAACTTTTGATCATCTACTCTAGTATCTCCTTATGTATCTCAGTGCTGTACATTGTTTCACAATGCTCCTGAGAAGTGCTTTGAGAAACGTTATTACAGTAAAGGCATTATATGAATAGTCATTTTTTTTCTCATATTTGTCTAGTTTCCTTTTGGAAGCATCTAAATTTCAACAATCGTATAATATCAAGTTGCATTTTTAACACTTTCTTGAGTAAAGAAAATTCTTCTTATTTCCCCAATGAATTTATTTATTACAGTCTTGTATTTATGGCCACTGGTTTTGGAATCTTTCATAAGTAGAAGTATTGGCCAGATTTTACGAGTTCGCTCAGGTAAAATTCCTGCCCAAAGTCAATTTAGATTTCCCTTGTTGGGCCCTTACCCGCGTCGATTCTGTAGTGGGCGAGGTGGTAAAGTTCCGGCCATTCTCTCTGCATCTACTTGATCCAAAACATGTATAATTTTAAGAATCTCCATCAGGTCATCTTCAAACCTTCTCTTTTCTTATATAAAAGCCTAAACATGTTCAATCTTTCCCTATGTGTGTAAATCTCTCAGTTCTGGTCCCATCCTTATAGATCTTTTTGCACTCCCACCAGTGCTTATATGTCCTCTTCACAGAACTGTGCACATTATTCTAAATGCAGTTTGACCAGGGACCTATATATATTTAACATAACATCACCAGTTTTAAGTTCTATATTCCTAGAGATTAATCCAAGGTTGAATCTCTGCTTTTGACACCACTGCTGATCAGAATCCAAATTGTGTCCAAAATAGTATAAGTTTTAGAAGTGCCTTTTTCTCAAGTTTCTGTTCAAACTCATTTTCAAATCAACAAACATAAAATTTACCACAAACCAATAGTACACTTTATTTTAGCTTGCATTTTAGAATGGATTTTTAAAAAATTGCTTTTAAAATATTTCTTGGTTGATTTAAGAGTGGTAACTGGACGGAGTTTGATTAATACAGTTGATTCTGGATTTTATGGTCCCTCCAATACCCCTTGGGTTTGGGGTGGCAGGTCGGGTTAGGGCATAAATTTGACTGGCATCCCAGGGGAGTTGTGCTCATTAGCTATCAACATCTGCTGGAGTTTTACTAGTAGCAACGTAGATGTCAGACAGTCATTTGCTCTTGGGTCAATTAATTGACATGTAAGAACCTCGTCCTGCTGCTGCTGACATTTTATCAATGTTGGGGACGTGGGGGGAGGTTGTCCACAACAGGTCGAGAGAATACCAGGATTTTACTGTGGGATAATTGGGTGTTTGGGCACACTATGCCCAGTGAAGGCCGGCACCTCCCATTCCAACCCTCCCCCCACTTGTGATGATTTCACTCCAACTTAAACCCCTCCACCCCTCGGTCACCTGACTGCAGTCTTCTAACCTCCTGGTTGGTGCCTGCCTGACTGGCTTTGGTGAAGCTACCTATGTACCTCAGTGCTCGAGCTGTCAGGTGACAGCCGATTGGCAGCCCAATGACTATAAAAACAAGCCAGAATTTCTTGGCCCTGTAGAGTCAGACTTCAACTTAGGGTGGAGTCACTGTATCCGTAAAAAAATTCAGCCTTTCTTTCTAACAGGTACCGCAATGCCTTTAGGCTTAATTCTGTAAAGCCAAAACATGATTTTCCACTCTGTGTGTCAGTTTTGTCTAGCTCATGTTGTTCAACAGCCCATTGTAGGTTTCAACAATGATGAATCAGATCACCATTCCCATAGGTGGAATAAGGAAGCTTTGTTATCCACCCTAGAGAGCGTATGACAAGAGTCTGTCACTTGAGAGGATGTCAGAGCACTCGTGTGTGAGATGATTATACTTCAATAAGGAAGCAAGTGGCTTGAATCATATGCTACAGCAGGATGTCAAGCCACATTCTTAATCCCATATTGCCTAGTCAATAGTAATGAAGGTACTATGGTGCTGAATTTTTATTCATTCCGATATTGGTGGGATATGCAGTATCATCTAAAGCACTGCGAGGGCACCCATTCATCAGAAACTGGTGCTTTTTTTTGTTGAGTTTCCATTGTCATTGACTTTGAGATGTTCCCAGAAGCAGTGCAAGAGAGATGAAAATTTTAAAGGTTAGCCGGTTTTCCCACTAAGTCGATGGACAGAACCAATTTCCCGTTAAAAGTTATGACCCTGTTTTTACCAGAAAGTGAATGGCATGATCCATTAACTGTGGATCCTGAATGTGAATACAAATCATTGGAGAAGGTCTTAAGATGTCTTTGTCCTGTGGAATCAGATTGGTATCATTCCATGAATACAAACCTAAAAGACATGGATGACTACCATTCAATAATAGGTTAGCTGTTCAAACTATGGTTGAGTTCCATTATCGATGCATGGGGAAGGTACAAGCTGCATGGGTGTGCATTGGTCAAGTGGCGGGAAAGACATTTACGGTGCTGAAATCCAGAGTTTAGACAAATCAGGTGACATTTCACAATTCTCTCCTTTTTAAATGGCAAAGATTAATAGTCCGTTGCACATTGCACAACCTTACCTGGTGGAAACTCAACTGCACTAGAAATGGACAAACTGGAGGCTCTCTGGATGTCCCTATATGGAGCATCTAGAGAGCAGATGGTCGCTTGTATATTTGGATATTCTGAGTGGCAAAATTTCTCATCCTTCCCAAAGAAAATCAGACAAAAGAATAATGTAGAAGGAATGTAAAACAAGTGATAGTTTACTTTAACAGTGAATACTCATTGTAATAGTTTTACAGTAGTTATTAAGTGTAAACTTTGAGAGCTCAGTGCAAGAGAATCACATAGAAACATTGAAGATAGCAGCAGGAGGAGGTCATTGGGCCCTTCAAGCCTGCTCCACCATTCATTACAATCATGGCTGATCATCCAACTCAATAGCCTAATCCTGCTTTTTCCCCATAACCTTTGATCCCATTCACCCCAGTTACCCCTTGAACACATTCAATGTTTTGGCATCAACTACTTCCTGTGGTAATGGATTCCACAGATTCACCACTCTTTGGGTGAAGAAATGTCTCCTTACTCGTCCTAAATGGTCTACCCTGAATCCTCAGATTGTGATCCCTGGTTCTGGATTCCCCCACCATCAGGAACATCCTTCCTGCATCTACCCTGTCTAGTCCTCTTAGAATTTTATAAGTCTCTATGAGATACCCCCTCAATTAGCTGAACTCTAGCGAAAACAATCCTAACTTAGACAATCTCTCCTCATACATTAGTCGCACCATCCCTAGAATCAGCCTGGTAAACCTTAGCTGCACTCCCTCAAGGGCAAGAACATCCTTCCTCAGAAAAGGAGACCAAAACTTCACATGATACTCTAGGTGTGACCTCTCCAAGGCTCTGTAGAATTGCAACAACACATCCCTGCTCTTGCTCAAGTGTTCAGTATTAAATAGCCATTTTTCTACTTTGTAAACTGTTGTAGTGCTAAAATTGTTCATATTAATGATTTTGAAAAACATTAAAGTTTATTTATTAATCACAAGAAGGCTTTTATTCACACTGCAATGAAGTTACTGTGAAAATCCCTTAGTCTCCATATTCCAGCACCTGTTCAAGTACACTGAAGGAGATTTTAACATAGCCAATCCATCTAACTTGCACATCTTTGGACTGTGGGAGGAAATTGGAGCACCCAGAGGAAACCCACACAGACACAGGGAGAATGTACAAATTCCATGCAGACAGTGACCCAAGCTGGGAATTGAACCCGAGTCCCTGATGCTGTCAGGCAGCAGTGCTAACTACTGTGCCACCTTGCCATCCATTGTGTCACTGTGCCGATGAAAGGCTAATATGTAAATAAATCAGTGTAAATCAACAACAACAAAAAACAACAGGCACAAATAGAACATAAACCATAATTTATAAATTTAACTCTCAATATAACTCAACCCATGCTGTTTGTATTTTGAAGATCCTTCAGAAAGGCAACACCACTCATTATCAATGAATTCTCCCAGGCATAATGAGGTATTTCACACTAACAGACATGCAAAATAAATATCATTTTGTGTTTGTTTGTTCATTTGGGAAAGAATTGCTTGTTGTTGGGAGACAGGTTTCATTCACTCAAAACAATTGTACACTTTAACTCTAAGCAGTTTAGATAAGAGACTTTTACAAATGGTTATTAAGCCCAGTCCCCAAAATCACCAAATTTTATGACCACTTGATGCATCCAACCCTGAAGACTCCATCCATGCACAAGTAAGATTTTTGCTTCTCGACTTTTCAAGTCATGAGTGATTAAATTTAAATTTAAATTAAATTTAAACGTTTCCAGAAACTCTACAAACACTGTCAGATCACACTGAAACCATTCAATCTCTTGTGATATTGTGTCACAGTCTGTGGAACAAATTTGAACAAATACAGCATCTCCACGTCATGAACAGCAGTGACAGCCACTCCAACCTACTTCTGTGTAAAGGTGCCAACTTTTCTAGGTGCACTGAACTTATCAATACAGATAAGCAGGTAATGCCTCACCTTCACTTCATTGAGAAGTGTGCTGATGTCTTATTCACTAAAGTCATGATATCTATTCCCCTCATCTTCCTTTTGTAGATCTACTTTTCTGTTATCAGTAAGTAAACAAATGTTTTTCAAGAGACCTGTCCTGTTTACTTAGCTCATCTTTTAAAAATCTCTCCAATGTAATTTTCCAATGGAATTATTTTTGTAGGAAGTTTCCAATATTTCATTAAGTAGAATCAACAATTTTTGGTGGTTTTAAAAAAAATCATAAACACACAACTGCCCTTCAGCTGAAGGCTGAGCTTAACTGCTCATGATTTCATCAGGGGTGTGTGTGGCTTCACCTGGAATGTGCTTCATGGCAGTGTCTTGTTGTTCCTTGTGTAACCGGCCATACTTCAGCAAGAAGATTAAAATTGCGCTCCAGTCATTGACTACAAGAGTGAAAACCTTTCAGTAGTGAACTCTGCCGCTTGGCCATTGATTGTAACTTCCAGGCCATAAAGACTTTTAAGATGGAGAGGGTGGAGATAATTGTTAAACTAATCAAACTTAGAGAGGATAGAAAGCCCTGGACCAGATAGATATCATTGTGCGTTTGAAAAGAAATTCAGAAAAAAAGACGCTCTCTATGTACATGAAAAAATAATTCAAACAGGGAATAGTGGCATTCATCGGGCTGACAGCTAATGTGATTCCTTTTTAAAAATGAGAGCTGGAACAAGTCCGGGGGACTATAAACCAATTAGATTAACATCAGTGATAGGAAAGATAATGGAATTCTTACTGCCTAAAGATAATGAAATCCTTACTGAAAGCCAGAGCAAAAAAAATATAGAAACTGAAAATATAATGCAGAGTCGTCAACAGGGGACTCAAACAGAAGATCATGTAACTTCATTGAATTTTTTGAAGAAATAACAGAAAAGATAATGTTGTTGAACTAACGGGCTGGTTTTAAGTTTAGGAAGGGTTGGAAGAAAGGCTGGAGGAGGTTCGGAGTGGGGTCAGGGGCTGGTGAGTGCTGGGTGGTGTTGCTGGATGTTGGTTTCCAGTAGCAGCTATGAAGTTCAGAAGTAAGTGCCGTATGTCTGTCAGAGATTTGAAAACGGCTATTCAATATGATTGGTGAGATTTCTAAACCATTAGCCTGAGCGAGCGCAGTGACCACCTGCAAATGTGATTTCAACTTCAGTATGTAATGGAACTAATTAACCATGCCATTTTTTTGGAGTTTACGGTTGGAAGCTAAAGAAGGGGAAGTAGCAGAATGGAACATAGAAAATCAAAGGCTGTGCAACAGTTAGTGATTCCTTCCTGGATAATCTACTTGGGGCTGCGAGGAATTGAAAGGATATACTATTGCCTAGGAAGAAAGAATCCATCGGGGATACTAAAAAGCTGTGGTTAGAGATGCATATGAGGTCAGCGGTAGGAGTATGATGCTATGTACTCCTGGACACAATGTAGGAATTAAGCAGTTCAATAACGTAAGCAGGGCAGGAAAGTGGCACATACAGTGGTACATTCAACTGCATCTTGATGTGCATTTCAGCCCAATCCTCTCAATCTGTCTTATTAAGTTTACTCCAGCACAACATTCCTCACACCAACTTTCTTTGCATATACACGCTTCCCATTCTGGCTATGCACTTGCTCATAAACCCATATGTCCACCACTATCATTCATCATTATGCTTACACAGTGGCACATCTCTCCCTCATAGTTGTCTTCAACAAATATTCTCCCAGCATTTCATTCAACTCATGTCATGACTCTTACTCATAGGTGTCTTCTTTCCCCCTTTACAAAGGACAGCACAGAACATGAGGGAGACACAGAACTGGAAAGGGGCCTCATCCTAAAACAAGCAAGTGAAAGGAGGATTACTATACATCAATAGGATTGTGGCTTTCCCAGCCAGTGAGGATGGAGGTCTTCCAGCTGTTTGGTGACAGAATTAAATATCAGGTAGGCAACATCATTCATATTAACTTAATGTCAAAAGCGAGTGAAATGTGTTCAGATACGTAATGATGATGTGTAGCTTGTACTTTGTACCTTGGCAGAACTCATTGATGTGAATATGACAAAACACAAAAAAAGCCACTAGCAATATTGTAGAATGGCTCTGTAATTGGCAAGAGAATCTCAATAGTGTGAAGTGGTATATTCCACTGGGAAAAACGAGGAGACTGCATGCTCTTCAGAAAGTAAATATTTAAATGGGGTAGAGGAGAAAATGGATCTGATACTGTTGCACAATTCACAAAAAGAGTGGCACGGTGGCACAGTGGTTAGTACTGTGGCCTCACAACACTAGAAATTAGGTTTGATTCTCAGAAGGGTCGTTGTCTGTGTGGAACGTACGCAACTTCCCCATGTCTGCATGGGTTTCCTCTGGGTACTTCAGTTTCCTCCCACATTGGAAAGACATGCTGGTTAAGTGCATTGGCCATGCTAAATTTTCCCTCAGTATACCCGAATAGGCACCTGAGTGTGGCAACTGGGGGATTTTCAGAGTAACTTCATTGCAGTATTAATGGAGCCCACTTATGACATTAACAAATAATAAATAAATGAGTTACAACACAGGCGATGAAGACCAAAAAGGAAGGAAATGAAGCTGCGGGGTTCATTTCTAAAAGTGAAAAGCAAGGAACTTAAATTGAACCTTTTTTTGAACCATGGTTAGACCACACTCATGATTAAGACTAGTTTTATTCTCTATTCTACTATAAAAAGAACACAGAAGCCCTGGAGTATGTGCAAAAATACAATTTATTAGGATTTTATTTGAACTATGAGCTTCTACCTTTCAAGAATCATAGCATCATAGAATAGTTGCACCACAGAAGCTGTCATTCAGCTTGTCCGTACACTGTTTCTCTGCTGACAGCAACTTAGTGAACTGTTTCATTTACATCCCTGAAAATCTGTTCTCTTGGGTGCTGATCCTTTTGTAGATAATGAATTCCAGATCATAACCACTTCAAATTCCCTGTGTCCATTTTGGTTCTTTTACCAATCACTTGCCAAGTAACTTTCGTCAGTTTTGTCAATTCACCACTGAACCCTGGCTTGACACCTTGGGCCCTAAAGGGACATGGGGGTGGGGTTAAGGAGGTAGGTCAAGTGGCCATTTGCCTCTCTACTACAGTAAGGCTACAGAGATCAGGTCCCTCAAGGGTTTTGGAGATTGGGATTTGACCTTGTCACTCACCACCAGGATTGTGGTTGGACTGCCACTTCTAGCCCTGAAGATCTTTCCTGGCATAATGATTTCAGGCAGCCCTGCATTCCTGCCTGTCAGCTGTGAAAATTCTGTAAGGTTAGGCAGTTTTAAACTCCACGTCCCCGGTCATCTGACAGGGTTTAAAATCATTGTAGCTTTCCTTTGTGCAGCACAGATTTTCCTTTCTCCCTGTTAGAAGCTGCAGGTGTGAGCAAAATTCAGAGAAGATGTCAATTTCACCAGGGAAACTGGAGTGGTGGCGGGTGTCGTAAAGGTGAGGGTAATTCCATTCTGTCCAGCTGTGCACTCAGTTCCAATGTATGCACACTTTGATTTGATGTTGCTGAGGCTTCCTAGCAAGTTGAAGTCATTGAAACTCTCTCCATTGCACTTGAAGCCTTTGATCTGTAAGAAATTCAACATGCAATGCTTCACATAAGATGCCACTGACAGCTTAATGGATTTTTATAAACTTCCAGTCACCTGTGTATATTTTTACTTCCCTTCAGGGTTGAATGAGAACATAAGAACATAAGACCTAGGATCAGGAGTAGGCCATCTGGTCCCTCGAGGCTGCTCTGCCATTCCATAAGACTATGGCTGATCTTTTTGTGGACTCAGCTCCATTTACCCACCTACTCACCATAACCCTTAATTTATTTACTGTTCAAAAATTTATCTGTCCTTGCCTTTAAAACATTCAATGATATTTCACTGGCTAGGGAATTCCACAGATTCCCAACTCTTTGTTGTGAAAGTTTCTCCTCAATTCAGTCCTAAATTTACTTCCCCTTATTTTGAGACTATGCCCCCTAGTTCGAGTTTCGCCTGCCAGTAAAAACAACTTCTCTGCTTCTATCTTATTTATTTCCTTCATAATCTTATATGTTTCTATAAGATCTTCCCTCATTCTTCTGAATTCCAATGAGTATAGTCTCAGCCTATTCAGTTTCTCCTCATAAGCCAACACTCTCGACTCTAGAATCAACCTAGTGAATTTCCTGTGTACCCCCTCCAGTGCCAGTATATACTTTTTCAAGTAAGGAGACCAAAACTGTTACAGTACTCCAGGTGTGGCCTCACCAGTGCCTTATACAGCTGGAACATAACGTCGCTGTTTTTAAATGCTATTCCTGTAGCAATAAAGGACAAAATTCCATTTGACTTCTTAAATACCTGCTGCGCCTTGCAAACCAAGATTCTTGCAATGGACACCCAAGTCCTTCTGCACAGCAGCATGCTGTAATTTTTTACCATTTAAATAATAGTCTATTTTGCTGTTATTCTGACCAAATTTTGCTGTCATTCCGACCTCGCATTTATCAACATTGTACTCCATCTGCCAGACCCTCACCCACTCACTTGGATTATCTATTTCCCTTTGCAGACTTTGCGTCCACTGCACACTTTGCTCTGCCACCCATCTTAGTGTCATCTGCAAATTTTGACACACTACACTTGGTCTCCAACTCCAAATCATCTATGTAAATTGTAAACAATTGCAGTCCCAACATTGATCTCTGAGGCACACCACTAGTCACTGATTGCCAACCAGACAAACACCCATTTACTCTGACTCTTTGCTTTCTGTTAGTTAACCAATCCTCTATCCATGCTAACATATCACCTGTAACACCGTGCACCTTTATCTTATGTAGCAGTCTTTGGTGTGGCACCTTGTCAAATGCCTTCTGGAAATCCAGATACACCACATCCACAGGTTCCCCATTGTCCACTGCACATGTAATGTTCTCAAAGAATTCTACCAAATTGGTCAAACATAACCTCCCCTTCAAGAACCTATGCTGTGTCTTACCAATGGGACAATTCATATGCAGATGTCTCACTATTTCTTTCTTGTGATAGACTCAAGCATTTTCCCTACTAGAGAAATTAAGCTAATCAGCCTATAGTTACCTGCTTTTTGTCTAGCTCCTTTTTTAAACTGTGGCATCACCTTTGCTGTTTTCCAAACTGCAGGAACGACTCCAGAGCCCAGCAAATTTTGGTAAATTACCATTAGTGCATTTGCTATTTCTCCTGCCATCTCTTTTAGTACCCTGGACCAGGAGACTTGTCTACCTTTAGCCCCATTAACTTGCCCAACATTACCTCTTTCATGATAATAAAGAACAAAGAACAACACAGCATGAGAAACAGGCCTTTCGGCCCAATGAATAATGATAGTTCCTAGGTTCTCACTTGCCATAGCCTTCCTGTCATCAATTTTTGGCATGTTATTTATGTCTTCCACTGTGAAGACCAGCACAAAATATCTGCTCACTGCCTCAGCCGTTTTCTCATTCCCAGTTATTACATCTCCCTTCTCATTGATAAAGGATCAATGTTTACTTTAGCCACTCTTTTTCATTTTATATGTTTGTAGAAACTTTTGCTACCTGTTTTTATATTCTGAGCTAGTTTATCTCATAATCCATCTTACTTTTCTTTGTAGCTTTCTTCATGGCTTTCTGCTGACCTTTAAAAATTTCCCAATCCTCTAGGTTTCCACTAATCTTTGCCACTTTGTATGCATTTTCTTTCAATTTGATACCCTCCTTTATTTCCTTAGATATTCACGCCTGATTATTTCTTTTTCTACAGTCCTTACATATCTCTGGTATATACTTTTGCTGATGGGATACTTGCAATGAATGCCCTTCAAGTACCCCATCGATCTGACCGTAATGTTGACAGAATCTAAGCTTGGTTGATAGTCTATGATTTCACTCCGTCTGTGAAGCAGTTTGCAAAAGAGGAATATAAAGGGTTGCCTGAGGGGAAGGGAAGCTGTGTGAGAAGTCTGAGGGGGAAGAGACGCTGGGTGAGAAGTCTGATAGATAAGAGGGCTGCATGGGAAGTCTGGGGGGAGGTGGCTGTGTGGAGAATCAGAGGGGGAAAGGGGGCTGGGTGAGAAGTCTGATGAATAAGAGTGCTTTGTGGGAAGTCTGAAGGGAAAGGACGGCTGTGTGAGAAGTCTGAGCGGGAAGAGGGGCTGCGTGAGAAGTCTTGTGGGGGAGGGGTCTGTGTGGGGAATCTGAAGGGGGATGGGGGAATGAGTCAGGTCACACTCATGCTTGCACGGCTTGGGGAGAAAGATCCTTTTTTTTCTAAGAACTTGTTAGTTCTCCACTGGAAGCTTGCCATGCCCTTGCTTGTGGGAAGCATATGTAAAGCCCACCTGGTGCTGTTCCTGCTGCAGGTCCAGGTTAATGATGGGAGGCTGGTGAATGGCTTGTTAAATCTGTTAATGATATTCAAATTAGCACATCAGCACATCAGGATCAATGGAAAATAATAATTAAAAAAACCCCACTCTGAATCCCTCCCCTTATTCTGCTGCCTCTTGCTCAAACTCAGGAAACTCCAATTCGGCTGATGTCCCATTCAAAGGGACATCAGGCTTCCGCTGGCTGTCTGAAGGGGTCAGAGAATCACCCCCAACATTTTAAAAACAATTAAATTAATTGCCTTTGGCACCTGAAGTTCATCAAATTCACCTTGAGTCTCCTTGATTATGGCATCCACTCAGTTTCATAATAATCTCTCCACAACAAGCCATCTTCCTCTCCAGCTATTGGAGATTGACCATTTTATCCATGTTGCTGCTGTTACAAAATGGGACTTTTTGCTTTCTGATGGTGAATTTTGGAAACTGATCATTTTGGCATCAAGGTCTTTTGGTAGTCTCTGAGCAACCTTAGATACAGAACTGAGCAACCTTCAATACAGAACTATTTTGTTCACAAAGTGGATGCACCAATTGGCTGTTCTCTGAAATCTTTATTGGACTCAGGATTTGATTTGGCTGCCTTAAGTGCATGTACACACATTGCATGTGACCATTCTGATAGATTTTTGAGGACCCATTCTGATTCTTGTCTCACAAGAGAGATCTGGTCCCTGTTCTTTTGATGTTATTTAGGCATCTTCTACGTGGCAGATTCTTCCTTCTTAAGATCATAATATAAGAATATAAGAAATAGGAGCAGGAGTAGGCCATCTGGCCCCTCAAGCCTGCCCCACCATTCAAAAAGATCATGGCTGATCTGCAGTGGTTCAGTACCACTTTCCTGCTTTCTTCCCGTAACCCTTAATTCCCTTATCAATTAAAAACCTATCCACTCTTCACTTGAACATATTCAGTGAGGAAGCCTCCACCACCTCATCCGGCAGAGAATTCCAAAGATTCACCACGCTTTGCGTGAAGAAACCCCTCCACAAATCCGATCTGAACACCCCCCCTCCCCCTTATTTTGAGACTGTGCCCTCTAATCCTGCTATCTTTGCTAAGCGGGAAGAGTCTCTCAACCTCTACCCTATCCATCCCTTTCATTATCTAATACGTCTCTATAAGATCTCCTCTCAGCCTTCTAAACTCCAAAGAGTACAAACCTAGCCTATTCAGTCTCTCCTCGTAATCCAACGCCCTCATCTCTGGTATCAGCCTAGTAAACCTTTTCTGCACCCCCTCCAAGGCCAATATATCCTTCCTTGAATGCGGCGACCAAAACTGCACACAGTACTCCAGCTGCAGCTTCACCAGCACCCTATAAAGCTGCAACAGAACCTCCCTGCTTTTACATTCTATCTCCCTAGCTATAAAGGCCAACATTGCATTCGCCTTCTCAATCACCTGCTGCACCTGCATACTGTGTTTTTGCGATTCGTGCACAAGGACCCCCAGGTCCCTCTGCACTGTCGCATGCTGCAGCTTTTCACCATTTAAATAGTAATCCTTCCTACCATTATTCTTACCTAAGTGGATAACCTCACACTTGCTAATATTATACTCCATCTGCCAGATCCTCGTCCACTCACTCAATGTATCCAAATCCCTCTGCAGGCTTTCCACATCTGCCATGCAATTTGCTTTTCCACTTATCTTCATGTCATCAGCAAATTTTGTCACTCTGCACTCTGCCCCTTCCTCCAGATCATCTATGTAAATGGTAAATAGTTGAGGCCCCAGCACCGAACCTTGGAGCACTCCATTAGTCACCAGCTGCCAATCAGAATAGCACCCATTAATACCTATCCTCTGCTTCCTATTAGACAACCAATTCTCTATCCAGTCTAACACCTACCCCTGCTTCCCTGCCCCTTCTTCCATTCTCAAACCAGTATTTCACAAGCACCGAACTTTGTCTCTGCAGCACAGCTGTTTGACAAGTTAGCAAATGCTACAACTTTTACTTGAAACTGGTTTCATGTTCTTTTTATATGAGAACCCCTTTCAGTTTATGTGTTCTGTTCTGTGTGGGCGTGCTTTAAACTCCCACATGTCTTCTTGGCATCACAGCATACATTGCCTGCTTGATCCCATGAGCTGATTTTTAAAGTGAATATAATCTTAAACAAATATTTTCTGAGCTGGAGTATTGAGGCTTACTTCAAATATGAATGTAGCCCTAAACAAGTATTTATTGGTTAAGTAATGGGAGAGGGAGGGGAATCCATCCTTTTGCCACGTATTTGCCCAAACATGCATTTTGATGCCAAAACAAGGTTGTTTTATAAAGGGCTGACTAATGTGCTACAAAATGCGCTAACTTTCTGGTCAAATATGGGATTCAATGATTGTAATGCCATTGAACATCAAAAGGCGATAGTTAGACTCTCTCTGCTGGAGATGATTATTGCCTGGCATTTATCTGGTATCTTCCAATGTAGCAAAATGACAATATGATGAAATTCATTCTCCTAAAATAGAACACCATTGTGACCTAAAAGAGAGGTTCCAATGATAGGATCATTGCAGGGATGTGCTGATTGGCCTCATTCTGTTTCTTGTGTTTTTATGCTATTTTAAGGTTCCTGAGAAACAGCGTGGTAAGCTCCGACTGTCTGAACAACTTATAGAAATGTAATTCACAATTTTCTCTTAAAAACAACAGTACAACATAACAACATAAATCTAGCCCTGCATTTAGACCCATCACTGCAAGAAATTGTAGAAATGCTGGGCTCCAATGACTAGCGATCAAGGACTTATAACAACAAAGGTTTCTTTTTAACTCTGAATAGCTCTCACATGCTGTGTGTCTGTCCGTGCTCTGGGGAAAACTCCCACATCCCCGACGCATGACTCTTTAAATAGCTGCATCATCACATAAAAACTTGGTCTATAGAAACCTTTCTAAAACATCCACAAAGATTCCCTGCCATCTGCATTTCACTTGCTATGAAAGCAATGTTCCACTTGAATATCACCTGGGGGCACATTTTCCTGTTCCGCCTGCCATGGGAATTAGAGTGGGTGAGGGGCAAGACTACAAAGAGGCCCATTGACCTTGGGCGGGATTTTCAGGCTTTTGGGATGACGGTGGCCAGAAAATTACGTGCCTGGTCTTTACATGTATCATATACAATCAGCATATTAATTGTAAAATAGACTTTGCTACCATATGGAGTAGTTGATCCAATTACATAGATTGCCAGCTTATTAATATAGATGTGTTTAAGGAGAATGCTAGATATGTATATAGAAGAGAATGGAATAAGGTGAGCAGAAGTCAGATGGGAGAAGGCACATGTCCAATGAAAGGTTGGCATAGACCAGTTGAATTAAATGTCTGATTCTGCAAAATTCTATGCAATTCCACGTATTCAAACTATGAATGTTGAGTAAACTTTTCCCCACTATGGTCTGTCTTAACAGCGTTGGCTTTTGTTCATGTCATTCTAGTCTGATGTTTCTTTTAACTGGTGTCATACACAAGGATAGCTACTGTTAATCGGATTCCAAATTGAAGCTCAAAACCAAGTGGCCTGGCTTGAAGCTACAGGTATTCCCCTGCTGCAGGTCCCCAGCCTGCCTCATGTGCAGACAACCAAGTTGGATTGTTCCTGGAGAAGTACAATGACCTGGACGGACCACACAAACGTGGTGGTCCACTATTTGTTCCCAACTTTCCCTTCTCTTGACTCCAGCAATGTTTGCAAACATGAGGAGTGACAGACTCCATGGCATTCAGTAATGTGATCACCATATTTCTCTTGTTTTTAAGGAATAAACTTTTGGAAAACTTCATTGAGGAGATCACAGTACAGTAGGAGGCCCGTATTGTGGTATTATGAAAGAATTCAAGACCACCAATAAGGCCTCAGCTATGAGGGACTGTGCAGAAGATGACCCCAGAGCTGTTATCTGTTCCAAGGCATTATAAAGGTTTTCAGTTCTTGGCAACAGCACCTCACAGTGGTACTCAATATTTATTGACATATAGTGCAAGTTGCGAAGCACATTATACAAGATATGTAAAAATTCATCATACACTCAAAACATTCTGCTGGGAAAAGTAGCTTCTGGTGGAGGGCATTTCCCACAGAGTAAAGAGGGTCTCCATCTTCCAGTATTTGGTGATTCCATCTTCAGATCCCATTTATGGCCCTCACTGGGTCGCTTCTTAGTAAGACAAAGAATTGTGGTAGGTATCCAGTGAGTTGCTGTCCACAGGTTCTGAGGAGAGTGTGGGCTTGTTGTATTGTACCTGTGAAGACCAAAGGATGATAATTAAAATCATTATTAATCTTTTCCTAGAAGAATTGTTTTACTGCAGAAATTCCATTTTCTTTAGTGTGCCATGGGTATGGGATTTGTGTATCCTGGAAAGGAAAGAAAGAGTTTGGAAATATGTGCCATATGGAGAGGCATCTTTCCTGTTTCATTATATCCAAATTCTATGACAAATCAATGCAGTTCAAGTCCCTTTCCTACACTGGGAGGCTTGAAGAAGAGCAGTGTCCTTTTGTTTGTTTTTGAATATTGCACTTCTTTTGCAGAGACATACAAAAACTCTTATTACAGCAAACATTGTGCCTGAGAGCTATTAAAATGAGCTAAGTGCTTTTCCAATGCATAATGAATCTGCAAATGCTATTGCATGGGTTAGTTCCTTGTATTTTAGCATTGTCAGCACTTGTCTTCAGTTAGAAATTTATGAAAACATCACAAAGGATCAAATCTTAAGTTATCACAAAACTTTGATTAATGGTGACATCAATTTACTGATGAAGCTATGAAACTTTCTGGTGTGGGGTAGACAAGGCTATTATCAAATGTAATACATCTATTACATTTTCCCTCCTTGTGAGGCCCTCTCGTATCTGTATTGAAACCGTATCCTTTCCTGATGCCACCTATCACTGTGTTCTGTGGAGCACAACTTTTGAGACGTTTCTGTCCACGGTGGAAAAATGAGGCATCCTGCATTTTTTCTACTAATTTCTGTTATACTCACATTACATGATCAAAACTGACTTCAGCTGACAAATCTTACTTACGTCAAGATCCATGGAGATGCAAGCCAGTCTGGAAACCAACAGCACAGGAGAGCTAAAGGATTCCCTCTCACTGCAAGCTCTGCGTTGTTTGCTGCTCTGATTATCCAGTGCCACAGGGATTTTAAAGAAACATAACCCATCTGTTGCTGTCTCCAGAAAATAAGACATCTGACAACACCAGGTTTAAGTCAAAGGTTTAAGTTGGACTTAAACCTGGTGTTGTCATACTTCTTACTGTGTTTACCCCAGTCCAATACTGGCATCTCTACATCCAGAAGACAAGATACATTGACTGTTAGTGACACTGAATCCTGAGGAGCCACCACGTCACCCTTGAGCCACTTAAGTCATCAACCCACAAGGTCCGTATACTTTTAACTTTTTTTGAACTCTAAAGGGCCTGTTTAATTTCTCCTCCCATTCTGTAACTTACATTGACTGTAACATTGGAACATTTTTAATTGTTTTACTTAGACTGGGTTAAGTAGGAGGAATACTCCCTTTCTTCTTCAGAAAAGAATTCTAGAAACTCTTGTGTGTTTCACATACTGCTGAGGAGAGTGTCTTATCTGAAATACCTTCTGCAGAAGAATATTAAACATTCCCATTCAAGAAACAAGTTGCACTCTGCTCTCCTGCAGCTATGTTTTTTCTGAGGAAACTGCAGATTCTCAAATCCACGAATCATCTCACCTTGCCCCACCTTGATTTGCTGCCCACCCACCCACCATGCCAGGATCCTGTTCACTTGCAGTGGACTGGAGTTTTTTTATCTGTAGAATACTCATCCTGGAATTGATAGCAGCAATTGAAAGGCTTCTGAAATGAAAAGAACAACATGAATTGGTTAAAGATGTAATCTTGCTGATAGATATAAAGGTTGCACAACTATGCATAAATCACTTGGCCAAGTTGAATGAAATGTGAAATGCTGTTGATAAGATGGAAAAGCAATGTATTTTTTATGTAATCAGTGCTTTCTGTGAATAAGAATAGCTAGTGAACAACCTTGCAGAACTGGTAGTAAGATGTCGACTTTTTCTAGCCAGTTGTAATTGTTTAGAAATAACCTCGCTGCACTACTTGCTTTGCTTTGCTTCTGGACAGTGATTTCTAAATTTGGATTAACAACTAGCTTGTATGAAACTCATCTGTCATATATGACTAATGATTACTCCTTTAAAGAGGCATTTCCACCAAAATAATTAGTGCCTTGCATTCCTATATCACATCTTTACCAATATATACAAGTGACATAATTGAGAGACTCCCATTGTTTGCCTTAGCATGTTTTTCAAATAAGACACCCTTCTTCTCTCAAACGTTGTTGGTTATGGAGATCAGACTGATCTCCCTTGTGATTGTGTTCCATGTTCCTTGTCTTCTGCTTGTCAGCACATTGCCATTCAACTTGCTTCTCCATTTCTTCCTGTGTTGATAGAAATACGATGGGGCAACTCAGTAAAAGAGTCTTTTCCATGCCTTGTTATCTACATTGAAATGTAAATTTGCAGTCTCCATCTCTGGATTGAGCATTTGAGACAGTTAAGGGGTTAATGGGTGCTTCAGACCATGGTTACTTTTTTGTCTCCCAACTGGTTGCTCAGCAGTGTCAACTGGAGCAGTCTGAGCAAATCCATGATTGCACTAATTGCAATGTGAGAGAAAAAAATTACCTTGAGTTTAACACCTAGAGCACTAAGCCAATTAAACCCTCAACCTCATTATGGGAAACTACTTGAAACATTTCTAATGACATAACGACTTTGTAAACTGTATTAAGAATGCTAAATGCCTTTCTTCAACATTAGCAGATTGGGACTTTAGTGTCATGTATATTTCTATCAGCAGTCAGATTACAGTGTGAGGCAGATTACCAGTTCCTTGAATGATGCTGAGTCCAGTTCTCCATCTCCTTTGTTACGGCTGCAGTAACCTTTCACAGCTGAGCTGGCAGTAAACCATGGCTGAGTGGATTAATAGAGCTTTGATTCTTGGTCGGGCTGTCAGCAAATGCTTTGGAAGTACATAAGAGCCACTATCTTTTGTTCAAACTGATGTTTATCTGCGGTAGGTACTTTAAGATTAAGCACAAAGTAAAATGTTCTCCACTGAATCAAACCACCACAGGAATACTGGCGGTGTACTTTTAGCATGAAGTAACAAATGTTAAACTCACAATTGTTTTCCCCATGTGAACTAATATTTACTTTTAACTGAGCCAAGGTGACCAATAGTTCTGGAATTTACACATTCCTCCTATAATTGAAGCTATTGTCCGACATCCCAGGTTGAACTTGCTTTGATGCTATTTTTCACATATTTTGTAAAATCATAGAATGTCTATATTGCAGAAAGAGGCCATTTAACCCATCAAGCCCGCACTGCAAACAATCTGATTTAGCCCCTATTCCCAGAACCTCACATATTAATCCTGAGGGGCAATTTAGCACAACCAGTCAAGATAACCTGCACATCTTTGGACTGTGGGAGGAAACTTGAGGAAACCCACACAGACACTGCGAGAATGTGCAGACTCCACACATAGAGTAACCTGAGGCCGGAATTTAACCTGGATCCCTGGTGCTGTGAGGCAGCAGTGCTAACCACTGTGCCACCGTGCTCCCCTACTTGGGATATTTGAATTTCAAGTGTGTACAGCATGGGTTCTCTCATTTGAATTGATCATGGCTGCATGATTGGATTGGTTCACTATCATCCCCATACTCCCATTCTGCCTTTCAACTCTCATAGACTGACCTCCATTGCCTGCAGCCCCCACCTCCCCACCCCTCACCTACAATCCCCACCCCCCCACACCCACAATCCCCAGCCCCCACTGCCCACAACAACCCCCCTCCCACATCCCCACCCCCCACTGCCTGCACACATTCCTCCCATGCCCCTGACCTGACTGTCCGGAAACCCTTTCTACACCCCTTACCGCCACTACCCTTCACCTCCAATGCCCGCAACTACTTCTCTCAGGACTCTCACCTCCATTGGCCGCAACCCCCCAAACCCCACTGCCCAAACACACCATCACACACCCCCACCACCCGCATCTACTCCCCATTGCCCCCCCATTCCCACTGCCCGCACGCACCCCTCTACTTCATTGCCAGCACCCTCCCTTTCCCACCCCTACTGCCCACACCCCTCACTGCCCGCACCCATCCCTCCCATGCCCCTCACCTACACTGCCCACTCCCCCACCCCCACTGCCCACTCACCCCACTGCCACCCCTATTGCCTGCATCTACCCCCCATACCTCCACCCACAATGCCTATAGCCACCCCCTGCCGCTGTTGCCCACATCACTATCCCCATCCCCCAACCCACACCCACAATTTTCAGCCCCCACCACACCCTCATCCCCACCCCCACCTGCACCCACTATCTCCATCTCCTACCTGCACCACCATCCCCAACCACCATCCACACCCACCATCTCCACCGATTATCTGCATCCACCATCCCTCACTCACACCCACAATCCCCAAGCTCCCACTGTCATAGACAGGCCAGTAGTGCACCTCCGCTGCCCGGACCCACCACCCACCTCACCTTCTCAGATCCACCAACAATCCTGCCCGACATCAAAGAATTTCCCTTAATTCTTTCCTCTGTGAGTTGGTTGTTCTGAAATAAAAGTGAGATTAATGAATCATACAAACTTGCTCTTTGTAATGTAATAAAATTTAATTAAATTCTAGGCCTTCTTTAACACAATTAAAAATAACGAGCCCATTCTGTGCAACGATTGAGAAGTGATATTATTTTGATGATGCCTTTGGCTGGAATTCACTGGCCATTCATGTCCCACTGCCACTGCCAAAATCTCCATTCAGGCACGTTAAACCCCACCCATAGTTTCTGCAGCACCATTCAGAATTGCTGATATTTCTTCAGTCGGAATGCATATGGGACAGCTTGAGAACAGGTCTAAAAGTCTGATCTGAAACACTCCCAGGTTCAAGTCCACTCAGCACTTAAAATCAAAATGTGATTTTAGTGTTTCCTCCAGATGATTTTTAACATGGAGGAGTACTTATTCAATAGCTGAGAGAAACAGATGGATGGCAATTAGCTCAAGGTTTCTTTGTCCATGTTTGACCTGATTCCATGGGGGTCAACTCTGGGGGTTCTCAGTGGTACTCCCTTCTGACTGTTTACTTCTGTGCAGCCACCACTGCTGAGTCTGTCCTCAGGATGTGCCCAAATATGTTTACATTAGCTGTAATGATGGTTTGGTGGGCATGACCACGTCATATCTTGGTACACAATGTTCTTGAGAAGGCCTTTGCAATGTCGACTAGGCACAGTTTGTTTTTGCTGTTTCTGGTGTTGAATGGTCTATTCTGCTTTATTTTTATTTGACTTTTCTATCATGGCTTTTTCAGCTCAATGGATATTGCAGAGGGTAGTTAAGAGTCAAACACAATCTGGGTTCGCATATAGGCCAGACTGAGTCAGGAAAGCAAGTTTCCTTCCCTAAAGAACATTAATGAACCAGGTGGGTAAATGGATTCGTAAGCATCACTACTGAGACTAACTTGTTATTGAAGATTTATTAAGTTGTTAATTAAATTTAAACTCCCCAGCTATCATGGTGAGATTTGAACTGATGATCATAAAGCATTAGTTGAGGCCTCCTGTTGCTTCTCTTCCTCTTCTTCTGATTCATCCTAGCTTTTGTTGTATTCTTGGTGATAAAGGACAAATATTGACACGCACATTACTAGTCTAGCCCTCCTCCAGTGCTCCAGGAAGGGGACATTTCCAGCTTTACCAATTCTGTGCTCCAATATACTTTTCATACATAATGTTGAGAACCTTCTCAACATTCCACACACCTGACGAAGGAACAGCATTTCTGAAAGCTTGTGGGTTTACTATCAAATAAACTGGTTGGACTTTAACTTGGTGTTGTGAGATTTCTTATTCTCTCTGGAAAGACAGAATGAAATGAATTGAGCTTTCTTTGCAGACTGGACCTCAATAACCTCCGTTACGCAAAAGTAGTTGTTGAACTGGGAGATATTGGAAACAGTGCCGCTTTAGCACGGGAGACATTTGATTGATTTAAATGGCTGCCTTCCGTACTCTTGCCTCGGAAACACAAAGGTTTGTCCCACTCCAGGACTTGAGCGCAAAACTAAAGCTGGCACTCGTGTGAAGTATTAAAGGAATGCTGAACCACTGGATGTCTCATGTTTATAATGGACTTTCAAGGACTTTGCATTTGGATGTTAAAATCCAGTGATACTGGATCCAGAAGAGCAGGGGTAACATTGACGACATATTGGTCAATATATGCCTCTCAATCAACATCACAAAGACAGATTACCTGATCAATATCACATTGCTATTTGTAGGTAGCTGGTTGTATATGAATTAGTTGGAGTGATTCTTACATTCCATTATACTTCACAGATACTTAATAGGTTGTAAGGAGCTTTGGGACAACTGGTGGTCATGAAAGGTGCTATGTAAATGCAAGTCTTTCTTTTCTGCTATGAAACTGCAGTTCTAGCTGCATCACAGCAGATTTCAGTGACTACCTTCTTAGTGAAGTGGCGACATTCAGCATACTGCTGTTTCTCACTAAATTTGATGGAGAAGAATTTTTCTACAAACATTCTTGCTGGATGTATTTAGTTTAGTTTATTTATCGGTGTCACAAGTAGGCTTACATTAACATTGCAATGAAGTTATTGTGAAAATCCCCTAGTCGCCACATTTTGGCACCTGTTCAGGTACACTGAGGGAGAGTTTTGCATGTCCAATGTACTTAGCCACCATATTTTTTGGACTGTGGGAGGAAACTGGAGCACCTGGAGGAAACCCATGAAGACACAGAGAGAACGTGCAGAATCCTCACACACACTGACCCAACCCAGGAATCGAACCTAGGTCCCTAGCACCGTGAGGCAGCAGCGTGAATGATTGTGCCACCCGTGCCGCCTACGGCACCAAACTGCGAATCCTTCTGCCCCTCCTCTTCCGTTTTCTGGTAGGTTATCTGACTCTGCGCCACCTCTCCTCACTCTCCCTATTGTGATATGGGTCAAAGGGGATACAAGCTACTTTCATGTCTGATTCAAACAGAATTATTGAATTCAGTAACAATTCCATCAGCAGTACCACATCACTCCATGTAGACTTCAACAACTGCAAGGTGCTGCCCAACATGGCTATAAACTTAGCAGCGGTCAGAAGAATCAAGTGGCAATTGAAAGTAGTTGATAATTCCTTTAAATTGGTTGGTGAGAATTTCTACTAAATTGCATCTGAATGCGAGTTCAGCTATGTGCAGTTAAACAGAAGGAGTTAGCTGAAGCATTGTAGCTTCAAAATGGAGTTAACTCTGTCTTATTCACTAAAGCAATCATCTGCCTAGTCTATTAACTTTGGTACATACACCCTCCTCCCACGCTAATATATACCCAACACAACATCTGAAGCAACCTATTTCAGAAATGTGTTTGCACATTGTGGATCCCATTTTGGAATCACGTCTATACTGTCATGTTGAATTTTGTGGCCTCTGCACCTATTTTATGTGCTTATCACCAGATTGTTAAATTAATCTTTTCATTCCGCTGCTGTAAACATCTACTTTTTTTTAACTTAGCTCATTGTTTGATTCTAGTAGAAAATCAATAAACATAGATATTTCTGATTGCAGTTTACTTATAAATTGATGCCTGAAAAAGTGCTATTGAATCTGTAAAGGGGATTCAATTAAGGTATAATTATGGAATTTTAAATTCTGCTTTTGAGTAGCATTTAGTTCATAAACAATGGCAAAAGGTCACGGCAGCTATGTAGAATTGACATCTGTCGACATGTCCTTCACCAGACCAGTAATTATCACAATTATCACTTCCTTTGACCTATAGGCTGAAGACACTTCATTTTTAAAATTAAATTGGTTTGCTAAATGTAAGCCGTGTCTCTGGAGAAATGTGCTCATTTGTCTCTATAGTCCTTGCTGTACATAATGAGGCTGCACAGTCAATCTGGCAAACAGCAGGGATGTAGGGAGTATATGGGATGAGGAAAGCCAGAATGTATTGCTTTCCAAGTAGTCTGTAATTTCCGCTCAGTTGTGCTGTTGCTTTTCAAAGCAACTTGCTGAATTTAGCCAAATCAGCACCAAAGTTTGTGGAGTTTTAAGTACATTTAATGCAACCCGAAATTGCCTTATCTTCTCTATTAGTTCAAAAACCAGAAAAGCAGCAGGTGTCACTTCCCACAAATCTAGACAGGCCTCTCTGACCCCCACCAGCCCTGCAGCCCCCTCCAGCCTCTGCCAACTTTCCAAGCCTGCCAGCCTTTCAACTCCCACCAACCTTCACCAACCTTGACACCCAGCCAGCCTTGCAACCCCCAATTATCTCTGCCAACCTTGCCACCCCTGTCAGCTCTGCAACCCCCACAAAATTGATTAAAGGGCATGAAACCGTGGCTCAACTCTCTCTTCATGGACACTGTCAGACCTGTTGAGATTTTCTAAAATTTTCTGTTTCTGTTTCAGATTCCAACATCTGCAGTATTTCGCTTTTATATTAATGTTTAATGAACTCCACTGAAGTGTGGTACACAAATTGGCACCACCACTAAGGCTGCCTACCTCCACCATGACTGTTTGCTATCTTCTGCTGAAATGACCTTCCATGCCTTTGTTATCTTCAGATTTGATTATTCAAACCTTTCCTCGCTAGCTTCCCATCTTCTACTGTGCTTTAACTTGAGCACCAAATTTTGCTGCCTCTATCTTCATCCTTGCTATGTCCAATTAATCTACCATGCCTGTCCTGACCTACTTTTGGCCCCTAGCTGAGGAAAGCCTTGGCTTAAAATTCCCATTCTTGTTTTCAAATCATTCTGCTGCTTTGCTCCTCCTTATCTCTATAACCTTTTGCAGCCTTGCAATCCTCCCAGCAACTTGTGCGGCTCCAATTCCAGCCTCTTGTGCATTCCTGGTTTTAACATTGAGTTTTAGGATAACATTCTGGTATGTTCCATAGAACCCTACAGTGCAGAAAGAGATCCCTCAGCCCATTGAGTCTGCACCGATCACAATCCCACCCAGGTCCCATCCCCATATATCTTACTCACTAATCCCTCTAACCTAAGCATCTCAGGACATTAAGGGGCAATTTTAGCTTGGCCAATCAACCTAACCCGCACATCTTTGGACTGTGGGAGGAAACCGCAGCACGTGGAGGAAACCTATGCAGAAACGAGGAGAATGTGCAAACTGCACGCAAGTGATCCGAGCCGGGAATTGAACTCAGATCACTGAAGCTGTGAAGCAGCAGTGCTAACCACTGTGCCATCATGCTGCCCATGTTGCCTGTGTGTGTGGTTCTCAGAATATTTTGGGCCTGATCTTCCCAACAAAAGTTTAAGTGCTGAATTAACGGGAAACGTTGTGTAATTCATGATTGTTTTTTCAGTGGGAGTTCAGACTTGAATCTCCCACACTCTGTACAATATAAAGATCATAATTGGGAATCTCAAGCTTGGAGGACAGTTCCAGACTCTGTGCAGCATCCTGTTTGCTGGCTGGCTTGATCACTGTTCAGCCCAGGACATCCACAATGCTGCCCCCTCTAGCCTCCCCCACAGCCTCCATGAACTTTCTCAGGCCAGCCTTGATTCCATCTCATTCCAAAGCGCCTTGATCTCCAGCAGCCTCTCCCAGTAGCAATACCCCACACTCCCAAACCCCATACTCCGGCAGACCACCCCCCCTACATACACGGGAGGCAGACATAGAACATAGAACATAGAACATTACAGCGCAGTACAGGCCCTTCGGCCCTCAATGTTGCGCCGGCCAGTGGACCCTCTAACCTAAACTATTCCAATATCATCCATATGCCTATCCACCGAACATTTGAATGCCCCCAAAGTAGGCGAGTCCACAACTGCTGCAGGCAGGGCATTCCACGCCCTCACCACCCTCTGTGTAAAGAACCTGCCTCTGACATCCGTCCTATAACTACCACCTCTTAATTTAAAGTCATGTCCCCTCGTGTTGGTCATCACCATCCAAGGAAAAAGGCTCTCACTATCCACCCTATCCAATCCTTTGATCATCTTATACGCCTCAATTAGGTCACCGTGTAACCTTCTTCTCTCTAATGAAAATAACCTCAGGTCCCTCAGCCTTCCCTCATAAGGCCTTCCCACCATACCAGGCAACATCCTGGTAAAAGACCTCACCACAGGAGACATACCTCTGAGAGAAAGAACTCCCTCAGCTGAAAACTGCCCTAGCCCACTCCAAACACAGGACTTCTCCCAGCCCTGTTAGTCCCCATGCAGAGTGGCAATGGGACCCTCCTCATCCCCACTGATTGCCATGTCCAAAATAGGCCCCATCTCCTTGGCACTGCCTCATGCCTGATTGCACTGTACTGTGCCCAATGGGCAGTGCCAAGATTCCCTGCTGGGCATGGGCCCTTTGCCCCTTGGGAAGTTCCAGGGGCACAGGCCGGCACTTGCATGGTTCCCATGCTCAGGGGGCACACCTGCCACCACTCTACCCTTTCGGGGGCTCCTGTTGCCCCTTTCCTGCTAGTTCTCTGAATGTGGGGAGCTACCCTGGAACCACGCAAAGTGAGATGCTCTTGCTGGGGTGGGAGATGCTATCGGGCCTGGAGAATTCTGTCCCGGGCCTAATAATGGCATTTAAATTATACTAAAAGCAGATTAAAATCACTTACCTGGTCTTCCCGCTGGTCTCAACTGTGCCTGCTCTCTGGCGGTAGGCGATGTGCATATGCTAAGAGTGCATGTACAAATACGTGCACCTCCCAACCCGACGTGCCAAAAAACAAGCACATCTTGATGGGGGAATTGGGCCTTTTATATCTGCCCATATGCAAATTGATTTAAACAGCAGATCAAGGGAAAATTGAATTCTGGAAACAAGTATGATTTTGAGTGCAAATTTAATCAAAATCTTGATTGAGCTCAAAAGTGGGACTTTTCTTTTTCTGTCTTGATGGGTTTTTGCAATACTGCCATGTAATATTTTCAATCAGGAGGAAATGTATGAATTTTGGCAACTGTACTTCAAGATTTCACATTCCCTCTTTCTTTTTTCTCCCCCACTGAACAGTGAAATGGACTTCAGACTGAATTAATTCATGGTTTGTCAGTTAACTGTTTCAAACAGCAGGCTGGCTAAGTGCTAAAAATCTAAAAATGTTCAATGCCATAGTAGATAATATGTAGCACCTCAAAAGAGAAATGATAAATTTATGCATTAGATGCAGTCAATATTTTGTTACGAATGTTGTGTGTGTAGAAATGGATAGTCCATGGAACAATAGAAGTCAAGTGCCTCAGAAACAATGGATAGGAACCAGAAATGCTAACAATGTTACCTTTATAACTTTATAAAACTAATTATAAAGGTAACAATAATCCACAAGGATCACTACCAAACAACTATTTAATGTTAATGGCTTAGATAACACAATAAAGATCTGTCCACTTATCTAGAAGAACTGATAATAATGAACTTTGCTGACTAAGGTCAGGAAGGAACAGTTGGAATCATGATTTAGAAAATCTGATGTTGATGGGAAAGATTGATGGTAAAAGAAGTTGAGGTAGACAAGAATAATGTATCTCAAAGTGGATGAATATACCACTAGTGAAGGTGGCCCATACACAAGATTAATATGGAGGTCCATGTTCATCAATGCCCTCTTCCAGTACTGGAGAAATGCAAGAAATACATTCGCAATCTAAAAGCTGAAAAGTAGTGTAACCTTACATTGAAAAATTTATATAAAGGCTGAGAAATCTGATTTAAAACATGACAATGTGTAACAATCATGTAGTCATAAAAATAGGAAACAAATTCAGAAATATAGATATGAAAAATAGAAAATAAAGGCAGCACAGTGGCTAGCACTGTAGACCTGGGTTTGATTCCTGGCTTGGGTCACTGTCTATGTAGAGTCTGCACATTCTCCCCATTTCTACATGGGTTTCTACAGTCTGATAGACATGCTGGTTAGGTGCATTGGCTATGCTAAATTCTCCCTCAATGTACCCAAACAGGTGCCGGGTTGAGGTAACTGGGGGATTTTCACAGTAATTTCACTGCAATGTAAGCTTACTCGTGATTCTAATAAATAAACTTTAATTTTAAAACTTCAAAAACATTCAATTCAGCAAGAAATTTGGAAGTGTTAAAAGGGATGTTAAAAGGAGGATAAAAATGAATTAAAATTTATATTAAAATGATAAACGCACAATAGACCATTCCTTCATTACAGGTGCATATAAATTTCATATTTAAGTGTTATTTGAGGATCTGCACCAAGTAAAGAGGAAGATGACATTGGTATCCTGCTGTTCTGCATCGTAGGGGCTTGCCTTTAATAAAAATTCTGAGCTACCTTGATTGCTTTGGATTGGTAGAGATAACCAGTTCTGAAATTGAGTAGATTGCATCAAGGATTTTCTTATTTGCAAAGTTTCGATCTTTGAAGCATGAAGGATGCTATCGTAAGACTCAGAGTCTAATATCATTCGCAGCATGCATTTCTGTATGTTTTCGATCTGAGCGATTTGCTCAAGTGTGAGACCAGGGTGCCACACAGGCACAGCATATTCGACCAAGCGGCAGATGTAACCAGTGTAAATCAACAATTGATCACAGGCAGAGGGAGTTTGAAATAGATGAAGGATCTTGAGGATGAATCTATTCAATTATCTTTAGCCTACAATCCACTTGGATATCCCACATCGAGTTTGCTTGAAGTCTATACCTTAGATTTTCAAATCTTTCAGCTCTGTTGTGGTGTAATTGCCGAAGCAATATTGCCGATGTTACAAATTTAGTGTCATGTTAAATATTGCAGGAGGAAGCATAAAATTACAGAAAGGTATTAATAGATTAAGCACGTGCACAAAACAGTGATAGATTTTAATGCAGGTAAGTGTGGAATCATCCATTTTGGACTAAAATAATACTTTAAAAGTATTACCTGAACTATAAAAATACTGAGTACTTTAAAATCATCAATAGCTTTTATTATACTTCTTCCTTGCAAGAATCTATCAATCTCTGATTTAAAATTATTAATTGAGTTAGCATCCACTATTTTCAGTGGGAGAGTTATGCATTTCTACCTCATGACAAAAGCAGAAGTTGAAAGAGGATGAATAAGAACATAAGAACATAAGAAATAGGAGCAGGAGTAGGCCATGCAGCCCCTCGAGCCTGCCCCACCATTCAATAAGATCATGGCTGATCTGCAGTGGTTCAGTTCCACTTTCCCGCTTTCTCCCAGTAATCCTTAATTCCCTTGTCAATCAAAAACCTATCCATCCTTGACTTAAGTATATTCAGCAAGGAAGCCTCCACCACTTCAACAGGCAGAGAATTCCAAAGATTCACCACCCTTTGAGTGAAGAAATTCCTCCTTAACTCTGACCTGAACCACCCCCTCCCTTATTTTGAGGCTGTGTCCTCTAATCCTGCTATCTTTGTTAAGCAGGAAGAGTCTCTCAACCTCTACCCTATCCATCCCCTCCATTATCTTATACGTCACTATAAGATCCCCTCTCAGCCTTCTAAACTCCAATGAGTACAGACTTAGCTTATTTAGTCTCTCCTCATAGTCCAATGCCCTCATCTCTGGTATCAACCTAGTGAATCTTCTCTGCACCCCCTCCAAGGCCAATATATCCTTCCTCAAATGTGGTGATAAAAACTACACACAGTACTCCAACTGCGGCCTCACCAGTATCCTGTACAGCTGCAAAAGTACCTCCCTACTTTTATATTCTATCCCCCTTGATATAAAGGCCAACATTGCATTTGCCTTCTTGATCACCTGCTGCACCTGCAGATTGTGTTTTTGCGATTCGTGCACAAGGATCCCCAGGTCCCTCTGCACCGTCGCATGCTGCAGCTTTTCACCATTTAAATAATAATCCTTCCTACTGTTATTCCTACCAAAGTGATGGTTTATGGAATGGTTTATCTAAACAGCTGATTCAAATGTAACAACTGGGTGCTGAAAACAAAATGTCTAATGGAGTGTTAGCCATTGTATCTTAGAGGGCTTGAATATAAAGGTTTGCCAAAAGTATAAAAGCCCTGAGTTAATGTCTATTTTGCGCACTCCTGGATACTGCACACGAGAAAGGTATTTGCCTTAGAAGCAATGTGGCGTAGATTCACCAGAACATTACCACGGCATAAGTGTTAGATTATAAGGAGAGATTCCACAAACTGGATTAGCATTCCTTGGACAGTTGAAGGTAAGGATGGTGGTGGTGGTGGTGGGTTGAGAGATATGATAGAAGTTTTTTGTGTATTTTGAAAGGAGTTGGTAAGGAGGATGGGGAAATTTCTTCTGCTGATAGGGGATATTGAACATAAGTTGACATGCTCAAAAATTAAAGTCAGGACATCCATGAGAGAAGTTGGGAAACATTTCTATATGAAAAGATAATGGAAGTGTGGAATTCTCTCCCACAACACAGCAGTGAATGATAGTTTATATAATGGCTCAGATGTTTCAGGGTTTTGGACAGCAAACTTCCAGTGACAGCTATCATGGGCAGGATTTTCCGGCTGCGTTCTCCCTGAGACTGGAAATTCCTACCTGAATTTAATGGATCTATAAATGAATCACCAGATTTTCTGTCTGGTCTACTATGATCTTGTCGTGGGCAGAAATGGAGAATTTGTCCCTATGTCTCTGAGTTTGGCTCTGGCGTCTGGATTTGTATTAATCAAATGGAGATCTTGAAGTTGTGATCTTTCACTTCATTGTTCCACCATTGGTTATACTGTGCATCCCCTCACTGTCAGTCACTACAAAGCAGGCAATCAGTGAAATTAGTTGATGTGCTTACGTCAGCCCCTTTTCTACTCTTCCACGGCTGGTGAAATTCTCTAGTGTCGCTGTCAGCAAGGGCAAAGAATTTGGTGTTCAGCCAAATCTCCATACACTGTGATAGGAGTGAAGAATCCCAACTTTGGGCAAAGTTGGAAAATCCCGGCCACTATTAAAAAGTTACACCTTGTTCCATGAGATGTAACTGGGTTTTTATCAGAAATATGAGTCATAAATATAACCAAACAGCAAATTGAGCCTTGAAAAATAATTTTATATTTCTGGGGTGTTATAAGTCCATTATGATAAGCCAATAAATTTTTTAAACACTGATCATAAATCAGAATTTTGTGGATACTGGAAGTCTAAACCAAAAACAGAAAATACTGAAATGCTGAATAGATTAGGCATCAGCTGTGGAAAGATAAATAGAGTTAATGCTCAGTGTCAATGGCCTGATGATATTTTCTGATCAAGGATCATTAATCTGAAATGTTAACTATTATTCTCTCCACAGATGTTGCCTGATCTGCTAAAAATTTCCAGAATTTTCTGTCCTGATTTTTAAAAACAATTTTTTTACAAAGATATTAAAAATGATTTCTCACAATATTTTAGCTTTTAACTTCACCACATGTATATGTACCATACTTTATTTTGTTCCACATAAAATCTGTAAAAAGTGGTTTGATTTAGAGCTTTTCATTTACTGGTTGGCTGTCTGTGGGAATTCTTTAATGCAATTGGATGCTTGAATAGTTTGATGACATCAGTACAATTTTGTGCTGGGCATCCTTGTCGAAGAATATTACAATTTACTATAGATTTCTTGCCACAGAGACTGGCTGATCTCTCAGCAATGCTTTCTTTGGGGTCAGTGGTGAATGCCCATGCTTCACTGCTGACTGCAAAATCTAGGCCATTAATTATACATCTGTACTTGATAGATATTTTTGCCAGAAAAGGTTGTGAAAGGATATGGAAAGGATAATATTCAGTTACAAATAGGTCTCTTTGAATGGTGGAACAGCCTTGAGAAACTGAAAGGGCTAGTTCCTACAATCTATGTAATGAAGTGTGAAGCACAAGAATGAGCTGGAATCCTGCTTTGTTACTTATGGGAATCAGAAGAAATGTTGCATTACTTTTATCTAGGGTACTAATAAAGTAAATGAGATTGTACATCTTCTGGGAACTGCCCAGTGGCTTTGCCTTTCTATTCATGCTGAGTGTTAAATGTCATTGAAGCACCACATTAGTTCCCAGGCAAGGTGGCAAAACAGCATAGGAACAAAGTATTGCAACTTTCAAGTATCCCATTCCTATTGTAACAAATTTGATTTAAAGCACAATTATACAGCCCTCTCTTTGATCGAGGACCACTTTCCACATCAATAACATATCGGAGGCAATAAGCTACATCTTAGACATAATAAGTAAAATATGTGCTCATGTACCTTGCTGCTCCCTTCGTTTTGCCATAATATTAATGAGGTTGCAAACAACTTGTTGCTGCCAATTTAGAAAGCAACACAAAAGAACTGAAACCAAGGAAACAGCTTATTTGGCGCGTAATGCACTGCAGAAGTTGCACATCACTGTTACCCTATTGTGTATCAGACCTTTTATGTTGCCAGTTTGAGGATAGGCTGGGAAACCAATGAACCTGACCTTTGTTCTCATTCTTCAATTATCTAACCCACCCTTACTTGAAAAGACAGGTTACGCATATTTATTCATGCTTAATTAACGTAGTAAATGTCACAACATTCAAAATGTAGTTCATTACATTGCAACAATACTGCTTCATTCCTATGCATTTCAATTTAGCTGTCCACTCTTACAGCCCATTCTCCACACATTCTAGCTCCTACCAAGGACATAGCACTCAACCAACAGAAGTCTAACTTTCTTTGCTCATTGTAAAAGGCTCACCGAGTTCATGCCAGTCAACTAAGCACTGACTGCCAGAAAATATTGAGAGAATGGGGTTTAAGGATTATTGAATCCTTTAGGTGAATCTGAGTCAATCATGCTGTACTGATTATATTATTGATTTCTTACACTGGAACCAGATTGGGTTTTATTCTTGGGTATAATCAAACTTCATGCAAACAAGCTTTAAGATTGATTCAGGTTCCTACTTTGAACTTTGACACCAATGTTTAGCATATCTTATTTCAATTGTGCTAAATATGTCAATAAGCTACTCAATAAAAGACAAACAAATAGATAAAGTCCAAGAAGGTACAAAGGGAAACTGCAACAAGCAATTGTATAATTCTATACTCGAATGCTTCAGAGGGTTTACTGGTCACAGAATCAGGGTTGTAGCAATATCTCCGAATACAGAGGGCATGTGGGTGTCAGGTTGAACTAGACTGTACACAGCTTCAGCATCCAATTCAACTTCAGGCTATGCTTCTGACCCCATATCATCTCTATCACAAGGATTGCCTGTTACCATCTCTGTAACATTAACTGCCTTCATTCATCTTCCACTGATATTGTCATCGGATATAAATATTCCACTAAATGTTCCAGGTCTACTCCCCCGCTTCTTTCTCCATAAATTTCAACTTACCAAAATTCTTCTGATCACATCTTACTCAGCATTAGGTTCAGTTCACTGATCATCCATGAGCTCACTGGTCTTCACTGGTTCCCAGTAAAATAATTCTTCAAAGTTAAAATTGTCACCTTTTGGGATCTTCCAGCTGCGCTCGTCCCGAAACCAGAAAATCCCGCCTGGGGTCTCTGGACCTTTGCTTGGTCCGTGTCCTGCCCGCTACAATTCCTGTGGTGGGCAGGTGGGTAAAACTCTGTCCTTTGTCTTTGAATCCCCTCATATCTTTGCTATTTTCCATTGCTGCAATCTCCTGAAAGAGTGCAGCAACTCTCTCCCACCCACTGCAACCAACCCCCTCAACATCTTACTTTGCTGCTAGCAGGGGTATGAGGAGGAAAAAGGGTTAACCTTCGTGCCCCATTATGTTTTTCATTCTGCAGAATTTTAATAATAACCCTCTCAGGTTATCCTGATCATAGGCATTTACTTACTAGGAATCATGTAGAATTCTCTTTCCACCTTCAGTTAATGGGAAATTAGAAATGTCACAGTATCTATTTCACACAGATTAAAATCAGATTTATTTCAAATGAATGGTCCATGTAAGTCAAGAATCACATCACTGCAATTGTAATATGCATTTTTATAATTCATTCATGTGGATATCACTGGTCAGCCCAGAATTTATTGCCCATCCTTACTGGCCTTTGGACTAAATGGTCTGTTGGGCCATTTCAGAGGATATAATAAATCAAAATGACAATAATAAACCAAATCAAATCAAATCATTTGAGAATCAACAGTACTGCTGTAGATTTGTGTGTCACACTTAGGTAGATTTTCTTAGTAAATGTGGATTTTTATGACAATCAACAATGGTTATCATTAGACCTTTCATTCCAGATTTCTACTGAATTGAAATTTCACCATTCGATCTCTGGTCCACAGAGCATTTCCCTGTGTCTCTGGATTACCAGCCCAGTGAAAATACCATTACTCCATTGCCTCCCCTTACAAACAGATAAAGGAAAAGTTGCCACAGTGACCACAGGTTGTTCTTGTCTTTGAGGAGGAGAGCTGACTGATGGTGATTCAAGCTGAGGTTCACCACACATGAAATGAGGGACAATATTGAGAAGGCTAGGCATTCATGAGTGATATGGCCTTTGAACCCATACTTTTAGCATTGCTCTGCATCATGACCCAGCTGTCCAGCCAATTGAGCTAAATCAATCCCAACAAACATATCTAGTTACAAGATCATCATAGTTTTCCAAATTCTTTCTGGTTATCTTCTCCAAATGGTGCATGCTTTGTTAGCTATATGTAGATCACTGCTCAGGGAATGCTATTCATCCCAAAAATGTAACACCACAATGGTTGACCATTGGAAGATGTGTTTCAAGGGTAATTTCCCATTTCAAATTAAAAGTCAGGATAGGTTTTATTCTTGGGTATAATGAAATTTGAGGAAAAGAATCTTTATATTCCAACATCTCAGTAAAGACCTGGAAATATTGTCTGGGACATTCAGGTCTGCTGGCTTCAAGTTTCATGCATCTGAACCACTGGACTTGCACAAAGAGCAACATGAAGATACATTTTAGGCTTCTATTATGTTGATGTAAAATTTCACTTGTTGAGGATAATTTGCCACCTTTCAGAGATGGTTAACTAATTTTAGAATGGAGCCTTTGGTTTTCTTTGAATTACCAATAAACAAATAATTTATTGAATTCAATTAGATTTATGTTTTAGTTAAAATAAACTAATATAATCTTCCCAATTTGAACATACTGCTATTTTACACAGATATTAAGTACTTGACTTTAGCTTTGTTCGAACTGACTAGGATCTACCAAAAAAGCAATGCTGTCATGATTGTATTGCGGATTGTCTATGCCAGTGATTCTTTACATCAATGACGTAAGTAAAAATTATTTGATACCATTACAAATCCTGTAACATACCACATGCTAACCAATAGTAATCCTTTTGGTTTTTCACTAAAATAGACTTTGAAAAGAAGGGCATTCCATTAAAAAGCCAAACGACTTATTGCAATTATTGTTGAATGATCTCTTTTCCAGGTCTAATCTATGAGTCTCAATTAACATTTCTGAACTTCAATTTAAAACTCCAGAATGCAATGTAATATCTCTGAATACAATAATTATCAATAGATTTACATAAAACCAACCAAAATACAATCCTACACCCTAAAAGGCATTCTAAGTGAAAGAGTCAACATCACTCTTGTTAAATGTATTATCATATATAAACAAGGCATAGGATTCTCCCCAAAAAATTCTAAGTGTGGAATTTGTACAGAAACTGGGTAAATTTTCAAAATGAATCTCCCATACTTTGTGCGCTGCAGAGTGCACTGGCATGAATCTTAATAAAAAATTACTTGTCTGATTGATTAATATCCAACTTGAACAATGTCATCAGCACTGATCTGCTAGTAACTTGTCATTAACAAGTTTTATATTTAACGCTATTTAAATCAATTAACATCAAACAATTTATGAGTAATATAGTTATGTGTCTAGAAGAGAATATATACATATCAAACATAATTTTTAAAAATGGATTTATTCACAATGATGTTTATATGAACAATATTGATTGTTAAATTCTTACAAGGCTTAATAGGGTAGATCAGGATAACTGCAGGAAGGATGTTTCTCCTGGTTGCTGGGGAGGGGGAAACCAACAGATACAGTTTTGGAGTAAGAACTGTGGAAGCTCAGTCATTGAGTATGTTCAAAACAGACATCGGTAGATTTTTAGATACCAATGATTTTTAAGCAATAGAATGATAATGTGAGAAGATTGCATTGAGGTAGAAGATCAGCCATGATCTAGATAACTGATGATACATATTTGATGATCCAAATGGCCTACTCCTACGCTCCTTTGTGACATGGCAGTGCCAACCTATGCCAGGGGACAGTGACAGGGACAGGCGCCATTAGGAGCCTCATGGGGAAGGTGGGAGGCACCATTTGATTGTGGTGGTGGACAGGAGCAAACGTGGGAGCTGGGGATGACTTTGGTGGCCATTTGCAGGTTGAGGGGGTATTGTGGGGGGAGGGGGGTGGGGGTGCCAGCACTGATTGTGTGGGTTGGCTTGGTGAGGAAGTTGTCCGATGTTCGAGGGGAAGTAGGAGGGAGTGCCAGCTCTGACCAGGTTGCCAGGGACAGGGAAGGAGGAGAGTGGGGGACAGTTGCTGGCTCTGATTTGAGATGGGAGTCCGTGAGACCAGCATGGTGTGCTGTCAAGGATGTCATTGGTCTGATTGAAGCACCATTTAAAAATGGTACCCTGATCTCGGTGCATCTGGGCTTTGCTGGTGTGCTGATGCCCCATTCCCCCTCACTATATGATGGAGTGAAACATGCCGAGCTGTTTTTTTTTGGGGGCGGGTGCAGAATGTGGTAAGATCTAGAGAGAAACAGGCTGTTTTCCTTGCTAGAATAAACACTCTGCCATTGTTTGGTCAGACTTAGCCCTATGTCCCAAGCATCCTCCTGCACTTACTCTTCTGTTGATGCAGCGCTGTTGGTGGAGGACCACAGAATTGCCACCAATCTGGCATGACCTCATGAACAATGGCTAAAGTGTGCAATGGCTGTGATGCACTAGGAGCTGGCATGAATTCTTCAGATGGCATGAAGTGAGACATTGTGCCATTGAAAAAAATTCAAGTATCAGGTGTAACAGGCGATGCAACTTGTTCTCAAAGAGGAGACATGTATACTGTAAATCATTCATACAATCTTCATAATGCTATTCATTGCTCACTGAAATCAGATATACTCATAAAGCTGATTTGACCTTCAACATGCATCAACTGTGGGAATAATGGTAAAGGATTATAAACCCATCATTAGAACACCCAATAGAACTGTGATTCCAACAGGTTACGTTAATCCAGGGTTAAATATGGGAGGTATGCAAAGTACATCAAGACTTAAGATGTTACAGTACTGTAATATATGAGCTAAATATGTTAGTAATATCCTGAGCAGTTACTTGCAATATGACTACATTTAGAATCAAAAAGGTCATTTATTTGAGGCAAGCACCTGACATTTTGAAAATGCATCATCAGTCCAAGTAACATCTAAAGAAAGACTACACAGGGAACCTGGGGCGCTTTGATTTATGAGCTGCAGGCCAACAACAGGTTTTGTTCTTTTTTGTCCTTCACTGATCTTAAAGAGAACATTGTCCATTCTTGGCTATTATTGCTTGCTAAAAATAGTTATTGCATTTAGGATCTGAACTTCATTATTCAGCCAGATTGATATGCCATTTTACCAAGCTTCAAAAATGTACACAAAACACATTACTTCACAAATCAGCCTCATTATTGAATCCATCGCTGTGTGCCTGTTGATTGATTCATGACCAGACCTGGGTCTAATATGGACGGCAGTTAATTTTCAATCAGAGTTCTGATGAGTCACAAAGCACACAGAATGTTGTATACTTCTGCAGCAAGGGAACAGGGTTCCTGTATCATTTTAACTTGCCAGTAAGCTTGTTCCCTATTAATCACTTGAATGATGCAGAGAGAAAAATAGATCAGAAAATGCCAAGCACCAGTGAAACAACCAGCAATTTAGAATTGTTGAACTACTGTAAGTGAAATTTTGTGTAAAATACAGAATTTTTGTTAAATTATTGTCAAAAGTCTGCTGATTTTACACAGTCTGATGTTAAAAATTAATTTACAAATGGCGCTGGCTACACCAGCATTTATTGCCCATCTTTAGTTGCCCTGCAGAAGGTGGTGGTGAGCTGCTTTCTTTAACTGCTGCAGTCCCTGCAGTGTAGGTACACTCACAATCATGCTAGGGAGAGAATTCCTGTATTTTGACCTAGTGAGAGTGAAGGAATGGGCGATATATTCAATGTGTTCATCCTTTATGTGTTCTCTGACTTGAAACCGTACAGCACTAAATATTATGGGTGGGATTCTCTGGACATGCTTGCCCCAAAATCGAAGAATTCTTGCCCGAGATCAACAGACCTTATATGGTCCACCACCCTGCTATGATTCCTGTGGTGGGCTGGATAGGAAGACTTCCCCCTATAAATTTGACAATAATCTTTTTGGAACAATTTATATTTCTATCTGCTGCACATTGAACTTTAACGTGTTATATAATGGAATAAAACCAAATTGAAACAAACGATTCTTAATTCCTAAACTTGTAGGGGGAGGTATATGATAAAGGGTAGACCTATTAAGAGTATAGAAATGCAGAGGGACCTGGGGGTGCAGGTGAACAAGTCTCTGAAGATGGCAGAGCAAGTGGAGAAGGTTGTGAAGAAAGCATATGGTATGCTAGCCTTTATAGGAAGGGGTGTAGAGTACAAGAGCTGGCCTTTAATGTTGCAGTTGTATAAAACGCTGGTTAGACCTCAGTTGGAATACTGCGTCCAGTTCTGGTCGCCTTACTACTGGAAGGACGCGGAGACTCTGGAGAGAGTGCAGAGGAGGTTTACCAGGATGCTGCCTGGTATGGGAAGTCTGGGTTACGAGGAGAGGTTAGGCAAATTGGGGCTGTTTTCCTTAGAAAGACGTAGACTTAGAGGAGGTCTAATAGAGGTGTACAAGATTATGAGGGGTATCGATAGAGTAAACAAGGTTAAGCTTTTTCCGAGGATGGACTCGAATAGCACGAGGGGTCACGGGCTTAGGATGAGGGGGTAAGGTATAATTTGGATGCTAGCGGGAGTTTTTTCACACAGAGGGTGGTGGGGGTATGAAATGCACTGCCAAGTAAAGTGGTGGAGGCAGGTACTCTGGAGTTTTTAAAAAATACTTAGATGGGCACATGAACAGAATGGGAATGGAGGCGTATAGAAAACTGATTTAAAATCATGAGCCTTGGGAGTCCCTGGGAAGTGTGTAAATAGATGATGATATTGATGTACTTGTTTTTATCCTACAGGTGCTTTGGTCCACCTTGTTGTCTAACAAGGGGCATACATGCGATGGGTCGTGAGAGGACTGCTCATGGATTTTTTTCAAGAGTATACTAGTGCTTCACGTCGTTAGTGTACGCTTGACCTGGACCATTTGATGGGCAACACGACAGCTCAGTGACTTTCGCTGTGCTGTGCAGATACATGGATTTGGGCCTGTGTCTGTGGGAGTTTGTGCATTCTCCCCTTGCTTGCGTGGGTGCTCTGGTTTCCTCCCACATCCCAAAGGTGTGCTCTTAGGCTGATTGGCAAAACAAATTCTTCCTAAATTGTCTCAAATTTGGTTTTAATCCATAGATCTATAAACATAGACAGGGATCGCGGGTACAGGTGGGAACATCGGGGTGGCAGCGCGGGCTCGTTGGGCCAAAGGGCCTGTTTCCCCTGCTGTTTTGTTCTTTGATCTTTGTTCTTTGTTCTGCAGTTAAATATTTAGTAAGCAATTTTTTTTAACTAAATTCATATATAAAAACACATTAAATAAAGACACAGCACTGAAAATGCACAAATGAGAGTTAACATCTTTTAAAATTGTTTCTTGTGACTGTCGCTGATTAGGTCAATTTATTGCCCAACCCTGTTGCAATCATTCCCATCACTAATTCCCCTTGAGAATGTGTGGTGAGCCATTTGCTTGAACTGCTGCAGTCCCTGTGGTGTAGGTAATGATAAGTTGTGACTTCACTCTTCAGACTGCTGTGTATTTTCAGCATTTTTTGCTTTTATATCTGAATTGTAAGTGACCCACTACACAAAAATATTCTTTTTAGACATAAAGGGCAGGATTTTCCCACAGGTTTGGAACCCCAGCATTGGCTCAATGAGAGACCCAAATCCTCACTTGCTGGGAGATTACAGTAAGAAATCTCACAACACCAGGTTAAAGTCCAACAGGTTTATTTGGTAGCGAAAGCCTCTAGCTTTCGGCCTCTGACCCCGTCAGGCAAGTGGAGGATTCTGATCACAAACAGAGGGATGTGAAGACACATACTCAGTTTACAGAATACTGATTAGAATGTGAGTTTTTACAGCTAATCAAGTCTTAACAGTACAGACAATATGAGTGGAGAGAGAGTTAAGCACAAGTTAAGAAGATGCGTATTGTCTCCAGATAGGACAGTTAGTGAGATTTTGCAAGCCCCGCAAGTCGTGGAGGTTACAGATAGTGTGACATGAGGCCAAGATCCCGGTTGAGGCTGTCCTCATGTGTGCGAAACTTGGCTATCAGTTTCTGCTCAACAACTCTGCGTTGTGTGTTGTGAAGGCCATTTTGAAGAATGTTGACCCAAGGATCAGAGGCCAAATCCTGTGATTGCTAAAGTGTTCCCCAACAAGAGGAGAACAGTCTTGCCTGGTGATTGTCAAGTGGTGTTCATTCGTCCACTGTTGTAGAATCTGCATGGTCTCCCCAATATACCATGCCTTGGGACATCCTTTCTTGCAGTGTATCAGGTACACTAGGTTGGCCGAGTTGTAAGAGTATGTACTGTGTATCTGGTAGATGGTGTTCTCAGATGAGATGATGGCATCCATATCGATGATCCAGCACATTTTGCAGAGGTTGCTGTGGCAGGGTTGTGTGGTGTTGTGGTCACTGTTCTCCTGAAGGCTGGGTAGTTTGCTGCGGACAATGGTCTGTTTGAGGTTGTGCGGTTGTTGAAGGCAAAAAGTGGGAGTGTAGGGATGGCCTTGACAAGATGTTTGTCTTCATCAATGACATGTTGAAGACTCCGGAGAAGAAGTTATAGCTTCTCCGCTCCAGGGAAGTACTGGACGACGAAGGATATTCTGTCCACTATGTCCCATGTTTATTTTCTGAGGAGGTCGATGCGATTTTTGGCTGTGGCGTGTTGGAACTGTTGATCGACGAGTTGAGTACCATATCCTATTCGTATGAGAGCATCTTCAGTGTCTGGAGTGTCTGTTGTGATCCTCCTCATCTGAGCAGACCCTGTGTATACGGAAAGCTTGTCTGTATGGGATGGCTTCTTTAATGTATTTAGGGTGGAAGCTGGAGAAGTGGAGCATTATGAGGTTACCAGTGGGCTTGCAGCACAGTGAAGTGTTGAGGTGACCATCCTTAATGGAGATGCGTGTCCAAGAATGCAACCGATTCCAGAGAGTAGTCCATGGTGAATCTGATGGTGGGATGTCATCACATAGTTTTTTCAGTGATTGTTCATCATGAGTCCAAAGAAAAAAATGTCATCAATGTATCATGTGTATAGCATCAGTTGAAGGTCCTGTGTGGTTAAGAAGTGTTGTTCAAACTTGTGCATGAAGATGTTGGCAAATTGAGGTGCAAATTTGGATGCCATGTGTCTGGATGAAGAACTGGTTATTGAAGGTGAAGACATTGTGGTCCAGGATGAAGCGGGTGAATTGTAAAATTACACCTGGAAATTGGCCGTTGTTGGATTTGCAGTTAACTGCCTGTAGTGTTCCTCGTTGTTCAGCTGTTGGTACACTTCTTTGCAGTAATCCGTTCTGTTCAGTATGATGATGGCCTCTCTTTGTCTGCTGGTTTGATGACAATATTGTGGTTGTTCTTGAAAGCGTGGATGGTGTTGCATTGTGCTTGGGTGATGTTGGGGCTGTCTTGTGAGTGTGGCTGATGAATTTGGTGTTGACGCATCTCCTGATGGCTTGGGCATACACATCAAATTGAGAGCAGTGGCCTTCCGGAGGAATCCAATTGGACTCTTTCCTCTTCAGTTGCTGCATTGCAGATTTCTCTGTTGGCTGTTCTGGTTCTTTGGCCGTCTCATGTGTTTACTGTTGGCCTCTTGGGCTTTGTGGAAGAACTCTCACAGCCTCATTCATCTAATGAATTCCTTTGTGTCTGCTACGAGATTGATGGGGTCCACTTTGGTGGTGGGTCAGAAATTGTCTGTGTCGATATGCACAATCTTCTGGAGATCCTCTCCACTTGGAGCCAGTAGTTTGCGGTGTTGATGGTAGTCATGATGTGGAGACTGGGATAAACACAGTAAGAAGTCTCACACCAGGTTAAAGTCCAACAGGTTTATTTGATAGCAAAAGCCACTAGCTTTCAGACCTCTGACCCTTCGTCAGATGAGTGGAGAATTCAGATCACAAACAGAAGATGTAAAGACGCACACTCAGTTTACAGAATACTGATTAGAATGTCAGTTTTTACAGCTAATCAAATTTTAAAGGTGCAGACAATGTGATGGAGAAAGCATTAAGCACAAGTTAAAGAGATGTTTATTGTCTCCAGACAGGATAGTAAGTGAGATTTTGCAAGCCAGGCAAGTCATAGGGGTTACAAGTAGTGTGACATGAACCCAAGATTCCGGTTGAGGTTGTCCTCTTGTGTGTAGAACTTGGCTATCAGTTTCTGCTCAGCGACTCTGCGCTGTTGTGTGTCGTGAAGGCTGGCTTGGAAAATGCTTACCCGAAGATCAGAGGCCGAATGCCTGTGACCACTGAAGTGTTTGTCAAAAGGAAGAGAACGGTATTGCCTGGTGATTGTTGAGTGGTGTTTATTCATCCGTTGTCGTAGTGTCTCTGTGGTCTCCCTAATGTACCATGCCTTGTGACATCCTTTCCTGCAGTTTATCAGGTAGACAACGTTGGCTGAGTTGCAAGACTAAGTACTATGCACCTGGTGGATGGTGTTCTCACATGAGATGATGGCATCAGTATCGATGATCCGGCATGTCTTGCAGAGGTTGCACAGCAGCTGAGTAATTTACCAGTTGGTGGGTTTCAAATTTGTAACCTCCAAACTTGCCATCCAAGTGGATGGGTTCCCAATGTTGCTGGCCCTGTCTGGGGGGTAAGGCCCTCTAGGATATTGGCAGCCCAACATGGAGGGACCCTCCAAAGTGTGAATATAAATGAACATTTCAGAGACCTTTCAAAATGGAGGGGAAACACAACTGCCTGAATTATTTGTATTATGACTGTGCCCCAAATTTATTCCAACCTCCTCCTTTGGGCATTGAGCCTCTGGCTTTGAAGGCTACCCAGCTTCCTGCAGGGTGACTGTCTTCATGGAATGGTTGGCCTTCCCATATGGTGGGAACAATTTGGTCACTAGCAAAATGCCAATAGGTCATCTAAATTACCCTCTAATTGGGCGTTTAATTATGTCAATTGTCTGTAGCCTACCATTCAGTCCAAAGTGTTACATTTTAAGAACATAACCTTGGTTTATGCTTTCCTAATTGTAGAAAGTTGAGGAGTGATCAAACGAAAATAAATTATGTGAATGATTGGGAAGGGTGTGTTTGTTGATGAATCGGGAAAACCTTCCAAGAAGGACCTTAATACATCTCCTGGCAGTAGATCCAAGGAAAAACTCTTCTAGTGAAAGTCTATAAATAACAAATATCCACTTGAGGCCTTTCAAGACCAGTGGGCACGAGGGGGGGTGGGGTGTAACATTACCCCAGAAATGATAGGGGCAATTCTTCCAGCTCGCTTAGTTGCTAGTGCAATGCAGTAGGCTGGAAGACATTAATAGACGCTGTTTAGCAGACTCCCATTGGGCCCCACGGTCTCCGCGTGTTCTGGGCCCTGAATTTCCAGTGTCATCAGCTCTGTGTTGGAAACTGGAGCTAATTTGAATATTAAAATCTTTATTGCAACCTCATTAGCAGGCCCACAACTGGAGTCTCTGGATGCACTAGTCTCTCCTTCTCCCCCCTGGCCAGGAGTGCTTCACTCCAATGGGGAGCTGACAGCCTGACCATGGCTACCCTTCACTGGAGTGAAGGGTAGCCATGGCGGTTCCCCAGGAGATCTGGATGTTGCCAGTCTGGCAGTGCAGCTTAGATTCCTGGCACTGTCTAAGGAGCAAAGTGGCCATTTCCAAGGGGCATTCTTGACACTGCCCACGAGGCATCATATGGACCAGAGAGGGGTCAGGCCATACAATGAGGAGGCTGGGGGATACTGGTGGAATGGGGAGTCCCATTCATGGGTTGATTGGTAGATCAGGACTGTGGAGGGAGACAGGATTGGGGGGCAGTGCTCAGAAAGATCGAGATGGGCTGGGGGCATGGTAGTGGGGAGACAATTAGGGTTGACCCGGAGATGCCCTTGAGGCCAGCGATCGAGGACAGGGGGACATGGAAAGGCCTGTGATGGGGGAGGGTGTTGCTGTGTTGGCCAATGTCAGTGCGGGGCTACTGTGCATGCACCAATTTCCACTATGACAGTTTGGCACATGAGCAGTGGCCCACTTTAGCGCTATGTTACTGGCCTCTCCAGCGGGAATAGACTCTGTCCCCAGATTTTCAGCATGAATCTCCATGAGGTATTGAGTGTGGGGGATATCATTTTGAAAATCCCTCTTGAAAAAAATAGCCGAAGTTATTCCAGTTTTTATGCAAGTTTAACATAGAATTTTTTTGGGACAATCTCTACAAATATTGTGGTTTAGTTAGTTAAATTTCCTTTTGTGTTTCTGTTTTAGTTATAGTGCCCCACCATGGGCTGTCACCCTCCTGCCCCTTGATTTCCATCATTTTATTTCACTGATTATTTGCTTCATTGAATGAGTATATAATGAGAGGATCATCAGGCCCTCTGTAATGAGTATCCTGTTTTCACACTATATGAGGTTAGGGTCGTGTGCCCCTCTACATCCTTTCCTCTATACCACTCTCTCCTCCTTCCCCCCTCCCTTCTCCCCCTAAAGCTGGCATTCTCGCTGACTCTCTGATTGTTGCTGCTCCACTCTGCCTGGCTGTAGCTCTCTCTCATTTTGTTGCTTCTCCTCACTGGAGCAACTGAAACCTGATTGAATGAGGCCAATAGAATGTAGATTCCTCAGTCCCCAGGGCTTCTTACCCCACTGCTTTACCCAAGCAAATGCCAGTTCCCCCTTAATGGTGATGTTAACTTAATAAATGCCTCCATTTTGTTTTATATGTATCCCTTGTTTTATTGCACTTATCTACATACTAGCCCACTTCCTTTTCTAAAAACAACAATCTCATTTAATTTTGCAACCCCAACAGAGCTAACAACAGAGTTAACATCACTCATGCCAATGTTTGCATTATATTACCCTTCTGCCAAGCTGTGCTAGGATCCATGATGGTTGCCACCTGGAGTCACCAATAGCTCACTACCTCCTTATACCTAGTGAAGTTCTGAAACGCTGTGATGATGGAGGAATAGAATCATAGAATCCCGACAGTGCAGAAGGAGGCCTTTCAGCTTATCAAGTCTGCATCTTCTCTTCCCCAGGCTTACCACATGTATTTATCCTACTGATCACCCTAACTTATATATATATATATTGACACGCTAAGAGCCAATTTAGGACGGCTAATCAATCTTATCTGCATGTCTTTGGAGTGGAGGAAACCCATGTAAATATGGAGAGAATGTGCAAACTCCACACAAACAAGGCCAAAATGGAACCCAAGTCCCTGGTGGTGTGAGGCAGCAGTGCTAACACTGGCGCATTTCTAGAAAAAAAGTCAAAGAATCCTGGTACAATTGAAATTAATTACTTGTTTAATCAGTGTAATTATCTTTGCAATGTATGTCAGGATAAGATTCCCTTGCCATTTTAGTTGCACTTCGGAATATTTAGTTTCACCATGAAGATGTCAGGTTTCCATTCCATCATCTTCTGTCCTGTTCCTCTGACCCCTCATTTGCATATTAAGTTGGCGTAATGTGAGAGAGATCGATACTATTCAGATGTTCCTATTTTTAAAAAGTGTGAATTATGACCTGAGTAAAACAAACTTAGTTCTGGGAGTAGTAGTCCTGCTCCTGTACAGGCAGCAGATACTCCAAATAGATGAGACACCAAGACATATAGTGATTGGTGTATTTACACTGAAAAGCTACAGCTCTCCATGCTGGAGAGAAAGGAAAAACTAGCTCTGTTGGGGTTGCAAAATTAAATGAAATTGTTGTTTTTAGAAAAAGAAGTGGGCTAATATGTAGATAAGTGCAATGAAACAAGGGATACATATAAAACAAAATGGAGGCATTTATTAAGTTAACATCACCATTAAAATAATAGATGAATGAATTCCACATTAAGGCATTTTACATTTGTGAGCTAACAGCGCAAACCATAACACCCAGGTTGCAATTTTTCATTTGTAAACTGAATTAGCAAGAGCAGAGAAATAAGGGGTGGAATTTTCCCGCTTTTCACACTGGCCAGATTTCCTGGTCTTGCTGCAGTGAACAGAGAGTACCAAATTCTCCATTCTCATTGCAGCAGCTGTGGAACAGGAATGGCCAGTAAGGTTGCACCCAAGCTAGATATTAACTCTTGGATTGCTGACTGGCTGGGTGACTTGTTACTACCTAGCTTAAGGTACTTATGAAAGGCCAGGCCTTCATAGCAACTAACATTGCTATGCCTCTGAACCCATGAAAATAATTTTAGTACTTGTTTTTTCCGGTTTCTTCTACTATATTGCTAGGTTTTATTGGGGAAAGTTCCCATCGCACATGATTAACTCAGTAGACAGTTAAAACAAAGACCCAGATAATTGTAGATTGAAGAATCACTCTGACTGAGGCAGGTAGCCTAGTCACACATGCGGTACCTTGAGAAAAATGACAGCAGAACAGGAACAGGATGGTCAGCAGTGTTGCCCTGCTGTTTGCACTGAGTAAAAATTAAACATTTTCACTAAAGTTCTGTTTACTTCCAAATTTGGTGACCCATGAATACATTGAAAAGAAAATCAAATATTTGTCCCATCTTAATATGTTCAAAAATTAAATGCATCCAATATAATAGCTGACTTATGAAAAATATTTGGCAAATGAGAAACAAAATGGATGGTGAATATTATATGAAAAACAAGTTTTAATTTTGAAGCCCAAAAAATAACCTCTTTTTGAGTATATTAATCATTTTCTGGAGTTAATGGGCTTTGCATGTCCAGTACGGTATTATGGAATAGATGTGCTGCCTTTAGTCCTAGCTGAATACTTCACAGGAAATTGCCTGGGGACTGGAAGAAAAAAAAATACATTTGATTCAGGACAGCTAATGTATTTTGCTTAGAGTGTTGTAATATATGGAGCAAGCTTGATTTATTATGGGAAGTGTTCTGATAGGGATGCGGTGTCTCCGCTGCAGAGCTGCATGTGAGAGAATCTCATTAAATGATCATAAGAAAAAACATGCATCAGAGTTAGCATCAACCACCTCACACGCAAAGGAGCTTCAAATACCGCTTGTATCAGAACAGGCTTATCACTTGGCTCACTCAGCTGGACAAGAAAAATGATTTTCTGCTTCCTTTAATACCCTCTGGCAGTTTTTCTATCTGTTCATTGAAAGAATCATTAACCTGATGGTTGTTTTTTTTCCCACTCTCAGTTGCTCAGTCCTATGAACCCTTCTCATCAAGCTGCAACTTGCCAAAGTAGCATACAAATTGATGTAGTGATATTCAACACATTAGACCTACATGTAGCTGTACATGAGACTTGTGTAGCACCAGCTTTTAACATGATTGCAGGTCTTCAGGTGGCATCATATACTGCAGGAACAGTGTAATCTGGCTTTACATTTCATAACTGACTTCAGCTCAATACTTGTTTTAGGTTTACTATGTACTTTCTACTGGTAATTATTCTGTCAAGTTCACGTCAGTGCCACAAGCACCTCATCAGTCTTCTCCAAAAGGTGATCATAGTAACCCCACAGTGAAGAAGGAGGCCATTTGACCCATCTAACATGCACCGACAACAATTCCATATAGGGCCTAATGTTTTCCAGTTCATACACTTGTGGTTAGGCATTCTAACATCACTGTACAACGCTGATCAGTTCCAAAATCCAAAATTCCATAATTGGGAAATGACTTAGAATTATAGAATCATTACAGTGCAGAAGGAAGCCATTTGATCCATCAATCCTACCAGGCCCTTTCCCTTTTCCACATAAGCTCCATACATTTGCCCTGCTAATTCCCCTGATAATAATGGGGTATTTATCATGGCAATCAACCTAACCCATACATCTTTGGATTGTGGAAGGAAACCAGAAGAAACACATGCAAGCACTTGAAAGAAATCCATACAAGCACTGGGGGAACATGTAAACTCCAAACAGTCCCCTAAGGACAGAATTGAATCTGGGTCCCTGACGCTGTTGGTAACAGTGCTAATCACCGAGCCATCCAATGCTTGGTGCCAAGCGTTCTGGATGATTGGAGGGGTTACAGTGTTTTGTTTTCATTTTAATGGCCTGGAATTGAGTATAACCAAAAATAAGTCAAGTCAGCTATCTTTCAATGTACAGTGCCAACTTAAATTGCTGTGTGAAATAAAATATGGGATTAAAAAAGTGCAAATTTCATCCAGTTTGCCTTCTACAATCCTGCTTGTCAGATGATACAATAATTAAGAAGTTATTGACTAATAATAATAATAAATTTTTCTCAATTATTCTACAATAGACCAGAAATGAGTTGCGGAAGGCCTGCATTCATCTGGAGAAGTGGGGAGTGTTCCATCACTGATTTGTGCCTTATAGATGATGGAAAGCTCTGGGATTCATATATCTTCTTCCCAGGCATGCTACACTCACCATACATCATGTATCAAAGCACTTACACTATAATACAGAACATTATTTTCTGAAAGAAATCCATCTAACTTACTTTTCAATCAATTCATGCTTTCTGCTTTTATTGTCTCCCTCGGGAATTTGTTCCACAGATCCATTGCAGTTCACTGAAATATGTTGCCTCTGGTTGATTTTAAACACATTCCCCTTCAAGTATACACTCTGTCCTCTTGGTTCTACCATTCTGGACAAGGTTTTTAATTTTTTTTATTTATTATTTCAATGGACTAGGGCATTACCAACAAGAGCTGCATTTATTACTCATCCCGAACTGTCCTGGAGCAGTCAGATCCCTTGAGGTGTTGCAGTTTATAATTATTTATTATTATTTATTATTTAATCTATTATTGTCACATCTATTAGTATACAGTGAAAGCTATTGTTTCTTGAGTGTTAGACAAAGCATCCTGTTCATAGAGAAGTAAACGAGAGAGTACAGAATGTAGTATTACAGTTATAGCAAGGGTATAGAGAAAGATCAACTTAATGCAAGGTAGGTTCATTCAAAATTCTGACAGCAGCAGGAAAGAAGCTGTTCTTGAGTTGGTTGGTATGTGACCTCAGACTTCTGTATTTTTCTTCCTGACATAAAAAGGTGGAAGAGAGAATGTCCAGGGTGTGGGGTCCTTAATTATGCTGGCTGCTTTTCTGAGGTACCAGGAAGTATAGATAGAGTCAACTTTGATCTTGCTTTCTGTCAAAGGAGACAGAAAGCAAGATACTATAGGCTGGTTAGCTTAGCATCTATCATCAGGAAAATATAGGAATCCATTATTTAAGGAAGTAGTGATAAAAATATTTAAAAATCATAACACAAGCAAACAGAGTCAATATGATTTTATGAAAAGGAAATGGTGTTTGGCAATTTGATTAGAATTCTTTACTCCCCTCTTTATCTGACAGGATGGGTGAAGGAAAATCAGTGTTTGGATTTCCAAAAGGCATTCCATAAGATGCCAAATGGGGGTAATATATTAGTATGGATAGGAAGACAGAGGTCCCGATATTACCATTCTGATTCTAAGTGCTGAATTCAGGTCCAATTTATAAACTTGTCCTCAGGTGTCCCCATACGCACTTAGCCTGAAGAAAGAGTCGTGAGTCTGAATCGGGCTGTAGGCATGGCTTATTGTGCCTGAAACGCTGCAACTCTGATTGGAGCTTTGAACTGCACTTGTGCAGTGAAAAAGTATTTGAAAATGCACCCTGTCACATCGCTCCCAGATAAAGCAGCCCGGGAGCGAAGGCCCCCACAGATATCGCCCCACCCCACAACATAACTGTCCACCTTGTCTATCCACCATCCTTCCATTATGCAGACTGATGGAGACTCCTTGGCCCTTTTCCCCCACATCGATCGCAGGCTGAGTGGCAGCAAATCCCCTCCCCCCAACAATTACCCACAGAATGGCAGTGAACATCCCCCTGCTTCTGCCCGTATCCCCCCCCACCAGAGATCCATCTGGCTCACCTCCCTTAGCACCAGACAATGACCGGGCCTTCACCCCCTCCCTGCCCATCAGAGAATGATCGTTTCATACCTGACTTTGCCAAGTTTTTGTGCCCGAAAACGAGCATGACGCAATGTTAAAATTAAGCCCAGGGAGTCAGAATGAATGAATCATTTTCAGGATGGCAAACTGAAACTAGTGGAGTGCCACAGGGAGCACTGCTGAGGTCTTGAATTTTTAAAATACATTTCAGTGATGGGCAACATAGCTAGTGAGTGGGCTACATGAATCTGCTTCGTCTCAATGGACTATCAGATTGAGGCTTATTCACTAATGATAACCCCATGACTAAGATTAAGTACAGGTTGAGTGTTTCACAATAAATATTGAATCATTTATATATTAATAGAACTATCATCAATTTCAAACGGTAAATCCAAAAGAAATATTTACAATTTGAATGATGCAGACGGAGTGCATGGCTCTCACAGTTAATATTGTGTGCAACCAGTTTGCACCTCACTTCACATGCCCTTGTTTTAGGCGCATATCACTTCAGTCATAGTGGTAGGAAAAAAATACATAGATGGAAATCAGCCCAATGTGATAACCCTGTATATGGACAATGGTCAACAAAATGTCTCAGAAACCAGACAGGTTGCATATGGCCCCTGGGTTGCCCAGCACTAATAAAAATGAATGACTTAGATAAAGGGACAAAGTGTATTGCAGCCACATTTGCAGACAATACAAATATAGGCTGGAAACCAATTTGTGATGAAAGCACAGAGTCTGCAGTGGCATGTGGATAGGTTAAGTGGGCAAACAATTGGCAAACGGAATATAATTTGGGAATTTGTGAAGATGGCCATTTTGTTGGGAAGAATAGAAAAATAGAATATTATTTAAAGGAATGTACAGAATGTGACAATGCAGGAAGTTTTGGGTATCCTTGTACATGAACCACAAAAAGTTAGTGTGTAGGCACAGCAAGTAATGGGGAAGACAAACACGATGTTGAAATTTATTGTAGCGGGGTGAAGTATAAAAGTAGGGAAGCCTTGCTACACCTGTATGGCGTTACTCCACACATTGAGTAATGAGGAAAGATTGAGCAGGTTTTGCCTATACACACTGGGCTTTAAAAGCATGAGAGATATAATGTTCTGTGTGGGTTTTGGGGATAGGGGAAAGGTTTAGGGTACATGCCAAAAAGATGTTTCCCTCATGGGGGAATCTGGAATTTCAGAGCACAGTTTCAGAATATGCAGTCTCCCATAATACAGAGGTGAGGAGTAATTTTTTCTCCAAGGGTCATTAATCTTTGAAATTCATTGGCTAGAATTCTCTGGCTGTTCCCGCTGGCGGGATCTTGTGAACACCTACCATGGGTTCCCACCAGAAGATCGTACCACCGGCCAATGATGGGCTGCCTCCACCAGCACGTAACACATTGTAAGGCACGTGGAAAAACCTGTCCATTATCATGGAGAACGTTAGTGGTTGGATCTTTGAATGTATTGAAGGCTGAGTTAGGCAGATTGTTAAACTGCAAGGAAGCCAAGAGCTACATAGGTATCAGGCAGGAGTGTGGAGATAAGGACAAAATTCAGATCAGCCATGATCTTATTGAATGGTGGAACAGACTCAATGGCACAAATGGTCCATTCCTGCAACTGTTTATTATGTTTTTGTCTTCTTAAACATTGTTATAAAATTCCTGTCTGAGCTACTTTAACATAAAAATAAAAACACTGCAAAATATTGGGCTGAATTCTCTCTGGTAATTCTGCTCACTGCACTACCTCGAAACCAACAGCTATTCTGGGACATTGTCATTCGGAGCATGTAAGTATTTTGGAGACCTTTCTGTGGGAGTTCCATATGAAGGCCAATTGGGACAGTTGCTAATCTGCTCTACAGCTCCATGAGTGAACGTCCTCACTTCACTCTGTGCATTTAAACCACTGTTGTAAATATAATAGAAGGCCTGTCCTTCAACTTGCCCTCAAAGTCACAGGAAAATGTTCAGCTTTTTGTTTGTGAAACATGGAATTCCATCTCATTGCAATTTGATTTTGGTTGACTGGTTAAAACAAGGTCCCATCTGGATATATAAGATCTGAGGCTCTGCTTGAAGTTCCCTTGGGAGTTCTGATGCGGTGGCCCACATTTATTCCTCACTAATGTCAATAGAAAGAATCTTTTCTGCTTCTGTGTTTCACTGCTGCTGGTTTGATCTTACTGTGTGTGCAGATTGTTGCTGCATAATCCTAAATTAGAACACTGACTACACTTCAAAAATTGCAAACTATTAATGAAGCACTTTTGCACATCTTGGGTTCATGAAAGGCACTATATAAATGCAAGTTCTTACAGTTTCTGAGTCTAAATTTCAGCTTACTCTGTGGCTGAGGTGGCCCTTGAGTGTCACTCAGCAGATGATCTTTTAAATTCCGGAGCCTTTTTCAGATTTTGATAGCTAACATGTTGTAGACAAATAAATTAAGGCAATTGACAGCATTTTTGTGGACAATTCATGCGTGGGTTGAACATAGAACAAAGAACATGGAACATTACAGTGCAGTACAGGCCGACCTGTAAAATTTGAAGCCCATCTAACCTACACTATTTCAATATCATCCATATATTTATCCAATGACCACTTAAATGCCCCTAATGTTGGCGAGTGCACTAGTGTTGCAGGCAGGGCATTCCACACCCTTACTACACTCTGTGTAAAGAACCTACCTCTGACATTGTTCTATATCTATCACCCCTCAATCTAAAGCTATGTCCCCTTGTGCTAGCCATCTCCATCCAAGGAAAAGGGCTCTCACTGTCCACCCTATCTAATCCTCTGATCACCTTATATGCCTCTTTTATGTCACCTCTTCTTCTCTCTAACAAAACAACCTTAAGTCCTTCAGCCTTTTCTCATAAGATCTTCCCACCACACCAGAAAACATCTCCACTGTACCCTTTCCAAGACTTTCACATCCTTCCTATAATGAGGTAGCCAGAACTATACGCAACACTCCAAGTGTAGCTGCACCAGAGTTTTGTACAGCTGCAACATGACCTCATGGCTTCAAAACTCAATCCCTCTACCAATAAAAGTTAACACACTGTATGCCTTCTTAACAACCTTATCAACCTGAGTGCCAACTTTCAGGGATCTATGCGCATGGACACTGAGATCTCTCTGCTCATCCACACTATCAAGTAACTTATCATTAGCCCAATACTCTGTATTCCTGCTACTCCTTTCAAAGTGAATCACCTCACACTCTTCCATATTAAACTTCATTTCCCATCTCTCAACCCAGCTTTGCAGCTTATGCATGTCCCTTTGTAATCTGCAACATCCATCCTCACTGTCTACAACTCCACCAACTTTAGAATCATCTGCAAATTTATTAACCCATCCTTTTACATCCTTATCCAGGTCATTTATAAAAATGACAAAAAGTAGTGGCCCCAAAACAGATCCTTGTGGTATAGTAATTGATCTCCAGGATGAAAATTTCCCACCAACCACCAACTTCTTTCTTCTTACAGCTAGTCAGTTTTTGATCCAAACCACTAAATCAATCTCAATCCCAGCCAAGTATCTCCCCCAAGAACCTACCATGGGGAACCTTATCAAACGCTTTACTGAAATCCATATACACCACATCAATAGTTTTATCCTCATCCACTTCTTTGGTCACCTTCTCAAAGAACTCAATAAGGTTTGTAAGGCATGACCTACCCTTCAGAAAACCGTGTTGACTATTCCTAATCAAATTATTCCTTTCTAGATGTTTATAAATCTTATCTCTTATAATCCTTTCCAAAACTTCACCCACAACAGAAGTAAGACTCACTAGTCAATAATTACCAGGGCTATCTCTATTCCCCTACTTGAAGAAGGGAACAACACTTGCTATCCTCTAGTCTTCTGGCACTATTCCTATAGATAGTGATGACTTAAAGATCAAAGCCAAAGGCTTTGCAATCTTATCCCTAGCCTCCCAGTGAATCCTAGGATAAATTCCATCAGGCCCAGGAGACTTATCTATTTTCATACTTTCCAGGATTGCTAACACCTCCTCCTTATGAACCTCAATCTGTCTGGATTAATAGCCTGTATCTCAGTATTCTCCTCAACAACAATGTTGTCTTTTTCCTGTACTGACGAAATACTGACGAAAAATATTCATTTAGCGCCTCTCCTATCTCTTCGAATTCCATGCACAACTTCGCATTACTGTCCTTGAATGGTCCTAATCTTACCCGAATGAATGTATTTGTTAAATCACATTTTTATATTTGAAAATATTTCTCGTGGATAGAATGACAGTACTTTGAAGATATTGCAGATAAACACTTGGATATTTTAGTGTAGTTCATTTTTCTTTATTTACAATCAACATCTCAAATTGCAAAGAGTGCAAAATGTACATATGCATCACTTTAACCGTGATAACACTAAGAATCTTGAAGTCATGTATTACTTTCTCCTAAGGTCTTTGCCATATCACAGATTTTTAATTTGATTTCATTGCAGACATCTCTTCCGAATGTTGATTATTCATCCTTTTGGTTGCCCAGGACCCCTACGGTGCGGTCCCCCCACCACTCCATGGACCTATCGCAGCCTCCACAAGCATTCCTGGTCCAGTCCTGATCCCTCTCCCATCCCGGAGCGTATCAATCTCCAGCCTCACTTCATCCACCCCTCTCATCTGCTCAGCAGTGACGATCCCCCCCCCCCCCCCCCCCCCCCCCCCCCCCCCACTGCCACACTCTGACAGATCACCTGTCCTATGGAAAGCAAATTTCCCCCACCTGGAAGACACCCTCACCTCCTGGCAGAATCTCTCTCACTGCCCCCATACCCCCGTCCCGCCCGCAGACCCATTCTCCATATGAGACAGACCCCATGGCAGACCACCTTCAGCCCATCCTGAATGCTGGCCTCCCTCCTGCCCCAATCGATCCCAATGCAGAGTGACAGTGGGACATCTCATGCCTTCTGATTGTCCCTTGGCCTTGTCCTCTAGACATGACCTGCTAGGCCTCACCCCCTCGGCACTGCTCCATGTCCAGTGGGCAGTGTCAAAATGCCCCCAAGGCATCAGCACTTTGTCCCTTTAGCAGTGCCAGGGGTCAAAACTGACATTGCCAGATGCCCATGCCCAGGGGCATTGCCTTCCCTACTCTGAGAGGCCATGATTGTATCACTTTCACTCCAGTGGGCTGTGCTGCTTGTTCCCCAAAAGTGGGGAGCTACCTTGAACCCCACCGGAGTGAAAATGTACTGATGGGTGGGAGATGCTAACAGTCCCAGAGATTTCAATCCTGGGCTGAATAGTCACATTTAAATTACATTAAAAAACAAATAAAAAGTCATTTACCTGCTGTTCCCGCCAGTTTCTGGTGTCGTCCCGACTGTGTCAGATATCCGGGCCTTGGAGATGTGCATGTATCAGAAATGCATGGGCGAATCCCGCAAATAGGCCCAGATGTAATTCTCCTGGCCTGCTGCGCTAAATAATTAGTGCATTGGGATGGGATAATCACCCCCAAGGAATCCCTACTGGGCAGAAGGAAGCCATTTGGCCTATCAAGTCTGTACCGATCACAGACCTATTTCAGGCCCTATTCCCATTTCCTCACTTATTTACCCTGCTAATTCCCCTGACAATAAGGTCAATTTAACATGGCCAATCAACCTAACCTGCACATATTTGAACTGTGGGAGGAAACTGGAGCATCCACGCAGATGCAGAGGAAATGTACAAACTCCACATAGCCAGATCAGATACTTCTGATCATTCCAAGGGTTAACAGGTTTATTTGATGGTAGGTGAAAGCACTCCTGACCCAGAAACAATGTTGTAAAGGGACTTACCTATTCTAAATAGAAGTTCACACTTCCTTTTAACTGCTGGGTTTCCTGAGCCAACTAACCAGCATTCAAACTGGAGCTAAAAGTATCTCTGATATGCCAGTATCTTCTAATTCCTGAGCACATTGTCTCACAATTAGTTGTCAGAGATAGCAAGATGCAGCCAGTGCAGCAAGACACCGTCTCAATTTAACTAAAGATTCTATGGCATGCAGGGTCATAAAGGAGGGATACTGTCTGGTGGTTATTCATATTGTGCAGCAGAATCATAGTGCAGCATCGAGGATGCATTGAGACTCTGCTCACTTCTGTGAAAAGCATTCCGATCCACTCTCCCGATTTTTCCCACATTTGCAATTATTTCCTCTTCAAGTACTTTTCATTTCCTTTTTGAAAGCTACTGTTGAATTTATTCTAAGCCACCCATCCAGGCAAAGCATTCCAAATCCTAATCACTAGTTGTGGAGAAATCTTTTTCTGCACGTCACCTCTGGTTCTTTGGCCAATCGATTTAAATCTGTACGCTCTGGTCGTGCAGTTTTATAGTTTAGTATGACGGTAAAGCTTTCTGCTTTTATACCTAAGCGAAGTATTTTTATGAAAGGGGGATGTTCTTGATTGTTTAGTGATGGTGGAGTTCCCACAAAGGGAAGAACACATCATTCCGTGTAGCCATGAACTGATGCGGAACATGGGTTTTGGCATCAAAAACTGGATCAAAATTTTAGCTCTCGTGAGAAGGTTCCTTCAGTCTCTGCCTACAGCCTCGTTGTGCTTGATAGTTCGCTCCTGTCCATCAACCAGCTGGCTCTTTTCACTGGCTTTGTGGTGGATTTGGGGAGGCGGTTGGTGTTTGCACAGGTCAAGTTGTGAGGAACTGATCAAGAGCATGTGTATGTGGTGTGGATATTAAATGTGGTTAGTCGTCATTCTGATGAGGTTGGGTTGGAGTGGGATGGTACAGCCATTTGCTGCCTACTTTGGCCACTGCTTGCCTGATTTTCATCACCAGCCAGGACTGGAGTTAGAGCCTGGCCACCTAACGTAGTGTTATCAGCAACTTTCCTAAAAGTGAGGAATTTCTGATGCTATAAATAGATGGACGTTCAGTGCAGACCCATGTAGAATTTTACTAATTGATATGGAAAGTATAGAGATTTATCAGTTTATCAGCCTCCACTTTCTCTGTTCTAAGCAGCAAGTTAATTGGTCATTAATTTCAGCAGCAGAATTAATATGTCAGTCAATCAATAAATACTGATGATGGGGTTGACAGAAATTTGATGTTATCTGGAATCTTCTCCTCGCACTCAGTGCCCTTGTTTGAAATTTATGCCCTGTATATACAGTTCAATTTAGCTAATAGCTAGTGGTAAATTGTAATGAAATTACGATGTAAAGAACCTCAGGGAAACTCCAGCATCTAATCACCAATAATTAATTTATCTTGTTCCTTCTAACAGGAATTGTAGCAAAATTTAAGGATAAAATTGAAAGATTACAACAAAAAAAAACCTTTTGCTATAAGCGTTAATCTAATTTTTCAGTATTGTTCCATTTCATTACTCTGATTCTAATCCTAGCGCGCTGCTGCTTTTGTTCTAACCAACTGATTGATGTTGCACATACTCTCTGCTCCATTCTCGGCTAGAATTGTGCAATGTGTTACATTCAATGATGCTAATCTTTCCACAGATTGAGTACAGTGTGACAGTCGGTGACAATCTGTCTTGAACGAACCTGTGTGGAATGAGGAACAGTGCAATCAGAAGCTCTTCACCGACAGAAGCTACTTAATATTGCTACAGCATCCAGAGTCGAATCAAAATAGTTGCTGGTTCGCTGTCCTCGGGCAAAATGGATTCATTGGCTTCTGTTAAGCAAATTTGATTTTCTGAATGAAAAACTCTCTCAAAACAATTCTGCGTTCTTTTCAACATTTTGGTTCATGTACTTAATCTTGATGTTCTTTTCCAGCACCCAATGGCATATATTTAATGTGGTCACAAGATGCATATTTAATTTTGTTTGCATTGCTTTTCAGATACCACCTACGAACCCAAAGCCCCAAAACACAAGTCCTGTAGGCGGCTATTGTATTTACTTCAACCATTTTGCTTTTGTTATACTTGCTTCACCAGATAATGGCATTAATTGAGGAGGGGCACTGGGGTGAGTGTATGTTGGGGGGAGGGTACATTGAAACTGCTCCAAGTACAGGAAGAAAGGAAGCTGATTCTGAACAAGTCCTGGAGAAGAAATTAAAGGGTCTTGACTAGAAAGCACACTGTGCAATTTTAGAATACAAATACCTTTAATATTGGCACTAAATTGTTAATAACAATCATTAATAAGTTAAAATATAATACTGCAATTCTCTGGTATTCAGAGCATAAAATAAAAAATGTAACAGAATTGTAAAATTTTTCACCTGGCAAGGAATTGTCATTCTGCACATTCTTCTTGGCAAATTACTTATATAGTAATATCATCACTGAGTGGAGGCATACGCCCTCCTCACTTTGAATGCTATTAAAGATGCTCCTCTTGCCCCCCACTCTAACATACGACAAGTTAGATCAATTCTTTCATTAACCGCTTATGCCTCCGGGGAATTGGGAAATATTAAAAAAAGTACCATCATTGCTTATCATTTTCACCACTTCATTTGCAACCACAATGGGAGGAAAATTGATAATTAATGAGATAGGATATTTTATAATATTACAGAACTTCCTTTTTTTAATATCGGAAATCATTTTCCTCAATAATTGACCATGAATTGGAGTGGGAATTCCAGCCCAAGTTGCTGCAACTTTAAACATGCATCTTAATTCATCTCACACAATCTTGACTGATTTTGAATCTCCTCTAGACAATCCTCAGGGAGGTCATTGGTGCTCACTGCCAACAAAGACACCAGAGGTTAGCAGTTAGTTACTGTTCAGCTTCTAAAACTGAATGAATCCTGTTTAGACTTGCTGATAAATTCAATTAATAGAAGGAATTCTGCATTAACAGTCTAATGAATTTTTGCTGTCTGGTCAATTTTCCTCCAAAGTATGCCAGCAAATCATTCAGGTTTATCCAGGACACTCCTAATTTTGAACAAATCATCTCAAATCACAAGTGAAAGAAAGTGTTCCCTATTTTGTAATTTCACAATCTGGAAATAGATTTTGCTACTGCCTGCACTGAGTCTATGAACAAAAACACATTATGTTTCAAGGGATCATTTAATTTTTCAGACTAGATGAGAACAGTAGCTTAAATATGTTTCCCAATGAGAAGCTCCAACTCACTAATCAAATCAGCTGCTATTGAAATCAATATTGTAGGTCAACATATTATGTGTTCTACCTTGCCAAGTCTACTAGCCTTCCTAATTCAGTTTTTGAGTTATTCAGATTGATACATGTTTACTTAAGGTTTAGAGTGGCTGACCTGTTTAGAGACCACTCCCCATAATCAAGAGTATTTACTGCAAAACCTCCATTTAGAGACGTGCCCTTTAATTCCAACTGTGTATGGATTTTCAATCAACATGTTGTGGTATCATGTAGGATTTAATACTCACGATCCTAATGCTTGTTTTTAGTGTTTGTGTTACTTAAGTTCTTTTTAAAGATCCTCTTAATTCTACCCCATCACATAAGTAACAAGAGAATAGGCCATTCAGTCCTTCAAGTCTGTTTTGTCATTCAGTAATCTTAGAACTCTGATATCCAGCCAGCGTAATTCTTGAAACACCGACTGGCTTTAATTGACAGACATTGCATTTCATGAACCTAGCAACCAACAACCGTTCTTACACTCTATGTGTTGAGTTGAGTCCCCAATTAATACTCACTACTTGATTACAATTAACACCCATCTGATAAACAATTAACAAATAGCATCGCAGCTGATTTCCTGCCTCAATTCCACTTTCTTTTCTGACTCCACAAGTGGAATTCTATGGGCTTTCCATAGCAATGGTGAGCCATTCAAAACTTCATTAACTTCTCAGAAGGAAAAAGAAACAGTTCGGGCCAGTATTCTTATTTCCCCATTTTACTGTTTCTTTCCTTCTGAGTTGAGTCGGAGCATAAAATCCTGCCAACATAAAATTCTACCCCAATTCTGGAATTCTCCAACTGTTCACTGCTGCCATCGAGAATAGAGAATTTGGCACTCAGCCAGTTCACCGTTCACTGCAGCTGGACAGCATCCTGCATATGGGTGAGGTCAGAGAATCCGGCACCGTATCTCTTGATTCACTTATTCAATAAATGCAACTTCCTCTTGTCTTCCAACAGTTCCCTGTAAAAAATAACAGCTTTAGAATAGGAGGATGGATTATACTATATTTTGCATAGTCTCATAGCAACATTTGTACTTCAGATTAGCATCATTTGGAAAAGAAAATCTCAAAATACAATTCAACATTATCATTTTTCATTTAGCAACATTTCTAACAAAATTACAAACTCAAAGCACATTATTTTGAATGGATCATTGGCAAAAGTGTGGACATAGAGGGAATTTGCAGCTCCTTACTCATGGCATACTACACATTGTACTCAAAAAAGCCCACAATTCTGCCTTGTAATGAAAACATACAGCAAAAAGTTTGCTGAAATTTAGAAAAAATTTACATTGTTAATGCAGCCAGGAAAAAACAACCTCACTCCTTATTTTGAAAGCATTGAACAATTTTTTTTTCTCTTTATTGAAACTGATGATAATGCAGTGACATCTGCCTTCTTGGCAATTAGCACTAAGCTAGGAAAGCTGCAGTTTCAGTTTCACTTGAGACCCTGTTTATCCCTCATTAAAGCTCTGGGAGCAGGTCTTCCCACGGCGTGTTTGCAAAAATTGGATTTCTTAGCGAGGAAAACCCTGGATATTCAACTAGCTGAGGAAATTGAGAATTGTGGTGGGAAAAAAATTCACTAAGCTGCTGCTACCCTTGGTAAAAGGCCCATCTGCTCTGTGAGAAGATCAAATCCTGCCAACAGAGCACCTATATTGGCTCTTCATTTTTATCCACCGCAACAGCTAGAGGTGACTTTGTGGAGTGGGGAATGGATTTTCAGTATAACGGTGACTGAAAGGAAGGGAAAGAAATTGGATAGGAGAATTATATGACTAGAGAAGCAGAATTAAATATGAAGTGTCAATTTTTTTTAAAACTTAGTAAGTCTCACACTCTTAGTAACAATGCATACATTCAATATTTTCCTGCATTTTATCAGCCTAACTCTCATTTTAACAAGAAATCCTACCAATTAAGCATGTAGCATTGCTGCCAGCCAGAACGATTGAGAGATGTTCTAGAGAGTACCATTATTGCTGCTCTTCCCACCTCTTAAATCCAAACATAAAAGTGCAAATTAGATGCAGATAGAAACCGGAGGCAACTGCAAAATATCGTGTAATTGACTCTGGTAATAAATAGCTAATGCTACAGGAACTGTTAGAGAAGCTGTGGTTAAGGGGATGGTAGGAAAATTATTATTTTTTTGAGCCTTGGTCAACAATTCAAGAGACTTTGTTCAGGGACAAAATAGTTTATTCTAAATTTGAGCTTTTTGCAGAACCCTAGCCAATGGTATGGCCAGGGATGAAGTTCAACCAGGGATCTGTGCAGTTGTATAGGCCTCTTGGATAAATGCAAATGTTGTGGTGCAGCTCAGCCAATATAGCGCCTGTGTTTCTGAACTTAAAGGGAGGGCTATCTAAAGCACTATCAGTTCATTTGCCAACTGTTGTAATTATTCCTTTTAAAAGAGGGATGGGACCCAGCCATATGTCTTCAATGCATTAGAGATTCTCGCATATGTGGGGCATGCTCAAACATCCCATGGATCTGATTGCTTTTGCAGTGTATTGAACTGGGAGCAAGTGACGGCTTGTTACATTTGAGATTTATGATGTGTATTTTCAGTAGCAAGTAGCTTTCATCAGCAAATTAAGAGTCATTTAAGAATCATTTTCTGGCTATCTATTTTATGCATTTGATACACCGGGTGACTCAATGGCATCGTGGTTAGCACTGCTGCCTCACAGCGCCAGGGACTCAGGTATAATTCTGACCTTGGGTCACTGTCTGTGTGGAGTTTGCAAGTTCTCCTCATGTCTGTGTGGATTTCCTCTGGCTGCTCCAGTTTCCTCCCACAGAGCAAAGATGTGCAGGTTAGGTGGATTGTCCATGCTAACTTGACCTTTAGTGTTAGAGGGATTAGCATGGATAAGGTTTGGGTGGGATTGTTGTTGGTGCAGATTTGATAGGTTGAATGGCCTCCTTCTGCACTGTAGGATTCCGTGAGTAGAAAATTGTCTGGTTCGGCTTGGGTATCCAAGAATGAATACTGAGAAAGCTAACTTTAATTCAGTAAACATTTGTATGGTAAATGTTCAAAATTAATTTATTAATATTTGTTTTACCTGCGTATTCATTGCCCCTGGAAACATTGACTATATCATCAAAAGTTGCTCTAGATCCAAACTTAGAATGCAGTAAAATCAGTTATGTTTCCTTTCGAACACTTAATCACAAAGTGCATAAATGCAATTATTATAATTCAGACTCAATGCAATTTAGTCATTATTTTTTGGACAAATTAGAGGATTGTAGTCAAGTTGCAGCTTTTGGAGAACAATGACCAAAAAATCTCGCAAAGATAAGATAATTAGTGAGAAATGATCATTTACAATTTTTATGATTTGCAAGATTGGCAGATTTTTGTTGACATCAATTGTAACCAATCATAACTTGGGTTGATTTCCAAAACTGACAGAAATGCATATTTATTTCATGTCAAGGAATAAGATGTTCACCCTTATTCTCACATTTTAAATTTCAGAATTTGAAACTTGCCTTCATACAATTATAATAAGTGGGAAGGAATAATATTCTACAATTTTAGTGATGACAGGAAAAGTGATAATGACTTCGACGTATTTCATAAAATGCAACATGAGTCTAAAATACAATATCTTATCATCCTTTGAGATGGAGCTTGAAAAGTGTTTGAGAATCATGTTGGTGCGGCATTTAGGGGCTATATATTAACATCACTCTTGCATGAAAAATATCTTCCTACCTTCCCACTATTATTTCTAGTTATAGCCAGTTTCACAGCACAGAAAGAGGTCATTTGGCCTATCACATCTGTGCCAGTCATCAAACACCAAAACTTGGCCTATAGTCTTGTATACTATGGCATTTCAAGTACTCATCTAAATGCTTCTTAAATATTGTGAGGGTTAGAATCATAGAACCATGGAATTATAAAAATCTTACAGTGCAGAAGGAGGCCATTTGGCACATCGAATTTGCGAACAACAACGTTCCTTACCTCAGGCCCTAACCCCACAACTCCACTCATTTCCCCACTAATCCCTCTAACCCTGGGACACTAAGGGGCAATTTAGCATGGCAATCAACCTAAGCCACTCATCTTTGGACTGTGGGAGGAAACTAAAGCACCCGGAGGAAACCCACTCAGACACGGGAGAATGTGCAAACTCCACACAGACAATGACCCAACCCAAGAATCAAGCCAGATTCTTAGAATTGTGCAGCAGTAGTGCTAACCACTGTGCCACCGTGTCACCTCATCCACTTCTACCAACTTTTCAGGCATTGAGTTTCAGATTTCCACCAACAATTGGACAAAAAAGTCTTTTTCTCAAATCCCCTCTGAGTCTACTGCCCCTCACCTTTAGTCTATGCCCCGATTATTGACGCCTCTACTAAGGTGGAAAAGCTTATTCTTATCTACCCAATATATATACCCTATAATTTTATATACTTCAATCCCCCCACATCAACCTTCCCTGTTCTAAGGAAAATAATATTAGCCTAACTAGCTTCTCTTCATAGCTGAAATGCTCCAGACTAGACAACCTTTCACTGTTCATTTAAGATGACCTTTCACTAGTTACCATCTCAAATTCTTCCACATTTCCTAATGCTATCTGTAACATTCCAGTCCTAGTGAATGCAGGTTTGTGTTCTCAATTCTGTTAGAATAACAGTAACTACTCATCTCTGGTTTCACTCTAGTGAATGTACACTGCATTGTTTACATAACTTGAGCATCTATTCCATGGTGAAGTGACCAAAATTAAATAAAGAATTACATTTATTTCGCACCTTCAATAATCAGTGGCTATCTCAGAGCACTTACAACCAGTCCAATACTTTTGATGTGTAGGGACTGTTGTAATGTAGGAAATAAGCAGCCAATTTTGCCAGCAATGCAATAAGAACCAGATAATTTACTTTTTGTGATGATAATTGAGGGGTAAATAGTCATCATGATAGTCTTCAAAATATTGCCTGATCCATTAATGAGAACGGGCTTCAGTTCAACATTTCATCTGAAGGATAGCACCTCTGGCAGTACAGTACTGGAATGTCAGCCTTGATTTCTGTGCTCAACTCCTGGAGTGGGACTGGAGCCCAGAGCCTTCTGACTCAGTGACAGGAGTGCTACCAATTGAGTTTCTGCTTGAGTTTGTTGTATCAGCTTCAAAGACTAATATCTGTATTCCGCTGATACTATTCTACACATAGTCCTTCAGTGTGTGGGCTAATCAATATCCCATACAGATTAACTGTCACCTCCTTCATACAAAGTTCAATATTCCATCTGTTAATTTCATAGATACATTCATCTGTAACATTACTTTTTAATAATCTCTCTATTTGCACCCAACATCTCTGTTCTACTTCTTTGAGAATTTTACAATTATAAAGAATATTACGTTTTCTTCCCAATGCATGACTTCATGTTCACCTTTTTAAGCATTCATTTCCAAAAATATGATAATTGATGTATAGGAATGATATATGTTGTACCATTTTGTACACTTCATCTTATTTCTTTTCCTTAAAGTAACTTTAATGACACACAAGGGATTTAAATGCAGTTTCTCTTGGTACACATAGATGTGAATAAATTAAACCTTTTTTTTAAATTGCTAATTTCAGAATTCCTGACTCAGTAATGAAGGTTTTTCAATTGTCTTCTATCAGTATTTTTGCTTCAATAATTTTCAAGCTTATATTCTGAAAAATATGATTTTAACTCCCCCTTTCATAATAAAGAACATCAACAAGGACTCATTGAAGCTAATTGCTATACTTAGCTTTGGTATTCAATGAATTGTATAATTAAAGCCTAATTGACTTTTGCAATGTTTTGGATGCAATAGGAATGCTTTATAAGATCACCTCAAGCTCATTATAATTCCTGTTATAACTCCCCCTCTCTCTCTCTTTCTCTCTCTCACTAATTAAATGTATAGCATAGTCGAGATAAAAATTTGTGACCAAAGTTATAGCTCCATATTACTATGCATGTATGCATTCACTCTGGAATATAATACTCCACATCCCTTGATGCCTTTGACATCTAAAAATCTACTTCCTGCTTAAATATATTCAAGTGACTTGTTGTCTACAACTTTTTGTGTTAGGGAATTCAATAGGTTCACTGCCCTCTGAGAGAAGTTGATTCCTATATGGCCCATCAGTTTCCTGAGACTGTGACCCTTGTTTTAGATCCCTGAGCCAGAGGGAACGACATCCGTGTATTCAGTCTGCCTATCCTTGTCAGAATTTTATACATTTTGATTAGATTTCTCATTCTTCTAAACTCCAGTGAATACAAGTCCAATCAACCCAATCTCTCCTCATAAACAACCCTGCTATCCCAGGAATCAGTTTGTTGAATGTTCATTACACTCCCTCTATGGCAAGTAGATCCTTACATAAAGAAGAGCCCCAAAACTGCACACATACTTCAGGTGTGGTGTCACCAAAGCCCTACACAGCTGCAGTCAGACACCCTTGCTCCTGTACTCAAGTCCTTTTGCAATGAAGCCGAACATACTATTTGCCTTCTTAACTGTTTGCTTTATCTGCTTGCTTGCTTTCAGTGATCAGTGTACAAGGGCATCCAAGTCACATTGTACATCAACATTTTCCAAGAAATGTTCTGCCATTCTGATTCTCTATTCAAAGTGGATAACATCACATTTTTCCATGTTGTACTGCATCTGCCAATTGTTTGCCATGTGTAAATTAACTTGTGTAAATCACCTTGAAACCTCTTAACATCTTCTTCACCATTCACATTCCCACCAAGTCTTGTGTCAGCAGCAAACTTTGACTCTCTCATTCAAATCATTGATGTATGTTGTGAATAGTCAGGGCCCAATCCCTGAGGGACCCCACTATTCATTGCCTGTCACTTAAAAAAACACATATTTATTCCTACTCTATGTTTTCTGCTGCTAACCAATTCTTAATCCATGTCACTATATTATCCCCAATTCAATGCGTTTTAATTTTGTGCTAATCTCTAAGATGGGACTTTAAAGCCTTTCTGAAAATCCAAATACACCACATCCGCTGGTTCACCTATATCTATTCTGCTAGTCTTCTAGACTGCTGCACTTCTGGACCCCAAGTCCAGGCAAGCATCTTAGCTCTATTTGTATTTACCTAACCCTGACAATGAATGATAAAGTATCTATTCTTTCATTTTCAAATTCCTTTTGGGTAATAGTCATTTTCAATTGGCTATATAGGTTATTGTGTGACACAGTTGTACTGTCCCTACTTTTGGATCAGAAGCTCCAGGTTGAAGTCCAACACCAGGACTTGCTGCTCACAGAAATGCTCACAACATACTTCAACAAACTGATAACACAGGAATCTTTCTCTACTATTCCCCAAAGGGACAAACACATGAGTGCATGATGTGTGTGTGCTTGCATGCATGTGTGTGTGTGTGTGTGTCTAAGAATGCATGTGTGTGAATGAGTGCATGTGTGTGTGAATGCATGCATGCATGTGTGCATGAGAGTGTGGGGGTGTATGTATGTGTTTGTGTGAAGATGTATTTAAAAGAAAGCTAACTATTAGAATGTGACTGGTTTGAATTTTCTGAGCATCATGGATTAGTAGGGATTGCTTTTAGCAATGTTTGTTTGGTGGATAAACCTTAAATCAGGACAGTTGGTAAATGGATGGATAATGATGAAGTGACGGGCACCAATAAACATTAAAGCTCAGATGGATCTGACCTCTAGCAGGAGAAACCCAAGCATCATTTTGGATTCAACTCCTAACTCTGATTCTTCCTTTCAATTACTGGGAGAGAATAGTACCAAATTTTGCTGCTTCAATTTGAATCTGTTCCCCGCACTTAGGTAAAGGGAGAATGAGTAACAACCACCTTCAGCCTTGCATTGCTTCTATAGTGTAGGAGGTATTTACAGAATTGGTTTATTTATTTGTCTATGGGGAGAAACTTGTCGAAAAGAATTGATTATGTGCATTGCCAAGATTGCTTTCACTCTGTATGGTGCATTGTGCTGTCTTCCAGCATAGCATGTGGGTCAGGCTGTATTAAGTAACAACCTGCTTTTCTGTATCTCAATTATACTCTAAATGATTAATGATAATTTGAAAACAGCATGAATCTTTACGATTGTAGGTCTGGTAATCCAGGACAAAGGACAATACCTTTTGCTGCTGGCACTCGGGATGGTTGGTGTCAAATGGACGGAATGTGGAGGAAAAAAAATTGCAGCTTTAAATGCCATTTGTAATTTTTAACTTCGTTTCCTGCCCTCTGACAATAGAATTTATCAGCAAAATGTTCTGGTGTTATTTTGTTCCCCACTCATTGAACATTGATTGTGGCATTGCTTTTTGTTGGATATAAATATTGTCTGATGGTGACTCATGTAAGATTTGTTCTGTTAGTAAGGGAAGTGAATGGGTTGTGTTTCCAGTTGCAGTGTGTATTATTTTGTAGACTATAATTGTCCTTATCTGATGCTGACAAAGGTGTTGCTTTCACACATGACAAACTGAACATTGACAATATAGCATTCCTTCAATGCCACCACCATTTCTTGGCCTCTATGCAAAGCCCTCGGAACATTTGTCAGGGCTGCTAGTGGATTTTTCACAATGCATTTGCTTCCTCATCCTGTCCACTATCAATAAATCATTGGCATGAGCATACAATTGCATTACTTGGTGCTCATTGTCATCTCATATCTTAATTAATGCCGACATTAGGTGTACAGTGTGGAGATCCTTTTGCCCTAAGTGTCTATCACACGTCAAATATACGTAAGGTTCAACATTATATGAGAAGTTATATTTATGTGCATTTACACTGGGTGAGACAAATTTAATTTCTGTATGCCATATTACTAAGTCTCCATTTCCTGTGAGGGACACACAGGTCATTGAGGCAAAGCTTGATTTATATTTTTCACGAAGATGCAAGAAAGGAGAAAAACATACCATGGTTGCCACAGTTACAAAAAAAAACTACTTTACAGTGATAAGCTGAATGAAAAGCACCTGTGAAAATTCCATTCTGTGCTCACCATGCCCTAAACTTAAGCTTGCTGTTTGCAATATCTTGGTGCCCCTCTACCCTCCTAGTTAGCAGCAACAATGGAACTTGTTGTGTTGTAAGATTTTGAGAATTCTATTATTTTTTATAATCTGTGCTATCATTGGATTTTATTCTGCAACCACAGTTTAAAATTAAGTGATTCAGTTCTGACTTGGTGCTGCTCAATGAACAATCAAGATGAAAGCAAAATACTGCGGATGCCGAAATCTGAAACAAAAACTGCTGGAAAATCTCAATAGGTTTGACAGCATCTGTGGGGAGAGGATAGAGCCAATGTTTCAAGTCTGGATGACCCTTTGTTAGAGCTAAGAGCTTTTCGCTTGACTTGGATGAAGAGATGGTGTGCATTATAGCCACATTTGCTGACAATACAATACCACCAGTCTGTACCAAGTCCAACAAAAGAAGGGGCAGTTCTTTACTTAGTTTTAGGGAGTGAATCTGCGCTGAGCATTTAGTGTAGTGTAGAACCTGCGCTGAGCATTTAATGAGATTTAGTGTAGTTACAGAGAACAAGAAAGATAGATCAAGAAAAAAGTTCTTATCTGGGGAAGGGCCAATTTTACTAAGCTGAGGTGTGGTTTGGCAGCAGTATAATGAAAGCAGCTTCTTGAAGGTGGGAGAGCAGTGGGAGGCACTCAAGGAAGAGAAAAGGAGTATTCAGAATAAGTACATTTCCACAAAAAAAAAATTTGGACTCCAAAGCATAGAACCACCTCCATCCACCCACCCACCCACCCACCAGCACCTCCCTCTCCCATGAGTGTCAAATTAGCTTTCCAGTAAGGATAAGGGAACAAAGGGAAACTTGAGTCAAGTACCGAGGACTCAATATTGCAGAAAGCCTAGAGAGGTAAATAAGGGAGAAATAAAACGGGAATTAGGTAGACAAAGAAAGGACACAAAGAATTGGCAACTAAAATCAAGGAAAATTCAAAAATATTTGATAAATACATATAGAGTAAGAGAATAACTGAGGAAAGAGTAGGGCATATTAGAGACCAAAAAGTGTTTGGAAGCAGAAATTTTGCGCACAGATCTTAATGAATAATTTGCATCAGTCTTCATGAAAAAGAGGAAAGATGCAGGAATTATAATTAAGTAGGAGCAGTTTAAATAATGGATTCTAAAAGAAACTTGAGAAACAAAAATATTTACTTTGAAATTCAGCCCAGATGAAATATGTCCCAGAAAGCAAAGGAAGAAGAACTGGAGGCTCTGACTATAATTTCCCCATTCTTTCTGGCTACAGAAGTGATGCTGGAGTACTGGTGAACTATCAATTGTTGCACCATATTGTGGAAAAGGACAAAGTGACTTATGGATTCACAACAAGCTGGACAGCCTAATGGTGAAGAGATTACCGGAAATAAATTCTGAGGGATAGTGTTAATCCTCACTTTAAAAAGCATAGATTAATTAAGGATTTGTAAGGAGAAAGTTGCCTCTCAATAAAATCAAAACAGAAAGCATTGCAAGTACTCAGGAGAGCTGGCAGCATTTGTGGAGAAAAACATTTTGAGTGGAATGTGACATTTCTCTAGAACTGAAGGAAGGTAGAAAAGTGATGACTTTTACCCTGTTAAAGGCAGGAGGTTGGGAGGAAGAACAAAAGAGAAAATCGTCAATAAGGTAGAGATTGGGAGAGAAAAATGATGAAGATGTTATGGAACAAAGAGCAAAGAGAATGGTGATGATTATAGTACAACAAACAACAGAGCATTGGGTGAGTGTGAATGGCAGAATAATAAACAATTCTGTCTGACAGCAAAACATGAAAATAAGATTAAGACTGGCTCAGAAACAAAATGGAAGTAGGATTCCATGGTGTGAAATTCTGAACTTGCGCTGAGTCCAAGTGCTTACTTGAGAGTTGAGGTGCTGTTCCTTGAGCTTGTGTTGAACTTCACTGGGACATTAGAGCAGGTACAGAGCAGTATGTTAACATGAGAACTAGGTAGCAAATTAAAATGGGCAAGGAACCAGAAGCTCGGGATAATGCTTGCTAACTGAGCTGAGGTATTTTGCTAAATGGTCACCCAATCTGTGCCTGGTCTCTCAGTGTAGAGTAGACCACATTGTGAACAGTGAGTACAACATATTAAATTGAAAGAAGTGCAAGTAAATCATTGCTTCATCAGAAAGGAATTCTTCTTCAAGAAATTCAAATAAAAGGCCTCCTGTAATAGTATGCTCCCATCCACGAGGGAGAATGGAACTGGAGTTATATTAATGGGTTTAGATGGGTGGAAAGAAGCTTGCGTGGAGCTTAAAAACTATCATGAACCTTTTGAGCTGAATGGCCTATTTGGGTGGTATATATTTCAGAATCTTCCATGTCCTCTATTTATCACTTTGGCCTAGCAGTGTACACTTTTAACAAATTGAACTGTTCTGAAAATAAATGATTAATTTGAAATCTTCAGATGATGGTTGTCATTTAAGCCCTTTTGCATATATAGTACAGGCTATGACAACTCATTTAATTTCAAATGTAAGACCTAATTGATTAAAAGTCATTATTCCTTCATAGATAATGCCTCTATCTGCATCTCAGAAGAATCATCTGCTTCCATAGACAGCCAATGATGTGTTCAAACTCATGTATTTACAATTACAATTCCAGGTTGAGTTTTACTCAGATGTAGCCATTTGTACATTATTTTCAACTGTAATACTTATCACACTATTATGGCCTCACAATCCATATCTGGGGTTTGTCTCCAGCTTGTCTTACTTTGGCTGTGTTTGCATGGTTGTTAAACTTCTTCCTGTCTTCATCCATGGTTGAGACGTGCCATTCATCCAGTCAGAAACTTTTGGGCATACCGGTTTTGGAGGAGTTGACTTTCCGTCAGAAAGAAACATTCTTCTTTTGAACATTGGGTTAATACTTTTGTTAAAGTAGCAAAGGAAAGAATTTTGATCATGTTAGGTGTTTGGATACTCTGAGTGCAGTGTAATTGTAAAGCCACAATACATGGGTTACATTCTATTACAAACATCCTGCTTTGTCAAAGCTCATTGTGTGGATCATTCATCATAACATGAGTCGCTCCATAGTTCAATACTGCTGCCTGTTATGAGATTGAATTGAAATAGAAATTTTTAAAATGCTTCACACATCAGTCCCATAAGGGGGTTGTTCCATCTTCAAGAGCCGTTGTTGGTGTCCACTGCATTGCAAATCATAAACCTATAGATATTTACACTTCCACAGAGCCTTTTTTGAATTCTGGATTGTTCTCTGAAGGCACACATGGAGACAGGATCTCATGAGCAGAGTGGATTCATGTTATTATCTACAATTTTTCTGGTCACAAGAAGTTGACTAACAACCTCTTTACGACATTCTTTATCTCACAAAAATGTCTACATTTATTCTGTAATGATATCAGAACTGAAATGACTGGTGCTCTAACTTTATGGAGAATTCAAATTCTTGGCACATTTGGAGAAAGCTGTAAACATTTATATCTCCCAAGAGCTAACACCAAGGTGTGTAGACATAGCAAAATACAAGTTATGATTTAAATGGGAGCTGAATAGTATTTTTGCAGCTGCATGCTAATAGCAAAAGCAATTCTTAATGCTGTAGCTCGAAAAATCCAACTCCACTGTGTGATGCAATGTGCAAATTCATGCAGTGGAATTAATATTAACGTGCTAATTTGAATATGTTTCGGAAACTCTTTGAAATCACAGCTGGAATTACATCTGTAGGGAGACCAGGTAATAACTTCTGCAAATTTTCAAAGGGGTTTTCAAAAAAATCTTGCACTATTGTACAAGTTACATCGCTGCAGATACTTTGTATGATTAATATTCTTGCTCTGGATATTGCTAACCTTTAGACAGTCATAAGCCTTTGTCATTTTATAATTATGATGTATGTGCTTCACCACTTTTTCACTCACCATACCTATGTCAGGAGAAGTCTTGCGTTGGAATAATCTTATTTAAAATTTCAACTTCTTTCCCTTTGCACTATAATGATTTCCTCAAGTATTTATCTAATTTCACCCTAAATTTTATGATTATGTAATATCCACTTTTGATAACAATCTCTATCCTAATAGCTCTCAAAAGGATTGTAGAATTCTAGAAATTTATGGCACAGGAGGACACATTTGGGCCACTGTGTCTTTTTTTATTCTCTCGGGGATAAGGAGGGGGTGTCAATGGCTGGGCCTGCATTTATTGCCTGTCCCTAATTGCCCTTGAGGGGGCATTTAAAGGTCTACCACATTGCTGTGGATCTGGTGTTACATATTCGCTAGCAAGTAAGCTACAATTCAAGGCTGCAAATTTCCTTCCCTGAAGGACAGTAGTGAATCAGGTGAGTTTTTACAAAAATCAGCAATGATTTTATGATCATCATTGGATTTTTTTTAGACATGTGTTGGCATAAAATGTGAGCCAGTTTGGTGTGACCTTCTGCTCTGGTATATAGAGCCGGAGGTTACATCTCTCCAAATGTACATTCAACTATGTTTTAAATGAAATGAGAGTTTCTACCACCACCACTCTTGAAGGCAGTGAGTTCCAATCTCCCATCAGACTCTGAGTGATGAACTTTCTCAGCTCTTCTATCAGCTACTTTAAAATCTATGCCTCAAGTTATTGAACTCTCTGTTAAAGCAAATATGTCCCTACACTCTCTCCATTCCCAGATTTCTCATTATTTTATGCATCTCAATTATATTTTCCCTCAGCCTTACCTGTTCCAAAAAAACAGCCCTTATCTACCTACTTCTTCAAACTAATGTTCTCCAATCCTGGGAGCATCCATGTACACTGCCTAGTCTGATCATACCCTTTCTGTAATATGATGGTCAGAATTGTACACAATACTATAGCTGTGGTCTAACAAATGTTTTATGCAAACCATTCCTGCTTCTGCATTCTGTGCCTCACAGTAAAGTATTCTCTATTGCTTCTTAATCTTGTTAACTTATTTGTCCTGCTACCTTTTTCATGCAGTCCAAGATCTTTGTATTTCTCAGTAGTTGTCAGAATTCTATCATTTATTATTATTAACCCCTTGTCTCCTTTGACCTTCCCATTTGTCTCACACTTATTTTCCTATTTATTCTTTTGCTACTAACTTATTGCTTGGTGTATTAGTGAAATGTGCATACAAATAATCTTTTGCTATTTATCCTCTTTATACTTTATTATTAGTTATTATGTTGCATATTTATGGGGAGATGATAGTGTAGTGGAAATGTCATTGGACTAGTAATCCAGAGGTCCAAACTAATGCTCTGGGGACACTGGTTCAAAAGCACCATGCAGCTGGTGGAATATAAATTCAATTAATAAATCAGGAATATAAAGCTCTACTCAGTAATAGTGACCATGACAACTACCGTCAGTTGTAAAAACCATCCGTTTGTCTGTTAGAGAGGGAAATCTGCCATTATTACTTGGTTTGGTTAACATGTGATTCTAGATCCATAAGTAAGTGGTTGACTTTTAATTACCCTTGGAGATGGCTGAGTCAATTGCTCAGTTGAATGGCAATTAGGGGTGGAGAACAAATGCTGGCCTTGCTACTGATGTCCACATTCCTCCAGATGAGAAAAATAAATCTTTATCTATTATTTAAATCATCTTAAAATTTTACTTCTGCAAAACAAAGTTAATAGGCTCATTGTGCATTATTACCTTAACTTTCCATTCAATAAGGAAAGAAATAAAGATAGATAGCTCCAATTATATAAGTAATCTGTTAACTGCCTAATCTCTGTTATTGTAGAGGTTGTAGTTTTGTGTAGACAAATAGATATAAACAGACTGCTTAATACTGTGAAATGGATACTAGTAGGTCACAGGAAGCTGTTGTGAAATAACTTATATTCTACTGTGAAAATATACTCAAACTGAAGCTAATAAAATATTGGCATTTAGGGATACAGTACTTGTATCTGGACCAGGTCAAGCAGAAGATAATTATTTGACAGCGCATCCACCTGGGAATAATTTACTATTGAAGAAGTGGAAGAGGCAACATGAAAGGTAAAGGCAGGCAAGCGCAATAGATTGTCACAATAGGCTGTCAGCTGAGCCTCACGAGCAAAGGTAATAGGTTTGGTAGCAGGTCATTTAACCTATACCCAACTTGTGCTGAGGTAAAAGAACCTCCAGAGGTCACTCACTGAAACAGCAAAGAATGTATTACACTGTACTGCAAACTTGAGCATTATATTGCTTATGAAATAAATTTTCAAATTTTATCTTTTGGCTTTCACTTGTCTTTATTTTTAGCCAATACCTCTGATCTATCGTTTCATTATCTATCAGACATTATACAGGAACATTACTTCTTTGAAGGCACTTCTTTCTTATGGCATCAAATTGGCTCATTAAATAATGTGGCCCCATTCTTTCTTTGATGGACGATTTTCTGTTGGACTTGTAATACCACTGAGTTCTGTGAAGGATCCAGTGGCAGACAGAGAATAAAGAAAGCATATATAAACCTCTTACGCCTCTGTAGGAATAGGCAATAAACTAAACTTAACGATGAAAAGAAGCTGACAACACGAAATGCAAAATATGGGCGAAAGGATAAATGGGCAATGTTTTGTTGAGATGATTTACACGTAACAGATCGTTTAAAAGACATTTAAAAAACTCACATTTATATGAAGCCTATTATGGCCACAGGAAATCTGAAATGGCTTTATGGCCTGTGAAGAACTTCTGGAATGTAATCAGAGTTGCAATGCTGTAATCACACCCTGTTTGTTCTTTTTTACAAATAGAAATATGCATAATTGTGTTGGCTGATGTTCTATTCCAGCAGTGCTTTGCCCATAGCAGGAATTACTTTGAACGTGCAGCAGATGAGCACAATGTGGATACATTTTCATTGCGGACTGTTTGACCAAAATGTCAGACTATAAAAGTTTATGTGCTCAGATAGCTTTGAGCATGTTGAACGGTAATGACGGCCTTCATACTAATGTGAAACATAACTGAACAGCTGAAGATCAGAGTTCAAATCAACATGTTGGGTTCTCAGACTACAATTTGATTGGACCAATAACTTTTGACTTTCAGGTTGCACATCTTCAAGTTGTGCAATATTGACACATAGAAGAAAACCACAACAGCTTCTATTTTGGAATAACTTTGACTCTCCAGTTAGGTATGACAACTAACGTTTATTTACAATATGCTATCTTACAGAGTCTTGCAACTTGGTGACTCCCAGTCAGTGTCCAGGATTGATCTGAAGCAAAAACCTGCACTTGCTAAGATGAACATCTATCCTGGTCTCTTGATTGGTTGTCCCACGGCAGATGACTCCCTCGGCTGATTGCTCCTTAAAGGGATCAAATACCACAACCTTCCCCCTGCAAATCCTTTTATACAATGATAACAGTTAAATTATATAGTCCCCAGTAAATCTAACATTTAACCCATTCAAACAGTCCATCATAGATTTGAACTGGAACCTTACCACAATTCCTGCCAGTGGGATTTTTCCATCTTGCCACAGTGGACAGAAATTTAGCTGGCCGCCAAATTCTCTATTCTTGTTGTAATGGGATTGTGGCATGAAGACCACGCCTCCAGACTCTCTGGTGCTTTCCACTTTCTGGCACAGCAGCATAATTTGACCGATTTGGATGCTTCTTTGGGGTACTTTCTGCAGAAACTACCACACTCGGTATCTCCTTAAGTAGTGGCAACTTGGCTTCATCCATTTCTGTGGTGATGACAGACTTTCCTGTCACAGATTGAATCACTATTCAAACCTGAAGTGTACCTCAAATGTTTGACGGTTGCTCTATTGACAACCCTGGTAGTCATGTGACACTCTGCAGTATAGGTTCCTCGCAGATGTCATGAACCAAATTTGAAGGGGATATCTCTTGAGTCAGATTTTTGTAGAGTCAGAAAGACTTTAAAAATGGTGGGTAGGTTCTAAATACCCAAATCCCACCCCTAATTCCAATGGATTTTTTAATGATAACAGAAAAGGGAGTGTGGGGACATGATTCACACAGGTGGGAAACCCTAACGTAGCAGAGCTGGAGACATACAGGCAAGTACAGCCTCCAGAGGGAAGGCAATCATGCTGGGGCAGTATCCCACCACAGTACTCTAGCCCCCCTGCTCCAGCATTGCCCCCACACTTTCATTGATAACCATAGGTTTAAAAAAAACACAGCAAGATTTAATTGTGAAGTTTCAACAGAATTTTCTGCTGACATTTCCTCAAGTGCTATCATTACTATCAGTATCAAAACCTATAATTACCTCAGGAGATGCATTCTGACTTCACACTTTGATTGACAATTTAAAGAGGCTATTAGTTGTCTTTAATGCGTAGTCTAAATAGATAGTTGTTGTTAAAAGGGATGAGTACCTAAGGAGATTTTAAAACTCTGAATGCATTTTATGATAGGGATATTTTCTATTGATAGTGTAAGACTAAAAGCTCTATTAGGGTCTTTCAATTTTATTCTTTTTCATTTGTACATGACTCCTGAGGTCTACCCAGGATAGATACATGGTGAGCATTCTGGAGGTGTCATGGAGGGTATGAGGGAGCAAAGGGGTTGCGGTGGCATAGTGTGGCATTGAGTTGGCATGGTAGGTATGAGGAAACATGTAGGTAAATGCAAGGGACTTGGGGTATGAACAATGAGGATTAGAGGGCCTAGTCACTTCTAAAATACCAGGGATAGATTCCCAGAGAGACATGATGTTCTTCTAACCTGTACACTTGGCTCTCCAACCCCCCCTTCTTCTCTACCCCTCCCCATCCACACCACCACCACTACCACCAACCCTCCCATACCGTCCGCTGCCAGCTAAAATCTGGTTTTGTCTTTGGAAGGCTTGACTTTATCCTGTGCCTATGCTCCCAAAGCAAAAATTGCAGCATTCAAGGGCAGTTTGTATCAAGGTGGCTCTGGCCAGTTGGGAAGTTTCCCAATTTCAGTTGCAGTATGCAAACTTTTAGCCCCTTGTTTCCTATGAGGCAGTTTGTTTGCCAGGGTTATGCAAACTTTCCCTTGTGATGACAGCAGTAGAGTAAGTGGACATTTACAATTGTCTTCCAGGCTGGGTTCCACCAGGTACAACATGCCATCGGCTATACACATGCATCCATCTGATCACCATCACTGTGACCATCAATGCACAGCTGCTATACCACTACAAGAGGAGATCTATGCCTGTCTGTGCCAGATTCCCTGAGAACTGTCATGAGTTGTTCATCCTGCAGCAGTCCAACATTTCAGACTGTTTAGTTCTGGGAAACCCATCAAATCTGCATCCCTTTTCAATGAGATCATATTTGATCTGATATAATCTTCAACTCCTGTTTTTCACCTTAACTCATTCGCTTACTGATTTAACATCTGTCTCAGCCTCGAACATACTTAATGACCCAGCCTCTACAGTCTTGAGTCATCCAAACTTACAATCATAGAATCCCTACGGTGCAGAAGGAGGCCATACAGCCATCGAGTCAGCACTGAAGAATCCAACGCAAGCAACATCCCTGCAACCCCACATCTTTAGCCCGCTGGTCCCCCTAATCATCTTGGGATACTGAGGGGCAATTTAGCAGGGCCAATGCACCTAACCTGTGCATCTTTGGACTGTGGGAAGAAACTGGAACACCCAGAGGAAACCCATGCAGACACAGGGAGAATGTGCAAACTCCACACAGACAATAACTCCAGCCTGGAATTGAGCCCAGGTCCCTGGGGCTGTGAGGCAGCAGTGCTCACCACTGTGACACTCTGCTACCTTATTCACACATGGCAATCTGCACCACTGTGCCACTGATGTTCCTTTCTCCACTGATACTGTCAGACTTGCTGAGATTTTCCTGCATTTTTCTGTTTTTGTCTCAGATTCCAGCATCACAATATTTTGCCTTATTTTGCATGGTGGCACAGTGATTAGTACTGAACCCTCAGAGCGCCAAGAACATGGGTTCAATTCCCAGCTAGGATCAGTGTCTATGTGGAATTTGTATGTTCTCCCATGTCTACTTGGTTTCCTCTGGTACTCTGGTTTCCTCCCACAGTCTGAAAGATACGCTTTTTCAAGATGTGCACTAATCTGATGTGCACTAACCTGAACTGGCGCCGGAGGATGGCAAATAGGGGAATTTCACAGTAACTTCATTGCAGTATGCCTTATTTGTGACTAATAAACATTAAAAAAAACATTTGGAGCCTTGTATCATTTTTGCAGGACTTCCCTATTGCAGAGAAAATGTTACAGAGCATTGTCTGGAACCATGTGTGGTGCAGGGCACCTGGCAGGCTATGCACTGATTTCAATGCATGTAAATAAATAAACAGTCCATGTTTTGAGCTGATTAACCTGGCTCCATCTTTCATATGACTTTCTCTTGCCCTGTCCTGTCCTGTAGATAAATCTTAGAGGGTTTTAACACCACAATACTGCATAAAGTGCTGCTTTGTACTGTGAACAGATTGAAAGAAAAGAAAGGCTTGATGATGATACATTCAGAGAATAGAAATAATTCCAATATGGGTTTGAAAAGAAGAAAAATAATTATAAATATGTAGTCAATTTTCTTGATTATCCTTTGTAGCAAAGAGATTTTTGCTTCTCCACAAGGCACAAAGGGAGATTCACAATCAGTGAAGTATGCATCATTCAGTCAGTCTTTTGTATTTAGCATACAATATATCGTGATGATGAAATATAAAGTTATACATAGCTGACACCATCAGAGATCCAGTGAATGCAAATTAAAAAATCAGTGCAGCAATTTCAAAACTAATTGAACATTGGATACCAGAAGTATATTCCTGAATGGAGCTATGAAATTGAAAAAGTTTCAGAAGTAAAAATTTTTTAACAAATGAAAGTTACATTTTCTCAGCTTTTGTGCAGTCCTTTATGGCAGATATTGAACTGTAGTCCTGCATGAGTTACTGCCTTCAGGAATGGAGGCGTATGTGAAGTAAATTGGGATAAAATGCAGTTGATTTTTGGTTATTAGCTCCTAAGGGTCTTGATTCATAATATTCTTGAATGAGTAATTGTTTATCCTCTTTACATAGTAAGAGGATTGAAAGTTTCAGTTCAAAACACGTAAATTCAATCATTCATAATGAGACGACAATGCATGGTAAAGCCTGCAAAATAGAGCTGTGCCTATGGTGTTCAGTTTGTAATCATGCCAAATCTGTGTGTGTCCACTTTATTGCTTTTAGGAACCAATACTGTAGAAATTGATCCTTAAAGTCGAAACTTGCATAACACACAATTCTAATTAACATAGCAGCCAAAACAAAGGTGGAAACAAAGCGGGTGTGCTGTTAAGAATGACCCGAGAAACTTAATTCTTGAGGTAACAATAAAAAGACCGCCCAAAAGGGTATGAAAACCAATGGGGGATAAAAGGAAGGAATTCTCACTCTCACGAATGACACTAAAACAAGGAAGGGCCAGGAACAGAACAACGATGAACACTACCAGCCCCACGAGGAGATACACCACATCAATGATGGAAGGAAGACCAGAACCAGATTATCAGACCAGACTGAAGGAGCAGATTACACCAAGGACTACAGACACCAACATGCAGATAAAGACCAATATCTGTCTAGGTACTTGCTAGTCACGCAAAAGTTAAGCCAAGATCTAGTACTGAACTTGAACTTTAGTATTCTGTAAATAATTTGTTGATTGTGTGGTTGATTAACATAAATTGTGTGTATGAATAAAGATGATTGTATTTACAAGAAGTTGACTCAGTTTTTTGTTTATCGTTTAAGGGTTAAAACACACTGTGCAGCAGTACAACAACTGCCATTCAGAATTTGAGGTTAGGTAAAACATGAGATGGAATTTTATGCTGGTTGGATATTCCCATCGCCCTGAAATCAATGGGTTTTCAAACAGCTGCAATTTACAGCTCCACCCCATTGCAACAGGAGCATAAAATTTTACCTGTGATCTACAAATTTAGCATTCTTGATGAATCTTCTAAGAAGTGCTGCAAGTTTTTTGATGTTCCTGACTCGGGTGAATTGAACCGTCCAGGTACAGAGCACTGATAAAGACTGGGGCGAGGCAGATTGCACACCCAGTAGGGAGTCGAGCAATTTCCCAACCCATCTTTGGCTGTGCTCAGTAACTTCAAAAGCAGGAACATTAAAATCTGCTCTGCTGCATTTTAAAGGGACTTTGAAGTCTCCAGATTCTATGTTCATGCTCATTGATTCAAAATGGGAGCAAGCCAGAGATAATTACAGAGGAAAATATAGAGTATTTTGTTCTGAATAAAATAGCCCTTCCTGATTCAAAAATCCTAAAAAATGAGAAGGTAAATTGGAGAAATTGAGTATCACATTGAGATTAAGAAAATAGATAGAGTTCTGGTTTCTCGATGACCTCTTGAGATGAAGAGGTACAACCGCATTGGCAGCAAATACAGCCTTTCTGCAAACTCTGACTTTAAACTCTTCTGACCAGTTTCTGGAAACTGGCAGGGTCCATCTCTGAATGTGCAGATTGGACTCCAATGATATGATTTGTGTTTAATTGCCATTTTAACTAGAGATCTGGAGGTCATTGCGATGGTGTTGCCTTGGTCTACTTGATTTTTTTTCCCCATTTGAGATTTTCCCATGGGGCTAACGTGATTACTTCTATAGGAGCCAGAAGGAAATATCATACCACAGCTGCTCTCAGTTTTTCCCATTGCCCAAACCTGCAAGTAATCCATTTGAGCACCATGAACCATTCCTTCACTCCCTGTTGTTGTCCCATTCAACATTTTGCTTCTATTTGTCATCCAGCTATGGCATTCTGTTGTTTCTGGACAGCAGCCTGGCTGGACAGGTATACTTGGGACCCTGAAGTTAAAAATCACATGGGTCTCATGCTGGAGAGGGCAGAATGGTTTTTGTTATCTCCACTGGGACCCTCCTGCATGACTGCACCTTAACTTGAAATCAGAGGCTGAATTTTCCCCACGGAAGCAAGGAACAGGAATGGGACTGAATATTGTCGGTACTGGAAATGTTATCTCAAAACCAACATGTCAGCTGATATTGCACTTTTGGACCTTGTCTATTTCTGCCCCTGGTCCAAAAGTTTAGCCTCGGGGTTTTAGTTTCTCAGTCAGTTTGCACCTTGTTCAGATAAGGCTGCTGCCCAGAGCGAAATCACTGGCTAAAATAGCAACTGTTCAAACTTTTGCAGAAAAGAGGGAGATCAGCAACATTCCCTGGCACTTACGATATTCAGCTCCCATGGTTGAACAGCAGAAGTCACTCAATATCTCAGTGTTTCCAAACATCAATTGAATTATCCACTTCCAAAGATAATCCAATGTTTTTTGATGTATAACAAGAGTTATTGCCTTGTGGGCTGTTGGGACATGGAACATACTCATCAACTAAACTAGAATGTTAGACATAAAAAATGGTATTTTCTTATAGACAGCAACTAAGTTCACTCTATCACAGCATAGATAAAGGAGTTTCGGCCTATACACTGGTGCTGTGTCCCAACCTCAATCTTTGCTTGAGGGAAGCAGTTTATCTTGGCACAGTGACAGCCTGGTAAAACAGCAAGAACATTTATGTTGAGCTTTTAAACATAGATATGCTGTCCTGAGGAAATTCTGCAGAGGTGTAATCCATAATAAATGTTGCTGAGCCAAAGGAAGAGGCATTGTGAACATTAACTAAAGGTTTGTTCAGAGGTGGCTTTGAAATGGACTCACAAAAGGGGGAGAAGGAGATGGAGAGACAGAAGAGGAGGCAATTATAGAGCATGGGTTTTATGTTGTTGAAGGCCAAAGCTAAAAATGGAACCTACTGGTCCTTATTAATGTCTGGAGAGGCTGAATCAAAACACTATAACGGTAAAATTCCCTCTGTAGATAGATTTGATCAAAGGCAAAAAATTCTATTTTATATTTAGACCAAAATTATTGACAGCAGGAATTTTATCTGTCTATGAGCTCTTTGATTCAGCAGACAAAAGTGTCCTGCCACACACACACATGCGACATTCCAGAGATATAATTAGAGAAAAAGAAATGGGGTTAAAACATCCTGAATAAAATTATGTCAACTCATCAGCATCACTATGCCCAGAGGAACTGTCATGTTATCAGACTTAGTTCACCTAGGGTTAGCTGTGAATTCTGAAGTTTTCTCTTTTAACAAGGTGCTTGTGATAAATTCATCAGTGAACAAATCAGCAGGAGCCACGCAAGGCAGGGGTGTCAGGGAGATCAATGTAAATGAACAATACCTCATCTGACAGGCATGAAATACTAGGCTGCTTTTTCTCTGCTGATAAGGATAAGAAAGCTGTAGGCTTCAAAAATTTTCATCTCTTTCCTGAAAGATACTCCCCCCGCACCCCCCCACCCCCCCACCTCCACCCTCCTACACTCCGCAACATAAAACATAAGCTGATAAATCACCGAACAGGATCAGGAATCAGACAGCTTCGTAGCTGACAACTCTGCTCGCTTTCTTGACAGAAGGAACAATTGAAAATGGAAGGTTGATGATCTTGCTGAACTCAATTAATTCTCAAATTACTAACAAGTTTAGTTGACGACATTATCCCTTTGTGTGGAAAGGATAAATGAATCTCCAATTTATTGTTTAATTTAGCATAGCAATTATAGAAAATGGTTACCAGAACAGCCACGTGGAACATCTTGGCCAGAATTTTACCGCCTTGCCCGCTCCAATTCTGGGGTGGACAAGAAGCTTGCAGAATGGAATTCTTCATTGGCTTCAGGCTGGATTTTATAAGTCTCGCCGAGTGAGATCATAAAATACCAACACTTGACTTTATGCAATAGTGTAAAATAAATAGTAAAAAAATCATAGAATCCCTACAATGCAGAAAGAGGCCATTTGGCCCATTGAATCTGCACTGCCTCATCTTACCCAGTGCACCTCCCCCCACCTTATCCCAGTAACATCAGATATTTACCCCTATAATCCCCCTAACCTGCACAACTTGAGGTACTAATGGACAATTTAGCATGGTCAATCCACCTAATCCTTTGGACTGTGGGAGGAAACCAGAGCACCTGGAGAAAACTCATGCAGACTCAGGGAAAATAGGCAAACCCCATAGATAGTCATCTAAGGCTGGAACTGAATCCAGGTTTCTGTGCTGTGAAGCAGCAGTACTAATCACTGTGCCACCGTTGTTTTACCTCTCCTCCAATTTTTATTGATGTCAATAGAAATATAAATTGGGAGAATAGTAAAGTTCTCACTATCACCTGCTCTTCTTAAAGATGAAGATGAAAACCTTCATTATACACCAGCAGAAAGGTGCGGTTTCATTCTCTGGAAACTCCGATGCATTAAAGTTTTCCAGAAATAACATGTAACAAAAGTACTTACATGACCACTGTTCAAAGCAGACACTTAATAAACATTGCACTGTCCACCACACTAGCTAGAGAGAGAGATGGCAGAATGCATTCAGTAAGATTAGCAGATCATTTTAGAGTGAATGCAGTGCACTGCACTGCAAAGTGTTCTTTCACCAGTGAAAGGGAGAACAACCACTGCTCTGAGAGTAAAATAGCTATTGGAGCAATTTCATAGGAGGTTAATTTGAGATATGGACTAAAAAATGCAGGAAAAATATAAAGAAGAAGATGTTGAAGTTGTGGAATAAAGTGAAATGAAAATAAGTATGAATGAACAGGAGGTGGTCATTAACATCACTTGAAGGGAATTTATTTGTGTTCTGAGGATCTTAAAATGCTTTTACATTGCTCTGAATGCAGTTGGGTGACTCCACCCAACCTTCAATGGCACCTTGAAGAATAGACTGGTTGTGAAACTGTCCCTAAGTGGATAAGATCAGAGGAATGAAATATGCTGCAGCAGAAAACATCCTTTGTTTGCCATTTCCTGTGAAAGCGTAATTATTTTTTATTTGTTCATGGGGTAGGGATGTTACAGGCTGACCATCATTTATTGCCCAAGAGAAGATCGTGGCGAGCTGCTTTCTTGAGCAATTGATACAATTGAGTGGCTTGCTAGGTCTTTTCGGATGGCAGCCACATTGCTGTGGTTCTACAGTTACATGTAGATGAGGATGGCAGATTTCCATTCCTAAAGGACATTAGTGAATCAGGTCAGTTGATCAGGTCTGAAAATTAACAATGGTTTCATGGTCATCAGTAGATTCTTAACTGCAGATATTATTGAATTCAAATTCCATCATCTGCTGTGGTGGGATTCGAACCCAGGTCCCCAAAGTTTCTGGATTAATAATCCACCGATAATACCACCAAGCCATGGCTTCCCCTTTGCAGACACTGTTGAGAATAGAGAGTACGATTCCAGGGACCTTATGACACTGCAATACTCTGTAATTGAATAGAGCAGTTGCTTTTATACAGGCTGAGCCTTAAGGTGGAAAATGCAGCTCAAAGAGCAGGAACAGATGGCTGCCTGAAAGTCATTGGAGGTTTCATCTTGCCTGCTGATGCCTTTGGACAAGGACAATACAAATTGCTGAAGATAAGGGAGCTCTTGCAGCAGTAACAGGACAAGGCCCTTCCCAGAACACTGGCAGGATCAATATGACAGGCCATCCTAGCTAGCTGAATCTGTAAGCATTCAGTAAGCATTCTGCACCAGTTGTTGTAATTCGAGGTTTAGGCACAGAAGCCCAATGTTATAAATACATTTCACTACTTCCCAAAAGAAGACAGCATTACATGAAACTTTACAGTCAGTGTTTACTCTGAAAATGAATGGCTTCCACACAAAGAGGACAGCTTGTGTTGTTTTCAGAAAGAATTCCTGATTGGTACAGGAAAGCAGATGTGAAGAAAGATCTGCTAAGAAGCAAAAACATCTGTGTTGCCTCCTCCTGTGGTTAATGAGCTTCTCCAATTGCCTTAACATTATTCTCCACCTTCCCAATCATTTGTTGCTTCTCAACTTCCAAAAACTGTTACAAGTGTCTCTTCTGAGAGCTTTGCATGCTACACATAATTTCCATTCTTTGAGCTTTCTCAAATACATTCTATAGTAAACCTCTGTTACTATCTGGGAAACTTTTAGTGTTCTGAATATCTGTCTGATTGTACATTTCACTCTCAAATGGATAGTGTGGATCCTGCTTCCTGAGAAAAGAGAATTTGTGCCATCGTTTAATTCATGAGCTATATTAGTGCAGGCACTCAAAGTCTCTGAGGAATTAATTGTCCAACTTGTCTTTATTTGAAGTAGATGGCAAACCCTTTTTCACAGTGGGGGGAGACCACGGATGCAGCTACGCCACCCAGTTCAGCCAAGAGATGAATCAATGTCAGAAAGGAGCAATTTGGAAGAGCTAGGGACAGCCTGGGTCTCGTGGGTGGAAGGTCCTGGTATGGACCCCTGGACACTCCATCAGATGGTAGGACAGCTGGAGTGAGTTCCTGAGGCTTTTGCGTCACCTGGCTCTTCCAAGCTGTGTCTGTACCACGTGAAGTGACTTCAACTAATACTCTTTGAGACTTGGCCATGTTCCTGGGGTTCTCAGCCACAGTGTTCAGCGACTTGGCCATGCCTTGGATTCTGCCACCCATGGCTACCATTTCCTGCCCCAAGCTTTCCACTGCAGTCCCCACCTTTGAAGTTCGGCCTGGAGACCATACAATGCTGACACTATCTCCTTCATCTGATGGCTATAGGGCTCCTTCAAACAGCTTTGAGTTGCTGGAATGTCTCCAACACCCCCTCTTGCAGTTCCCAGCTCTGTTTCTGCATCCCCAGCAGCTCTGCGATTACCTTTCCCAGTGGCCTGACATTTGGCTGGAGGCCAACTGTTTCTTGGGTTCCAACAGCCTCTGCCTACTCTATCCCTTGGACATTCCCCACGCCACCTAATATGCATCAGCAGCTGTATGATTCTCACTAGAAAATGACCATGAAGACCAGTGTGTGTACTGATGGATGGTCTGGGTAATGCATCTGATTGATGGTTGATGGTTGTCATCTGATTTGGAGCAGGCTGGTGGGAGGAAGGTTGGGGGTGGAATGAGGGTATTAACCCCTGTGGATCTGACCTCATCTGGTGTTGCTTCTGCAAGAGAATACAAAGGGGTAACTGCTAGGGAGGATTGAGTATCATTGCACCTTGGCACTTACTTGGGAATGGTAAATATGGATGAAAGTTTTGTGGATCCTCACTTCTATGGTGCACACCAACATGAGAGATCTTCACGGCTGTCTCAGGTATCTCCCCTTTGAGATCCATCACTCATTCTTTAAAGGGAGCCGGGAAATGCAACTCAGGGATGCCATTGCCTGTCTTCTCCTGCTGTACCAACTTTCCTGTGGAAACATAAGGGGATGATTGAGAGCTTGATAGTTGGCTGGCACTGGGGGGGTGATGGTGGGGAGGTGGTATGGATGACATTGCTCCAGGCAGGTGTTGCGACTAGGGGTGCCAGAATAGGATTTGAGGAGTATACTGAAAGGTCAGGTGCTGGAAGATGACAGGGTGTCAGGGACTTGGTCGAAATGGATTTCAGATGTGATGGAAGGACTGATGCCAGGATGAGACGGATGGACAGTCATCCTTGCAGCCTGAACGAAATATAAAAACAAGAAGCAGCAGGAGGCTGTTTGGCCCTTCAAGCTTACTCTGGAATTAACATTGATCATGGCTGATCATCAAATTCAATATCCTGATACCCCCTTCCCAATATCCCTTGATCCCTTTTGCCCAAGAGCTATTTCTATATTTTTCTCGAAATCAGATAATGTTTTAGCCTCAATTACACTCTGTAGTAGTGAATTCCCACTATTCTTTGGTTGAAGAAATTTCTCCTCACCTCAGTTCTAAAAGGTTTTCTCTTTATCCTCAAACTATGACCCCCTACATCTGGACTCCCCCACTATTGGGGACATTCTTTCTGGATCTATCTGTCTAACGCTCTAGAATTCTGCAAATATCTATGTATTCCCCTCTCATTCTTCTAAACTCCAGCAAATATAATCCTAACTCACCCAATTTCTCCTCCTATGACAGCCCTGCCATCCCAGGATGAGGTCGACCATTTTCCTCTGGTTTTGGCCGCTGGACCTGTGTGTCAGGCTATGGGCACTGATTGTTGTGGCCATGCTTCCCATGCTGCATTGGAGTCCCTGCTCCTAGATCACCTGGGGATAGAGAACGGCCTGTCTCTTCTCCACGGTGTCCAGCAGCTGTCTACAGTCTCCCTTGGTGAACTGTGGGGCTGGTCTGCAAGCTGCCATTGTCCTGGCATGACTGGCTGTGAGTACAGTGGGAGCATTTAAAAGTGGCTCCACCTTGTTAATGGCACACAACCGCAGCCACTCCAAGTGAGGCACGCCCTGGAGATTCCATAATGGCATTATTCACGTGCTGGCTCTTTCAGTTCATTAAGTGTCATTGGAATGCAGTGTGGAATGTGCCTAAAAGAGCCCTGTGAATCACTCTATCATTCTCATTGTTATGACACTTAGAAATTTTCCCTATGACAGACGTTAAACTAACTGGCCTGTGATTTCCTGCTTTCTATCTGTTTCCTTTTTTGAATATGAGTTACATTTTCCAGTCAAATGGAACCTTCCCTGAATCTGGATAATTCTGAAAAATCAAAATCGCTGCATTAACTATCCTACTAGATGCTTCTTTTAAGATCCAAGGGTGGGGTCTTACCAGCCTGCTGCTCCAACGATTTGCTCAGTACTATTTCCGTAGTGATTGTAATTTTCCCAACTTCCTCTCTTCCTTCTATGTACTGAATTAAGCTATTTTTGGTGTGTTAATGTACATCCTCTATAGATTGATGTGAAATACCTGTTTATCTCACCTGTTATCAGTTTTTTCTCCCTTTCTAATTCTCCAGGCACACTTTTTATAGCATTAATGCGCACTTTATTAACTCTGACTATCAGTCTTTATATTTTTAACTAGCTTTCTCTTGAATATTAAGTTACCTTCTTTATCAATCTTTTGGTTATTCTTTATTGTTTGCTATATTCTGTCCAATCTTCTGTGCTATTATAATCTTTTTCTGTAAGTTTGATGCTATCTTTAACTTTTTCAGTTAATCAAGGACTGTGGTTCTGCTTTGGAATTTTTCTATCTCATTAGAATATATTTTATGATATGGTAATATGTTTAGCTCACTTTGTACAACAACATAAAAGGATGAAAAGGCTGCCACATTGTGAGTCACTTCACCAGTTAATTGAGCTTTATTAGATGGAGGTGCTGCTTGTTTACAGTGCAGGATAAAAGTGAGGGAAGATCCTGTAAAAGTCTCTGATGATGTCACTGCATGTCACATGACTAATCCAACAGAGATGCATTGGTTTACAACACATAATATCCCCTCCCTTTACTTCAATTGTATGACAAAAAACTTTAAACAGTGAACATTAATATTTACCCACTATGAACATAGGTTGCATCACCAAGTTTTATATACATATGTACGGTTAATAAGAGTCTTTCTCGTGGATCTTGACTTCATTTTGGCAAGATACTTGGCATGCCTGGTGCTTCACATCGTTAGCGTATGCTTAAACTGCACCAGCTAATGGGCAACAATGACAGCTCAGTAACTATCACTGTTTGCTGTGCAGATACATGGATTTGGGCCAGTGTCTGCAGGAGTTTGCACATGCTCCCCATGCTTGCGTGGGTTTTCTCCGGGTGCTCAGGTTTCTTCCCACATCCCAAAAACGTGCTCTTAGGCTGATTGGTGTTAAAAAATTGTCCCTAAATTAGGCGTTCCTCAATCTGGTCATAATTCCTTTATTGTGGAGTACAATAGGTGTAGACAAAGGTCATAGGTAGAAGAGGACACTCACAATGTTAAAATGGCAGCGTGGGCTTGTTGGGCCCAAGAGCCTGTTTCCTGTGCTGTGTTGTTCTTTGTTCTTTGTATACAACATTCTGGAGTCTTATCTTGATTATCCTGGGTAGTTTGTTCTTCACGACTATATCAGGTACTTCATTTTGTGAAGATGCTTCCTTGTCAGCTTCCATAGATGTGAGTTGTTTGACCTGAGTAAAATCTAAATTTGGTTCTGAAATAATTCTTGATTCAGGAATTTTAGAACCTCGAGTTTTTGATGTAAGCCTTTCTGATACAGGCTCTGCTAATTCAAGCAAAGATTTAATCTGTGTTCTCCTCCAAACTCTCTTGTCATTAAGTTGTATGACATTGTTAGAATGGTTACAGGTACCTGCTTCTCACTTGTTGAGTGAGCTTCACATTAAAAGTTCTTCTTCTTGATTAAATCTCCTCTATTTCGATGTTCCTCTACAGCAAGTAGCTCGCACTTGTTGTTGCTCTACTATTGTAATAGTGTCAGATGGTGTGTAAATTGAATTTGGTTCTTAGTTTCTATTCCACGATCAACATTGCCGGCAAATTTTGTGTTGTTGCATGAGCAGTGTTCCAATAGCACATGAGAAAGTTGTTTACTTTCCTGGATAATAAACCTTCATCTTTTGACACTTTCATGGCATGCTTCAGTGACTGTACAAGCCTCGCCACCAGTCTATTAGTGGATGGATGATATGGTTTGGTTCTTATCTGCTGTATACATTGCTCTTAAGATAATCCACAATTTCTTAGATGTAAATTGTGTTCCGTTATCACTGACTAGCTGTTCAGGCTTTTCTAATACTACTTGTTGTCAATGGCTTGTTGTCAGTCAACAAACTGAAGTATTTCCCATACCGGTACTAATGAAATCATTTGATTCCAAAAATAATGCTCAGGGCTTCTTTCTCAAGTTGAACATAATTTGATTCAGCATTTAATAAAGCTCGACATGTAAATGCTTTTGGTTGTTCTTCCTCTGTTGGCATGACATTTGAGGTAATGGCACACACCACATACTGCAATGTATTGAACTTTATTTGAATCTTCAAGTTTGGGTTAAAATGGGCCAATACTTAAGATTCCTTTAATATATCTTTAACTCCTGTGTATGCCCTTTCATACTCTTCCTTCCAATTCCATAGTTGGTTAGCACACAATAAGATATGATGCGGTTTCAGTAGTGTTTCAAGGTTTGGAATTAAAGCTCATCTAACTGGTTAAGTAATCCACTGAATATCAATCTTTTGATTCTTTTGTCTTGCTGAGGAGGTTAGCTGATCATGTTAATAAAATAACAGAAAAGACAAAACTGGTCATGAGGATGGGACTGAAGACAGGAAAAAAACTGTGAATATTTCTGAACATATCACTACACATTATGTGACTAATCAAATGGAGACACAATGGTTTACAATGCATACCTATTCTGTGTATTCTGAAATATCCAGTTGATTTGCTGGTTAAGAAGAAAAAGGAGGCTTATGTCAGGATGAGGCTTGAAGGCTCAGGTAGTGCAATGGATAGCTATAGATTAGCTAGGAAGGAGGTAAAAAGTGAATTGAGGAGAGCTAAGAGGGGACACGAGAAGATGTTGGCTGATAGGATTAAGGAGAATCCTAAAGCTTTCTTTCGATATGTTAAGAATAGAAGATTGGTTAGGGCAAGATTAGGGCCAGTCATAGACAGCAGTGGGAAGTTGTGCGTGGAGCCTGAAGAGATTGGTGAGGCACTGAATAAATATTTCTCTTCGGTATTCACGCAGAGTGCTGGAAATGTAGCTGTGGAGAGCACTGAGGTACAGGGTTGCAAATTGGGGAGTATTGTAGTAGATAGGGAGGATGTGTTAGAAATTCTCGAGGGTTTGAAGTTGGATAAGTCCCCTGGGCCGGACGGGATTACCCTAGGATTCTCTGGGAGGCAAGAGAGGAGATTGCAGAGCCTCTGGCTCTGATCTTCAGGTCGTCGTTGGTTACGGGTATGGTTCCGGAGGACTGGAGGATAGCAAATGTGGTCCCATTGTTCAAGAAGGGAAAGAGAGACCTTCCAGGGAATTATAGGCCAGTGAGTCTTACTTCTGTTGTGGGCAAAGTATTGGAGAGAATTATTAGGGATAGGATTTATAGTTATTAGAGAGAAATGAATTGATTGGGGATAGTCAGCATGGTTTTGTGAAGGGTAGGTCATGCCTTACTAACCTTATTGAGTTTTTTGAAAAAGTGACCAAAGAGGTGGATGGGGGAAAGGCGGTTGATGTGGTATATATGGACTTTAGTAAGGCGTTTGATAAGGTGGCCCATGGAAGACTTCTGCAGAAAATGCAGATGTATGGGATAGAGGGTGAATTAGCTAATTGGGTTAGGAATTGGCTAGCAGATAGAAGACAGAGGGTGGTTGTTGATGGGAGATATTCATCGTGGAGTTCGGTGACAAGTGGTGTGCCTCAGGGGTCTGTTTTGGGGCCCCTGCTGTTTGTAATTTTTATAAATGATCTGGATGAGGGTATTGAGGGATGGATCAGTAAATTTGCAGATGATACTAAAGTTGGTGGTGTGGTAGATAGTGAAGAGGGGTGTTTTAGTTTACAGAGTGACTTGGACAAGTTGCGGAGCTGGGCCGAGAGGTGGCAAATGGAGTTTAATGTGGAAAAGTGTGAGATAATGCACTTTGGCAGGAACAATAAATGTGTAGAGTATAGGGCTAATGGTAGGGCTCTTAATAGTGTTGAGGAACAGAAGGATCTTGGTGTATGTGTCAATAGATCCCTGAAAGTAGGCAGTCAAGTGGATAAAGTTGTTAAGAAGGCATATGGAGTCTTAGCTTTATTGGTAGGGGGATTGAATTTAGGAGCCGCAGCATCATGTTGCAACTGTACAAAACTCTAGTGCGGCCGCACTTGGAGTATGGTGTGCAGTTCTGGTCCCCACATTATAAGAAAGATGTGGAGGCATTGGAGAGGGTACAGAGGAGGTTTACTAGGATGTTGCCTGGTATGGAGGGCAGGTCCTATGAAGAGAGGTTGAAGGATTTGAGGTTGTTTTCGTTAGAAAGGAGGCGGCTAAGAGGGGATCTTATTGAAGCATATAAGATGATTAGAGGTTTAGATAGGGTGGACAGTGATAGCCTTTTTCCTAGGATGGAGAAAGCTAGCACGAGGGGACACAGCTTTAAATTAAGGGGTATGAGTTATAGGACGGATATCAGAGGTAGGTTCTTTACTCAAAGAGTGATTAGGGAGTGGAATGCCCTGCCTGCAGCTGTTGTAGATGCGCCAAGTTTGGTGGCGTTTAAGAGGTTAGTTGATAAGTATATGGATGAGAAGGGAATGGTTTAGTTAGGAGGGGCATTGCTTTTTATTTTGGTCGGCACAACACTACTCTTAACAGTCCAAACAGATAACTTCTTTCCCTATAACCAATTCCTTGTAGGGTAGACATGTTAGACAAAACAAAACAAAAGAAAGGAACATCTTCTCACCTAACTTTCCCACTCATCAAATTCCCATGTATACACTTGGTTTCAAAGCTTCACTAATGATCCCTGAAACTTTAGTGGACCGAACTGGAGGAAGAGCAAGCAGATTCAACCAGTTAGTTAATTGACTTCATAGCTCTCTCCGCCGAGTGGGCTTGTTGTTGCTCAATCATCTCAGTTCCAGAACATCACTGCAGAAATTCCTCAGTTCAGTGCCCTAGGCCCGATTACTTTAGCTATGTCATCACTGCAAAATTAGAAGTGGAAATGTTCTCTGAAGATAATATAATGATCAGTGCCATTCAGAACTCTAGGGTACAGAAGAAGTCTATATCTTTATGCAGAAAGATTTGAACAATAGGGGAGTGATGCTAGTGACATTATTGCTAGACTATGAATCCAGAAACTCAGCTGATGTTTTGGGGACCTGAGTTCAAATCCTGCCAATGCAGATGGTGGAATTTGATTTCAATAAAAAAAATGTGGAATTAAGAGTCTACTGATTACAATGAAACCATTATTGATTTTCGGAAAAACCCAACTGGTTCACTAATGTCCTTTAGGGAAGAAAATCTGCCACCCTTACTTGGTCTGGACTCCAGAACCAGAGCAATATGGTTGTTTCTCAACTGCTGTTGGGCAACTAGTAATAGGCAATAAATGCTAGCCAGTCAGCGATACCCATGTCCCATGAATGAAAAAAACATTCAGGTTTGGACTGATAATTGGTAATGTAATGTTCACACCATATAAGTGACAAGCAATGACCAAGAAGTGAGAATCTAACCATTGCCCTTGAGATTCATTTTTGAAACACTCACTAACAACATACTGGAGCTTTCCATTGACCAGAAATTGAACTGGACTATCGTTACAACAGCAGTCAGACTGTGGGAATTTTATGGTTATGATTTCCCAAAGCCTGTCTATCAGCTACAAAGCACAAGTCAGGCATGTGATCACATAATTTCCACACATCTGAATGGAAAAATTCAATAACCTAACGTCATCTAGGATAGAACATCACTTCATCCATCACCTTAATTCACCGTTGGAGGCAGCAGTGTGTACAAGATACACTGCAGCAACTTGCCAGGCTTTTTTGACAGCACCCTCTAAACCTATGGCCTCTGACCCCAGAAGGACAAGGCAGCAGATGCATAGGAACTACCATCACAAGTTCTCTTTTTTAACAAAAATAAAAATCATTGGCATTTCCACTAAACCGTTGACCACACAATTTCAATTCTTTCATTCCACATTAGCTCAAATTGCAAATGGTGTAACTCAGAAACCATCCCTACCCTTTCAAAACTGCTGTCGTCGACCCCACTCTCCCCAAAAGAATCCACCCACAAATTTTCAGTCCTTGTAAACTACCACTCCATCTGGAACCACATTTCCTTCATCATTCCTCTTTCTCATATATCAGTCCTGCAATCTCCGATCTACATCTATTAGGTTCTTGTCCTGCTAAAGCACAGAAACTACCCTAAGCAAAGGCTCCAAATGTCATTTTCTGTTACTGTGAACTTGGTACATTATCCCTTATCAAAACCACCATCTTCATCTAACACTTGTTTCATTCTGCAGCTCAGAGTACAAAATCATCTTAGGTTTATTGCAGCTGAAGATGCAGATAATTTTGTAAAGATGGTCATACAATCATCTGATGGTCTTCCAGTCTGTCAGGTGAAATGATGCCTTTTGTTGTTGTCTACATGAGTGGTTATGTTTGCTACCACTTGGGGGCAGGAGAGATGGACACAGAATGGACACAGTGCAAGTGTGGACATATGCTTCATCCTAAATATTTTATTAACAGTTTTGATTGGAGAAAATAGAAGCAGTCTAAATTGATGTATTGCCAACATGTTCTTTGGATCTCTCTCACTCTTTATAGAGAGCTGAATTAAGGACTCCAGCTGTCTTTTTGCACGCTATTATGAAAACTGAAAATAAAACCTAAGTTTTCCGAAATGCAGGCTTTACTTATTTACTTCTGATGTCAAATATTAATTCTTAGAATATAGGTTTTGATTCAGCCTCTACCACTGAACTAAGCACAGAGTCAGTATCGGAGCTGGTGGAGGCAAGCATGAGAATGAGCAATGGTCTTTCTTCCTCATTGCTATCTTCTTATTTTTTCACCTTTTTCAGCAATGCCTGGCCAGGTCAGTTCTTGGGGATCTGATTAAAAATGGACATATGGGAAGAGTTGTGATGAAGGGAAATTGGGAAAGCAAAAGAATGCTTATGCTATCTGAAGTTTGTAAATCTAAAGACGTTGTGGATACTGGGGAAGTGGGATGTGACAGGAGGATTACCAAAGAAGATACCGTCACCTACGATAGTTCAGTCTGACTTCCTGCCTCAATGATGATCATTCTAATGATGATAAGTATCTTGCTTATGGTGCTAGAGATTCAACCATGACAGCCAATTCATCGAAAGACATCGTCCGACACTCACTGACACACTGATCTCTCTGTTGTAAAATGAGTTGGTGCATACTCAGAGCGGGACATGCAAGGATGCATGTCCTTATCCCAATGGAAAGTGGATGTATGATGGGATGCAATGAATTGAACATTGTGAGAGACTAGTGTGTAGCTGGTAGGCTTTGGCATTTGAAGATGAATGCACTTACTTTGTCTACTTGTTTGAAGTCATTACATTTCTTGTGGCTGTACATCTGCAGGTCCTCAGGGTTGTCTGCCACCATTATGTACTCCCACTGTTTTGCTTTGAGGGTTTTCTGGATACTTTGGCTAGAGGGCCTCTCTCTTCCTCCTCCTGGAAAACATTCAATGCAGCATCCAACGAGCTTTGGAACATTTGTCTCTCCCCCGTTGTGCATTATTTATTCTTCGTCCTGTTCAGACTTTCTTTCACAAGCACTCCCAGCATTTACTTTGGCATTTACTTTGGTTAGAATACACTTTCGCAGGTGCAGTCTGGTTTTAAGTAGAGCAGGCAATCTGTAAATGGTGCTAGCCTTACACAAACCCCTGCTGAGGGCATTTGCATTTAATGCTGGCTGCATGCTGTAATCTACAAATTAGCAGGCAGCACTAAACTGGCATGCTACTAGCATCGGAAGCAAGAAGCTAGATTAATCCTGCACCATGATATCTGTGTCTGTTTTTGGTGAAAATCAAATTTTGCTCCCCTTGACACCAAATTCCACACACCGTTTTCCTGAATTTGCGTGGCCCAGGGTTCAGATATATCTCTGACCATTCTAAATAAATATCAGAGCAGGTGTGTTTAAAGTCTAAACCAAGTCCAATTTGGATGTCATAACACTGGGATTGAAGTTGAAATTCATAGCATATGTTAAGATGTTTCCGGTAGATTCCAGCCTAAATACAACGCGTGAAACCTCAACAGATTAATACCATTTGCAAGGCAAATGATAAAAGTCGAGAGTAATTCGATCTATATCAGGGATTATAAATTAAGGATCAATTCGTCTAAAATGTTGAATGTAACAGGGATTTGCTCTTATCTCTGCTTTCAACGGGCTCTTTTGTAAATATAAAACTGTTAGATGAGGCCTCTCCAGTGAGGTGTGAACAGATTGACCCTACACTGTTCTATCTGCCCTGTCGCAGGGGACTACTAACAGCATGGCAGCGTTTTAAAAGGGAATACATAATCACAATCAATTCTGATAGAATGTACGGAGCAGTGCACTGTCCACAGCTGTGCTTTTGAGATAAACATATCCTGCTCATCACAGCAGATCCCTGGGAGACTTCGCTGGTAATCCCTTTGACTGCTTCTTTCATAATCATTTTATATGTGAAATCACATTGCCGAACCCAGTGTTGATATGGAGGCTCCTTACTTGAATACAATCTAATTCTCAGATAGGCCTAAATGCAAATCTTAAATGTTATTTGTCTTAACCTAATAAGTATTGAGCTTTTAGAGTTGCAGGTATAAGGTTGTATTTTTACCTTTTCATTGTGGCAGCGAGATTGCCCTACAAATCTTTCTCGGCCAATGTGATAGCGCCACCTCCCCATGATAATTATGCAAGTAAGCTGCAATGGAGCTGTTTGAAGATACAAAGATCTTCACATAAGGCAGTGACCTTTAAGGCTGGTATTTTGCTAATATTGCTGGCTGAGTACAAGTGTCAACGAAGGGGAAAAAATGCCATGCAATGAGGGAAACTTCATGCATCGGGGAGGCAGTGGGGCTGGGGGGGCGGGGTGGTACTTGGTCGGGACGGAGCATGAATCATTTTTGGATTTGGGCTTAATTTGAATACTACTAGCGAGCTGCAGCTGCCGAGGGAGCGTTTCGCTACAGCTTGCTGGTTTTTCAAAGGTGGGAATTTGTTGAGCTCCCACAGTGAGCGAGCTAGCACGCCACCAAGGTTTGCGGTTCGCTTGGCAGTGAGCCACATCGGATTTCTGCTTCTCCTCCCTGCAAAATTCTGGATCATTTCTTGAGCAGCCTCACACGGATCACCGACTCACACACTAACCTCATTCCCGCCCTCCCCATGTTCTCCCCTCCACCCCCTCGTTCTCCCCTCCCCCCCCCTCGTTGTCCCCTCCCACCCCCCCCATGTTGTCCCCTCCGCCCCCCCCATGTTGTCCCCTCCACCCCCCCATGTTCTCCCCTCCGGCCCCCCTCGTTGTCCCCTCCGCCCCCCTCGTTGTCCCCTCCGCCGCCCCCCCATGTTGTCCCCTCGCCCCCCCTGTTGTCCCCTCCCGCCCCCCCATGTTCTCCCCTCCGCCCCCCCTCGTTCTCCCCTCCGCCCCCCCATGTTCTCTCCTCCGCCCCCCCATGTTCTCCCCTCCGTCCACCCCCAATGTTCTCCCCTCCGCACCCCCAATGTTCTCCCCTCCGCCCTCCAATGTTCTCCCCTCTGCCCCCCCAGGTTCTCCCTTCCGCCCCCCCCAATGTTCTCCCTCCGCCCTCCCAATGTTCTCCCCTCCGCCCCCCCATGTTCTCTCCTCCACACCCCCCATGTTCTCTCCTCCACACCCCCCATGTTCTCCCTTTTCACCATTCTCCACCCCCACACCATGCAGTTCCTCCACCACTGCTCCCCCCCCACCATTGTTCCATCTCCCCTGCCCCCTCGCTGCCTGATTGATATGCATAATCTTATCACTGATGTACGATTTGCATATCTAAACATTCCGCTGACCTAAAAAGGTTAACATGTAATCACATGTTCATCCGCAAATTGCTATGAAGACAAAATGGCTTTTCTTCCACCTGAGTTCACTGATGCACACCCGTTCTCTGTTAAGTAATATGTTAATTCTGAAATTCTCACCCTGGTTTTTAAATGTTTCCCATAACTTTTGCCCTTCCTATCGCTGTAAGCACCCCTCACCCCTACAACTCTCTGAGATCTCTGATTCCAATCTCTTGAGCATTCCTGATTTTAATCACTCCAACATCATTGGCCATGCTTCAGTTGCTATGTCCCAAGATCCAGAATTTCTTTTTTACACTGCTCCCCCTCTCTACTACTCTTTCCTCTTTTCAGACATTCTTCCAACTACTTCCAATATCAACCTTAATATCTCATATGGTTCATTGTAGATTGTTTTAATGATGTTCTTCTGTAACACCTTGTAATGTTTTGCTATGCAAAAGGAGTGACACAAATATAACATAGAACTTGAATATTGAGGAAAAGAGAAGCATGTTGCTAAAGGTTTTTGCTCTGAGCTCAGCAGATCAAACACAAGACTGTCAAATTTTAAACCACCACACCAATCTTTATAGGACAGGAGAAAAGGGTGTTGATTGGTTGGCAAATCAACTTTGATTGACCGAAGCATTGCCATGAAGAAAACAATGCATCAATGTGAAATTGTTGAGATTGAGCTGTTTTGCTCTTTTTAACGATCCAGTTTGAAGCAGAAATTGGGATTAATGGCAAAGGCTACCTTGTTCATTTATATGCATCAAAGCAGGCTCTCATGAAGAGCATCTTGATACAACGTTTTTAGATATATAGTTAACGGTAGGTCAGTAAAGAGAAAGAAAATCCATTTCAAATCACCACTTCTCAGCTAGGAAGCCCACCTTCATGTTATTCTTAATTCTAACTTCTAGATTCTTCAGATTTATCCAAGTCAGTCTGAAACTTTGTTCCCCCATCCCCTGTCTCTTAAAAGCCTTCTATCTATTTTATTTCTTTCTATTTATAGATCTCAGTTGAATCTTTCTCCATATAATTAGTCAGTCTCATTGATTGCCGAAATCCTTTTCAAATAAAAAAAATCTCGGTAGCTGCATATCAAGCATTTAAAATGAGAATATATTTAATTATTTGAGAAAACACAGCCAGTCTTCGCTTTCCCAACTTTTAACACCCAGATGACAGGACAGAGGATTAGATCTCACATCCAGACACTTTACCTTGCCAAAAAAAATGATTCCTTAGTTAACTTTGACAAGTGCTGACTACTGATTGGAACCAGATGTTAACTGTGAAAAGTGTTTTTTTCCCCTTGCAGTGTTATCTTCAATTACCCATGCTTCTTAACATTAAAGTTTTTTGATTTCCCAGAGTTCAGCAGGATTAATGCAAATACCGTTTTTAACACTGTTGTAGGTAATTGGGGCACATTTTAGACTGTTAATCCTACATTATCTAACATTGTGCCTCATGTCAAATCCCAGTTAATAGGAACTGTGTACTCACCTAGAAATTCCAACATTGTCATTACAGTAAACAAGTTATGATGGATTGGTTTTAATCTCAGATTGAGCTGTTTAATGAGGGGGCATACAAGCTTGCATTAGTTTTGAATATTCCAACATCTGGTGACTTTGAAAGTTGAGGTATTAAACCACCTTTTTTGGGCAATAACTTCAGCCCTTTAGTAGAGGTGAAACTAAGCCATAACAGCAGACTATTTATACTTTTTCTGAATTTGGATGAAAATTACTCTCATTTTGACTCACAAAATTTTTCTGCCATTTGATTCCTTGGTACCTGGAAAAACAGATTCCATGCACAACCTTTGATATCAAATCTAAAGCCGAAATTCACGATTATTTTGTCCTTCCATTTCTTGGAATACAGAATCAAGAGCAGAATGATAAATACAGCAAGGAACCCCGGGGGCTGAGAAAGAGACACTTAATTAAAGCAGGGCAGGCTGTGAGGAAAATGAAAGGTGTCATTTTGGAGTGTGAGAAATACTGAAGGAGGTCAACACAAAACTGACAAAGATGATGCCAAGCATCTGTTGCAGAAGCAGACTAGTTACAAATAGCCCAAAAGTTCTTTTCTTACTGTAGGCCCTTTAGACTAAGGGCCTAAGATCTCTTTGTGGGATTCTCCCACTTGTCCGATTTGGATGTTTACGATCCTTTTCTGCAATTTCTACAGTTCCTCTTCCAAAATGAAAGGGAAACAGCAAGTGGATTCCTGCTGCAACTCATACCTCATGCTTCGAATTAAAGCTTCATTTGGTTAGCTGTGTTTGTCAGGGCTCAACATTTCCTTTTCTTTTTCATACGATCATAGGTCATAAGATATGGTAGTACGGTGGCACCATGGTTAGCACTGCTGTCTTACAGCGCCAGGAACCCGGGTTCTTTTCTGGCCTCGGGTCACTGTCTGTGTGGAGTCTACACATTCTCCCTCTGTCTGTGTGAGCTTCCTCCAGGTGCTCTGGTTTCCTCCCACAGTCCAAAAATGTGTGGGTTAGATTGATTGGCCATACGAAACTGACCCCAGTATCAGAGGATCAACAGGTTAAATGTGTGGGGTTATGGGAATAGGGCCTGATAGGATTGTAGTCGGTGCAGACTTGATGGGCAGAATGGCCTCCTTCTGCACTGTACGGGCTCTGTGATTCAAGGATTCTATGATTTGCAAATATATAATGAAGAAGACATAATTACTCTGAATATATGAGTTTACATTTGAAAGACTTCATTTTCAGCATAAATAATGGTTTAATCTAATGACAGCATAGAGATACTTCTATGTCAAAAATCATGACATGACGTTGAATGTTTACCAAACCTTCAATTGATATAATTTTCCCTGTACAACGATTGTATGCACTAATTACTGGAGAGGTGTGACGGGGTGTTGAAGGGTGGGTGGGGGGGTGGCAGTGGTGTACTTGGGAATTGTGGAAAGTTCAAATTTAACATAAAGCTTATCTCATGAAATATGGCATTTTATCTATTCATGTCAAATCAGTTGTCTGTCGTAGGAACCCAGTTTTTATTGAACTTCTAATTGACTTAATTGCCTTGAATTAGGTGGACAGGTTTAGTAATGAAACAGAACAGGCTGCAGGAGATTGATGACAGATTAAAACACTTCAAGGTGATGCAAGGTGCTGCAAGATAAAATATTTATATGAACAATTAAATGACACTGACATCAGAGTTGTCTAAAATGATTTATTCTGTGTTTGACAGCGACATCAGGCAAACACAGTTCATGTTCTTAATCAAATCACACAATATATTTTCATTATCATCCACTCCATTGAGTTAACATCAATGGAATTTAAAATCCCCACTCCACTCCAGTCCAATCATACCAGGTCCAATTTCTCAGGTACAGTTGCTCTATGATATCTCAGCCCATGTGGCCATTCTTTGGTGTTATCTTAGATGGTGAACATGAGCAAGTGATTGATAATATTATACTGACCCTATCCTTACCAGCTATCTGCACGGTGGCACAGTGGTTAGCACTCCTGCTTCACAGCACCAGGGATCAGGGTTCAATTCCAGTCCCTGGTCGCTGTTTGTGTGGAGTTGGCACATTCTTCCTGTGTCTGTCTGAGTTTCCCCTAAGTGCTCCGGGTTTCTCCCACAATCCAAAGATGTGTGGATTAGGTTGATTGGGGATACTAAGTTGACACCAGTATCAGAGGGATTAGCAGCGGGATTATGGAAATAGGCCTGGGTGGGATTGTGGTCAGCGGACTGAATGCCTTCGTTTGCACTGTAAGGATTCTGTGACATGCACATGCCTTCCATCAGGACTCACAAGATAACCATCAGAAATAGGAACACTGGTCAATTTATTTTTTTAACATTGCCGTAGTCCTGGCCATTGAGGTAAATTGTAGCATTTCCAACCAGTTTAACAATATTTTCGCAATGGCTGGTGAGTTCTGTTTCTTCAATTGGGATCATTTTCCTCATTTAGTTTATTGTTTATTTAAAAAACAAGTTGCAAATTTCTTGGATGGTAAAATGGAGGCAACTGTGCGCCAATTTGTGATAAACATTATTTTCCACACAACCTGCAACTACAACTTCAAAAAACTAGCAAAGGAAAATCACATACACAGGTGGAATCTGATGATTATGCATAATGGATTTGGACTTGCTTTTATTCCTGCTTTCCTTTACTGTTCAAACATTTTTCAAGAGCTGTGTTGTGCACTTTGCAATAATTGCTCCCAGACAATGCTGGGAGAGGAATATTACCCTACACTCTAGTTCCACTCATTGATTGCATCTATGTTATGGTTAGATTTGTTAAACATTAAATCCACCAGGTTCCAACATCTCTTTCAATTTCATTCTCAACTATGTTGATACGTTTGTACTCGTGTTGCCCAGTTTTTCTTTCTATGGACAGCATTTCCCATTCCATGTTAAAATAATCCTCTTTTTTCACTTGCCAATTCTATACAATTCACTTGGTAAGCTGCAAATCAACTGCCCTCATAACTGGGCAGTATCTTTAAATATAACAATTTGAGTTGTGTCTTTGAATTCAAACAATTGCCGTGAAGATGTGCCATATGGAATATTAATTTGATATCTCACTTGCACTGTTTTGAAGTTTCCTTGATTTATCTTGCTGCTGGTTACTTCAGCAGTCAAGGCCATTTAAAGTGTCTGGAATGTAGGCACCCCCATCAGAGTCTAAGAATGAGCACTGGCCTCAATGTTGCATGATTTGAAAACTGACCAACGTTATTGGTAAATTAAAAGAAAAGCACATGTTAAGAGATGTGTGGGCTAGATATATTGGCCATGCTAAATTGCCCCTTAGCGTCAGGGGGATTAGCTAGGATGAATGCATGGGGTTATGGGGATAGGGCCTGGGTGGGATTGTGATCAGTGTAGACTCAATGGGCCGAATGGCCTCCTTCTGCATTGTAAGATTCTATGCTTCTATATATAGAAAGTTAATCATGAGCAAAATAAAATTAAGCACTGGCCTTTATTTATAAGCGTGTTGCCAGGCGTACATTATGTCGGCCATTATTTGTATCTCACTATATTCTCGCCTCAGAAAATTTATTCAGTCAGGTCATTGCAGATCCTGTTGCTATTGCTTGAATGTGAAATGTAAGCTGGTGCCACAGTCACAGAAGGATAGTTAAAGCTGCTGTATAAGTGGCAAAGAACATTGTAGATTCAGTTTCAGGGCTGAGAGAGTGAAGCTTTACACTGTTTTCATAGTGGAAAACCAGAAATCCAGAGGCAGCCCATCATGTCTGGAGAAAGCTTTTGTCAGATCTCTGAAGGAGATTTATATGGCCTGCTCATTATCAAGGATGGCAGTTGACTTCATGTAAAGGGTTTGCAACCAAACTGCATTGGATATCATTGAGTGACCAGGATTTTAGTGCATGAGATGAGAGAGAGAGTAGAATGGTCCTGTGTTCAGGGTCATGCTAAGGACTGAGAGTTTATGCATATGAAACACAGCAGCATTACCAAGGCTCTGCAGGCTCCAGGTGTTTAACTTGGTGGGATGTCCACAATGATTAATCACAGTCCCACACAAATGTTAAGGTGATTAGAAGGTTTGGAGTGGTTGGAACACAGCAATCTATAATGCAGGCGAGGTACATTAAGTGAGTGAACTGCAAAGCAACCTCAAAACTTCTCAGAATAATAAAGCTGTGAAGAGTTTTATTGGTTTTGAGGGTTTATTGTGGGAAAGTGGCATCAGGAGGGCAGGAACACCATGTTTCTTGATTGATCTGTACTGAGTGGTCTCAAGGGATGAATTGGTGTCTCGTGCTGCTCTTTCCTGTAGGTCCAGCTATCTAGTTCTATCTGATAGAACACTCTGCCAGATTTGTCCTCACTTTGGAAAGCCCTGCCAAGTTTGATAGAAGAAAAATGGATTTAACTTGATTCTCAGTTGCCATGTGACGGCATGGATGAAATCATAATTCTACTTACAAATGTCCAAAATGATAGAAGAGGGTGATATGCATGTTATAAAGCATGCATTGGGTGCCAAGGCTCTGCACATGAGCATTGCTCAGCACACATAGAGGATCAAATCACCAGTAGGTAGATGGTAACAAATAAAATTTAATTTAGCTCTCATAAATCAAGATACATTAAAGTATTATGTCTGTAACTAAAAAGAGCTGGCAACGTCTCGCCGCTATCAGATTGGCACGTGCGCAGTGGCCCGCTCAGTACTATGCTGCTGGCCTCTTCAGCAGGAGTAGGCTCCACCTCTACAATTTTTGGAGTGAATCTTGCTTGGACACTCTGCAGTGTGTCATTTTGAAAATCCTGCTAAAAATATTGGCGGATGTTACACCTGTTTTAACACAAATTCGGCACTTTTAGAATTTTTTTGGGAGAATCTTCCCCATGATCTTTGGATTAGGCCAATCAACTGCTAGGTTGGTTGTCAGTACTAGCTCCTTAAAATGCCATGATAGATGATGCAAAACCCTTCCCTTTTGGAGCACCTGAAAGGAAAATGGATAAGAAATGGCTTTCACAAGAATAATATATTCTGCCAGGCAGCAAATAATATACATCACACCAGCTCTATCAGACAGTGAAGGGAACGGCGCGTTGAACTTTGTATTCTGTATGGACTTTGGTTGTCTCATAGCTTTCTAACATTTGACCAAAATTGACACAGACTGTAACCTATAAATAATAAAAGGTCATGTTTTGTTATTTTCAACTCTTCAGTTACATTGACCTGAAATCAATCCTTTTACTTTCTATCATGCAGCTATAGTACCCACAGGACTTGTTATGAAATACCCACTGGACTCATTATCAGATTCTTAGTTTATCTCTCATGCAATCATAGAAACCAAATACTCTAACCTTCCAAATGAACCCAGCAATATGATTAATGCACATTACTTGAAGCTCACACTTCACTCTTCCTCCTTCCTTACAGACAAAGAACAAAGAATGGACAGGTGCACGTTCTTTGCTAATGCAATTCCAATTAAAGTTCTTTTTACTTAAGAATGTTGTTACCATATTAAAGCTAAGCTAGCAGACGTACACAACTATAAACAGTGCAACTAGTCAAAAGTTGTAGAAAATAGCTAGTTCCTTCCTTTGAATATTAAAGAAGTTTAAAATGCTTCATACTGTACAAATTAATAGCTAAAGGGACTTTTTAACACGTTTACATTAACAGGCACAAGAGTTAACTAATTTTCAAATGAAAGTATATGTGTTTCGAAAATGGACAGTGACATCCCGTTCCTGACATTTGTGGAGAGACGGAAAGAACTAAAGAAACTGGTAAGATCGGGAAATGGGACATCCAGCAGACATTGATAGCAAAGCAATGATGTTTGAGTCAAAGGTTAAAGATAAAGTCAATAGCACTGTTAAATTTGCCCTGCATTCCAACACCTTGAGTCAGAAAAAGTCCTGAAATTCTTCAAATTGATTTTTAAAATGTCTCGGTAGAATAAGATTATATAAAGTGAACAACATAATATAAAGTGAATTTATCTTATATTTGTTCAGAAATTACTCAAAAACCCTAATCAAGTCAATAATGGGAAGGAGACCAAAGAACTAACAAAAATGCAGTGTAATGTTTCACATTTTCAGAAAAATCCTGTGATATGATATTTTTTCAGAGTTCAAGTCCTGAAATTGCTTAGCAACAATAAGAAAAATAGACTGCAACAAAATTAAAATTAATGCCTAACAAATAGAAAATAAAATTGAAGGATTACACATTTTCATAATAGGGAAAACGGATAAATGAATAATTTGAATATATAATTACCAGATTTCGAGCTTTCACTGATGGGAATTGGAGCTGTTTTTTTCTCTCTGTTCCAAGCGCTTTGCTCCTCCAATGATAGGATGCATTACTGAATCCCTGTGGTGCTAATTATAGTTTTCAATCATTATGTCCCACATTTACTCCCTCAAACATGAAATATGTCCTTTAGCAGAAGAACGTGCAGACTGATGTATCAAAATGAACATGATGGCCTCCACAAAACAGAAGAAAATATATAAGAAAGGGTGTAAACATTTATACCTGTGACTTCAATAAATTGACTGAAGCTGGCACTTTACAATAGCATAGGTACAGAAGTTTTACATATCAAAGCTAGCCAGGCAGAAGATAGAACACTGAAATTAAGTCTTTATTCTCTTACTAGCTTTTATTTCATAAAATTTCACTTGCAACAGCCTGCTATTACATATGTGAGAACAGTTGAGTCCCAGGTTAATACTCTCCACCTGAATACAATTAACACCTAATTGATTCATAATTAACATTCGACTTCTAATTTAGTGAGTTGAAAGCTTGATTATGCAATGGAGAAGTCCATACGCCAGACAGTCTTGTTACGAGGAAGATGCACAATTTAAAAGAAAACAATGTGAGAACATGGGAAAAGCTAATAGTGCGGTGGAAATGTAGGCCAATGACGCTTGTGTATTATTAATTAAGTGCTTACAGCTTCCTTGTACTGAATTATTCTCACTCATTTGCAGGGGTCTTCTGTGTCGTTTTCATTTCCCAATCCTTTGGAATGAATGTTGCACTGTGCCAGAGATGAACTGACTGTTGAATTGCTGCAAAACAACTTCATGAACTGGTTAATGCTCCAAGTTTCCTGCTCCTCCTCACAGCACTTAGGACCAACACTTAGCATCATGCAAAACCTTTCTAGATGGCCGGACTGAGGATAAATGTAGAACCTATAACTGGGTGACACAGCATTTCTTATGTAGTAAAGTTACTTCACAATAAGAACTATGCTGAAAAGTTAAATTAACATGTATTATTTTGAAATTGAGTGACAATAGCTACATTAGCTAATGCAGCGGCTATTTGTGCGTGCAATGTTCCACCAAGAACAATAAAGTGAGTCACTGATGACATAAATTTTCTGAGACATTCATATGGACCATGCATTTTCCAACCAGTTTTCCTGGCCATAGAGACAGAGAAACGCCTTACAAAGGACGATTGCAGTAACATGCAGTGAGTGGAGGATAATTGTATTTTGAAAATTATGTCCGTGAATTAAGTCCAGACATTTACAGCAGTGCAGTCTGGGGGCATGTTTAATATAGGAATTACCCAATCATTTACATTCTAGATAGAAATATTGGGACAGATTTTCTCAGAGATGTGAAGGCTCTGCAGACCTTTCAAAATGATAGAAAAATTTAAAAAGGGAGCTATACATAACATTTGTGACTATGGGGAATGAGGGGTATGGAGAAAATGTGGGGGTGGGATACTGAAAATGCGTGATCAATTGTGATCACATTGAATGGTGGTGCAGCTCGAGTGGCCTACTCCTATACCTATTTTCTATGTATCTATGTTTCAAAAATTTCAAAAGTCCTGAGTCCTCCATTTCTGACAGTTTCCCATTTTCACTGGAAGGGAAAAGAGGGCAAGACATGCCTAGCACATGGAGAAACTGGAAATCAGCTAGGCTTAATGCTGAGTTCAAAAAGACCCAATTTTCTCCATTAGCAAGGACCTTATTAGCAATGACATTAATCTGCAAATCGCTTTTTTTTTAACATTAAGTGTGAATGTTTATGAAGGTATAAAGGTCTGTAGAACTATGAATCTGAAGGTATTTAAATTCTCTATCCTTTGAAAATGAAAAAAAAGGCTTCTCATGTCAGTGAGAAGTTAAAAACAAGCTATTTAAATACCCAGTCTTTTTAAAAAAATCAAAAAAGGCTGAGTGCTAGAAAAGTATGTTTGTTGACGTTTCAGAAGCATTATTTTGAGTGCTTTGATTTTTTTTCCTCAACTTTATTTATCTGAGTAAGGATCAGTTTGTCCAATGGTAGTCGATTATCGTTGATATTTGCTTACAAAGTTAGCAAGGAGTCCTAAATTAACATTAGATTGACAGTTCAAAATGTTATTAAATGATGAGCTGTCTTTGATGTTGAATTATAGAACATAGAACACTACAGCACAAACAGGCCCTTCGGCCACAAGTTGTGCCGATCATATCAGTACCTATCAGGCCATAGAACTATCTGTAACTCTCAATCCCATTAAATCCCACGTACTCATCCAGAATCTCTTCAAAGACCCCAGCGAGTTTGCCACTACCGCCACCGATGGCAGCCGATTCCATTCACTCACCACCCTCTGAGTGAAAAACTTACCTCTAACATCTCCTCTGTACTTGCCCCCCCAGCACCTTGAATCTGTGTCCTCTCGTAGCGACCATTTCAGCCCTGGGAATCGCCTCCGAGAATCCACTCTATCTATTCCTCTCAACATCTTATAAACCTCTATCAGGTCACCTCTCAACCTTCGTCTCTCCAGGGAGAAGAGACCTAGCTCTCTCAATCTATTTTCATAAGGCATGTTCCCCAATCCAGGCAACATCCTTGTAAATCTCCTCTGCACCCTCTCAGTAGCTTCCACACCCTTCCCATAGTGAGGCAGCCAGAACTGCACACAGTACTCCAAGTGGGGTCTAACAAGGGTCTTATAAAGTTGCAGCATTACCTCCTGACTCCTAAACTCAATCCCTCTATTAATGAAGGCCAATACACCATACGCCTTCTTGACCACATCCTCCACTTGTGGGGCAGATTTAAGAGTCCTATGGACCCGGACCCCAAGATCCTTCTGCTCCTCAACATTGCCAAGACTCCTACCCTTGATATTGTACTCCTTCATCCCATTGGTCCTGCCAAAATGGACCACCACATATTTATCCGCGTTGAAGTCCATCTGCCACTTCTCCATCCAGTCTTGCATCCTATCTATGTCTCGCTGCAACTTCAGACATCCCTCCAGACTATCCACAACACCACCAACCTTTGTATCATCGGCAAACTTATTAACCCATTCCTCCACTTCCTCAACCAGGTCATTTATGAAAATGACAAACAGCAAGGGTCCTAGAAAAGATCCCTGGGGTACTCCACTGGTGACTGACCTCCATGCAGAAAAAGACCCATCCACAACTACTCTCTGCCTTTTGCAGGCAAATCTGGATCCACCAGGCCAAGGCCCCTTGGATCCCATGCCCTCTCACGTTCTCAAGAAGTCTTGCATGGAGGACCTTATCAAACGCCTTACTGAAATCCACGTCCACTGCTCTTTCTTCGTCAGTGTGTTCAGTCACATTTTCGAAGAACTCAACTAAGTTTGTAAGCCGTGTTGACTCTTTCTGATCATATTGAACTTCTCTAAATGCTCATAAATCCTATCTCTCAGAATCCTCTCCATCAACTTACCGACCACTGAGGTCAGACTCACTGATCAGTAATTGCCCGGGCTATCCCTGTTCCCCTTCTTGAAAATAGCCACCACATCCACAATCCTCCAATCTTCTGGAACCTCTTCCGTCTCCATCGACGATGCAAAGATCATCGCCAGGGGCTCTGCAATCACTTCCCTCACCTCCCACAGTAACCTGGTGTACATCCCATCCGGAACCGGTGACTTATCTACCTTGATGGAATTTAACAGTTCCAACGCATCCTCTTTCTTAATGTCCACATACTCAATCTTTTCAGTTTGCCACAATCCTGTAGTACAACCCCCCCAGATCACTTTCCACTGTGAATACTGAGGCAAAGTACTTATTAAGCACCTCTGCCATTTCTTCTGGTTCCACACAGGCTTTCCCCCCTTCACCTTTTATAGGTCCTATCCCTTCTCTTCTCATCCTTTTACTCTTCACATATTTGTAGAATGCCTTGGGATTCTCCTTAATCTTATCCGCCAAAGCCTTCTCGTGATCCCTTCTGGCTCTTCTAATTTCCTTTTTAACCTCCCTTTTACAAGTCTTATATGCCTATAGATCCTTAACATCCCCTAGCTCCCTGAACCTATTGTACAGCTTTCTTTTCTTCCTAACTAGGTTTATCACAACCTTTGTGCACCACGGTTCTCTTGACCTACCAAAACTTCCTTGTCTCACCGGAATGTTGTCGTGCAGAGCTCCAGACAAATATTCCTTGAAAATCCGCCACCTTCCTTCAGTACTTTTCCCCAAGAATACCTCCTTCCAGTTTACTCTTCCAATTTCCTGCCTAATGATTTCATATTTCCCCCTACTCCAGATAAGCACCTTATTATCTGAATTATGTTGGATTAAAAAGCAACGTCAGGCTGCTTTTTTAATAAGGGATTGAAAGAGACTTTCTTTCCATAAATGGAAAATTATTTATTTATTGTAAAAATAAACTTTTTTAAAACATGTTGCAAGTACTGGTTAACAGACAAATGTCTTCAGGAAGCATAACTATCTGTTGCTAAAATTCCCCACACACAAAGAAGCAAAGGACAAACAGTGATCTTTGTAGAGATGCACAGTTGAAAACTGAAACTCTAGTTATTCCCAAAATATATAAAATAAAGGCTTTCTACTTGAATATGTTTGTATAAAGATTATTATCAGTTTCCAGTAACAAATTCTAATGATAATGTCAAATGTAATTATGATATCCTAAATCATTATTGTTGTGTGCATGAATCAGAAAGGAGCTAAAACAATAAGGTGTCAGCAATAATTCAGTTTGGCAGTAATGTGAATTGGCAGTGTGCCAAAGTTCACATTCATGGAATTGACAGCAAGCTATATATCTCCTTTATAGCTCATTATTTAATAGGGATGAGACCATTAAAGATTTCCCTGTGTTCACTGTTCGAATATTGCCAGATAGTTAGACTGATAAACTGTCTTGTGGACTTGGGGCTAAATAGCCGCCTGACAAAGCCATCACAGTTTCTGTTAAAGATTACATGTTAAACTGATTTAATAGTAAATGGAATCTGTGCATTGATTGAATAGCCACCCTGAAACACAATTGGAGTATAACATTTTCTTTGAGTTTAGTAAATTAGCATTCAGCTGCCTTTTTGATTCATCTGATTAAAACAAGCAAAAAAGCGTGTTTTGCCGTCACCTTCAAATATGCTTCAGTTTTGTTGTTAAGTTTGTTCAACTTCACGCTGCAACAAATTTAGTTAAGTATTGAATTTCTTAGAGATGTTTACCAGATGTGACAAAACATGTGTTTTCATTTGTGCAACAATCATGTGGTTTCATAGCATTCTTAGTCTACATAGAAGGGATATTGATAAGCCATTCCCAATGTAGTCTGATGTAATGGATTTCCAGTGTCTGTGTCTACTATCATTATCACTAATAAGATTTTTGTGGTAAAATAGAAAAAGGAGATACTTTTAAAGAAAATTTTAGACCATGGTATTATCTTCCTCATAATGGATGAAACAATTAAACCCTAAGAAGTGCAGATTGTAACCCAAACTGCCGTGTATCCATCACAATAATTATGGCAGCAGATAGCATGGTATTTGAGAATCTTGCCATACAAGTGGGCACTTGTTTCTTCATTAACCTATCACTAAGGTTGCTATTTCCACCTATGTAACCTATCCGACTCTGCTCAGTCTCAATACTTCCATTGTTGAAACCTCTATTCCTGCCTCTGTTATCTCTAGAATGGACTATTCTAACCTGCCTCATATGTTCCTCCTTCCATTAATTTGATGTTACCCAAATTAATACCAGCTTACACCAAATCATGTTCACCCACAGCTCCTGTGCTTCCTGACTTTAATTGAATCACTCCCTTTTTCAAATGCCACCATGGCCTTGACCCTCTCTCCCTTTGTAGCCTCCTCCAGCCCTAAAACCTTCTGAGATATCTGCTATCCTTCTATCCTTTCTTCATGTGCACTCCCACTTTCAGTTGTGCCACCATTGACGACCATGCCACCAGTGTTCTGAGCCTTAAGCTCTGGCATTCTCTCCCAAACTTTTTGCATTTCTCCATCTCGGTTTTATACAGTAGCCCTCTTCCCCAACCCCCATCCACCGTCCCCAACTTCTTTCACCGTGATTTTGGTCGAGTGCTGTAATATCTTCTGATCCGGGCTGGTGTTAAAATGGGTAAGATTTTCTGGTCTGGTCTGTTGTGGGACAAGTGAAAAGAGGAAATGTGGCATTTTAGCCAAAATTCTGTTCACTTTCAGTGGCACTGGATAATCCCAGCTGTAAATAAGGATGGATGATTCAGTCAAAATGTTCCAAATGCCCTTGTAAAGCAAATTGATTCATTTTATGTTAAGCACATTATATAAATATAAGGTGTTAGAACATAGAACATTGAACACTACAGCACAAACAGGCCCTTCGGCCCACAAGTTGCGCGAATCATATCGATACCTACCAGGCCTGTCTATAACTCTCAATCCTATGTACCCATCCAGAAGTCTCTTAAAAGACCCCAGCCAGTTCGCTTCTACCACCACCAACGGCAGCTGATTCCACTCACTCACCTCCCTCTGAGTGAAAAACTTACCCCTGACACCTCCTCTGTACCTGCTCCCCAGCACCTTAAACCTGTGTGCTCTTGTAGTGACCATTTCAGCCCTGGGAAATAGCCTTCAAGAATCCACCCTATCTATACCTCTCAACATTTTATAAACCTCTATCATGTCACCTTTCAATCTTCACCTCTCCAGGAAGAAGTGACCTAGCTCCCTCAACCTATCTTCATAAGGCATGCCTCCCAATCCAGGCAACATCCTTGTAAATCTCCTCTATACCCTCTCAGTAGCTTCCACATCCTTCTGAATAAGATTCTTGCAGTGTAACTGAGAGCCTAATTTAAATTTAATTGCTGTCTCATGTGCTTCCTAAGACTCAGGAGAGAAATAAAGAGAGGACATGCCAGTAGTTTGTACTCCTGGGCAATTGTAGCACAAACCCTTGCTTTTTATCTCTCAAGAGAGATTCCCCACCAAGTCATTGGGATACCTTCTAAATCTGATGTTGGGAAGTTCAGAATTTACAACCATTTGTGGAAATAATATTTCCTCTCATTTCTTTGGAGAGCACAGATAATTGAGTTAAATATGTGGCCTCTTTAACATTTTTTTGCTTGGCCCTGCATATGTGGTAACTTAAAGGGGCCAGCTTGCACGGAGACTTTAAATTGTTGCATGGTTGCATGCCTTAATAGAGGAAACATTGCTAAGCAGTGTCTTGGTGCCTGACATGCTTGATTCTCTGTGATCATGGAAACCAAAGAGGGAGGGACAGATATTGGAAGAAATGAGGCAGTTAATCATTTATAATTAAAAAAATTACAAAGAAAAGCACAAAGGAAAGGAAGGAATGAGAACTGCAGGGTAAGTGAAAGGGACCAACAGCCGAAAGACAATAATGAGTAAAGAACATCAATGGGAAGACAAAAGAGAAGGAGATGAACATTATTCATTGTTGCCTTAATTTCTAGACAGATGCAGGCATAATAACTGAATTCAAATGTGCTATATATGGACAGATATCCATATGTATGAGTTTCTTTCTCACAGATATTATTAAATATCATCAGATACACAGAGTTGTATTAAATTATCTATTGTTCAGGCAGAGTAAAAATCCTTGCTGTTGTTAAGTTTAGGCTAGATGCCACATACTTGACTATGCCACAGGCTTCTCAAATCTCATTGAAGAGTTTGAACCTCAAGGCACTATTAACTCGCTTCGCACAACTTGGTGACTGCATGCTTTTTGTGCCAAGAATTTTGAAGAGACATTTTCTGCTACTAGCACAATTAAATCTTAACTGGCACGTTCTTAGAACACGACTAGCCAGCAGCAGAGTGAAGCATTGACCCCTCGCCCTCTGCAATTCTCTCAAACCCCTGTCAACTCACTGCAATTTTTTTTATAATTGCCTGTATTGCTTTGCCCTTGTCTTGAGAGAAAATCACCTCATGTGTTCTTTTACCGAGCTATATGCTTATTGAAATTGAAAACAAGCAATTCCTAAGAGCAAGTGAAGGGGAAAGCGCAGCAGGGCTAGGTTGAGGAAATGATCCGAGAACCTGCCTTTTGACGGATTGCTGCTGCTTTTAGCTGTGAACATTTCATCATTTGTCAATTTTTACCAACTTTTTAATGTCATTTCTAGCCAAATCTTGCTCTCTACCCATGTTGTTCCCTTTGTCTGCCCACAGATGATGTCCAGAGCGCATGAATGGCATAGACATTTCCCCCACAAAAATGCACATGTTGCAGTTATGGAGAGCCACTGTTCCTTTAAATGGAAGAGTCCCAGAAGACCACCAGTAGCTCTTGTGCAGGGAATGTGAGTTGCAGAGTGCTTTGAGAAAAGTGATGCAAGGCTTTTTGTAGTGGTTCTCCAATTCAGGATTACCACTGTCACCCAGATACTCAAAGAGAAAGGAAGGGAAGGAGAAGGGCATGCATGCTAGAGGATTTGCTTTGGAAAGTGTATCTTGGCCATTCTTGTCAGATCATTGACCTCTTGGATTGGGGATTTTATGTCTTCAGCCAGTTGTTCGCACCAATGTCTTATACATTTTCTTGTGCAACAATCTTGCTCTTCTGACCCTGACATTTGCCAAATGACCTCCAGAGATATATTGACGAATTAGAAGCCATTCCAATTGGTGACAATCTCTCGCATTACTGCTTCAAGCATTCTTATAGCAAAGTGGTGATCCCCTTTTGTTTAGTTACATAAAGACAGCACTATAACTCTATATCTTTTCTCCCAGCTGTGATAATAAAGAACAAAGAAAGAAAATTCCAGCGCAAGAACAAGCACTTCAACCCTCCAAGCCTGCACTGACTATACTGCCCGACTTAACTAAAACCACCTACTCTTTCAGGGACCATATCCCTCCATTCTCATCTGATTCATGTACTTGTCATGATTTCCCCCTTAAAAATCACTACCGTATCTGCTTGCACTATCTCCCCCAGCAATGAGTTCCAGGCACCCACTACTCTCTATGTAAAAAATCTGCCTCATACAACTCCTTTAAATCTTGTCCCTCACATCTTAAATCAATGTCTCCTAGTAATTGACTCTTACACCCAGGGAAAAAGCTTCTGACTATCCACTCTGTCCATGCCTCTCATAATCTTGTAGACTTCTATTAGCTCTCCCTTCAACTTTTGCTGCTCGAGTGAGAACAAACCAAGTTTCTCCAACTCTCCTCATAGCTAATGCCTTCAATACCAGGTAACATCCTGGTAAATCTTTTCTGTACCCTCTCTAAAGCCTCCACATCCTTCTGTAGTGTGGTGACCAGAATTGAACACTATATTCCAAGTGCCGCCTAACTAAGGTTTTATAACGTTGCAACATGGCATGCCAATTTTTAAACTCAGTACCCCGGGCAATGAAGCCAAGCATGCCGTATGCCGTTTGGCTGTCTTCTCCAGCTGCGTTGCTACTTTCAGTGACCTGTGTACCTTTACATCCAGATTCCTTTACCTATCAATACTCCTAAGGGTTCTGCTATTTATTGTATATTTCCTATCTGTGTTAGACTTTGCAAAATGCATTACTTCAATGTGCGCTAATACTATAAGGAGGGGACTCCTATCTAAACTACTGCTGTGTGGCAGAAGAGGCTTGGTAGAAAATTACAATGTTGGAATGTCATTGATGGATGTAATCTAATAGAACTTTACTATGTGAACTTTGCAAATTTGCAGTAAGCAGTGCGTGCCGAAATCTTGCTGCTGTTGACATTGGCGAGATCATATGGTCGTCGATGGCACATCTCAGCTGTGGCTTTCCCAGCAGTGAGGGGTGCATTCAATGGAAAATCCTGTTGACAATGGCAAGAGCATAAGGTCTTACCATGAATGAGCAGTGTGTTGCCTCCTGTTCCTGTAAAACGAAACGCTGAGAAGAGAAAAATCCCACCCAAGGTTTGCATCTCCTGCACGTTCATTCATCATATGATATAAGATGCCGAGGATTAGAAACTGGAAATAAAAATCCTATCGGAGGGATGATTGTCCCAGGGAAGCAGGGCAGGAGACAGCAAATGCCAGAAGTTGGCACAGAGCTGAATAAATTATTCAAATCATGATTTGCATTTAATTACTAGGCACAGAACTGAAGTCTCTGGGCTTACTAGCATCTCCCCCTCCACGAGGATTATTTCAGTCCAGCAGGGTTTGAACAGTGCCCCACTGGTTGGGAGCTGGCAGCCTGACCCTGTTTGAGTGAAGGGAGGCCATGGAGACCACCCAGGAGGTTGGAGGGTAAGGGGGTGCCCCCTGGGCATTGTCAGCTTGGCAGTGCCAGTCTGCCCCCAAGGGGCAAAGTGACAATGTTCAGGGGCAACTTGGCACTGCTCCCCAAGCATCGGGTAGTTCCAAGTGGGCAGAGCCAAAGGGCCTGGTACCTACTAGGGTCAGGACTTATGAGGGCAAGATCGCAGGGGGTGAGCAGTCCTGCTGCCATTTTGCATTTCAAATCATAGACAGAAGGAGAAAGGATAACGATTGGGGCTGGCCATTGGGGTGGTGGGTTGGTGGCCTGCTGGCAGGGTCATGGATGTGGGTTGGTGGAGAGGGAGAGGAGCGTGGACTGCCAGTGTGGAGGGTCAAGACTACAGGGTGGGGGAGGGATCGGGAGATTGGGATTGCCAGGGGTGAGTAAGGGGAGGTCGAGGTCAGCCTGGGAAAGGAGTAGAGGCTAGCTCAGAGAAGCTGGCTCCAGAAGTGTGGCGATCAGGCAGTGAGGGGTTTGGAGGGGCAGCATTGTGGGATCGTGGGGCTGACCAGTGACCGAGGTGGCCAGGGATTTGGAGGCTGGCAGTGTGGGGCTACTGCTCATGCATCAGTCTCAGCACTGATATGCAGTGGCCCACTCAACACCATGTTGCCAGCCTCTCCTGCGGGAGTAGGTCCTGCCCCAGCTTTTCAGTGTGATTCACACTGGGACACTCTGTAATGCACAAAATGTGGGAGATTCATTTTAAAAGGCCAGCTGAAAAAAGCAGCATTTTTTCCTCCAGTTTTAACATGAATTCGAGAATTAGAATGTTTTGGGGAGAATTCCATCCATAGGAGTACAGAAAAAATGTTGTCTTTAAAGCTATGTGTAAATGTTCCTTTCGAGCATCAAGGTCCAACAAGAAGTATAAGAGTAAACATTATTCCTTTATATTTATTCAATGCTGAAAAATCCAAAAGAATTGAAAAAAAAATCAGAAATCTCAGATTTTGACAGTTCTGAAGCAATGTAATTGGAACAAATAGCAGAAAAAATGGCAGATTTGTAGTGTATGTGTTGGTGGTAGATTCAACAATGGCTTTTAAAAGAGAATTGGGTAAGCAGTCAAAGAAGAAATGTTTGCCAGATTACAGGGAGAAGGTGAAGGAGAGGGAGGAGTTGATTTGCTCTTGCAGTGAGCTGACACAGACACAAAAGGCCTTCATCTGTGCTGCAACAGTTTTATGTTTCTATGATAATGTGAATCCTGTTGCTATGGTATTGTGTTTAAGACCTTTGGATCAAATCTTTCCAAGTCAAAACCCAAAACCATGAGCAGGATCTTGAGCTCACTCTCTCCATCTGCGGGAATGATGGTGCGAGCACAAAACGTGGAGAGTTCAGGAAAACATGATTCTTCCCGATGAGGACACATTTTCCATTTTTAAATCAACCTCGCCAGGAGAGTGATGCAAAATGCAATGGGGAAGGGTGATGTGCTGAGCATTTTCATGTATTTTCCGTTTTTATTTCAGGATTCCAGCATCCACAATTTTTTGTTTCTGATTATAATGTATTAGAGTGTTGAGGAGAAGTTGTCTGCCGTTTTCTGAATGTACACTTTAGGCTTTCTGTGTGTGCACAATTTTAAATGTGTCACTGTTCAGAATTGGGGGACAACAGAGGACAAAGTGAGCAGCATGGATCAAGGACAGATATTTAGATCAGTAAATAGTAATCAAAACTGTGAGCCAACTGATTGAGTAATTAATACTGGTCTGCCTCTGCCTAAGTCTGAATTGTCCTCCATATGAAACCCATGCCATCACTTTAAGTTAGGCGCAGCTTGTGGTCCAGTTTGACTTTCACTTTGGCCTGAACAGAACACACACACAGCTCTGCATCTCTGATATGCTCAACCTTTCTATCATGTACACATGTTCACAGGATTAATAAATGAACCTGCAGTGATTTTACATAGAACATAGAACATTACAGCACAGAACAGGCCCTTCGGCAATATTCAGCATGGCATGCTGGTCTTTATATCTAGAGGACTGAAGTATGACGATGCAGAAGTTGTGGCAGCTGTACAAAACCCTGGTTAAATTCCACTTGGAGTACTGTGTGCAAATCTGGGCATCATACCTTAGAGAGGATATATTTGCATTGGAGGGAGTGCAGCATTGGTTTACAACAATGAAAGCTCAACTTCAGGGGTTTAGTTATGATAAGAGATTATATAGAACATAGAACATTACAGCACAGAACAGGCCCTTCGGCCTTCGATGTTGCGCCGACCAATATAAAAAGCAATGACCCTCCAAACTAAACCATTCCCTTCTTTTCCATATACTTATCAACTAACCTCTTAAACGCCACCAAACTTGGCGCATCTACAACTGCTGCAGGCAGGGCATTCCACTCCCGAACCACCCTGATTTTGTGGTTTTGCAAATCACAAAAATGAGTGATTTTGCAAATCACTTCGGAGTTTCTTTTGAACTTATATCATTGTGACACACAAATCATGGTGGCAGCCATGCTTCTTTTCTAAACAACATAGTGCTTAGCCTGCCAGCAAGATTCAGTATGAGAATGATATGGTGAAGAGTTTAAGATCATGTTACATGGCATAAGGTAATCCTTGACCATTCTGGTCAGACTGCAGAGGAGCATGGGAACTGTCAAGGCAGAAAATTTGACAGGCTATTGAAAAGTCTATTGACATGGTGCAGGAATTTCTGGTCTTGAGGTAAGCAGTACCAGTAAGTTACACCATGCAGGTATTGAAATCTCAGCATGGTGACTGCACAGAAAAGCTTTGAACACCTAACAGCGAGATCATTCTTAAATAGAAAGCTGGTAAGCAGGTAAACACCCATAGTAAATAGGACAGCATGTCGAGCAAACCAGCAAATGATTAGCTCAGCCTGGAAAGGCAAGCAACCAAGGTAGGGCAGGATCGACAGTAGGCAAGTCAAACAAAGGAAAAAGCACACACAAAAATCAGACCAGTGAAAGTTGTAATTATAATGGATGGAGATTTCAAAAAGAATGTGAAAGTGGTTGCTGCAACTCTTATCCCAGGAGTAGAAATGTCAAAGTGATATTTTTGAAATATCCATAAAAGCTCCCCACATCAAATGGGATGCACCAGGTCTATCATCTGAATTCAGAATGTTCAAATAGCATGTATAGTTGGTGGGCAGGATTTTCTGGCTGTGCTCACCCTGAACCGGAAAATCCGCCCCATAATTTCTTTGGGCAGCTTTTTACTTTCCCAGTTCAGCCCACATACAAAGTGATCTTTGCAGATCAATGATGTTTTTCGGGTCCTAAGAATTCCCCGGGTGAGCTCTCCCAATTTGTTATAATTCCAGATGGGACACTCTCAAATTATTACGTCCCCAAGTAAAGAGGAATGCATTGGCTCTCATCTATATTTAACCCCTTTGGTTGGTTGCAACATGAGGTGAGTGACAGTCCAGAAAATTACAATGATGTGCAAAATGAGATGAAAAGAAATAAACATATTTTCACACTGTCACCCTTATGGAAAACATAGATGACATTAGAGTAGAATCATAGATTAATACAGTTGGCACATTGAGTCTGCAACAACACGCAAGAAACACCTGAATGTCCACCTAATTCCAACCACTGCACTTGGCCCATAGCCTGGAATGTTAAAGTCCAAAAACATTTGCCAGGATTCAAATTATCTGCAAAGAGAGGTTATTAACTACTCATTATTTGCCAAGATTGACACAGGAACAAGTGGCAATACATACTTTCCCTGCAAATTCTCTAACTTATATATCCATCTACATGGAAGACTATGCCGAAATGCTGTGAAACTATAAATTCAAAGATTTGTTAATTCCAAGTGTCTATTCCATAATTGTTCAGCACATGTTGAATAACCCTCCTGGGTGCCACAGACATTCTACATTGTGGGGACTAAAGACACAATAATTTCAGGTCTACCAGTGTGCTGTGACCTCATATGAGGTACAACCTATTAGTCAGAATTCATTGAGCAGATAACCTCAGAAATGACTCCCATTACCTCAGTTCATGACCAAACATGAAAGTTTTAACAAAATTGACAATTTCAATGGACCTACAATGCACAGGAGAATGCAAGTGCATTCATTGATCTGATATAGTGGGGGTCAGAGCAAGTGGTATCTAGAAAAGCGAATGCTATGGATTGGCAAAAATGTTTTGGTCAGTAAGTAGTGATTGGGACTTTAGGAAAACTGAGCAATTAATACTGGCATGCCTTTGCCCCTAAGCCTGAACTGCCTTACATATGGGGTCCACCCATAAAGGAATCCAATTTGTCCCTCGACAGATTCGGAATTTACAATTCGGAAAACTTCAAGTAATAATGGAAGTCAGATTCTATTCGATGAGTGGTTCCCAGCCTAATCTGAACCTTGAGGCTCCACTTCAAAGTGCTGTAAGGTGGGGATGCTGCACCGGAAGCATTACAATCTTGATGCATGGGAGCAATATTGCTAACTAAAAAGCTTCTGGGATAAAATAAAATGTTCATTTCCTTGAGGCAGGTAACATTAGTCTAAATTTTGAGACCTGTGAGAGTTTAGTCCAATTCAGAAATGATGGCACATGTGAAATGATCAAAGGAATTGTGAATAAGCAACATTTTATGAAAAATATGATTGGATTTTTTAAAAAAATCAAGCAATCCTTAAGAACAATAATTGAAGAATACAGATAAACAAAATAAAAATGTGACCATTAATGATCAAAAAATTATAGATTTCACAGGTACATGAATCCAGAATTGGGCACAGTGTGTTTTCAATAAGTAGAGGAATTAATTCTAGCTCAGTAGCTACAGTTTATTGATTATTCATAGCTCTGGAGGTGGACCTGCTCATGCATAATTTACTGGAGTTCCTGACTGGGTGATGAAGAAAACTAGCTAGAAGCACTTACAATGGTAGCAACACAAGTGAAAGGCACACTGAAGATGTTTTATTAGCAATAATAAAAAGATATTAATTTCTATCACTCCACTGTTCATGGACACTTTCATTTCAAAACTATAGTAGCGACAGTCTACTCAGTACAGTGATGTAGCCTTTATTGCTGAGAAGGTTGCCTATACTTATTTTCAACATCAGTGATTTTCATGCTGATTCTTGTGTACATTTGAATCATGTCGCAAAAAAGGATTTCCTTCTGTCTTCCAAGATACTACAAAGCATCTGTGAAATGAATCATGCTGTGAACTGTAAATTTACAATACAGTGGTGTTATGAATAAAACATAAACAATCACCAAGTCTACAGAACAGTAAGCAATAGGGTTCAAGAAATCAAGACTTAAATTGAGAACAAATCTCTATCAAAAGGAACCTACTCTGGTAGAGTGAAATCCTCTTACAGATCATATTTTGGAGCAGCAACTGATTGCCACCAAATCAGATTCTGCCATTCTGCTTCTGAGTTTAAACACATATAATTGGACCATAGCTATAATTGTATCACACTGTGCCATAATGCAAAATGAAATTGCTATTTGATTGATGCAGCATTACCCCAAAATTGAACCGATGAAAGCAGTGTGAGATTATGCCAGGGAGTTATTCTAAACTGTTTCTAGGTTTGTGTGACTGCAGCGGACACAAAACAAAGAGTTTGCCTGCAGAATTTTTCTAAGCTTAATTTTTCACTTCCTAAATCTTAGCGAAACGGCACCCTGATGTTCCATTCTGTTGCCAGTTGTAGAGCCCTCTGTGACAGTTGCTCTTCTCTGCCTGCTGTGAGTTGGCAGTGTAGTTTGGATTTGCTCCAGTCAAAGGCAATGAACTTGTGTTATAACGTTGCAGCTCTATTGTACAATCGGCTGAACCAGACAAAATAATATATTTGCACCGAACGTTTGAAAGCTAATCCATGCTTTATCAATCATGCAGTTATTGTGCATGGTGGCATTGGTTTGGATATTTAAGAAGCTTTTTTCAAACTAACATGACCTCTTCTTGATTACTTTTGGACTAATGACTAAGCCCATTTATTGCACAGGTTAATTGTCATGACTACCAAACAGCTCTGCTGCTAACAATTGAAGGAAGTTATGTTCATGCAAGTAGCTTGTTTCTGTGGAGAAAGCTCTTTTATTTCGAACTCCTAACTGTTAAAATAAATTTTCAATTGTCCATGGCACTTCTTTTTAAACTGTGCTGCTACAATGACTGTATTCCCTAAAGCATTTCATTGTGGAGAGAGTATAATTTATCAATTTACGGAAAAATAAAGGTAAGATTATGTAATATAAGTATTTTATGATATTTTGGATTATCAGTGCTGACTTTTTCTTTAGCTTTTGATGCTCCCTTCCTCAATTACAACACACCTTAGTTACAATGGATGAGTCAGATATGTCTCGTGAAAATACCTTGCACTGTGTTGTTTCCAATCTGTGACCTTAAATCTGAAATCCTATAAATAAAGTGAAATTATGATCTCCTCCACTGAACTCAACTTAAGAATTAAATTGGAGCTAGTCATTTTTTGCATCCCAAAGAACCATAGAAAGGTTACAACATGGGAGGCCATTCAGCCATCTTGTCAATGCCAGCCCAACAATATGCAAGTGCCCTTTTCAAACCCACTTCCTGCACCTGCCCCATAGTAAATTCAAGTGCAGATTCAGAAACTCTTTAGAAGAGTTTAGGACCACTGCCTCCACCCTCAACTTGGGTAGTGAATTCAGACACCCAGCACCATCTGTATAAAAGAATTCTTCCTCATGTCCCTGCTATACCTTTCGCCACTTATCTTAAATCTATGTTCCATGGTTTTAGATTTCTTCACCAAGGGAAACAATTTTATCCTGTCCCCTCATAATTTTGTATGCTTTTAGCAAGTCACCCCTCAGCCTTCTTTGTTCCAAGAAAAATAACTCCAACTGATCCAGTCTCTCCTTGGAGCTACACTTTTCTTGTTCCTTTCCATACCAAGACACTATCACACGGCTTCTTTAGACAGTAATGGAATCGGATAGGAATTGCATACCTTTTCTTTGTGGGGCAATGAGGAAGTTAAACAAGGAATGTCTGCAAGGTCTTTGGTATGACTTACCAATGGGTGAGCATTCTGATCTTCGACTGCTGGCCTCTTGTCTCTTACCATTTGTTTCATTCAGCTGGCTAACGTGATGCAAAAAAAGGCTGGCCATTAAACTATTACATACAAACTGGTACATTTATCTCAATTTGTTAGAAAAGACAAATTTTAAAGGAACAGTAACTATAATAAAGAAATCAATGCTTGAGTTTCTACATGTTTGTAGCTTTTTACAAAACTATAAATCTCGTGTTGTGTCTGCAGCTCTTGTGACTGTGCTATTAGTTTCTCCTCACATTCACAATGTCACTTTGGAACAACTGTCTGATTTCACAAGATCAACTCAAATTAAATTACCTTCAGTAATGGAACATAAATTTAAAATATAAAGGGCGGCAATTGTGAGTTGGAGTTTTTCTCTGGTGCCACAGAACGGAATAGCTGTTGTGAGGATATTAAGTTATTTCTGACCAATGCTTATCTCTGGTGAGGTTCCAAGGTGGAAATGGAACCTCACAAAAATACAGCTATAGAGCTTAACTAAACTTGAGGCTGAAAAAAAAGGATCAGACCATACCACAGTAGAATTGGCTGTAAGATTATAGGAACTCTGTTCCATAGTATATAAAAAATACTCCAAAGTATTTTAATACTTTTCAAAAATATGTATAGGTATTAAACATCTAGTGACATCTGGTGACAGGATGCTATGAATGCACATTCTTTATTTTTGTGTCTCGCTTAGTTTCTTTTTATATTGTACCCTGAACAACTGATGGCCATTGCTTGGACACTTGGCTAATTTGGATAGCTGTAACCGTATTAATCAGTAACATAATCCTTACCAATAGAGATCTTCCACTGATCGTAATTCTAATTACAATTATCGTAAATATGGAGTCAATTGCCTTGGCAGCTCTAGTCGTAAGACATTGAAAATATAGAGGAGGCTAAGTTGGGATCAGACTCGACATTTGAACATGGACACATTTATTTGCGTTCACTCTGTTCTCAGATGACACCATTTTTATAGTGGTGAGGGAAGAGATGAGGAAATGATGATGCAGAAAGGGACACAAAAAAAATCAGTCATCTTACTTGTAGGAACATTTGAAATTTGTTCTGAATAAATATATCACTGTTAAAAATTCCCTGAATGTGCTGACTTACGAATAGTTGAAGTTCTGTGGCAAATTCATCTAACTGATTTCTGTTATGTTCCTCCCATGCAACAGAACTGTTTGACTAATGTCTCACAAGTTCAGGGCACAGGAGGGAGTATTGAAAATACATTACTGAATCAGATCTAAAGAGCCACTTTTGGTACAGAAACACTCAGGCACAAACTGGCACATCATCTTCAGTATTGAACTGGATTCTAACAATCCCAAGATTCTTCATAGATAGAGAATCCTTACAGTGCAGAAAGAGGCCATTCAGCCTATTGACTCTGCAGTCACTACAATCCCATCCAGATCTAATTTCCAAACCCCTCATATTTACCTTGCTAATCCTTTGATAGTATAGTTAATTTAGCAAGGCCAATCAACCTAACCCATACATCTTTGGATTGCGGGAGGAAACCGGAGCACCTGGAGGAAACCCATGCAGACATGGGGAGATTGTGCATGCCCCACACTGAGAGTGACCTGAGGCCGGAATTAAATCCTCGTCCCTGGCGCTATGAGGCAGCAGTGCCTCACAGTGTCAGTGCCATAGATAATAAAACATAAATCATTTTTATTGACAGTTGTACCAGAAAAGCTCATCTTTTTATTTAAATCCAAGAAAATGACACACTGAGCATGAAACAAAGAATATTTCTGTTCTATCTGTTTCACTGTCAAATGAGAATTAAACATTCTGTTGGCACAACTTGAGTTATCTTTAAATATGAGTGTAAAGGTAGGGAAAGGCAAGATCCACAGTTTCTTTTCCCATTCCATGATGTATTTTTTGGCATTTCAAGAATTTAACAAGTTATGTAGACTAGTAATGCAGAGAATATAGTTCAAATTTCATGTGGCAATTTGAATTCTGTTTTTGAAACATATTTGAGAATCAAAGGCTGTTAAATTAATCATAAAAATCAAATTGGTTCATGAATGCCTTTAGGCATGGAAAACTGCCATTGCTAGCCAATCTAATCGCTATGTGACTCCAGTCACATATCAATGTGATTCAAAAACACACACCCTGCTTTTTGAAATTGTCCATCACATTACTTCAATATGCCCTACCATCACCTTCCCAGGACAAAATTGGATTGGGTTATAAATGTAAAGGTTACCAGAAACAGCCAAATCCTGAGAATGTCTTCGGTGAAAATTGCCTATCTTGAAGGAACATAGCATTAATTATATTGATCAAATTGTGTGGAAATAAAACCTGACCCTCTTTGAATATCTTGGTTGGGATAGTAAGTTTGATGCAGGTACACTGTGCCTACATTTCCAGTTAGTTATGTCCCCAATTATACATATTTATGGAGTGTATTCAAGCCTCAAGTGAACCCTAATAGGCAGCCACAAATTTCTGTTTAGATTGCAGGTAAAAATATAGATATTGACATGAGCAGAATTGTCCTTGATAATACATCTAATCATATCCTGAACTTTCTTTTTAAGATGAAGCTATCAGAAGACTGTAATGATATCAGAATGTTGCCAAGATGGCAATGGAATTGAACAATAATGAAATAATACATTGTTTCCCAATTTCCACTTCTGAAAGACAAAACAAACAAAGAACAAAGAACAAAACAGCACGGAAAACAGGCCATTCGGCCCAATGAGCCGCCATCTCGATGTTCCCACCTCTACCTGCAATCCCTGTCAATGTTTATAGATCTATGGATTAAAAACCAAATTTGAGACAATTTAGGGAGAATTTGTTTTGCCAATTAGCCTAAGAGCACATCTTTGGGACGTGGGAGGAAACCGGAGCTCCCGGAGAAAACCCACGCAAGCACGGGGAAAATGCGCAAACTCCACAGACACAGGCCCAAATCCATGTATCCGCACAGCACAGTGATGGTCACTGAGCTGTCGTGTTGCCCATCAAATGGTCCAGATCAAGCACACACTAACAACGTGAAGCACTAGGATACTCTCGAAAAAAATCCAAGAGCAGCCTCTCACGACCCATCGCGTGTATGCCCCTTGTTAGACAGCAAGGTGGACCAAAGCACCTGTAGGATAAAAACAAGTACATCAATATCATCATCTATTTACACACTTCCCAGGAACTCCCAAGGCTCATGATCCTTTTTTAAATCAGTTTTCTATACCCCTTCATTCCCATTCTGTTCATGTGCACATGGCAAACAAAGTTGTAAAGACAGCAATGTTGTCCCCTATTTGTCACGTCTACGTGGGTTATTTGCCCTTTGGCGCCTGCTTACTTCTGGCAAAACTTCACAAAACATGTGAAGGGCAGTTTTAGGATTTCCGATTTCCAGTGTAGAGGTTTGGCTGCCGGGAATGCGAGGTGGAAATTTGGGAATTGAGTTCACCAGACCTTGCAGGATTTTTCTGTCCGTGCTGAGGGCTTGAATTAATAAAACTTACCCTGTGGCCTTCAAGACTGCAGCTGACAGAACTGATTCTCTTTGGTTGGTTAATTAACAAAGATTGTAAGTGACCTGTTGACAACAGCTACTTAACTCCAGCAGCTACAACAACATATAATGATCCACAGACGCCAAGGTAAAAACTCTACTCTGCAGCCTGTGATTTATCATCTGTTAAAGTCAATGGACAGAAAATCACAGGTTGCTGAGTGCAAAGATGGAATTATTACCTCATTCTATCTGCTTTTAATTATACTGATCTTATTACTCTAAGCAGATGAGGGTACAATAGCACAGTGGTTATGTTACTCAGTTAGTAATCCAGAGGCCTGGACCCATCTGCAGATGGATTTAAATCCCATCATGGTAGCTGTGGATTTTAAATTCAGTCAAATAAATAAATCTGGGATTAAAAAGCTGGTATCAGTAATGGTGACTATGGGCAGGATGGGATTTTCAAATTATAACTTGGCCAAATTTATTTAACATATATGGTTATGGCTGTCAAGATCGCTGGGATGGGAGTCGGTAATCAAAAGATCTGTTTTTTATTCATTTGTGGGACATGGACGTTGCTGGTTGGCCAGTATTTATTGCCCATTCTTAGTTGCCCAAGGACAGTTGAAAGTCAACCACATAGACATGGTTCTGGACTCACATGTAAACCAGACCAGGGAGGGATGGTAGATTTCCTTCCCTCAAGAACATTAGTGAACCAAACAGGTTTTTCTGACAAATGACTATGGTTTCATGATCATCTGTTGATTCTTAATTCCAGATATTTTTTAATGAATTCATTATTATCTGCTATGGTGCTATTTGAACACTGGTCCCCAGAATATTAGTTGAGTTTCTGGATTAATAGTCCAGTGATAATACGTTTGACCATCACCTCCCTGAGATCTACCCATGGGTTTTGTGGAATATGAGCTACCTTAATGAGTGAGCAGAGGATCATCCATAGGAAGCAGTCATGAGGAGTTTTTAAGCCTGTTACTTTAACCAGGTGAGAATTGTAGTGAGGTGAAGCCCACCTAACTGTAAGCCGTAACAGCAGCCTTTTCGTTTCGTTCACAATAAATGACGCTGGTGACAGAAACCAGTATGTGGCTGAATTACTGCAACAGATTATCTGGGAAAAGATAATGGTCTGGGTTTTCCAGCTGCACTCACCCCAAGGCAGGGAATTCCTGCCCAAATCAACAAACCTTTCCATGGTCCGCCCCTGCCCATTACGATTCCCATGACAGGCGGGATCGGAAAATTCTGCCAAATATCTCTTAACATTTGCTTTCCTTGTACAAGACATGGTACATTTTCTCAGACCCAGAATAAGTACCTGTGAAGTTGCTGCCTTGAACACAGGTGAGGGTATTTGTTGAGGGACTGTTGCCATTCGAGCATAGTCTACATTTGAGGCCAGAGTTATACTCACTCCAGATGTGATCATGAAAAGGCATATTTTAGATGGTCTTTTAACTGTTGCAGAACCCTATGCTTATTGTTCTGTCTAAAATGTTTATTTTAATTTATAATTATAGAAAGACCATTTACTGTCAGCGATACCAAAACACAGATTTAAACTTCTGGAGATGACAAACCTTTGATCATGGTCTGTAAGTTTTATGCCCAAGATTCTCCAGTTTCAAACTTGGGGTTGGAAATTTCCTAAAAGTTGACTTTAGGTCCCAGTTGAAGTTAGATCCTAACATCAGTCTAAGGAGATAGCCTTGGTCTGAATATTGGAGGATCCCATTCTGTGCTTTACAAAAGTTAATAATCCAATTCTCAAATTCCTGGTAGTTCTTGAAATGGGGGCCCAAGGCATTGTAGTCATTGATTCCCTTGGAGAGGGGACCCGACAGATTGATTTGGACATTTAGGACGATACCCCTGCTCCAAGTGGTTTCCTAATGATAAAATGTACCCCAGCACAATTTGGCGTTTTAATGAGTGGTGCTTGTCAGGGCAGCAGTACACATGGTCAAAACACTGGCCCGGGTGTTCCATGAGCCATAATGATCATGAGTTTCAAATTTGTTGGCTCCCTATTGGTGAAGTACTGAGTCATCACCCTAGAGAAGGTTATAAACAATTGCTGTATCATTATAACCTATGCTAGAATGTTACTCATTCAATACAGAATTTTAAAAATGATACTTTCTCCTTCACTGGTGTTTGAATATTGTACAATTGATCTGGACCCAGTCCATTGTAGCGGCACCAATGAGTGAAGGAACCCCAGGGTCTGCCATACTTTTGCCTTCAGTGTGTGAGGTCCACATATTCCTTGGATCCCATCATCCATGACTCCTTTCCATTTCGCAGCAGGAATGTCTGCACACTGACTCCTGTCTCACCAGTCCCTTGAATTTAGAGAGGAGCCTTAACATAATTTCCATTTCTAAAGAGGATAAAGGTCAATAATGACTTCCACAAAGCACCATAGCATTTGTGTGAACCAGCAGGATGGTGGCATAGTGGCTAACATTGCTACCTCACAGCACCAGAAACCCGGTTAGATTCCAGCCTTGGGTCACTGTCTGTGTGAAATTTGCACATTCTTCCCATGTCTACATGTGTTTCCTCCAGATGCTCTGGTTTCCAAAGATTTATGAGTTAGCTTGATCGGCCAAATTAAATTGACCCTAGTATCAGGGCAATTGGCAGGGTAACTATGTTGTGTTATGGGAATAGGGCCTGGGTGGGATTGTAGTCAGTGCAGACTTGATGGGCCAAATGGCCTTCTTCTGCACTGTAGGGATTCTATGATGCTCTTACAAGCCTAATTAAATATCACCTGGCATGTCTGTCCATCCGTCATAATTTATGTTGGTTGCAGAGATTAGGGGATGAAAGTTTTAGTTGGTCCCGTATGAACAAGGCAAAAACATCATAACTAACATCAGCGACATTAGCATATCTACAAAATCTGCCAACCTCACTGCCTGACAAACAGTGTTTTCCTATTTCCACAAACTATGGTCACAGGATACACTATTTCAACACTATTTAAAAAGAATCCTCAGCTGCTTTTGGATAAAGCTGTAAGAAACATTACACACCTTGTTGAATGGGGCCTCACTTGCTGTTCTAGGCTCTCGGCTGTGAAAGCGGGTTTGATTTTGCAGTTGTGTCTTCATGGGGGTATTGATGGGTATCCCATTCTCAAGGTTAAGGGGAAGGAAAGAGAAAGAGTATGTTGCAGAGAAAGGAAGTAGAAGGTTACATATTAGGAGCAATCCTTACACCCTGACCCCACCATGGAATCTAAAAGCCCAGGAGATGTATTTGTAATACTTTGAGAAACAGCATGAAATAAGAGTATGACAGAATTGTGTTTCATCCTTTGATCTGATTTGCAATGGATTAGCACAGTACTGAATGTTGCTGTCAAAGCCCCTGACTTTCTTTTTCTTTGGCTGTCTCCTGGGTGCCACAGGTGATATTGCTAACATCAGACAATGCAGCTCAAGCTCATATTAAGCATTTGACTGGTACCTTGCTGACCAGAATGTATCTCACGGACAAAGAAAGATAGTAGGTTGCTCTGTTGTTCATTCTGAAGCTGGATTCTTCAAATCCAGAATAACATTGATTTCAACCACATAATGATATATGCCGCTTCTTACAACATTACCATTTTCAGGAATTCTGAATGATATCAGTCAATTAATATTCAATTGCTATGTGACGACTCACAGCATCAGGCAGATGACATGACACTATTATATTCTGTCAGTCAACCATTTTATCCCATTGTTTGATTCTGTATGATGTAAAGGCTGGATTATAACAACTCCTAGAGCTTACTTTGAGCAGTAGCACCATTATACTGCAATCAGCTTCAGGGATATACAAGCAGACGGCTGTAGTCCTGAAACAATGGGGGCAATTTTGTACCTGCATGAGCCATCAGCGAGAACAGTGATGCAGGTGAAAATATCATGAAATTAGGGAAATACAATTCCCACCAGCGAGAATCGCCTTTCCAGAGTTTCTTCACCCTTCATCTTTGACTTCTTTTCTGGGTGAGAATCTTATTTAAATACATCTAACGAAATGTTAATACTATTCGGGAGTCTCTCTGTCAGATGATCCCCCCCGGCAGAATATTGAAACCTTGACGACATGATATCACATTGGCAAGGTTCACAACTGCTCTGAGAGATGGAAAACAATCAAGGGAGTCTTGTTGGGGGCACCAAAGTAAGTATAACCTCTGGGATGGGGAGGGGAGGGTTGCAGGAGGGGGGGAGAGGACACGCTTGTGCTCGTGCAATATCCTGGCATGTTTGCTTGGCAGAGGTTTGCACTGTCAAGTTGGCATAGTTTGGCACATACTGACACTGCCAACCTTGAAAAGCCAACCTGTGCAAAAGGTATGTCAGAGGTTGGCCCTCTGAAGAGCCCCATGGGAGGAGTTCCCCTTATGTATATCAGGGAAAGTGGATGCCTGTGAGCAGGGAGCGTGTCTTCAAGACTCCAGTTGTTGGGAGATGAGTTGCCCCAATGTCTGCAAGATCCTGATGTTGGCACTGTGCTGGTGAGGGAGGAGAGAGCTCCATTGCTGGTGCTGTAGTGATTGTGCAGGAGTAAGGGGTTGGATGGAGAGTGCCTCTGTGAGTAGTCCTCCTTGTCCATGAGGGGGTGAGGTGGTCACTGGGTGACTTTAACTTTCTATACTGACTGCTGAACCCTTTAAAGAAAGAAGAGACAGTAACACACCCACCTACCAGACTATAGGCATGGGCCATTGGCTTTACCTTGCTGGTTTAATACCAGTGGTGGCAGAATGAGATTCTTAAGTGTCTATTAGAACAAAGAACAAAGAAAATTACAGCAGGGGAACAGGCCCTTCAGCCTCCATACCTGAACCAACCATGCTGCCTGACTGAACTAAAGCCGCCCTACCTTTCCGGGGACCATATCCCTCTATTCCCATCCTATTCATGTATTTGTCAAGACACCGCTTGAAAATCACTATTGTATCTGCTTGCGCGACCCTTAATTGGTCACTTAGAAACCTCAATTGGCCTCAGGCCAGAAAGGACATCCTTAGACTTTCCCCCTGTGGACTAAAAGGAATCTCCAGCCCACACCTTTTTTTGTCTGATCACATGGCAACCAAACACCTCACCTCTGAACCCTCCTCCAGGGGATCAATAAATTCCACCTAACGACTCGGATGCTGAGACCTGTTTGTGGCTTCCTCCTGTTCTGCTCAAAGAGTGTCCCACTGTGCTGCGTAAATTTTACTGCACAACATGGGGTCAGCATGGGAGGGAGGTCCTTTAGCGAGCTGAGGGAGAAGACATCATTTACACAAAGAATGGAAAGGAAATGGAAACAAGTCCAACAATTCTCTGCTGCCAGAACAGTCCAGAGGAACTCAGTGGATAGAACTGAAGCGGAAGAATCTTTGTCCCTTTGTATTAACCGGCTAGTTCTATAATATACAGCAGCTACCCAAACTACCCAAATGTTTTCATTCCTATCATTTCAGATTATAGATTCATCAGCTATTAAAGGAAAAGCATCCACAAGTAAAATTTCAAATCCATTGTGGTTGGAAAGCTGATTGAAGTCCTCCACATTACCAGGCTTGTGTCAGTTCTTAGAGTCAGCGTCAGATGTTCTTTTACCAGTTCTGCCAGTGCTTCTATACATTGCTCCTCCCACTGCCTGAGAGGAGGTGGACCACCGCCATTTACCGAAATGATAAAAAGATGTCCATGGAGCTCAAGTTTGAGAGGATCCAGCTGAAGACTGTAGCAGTTCAACTTCCTAGCACTAAAATGACATTGTTTCAGGGAGGGATCACAGGGTACAGAGGAGTTGTCATCTTAAGATTTGAGTTTGGAACTCGTCCTGTAAATTCACTGGCGGCAGGATTCTCCCTGAGAGCATTAGGGCCTGGTCGTCAAATAGATGTCACAACTCCACATTGTATCCAGAATGGTCATTGCCGGCAACTTTCCTTGAATTAGCCAACTAGTGATCAGAAAGTGAGTAGACTCATCATCCAATAAAGAGTGGTGGATGGCTACTTGAAGTTGGAGGGCTGAAAGAAAGCCATGAAGAACTGAAGAAGGCTATGGGCTGAAGAAGCAACAGTCTACCTTTTGAAGCGAGAGAGAGTGCAGGGTGATTGTCTCAAAATGGACAGATTTCGGTGCCTATCTGCTTTCATGCCCAGCCCCAGCCTGAAAATTTAACCCCTAAACAATATACCTGCAGGTAAGTGGGATCAGTTAGACTTTTGGTGATGTAATCGTAAGAACAGTCCCAGCTTGGGATCATTTTCCATTCGTCTTGCACAACTGCCCCAGCTATAGAACTGTCATTTGGCCCTCCCACCTATTTGTGGCAGGAGAACCCCAGGACATCCAAGTCAAGCCTTCATTTCATTGATGCAACATCTCTCCTATGCTCAGTGAGTTCTTTAAATCATTTCTTTCAAATTACACAGAATTACATTGAATTTATAGGGTAGGGACAGGCCATTCTATCTAATTAATATTTGTCGATGATTATGCTCTACATAAACCTCACATTATTTTATCTAACCTATTTCATCATAACCTATCTAACTTATTTCAGCAGTCTGAAAGACGTGCTGGTTGGCCATGCTAAATGTTTCTTCAACGTACCCAAACAGGCACCAGACTGTGGTGCCTACAGGATTTTCACTGTAACTTCATTGCCGTGTTAATGTAAGCCTGTTTGTGACACTAATAAACAAACTTTAAACTTTAAAACTTTAAACTTTCTCAACATATCCTTCTATTCCTCTTTCCATTATGTACTTGTCTAGCTTGTCCTCAAATGTATCTACACTATTTGCTGCAATTCATTTTTTTGGCAACAAGATCATATATGTCAATTTCTTCATTCGTTTCTGGTGCTGTAAAAATAGGTGACAATGTATAATCATTCCGGTTTTCATTGTGTTATTCTGTCTAGAACCTGCATCTGAGTCTTCAGATGGACAAAATAAAGGGAAAAGGACAAGGGTAATGATGTTGTATCAATTGCAATTGTATACCTGACCATTGACTGGATTATTGTGTTTGGGAAGTGAGTAAGTGTAAGATTGCAAGAGTTAAATAGAAAAAGAAAAAATGCCTAAAAATGCTGATATGTTACTAAATTCAAGCTTCAGCATTTCCAATGTTGATTGTTATATCTCTTACATCAAGTGTTCATAGGATGGCAAGAGCTCCAGCTGTGCTCTTTTTCTCCTGCAGTACACAATGATCTTTTTCAAGAGAAGTAGGTGTGGATTGATCTGCACCCTAGGGTAAGACTTTCAACTCTCTCCTTGTAAGAGCCAGCTCCCGATGATGGCAACAGGATATAGCAAGCACAGATAGGAAGATAAAGTAGATTTAAGATCTGTGGCAGCTTTGGAGGCATTGAGTACAAGATGGTAGTGAAGTTTTCCCTGTTAACATGCGTAGTCAAACAAGCTACTTAAGATGGCGATTTACAAAGCATGCTGGGATAATTGGCCAAGTACAGAAACAGATAGGCTGCAGCATTAAAAGAAATTGAACAGAGATAAAAAAAAAGGCTGCAGCTGCAGAGTCCTGAATACACAGGACATAGGCTATCTCAGAGACAATGGACACTTTCTGGTCAAATTGTTGACCAGACACAAGGGAGACTTAACCCCTTTTTTGGGAGGGAGGTACTTGTGACTTACATGCCTCTGGCACCTACAGGTACGGTCATTGGGTACACACCCAGAGACTGGCGTAGCAGTAGCAGATTGGATTCTATCGATCAGGGTGATCAAGCCCTGATCGATCGGTTGGGAATAAGCAAATATGGGGCGTAACCACTGATAAAAGGAGATGCACAATGGAAGAATCTCTCTCTCTCATGAGTGACGACAACAGTGACCACTACCAGCAACTGCTATCATGAGGAGTGCCACCACACCAAAGACGAAAGAAAGACCAGAGCCAGAGTATCAAACCCAGGCCAAAGGACCAGACTAAGCAGAAAACTACACAGACCAAGATTCAGATAAAGGCTAATATCTGTCTGGGTACTTACCATCACACAAAAGTTAAATCAAAGTCTAGTATTGAGCTTGAACTTTTGCATTCTGTAATTAACCGAGCATTGATTGTGTAGGTGATTAATATCAATTGTGTGTGTGAATAAATGATACTGTACTAACAAGTCGACTCGCAATTCTTTGTCCACTGTATAAGGGTTAAAAACAGGCTGTGCGGCAGGCACGACACATGGGAAGGATGAATTGTGCAGAGCATGATGATCTTTGCACCAGAAGCAGTACCATAACCTTCACGTCTTTGCACACCAAGGGATAATTTAGCACAGCTAATCTATCTAACTGAACCTCTTTGGACTGTTAGAACACCTGGAGAAAACTCTTGCAGACCCAAGACTGGAATCAAACCTGGGTCCCTAGTGCTGTGAGGTAGCAATGCTAACTACTGTGCCACAGTGCTACTCCTTCAAAATCACTAGCTCTCTACGGGGAGAACATTTTCCACCAGTTGTTTACCAGCTGCAAACTCATGAGGGCTGACCTAGAATCTGGGAAGCACCTCCTGCTGACTCCACTAGACACCATTACTATTGACTCACCTGCCTCCTGCTGGTTTCACAATGGGAGACCAGAATTAATCCTGCTGTTTCAGCAGGTAGCTTCTCAGCTAAAATGTATCCTGATTGCATACTTCCACACTTTTCTATAGGGAGACGAGTACTGCAGTGGTGGTAAAACCTTCATTTGAAATTCTTGATGGTAATTTTCCAGCTGACAGTGTGTATATGTTGCTGAGAAATAATTGCCATCATTAAAAGTGCTATGTGAGGTGAACATGCTAATATTTATGCAGGAACCGTATCTCATTCCCTCTGTCCCAATCAACGTGACATAATAATTGCAACACCTGTGAGCCCAGATCGTACTAAAGCAATACATATTTTATTAGGAAACTCAATCCTATCTGAAATGTGTTTACCGATTCAGGGGAAAACGACGTGATTGAATTATTACCATTTTAATGACTGTAAATGGGATATCTGTGCAATTACCTGTTTTGCTCAATTGCACTTTATTTATAGCAGTGCAACATAGAAGCATTCTAGAAATGGACATTTGCAACGGGAATTTCCCAGATTCAACTTCGAAAGTGCCCCAAATTCAGTTTTTTCAATCATGAGATTGAAAAATCTCGTGGAAGGTCATAAATGCTAGATCTGGGAAAGTATTATTTTTATTCATTCTCAGAATGGGGGTTTCTCTGACAAGATTGGCATTTATTAATACCTCTAGCTATCTTCAGAAATGATTCATACATTTCACTCTGTGAAGGAATCCAGCGATAAATTCAAAAAGTTACGAGATTTTCCTATGTGATTCCCTTACAAATTAAAAATTCATCTATTGGAATATTGGAAAAGGTTCAGAAGTTTATAAACATGCCTGAGCATAATTGTGTTCTCAAGGATATGGTATATCCTCCAGCAATTAAGTGGATTGGCTGCTAAATTGCTCCCTAGATGTGTAGGTTAGATGGATTAGCAGTGTGAACTGTGTGCGATTGCTAGGATAGGGTGGGGAAGAGGTACTCTGTCAGAAAATTAGTGCAGGCTCGGTGGTCTCTTCTGCACTGTAGGAATTCCATGATTCTAGAAAGTAGTTCCTGGAAAACAATAACTGATCTTTATATCATCTCATCAAGATACTAATAAATTGTAAGATGCCTCAATCTAAGAATGGATAACATTAAAAATGCCTATAAAGCACTTGTCAATCAACTTCTGGAAACTGAGTGCAACAAAAAAAATTGATCACCAGCATCTCTCAGTATATTGTTTGCTTGAAAGGTACTGACTAAAATGAATGACGTTCATGAAAACAAAAGATGTTGTCCACTGCATACAATCAACATATTCCTGCCAGTTTAGCTCTTCTTTTGTATAAATATTGGAACCATAAAGTAGCATTTTTTGATTCATTAATTTCACTCCAGCTTCTCTCAGGGTAAAGATATAGCAACTGCAGTGTCGTGATGATAGTTCTCCCCTTAATTTAGATAGAGGTGGCTCACTGAACGTTGTACATTCTACTCCAATATTCCAATAGATGAATTTTTAATTTGTAAGGGAATCATGTAGGAAAATCTCGTAACTTTTTGAATTTATCGATGGATTCCTTCACAGAGTGAAACGTATGAATCATTTCTGAAGATAGCTAGAGGTATCTCTAATAAATACTACTTCAAATATTGATGGATATCTTAAAAATCTCACTGTAACATTTTTTTTAAAACCAGAATTCTCTATAAGAAACAAAATTATACTTCGTTTTCCTAGAACTATCAATGTTTCAATTGACTTACCCTCAGATATAAATTGAATGTTCTGTTCTTTAATAAACGTTATATAATTTAGAAAATATATTGTTCCATATAGTCTTTTGTACCAAACTTGAAAACCCACCTCTGTATGCTTTACAGAGGAGAGTTACATAATTGAGGAGAAATGTCGAGCTCTATAATATCCAGGTTGTTATAATACGGCTGAAACTTATTTATAAGACTATCTGGAGGATGGTCATTTTTTTTGATGACTTCATTCCTTTGGAGAGCATTAGATTAGTTCTTCAGGCCCATTTAATTGTCTGGGAGCCCTGTCATTCTAAATGAGAGCGATCATGAGAGGAGCATATCTGATCCAGAATGCCCCAAAATGGGGTTCAGATCATAATCTACTTCAATTTTTTTCTAGTTCCACAGGAAAGTGTTAAAATATATTATTATGATTTATTTGGTGGCTGCTGAAGCATTGACTGAAAGGGATACTATAATAGAATTTGAAGTCTTGAATGAGTAGATTAGGGACCTAGGCGTCCATCTATGCCATATATTCAAGCTTTTGTGAACACAGTTTATTCATTACATTGTGCTGACTGGTGCACTGGTGTTCCAATGTGAGCTGGAGTGACAATGTACTGACTGCTTGCACAGCCAGGAAGGAGAGGAATATACCAGAATGAGAGGAGTATACCCTAAATGTTCACTCAAGGCATGCAAAATATTTTACTTACTAGTGGTCACCAACTGTTTTTGTTGGTTAAACACTATCAAATTTGACAAGGTAATAAATAAATGCAAATTATTTGTTTATGCTTAAAGAACAGGTGTGCCAAAAGTCTTGGCTTCACCAGTTCCCTGCCAAAAAGTGCTTTTTAATAAGAATAAACAAATCCATTTTGTTAATAATAACATTAAAATGGTTTGCCAGCAGATCACAATTGGTATAGATGGATTCTGTTTTCTGGACAAAATCTAATAAAAATGGAACAATCCTATTCTGAGTAATTTGTCAAACTTGTAGGTTTGAAATGTCAATCCCTAACACAAAGAGGCCATGGCCTTTGAAGCAGAGTGTTGAGTTGGATAAAGCGATTAGTATTTGATCTTCCAAATTAAAGTGTATCCTTTCCATCTTTTAAGGATAAGAGTTAAAATATTCTTGAATATTTATTGGTAGACTATTTTAATCAAGTGGATACTGGTAACAATAATTTCCTATATCTAAGTACAAGTAATTTTCTACGAATTGCCTTTGAGTAATTTTCTCTCAGTGCATTTTACTGCATCCTTGACACTCCACCCCCTCATTTACTATTACAAAAAAGTTTTTTTTAGTCATTCTTTTCGTACAAGGTTCCATGATGAATTTGGAGCATTTTTATTCACCAATGGGAAGAAATTATTTATTTAATAAGTACATCAAACCGAGATTCCATTGTAATGTGATGTTTACTAACCATAATGGAATCTTGGTCCTATTCCACAAGTTGGGATTTTAAGGCTTCTTTACACTTGTTAATTGTTAGAGTTGAAAATAGGGTTCAGCAGGATTTACACTTCTTTCACACTTCTGACAGAGATGAAATACTGTTCTTTCATATTTGAGATTCCATCTGTAACCTTCGTGCCCCATAACAACATAAGCTAATACTTTGGCACCCTGAACTTCATTATGTTCTCAGATTCACAGAAGTAATTTCAAATGAATGGTCCATCCTTGTCCTTCATGTACATTCTGTACCCTGAGCCTATTTGATAGGAATATTGCAATTTTGCTTTAGAATCTGTCTATCGCTGTAAAACTTTTTCTGGAAAAGATTTTTCTTGGTATTGGGTCTGGATTTTATTATTGCATTGTGGTAGTGATATTTAGGAGTTTCAGGAAGGGGGATAGAATCATAGAATCCCAACAGTGCAGAAGGAGGCCATTCGGCCTTTCAAGTCTGCACTAACCACAATATCACCGAGGTCCCATTCCCAAAACCCCACATTTCCCCTGCTAATACACAGGAATGTACACATTTATTGTGATTTGCTGTCAATTCTATCAAAGTTATTTTTCACAAAATCAATTGGAAGAATATTCTCCAAATTTGCCATGTTATTTTTTTATTTTGAATTTTTTAATCCAGCTTTAAAGTTAAAAAGCCAGTGCTCAGAGTGGACCAGACAAAACCAGCTTCATCCTTGCTTGCTCCAAAAAAACAAATTTAAAATCCAATTGAATCCAATTTATGGTCCCCACATGAGACACAAACAAAATCCAAGCTGACAAGATAAAGCATTGCATCCCATCTTGGGCTTGATCCAACACTTGATCTTAGCCAAATTAGGAAGTCTTCTAAGTGCAGAATTAATTGATCAATGAGTTTTATGAAGGATTGTTACTTTGTAGATATTTATTTAACTTGTTATCTATTGGTTTCCTTGAGTTTTGTTGGAAGAGTTTTATCAAGTGTGGGATAGTAGTGCCCTGGAATGTAATTACTTTTAAAACTTTTGTTATCCAATGCAACATGAAAATGATGAGATCAGGTATGGTATAACCATTTGCAAAGAAAACTTTGTTTTTTTCAGATGCACAAACTATCTGATTGGAGTATGTGGGTGAATTTTATCTGTTGGATACATACTGATTGGGTTGCAAATATGTAGATGCATATTACCAATGTTAAGGGAACAAATCCTGACCTATAATGGAGAAACTCTATCGGCTAAATTGCTCCCCGTTCCTGTCACCCAAACCAGCAGACAATGGCGAACATTTGGCAGTTTCAAGTCTGGGTTCAAATGCAAGAAGCATATTGAGAAGTTATGGTGAGGGCTAATTGGCATTGGGTGGAAAGCAAGAGATCTATCATCACATCATCTGCAGCTGACTCGTCATTGCAGGATCAGGATGAGCAATGAGTTGACAAGGAGGATGAAGCATGAAGGTAATGTCATTCTAAAGTCCTCAGTGACACCAGATGCCAGTGTCTGGTGTTGCAGCCAGCCCCATGATGTGGTGAACTTTCTTTACATTGGACTCAGGAAATGTAGGTGTCTTTATCACTTGCTGATCTTGTTCTGCTCCCTTTATCTCCTAAGAGAGGGGACAGAGTGTTAGTGATTGTGTGGCACAATGTAGTCAAGTTCAGGCCGGCATGGTGGTCCAGTGGTTAGCACCACCGCCTCACATCGCTAGTGACCTAGGTTGATTGGCCGTGCTAAATTTCCCCTTAGTGTTAGGGAGACTAGCAAGGTAAATACATAGGTTTAAGGGGATAGGGTTCGGGTGGATTGAGGTGCAGGCTCAATGGGTGAAATGGCCTGCTTCTGCATTTTAGGAATTCTATGACTCTTATGATTCTATGTCTGATATAACTGAGTAACTGCAGATATGTGGAGGCTGAGTGAGAAGGGGATGAGGCTGGCATTATTTGGGAGGTGTGTGACAGTAAGGTTGGGTATCTGGTTGAGTATCAACGACTGTTGATGGGTGTGATGAGCCAGGAGAACCAGGAGAAATGTTTAGGAGATATCATATGAAAATTAATTCATGAACCTGAACACCAAGGTTATTGAATCTCTTGTGGTACTGCATCCAAATACTTGGGTTCAGGCTTCAAAATTGATCTTTTTGTAGTGTCAGTTGCCTCTGATTCCTTCTGAGGGTTGCCCTTGAAACCTATCTCCATTCTCACACCTTGTCTCCCTCTTGGAACCAGAAAACCTCTCTTCCTGTCTGCGTTGTCCTCCATTAGGCTTGCAGTAGCCTATCCACGACCCATGATCCCTTTTCTTTTGGCTCTTGGATTCCATTTTCAATATATAGGACTACTGTTATGGCATTGAATAGCAGTCCATGTAATTCATTGCAATTCTTCTTTGAGAAGGAAACCACAGTGCTTTGAAAAAACCAGCATGCTATTAGTGAATGCTGCATACTGAACACAGGGGCAAGCAGCAACACAGAGAACCTGGTCCTTTGTTGCAATCAAACAAAGGAGATGGCAGCACTAAATGTGTACTGCCCAATTCCACTGAAACTGGCATTGACAGGTTTCAAACCACCACACTTAAATAATGGCAGGATCCACTATTTTAGCTTTAGCCTTCTCTCAACACCATCTCTTATGCAGCATAAAGTGGAAATCTGGGGTCTAAATTTTGGTAGTTCAATAGAAATGAACTCTTGGTGGGATTGTGAGATGTGATTATTAAAAGCAAACTGATAAGGGATTTGACCAAGGTGTCCCGAGATCCTGAGGCATTTCGACAGAGTAAATAGTGAGAAATTGTTCTCTCTGAAGAGTACATCCAGAACGAAAGGGCACAGATTCAACATAATGGGCACAAAGTGTAGGAATGATGTGAGGAAAACTCTTTTCATCAGATGGAGTCTGGGGCAAATTTCCTGAGAAGGTGTTGGAGAGAGGTGGATCAAGGTATTGAAAAGGGGCTTGGATTGTTATCTGAAAATAAATGATGTGCAAGGTTACAGAGATAAGATGGGGGAGTGGGACTAAGTAGAATGGGCTGAATGGCCTCCTGCATTACAAAGATTCTGTGATCTGATCATGTTTATGTCAAGTTTAAAATAGAATCCTTCTACTTAAACGAGTAATTGTAAATATCAAATTTAACTGTACTGTTCAAGACTCACATTGTGCAAGTTGGAATATGACAACAGTTTGCTGTTGCTGATTTCTTGTAGGTTACAAATCCAAATCGAGAAGTTTTGTATAAATTCAAGAAAAAACAAAACTGGTTTAAAAAGAGTAAAGAACATAATGTATAAGTTCAACAGTTCCAGTGCAAATGTCTCATTATATAAATGAGGCATCTCAGTCTTGGCTATAATTACAGGAACACCAGCAACTGCCAATCTTGACGATATAGAAACATCAGTCCTCCTTTATCCTTGCTTCTCATTTTATATCTGGTTTCAAGTCAGAATATAGTGACAGCATAATAGACAGCGTTGTCTCTTTTCCAGCTGAGGGTGAATTAAGGAATTCAATTCCCAGAAGCACAGCCTTCCTGCTACATGGAACAATGCAGGCTGCAGAGGTAATTACAGAGGATGAGAAAATTACAATATTAGTGATGCAAAACAATTTATTATTAGATACTAACTGCCTTGAAAGACCTGTAATTTTTTTTAAAGAAGTAACTGTGTCATGGACATGCTATCCAGAAAAACAGTTTAAATGTATTTTAATAGACTAATAGTTCTGCTCTGGCGTTACTCAAAGTGAACAAGAAGTCATGTTATAGAGCCATAGAGTCATTAGTGGTTTACAGCATGGAAACAGGCCCTTTGGCCCAAATTGTCCATGCCACTCTTTTTTTTAAATCCCTAAGCTAATCCGAAAAGGCTGCATTTGGCCCATATCCCTCTATACCCATCATACCCATGTAACTATCTAAATGCTTTTTAAAAGATAAAATTGTACCTGTCTCTACTACTATCTCTGGCAGCTTGTTCCAGCCACTCAGCACCAACTGTGTGGAAAAAAATTGCCCCTCTGGGCACTTCTGTATCTCTCCCCTCTCACCTTAAACCTATGCCCTCTAGATTTAGACTCCTTTACCTTTGGGAAAAGATTTACCTTGACTTTCTACCTTTCTATGCCTCTCATTATTTTATAGATTCCTACAAGGTCATCCTCAGCCTCCTAAGCTACAGAGAAAAAGGTCCCAGTCTCTATTCAGCCTCTTCTTATAACTCAATCTATCAAGTCCTAGTAGCATCCTGGTAAATCTTTTCTGCACTCTTCCTAGTTTAATAATATCCCTTCTGTAATAGGGTGACCAGAATTGCACACAGTATTCCAAGTTTAGTTTTATCAATGTCTTGTACAACTTCAACAAGACGTCCCAACTCCTGTATTCAATATTCTGACCGATGAAACCAAGCATGCTGAATGTCTTCTTCACCACTCTATCCACCTGTGACTCCACTTTCAAGGAGCTATGAGCATTTTATCCTAGATCTCTTTGTTCTGTAACTCTCCGCAATGCCCTACCATTAACTGAGTAAGTTGTATACAGCACCAAATTTCAGAATGTCACAAAGTACCTGATAACCAACACCAACAGGATACTGCCAGGTATAGAAGGTCTGAGTTATGAGAAGAGGTTAGGCAATTTGGGGTTGTTTTCCTTAGAAAGACATAGACTTAGAGGAGATCTAATAGAGGTGTACAAGATTATGAGCAGCATAGATAGAGTAAACAGAGTTAAGCTTTTTCCTAGGATGGACTCAAACAGCACAAGGGGTCACGAGCTTAGGGTGAGGGGGGTAAGGTATAATTTGGATGCTAGAGGGAGTTTTTTCACACAGAAGGTGGTGGTGGTATGGAACGCGCTGCCAAGTGAAGTGGTAGAAGCAGGCACTCTGGAGTTATTTAAGAGATACTTAGATGGGCACATGAACAGAATGGGAATGGAGGGGTATAGAAAACTGATTTAAAATAGGGATCATGAACCTCGGGATCCCTGGGAACTGTGTAAATAGTCAATGATATTGATGTACTTGATTTTATCCTACAGGTGCTTTGGTCCGCCTTGTTGTCTAACAAGGGGCATACACGCGATGGGTCGTGAGAGGGCTGCTCTTGGATTTTTTGAGAGTATCCTAGTGCTTCACGTCGTTAGTGTACGCTTGACCTGGACCATTTGATGGGCAACACGACAGCTCAGTGACTATCGCTGTGCTGTGCAGATACATGGATTGGGGCCTGTGTCTGTGGGAGTTTGCGCATTCTCCCCGTGCTTGCGTGGGTTTTCTCCAGGTGCTCCGGTTTCCTCCCACATCCCAAAGATGTGCTCTTAGGCTAATTGGCAAAACAAATTCTCCCCAAATTGTCTCAAATTTGGTTTTTAATCCATAGATCTATAAACACAGACAGGGATCACGGGTAGAGGTGGGAACATCGGGGTGGCGGCGCAGGCTCGTTGGGCCGAAGGGCCTGTTTCCCGTGCTGTTTTGTTCTTTGTTCTTTGTTCTTTGTCCTGCCTCGTTCAATTTACTAAAATGCATCACCTAACATTTGTCTAAATTAAACTCCATCTGCCATTCGTCAGCCCACTGGCCTAATTGATCAAGATCCCATTGCAATTGGAGATAACTTCTTTCACTGTCTACAATGCCACTAATTTTGGTGAGAATGGCAAACTTACTAACCATGCCCCCTGTATTTTCATCCAAATTGTTAATATAAATGACAAATAACAATGGACTCAGCACAGATCCCTGAGGCACACTGCTGGTCACAGGCCTCCAATTTGAAAAATAACTCTCTACAACCACCCTCTGGTTTCTGTTAATGTGAACACTTCTATTTTTCAGGACTGAGCCTAGAAGTCAGTCAGGTAAGATTGCGTTTGAGAACTAGCTTGAAAAAAATTATTTTGTTGAGCCAGTGCAGCAATAGTAGCCCTGGTATCAAATCAGAATAGTTCAAGGACAGCATGATGGCACAGTGGTTAGCACTACTGCCTCACAGCACCAGGGTCCCAGGTCCAATTCTGGCCTCAGATCACCGTTTGTGTGGAGTTTGCACATTCTCCCTGTTGTCTGCATGTGTTTCCTCCAGGGGTTCTGGTTTCCTACCACAGATGATATACAGATGCCGGCGTTGGATTGGGGTGGTAAGAACTCAGTAAGAATTTAGCAACACCAATTTATAATCCAACCGATTTATTTGATAGTAAAAACGCGAGCTTTCAACACTCTGTGTCTTCGTCAGGCAAATGCAGTGCATTTGCCTGACGAAGACACAGAGTGTTGAAAGCTCGCGTTTTTACTATCAAATAAATCGGTTGGATTATAAATTGGTGTTGCTAAATTCTTACTGAGTTCTTCCTACCACAGTCCAGAGATGTGCAGATTAGGCTGATTGGCTGTGCAAAATTGACTTGAGTGTCAGAGGGATTAGCAAGGTAAATGCATGGGATTCTGGGAATAGGGTCTGGTTGTGTTTGTGATCCTTACAGACTTGATGGGCCAAATGACCTCCTTCGGTACTGTAGGGATTCTGTGATAACCTACAAAGATACATGCACATTTACCTCAAAAGTAAATTAATATTTGTTTCATTGACTTAATCAATGTCATTGAAACAGATTATCTCATCAATATCAAATTGTTGTTTATAGGATGTTGCTACATGCAAATCGGTAACCAGTTTTTCCACATTATAACAGGGATTAAAATTCAAATGTACTTCATTGGATTTTTACGGAGTGGGATTAATTTGAAAATTCTGATTTCTTCTCTCATTACACGCCTGTAAACAGAAAAATGTTTTGGACTTTTGAATTCTGCCTTAAGGATTTTTCCCAATCCTTAAATTTAGAGTGTGGCAATCGTCTATGAAAATTTCACACAGCAACTTGATATAAATTCAAATAAACTTTGTGTTGGTTCATTTCGCAAACACACAACATGTGGAAAGGGGTGTAGCAATCTTCATTCCTTTCTGCACTCATACAATGAAGCAGGGTCGGGGAAGAAAAGAGGTGCAGAGCTAGGTCACGGTAAAAATGCAAATTATGTTTCTACGTGAGTCCAAAATCCAGAATCAAAAGTCTAATGGAAGTTTACTTCAGAGGGTAGGCTGCTTGATAGTCACATGGTGATCCATCTTCCCAGAAGTGAGGGCTTTCACGAGCAAAGAAGGCACGTATAATTGAATTAGCTGTAAAGCCATACGTTCAAATATTCGAATAGTTTACAGTGTGAGGGCTATACAATTGTACCTGGACAGGGCTCCTTCAGCTGCAACATGTTTGATGGGAAGATGGTAAACCGAGACAGGCTAGTTGCCTGGAGTTATGATTCTCCTCAGAAACTAAACAGTGACTAACTATAATATCCAACATCTTACTAATTAAAGAATTCAGAAGCAATTGGTCATGTGACAGTGTGGGTGAAGGTTGATTGACCATTTTGGAGCAGGTAACATTCAGGCCATTAAACTCAAACTGAATATTAGGAGTTGACAAACAGCCATTTTTGTCCTTGGGCACAACATCTCAGGTGGCATAATGAGTGAGATGAGAAGTGGAAGATTACAGTTTAGTCACTTTGCCATTCAGCTGCCTAATGCATATTTCACTGACTTTCCAGCCTGCCATTGAACTTCCTCTCCAGAGTGGAAATTTGCACCCTACATCTTTCTTAGAGATAAAATTCAATATTTAAAATGTTGGAATGATGCTCAAATATTCCATATGTTTCAAATGTTTGTCTTTATAATGATAAGAAGATCAAATTATGTCCCTCTTTTCTCATTAATAGATATCTCTAATGCAACTATTAATAAAAAAAACTATTTGAATTAGAAACAAAAACAGAATGTTAGATGTAAATTGACCAACATCTGTGAAAGGAAAAGGTATGTTAATGTATTAGTACACAGCACTTCTGCAGATTTCTTTCCATTTCATTCTCCAGCTCCGTCTGCCTCATAATCAGCAACATCCTTCTCCCAAAGCCCTCTTGTCTTGATTGCTCCCAGTTGTTGGGCCCTACTTATGGCCTTCTATCACTGGTTTCTCTATCTGATGGCCAACCAGTTTCGTTGACTTCTGGGTATGAAATTGAAAATAAAAATGAGATCTCGCTGTTAGAGACTGCATTCCTTAAGTAATAATGCCAGTAAAAACATACAAAAGACAGTTTTATAGCCAAAATAAAAGTAAAGTTTATTTATTTGTCACAAGTAATTTTACGTTTACATTGTAATGAAGTTACTGCCAAGTTTACTCTCATTATAAATGATACATACATTGTAAACATCATTGGATATATCTGTTAATGATACGAGATAATGACATGAGAAAATTGTAGCAAATATTTGGCATCATTTAATAAAAGCAAATTGCTGCGGATGCTGGAATCTAAAACCAAAAGAAAAAGTGCTGGAAAATCTCAGCAGGTTTGGCAGCTTTTATAAGGAGAGAAAAGCCCAGGTGACACTTTTAGCTTTGACAAAGAGTCACGTGGACTCGAAACATCAGCTCTTTTCTCTCCTCACAGATGCTGCCAGCATTTTCTCTTTTCGGTTTGGCATCATTTAATTGATTTCTCTACTTCTTCCTTTTGTTGATATTTTTAAAATATTCATAATGGCTGTTTTCTTTTCTACATGATATTTTCTGTTGGCTCTTGTTTTCCACTATTTCAGATCAGTTTTCTTTGTCAGAAAACATCGCCATGGATTGCAGCATTTGACACTCTGGAGGAACATTCATTGACTGAAGAGCTGCAGGCGAAGACCTTGCCTCAGAGAGCTGCTGACCAACTCAGTTCTTCAGCTGCTCAGGTAGTCCCAGCAACAACAGTGCCAGCAATGACCAGGTTTGGATCTACAAGCAGCCTGCAGAGTCCAGCACCTGGCAGCTCTCATATTTCTTCTGCTGGAATTTTAATTTTGGAGGAAGGTCCGGCATGTAAGATGAGGTAAATTATGGGCATTAATATAATATAGACAAAACTGGCTGAAATATGGACAAACATAAAATTCTATGTTTCAAAACACATGGACTTAAAAAGGCTGCAAACAAGACAGCGGCAGACAAAGAGATATACAGCTTTATCAAATCCATCTGGGAATTGCTTGAGCAGACAAAGAACGATGAGTCATGGCAATGGCAGTCAATAGCCTGCTAGTTATGCAAAAACGGACCCTGCTAGACCTCACTAACAATGCCGCCTATTACAACATTTATGGACAGTACACATTATAGGTTCCAAGTTATTCACAAAATCCAACAGCTTTGGGCCCAGGCTGCGTCTTGCAAAACAATCTCAATGGAAAACTCATCAACACTTCCTGAAGACCATCAAAAACCATCTTGCACTTCATTAGCTCCAAGCACTCTCATCAAAATTCGATTGACCATTAGGAGATGTGCCAGAATTTCAAAGGTTGCAACTTTTAAAAATTGGATTAAGACAATGGACACTAGACTCTTTTAGCAGGAGCACATGGGTGGTTCACTTCTTCATAGCTGGAGGCAAGAACTCTTCTTCAAGCAGAACAAAACAACTTTGACTGAGCCACAACCTTGTTCCTTATTGCCTCCAACAGATGAAAAGACACAAAAATTATTCTTCAATCACCAAAGAAAGAAATTCAACAAGTGTTTACCCGCAAAGATCCAGGGCAGGAGAAGGCATATTTTTGGATACAACACTAGACTGAAGGCCTGGGTTGTACAGCAAAGATTTATATCTACCTAACCATGCAACCAAGGTGTGTGTCTTTTGAAAGTAAAACAGCCCTGACCTTTTCTTAAAGGTAGTGCTATCCCTTTGACCCCAGGAGTGGTGAGTATAATCTATAGTCCCCACAAACCCCAATTAGCCAAGTGTTAAGGAAGGATGGTTGGGAATTGTGTAAACCTAAAACAATCTGTTGTGTTTTTATAGTCTCTTCCTTCAACAGCAAGTATGGTTATGTGTGCTCGTTGATAGGTCTGGTTAATTTCATTGCTTCCTAAATAAAATTTGGCTTTTTGATCACAGAGCTAGAACATAATTTTGATTACCAGAACCATAGGGGTTTTGATGTCTCAAAAGCACTCACTCAAGTGGGTTCATGGGTCAAGCATAAACCGTGGCTCACTTTCTCTCACACCTATGAAGTCATCCCAGTGTGACACTTCTGCCATTTCCTCCACCTACAGGAGAGACACACAGGTCCACGAGTAGTAGTGAAGGCTGCCACGTGTGGAGTAAAAGACGCCTACCCAATGAAGTGGCTGGTGGTACTAATTCATGAGGTCTACCCCTGGAGAGGAATGCGGGTTTCCCAGTAGCTGCACCTACACCAAGAACATTAAGTTCAGCCTATTGTTTCAATGAATTCGGGCATTGTTTTAGGGCAAAATCATGGCGATTCAAAGACATTAAAATGCCACAGCTTTCTGTGACAAATCTCCATTCACTGCAGCAGGACCAGAGTGTTGTGTTATCTGTAGCTGCAGGGTGCAGAGATCAGTCCAAATAGGAGCATCACAAAAATGTTAATAAAAAGAGCAGGCAGGTTTATTTAAGGTACGCGCCGTACAAGCTCCAATCCACAATTGCCAGAGGTTGTGGAGGCCCCAGTGATGTCACAGAGTGATAATATGGCCATCCTCTTAAAGGGGCCATGCCACACACAGTAATTCTCTGAATACACAACACAGAGAATCCCAGCCTCGGGTGAGTTGGAGAATTCCAGCCAATGTTTTAGCCTTTTACCACATATATCGAAGATTGCTTGAAAGAATAGGGGGTTTACAAATCAAGTTTATAGATGATACCAGATTAGAGAACACATAAATTATGACTCTGGGAGCAGAAAGTTGTAAAGAGACATGGATAGATTAAGTGAGTGAGCGTAACTGTACTGAATGAAGTTCAGTGCCATTCATTCTATCCCAAGGTCACTTTCCATCATTTTCACAACATTGGCTTCATTCCACCATTGCCTTTCTCTTACTAAAATACCTGAATTATCTTAAAGCTCGACCTCTCTCATGATTTCCAAGATGATTGCTGTATTTCTTCCTTCCAAATGATCATTTATTCAACATATCTCAGCTGCATCTTCACCAATAGAGGTCTCACGTTCTAACCATCTTGCCTTCCCCATTTCTGCAGCTTCCTTGTTGTGCCAGTTGATTGACTTAAATATTCTCAAATTTGATTTAAGAAGCCACATTGGCAATATTGTCACATTATTTTCTTGATGTCCTGTGTTCACCTTCCATTGCTCCTTGTGCCAAACTTCCTGATGTTTCAGTTTTTCCCATTTCACGCATGCGGGTTTCTGATAACTCCCTCAAAATCCATGGAGAATCACAGATTTGTGGGACGCATTGGGTACAAGTTCCCTGGTAACAGGCAGTGGTCTGTCTAGCTAGAACTCATTACCTGAGCCTTTTATAAGACAGGCCCAGGACTGGGCCTACTGAACTGTAATCCTAGGCAGGGGCTAGTGTGTATGCACCATGATAGTGGTTTTACTTTACATTCTGCAATAAACTATGTTCCTTTCCAATCTGGCTTCCTGAGTCATTATTGGGCTCCTTAACCACTCTGCTCCCATTCTCTAAAACTTCATATTAGAACTTCCTTTTTGCTGTCAAGACTCTTCTCAATCACAGATCCTTCAGTTATTCTCCCCATTGAAGCTGTTGCTGGGCACAGTTAGACTGTTTAATATATTGCCTTCAATGAGCCATGATATTCCTGGTTTTGATCTATGCTCCATGCTGTCAGCTTGTTTCTATGGGGGTGGCAATAGGACCACATAAGTTAGCTTCACTATCATTCGGCTGCTTTCAATCAAAAATTACCATTTAGATTATCTACTATCAGAATACTCACTGATTCTTCAATGTTAAAGATCTGATTGTATCTCTTATCAGCGAATGAATGATGTTTACTTGATTACAATAGTTACTTAAGAATGGGCACAGTAGGGCTTCTTACACCAGGTTAAAGTCCAGCAGATTTATTTGGAATCATGAGCTTTTGGAGTGTTACTTCTTCATCAGGCAACTCATGACAGTGATCGGGTTGGGCGGGGGTTGGTGGGTGGGCACTGAGAGGGTCACAGAGCTGGCCAGCGATTGAGATGACCAACAAAGAACGAGGCTGTCAGTGCAGGGCCACTGCACATGCGCCGATCTTGATACTGAACACATGCGCACTGGCTCACTTAGCGTGCTGATTTCAGCCTCCCGGGGGAAATAGGAGCAGTCCCTGAAATTTAATGATATTCACAGTGGCGCCTCTCCAATGCATAGAGTGCGGGAGATTCTTCTCTGAATTCCCACTGAAAGAAACCAGCATGAATGAGTCCAGTTTTCATGCAAATTCAACAGGTAAAATCTTTCAGGGAGAATTCTGTCCAGAGAGTTCTAACTGCTTGTGAATTCTGAGGATGAATTAGAGGTCAGTAAATTGCTTGTCAATTTCAAACTCCAGATCAATGAGTCATTTCTTTTTTTATAAAGATACCTTCGTAGTATTTGGTAAAGGCAATATCAAAAATGTGGCAAGCAATAGTAGCGATACATATATTGATTCCCTATGGCACATGTGAGGAGTCAAGATTCAATGTATTCCTTTGGTGGAGTGGGATGTAAAATATGGAAGAATTGTGAAATGATCTGAAGATACATGATATTTTAAAGACACACATTTTTATTTGTCTGAAGTTTGATTTTATTTCACTCATAGCAAAATGCATGGTAGTTTAGGAGACAGGACTGTTTGGATTATTGTATTTTCTCTGCAAAACAGGCTGAGATGCGCATGGATAAAATAACTGAGGTGATAGAGAGACATCCCTGATAGAAAGACTCATACTGAAAGGTTAATTTTATAAATGCAATTACCATTATAAACATAAACTATAAATTTACAATGAAAACTATTGGTTTTCTCGACATAGCTCAAGCCTGAGGAAGGTTTTTGATATATTTTGTAGCTGTGCAATCTCCCTCAGTGTTATTTGAGATAGATCAATGAAAACTGTCACTAAAGAGTCATCAAAAGGTTCGTCATTGCTTTGCAGAGAGTTGTCGGAGCATGAAAGGTTTTGCCTAAATTAAAAATGATACAGTTAGTTGAAACAAATAAGATACATCCACAAACATGTGCCAGAATTAAAAGGACATAGACATGATTCAACGCAACAAAACAATTATCTTCATTATTAGAGTTTATCCTCTTTCAAAGATGGCAAAGAACGGGGTAAATGCATCACTAAAAAAAACACAATAAAATAGATTTGACAGAGCTTCTCAAGGATTAATTGAATTTGATGTTGGAAATGCTAACGGCTGATGACCTTTGTCCACGTGTTATTGCTTATTCACATATCAGTGATGACTGCAATAGTGAGGTGACATTCCAGAGAATCCATTAGATTGGTGATGGCAGTGAGCAGATGTAAAGTACAGTGTGTACAGCCACCAGATTACATTGCTGTGTTGGTGTACACTCTTATTTCTTCATGAATTAACTAATTACATTTGAACTTGAGGCAAAAGATTCTCTCAAATTAAATGAACATGCTACAATGTGCTGAGATTCACATTAACTGTTATTTTTGCAAATCAATAAACTTCTCAGAGTGTGAATAAATGCTTAGTTAGCTGTATATGGCATGGATATGATGAATGATCTAACCCTCATTCCCTTATCTGTGTGATGCTGTTATCAGAGTTGTTTCCACAATAATTATTTTAGAAATGCAATAACATGACTTCCTCATGATTTCCATAATTTTGTAAAATGTACATGTCAGCACTTTGATTCACAGCAGTGTCCACCCACATCCGCCACCATCATTAGATTTTTAATAGCACTTCCCTTGATTAATAGACAAAATGTTTTACATTGGAGCAACAGGATTACTTATCCTTGGAAATTTTATAGTTCATTTAACTATAAAAGTCTTTTTTCTGCCCATTAAAACATTTCAGTGAAGTATTTCTCAGTCAGCCTTCATTTTAAAGCAATCTGTCATGTCAGAATCATTTGAGCTACAAAGAAAAGCTGAAAAATTGCCTCTTGAAGGAGATGAAGGCTATCCTGTAAAACCCTGATATCAATAGACAGAGTGAGATCCAAGGAGCCATTAGGAACAGCATTAATTTTGCAACAGATGGCTTGAAGCAGTGATCCTGTGTCTTTATGTACCTGGGCAATCGTTGTGTGCTGAACTCTGCAATATCTCACCATCCAGAGAGACCAATTATGAAATAGGTGAAGGAGGAAGAAATTTACTTTCACTCAAGAGCTGAGCAAAATGAATGCAAGGTGCCAGAGGACATTCTTGCTCAACTACCTTTATGCCAGTTAGAACTGCATAACAGGTTCTCATACAAAACCTCAACATAATTTCCATCTGCCCAGTGTATTTACAGTCCCCTTTGTTGTATACTTTATAGTTCTCAGAGAATGTAATAATGATACTGGTTTCTAAGCATGCAACTGGTTTAAAAATATCTCAGCAATCACAAAATATCTGCACCATTATTATTCCAGCTTAGCCTCTGTGGTGCCTGTTTACTTTACTCTCAGACCACACCCAGACTTAACTAACCAAACACAGTAGCATAGATCAGTTAGAAGACTCAATCAACCACAGAACAATTGAATATAATACTCTTCATGGTTATTGTTATGACCAGGTGAGGTTACACTAAAAGTTTAAGCTTCTTTTTCATGAGCATATGCCTTTTTCAAATCAGAATGTAAATAACCATTTAAGATTTGAGCAATGAGGAGCCAATGAAACAAAGTTCTCTTGAATCAAAGAAAGAGCAAATTTATTCACTACTAAACCTGATTGATCTATACCTTGAAGTGTAGGTTTTAAAATGCTGTGTTTGATTTAGCTGCTTTGTTGGATGGGATCAGTTGTAGAAGATATTGCAATTATTACACGATCTTCCTTCACTGGTGAGTTTTTGGTAGAAATTTGAACCAGGTGACACTGTTATTCCAGAGGGGAGGGGGTGGTTTTTAGCTTGCTTCCTCTGGTGAAGATTTATTGACATTGCCTATGTCATTTGTAATCTTTGTCAAGTAACTAGACAGCAGCCATACCTTGAAATACTTCACCCACTATATATTTCCAAGGGGTTTTGGATGTGTCTGTGGCAGCCATTATTTCACTATTCAGTACTTTGTATTTTTAATGTCATCTCCATAGACAGTTGTGACTTTCGATGGATTATAGGGAATGTCTCTCTCTTCATGCTCCCCTTCAGGTGATTTATTAGCTTCTCATCTTGGAATGTGGTGTTGCATTATTAAGCAATTTGCTCTGTTTCAATTCAAATTGCAAAATTTCCAGCTAAAAAAAATCATATTTTCAAAAATAAAGGAACATAGCCTCTTGACACCATTTTATTGATCTTCTCCGACGATGGATTTCTTTTCTCCCAGTTGATCGCTCTTTGTAACACATCATCTCAAGAAAACACTTTGGTTATAATCGAAGGAAATTCCAATCAAATTTGATTTGCTAAAAGTGAATACTGCACTTCGCGATTAATTTTACTACCAAGTGCTTTCCTTAGTGATATTTTGTGATTTGTGTGCTGTGGATCTCATATATCATTGCTTCTTATTGTTTCTCGAATGGCAGAAGTAAATAAAGAACTTGGTTGCAGGTCTCAGTGAGCAGACACTGAATTGAAAGAGTGATCTGCCTTCTTCAGAAGTGTCATGAGATAGCCCTGCAATTGCCTTGTTTCCTGTCTATTGCTGCCAGAGCTGCTTGATCCTGCTAACAGTTCAGCAGATAGCTGGAGGGTACCAATCATTCTTAATAGCAATGGCCTCATCAATATTAATTGCAAGAATACCAGTATGTCCAAAGTCATCTAGAGCATTGTGCACAGTACTGGTCACCTTATTTAAGAACATATATAAATGCGTTTGATGCAATTTAGAGAAGGTTTACTAGATTATTACTAGAAATGGGTGGGTTGTCTTCTAAGGAAAGATTGGAGAGGTTAGTTTTATATTCATTAGAGTTTGAAAAAGCAAGAGATGATTTGGTCAAAATCTTTAAATTACTCACAAGGTGAATGTGGAGAGGGTGTTTCCTCTCATTGGACAATCTAGAACAAGGGTTTAAAACTGTTTAAAACTGAAGAGTCACTCATTGAAGACAGAGAGGAGAATTTTGTTCTCGTAGGGTCATGATCTCTGGAACCCACTTACTCAAAAGACAGTGGAAGTAGAATCTTTGAATATTTTTAGGGCAGATAGATTCTTGATTACCAAGAGGCGGGGTGAAATAATATCGGGATTGGCGGGAACGTGGGCTGAGGTTGTAATCAGGTTAGCCTTGATCTTATCCAGGGCAGGTGTCGGATCTCACGGTAGGTGAGCATCTTGGGAATGGAGATCATAATTCTATCTCTTTCACGATAGCGATGGAAAGAGATAGGATCAGGCAGGCTAGGAAAGTGTAGGTCTGGAGTAGGGGGAAATATGAAAACATTAGGCAGGTAATTGGACACATAAACTGGAAGGAGGTGTTCTTGGGGAAGAGTACAGAAGGAAAGTGGCGGTTTTTCAAGGAATGTTTGTCTGGGGCACTGCAAGACAACGTTCCGAGGAGTCAAGGAGGTTCTGGTAGGACGCGGGAACCGTGGTGCACGAAGGTAGTGGTGAACCTAGTTAGGAAGAAAAAAAAGGTATATAAAAGGTTCAGAGAGCTAGGGGATGTTAGGGATCTAGAGGAGTATAAGGTGTGTAGAAGGGAACTTAAAAAGGAAATTAGGAGAGCCAGAAGGGGTCATGAGAAGGCCTTGGCAGGTAAGATTAAGGAGAATCCCAAGGCCTTCTACAAATATGTGAAAAGTAAAAGGATGAGAAGAGAAGGGATAGGGCCTATAAAAGGTGAAGGGGGAAAAGTCTGTGTGAATCCGGAAGAAATGGCAGAGGTGCTTAACGAGTACTTTGCCTCGGTATTCACAGTGGAAAGTGAACTGGGAGATTGCACTGCAGGTTTGAGGCATACGGAAAAGATTGAGTATGTGGATGTTAGGAAAGAGGATGTGTTAGACCTGTTAAATTCTATCAAGATAGACAAGTCGCCGGGACCGGATGGGATGTACCCCAGGTTATTGTGGGAGGTGAGGGAAGTGGTTGCAGAGCCCCTGGCGATGATCTTTGCGTTGTCCATGGAAACGGGAGAGGTTCCGGAGGATTGGAGGATTGCGGATGTGGTTCCTATCTTTAAGAAAGGGAACAGGGATAGTCCAGGAAATTACCGACCGGTGAGTTTGACTTCAGTGGTTGGTAAGCTGATGGAGAGGCTTCTGAGGGATAAGATATATGAACATTTGGAGAAGTTTGGACTGATTAGAAATAGTCAGCATGGTTTTGTCAAGGGCAGGTCATGCCTTACAAGCCTAGTTGAGTTCTTCGAAAATGTGACTGAACACATTGACGAAGGAAGGGCAGTGGACGTAGTGTACATGGACTTTAGTAAGGCGTTTGATAAGGTCCCACATGCAAGCTTCTGGAGAAGGTGAGAGGGCATGGGATCCAAGAGGCTTTGGCCTCGTGGATCCAGAACTGGCTTGCCGGCAGAAAGCAGAGAGTGGTTGTGGATGGGTCTTGTTCTGCATGGAGGTCGGTAAGCAGTGGAGTGCTCCAGGGGTCTGTTCTGGGACCCCTGCTGTTTATCATTTTCATAAATGACCTGGATGAGGAAGTGGAGGGATGGGTTAGCAAGTTCGCCGACGATACAAAGATTGGTGGTGTTGTGGATGGTCTGGAGGGATGCCAAAAGTTGCAGCAGGACATAGACAGGATGCAAGACTGGGTGGAGAAGTGGCAGATGGACTTCAACGCAGATAAATGTGTAGTGGTCCATTTTGGCAAGAAGGAGTGCATGAGAGAAGATGAAGGAGTACAATATAAGGGGTAGAAGTCTTAGTTGTGTTGTAGAGCAGAAGGATCTTGGGGTCCGGGTCCATAGGACTCTTAAATCGGCCTCGCAGGTGGAGGAAGTGGTCAAGAAAGCGTACGGTGTACTGACCTTCATTAATCGAGGAATAGAGTTTAGGAGTCAGGAGGTAATGATGCAGCTCTATATGACTCTTGACAGATCCCAGTTGGAGTATTGTGCGCAGTTCTGGTCGCCTCATTATAGGAAGGATGTAGAGGCTATTGAGAGAGTTCAGAGGAGATTTAAGAGGATGCTGACTGGATTGGGAGGCAGGCCTTATGAGGATAGGTTGAGGGAATTGGGACTCTTCTCACTGGAGAGACGTAGGTTGAGAGGTGACCTGATAGAGGTTTATAAAATGTTGAGAGGGATAGATAGGGTGGACCCTCAGAGACTATTTCCCCGAGCTGAAATGATCACTACGAGAGGACACAGATTTAAGTTGCAGGGAAGCAAATACAAAGGAGATGTCAGGGGTAGGTTTTTCACTCAGAGGGTGGTGAGTGAATGGAACCAACTGCCATCGGAGGTTGTTGAAGCAAACTCACTGGGGTCTTTTAAGAGACTTCTGGATGAGTATATGGAAAAGAATAGGATAGGGGGTTATAGATAGGTCTGTGGATTGGTGGATGTGATCGGTGCAACTCGTGGGCCGAAGAGCCTGTTTGTGCTGTGTTGTTCTATGTTCTATGTATGTTCTATGTTCTATTTGGAATAGGTTTGAGGAGCCGAGAAGCCTACTAGAATCCAAAGAGGTAGAAATTCATCTGGGGCAGTTGTCAGGCCCAGATTTGGCACTCCGCAGGTGACATGCATCCCAAACAGGAGCCCACGACCAGCCCGCTGCTTCCAGTGTTTCTTATTTCACTATTCAGTACTTTGTATTTTTCGTGTCATCTCCATAAACAGTTGTGATTTTCGATGGATTACAGGGAATGTCTCTCTCTTCATGCTCCCTTCAGGTGATTTATCAGCTTCTCATCTTGAAATGTGGTGTCGCATTATTAAGCAATTTGCTCTGTTTCAGTTTAAATTGCAAAATTTCCAGCTAAAGCTAATTTTGGGTTTCTTGCCTTGCCTCTTGGGCTTCAGCGAGAAGTCTGGGGGGGTGTGGGGGGAAGGGGTGGGCTGTGGAATGGATGATGTGGGTTAATTGCGACTTCTGTAGAGTCAAGGAAACACTCCCAGTGCTTGAGATTCCATAATGATTTCAATTTGTCATTCAACTCTAAAACTACTAGCTTAAGTGTGGGATGCTGCACCTGAAATGTGTCGCTTTTTTTCTGTTGAAACTTTCTAATTGCAATGGAGGAGCAATGTTAACCCCTGTACTTCCATGGCAGTAAAATGAGATGGTTACATTTCTGTACAGGAGGTATAACATTGTCAGCTTTATTGTGCATCTCAGTGAAGCTTCCACCAGTGGTGGAATATAGTGCAGATAAGAGTTATACACAACTGAGTTGACAAAGCTAGTAGACTCCACCACATTAGCAGTTTAATCTGTCTAACGAAAGTGAAAAATATTGATTTTCAGATAACAGGCAGAATTTTCCCAAAGTGTCATTCCTGTTGTAAAAACCTGTGTGAATACTGGCGTGAATCAAATCACAATTATCCCCCATTCAGTGCCCTGAAAGAACTCCCGTGTGAAACACGCCAGAATGGACTCTCCAGGAGTCTGACTCACCCAAATTGGTTCACGGCTGTGCACTGTTAACAGGGAGAGACGCATTTAAACACCCCTCCCTGCACTCACAACCATCAAGCCAGAAGATGACAGCAATGAGAGAAGCTCCATGCTTCATAGAGGCAGATCTCAGAAGGCTTCTGGATGCAGTAAAGGAGAGGCAGCCAATCCTGTACCCCCTGGGTAGACAACAAAGAAGCAGCGAAACAGAGATAACCAGGGATTGTGACAGTCAGTGCCTGTGACCTGACACTGAGGACTGGTGTCCTATGCCACAAGAAAATGAATGACCTCATTCAAGGCTGATTTTCCATATCTGTCACATCCTGGCATCAGTCCCATCTGCCACATCTGGAATATCCGTATCAGTTCATTGCCTGACTGCCGGTGGCCTTCCAACACCTCCCCACCCCCCAACACCTTCTTCAAATCTCTCTGCCGCCCCTCTTCAGAACCCTTCCCTGCCCAGGCATGGTGTCACCGCATGCCACCTGTTGCCTCTCGTACCCCAGCCACTTGGCCCACTAGTGTTAGGCCCTCAGGGATGTGTTTTCGTTTGCACAGGAGAAGATAGCCCGTAATATACAGGAGAAAGAGAAGGCTGGTGGGAGAGTTCCCAAGTTGCAGCCCCTAACCTCATATGAAGAGGGAGTGATGGAGATTGCAGGGAGCACACAGGAGAGTTGTGGCCTGTGCCACAGAAGTGTGGATCCATAGAATCTTCTTTCATATGAGTCTGGGGCAGGAATTGGGAGTCAGGAATGGCAGAGTCTGAGGGCCATGGCTGGAGCTCTGAGAGCACAGGCCAGTCAAAAAGGGCAGTTGCAGCAGGCTTCCAAAGCTTGGTCCAGATGCAGAAGTCATTGCTGAATGCTCTCACACAAGTGTGCAAATAATGGTGGGCCTCCGGGACTGGTGAGACAGAGGATTTTGAAGCTCACTCCAGCTGCTGGTCTGCCACGGAGTGACGTAGGGGCCCACGAGCACCCAAAGGGAGGAGGAAATGCTGGAAACCATCCTCGGGCCTTCCACCCAGCAGAGCCCAGCCTTGCCCAACCCCATTCCATATCTCCCCTTCCGGAATCTCGTGCATCTCATGGGCAGCAAGCTTAATTAGGGTGACAGCTGAAAGATGGCCGGCGGGACCCTCGAAGTCCTGGTCTTCCAAAGGATGCCTGCCACTGACAGCTAGCAAGTGCCGAAAGCTAGCAAGTTTACTATCAAATAAATCAGTTGGATTTAAAATTGGTGTTGTCAGACCTCTTACTGAGTTTACCCCAGTCCAACGCCGGCATCTCTACATCATGGCCACGAACACCACAGGCCATTGTCAGCTACACGTGGCAGACTGGGTTCAGTACTCGGGCACTCACATCGAGAATAAGAGGGGCTGTTAGAGGGTGCTCATTGAAGGAACCTCACAGTATAAAATCTGAGTGCATCTGGATGTATGGTAAAAACTGGCTGCCAGAAATGGTGTGCAGTTCAGACAGAAGATAGAAAAAAAACCTTCTAACTTTCATGTGATTAGACATGGCAAGTGACCATTATAGGGAGCTCTGTAGTGTTAACGCAATATACAGGGTTATGTTAATACCTGACAAGCTTCCTTGATTGAGGCAGATCTGCAAGACTTGGTGCTTGTAACTGTTGGTGGGGCCTGAAATGGGATGTCAACTATAAACTGCAGAGCCTTTCCAGCAGATAGAGAGCTGGGTAACCAGTACAATATTAGTGGGATTTGAAATCAATCTCATATGAAACCCTTCAAGGTCTTCCAGCAGGCAGCGAAAATCCTAATTGCACAAGCTCCAATCCAACAGTGATTTCTGATCTGAGGATGTCCAACTCAGCCCGAGAATCCCCCTCAAGCCCCCACATTCTTCAAGGCGCCCCCCCCCCCCATCTCACTCTACACCATAGCAGTAGCTGATGTGCCCTTTTTCACCCTGTAGGTTATTGTGGAGTGGTACTCCCCTCCTTGCTTGCCCTCGCAATCCATGGCATCTGGATCACACTTTTAAAGGACTAGTAGTGGTCTGCACTAATGTGGCTTCCCGCTGGGAAGGGATGGAAATTCTGGGAGGTGAGATGATTGCACGCCAAACTCGCTAATGAGATTGAAGTCAAGTCAATCGCATAGGAATCAGCCTCTCCCTTAATGTCAACAAAACAAAGGAGACAGTCGTTGACTTCAGGGAGTGTAGTGGAGAACATGCTTCTGTCAATGTGTACAAAACAGAAAGGGATGAGAGCTACAAGCTTTTAGGTGTCTAGATCATTTCTCCTGATTCGCCCATGTTAATGCTGTAATTAAGAAAGCCCACCAACACCTCAACTTTCTCAGGAAGTTCTACTATGACTCTTGCCAACTTTCACAGATGCACCATAGAAAGCATTCTTTCTGGTAGTATCAAAGCTTGGAACGGCTAGTGCTGTGTGCAAGATTACAAAAAACTACGAAGGGTCATGAATGATGCCCAGCCCATCACTCAAATCAGCCTCCCATCTATTGATTCTGCCTACACTTCTTGCTGGCTTGGAAAAGCAGCCAGCATAATCAAGGACCCAATGCACCCCAGACATTTTCTTTCCCACGTTCTACTGTCGGGGAAAGGGCACAAAAGTTTGAGGCCATGCACCAACTGACTGAAAAGCAGCTTCTTCCCTTGCACTAAGTTGATCTTTCTCTATATCCTAGCTATGACTGTATCACTACATTCTTCACTCTTTTCTTTCCCTTTCCACGAACGGTATGCTTTATCTGTATAGCATGCAAGAAACAATATTTTTCACTGTATGCTAATACATGTGACAATGATAAATCAAATCAAATTGTGCTCCTTCTGGGTGAGATTGGTTTGTACCAGTAGGAAGAGACCAGGAAGGTGGAAAACTGTTTGGTACCAGGAGCAAACCCCATTTTTGGCACACGTGCAATGTTCCTGGATTAGTGTAATCTGCGCCAGGTATCACATGGCTGGAATGGAAAATTATAGCCAATGCCTTTCTGTCTCATCAGTGAAATGTTTAACAATGAAGCAACATCATCTTTTGACTTCTAAGACAAAAGAAGAGATTTGGGTATAGGACAGAATTTGAGATATAGGCCGGAATTCTCCCATCCCGGCTGCCACTGGAGTTGTAGTGGGCGAATTGTGGAGAATGTGAAACACCGTTGACTGTTGGGCAGGAACTTTTGGCTTTTAGGCCAGCGCGGCCAGAGAATTCCATCCATAAGATCAGCTGGGATCTTACTAAATGATGGAGCAGGTCCAGGGAATCATATGAACTACTCTTGCTTTGATTTTTTACAGCAAATGAAACAAACACCATTCTCCTTCTGTACTAGTTTATTCATAAAGAAAACAGTTAGTCTGAAAAATTAATTATATAAATTAAATCCACAAACCAGAATTTAGATGACTTAAAGATCTAAACTTTGAGCCCAGTTTGATTGAAAAATTGCTTCAGTGAACATCACTAATAGCATGTTTAAATTATGCCTTCATTAAAGAAATTTTAATTCATCATTTGGTTGCACGCACACGTTCTTGCTGTTGGGCATCTAAAATGATGAGCATTGGACTGATCTTCAACACTCATCCTTTTACCTTAGTGCTGAATTTTATTTCAGACAAGCTGAAGGTATATTTTCAGCAGGATGAGATTTGTGGAGTGTTATTTATTCCTGAGTGCAAAAGATTCCAGCTGGCTGCTAGTCTATGCCCATGCATGAACAGATGGTATGAAAATGAACCAGTGCAAGCATAATTCTTAATTAGTATTGATAGTTATGTACATTCTTAATGCAGTCATGTGGTACACTTGAAATTATGCTTAAGGATCAAACAAACTAAAAGGGGAAAATTCAATCTATTTGACAATGTGTTACTGGAGTTATAATGAAGGCTATGATCAATAGAAGCAAACTGTTCCCTTATTCCATGCTGGAGAAAGTTAAAACTAACTAGGGTGCCTTGAAAGTTGAATAAAATAAGGCCCATGAAATCTGCAGAATGGGTCGTGCACGTGGCTCCTCTTCTTAAGCTCAACAAATTGATTTGTCTTTGTAAAATCTAGAGACTATAAACTAATCATCAGTCCAAACTCAATAGGTATCCCATAAAGATTTGCATGCTAAGTTAGCAGGTGACAAGGCATTGGACATGAGCCACATCCTCTCGCAAATATGTGACAATCAGCACATATAAGTATGTGTTTATGTGTGTATCTGTTTGCTCTTTGAACAACAGTATGTGCCATCTTCCAAGGAGTTATGGAGAACATTCTTCAAGGTCCACCCAAGATATCACTATAGTTAGATGACGCCTTGGTCACGGGGACTTCAGAACAGGAATGTCTGACCAACCTAGAAATCTTTCCAGATTTTCAAGGAGTTTGCTTGGAAATACATTTTCCAATTGGGTGAAGTAAACTATTTAGGCTACTGAATAGATGGCAAAGAGTTACATCCAGTAGGGGGGAGGTGATAGTGTAGTGGTATTGTCACTGGACTAGTAATCCGGAGAGCCAAGACGATGTTCTGGGGACCCGGGTTCGAATCCCACCATGGCAGATGCTGAAATTTTAATTCAATAAAAATCTGGAATTAAAAGTCTAATAATGACCACAAAACCATTGTTGATTATTGTAATAACCCATCTCGTTCACTAATGTCTTTAGGGAAAGAAATCTTGTCTTACTTTGCCTGGTTTACATGTGACTCCAGATCTGCAGTGATGTAGTTGATTGTTAAAATGCCCCAGGGATGGGCGATGCCAGCCAGCGGTGCCCACACCCCATGAATGCCTGAAAAAAATACAATAAGGCAAAGGCCATCAAATGAGTACCAATCCAACAAAACACCATGGAGTGAAAATCCTTCCTGGGATTAGTCAATTAATATGGAAGCTGTATCCTGAATTTGGCTTCCATGCTGAGCCCCTTGGATGCCCCACTATAAAAATACCAGAGATGGTCCTGGAAAGTTCTGCAGGCAGACGCATTTTCTAAACTTAAACCTCAGTCACTGTCATCTTACTTACAGCACATTTCAACCCTAAAACAAGGCTTATTATAACTCGTGACATTTCCAATACAGGGTTGGTGTTATGCTGCCACATCGCCGGCAAGACGGAAAAGAGAAACCCATTTCATGTGCCTCCAAGATCCTTTCAAATGTGGAATGAAGTTGAGAAGGGCTGGTGGTCACATTTGGTGTGAAGCAGTTCCATCAATATGTCTATGGTTGATAGTTTTTTTTATAGGTACCAACCCAATAACCCTTACTGGGCCTCTTTAATAAAGACAAGGCAATTTCCCCCATCACTTCTGTTCAAATATAACATTAGGCCTTGTTATTGGCAGCCTATGAATATCTTGTGGAACACCGCCCTAGAATCCAGATCATTATTGCTGGCGCACTGAGTTGCCTCCCGTTACCACAAGCCTGACTCCTTTACCAGCATTGGAAGAGGCTGTGATGACTCTGAATATTTTGGAGACCATGCCAGTGTCATCAAGGCAGATTGAAGTCTGGACCCAAAAAGATCCAACCTTATCCAAAATAAGGTACATTATCCAAAGCAGTAGATTCCCAGAACAACCCTTCACAGAAATGAAACTCTACCTCACGAAGAAAACTGAATGTGTTGAGGGTAGCATCATTCTTTGGGGATCCTGAGTAATTGTTCCAAACTTAGGATGATATAATGGTCTCTTCCTGTACTGTTGTTTATTTGACTTATCATTCAGCTACAATCTAGTTCTCACTGTATCCATTTGCACAGTGGTTTTTGACTGGAGGTCTGAAAGGCGCCGGTAAGTCTTGACACTGTCTGATTGCATCATTCACTGTTAATGGAACTGTATAATAACCATCTGGTAGTGTCAAAAATGAAGATGCCAAGAGTTACATTTGCTAGACCGGCCTTGACCCTGATATCACAGAATTGGTGAAGTAATGTGACCCATATTAGGAAAATCAAAAACGCCCACCTTCAGCTTCCCGACGATCCATGGGTGTGTGTGCATGTAAACTTTGCAGGGCCCTTTATCGGTTCCATGTTTTTAACACTCCCTAGTGCATGAAGGTGCATCTCATGGGCTCCACGACGTCTCATGCTATGATTGAGAAATTGCGGCAAAGCTTCAAGGAATACCAGAAGTCCTGGTTTCTGATAATGGTAGTGATTTCCAGAACTTTGTGTTCTGTAATGGTACTTGACAAGTCCAAACTGCAGCTTATTAAATGGACTGATAGAACAGGTGGTTCAAACCTTCAAAAATGATATGAAGAAACAAACAGCAGCATTCTTAGTGGCTAAATTGGCACAACTTTTGTTCGATTACAAGACCACACCACACACAACAACAGGCATTGCTCCAGTGAAGCTATTAATGGGACAACAGATTGAGCCTGCTTTTCCCAAACTTGGCAGGGAGTGTGGAATCCCAACAGAAAAATCAATAATTAAACTACAATTCTGCAAGGACAGAGAGAGCTTTTGCAATGGTGATCTGGTCTGTGGTCCGAAAGACGTGTTGATTAGGTTGATTAGGCATGCTAAATTCTCCCTCAGTGTACCTGAACAGGTGTCCGAGTGTGATGACTAGAGAATTTTGACAGTAACTTAATTGTAGAGTTAGTGTAAGCCTATTTGTGACACGAATAAATACAAAAAGTCAGCAAGTTTGGGAATGATCCTAGATCCTGGGATTGTAATGGAGAAAAAGGGACCAATTTCTTACTATGTCAAAGTTCACGATAAAGCCCTAAAGAAGTATTTGGACCATTTTCAGAACAGTAAAACACTGCCTGACCAAGCCACACTATCAGCCATAGAGGTAAGCCATTGCCAGCTCTCAGCTTGATGCTGACTCTATGTTAGAGCCTCTTGATAGTGAAGGCATGGACTCAATTGGAGGCTGAAGAAGTGGGCTGCCAGGCTGAAGCAGAAGCTGAAGGGGGACTCGCATCGGTAACCCTGCAATTCTCCCTCCAGAAAAGATGGTCCTTTGTTTGGTTTCAGTGCCTGAGTGAGCACCAAGCACTGGGAAGGACCTCCTTGCAGTGGGGTTTACTGGGAGAGGCGCAGACCTAGGGATGTTATGATGGCCACAAAAGCCATAGGGAATGATCAACACATCTCCCTTGGACTTCATGGAGTATGAGCTGCCTTACTGAATGAACAGAGACTCTACCGATGAGAAGTAGTCAGGGGGGTTTTTGAAGCCTTTTCCTTTACCCGGACTGTCGTTGTTGGTCCAGAAGTGAAGACTATCTGACTGTAAGCTGCAGATGTGGCCTTTTCCTTTGGTGCACAATGAAGGTTTTAGTGACAGAGAAACTGGAGTTTGGCTGAAGTATTATAGAAGTGAAGGGATGGGGGAGGTGGGTAACTCGGAGCTGCTTAGCTCAGTTAACTGGACAGCAGGTTTGTGATGTGGAGCGACACCAACAGGTGTGGGTTTAATTCCTGTACTGGCTGTGGTTATCCATGAAGACAGTGCCTTCTCAATCTTGCCCCCTGCCTGAAGTCTGAATTACCACCAGTCTGCTCTCTTTCGCAAAGAAAGAAGTAGCCTATGGTTCTTTGAGACTATGGTGACATTTATTGGAGTGAAAATATGAGTATTTCTTTGCTTTACCCAAGGTTATGAACTACCTATCTTTAAATATAGGACACATCTGCGCAGCATGATGTCAGAATTCATTTAAACATGTATTTTTCTTTGTAGGATTAAATCAAAGATTGTGTGCATCTGATTTTGCTTAAAGAGCCCAGCTGCTTTTAGTAAACCATAAAGATTTTATATGTCTTGTTAAAAACCTCTCAAAAGATAGCATGGCTTTTTGATAAAATCCCTGTTCTAGGAAAGGCATAATAATTAATGAGCCATACCTGCTAATTTGCTTTTCCCACCTGCTTTCATTTGCCATTTGGTGGAACTACAGGTGAATTTGGAGTCACCAAGATCCATCAGGATTCAATTTGATTGGTCCCAGAAAGGGATTCAGGAATTGTGATTAACCTGAGTCTGTTGATTGAACATAGCAACTTCCTGTTGCCTGTTTGTATCCCTGATATAGAGCGAACCATACAATTGATTGGCTGGATGCATCAGCAGGGAGCCTATATTGTGAATAGCTAGCATCACTTGAAGTTTGCGTTGATTGCTTAAAACTAGCCTAACTTTGGGTGCGATCTTACCTGCCATTCATGCCATGCTCCCACTTCAGCCAAATCAGAGAATTTGGCACTCAGTCAAATCTCCGTTCACTGCAGTGGGGTGTGAAAATCCTGCTGGCGTGAATGGCATAACATTCCAACCTGTGGCTAGAGCAAGTGCTGACACACATGGTAGGAATACTGTTTCCTGAGAAAGAGTGAGACATACTCTTTCAAGCATGAGCTCCAATGTTTGCAGAAACTATACTGCAAGCACACTTGCATGCCTGAGTTCTGATGGAGATTTTAGTGCTTGTTACTGTTGGGATGACCATTGCTAAAGTTGTGACCAGCAGTGAAGCTGAAACCATTGCAGATATTTTCTTGTGTCTGAATTGATTTTGTTTCTATTGATTTTCATTTAGCCATTCACCAAAGGAACAGAATCCAAACCTGTGCTGGACTGGAGAGACTGAAATGAGAAAGAATTTATTTTATTTTGAGTCCGCGGTATTTACACACACACCACATGCACCACACAGAACCAAGTGTGGTATTGGTCTCACAGGCACATTCCAATTCCAATTTCAGAATTTTTAGGACTTAATTTGTAAATGTTTAGAATCATGAAATCCCTACAGTGCATAAGGAGGCCATTCGGCCCATCGATCTTGCACTGACAACAATCCCATTCAGGCCCTATCTTTGAACCCTACATATTTGCCTAGCTAATCCCCCTGATGCTAAGGGGAAATTTAACACAGCTAATCAACCTAACCTATACGTCTTTGGACACAGAGAGGAAACCAGAACACCCAGAGGAAACCCATGTAGACACGAGGAGAACTTGCAAACTCCATTCAGACAGTGAGGCAGGAATTGAACCTCACTGGTGCTGTGAGGCAGTAGTGCTGACCACTGTGCCACATTTATATGTGAATTTGATAGATACTGTTGGTGGTCTATTGTATTAAATTGTGGAGCACAGTTTGGAGTAAGTGGTCAGCACGGACTGGATTTTCATTCTTGAGGTAGGTAGCAGTTGTCATGAAAATTTTTTGTTATTCAGCTTCAACAACATAACAGGAAAGGAAAATGTGTGCAAAGATTTCTTTAAGATAGGATCACATAAAAAAATCAACACAATATCTAACTCCTCAACGCTGTTCAAAGGCAAAGCCTGGAGTTTCCAAATTGGCTTTCGTAATGCAATCCAACAAGCACAACCTGCATTTATATAGTGCCTTTACTACAATAAAGCATCTTAAGGTATATCACTGCAGCGTTACAAAGTAAAAGTTAATACCAATCCTCATCAAGAATGATTAGGTGAGATAATCCAAAGCTTGGTCAGATAAATAAGTTTTAAACGTGTTTTAAAGGAGGCAAGAAAGAGGTAAATAGCTTGAAAGATGTAGGGAGGGAATCCGAGAGCTCAGACCTGGACAGCTGAAGGGATGGTTCCAGTGGTGGAGTGACTAAAATTGCACCACTCAGGAGGCCAGAATTCAAACAGCAGAGATATCGTAAAGTAGGTGAATTTTATTTATTAGTCACAAGTAAGGCTTACATTAACACTGCAATGATGTTACTCTGAAATTCCTCTAGATATTTTGAAGGATTGTAAGGCTGGAAGAGATTACAGAGACAGGGAAAAATGAGGGATTTGAAAACACAGGAAAGAATTTTAAAATCAAGATGTTGCAAGTCTAGGTCAGCGGGTACAGGTATGATAACTGAATGGAAATTGATGTAAGTTCAGATATGAACACCAAAGTTTTAGATGACCACATGCTTAGAGAAGGTTGAATCTGGAATTACAATCAGGTGTGCATTCAAGGCTTGACGTAACAAATGCTTGAATGAGGATTTCAGCAGATGATGAGTTGAGATGGATAGAATCAGCTAATGTGTTGGAGGTGGAAACAGGCAGTCTTAATAATGACACAGGTATATGATAGGCAGCTGTCTTAAGAGTCAGACATGACACTGAGGCTGTGAACTGTCTAGTTAAGCCTCAGACAATTATCAGGGACAGTGATGAAGTAAGTGGCTAGGAAGCAGAGTGTGTGGCAGGGTCAAAAACAATATAGAACATAGAGCATAGAACATTACAGCGCAGAACAGGCCCTTCGGCCTTCGATGTTGCGCCGACCAATTAGGAAAAAGCAATGACCCTCTAACCTAAACCATTCCCTTTTTGTCCATAAACTTATCTACTAACCTCTTAAACGCCACCAAACTTGGCGCATCTACAACTGCAGCAGGCAGGGCATTCCATACCCTTACCACCCTCTGGGTAAAGAACCTACCTCTGACATCCGTCCTATAACTACCACCCTTAATTTAAAGCTATGTCCCCTCGTGCTAGCTTTCTCCATCCTAGGAAAAAGGCTATCACTGTCCACCCTATCTAAACCTCTAATCATCTTATATGTTTCAATAAGGTCTCCTCTTAGCCGCCTTTTTTCTAACGAAAACAACCTCAAATCCCTCAGCCTCTCTTCATAAGACCTGCCCTCCATACCAGGCAACATCCTGGTAAACCTCCTCTGTACCCTCTCCAATGCCTCCACATCTTTCTTATAATGTGGGGACCAGAACTGCACACAATACTCCAAGTGCGGCCGCACTAGAGTTTTGTACAGTTGCAACATGACGTTGCGGCTCCTAAATTCAATCCCCCTACCAATAAAAGCTAAGACTCCATATGCCTTCTTAACAACCTTATCGACTTGATTGCCAACTTTCAGGGATCTATGCACACATACACCAAGATCCCTCTGTTCATCAACACTATTAAGAGTCCTACCATTAGCCCTATACTCTACACATTTGTTATTCCTGCCAAAGTGAATTACCTCACACTTTTCCACATTAAACTCCATTTGCCACCTCTTGGCCCAGCTCTGCAACTTGTCCAAGTCTCTCTGCAAAATATCTTCTGTGAACGTAATTTCCAGGAATTTAAGGTGACAATATTCCAGCCATGTTGTGCCCCTGGTAAAGATCACATTACTCCGGAAAAATTGTGTCCATGCCCAAAGTAGTGCCCACTAGAAATTGTCCCTGAAGTCTTTCTGCTAATTCCAACCACCAAGGTGTGTGCCTCTGTTCTGGTGGATGGTGCGGTTGATGTCTGTGACAGGGAGGGTGGGTAACAGTTGGCATATGTTGGCACCACAACTTGACAGGCAGAGGTTGTGATGGGGATACCAGATGATTTTGAGGAAGACGCTGGGGGTTCGGGTGCTGGAAGTCCGAGGGGTGTCAGTGAGTGGATTAATGTGGCCATTCCAGATGTGACAGATGGGACTGGTACCAGGATGTGGTACTCACCCTTGCTGCTCGAATGAGGTTGTTCATTTTCTTGTGTCAGTCTGCTGGCTCTGACTGCTCTGGCCTGCATTTGCTTCCTGCTTCTGGGTTGTCCATCCTCTTGAGGGTACATGACTCACTAGGCGGCCTGTCTCTCCTCCACTGTATCCATATGCCTTCAGAGATTGGCCTCCATGAGGAATGGAGATGCCCCCCTCCTGGGCTTGACTGGCTGTGAATGCAGAGGGAGTGTTTAAATGCAGAAGCCCTTTGTTAACAGTTCACAGCTGAAAGCCAGTTTGAGTGAATCAGATGTCTGGCGACTCCAACCAACATGCTTCACATGCTTGTTCTTTCAGTGCGCTGAGTGTGGGATGATAAACATTAAGTGGGGATATCTTTTCTGTAGCTTAGTGTATTAGTTGCCACTAAGTAATGTTTAATCAAGATTGATCTTACTTTGTTTGAATGTTGTTAAAACACGATATCTTGTTTTGTGATTCTTTGAGTCGGTCACAGGGAATTCAGCTTATTTTTAAGTTGCAGTCTTCACAGGGATTGTAACAGGTACAATGTTACTTCAGGTAGTACAGGCTAACTTTAAACATTGTTTGTCTTGCATGAGACTGCTCCCCTGGAAAGACATACAGATGCTCAGCACCCAGATTGCAAGCCATAATCATGATAATTAGCAGGCAGCATGAATTTTGAGTGTTGCCTTTGGATTGATGTGTGACAAAAGTGCGTCGTAATCCCCATTCTGATTTCAAGGGAGATCTAATTAAAGTTTATTGTTGTTTTTAAATGCTGGTTAGCACTGCTGCCCCATAGATCCAGGCTCGATTCCTGACTTGAGTCACTGTGTCGAGTTTACACGTTCTTCCCATATCTGCATGCGTTTCATCCGGGTAGTCTGGTTTCTTCCCACAGTCCAAAGGTGTGAGGTTAGGTGCATTGGCCATACTAAAGTGCTTAGTGTCCCAAGATATGTAGCATAGGGATTTAACAAGTTAAATATGTGGGCTTATGAGAATAGTACAAAGGGTGGGAATGGGTAAGGCCAAATGACTCCTGCACCGATTTTATGATCCTATGATGACATTCATTAATGGCAGATTTTGTGTTCAGCTACATGCAAATAGTTCAACATTCTGAGTACAACATGCCCATAAATTGCTGATTGCACCCTAAGTAGGAATTGCAACCTGAAATACTTGCTTAAAATACATTTATTCCAAGCAATGATACAATGCATTTAAGTTCACTTGGCACAGTCCTGCTAGAATCTTGTTAATGAAGTGCTAAGACTTAATCATCAGTGTTTGCAGGATTAGAAGCTTTTGTAAAGTAAATGGGGAATCAGACTTGTTTAGTGGTCTCTGCTGATGACTAAGCTGGAACAAAAATTTCTCTGAAAGGAAGTATTATAATAATACTATTGTTGCTATTTCCTGACTTTTCAGAGAACAAAGATTATTTTGTATTTTCAATTTGGGGAGTGCATAGTATGTGGAGAATTGGTCTGTACATGGTGTTTGTGCACACAGTATCGATAAGAAGCAAAATACTGATTTGCAAAAAAGCACAGCAACTTTGGTGCCACAACAGGACTTTTTGCATTAGCCCTTTAAAGGTTTTAAATATTAATATCCCTTCATGTTGTATATTTTACGCAATGTTTGCAATAGGATTGTAATTAGATAAGCTACAGAGATGAAATGTCCTTCATAGTAAGGAATCTTTGAGAAGCTGACCAATTTAAGTGATTTGCCTCATTGGTTTTGTTTCACTTGGACGGGCAATGTCTGGAGGCAGTGGCAACTTTCCATCACAGAGATTCCAGCCTCCAGTCATAGCAATGTGTGGGTTTCTGTAATATGAACTTCCCCAGAGCTTACAAATGACAACATTCCAAATGGAATTGAGCAAACAATCAGCATTGCGGTTAGCAGAATATGTCTGATGCCCCCATGTTTTGAAATAAATACTGCCCATATTCCACCATGGGCACTGTTGATGTTTACTCCTATGAAAATATGCCTTCCTAACAATTCTATAAACCAAATAGTCGCATCTCCAAGTTTTCTCTGAATGAACAAGGGGCAATGCATATGTCTAAAGAGCATTAACCCACCAAATCGTTTATGTGGTGAGGTCCAAGCGGCAGTAGTTGGTTGAATCATAGAATCCATAGAATCCCTATAGTACAGAAGGAGGCCATTTGGCCCATTGAGTCTGTATTGACTAGAACTCCACCCAGGCCCTATTCCCACAACTCCACGCATTTACCCTGCTAAACTCCCTGACACTAGGGTCAATTTAGCACGGCCAATCAATCTAACCTGTACAGCTTTGGAGAGTGGAAGGAAAATGGAGCACCTGGAGGAAGCCCACGAGAAACGTGGTGAAAGTGCAAACTCCATACAGACTATGACCCAAGGCCAGAATTGAACTTGAGATTGTGGCGCTGTGAGGCAGCAATGGTAACCACTGTACCACCATGCCTTATAACCTTTACCTCCCAAAGGTCAAAGACTACTGTTCGGTAACCTAGATTCAAGTCATTTTGACCTGCTTCCTAGGCCCCAGTACTCTTATGGCTGGGGATGAATCACAGGGCTCCTGTCAAACATTCTCCCTCATTGGCATGATCCCACTCTTTGGGCTGAACCAGGTGACATGCATAACTGAAGTTTTCTTTTCCCTGTACCAAGTTACAAACCTCACTTTAGATCCATGACAAATACAATTTATTTCCATCTCCACAACAACCCCCAGCTCCATCCCAAATCCAAATCCACACATTCATTACCTTAACATTCAACTTCTCCAATACTCTCTTCACTGGTATCTCAAACACTACCTTGCGTAAGCTCTGATATTGCTGCTACTTGCATTCTATGCTATTCTATAACAGTCATTAATTACCCTCTCCTTGCCAACCTCAATCTGCTACCCACCCCAATGTTCTGATTTTTTAAAAAATCATTTTCTGGATGAGGCTGTCAATGGTTAGGCTGATACTTTTCTGTTTACTTCTGTTACCCTGGATAATACCAGGCTATTATCCAGGCTATTCAAAGGATAGGAAAGAGTCAACCATATGGCCAGATTGGGTATAGACACTTTGTTTCCTTACCCAAGCAGATGAAATGGATAAACTAATTGGGATTGTTTTGACAAAGCAAGGCTTCATTGTCAGCTTTCTTTTCACTGATAGCAGATTCCCAGCTCCAGATTTTTAAATAAATGATTCATAGATTTTAATTTTATTTTCGGAGGCCTTTGAATTACTTTCCCAGTTACGTAACCTTGGTAATCCCTGTGCCTTTTTGTTTTCTCATGTCTGATTATACAGGGGACAACATGGTGGCACAGTATTTATCTTTGCTGCCTCACAACACCAGGGACCCGGATTCAATCCCGGCCTCAGCTGATAATCTGTGTGGAGTCTGCACGTTCTCCCTTATTTGCGTGGGTTTCTTCAGGGATCTTTGGTTTTCTCTCACAATCCAAAAATGCACGGATTAGGTTGATTGGCCATAGTAAATTTCCACCTTACTGTCAAGGAGTAGGGTAAATACGTGGGATTATGTGAAGGGGCCTGGGTGAGATTGTTGTCAGTGCATACTTGATGGGCTGAATGGCCTCCTGTACTGTAGGGATTCCATGATTCTGTGTTTCTATATCTCTATGGCCTCATCCAGCCATAACTGCAATCTTTTCCAGGTTTTTGTTGCTGCTTCAACTTCAGCCTCCCGTGTATCCCTCTCTCCCTCTGTATCATCTTCAATGCCAGAACACTCAGCCTTTGTATTCCGTTCCCTGTTCCTACAGTTCTCCATCATCCTTTTCAAAGTCTCTTCAAACCTATCTTATCAACTATGTTTTCAGTAATCTTTCCGAACTTTTTTGTTATTAACATTCAACCTTCATTTTCTCCTCTCTGAATTGCCCTGGGACATATGTTATGTTAAAATTGTGATATAAATGCAAATTGCTGTTGCCTAGAATGTCCAGTATACTTACTGCAATAGGGTTCTTCTGTACTTCTCATCAGCACAAGAGTTTGTAATCTGAAATGGTTTGAAAACATAACCAAATACAGTTATTTTCAATTTGTTTTTTTAAGAGAAAGCTTCAGATTATCAATTGTCTTTTTATGCAACTGAATAAATGTTGACCAGCATATTTCCCTTTCCTTGATAAATAATAAAAAACAGTGAACGAGGGAGATCCGTGGGGTCAAATGACAAAGTGATTTACAATTCACAATATCCTACATAAATTATGAATGTCTCTCTTTCTCTCTTTCATGGGCAAAGTGAATAACTCACTATGTCTGAGTCTTTGTAAAACCAGTTTGGAGATTATTTTTAAAATGATTTAAATTTATAATTTGTTAATATTTAAAATATTTATTGCAAATATAGACTCTGCTTTGACTACATAGAATCATCACAGAATCATTGAACTCTGACAGTCCAGAAGGAGGCCACTCTGCCCACCAATCCCACCCAAGTCCTATCCCATAACGCCACACATTTACCCTGTTAATCCCCTGACACTAAGGGTCAAATTAGCATGGCTAATCTACTTAGCCCGCACATCTTTGGAGTTTGGGAAGAAATCGGAGCACTCAGAGAAAACCCAGGCAGACACGGGAAGAACGTGCAAACTCCATATGCATATTGGGCAGGATTTAATTGGAGTCTGAATCACTGATCACAGAACTGGCCGAGTGTCCCAGTCAGTTCTGCAGGAGAAGGCTGTAGTTTAACAGTGACCTTCGGAGAACTTAAATTGCTCACCACTGGGTCATCCCCAGGATTCAGTGCCTTCCAAAAACCACAGAACAATCGGCTCCTCATTGTTATGTGTCCCAGGAGTAGTGGAAGTTTCCAGCAAAGCACCACTCAGAAGCCCAGGATCGCCAAAGGTCCCTAGGACAATGGTGAATGCAGATGGGATAGGAATCGCAGAGTGAGAATTAGGGGTGGAGGGACAGGAACGTGAGTAGTGAGGGCAGTTGGATGGTTTTCGGCGTCAGTCCACTTCCCAATGTAGGAGCTCTTAACTGGATACAGAGAGCCTGATAATGAACCTAATTGACATGCTGCCCTTGGTGTCTGGGAATCCCATGCTGAGAGAGGTGAGGGTGCGAGTGGCCATTCCCTGAAGGCGGACAGCTGCTGTGGAGCTGCCTCAGCAAGTTTCAGGACCGTAAAAGATGAAATGAGCTGAAATGAAAATGCTGCAAACTGTCAGTGCTGCAAATTCAGACAGCCGAAAGCAGTCCATGTAGCCCTTTATCCTTCAAACAACTTGTTTTATTTAATCCTGCATGTTTTATCTCAACCTGAATGGAAGTTTTGACAAAAAACATGAACACTCCCTTGACCAAACATAAAAGTGATGGGCCATGTAAAATCACGGATAATTTGTGGCACGGTGGCACAGCGGTTAGCACTGCTGCCTCACAGCTCCAGGGACCCGGGTTCGATTCTCTGCCTATGTTACTGTCTGTATGGAGTCTGCATGTTCTCTTCGTGTCAGCATGAGTTGCCTTTTGATGCTCCAGTTTCCTCCTACAGTCTGAAAGACATGCTGCTTAGGTACATTGGCCATGTAAATTCTCCCTCCGTGTACCTGAACAGACACTGGAATGTGGCAACTAAGGGATTTTCACAGTAACTTCATTGCAGTGTTAATGTAAGCCTACTGTGATATAATAAATAAACTTAAAAATTAAAAAAAACTTAAATGGGCTTTGTCTATTTAGTTGTCACCAGGTGGACTTCCGATTCCTACGTGTGCCTGTGATGATATCAGGACACATTTCCGATATCTTCTTGCATGATTCCATCTAATTCCAGGCCCACGTGTTCAACATCAATTTCTAGCCTTAAAATGATCTTTGAACTAAGATTTGTATGTAGCCCTCCATTAATATAAGAATAATTCAATTAAAAATATTCCAGCAGACAACTTTAGTGTTAAACAAGATAAAGATTAGCTTATTACAAAAGTTACTGCTGAAAGTTGCTCAGGTAGAAGCAATATAGCTATTAAATAAAAATTAATGAGACAAAAAAAAAGAATGCATGAAGGAAAAAGATGCTTAAAGATCAGTCTCTGTAAATTATCATGGTGAGCCTGTTACTTTTAATTCTATGTCTGTGTGGAGTCTGCATGTTCTCTCCGTATCTGCGTGGGTTTGTTCCAGTTTCCTCCCATAGTCCAAAGATGTGTAGGTTAGAGGGAGTAATGGGATTATGAGGATGGGGTGGGCCTGGGTAAGATACTCTGTCGGAGAATTAGTGCAAACCTGATGGGCTGATTAGCCTCTTTCTGCACTGTAGGGATTCTATGAATTAAATTCTGTCTTTCCGAAAACAAGTGTTTGAAACTCGAAGCCACATTCGGCAGTTGCGATGACTTCTACAATTGACTGTGCTGAGATTGCCGGAACAAGAGGCCTCAGTAGGTCAACAGCCTTGGGGAATGATTGATCACCCCTTTTCTTCACACATTCTGCCAGTTTGATACCTGAAGATTGCCTGGCTTCCTTTTTTAGCTGAGTAAGAGATCTGACAACACCAATTTTAAATCACACAAACTTGAAAGCTTGTGTGAGTTTACTATCAAGTAAATTGGTTGGACTTAAACCTGGTATTGTCAGACTTCTTACTGTGTTCACCCCAGTCCAATGCTGGCATCTCTACATCGTCAGTATTCTCACTCAGGCCAAATATAGATAGAAATAAAGATATAAAGCATTGACCACGCTGGATCAGCTCCATGGGCCACTTCGCCTACATGTCTGAAATGAGACTCCTGAAGCAAGTGCTCTACTCAGAACTTCAAAATGGCAAACGAGCCCCAGGAAAGCAGATGAAATGCTTCAGTGATGTCCTTTTAGCTTCCTTGAAAAGCAGCAACATTCCAACTAATACCTGGTAATCTGTGATCCAATACTGCCTGGAACGGAAGAAAAGCATTGGAAGGAATTATAGCATCATAGAATCCCTACAATGCAGGAGGAGGCTATTCAGCCCATTGAGTCTGTACTGACCACAATCCCACCCAGGCTCTGTACCCGTAACACTGCACATTCATCCTGCCAATCTCCTGCCACTAGGGTGAATTTAGCATAGCTAATCAACCTAACCCGCTCATCTTTGGAGCTGAACACCTCAAATGTAATCGGCGAGAGAAAACTGAAGCTAAGCTTCGACAGCAAATAGTGCACAGGGCAACCCAAACACCCCACCCATCTGCTCCTCCAACCAATGCCTGCCCCACCTATGACAGAGACTGCAAGTTTTAAACTTTCACTTTGGAAAGACAGAATTTAAATCATAGAACACATTGGACTCCTCAGTCACCTGAGGACTTATTCTCAGTGTGGAAGCAAATCATCCTCAACTCCAAGGATTGCCTAAGAAGAAGACCTCATTGACTCTGCTCCTGACATGATATTCTACCCTCCTCATTGAACCAGAGTAGCTCCCCTATTTGAAGGTAATGGGAGAGTGAAGAATGTGCTGATCCATAAGTCCACACATTGTGGTGGAATATAATTTTGCTATTGCTGATGGCCCATAGCCCTTCATGGATGCTCTATTTGGAGCTGCTAGATCTGTTCTTAATCTATTCCTTTAGGTAGTAGTGTCACACAACATGATGGGTGGTGCCTCAGTATGAAGGCCAAAATCCCATCTTTAAGATATGTCAGAGCTCATGATTGGTATGTGTCTGTTCAGATAAATGTTTTGTCTTGACTATTGAGTCTTTGGCCAAACTGTAGAAATGTAAAGCGTACTTCCAAACGAATGAGTGGTATATTCCAGCACGTGTGAGAGTGCACCTATATTTCTTAAGATGTTAATCCCCAAAACTCATTCACCAATCTGATGATACTAATAAAGGAGAATCTTACACATCTAAACACCTGCTCATGTAAATGGACTGCTAACGAACCAGGATGTGGGATTGTTGCAAGATATAAGAAGATATGATCAAAAGCTAGTGGAGTTTATATCAATTATCTCCAAGTGTGTGAGCCTTGCATTGCAAGAAATGTGTGCATACGGACAGGACAGTGACTTGCAAGGTAATTCTGGGCTGAATTGATCATTAATTGATCATTAAAGGGAAATCGTGCTTGACAAATTTATTGGAGTTCTATAAGGAAGTGACTAGTGCGGTAGATAGAAGGGAATTGGTGGATGTGGTGTTTTTGAATTTCCAAAGGTGTTAGATAAGATGCCTCACAAACGATTGCTGCAGAAGGTTAGGGTGCAGGGAGTTGGAGGTAGGGTGTTAGACTGGATAGAGATTGGTTGTCTAATAGGAAGCAGAGGGTAGGTATTAATGGGTGCTATTCTGATTTGCAGCTGGTGACTAGTGCAGTGCCCCAGGGATCGGTGCTGGGGCCTCAACTATTTACCATTTACATAGATGATCTGGAGGAAGGGGCTGAGTGCAGGGTGACGAAATTTTCTGATGACACGAAGATGAGTGGAAAAGCAAATTGCATGGAATGTGTCGAAAGGCTGCAGAGGGATCTGGATAGGTTAAGTGAGTGGGCGAGGACCTGGCAGATGGAGTATAATGTTAGCAAGTGTGAGGTTATCCACTTTGGTAGGAATAATGGTAGGAAGGATTACTATTTAAATGGCAAAAAGCTGCAGCATGCGACGGTGCAGAGGGACCTGGGGGTCCTTGTGCACGAATCACAAAAATACAGTTTGCAGGTGCAGCAGGTGATTAAGAAGGCAAATGCAATGTTGGCCTTTATAGCTAGGGGGATAGAATATAAAAGCAGGGAGGTACTTTTGCAGCTGTATAGGGTACTGGTGAGGCCGCAGCCGGAGTACTGTGTGCAGTTTTGGTTGCCACATTCGAGGAAGGATATATTGGCCTTGGAGGGGATGCAGAGAAGGTTCGCTAGACTGATACCGGAGATGAGGGCGTTAGATTATGAGGAGAGACTAAATAGGCTATGTTTGTACTCTTTGGAGTTTAGAAAGCTGAGAGAGGATCTTATAGAGATGTATAAGATAATGAAGGGGATGAATAGGATAGAGGTTGAGAGACTCTTCCCGCTTAACAAAGATAGCAGGACTAGAGGGCACAGTCTCAAGATTGGGTGGGGTGCTGTTCAGGTCGGAGTTGCGGAGGGATTTCTTCACGCAAAGGGTGGTGAATCTTTGGAATTCTCTGCCAGTTGAAGTGGTGGAGGCTTCCTCGCTGAATATATTTAAGTCAAATGTGGATAGGTTTTTGACTGACAAGGGAATTAAGAGTTATGGGGAAAAAGTGGGAAAGTGGTACTGAACCAATGCAGATCGGCCATGACCTTATTGAATGGTGGGGCAAGCTTGAGGGGCTGGATGGTCTACTCCTGCTCCTATTTCTTATGTTCTTATGTTCTTATCTGTACAGATGGAAATGTATTGCTCTGAATAACTGACAGCATATGGTGCAGCATTTGTAAGTATTGATTTAACTTGACATAAAAAGGGTACTGATGTTTGTAGGTTACCAGAAGTGCTGGTGTGTGCATGTTATGGGAGGAGGCTGATGTCTACACATTATGGGAGGGTGCTGGTGTGTACATGTTATGGGAGGGTGCTCGTACAGGTGTTCCGGGAGGGTGCTGGAGTGAGCACGTTACCGCAGGGTGCTGGTTTGTACAAATTAAAGGAGGATGCTGGTGTGTGTACATTATGGGAGGAGGCAGGAGTGTGTGTACATTACGGGATACTGGTTTGACAGCATTGGTAGATAGAGAAACAGAGTTAATATTTTGAGTCAGTAAGAGTCTTCTTCAGAGATTCAGGGGGATGGGCAGTCAGAGGAGTGGGGGGTGCCGTCAGGGATGGGGAAGGCAGTGGGTGCGTGAAGGGGTAGGCAAGAGTAAGGGAGAACAGGCAGGGCTTGGGAATGTAATCTGGAGGTCTAGTTAGTCTGATAATAGAGATATCATTGGGTGAGAAGGGCTCATGGGATTGTGGAGGGAATTCAGTGGCTGATGGGGAGGCACATTATGGGAGAGTACTAGTGTGTAAGTGTTACGGAAGGGGACAGTTGGTGTTTACATGTTACAGGAGAGGGCAGCTGGTGTGTATGTGTTACGGGCGAGGGCAGCTGGTGTGTGCGTGTTACGGTGGGGGGAGCTGGTGTGCGTGCATTACGAGAGGGGACTGGTGTGTGTGTGTTTGTGTGTTATGGGAGGGGGCTGGTATGTACATGTTACAGGAGGGACTGCTGTATGTGTGTTATGGGAGGAGGCTGGTGTGTGTGTGTTACGGGAGGGGACTAGCATGTGCATTATGGGAGGGGACTGGCGTGTGTGTGTTACGGGAGGGGCTGGTGTGTGTGCATTAGGGGAGGAGGTTGGTAATAGCTACTCAGAAAATGTCAGAAGAATTAAAACCACTCCTATTTTCTGGGTAACTGTAACACTGACACACCTCAACACATGGGATTCCCTGATCCCTCCCCATCAGCCACTGGATTTCCTCCAGACTCCCATTAGTTCCTCTCACCCAATGGTATCTCCATTATCAGACCTAACTAGACTTTTACACTACATTCCCATCCCCTGCCTGTTCTCCCCCACTGTTGCCTGCCCCTTCACGAACCTACTGCCTTCCCCACCCCTGACAACATCCCCCCACTCCTCTGACTGCACTCCCCACTCTCAGGCTTATACCGCCCAGCCCACTCAATCTCTGAAGAAGAGTCATATTAACTCGAAACAGTAACTGTTTCTCTAGGCACCGATGTTGTCAGACCAGCATTTTCTGTTTATATTCCTAAATAATACAAATTCTGGTGCTAACATGGAACAATTCCTCATACAACTCCTATTGTACTGACAACAAATTGATGCCTTTGTGAAGGTCAATAACTCAAAAGGCCGCTTTTTCTTTGGAAATTAGTTATTTCTCGAGTTGGCAGATAATCAAAACGATAACTATTGTTCAGTGCTGGTCCTGATGGAAGCTGGGCTCAGGATTTAGGTAGTCTAATACTCTGTTCATCTGGATTGCTGACAGCGTTTGGAAAACAAAATTAGGTCTGTGCTCTGGAACTGAATTAGCACGTGAGGTATCTGCCACTTTCAAAGAACATGAACTTAACGTCAGTAATTTAATTGCAACTTTAGCCCAAGCACTGTAGAGCCATAACAATTTTGTAAAGAGGAATTTTGACATTGTTCTGAGGATTCTATTGTTTTAAAATGACACATTTCATTCTTTCCAAGCCTCAGCAGACACTTTCGTAGTTTAGGGAAGTATTAAAGGTGCTAGTAGACGAAGAGAAGCAATCTCTCTTGATGCACGGACCAAAACGTATCAGGCAGCCCATAACAACTGGTACTTCACTTCTCAATAACTCACTAAGTTCTCATTCTAATCCAGTGTGGAAATCAGGCCACATATGGGGCAAGTGGGGGTTTAAAAATTGCACAGGGAATCCCTTGGCTAATAATTGCCGAGGAGCCTCAGAACTGTGTGAGATTGTCTATGTGGAATAATGATTGCTATCACGCCATTGCTAATGTGAGAGATGGATGAGTCCCCTTGTTTTTCTGCTAGATTCTTGTCCATTAACGGTGAAGAAGAGGTTCAAACCTATGTCACATTGACAGACAAGCTGCAGGTCATACATTTGGGCACATCTCAGATTTCTCAGCATCTTCTCCATCCGTATGAGTTTCACTCAGGTATTTGTTCTGTATGATTTGTGTATCTCATTACAGGTAATAGCTTGAATGCACATCATGCTTTTCAGAGATGGTGGACATGGGAGCATCTTGTAACACGGTGGGGGGGCCATAAACTTTACCTTGGAGGTTGTAACATGGCATAAAGGTGACAGGATGGCCTCATGAGGAATGATCAGAATCGTAGCGGCACCTTTGATTTCACCTTAAAGAGATGAAATGTCTAGCTGAAAGAGTGGAGAATCAAGGCCTCGCTGGTCTCCCTGTCTCCCATAAACTTCCTCACTTTGGTATCCACCTTCTCACCCAGGGGCTTCTCCATGTCCTGCTTAGAGCCATCCCATGAGTCATTCTCTACAGCCCCTGGAGCAGCCTCACTGTCCTCATCTTCCAACGGGTTTCCCTGTCAGATTGTGCAGAATGTAACAAATAACGGCAACAAATGAGATACCCTCTAGAGAATTTGAAGTGTTCCTCCTGATTGGTCCAGGCAGTGGAATCTCATCTTGGTTAGTCCAATAGTCCTCTCAATTACTGTCCTTTACTGGTATTATTTGATTGTATCTCTTCTCAATTTCTGTCCTTGGGTGTTTGGGAGATATTTTGAATCAACTTTTCAGGGAATACCGTGTGTCTCCAAGAGCCCACTATCCAACCCAGCAACACACATAGCCTTGGCAGCTGAGAGTATCACAGGATATGAGCATCATGGCAATTGCCAGGGTACTTGGCACAGATCTGCAGTATCTGAGTCCCATAGTCACTAACCATCTGGTCTTCCAGAAAGTGGAAGCACGTTTTATTGACGAAGGCACCGGCTCACCCGCTGGTGCCTTTGTGGCCACATTCATGTAATCTCTGGCTCCCTGGATGTGAAGAATCCAGCAATTGCTGCAAAGCTTCTTGTTCACTCGGCCACGCTGATTCTGTTGGCCTGGAAATGAATGAAATTACTGACTTGTTTGAACAGAGTGTCAGTGATCAGCTGTGGGTAGCAGATTGGGAAATACTGCATAAACCTTTCCACTGCATAGACCTTCCCACTGAGCCATGGGAGGAAACGGAGGTATGGCAACTCATAACTACTGTAACTTGCAGAGCCATGGGCATGAGGTGCCTACCTACACAGTTTCAAGCAATTGCTGGGATAGTCTTCTGGCAAATGGAGGTCACAGTGTCCCTGGATAGGGCAGGACCCGCTTTTGCATTGGACCTCAGGCAAGTCCAGTTAACATGAGCATTGCATATAGACTCTGGCTGCAGGATAATAGCATCAATTCTGGCTTTGCATCCTCTCTGGCTGTGACTATCTTTCCACCGGTAGCAGTCTGGGATGCTGCCTGCAGACACCTAGCCTTTTCTTGCTTTTGGACCTTTTCTTCTGTTCTGAAAGATCCTTCCAGCAGAGTAGAAAACTTCCATTTGCTGAAATGCGGATTAGACAGCATCATGCACAGCAGAAAGCCTTTGTGCGTTGAACCAAGGACTCCTGCAGAGCAAAGAGAAAATACAACCAACTGTCTGAAAAAGTCATCCAACCAACTCACAGCCAAACTCTTCCCTACTCGACTTGCCAAGATGCCAGTCGCCTTTTACCTCTTCCGGATCGAGTTTTAATTAAAGGTGTGATGGCTGCCTGGCTGAGTGACTTAGATAAAATCCCTGTGAATTATCTTTTTAGTTGGCCTAATTGCGCCTTCAATTGTCGGTGGACACTCATTTGGAATTTGTGTGTGCCCGCCAACTGTAATATTGCACAATGGCGTGACGATGTCCAAACACCCTTCTGGCACGATCTCACACAAGTCAGAACTACTGCAACACAGTAAAAATCTGCTCATCATTTCTAGAAGTTTCTCCGCCACCAAAGTTAATGACCTGCAATTACAGGCCAAATATAACAAAACGTAGCACAAAGCAATTTATTTTGGCACTCCCGCATTCTCGCAAATCTGTTAATATGCTGCCAGCCTTTGGTCATTAGAGAAGCATAGAAACCCTACAGTGCAGAAGGAGGCCATTCAGCCCATCGAGCCTGCACTGACAAATAAAAGCACCCAGTCCCTATCCTCATAACCCCACACATATACCCTGCTAGTCCCCTTGACACTAAGGGGCAATTAAGCACAGCCAATCCACCTAACCTGCATATCTTTAGACTGTGGGAGGAAACCAGAGCGCCCTGAGAAAACCCACACAGATATGGAGAGAATGTGCAACTCCTCACAGAAAGTCACCAGAGGCCGTAATTGAACCGGTGTTCTTGGCTCTCTAAGGCAGCAGTGCTAACCACTGTGCAACTGTCTGCCCTCATTTGGCTACACATTTGCACCCCATTCCATTCCAAGGTTTAAGAAGATGTAAAGAATAATCCTGTGAACCAAGTCATGGGTTTGGCCAGAACATTGAGAGTTCCAGCACAGTTGTGGACTTGTTTCAATGCTGAACTTTTTTATTATTCTTGGCTATTTCTTGAGGCAGGATTAATGAAGTATGTGGAATTTATTCATGCATGACAAAGAAATTTATAACTGATGGCAAATACTGAAATTTTCTATTATTAGGGCTACAGGCAAAATCTTTGCATTTAGAGATAAGTCTTATCCACTTATTAGCATATCATATTCAGAGTGGAAGCCTCCAGATTTATTACCACTTTTGGGAAATTAGACGACTCAAAACTGTCAGATTCAAAGTAAATTAATGAGGTGTTTTGGGGTTTTTGCTCCAAACTCTACCACACATAATATAGTTTCCTGCATTAGAGATTCCGGATAATGGCATTTAACAAGATTAGAGTGTGTTGGATGTTTGAGGCTTGATGCTTACTTTCACAACATTGGTGATAAAAACAAGCCCCTAGCATTATACTAGTAGAAACTTTCAAGGTGCTTTATTTGCCCCATTTCTTCTATTTACTTAAGAGATTTTAACATAAGTGTTTTTTTTATTTGGATTTCGTAAAGTTGACAGCAGCACTGAAAAAGAGTTTGACCTCACAGACCTGATCGACTCAAGTTTGATGTCCAAGATATCATTGCACTACTCGAGAAGTACAGTGAATCGGGAATCAACAGCAGGGCCCTTTCCTGAGGTTGTTCGCCGGTTACAAGTTTCCCAGGCATTTTTCTTTAACGCAATCAGCTCCGTGTTGTTTTTCTGGCACGGAGGTGATTATCAAATGGAAATGTCATGAAAATTCACATTTTCATATGATTAGTGGGCACAGGATGATATTCTCTGGGCCCACTAACGTCTCCCTCACCCACACCGGGAATGGTTCTCAGCAGTGGTGTTTACAACTTCTCCCGACTAATAGGATGTGTCAATCTCTAGCAGTAGGTGCTGGACAGTAAGTAGGGACCTGCCACTGCTTTTAATGCTCTTTTCATGTGATTCAGATCATAGCTTGGATTCTTCCAAAACAACACTAAGTGCCCAACGGGTGGGGAAGCAAGAGAATTTCCTGCACGTTTTTTGGATGTTCTTACTAGAACAAATCTCTGACAATCTGTGCATCACCGACTGCTTCAGAATGATTCACCTCACTGATGGGGACAGAAGCTATTGAATCTACCCCACCCCCCCGAGGTTGGGGCATGGGAAGGTTGCTCCATGGGCAGTGCCAACATTTGCAGTGCTAGCCTGCTTGTTGGGAATCTTGGCAGTGCCAAGAAGGGTGGGGGGGAGGGGCGCAGAAGGGGGCAGGGCATTCTGTGGGCAGGGCTTATTGGGGCAATTTTTCAGGATGAACTTGCTGTCACTCTGTACGGGGATTGATGGGACAGGGAAGGAAAAGGGAGATTGGGGCTGGCCATCGGGGATCAGGCTTGGTTATCGACATGGGGTGTTTGGGGCTGACTATCAGGAAGGTCAGAGCTGGCCATGAGGGGAGAGGGATGGGGCTGGTTATTCATGTGGGGGGTTGTAGATCGGGGCTGGCCCAGGGAGGGGAGGGGGGTGTCCAGTAGACCAATGGTTGGAGGCAAGGGTTGTGAAGGCCAATGATCTGAGGGGGGTGTTCCAGTGAAGGTCAGCGATTAGGAAGCTGGTGATGGATAAATCCAGTGTGCATGCACTGATCTCCACACTGACAGATTGGCGCATGCGCAGTGGCCCAATCAGCATTATGCCACTGGTCTCTTAGGCGAGAATAGGTCCCATCCCCCCACTTTCCGGCATGAATCACTCTGAGGCACTCTGTGATGTACAGATTGTCAGAGATTCGTTCCAGACAGAGCATCCAAAAAACGTGCAGAGAATTCTCTTGTTTTCCCATCCGCTGGGCACTTGGTGTTGTTTTGGAAGAATCCCAGCCACGATCTTAATCACATTAATGGAGCATTAAAAACAATGACAGGCCCTACTTACTGTCCTGTACTTACTGCTAGAGATTGACACATCTAAGTATCGGACAAAACAAGGACCTGGCTTGATTTTGATGCCTTCCACAGCTTTTCAGCTGTTACTCATTATGTCTCATTTAAAATTCCACTTACTAAAATGGCCAGATCATATTCAGCAACATGCACAGGTTAAACAAGCTGCCATAATTTCACTATCAGTTAGAACATATGATACGGGCTGCACTTCTCTCCAGCTATCTTGGCAGAAATATCTTTGAAAAAACTTCAACAAACTGTTTAAACAGGTCTAATGCAAGGTGACTGCCGCAATTTAAATCAGCAGCCTGTGCAGTTAGCAATGTTTTTGAAACTTGGGTGGGAGTCATTAAAAAGTCAACAGATTTCTTTCTCTGCTGCTGTCATCTTGCTGTAGAAACATCTTTCTGATATTTCGACATCAATGAACTCAACTTTTTACAGGTAGAAGATAAATCTTTCAAAGCAATATGCATGATCTAATGAGTGAACACTTAGAAAAATACAACTTGTTAAGGCAGGCACTCTGGATTCACTCTGTTTAAATAATTTGTTGCAGTTTTATGAAAGATATTTTGCTGGAGGTAAATATAGCTTGCGTCATATATTCAGACTGAGTGCTGAGGTATGGCAGTACATTTGCTGCCAAAGAAGTAAGCCGCTGTAGAGAAAATTAACTTGTAACAGACAGCTAGTACACATAATTGGAAGTACTGGACTGTAAGACTGTTGTGTGAAGAGTATCCCAAAGATTGACCTTGAGATCTTCGCCATTTTTAATATGTGCTTCTCTCCTGTGACATTGTTCCTGGTAAGCCAGACGTCAAGCAAATGTGTAAGGCCAGGAACATTGTCACTTGTAATCTACAATGTTTCAGCAATAGAGATTTGGCTTACATTAACTGAACGGGTCAATTTTATGACGACACTTGTAAACAAAGAGTTAATTAAATTATCTTGAAATCTGCCGATTTTGTGCTGCTATTGATTTAAACTGTGATAGTTGTGGAATTAATACTGACAGTAAAACAATGGTCAATTTATACATCACATTTGTAGATAATTAAAAGACATTCTGGTGCATACTAAGAAGAACTTTAATTAGTTGATAACCAGTCTAGCAGAAAGGATTAAGTCATCATTTTCAGAAATATGGGATTGGCCTGGAATGGAATGATTTAAAACAATAAGGTTGGAATTATTGTCAGTCTGTGAAATAAGAATTAGTTAAAACAGACATAGGACTGGCAGCAAAGCTTCCTTTGCTGAATCATTAGGGGGGAAACCTCAAAGTTGGGAAGTTAGAGAGTGTGGGTCAGATAAAGGGGATTAGTAGGTATTGGAAAGCACAAGAAGATGCAAATCAATGTTGAATTGTGCTTGTGTAACATAGCTATGAAACCTGCAAGTTGTCATGTAGAAGGAATGATAAAGGGTATAGAAACTTCAAAGTTCAATTAAAGTCTGATTAACCTAAGATACATTGAGCTTGAAATTGGAATATTTAAATTCTCTGGCTAAAATATTGCAAGATTTTGCCACAAGTGGTATTTTAAGTATAAGTTTAATTAATTTTAGTAATAAATTTTAAGTATACGAATATCTGCTATTAACACTATGAAGTGGTGCATATTTTTTGAGGAAGCCTTTCTCTAGCAGTTGATTCAAACTCACCAGACAGGCAACCATTTGTCTTGATGTATTAAAGAGCGAAAATGTAAAAACTCACATTCATATTTTCCTGATGGGTAGAGTAGTGCTTCAGACCTTCTACCAATTTGCAGTGTTGGTACATTCCTGTAAATTATTATAAAACCATGGCAGAATTGATATTGGAACTAGAAAAGAGTTCAGAAAACATCTTTGAACACCAATTTAATAAATTGAAGGCAACTTGATGTGGCTTGAAGTCTATAAAGAGGTTTATTATCAATGATAAGTAGATCTTTACAACCAAAGATCTGATGGAATGAATACGTAACAATTCCCAACTCCTCCTTGGCTCCAACTGAGGATCTTCCTCCCTGACCCTGGATGTGCGTCCTGGCATCTGATTCCCATGCTGCCACTCCATGGTGCACAGCCCCAGTCATGTGACCCTCATGGATTGCCCCATTAAAAGGACCACATTCCTACACTCAGTCTCCTCTCACTCCTAAGCTCACCAATGGATGAAACAAAAAGAACACCATCAACATAGGTGTGCAAGTTACAACTGACATCAGGAATACACAAGAAAAATTCACCATGAGTTAAGTCAGTCCAGGGACATTTGGACCTTGATAGAATTCTGTGTTGTGCTCTTCTGGTTAGATGGTTGTGTAAGGCAAACTCTTCAGTCCAGAGTTGAGATTCTCTTCTGTCGCTGTTGTCTCCTCAGTTACAGAATCTGTTGATTGCTCAGTTCCAATTTACAACTGGGAACCCTGTAACCAATCCTGGTGAACCTGAATTGACTGCAGGGGTTGTCTGTTGATCCCCTGCAGCAGGCCTCGTTCTCTTTCTCAAATGGTCTACATGTTTTTTGACACAACAACCTTGTATCTTCATAACATAGAAGGCTGGTCCTGTTCTTTCCACAATCTTACTGAGTTTGGGATGGAGGCTATCCTTAGCACTGGAAAGCAGGAGTTGACAATTTGGCCTTTGAGCCTGCTCTGCCGTTCATTTCTATTCTGGCTGATCATTGAACTCAATATTCTGATTCCACCTTTCCCCATATCCTTGATCTCTTTAGCTTCAAGAGCTATATCTAATTTCTTCTTGAAATCAGACAATGTTTTGGCCTCAACTACTCTCTGTAACAACACTTCCACCATTCTCTCGGTGAAGAAATTTCTCCTCACTTCACTTCCTTATCTTCAAACTATGACCGCTAGTTCTGGACTCTCTCACCATTGGGAACATTCTGAATCTACCCTGTCTAACCCTGTTAGAGTTTTGTAAGTTTCACTGAGATCCCTTCTCACTCTTCTAAACTCTAGTGAATATAATTCTAACTGACTTAGTCTCTTCTCAAATGATAGACCTACAATCCCAGGAACTGGCCTAGTAAACGTCTGTTGTGCTCCCTTTAGAGCAAGAACATCCTTTCTCAGATAAGGGCACCAAAACTGCACACAACGCTCCAAGTTTGGCCTCAACAATGCCAAATACAGTAAAATATTCCTATTCCCATACTCAGGTTGTTTTGCTATGAAGACCAACATAGCATTCGCCTTTTTTACTACCTGCTGTACCTGCATGTTTACTTTCAGCAACTGAGGCATGAGGACATCAAGGTCTCATTGAGTATCCACCTCTCTCAATTTATACCCATTCAAATAATAATCTGTCTTCCTATTATTGCTACCAAAGTAGATAACGTCACATTTATCTATATTATACTACATCTGCCATGCATATGGCCACACACTCCTGCTCAAATCATGCTGAAGTATCTGTCCATCCTCCTCACAGCTCACCCTCCCACCTAACTTTGTATCATTTGCAAATTTGGAGATAATACATTTAGTTCCCTCTTCCAAATCATTAATATATAACTTAAGCAGTTGGGGCCGTAGCACAAATCCCTGCAGAACTCCACTGATTGCAAATCAGAAAAGTCAGATGTCATTATGCCTCTTGATGTTTTCCAGTCAAGAGAAAGAATTATTATTAAAATATTAGCCAATCTGGTAATATAAATAGACTTGGAAAAAAGTAGGAAGAAGGGATTGGGAGATATGGTGAACTCTGATTGAAAACAATCTGACCTGTTGGGCTTGATGGCCATTTCCTGTTTTTGAAACCAGATGGTGGTTGTCACTCCAGCTGTTATCTGCACTTTGGCTATGTATCTAATAGGCTATATCATATCCTGATTTTCTGAACTCAACACATTGCACTTGGGGAAATGTTTTGTTAATCTGTCTTTTCTTTTGTTCCTGAAGCACTGTCAATCTAAATCTGTTCTATACTTGAAGTTGATATGATTTGATTTATTAATGTCACAAGTATTAGCATGCAGTGAAAGGTATTGTTTCTTGCGTGCTATACAGACAATTTCTTCCGTACATCAAGAAGGGAAGCAGAGAATGCAGAATGTAGCATTACAGTCTTAGCTAAGGTGTAGAGAAAGATCAACTTAATACGAAGTAATTTCATTCATAAGTCTGATGGCAGAAGGAAGAAGCTGTTCTTGAGTTATTTTCTATGTATCCTCAGATACTTTTGTCTTTTGGAAGATGGAAGAACGTGAAAGACAGTATGTCTGAGTTGCATGGGGTCCTTGATTATGCTGGCTGCTTTTCTGAGGTAATGGGAAATCAATGGATGGGGGCTGGTTTGTGTAATGGACTGAGCTTTGTTCATACCCTTTGTAGTTTCTTGCATTCTTGGGCAGAGCAGGAGCCATACCAAGCTATGATATAACTAGAAAGAATGCTTTCTATGGTACATCTGCAAATGTTGGTGAGAGTTGTAATGTACTCCAGTTCTGGTCGCCGTACTATCGGAAGGATGTGGAGTCCTTGGAGAGAGTGCAGAGGAGGTTTACCAGGATGCTGCCTGGTATGGAAGGACTGTCCTATGAGGAACGATTAGATAGACTGGGGTTGTTTTCCCTTGAAAGACGTCGGCTTAGAGGGGATCTCATAGAGGTGTATAAGATTATAAGGGGTATAGATAGAGTAAATGGAGGTAAACTTTTTCCGCCTTTAGAAATGGATAGGACGAGGGGTCATGGCCATAGGGTGAGGGGGGCTATGTATAGGACGAATATTAGAGGGCAGTTTTTCACACAAAGGGTAGTGGGGGTGTGGAATGCACTGCCGAGTAAGGTGGTGGGAGCAGGCACGCTGGGGCTGTTTAAGGGTCTCTTGGACAGCCACATGAGCGGTATGCAGATAGAGGGATATATTAGGACTGTTTAACTACGGCTTTTTTCCACAGGTAATTCGGTCCATACTTGACCAACATTGAGCATGCATTCGGCAGGTGGTGCGGGTACAGCTCTTGGATGTTGATTCATGGGTTGCCTGGTACCTCATGTCGTAAATGAGTGCTTTATGTGGACCATCTGAAGGGCACCATGACAGCTCAGAGACTATCGATGTGGCTGTGCAGACACTTGAAATTGGGCCGGTGTCTGCGGGAGTTTGCGCGTTCTCCCCGTGGTTGCGTGGGTTTTCTCCGGGCACTCCGGTTTCCTCCCACAACCCAAAAATTCGCTCTTAGGCTGATTGGGAAACAAATTGTCCCTATAGTGAGAATTTTCCATATTAGGAATAATATATATATTATTATATAGGAATAATATAATAGGATAATGGATTTGCTACTATGACGGCGGCGTGGGCTCGTTGGGCCGAAGGGCCTGTTTCCCGTGCTGTGTTGCTCTTTAAAAAAAAAGTCCTATTTCTCATGGATACGTAGGCATTAATTTTGCAATGGATTGATAGATGATTTGCGGAATCAGTATGAAGATTATGAAATGATTAATTTGTCAGAGAAGCGTCTCAGATCCTCTCAAATTTCTTCACAACAAAATCTCTCACATTTTCTTGCTATTGTTTTGATGATATTCTGCTGCTGGATCTAAATTTAAAGTTTGAGTCTATTTGAAGATTGAATTGCAACTATAATGGTCTAAATTTGTTCATTTTGTTTGTAAACATGTGCCCTTAGCTCTGAAATTCCTGGGAGTTTATGTCACTGATGTAGACTACTTTAGTTTGTTCAGAAGTGCATAGCTTTCTGGTAGACATAAGTCAGTATAATTTGTGGAACCATGGTTGTGGTCATATCTGTATTATCAATGACTTATACAATAAATTATTCCATTGTATAACGTTATTGGAGCAATTTCTACAATACCAAGCATCTTGCTAAGATCATTGGGATGCTTAGCCCTGTTTGCTTCAATCTATGCAAAGATTTCATTTTAATATATTTCTGCTGGTGCAACTAACTCTGCTAAGCTTAAAAGTTGACTGCGTTCCTGAAGGGTACACTATGCAGGCAAACAACAGCAGCTGCAAGAATTGTTTTTCTAAGACAGAGCCAGATAGTGAAAGACATTTCCAGTAACAAGATATATAGTTTGGATTTTAGTGTGTGTTCCTTCGCTTTGTTTTCAAGATGTGTTCAGTGTGCTCAAGTTCAGTACAGGGTCTGGAGGTAGAAGCCAGCCTCCAAATTTGCTTTTTCCAGTTTCCCACCCACTCCAACCTGACAACATTTTGTACGCTGGGACCAGCAGGGCCTGGGAAGGGAAACCTAATCTTAAATGCTTATTTAATGGCCTCTTAAGCATAGATGGCAGCTCTGGGGGTGAGCCAGAAAAAAATTGCTGGCTGAAAGGGCTGAGTTTGTCTACTTCTGCACCTAACACCTATATTCCTATGTAAGCAACATGGAGACATGAGGATGGGGCTCAAGGGGAACACCACTACCACCTTCTGACTGGATGTACCTTCCCTGTAAAGCTGGTGACCTGTGGACCTCCAGCCCCACCACCCAGCCTATCCTTTTAGACCCAGATTCCCCTTTTGCGTCCCATTCCCAGGCTTTCCCTACACTTTCCACTTACCCCTGACATCTTTTCTCTGGTTCCCTAGATTTACAATCAGCTTCTGCAGCACTGTTCCTGGAGGGACTGGGGAGCAGTTGGTCAATCAGACTAACAGTTCTTCAAGTGGGACTTCCTCCTGAATGAGAGACAGAAAGCCCACCATTTGCTAATCAATGTTTATTGGAGTCTGAGTTGACAGCAGGCCCTTGGAGTTGGCAGGGACACATTCTTAAAAATTCTGACCCAGATCTTTATTTCTAACCAACTACTTGAAGTATTACCATTTACTGAAGGACTCATAAAGTATCAGGCATCCATTTAAAGATATTTTAATTGATGCCAAAGCTGCCCATTTATATATATATTATATCAAGATTTCCTATTTAATGCCATGCTCTCTCTTGTGCATCTCTATATTGATGGAAATTTATTGCAGACAAAAGCGAAATGGACCATATTGTTCAAAGCAGTAAAGACAACTTGATGTTTTTGTAAATATATTAAAATAACAAAGTAATCTATTTTCCTCAAATTTGAATGCAAAATCAGTGTCATGGTCGGGGCATGAAATAAATGTACATATTCCTCAGCTGGGCTATTTTAAAAAGCTTTCCTTGTGCTTTTTTTTTCAAAATGGAGAATGGCTAAATGGGCAGAATGGTTCAGCTGTTCACTTGATATTTTGCAGCCCTTTTTCTAAGAGAATTACAGCATGGAAACAGGCCCTTTGGCTCAACTTGTCCATGCCATCCTTTTTTCTTGAAACTCCTGAGCTAATCCCAATTGCCTGCATTTGGTCCATATCCCTCTGTAGCCATGTAACTATCTAAATGCTTTTTAAAGGACTAAATTTTACGGCCTTTACTACTATCTCTGGCAGCTTGTTCCAGACATCGCCACTTTCTCTGGACATTTTTGTATCTCTCCCCTCTCTCCTAAACCTATGCTCTCTAGTTTTAGGTTCCCCTATCTTTGGGAAAAGATATTGACTATCCAGCTAATCTATGCCCCTCATTATTTTATAGACCTCTGTAAGATCACCCCTCAGTCTCCTACGTTCTAGAGGAAAAAGTCCCAGTCTATCCAGTTTCTCCTTATAACTCAGTCTATCAAGTCCCAGGAGCATTCAAGTAAATCTTTTCTGCACTCTTTCTAGCTTAATAATATTCTTTCTATAATAGGCTGACCAGAATTGCACACAGTTTTCCAAGTATGGCCTTACCAATGTCTTGTACAACTTCAACAAGACATTCCAACGCTTGTATTCAATGTTCTGACCAACAAAACCAAGTGTGTTGAATACCTTCTTCACCACTCTGTCCAACTGTGACTCAATTTTCAAGGAGCTATGAACATGTACCTTTGGATCTCTTTGTTCTGTAACTCTTCCCAATGCCCTACCATTAACTCATTAACTCCTGCCCTGATTCAATCTCCAAAAATGCATCACCTTGCATTTTTCTATATTAAACTCCACCAGCCATTTGTCAGCCTGCTGGCCCAATTGGTCAAGATCCCACTGAAATTGGAGATATCTTTCTTCACTATCCAACATGCCACCAATCTTGGTGTAATTTGCAAACTTGTTAACCATGCCTCCTATATTCTCATCCACGTCATTAAAATAATGATAAATATCAGTGGACCTAGCACTGATCCCTGAGGCACACTGCTGGTCACAGGCCTCCAGTTTGAAAAACAATTGTCTACAACCAGCCTCTGGCTTCTGTTAAGAAGCCAATTTTGTATCCATTTAGATACCTTAGATCCCGTGATATTTAACCTTATGCAACAACCTGCCATGTGGTATCTTATCAAAGGCTTACACGTACAAAGTAACAATGGTCCCGTGGACGGTGAGTCTGCTCCAGTCACAATCAGCCAAAAGTAAAGTCTTCACAGGCCATTATCTCTCATAACAGTACTTATAGCTGAAGCATTAGCAGTCCAAACACAATGGTTTTGATAAGATAGCCTGTTTACCAATGTGAAACTAGTGTCTCAGAGAATCAAGGAATTCTGACTTCAGCTAATCTCCTAGATCCTGACCTGGGGAATGTACATCCTGTGTCTAACATTGAAGACATTGATTTCACATAAACCTCTTGGACTATAACCTGGTGTTCACGTGACCTCTTGAGGTCCAACATTGAGGAAGTATTTGAGTTGATTTATTATTGTCACATGTATTAGTATGCAGAGAAAAGTGTTGTTTCTTGTGCACTATCCAGATAAAGCATCATGTTCATTAAGTATATAGGGGAGGAGGAAAGGAGAAGGTGCATATTACATTCATAGCTAGGGTGTAGTGAAAAATTTGTCACATGAAGGGATGTCATATCATCTCCCCCAATCTGCATTGTCAAATCCTCCACTGCAATTCTGGCAGTTGCAGTTTTGACCTCCAACATGAACAGAAATCCAGGCAAGAGTCTGTGGCATCTATTGTCAAGCCGATGACAGCAGAAGGAATTGTAAATCTCAACAAACCAGCCAACTATTCGAGCCTTGGAGCTCATGTCTCCAAACTAGCTCACTCTATGTCCCTTCTGACATGAAAGTCATGTTCTGGAATGACAGAGCATTCTAAAATCAACCAGTGGATTAAGTTTTAAAATTAAATGAGTTTTATTGTATTATAATAACATTTGATTTTTGGTAATCAAGTTGTTCAGTTCATCGTATTTTGGAGTTCATTCACTCTGAACGGTTTTCTAATGAGATCTTTCTCTAGCAGTTTTTCCTGTTATTACTTGTTGGTTTAGGAGTTAGGATCACACGTTACTGAAGATCTTACTGACAGAGCTTCAATTTGTAAATAAATGCAGGGATTGCAAACTAAATTGTCGCCAACTTGGAGCTCCATTTAACCCTGTGGCTTGCTGTTGCTATCGAGAGAGCCGATTCTACTCAACCAAAGCAGAAAGTCTTGGTAACAGAGACTCAAAGCAGTAGTTTTTTAATTTCAATTTTCCTTTCCCCATGACTCTTCCCTTGCATCCCATTTTAATTTCTTGGAAGGAACATTTTAGAATGTTTCACTCGATCCTGATTCTGGTCTCTAAACACATGTAAAACTTGTAATTGTATTTTATTGTGCTTCTGCCCTGAACTCGCTTCCTTTATCCTTATCCTCCAAACATGGAGGATAATAAACCGGACTTCTTATTTTCAATTTACCTTGACTTTGCTGTGCCAGTCATTAATAGAGAATTAGAACATTTTCAAATGTCAGAGTTGGAGAAAACGGGCCACCATTTATAAAGGAGGGAAATCAAGATTAAAAAATCCACCTTTCTGTTTATAGTTGGGCAGTTAGTGGTGAAATCAGGGCTGTTAAAATTGATACTCCTTCCGCGAGCCATGATAATTATCTACTGCATAAACAAAAGAGCAAAATATTCAGCAACAGAAAAATCATAGAATCCCTATAGTGCAGAAGAAGACCATTCAGCCCACTGAGTCTGCACCAACCTTAATCTCACCCAAGCGCCATCCTCGTATCCCCACATATTTACCCTGCTAAAACCCCTGACACTAGGAACAATTTATCATGACCAATCAACCTAACCCACACATCTTTGGACTGTGGGAGGAAACCAGAGCATCTGGAAGAAACCCAGGCAGACATGGGAAGAAAGTGCAAACTTCCCACAGATTGTCACCTAAGGCCAGAATTGAATCCAGGTCCCTGGCACTGTGAGGCAGCAGCGCTAACCATTGTGCCACCATGTTTCCCCATGTATAAAGAGGGATAAGAACATAAAAGAAAAAAGTAGTATCAAGTTAACGTAACTGGAAAAGTAATCCAGAGGTTTTGGATAATAAAATTAAAATCCGTGAAACTTAAAAAATCTGGAAATAGAAATCTGCTATCAGTAAAAGAAAGCTGACAATGAAGCCTTGCATTATCAAAAAATTCCAATTTATTAATTTATTTCATCTGCTTAGGTATGGAAACAGACTATCCATACCCAATCTAGCCATATGGTTGATTCCTTCCTACCCTTTGAAAAGCTTATAGTGATAGTATTAATAATAAATTGTTGCTGTCCTCCTATGGGAAGTACGTCCCCAAGCCACAATGTTGCCAGATATGGAGTCTCCTGGCAGTAGCCCTAATCAAAGGTGGTTATCAGATGCAGTCAAGCTTTTAGAGTGTCTATTCAGGGATACCCGTTGCAAATGGTTACTGCTAAAATTTCAGATAAATGGGTGCTCCCTGCTGATGTAGAAGTATCAGCACATAATGCCATACTTCTCTACTAATGAAGCTTCTGAATCAAGAACACTGCTTGAGGAAGGAATCAAAAAGCAGCAGGCAATGGCTTCCTTCCACTTCTAGATTCTTTTCATTAATGGCAAGGCTGGCCATTTATAGATTAAGTCAGGATTTCCTATTTAATGCCATGCCCTCATTCCATATTGATGGATATGTTATGCAGACAAAAGCCAGATTGAACATATTGTTCAGCACTCACTATTTGCAATGGATACCCCAAAACAACACTCTAAAAGCTTGATGTTCTTGTAAATATTGAAATAACAAGATAATATATTTTTCTCAAATAAATTTGAATGCAAAAACTGTATACAACACTCAACAGATTTCCTGAAATTACTGGTGCTAAAAGAGCCATCACATCTATCTCACCTTCCAAGTTACATGCTATGCTGATTTCAACATATATCATTTTCTCTTCATTGTCAATGGGTCAAGTTAAATAAATCTCTGCCAAGAATGGCTTAAGGGGACGGCAGTGATTGGTTTTCAACAACCAGAACCATCTTTCCAATTTGTCAGGAATGCAGCCACTGTATAGTTTTTCTCTTCCACCTTCTTCCATCGGGAAAAAGATACAAAAGTCTGAGGTCACGTACCAACCGACACAAGAACAGCTTCTTCTCTGCTGCTGTCAGCTTTTTGAATGAACTTACCTTGCATTAAGTTGATCGTTCTCTATACCTTACTGTAACTGTAACGCTACATTCTGCACTCGCTCGTTTCCTTCTCTATGAATGGTATGTTTTGCCTGTATAGTGCACAAGAAACAATACTTATCACTGAATACTAATACATCTGACAATAATAAATCAAATCAAATCAATTTATAATCATCATCCATGTTTGCGTTGAAGGTTGAAGACTCTTCCATTAATTAAGGTTCAAAGGAAATTCTGAATAAAAGTTTGAATTTAGATGTTTAAAATTTTAAGTTTTATTTATTATTCACAAGTAGGCTTACGTTCATACTGCAATGAAGTTACTGTGAAAATCTCCCACTCTATTCAGGTACACTGAAGGAGAATTTAGTGTGGACAGTGCACCTAACCAGCATGACTGTGGGAGGAAATCAGAGTATGTAGGGCAAACTAATGCAGACATGAGAGAATGTGCAAATCCACACAGACAATGACCCAAGCTGGGAATTAAACCCAGTTCATTGACACTGTGAGGCAGCAGTGTTAACCACTGTGCTATAATGTGTATATTTAAGCAATGTTTTCATAATACTATGTACCATTGCAAAGATATTTGCTGAAAAAGCAAATAAACTAAATATTTTCTTAAGTTTTATATTTTTCTTGGTATTGGATTTGAAAATACGAAAATTAAACGTAAAAAAAACTTCTGCATGTGTTAAATCCCACACATTTTTGTTCATAGCTATTTATTTCTGTTTTCAAACAGTACATAGTGACTTTGCTGAAAAGGTCGAGGGTGAATTTTATCATCAGAAATTGGGCGTGCTGGTTCCCTAAACTTGTGTAAAATCTGGTGTAACGATGTTGGGTTGTTAATCTGTTTTCATCATGCCAGTCATCAGAATGATGTTGGGCAGAATTTTACAAGATTGTTTCTAGTGCCCATCTCGCATGAAAATGGAAGAATTCCTGATCCATTTTCAGTCTTTAAAAAAATGGGCTAGACTATTTCTAGTACCAGAGGCAGTGGGTGGGGCTTAATTTGCTTTTTTTTGCTGCTGTCCAGACAACTAGCAACTTAGATCAGAGCCACAAACTGCATGCTCAGAAAGAACTAAAAATGAAGTAGCTCTTCTGATAGAACACCCTCTAGCCAGATACAACCTCCCCCTCGCCCCCATTAGAGACTCCCCCAACATTACTGACCCCCTCATCCTGCCACCTGTCCAGACTCATTTGCATATAGCTCCCTCATTACCCCCTGATGGCTGACTGACAGTTCCTCTCTCTCCCTTCTTTACAATCATCACAGAGGCACAAATCCTCCCCCTCTTGATTAACATACCTGAAATTGCTGACTTGACTTGACCTCCCCTTCATGGTAGCATGGTAAACTGCATTAAACTTGCTGGAAACTTGCGCACGTCTCACCCTGCCTGCAGCTAATCTGTCCTAACAAGGGACAGCTCCATAAAAACCCCAAGAATGGACAGTCAGGCAGGCAGTGTCGGAAGAGATGGTCCCCAAGAGTATAACTCCCTGTTTTTTTGATGCTGATCTGGCCAGGTTGCTGGAGGCAGTGGTGGAAGGTGGGACACCCTCTTCACCCCAGCAGGATGCCATCCCAGGGGAAGGGATGGAAACACAGCCTGGGAGCCGGTGGCAGCATGTGTTAGTGCCAGGGTACCGGCCAGGTGAACTGGGAAGCAGTGCCACAAAAAACTGAATGACCTCATTTGGGCAGCATGGATGAGTGATTTATCTCATGTAGATCTTCCTCTAAATGGCCCTCAGAATACCCCAACCACCCAGCACTCTGCATGCTTCCAGCCTTAACCTCCAAAAACCTCCCTCCTTCCCCCTATGAGTATCACAATCCTTGCCCTCTGAGGGCCACTCCCTGAAACCCTGCAGGATAATGCCATCAGTTTTACATAGCTCCTTCTGTTCCCACAGGAGAAGAATGCCATAGCTGCTGGAAGAGGGTGAAGGCAGGGGTTGGCGTGCCTGAGATTTGGATCCTCACCCTCCTCGAGGACAGGCATTAGAGCTTGTGGAAGAGAAAGGGTTGTGGACGATTAGTAATAGTATGGCTGGGCTGAAGCATAGAAGTGAATACCTGCGAATCCTCCACTTGTTGGAGAAATCGCAAACAAGTTGCATTCAGTCCAAATTCCTCTCCCTCCTTTGTCCTGGTGTCTTATGTTGCAGGAAGGGACCCCGACACACTGGGACCATCCGGCATCATGGCCCACTGCTGCTCGCACCCATCTTGTCCCTGACAGCTCTGAAAACTCCTAAGAGGAATCCGATGAAGGGAACTCCGAGGCAGGCACCAGTTTTGTGTCAGCTTCCAATTTGCAACTCACCGTCCCACAGACTCTCATGTCTGTGGATCAAGTTAGTGGTGAGGAATCTGGGTCACTCTCTGTTACTCAGCCGTTACATCACGGGAATGTCTGAGGCCTCTGGCACGCGGGGACCTGCTGGAAGTGAGGACTCAGCTGGCCCCAGGTTACATGCTGGGCCTCTGCAATCATTTCTCCTTCTGGAGATACAGCAACAGAGCCAGGGAATGCAGGAGGGTCTGATGGCCGCACTGGACTGACTGCAAGGCTGTTGGAAGGAGTTCTAAAGCTTTCAGCTGGACCAGTTATTGTTTGTCTTGTGTGGATCCCAAGCCAGCACTGCAAGGATGTTATCTGCAGTGGAAAACCTGAGATAGGAAGTTCTCACCATGAGTGGCAAGATCCAAGCGATGGCCAAGCCACAGCAGGCCGTGGTAGAGTCCCAGAGGGCTATGGCCGAGTCACAGCTACAGCTTTAACATCCTCCTCGAAATTCTGTGGCCCATGGCTAAGAGGCTCAAGACCTTGCAGGAGAACCAGTGGGCCGCAAAAGAGTCTGCTGGTAAAAGTGGGAAGTTTCCCAGTGCTTTCAAGCTCCCTTAATAATCATTTTCTGCCTGCAAAAGGAAGAATTTTCAGGGAAGAGGATCTAAAAAGAGAATTAAACTAATGTTTGTAAGCTCCAATATTGGACCTGGAGATTGCTGATTCCACAGGGATTGTCTGTTATGGAGGAGGCTTTTCATTCAATAAGGAGGAATAGAAAAAAGAGGAGGGCAGCTAGCCAAGGACAAGTGCACCCTGTAGTCCAATAAAGTGAAGAAGCTTCTGCTGACAACAAAGGGACTGCAGAGCACAGGCATCAGGCAGCAGCAGGCAGAAGTAAGTGAAAACACTATCCTGTCAACAGAGTATCCAGGGTGAGGATGACATACCTTCAAATGTCTAAATGCCAGTGCCTTAGATAACTGCATCTATCCAGGAAAGCAGCCACATTGGTATGTGACACAGTGGCCTGGGAGATTGCTTCAAATTGTGTTGGTGGCCATCCTATGTCTGTACAGCTGAAAGTTACAGTGGCCCTGATTTTCTTTTTGCCTTTGGATCATGCCAGGCATCAACAAGGATTTCGCAGCCAGCATTGTGTTACAGTCTTCACACGTGCAATATTCAGGGCTACCCATGAATTTATATCATTCGGTGCAGACAATTCCTATTAAACTAACAGACATGAGGCTTTGCTACCTCTACTGAATTCTCAAAAGTGCAAGGGGTTCTAGCTTGCACACATGTGACAAATAAAGCAGCCAGAGGCCTTTGTAAATAAAAAAATGCTTTCATTCGATCAATATGCTGCTTATCAATGACCACAGGCAAAGAATTATCCAGGTGTGTATGAGTAACCTGGAAACAGTCATGATTTGTACATACTTAGGCACATTCATGTGCTAGCTGTTCTACCAGCTGAAACATTTGGATACTGGCTTCTGGGGTATGACCTCTCAACAGATGCCCCATGACCCCAGTCAGAAATGCTCATACAGAACCTGAGATGTGATACAACGTAGTCCATTCTTCCACCAGAAACATCAGTTAACATCGGTCTGCTAAAACTGAGATGAAGATGGAATCTTCAGATAGCAATATTCACCTGCATGCATGTTAATTACAGTCATGGTCTGCTGAATGTTACATATCCATCCAATCCAGAGATTGGAGGCCCTGGCAGAAGAGGATTGAGTAAAGTGAACCTCATCATCTGATGAGGATGAGTCTGAGGAACAGTCTGATCTTGAGGAGGTGAGCCATCCCAGCCAGTTGTGGAAATCAATGCGCAGGGGATGTTGGGTGTCAAGAGATACACAAGTCTCTAATAACATGAAGATTTAGCCCAGTGATGTGTAGATCAATGTTGCCATTCTTACCTCCTCCTTGTCTCTGTTAAGCATCATCATCAGGCAAGCCTGTGCTTGTTCCAATGATGAGGAACTAAGTGAGACTAATCAGAGGGATTCACAGGACCACTAACTCTTCTGAGAACAATTATTCTATCCAAATCCAGGCCACCGTATCACACACATGAAACACTAATGAATCCAGAGCAGCATGTAGGGAGATGGTGGTATAGTGATATTGTCATTTGCCTAATAATCCAGAGACACTGCACAATAATCTGGGGACCCGGGGTCAACATGGCAAATAGTGAGACTTTATCAAAAGAACTTGAATGGTTACTTGCCTTGAAGGTCAGGGTAAAATATACTCAAATGCTCAAGAAGTGTGAATTATTAATAAGAAAATTTTCTGGATCTTTTTGCTTTGTGATAACCAATGCGTTCCAAAGTTTAACACATATCACAATTGTTGTAATTCAGGTCAAGAACTCCAAAGAGTCTGCCTGGATTACAAGTTTTACACTTTAAATTTGGCCAGAATAAGCAACATAGGTTTCACTTTAGGTGTGATTCAAATGACCCACGAGAGAGCTTTTATTAAAACAAGTTTAATTAAGAATACAGTTAACATGTATCATAAGAAAATTAATGATAACTTTTATAAATTACAACAAAAAGTAAAACACCCATGGTAATATATAATCCTTAACAAATATATCTAGAGTATTCCAATCAAACAAAACTTCCCACGGACTAAAACCTTTTCCACAGATTTAACACAGCAAGGGCTAATGCTTATGTAATACTAGAACTGAGTCCTTTGGTTAAAGAATTGAAACTCTGACTTCTCAGCCTTGTCACTTCTAACAGCCCTCTGGATACAATCAGAACAGTTTGAAGTCAGAACAGCTTTCCAGAATACCAGGGAGATGTTCTGGTCAAGCCGCCAATAGCAGATTCTCTGCTCCAGGAAGGCAAGAAACCTTGTTATCAGCTAATCAGCAGAATTTGCAAAAAAATCCAGGGAGAGAAAAAAGTCCTTATTTTTCAGCTTGATGTCCCTTCTAAACTAAACTGCTGCCAGCCAAAACAAAAAATTAAATCTTAAATTCACTGAGAAGGGGAAAAAAAACTGTCCAAAACACATGACCTTCTTCCTAACAATGCAGGGACTTAAAACATCGCAGAGTAAAAATAAATAAGCCCCATTTCAGCCACTGAAGGAGCAAAAGAGGACTTCTACTAGACAAGTCGGCAAAAATGAAATAAGCTGAGGCTGTGACACGTGCAGAGAACAGGATTAAAAAAAATTCCTAAAAATTCAAATACATTGTCACACAATGTATTTGTTAACGTTACATATAAGATGACCTCATTTTTCCAATCCAAACATAATATTTTTGCAAAATCTCAGCTCATACATTGACCTCGTTTTCATACATAACACATTCTACTTGCATTAGTAGTCAGCCATCTGCCTCAACTTTTCTCACTACAAATGTGCATTTTATTTACAGGTACATTTAAGTGGTGGTAAGGAATCAAGCTGGCAATATTGGTTGTGTTGCACAGGTGCACAGGAGTTTAAGACACAGTCTTTGCATCAAGAAGTTCACATCAATGCTGGCATTTCACATTTGTACTCAGCATATAAGTTGACCTTCATATTTGAAGGGGAATTTTTTAGGCTTCAAAGGTCAACTTATACACCAACATCCACTTGTACATCTTATATTACCCTCACCTTCACTTCCAAAATGAGAGGAAGCTCATCCAAGCTGCATAATTTATTTACCAATGACATTAAAAGTGGACTTGACTGTCATAGTGGTCTTTACTTCAAAACTTTCAATTTTAAACTATTTCTTTTGATGTACTTTCTGAAGCGATACATGTTTGTTGTGTAGTTTATTCAGACATATACACACACACGATGGACAACTAAGAGTAGAAACTAATTATGTGGTTTTAAATTTATGTGTAGTAGTTAGAACCTGTGATTACAGAAGCCAGTGAAAAATGACATGTTACCCGGCACAGCAATTGTAGTAATCACAAACATCTGCTGAAGCTATTAAACACAATGCTGCTGAAGGAATCATAGATTCAGAGCATAATTAAGGCACAGTAAGAGGCCATTTGGCCCATCATGTCTATGCTAGCTCTCTTTCTCTGTAGCCAGCCCTAGAAAAACTTTCTCTTCAGTTAATGATCCAGTTCTCTTTTGAATCTGCCTTTACCACACTCTCAGGCAGTGAATTCAAAACCTTAATCACTCACTGCATAAAATATTTTTCTTCATGTAGCCATTGCTTCTTTTGTCAATCACCTTAAATCTGATCCTTGATTGTTGTACCAATGGGAACATTTTCTCTCTCTACACTGTCCAGGTAACTCATGGTATACTAAATCTCCTCTCAGCTTTTCTCTCTGCAAGGAAAAAGGCCCTAATTTTTCTGATCTTTCTTCATAGCTGAATTTCTTCATCTCTGGAACCATTCTTATGAATCTTTTTGGTAACCTCTCCAATGCCTTCACATCATTCCAGAAGTGTAGTGTTCAGAATGCATTATAATACTTCAGTAGAGGCTGAACCATTGTTTTATACAATGTTTAATTGTAACTTCCTTGCTTTTGAAGTTGATGTCCTCAAGTTCAGATCACACATGCTTTATTAACCATTTTCTCAACCTGCCTCATTCAATCATTTGTGCACATAAATGTGCACTTCTAATCCTGGACCCTCTTTAGACTTGCATCCTTTATTTTATTCTGCCTAATGAATTGAATCACTTCACCCTTCCCTGAATTAAGTTTTGTCTGCCACTTGTCTGCCCATTCCACTAATTTATCCTCTTGAAGTTTATCACTATCCCCCTCACAGTTCACAAAACTTCCAAGTTCTGAATCATCTGCTTCTTGCGATTTCCAGATACTAATGCTTTCTATTATGCTTCAGAATGATTGCTTTACACATTATTAAAATAATTAACTTATCTTCACCACTATTTTAATGATGGGAAAGGAACAGTTTCCAATAAAAGCAAATTATTGCAGATGCTGGAATCTGAAACAAACAGAGTATGCTGGAAAAACTGACCAAGTCTGGCAACATCTAGTTTTTCCAGCATTTTCTGATTGTTCCAATAAATCAACTTGTGTTTTATTGTGTTTTATTAATTCAGCAGATGATGGTTATCAGAATGTTGTGAGGTGTGCAATCACTATTATTGTGAGCAGTCTCTCTCACCTGATCTGTATGAACTCTTAAATTTTTTTGGATATTATTTCAGAAATCTCTAAGCTCCACATTTATTTTCTTAAAAGGCCTACGTTAATTAGATCTTATCACTATTTTATGTGTCACTGTGTATATTGTAGCACCATTTCTCTCTGACCTTATATGGCTCAGGGCCTGGAAAGTCTTGCTGTGGAATGCACACATTTGGCATGGAATGTACGGATCTAAGTTTGCTGATAATTAGCAACAATAAGGATACTACTGGAATGGCAGTGGCCACAACCCTGGCATTCTGAAAATGGGCAGGGTGTCCATGCTCTGTGGAACCACTAACACTTGACTACTGCCTTGGCAATCCTGGTAACATGTTGCAGAATTGCTGGAGTGCTTGCAAGCCCCACTGCATTCTGTAATCTGCAGCCATGTTGGCAGCAAGATGAGCTTGCACAATAACAGCATGACTTTCTATTGCAACACTTGAACATACGTTTAAAGTTTATTTATTAGTGTCACAAGTAGGCTTACATTAACACCGCAATGAAGTTGCTGTGAAAATTCCCTAGTCGCCACACTCTGCTGCCTGTTCGGGTACACTGAGGGAGAATTTAGCATTAGTCAATACACCTAACCAGCACGTCTTTCGGATTGTGAGAGGAAACCGGAGCACCCAGAGGAAACCCACGCAGACAAAGAACATACAAACTCCACACAGACAGTGACCCAAGGCCAGGAATTGAACCCAACTCCCCAGAACTGTGAGACTGCAGTGCTAACCACTGCACTGTGCTTCCCTGGTGGGAACTGCCTACGCTGAATGAAAACTGTGATATTGGCTATTAGAAACAGTGTGGTTTGGTATTCTAGTGTTAGAATGGAGTTGGACTGCAGAACTCTCTGTTCCAAGTTTGTTCTGGAGGTTTGCATGCTCCTTTACATCAAATATTTACTTTCTGATAAGCTTTCCAATGTACCAAACATTTTGTTCTGCAAGCCCATCAGTGCTATTTTATAGTCTGACTCATCAAAGTGCTCATCTGCATCCACTACAGCAGAACTTGTTTGCAACCTCACCCCCTTGAGTGCAACTTCACCCCCTTGTGTGTGACTTCACCCCTTGGTGTGCGACTTCATACCTTGTGTGTGATCTTACTCCCATGTGTGCGATCTCACCCCCTTGTGCATGACCTCACTCTCTTGGTGTGACCTCACACCCTTGTGTGTGATCTTACTCCCTTGTGTGTGACCTCACCCCCTTGTGCGTGACATCACCCCCGTGTACGTGACCTCACCTCCGTGTATGTGACCTCACCCCCTTGTGCGTGACCTCACCATCTTGTGCATGACCTCATCCCCTTGTGTGCGACTTCACCCCCTCGTGTGTGATCTCACCCCTTCTGTGCAACCTCCTCTCTGTAATTTCTCAGCTGCTTGGCCAGGTTATAATATTTGGGAGTCTGGAAGGAGCAGGCATAAGGGTAATGTTGTGGTGTGAAGAGCTGAGGAAATTCAGATGTGCATGATTTCACAATCTGTGGCTTGTAAATCAGGAGTATTAGATGAGAGAGAGATGTATTGCAAGAAGAGTTAGGGAGGGGATATTGCATTTTTGATGATTTCAACTCTGCCAATGACCACAACCTCAGCTCTGGGTGCTCTAATTATAGATACCACTTCCTCCATTGGGTGGTGGGGCTGTCGGTTAGGATATGCAGGCATGTCTGTTCCCGCTTGATTTAATATTTTGCCTGTAGTTGAGTGCCACTTTGTCCTAGAAGTGTGAGAGAATTGTATCAATGAATGATTTCTATAAACATAGACAGGGATCATGGGTGGAAATGGGAATGTCAAGGTGGCGGCGTGGGCTCATTGGGCCAAAAGGCCTGTTTCCCATGCTGTTTTGTTCTTTGTTCTTTGTTTTTTGAATGCTATGCAATTGGTTTAGCTGGAGTGACTGCCATGATTATGTAATTGGTAGTGCATACAGCCTGTAAATGCTGGGTTTGAGACTTCCAGCAATAGGAAGTGTGCAAGCCTTTGGTGGAATAAGTGAATGTCATTATGAATTTTGATTTATAGAGATTGTCAGTATATGAATAATGTAAGTATAGTACATTGATCAGTGTCTGAGACCAGTGGTGCAGTTGCTAGGATATGGCATTTGAAGTTGCATAGATTGATCTTGACCAGCACATGAGATCATCGCATTCCTTGAGACACTGCACCTAGTTGCTCAGATCTTGATTGCTGTACTGACTTCCATGGCTATCTGCCCCCATTGTCTGCTAATCATGTATCTCTCCTGGATATATAATATGTATGGGAAAATACAGAATCAGAGAAACTAACATTTTCCTCTGAAAATACCAATTTCAGCAGGAAATTGTTGGCAAATGATCCTACACAGGAAAAATCCACAATACATCTTAAAATTTAATTGCATCTGATTGAAGTAAGAAAACTCATTGTTTTCTGAAGGATTCTTTTAAATGTGTTAATATGTTATAGGTTAACACTAATTGGAAATAGTTTGGAGTAGGAAATGTACTTTTATATTACTGCTGGGTTGGCACAGTGGCACAATGGTTAGCACTGTTGCCAGGGACTCCAGGTGCAATTCCCGGCTTGGATCACTATTTCTGAGGAGCTTGCATGTTCTCTCCATGTCTGCGTGGGTTTCCTCAGGGTATCCTGGTTTCTTCCACAGTTCAAGGGACGTGCCAGTTAGGTGCAATTGGCCATGCTAAATTCTCCCTCAGTTTACCTGAACCAGGAACTGGAGTGTGGCGATCAGATGATTTTCACAGTAACTTCATAATAGTGTTAACGTAAACTCTGCTTGTGACACTAATAAATAAACTTGGACTTAAACACAGACTCAGAAAGTACTAAGCACTATAGCTTCATCAGAGCATTGCAGGAGAAGTTTGGTAGTTAACTTTGAGACTATGTGAATCATTTTACCTATTGCTCTGGTTGTATTTAAAAATGGGTAGGTAACAAGTGAAGAATAAGAAATATGGTGCTACACACTGTGCTCCAGACTCTATTCTCTGAGGGAAATTAATCTGGGCGGTCAGGATTTTCATCCAATCTTCTGACCCTGTCCACTCGCTATGGGATGACACAAGTCCAGGTTGGCCATAGCAGAACTGTTTAAAGGGATTTTCAGCTGCTTTTATGTCTACCTATGTTGTGTGTTTGGAGACATCTTGTGAAATTTTTGACCCTAAATGATTTGAAATTGCTTTTAGGTTCCAATATTTGAATTACTAAGGAGCTCTGTGATATGAATCTTGCAGGAATTTTACTCTAGGAGAAGGAGCAGGAGAACAGATCGAGGAGCAGCTGGACAAGCAGCAAATAAAAGATGTGCTTGTAAGATTTTTAGGCCCAGAGCAACCTATCTGGAAGGAGTCATAAATAGGAAGGCTTCAGTTCTTCAAGGAATCTTTCACAAAGTTGTATGAGGTCCTGCCTTATCTGTAGCCATCTCCGTATCGAATGAAAATGCCTGTCGTAGCAAATTGTTCCCCTCTGGCCCCTTCCAAGCTGCCACAGGTGATATCAATAAGACCAATAAGAATCCATGCTTGTATTAAATGGGTGACTGACCTGTTTGCTTAGAACAAACAACTTCCATGGCAATGAATAAGCAGCAAACTAGGCCTCTGAGACTTGCACAGTTTGCGTGATTTTCCATAAGTTCAGTAAATCTTTGGTTGGGCCCTTTTTGCTCTGACAAATCCTTCACACACAATGTCAGTTGCAAAGATATCAAGTCTATTAAAGTGTGATTGGTGTGTGCTCACCAGCAGTAGGTCTGTATGCTTTCATGGTAGCTGCCACAATTTTTTATTTCATTGTGTCAGTCGACCATTACCCCTTGCCCTTCAATATCTCCTGCATATAGATTATACGCTGGCTGCTTGGAGACTGTTTACTGCACACTTAGCCTACAATTCCTTTTAAAAACTTATAGCTGGGAATGGAGCGCATTCAAATCCATGGGTTACCAGATGCCCTCATCGAATAGCGTCCCTAATCAATAATTCAGATACTTGGACAGGTTCAGTGGTTTCCAGTAATACCTTGCAGAAAAAGTGTTCCAAGTGTTTGCAGTTTTCTGTGTACTATATATGAAAAATTTATGTTTTAAATATGTTTTTCAGTGTGTTTTTACCTAGTGGTTACACATAGGCATACCCTTATGGGCATTTCCTATGCATCTATACTTCTCATTACAGCGTCATATGATAACACGGAACTATTATCTGTTGCTGGTAGAAAAGGTTTGAAGGACAAACAACTGCTCCTTTATTCTCCATGCAGGATATTGCTGAAGGACTGGTGTTCACAAATTCACTAACCTGTGAGAATAACTGGGTATGGACTCAATTTCAAAGTTCATGGATGACACAAAACTTCAAATTGTTGTGAACCATGAGAAAGGTGATGCTAAACTCCAAAAGAACACAAGTTGGTGGAATGGGCAAATAAGTGGCAAATTATGTAGTTTTTATTCATTCATTGGGCATGGGTCTTGCTGGCTAAGGCAGCATTTTTATTGCCAATCCCTAATTGACCTTGAGGAGGTGGTGGTGAATTGCCTTTTTGAACTGCTACGGTCCATGTAGTGTAGGTACACATGCCATGCTGTTAGGGAGGAAGATCCAGGTCTTTAACCCAGTGATAGTGAAGGAACGTAATTTATTTGCAAGTCTGGCTGGTGTGTGACTTTGGAAAGGGGAGAGTGGAGGGCAGGTGTGGTGGAACTTGAGGTTAGAGGTGTTCCCATACTGCCTTGTCCTTCTAGGTGGCAGAGGTCACAGGTTTGGAACTACCGTCAAAAGACTAAGTTGCTGCTGTGTATCTTGTAGATGGTACATACTGCTGACACAGCACAACAGTGAAGTGGATGCTGAAACGAGTGGATGGGATGCCAATTAAATTGCTTTGTCCTGGATTGACATTTGTGAGTGATGTTGGAACTGTACACCCAAGTGGAGGGTATTCCATCATCCTCCTGACTTGTGCCTTTTAGATGGTGGACAGACTTTGGGGAGTTGGGAAGTGAGTTAGTCTCCACAGAGCTCTCAATCTCTGTCCTGCACTTGTAGCACAGTATTTATATGGCTAGTTCAGTTAAGTTTCTGGTCAATAATAACCTCAAGGATTTTGATTGTGGGAGATTCAACAAGAATAATGCCATTGAATATCAAGAGAGTGGTTGCATTCATTCCTTTTGGAGATGACTTTTGCCTGATACTTGTTTTATGTAAATGCTACTCACCACTTATCCATCCTAGGCTGAATGTTATCCAGGTCTTGCTGCATATGTGCACAGACTGCTTTAATTTAATGCAGAGAAGTGTGCATTAATTAATTTTAATGGGAAGAACGGGGAATGGTAATACAATTCTAAAAGAAATGCAGGAGCAGGACTTGAGGATATACAATCATCATGAATTGTTGAAGGAGCAAGTTATGAACATGGTCACAAAAGCGTCTGGGCTCTTGAATTTTAAAAATAGGGACGTTGAGAACAAAGACAAGGCAGTTATGTTAAACCTGCGTAAAATACTTGTTTGATCTCAACTGGAGTATCATTTTCATTCTGGACACCACACTTTTGGAAAGATGTGAAGGCATTAGAGCAGGTGAAGAGAAGATTCTTGAGAATAGTTTCAGAGATGAGAGATTTCAGTTAAGTGGATAGATTGGAAAAACTGGAGCTGTCCACCTTGGAGAAGAGGAGATTGAGAGAAGATTTATAGAGGTGTTCAAAATCATGAGGAGTCTGGACAGAGTAGATGGGGAGAAACTGTTCCTGTTATTGGATGGATCGAGAACCAGATTCAGCAATTTAAGGTGATTGGCAAAAGAAGGAATGGCGACATGAGGAAAAACATTTTAAGTATGTAGGATTTGGAATTCATTGCCTTAGCCTGTGATTGAAGCTTTCAAATGCAAATTGGAACATAATCTGAAGAGGAAAGATTTTCAGAGCTAAAGGGAAAGGACAGAGCAAGTGGCACTAGGTGAGTTGCTTTTGCAGAGAATTAAAACTTGTGTTGTAACTGTTCTGATTCCATGAGATCTCTGAATCACCTCACAGTTTTTGCAACTTGTGCAAGTAAATTGAAGTCATCCTGGCTTGATACTTGGAGCTTCAGATCCAAATGATACACAGCAATAGTGGATGCATTTGAGAGATGCTCTATTTCCTAATTCCAAGAGCAGTGTTAATGAGTTGGCACTGTGGCTGTCAACAGAATTGCTCCTTGTAGAATGGCAACAAGAAATACAGACCACTGCGAATCTTGCTTCACCCATAATGCATTACTTGCTGTATATATGGAAACAAATGACAGCTCATCATTGTCTGAAGGGCAGGATTCAAGAGGAATTTCTGAGCATAAATGTTGGCGCGATGGCCCAAAATATTCCTGCTGTTGGGCCATCTTTCCAGAGGCTGATCAGTAGCTGCAGAGACTTCCCTCCTGCAAACGGAAGTAGCCAATCTGCATTGTTATGTGGTTATTTGTGGGCCCAGTGCTGCTGGAACTTTCCTAAGAATGTACAACACCTCTCCCCACCACTCTGCCCCTCCCCCAACCTCTTCTATTCTCCACTGAGGGCCAAACTTGCCAGGTATCTGGAGGCAGCTGTTGTGGCAGGTGGCTCGTGTACACTCATTCTTTAACACCCCCTCATCAGATACATGGCAATTAGCTGACCCTAGCTGTTGTTACCAACCATTCTGTGAAGGAATTTCCCATTCACTGAATTGCATTTTAACCTGGTCAGAAAGTGGAAGTGCCCATTGTGCCTGTAGAGTTGCTGTCTTTCCAAATCTGCAGGCACTCTGATTGGGCCTGTAGGCTCAGAGGCCTGCCCACCATCTGGAGTTGGCCTTTAGCTGGATCTTGAAAGGCCTTGGGCCTAAGCCCAGAAGCTTGGAAGCCTGACACCAGAGAGAGAGCTGAATTTGCTGTCACAGCCACCATACCCTGCTGCTGGGAGGGGAAAGGAGCTGGTGAAACCTGGGGTGGTCTTTTATTTAGTTACCTCTGAGACGATTTTGCATGCAGCTGCCAAACAGGCAGAGTTGGGTCAGGACCTACAAATTATCCTGACTACAAAGCATCCTGAGATAACTAAGAAGGGGTAGTCAATGTTTAGTCGCTAGTATCTATACAATGTTACGATCCCAGTTAATGTTGCTACTAGACAGTTGAGTCGCGGAGTTGGACTCTGGTTTCAGTAAACCATAACTTATATTTTAGAGACAGGACTGCTAACTAACTTCTAATAAAATAATAAAACTTATTAAACATGTTAGGATTGACTGCATTACATAACTCCTTCACCCCTATTATATCTTCATATGTTTTATACCATAATGTCCTCGGTAAGTGCACAGTCCATATAAACCAACTGTCTAACTGTGGTGAAATGCATCACATTCTGAAACCAAGTAGCAAATACCACCCAATATAACTTCTGTGGATTTCTCATCAAATCCACCCAGATACTTGTCACACTGTGAGTAAACAGGTCTCAGTGGAATCTGATTTCCGCACTCCACTCTCAAAAACACATGCGTTAGAATCTTTTCCCAAGCAATGCTTTCTCAAAGATGCCTTTGATAGGAGCTATTACGATGGTTTTCTTGTTGTATTTAAAAACTATTGTTCCCCTTAAGTAGTCAAACAAAGTAACAGTATGGTTTCAATTAATTTTCATAAATTCTAGCTAGCTGTAAAACTCTGAATGTTCATTTAGGGCATTCAGAATGAAAAATTCAGAAATATGCAGGCAATTAAAGACTCAACTTTGATTACAAGTAATTAGCATATACCAATAACAGAATAAGAGTTATCTCTATCCAATCATTGTCATTGTTACACCATGCATACAAAAAGGTATAATATCTAATTAAAACTTGTGCATGTTATATTATCAAGAAATGATAGCTATTTTCTAACCAATGATATCTTAACCTCCTTTCCGTTGTTCCTTGTTCTAATGGACAGACATGAACTGCAGCTGCACATCATTCGATTAGATAGTCCATAAGCCTTATCTGGGCTTACTTTAATCAAAACCTGTCATTTGTGTCTAATTTTCCTTGTGTGACTGAAATTCAGCTTGCAGCTTATGTGATTTTTAAACTTGTATGATTTTTGACCCTTCCATCTTCAACAAGGGCACACTTTCAGGATCTCCCCTTTTAGTTTTTCCTCTATTCTGGATTAGTCACATGCATTCAAGTTTCCACTCAATCCCTCAGGTACCCAGACTGGTGCTTCACATGTTGTATGAAGATGTCACCAAGTCTTTGATTTACTTCAGATATCTGGTTTCTCACTTTAAATCTTTTTTTTTCAGTTGTTTCATTAATTTAGAGTATTTTCCCTGCTTTTATTTTAGTTTCATTGAACAGGATCTTGTTCAGCTTCTTGTTCTTTATTCCTTTAACTTAACTGTCTTCCTGAGACATTTATCATCCCAACTCCCTGGTTTCTGGATTTTGTTTTGTTCTTTTGGGACGTCTGCTCTTGACAGCTCCCTTGACCTCTCCTGATTCTTCTGAATCCAGCTTAAAACTAAACTCAAAAACTCTTTCTTACCTAAGGTTGCCCCTGATTATTAAGCAATAACTTAGCTTTTATTTAAGCAGTGTTTTGTTTTCACATCATAAACCCTTTCATTACAATGCAGGCACAGTTTAAAGTGACCAAAACCTACAGATATAGAGGAATCTTTGTTTAACATGAAGCTAACTAAATTTTCATTCCTTTCTCACACAGGAATAAAAAAAAATGTATTTAAAGCTATACCTTGTTTCTAATACTCATATATAGAAGGTGTCAGCCATGATGTGGAGATGCCGGCGTTGGACTGGCGTGGGCACAATAAGATGTCTCACAACACAGGTTAAAATCCAACAGGTTTATTTGGTATCACGAGCTTTCAGAGTGCTGCTTCTTCATCAGATGAATGAGTTCCCCACTCACCTAATGAAAAGTAGCGCTCTGAAAGCTTGTGATACCAAATAAACCTGTCGGACTTTAACCTGGTGTTGTGAGTTTTCTGACCATAAATAGAAGTGTAGGTGCCTTAAAGCTATCTCTGCTCCTGACCAATAATTGTTGCAAAGTATCCAGTTGATCTGGTGCTTAATTACAGTGAATAAGGACTGATGATTATTCATTTCCTGTCCACTGAAGAGAACTTGTTTTCCTTTCACTTTGAAAGGAACAGGTGAAATTTCATGTGTACAATCTTATCAGTTGGGTGATGTTCTAATTCCTGCTCATCTTCCTTCACACCTCATATATAGAAACAAAGCGTTACACGATACCTTCAAGTGCCCGTCTGGAAATGTAGCAGAGTTGAAGTTTGACATTTATCTGGCAGGTTGGATTTCGTGGTTGAGTCCAGTCTTTAAGCACCTCAGGTTACATTGGGCTGGAAAATTGGCAGCACTATTTCATAAGGACAAAGGGAATAAGTCTGATAAAAATATTCATCTTAATAAAATATCTTTATTCCAAGAGTACTCAGAAGATCATCAGAGAAGTTACATTCCAGTGAGAAAGAAAGACTCCAAGGAAAGGTCTCATTATTTGAGGTTAACTAGGGAGGTCAGAGAGAGTAACAAATTGAAAGAAAATGCATATAATTCTGGAAAGAAGAGTGCAGATCAGAAGATTGGATAGCATGTAAAGAATGACTAAAAGATTAATATGAAATGAGAAATTAGAAAATGAGAGAAAGCCAGCTAGAAATATGTGTGTCAATTGTACCTTGTAAACCTCCATTTCATTTTTTGGGGCTATCTAATTTCCCGCCATCCATCCACTGTTCTTTATCAAGAAATTTACTGCATTTTTATAAAAATCATGCAAAATCCATTGTCTGTTTTTGAATTGGCTATTTTTCAGGCCATGATAAGAATTGACCACTGGAGCTTTTTGTTCCAAGATTCTCTAAATGAACTGAAGCAAGTAAAAGACATATTGCCCATAATTTTACTGGCACGTCCACCCCAGAATTGGTGAGGTTCGCAGGTCGGAATTCTCTGTTGGACTCAAGCAGGATTTTGTGAGCCTCATCCAAGCGAGGTGATAAAATGCTAGCCATTGTGTAAGTCTATAGGATAGAATGAATTGAAACAATCGCCAGAGATCTTACATTCATGTTAAATTGATGTTCTATATTATATATACCTGCCAATTGATAAATAATGTGTGCATTGCTGCTTCATTTCTTTTTGCTTTCGACAGTGAAAATATTGTTTAGTCACATAAATTAAACATTGCATTTAACATAGTCAATTATACTACTCAATAAATCTTGTCTAATCATATCACTTCAAGAAACTAAGTAGATTTACATACATATATATGATAATGTATGAAGGCAAATAGATATAGCAAACATGGACAGTGACTAAGATATAAAAAAATATAGATCATAGTTAGTATAAAATCTTACAACATATAAGGATGCTATTTGGCCTGTTTTAAATACACTGGTACTTTGAAAGAGTATCCAATTAGTTCAACTTTCATGTTCTTCCCTTCTTATCCCTGCAAATAACTCTTTCAAATATTCATCCAAATCATAAAGAGCTCCGAAAGCTCATGATTCCAAATAAATCTGTTGGACTTTAAGCTGGTGTTGTGAGGCTTTTTATTGTGCCCGAAGGAAAGTACAGCATAGAAACAGGCACTTTGGCACTCCTAGCCCATTCGATCATGACGCTCTAGCTAAACTAAAAAAAATGCCCTTATTCAGTCAATAATCTTCTATTCCCTCCCTATTCATGTATCCATCCAGATGCCTCATAAATGTTGCTAATGTACCTGCTTCCACTAGCTCCTCTCATAGCATGTTTGAGGCATTCACTATTCTTGCATGAAAAATGTTCCCACAAATCTCCCTTAAACTTCTCCCCTCTCACCTTGAACCTATGCCCACTTTAATTGACACTTCCACCTTGGGAAAGAGCCTCTAACCATCCACCCTGTCTATGCCTCTCATAATTTTGTAGACTTCCATCAGTTCTCCCCTCAGCATCCATCTTTCGAGTAAACACAATCCTGCTTTATTCAAACTCTCCTTAAAGTTTCCACATCCTTCTGGCAGTATGTTGACCAGAACTGCATGAAGTTCTTCAAATGCACCTTAACCAAGATTTTATACAGTTGCAACATGATTTTCCAACTCCTGTACTCAATGCCCCAGCTGATAAGGCAAGCATGATGTGGAGATGCCAGCATATGCCTTCTTAATCACCTTGGCCACCAATGTTGCCACATTTAGGGAACTGTGGACTTGAAGATCCAGATCCCTCTGGATGTTACTGTTCCTAAGTGTTCTACCATTTACAATATAATTCACAATACATTCATTATAATTTACCTTCCATCTATGTTTTCCCATTACTAAGGCTCTATCATTGAGACAGGATCTTGTGGCTTAGTCTATCAGATTCCTACAAGATTTTGAACACATCTTTTAAATTTCCCTTAAATGTTTTTGTGATAAGGAAAGCAAAACAACCCTAGTTTCTCTGATCTCTCCACATGTTGGCATTTCCTTTTTTTAACACTGTTCTAGTAAATCCTCTTTGCACTGTCCCTAATGTCTTGACATGCTCGGTGTCCAAAACTGAACAGAATATTCCAGCTAGTGCTTACCAATGTTTTATAAATGTTTGACATTTGTAATCATGCCTCTATTTATTAAACCCAGGATCCCATGTGCCTTTTTAAAAGGCTTCTCAACTTGCTCTGCTGCCTTCAAAGATTTATATACATCTTTGTCTCAATTCTTGGACCATTTTCAAATTTATATAATTTCCCTTGTATTACATTGCATCATTCTTCCTACCAAAATCAACTTCTGTAGAGTCATAGAATGATACAGCAGGGAGAAGGCTCTGTGCTTCATCAAGACTGGCTGTTTACCCAACAAGACCCATTCTTATGTACTTTTCCCTGAAGTGCTGCAAAATTTTCCTTTTCAAATATTCATCCAATTTCCTCCTGAAAGTTACTGCAGCTGCATTGAATCTACTTCCATCAGACTTTCAGATAGTGCCTTCTTGATTGTAACTATTCGCTGTGTATAAAATTCTCCTTGTCACAGCTCTGGTTCATTTATCAATTACCTTGAATGTGTTCTAGTAACTGACCCAAATAATGGCAAAGTTTCTCCTGATTCAATCTGTCAAGGTATTTTGAACAACTCTATTTTATCACTCCTCTGCTCTGAGTAGAATGGTTTGTGTTTCTCTTATCTCTCCTGTATTTGAATTCCTGTACAACTCTAGTAAACCTCCTCTTTGTTCTCTCTAAGCTCATGGCATCCTTTCTCAGGTGTGGTGACCAAGGTTAGGAAACAATACTCTAACCGGAACTTTATGAGTGATGTATCAGTTACTGTCTGGTTAGCGGATGCCTTAGTAATTATTTATCAAAATTCGCTGGACTCCAGGGAAGTGCCGGAAGATTGGAAAACGGCTAATGTTACGCCGCTGTTTAAAAAAGATAAAATCTTTTTTAAGCAGGCAAAAGGCAGGGAATTATAGGCTGGTTAGTTTAACATCTGTAGTTGGAAAAATGCTTGAATCCGTCATCAAAGAAGAAATAGCGAGGCACCTAGAAAAGAACATTTTGATCAAGCAGACGCAGCACGGATTTGTTAAGGGGAAATAGTGTTTGACAAATTTATTAGATTTCTATGAGGATGTGACTAATGCGGTAGATAGAGGGGAATGGGTGGATGTGATGTTTTAAATTTCCAGAAGGCGTTTGATAAGGTGCACCACAAAAGGTTGCTGCAAAAGGTTAAGATGCAAGGAGTTGGGGGTAAGGTGTTAGCATGGATAGAGGACTGGTTGTCTAATAGAAAGCAGAGGGTAGGTATTAATGGGTGCTATTCTTGTTGGCAGCTGGTGACTAGTGCAGTGCCCCAGGGGTCGATGCTGGGGCCTCCACTATTTACCATATACATCGATGATCTGGAGAAAGGGGCTGAGTGCAGGGTAACGAAATTTGCTGATGACACAAAAACGAATGGAAAAGCAAATTGCGTGAAGGGTGTGGAAAGTCTATAGAGAGATCTGGATAGGTTGAGTGAGTGGGCGAGGACCTGGCAGATGGAGTATAATGTTAGCAAGTGTGAGGTTATCCACTTTGGTACAAATAATAGTAGGAGAGATTATTATTTAAAAGGTGAAAAGCTGCAGCATGCGATGGTGCAGCGGGACCTGGGGGTCCTTGTGCACGAATTGCAAAACCCAGTCTTCAGGTGCAACAGGTGATCAAGAAGGCAAATGGGATGTTGGCCTTTATAACGAGGAGGATAGAATATAAAAGTAGGGACGTCTTGTTGCAACTGTACTGGATGCTGGTGAGGCCGCAGCTGGAGTACTGTGTGCAGTTTTGGTCACTGTATTTGCAGAAGGATATATTGGCCTTGGAGGGAGTGCAGAGAAGGTTCACTAGGCTGATACCGGAGATGAGGGAGTTAGCTTATGAGGAAAGATTGAGTAGACTAAGTTTGTACTCATTGGAGTTTAGAAGGTTGAGGGGGGATTTTATAGAGGCATATAAGATAATGAAGGGGATGGATAGGGTAGAGGTAGAGAGATTCTTCCTGCTTAAAAAGAATAGCAGTACTAGAGGGCATAGCTTCAAAATAAGGGGTGAGGTCAGTTAAGATTAGAGTTGAGGAGGAACTTCTTTACTCAAAGGGTGGTGAATCTTTGGAATTCTTTGCCAGTTGAAGTGGTGGTAGCTACCTTGCTGAATATATGTAAGTCATGTTTAGATAGGTTTCTAATTAGCAAGGGAATTAAGGGTTATGGGGAGAAAGCGGGAAAGTGGAACTGATCCAGTTCAGATCAGCTATGATCTTATTAATGGCGGGGCAGACTTGAGAGGCCAGATGGCCTACTCCTGCTCCTTTTTTTTATGTTCTTCTGTCTGATCATTTTTTTGGACTGTTTTTTCTTACCCCTTTGTCAGATATGCATATCTCTGGAGCAGGTCAGTGTGGATTTGTTCTTTTTGGTGTCAAGCATCTTGAGTGTTGTTAGAGCTGCACTCATTCAAACAAGTAGTCAGTATTCCGTCACAATTTGTGCTTTGTAGATAGTGGACAGGCTTTGGGGAGTCAGAAAATGAGTTACTCACTGTGGAATTCCCAGCTTCTGACATGCTTTTTTAGCATCCTATTTAGCTGGCTGGTCTAGTAAGTTTTGGTTTAGTGGCAAGTCTTAGGTGTTTATTCAGTGACGGTAATGTCTTTGAATATCAAGGGTAGATAGTTAGATCGATTCTTGTTGGAGATGTTCATTGCCTGACATTTGTGTGGCATGAATGATACTTGCCACTTACCAACAAAGAATGTTGTCCAGATTTTGCTGTATATGAACATGACTTGTGTATCTGAGAGGTTGCAAATTGTATTGAACACTTGCACAATCATTTGCGAATATCCCTGCTTCATACATTATGCTTGATGCAAGATCATTGATAAGGCAGCTGAAGTTTGTTGAGCATAGGGTACTGCACTCATGCAATAATTCCCTGCAACTTAAGCTTGGTCTAAAGTAACTTGGTTTTAAATGCTTCTTTTGCACTGATGCACAGGACTTAATCGTTATTCAGAATGGGAATATTTGTGAACTCTCTTCTATCAGTTAGTTAATTAATTGTCTGTTCAGATCTAGATGTGACAGCACAGCAAACATTGACCCAGTCCATGTGATCACATAGCTCTGTCTTTCGCAACCTGCTTCTGCTGTTTCACAAATCTATAGTCTTCATGAGCAGGAGTGTTATGCTGCTCCTGACATACTTGCATGCATTCCTCACAGAGCCAGGGTTGATCCCCTAGCTTGATGGTAATGTAGAGTGGGAGATATGTTGGGCTATGAGGTTGTAGGTTGTGGTTGAATATAATTCTCCTGCTGCTGATAACCCACAGCACCTCATGGATACCTCATAGATAGCACAGAGCTGCTAAATCTATTTTTTAAATTCATTTTATGGGACATGATCATCACTGACTGCCTCAACATTTATTGCTTGTCCCTAACTGCCCTCCATTTCAGAAGATGTTTGAGAGTCAACCACATTTCTGTGGGTCTGGAGTCACAGTAACAAAGTCTCAAAACACCAGGTTAAAGTCCAATAGATTTATTTGGTAGTAAACGCTACTAGCTTTTAGACCACTGCTCCTTCGTCAGGTGATGAAAGCTAGTGGCATTTACTCACAGATAGCCAATATGTCCAAAAATGGAAATTTTTACTCAACTGACGAAGGAGCAGCGCTCCAAAAGCTAGTGGCTTTTACTGCCAAATAAGCCTGTTGGACTTTAACCTGGAGTTGTGAGACTTCTTACTGTGTTTACCCCAGTCCAACACTGGCACCTCCACATCAGGTCTGGAGTCACACATAAACTAGGCCAGGTAGGGACAAAAAGACGTAATCTATTCTATGTTAATCCCATTTACCACAGCGATGGTCCCATAAAACATAGGACCTGATTTTCTTCTCCGTGCCCCCTCACCCTGCCTCCCATGTTTCCTAGTGGCAGAGACAACCCGTCATTGAGTGCCAGTGGGGTCTTTTAGTCCTACTGATGTTGATACCATTTTGTGAGATTTGATCTCCCCACTCCACTGTTGGGGAATGCTCCATGTGAGTTCGTGTTCAAGGGGACTGGGAGATCCTGTCAATGTGAAGGGCTGGAAACTCCTGCTCATGGTGAAAGATGTGATCAGTATGAAGGTGGGACTTTGTCACCACAGGGACTTTGCAGTGGGCACTCCTACCAATACTATCCTGGACAGATATGTCTGTGCGGGTAGATTAGTAAAGTTGTGAATGGTTCTTTCATCTTCTGCTTTCGGCCAAAATTGTCCTCTGGGACTTGGTCAGCGGTGGTGCTGTTGAGCCAATCTTGGTGATTGGCATTGAAATCTCCACCCAAAGAACACTCTGTGCCCTTGATACTCTCAGTGTTTCTTCTAAGTGGCATTCAACATCAAGGAGCACTGATTCATCAGAAGTTGGAGGGTGGATATTACTGAACAGTAATCAGCACAAATTTCTATACATTGAATATTACTGGACAAGTCAGTACAAATTCCCAGATGTTGGTGAGATGCAGTTTTCAAGATCGACTGGATAGGGTTGTTTTTCTCTTTCTTACTGCCTAGATTGATGCTGGGTCATCCATTGGTTTCATTCTTTATCTGGATCATTTGCTGTGGTTTGATAAATTTGAATGGCTTTCAGAGGGCAGTTAAGAGTCAACCACATTGCTGTGGGTTTGGAGTCATATGAACCAGACCAGAAAATTTCCGGACATCATTGAACCAGATACATTTTTACTACAAGCCAGTAGTTTCATGACTGATAGTTTTATGTCAGATTAATTAATTCATTGAATTTAAGCTCCCTTAGTGGGCTCAGTGGGATATGGATGTGTCTGGACCATTAGTCTGGGTCCCTGGATTAGAATGCCAATATTTGACATGAATTACAGATGTACATAAACATAGATACACAAAATACAGATATGCAATCTGCATTTCACTAGAGAACAAAATGGGGTAATTAAAATCAAAAATAATTCACCATTCATGTGTGACAAACCATTATTACAGGATAGGAATTTGTCTGTGTTGTTTCCTGGGTGTAAAATTAATCTAAATTATATCCATTTAGTAATAGGACAGTCTGCACTCATTTTATGCATTCACTTCTCACACTCCTAAATTCTTCAACCCATAATGCATTGAAGGAGCCCATTGCTTACTGACATGACAGGCGTTGGGCCCAGACTTAAATCAAACATGTGCTTTACAATGAAAAATGTTATCGAGTCAAAATTAAATCAACATTGGAGATCAAACCCTCACTTACCTTTACTCTCATATATACATCTTGGGTGCAAACTATGATTTCTGTTTTTGTTCTGTTTGGAAATATTATATTCACAATTTGCATTACATTCAAGTACTACGCTGGAAAAGATTTTGAATCAAGCTGGTGAATGCATGCAAATCATCTATCATTCTGTTGTTTTGCATTTTAAATGTTCCTAAAAGCAAGGTTATATTTACTGTTGCATATTACAAAGAAGTCTATGTAAACTGCACTGCCAAAAACATCAAATACTGCACCAAGCGATAATATTGGAACAGATTTCAAAGTAAATAATTCCATTGCAAATTTATTTCAACTGAGTTATCCTCAAAGTTTTACCATTGAAATATCTTCGACAAATAATGACTTATGTCTTTATTGGAAAAAATAATTAATTTTGGACAGAAATTAAATAAGCATCGTTTAAAATAAAATAAACATTGTTGAGGTTGTTATCGTGCTCTTGACATGGGTCAATTCATGACTCATGTCTAAGCCTTAGTTTTAATATTATTTGACATTCAGGAAATGGAAAGCTGTTTTACCACAACTTAAACCTGCAAAACTTTTCTACTTATATAAGATGGCAATTTGAGTGATGTTTAATGTTTCATATCATGGGCAGGCTTTTGCATGACCCTGGTGGTGTGCTTTCTGGTTGTGAATGTGGGCTGCCATTGGCTACTGGAAGGATCTTCTGTCTTGCTGCTGCCAGCAAGTTTGCCCATCATACGCACCCTCTGCTGGGAAATCCGGAGTGGCGGGAAGGCCACGTTACTGTCAGGAAACCAGTGTGGGGGGAGGCAGTGGTCAGTGGGACCAGAAGATCCTACGGGAAAATTCCAGCCAACATGTGTAGAGTTGGAACTACTAAAATTATAAGACTTTTTAGAAATAAGAATACGCCATATTCCCGATACACTCGCATTTTCATTGTATAGAACATAGAACAGTACAGGCCCTTTGGCCCTCGATGTTGTGCCAAGCTATTGAAACATATAAGATGATTAGAGGTTTAGTATTGAAACATATAAGATGATTAGACGTTTAGATAGGGTGGACAGTGATAGCCTTTTTCCTAGGATGGAGAAAGCTAGCACGAGGGGACATAGCTTTAAATTAAGGGGTGGTGGTTTTAGGACAGATGTCAGAGGTAGGTTCTTTACCCAGAGGGTGGTAAGGGTATGGAATGCCTTGCCTGCGTCAGTTGTAGATGCGCCAAGTTTGGTGGCGTTTAAGAGGTTAGTAGATAAGTTTATGGATGAAAAGGGAATGGTTTAGGTTAGAGGGTCACTGCTTGTTCCTAACTGGTCGGCGCAACATCGAGGGCCGAAGGGCCTGTTCTGCGCTGTTATGTTCTATTTTCTATGTTCTATGTCTGAAGCCAAGATCAAGCTATCTCACTCCCTATCATTCTGGTGCATTCCACGTGCCTATCCGATAACTGCTTGAAAGTTCCTAAAGTGTCCGACTCCACTGTCACAGCAGATAGTGCATTCTACACCCCAACTACTCTCTGAATGAAGAATCTACCTCAGATATCTCTCCTATATCTTCCACCTTAAAGTTATGCCCCCTAGTAACAACTGCATCCACCTGAGGAAATAGTCTCTGCACGTTCACTCTATCTATCCTGCTCATCATCTTACAAACCTCTTTTAAATCACCTCTCATCCTTCTCCATTTCCAGGAAAAAAGCCCCAGCTCCCTCAAGCTTTCCTTATAAGACCTATCCTCCAAACTAGACAGCATCCTGGTAAATCTCCTCTGTATTCTCTCCAGTGCTTCCACGTCCTTCTTATAGAGGTGACCAGCACTGCACACAATATTCCAAATGTGATCTCACCAAGGTCTGTATCTTCTAATTTAAACTTTCCCAAACAGATGAGTTGTCTCTTGACCCTATTTATATCATTCACAATTCACTATTCTTTTCACTGCTCGTTATCCTCGTCTTTAACATGTTAAACGATGTTTGCTGTGCAATTGTCCATTCCCATAGCGCACTGTTCGGAAGAGGCGCCACAATCATTGCATTTTTTGGAATCAACTTTTGATAAAAGTTGATGGTATTGAGTTCTTTCATGTTAGAAGAGATTGGGAATGCATGAATCTCTATGACATTTTCATGTATAGTCTTTACTCCAGCTGTTGTCACACTATACTTTAGAACGGTAGTTCCCAACCTGTGTGTGCCACGAAAACCCTCCAACTGTGCTGTGAAAAATGATTCAAAATTACTGTAATTAATTTAAAACTGACCTTTATATTCAACTATACGGTTGTCAACTTGCCCCCCCCCCTTCCATGGAAGTGCTAGTTGGGAAAGAGCCGTATATGAGTGGTTTAGATTTCTTATCTTGGTCAGGCCCATGCGCTTGTCCAATGGGATTTGTAGCTGAAGACAAAAATTCCATGCATCTGAACAGTGAAAACTCAGAAAAGGTGCAAAAGCCCTGGGAGAAGCGAGAGAGAGAGGGAGAGGTTTAAGAAAAACCCAGGTGAGAGGAAGAGGAGAAGCTAAAAATGAAGTTCCTAATAAATGAGCAAGGCAGAGAAAATAAGAGACATGCCTCAAACTTTTTTTAGAGTAGGCATAAAGAAGATTGGGAATCACTGCTCTAGAAAGTCAACTTCAGATGCCATTAATGTGCATTTGCCTTTGCTGAGCATCAAATTGTCTGTGCAGGTCGAGTGAGTATTTGTGATGACTGTAATTGTATCTTTCATGGACAACAATCTCATCAAGTAAGTCAAGTGTCCCTTTACGTATGAGAAGAATGAAGAAACAATTGCTTGGTGCTGAACTTAGTCCCGAGGGCAGCCTGTGGTACTGAAAAACAACTTCATTAATAACAAAAGCGATAAGAAATTGACTTCACTCTATTACTGGTATCTGCAGCATTGTTGCATGTCAAACCTTGTGAAGACTATAAAATCATGAAATTATGCTGATAACTCTTGGATTGTAGGAAATAAAGATTTGTCTGGAATAAGAGCTTTGGTAATCACCTTACATTCAACACAAAGTTGAGATTCTCCATCTTTGTGTCTTATAATGATATCCATGATGATGAATTTATTTGCTCTCTAATACCAGATGCTACAATTCATTTCAGCTCCTGTGATACCTCTTACATGGTTTGCAAACAGTACCATGCAAATTTTGCAAAACTGATAGAATTAATGTTTTGATCTGAGCATTGTTAGTCCACCTTAATCTTTCCAAATTCAGTAAAGGAAGAATACTTCCTTTGTGTGTAACCAGCGGCATACACATATTAATGTGTTTTCCAGTGGGGTCTTCAGGTTTGAAGTTAAGTTCATTGAAGAGGTTTGCCAATGATTTTTTTTTGGTATGGAGGTCTGCCATGAAGGTAGGGAGCCAATGCTCTAGAAAATCAATTTGAGAAGCCATTAATATGTATTTGTCTTTGTTAAACATCAAATTGTGCTGGATGAGTAAGCATTTCTGTAACTGTAATTTTGTTCTGCTTTGCGCCTTCCATGGACAACAATTTCATCAAGTAAATTGAGTGCCCCATCACGTATAAGGAGAAACAATCTTCTAGAATGTGCTAGGTGCTGAACTTAATCCATAGGGCATTGTGTGGCACTGAAAACAGCTCCTTTAATAGCCTTTAGCTATGTAGCATGTGAAACTGCTATTTCTGATTTTTTTTAGTGTGCTGGAATGGGATCATTCCCAAAATTAGAATAATTGAGTCATCCATAAGCTTGAAGAGTGTAAATTGTGAAAAAATATTGATGTTAGAGTTTAGCACTCCTTATAGATACTTTGGAGTCATCATTGATAAGAAGCAACACTGAAACACCAGCATGTTTGACTGAGCATTGCTTAAAAGGTCCTCATGCTTTACCTTCTATGATGGTATACAAATGCTGTACCTCACTCTCAGGAAGCTGCCTCTCACCACAGTAAACTCCCCCTCTCCCACCAACATGTGCCAAGCTCCGTAAATCTTTTCTTCAATTAATTGGGCATCCTTGTGAAGTTATCCCATTTTAAGTAGCAATTACACATCTTTCCCTTGAGCTAGACTTGGCATTGAGAATTGACAAACATCTCCACAATTTGACATTTTGAAGAGTATTGAACTGTGTGGGCCAAGTGGTGATGGAACTGCAAAGGTCTCTAAACATGCCCTTGCACTTAAGCTAGTTGGGCACTGCAACCTTAAATTGGAGGGTTCATTTCTGTGAAAGCTCTTTGAATCTAACATGGAAGATCCTATTTGTACAAGCAAGGTCATGGCGTTTCCATGGTTAAATTATCATCCTCAATGAGGACTTGTTCACTAATTCGTGAAATTAGTTGATCACAAATTAATTTGTCACTTAGAGTGCTAAATGTATATGAGGAAGTCAACCTCATTGACATTCTTCTATGGGCTCATCATTTCCTTGCCATCTCTAGTAGAACGCATATGTTCAATCATTGCATTTTGCTTTGACTTGAAATACAGTTCACAGCACTTAACGTTCATTTCAAACAAGATGCGGCTACTCGAATATTCACTGGCCTTCTACCCCAAGATAATGGATGAGTTTTACTGCAAATAAATTAGCTGACAGTCAACCCTTGGACAGTAGGTTTGAACTCAGAAATCCGTCAATCCCATGACATCAGTGAATTTCACGAAAAAAAAGGATAAATGCTGGAGCTGGAAAATTTTAACACTTCTCCTTCTCATCGCCAATTTTGATTTGTGCCTCAGAGCTATGCTGAGATTACCCCAGTTTCAATGTCTAAACAGGAATTTCATTTATTACACCCAGATTAGTAGTGCACAGAAAACAGTTAAGACATAATCAAATACTGAACGATTCAGCAATTGCATACTACATTCCTTTCTGCAGCTTCCTCATTGTAGCTACTTCTGTGCAATTTCCCTGGCTGTATGTCCTTTTTCTACAGCTCCCCATTCTGCAGTTCCTATCAGTTCTGTCTTATCTCACCACCTCACATGTAAGTAGTACAGTATTCAGTCCTATATTAACCATATATAGAATCATAGAATCCCTGCAGTACAGGAGGAAGCCCTTCGGTCTATCGAGCCTGTACTGATAACAATCCTACCTAGGCCCTAAGCCTGTAACACCTAGTATTTTACCTTGCTAATCCCCCTGACACTAAGGGGTATTTTAGCATGTCTTAACCCACACACCTTTGCAGTGTGGGAGGAAACCAGAGCAGCTGGAGTAAACCATGCAGTCATGGGAGAATGTGCTAACTCCACATATAGAGTAACCCAAGTCAGGAATTGAACCTGGGTCCCTGCCATTGTGAGGCAGGAGTGCTAACCACTGTGCCTCTCTGTTCTGCTGCTCTTGCTGTTGCACCCTCTCTGCTGCGGACCTGCAGGCTCAATCTTAGACAGCCACAGTGGCACCCCTCCTGATATGCTTGAGAAAACCTCTCAGCAAAAGTAGTTTCATAAAAGAGCTGTAACAACTGAATTTTCACTGAGTTTCATTCCACTCGCTCAATTATTACAACGGTCTCACCTTGCTCCACTTGCAAAGTTCAGGAAGCCCCAGGAACACACATGTATCATTCAATTTGAATATTGATTGAAGTATCACATTATGTGAGAGATCAACATTTGTTAATAGCTGGCAATCTGTCTCTCCTGAGGGAATGGATGTGTTCAAGTTGGCTTCCTAATACATTGATTTTTTTTTACTATTTTAATATTGCCTTTCCGCAACCTGAACCTAAACACTCCTGCAAATTTCTTTTAGCTTTGAACTATTGACCACACATGAAAAGTAATTGCCAGGGATTTAATTCAGGTAGAATAGATAAGTCAACTTAACAGACTCCTAAATGATTATAGGCTGTGACAGGTGGTGATTTAACCTAGGATCACCATACCTCAGCGAGGGGCAAGGTTGAGAAGGTAGGGCTTTCATGAACCTCAGCTGGTATGGGAATTGAACCTATGCTGTTGATGTCAACTCTGCATTACTAACCAGCTGTCCAGCCAACTGAGCTAAGCCAGCCTCCACAGATACCACAATATAGGTTTCATGAACAAAAGAAAGAAATTTTTGCTTTCTACTCCATTTTGCTTCCTTCCTTTTGTAAGACCTGCACTCATTCATGAGGTGGGTAAGCACCTTTTGGCTAGTATTACTTATTGATTTAACAATGAAACACTAGGTTCGGTTACAAGCCTGTGCTAAGATTACCAGGCACTACCAATGTGAATTGGAGAACTAATTTGGACACAGGAAACCTATACAATGAAGTCTCAATTGCCCAAGAGTAGGTAGTGGCCTATCAGTAAATCACAGTGCACCCTGCCCATTATTTTCAGATTATCAAAATCAATGCTGCCTGAAAGAAAGTGCAGAAAATTAGTGTGTTACTTAGTTCCTTTCATACAAGAACTGTGTTCTTGGTGAGCTGGCTAATCGAAAATACTATAAAGTTAAATGGACTGTAAGAATTTGTTCAGGGATACTCAGTCTATGAAGCAACTAGGAATGATCTGCTTTTCAAGCCTCAGTGATCTCCTCTAGAGAGTTGATTGCTGAAACATTTCATTTGACACAACAAATTAAATAGAATCGAATTCAAATGAAATCATGTATAGATCACAAAAGGTTGGCATCATCCCACAGTGAAGTTAATTAATATTATGCTACTGCCTTCAAGAGTTTTGCAAGTGAGAATTACACTTCTTTCCAAAAGCTAGTGAATACGCAGACCAGAGTAAAAGTTTAAAGTTTATTCATCAGTGTCACAAGGAGGCTTACATTAACATTGCAATGAAGTTATATGAAAATCCCCTGGGTGCCACATTCTCGCACCTGTTCAAGTACACTGAGGGAGAATTTAGCACGACCAATCCGTCTAACCAGGACATCTTTTCAGACTGTGGAAGGAAGCTGGAACACTCAGAGGAAAGCCACGCAGATATAGGAAGGATATGCAGATTCCGCACAGTGACTCAAGCCAAGAATCGAACCCAGCGCTCTGAGGCAGCAGTGCTAACCACTATAAGTTTTCCAACAAAGCTGGAGACAGTAATTCTAACTGCTGCTATAATTTTAAGGGGTGAATTTCACCAGACATTTGAGGTGTTGCAGCACCAAGCTTGGGTCTTGAGCTGAAATGCCTGATTAATTCACCTTTAGTGCAAGATGCTATCTTGTTAAGGGAAGTGATTTATGCCAGGAATGGCCACCTCAAAGATGATTAAAGCTCTGTCAACCAATTTAAGTTGCTCCTAGTGCTTGTTAAAAAGGACACATGCTATTTCTTCCAAGTGCTGTGATTAACAACCTTTCCTAACAGCAACCAGCTGGACAGCAATAAAGATGTCGTTGGTGAAGATTGTGATTGTTACTTAAAATCATGCTTAGATTTCAAAGTTCACTTGCTGCTGGAAGATTGACTGACTAAATTATGCTGAATAGCAGCTGGATACTTTTGGGGAACTTGGTATTTTCTATTTTATTGGAGACTCAAGAGGAGTCACCAGGCAAAAAGGAGTCATGTCAGGGATCGCTGTTGATCTGGAGAAGGAATGGGAGGGGATATAAGGCCAGGCAGTTGCTGGAGGAGAGAGGGAGAGGAGAATCTAAGATACATGCTGATGCTGCATGCACCTCAATCTACTGATCGTAACAGACCAGCCACTACCAACAATATTATTCCAGAGGATAAGTACATACCACAAGAGGAGGAGGAGGAGGAGGAGGAGGAGGAAGAAGAAGATGAGGGTGCCAATAGCAGTACCAGAGCATCCCAGGATAGATAATTTGCACTTGGAAGGGCCCTCACAGCTAATTGAAGATCAGTTTGAAAGATGTTCTCCACCATCCATCTTTGGAGCCGTGTTGATAGATGCCTTACCTTTCATGATGGAACATCTGTTAAAAAATGGGTACATTGCACTTAATCCCTTCAAACACTTTCTTATAAAAAACATCAACCAATTTCAACAACAACCAATTACCATAATTGTAGTATAAAGGTTAACAGGTATACTAACAATTGATGTAGATGATGCTATACTACTGACATCAGACAGTCATGTGTTAGACCATCAAGAAAGAAGTTGACATGCTGAGGAGCAACATGCCTACTCTGCAACATGTTTAGATGTAGTACTAATAATCAAATGTTATGCAGACACTGGAGTGTGTCTACACTCTTTCTAGTAACCAAGTCCCGTGCCTAGAGTGCAAGATAGAAGGGTCATCTCAGAACATGATGGCAGCAATGGAGATATCAACTTAAAAACACATTTGTATAATTAAAGGAACCAAAAAGTGAAGAGCACCTTGATAGCAGCTTGTAACAAATCAACAGAAGGAAATATCACACCGGAGAGACATTGATGACTGTCCCTTGTGAGCAGTTCCCTGCATGTTTAACAGCCTGGAGAGTCCAGAGAGAGGCCAGCAGTGGGAATTATGGAAATGCCATTTTCTCTAGCATCCAGTCTCATCAGACCTTCATCCTGAAGAGCAAAAGCATTAAGTCAGTCCCTTTCTTTATGCTGTAGGCCCTTAAGTGTTCTCCTAAGGCAGGGAGTGGAGTCCAGCTTAGACTTTGAGACAGACCATAGTCATAGCCTTTTTTAGCCTGAAGTGAAACTTTGTAATTGATCAAGTGATCTGGTACGGGAGCCAGGCTGTAATCAGATAATTTAATTGAACTGTCATTTGGCGCAACTACAGGACTTCATATAATTGTATGAACGGGTTAGGGGCAGTGGACCCACCCACATGAAAATGACCAAACCAAGCAAAGGGGTGGGAATCACTATGCTGGCAACCTGTTAGAGATGGTCACATTGTGGTGTGAAACCCCAGCACAGATGCTAGGATAAACCAGCATGGGTTGTGGCAGGCTTCCAATACAGTAAAAACTGGATATTTCAAGGGGTTCTGCAAATCCAAAATCAAATGTCAACTGCCCTTGCAGTTCAATCAACCTCAACCCTACACTGTTTCCCAACAATATTGCAAAAGTGTTATCCTGTTCAGTGTTCTTGTCCCCAACATGTTTTTCCTAACGGCTGAAAATACTGAATCCTCCAGGACTGTAAGATAGGAAAGGGAAGAGTAGGAGTTGAAATCGGCTGTTAGAATCTGTAATTGTAAAAAGGGAGTTACAGAAACGCAATGTAAATACTTAAAGATATAGCTTAATATTGTTGTTGAAAGTAGGATCGTATACTCAGGGTGGGGAAGAAGATGTAGTATCGCTGGTTAACAAATCGGATACGCTAATATATGATATCGATGATGAAATATCACTGACATCAGTCAGTGATGTAGGAAGCCCTCTTGGGCGAGAGGTTAGAACATCATGCCTAGGAACTTAGTGCCTACTCAGCAAACTGTTTAGATGTGGCATCAATAAACAAGTGTTAAGCAGTTAACAAAGTATGACTGCAATCTGCCAACTAACCAAATACCTCTAGACCATAGGGTCTGACATATGAACATACAAATTAGGAACATGAGTAGGTCACTCAGGCCCCAAGATAGAAGGACCATCCCAGAACAATAATTACTCTGTACCAGGAGCAAGTGCAATCGATAAACCAAAACACAACAAATAGCATCCTCAAAAGTTAAACTATCCACTCTTCTGCTTAACCCTAGTGGGTATCCTGTAAGTATTCATGTCTAATCTTATGTTTTGACAAACGCAATCTGAATAGTAGCAGCAGCGCAGGTGATGGATGGTCACTGAGATTCAGACGGGGGCTGTTTAGGCATTCTCCTAGGATACCTTGAGATGGGATGGTTGTAATCTCACCTTATTGGGTGATACTAGATAAATCTGATATGTTGACTGCCTAAGGAAAAAGGATCGTGACAGAGTAAAATGAGTGCAATAAAATTGTCTTGTTTCTTCATCAATCAAAGTAAAAATACAAACAACAAAACTTAATGTTGTTTTGATTTCTCATGAGAAGTTTTATACTTGAAAGTTTTTGACATAATTAAGAAGTCTGAAGATTTGGCTACAAATATTAGAGATTTCATGTACACATTTTAAATTATAATATTGATGCTTGAATGTCAGGTATTATATATTTACAACACTATGCAGATGAAACCTATTATTAGCTAAAATTTCCGTTGTATTGGCAATGATTTGATATTTTCCAAAAATGGTTATCTTTTAACATTGCAATATTATGCTTCAGGCAGTGTGTATGCCAGTGGAGAAGATTAAAATAAAATCAAGTATCTGTTGTTCCATTCCTAATGCAGTTAAATTCAGATTAATGCATAAGTACTCTGCTAAAAGACTGCTTTAGCAAAGATTATACTTTGATCAGAATACCTACAAAGAATGAATAAAATAGCCAATCTGTTAAATTTTATATTAAACAAAAAAACAAGAAACATCAAGTTAAATTAATGGATTTCTAAACTGCTGCCTGTGGATGACAATTGGCAGCAATTGCTTGAAAACATTGAGCAACCTTTTTGTCTTGATTCAAGGCATCTTATTGTGAAGTTCTGGCAGAATAACAAACTGTTCTATGGATTGGTGAGATTCAAGTTCACCTGCAAAATCACGTGTGATCTGGGCTATCTGGTCAAGCAATCTAGCAGAAACATGCAGTTACTTTGAGCCAAGGAAAAATATTGATCCAATCCTGCCAGAATGTAACAGTTTGGCCGTCATCAAGATAACTCTGTTGCTCGATCTAATTCTGATCCAAACCATGTTCCACGAAATTAATTGCTGAAGAATTGTTTGGTCAAAAAAAATGTCTTGAAGAGTGTCATTAAGAAGGAGGGAGGGATAATCTAACCTCCTCCCTTGCTGGTGAGATTATGAAACATTTTCTGGCGTTGAATTCATATGCTTGGCACATAGCTACTGATGTTGATTAGTTTAATCGCCTCTTGATCACTTGTGTGCTGCAGCCTTCAGGACCTTCCTCTCATGCTGAGAAAACATTGGAACTTGCTTTCTCCATTTGCAACAGCAGCTGTTCAATTGATTCATTGACAAAGCAATGTGTCCTTATGTGACCTCCCTGTTTACTGGCAGTCTAACAGATTTGGCAATGCTTTGCATATGTATTTCTCCTTGGTAATGCCCATTGCAAAATGATCATCTGACACACAATAAGTTCATAAAAGTAATCCATCATTCTGTGTACTGTCTCTGGACTTCAAGACTTTTAATCTAGCTTCCAAAGTACCCATGCACTTTTTTTGACATTGGTTTTTCCAATGGTTCCCAAAGTACCTGCCCCATTATATAAATACCTGTTTTAATGTTTGTGGCTTTACTTTGCTGATGGAACTGTCATCTGTGTGCCGTGTGCCCAATAGAGATATCAGTGCCCCTTTCCCACTATAAAACACCTTGTATATACAAAATGAGGCCTGAGAAGCAATCCAGGAACATTGTATTGTGCTTATCTATACTTTCACAACATTATTCATATTTCTATCATTTTACTTTCTCTACCAAAAAATCATCTTAGATATTCCTTTCCAAAAGTTTTTGAACGTGTTGTTACCTCATCTTTCTCTCAACTCTATTTGAATCTCTCTAAGCAGTTGTTGAACCCACAGAATTGAAATGTTTTTAACCAAGGTCAGAAAAAAGACATTCTATATTTTTATGTGACTATGACCCTAATGTATTATCTCTCCTTCATCTTTTTTGCAACTCTTGATATGGTCAGTCACGACATCTTGCTCTAATGTTCCTCTTCTTTCTGATGAAATGTTAAAGGGGTGGTAAGGTGGCACAGTGGTTAGCACTGCAGCTTCATAGCACTAGGAACCCAGGTTTGATTCCCGGCTTGGGTCACTGTCTATGTGGAGTCTGCACGTTCTCCCCTTATCTGCGTGGGTTTCCTCTGAGTGCTTTGGTTTCCTCCCATAATTCAAAAGACATGCTGGTTAGGTGAATTGGCCATGCTAAATTCTCCCTCAGTGGACCCAAACAGGTGCTGGAGTGTTGTGTCTAGCTAATTTTCACAGTGCCTTCATTACAGTGTTAATGTAACCCTACTTGTGACACTAATAAATAAACTTTAATGAAGATCTGCAATGTTAATTCTCTCTCGACAGATGCTGCCTGACCTGATGATTATTTTCGGCATTTCTGATTTTATTTTGCTCTTATTTCTCCCCTGTTGTTGTACTTGGTGGGACTGTTCTTGTTTCACCTGCTTTTTTAACCTGCACAATCATAGTCAAACCATCTTTGTAAATGGCTTCTCTTCCTACCCCTGCCCAGTTCTCCAGTGTTCCCCAGAGATCAATTGTCTGCCCTTCTTCTTACTCATCTACATGTATAATAGCTTTACAGTTTTAAAGCAGTAGATGCAATTCAGACGGGTTCATATAAACAAACAAAACAAAACTTACTTTGAAAAGATTAGAATGAGCTTGTAAAAGCAGTGTAGTATATCTGTTCTGAATAGGGAACAAACAAACTGCTCCTGATAGCTTATCATGAGAGTGCTTGATAGGACAACAATGTTGAAATGTATTTCTATTAAAATAATTGCTTTGCTCTATACTTACAACTAAATTGTCTTTCAGTAGCTCCATCTGTTGATTTGGATTGGCTGTTGCTCTGTTAATAGCGTTTTACATTGAAATTGTGATTATTCAGTGAAAGCAATAATATGGTCTGAATTGAATCTAATTCCATCAATATAGGGAAGGTGCTGTAGCTGTGAAACATAATGTAGACACTGTGATATCAATAACAATATAGAGACAGATTCTGAATTGGTTATGACCATCAAGACGGTTAACATTGACCAGAAACCAACCTAGACAAGCTATATAAATACTATTGATGCTAGAAAAGATCAATAGCTAGGTATTCTGCAAAGAAACTGATTGCCCAAAGTCTGTCCACCATTTACAAGGCACAAGTCAGAAGTGTAAAGGAATACTCTCCCCTTATCTGGATGTGAGCACGTCAAACACTCAAGAACTTGACACCATTCAGGATAAAGTAGTCCACTTGATTGGCACTGGATCCACTACTTAAGCATTCACTCTCTCCATCACCAATGCACAATATGCAGCATTGTGTACCGTCTACAAATTACACCTCAGCAACTCACCCAGGCTTCTTTGGTAACAGTTTTCAAACCTACAGTTTCAACTACTGTAAAGAACAAGGGAAGAAGATGTATGGGAACACCATTATCAGCAAGTTCCCCTCCAAGCCACACACCACCTCAACTTGGAAATATAGCGCCGTTCCTTCACTGTCGCTGGATCAAAAATCTGGAACTCCCTCCCTAACAGCACTGTAAGTATACATACACCACATGAATGGCAGCAAATAGCACCATCTTCTCAAGAGCAATTAGGGATGGACAATAAATGCTTGCCTATCCAATTATGCTCAATCTGTGAACAAATTTGTAAAAGAAAAGCAATAAAATTATTTTAACAGAAAGCAGTCTTATCGCACTGTAAGCCAACAGAGCTGTCTTGTTTATTCCTTATTCAGGATAGATATACTATATAGTCTACAAGCTGATGAGAAAAGTATGGAATTGTTTGAGAGAAACCTGGAAGTCAAATGAGCAGATCAAAATCTGTGATTTCAACTTAGTTGTTTCATTTGACTTCTGCATTTCTCATCTCCAAGCGACAGAATGAGAGTGACACACACCCCAAAGGTGTGATCTCAGCAATGCTTAAAGAAATAGTGCATCAATGGAAATTGGAGGCAATCAGTGTAGTTGATATTGCATAGAGTAAGGATAGCACCCAATCTGAAGATACATTACTGGAATCACTGATGGGTGAAGTCACATAGGAAAAACACACTGTTCCCACCAGTGGGAGGAGAAAACCTGCAAGAAGGACTGTTTGGAAATAACTGAGGGGGTCAGCAGCAGAAACAGTATACCCAGGTCTTAGATGCTATGTAGGAAGTGGTTAAGTTACCTAACCAGCTCAGGAAATGTGAGTGCATCTGCGAATTCTACTCATCCTCTGGTGTAACATGCCCTCCATCACTACTGACCATTAGTCTGCATTGCTAAGCGTAGTCCATCACATCATTTGTCACACCCATTCAACTTTCAGCAGCACCCAGCCCTCACCTTATGTGTACTTCATCGCCTCTCCATTTCTCAATCCATCACAGCCACTCACCCCAATCCTTATGCAATGTGATGCGAGTCTCATAGTCACTTTCACCAAATAACATTCATCGAGTGAATACTTCCCCTTCATGAACGCAAATGATTTTATATTAGTCATTGTAGGAGAAGGAAATTGTATACAGTCCTGGTCACCGTATTGGAGAAAGGACATTATTAAACTAGAAAGAGTGCTGAAAAGATTTACTAGGAAGCTACCGGGATTTGATGGTTTGAATCATAAGGAAAAACTGGATAGACTAGCACTATTTTCCCTGAGTGCGGAAGGCTTAGGATTGATTTTACAGAGATCTTTTAAATAATGAGGGGCATGTATAGGGTAGATAGTCAACATCTTTCCCCAAACGCAGAGAAGTCTAGAACTAGAGGGCATATGTTTAAGGAGGGAGGGGAGAGATAAAGAAGGGGCCGAAAGGGCAACTCTTTCACACAGATTTGTCTTTTAAAAAGCATTTAGACAATTACATGAGTAAAATTTAATATAGAGGGATATGGGCCAAATGGGGCAATTGGGACTAGCTTAATGGTAAAAATTGGGCAGCATGGACAAGTTACTTTCCATTGCTTTAAAGCATGGAAACAGGCCCTTTGGCCCAACTTGTCCATGCTGCCCAATATTTATCATTAAGTTAGTCCCAAATGCCCATATTTGGCCCATATCTCTTTGTATTAAATTTTACTTGTAATCGTCTAAATGCTTTTTAAAAGACAAAACTGTGTGAAAGAATTACCTTTCTGGACCCTATGATGCTATGACTCTATGAAAATGAAAAGCAAAGGGAGAGTTACAGGGCTGGAGATAGTCAATCGCCGGCTCCAACACACCCCTCCTTTATGAGCTCAATGCAATCTATGGCCATTTTGAGCAAGAGGTCAGCGAGACATGCCCTCCGACTTGGAGGTCCTGGATGAACCCCTGTGTCTGGTTTCACTATTGCAGATGTCAGAGCAATTTTCTTGAAGGTCAACCCACGGAAAGCAACTGGTCCGTATGGGGTACCAGGATATGCACTCAGATCTTGTGCAGATCAGCTGGCGGAGGTATACACAAATATCTTCAACCTCTCTTTACAACAATCTGAAGTCCCTGCCTGCTTCAAGAAGATGACCATCATTCCAATGACAAAGAAAAACTAAGCAGTGTGCCTTAATGACTATTGGCCAGTGGCTCTGACATCCATCATTAAGAAGTGCTTCAAAGGGTTAGTCATGACATTAATTAATTCCAGCCTCCTGGAATACCTGGATCCACTACAGTTTGCCTACCACTGCATCAGTAGATGCCATTTCCCTGGCCTTGCACTCAACCGTGAAACACCTACATAACAAGCACACCTATGCCAGACTTCTATTTATGACTAAAGCTCAGCCTTCAACACTATTATTCCCACAAAACTCATCTCCAAGCTCCGTGGCCTGTGCCTCGGCACCTTTCTTGTATCTGGATCCTGAATTTCCAAACTCTCAGATTATAATCAGTAAGGATAGGCAACAACAGCTCTTCCATGATCATCCTCAATACCTGTGCCCCATGAGACTGTGTTTTCAGCCCCCTGCTGTACTCCTAATACAACTATGATTGTGCAACCAAATTCCCGTCCAATTCGATTTTCAGGTTTGTTGACGGCACCACCGTAGTGAATTGGATCTCAAACAATGATGAGACAGAATACAGGAATGAGATAGAGAATCTAGTGAACTGGTGCAGTAACAATAATGTCTTCCTCGATGTCAACAAAATGAAAGATAGATATTGACTTCAGGGAGTGTAAAGGAGAACAAGCCCCTGTCCGCACCAATGGGGATGAAGTACAAAGGGTCAAGAGCTTCAAACTTTTAGGTGTCCAAATCACCAAGAGCATGTCCTGGTCCACTATAATTAAAAAAGCCCACCAAGAAAGCCTTGACTTTCTCAGAAGACTAAGAAAATTTGGCATGTCAGCTACAACTCTCAAGTTTTATAAATGCACCATAGAAAGCATTCTTTATGGTTGTATCACACATGGTGTGGATCCCAAGTCCGCAATGATCTACAAAAGATCATGAATGAAGCCTTATCCATCAAGCAAACCAGCCTCCCATCCATTGACTCTGCCTATACTTCCCACTATCTTGGCAAAGCAGCCAGCATTATTAAGTACCCCATGTGCCCGACATTCTCTCTTCCACTTTCTTCCTATGGGGAAAAGATACAAAAGTCTGAGGTCACGTACCAACCGAATTAAGAACTGTTTTTTCCCTGCTGCTGTCAGACTTTTGAATGGGCTTACCTTGCATTAAGTTGATCTTTCTCTACACCCTAGCTATGACTGTAACACTACATTCTGCACTCTCTTGTTTCCTTCTCTATGAATATTATGTTTTTTCTGTATAGCGTGCAAGAAACAATACTTTTCACTGTATGTTAACACATAGAACATAGAATATAGAACATTACAGCGCAGAACAGGCCCTTCGGCCTTCGATGTTGCGCCGACCAATTATGAAAAAAGCAATGACCCTCCAAACTAAACCATTCCCTTCTCTTCCATAAACTTATCAACTAACCTCTTAAACGCCACCAAACTTGGCGCATCTACAACTGCCGCAGGCAGGGCATTCCACTCCCTAACCACCCTCTGGGTAAAGAACCTACCTCTGATATCCGTCCTATAACTATCACCCCTTAATTTAAAGCTGTGTCCCCTCGTGCTAGCTTTCTCCATCCTAGGAAAAAGGCTATCACTGTCCACCCTATCTAAACCTCTAATCATCTTATATGTTTCGATCAGGTCCCCTCTTAGCCTCCTCCTTTCTAACGAAAACAACCTCAAATCCCTCAGCCTCTCCTCATAAGACCTGCCCTCCATACCAGGCAACATCCTGGTAAACCTCCTCTGTACCCTCTCCAATGCCTCCACATCTTTCTTATAATGTGGGGACCAGAACTGCACACAATACTCCAAGTGCGGCCGCACTAGAGTTTTGTACAGTTGCAACATGACGTTGCGGCTCCGAAATTCAATCCCCCTACCAATAAAAGCTAAGACTCCATATGCCTTCTTAACAACCTTATCGACTTGACTGCCTACTTTCAGGGATCTATGCACATATACACCAAGATCCCTCTGTTCATCAACACTATTAAGAATCCTACCATTAGCCCTATACTCTACACATTTATTATTCCTGCCAAAGTGCATTACCTCACACTTTTCCACATTAAACTCCATTTGCCACCTCTCGGCCCAGCTCTGCAACTTGTCCAAGTCTCTCTGCAAACTATAACACCCCTCTTCACTATCTACCACTCCACCGACTTTAGTGTCATCTGCAAATTTACTAATCCATCCTTCAATACCCTCATCCAGATCATTTATAAAAATTACAAACAGCAGGGGCCCCAAAACAGACCCCTGAGGTACACCACTTGTCACCGAACTCCACGATGAATATCTCCCATCAACCACCACCCTCTGTCTTCTATCTGCTAGCCAATTCCTAACCCAATTAGCTAAATCACCCTCTATCCCATACATCTGCATTTTCTGCAGAAGTCTTCCATGGGCCACCTTATCAAACGCCTTACTAAAGTCCATATATACCACATCAACCGCCTTACCCCCATCCACCTCTTTGGTCACTTTTTCAAAAAACTCAATAAGGTTAGTAAGGCATGACCTATCCTTCACAAAACCATGCTGACTATCCCCAATCAATTCATTTCTCTCTAAATAACTAGAAATCCTATCCCTAATGATTCTCTCCAATACTTTGCCCACAACAGAAGTAAGACTCACCGGCCTATAATTCCCTGGAAAGTCTCTTTTCCCCTTCTTGAACAATGGGACCACATTCGCTGTCCTCCAGTCTTCCGGAACTATACCCGTAACCAACGACAACCTGAAGATCAGAGCTAGAGGCTCTGCAATAGCCTCTCTTGCCTCCCAGAGAATCCTAGGGTAAATCCCGTCCGGCCCAGGGGACTTATCTAACTTCAAAAAACATGTGACAGTAATAAATCAAATTAAATCAAATCAACCAGAAATGGTCCAACTTACAGCTGCAGAAGAGAAAGTCTTGGATTTAAAGTTTTTGATGAAAGAATTAGAGGGGAGTTGAAGAGAAAATGTTTCACTTAGAGGTCAGAAAAAATGTCAGATGCAGAAACCCTCATTGTTTTAAAAAATAACTTGGATAGGTACCTGAAGTATCATAACTTACTGGTCTGCAGGATTGAGGGTGAAGAGCTGGGCAATTGGATTGGGCTGGACAGCAACTTTTCAGGTAATTGGCATCCTTCTATTGGACCAAATGTGGGCAATTGGGACTAGCATATTGGTAACAACTTGGCACTATGGACAAGTTAGGTGGAAGGGCCTGTTTTCATGCTGTATGTTCTATGACTGTTTTGTGCCCTTTGCATTCTGTGTTTTCATATTTCTACATGGGTCATAACTCTGGCATGTAACCCATGTACATGTGGGCAGTACACATGTATTAGAAACAATGCTGCCAAAAAAGATGAGATAGATAGACCATTGGCATACTGAAACAATGGCTGCCATTCTCCTATCGTGACTTGCAATTTTTTTGACAGGAGATGCATGTCACCGACCTTGTCCTGGGATTTGCGTATGCGCTGGGAACGCATGCACATCTCTGAGAGCCAATAAACAGGCATCAGTCAGACCATGCTGGAAACCGGTGGGAAGGCAGGTACGTCATTTAAATCTTTTCTGCATTTATTTTAAGTATGTATATATGTTAATTATTGTGACCTGTCAGGTCCCAATCGAATCCCTCACCTTGCCAGGAGTACTTCATTCTGATGGGATTTAGAGTAGCTCTCCACACTGGAGGAACTAGCAAGAGACTCCGCTGGAATTAAGGTGGGGCATCAGGGCCCCTAGGGGTGGTGCCCCCTGGGCAAGGGCACACTGGCAGAGCCAGCCTGTGCCTCCTGGTATTTCTCAAGGGGCAAAGTGCCCATGTCCAGGGGTACCTTGCCACTGCCCATCCGGCATCACGCAGTGCCAATGGGGTGAGCCTTCTTGTGTGGCTGGCCTGGGGGCAATTGGTGGGAGTGGGGAGGTCCCGCTGCCACTCTGCAGACAGAATTGGTCTGGGGTGGAGGGAGGGCAGCGATTGGGAGAATTGCCGCCAATGTTTCTGATATCTGTATCATTCTGGAATTGCCCTGCAGTTCGGGTGTCATGCCTCATGGTGTTTTGCTGTGCAAAATCTTGCTATCATAAGGGGTCAACCTTTGTCACCAGCTATACAGTGAACACTGGAGGAACAGGGGAAGAAGTACCAGAAGAGGAGAAGGAAGTCAAAGGGGAAGAGGAAGAGGAAGGCTGGAGGCAACCTAAACAATCTCTTCCTGGTTGGCTGTCTGCCATAGTTATGGGAGAGCCTAACCTATATTTGGTCAATTGCACATTGTGCCTTTGAATATAAGTCACCCTACAGTTCACATCCTGTTTGTTCCTTTCAGATGTGGGAAGTAATACAAACGTACAACTGGTATCATGTAATTTGTTTAACCCATATTCACCATGTAAAAATGTTGACATATTTTCCATGTCAGTGATCACTGCTCACCCAACCATTTCATATCTGAGGGATGTGCTTTAATCTTCCTGACTGAATTACAAACCAGTAGATGTTTGTTTTGTGATCCAGACTGCTGGGCTTAGTATTTATTTACTTCAGTTTTTATGATCTACTCATGTATACAATGACAAGATTTGCATTGCACTGGACTAGCCACACTGGTGCAATGAGGCTCTCATTGCATGATCACACATGATTGTATCCACAAGGTCACAGGATAATCAACTCTTTTTGGGAAGGCTGACTGCTTCACTTATCTTGCACTTCTGGTCAAGCAACTAAATCAGGAATCCCTCTAGAAAATGATCAGTTCATATCTGTAGACTTGTATCATAACTTGGAATTACAGCAGCAATTATAATATTGAGCAAGTTGAATTCATTGAAGGTGCATTGATTTCTCAGCATAACTTGGTTGCATTCAGTTGTATTAATCCTGCCAGAATTGTCCAGCCATTCATGCCCACGGTGCATCCCTACCATTGGTTTCCCAGTGGCATGGTATGGTTTCGATGGAGATTCCCATTGACTAGAACATCCCACTGTCAGTGAATGGTGCTCCCCCTCTCACAGCTGAGAAAAGTGCTGAAGGGAGTGAAGAGAATCTCGCTTCCTGTCTGAAGAGTTGGGTTAGCACTTAGAGAATTTTCTGATCAAATATTCCAATGATATTTAAACTGGCATTTAACAGTCCATGCAAAGATTTCTCAAGCTTCCTGTAACTAACCATTTAAGCCAAAGCTCAAAGACTGAAACATAATTCATGCGCTCATTAAGAGTTCTGCATACAACATTAACACATACTCAATTGCACCTCTGCTATGATCTGACAGATGGTGATTGCTGCACGTATCAAATCCCAAAGGGAAACTCGGCCCACTTATCACAACTTTTATTTTGTATTTTGACCACAAGACCACTTTATTGAATTCAGAAACTATAAACATAAAACTAAAACATTTATTAACACAGGAAAAGAAAACTTAAACACACAAGATTAAATTTACATAATTAAAATTAGTCTCACAGAACATTCCCACAAAAAGACTTCCAACTTACTCAGACAAACAAATAAACATCCTTTAGGCAACAATCCCTTATAGATGCTTAACTATAAATATGATGTAGAGATGCCGGCGTTGGACTGGGGTAACCACAGTAAGAAGTCTGACAACACCCGTTTTAAATCCAACCGATTTATTTGAGAGTAAATTTGCGAGTTTACTATCAAATAAATTGGTTGGATTTAAAACTGGTGTTGTCAGACTTCTTACTAACTATAAATATCCAGTAATATTATCTCCAAGGTAAAACTGTTGTGATTTACTGAGGCATACAACCCAATCTCTCAGTCCTTGCTTTCAGTCTGCTATGGAAGTTCAAAATTTCAGTCACCAGCTTGCTGTTTTGACTTTTCTGACTTAACTAGGTGACTGATGAAAATCTGCATTTCTTTCAGCTAAAGTTGTTACTAGCAGGTCTTTCTCAGACCAGGAGGTCTTACATAGTTCCTCCCAATACAGCTCTCAACATCTCTCCTGATGTATTTTTTTTTCCTCTTTCATCTTTGATCCTTTTGTCCTTAGCTTCTCTTTGAAACACAACTTGCCCAGAATGTAAAATCTTTCATATTCTTCTTGTCGCCCTCTACTTTCATGTCTAATTTAATTTAATAACCTTGCTTTATTTACTTATGACATTTTCCAAGTTGTAAATATGTAACTCTGCTTTGAAATTCAACAGCTAAAAAAGTAAACCTCCAGTTCTCTCCTCATACAAATTTCTATCCAGTCCTTATCTGTATGCATGGCATTTACACCTACATTTCTTTGATGTCCTAATCCCACATCCAGATTCCCATGATATTTCCAGCTTGTGACATATCAAGTTCCTGATCTCTTTGGACTTGCAAGCAGACTTAAGAAGAATCTATTTGGAGAGAAAGGACAATTACTTTATATTTGGCTGATGATTCCTGTGAAAAGTTGCACCAATGAAGCCCAAAGATTATAGAACAAATGCCAACGGCACATTCAAGGTGCATTTTAGTTGCCTTGACAGATCAGGAGACAGCCTTCAGTTAAAATATCCAGAACGGTGGCTGTGTGCTGCATTCTGCAAGTGGATAAGAGCTGAAAAGAGGAATAAAGTGCTGAACATACAATAGCTTAGGTTTCTCCATCTGGATCATCAGAACCCAGATGTACAACTCAACATGCACATTGAGATCCTGTAGAAATCTTGAGGCATTGATCTCTAAGGGAACTACCTGGGAGGTTTGAACTTCAGAAGGGCAATTCCCCTGCTCTCCAGGGTCCTCCACAAAAGTCTCTGTCTCTGAGTTATTTGAACACATTGGACAGTTCCACAGTACTTAACTGAATAGATAATCAGGAAACGTTAGACAAAAAAGTTCAAGCATGACTCTTGAGTACTATGGAGCTGGACTACCATACCTACCTCACCCTATTCCCCTCAAAACCTCCTTAATCCTGACTATACCCCAGTAACTCAATCTGACCTAAATACCACTCGCTACCCAACTCAACTACACGCCCCCCCCACCCGACTATCTAACTATCCCCACCCAAACTTGGCTAGTCCCCAACCTGATTAATCCTCCTGACTCAACCGGACCTGACTGACCCTCAAAGCATCTACCCACTATAAGCCTCACCTACCTATCTATCTCACCAACTTGCAACCCACTGCATACCTACCATGTTATCCACCTCCACCCTGTCCATGTGCTACTCTGTCAACCTGCCATCTATTCTACTACCAGCCTATCCACACCCACACTACGCGCCAGCAACCTATCTACCTGTCACAGTAACCATCTACCACTTGATCCACTCACCCAGCCTACCACTTTATTCATTTACTCAGCCACCCATTCACTACCATCTACACTGGGTATTTACACTTATCTTATGGCTGCTGGTGCTGTAAGAAGGAAGCATATCCAGTCTTCTTCTGCTGATGCTGCTCCATTGTGATGGAGTTTTCCATTGGACTGCACACCCCACATCCCTGGAGAAGCCAGGTTTAGAAGACCTGGCCAGAAATGCGGAGCTGTGTCAAGGTGCAGAAAGGTATTGGTTGGACTGACAATCCCATGATGATTACTTCTTCATGGAAGATCTGGGTCACTGTCTGAAGACTAAAAGGAGGAAGCAGAAGATGAAGATGGTGACCCGATATGAAGCCCCGATGTGACAAATACATCCAATGGTCATATTTTCCCCATTTGATCTAGATCCCTACCAATTGAAATGAGAGAAAGCAGTCCTACTTCTAGCTCTAAAAATACCCAATCTAAAGCTCTCACTTCCCTTCCATGGCCTTCTGCTCCCCACTCTGTCAAAGGAATTGGAAAGTTGAGTTGCCACTGGAAAGCCAAAGTGATAACATTGAAAAGTGATACGAATCATAGACCAAAATTCCAGGAGACAGCATGTCGGTTATTGATTGAATGGAGGGTAACATGTTATAAAGGGAAGTGCTTTGAGTATGGTTCTACTGTGTATCCTCTTGCCCCATCATTCCTCTCCTGGGAGAGCTGCATTCACTCCTACTATTCTGCTGGAGAGCAGAGTGGTGCAGACCACTGATGTGCTATGAGGACAAGTTTAAGGAATCTGTCAACCTATATCAACGCTTACAAACTTTCAAACCTTTTTAAAAACATTCTGCTTTTCTATTATTTTGACCAAAGGGATTAACTTAACATTTTACCACTTTATACTCCCTCTCCCACCACTTGCTCACTCACCTAACTTGTCTAAATTTCTTTGTAGTCTTATTGTGTCCTGCCCATTGCTTACCTTTCCAAACACCTTTGTATCCTCAGCAAACTTAAATACATTATTATTTGCCTCTTCATCTAAGTCATTAACATAGCTTATGAATAGATGAGGCCTCAGCACTAATCCTGAGAGCATTCCACTAATAACAGACTGCTAGCCTGAATATATTCAATTCCTGCTTCCTGTCTGTTATCTAATTCTCTATCCTGATCACACATAATCCACGAGCCTTATCTTCCCCATGAACCTTTTGTACGGCACATTATCAAATACTTTTTTAGAAATCCAAGTAAATTACATCTACTAGTTCCCCTTTATCCACCCAAATAGATAGGTCCTTACAAACTTCAAAAAAATTGCTAAGCAGGATTTCTCTTCAGTAAACTCACCTTGATTTTTTTCTAATCATACTATAATTTTGTCAGCCCATTGTTAAGACTTTCTTAATAATAATTCCAGTATTTACCAAGTACACATATTAGGCTTTCTGGCATATAGTTCCCACTTTTCTCTCTTCTATTTTTTAAAAGAGGTCTTCCATTTGCCAAATATTGGAAAATCATAGCCGGCACATCCACTTCCTTGAGTTATGTCTTTTGAAACCTTGGTGTGTAGGCCATCAATCTCAGGGATTTGTCTGATTTAAGTCCCTTCTCCAATACTTTTTCTTCAGTGATACGTTTTCTTCACACTTTTAAGATCCTGGGTTACAGTCTATTTCTGGCATGAAACCCATATCTTTTACAATGAAGACAGACACAAAATATTTGTTCAATGTCTCTGCACTTTCCTCAGCTCCCACGATAATTTCTTATGTCTCTGCTACAAAAGGATTAATATTTACTTGACTTTTTTTTCCTTAACTCTTATATAACTCACACAATCTGTTTTCATGTTTCTGGTTAGTTTGCTCTCTTATTCTATTTCTTTCACTTTTAGTCTACACTTTAGTGGCCCTTTGTAAGTTTCTAAAACATTCCCAATCCTCAGACTTGCTCGTGTTCTTTGCAACATTATAAGCCTTTTCTTTTAATCTAATACTGTCCATAATTTCTTGAGTGAGTCATATGTTTATTTTCATGTTTTTTGTAAGTTTTTGTTTTATTTCAGTGGGAAGTATTTTTGTTCACATTTGAATAGTTTCTTTGCATTTTTGCTACTGATCATTTACTATATAAATTTTAGTCTGTTTAACCAACAAGCGTTAACTAAGCACCCCTCTTACCTATGTAATTGGCTTCAATTTAATTTAGGATTCTTTAAAAAAGGAATGAATTAATACTGACAACGTAGCATTACAAAGATGTTATAATTCATTCACTTCTAAAATGAAGTCAATATGACTGATTATTGTACAACCTGTGATTTTTATTTATGTTATGAGGTAGCTGAGATGTTTCAATGTTTTCTTACCACATGGTCAGGACATTGAATTGTTACTAATCTCCAGCATTTTCTGCTGTGCTGTGATCAACTGTTGAAAACCAAAGTAACCTATATTTCTCTTTTCAAAAACTGAACCTTATGAACTTGCCCTAGAACTTTTGAAAATTTATGTGTATGATACCAGAGGGGAGTTTTAAGGCCATTCACACCAATTAGATTTTCTAGTCCCAATGCAGTGAACGGAGATCTGGCTGAACACCAGATTCTACATCCTCACTTATAGTGGCAGCTTGGTATAAACGGTTGGAAAATTCTGGCCCAAATCTTTCTGTTTATCTACACTTACCAAAATTATACCGTTTATAATACACTTTCTTCCCACACTAGTCCACTCAAAGTACATCATTTCACACTTCTCCATATTGAACTCCAGATGCCATGCTTCTGCCCATTTCATCATCCTGTCTGTGTCATTCTGACGCCTTTAACTGTCCACATCTTTGGACAACTATTTGGCAAATTTTCAATATTGTCTTTAAATTTTATTATACTCTTCCCTTTATCAGCCATTTAAAAAAATACAAGAGTGTTAAACCTATAATTGACTCAAGGGGGGGTCACAGAATCAAAATCTGTTATTGCATAGAAAAAGACCATTTGTTTTTTCTCCTCAGAGACTATTATTGTCTACATTTCTTATCCTTCCACTCCTCAAATCCCATAATATATCTCTTTTTGAAGTCAACTGTCAACTTTCAGTTTTAAAAAATTGTGGATTCATTAGTGACAGAGAATTCCAGATTTTATCTCTCACTGAAAAAAAATTCTTTTGTTTATTTCCTATTTCATTCTTTTGAGGATTGTCTTAAACTTGTAGTCTCTCCTTATTGCCTTACTGATAAGTGAAAACAATCCATCACTGTTTAGCTTGTAATCATGCGTGTAGTCTTGGAAACCAAATTAGAGTCTTTCATAACTTCACCACAATTTTCAAATAACCCCCTGTTGTTTGACTAATTCCCTATAAAATACCATATAATGTTCCAAACAATTTTATAAGCTTATGTTTGTATGCTTCCATCAAAATCATGAGTAGTAAAGACTAATACATTTGATAGCATGATAACATACACTATCCAACAAATCTGCAGGTGGAGCTTTGGGAGCAATTTGCCACTGACAGCACTCATCTCTTGGCCCCAGGACCATTATATAGTGTATGGTAGTTTGCTAATAATTCAAATGCCTTTAAGAATTAGGCAATAAAAATGAATAGATTGAGTCATGTTGTGTTGTTTGTGGCTCAATCCCATTAATGCTTTGTCTAATTGATTTTAATTTGAAAATGAAGTCCATCTGCCTTACTGCAATGTTCTGAATACTTCATTCGATTCCTGCTTTCTTTCTGAAAGACTTTCGATATCCCTGTAAAGCTCAGAAATCTGTTTGTGATGGGGTGTTGCCAAAGGGCAGCTTAGAGACTCAACAGAACATAGCGAGGACAAAGAAAAACCCTTTCATTGCAGAAAGTGGTCTCTTGCAATGTTGTTGTTCTCTCTCTCCCCAATCTTTTCCTTATACACTACAAATGTAGCCAATAACACCGAACAGTTTAAAGACAGTGGGAAAAATAAACTCCTTGGAATGTGAAGGTAATGTGAAATGTGGTGTTAACTGCTCCTTGGCAGAGCTACCTTGGTGGAGGTCAGAAGCACCTTAATGAATTCGCTCTTTGCATTTGAAGCCTTGGAGGGCAGTTACGTCTCCGTTATTTGATTTGATTTGATGTATTATTGTCACATCTATTAGTATGCAGTGAAAAATATTGTTTCTTGTGCGCCATACAGACAAAGCATACCATGCATAAAGAAGGAAAAGAGAGGGTGCAGAATGCAGTGTTACAATCATAGCTAGGATATAGAGAAAGATCAGCTTAATATGATGTAGGTCCATTCAAAAGTCTGATGACAGCAGGGAAGAAGCAATTCTTAAGTCAGTTGGTACATGACCTCAGTCTTTTGTACCTTTAAGAGCTAAAAGGGGACTTTGAAGCTAAAATTTAAGAAAAATTAGATGGTAGAGTTTTCACTGAAGCCTAACAAAGCAGCTCTGCTTGGCTGAGAAGCACATACCCAAGGGATATGCAGTTTAATTAGTCTCTGCTTCCATCATTGTTTTGTGTTTGAGGCACTGCTGGTGAAGTCAGCAATGTCACATACAGTGAATACGCTTAGTAATGAAAAAAAGATCATAAAATGTCCCAATCACATAACCAAAGTGCAACAATAAACTGGAAGAGTGGTGTTTGTCTGCTTGGCAAGTGAATAGTGGGCCATACCAGGATTCAGCATGCTTTGTGTTTCACAATCCCTGGTGTTATCTGACCCACACTATCTATTGAATTCATTACTGCCTGATCTAACAAGACTGCAATACGGCATTCCATTTGTTCCGAGGCTGTTTCTCACCATTTCTCTGACTAGGTGTTCTAATATTCAATGTCAGACATGTAGAGAAAAGCAGCTTGGATCACTGAAACCTTCAAAGGGTCCTTGGTGCTGAACAAGCGGCAACTCTGTAATATATATTGAGCCTGCTGAATTGTAAATATTCATTTAAATGATAATTCCCTTCAATATCAAATTTATATAAAGCCGTTGGTGATTGTACAAAAAGATAACCATGTCAAGCTGTTCTTAATGATTCAATTTTAAAGGATGAAAAATATATTTCTCCTGCCTCACAAATGTCTTTTTTTTGTAGGAGGAAAATAAGGGTTTCAGTGGGTTCACTGGGGTGAAGAAGTATGCAATTAATAAGTGTGAACAGCAGTAACAGTGAAGCAAAACAATACAAATGCATTATTCAGTGCACAATTCAAAAGTGGGAAGCAGAATTATGACTATATTAATAGTTAACTGGGCACTTCTGGGAATTGTCTAGACATTCAGATTTCACAGTTAATTTAATTCAAGTCAAACTACCTTGCATTATTGAAGCTCTAACAGCTACTATGGGGAAACACGACAAGGTGATAATATTTCTATGCATTGTTAAAGCAGATACTTAGAGGTGGCCATATGAATTTGTACATTAATTACCAGATGTTCACTATGGTTTAAACACATGCAAATGGTTTTGAATGTGTGAGTGACTACCTGGAACATTTTAACCCCCATTGCAAGGTTGGAACGGGATTTACAGTTAAAAATATCTGTGAAAAGATTTAACATTGCCTTACTGCTTGAATCTTTCAGCTGACAACTTAACTTGGCTCTTTTTTTTATTGGCAGATTGTGATTCTTCTTAGGTTGTGAATCTCATTATTACATATAAACCATATCAATAGAACCCTAGCTATCAAGTGAAATCTGGCAGGAAAGAAGGCAGGCCCTTTAAGGTAAGCTAAAATCTTCATCTTGTGGGAGAACAAACAAGAAAGTCAAAGCTTCTGCTCCCCAATGGTCCCTACTTCCTACCTCCAAAAAGGCCTGAATTCCCTGATTATGATTTCAGTTTGATGCCATTTAGTCTGGAGATTTCAACCTATCAGAAGGTATCAGCAACGTTTTTTTCATCTACTTTGGGCAGTTGACAGCTACAAGGATGTACATTTCCTTTCTGTCTGCATGTGTTTTCTCTGGGCATTCTGGTTTCCTTCCACAGTCCAAAGAAGTGCAGGTTAGGTGGACTGGCCATGTTAAATTACCCTTAGCATCCCAAGATGTGTACATTAGGTGAATTGACCAAGGTAAATGTGGGGAGTTAGAGGGATAGGATAGGGGAGAGAGTCTGGGTAATATACTGTGTCAGAGAGTCGATATATACTTTATGAGATGAATGGCCTTTTCTGCAATGTAAGGAGTCTATGAAATTAAACTAGGGAATTAAAATAGCTCAGATCTCAAATTGATGAGGTAAAATGGATCTGACTTTTTTTCTCATCTACCTGAAACCCACTCCCACTTTAAATTTCACCCATCCTCCATGCCTTCTCCCCCCCCACCTCCTGCTCCCCCAAACCCCTCAACACCCCCTTGCCTTTGTTACACTGGCTACATTTCATAAACAATTACACTTCAGAATAATGGATTCAAAAGAGAGACTATAATGTTTTTGTGGTATTTGGATGATTTAAATTATGAAAATAAACATGACTGGTCACAGCCACTTCCTGAACTACCTAAAATCTGATCACAACCTTGTGCTGGTTGTCTGGTATCTGTTACCATTGATAATATATGCTGTTCTGCAGTGATGTGAGAATCTGCATGTGAACTTCTCAGCTTTCTTTGTGCTGGTAGCACCTGTCACAGTGCATGATGTCTTTGTGCTTTACGTCCTTGTACAGCTACAGAATCTCAGTGTTTTGTGAGTTGCTGTACGTCTCTACAGAAATAAACCATCATCAATTAGGGATAAATGTTCCAATAATTGTCGACTTGTTGGTGTATACGGAAGCGTTTCAGTACAGAGTCAAATAGCATGAATAAAGAGATTAAAGCTCCAATAGATTGTTACTTCAATCTAAATCCAGAAATTTCCTTCAGGCTTCAAACATTTTCCATCAGTGTGTTCTCACTGGGTTCATTGCATATTTCTTCTTAAAGAAATGCGAATGAGCAGAAAGCCAGTGAGTCCTGATTCTGATCAGCAGTGGTACAGATTAACTCAAAGTACGGAACCAATTTTCATCCTTCTGGTGCGGCCTATTTCTGTGTATCAATGAATCAGTAACAGGACAAGCCATTTGTAAAGAAAATTCATCGACACTTCCAATTGTTGTTTACATTTTGATTCTGGCAGCAAGTGCTGCCACATGGGCTGAAGGGCATCTTTCACAGGGTGCAGGCCTGCATTTTTTTGCCCATCCCTTTAGGACGTGACACTGAGCTGCTTTCTTGAACCACCGCAGTCCATGTCTGTATGTACACCCAATATGCTGTTAGGGAGAGAGCTTTGATCCAGAAGAGATATAATTCCAATCAGGAACAATATACTGACAACAGCAACCACAATTTGTAACCTCATGGCCTGACATATCCCATTCTCTATTCTCCCATTACCATCAAGCCAGTGGATGAACCATGGTTCGATGAAGAGTGCAGCGGCATCCCAAGAAATGCAACAAATATAACTAAGTGTCAGCCTGGTGAAGCTACAACTCTTCATAGAATCCCTACAGTGCAGGAAGAGGCCATTTAATTCATTGAGTCTACACCGATAACAATCTCACCCAGGCCCTATCCCTGTAACCCCATATATTTACCCTACTAGTCCCCCTGACACTAAAGGGCAAGTTAGCATGGCCAATCAATCTAACCCACACATCTTTGAAATGTGGGAGCTCATTGGAACTCCTGGAGGAAACCCACGTAGGCACAGGGAGAAAGTACAAACTCCACACAGTCACCCATGGCTGGAATTGAACTTGGGTTCTTGGCACTACAAGACAGCAGTGTTAATCACTGTGCCTGTCTCTTGTGTGTCAAACAGAGGAAGCAGCATCCAATAGATGGAGCATCTTGGTCAGTGATATCCTGACAATGACTGTTGTGTCATGTGCCTTATCAGTTGGGATCTGAAGACAATCCAAAGGAGAGGAAGAAAGGACTTCAGGAGGGAGTTCTGATAGCTGGCTGACATAATAGACTGAATTTACTGTTCCCAAAGCTTTAATGTTTTCCTGTTCATCAACTGGAGAACTAATGGGAAACTTGCCTGAGAGAGGCCCAATCAAATTAAGTGACTAGCAAGTATTTAACTTGCTGGTGTCAAGCATGCCCCAGGACTTAGGAACCCATATTTGGAAATCCTGCCATTCAAGAGCTTTCTATCAATCAGAGGCTGGTAGCTCTGCATTTGCTTGCGGCACCATTGGGCACAGTGGTTGCTGCTGTCATACGCACAGGTATCGTTGTTATATTCCTGGAGTCAGGGATGGATGGGGGGGTTCATGGGGAAGGAGTGTTGAGGCAGAGGTAGAGAGGACCCAGAGACAAGGGCAGTGCAAAGGCTTTCAGCTGGCCCCATATTCCAATGCCAGCTCTCTTGATAAATCACAGACTGCCTGACAATGAGTTACTACAACCTCCACCTCCCCGTCCTCCCCAACCCACCGACTGAACTTTCCCTCTTCCCAAGCAGTAGACAAGCCTGATTGGGTGTCCACTGGAAAGCAGAGAAAGACATTTAATCCCTGAACTTTGTGGGAATTCATTTCTTTTAAACAAAATCAGTCTCTGTGGGGATTGTAACTCTGTCCAAATTTCCAATCCCATTAATGAATTTCCACAAACAGCCAAGAAAATGAAAAACACTGTAATCTAATAACTTCTTAAAAAATTGTATAGAGCAAAATAAACATTGGGAGACACACATGGGGTGAAAGTAGATGTTGAAATGCAATAAAATATCAACCTATTCAGAAGAAAGTTTAAAAAGATGATAATTTGTGGAGATATTTGGTAATGCTCCACTGATATGAAATTATTTTATCAGCGTCTGGTCTACTGTTCTGCAATATTTAATACTGGGATTGCTGCTAAAAACCCAATTACATTTATTTGAACACAGTGTTAACATTTTTTTCAATTTTTAACAAAGAGTGAATCAAAGGAAGTTCTCATCACAATTGCTGTTCGGAGAAAGAGTCATACAGACTTGAAATGTTAACTCTATTTCTCTCTCCACAGATGCTGCCAGGCTTGCAGACTGATTTCACTTATTCTTGATCTGACAGTAGGGAATGAGTCAGTTTAGTTCAGTTGGCTCAGTGGCTGGTTTGTGATGCAGAGCAACACCAACAGATGTGGATTCAATTCCCATATCAGCTGAGATTATTCATGAATAATCTTCACGATCTTGCTCCTCGCCTGAGGTGTGGTGATCCTCAGGTTACATCACTACCAGTCAACTCTCCCCCTCAAAAAGGACAAGCAGCTTATGGTCATTTTGTAGTGTGGCACAGTGGCAGAGTGGTTAGCACTGCTGCTTCACAGTGCCAGGGACACAGGTTCAATTCCTGCCCCAGGTAATTGCCTGTGTGGAGTTTGTACGTTTCTCTGCTCTTTCCTCCAGGTGCTCCAGTTTTATCCCATCGCCCTAAGATGTGTAGGTTAGGTTGATTGGCCAGGTTAAATTGCTCCTTAGTTTCAAGAAGATTAGCAAGTTTAATTATGTAGAATTATGGGGGTAAGTTTAAATATGTAGGGCCGGGGTGAGATTGTTGTCAGCACGTGCTTGATGGGCCGAATAGCCTTTTTCTTCACTGAAGAGATTCTAAGAATCAGAGCGCAGCCTGCGATAGAGCAGTAAGTGACAAACCAAAACTCAAGGATCGAACTATTAACCCATGTTTGGAGACAGGTGAACATTGACAATTTGCTGTCCAAAGCCTTGCAAAATATGAACCTTACTTAAAATAAAAGTACAGCCACAGCAAGCCTGGAAGATTTCTGACTGCAGTGGCTATGGCTGAGGGCGAATCAATTTAGCAGGTGTAGCATGAAACAAGTGTTAGACCTCTCATTTACACACATAATCAGCCGGGGTGCCTGTTTAAGCATGTCAGGTGAGCAAGAAAAATTGTTAACCCAAATATAGAATTGGATGTTGTTTAGGTGTTCTTGTGCACAAGGCATTATGTCAAAAATTAGTACTTGTTATATCTTTTTCTACCTAGAAAACAAGTACAACAGGACAAATTTCTTACCTATTGAATCGGGTCATACACATTCTTTGGGGTCGGTTTGATTCAGTTAGCTGGATAGCTGGCAAGTGATACAGAGTGACAGTGCAGATTCAGCTCCCATAATGGCTGAGGGTATTCATGAAAGCCTTGTTTTTTTCAACCTTACCCCTCATCTAAGGTGGTTAAATCACCACCTTCAAAGGAGACAGCAATCTATGGTCGTCTGGGACTATGGTAACTTTATCTTTTACACACTTTCTAAAAAAAATCAAGACTTTGTGTTTTAAAACACATTTTAAAAAATGTGTTTTTTAAAACACATTTAAAAAAATGTGTTTTTTTTAAACACATTTAAAAAAAATGTGTTTTTTTAATCCAACTCAGTTTCTCTTCTACAATCTATAGGCTTCTCACTCTATTCAATTGCTTTAGCAAACTTACTTTCCATATTATTTTCAATCTTGTGTTTAGTCTCTCATTTAACTTTCCAATTTTGCCTCTATGCATAGAACCTTTGTAATTTGGCACATTCTATCAATATTAGCTATAATCTTCTCTCCATCCAGTAGGAACTTCAGTTAAATTAGTATGTTTAATGTTTACATACACTGAATTGCCAGTTTTCATTTAAAGTTGCTAGATGATGAACATTTGATTGGTCAATGCCCCTCTGTAAAGTGAATCATTATAAACTGGCAAGTTCTGTGTTGAGAATTTTGCAAAATCAAATATTTTTCTCTGTTAATATTGCAACACATCTTCTTCATGTTCATTATGGTCTTCTTTGCAAAATGATTCCAACCAACAAACAATTATGGAAAGGATAAGTATTAACCAAATAAAACTTTTGATTTCCTGGTTCTCTGTAGACCGACAGAAAAGCTATGGTCTCTTTAATCTGGGGATCCAACCTGTCATCTGGTGTCAAAACCATCCTATCCCAGAGCCCTGACTTCCTGTTCTTGTCTTTCATACAATGCATAGACTGTGGAATTAATGAATATTTGATACATTTTATCTTACACCCAAAGGCAGTCAGTCCCTTTTTAAACTACTTCTTTTCCCTTTCAGTTTTTGTACAGAATTGCACATCTGTATTTTTGGGAATGACTGATTTTACGCAAATGTGGTGAACGCTACAGAATAAAATATATATTTTTAATATTTTAAATGAATGGAAGAATAACAAACATTACAGGTGAGTTCACAAGAGAATTTTTATTCAAATTTCCATTAAAAAAAGATGAAAATGGCTGCTAAGATTATAAATAATTAATAACTTTAATGAGCTGGCATTTCCTTTGCCTTGAGTTTCATTTTAGTGACATGGTGGGGGTGGGGGGAGAGGCTGGGGGTGGGTGGGGAGATGGGGAATGGTGATTATGGAGCTGCCAGGAGCAAGTGCAGTCAATGTGATGTGTAGATTGACTGAACAAGGCAAAAGCTGAAATTTCCATTTCCCCATGGCAGGTTGAGACGCAAAGATTAAGACAGCAGCCTGTTTATGGCATGTTGAGCCTTACATTGTCCTCTGATGGGTCTCCACTCATTAAACTTTTGCGTGCCACATCTACTCATCAGTGAAAAATGTTTTAAGATTTTGTCCTCTGTTCCTGATAAAGTCAGCGACAGACGAGAGCATTGTGACACACGATTCATGTTCGTTTAAAGATGGCATGCAACACTCAGCTTTGTGCAGTTGTGTCCAAGCTCAATGGTTTTCCTTGTTGAACTCTGAGGCACAGGCACATGGCAGTTTGCATGGTGCCTGAGACTGCATAGGATGAATTAGGGGTTGCGGGGGGAGGTGATTTGGGTGGTGAAAGATTTGAGTGGATGGAAGTATAAAGGAGAAAAGGGCCTAATATCATGGATATAGTGGTATTATGATCACAGATAGGGAAAATGAGGTGAATGGGACCTAAATTGAGGATTGGTGTTGTCAACATTGGACAATAGTGGGTGCTGCGTGGCAAAAGGAACAATCACAGTCACGAGATGAGTCAAATTTGGTAGGGACAGATTCAGTGCCATAATGAAGTATTCAGAGGTCTCACATGTCAGGACATGTGAGCGGAAGTAAACATTAAGGGAAGATGATGGAAGGGTTCAGGATCAGAGTGGGTAACTCCATAAGTATGGGTGTCGGCACAGTGGGGTGAGATTGCATATTCATTCAATAATGATAGGATCCGGGGTAATGGTGGGGGAAATTCAAGCATTATGGATAGAAAGTCAAAAGGTTATGTTGAGTGGATGAAAGGTGATGGAGGCATGTATGCAATAGAGACAGGAGGAGAGTGGTAGGTACAGGAATGAGTTTGCAAGGGAGCATGCACCATGTATGGGGGTTGTTTCAAATGCATCTTTGCAGATCAGAGTAGAAAGAGATCTGTATTAGGTAGGTAAGAGTCATAGGCAAGGGTGTTCTCATCATTAGATGTTTTCAAAATGATTATGGGCTGGCCATTATAATAACCATAAATGGGGTTTTGGAAGAAATATTTCATATATCAAATACTTTAAAAATATTGTTGATTCTTCAGTTAGATTAAGATAGTTTTGATATAAAGGTGATTGTAAACACTGTTTATTATCTGTATTTGGTATACATCTCAAGTCGATTTGGCTTATGACATTCATATAAATTTGGTGGTTCAGAGATTAAACCTCACTTTTCAAAACAGTTACCATTTCTAACCTTATTAATATTTTCCAAGGACAGCATTAGAATGAAGACTACAATAACAGTCACCTAGAGCATTGGTTTATTTACTGTAGAAATTTCTTCAGATGTTATTATAATATTGCACACACTGTGAAGATAAGAATTCTAGCCCTAAGGCTAAACACATCAGTTAGTCAAAATTTAAAGTGTGTTTTAAACTCTACTCCACTTTGATTTCCATTAATGTCAGTGGAAAAGAAAATTGGATGGTGTATAAATTAAACTGCCCATGCATTATGATCCATTTTAAGTTACCATCCAACATGACTTATGGCCTATTGTTTTGCATGATGCAACTTACAATATATTATCACGGCTATGTTTGTTTATCTTTAAAAATGAATTTAATCATGTAGTTAATTTATTTCTGGATCACAATGCAGGGGAAAATAGCAAGATGGATAATAGATAGGCTGAAGGAATTGCACGTGAATGGGAAAAGTAATCGGTGGGAAAGATCAGAGGGAAGTGTGGATAGGTGCTCCCAGAGTGACCTGGGATATGGAAGTAGGGCTAAAGAATTGGGCTGGGAGCAAGGAGTTGGTGTCTGTTGGAGTGTGGGAGTACTGAATTGATGTCCTTTTGGTGTAGACAGACTGGGTTGGTGGTAGAGGGGTACCAAAATATTGAATTACAGAAGTTAATTGTTACTTGATGGGAATTATGTACAGATGCAGAACTTTTACTAGATATATATTTATATATCTCAGAAAAACTGGTTAAATTATCAGGCATTTTGAAACATTTTGTTCTTCAATATATTGGATGAAATCCTCATAATTTGCAAATCCAAGAGTTATCCTGATTCAGAGTTGCATCTTTTATGGATAAAAGCATTACTATGGGTTAATTATTGAGACAGTAATATTCGCAAGGAGGTGTATTGATCTTTACTTTGTTTATTTGGCAGAAGCCACCTATCAAAATTTAACAAAATTATATTATGCATGTTATGTTTTTTATAGGCAAATTTAAACAAATACGGGAGAAATAGTTCAGTTAAAGATCTGTGTATGAGTATACACAGTATATGAGAGACCTGTCTCAACATCCAATAGCCAGCCCTGATCACCAGCCACAACACCAATCCCCACTCCCCCTGAGTAGAGTTTCCCCCTCCCCTCCCCCTCCATGAGGCCCCATTCCCTGGGCACTACACAGTGCCTGATGGGCAATGCCTGCGTGCATAGTGGATAATACCAGGGTGCCAGGCTGGCACTGAAAAGACACCTGCCTGGCATTGAAAAGGGACACTCCCCACTTCCTCCAACTACTCGGGGGGGCCTCAATGTCTCCAGTCCCACTGGCGATGTCATCACATCAGGTCCCCATAGGTGGGGACCATCTGTAATCCTCGCTGTTGAATATCTCTACCGGCAAGGTTGGAGAGCTAAGTGAAGGGTTCACATATAATATTGAAATGAACTAATGCATATTTAAACCAGCCTCATGCCCTTCTTAGGAACGAGGCTGATTGCATCAATAAAATGGCATGGGAGGACCAGTCCGACTCAGTGCACAAATCTCATTTTTACCCTCCCACTAAAATTTTCTGTCCAGCTATGCTACTCGACTAGCGTATGGGATGGAAAGATGATAGTAGCCCACCCAGTGCCAATAGGCCCCACTCCCTGAAATTTAATGATAAATTCTAATTGTTTCTGAAGTGCACAAGTGTGGAAGTGTGGAAGATTCTTCTCCAAACTCCCACTGAAGAAACCAGTGTGAATTACTTCAGTTTTCATGCAAATTCAACACTTAGAATTTCTTGGGGAGAATTCCGCTCATGATTTTTATCATCGTATAGGGCAGGTGTGGTGAATAACATGGATGCGTTAAGGGGATGTTTGATAAACACACAAGGGAAAGTTTAATAATTGAACCTATTTTACAAGTTCAAATATCCATATAATTTTCTAGGTCATAATTTTGCTTCTATACACGTTTATAAAATCTCATTAAAAATGAAACTAGTCCACATGAATAATTGCCAAAGTGATTTTATTTCAGATAAGTTGATCTGCCTCGTAGAGGTTCTGGCTAAATAATAGCATAACATAAAAACAAGTTCAGTTGTATGAGAAGTGATAAGGGAGGCAATCATTATGTATATCGTTGATTCCACTGTGCATTTTCCAGCATTTTCAGACATATTGTTTTATGTTCTTTGATTGACATTAATATAAAATATGCCAATAGGAAAGCAGTATCTCGTTCACCAGTAATTAGCATTGAAATCCTGACAATTAGCTGTACTGATATAAAATCTGCCGCAGCGTTGAGCCTCTGTGCACAATGACGTTCTTAGGGCTTTTTGGAGTTGGTCTTTGATAATTTGAGAAGTGCAGCTGCAACAATAGCTTGATGATGCCTTTGGTAGTAATTATCCAGCTCTGAGGGGATGTTTCATTCCTTCCCCTCATCAAAAAGCTCTCAAGTCTGACCATCTCCAACAAGAGAGAATCTAACTAACCCCCCTTAATGTTCAAAAGCATTAACATCATGAAACTCCAACCACCAACACCCTGGGGGAGATCACCTTTGTACAGAAACTGAACTGAACCATTCACATAGATACTGTGGCTAAGAGCAGGTCAGATGCTGGGAATTCTGCAGTGAATAATTCACATCTTCACACCCCACCTGAAGCCTGTCCTCCGTCTAAAAGGCACGACTTTGGAGTGCGATGGAATATTGTCTACTTATCTGGTAAGTGCAGGTCTAAGCAAGACTCAAAAAAGCTCAATATCATCCATGGTAAAACAGCATGCCTTATTGGCAACCCATCCACCACTTCAACCATTTATTCCCTCCACCACTGTTGCACAATCGCAACTGTGTATTACATCCACATGAGGCACTGTGACAACATGTCAAGCCTCATTCAACAACATCTTCCAGACCCGTGTTCTCCACCACCAATTAGTACATGGGCAGCAGTCACGTGGGAACCCCACCACTTGCAAGTTCCCCTTTCAAGTCACACATCACCCTGACTTGGACTTCTATTAAGATAACCTTGTGAGGTCTTAAGAAACAGAATTGTAAGATCAATCTCGTAGTAACAAACTAAAGACATTTTGATTATTCTGACAGAAGCTTGCTATTTCCAGCAGGCCACAACTGTTTTCTAGAACACACCCAATGTGTTTGCATAGGTGACTATCACTGTGCTGTGCAGATACATGGATTTAGGCCTGTATCTGTGGGAGTTTGCGCATTCTTCCCATGCTTGCATGGGTTTTCTCTGGGTGCTCCGGTTTCCTCCCACATCCCAAAGATGTGCTCTTAGGCTGATTGGCAAAACAAATTCTCCCTTAATTATCTCGCAAATTTGGTTCCAATGTAGATTTCTATAAACATAGGCAGGGATCATAGGTGGAAGTGGGAACATCGAGGTGGTGGCGTGGGCTTGGGCCGAAGGCCTGTTTCCCGTGCTGTTTTGTTCTTTGTTCTTTGTAGGTTCCCCTTGTGCCCAGCAAGTTCCTCTTGTGTCCACCAGATTCCTCTTATGCCTGACATGTTGTCAATATATTCAGGCCAAAGCTATTTCCTGGCAGACCACTATTGGATTTTTAGGATAGATTTCAGCCAAAATGACCACAAAATTTCAGGTCCTAATGTAACGTGATTTAGAGGATGATCCTTTTGGTGGAAATTACTTTAACATGGCAAGAAGTTGATCTGTTTGACAATTCAGGCGTAACTCAGGTGGCAGCACACTTACCACTGGGTCTGAAGCTTCTGAGCTAAAGTACCACTCTGGATCTCGAGCACAGGAATCAAGGTTGATACTCACGTATGGGACAGGAGCGGCACTGCCCTGTCAAAGACACCTTCTTCAGTTTGTGCCCTTAAATCAGGTCTACTTTTTCAGCTGGATTCCATGGCACCAGTTCAAAAAGAACAGGAGTTTTTTTTGGTAATTTCAGTACTTCCATTCCAACAAAAAAACTCAATTCAAATTGAATCCAATTCATGGTCCCCACATAAGGCGGACCATACATCCAGTACTTTTATTCCAACAAAAAAAACTCAATTCAAATTGAATCCAATTCATGGCCCCATGTAAATAAGATCCAAGCTGACAGGATGAGGGATTACATCCCATCTTTGTCTCCATCAACCAAGATCTAAGCTGACAGGATGTGGCATTGCAGCCCATCCTGGGTTTGATCTAACCTTTTATCTTGGTCACAAAAACCGAGGTGATTTTGAAAAATTGCATCAGGGAAAGGCTTGGTTTTAGCTCATTGGCTATCCTGATCCTTAACTCTATCCTAGTTTGACCAAACCACAATCACAAGCATCAACACATCCCAAGTGCAATGAGCTAGCCAGTGTCCTGGCCAATATTTATCCTTCAATCAATGAAAACAGACTGTCTCTCCTTCATCACATTGCTACTTATAGGTGCTTATTGTAAGCTAATCGACTGCTATGTTTCTTACATTACAACAGCAGCTATAATGCAAAAGCATTCAATGTGCTGTAAAGTGCTTTGTGATGTTCTGAAGTCACAACAGGTGCTATATAGATGGAAGTATTTTTTTCCTTCCTATTTGATTGGGGGCAACAAGTTATTTTACTGGCAGTTCAAACAAAGCAGGAAAAGAAAGTCAACACTCTCCACAATTCTTAGCCTTTCTAGCATGTTATCTAAGTGGCCATTCTTCTTTTTAATTAACCAGATTACTCACATGGTTGAACAGCAGCATAATGTTATGAACTTTTTCTTCCAAATGTTAATATGAAGATTCACTTCTCAGAACAATGATTGATCACAGGAGAATCAACTTTCTGGCCCTACATTGTCAATGCAATTTATCTTGCCCATTATTTATGAATTTTAAATGATCATTACCACTCAGATGCAAGTTGGCTTATTCCTGTTCAACCCGCACCATTGATATGATATAGAATCATAGAATTATAGAATTCCTACAGTGCAGAAGGAAGCCATTCAGCCCATTAAGCCTGTACCAACAACAATCCCATCCAGGATCTATCCCTGTAACTCCATGTATTTATCCTGTTAATTCCCCTGACACTAAGGGGCAATTTATTGTGTGCAATCAACCTGACATACATATCCTTGGAGATGGAATTTACCATTGTATTATTGATAACATCTGATTTGTGTGTTTAGAATTGTACACTCTGTATATTTCTTAACAACGTTCACAAATGTACTCACTAGTTTGGTTGATTGAAGTAAGAATTGTGCATGTTTACAAAAGAAGGAAAACAATAGTGACTTTGTTCAGCATGTAGACTGTTTCCCATAACAACAGCATTTAAATTGTATCATAAAAACATAAAATATTTAAGGAACAGGAAAAGTCCAGAGGGGATCATTCTTTCCCAATCAGCAAGCTGATTAAATTAGCATTAACTTGAATGCAGCTTGCTGTTCATCCAGTTAGAAAGGCTTATGAAGATGGCAACAAAAGAAAAGTCCTCTTAGTGTCAATGAGATTAGTAGGATAAATACATGGAGTTATGAGGATGGGGCCTAAGTAGGATTATTGTTGGTGCAGGCTCAATGGGCCAAAAGGCCTCCTCTGTACCATATTCTATGCTTCAATGCTCCAGGCATCTATATAGATATTAATAGGCAGTGCAGAATGAATTTCATCCCATGCTATTCATGCTGGGTTAAAGGGGCTCAGTTGAAATGCTCCAGATCAGAAGGTTATGGCATCCTCATGACAACTTTGAGCTACGCTCCATGCCTCCCCAATGCCCATGCAGCTGGTGTGCCTCAGTGCTGTATATCCTCCCTCTTCAACCCCTCTTCCAGGACCTGTTTCTTGTCTTCTACTGGTGAGCTATTTCCTTGCAGAGTCTCAGTGTCCTCAAGGTGCACAATTCTATGGAGGACCATACTATGGAAAACACAGAAGGTCACTACAATAGGCGAGATCCTATAAGGAGGGTGTTAGAGGGCCGTATGAGTAGATGGTTTTCATTGTCTTGTCACTATGCCAATGTCTGAGATTCTTGTAGTGGGGTAAGTAGCAATCTCCTCAAGGGATAACTGGAGGATCCAGCCTTGGGCTTTGAGAGTTGAACTGAAGAGAAGAGGCAACCTAGAATAGCAGAGGATGAAAGAGTCATGACGGCTGCCAGGGAATTGAGTGTACTCATGGAAAAAGCTCTTGTAGTTGCAGACCAACTGAATGATAAGGGAGTGGAAACCCTTCCTGTTGATAACTCTGAATGGATGGGCCTGATGGGTAATGTCAAAGATGTCTTACACTGGGGAATTCACTGATAATGGGAAGAATAGAAAAGCAGGGTATTATTTGAATGGAGTGTGACTGCAGAGAATGAGGGGCAGAGTGATCTGAAAAGTCCTCGTATATGAATCACAAGTTAATATGCAGGTACAGTGCAAGCAATTAATAAAACAAGTAAAATATTACCATTATTGCAAAGAGGATGGAGCGTAAAACTAGGGAAATCTTGCAACAACTCTGTAGGGAATTGCACCTAGAGTACTGTATACTGTAAGTAGTGTATTCTAAAGAGGGACATAATGCTTTGGAAGGAGTTCCAAAAAAGGCTCTCTGGGCTTATTACTGGGATGAAGGGTTAGTCCTTTGAGGAAAGATGCAGCAGGTTGGACCTATACTCATTGGAGTTTAGAAGAATGATAGAGACATTTACAGGAGTCCAAAAGATTCTGAGAGGGATTGACATCATCGACTCTTAGAGTATGTTTCTCCTCATGAAAGAATCTAGAATGAGGGCCTCTGTTTAAAGATAAGGGATCTCCAATTTAAGATGGCAATATGGAGGAATTTCTCCTCTCAGACAGTCATTAGTTTTTGAAATTCTCCTCCCCAGGGAGCACTGGAGACTGGGTATTCAATATATTCAAAACTGAGTTAGACAGATTGTTGATCTATAAGGGAATCGAGAGCTATAGGGAGCCAGGCTGGAAAGCAGCGCTAAGACCACTTCATATCAGATATGATCTTACTGAATGGGTGGAGTAGGCTTGAGGGGCTGAATGGTTTACTACTTCTCCCATTTCTTATCATCTAATGGTCTTATGAAACCAATGACTTCTGCACAGAAATGGACAGAATGTTCTGTCCAGCTCTGGCAAATAGGAGTTAATAGCCTAGGAGATGCTGCAGTATGCAACTATTTGTTAATTGCCATGAAGTTCCACAGCTAATCCTTGGAAGGAATGAGAAGAAAATCATTTCAAAACCCCATTATCTTTGGTGACCACTGGCAAGGCATGGTGATCAAAGTTCTGACGCATGACATCTTCCATGAAGATGATGCAAATGTCTGTAACTTCCTGTCTGGAAAATCACTGTTGCCTCTGAACACTGTTTCTTAATCATCTCCAACTAGGTCCAACTTCACTGTTAGATCCTACGCTGGGGGTAGGGCCTCCCTATCCTTTCTGCCCCTTATCCCTCTCTTCTTCCTTCCTGATACCCAGGGCTCTATCCATTCTGTGGAGTTTTGTTGTTCCTCATTGCCATTGTTCCTCATTCTCAAGATGGGAAAACTATGTACCCATTGCCACTGTTGCATTGCTTTTGGTCAAAATGGATACCCAATTGTTCTTGGCAGTTTTACCGCCTGCTCTTATTCCCTCACAAAACAAAGAGGGTAATGGCTCTTAGTACTGCCCATTGCTTACTGACCACACTTCCTGGTAACTCTGCTGTAACAAGAGCTCATGTAACTCCTGAGCTTGCCCTCTCTCCACCCAGATGAAAATGGCAGAATTGGGAACAACAGTGCAAAACTAACATGGACGGAATCAACATTTTGGAGTCTTGTCCATCCCTATTCCCTCCTCTAGCAGGACCTGGAGTCTATATTACCTAGTATGGTCTTGTATTGGCCTGGAAAATGATACACTATTGTCGACTTGGGAGTGGAACGAAGGGTTAGATCCTGTGTTTCACTTGCAAGTGGAACAGTAATGCACAGTAATGTAAGAAATTTCAAAACTAAAGCACACCAGGAAAGTAGGAGCAGGCATAGAGCACAGTGAAGGTTGGGGAGAAGTGAATGAAAACTGGGAACGAATCACAACACAGGTGTCAAAATAGAACACAATGACCGGGGTCAATGCTGCACAATTTTCCAATGAAAGTGCCATACAGTGGGAAGATCATAGGCTTCATCTCCCATTATCAAATAATACAGGTACATTTGGTTGGTGAAGTGAAGCTTTTCCTTTCTGTGAAGCATCAATGAGAGGCTTCGTTCCATTTTTGATTGGGAAACTGTTAAGAGCAGAAATGATGTGGGTGGAAGCAGAAAAAAAAAATGGGGCAAGAGTGAATTAACCTCGGGAGCTTACTGAAAAAAAGGGAAATAAAACAAGCCTATGCAAGAATTGTAGGAACAAGACAAAGATAATACAAGAAATCTGATGAAGATAGAGGTAGTGGAAGAATACAGTATTCATAGTAATCCAATAAGAGAACAGAAGGTGTTGTATAATACAAATGGAGTAAATTCACTTCACCTACAAATCTTGGGACACTGAGGGGCAACTTGGCATGGCCAAACCACCTAACATGTGATCTTTGGGGCTTAGGAGGAAACCAGAGCACCCAGCAGGAATGCGTGCACACACGGGGAGAATATGCAAACCCCACACAGACAGTCAGTCACCCAAGTCTGAAAGCACATCTGGATTGATGCTGTGAAGTAGCCATGTTAACCACTGTGCCATCATGTCACCCGCCTGTCATTACAGACACGTGTGCATTTTCTGAAAAGATCAATCACATCATAGTCAGAGGAAGAGGCAGATTTTAAATAATATCTTTCTGACTGAGGCTGCTACTATCATGGGTTATTGAAGACTGGAATATTGGCTTTTCTTCTTTCCAGTACCGCTTATTATACCATACAAAAGAATGCCATTTAGTCCATCCTGCCATGCTGGTTCTTTGCAAGAACAATCGAAACAAAAAATTAGTGCCACTTTTCTGTTCTTCTTCCAGAACCCTACATTCTCCCTTTCAAGAGGTTAATTTTCTAGTTTTTTTTTATTATTAAGCAACACAGCATGGGAAACAGGCCCTTCGGCCCAACGAGCCCGTGCCGCCGTCATCTGATGATCGTGGAAATCATTGCAGGCAGAATGGAAAATTTGACAGACCATTTAAACGTCCATTGAGCTCAGGCAGAAGTTTTTAGTCTCGGGGTAGGAAAATTTCCCAACTGGAAAATCCTGCCCCAAGTACTTATTTAATACACTTAAGGACATGTTGCCTTTATAGTTTGGATATTCAAGATACCTTGATGAATTCAGTGTTTTAACATTTTGTGGAGTTGAATTTTTGGAAGAAACAAGCATGGACATCGAAGCACCTTTTTATCATAAAAATAGTTATCTTATGAAAAATGATCTCCCATGACATCTCTAAAGCATATTTTGGACCAATGTTGTGATCTTCAAATATTAATGTGGACTTTCCTTTACATTTTTGCTCAGTTTCTATATGCAGGAAAAAATCTAATTGGAGCCTGAGGTAAATGCTTATCTAATTATTGCAGTTGGTCACCTAGATTGGCAGTTACTTTGCTCTTTGTTATCTTAACTTGCATCTTTTGTCCTGGCCAGGTAAATACCAAGAATAACCTAGGTTTCTTTCTTTCGGGGTGACACACTGGTTAGCACTGCTGCCTTACAGTGCTAGGGACCCGGGTTCGATTCCTGGCTTCAGTCACTGTCTGTGCTGAGTCTGCACATTTGCTCTGTGTCAGTGTCCAAGTGCTCCGTTCTCCTCCCACAGTCCGAAAGACATGCTGGTTAAATGAATTGGCCATGCTAAATTCTTAGTGTATCCGAACAGGAGCCACAATGTAGTGACTAGGGGATTTTCACAATAATTTCAATACAATGTTCATGTAAGCTTACTTGTGATTAATAAAGAAATAAACTTCTTTTAACCTTCCTAACTAAGATTTTGCTGGAGTTTTCCACAGAGAACTGACACCTGAAAAGATGCCTCCTTTCAGGGAGGAACTAGAACGAGGGGACATAACTTGAAAATAAGGGATGTCCCATTTAAGATGAAGATGAGAAGTTTTTCTCTCTGAGAATCATGATTCTGTGAAATTCTCTTCCCGAGTTAGTGGAATTCTCTTCTTCAGAGGGCTGTGGAAGAAGGGTCAATGAATGAATTTATGTTAGAGTTAGATTGATCCTTGTCTAACAAGTCAAGGGGTATAGGGGATGTAGGTAACATAGTAAAGTTGAGGCCACAATCAGATAAGTCATGATTGTATGAAATGGAAAGGTATGTTAACTCATCAGTTTCTGTGCTTGAAATATGTCTGTCAATGAACAAACTTTTAATATTTGTGCAGAAATGCTATTCAGTTCAGAAAGAGTCTTCATGCATGACAAACAAAAATGGAAAATGCTGGAAAATCTCAGCAGGTCTCAGCATCTATGGAGAGAGAATAGAGCCACCATTTCAAGTCTGAATGACAATCAGAGCTAAGAGCACAGAAAATCAGAAGAGATTTATACTATGAGAGTGGGGATGGGGTGTGATGTAATTAATGCACCAGGATGGGAGAATCACCCCCTAATGTATCCATATTTCCATAATATCATATCCAATTAGACTATCAAGACCCACCTCAAGTCAGCCAATCCATTAATATAACATTGAACCCATAGATTACACTGTGAGTCACGGCAACAGTGATATGTTTGTTTCTTTTCATATGTGATAAACATTCATTCACTCCATTCACGTGTGCTCTGCTCACAGGCAGGTCATTGGCACATTGGCTGCTGATGCTTCATTCTGAGCTGTTTTCCTTGGCAGTCTTTGTAAGTGGTGGTCAAGTGGCAAACAAGCCGATGAAATTTATGTTTCAATTCTCTTTTTAATTTATTTTGGAGTGCTTGCCCTTTCTTTCCTCTGCAGCACATGCACAAACGTGACCACGTTTTTTAAACTAAAATAAAAATAAGAGGTTTTGAAAATACAATCACTTGGTTATTGAAAACACAAAGGTAATGCTTTCCCATAGCGTGGAAGAGATGACTTTCATTATGAATGGTTTTTATTAAATTTTGAAAATTAAACTGCGATGTGAAGATATTAAACATTTTTCTTTTGTTTTCTCATAAGATTCAACAAATTGTTTTAAAGAGATAATGAGCTGAACACTGCAGCTGCGACGCAATGACAATATTAACCAATCACAAGGGTAACACTGTGCCTAGACATGTGTTAATAAGTTGTATCATGTCAATATTCTACTGACACAAAACCTCATGCCGCTGCTATCTAAATTACCTCAAAATGGTGAATTGGGCTTAAAGGTAGACAATTAAAATAAATTATTATTACTGTCAATCTTCGTAGACAATGGGAATGTAAGCAAACTACTTTGCATTTAGTGAACTGAACTGGAGGACACCCTATTAAATTTAGTAAGCCACGGATCAGATCAAATTAGAAATGGACGTGTGAATATAAGGGACAGGATTCGGGTGTGCACAAGTTTTGAGACCCTTTTGTGAAAGAACGGAAGAGAGATCTGAGTTCTGGTGAAAGGTCAATGATGTGAAGTTTCTCTCTTCACTGTCGTTGTTTGTCCTGCTCAGCATCTCCAGGACTTTCAGTTTTTGTTTCAAATTTCCAGCATCTTTAGTATTTTGCTTTTGAATAGATACCTCATCTAGAAGAGGGTTACAAACCTAAGGACAGGTAAATGTGAATGATCAAAGCGCTGCTGAAGCTGGAAAGGGGGAAACAAGTCATAATGGAAATATAAAAGGAATTGTTTCTGCTTTCAGGCTGAGGCAACAATTATACAGAACATTCCCACGACAAATTGTGCAAGATCTATGGATGTAGTGCACTCAATGGGCCTTATAATCCTTTCTCATTCAGTGCTGTTCTTTCTGCTCAGCCAGTGGTGGCTACTTTATCTGGGATTGTGCCAAAATTGAGAGCACTGTCCCACAGACTAGTCCATATAATATAGCTTAATATAGTCACAGGTCTGAATTTTATGTGTGTTTCCTGTTTGTTTACGAGATGAGGAGGAGTTGGGGGTTACGTAACATTTGGCATGTGCCTATTCCACCACAATGCTGTTCACTCCCAAGTTATCCCAATAGTAAAGGGGTTGTTAAATTGGCAAACTGCCCACCATATTTACATGAATAATCAAGGAAAAATTGTCATTAAGCCAATTGATTCTGCTAATACACTAGTACACTCTAAAACATTTTGCGTGGGCAGCCATGCAGGAAGACTGATTTTTTTTAAACTCTGATACTTAAATGGTAAGAAGGAAGGAGGGGTGGGGGTCACTGTTCAGAGGCTGCCCTTACTGATCCTGGGGTGGTTCTCCCTTACGTTGAACTACTTTCCTTCCTATTACCCCCCCTCCCTCCCTAAAACCCTTCCCATCTCCACACCTCTCCCAAATCTATCCAAACCCTTCCATCCACCCCCTTTGTGGAATATGTATGAGAGCTTGGGGTACATGGGAAGGTGGCACGACGGGTGAACTCCCTATTTTACATTCTTCCCACTTCCTTTGCAGCTCCCTGAGAATTTAGTCCAATGTCCCAGACTCCTCTATCACCATCCCTTGACATGCCCCATCCAAAAGGCAGGTCAGCTGCATCAGAAGTGACAGCACAATGGCACACAGCTGAGACATAGTGGAACAGGGAGTCCTGAGCATTGTTGCCCGACCCCATCAGTCTCATGGCAACCTGTTAAACATGGATTACCACCTATCTCAGCTGATGAGTTAGTGCTGTTCCATGCTGGACACTTTTTGGAAGAGGCACCGAGAATAGCAAGGGCCAACAATGGTACTTCCATTAATATCATGGTGTGATGCAAATTCTTGGTTTATGATTAGATTTTTTTTGTCCTTATGTGTCTGGTGTCTGAATGATGGAGTAGATTTTCTTAGCAGTCTTGTGTTGGACCTCCATGTTCAATGACTTAAGTTACTTAAATGACTTAAATTACATTGTAATTTGTGTGACGTGGAATCAATGTACAGGAGGCAAATTCTTGGTTAATGGAATTAATTGTTATCAAGCATTAATCTTGTGTGAAATAAATCCATTCAGTTGAAGTATAGGTTTAATATGGTGAAGTTCTTGTTGTAGATGTTTCTTATTACCGATGGAGAAGACTCTTTGTTGTACAAATCTGAGTGTTTTAACCTCTACTAATGAATAAAGACAAAAAGTCAACTTTAGATAATTAAATACTATATCCTTTATTTTGTAGCTACTTAAAAAGTAGTAAATACTCAATGCAAAACCAAATACTCACAATCTGTTACTTAACTTAAGGCTGATTTTCACTTGCACATGAAACCTAGTCAGGATTTTGCTTCATTGTTATCAGCCTTTTTTTCCAGATGTTGTCTTCTTTCTGTGAGCTTGATCCCTGGATTTTTCACAATGCCCATAAGCTCGATTTTCAAGTTCACTGATAACACCACTGTATTGGATCGGATCTCAAGCAATGACAATTCAAGTTCAGGAATGAGATAGAGAATCTGGTGAACAGGTGCGGCAACAATAATCTCTCTCTCAATGTCAATGAACCAAAGGAGATTGTCATCGACTTCAGGAAGCGTAAAGGAGAACATGCCCCTGTCTACATCAACAGGGACATAGTAGAAAGAGTCAAAAGCTTCAAGATCACCAGATCACCAACAACCTGTCCTGGTTCTCCCATACTAACACTACAATTAAGAAAGCCCACCAACATTTCTACTTTCTCAGAAAACTAAGGAAATTTGGCATGTCAGCTATGACTCTCACCAAGTTTTATAGATGCACCATCGAAAATGTTCATTCTGGTTGTATCACAGCTTGGCTCCTGATCTGCCCAGGACTGCAAGGAACTACAAAAGGTTGTGAATGTAGCCCAATCCATCGTGCGAACCAATCTCCCATCTATTGGCTCTGTCTACGCTTCCCACTGCCTCGGCAAAGCAGCCAGTATAATTAAGGACCCCATGCACCCCGCACATTCTCTCTTTCACCTTCTTCCATCGGGAAAAGGATAAAAAATATCTGAGGTCACTTACCAACCAACTAAGAACAGCTTCTTCCTGGCCTCTGTCAGACTTTTGTATGGACTTCCCTTGCATTAAGTTGATCTTTCTCTATCCTAGCTATAACTGTAACACTGCATTCTTCACTCTCTCATTTCCTTCCTTATGAACAGTATGCTTTGTCTGTATAGTGCACAAGAAACAATACTTTCCACTGTAAGAAAATACATGTGACAATAATCAAATCAAATCAAAGTTCCTTTGGGTTAGCATTTTTATACACCAGTTCCTTGGCAATTGGCCAATGAGTTGATCAGAAACCCAATTGCATCATTCAGTTAGACCAATTAAACAAAGGGAGGACAGGGGTACTTGTCTTTCTAGACTCCATCATGATTAGGCCTTAAGTGTATCTCACTTACATTCCATATGAATGCCCATATGAAAAAAGTCTGTATTTCTGAGATGGACAAGATATTGCATCTAACAGCACATATTTTTTGATAAGTTTCTGGTCAGCTTGGCCACAGGAAATCCCGCATATTTTGACAAAACTTTGACTAAAGATCGGGTTACTTGATTGAAGATATTTCAAAATATTAGAAATTAAATCTGTGCCAGTCATTCAGTCTCACCTTCTAATGAGGGTATTGGAAACTGATTGGAGGGTGCAGAGGTGATGGAAAGATAGGCAGTTCCAGTATCTGTCTTATGATTGACTTGATATCTTGTGAGACTGAATAATTAAAGCAGAGTAAATTTTACTTGGTGCATTTGCAAAAATGTCTTACTGGTTATCAAACAATTTTTAGTAAGAATAGGTTTTAAAATGAATATAAGCAATAATTCAAATTCAATCAAATTAATGTGGACTGGCTCACCTTTAAGAATATATTAAATATTAATATTTGTGAGTACTTTGCTGTGCTTGGTGGGTGATCACTCAGATTTTGCTGAACTAACTATACATACAAATATTTTAGCTGGATGATACGTATTTTCAAAAGTTCCTTACCACTTCACTGGCATAATGCAAAGATCCTGAGTTCCATTTAACTCAGTCAACATGACAAGATGTTCAAATTAGATGGTGTTAGTTTTAACTTGGGTTGGGTTTTGGGTAGGAAACAAGCTCACAACATTTTGCTCATTCATCTCTGATGAAGGGTATCCAGAATCAAAATGTTGACTCTATTCTCTCTGTGCAGATGCTGTCAGAGTTACTGACATTTTCTAGCACTTTTGTTTTTGTTTTAGATTCCAGTCTCTGCAGTAATTTGTTTTTAATCACAACATTTTAATCCTGAGCAATTTAAGTTCCTAGGCCTCAGTTAAATGCAGTCAATTTCATTTCACAGCCAGAAGAATAATGAAGAGAGCACAGAATGGTTTTTGGAAGATGGACATCAAGTTGCTTTTGGTCACATTGCTGCTTCCATGTTGAATGATGGCAAGGGACCAACAAAAGGAAAACAGGAGGTGCCCAGGACATTATTCTTCTTTTCAGGCCCAGACCAGCACTTTTTCCTTTGTAACTGCCCACCTATATTTCACCTGGTAAGTTTCCTCCCAAAATCAATTACTAAAACCATTTCCCAGGATGCGAATCATTGCTCTGTTAAAATTTCACCCCTGTGTTCATAGACTCTTTCTCTGGGGCAATCTTACCATCTTGCCCTGCAGGCCAATGAGCAAGGCAAGGCAGTATGACTGCAAGAGAGCTGAGGTTGATCTCACTGTCTAAGTGCAACTTAAAATAAAATTGAGATATTACAGGTGAGCATGGGATGCAGCGAACCTGAGTCCCATTTAATTCACAGTCAAAAGATTGTGGAACTGATCCACTTCAGATCAGCCATGATCTTGTTGAATGGCGGGGCATACTCAAAGGGTTAGATGGCCTGCTCCTATTTCTTATGTTCTTAAAATGACAAGATGTTAAAATTAGATGATGTTAGTTTTAATTTGGGTTGGGTTTTGGATGGGAAACAAGCTCACAATGTTTCATAGGCTAACATGGGATGTTCACTTGTAATACTGTTATGACTCACCTCTATGGCCTCGCCAGTTGAGGATCGATGGTCCTGATCAAAGAAGACCAGTCGTGACCTTACCAATGAGACCTTTGAGATCTCCCAGAGGGCCAGGACTGGGAGTGGGGGGGCTTTGGACACCCTAGCATTGCCCATCAAGCAGACTGGCACTGCCAGCCTGACACTGGCAGTGCTCACTGGGCATTGCCAAGGGGGTGGAAAGGATTGCCCCCATTGAAATTTGGAAACATAGAAAACCACAAAAATTTCCTTTATTTCTTGAGAGTGATTCACGTATCAATGTTTCATTCTGAGGTTTGCTAAAAAGTGGAGTGCTTTACTTCAGTGACAGTGCACTAATAAATTTCCAACCCCCCCCACTTACCACCTACCTGAAATTCCCAACCACACACACGCACACACACATTTTTCTGTAAGATACTTTACTCTGGTTACGATAATAACACCAAACATGTAGAAAACTGTTTGTTTTCTTCTATTACTCATTCTCTGTGCAAGATAATGGAAAGTCCAAATAGCGTAATTTATTTTGGATGTGATGCAGAAATATTGCTTAATTTTTTTATACAATGATTTAAATGATTCCACAGTTGGCAAGTTACATTGGTGCCATTAAACACCTCTGAGCAACTTACTGCTTTTAGTTGTGCCTCTGAATTGTATATTGAAGTATTGTGACAGAACTGTGTCGTTACCCTACATGCATGATGCTGTAAATTCTCATGATTATATTTCCTGTTTTTGCTACCGAATTCAACATCATTAAAATGAAATATTGTATTCTTTTCTCTTCTGAAGTTTGACTTTTTCAAACATAGTATGATTGAAAAATAATTCAGTTTTCTTCCTAAATTTTAAGCATCTTCTCAATAAGTATATTCAATCACTAAGTTTAAACTTAATATGTTTGTCACAATTGATTATAATGTGAGATGAGGACAAAATCTTCGGCAATTTTTCCATTCAACTGACAATTAGCGTAAACCTTTAGTTTCATGGTAGATAGATAGTGATTAGTTAGTAATTTGAGCCTTCTCTAATTACTTTTGATTCCCATCTGGTAAGTTTTCTAATTGATAGGATCATCATAGACCATTGACAGTGTGACTGGGTGTTAAATTACATCTGTTGATATGATTTGTTTTCTCATTTATTAAGCTCAACAAATTGTGCCAAATTCCACATGGATTATAACAGTGCTCTTTTGCTTACTTTTGATTTCTCCTTCAAAATACAGAAATATGTATCCTTTGATGCTGTGCAACTAATAGAGATTCATACCTAATCAAATGTACAAATTATGATAGCAAGAGAATGTTTATTCATGAAACATTTTCATTTCATGTACAATAGAACATGGGTGTGAAATCTTAAGCCCGCATTTGCCACCTCCGAGGATGTTAGCAGGGGCATAAGGTCGGGAAGTCACAGTCCTTGCTGGTGAAAACGCAACTTTGGAACTATCCCACCCCTCATTGGCAATGCCAATAGATTCACGCTCAATCTGCTTTGAATGCATTAGCATATATTTCCATACTAGTAACTGTAACTAGTCTCTCTGCCGTGTCCTGATCCCACCAGAAAGAGAAGGAGAGTGAAGGAGCCAATGATTGTGGGGATGCCATGGGGGCAGAGAGAGAAGGGGCTAATGATTTTAAATTTCAATTACTAGGGGGCGTAGGTTTAAGGTGTGAGGGACAAGGTTTAAAGGAAATATACGAGGCAGAGAATAGTGGGTGCCTGGAAATCATTGCTGGGAGAGGTAGTAGAAGGGGATACAGTAGTGGCTTTTAAAGTGCATCATGACAAATACACGAATAGGATGGGAATAGAGAGATATGGTCCCTGGAATGATAGGGGGTTTTAGTTAAGTCAGGCAGCATGATTGGTGCAGGTTTGGAGGGCCAAAGACTTGTTCCTGTATTTTCTTTGTTCTTTGTAAAGCGGAGGGTGTCGTAGTTACTCTGATTGGGTGTGAGGAGAGAAGGCCCGAGGCCTCAGTAGTGGGGTAGAGGCCACTTTATTGGAGTCTTGAACATGGTATCCTTTAATGATGGCACCTCAATTTCAGAGCAGTCCTGTTTTAGGGGTATGTTTAAGCTCCTCCCATCTCTAAGATGACGTGAATCACTCCCCCTTGATATTTTGTGGCCGAGTGTAGTAGAATCTGAAGAGAAAATCGACCAATTTGCTGGAGAGAGATGCATCACTTTTCTCACCAGAAACAACAGTCTGCAATTTTTTGGTAAGATTTCACCCTTAGTTACAATATTTCCAAGCTTTGATTTATTAATTCAGGGAATATGGGCATTGCTGGCAGAACCAGTATTTATCAACTATCCCTAATTGCCTTTGAGAAGGTGGTAGTGAGCTGCCTTCTTAAACTCCTGCAGTCCATGTGTTGCAGGTGTAACACAGTGTTGCTGGGGAGGGATTTCCAGGATTTTGACTCATTGACAGTGAAGGAAAGGTGAGGTAGCTGTGACTTGGAGAGTAACCTCCAGGGGGAGTTGTTCCCATGTATTAACTGCCCTTGTTCTAGTTGGTAGCAGGCATGGGTTTGGTAGGTACTGACTAAAGAGTTCTTTCAGTGCATCTTTCAGATTGTACATAACTGTCACTGTGCATAGCTAGTGGATGGAGTGATTGTTTGTGGGTGTGGAGCCAATCAAGTAGGCTGGATCGTATTGTCCTGGATGGTATCAAGCCTCTTAATTGTTGTTGGAGCTGCACCCATTCAGACAAGTAGAGAGTATTCCATCACACTTTGGGGATGCTTTGGGGAATCAAGAAGTGAATTACTTGCTGCAGGATTCTGAGGCTTTGACCTACTGTTTAGTCACAGTATTTATATGGTTAATCCAGTTTCTGGTCAGTGGTAATCACCAGGATGTTGATATTGGGTGTTTCAGCGCTGGTAATGCCATAGGATGTCAAGGGACAATGATTAGATTCTCTCTTGTTGGAGAAGGTCATTGCCTGGCATTTGTGGGTGTGAATATTACTTGCCACTTCTCAACCCAAGCCTGGATATATGTCCTGGTCTTGCTGCAGTTGGACATAGGCTGCTTCAGTGTATGAGGAGTCAGGATGGCACTGAACATTGTGCAGTCAACAGCGAGCGTCCCCTTTCTGACCTATAGTGGAAGGAATGTCATCAATGAAATGGCTGAAGATAGTTGGGTCAAGGAAAGAAAATTACTGCAGGGAGCCAAGATGTTCCAGAAGCACTCGATGTGCGGGATCCATCTGGGCATCCCAGCGCACTAGCATCTCCCAGTCACATCCACATCGGAAGTTGGCAGGGAGACATAAATTATGGTGTACATATATTTACCATATATATTTTAAATATATGATAATGCACGTATACTACCACAATGTAATGCTATTACATCATACTATAAGGGCCTGGGACTGAAGTCTCGAAAGCAACTCCCCCCAGTTTCCACCAGAATGGTTCAATCCAACAGGGTTTAAAGTAGCTTTTCACTTTCGGGGAACTTTAACCTGACCCCATTGAAGTGAAAGGGGGGCAACTGGAGTTCACCAGAGGGTTGGGCACTGGAAAAGTGGTGGTCCCTGGGCATTGGCACTTTGGCAGTGCCAGTGTATGCACCACCATGGCGCTGCCCAAGGGGTGGGGCCTTTGGGGACCCTGATAGGGGTGAGGCATGGTGGGGAAATCGATGGGGGTGAGGGGCTCCTGCTGCCACCCTGCTAGGTTTGGTGGGGAAGAGAGCGAGGCTAGTGATTGGGGCAGGCTGGTGGGGGATTATTAGCTTGCTGAGGGGATCAGGATTGCATCGAGGGGGGTCCAGACTGTGGGGGTCAGGATTACTAGGGGTGCTTTGGGATCACCAGTGGTTGCGGAAGGGAGATATCAGGGCTGTGGAGGGAGGGGGCGGAGGTGATTGGCCATATTGGAAGTGGAATGTCAGGAATGTGTCAATTGTGAGACTGTGATTGAGATATAAATCCCAGAAATATTACCACAAGGCACAATCTAACTTACACCTTTATGTTCACCTTTATGTTCTCTCACCGTCCATATAAACCAATAGGTGACCTGTATATCTGACCACTTGATACCACCCAAAATAACTTGCTCCCTGCAGTTCCCTAACCCAGTAGACTGCTAACATCTTGATATCTCTCTTGAGATCCAGAACTCACTCGACATTTACTGTGATTTTAATTTAAGAACACCTCATGGACGAGTCTTGGAGTAATTTTCTCAGCAATTTGCTAGTATGTTCAGTTAGAGATAATTAATCTCTCTTCACTTTATAGCATAATCACTAACTGAACTTCTCTATTCCGCTGTGGCCTTTTGTTACAATTTTCTTTAACTCCCCAACAAGAGTCATAAAATCTCATTAAAGGTATAGGTATTTAAATAGTTGCAGATCTGCTGTCGCCAAGCTAAAATGAAACTATACCCAGGTTTCACCCTTTTAATGAGCAAATTAAGATTATAATTTAAACTTTAAGCTAAAACGTATTCCTAATATCCACAAATTCAAATACAACTTAATTCTTCTGGTAACAGATGCAATTTTAGCCTTCAAAAAGGTTGTTGGACATGTATTTGAAGGAAAGAAAATGGCAACAATGTGGGGCAAGAGTACGAAATGGGATTATCTTGATTTCCTTTTGAATGAGCTGGTACAACCTTGATTAGCCAAACAACCTCTTTCTATGCTATTCTGATGTATTGTATATTCTTAAAATACTAAATTAAAATTTTATACCAATTCTGCTAATATTTGTGAAGATAGAATTTTAGACAAATGCTAGTATAAACTAATCTTTTTAGAGTGCTGGGCTAGATTTCAAACACCGATATCAATGAGTTTGGATATGTAGGGGCATGTACGCTGGAATTTTACCGCGTCACCCAGCCTGGAGTTGGGGTGGGTGAGGCTCGCAAAATGGAATTCTCAGGTGGGATTTTATGAAGTCACCCACACCAATTCTGAGGTCATAAAATTCCACCTATAAAATCCAAAGTTAATTCTTTAGTCACAAATAAGGCTTACATTAACACTACAGTGAAGTTACTGTGAAAGTTCCCTAGAACATCACAGTCCAGCGCTTGTTCAGGTTAATGCATCTAACCAGCACACCTTTCAGAATGTGGAAGAAAGCCAGACCACTCAGAGGAAACCCATGCAGATATGGGGAGAATGTGCAAACTCCACACAGACAATAACCCAACCAGGAATTGAACCCAGGTTCTTAGCGCTAACTGTGTTACTGTGCCACTTAGTGGCTGGTCTTCCCACTAGCTCCCCTGACCTGGACTTGATTGAAATTTTACGAGGGATTGAGGGAGGCACCACCCACTGTTCAGTTTATTAAGACCCTTAAATGGCCAATTATCATTAAATATTGTGCACACTGCCAATTAATGGCTGCTTAAGAGCTTCATCCCATTCTCTGGTATTTTAGCAATAGATGGGAAAGGACCATGCCACGCAGAAGCCCAGCGGTTTTAGCTGCATGGGCAGGTGTCGGGCAAGTGGGAGGGGAATCTGCATTGGTGAAGGGCGCCTAAGCCCTTGGGAAGCATCTGCCCCAAGCTACAATCCACCTACCACTCCCTTTACTGCTAACTCCTCGTGTCTTGAACCCTAGTCCCAACCTGCAAACAGTGGTCAGTTCTTCCATTAGGACTGTGTTGATTACAGCACTGTAGGCTATCTGATTGTCTGAGCACTCTAAGTTTGAACTTCCTGCCAAAATCGGGGCTGAGTTCTCATAGTAAAGCAATTCCCAGCATTAAGTTGTTGTGGGGCAGTGGTTAGGATTGTGTGTGCCCACCACCCTAGCCTGGGGAGCAGAAACCATGGCAACTCATATCATCCAGCTCACTGAGTGGGACATTTCTGGAGACAGAGTTAACCAGCAAACCAGGAAGATAAATTAAAACAGAAAATACTGGAAAGATTCAACAGCTGAAATGGCATCTGTAGGCAAAGCACCAAGTTTTTAATCAGAACACGTTCTAATGAAGTAACCATATCTGAAACATCAGTTTGACAGATCAGTCCACAAAAGCTGCTTGACATATACTTCTCGCAACTTCTCTTTTTCATGTTTCCAGTGTCTGCAGGCTCTTATGAAAATTAAAGTAAAATGCATGAATATATTTCATGGTTGTTGGGAACTGGGGGACAGGGTGGGGGAGGGGTATTGGGGTGGGGTGGGGGGAGACGCAGTGGAGAAGTGGTGAAATTAGTCCTCTGAAAATGAAAGTGGAATGGAGTATAAAAGAGCCTGGCAATTGAGTATTGTCTGTCTGCTTTGGGTGGATCTTAATATGGTCACCAGGAGAAAGAATCGTGGTTGGCAGGCTGACTTAGCTAGGCAGGAGCCAATGTCTTGGCTTCCCAATAGTGGCTTGCATCTAAGAGATTAATTAACAGTGGGAAGTTGTGCCGCCTGCTTTTGGTTCAAAGTGGGGTCACAAGTGAAGCTCGGACCTCGGACTTTGTTGAACATCGAGGAACATTGCGCTGTGACTATCTTATAGTTAAAGAAAATATTGAAGGACTTCTCATGCTATGTAGCATAATCCAAGGCTGTTCAGCTTATTGTACCTGCACATAATCTTGCTGTAAGAAGTCTCACGACACCAGATTGAAATCCAAGAGGTTTATTTGGTAGCAAAAGCCACTAGCTTTTTGCTACCAAATAAACCTATTGGACTTTAACCCAGCATTGTGAGCCTTCTTACTGTGTTTGCCCCAGTCCAACGTCGGCATCTCCATATCTTAATCTTTCTGCCATTGGGGTGGTATCATTACCACAATATCTCTGTGTTGGCTTTGTATAGGCTCCACTACTTCTGTTAGTGATGATAGGTAGTTGAAGGCTGATGTGGATCAGATATGGTCTGTTCTGGTTGTGTTGGGAGCTATGGAAGTTTGGCATAATGTTGGGATTGGATTGGCATGTGATGAGCTGATCCAGTAAAGGTTGGATCAGCAGTCAAGCCTCCAGCTTGCAGAGTCTTGCGTTCATGGATAAGATTGAAGTCATTATGTGAGGCCTAATTTGATGAGAATAAAATGGATCACTGTGCTCTTTTGCAAAGTTTTGAAGTTTTCCTGTAATCTCATCTGTCATTGTTATTAATACTGCTTAGCAAAATGCAAATTACAATATGTCTTTGCCAATCTTTGGGAGCAAAATTGTTCTATTGAAAGATAATGTGTAGCCAAGCAAATCCAGCAAGTGGCACATTTGCTGAAAGCCCTGGCAGCAATTGTTTGTGATATTCGAGACATTTGAGAATAATCATGACATGTCTTATGAATGGGGAGATTAATCTTTTTAATAATACAGAAAGGTATTCAATTTTTCATCAGATTGATCAAATTTCTTAAGTCTTTCGTCTCTCACTTTTTAAAAGCAAATCGCCAAACAAAAGCATTTGAAAAAAAACCTCTAATCTTTCAATCTTATACTGCCTTATTCCAGAAATGCAAACCAAAGGTTGTGGACTGAGAACAATGTTTAATATGCTGCTCAATCAAAAAAGATTGTGTATCAGATCATTTATTCATTGATGTGCATGTAGCATTCGTAAATTAGCTGTTAGGCTGCATTTGACGCCAGGTACTTGTTTGTCATATTCAATGATTCCAATTCATTTGTCCAGGTAGAATTTGCATGGAAGTCTTACATGGGAGAGTATTGACCTTCTTGTTGGAGTTGACCATGGGTAAGCTGAATGGATCAGCATGAAGAAGGGTAGGGACAAACTTTTCTATTATTTTGTGGGTTATTCGAAGTCAGCGGATATGTGGAGGAGTAATGTTTGCTAGTACAGGGAGCCAAGTGAGTAGTGTTCCAGAAACAATGTGCATGGTAGCATTCAACTGTATATCAACTCTGCCTGTGTGTGATGATTTTGACCCATCAGGGAAGCAGAATTTTGCTGCATAGTATGAGAATTCAAGTGATGAGGTTCAGAGGGAGGAAATGTAGGTGATGCATTGGTCATGGATATAATGTACTGATGATTGATCTCAAATGTAAGTGATGCACTAATGATGGGTCTCCAATGTCATTGAGGTATTGATGATAGTCTGCTGTGGTGATTATTAGTGATGGGTCTCCTGTCTAAGTGAGATATTGGTGATGGGTCTCAATTAGATGGATCACAGGTAATGGGTCTCCAATGTTGGTGAGATATTGGTGATGGTCTCCTGTGTAGGTGATATATTGGTGATGGTTCTCCAATGTTGGTGAGATATTGGTGATGGTCTCCTGTGTAGGTGATATATTGGTGATGGTTCTCCAATGTTGGTGAGATATTGGTGATGGTCTCCTGTGTAGGTGATATATTGGTGATGGTTCTCCAATGTTGGTGAGATATTGGTGATGGTCTCCTGTGTAGGCAAGGTATTGGTGATGGGTCTCTAATTAGGTGGATCACAGGTAATGGATCTCCAATGTCGCTGAGGTACTGGTGATAGGTCTCTGGTCACTGTTGTATGTTTGAACTTTGATTGCTGTTGTACATCTGAAATGAGCTTCCCAGATGTTCCACTCCATTTATTGCACCTTTGTTTTTCTTTTTTTTCCCAACAAGGTTGTTTGGAAGGTATTTTTCATCTGAAGGTAAGGAAAGCGACATCAGCTGACATCCACAGTGTTTTGCAACAGCTTCACTGCATTCAGAATGACCAGAATAAGAAATGAATATATGTGTGTCTATATTTCATAACATATTGATAGAGAATAGTTAATAACATGTGACAAACTTCAATTGAAGAATTTCTGGAATTTGCTATCTTATATAGCCTTCTTTTATGCTCATGGCTTCATTTTCATTTGTTGGCACTCCCTAAGGGTCACCTCCTTGCCTCCTGGGGGAGAGGAGGTGGGGGCACCAATTCCCTCTAGTTCTACAAGGAGACCATCACGATTGGTCCCTATTGCTGGGGATCAGCCGCGATTCTTGCCAGAGAGAAGAATCTTGATGAGGACACAAAGGCAAGTGAATCTGGACAATAACATCCCGGAATCATTTTTTTATTCCTGGGACATGGGCATCACTGGCTGGCCAGCATTTATAGCCCATCCCAAGTTACTCTTGGAGGGCAGTTGGGAGTCAACCACATTGCTGTGGCTCTGGAGTCACAACTAGGTAATGGTGACAGATTTCTTTCCCCAAAGGACATTAGTGCACCAGATGGGTTTTATGAACAATTGACAATGGTTTCATGGTCATTAGCAGATTCTTAATTCCAGATATTTTTATTCAATTGAAATTCCACCATCTGCCATGGTGAGATTCGAATCCAAGTCCCCAAAGCATTAGCTGAACTTCTGGATTAATAGTCTAGTGATAATACCATTAGGACATTCCCTCCCCAAATCCTAAAATCAATGCAAAACAGATTTAAATTCTACTTCAATAATTTATTCAACCTTGCGGCGGAAATGGGCATGAGGCTGATCCACCAGATACCTGGTGCCGGTAACATCGCAAGAGGCAAGAAATCAGGTGTGAACCTGATTTTTCAGCTCTCGTGTGATCTTATCCAATCGCCCCAGTCATCGGCTGGTAGGGCGCAATGGCAAGATTGCCCCCCAATATACTTTTGGCTAGCTGATGAAGTTATAGATAGATCTTACCCATTCACAATTTACTATCATTGTGACAACAAATAAATATCACAAAAATTTCTTACGATGGTTGTCATCTAAGTGCAATAGTGAGTGACATAGGCAACTACAAATTTTCTGGCTATGATAATAGCTGATTACCTTATTGTTGGAATTTTACTTAAGCCAGTCTTTAATATTGTCCAACTATTCATTTTGCTGTTGGCCCCTTATACTTTTTCCTTTAAACCTTCCAGTGGGATTAGATACTCCAACTCTTCTGCATGTATAACATGTCCAAGGAGCTCCACTCGTCTTCTTTTGATTTTATTGAAGCATTCCTTTACTCTTCAGTCTTCATTCGGTGCTTTGTCATTAGTTTTTTTTTTCACCCAGTTCATCTTTAGGATCCTTCTTAAGCACTGCATTTTGAAGCTGTTGATTTTCCTTTCTTTCCAATGCTCCAAGCTTTACAGTTATGATTCATTACTGACCAGGCATAGCATCTTAGTATACAGATTTAAGTTTTAATGTTCAAACTGATGTTTCTTAAAATGTTGTTTAATTTTGTGAACACACTTTTCACTTGTCCAAATATTTTTCAGATTTCAATGCTGCATTTGATGTTGGATGTTACTTTGCTTTCTATATAGTTGAATCAATTGATATGTTCTAATTTGTTTCCATTTATTAGGTCGCATACAATAATGTTCTTTTTCTGTTATGATCGGAGTGCACAGTTTCTTGCAGTTAAAGTGTATGTTTACAGCTATATTTGCAAACGTATTGCTGTATTGAATTTCTGCAAGTCTTTTTCACTTGTTGCAAGATATACAATGTCATTGGCATATAGAATGTTGCTGGTGATTCTCCCTCCTATCTTTAAACCATCAATCCCTTCAATTGTGAGAATGCATTCACTATGTAGCGAGAATGCTGACTTGTCTAACCATTCTTTTGATTGCTTTCCAGTCACTGAGTTTGTTGGCAGCATGTGGGGTCCAAGTGGAGTGGGAAGTGATGAGAGAAAGTGAGAAGCACTTACCCTGGCAGCATGGAGGAAGTAACTCACTAGGGGAGAAAAGAAAAAGAGAGAAAAAATCCTGATCTCTTGTAGATGTTGCTGGCACTCAAAAATACAGCCACTGTCTCCCAGGTTGGTTCATGACCTTGTAAGAGGTTGCCTGCCAGCCTGAGGATAGATTATCACCTTTCTCTCTTCCATGGCATCCAACATTATTGTATGGGTTCCCTGATGAAGCGCGAAGGGGGCTTCTCAGCTGCCATCCTCTTGGCCTGACTGCAAGCAAGTGCTGAGCAGGAGTTGTTGAAATATAGCATCCCCTTGATGTAACTGCTTAAGTGACTCCCAGGGTGGGCAAATCAAATGGCTCATGCCATAGGTGCAGCATTTTTCAAATAACAGGATTTTATTTTAAAAATTGCAATCCAGATCACACTTGGGGACAATGGGATTCACACCAATTTTCACACAGTAGGTGAAACTTAGCCAAATTTTGGGAAAACTTTGCTCATAATCTTAGTGTCGAAACAAATAGAGGTCAGGATATTCAGAATCAGAGAGTTTTCATTACTAATTTCGAATTAACCTTTCACAAAAAGTGTCAGTTACATTTGTAATTTGTGAGGACAACATTAATCACAATTCTAGTATTATTAGTCAAATAAAAATATACTTTCAAACATAAATCTGGTGTTGGCACAAGCCCAATGCCCACCTTAGATTTTTAACATTTGCCAAATGCTTGTATAATTTAAAAACAGCAATAGTGTTACATTTAATAAATCAGGTCAGAAGGGGTTACTTGTTAAGTGGTAACTTAATTAACAAATCCAGGCTGAAATGTTTTGAAATTGCCCAACCACAGCAAGTTTCAAATTGAAATGTGGAATTTTCAATGTGTAGATCAATTCAGCGGGAGAAATCTTTAGTGTCATCTAAAGGCTGTCAACCATCGTAGATAATTACACAGAGGGAAAATGATAAACTTTATTTATATTTTTATCTGGGAGCAAATCCATGCGAGGTGAACTCAGAACAACATTTTCAGTGTAATGTCTTTGGCAGTCATATCAATTTGTTTCAATGTATGTGCATTAAGTTTAATCTGTAGCTCTTAGTCCAAGTTGTGTACTTACAAATTGTTGAATTTTCTATTCATGAAACCTATCTTTGTTTTATTTATGGATTTTGGTTAATGGTTAAATTGAGTAATAATTCAATGGCAAACTGGACAAAACTGGAAAGTACTTGTTCTCCTTAGTCAAAAAGCCTTAGAAATTCTGAGTAGTGTTTGAAACAAAACTGCACAACCTTCTAGGTGTCTGAAAGGGGCATTTAGAAGGCAACCACATTGATGTCGGACGGAGGTCAAATGGTGGTCCCTTCGGAGAAGGATAGCAACTATTCTCAATGTAGGATATCTGTGTTCCAGATAAACATGTTTGCATGCAACCTAACTTGAAAGGCTCCACTGGAGATTGCCACCAAAAACATAAGTCCCTTGAAAAATACTTACATGAATAAGGAGTCTGGAGGAGCAGGAGTCCTGCTTCTGGTTCTATAGCTGTCCTGCGGACCATTGCTGGCACTTTACTCCCCACTCCATTATCCTATTTCCTCTTTCCCAGTCACATTCTTCCCAATCACGTTCTTCCCAACCACATTATTCCCATTTCTGAGCAGTCCAATAGGTAGCACTTTAGGGTGTCATGGTGGTACAGTGGTTAGCACTGCTGCCTTGCAGTACCAGGGACCCAGGTTCTATTCCTAGCTTGGGTCACTGTCTGTGTGGAATTTGCACATCCTCCTCGTGTCTGCTTGGATTTCCTCTGGGTGCTCCGGATTCCTCCCGCAGTCCAAAGATGTGCGGGTTAAATGGATTGGCCATGCTAAATTGCCCTTTAGTGTTGGGGTACTAGCTAGGGTAATTGCAGGAGGTCACAGTGTGGGATTGTGGTTGGCGCAAACTCAATGGGCCATCTGGCCTCCTTCTGCACTGTAGGATTATGTGATTCATTCAATGATCATGGGTCCTCCAGCTGCTCGTGCATACTCCAAACAGTCAGGTGCAAAAATAGTTGAAATGATTTGTCAGTCTTTTGTGTTTGTGTTGAAATGTTACAGAATCTATGCTTGTCTCCTGCCGATCTCATCTTTCTGTTTCTGAACCACTTAATTTGGTTTCTTTGTATTTCTTTGAATTTCTGATTTTCTTTTTGGTTCAGTGTTTATACTTTTTTTCACTTACATGAATAGCTTTTATATGTAGAGAAATTGCTAGAACAACAATATGGCAGCAGCTATTTGGTCCACCTGATCTATGTGGGTATTGACCCTTTGCATTGGCTGTAGTCCTAATTCCATTTGCCTACCTGGTTTCCATATCCATTTATTCTTCCTTCTTTAACCATCTGTCAGAAAATATGTTGAGAGACAGAATCTACAAGCATTCAGAGATGTAAGGACTAATTAGGAACAGTCAGGATGGCTTTGTGAGTGGAAAATCATGTTTCACGAATTTGACTGAGTTTTTTGAAGAGGTAACCAAGAACGTAGATGAGGGCAGTGCAGCTGATGTTGTCTACAAGGACTTTAGCAATGCCTTTGACAAGGTAGTTGTTGCATAAGGTTAAATCTCATGGAATCCAGGCTGAGGTAGTCAAATGGATACAAAATTAGCTTGATAACAGAAGACAGAGGTGATTGTAAGGATTGTTTTTCAAACTTGAGGCCTGTGACCAGCAGTGTGCCTCAGGTGCTAGTCCACTGTTATTTATCATTTATATTAATGATTTGGGTGAGAATATAGGAGGTATGGTTAGTAAGTTTGCAGATGACACCAAGATTGGTGGCATAGTGGACAGTGAAGAAAATTATCTAGGATTGCAATGAGATCTTAATCAACTGGGCTGGCGAATGGCAGATGGACGTCAGTTAAATACCAGGTGGTGCATTTTTGTAGATCAAACCAGGGCAGAACTTAGTTAATAGTAGGGCGTTGAGGAGTGTTATAGAACAAAGAGATCTAGCGGCCCAGGTTCATAGCTCCTTGAAAGTGGAGTCACAGATGGACAGAGCAGTGAAGAAGATATTCGGCATACTTAGTTTCATTGGTCAGAACATTGAATACAGGAGTTGGGATATCTTTTTGAAGTTGTATAAGACATTGGTAAGGTCACACTTGGAATACAGTGTACTGTTCTGCTCAACCTATATAGAAAGATATTATTAAGCTAGAAAGAGTGCAGAAAAGATTTACTAGTATGCTACTGGGACTTGATTGTTTGAGTTATAAGGAGAGACTGGATAGACTGGGATCTTTTTCTCTGGAGGCTGAGGAGTGATCTTATAGAGGTTTATAAAATAATGAGGGGCATGGATCAGTTAGATAGTCAATATCTTTTCCCAAAGATAGGGGAGTCAGGTTTAAGGTGAGAGGGGAGAGATACAAAAGTGTCCAGAGGGGCAATTTTTTCACATAGAGGTTGGTGAATGTCTGGAACAAGCTGCCAGAGGTAGTAGAAGAGGCAGGTACAATTTTTTTTAACAATACATGGGTAAGATGGGATATCACAGAGGCCAAGCATGGGTAATTGGGACTACCTTAGGGGTTAAACAAGGGGCGGCATGGACAAGTTGGGCTCAAGGGTTCTTTCCGTGATATAAACCCCTATAACTCCATGACACCTTTCTAACTTGTTCTTAAAAGCTGACAAGATTTTTATTTCAGTCACATATTCTGGTAGTGCATTACACAGTTCTGTAATTGTGAAGGGTTTATCCTGCTTTTTTTCTTCAATCCCTCACATGTGGGGAATAGGGCTGTGTGGGATTGTTGTTAGTGCAGGCTCGATGGGCTGAATGGCCTCTTGCTGCACTGTAAGGACTCTATGAGTCTATGATTTTGCAGTTGACTGGCATTGCTGCAGACAACAATAGGAAAGTCCTGCCCAAAATCTCTATTCCATTAGCTAGGAGAATAGTGGCAATGCTGCTGTGGCCATTTTGGGAGGCCCAAAGGGACCCAATCAGACAATTGTGCCGTTGGGTGGCATTGTGGCACAGTGGTTAGCACTGCTGCCTCACAGCGCCAGGTTCTATTCGTCCTTGGATCACTGTCTGTGTGGAGAGTTCACTTTCTCCCCATATCTGCCACTCCCAGGAGGAGGTCGAAGGCAGCAATTGCTGGGTGTGGAAAAGGCAGTTCCAGTTTCCTCCCATAGTCCAAAGATGTGCAGGTTAGATTGATTGGCCGCACTAAATTGACCCTAGTAGCAAGGGGATTAGCAGGATAAATGTACAAGGTTGTGGGAATAAGGTGGGATTGTGGTCAGTACAGACACGACGGGCTGAATGGCCCCCTTCTGCACTGTAGGGATGCTGTGATTCTATGGTTTTCCAGCCAGCATGCAATGTTGCAGGCAGGATTAGAAAGTTCTGCCCATAATCTCTCATTGCAGACACCTCAATAACTTCCGTTTCAATCCTCACAGGCGCATCCCTTCATAATTTGAAACACCTTCAGTGACTTATTCCTTATTTTTTCGTCTTCAGAAGAAAACAACTCCAGCATTTCAGTTCTTTCTTTGGAACTGTGTTTGCTCATATCAAGGAACTCTCTGGTAGTTTGTGCTATTTGCTAACTCTCTGTTGTCTCTTATGGTAGATGTTAGTCCAACTGTGGCTTTAAATATCAATTTCTGTGATTTTTACTTCTTGACGAAGGGATTCCATTAGAATCATGGCATTATCAAATTGAGACACTAGCCTGGATTTAATGCCACCTACCAGGTATGTTTATGGTGGGGGAGGGCGGGTAAAATATGTTAGTAGAAAGTCATCATTTTCCTGTCGATCCTGAGCTGGCCCCAATTATTTTAGTGTGAGTAAAATCTATTGTCTGTAAGTGTTTTTTTTTGTCTAGCTGCTTTTTAGTGAATTTAACTAACAAGGCAGCAGCATGTCTTCGTAAGTATCAGATTCTTTGGCCTTTGGACACTTTCTGGCGATTTGATGATAACTTGTCAGACACAGCTTTTATTTATTTTGATAATCATATTAAACGACTAGATTTTGGAAAGAAAAGGCCTTTCACATGGGCTTCAGATCATTCTCTAGTCCTCTCTGACCATGAATAACAGAGACACAGAAGTAAAAGATTATGAAAGAAAAACATGTGGTTAAAAAATAATATTCTAAAATGCTTTAAGTCCTGTTTAATTGAAAAATTCTCTTCAGTTTTCATTTTATTCTGCTTTTTTTGCTGTTTGTTATCCATTCATATACAGAACAGAAATTATGAAACTACTATAGAAAATACCGTATATTAAGTATAAGCTATTCCGCACAGTAAATACTGCAGCATTTCAATAAGAATCAAATTATCATTTAAATATTCCTGTTCTTTAGAAAACAGTGCACTGTAATGAAGGATAAATATTAAATTACATGTAGGTTCTACAGCATTTACATACATAAATATTAATATCTCTTTTATAATACAACTTACAATTTGTTGAACATTTAATATCTGGAATACTCCATATAATCTTTGTGTCTACCTTTCCAACTATACATTTAAATCAAAATATTCTGTACATATTTCAAGTTGCTATCTTCGTCTGAGTTAAGGGGCAGAATTAAATGTCCCTTCCAACTTGAGGACAATCTTTCCACCCAGAGGCCAATTGAGGCTCTCAGGCCGATGGATGCCACTTAGGCTTACCATCAGGAATACTCTGTGAGGAGGCTTGGAGCTTGGTGAAAAGATTTTCTCAGATTCTGTGTCAGAGGCACTGATCAGTAGGAATGGAGGCACCTGGAATAAGACCTTTCTCTCATCCCACAAACTGACCCAGACCCACACCTTGACGAAATGTCCCTATTAAGCACTGGCACATCTGCCTCTCGTGCCTTTTTCCTCTGCCAAGGCCACACTGCAATTCTGACAGTAGTGACTGCTCCCATTGGCACTGCCTGCCTCTCATGGGAGTGGGATATATATTCTGCACTTGGGTTTGTGAGGGAGACTCCCCTCACAGCAGCCAAAAAGCTTGGTCCCTTTAGGCTCACAAAATGGCCACAGCACCATTGCCACTAGTCTCCTAGCCAATGGACAGGACCCCCTCTCACCATGTCCAATAAACTCCGTTCACAGGGTGATCCAACCTTATCTAACCACAATAATTAAGGCCTTTTGTAATAGGGGACCACTCAGCCTCTAGTGCAAATCTCATTAAGGGGGGGCTGCATTCCTTTTCTGTTGTTAAAAAAAAATTAACTGTGGCATTTGATAGAAAGATACAAAAACTTGCTCAACACAATGCATGTCATAAATTATGTTTTAGATCTGTTTGATGCCTCATGCTTTGTGGCATGTTTAACTGTAACTTAACATCTGGAATGCACCTCTATTATAGAAGTCACACAAAATCAGATCATGAAACACAGCTTATAAACCGAATCTGTGCTTCAAGCTTCAAACTTTCAGATTTCAAATACAGGGAGCAGTTCAGAAAAATATTTTTATTTCCAATTCACTGGATTTACCCAGATCAAGCTCAATCAGGGCAGTCATCCTCCAATCTCCAACCCATTTTCATAGTGAATTTTCCAGATTCTGTCACCATGGTGATGTTAAAGGCTGGTGGTGAGGATACCAGGAATAGCACAGCCTCTTAGTTTTTCAGACACGCAATGGATCCAATTGGCTTCTAATTCATACACTTCAGTTGTTATGAAATGTTTCTCCATTGTCTTTCTTCCCTTCCCAGCTGTCAAAGGAATTATTTTAAATGGTTTGGTTGGCAGTAGTTGTGCTTGATAATCATGTTCTGTGTAATAATCAACTGCCACAGACAATCTTCAAAATCATAGGGCTGTGACTGCATCTTCAGTACATGAACTGTATTTGACCTTTGTACAAGCAGCTGACAATATCACTTGCTTTATCATTTTGCTGTTCTGCCTTCCTTTTATGCTCATAAATTACATTAGACTAAACCAGCTTTCATCTTCTATTTGGAGAAAATTCCTACATTCTTTACACATCTGAAATTGTGCAGTTTGTGGTTGTCAGTTCGAGTTCTTTGATGTGTGTACATGTTCTTGGTGAAAAAGGGCCTCTTTCTTTATGCCCTGTAAATACTCATAGAGCCATTGAGATATATAGCATGAAAACAGGTCTTTTGGCCCAACTCGTTCATGCTGACTATGTTTCCTAAACTGAACTAACACTATTTGCCTGCATTTGACCCATATTCCTCCAAACCTTTCCTATCATGTACTTGTCTAAGTGTATTTTGAAAGTTATAATTGTGCCCACCTCTGCCATTGTACATGATGTGCTGATCAACTGTAATTTACAAAAAGAAGTAAGCATTCCTCAGCATTGTAAGTATTTTAATTTAATATAAATGGGCCAGACTTGAATTTTATAGAAAAACCAATGTTTGTTGAGGTCAGAGAAGATAAATGAAGAAGGAATAAGCATGAAGACATTGGAGATGATGGCTGAAGGTTATGAATTTTAAAAATCATGAAGAAAATTTGAAGGATGGGATTTTAATTTTTCAAATGAATGCAAATTATTCTGCATGACCTGATGAAAGATATTAAATGTAGCATCGATTCATTTAGGGGGAACTACAAAGTGTTGGCTGTGTTAATTAGGTCATTCATAAATAGAAAGGATTGAATAGTAAAGAGCACAATGTCCTGGAAAAATCATGGGGGCACAAAGGCTTCAAGAGTAAAGCAGTTAACACAATTTGTTAGTAAATTAAAGCAAACCTCAGGCTCAAGGACTATGTACTGACTGAGGTGTATATAGGATGCTGTTTGTTTTCAAGTGGGCAGATGGGGGGAAAGAGACGTGTTCGGGCTTTGTGCCAGGTTTTGTGGTCCAAGTTCAGGCTCTGTTCAATTTAAATACTCAATGTTTCATTACTGCATTCAACATGGTTCTTCATATGTGTTTATGGATTGGCCAACTAGAGTGGGGAGAGCTGACTTTATTTCATTCTCTAATAGTGAGTTCTCAGTCTAAATTTTCGTAAAGATGGAGCTTAGCTGAGATGGTACCAGAGAACTGATTCCAGAAATACTGACCCTGAACCAAGCATAACCATTTTTGCTGGGGCAGGGGGTGGGGGCATGAGGAGGGGTGGTGAGTTGTTTAAACATACATGGCACATGTATGTGAAAATAAAAGTACAGCTTCACTCAAATACATCAAATTTTTGTTAATGGTATGTCTGAAACACAACTTCTAAACTTCAGGCCTTTCAGAGGAAGTCTAAAGCTGTTGGAGTCCTATTGAAGATGTTCAGGTACAATTTGGGAGAATTGAAGTGCCCTGGGAGGTGGGGGGGCGGTGGTGATGGTGAACTTTGGGAGAAGGCAGGTGCTTTTTTGGAAAAGTCAAAATGCTCTTTAGAATCACTAAAAACAGACACAAATATGAATAGAAAATGGATAAATCCATTGGACTGTCAAACTTTCAAGGATTTATGTCTGCTGGCCTTCAAATAATTAAAAAAACAATATTCTGGAGATTTAAAAAATAAATGCTTACTATTTCACTCTGTCGACATAAACCAAAGGGCCTATCAATAAAGGATTTGTGCTGCAGGACTTGTGAGCTATCATTATTACGTTTGAGTGCCTGACAGTTCATAGTTTGATGAACCAAGTGCTTATAAGTTATTTGATGTGTGTTATGAATACAAAAGTATTAAACAATTGAATAAAATATTTATTTTTTATAAGGAATGATGTATTAACAAATCATGGAATCATAGAATCTTTATAGTGCAAAGGGAAGCCATTTAGCCCATCAAGCCTGCACTGACAACAATTTCACCCAGGCCTTAAGTCCATAACCACATATTTACCCTATTAACCCCTCTGACATTAAGGATCAATTCAGCATGGCCAATTCACCTAACACATATATCTTTGGGCTGTGGGAGGAAATTGGAACACCTGAAAAAAAACCCACGCAGACACAGGGAAAAATTGCAAACTCCACACAGACTGTGACCCAAGACCAGAATTGTATCTGGATCTCTGGCACTTTGAAGCAGCAGTGCTAATTACTGTGCCACCATGAAACACTAATTGAGGAATATAAATGTTATGACTGGGTTTTGTTATGATTGAGGGGACATTTAGAAAAACTAAAATCTGCAAAAGACAGTTAGAACTATTTTGTTTCATGGATCCTGAGATTTGCCCATGGGTGAATACTGGGATACTGGGTGAATTGGCACATAGGGTGTAAGGGCAAAGGGTGGTGGGTGGGAGATATGGATTAATGTGAGTTGGCACTAAATTGTCAAACAGACTATCAAGGACCATAAAGGTGTGGGAATAGGGAGTAGAAGTGGCAATGGGGTAAATAGAAGAGCCTAGGTTAGCATTAGAGCACTAAAAGTATCAGGAGGTCTCGTTGGAAGTACATAGGTTGGCATAAGAGGGTATGAGGGCCTATGGGAGAAGGAGGTAGCATAGATTAATATGAAGGATATAAATGACTTTGGGGAATGGGTGGAGTGCTAATGGGCTGGATAGCACCAATGAGATGGTATAGGTTGGCATGGATGGGCAATGGGGAGTATGTGGAAAAATGAGGGAGAAAATTATAAAATTCTATTGCTTTTATTTATAATTTGGATGAAAGCCTACGTCACAGAGATAGGCCTTTCCCACACCCAGCAGCTCCAATTGCTGCCTTTGAGCTCCTCCTGGGAGTGGCAGCTCCAAATCCAATTACTATCCAACCCTTCAAATGAAAAGTAAACCTTGTAGGATACTTTTTCCCAGTTTGGATTTTCAGACCCTGAAATTTATCCAACTCTGTACTCCCAACTTGTGAGTGAAAATTTAGGCCACAGCATTTTTATGACACAGAAAGAGGCCAATTGACAAGTGAGAGAGTGGGTGAGCATTGTCATGGAGTGAACATTATTGGAGGTGAGGGAGGGAGTGAGCCATGTCAGGGTTGTGGGGCAAGGCAGGGGATAAACATTGTCGGGGGAGAGTATGGTCAATGATGAGAGAGGAGGTGAGCATTGTTGGGGTCAGGATGAATATAGTCAGGAATGTGTTGGAGAACGTTGTCAGCAATGGGGAATGAACACTTTAGGAGGAAGGGAGGGTAAATATTCTTGATTGTGAGCATTGTTAGGGGCTGAATGGAGTGAGCAATGTTGGGGGTTGAGAGAGGGTGAGCATTATTGGGGGATGAGCAAGGTTAGGACTATTAGGAAGGGGAGGCTCTACAGTTTGGGGTTGACAACTCCATTTAAAACATGAATCAATGAATTGAAGACAGACCTTAAGGGATGTGTCTTCAGTCCATGCTGAAAAAGGAGAGTGACTGCACTGGAATTACACTTGTCACTTGGCCACTTGACCCTTGTCATCTCATCCCCATAGGATGATTCTCCAACATAAATGACATGGACAGTTTAAATCGTGGTCAGTTGCAGTTGGAGCTACTCCATTGCTGACCTGAAGATATGGGTCAATATTATCAAAATAGAAGAAAAACATTCTTATTAACATTTTTTGAACATACAGAGGGATCTGGACATGTAGGTCCACAATCCCCTAAAAGTGGCAACTTAGGTGACCAATGTGATTAAGAAAGTGTTTGGCATGTTTGCCTTCATCAGCTGGGTCATTGAGTACAAGAGTTGGCAAGTCATGTTACAGCTATATAAAATCTTAGTTAGGCATTTAGAGTATTGTGTGCAGTTCTGATTGCCACACTACCAGAAGGAAACTTTGGACAGAGCGCAAAGAAGGTTCACCAGGATGTTGATTGATCTCAAGGGTGTTATCTACGAGGAGAGGTTGAATACAATAAGATTGTTTTCATTAGAAAATGGAGGCTTAAGGGAGACCTGACAGAGATCTATAAAAATATGAGAAGCACAGGCAGAGTGGACAGTTAGAGGCTTTTTCCGAGGGTGGAAGTGTCAACTACAAGAAGCGCAGATTCAAGGGGAGAGGGGAAAAGTTTAAGGAAGATGTGTGGAGCAAGTTTTTCACATAGAGAATGGTGGATGCCTGGAACATGATGGAAGCAGACACATTACAACATCTAAGAGGTATTTGGATGCGTACATGAATAGGGAGAGAATAGAAGGATATGGCCCAAGTAAGGGCAGAAGGTCTTTTTTAGTTTAATTAGGGCATCGTGATCAGCACCAACTTGGAGGGCCGAAGGGCTTGTTCCTGTGCTGTACATTTTTTTTGTTCTTATGTATGGAATTCCTTAATTAAATATAGTTTTCTTACTTATCTTGCATTGGAGTATTATGTAAAAGCTTCACCAAGTAGGCCATTGAGGCTGCCCAGATGGCCAAGGACAAGATCTAGCTTTGAATTCTCTGCAAAGGTTGTTCCAACTTAGACTGCCTCAATCATTGCTCACTTTGCAGAATTTCAATTCTGATTGAATCCCTTGATTCCCTTGATGAGTTTGATTCCCTTGGATTCCTGAGTCTGTACTCCAGCAATAAATCGCAGACATAACTTCAGCTCTTCAGTTTATAGAATAATAGAATCCTACAGTGCCCATTGAGTCTGCAGTGATAACAATCGCATCCAAATCCTATCCCCATAACCCCATGCATTTACCCTAGCCAGTTCCCCTGTCACTAAAAGACAATTTAGCATGGCCAATCCACCTAACCTGCACAACATTGGACTGTGGGAGGAAATTGGAGCACCCCGAGGAAACCCATGCAGAGAGGGGGAGAATGTGCAAACTCCACACAGAAAATGGCCCAAGCCGGGAATCAAACCCAGGTCCCTAATGGGGTAAGACAGCAGGACTAGCCACTGTGCTGTCCCCAGGCTAGAATTTCACCAGATGTGTCCTCAGGAAATAAAATTGCAATCAATGGGAATATTCTCCATTGTTTGAAATTTCAGATGATGGATATGGTTGTTGGAAGTGAAACAGCTTAGCTCGAGAATATCACTGCAGGACTTTCCCCCAAAAATAAGTTGAGAAGCAGGGATGTTTGCTGATGATTGTGCAATGTTGAGTAACATTTGCAACTTCTAAGATACTGAAGCAGTCCATGCTCACAGACAGCAAGACCTGGATAACATTCATGGTCGAACTGATAAATGGCATTAAATGCAAGAACCAGCTCCAAAAAGAGAGAACCTAACCCACTCCTCTTGAAGTTCAACAGCATTACTGTCACTAATTGTCCCACTATAATCTCCTGGGGACATGGCAGGGAGGGAGGGAACTACTGACCCCAAACATTAACCCAGTTAGCCATCTTAAAGATACAAAGGCCAGTTGAGAGACTGGGAATTCTTCTCTGAGTAATTCACCTTTGACTCCCCAGAGTCTGTCCAGGACACAAGTCCTGAGTGTGATGGCACACTTGTACCGAGAGAATACTACTACCCTAAAGGGCTCCAATAGCCCAGAACACAGAATACCCAACCTTTCTCTCATCTTCAGAGTTTCTCATGAGCCATCAGCAATTTATGTCTGTCAATCTCTGCCCTTCTGTTATTGGGAACCTCTTTCTTTGCTCCTCATTATCTTTATGGCACTTCTTTTTGTCCTCTCTCCTTGCCCTCTGCTTGGGATCATCTTGATTATGGCTCTCCACTCTTTGGCCACATGATTGTAGTTTTTGCATCATTTTCTCTTTATGCAGGCACACTGGGTCCATGTTCTCAGCCTGAAGAACAATGCTTCCAATCCACACAAGCATGGAAGCTCCCAGAATATGTTAAGACTTCAAACTCCCTGCTCAACAACAAGGTAAGTTGGATATCATAACAACCACCGCTATAATCAAAGCCACTAACTTCTGATTTTCAGTGGGAAAATGGATTGAGGAAGATGTGTCTCAAACATTGGTGAAAATTCTAGAATCCAAATCTAGAAAGGAGTCAATTTATTTAGAAATGGATGAAACTGTGAAACACAATCTGCAAAAACACCAATGATGGAATCTTTTGCAATGAAACTAAAATAAGAATAGAACACATTGTGAATATGATGTTCTGGTTTGTGCAGTACATTTCAAAGGTCAAAGGTCAAACAGCCCCTGAACAATAAGCAAGAAAAGCAGACTGCTGGTAACAATGACACCTTTCGAATGTCGTGAACCTTCTGCTTAAGGTTGCTTAAATCTGGTCATAATAGTGTGTTCACACAGCATCCTGAACAAGAGGTACTCTATCTCTATATTGTTATCTCGTGTTTATGGAATCGTTGCCTGGGAAACTGTTAGGTGCTTGTTTCTAACCTTGTTATGGAACGTGTAGGAATCAGCAGATGGGTGCTCGGCTTGAGAAAGTGAAACTAATTAACATTTGTGTGTCAGCTGTGGCTCAGTTGGGAGCATGCTTGCTTCTCAGTCAGAAGGATTTTGGTTTAGGTTCCACTCTAGAACAAAAAATATCAAGGCTGATATTCTAGTGTGGTACTGAGGCAATATTACACCGTTGGAACTATTGTCTTTTGGATGAGATGTTAAACTGAGACCCTCAGGTGAATTTAAAAGATCCTGTAGCACCATTTGTACATGAAGCAGTGGATATATCTCCAATATCCTGGCCAATATCCATTCCTTAATCAACATATCAAAAAAATCCAACTACCTGGTCATTATTGCATTGTTGTTTGTGGGATACTTAATTGGCTGTAAAGTACTTTAAAACATCTCATGATTGTGAAAAGTGCTATATTGATCAAAGTTTTTATTCAAACTCAAAACAGACTCCATGTCCCATAAGAACTAATATGTGTATAAGTCAGGGCTGGAATTATAAACGTGACAATATTCTCAGTATAAAATCTAGATGTCTTAAGCAAGGCCATTTGAGTCTGACCACCTCAGAACAGTGTCAGTGTGAAATTTTGTAATGCTTTATCTCAAAGTCTTGTCTAGAATGTTATGGCTATACATTGCATTTTAACTTATTTATTTGTTGTATTGTGGCTTCTTAATAAAACCCTTTTACTTTGGAACAAAATATATATTTCAGCCTTGTTTAGAGACAATGGCTATGACTCTCCCAAAAGTGGAAATTGTGGGAGAACTCTTCTAAATCCCCACTGTCAGTTCAGCTTCTCAATTGAATGTCTGTACTCTGTGCGCTGAAGAAGTCCCAGTCTTGAATGTCATTAAAAACCTGGGGAGAGGGCTATTCGTACAGGTGTTTGACAGTTCTGGAGCTCTGCGTATGAACAGTGGTCCCAAACTGTCAATTTCCTGTTTGCTGGCCAGCTCAATTGCTGGTCAACCTGGAACTCCGCACAGTGGTGCCCCTCCACCTCCTTCACGGCCCGATTGCGACCCTCAAAGCAATTTCCAGGCCAGACCTGACCCCCCATCTCCTCCCATTCCCAGAGCGCCCGAAAGTCCAGGCCCCACATCCCAGCAGTGGCAATCCTGTCCACCCCCCCTCACCCTGGCAGATCTGTCCCCCCACAACCTGCCCCAATCCCTGCCCTCGTCCATCCCAGAATGATCCTGTCTGCCGAATGGCAATGGAACCCCCCACCTCCACCAATCACAACAGGCTTTTCCCCTTTGGTACTGCCTAAAGCCTGATGGACAGTGTGAAGCTGCCCCCTGGGCATGGATACTTTACCCTTTGGGCATTGCTGGGACACAGGCTGGCACTGCCAGAGGGCACCACCCTCTGTCACCGGACCCCATGGGGCCCATAATTGCCCCCCTTCACTTCAATGGGGTTTCCCACTAGTTCCTCAAACATAGGGACCTAGTTTGAACCCTGCTGGAATGAAATACTCTTGGCGGGGTGGGAGATTCAATCGGGACCTGAAAGGTTCTGATAATTAATAAATATGCATATTTTAAACAGATTAAAAACAGATTTAAATGATCTATTTGATTTCTTGTTGATTTCCAGTGTAGTCTGACCAGTGGCCAACTCTGGGAGATGCGCATGTATTCCCCGCAAATGCACAAATCCTTGTTTCAGCAGAATAGGGGCCAATCCTTCGATTCATTATTTAACGTGGGCATCTGTAAGGTATCTGTAAGTGATAAAAAGATCATAAATATGGCTGACACAGTGGCTAGTACTGCTGCCTAACAGCTTCTAGGAACCAAGTTCGATTCCTGGCTTGGTCACTGCCTATTCAGAGTTTGTGTGTTCTTTCCACGTCTGTGTGGGTTCCCTCTAGATACTCTGGTTTGCTCTTACACTCCAAAGATGTGTGGGTTAGGTTGATTGGCTGTACTAAATTGCTCCTTTAGTGTCCTGGTATGTGTAGTTTAGAGGGATTAGTAGGTTGAATATGTGGGGTGACAGGGAAAGAGCCAAGATGGATTATTGTCCGTACAGACTCAATGGGTCAAATGGTTTCCTTCTGCAGTGTTGAGTTTCTATGATTCTATGATCTTCCAATCCTGCCAGCTGTGAGCATTGTTGCATCATTGACTTCCTGTCTAACCCAGTCTTGAATATTTTCAATGACTCAGCCTCCACTGCTCGCTGAGGAAGAATTCAAAACTAGTCAACATCTGAGAGAAGAAATTCCTCTTCATCTGTTTTAAACAGAAGATTCCTTATTTTGAGACTGTAGCCCCTAATTCTAGATTCCCCCATGAGGCGAAACATCCCCTCAGCATTCACTCTGTCAAGCTACCTGAGAATTCTATGTTTCAATAAAATCAATTTTCAGTTTTCAAAACTCCAATGAGTGTAGATTTAGCATGCTTAACCTCTCCTCACAAGGTTCCCCAACCTAGAAATCAACTCAGTAAACATATCCCTTCTTAAGTAAGGTGACTAAAACTATACATAATATTCTAGATGTGATCTCACCAATGCCCTGTACAACAAAGCAATATTCCCTATTTTAATACTCACCCTGCTTGAATAAAAGGCCCACATTCAATGTGCTTTCTTAATTACTTGCTATTCTGGCATGCAGACTTATTGTGATTCATGTATATGGACACCCAGGTCCCTCATGTAGCATTCTGCAGTCTCTTACTATTTAAATAATATTCAATTTTTCTATTCTTCCCACAAAATGGACAATATTTTCTCACATTATACTCCATCTGCCAATGTTTTGACCACTCAGTTAACTTACTATATCCTTTTGCAGACTCTTTGTATCCTGCTCACAACTTGCTTGCCCACCTATCATCAGCAAATTAGGCTACAATACTCTCAGTCCCTTCAACTAGGTCATTGATATTGATTGTAAGTCATTGAGTTCCTAGTAGTACTTCAATAGTTGCAGTTTAACTTGTGAAAATGACCCATTTATCCTGACTCTGTTTCCTGCGAGTTAGACAATTCTCTACCCATACTAATATATCATCTTTCTAATATCATTAGTTCTTAACTGTGCAGGAATCATGTGACACCATGGTTGGGATTTTATTCTCCTGCTTTATCTAGGTGTAAGTGGCATCGAGAAGCAAAATCTCACAACAGCCAAAAAACAAGATTGTTAAACAAAACAAGGTTGATTGGCCATGGTAAATTACCCCTTAGTGTCAGGGAAATTAGCAGAGTAAATATGTGGGGTTACAGAGATAGGGTCTGAGTGGGATTGTTGTTGGTGTAGACTCAACAGGCAGAATGTTTCTCTTCTGCACTGTAGGGATTCTATGATTCTATGGAGTGAAGACTCTGTTGGGAAGATCCTGGGATCAGTTCTGAGGTCTCAGTACAGGAGCACCTGTTTTTCCTTTCTGGTTTGCAGTTCATTTCAAGGAGTGACAGGGGAATGAATCTTGCACAGGAACCTCAGAGATGTCATTTCAGAGCTTAGATAGATACTCTCAACCACACTGCCAGATTCTATGATTCCATCCCACATGCATCTCATTCAGCCCAGAGAATAAAGTAACATTTTCATAAAACAGTTTAAATTTAAAAGCACATGATTTTTGCACATATAAAGTTAGTGTACAAGTTAATAATAAAATAGTGAAGGTTACCATCCTGCTATTTTGTAATATTTCACTCCCCTTTCATCTCTTCTTTACAGAAGGCTACCCACACCCACCTCCTTACAGCTGAAGGTTAACTACCTAACTCTCCTAACCCCCCTTTCCTCTATAACTCTTGAACACTCTCCACATTTTCACTAAATCCCATTGGTATTCCCATTATTTTTTTCTCCTTTTTAAATTCTCCTATTTTTCTCCTATTTTAAATTCCTCCTTCCATTTAGTCTCTTGATAGTCTATAATTCTTGGGATGCTTTTTCTCTCTTCTATTGTGAAGACAGATAGACAATATTTGTTCAAAGTCTCCACCGCTGTTTCATTTCCTATTGTCAATTTCCAAGGCTCACACTATAAGGGAGCATTGGCCACATTAGTTACTCTGCTCCTTTTTATATATTTGTAGAAAAACACCTCTTCCACGGCATTGCCAGATGAAACACAATATTAATGGTTCCCGACAAATCCCTGTTTCAAGTTCTTCATTTCTTGAACCAGGCCCTCTTTCCAGGAATTCCATCTTTTGTTTCCTGGTCTCAGTATTTACAAACCCTAGAATGCCCTCTGTGTGACCCCTGGCTTCTGTATCAAAAGCTATTTGACAGCAAATCTACAAGTGGCATGTGGAAGCGTAGGACAGGTATGTCCCTGTAAAAATAAGAATAGAAATGGCAAGATTCAGGAACCATGGATGACAAGGGAAATTGTAAGTTTAGTGAAAAGGATAAAGAAGCATGCGAAAGGTGTAGGCATTTAAAAACAGATAAAGACTTTGAGGAGTGTACTGAAAGTAGGAAGGAAATTAAACGCTGAATTAGGAGAGCTGAAAGGGGCCATGAAAGGTCTTCAACAAACAGTATTAAGGAGGATCCCAAGGCACACATTAGGAGCAAGAGGTTTAGCAAGAGAAAGAATAGGTCCACCCAAGGCTCAAGGACAAAGGAAAGAAGTCACAAAAGCCTCAGGAAGTGGGCGAGATTCTTAATGAGAACATTGTGTTGGTATTCACCAAAGAGAAGGACATGATGGATGCTGAAATCAGGGATAGTATATGAACACTCTAGACAATGTCAAAATCTCAAAGGAGGAAGTGTTGGGTATCCTAAATTGAATTAAGGTAGATAAGTCCCTGGGGCCAAATGAGATCTATCCCAAGTTACTGCAGGAATCAAGGGAGAAATAGCTGGTGTCTTAACAAATTTTTTCACATCCTCTTTGACCACAGATGAGATTCCAGAGGACTGGAGAATAGCTGATGTTGTTCCCTTGTTTAAGAAGGGAAGCAGAGATAATCCAGGGCATTAATAGGCTGGTGAGCCTGACGTCAGTAATGGGAAAGCTGTTGCAGAAAATACCGAGGGACAGGATATATAAACATATGGAAAAAAACGATGAATTAATGATGGGCAACATGGTTTTGTATGGAGAAAGTCATGTCTCACCAACTTGATTGAGTTTTCTGAAGAGGTGACAAAGATAATTGATGAGGAAAGGGCTGTGGATGTAATTTGTATGGACTTTAGTAAGGTATTTGATAAGGTCCCAAATAGCAGACTGGTCCAAACTGAAATCACATGGGATTTGGGGGGGCTGGCTAGATGGATGCACAAATGGCTTGGTTATAGAAGACAGACAGTAGTGGTAGAAGGATGTTTTTCAGAATAAAGATCTGTAGCTAGTGATGTTCTGCAGTGATCAGTGGTAGGACCTCTGTTGTTTGTAGTATATACAAATGATCTGGAAGACATGTGGATGGTCTGATTAGTAAGTTTACAGATGGCACAAAAATTTGTGGAATTGCTGATAGTGTCAGGGATAGTCAGAGGATACAATGGGATATAGATAGATTGGAGACTTGGTCACAGAAATGGCAGATAGAGTTTAATTTGAACAAATGTGAGACAATGCATTATGGAGGATTAAATTTAGGTGTAACTTATACTGTAAATGGCAGAGCCCTTAAGAACATTTACATACAGAGGAATCTGTGTGTGCAGGCCCACAGTTCTCTAAAAATGGCAACATAAATGGTCAAGGTGATTAAGGAAATATGTGGCATGCTTGCCTTCATCAGCCAGAGCATTGAGTATAAGAGTTAGGAAATCACGTTGTAGCCATATAAAACCTTGGTTAAGCTGCATTTGGGATATTGCGTGCAGTTCTGGTTGCTACTGTACCAAAAGGACATGGTGGCTTTGGAGAGAGTGCAAAGAAGTTTCACCAGGATGTTGCCTGGTCTTGAAGGTGTTGACTATGAAGAAAAGTTGAATAAATTAGGATTGTTTTCATTGGAAAGATGGAGGCTGAGCGGAAACCTGATAAAGGCCCACAAAATTATAAGAGCATAGACTGAATGGACAGTCAGAGACTTTTTCCTAGGATAGAAGCGGCAATTACAAGGGAGCACAAGGTGAGAGGTGGAAAATTTAAGGGAGATGTGTGAAGGAAGTTTTTCACTCAGAGTGGTTGGTGTCTGGAACATGCTGCCCAAGGAGGTGGTGGAAGCAGCCACATTGGCAACATTTAAGAGCATCTGGATGGGTACTTAAATAGGGAGGGAATAGATATGGAGCAAGTAAGGGTAGAAGATATTCTTTGTAGCTTAGTTAGGGCATCATGATCAGCACAGCCTTGGCAGGCCAAAAGAACTGTTCCTATGGTGTACTTTTCTTTGTTCTTTGTTCTTGGTTATTCTCACAGACCTTGGTACCCTTTTGCATTGGGTTGCTTGATTCCAGATTGTTCTCAAACCTCCCAGAAAATGGCAATTTTCTTCTGAAAATTTTTCAGATCTATGGACCATTCTCCCAATAATTCTAGATTCCAGGATCTGCATCTACCAGCATGATGCTTTATGTTTGATCTAATAGCAGATGCAGATTGATGGATTTGTAGCCCTTTTAAATCCTGTACCTCGCCTGTTGAAAAGGGACTGGCAATGCACATAAATGCATTCGATCACTCCCTGTTCTGCTGGGATTCCTCTTATTCTGGCTAAGCAAGATACTCTCTTCTCTTCTTTCTCATTATTCAGAGAGAACATAATGTAATTGCCCCCGGAGTGACAACACCTCCTGGATACATCTATGGATAGTGCACTGGAAGATGTTCGATATGTCACCTTCTCTGCCTGAAATGACCAAAATGCACAGATGTTTAATGCCTCTTTTGCAGCCACTTGCAATGCTATCATTCTGATGTGATGTCTCAAGCTCTCTTCCTTCTAGTGAGCAGCTCCTTTTTGAATCTGAGTGGCCCTAGACATTGCACTTGACTGCCGTAGAGGGAAGTGCCCTCTGAAAATTCATGGTAGGTAAAGCATTCAGTGAAGAGTCTCAGTCCTCCTTCTCCCTCTTAGTAGAACTTGTCCTTTTTGCAATCTTTGCTCCAATCCTTAGTCATTGCAAATGGACCACATATCTGTTGCAGACCTGGTGTGTAGGGGTGTTCAATCCTCTATCCTCTTAAGACTGAATGAATCAGATCAACAACAGGTCTTCAAAAATGATCTGCAGTATTTTTACAATCTTTTCCACAACACAGCTGAGCAAAAGTACTGAGTTGGATGGTTGGTTGTGGGGACTGGGGATGGGATGGTTGGGAGTATGGGGTGGTATCAGGGTTCCCTTACGCAGGACGTAATGTGAATGATTGGTATAGATATTAACTGGACCTGCACAGCCAAAGTTATGAAAATGTGCATCAAATCAGCCATAAGAGCTGATTGTCATCAGCATCCGAGCTCTCCCCTGCTTCCTATGCTGCAAGGACTGCAGTGAGAGTGTAGGCTGCTCTGTGCACTGCAGGGAAATGACTATTCACATTCATACTCTTCAAAATATTAATTTGACTTTAACAATTCAATCTTAGATTTATTGAGTGTTTTTTTCCTATTTAATACTAATCATGCTCCAGTTAAATAATAGCCATTAGAGCAATTCTGCTTTGTTTTTCTTCATTAGAAAAATCTTTCCTCAGCACCGTACCATCTATGATGACATCATGCACTCCTTCCACACGTACACTAATGACACCTAGCTCTTCACCTCCAGCCTCTCTCTTGAGACCACCATTGTCTCTGGGCTATCAATCCACCTCTCCACTATACAGTCATGATTGAACTGTCATTTTTTCCATTTCAACATTGGGAAGGCTGAAAGCATTACCCTCAAACATCGCTTTCGATTTCCTCAGTTCGCCATTCAACTCTTTTACTTACAACTCTATGAAGCACCTTACAAGGGTTTTCTTTTACACTATAGACATTACATTAATAATGTTGAAGTAGGGGCGATGCAATAAAGATAAGGCTGATGAAGTAAAATAGACTGACAGAATAATGCTAGGTTGGCTTGTGCATATTACTTATACCAGATATCAGATGTGGCTATTCATGTTCAAGCCAAATACAACATGACTACATGTCCAGTAAAAATCCATTTGTGATGTCCCAACAATGGGTTAGATTTTTATTTGGCCACTGGTTATAAATTCAATGAGTGGTTTGTCAGCCATTTATGCCAGTATCCCAGCTGCTGCCAACTTCACAGGGGCCTGGAGGAACAGAAGCTTTTATCTGGGCTTCCTCAACCTGTGCCAAACACCACACTGCGTCCCATTCTAAGTGAACCCTCTCAATCTACTTTCTTTAGCTGTAGCCAAATGCTGCCTGATATTGTACTGGGCGACGCAGATGGGCTGCCCTGGGGAATGCCTTTATTCTCTCTCCAGTTGCTAGGGATATCATGGGGAAGGTTAGCCTTCAAATAGACTGAATTTCTCACCAACACCTTCAGGCAACAAGCTGACTGATCGCATCTTCCAGTCACTAGATAAAATCTCACTCAATATGCCTTTAGTCCAATGACAGAACAGCTAAGAATTTTTGTTTTCACCTCCCACACAACCGATCTTATAATCTCACTGACACTATACCATCAGTTTGGGCCAATCTTTTCATGTATTTTTGGCTGGATTTTATCTGCAACATTGTGTCCACTAAGGAATGGGCCGGAATTATCAAATTATTACACTGTTTACATAACATTGATATCTAACTATGTGAACAATTATTGTTCACACAGTCCCTTTTGGCAACTGAGAGCAGACTTTCATTCCCTAATTTAGCCACATGATTTTGAATCAAACCCAAGTCCCAGAAATGAAAGTGCTTTAACAAATTCCAATAATTCAATCATTACTCTCAATAAAGTTGCTAATTTGTACCTTTTGAAAATCTAACCAAAATATAGCTGAAACCCAGAGTGATGTGTACAGAATGGATTATTTTGGTTTAACAACAAAGGATTAATAATGGAGTCAGTAAGAAGGGGAGAGCTAGTACATAGAACATAGAACATTACAGCACAGAACAGGCCCTTCGGCCTTTGATGTTGCGCCGACCAATATAAAAAGCAATGCCCCTCCAAACTAAACCATTCCCTTCTCTTCCATATACTTATCAACTAACCTCTTAAACGCCATCTACAACTGCTGCAGGCAGGGCATTCCACTCCCGAACCACCCTTTGGGTAAAGGGTGGTTCGGGAGTGGAATGCCCTGCCTGCAGCAGTAGAACGAAAGCTACTTTTTATAATTACATAAAGACATTTTCTTTTGTGGATACAGATGTTAAGAACGAATAAGAGGAATATTTTCCTCTGTGCATAAAATGCTGAGCTCTCATGGTTTTTCATATTGGAGAAACATTGGCTGTTCAGGTTATCCACTGCCCTACAGGCCCCCATGTTGTGTGATATAAGCTGATTAAGTTAATCTATTAGGGAGGCTACTCAGTGACACTTCTTTTAGATTTTTCTCTCAAACAGTGACACTAACTGGTTTCACTTAGGGCAATAAGGTGGCACAGTGGTTAGCACTGCAGTCTCACAGCTCAGGGATCCGGATTCAATTCTGGCCTCAGCTAACTGTCTGTGTGGAGTTTGCACGTTCTTCCCTTGTCTGCGTGAGTTTTTTCTGGGTGCTCCCACTCTCCAAAGATGTGCAGGTTAGGTTGATTGGCCATGCTAAATTGACCTCAGTGTTGGGGGGGTTTAGCAGGGTAAGTGTGTGAGGTTATGAGAATAGGGCCTGGATGGGATTGTGGTCAATACAGATTTGATGGGCCAAATGGTCTTCTTTTGTACTTCTTGGATTTCCTCCAAGTGCTCCGGCTACCGTTCACACTCCAAAGGTATGCAGGTTAGGTGGAATGGCCATGATAAATTGCCCCTTAGGACCAGTGAGATTTACAGGGTAAATACATGGAGTTATGGGGATAGAGTCTGGATGAGATTATTATCAGTGCAGGCTTTATGGGCCAAATGCCATCATTCTGCTCTTAGGGATTCAATCTATTCTGCTTTGCTAGCCATTTTCCATCTTATTAACTGCAAATTGTAACACCAAGTTCTTTCTGCATCTACCTTAAAGTCACTCCTGTGTGTTTTAAGTCTAGAACCTGACATCTTTCTTCTCAGAATGACAATTTCAATTATGTAGAACATCCTGGCTGATCGAGACAGTGACCATACCTCACATTTGCAGATGTACCCCTTCCAGTTGCAGGTTTCTGAGTCACTGGAGAGTAACCAAGACTGGGAATCTTGGCTGATTTGTTTTTTCTTTTGTTCTTTTATAGACTGGATGCAAAGCTAATTACAAGTTCCCCACCACAGCTCCATTGTTGCATTGTACACTCGGCCTTGCCCACGGATTAAACATGGGATCCTCTTATGTATGTATGAAATATTACCACACCATCCAATATATTCATCTAACAAGTTAGTGGGAGAGGGTATAGAAGCACATTTGAATAGTTGAGAGTCAAATTCGCAAAGCAGGACCTGATGGAGCATACAGACAGAGATAAAAAGTTAAAGGTTTTGCAATGGGCATTTCTCATACCAGTGGCAAGATTTTAAACTTGCATCTTAACATTTTATGCTTTGACTAGGGAAAGAAAATGTCTTCGGGTAAGTGACGTGGTTAGTGATCACAGCCTTGCTGGTCAGAATTGGAAGTAGTTTTGTGTTTGGTCACTGTGATTGTTGAAATCTCCCTGTAGATAGTCTCACCCCTAGGCAAAAGTAACAGTTGTGTTCAGAAAGGGAACATTTCCATCTTCATTTATTTACTTAGCTTCAATATACAATGATTAACAGTAGTTGCTCAATCATAATGTTTATTTCAATGTAACTTCTCCTTTCTGTATGTATAGAGAGGTTTTTGTCTGTATATTCTTGGACCAATTCTGTTTTGTGTGTGTTGAAAATGCAATTTTCTGTGATTAGTCAATCTGTCACTGTGAATGCGTTAAATCAACAGACTGCTGTACTGTCGATCCATCTATGTCTATTGGAGGTGGTGTTTACCCGCAGAGTAGAATATATAGTTGTCCAAGTTACCATGGCAACAGCTATCCATTTTGTGTACCAAAATCTACAAAAGTAACAATATTCTTGTAGCCATTTTCTGATACAACAAATTGATTCTTTCTCTTTTGATGTAAATATTAACTTAGTTCTATATTACACTTTACCCTGATGTAAATCCATCAATTTACTTGTCCATGTTCATACTCAAACTACAAAGGATATTTAGGACTCATTCCAAAGACAAATGAATTGTTTCACCTTCTATTTTACTCTGCTTTGCAAAAGACATTTGAAAGAGGTTTGGATGGTATTTTTTCTTTTAATTAATTATTTTTGTTTGATATTTAAGTCATTAAAGTAAAAGGCATTTACCAATTATAAATATGTCAGAAATCTATATATTGCTAAACATTTTAGAAAACATAGCAGAATGAGACCTTTTACCGACCCAAGGATTCTAAAATTGCCACTTAATCATGCTCCTTCATATAGATAGGACGCGATAACCTGTCAGATTGACAAAAGTAAGTCGGAAGCTGATGTGTCTGTTAAGGTAAAAGTAAAAATGGAAATTTCTAAATTTAGGGTTGGGAATTGCAAGTGATGAAGAGGATTTCAGAGTGTGGCATTATCGAATACTTGCAAAGCTGGCTTGATGCTCTGGGCTGTTAATCTGTTGAAGTGCCAATCTTAGGCACGGTATTGTACAGGAGGAATTTGATCTCAGATGTAGTCAAGCACTTCTTGGCATCCCTCTTGAAATTGGTAATAAAGATCTTCTGGGAGCAGGTCAGTCACACTTATCCAGCATGGGTTGTGATTGACCATTCATGTTCCTCCTGGCCCTAGAAAAATTAATTAAAAATAAAAGCTGACCATGTCTGTTCCCATGGCAACCTTAAAGGGATATACTTCTACTTGAAAGTTTAGTACAATTTGTACTACATGATACGGTACTTCTCTCTTTAAGTAAATATCCTGTCATCTGTTTTTGAGCAACAGCATATTTTATTGTTTAATTTAACAGTGGGATTGAATATCACTTTCACCACCTAAATTGTAATTTGAGAAGCAAATTGCCAGCTCGCTCTTGAGCCTATCCACTCTTAAATATGTCAAGAAATATTAAAACATTTTTTAAATAAAAAAAAATCCATCACCTCTTCATTTTGAAAATATAGGAGGCCAGGATCAAGGGTTAGAGATCCAGATTCAGGCCTCTGCTGGCATTTCTGTATCTGCAGATACAGATTTGCAGGCCAAATTCTGAAGACATGAACCTAGATATTCCACTGTGCAACACCCATTTCTGAGCACTAAACAATCTTCTGTGCTTCCCGTTATGGCAGGCAGAAAGTACATGCTCATTACAAGCTGGAAAGATTGGTACCTTGCACAAATTAGAAAAAGACAAAACCAAAATTGGCATACAATTCTCACACCTGAAACACAAGAACATTTCCATATATAAATGAGCCTGATCATTGTTTGAAGCTCCCCACACTAAAGTGAATGTGCCATGAGGCAGCTGACAGGAAGCAAAAACCAGCCTCCCATCACTGACTCTGTCTACATTCTCTTCTGAGTCAAGGACCCCACGCATCCTGGACATTGTCTCTTCCACCTTCTTCCATTGGGAAAAAGATAGAAATGTCTGAGGTCACATACCAACCGACTCAACAACAGCTTCTTCCCTGCTGCCATCAGGGAATGGACCTACCTCACATTAAGTTAATCTATCTCTACACCCTAGCTATGACTGTAACACTACATTCTCCTTTTCTTCTGTATGCACAGTATGTTTTGTCTGTATCGTTTGCAAGAAATAACACTTTTCACTGAATACTAATTATAAGTTCATAAGACATAGGAGCAGAATTAGACCATTTGGCCCATAAGGCTGCTCTGCCTTTCATCATGGCTGCTATGCTCCTCATCCCCATTTTTCTGCCTTTTCCCCATTGTCCTTCAACTCATTACCAATTAAAAATCTATCTGACCCCTCCTTAAATTTCCTTACTGTTCTCGCATCCACCAGACTTTGGGGTAGCAAATTCCAAAGACTCACAATCCTCTGGGAGAAATAGTTTCTCCTCAACTCTATTTTAAATTTGCTGCCCCTTACCCTAAAACTATGACCTCTCTTCCTCATGTGGAATGTGAATGTGGGGAATGTGAATGCCCCACATTCACTTTATCCATACCTTTTCTCATCTTGTATGCCTCAATTTGATTTCTCCTCATTCTTCTAAATTCCAGAGAGTATATTGGAATCAATCCAGCGAACTCCTCTGAATTGCCTCCAATGTCACTACATCTTTCCTCAAATAAGGAAACTAAAGCTGTGCACAATACTCCAGGTGCAGCCTCACCAATGCCTTGTAGAGTTGCAATAGATGTGACAATAATAAATCAAAATCAAATGAGGTGTCATGTGCTGCAATGAGTAAAGATTAACTAAGATACATATGACTGAGTTAATCACATATGATTAATATTGTTATAGTCTTATCTTTAACCTAACCATACTAATCATACAGCAAAGGCTGGTGAAACAGTAATATGTGTTCTTCATTTGATGATAGGATTCTTTACATACAGCGTTTACAGGGAGATAATGGACAGTACATCTGATTCCTACTGCTGCTGCTTACAGGCTGAATACCAATCATGGGACTAACGCATCACACCCTCTCGAGGAGCAATGATTGACAGCAGTTTAAGATACACTCCCTTCAAGATATGTGTAACTCATATTACAACGCCCCTTTTTCATCCAAATACAGATTTACTTTTACAGAATCAAACAATTTACATAATAGCAAAATAAATTAACATTCTGTCTGAGTGCAATATTAGATCAAAGCTATAAGTTTAAATGCTTCTGAACCATATCCAGCGGTTCGCTTATCATTCCAATCTTAATTATGATGATCTTTGCTAGGGATTGCTGCACATCTTTAGAATGCTGGTTAGGGATACTTTGAGTATATTGTTTCATAGGTTGTGTTCTGTTCACAATATTATTGTTCATTGTTGTTGGTCGTGATCTTATTCTAATTTGACAACTGTCTTGTCGCACTGTCAAGCCATTAGGTATTCATCTCTGGTACAATCTTGGCTTTGGCCACATGTGGGTGATTTCTGCAGGACTCCATGGATAGAATTTACTCACCCCGTATGCCACAGAAATCATAGAGGTGAACAATACAAAGGCCCGTTGACCATGAGTGGGAATTTCCAGCCCTGGGGTGAGCATGGCCAGAAAATCATCAGTTGGGTATTATACGCTAAATTTTCTACTCAGCGGTCAGGTTGATAATTTGTTTCCTGTCTGCCAATCATGGACATTTTCCGTTTACCCCAGCTTTTTGAGTACTGCGTCATATACTCCTGGAAGTATTGGTAAGCGATGATTGTAGAGGCGATATTATTCCATTCATTCCAAAGTATAATGACATGTATATGTTTGGAACAGGTATACATATTCAGGTTAAATTATGTCACTCAGCCTGTTGGGGAGCTGACATGCTCCAGTCATTTTGCCTCACAGTTACAAAGTGCTGCAAGACAGACTAATTGGGACAGAAGTCCTGGCCTCTATTTGTCTATCAGTTCCAGTAGAGCCAGGAAGGCATCAATAGGAATTGCTGGGATTACAGATGAAGCTGATGATGGATCCCTGGAGCAGGTAAATTCAGGGCCTGCATCCAGGAAGGTTTTGGTAGGTTAGAGATAGGGGCTTGGGATGAAGAAATGAAAGGAGCATGTAGGAAGGAAGTGACGATTCAACCTAAGGGGGAAGTATCCCAAGATTAGGGATGGCATGGTGGCATATTGGTTAGCACTGTTTCTCACACTCCTGGGGACTGGGTTCAACTGGGGTTTCAGGAAATTGTGTGGAGTTTGCACATGCTCCCCATGTCTATGTGGGTTTCCTCTGAGTGCTCTGGTTTCCTCCCACAGTCCAAAGATGCGCAGGTTAGGTGAATTGGCCATGCTAAATTGCCTCTTAGTAAACAAAGCTGAGCAGGTTAGATGAATTAGTCAATGTAAATGCATGGTGTAATGGGGATAGGAAAGAAGGGACATTGGGGGTTGAGGCAGGGAGTTGGATGTGGATAAGGTGCTCTTTCAGAGAGTTGGTGCAGACTCAATGGACCAATTGACCACTTTCTCCACTGTAGGGATTCTATGGATTGGCAAAGGACAGGGCCCCTCACCCCCGCCAACCTCTTAAATTTGGGCTTCCTATCCTGTCCAACTGTCCACTCCAAACACTTTATGGGTGGAACCGTAATATCAGGATCAATGGCTTGATAACAATCCTAATTAACCCTTAATTATTTATTTAAATATAGGGCCTGATTTTACCATTTTGAGCCTAAGGGCTGAATCTGGGCAGAACATAGATCCGAGTCTGGAATCTTTTTTGCAGCCTGCCCATATGCTTTTTGCTGGCTCTGGTCCAATCTGCGCTCCAATGCAGCGTGGATCCGGAATAGACCAGAAGAAGGTAAAGTGGGATTTGGTGGGAGAGTTGGGTGCGTGGTTCATTAAATGCTAATGCATTTAAATCATTGGGATGCCCAAATTGGATGTCGGTAAAGCCACGATCTGTTTGGATTCAGTCCCTGATCGCGTTAAAAGCCTGATGCCCAATTTTACCACGATTTCGCGCTCAAAAATGGGCATAAATCTTTGGTAAAATGGGACCCATAGTGTCAGGCTGCTGATTGCAGAATCCACCTACTCCCGTATGGAACTAAGTGGGCAGGAAGATGGAAAGATGTATACCAGCATGTTCCCGCCACTCCAAGTAGGAAACAAGCCTGCGAGGGACACGAAAAATTCAGCCCTTTTGTCTCTGCATCTACTTGCAAGTTGATAGTTTCTGTCATAGTTGCTTGAAAGAAACTAATTCCAGATAAAATATTCTGAAGTTCAGCTTTGTTTATAACGGATCTTTGAATGTTGACATTTTCTGTTATTTTTCAGGTGGTTGGTGGACAGACATTTTGTATTCAGTGTGTAGAGACCTTAGTTGACATTAGCAATTTTAATTTGAATGGCTTCTTTACCTGATTTGGAAATATTGAGTTCCAGAAATTACCTCCAATATTAGAACAAAGCAGACTCAGATAGCAGGTTCACTGCTTTTTGTTTGAATTTTATAAATTTTGTGGTCTCACTTTAGTTTTTTGCAGGATTTTCAATGCTATCTGGAACTGTTGACAATCATTCAGGTTGTTTTAATAGCTCTTTTAGATTTAATTTAATCCAAATTTTAGTATCTTTAGTGGCCAATGCTTTAGCTGGTCATTAGTTGTTGTTTGACTGCAGTGGTAGGACTGGTGAACTCTTTCTGAGTTTTCCCAGGTCTCCTAAAGCTCTGCCCACAAAACAATGATTTTCAACATAAATGTGAACTGCAGGTTTCAGAAGTAAAATTAACCAGTGAGAAAGGCTTTTGTTTTGGCCTCTTTCTGTTGCTAAATGTGTTGCTAGATGGATTTTTAATTCTCACCCCATTCAGCAGTATTTTAATCTTCCCCAACCTTCTGTAAGCATCAGTAATGGAACCACTCCTGTTGATGTGTTCTATTTAAAGTTAAATTTGCAAGAGTTAGCTATTTAATTTCTGTTTATACTTTGTAACAGGTAGACTTCACTGGCCAGATTTGAACAATCTTATTGAGACCTGATGCCTACCAGTTGGAACAGGATGCAATTTTTAAACAAAAGTACAATGTGCAGGATTCAGTGTTATGTACACAGTAAAATTACATACACATAATGAGTCCTTAATAATTAATTCACTTTCACACCAATTATTTCCTTCTGTTGCACGTGAAGGTTTAAGTCTTATGTCTTTCTGTCAAATCTTTTGAAGCCATGTTGCCACCATGTTGTACTTTTCTACTTGATGTAAACATACTAATTACATGACAAAGAGTGGCAAGACAATAGTGTGAGTCTTTCTTAGAAAATAGGTCAATTATATATATGCAATGTTAACTGGGAGACAATGAAATCATGGGACTAATACATTACATCCTGTTAAGCTGGTCGTGATTGACAGCAACTTATAATATGCTTGAAGTAAATATACCTCTTATTGTAACAGATATTACCAGAGTATATCACATGAAAAAAAATTGGTTTCCTTAACATTAGTATGTATTTCACAAAAATGCTACAATTTGACATGAAATAATGAAAAGAACAATTTTTTACTTCTTCCTTCCTATATACTTTCAGTTAACTATCTAGTGTCTTTCTCTTTCTGTTAGATTAATTCCCAAGAGCTTGATTTTGCTCTCTTAACATCTCATAGTTTATCAACCTGAACATTGATTTTGGCAACAAACTCCATTTAATGTTAGAACTGTGACATTGTTTGATTAATCTCCATCAAAGAGCTGAATTCACTTTGATCTCCCAGTGGATTTCGGTTACGGTGAAATTTTCAGTTTCTTTGTGACTTTCACTTTCTTTCTGACTTTCACTTTGGACGGTAAGGGATGGCACGGTGGCACCATGGTTAATACTGTTGCCTCACGGTGCCAAGCCCCAGGTTCAATTTCTAGCTTGGGTTACTATTGTGCGGACACTGTTTGCACATCCTTTCCGTGTCTGTGTGGTTTCCTCTGGGTGCTCTGGTTTCCTCCCACAGTCTGAAAGACATGCTAGTTAGGAGCAATAGCAATGCTAAATTCTCCCTCAGTGCACCCGAACAGGTGCCAGACTGTGGTGACTAGGGTATTTTCACAGCAACTTCATTGCAATATTAGTGTAAGTCTACTTGTGATTAATAAATAAGCTTTAATCTTTAAAAAGGAATTTGGTCTGTCGGAGGGTTATCATGCTCTCCTTTTGTCAGGTTTTCTCATTCAAGTGAATGATCTACATAACACTGAATGTGGTACAGTGGTTAGCATTGCCGCCTCACAGCACCAGTTTGGGTCACTATGCGGAGTCTGCACATTCTTCCCATGTCTATGTGTATTTCCTCCAAGTGCTCTGATTTCCTCCCACAGTTCAAAAGACTTGCTGATTAGGTGCACTGGCCATGCTAAATTCTCCCTCAGTGCATTTGAACAAACGCTGCAGTGTGGTGACTAGGGAATTTTCATAGTAACTTCATTGCAGTGTTAATGTAAGCTTACCTGTGAATAAACTGACAATCACTCAAATCTTCATTAGGTTTTTAAATATATCTAGTCCCTTTACAACAATCCCAGTCACATACTTCCCTCACTGACCCATAGATTTTCATCATAATCTTCAGCATTGAACACTCTAGTTTCATGATTTGATTTTGTCTTACTTTTTGCATACTTTGCTATTGCCATCAGGTTTAAACAAACTAAATGTTGTCCTAGCAGCATGTCTGAACACAGAGCAGAATTTAATAGCACTTTGCTGAGCACCGAGATCTTCACTAATTTTGTCAGCAGATGTTGGTCTGTCATTTGTGTATGTAAATTAATCCATAAGTAATGCAGTGGCTAAGAAAGAATCACTCTGTGCTACAAGTCTTGTATGAATATCTGCATTATCATGAGCTGCTGAATTATGACATCTAACATTGTACTGATAGGCAGCACATTCGACACTCTGAAGCCTGGCAGCTGCTCAGGATGGTAGCCTCTTTTACAAACCAAAAATATCTGACAGAGTCATCCAGACTCAAAGCATTGTTTCTATTCTGTCTCCACAGATGCTATCAGATCTGCTGAGATTTTTCAGCGTTTTCTGTTCCTGTTATGATCATAAGAGTTTGATGGTCAAATTAAATTTGCTATGGACAGATATTTGTGGAATCTTATAAAACCATATTTGAGACTAATGCTCATTCTCAACTTGTGAGTGATCTTTCTCAGACTTTGTTAAAATATGTGAAACATGTGCTGCAGGCTTCTCCACACTGTCTTCCATCGTGTGAGTAACACTCTACCTAACCCCTGTAGCGAGGCATCGCATGCTGAAACCAATTATTTTTTGCAGTTATAGTGGGCCAAAACAGCATTACCACTCGATACTTCACTTCTTCAAATGCTTTCTGAACTTAGAATCATCTACAATAATGCGTCAGTGTTCTATGCTTTTCTTTGTTCTCTGGTCTCTTTGTTTCCAAATTGCCTTCAACCTTCTCCTGTGTTGGGTGATACCTTCGCCATCTATTTGGCAACCCAGGGTATGTTACAGCTGAATTGATGAAATAACACTTGTTTTTTTCAGTCTTGAAGTTAAGTCAATTGGGACTTTGTTCATAGAAAGTGATTTATATCTTGCTGTTAATTAGAATGTCACCTAATGCAATGCACTCCTATCATCTCACTTAGTACCCAAGTCATGATTCTTTGAAACATTGAAGGAGCAGTAGACATGCCAACCAGTACAATGTGTTTATGAATGGTAAGCAATGCTTTGTTCTTATCAATTAATTGTAATTTGCCCGTGTACATTTGTCTGATCTCGCCTTCTGAATACCTTCACATTTTCTAAATTAGAAAACATATCTTCACAATAACCGGTAAGTAAATACCATTCATGATCACCGCTTATTGGGTGTGCACTGAGTAGTGCAGTGGGCCAGGAAATTTGTCTGGGGTGAAAAGAGGAATTCACAATCGGAGTGTGGCCAGTTGTGATCTTCCTGTTACATTTTGTACAGTGTATTCAGTCTCACACTGGGGAACAGCGCATGGCTGAATACCAAATCAGAATTTCTACCCCTTTAGTGTGCCCATGACTCCCTCGTCCGGCTTCACTAAAGTTTCTGACCTTGCCAGTGTGGGTCCATATCAGCAAGGATCGTGTATTGTCCCCAGCAACAGGCACCAGGCGTGATGGACATGCTGGTGGGACCAAAGGCCATTGAGGCCCCAAAGAGGTTGGAGGCAGAGATGAGGATGCCTCTTGGGCAGTGCCAGCCTGGCACAGTGGCAGTGCCCACCAGATACCCTGGCACGAGGTAGTGCCAAAGGGACAGGGCCTGAGGGAGGCTTGGCCAGATGGGGTGGAGCGAATCCAGGGTTGGGGGGCAGTAGGACAGTAGGGAATAGAGGAACTCTTCATGGGGTGGGAGAAGGCTGCTGGTGAGGCTAATGCTTAGAGGATGGCCATTAGGGATTCGGAGAGCAATGTGGGAAGTGTTTGTCAACCGCTCTTCATACACTGGGAGATTAGCGCATGTGCACTAGCCCCCTCTATAGTCCAATGCCAGCCTCTTGAGTGGGATTAGGCTCCGGCCTCCTCCCCCGCCAGTGTATATCCCCTGATGGAATTTGCATCACAGAATGCCGTAAATTCATTCAACTGAGCGCGCCCAAAAAACAAGTGACAAAAGCTCTCATATTCCTGCCCGTTGGGCACTTTGTTTTTTTTGGGGGGGGGGAAATTGCCTCCACAATCTTCACAAATCTGGATGGACACATCTGCTTTTCAAACAGTCACAACTGGTGCACCCCATTCACTGTTCTTCACCTTCTTAATTGGCCCTGTTTCTTTAAACCTTTGCAGCTCTTTACTTACTGCTTCAAACTGTACATTGGGCCCTTGTCTAGACTTGCAAAGTGTTGGCTACACGTTTTTCTTAGTCATGTCTTTGGCCTTGTGATGCCTAATTTTATCATTCAAATCTCCTTGCTCAAAGACCATTATGTGCTCATTTTGCACTTTTACAGTCAGAGTTCCTCCTATTAATCCCTGCTACAACCAGAGTTGAACTGTATCTTCTTAAATCATTTAATTCATCAGGGAGACTTGTTGTTCCAATCACTACTAAGGGCAAATAACAGAAAGTATTATCATATTCCACTCTAATGCCAACTTGACCAAACACTGGACTACTAATGTTAGAATGTCTAGTCAGTTTCATATCAGTTTTGTGTAGGGGAATGTGACTTTAGAACTTCTTGCATTTTCCTTCAGAGATAAGATACTGCAGCATTAAAGTAAGTTATGAACCTCTGATGTTCATTTCTACTGTGGACGCTCAAATTACATCTTCAGTCCTATTACTTATGACTCACATCTGTGCTTTTTTTTGCTCACTGACTGAATATAATGCTTCATCTTCCTACTCAGTAACATTGACTTCTGTTTCCATATCCATCACATTCACATTCACAAAATTACAGACTCCTCAACTCACTTTACATTTACATGACATTGTCCTGCTGCTTGGCTGTGATCTGGAGCTTTATTGTTTACTATTCCCCTATATGGCACCTAAACATGATTGGCCTTTCCACAAGCACCACTTTGATTGGAAAAGAGGCATTTAAAAAGTTAGTGGCTTCCCTGCCAATGGTTGCATCTAAATTCCTGACTCTGAGATTGTGAATCTGACTGCTGTGGCCTGAATCCCACTGGAATCTAGTGAGCTTCCACCTCTGGCTCTATGAAAGAACTCCCTTGCAGTTTACAACTATCTCTTTCTGCCATTTCAGTGGCTGTAGCCTTATTTTGTTTTTAAGTTGGCGCCAGTATGAGGCAACTTCTTGCCAGGTGTACCCAGCAGACCTTCTAATTCTATCTTTTACATTCGTTCTATGACTTTCTGCACTCTGTCGTTTCCTTCATGTACGGTACGCTTTGTATAGCGTGCAAGAAACAATACATGTTAATATATGTGTCAATAATAAATTAAATCAAATCAAATATTGCAGTTCTCCATTCACATCAACTCATTGCCTTTATTCAAAAGGTAAATTGTTCTTTAAGCCTCCTATGAAAGAGTCTCTAAGATTCATTTCCATATTCCTGCCACACTCAGTGGTGAGAAAGTTCACTCAACTCAGTAATGTAATCTGTAATTATAATGTCCTAACTATTTTAGGTGTTGTAGTTTGTAAATGAAAGGAAAAGACGTGGGGCAGGATTTTCCAGCCATGCTTGCCCCATAGCCAGAAAATCCAGCCTGAGGTCAATGAACCTTTGCATGGTCCACCCTTCCGTCAGCTATGATTCACATGGCAGGTGGGACAGGAAACTTCCCCCTCTAGATTCAAACAAATAACAACAGAGTTACTCTAGGCTCCTTTACTTGTTCAGAATACAAATTAAAACCAAAAGCAGGAGCCTCTGAAGCACCCCAGTGACATCACCATCAAATCATATGACCCGCTTTTAAAGCAATCAGACAGCTACTTTATACAACAATAATAGTCCCATTTGACAACTGTTTCCTTCACAGAATGTAACTTTCAGTCTAGAATCTCATTCATTTTATCATATTCCATACTACTGGAATCTCATTGATAACATAGGTTAGACACATCAGAAGCGGCTAGTTTTTCTATGTTTCTTGTAGTTTTTCCATGTTTCAATAGCCTAGTAGTCTCTAAAGTAGAGATATGTTTGGCACAACTTTGTGGGCTGAAGGGCCTGTATTGTTCTGTAGTTTTTCTCTATTCTGGAGATCAGACTTTGGAAAGACGTAGTGGTCAAAGGCAAGCTGATCAACTTGGAGTCCGGTTCTCTTCAGAGGTTAAACCATAACTAAAGATACAACTCAGAAGCTGTACAGCTAAGGAAAATTCAAACAGTTCAATCTTGATTGTGTGATAGGATGGTTTTGAGTTGTGTTATTCAGTTAACAAGTCCCCTTGTTAAACCCAGATGTTTTGAGCAGATAACTGTTGGACCATTATCACAATATTGCAGATGAGGAGTCACAAATAGCTCTGCCTTTGTCCATAGTTGGCTGCCACAAGTGTTTCATCAGCTAATCTGTTGTGTTGGCTTGGCTGGAATGTTTATACAATGCAAGGAGTGCTAAATTTCAGAGGTTTGAAGTGTTATCCTTTGACCATGTTTAAACTGCTCAGGAAAGTCCTGAACTATCATCAAATGATCAGCACTGGCAATTGTAAAAGCCCAGCTATTTGTAAAAAAATTAAGTAGCCTGGGAGATGTAGATATATAAAGAAGCATCGCGGAGGACATCAGTGGTGATGAATTGAAAACGGTCATAAGCTTCAAGTTTATTGGCATCCAGATCACCAATAACCTGCCCTCATCTCTCAATGCTGACATTATAGTTAAGAAAAACCACTGGTGCCTTTAATTTGTCAGGAGGGTAAGGAAATTTGGCGTGTCTGCTACAGGTCTCACCAATTTTTATAGATGCACCATATAAAGGACATCCTTTCCAGAAATGTTTCAGCTTGACACGGTTCTCGCTCTGACCAAGACTGCAAGAAATTACAAAGGATTGTGAACGTAGCCCAATTCATCAGCCTCCCATCTATTGACACTATCTACACTCCCACTGTTTCGGAAAAGTAGCCAGGATAATCATGCACCCCGGGCATACTCTTTTCCACCTTCTTCCATCAGGAAAATGATATAGGATAGAATGTTATGAGATTGTTTCTACATGTCCAGATAGCATGAAAATAGGAGAATTCCTGAACCATCTTTTTGGGTGAGTTTTCATACCCAATCTCAAGCACTTAGCCACTGAAATGGTGGTCGGATCATTTCTGGCTGTTGATGGCCAGCCAATAGAAAAAGCTACTATTTCTCTGATCTTTGATTTGACTTCTGATTCTGCACATGCTCAGTAACAACTTCAGAGGCCTGACAGACAGAAAGAGCGGTCAGGCCTCTGCTGTTGCAGGCAGCTTCAACCAGCTCCCCCCACCCCTGTAAACACGGGGTCAATCGCAAGCCCCAGAACGCATGGGCATCTGGTCCCTGCCATGCAGACAGATCACATCCCCCCCCCCCCAACTAATCATGATACAGAGCAGCAGCAGCTCTCCTCCACAATCATATGCAGACTATGTCGCAGCCTTTCCATGCCAATCAATTACAGGTCCCACCCCCATATGCTATACCTGCTTCAGGCCCTCCTATAAGACCCATCCCCAAAACCCCTTCAGGCCAGTGGGCAATGCCAAGGTGCCAAGTTAGCACTGCTAGACCAGCTTTGCCCAGGAGATATACCCTGTCCCTTGTTTTTGGCCTTCCATGGAGGGCTAAATGGTATATTTGGGGACAATATAGGGAATTAAACCCTAACAAAGGTTAGGGTTTCACCTCTGGCCAAGAGTGAATAAAATAGAAGATGAGAATAAAGTAAATATTTTCCAAACCATAATGGGGCCATGCATTTTGCTACAGAGAGGACTAATTTCCAGAATACAAGAATACTTTTGCCAAATTTTCGCTGCACTCAACTTGCAAAGGAGTTCCTTGGACCCACACCAGGAGTTCTGTGAAAGAACTGTCATTGGATATGGACTTCCTGGACTCTGAGCTCACATGAAAACATAATTTTTATTTTTGTCATGGTCTTGCCTCTGAACCCTTGCCTTTCCCTTATTCTTCTGTTATTGTATGAATGATAAAGGAGTGGACTTTGTGAAACACCTTTTCACATTTTGTCTATGTAAAATAAACTACTTTCTTAATGTAGCTTATCTAATTACTAAGGAGTTATTAATAGAAGATTGGATTATTCCAGAACTGAAGGCTTGGGAAAAATAATCATAAAGTAGGAAATTAAAAATCAAAACATCCTTTTGTTTTGGGTATGGTAGTGAGAGGAGAAATCAGGGCTGTTTAAATTAATCTCCTTCCTGTCTATCACATATAATAAAGTTCTTTAATGCTGATCATGAAATCAATTATAGAAAAACTGTTGATCGAGCAGTCAAAAGAAGATACAAATTTGGAGTTTCTGCTTCCAGTAAACAACCTTCCTTATTGTCCAGATTGGTAAATTGAGTCTGAAGATTAGCTGAGTTTAACTGAAGCTGCTTAAGTCTGGTCATTAGAATGAATGACAAAACTTCAGTCTTGAAAGAAGTGAAGCAAGCAATGCACACTTTGTGACAAATATAATTTACTATTTGTTGACTGTTTGAATTTATTTTCTCCAGTGTCCCTTCAGAGTTGCACAGTGGTTAGTACTGCCACCTCACAGCTCCAGGAGTCCAGGTTTGATTCCCGGCTTGGGTCATTGTCTGTGTAGAGTTTGCATGTTCTTCCCATTCTGAGTGGTTTCCTCTGGGTGCTGCAGTTTATTCCACATTCTGAAAGATATACTGGTTAGGTACATCGACCTGAACAGTGGCAACCAGGGGAATTTCACAGTAACTTCATTGCAGTGTCAATGTAAGCCTTATCTGTGACTAATAAACTTTATAAAAATAGACCTCCTTTTGAAAGGTAGAGTGTTGCAATATATGCAAAAGAGAGTTAACAAATTTCATTAAGTAAAAGTTTATTAGTTATAAGTTGGCTTATATTAACGCTGCAATGAAGCTACTTTGAAAATTGCCTAATCGCCACACTCTGACGCCTGCTTGGGTATACATGGGGAGAATTTAGCATGGTCAGTGCACCTAATCTGCACATGTTTATACTTGGAGGAAACCCACACAGACACAGGGAGAACGTGCAGTGTCTGCACAGACTGACCCAAACCAGGAATCGAATCGCGGTCCCTGGTGCTGTAAGGCAGCAGTGCTAACCACTGTGCCACCCACATTAACATTTCATTAAGGCTGCAACAGTACATAATTCATGAAAATAAACGTCATCCATATCTTTGTACCAAAGTATTTTTTTAAAATGTTATTTCCAGGCGTAAACCATGAGATATTGAATTTGATCTCGAACCATTGTAGTGACCCTGACTGTACAACAGATAATTGCCAGGAGAAAATAGGAATTTAAAGAGCTTGTATTGTCCTTAAACTATACATTGCAGCTCAGCGGCATTACCCGTCAATGGTCTTTACAGCTATTATTATGGTTGACAGCTTCAGGCATCCAGCCAGTAGTTTAAATGCTGCAGACGATATGCCACAAATATTAAGCAGACACTGTGCAATTTATTTGTCAGCATCTCCATCTAAACACCCAGTTGTCAGTTGAAAATGGTGTGATACATATGGAATGATCCACTCCCCATAAAATAAATGTGGACAGACAAAGCCGCCTTGAAGCACGGATTGTTCCAATGATTTGACGTGATAACAAGTAAACATTAGTGAGCTATTCCTTTGTGCCTGTAAATAATTTATTTAAAATATATTGCTATATGGCCACATCTTGCATAATGCTCAAGGTATCACAATAACACAATAAAACAAAAAATACACATTTTGATATGAACCGGCATTAGAACTAACCTAGAAGAAATGAAAATACAAGACATTGCTGAAAGAAGAGAGACTGGGATATATGAGGAAGAAAGAATTTGCATTTTACCACACTTTGTCACATCCTCAGGATTTTACACCGAATGAATTATATTTGCATTGCAGTCACAGTTGTTTTTTGATGCAAAGCTTTTGCCAATTTACAAACAAAGGACCGCAGACAGCCAAAGAATAGGAATGAACATTTGGTGGTTTCAGAGTGTGCAGGCTATTTGCTGAGATAATATTTATGCTCTGATGGCAGGTTAAAAATTTACCCCAATGTGTTGGCGATGCTGGCTGAGGAAAAAATAAGTTGGCACATTTATCAGGAGAAAGCTTTGTTCTGCAATATTGTGCTACAGGATCTTTTACACTCATTTAAACAGCCAGGCAGGACCTTGGTTTCATATTTCAGCCAAATGCTAGTGCCTCCAACACTGCAACTATCCCTCATTGAAATATTAGCTCAGTTCCATGCTCAAATCAGAAGTGAACCTTTGAGCTATGCTACTGTTTAATTTATTTATCAGTGCCACAAGTCAACTTACATTAACACTGTGATGGAGTTACTGTGAAAATCCCTGAGTTGCCACACTCTGGTGCCTGTTTGGGTACGCTGAGGGAGAATTTATCCTGGCCGATGCACCTAACCAGAACATCTTTCAGACTGTGGGAGGAAACTGGAGCAAACCAATGCAAACACAGGGAGAAGGTGCAGACTCTGCACAAACAATGACCCATGCTGGGAATCAAACCCAGGTCCTGAGCACTGGAAGGCAGCAGTGCTCACCACTGTGCGGCCGTCCCACCCTGCGAGTAAGAGATGACAGCACTACCAACTGAGTTAAGCTGAAGGTAAAAACAAACTTTGAGTGAAAGCTTGCACAGGGAAAGACAACCTGTTAATGTGAATTGAAGGAAGGGCAGTCAGCATCACAGTCAGAAAGGAAACAATATTTTAGGATTGTCAAGAGGTTGTCAGATTCTTTGAAAAGTACTTTGCTAATCAGATTAGTGAGGGACAGTCTGCAGTGTAAAAGAAATTAAATGTCTTCATTTAATTAATTTTGTGATCCATTCCATACCAGTGTCAACTGCTGAGCAGCCGGGATCAAATTACTTTCACTTCCATAAATGTTGAAAGCTAGGCCGAAGAATAAATGCAGAATATTGATGCATGTAACCAAAATCATCCTGTTTTACATAATAATTTGAGATAAGAAACTTGGTCTGGATAAATGAATGAAGTGTTAACATCAAGCACATAGATCCTGAACTGAAATTCAGTGCAAATGCTTAAAATATCTTTGTGCATTCATTATAGAATTGCTAACACATTTGCATGGTTCAGACACTTGCATCTCCTGCCGCTCTGCTGCTCACTGCTGAGAAAATTGTTATTGGAAGTGGAAACAAGGTTTAGCACCAATTGCAGGGATTATTTTTACAGACTGCCAAGCACATATCATGTGATCTTATACAACATAGTCCATCTGAACAGCAAGGACTAATATAAATCATTTGATGCAGACACCAACCTGACCCCCAATGAAATTGACAGCCAGGTCACGAGAAAGGAGAACAAACAGGATGATTACCAGCAGTGATTACATTATGGGAGCTCTGCGCCAGCATCAGATTGTGGCATGGCAGCATGTCTATGGTGTCGGGGATCTAATGGAGAAAAGGCAAAAGCTGCTGATCCAGGGTGGGGAAAGGGAATGGTGGGGGAGAGGCACAGGTTTAACAAATGGATTGCTGGCACTCTCATTTTCTCCCATGGATTGGTTGTGAGGCAGCTCACAGCTTAGAGACAAAAGGTCTCGCAGTCGATTTTAAGTTGTTGTGCTGATGATGTTATCAGGTCTTGACTTTGAAATGTTATTCCTCATCAGTTTGAGTTTCGTTGGGTCTACTGAGCTCCAGCCTCAGTCTAAATATGGACAAAAGCGCTGAATTGCAGAGGTGAGGTGGGAATAGCTTTCCTTGACATTAAGACAGCATTTGATGGATTCATTGGCTGGAATTTTACTGCCCTGCCTGCCACAGGAATCGGAACGGATGAGAAGCGGACAATGGGAACGTCTATTGACCTTGGGTGAGATTTTATGGTTTTGGGGCGAGCGAGGATGCAAAATCCCACCCATGGTGTCACATCTTCTCATTCCTCAAGGTTAGAAAGAATCACTCTATTAGGGTCAAAATGCTAGAGTTGCACTAACTGTTTTTTTGCAGTTCTCCTTGTGGCCTAATACAGTGTTGTTTTGCATGTGACTGCAGTACATGTGGCACCCAGGATATACATTCTTACATGAATCAGTTTCTGCTTCCTTACAAATAAATAACAATACAATACCTAGTAAATTTTGTCACTGGGAATCAGGGGAAAAGCTTACCCATTTGGTGATAAATCAAATCTTTGTGCTCTTCAGCAGGATGGGAAAATCCTGCTAGTGTGAACAGTCGGAAAATTCTGGCTATATATTCATGCCACACAAGTGCCATACAACTGCCACCCACACCAACAGAGTATCAAGCCATAACCCTCCTTGACATTCAAAGTCATTATCATTACTGAATTACCACTATCAACACCCTTAGGTCACCCTTAACTAGGAACTGAACGGAACCAGCTATATAAATGCTGTAACAACAAAAGAGATTTTGCAGTGACTATGTCACCTCATGATTAATCCTGACCAATAATACCTTGAGGTGGAGACAGAGGCAAGTCTTGCCAAGATGGCTGGGCTTGAAAAATCAGCCTAGTCTGTAAAATGAGCATGGAAATCCTTAACCTTCACCTCTTTATCCATCTCATTCTCCCTCACTTGCTTCACAACCTGTAACCCCAATCTCCTTATCCCTTCATAACTTCTTGTCCCCTCTTACTCTCATATTGCAATAACTCCTTCACCTTTCCTCATCCTACATATTCCCATTTGCCACCTTTGACCCTCCATACACACATTTCCCCAACCCACCTTATCTCATATTCCTATATGCCCTTCTACAATGCCCTCTTACCCACCTTGCCCACCCATGTTTCCCTTATCCGCTCACCCAATATCAACTACAAACAGAACTCACGAGTCTATAATAGCATTGGAAGATGTTTGAGAGTCATATATCTGTCAAACTAAACAAACAGTATTTGGAAATTCACTAAAGAAATAAAACCTTTTTAATATCTCATAAATCTGCCAAAATAATCATACAGGCACAATTGTGACAACAACTGCAGATGAGCAGAATTCATTAGTGGGTTTAGAACTCAGTCAAGCATTCATAATGAGATATCATTAAAAATCTTTGTCAAACAAAGATTTTTAAATGATATCTCATTATGAATGAGATATCAATTCTCATTGATATCAAAATCTCCAACAAAACCTCCAGTGCTGCATACATTATCGCCAAGGAATTCAGCTATCTGTCAAACATTTGAAACAGCCTAAAGGATGGCTGAGTTGAACTTCAAGAAAAATTTGAAAACAAAGAGACAATTCTCAAAGTCAAATCTGAATTTGTCATGTACAATCCAATGGATAATGTACCTTAATGTACTTGAAGACTCTTTCATTTTCACAATGATCTTCAATTAATGATCAATTATATTTTCAAAAGAAAGCATTATTCCAGTATTAAAAACAGCAATAACTTATTATGCAACATTTTAATACATCATGAAATTGGCAATTTATTTTGAAATTACCTACCCAGTGGTTCATGATTCAAAACCATGGTTTCTGTCATGGGTCACAAATCCTGTGTTGTGTGAATAATGTTTCCTTATAAAGCTGGTCGTATTTCTTAAAAATTGTGCAATGTCTGAATTACCTACATCTACAATGGAGCCAACAACTGAGTGACAGCTGGATGTGGTCTCACAACCTTTCCAGTGTCCCAAAATTGTAAACAGGAATGGAGGCAGGAATTCCATAATCATGTCCTGCCCACCATGTTTAAAGCCCCATCAATGTAATTCATCAAACCCCCATTGGGATGGGACTCATTCACCCTTAGAAAGGCAATTCGGGATGGGCAATAAATGCCAGCCATAAAACCATTGTTTACATGCCATGAGAGAATATCAAATGTTGGCCTCTGCCTACTTTTGTGGGAGCCTTGATCGTGGACTAATTTGCATTTGTTAAATTTGAACAATGAAGTAACTGCCTGTTTCTCCCTCTTATAAATAAGGCCCAATTTTAATACCCGCTGAGCAGAAACGGAGCAGGGGCAGCAGTTAAGATGTTGGGCGTCAGTTAACCTTATCAATTTTTGCTTCCAAGGCAAGTTGCAAGACAATCCGGGAAGATGTGGAGCCATGTTTTAAATGTGCAGATTAAGTCTGATGATAAAGAAGACCTCAATGTGCAATATTAGAATCATAAAATCACAGAATCCTCCAGTGTGGGAGATACTGAAGCAGTTGACCCATTGAGTCTGCACCAACGACAATCCCATCCTGGTCCTATCCCCATAACTCTATGCATTTACCCGAAGTAGAGCTCCTGATGCTAAGGGGGGTAGTTAGAGTAAATGCATATATGGTTATGGGGATAGTGGTCTGAACTAGTGGCCTGAGTGGAGGGGGTGGGGAAGTAATGATATCTCCATAAGGCAAAACCCATTCGGTGAAGGATCCAAGTTAGAAGATTCAAGCCCAGCCAAAATACTTTAGTTTTCTCATTGATTAAAAGTGGAAAGTATTGCTCCTTTGCATTTCAGATGGTAGACTTTAGCATCCATTGAACTAGGCTATAGTTCAATGATCTCCCCTTTACACTTATCTTTTTGGTTTTTGCATCGTTATACCAACTCCTCCCATGTCTTTCCACCTTCCTTTTAATGTTGGGGCCTATATATATGTATATTTATGTATATATATATACATATATATATATCTATATCTGCTTCTCAGATATTCTGTGTATAATTGCCTCCCTCATCCATTATCTTCAGTTATTTTGATGTTACTGCCAGATTATTTGCAATTTGGCAAATCACATATCAACATATCTGTGCTTCTCATCTCTATCTGAATTCCTGCTGTTCTCCATCAGTCTGGTACTTCCTCTTTCAATTTTGCTTTCCATGTAAGATTCTTACACACTCTCTCTGACTAATGCATCTGTTTCTCCGATGCTTTTGCTCTCCTTCTGTCTATTAACACCTTCTTTCTTGGAAAGAAATTAACACCATTTCTTTCTTCAGTATTCCTGTACGAAATGCACGAATGTTTTTTACTGACTTACTCCATCTGTACCAAATACCAACCACAAATTCAAAAGGTATTGAACAACACAGCAGTTAAGCTGCATGGAATTGGAAGTGAGCTGCAAGACTTGATTTGTAAAAGCTTGGTACTGCAACTGGGTGGGGAGCATCGACCGCAGACTACACAGTAAGTGATAAACTGGGAACCGGAGTGTGGGGTGGCTCGGAGCAGGCTAGCATGAGTTAATCCAGGGCCAAAGGAAAAACAGCTGAATTTAGGAGAAAGAAATGAAAGAAAGAAAGCATGAAAGAAATAAAAGAGAGTGGAGTGATGGGGAAATGTTACCTAAAGCTGGAGTAAGCAGAGGATTGAACATTCCTGACTGATAATACTTTTGACAAGCATGGGGTTATCATGGACAGTGAGATAGTTAGAAATAAATATCCTTTTAAGATTTATTTATGATTTTTCTGGAAGTAACCAAACACAAAAAATCTTCTTCCAATGTTTATATTTCTCCAGGACATGAGTAAATAAAATTTTTACTTGCAGAAAGCACACAACCAAGAAGCAAAACTCTAGCAGAAAAATTCCAATACATATTTGAGATGAAAGCAGTTCAATTTCTCAAAGGGCTAGATGCATCCTCCTAGTGTATCCCAATTGACCCGGGTTCAATCAGAGCATAAACAGTCCTGGTGAGAAACTTAAAAAAACACGGTTTCCAGCAATTTGAAAAATATTCAGCTACTTAATGAATTGCTCACACATTTCCTGAGATTGCACCACAGTATGCACTTCAGATCCCAATGAAAGACTCTGCAGCGCAAATTGGAATGGGAAAAAAATGATTCCCTGCCCAATTTCCCATCCCCGTTTATACATTCCGTGCTAGAGAGAACTGGAAAATTGGTCTCTCAGTGACCAGAGGAAATCTTTTCTTCAAATGTTTTTCTTTCTGCTTCATAGTTACTCAACTGCAAGTACAAAGTAGAAGGCATTGTTTACCTGTTGTAATTAAGTGGCTATTTTACTCTTACTTGTAGGATTCTTAATGTTAAGTGGCAATGTGCCGAGAATCTACATTTAATCCCTAACAATTAAATGCCACTTTGTTGGCCCCGGGTTGAATTTAATTTAAAGGCATTTGGAGAACAAGACTGGGAGACAAAGTGAAAAATGGCCACAAGGAAATGCCTGTAATTGCACTGGGTTCTTGAGGACTGATTTTTAACATTTGGTTTGATGAATAAAAGGGAGTTGGGAGATTGGTTTCTCATTGCACACCATGTTTGACTTTTCTTTCTATTAAAGTCATTGGAAAGGAAAATTAGGTGAGTCAACAGTTGATGTATTACTGCTTGTTTTTCACCATTGCCAGAAATTAACATCAATCTCTTAAATGTATACGATGACAGAGATATACAATAGAGCAGAGAAGGAGTCCATTCAGCTCATTGTGCTTTTGCCAGCTCTTGGGCAGAGCTATTCAATTCATTCCACACTTTGCAATCTTTCCCCCCTTCAAGTATTTATCCAATTCCTTTTCAAAAGTTATTATTGAATCTATTTCCATCACACTTTAAGACAATGCATTCCCAATCATAACAACTCTCTGTATAAAGAAGCTATTTCCTTATAGAACATAGAACATAGAACAATACAGCACAAACAGGCCCTTCGGCCCACGAGTTGCGCCGATCACATCTACCAATCCACAGACCTATCTAATAACCCCCTATCCTATTCTTTTCCATATACTCATCCAGAAGTCTCTTAAAAGACCCCAGTGAGTTTGCCTCAACAACCTCCGACGGCAGTCGGTTCCATTCACTCACCACCCTCTGAGTGAAAAACCTACCCCTGACATCTCCTTTGTATTTGCTTCCCTGCACCTTAAATCTGTGTCCTCTCGTAGTGACCATTTCAGCTCGGGGAAATAGTCTCTGAGAGTCCACCCTATCTATTCCTCTCAACATTTTATAAACCTCTATCAGGTCGCCTCTCAACCTACGTCTCTCCAGTGAGAAGAGTCCCAGCTCCCTCAACCTATCTTCATAAGGCCTGCCTCCCAATCCAGGTAGCATCCTTGTAAATCTCCTCTGAACCCTCTCAATAGCCTCTACATCCTTCCTATGTCACCAATGATTTCATAAAAGGGCCATCGCTGCTTATCACTCCAAAAATGATCCACAAACTTTTATGCAGCTTATATTTTCTGTAAGGAGGAGGAGCAGGAATACTGTCCGAAAGTTAAGAATTGCCTGTTTGTCTTCTAGTATTTAATATGCACACATACACTTTTTTTTAAGCAGTGGAGTAGTTTCTATTTTACTGCAAGTGTAAAGGTGTGAGTAGATGTAAGTATCATTTTGATCCACAGAATTTTAGTAACCTCTAGGTTTAAGACACAAGATACACATGAAAAATCACCCATTGCAAACAACCAAAGCCAGCATGGTAGCACAATGGTAAGGGTGGCATTGTGGCACAGTGGTTAGCACTGCTGCGTCACAGCGCCAGGGACCAGGGTTTGATTCCCCGCTTGGGTCACTGTCTGTACGGAATTTGCACATTCTTCCTATGTCAGTGTGCGTTTCCTCTGTGTGCTCTGGTTTCCTCTCACAATCCAAAAGGTGTGCTCATTAGATGCATTGTCCATGCTAACTTCTCCTTCAGTTTTAATTCCATAGGTTAGAGTGGAGCAAGGTTATAGTTGGTGTTTTGATAATTAAGGAGGAAATAAGCAAAAGTGGAATAAAAATCTTAGCCATGTTAGGTCTTGGCAATGATACCATTTTCTTTCCAATTGCTCTTAAATTTAAATACGTTCCCCTGTGCATCACCAGATTGACTCTATAGGTTTTGCGGCACAATAGCATCAGCAGAGTTTTGGTTTAGGAGGAGGCAGCATAAGTGAGAGATTTTTTTCAGTTTGCTTCCTATAGTGTAAATTCACTGTAACTAAGCATTTATACCATAGTTAGCAGCCGAGACTGGTAGCTACAGTTTGAGTTTCAGCCAGGCGAAAGCCTGTTTATATTGCTTGGCTCCTGTTTGGCTGTAACTCTTAACACTCTTGCTCAGGAGAGTTCTGGTTGTATACGTGTGTGCTGAAGAGCTCTTTCCCAACAAGTAACGATGTAGGGTGTGTATTTTTTTTATTGTTAGCCATTTTTGGCTTAAAACCAGTGCACATATGCAGCAAACAACTTTTTGTGGCTGGAAAAATGGGCCAGAAGCCATTTCCGTCTCGAAATCACTCCCCTGTGGAAATTGTCTGTAGCCCTGGGATGAGAGAGCTGGCACTCCACCCAGGTGCTACAACTGACATTTCTGGCACGTATAGTGCCATAGACTTACAGCAGTGTGCACCTCCTGGTATCAGCTTTCTTGAGGACAGCTTGTAGGTTAAACTCTGTGAAATTGTGACACGTTCTTCTCTGCCTCTCTGCCATGCCCCTCTTTGACTGCAGCTGCCAGCTGCTCCCATATTAGATATTCTTGAAAAGTGGCAGAAAAGATCTTTGAAATTTGCTGTCAAGTTAGCTGACATTCAAGTAATTGAGTTGAGCGTTGTTTCTTACTTGCATGTTCAACAATTTACTGCCACAGCATATTGCCAGAATGGTCTATTTGAAGACTGCATTCAGTCCAGCATGTTACATGCATTTTACAAAGGGTTACCTATGACTCCTCCAATGGCTATACAGATGAACTGAATCAGGAAACACTTGTAAGTACCTTTTTGGATCTGCATCTGGTGCAAATTCTTTCCATGAGGCAAAATCAATACAATTCTTGTGTGTAAATCTCAAATTATAATATTTAGAGATGGGACAATGGAAGAATCCCACTCAAAACATTTAACATGAAATCGGTTTAAAAGTGTTCAATTCTGAACCCAGTTTTACAAGTTGTGTGTGATATGTGCTGGCGGACTTCTGAGTTCTGATCTTTTCAGACCATCTCACTGATGTGAAACAGGTCGTGGGGCCCCAGAAAACTCATCTTAAAAAAACACTTCATTGCAGTGTTAATATAAGCCTTACACGTAACTAAAAAATAAACTTTAATTTGTATGCAGACAATCCTTTATTAAAATCATTGGAAGTTAACCAACAAAATACAAAGAAAATATTATTTTCTCCACGTTTGGCTTCCATGGAATTTATCCTAGACCCGAGATAAGTGAAATTCAACTACACATGAATAATGGCACTGTTGTAATATCATAGCTTGAGAAATGTTGTAAATCTATTGAAATGGTAATGACACATAGTAATGTGATTTTCTATGGTACAGACACTAATCAATCACCGCAGCACCACAGGTTTGTTCTTGTTTACTCTTATAGTTGAAGTTAGATTTTTCATCAGCATGCCATGAGCAAATATTCTCTCTGGGATTCCCTACTTACCAGGTATTTAGCGCACCTCAGAATGGCACGCGTTGGCATAATTTACATAAGGTTAATCTAGATGTTATCCCATCGTGAGTGTCTCCCAAAGCCGTAAATGTGAGTATAGCCCTCAGGGGAGAGGGATATAGTGAGGCAACGCCCCCTGACACAGGTTGGCACCATGTCAATGCCAACCTGGTGGTACCAACATGTGCCATGGAGTGGGTACTAGTTGGACCCTAATGGGGGAGGAGGAGGAATTCATTCAGATTTGACTGTGGGCTGGGAGTGCATGGATGAATAGGGAATGTCGGCGATGACACATGTGGTGGTAGGGAAAGGTGGAGAGAAATGTTGACTCTGATTAGAGGTGGAGCGGGGAGATCCCGAGACCTCTATGGTGGGCTGGGGAGAGGGGGGGAGCAGTGGGGGGATGAGGAAGAAGATTATTTCTGTTATGATTGAAGTGTCCTTTAAAGATGTGTCAGTGCAACAGGGTTTTGCCGGTAACTTCATTGTAGTGTTAATGTAAGCCTTACGTATGACTAATAAATAAACTTCAGAACAATATTCTGCCACTTCTTTGTAAGACAACTCCCCCACCCCCACCCCCATGAAGTCTAAAGAGGCCTTAAAAAGAACTTCTTGGATTTCTGCCACAGTTAGACATGACTCTTTGTAAGGTCATTACAAATGTAATTAATTTGATTAATACAGAAAGATGACATTACAGGAGGGTCAACTCTCAGCATTGTAGCTGCAGAATTGAACCTGGAATAGATCTCCTTCAAAACAAATGATTGAGATTATAGTCAAAATAGAAACACATTTATTATGTGTACCCTGTATACGTTCTATTTCACTTTGCACAATTGGCGTTTGTGACTAACCTGCAATGGAAGACCTCTCAAGCTGTAATGTAATTTTTTTGATTTGATTTATTATTGTCACATTGTATTAGTGAAAAGTATTGTTTCTTGTGCATTATACAGACAAAGCACACCCTGATGCTGTGAGGCAACGGTGCTAACCATTGCACCACCATGTTGGGGGAACATTTCCCGGGGGAAAGAAAAATGAGATAAGATGACTAAAGTTATAAGTCCCAAAATTTGTTGCTTCATTGCTCAAGACAAATGATTATTTGATGAATGAAAAAATGAATGGTTTTGGCTGAGTTAACATAGAGGTAATGTCTCCACTTGTAGAGAAATCTAAAGTTTGGGATCAATGCATTCAGGAGAAGCTCTTTACCTCCAGAATAGTTTGAAACTCATATGCTCCCTAAGAAGTTGAGATGAATCGCGTGGATGAAATTTATTGCATCCTTACTAAATATCTATTCCCCTCCTTACTCAATCTTACAAGATAAATTCATTGACTACTGCTATCTGGAGAGGAAGAAAATAAAAGAGAAAGTTAATGAACAAGGCAATGGCTCTGAAGTAGTGGCTTCTCACAAATGTCATCATTTGATAGATGAATGTGACTCTTGTCTCTGTTATGCAACATTAAAGGTAATGCTATTGTCGTGTGAGCAGGTGGCTCTGAAGCATTGGAGGTAGCAACTAATTATTGCTTCCCTTCCTATTTCACTCCTTTTGCAAAGTGAAGCTATTTTATATGTGAAATGTTCTTGATCCATTCTCTCTTGAGTTATAGTTTCTCTTTGAGCTAATCAGGCCTGGTCATATGATCAGTGATAGAAGATAAGGATGTAAGGGTTGCATTTACAGAACTGTGAGAATTACATAATCTTCATGCTTATTTCCAGCCTGTCTAGAATGCCAGTCTCCTGGGAGTCTGTTACCATGCAACCATAAAATATAGGAGCAGAGTTAGGCCATTTGCCCCATCGAGTCTTCTCTGCCATTCAATCAGGGCTAATTTATTTCTCAACCCCATTCTCCCACCTTCTCCCCATATCCTTTGACCCCCTTACCAATCAAAAAGCTATCTATCTCAGTCTTAAATACACTCAATCACCTGGCCTCTCCAGCCATCTGTGGTAAAGAATTTCATAGATTCACTCTGACTGAAGAAATTCCTTCTCGTTTTGTTTCTAAATGTCACTTTTTTACCCTGAGTCTGTGCCCCCGGTTCCCAGTGTGCTCTACTAAAGGAAACATCTTCCCCAGGCCTATCCAGGCCTTTTAGCATTCATTACGTTTCAATGAGGTTTCCCCCTCATCCTTCTGAACTCCATCAAGCACAGAGCCACAGTCCTCAAATACTCCTCATATGTCAAGCTTTTCATTCCCTGGATCATTCCCTGGTTCCTCCTCTGGAACCTTTCCAAGGACAGCACATCCTTCCTTAAGAATTACTCACAAAGTTCCAAATGTGATCTGACTGGGGGCTGAGGTACCTCAAAAGAATTATTGTATTTAATTATATGGAGAAAAGTTAACAATTTACAGAATGCTATAGTCTATAATTAATATTGCTCACAGAGGATATCAATATCAGAGGAAATGGAATATGTGTTTTACCTTATTTCTGTGGGTGGCACAGTGATTAGCACTACTGCTTCACAGCACCAGGGACCCAGGTTTGATTCCTGGCTTGGTGTGGAGTTTGCACTTTCTCCCCATGTCTTCACGGGTTTCCTCCGATGCTTCAGTTTCCTCCTACATTCTGAAAGACTTGCTGGTTGCTAAACAGGCGTCAGACTGTGAAGAATGGGGAATTTCACAGTAACTTCATTGCAGTGTTAATATAAGCTTACATGTAACTAAAAAATAAACTTTAATTTGTATACAGATAATCCTTTATAAAAATCATTGGAAGTTAACCAACAAGATACAAAGAAGACATTTTTTTCTCCACATTTGGCTTCCATGGAACTTAGTCCTCCTTCATCCTAGCCCTGAGCTAAGTGAAATTCAACTACACATGAATAATGGCACTGTTGTAATAACATAGCTTGAGAAATGTTGTAAATCTATTGAAATGGTAATGACACATAGTAATGTGATTTTCTATGCTACAGACACTAATCAATCACCCAGCACCACAGTTTGTCCTTGTTTACTCTTATAGTCAAAGCTAGATTTTTCATGTTTAAAGGTCTGAGGATTTAAATAACTTTAGATCATGGTGCTTAACAGACTTTTTCTGCTTTTCAAGGACGTTTATGTCTCCTTCATCCACTTCATAACTTCCATACTTTGGGTTATGGCCTATTGAATAGTCAAAATTAAGTCTATTTCAATTCAGGGCTAATTTCCAATGGTCTTGCTGACCACCATGTGATTCTATGCTGCCCCTCTCCTCCTACTGGCAAAAATGAGAACTGCTGCATAAAGGGACAGGACTTCCATTTCCAGATACTGCCCATCATTTATAAAGATCTTTATAATTGGCCTGATACCACAAGAGTCCAAACCTAGGAATGCAATTTTCTAGTTGTAAAAAATTCAGGCCTGAAGTCCTATGTTGGGTGAGGCTTGAATTGAAGGTAGAATGAAAACAATTTCGTACATTCATAAACTAGAATCTCAATTTACCGACACTTATAGAAAGAAGCTGAGCCAGGATTCATTCAGTTGGGAACTTAGTATCATTCTAAGTTGTCCAGTGGAATCAGAGGGTCAAGAATCTGTAACGAGTTCATTAGGAATCAACACAGATTGATTCAAGAGTTTGGTGGTGGTGCATGGTGGCTTCAGATGTTAGCAGGATTATTAACAGATATTATATCAGCAGGCGAATTGGAAGCAGTGTCTATAAAATGCAAGGACCAGGAGCAGTGAAGTACAGTCAGGTTAGGTTGGAAAATAGAGACAGTGCAGATGAGAAAGCTAGCTCGAGGACCAGCTAAATGGGAGAAGAAAGGAACATACAAGATCGGCAACAACCGCAGAAGTTTGAGGAGATTGTCAAAACTGGTTGTGGAGCTAAGCAGAGTCAAGCCCAATAAGAGTCAAAAAAAAATTGAAGTAAAGCAACAGCAAGAGAACAGAACCAAGACTTTGATAGAAATAGTCGGAGCAGATCAGAACATTAGAGAGAACACTGGAGAGGAATAAAATTCAAGATGCAGTCTGGCAGTAAAAACTAATAGTGAGAAATATAAAATTAAACTCACGAATGGGATGCAGTTGAGAAGAAAGAAAACTTAAGCCCAGAATTGAACACTAATGGAGTAAAGCTGAGAAGCAAGTAATGTCTTAGGTTACTGCACAGGAAATTAACAGCTGCAGATGGGGGATGGGCACTGGAATAAGCTGGGAGCTGGAGTCACAGCTTCCAATTAAGGCATGCTGTGTAGTTCCACAGAGCAATACAAGCTCTGATGGCAGATGAGACCATGAGTGGAGTAATTTTAATAGGGGACTTAACTTCTGAAAAGAGATGAGGCATGAAAACAGAACAAGCAGTCTCAGGTGATGGACAATGTGCTCTGTACAGGTAGTGTGAACTTGTACTTTGAATTAAAATATATCTGTTAATAGGAGCAGGATAGATTACAAAGGGGAGGTGAGCAGATTGCATGGGAAAAGACAATTGATGAGCATGGATGGAATTTTAAAGAACAGGAGTTCAGTCAGGTGCCCGTAAATCATTTTTTGATACAAATGAGAGAATTATATAACTACTGCCAAATGCACAATTAGTATCAAAGTGCCTTCAGATCATACAGCTGAAAATTACAGGCTGTCAGAAATATAATGAATGTTATTTTTGACTAATTGACAGACTAAAAAGATGGCAGCATTATGACAGTAAGCCATACAATAGTAATGACTTCTGGCTGAGGCACAAGATTGTGTTCTTAGTGCCATCACATTATATGAATATATAATTGCCTTTGAGTAGTATGAGTAAACTTACAGTTAAAACATACACAAGTTTATGTAATGTTGTCATGGTACAGGTCAGAAATGCCAAACAAACTCTTCTATGGAGCCAGCCTGGATCATAAATTTTGCATCCTGAATTTGGCTAGGGTAAGCATAAAGATGTTTCAAGTGACTCACTAAGGAGCTTTTATCAAACAAAGTTTATTTAAGAATGTAGCTAACAGGTATAGTAAGAAAATTAGCAAGACTTTTATCAATTATAACAAAGATATCTACAACGTTTCATTCAAACTAATCCCATAGACAAAATATCCTTTTCACAGCTTTAACACAGCACAGACTAACAGCAGATAGTACTGAAAATTGAGTCCTTTGGTTGAAGTCTGCATAGTATCATAGAAGCCTACAGCGCAAAGGGAGGCCATTCGGCTCATCTAGCCTGCACTGACAAAACAGGGTTCTATCCCCTTAACTCCATGTATTTACCTTGCCAATCCCCCTGACACTAACAGGCAATTTAACATTCCAGTTAACCTAAACTGCACATCTTTGGACAGTTGAAGGAAACCGACGCACCCAGAGTAAACCGGTGCAGACACAGGGAGAATGTACAAACTCTACACAGACAGTCACCCAAGTCCAAAATTGAACATGGATCCTTGGCACTGTGAGGCAGCAATGCTAATCACTGTGCCACCGACATCTGCAGTTCTATGGAGTCACTCCAAACAAATAGTCTGAAGATAAGACAGCTTCCCAAAACACCAGAGGGACTCTGGTCCAGTCCCCAAAAATAACAGATTTTCATCCTTCAGAAAAAGGATTTTAGTTAAGTAACAGAAATTTCAAAACAAGAGCAAGAGGGGGAAAACAACATTTCTTTCTAACTTGCTGTCCCTTTTAAAACTAAAACTCAATCCTACACCCCAAACTGAAAATTGTCCAAAAACACATGACCATCCTAACAATGCAGGATCATAAAACTAATCCCAAACTAAATACAAATGACCCCATTTAAGGCATTTAAGTGGCAATAAAAGGAAGTTTCCAATTAAGCTGGCAAGAATTACATCACTGAAGCTAAGAAATCATGATTTAAAAAAAACTTTCTTAAAGGTACACTAACATTACAATATGAATGATCTGGCTTTCTCTGAGTTGGAGTATTATTGATTTAAGATATTTTTGAAGACTGTGACAGCTTTCTAAGAGATGTCTGTAAACACTAAATTTGTTATTTTGACATTGGCTGCTGGGAGTACATGTGAGTCTGAGTCTATCTGTCCCTCCTACCCCAACCCATCACCTTCGCTGCACTAGAGTTATGAATTCCAGTATTCTTCAAAATAGAAAACTGATAAAAGCTGAATTCCCAGACATAAAAACATCTGTTAATATTTTATAAATATGCTTAATTTAACTTGTCTTTTAGAGACGCTAAGGGTGTTCTGAAGTAGTACAGGATTTATATCCTGGATCAAAATATCTATGTGCACTGCCATCCTATCAGTCCATATTCAATCTGAGGTGATAGTGCCAGAATGTTAAAGCACTCGGCCAAAACTGAAAGGATGGTTGCCCCATGAATAACTTGATCTAGGACGTAGGGCCTGCACTGCTTCAGGAATAGCACTCCATCGCTATAGCCATTGATGGCATCCAATGTTGGATATGTGAGGGGTGGGGATAGCACATAGATCTCATTCCAGCCCCTGAAGGAGTCAGCCAGAGCCTCTTAGGTACCTATAACAAGAGGACCAGCACTGGACACCTGGGACCATCTTCCCAGGTGACTCTGGGACTGTCCAGCTTGTCCCAATCCACTCTTCCTGTGGCTCCATCATATCCAGTTCAGCAAAGAAAATTATCTTTTCACAAATTAGCCTTTTGTATATCCTCTCCAGCTAATCTTTTTCTTGAAGGTTTGCCTTTTTCTCTTACTTACTGCTGCTTCTTCAGCACCTCATCTGTATGTAAACTGTTCCTTGCTTACAGCTCTCTGATTACTTTTTTCTTTTCCCTTAAGTGCTGCCCAGAGCATGGTTTACAAAATTCATGGTTGTTTGATTTTATTTTTGCAAAAAAATTATTTATTTTTCAAAGCCCCTCATCATTAGGAAAGACAATATATTTTACAGTGTAGTGTGGATAATGTAGATGTGTATTTATTTTCTGTCTTGTCTCAACCAGAACAAGGTTCAAAGACTTTGTTCACATGTCAGCAACTACATACCCATGAATTAATGGCCAGTTTGGGATGCATTTCAAATGCATTCCAACTCCACCTCCCTTTACATGACCAACTCTTATGACATTGCTATGACATTGCTTTAATTAAGCACTTGAATATGCTGTTTTCAGTCTAGGCATTGTGAGCTTTAATCACTTTGTTCTGATACGACACTGTTGGGAATAAAGAGGCAGGAAATGAGATAATTTGAGGGGGACCTGAGGTTTCTCTTCAGTGAACTGTTCAGTGTCATGATTATAACAGGTTTATAAAGCTTGTCCAGTCACCCAATTGCTCAGAAATTTGTTATGACTCTAGGGAATTTCCATGTTGCAAAAAAGGGCTAAAAGAAAACAATTTATTCATGCCATTTTGCAGAATTAGTATTGCATGAAGATGCATCATTGCTTCACTTTCCTGATTCCCTGCATGGTCATTGAAAGACTCCTCAGCTGTGCATGCACACTTCAGTCGGACAATGCTTTAATTAGCATGCCCACACCACTCTTTCCCCCATCAATTGTGCATGCATCTGCCCTTCTATCCACCCACACAACCCCTCACCAGCAGAATTTCTCCTCATTTTAATTTTGTATATTGCCATTTCTGCAGGTTGGAAGATGGTGATGCAAAACTGTCACTGCCACACCTTTCTGTGTGAATATGAAAATCATTCCCACCTTCCCACAGGCGATTAAAATTCAGGTTTCCCTGCTACTCTATCCACGCTATGTATCCCTGGATCCCGTCATGATTCTAGTGGATATCAAATTGTTAGCCAGTGGACATTTTCAAGTGCATGTACCTATGCCCCATGTAGAATTTACCCTTTTCCATCTTGAGGTTCCCACACACCCTCTAATACCTCCCCACAATGCCTTTTCCCCATCTTTAGGTTACACATGTCTCCCTTGAATGAGCGTGATATCTGTGGCACAGCATAATGCTAGAAACCCCAGAAACCAAACAGCACCATGATAGGACAGTGCCCCATGTACAATAGGTTGGGCATGACTGAGACTGGGTTGGTATCCCCACCCCCTTGCTGGGCTGGGACTAGGACAGGTTTTTGTAAACCCATCAATACAAACAGAAGCGTTTCTACAGTTAGCGCTCCCCCTATTCTGGACCTAAGTGGCTTATGTCATTCTCCATCATACTTTGGTGCCGAGGATGTAAAACCTTCACTTTCATGCTACACTTATGTGTTATTCTCTACTTGTATCCTGGTAAAGCGCTAGCCCTGCAGCCCCTTCCCATACCTGAGGCTAATTCCCCTTTTCACAGGATAGCCCTAGCCTTGCAGCCCTTTTCCATGCCTAAGGTCTGTCTTCTCCCTTCCCCAGTTCAGCCCTAATCTTGTAGCCAATTAAAAGCCTTACTGCTGGTTTGGTTAGGTAGAGAATTACCTGTGACTGTCTCCTGAAAGCAGTGCGTGGCTGCCTGCAAGGATTGTACTGATTCCCATGAGTGCTGTGCAACGTAAGGTGGGGGAACCAATGTTAAAGTCAGGAGCAAAATGCAAGTTGCCAAGTGCACTGTAGTGAAACACCTCTTTCTAAATACAGATCAACGTGACCTTGTGATCCAGCTTCGGGGTATGATTCCAGTAAGGAATCCTTACAATGGAATGCAAATATATTGAAATAACATTCCTATCAAGATATTGTGAGAAACATGGCCCACCACTGACAACTGAAGCACACAATTGCAAACTGGTTTCATAATGACACAAAACAAATTTTTGGCATTCTTGTGATACTTTCTGTTCTCATCCATCATAAATAGCAGTGGAAAATCCTGGCTTAGCTACTTTAACTCCCAATTTTGGTATCTAAGATTCATTTGAAACTTGGAGAGTTGGATTCACTATTTTACAGTGTGATATCTGTTTAACCTGAAGTGGAAATCTCCAGCTGTGCTGGTCTAAAAGCCTGACCATCAATGGCGTTTCACATTCTCCACCCGCTAAAATTCCACTGGTGGGCAACATGGGACATTTCTGGCCCTAGTTTCTAACGTTCTTCATCAATTTAATTGGATGAATCCTTTTCATAGAACATAGAACACGACAGCACAAACAGGCCTTTTGACCCACAACTTTCGACTTGCCTCTAGGACTCCAGCTCCTTATTGGTTTACAATCATGAACAACATAATATTATATCATTTTTCACTGCAGTGATTGGATCCTTCGTTTCTAGGTAATGAGGTAAGTTAAAAAAACAAAGGTAAAATAATCAAATGTAAGCTTACAATATTCCTCAAAACATTAAAGTGCCAATTAAATATGCCTTTCCTTTGTCTTGTTTGTTTTTTTATGCACCATTGTTGCTTTTTCTCTCTAGTTCCCCATTTTGTTGCCATCCTTTTGCTCTCAGAGCTTGTTTATTTATGTAATATTTCTGAAATAATGAAGGGTTTTCCCTTCTATCAACTACATCGTGATCACACCTCCCACACATCTAGGTTTGGATTAGTCTAGTTTATTTATTAGTTCAAGAGTAAGTTTATCTTAATACTACAATGAAGTTACTGCAAAAATTCCCCAGTCACCACATTCCAACACTTGCTTGGGTACACCAAGGGAGAATTTAGCATGGCCAATGCTTCTAACTAGCACATCTTTCGGACTAAGGGAGGAAACTGGAGCATCTAGAGGAGACCCATGCAGACACAGGGAGAACATGCAGACTCCACACAGGCAGGGTCCTAAGCCGGGTCCCTGGTGCTCTGAGGCAGCAGGTTTAATTCCATCTTGGGTCACTGTGTGTGGAATCTGCATGTTCTCCCTGTGACTGTATGGTTTCCCCTGAGTGCTCGGGTTTCCTCCCACCATTTGAAAGACGTGCTGGCCATTCTAAGTTCTTCCTTACTATATCTGAACAGGCGCTGGAGTGTGATTAGGGAATTTTCTCAATAACTTCATTGCAGTGTTAATGTAAGCCTATTTGTGCTAATAAATAAACTTTAACCTTTATGCCACCAAGACACCAGTGTACAGTTTGTAATGGAAGCATTGACTAAACCTCTGCCACATTTAGCAATGTTTTCCACTATTCTTCCATAGGGGGAAACATTTATTGAACAAGGCCACATCACTGCGTATTGAGTGAGCAGCATGCCAAAGACTACACCCAGCCATGCTCATTGGAAATTACTAAATCCACCAACATGAATGTTGTCTCCCACACAAAGCTTTAGAAATAGTCACACAAACAACTATGTAAGCTTTATACCCTGGTAATCTGGGTATTCATTTTTCTTGGAACACATTTGTTGCCATGAATAAATTCTAAATAGTGTTAAAATAAGAAATAAAATCTGTTCACCTAAACAGCACATTTTTTGGGTGAAGAGAGAGAATGTTAAAGAATGACATTAGCCACTTATTATAATCTTCCAGGAGAATGTTAAATGCCATTTCAAATGTTTCAATGTTCATTTACAGTTGTTTTAAAATGATAAGTTGTCTAATACGGAGTAGCTATTTCTACAGTTCTAAATGTCAAAATTACTTATCTGCCATGAGGTTTATCTTTGTCTTCAATAGCTACCTCTCCAGTTTCTTCTTCACTTTTAGATTAATTCCTTAATCAATTTTCTGTTTTTCTTTTGTCTGTGGCTCACAGTTCTTTTCCCTTTCTGCACTCTACTTTGTTTTCTTCTTTTTCAGTCATCATCACTTATTTTTTCTAAGGATTGTTGACTTCTGCATTAAACAATCTCCCCTGTTGCCTCTGCCTACTTATAATCCTTTCCCATCAAAAAATGCCTTCTCCATATGTTGCATCATGACACTACATTGACATCAAGGTTATGCTATTGGATGGGTAATCCAGAGGCAATGATTTGGAAACTGGAGTTGAAATTCCACTGGCAGCAGCTGAGGAAATTAACTTCAAGTAGCGGAATAAATCTGGTTTGGGAAAAGAAAACTAGCATCAGTAATAATGACCATGCAATGACCAAACCAATGTATAAGACCATCTCGTTTCTTTATGGAAGGAATTAGAACAAAGAGCACAAAGAAAATTGTAGCACAGGAATAGCTCTTCAGCCCTCCAAGCCTTAACTTGCTGCTTGACTTAACTAAAACCACCTATCCTTCTGGGGACTATATCCCTCTATTCCCATCCTATTCATGTATTTGCTTCCACTATCTCCCCCAGCAACAAGTTCCAGGCACTCACTACTCTCTGTGTAAAAAATCTGCCTTGTACACCTCCTTTACACCTTGCCCCCTGGTAATTGACTCTTTCACCCTGGAAAAAAGCTTCTGACTATTCACTCTGTCCATGCCCTTCTTAATCTTATAGACTTCTATCAGGTCTCCCCTCAACTTCCATCGCTCCAGTGACAACAAACCAAATTTCTTTAACCTTTCCTCATAGCTAATGCCCTCTATACCAGGCAACATCCTGATAAATCTTTTCTGTACCCTCTTCAAAGCCTCTAGCTCCTTCTGCTAGTGTGGCAGCCAGAAATGAATGTTATATTCCAAGTGCGGCCCAACTAAGGTTCTCTAAAGCTGCAACATGACTTGCCAATTTTAAAACTAAATACCCCAGCTGTTGAAGATAAGCATGTTGTATGCTTCCTTGACTATCTTCTCTACTTGCATTGCCACTTTCAGTGACCTGTGTACGTGTACACCCAGATTTCTGCTGTCCTTAATTGTTCTGGCTTGCTACGTGATTGCTGACCAGCAGCAGTGGGACTGATCTTTACCTACCCTCTGAAATGGTCCAAGTCATTCAAGTTGTATTCAAGAAAGTTGCTTATTAGCAATTAGAGGTGAGTAATAACTCCTGGCCTTGCCAACATTCCGTGGATGAATAAAAACACCCTAGATATTTCCAGTCTTTTGACCAAATTATATCTTTTTTTTTAAAAAATGGGATGAAATATCTTTTGACCTGAAAATGTGTTACAAGAATGCATCTGCTATTTGCAGCAAATGCTGCGATGGAATTTGTCACAACTGTCAAGTTGCAAGCAGAGTTTTCAGAGCAGGATGTGGGAAGTGGATTGGTCTGAAGCCTTCTCAGTGAGATAGAAGTTCTTAACAAAACATTTTCTTTTTTTTCAGCTTTGTAGTTAAAGAATATCAATCAGACAGGAAAAGCCTCCAGGAAGAGCTCCAAAGTTGCAATAATTTGAGTTAATAAAGCATGGCAAAGGTTTCCTCTTCACTAGTTCTCAATGCATATTTTGTGGTGCTACAACTGATTCAAAGCATTAAGTCTTTAAGAGTGGGTGACTATGACACAATTTTGAATAGGGTCAGGTTATGTTATGTCAGTAGGAGCACAAATTACAGTGCTGACTCTTTCTGAATTGATTCTAACTTAATTTTTGTTCTATTTTCCATTAGTTTCACTGTCAGCCATTTCTATAGATTATCAATGGCTCTTTATCGACTGATCCTCAACATACCTTATTCTATTATATATACTGACTTTTTAAACTTACCTCTCTGCCAATTGACTTTTAGCTTTGACTCTTTTACATGGTAACAATGGCAAGAATTTTCTGGCTGTTCATGTCGGCGGGATCTTACAGTCCTGCAAGAGGTGCATTCAGCGGGAAATCCTGTTGAAAATGGCTGGACCAGAAGGTCCCTTCACCAGCCAATAGTAGGCTATCTCCGACACCGCTAAGCTCGTTGTTGGGTTGCACAGTAAATTCAATGAATGGGATTTTCCGGCCATGTTTGCTCTAAAACTGGAAAATTCCACTCGAGATCAATGAACCTTTCCTTGCTCCTCCCCTCACCTGTAATGATTCTAATGTTGGGCAGGCAGAACAGAATTTGCCTCTGTGTCTAATACTTTCTCTTTCCATTGGCCATTCCTCATTAGTATGTTTATTTCTCTCAACTCCCTTTCTATCCTTACACTTTCAGTCTTTTTTTGTAAACTTACTTGTGGATTGTAAACTCACTAACTCACTTGTGGATTCAACTGATGCCTTTGGATCTGTTTTAATTTTGCTTACAATCGGTATTTGATGCACTCTTCTGACCAGTCACAACCAGATGATGCACTCCAAGGCTTGCTCTTTCCAACTGTGGAATCGAGAATCCGATCCTGATGGCAACAGCAAGGAGTAATATGACCTGAGACAAATACCAGCTGTTGCCTAAGGATCATCAACTTGCTGAAAGACACTACTTGGTCTGTCCGTAACTTTTTGGTTTTCCAGTGTCAAACGTTGCCCCGGACCAACTATTGCAGACTCAGACACTCCAAAGCCCAGGACTACATGCTGAGGGATGCACTAAAGCTTGGTGCGATGGAGTAAAGGTCACAGTCTAAGATCTTTCAACAATAGTAAACTGAGAATTGGAAATGAAGGGTAGGGTGTAGTGTTGGAGTGGAGTTGCCAGAACAAAGGGGACGTTGGAGTGGAGGTGGGGTCTTGATGAAGAGGCAGAGTGGGAGAGAAAGGGAAGTGTTGGAGTGGATTGGAGGCTATCAGAGCAGAAGGGGGATTTAAAGAGAGGCTGCTTGGATAGGTTGGGGGTGAACACTGGGGATGGGAGTTCGTCTGTGTATGGGGAGTTCCCTGTGATACTGAGTCAGGTGTTTTGATAGTTGCTCTGGAGTTAGAAGTATTTCTTTTCCTTTCAATGTAACTATTAAGATAAAACTTGCAGAAGTTGCCGGTTGCCATCAGTGGTGTTGGAGGCGAACTCGTTGGAGTCTTTTAAGAGACTTCTGGATGAGTACATGGGATGTAATGGGATTGGGAGTTATAGATAGGTCTATGGCCTGTTAAGTATAGATATGATTGGCAAAACTTGTGGCTGAAGGGCCTGTTTGTGCTGTAGAGTTCTATGACCTATGCTCCATGTTCTAACAATCCAACGTTAGTGATTTAAATCATTTCTGTCGAATGGTTCCCAGACAAGCGCAATTATCTACAGTAAGTTAGCTCGTCTGGACAATTGCTGGGTAAACCCTTCCTTGGGAACTTCCAAGAGGGATTCCCCCATGCATCATTGGGGTACCCTCCAAATCTGACACGGGGCGGGGGACCAGAAAGTTATGGGTCAATGTTTTCACTAGTTCAGCCTAAATGTGTATTAAACTCAGGTTGGAAATCTAAACTTGATAAGGATGAACCTGGTGAAATGAGCTGCTTCATTTGTTTAAGTGATTATGATTAATTCTACAAAACACACATTGGCATTTAACAGATTATCATGAATAAACTTCCATCATCATAGCACAATTCATGATTCTTTGTTTGGGATGTTTTTCATACTTCAGTGACATTTCAAGTGGCTACTATAGTAAATACTCCATTAAATTAAGCTGTTGATAAATTTAAGTGTCAGTATAAAACAACAACATTTTGGCCTTATTCACTTTAATGCCATACCTTTGCAGAAGGTCTTCCAAATCACAAGCCAATCAAGCAGCTAAGAGGCTAGTGATGGGCATTTCCCTGGAATTGAGATGCTGGCAAACAGTGTTCCTGCCTATTAAAGGCTGGCAGATGTTTTATTCAACAGCACTATAGTTGAGGTGGAGTGGGGATGATGTGGTGGTGGTTGGGGGGATAGTGATGATAGTGGGATTGTGGTTGCAACTAGAATGAGAACCACTGGAAGCTGAGGATTGAGGAATGGCCCAGGCCACAAATAAGTAACGTTGGGAGGAGTTTTGCAGGATGAAGTCCACAAGGTGGTGTATGAAAGTTGGAAGCAAGGGCAAGGGAGTGTTGGTTGTTGGCTGAGCCCCAACTTCCCAATGCCAGGCTCTTTGATTAAGCATTGACTATCTTTGAAGGAGGCACCCCATCTTCTGCATATCCAGGATACAACAAGACATCAGTATTTGATCATTTATGGTGGACACTGCATGTCTACAGGCTCACCCATACATGCAGTGCAGAGATCAGGCCCTTAAGTGATTACTAATTGTCCTTCCCACCAAGATTTAATTGGGGTGGAGGCAGGAAAGCGGTGGAGTGCTTACCTTGCTACCCTCCCATCCGATTAAATGCTTCCCCCATTTCCAAAAGCATCATGACTGAGGGTGGAAGATGCCAACTGTGAGATAGGTCTTACTCTTTGAGTTGGACCCTGAAAAGCAATAATGTTATTCATAAAAATGTACTATTCAGAGTGCTTGGAATAGTGAATTCAGTTAGCTCCTGTTATACTGTGAAAATGAAAACGCAAACCTTTCTGTTTTCACATAGCTCACTCTCACAGAGTTACTTCTGCAATAGGATTGGAACTGGAAGGAGTCAGTGACATACAAAACTACAATTAATCATTTATTTTTATTTCTCAGGGTGTTGTACTTCTTAACAGATTTATATTTTATAAGATTCTAATCATTATGCGGTATGAGGGTGACAGCCCCAATTTGTCAAGTAACTAGATAAATTTAAAGTGAGTAGTTTTAAAAATATGAACCCAAAACATTACTATTTGCAATTTTTGTTTTGTTCTAATTGCAATTAACAATTTCACAAGTGTAGTTAGGCTGAACAACCGTACTGCTTTGGTACAGAGCTTTGCATTCAAGACCTCTATGGATTCAGTGACTTAATAAACATTGACATTTAATCCAACCTCAGTAAATTGAAAGTTTAAATACCACAGCAGAGCAGAGGCTGACTAAAAAGAAAACTTCTATGAGTTACATTCATATCCTTAGCATATCCCGAATTGCTGCATAATCAACTCATTACTTTTGAAGTGTTGTCATTTGTTGTGAAGGCTTGCAAAATTTAATGAAAGTTGCGTGAGGCATATTTCAGAGGTGCCTCCCTCCCCAAGGTCGCACTCATCTCCACATATTCTTTACTTATAAAAAACATTACACAAATCTCTCTTAAACTTGTTAATCATCTTTCCCCAGGCTCTGCGAGATGCTTTGCTACATTAGTGATACTATATTGGTTGATTGTTGCAGTGGCTGTGAGATGCTTCATGTTAGCAACTTGTTTACTCAAAGGGGAGATATCACAGCTAAATCTAATCCCTTCCTCCACTGGTTCCTGAACATATAATAGCCAGGGAGAAAATGTCATTGGATAGGAAGAAAGAGATAGATTTGTTTTCCTATAGTTTTTCAATCCTGAGCCCAAAGAATCCAAGGCTTATTGTATCAATGCTACTTCTAGCTGGGTTCAATAAATTCATGATGTACAGATGCCGGCGTTGGATTGGGGTGGTAAGAACTCAGTAAGAATTTAGCAACACCAATTTATAATCCAACCGATTTATTTGATAGTAAAAAAACGAGCTTTCGACTCCTGTGTCTTCCTCAGGCAAATGCAGTGTTCTGGTCTGCAATAGCACACATCAGCACAGACAGTCAGAGATTGCTGATTAGAATGCGAATCCTTACATCTAACCTGCTATTGAAGTGTTAAAGTGGCGAACAATGTGTGTGAAGGGAATCCTGAGCATTGTTGGAGAATTGTGTATTTTCTCCAGACAGCACAGTAAGTGAGGTTTTTTGCTAACCCAGGCAAGTTACGGGGGTTACAGATAGTGTGTCATGAAGCCAAGATCCCTGTTAAGACCGTCCTCATGTGTGCGGAGCTTGGCTATCAGTCTCTGCTCAGCGACTCTGCACTGTCGTGTATCACGAAAGCCCCCTTGAAGAACATTTACCCGCAGGTCGGAGGCCGAATGCCCATGACTGCTGAAGTGTTCGCCCACAGGAAGGGAACTGTTTTGCCTGGTGATTGCTGAGCGATGCTCATTCATCCGCTGTCGTAGTGTCTGCATGGTCTCCCCAATGTACCATGCTTCGGGACATCCTTTCTTGCAACGTATTAGGTAGACAACGTTGGCCGAGTTGCAAGAGTATGTACCGTGTACCTGGTGAATGGTATCCTCACGTTTGATGATGTCGTCCATGTCTATGATCTGGCATGTCTTGCAGAGGTTGCTGTGGCAGGGTTGTGTGGTATTGTGGTCACTGTTCTCCTGAAGGTTGGGTAGTTTGCTGCGAACAATGATCTGTTTGAGGTTGTGCGGTTGTCTGAAAGCAAGAAGTGGGGGGGTGGGGATGGCCCTAGCGAGATGTTCATCGTCATCAATGATATGTTGAAGACTCCGGAGAAGATGTCGTAGCTTCTCCGCTCCGGGGAAGTACTGGACAACAAAGGGTACTCTGTCCACCGTGTCCCGTGTTCGTCTTCTGAGGAGGTCAGTGCGGTTTATCGTTGTGGCACGTCGGAACTGTCGATCGATGAGTCGAGCGCCATATCCTGTTCTCACGAGGGCATCCTTCAGCGTCTGGAGGTGTCTGTCACGATCCTCCTCATCTGAGCAAATTCTGTGTATACGGAGGGCTTGTCCATAGGAACACGGGACACGGTGGACAGAGTACCCTTCGTTGTCCAGTACTTCCCCGGAGCGGAGAAGCTACGACATCTTCTCCGGAGTCTTCAACATATCATTGATGACGATGAACATCTCGCTAGGGCCATCCCCACCCCCCCACTTCTTGCTTTCAGACAACCGCACAACCTCAAACAGATCATTGTTCGCAGCAAACTACCCAACCTTCAGGAGAACAGTGACCACAATACCACACAACCCTGCCACAGCAACCTCTGCAAGACATGCCGGATCATAGACATGGACGACATCATCAAACGTGAGGATACCATTCACCAGGTACACGGTACATACTCTTGCAACTCGGCCAACGTTGTCTACCTAATACGTTGCAAGAAAGGATGTCCCGAAGCATGGTATATTGGGGAGACCATGCAGACACTACGACAGCGGATGAATGAGCATCGCTCAACAATCACCAGGCAAAACAGTTCCCTTCCTGTGGGCGAACACTTCAGCAGTCATGGGCATTCGGCCTCTGACCTGCGGGTAAATGTTCTTCAAGGGGGCTTTCGTGATACACGACAGCGCAGAGTCGCTGAACAGAGACTGATAGCCAAGCTCCGCACACATGAGGACGGTCTTAACAGGGATCTTGGCTTCATGACACACTATCTGTAACCCCCGTAACTTGCCTGGGTTAGCAAAAAACCTCACTTACTGTGCTGTCTGGAGAAAATACACAATTCTCCTACAATGCTCAGGATTCCCTTCACACACACATTGTTAGCCACTTTAACACTTGAATAGCAGGTTAGATGTAAGGATTCGCATTCTAATCAGCAATCTCTGACTGTCTGTGCTGATGTGTGCTGTTGCAGACCAGAACACTGCATTTGCCTGAGGAAGACACAGGAGTCGAAAGCTCGCTTTTTTACTATCAAATAAATCGGTTGGATTATAAATTGGTGTTGCTAAATTCTTGCTGAGTTCAATAAATTCAGCATAGATTAACATTGTATAAGAAGCTTCCTGGTCAGTGTGGCCCAGTATTGCAGTGATTTGCTTGGCATTGAGATTGCCAAAGGGAACTTTATGTATTACATTCTATTAACTGCGGTCGCAGTCTGCTATGATTATAACTCCTTTCCCATTATATATCAATTACCATAACATCATCGACTTCTAAATTTATAGTTCAAACTTGTTCATTTTGTCAGTGCAAAACCTGTTCTTTCTTTTCAACCAAAATTCCCGTCAGCTATTACAATAAACTCAATATGGGTTTTTAAACATTTATAGTGCACTGCATACCAAGATATGTCTGTAAGTCATCAAAACCTTCGATCTGACACCAAAATTAAACTGCTCGCCTTCCATTGCAGATTTGTATCATTTCAAAATACATAGGTGTTGGATTTCGCAAAATGAAAGGTTCTACTTAATATGTCAGTTTTCTATGGTGTCCTTCTTCTGAAGTACAAAGGAAGGTTGGAAATGGGCCACATTTAATATCAAACCATCAATTGTTGTTACTAAAGAATGGAGAGTTGAGGAATTAAATCATGATATTGTGCAAAAACCCTACAAAGCTATTGAATAAAAGTGGATTTTGATTTATTTCATCTCTTTGAATCACTATCCTAATGGTATCCCCCAAAATGACATAAATAATTCTTGTATTAACACAACAAATCCTCTCATTTGCTAGGTTGGATTTTAACAGGGGAGTTGGGAAGGTGGCGTATGAAAATTTCCTGACTTGGCAGACCTGATTTCTTTAAAAATTCCCATGCTCATCATGGTTTCATTATGGGGAGGCAGGCCTGAGATGACGAAAAGGATGGACAGTTGGCCAAGCTAGCAGGCCAGGGAACCCATCTCTATTTACCTGGGCATCATTCCAGTGACAGAGCTGAGGATTTCAAATCTTATTCTACACCGCCTCTACATTCTTCATTCCCAGCATACTTCAATAACACATCTATACCCTCTTCATGCCCTTCACATTCTCATGTCCCTTCTATCCAATGTTACCTCATTCCCAACGTTACCACCATTCCCCCCAATTGTCCCACCCCATCTTCCACAACTATGTGCATCGTCCTCAGGAGATTGTGAATAGCAATAGAAATCCTTTGAAATGGATACTTTAAAAAGTCCACCTCTAACCACCTAATAGAGCTATCACTGAAAAACACAATCATTCATGTCTTATTTAAAAGATCTGACTCTGAATTCCTGGAGTAGGTCACTGTTTTCTCTTTGGTTCTTGGGACTCTTGGGACAGGGTCTCCCCAGGATTCACAGATCTGTTAATGTGCCATGAATTGCATATACCTATTGAAGGGTTCAATTCAACAAAAATTACAGCGAATGGGGAGAAACAATGATTTTACATTGCCCTTCCCTGCCAATTGGGAATTTGATGGTTCTCTTTGTGTATTTGCTGACTGTCCCTCAGCTTCTGTAGTTTTAAAAGATTAAATTCTGTATGCCTTCCCTGTATGCCTATCAAGGTGCTTCCTATTAGTAGAATGATGTATTCTTCTGGTCTGTCTGCAACTAATCTCAATACTGGGAGTCACATCCTGTGAAAATTCATTTGAAATGCTGATGGCTTTTAACCTGCTGACAGGTTCATGAAAAGAGTGAGATTTATTGGCTGTAAATATTTCTGAAGATTACCTAGGAAATATGGAAGCTTGTTTTCAGATATTCAACATTTGCTTTTATAGAACTCTTACAGAGCAGAAGGAAGACATTTGACGTATGGAATCTCCACCAACTCTCCCCTCCGACAGCATCTTACCCAGACCTTATCCCTTTAACCCCACATATTTACGCTGCTAATTCTCCTAACTTGTATATCTAGACTAAGGGACAATTTAGCATGATCAACCAACCTAATAAACTTTAATATTGTACATTGTAATAGCATTTATAAAATTCAGAATGGCGCGCACATGCCTTTCATCACATCAAGGCAGTTTACATTAAATTCTGGACTGTAGACCTGCTCATATTCCAGGCTTGAATATTCTACAGGGAGCAGCCTTTCAGTTGAAAATAATTGCAGGTTGCAGCTTTTCATCTGGTGTACGCCACTACACAATACCTCAATCAATTGTACTGACAAACCTCAACTCTCAGTAATGGATGTTTCCTTCAGGTGCATCAAACAATAACAAGATCTATCCATGCTTCCTGAGCACAGATTCTGCTTGATAATGTAATTTTCTTACTGAAGCTTATCCATTCATTCCATGCAATCTTTCCCAGATTAGCCATCATCTACTTATCATACAAATACTGCTCCATTGTGGAACTCTGCTAGTTGTAGTGATAGTGTGCATTGTATTTTGCTAATGCACTTTTAAAATTCTTCCCTGCTTTGTGGGCATCATTGACACATATTTTGCCTATCCATAATTGCCCTGGAGAAGGTGGTGGTGAACCATCTTCTTGAACCACTGCAGTCCCTGGGGTGTAGGTGCATCGACTGTGTTATTAGGAAGGGAGTTCCAGAATTTTGACACACTGGCAGTGAAGCAACAGTGATATATTTGCAAGTCAGGAACGTGGGTGACCTGGAGGGCAACTTCCAGGTGGTGGTGTTCCCATGTAACTGCTATCCTTGTCCTTCTAGGTGATAGAAGTTGTGGGTTTGGAAAGTTCAGTTCAAAGGAAGTTTGCGGAATTGTTACGGTGCATCTGGTATATAGTTCACACCTGCCACGGATGTATTAGTTATGGACGGAGTGAATGTTTAAGTTGGTGTGCCAATCAAGAGGGCTACTTTTTTGGGATGATGTTGAACTGGTATGTTGGAGCAGCAATCAACTATCAAACGGAGAGTATTCCATTACACTCATGACTTTAATTTTGTAGATGTTGAACAGGGTTTGGGAAGTCAGAAGGTGAGTTACCTGATTACAAATTCCCAGTCTCCAACCTGCTCTTGTAGCCGCAGTATTTATTTAGGTGATCCAGTTCCGTTTCTAGTCAATGGTAACCCCTGCAATGGTTCAAGAAGATGGTTCACCACTACCTTCTCCATGGCAATTATGGATAGGCAAAATATGTTGACCTTGTCAATGATGCCCACAAAGCAGGGAAGAATTTTAAAAGTGCATTAGCAAAATACAATGCACACTATCACTACAACTAGCAGAATTCCAAAATGGAGCAGTATTTGTATAATAAAAAGATGATGGCTAATCTGGGAAAGATTGCATGGAATGAATGGATAAACTTCAGTAAGAAAATTACATTATCAAGCAGAATCTGTGCTCAGGAAGCATGGATGGATCTTGTTATTGTTTGATGCACCTGAAGGAAGCATCCATTACCGAGAGTTGAGGTTTGTCAGTACAATTGATTGAGGTATTGTGTAGTGGCGTACACCAGATGAAAAGCTGCAACCTGCAATTATTTTCAACTGAAAGGCTGCTCCCTGTAGAATATTCAAGCCTGGAATATGAGCAGGTCTACAGTCCAGAATTTAATGTAAACTGCCTTGATGGATGTTGATAGTGGGTGATTTGGCAGTGGTAATGCTATTGAATGTCAAAGAGAAATAGTTAGATTCTCTCTTATCGGAGATGCTATTGGCTGGCACTTGTGTGGTACATAAGTAATTTGCCAAGTCTGGATGTTATCCGGGTTTTGCTGCATGTACTCATAGGTTGTTTCAATTTCTAAGGAGTTGTGAATGGTACCGAACACTGTTGAATCATCAGTAAACTTATGATGATTCTTATGATGGAAGGAAAGTCATGGATAAAACAACTGCAGATAGTTGAGATTGTTAGTGGTCAATCATCTCAGGCTCAGGACATGACTGCAGAAGTTCATCAGGACAGTGTCCTAAGCTCAACCATCCTTGTGCTAGATATGATTCCAACCAGTGGAGAGTTTTGCCCTGATTTCCATTGACTTTGGTTTTGCTAAGTTTATAACAAGGTTGGGAACTGAGCGGTTCGGCAGATCATTCCTTTTACTCAACTCACCTATTCCTATGTTCCGTCATTCCATTTCTGCGCATTTTACTGTACTGTTTCCTTTCTTTGCACTAAATGTTTCTGACATAACATTCTGGGGAACTGCTGCACCACTATCTTACTCCTTATTGCAGTCAATCAGTCTTGTTCTGGATGTCACCTCATAATAGTGGTTCCTAATGACTCACATTGACTAACTACTGCACCAAGCAGACATGAGAAATCTTTGCAATCTCAGCGAGGCTGCACAATGATGCAGTGCGTGCACATAGAATTAAATGTTTGATTTCCTATAATCACTTTCACTCTCCAATGCTCAAAATTGTAGATCTCTGTTGATAAATGCGAAGGAGTTGTAAACGTGCCTGTTTTTCCTGAGGAACCTTTTCTCACATTGTTCAAAGACTATCTGACAATTGCTTAGCAATCCTTCCTCTCCCCATCACAGCAGGTCTTAAGTTTATAATTGCCACAAGTTGTAGTTGCAGAAATGTTGCATAATATGCTAAAATGTCTGACAGTTAATTAAAATTGTTGCAAGAATTAGATTCACTGTTACTTCTGATAATAATTTCCTGATGGAAGCTACATTGACCGCTGCAGATATTCCTCCAGTTATTTTCCCTCCTGTACTGAATGCTATTTTCCATTGGCTTACAAATTAGTCAAAGGCATCTTTCAGAAGCTGGTCTGGCACTTTAATGCACAGTGGTATTCCTTCTTGTTTAAGTAAAATGTGTCTAAGTTATTAGAGAATGTGATTGAGAAATGTATGTACACATTTCATTAGACTGGAAGATAGTTTTGAACATATTTCACAAATCTAATGTGCTTGGCTGCATGGGATCAATATCACAATTTTCCTCCTCTAGTTGCAGCACGGAAAATAACCTTTTTACCCCCCGGCAAGTTAATTAAAAAAAGCCGAAGCAAGCAGGCTACTGAAATTGCGTGACCAACACTTATGAAACGAGATGGCTCCATTGAGTGAGTGAATGATGTGTCTACAATGTCTTCTGCTGGTATCTATGGAGATTAGCCACTAACTTGTAATTACAATAATGAATTCATATGGACCCTGAGGCATAATTGCTCCTGAAACTAGCTGTTCTACCTATTTACACTCTGCTACTGAAAAAATCTATGTTTAAGTAGATTGGATGTTTTAACATTTAACTCATAATTGAGAATATGTAGAAATATGTAGATCTGTCACCATTTGCAAAAGAAAAGTTAACATTAAATGCAATTTATTTCTGTTATTTTCAGGATTTTTTTCCCCCGTTTTTAAAACACTTTTTGTCTTCCTTTTTCTTGCTGATGATATAGGGGCAGCGCGGTGGCACAGTGGTTGGCACTGCTGCCTCACAGTGCTTGGGATCCGAGTTTGACTCCTGTCTTGAGTCACTGTCTGTGTGGACTTTGCACATTCTTCTCATTTCCTCCGGGTGCTCCAGTTTCCTCACACAGTACAAAGATGTACAAGTCAGGTTGATGGGCCATGCTAAATCACCACTTAGTGTTAGGAGCACTAGCAGGGCACATACGTGAGGCTACAGGGATAGGGCCTGGGTGGGATTGTGATCAGTGCAGACTCAATGGGCTGAATGGCCTCCTTTTGCACTGTAGGGATTCTATGCATTCTATAATAACGACAACAATTAAAATTCAAACATAACAAATGGGGGATACATGGGCCAGGATTTTTAGGATGGCAGAGGTTTCCCTTTCCTTCATCCAAGTGTGTCAGTGGAGAGCACATGGCTGCTGTTACTGCCAGCTCTGCAGTTATTTAATGCTCTGACAAGCATCAATTGGCAGGAAATTGGATGTGAGCCTCTCACTCAGGAGGCAGTCCTGCCTCAGAGAACTGTCCACCAATCTGTTTGGCTGGTAGCTCTCCAGTCCCGTCAGTGTCAGTGGATGCGGTGGCCAGGACTGAGACTGCATGTTACCTCGGCCCAGGGTTGGGAGCAGAGTTGAGGCCCAGGGGACTGAGCAGAGGGGGTTGGGGATGTTAGTGCAGAGGCCGGAGCAGAGAGAGGACCTGCAGGGGCTGTACTTTTTGGAAGGTCCAGTATTAAAACACTGTCGAAAGAGATGTCTCCCCTTCCCATCGGAGACTTAAACAGAGCTTCCCTTCTGCACCTGCATGCCTCCCAGCTGCCTCAAAATTGAGGCTACATGGAAAACAGTCTTTCAGCCACTTAAAGGCATTGGTAGAGGCAAGAGTGGACAAGCCTCACCATCCAAGTATAAAATAGTGCAGAGGTTTGGGGCTGATGGGAGCCCAGTGGAACAGCCATCTGAAAAACTTTGTGGCTCTCTCCATCCCCCATCAAAATCTAAAGAATCGCTGTTGGAGGGAATGTAAAATTCTAAACATAGGCTGGAGGTAGCCCTCTACTATCTTCAAGCAAATGTCATCCCATCTCACTGTCATTAAAATTGAGATAATCTACTCAGCTGCCTCTGCCACACTTCTTACTTCCTTTTGTGTACAAAGATAAGCTTCCCCCTCCTCCCGCTCACCTTACAATAGTCTCAAAGTCTTACCTCCCTTTAGTTTCTCTCCTATCCTCCAATGTGTGCCCACTGAGCTCATCTTGGTTCATGAGACTCACTTCTTGCATTAATATTGATCACCATGCCTCCCTTCCAGCAACCTTTGATATGACTAAATCATATTCCTCTCCTCTATTAGCCAGCTGAGTGGTATTACCATTGCAGGTCCCACTCTTACTTAATCAATGGAAAGTCAAAGAAACCATGAAGTGATTATCATTTCCAGGTTTTCCAAAGATATGTTTGTATAAATACACCCCACCAATCTATCCTTAATACCCACTTCTCTTCTCATAAGTGACATCTTCAAAAAATGCTATGGGCAAGACTTTCAAAGCAAGGTCAGGAAACTGATACCCCATACTGACACCTGAGACCCAACCTCTACCTCAACTGTATCATTCTCACCGCATTTCCTTTTAAATGCTAAAGACCAAATTTGTGGCATTGAGCTCCTCCATGAAGCAAGAGCTGCCTGCTTGATGCCAGTGATAAAGACAGGTGGCAGCATGATGGAGTTTGCTACTACTTTATCGAGGAGAACAAAGCCCCTCAAAGAACTAGGGGAACAATTCATTGACAATGGGTGCAATCAGGCCAAACTAAGGTAATGTGCACATTTTGCCATAGGTTATCACAAGCAGAATTTCTCTTTGATCCTTCAGTGCACCCAGACAACTGATTCTTTCACAGAATCTATACCACTTGCAATCGCTACAGGAAAGCAATTGTCCACTTTTGAGGACATTGGTTATTCTATTTCAGAATCTCTAAACTTGTATAGTAAGGTCCTAATCTTTTTAAGAACAGCCTGTGATTTTCTAACTTCTAAATAATAACATCTTCTCCTGTTCCCAGGAATCGACCCAAATAATGTGCAGCATCCACATCAATATAAGAACATGAGCAAGAAATAGAAATAGCAGTAGGCCATTCAGCCCCTCAAGCCTGCTCCACCATTCAATAAGGTCATGACTAATCTGAGTGTATCCTTAACTCTACTTTTGTGCTGGTCCCTATAACTGTTGACTCTCCTGTTGAGCAAAGATCTATCAAATTCAGAATTAAATGTATTAAAAAGGCCCATCCTCCGCACCTTTATAGGAAGAAAGTTTCTCACTCTATGACCCTCAGAGAAAGAAAGTCTCCTTATCTTTGCCTTAAAATGAAGACCTCTTGCTTTCAAATTACGCTCCTGAGTTCCAGTTTCCCCACCAAGAAAAACATTCTCCTGGTATTCCCCATATCTTCAAGATCTTATAAATTTTGATAAAGTCACCCCTCACGTCCTTTATTCACGATCCTAAACTGTTGAATCACATCACCCCTTTAATCTTTTTGTGGTAAGTTCCATTACTAAGTTGCCAAAGTAAGTATCTTCAGAACAAAATGATTCGAGCAAGATCTTGATTTTTCTTTGGAGCTTCTTAAATCTGGATTTTTTTATTCCAGCAAAGGTCATCTTAACCATGAAATTGGCTGCACCCCCAGTGGAGAGTGTAATCCATCTCAGCCCAAGATGTCAAATAATCCCTGCGCAAAACAGACCGTAGTCATGGCTGATCTCATACAAGCACTGATTTCAACAGGCACGAGCATAGTCTAAGGGATTTCCATTTCTTCTCAACTTAAAGTTTTCATTTGATTACATTTGTCCTCTGTACCATGTCTTCTATACAATATAACTTCGATCTTATGTTTCATTGCTTGCTGATTTAATCAAGCTTTTTAAAAAATAATAGGTTTTCCATGAGGTGTCAGTAGGATAACAGTGATTAAAATTTTGTTTTAGCCTTGTTACAACCACGATAGACAAGGTGAACTGATTCCTCCCTTTGTCCCACTCTGGGTTAATTACAGCAGTATCTGAATTTAATAAGGTGATTTGCCAACTATATTGAGGTTCCTTGAGTTAACAAGCAAAGAGTTAGTTTTATTGCTGAAAGTTTTAAAGACACAACCCACTAATGAAAAGAAAACACACACATACCACCCACCTGCCCAAGCATGAAAGAAATAAAAAACTATAAGTCAAAATAAAGTCAGAAAAAATTATTCATGGATTGTTCAGATGCTTGTTTACAGCTGAAAGGTCACTTTCCACTATAGCTGCTGATACCATTTTCTCATTGCAGCAGTCACTGATGTTTGTGGCTAGCTTTTTAAAAAATATTCATTTATGGAATATGGGCATTGCTGCCTGGGCCAGCATTTGTTGCCTGTTCCTGAGGGAATCACATTGTTGTCGTCCTGGAATCACATGTAGGCCAGTGGCTGATTCTCTTTTCTTTTGCAAGCAGTGGTGCTGATTTGGAATTCTCTCCTTTAAGAACTCTTCATCTGCAGTAATGAGGTCTTCGAGTAGGTTTTAAAAACACAAACATCTTAGCTTTAATGAGATGGGTTTAAGAAGGGGGGTGTGGGGGGAGGGGTTAGTTGCCCCTCTGTTCCCTCTGACAGTCTCTCAGCTTTAGTTCAAACCCATATATTTTGTCCACGAGCTGTGTCACATGACCTTTATCTAGTTTCACTCTGGTCTTAGTCGCTGAGAGTACCGAGTGACTCCATAAGGCAGCTTGTATCATTCACAAATGCAACATAGTAACTTATGTAGGCCAGTGTCCTTTGTTTAGCAAAAGTATCCTAATCAAAAAGTTCCATATATACGTCCAGCTGATGGCATTATTAATTGATTTTCAAGATAGAACATCTTCATAACACCTCCACCTCACAGGGAATGAAATGAAAAGTGGAGAGTGAGGTGGTTGTGTGTGGTTGGAGAGGAAGTTGGGGGGAAGGTTGGAAGAGAGATGCAAGGAAGGTTAGAGGAGGGTTGGAGGAGATGTTGGAGGGAAGGTTAAAAGGAGGTTGGAGGGGAAGTTGCAAGGGAGATTGGGATGGTTGGCAGGGGGTTAGAGAAGGGTTGAAAGGGAGTTTGGAGGGGAGATTGTTCGGAAAGGTTGAGGTGGTGGAGGATATTGGGAGGCACTTTGTGGCTGTTAGGGAGTTGGTAAGCTAATGGGGGGGTTTCAAGGAGAGGTTTGCAGCTTTGGAGGAAGATTGAGGGGGCTGGAGGGGAGGTTGGGGGTTGAAAGAAGGTTGAGGGGGTTGGAGGGAAGGTTGGAGTTGGGAGAAGCTTGATGAAGTTCGGCAAAAATTGGAGTGAGTTTGATGGAAGTTGGGAGGTAGGTTGGAGAGGTTTTGGGGTTTGGAGAGGTGTCAGGGAGCAGTTAAATACAGAATTCAATTCGTACATGTAGTGATTTGTTTGTAGCCAATTTGCTAACATCAGCGGATTGATGTGTGATTAATTATCCTTCCCAAATCAGCTTTGGACCTCCAATTGCACCATGGTTACAGCCCCTTAGCCAATGGAGTATAGATAAAATGAAAGAAAGACAAAACCTACATTTATAATGCACATTTCCCAAACGGCTTCACAGTTAATTAAGTACTTTTGAGTTGTTGTCACTGGGAGGCAATATAATCAAATGGCAGAGCAGGCCTGAAGGGCAGAGTGGCCTCCTGCTCTTAATATGCATATTTGTCTGTCATTCTGATGAATGTCGTGTGATGAACTGGGCTAGATGGCCTCCGTTATCCAGAATTACCTTGTGAACAGAGGATGAAATCATGACTGGATCTCTATTTACTTTGTTGCTAGTGAAAATTTAGAACATGCAGACTTTGGAGGGTGAGTGTGTAATGGGCTCCTAGTGAATCAGTGACCTGTTTTAAACTTGCACACGATTCTCAAGAATCTTATCCATTGACTTGTGTTGCCCCTTTGCCTCTTTATCTATTATTTCACTCTTGATGTTTTTATGAGTATTTTGAGGTATTGAAATATTGTGATAAAGTTGTGTTGTACAGAAGAGATTGAAACAAAAATTGTAGTGAGAAGAAGTAATCAGCAGAGTCTTCAAATCTGTGGATCATTAAAGAGATACCATTGTTCTCTGGCCTCTCAGAGGTTCTGGTACATGGATACACCTGAGGGTCCAGAAACAGGACTGGGGCATATGATTTCTCTCCCTGGCCCTGGCATTAATGGCAAATTCCACCAAAATAACCTCATATTCTGGCTACTGAATTTTTACACAAAGCTCAGGGGGTTGTGGTCAGTTTACTAAAGTCTTCCTATATCTGTGATAGGCACATACTTCAAAGTACTTAATAGTCTCAGGGTTTCCTTTTCCAGAATGAAGTACCTCTTATGAAGTGGATTTAAGTTTTTTCGGCGAAAAACCACATTCATTTCTCTATGCCTGACCCATTTTCACACAGCACGATGACAGGTCACTAGCAACAATAACTACCTTGGAGGGCTTATTGAAGCTTGGGGCAGACAGCACCGGGTTGTTGATGAAGATGGCATTCAGCTACCCTCAGAAACTGTTTGAAACTCGCCTATTTCCACATTCACTTTCTTCACACAACCCTCACTTTCCTTCTGTAACAAGCCCATCAGTGAGGTGGCTACAGTGCTGAAGTTTGGAAAAAGCTTAAGGTAGAAGCCATCTCTGAATCTGGATCTCTGAAGTCCAAATTATTTCCTGTTTAGTCTTCAGGATGGGGAAGTCTATCAATGCCTACACTTTTGCTGGTCTGAACCACTGCATATCCGACCTAAGTTACTCGAGCTTTAACAAGCTCACTCGTTGCAGAATCTACCATTAAACCAGCTGACTGCAATCTTACAAAAAGAGTTTCCAACTGTTCCAAGTGATCCCTCCAGGTGTCATTTGATACTAACAGGTCATCAAGGTACACTTAGGGGAGATGATAGCCTAGTGGTGTTATGGCTAGACTATTAATCCAAAAACTCAGCTAATGAATAGGAATCCAGGCTTGAATCCCATCGTGCCAGGTGGTTGAATTTGAATTCAATAAAATTATGTGGAATTAAGAATCTATTTATGACCATGAACGCATTCTTGATTGTTGTAAAAACTTGTCTGGTTCAATAATAAGGGAAGGAAATCTGCTGTCCTTATATGGTCTGGCTCACGAGTGACTGCAGAGTCTCATAGTTGCCTCTGAACTGCCGTCTGAAATGGACTAGCAAGTCACTCAGCTCAAGGACAACTAGGGATGGGCAATAAGTGCTGACCAGCTAGTGATGTCTATGTCCCACGAATGAATAAAAAAACCTACACAGCTAGAGAGCTCAGCCACTACCTAATCCATTAGCTCATTAAATGGCCAAAATATTTCTTATGGCATAACTCGACATTGAAGAAAGCAATCTGGTGTGACAAAGGCCAATATTTCTATACCCCCGGATGTTAAGTCCTCTATCCCTTTAGCAAATTTATTTTAAATGTGATACTTCCAGGCCTATCAATGGAATGTGTAACTTTCTAGACAAGTACTTATGGTTTTAAAAATCTTGCAGACTCTCAGTAGGCCTGTCAGTACCCATGGAGAGAGAAAAAGTTCATGTTTCAAGGTTAACTTTTCCCTGTCACCAGCGCTGCCAGACCAGCTGAGGGTTCCTATTATTTGGTTTTTAATTTCAGATTTCCAGCATCCACAATATTTTGCACTTATAGTTTTATGTAACTAAACACCTGCCTAACTGATTAAGTTACCAATGACGTATGTCGGGTTTTTAACCTCTTTTTGTAATTAATTAAATCCCCAGAGTTGGAGCACTAACAGCTGTGTCGATGCTGTGATTTAGCTAAGATCCTATTTGCTCGAATATTTCTGCAGTGTTATAAACTTGCTTCTTTTTCTCACCATCTGTATCTTTGCTGCATAAACCCAGAGTCAAAGCTCAACTTGATCCAAGTGAGAATCCTTGGAGGAACTGGTTGCACATTTCTTGGGTTTTGACTTGTTGCATTCTAATATGTCATCAAATATTGGGCACATTTTGTCTAGCGTGTTTTATTTGATGGTTAGACCATTGCTAGGTTACAGATCCCTAAAGTATGTTATGAAGTCTGACGAGATCCCAACAGTTTATCTATTTTTGGCACTTGTATGAGGACAAGGGATGTGTGGGACATGGACCATGCATAGGTCATAAAATCATAGAATCCTTATAATGCAGAAGGAGGACATTCAGCCCATCAAGCCTGCTCCAACAACAAGGCCCTATCCCTGTAACTTCACATTACATTGCTAATCCCCTTGGTACTAAGGGGCAATTTAGCATGGCCAATCAATCCAACCCACACATCTTCAGAGTGTGGGAGGAAATCAAAGCACCTAGTGGAAACCCATGCACACACAGGGAAAATATGCAAACTCCACACAGAGTCATCGAGGCTGGAATTGAACCTGGGCCCTTGGAGCTGTGAAGCAGCAGTGTTAACCACTATGCCACCATCACTGGGTTCAAACAAGTACCCTGTGGTACAGGACTATCATGAGCCATTTAACTGTGCACTTCACAGGACAGAGACATGGACATTGAAATTTAAAAAATCTGAGGTTGTATAAAGGACAAAGACTAGTGGCACAATTGAATTCACCGGTATTGAATGTCTATAAGAACACAGTCAAGAATCAATTGGCCTTTAATGGAGGAGTAGATTGTGATGGGGGTAACTGTAGTCATTTATATCAGAGATGCAGAAGGCGTGACCAAGATGAATAAATCAATGTTGTGCACTAAAGCCATGAAGAGCACTGATTAAAAGAGAAAAGTTTGTGAAGTTGAGTTAATTTAAAGAGCTGCAGTATCTGTATTACACTCAGTTGTTCATCCTGTTTGATGCCCCAGGAATATGAAACAGATCTAAGAGTGTAAAAAGTATTTGGTATGAAGGAAAGGGAAAACTAATTGCAAAAATATAGTGTGGAGCAGGGAAATGTTAGGTAAGGTATACGCTGAAGGGAAATACAGTCACCTGTTGGCCTCAGGCAGGATTTTCCATCGTTTTCCATCGGCACTCACCCCAGTCAGGAAAATCCTGCCCATGGTGTTCCACTCCAGATGTGATTCAATTGGCACTGGACATTTTTATCAAAACTTACAGTTTAACTATAATGAATAAATTATCTTACCTTTTACAAATTGAAATACTTAAACATGACAAAATACAATTCTTAACTGCTAATCTCTCTGTAGCTCCAATTCAAACAATATTCCTCTTATAGACTTAAACACCTCTTCAAACTCAGTTAACACACAATCCAAGTTCTTCATAACTTTAAGCACTTCTGTTCAATTTTTTCCAAACCTTTAACCAATCCATGTTGGCTGTTGTGGTTTAATTCATGGATTTCTGAATGCTTGCTAATTTTATCTTGAATTACTGTTTGAATAGGGTGTGAATATCCTTTTTATCAGTGTATTTTCCATTAGTGTGCACCTTACCTATAGCTTCCTTGCTCCTTACTATATTTTTGCGATTAGTTTTCCCTTTCCTTCACACCAGATGTTTTTTACACTTTTAGATCTTTGAACGGGATCCATTTCATTTTACTGGGGCATCAAACAGGATGAACAACTGAGTGTAATACAGTTACTGCAGCTCTTTAAATTAAGTCAACTTCACAAACTTTTCCCTTTTAATCAGTGCTCTTCATGGCTTTAGAGCACAACATTGATTTATTCATCCTGGTCACACCTTCTGCATCTCTGATATAAATGACTACAGTTGCCCCCATCACAATCTACCCCTCCATTAAAGGCCAATTGATTCTTGACTGTGTTCTTATAGACATTCAATACCAGTGAATTCAACTGTGCCATTAATCTTGGTCCTTTATCCAGTCTCAGTTTTTTTTTATTATCAATGTTCACGTCTCTGTCCTGTGAAGTGCACAGTTAAATGGCTCATGATACTCTGTACCACAAGCACCAGTTTAAACCCAGTGATGGCTGGTTGGATGAGGTTGGAGCTGGCAGACAGGTGGACTGCCAAATCTTCAAGAGTGTATCCTGGGGAAATTGTCTCATGTACTTGCAGGTGAGAGCACAAAAGCTCACAGCTTCATCGCCTAATGTGAGCCAAATATCAATTTTAATGAAACATTCAGCTGCCTTTTACAAACTAATAACACGGCTTAATTTTCCTTTTCAGGTTATTATGTGAAATGCCTTGCTATTACCTTAATATTTGCCCGGCACCAGCTTTAGTTTATCTGCAGTCAGTGTGAATGTGAGCTGCAAGACTGCTTCTTTTACAATTCGGTGTTCCTCTCAACACTTCTAACTCATGCACACAGCAAAAAGGCTGTGCATGAGTCCGCTACAAACTTGAAACTTCCATGACATAAAAGGAATTGCAACAATTTTAGTGTCATCTCCTGAATAACCACTTGTACAGCTTCTCATTTTTTAGTGTAATTCACCTGATCTTATAAACAGCAGATAGAAACATAGAAAATAGGGGCAGCAAGAGGCCATTCAGCCCTTTGAGCCTGCCCTGCCATTCACTATATCAAGGCTGATCATCAAATTCAATATTTTGATCCCACCTTCCCCCATATCCCTCGATTCCTTTAGCCCCAAGAGCGATATCTAATTTCTTCTTATAATCTTGCAATGTTTTGGCCTCAACTATTTTCTGTGGTAATGAATTCCACTGATTCACCACTTCGTGGGTAGAGCAATTTCTCCTCCGCTCAGTTCTAAGTGGTTTGTCCTTTATCCTCATATTTATGAGCAGCTGATTGAGCCAGCATCTATTTCTTGTCCCTAATTGCAGTTGAACTAAGTGGCTTGCCGGGCCATTCCAGAGTCAACTATTTTGCTGTGGATCTCGAGTCACATGTAGGCCAGGCCAGGAAAAGGATGGCAGATTTCCTCCCCTAAACGCCAGGTGGCTTTTTATGACAATCAACAATGGTTTCATGGCAACTATTAGACTTTTAACTGGAAATTTTTATTGAATTAACATCTTGCTACCTGTCATCACAGGATTTGAAACCCAGGACACCAGGGAATTATCCTGTGCTTTGAAATTACCTATGCAATGACGATCCCACTTCACCACCTTTTCCCCAGCACCACAAGAGCGTTCATTAGATCATTAAAACATGCTGGAATTAGAAAAGACAATTTCCTTTTTGCTTTAAGGGAGGGCTGTATTTCTCATTTAAAATTCATTCCTGACTACCTTTTGTCTTATTTCTCTCTTCAAATTTTTTGCTCCCCTTTCAAGTGACAGAGCAAAGAGAAGGCAACCACTGCCAGATTTCTGACAGTACTGTGATCCAGCTGGCTGCCAGGAAGTGGAAGAGGATCATGCAGTGTGATGTGCCCTGTATTTTTTTTTCTCTCTGTGTTCCTTATGTGAAGCCTTGATCTTCTCGCCAGCATTTTCCTGACGTGCCAATGGGAACCCACTATGGGAATAATTGCAAACACAAGTCCAATTTTTGTTTGTGTTTTCATACAGTTGTGCCTGAAGACTCTTGTTCCCTCCGCAGCCTTTAGCAATACAGAGGTGACTGCTTCAATGGAAAGGCTGTTCATATTAAACTGGGTATGAAAAAACTAAAAGGTTAATTGCTCTCTTTAAATGACAGTACAGCAGGCTCATTTCAACATTAAAAAGATAGAACAATCTTATAATGCTAACAGTAGTTATGGACGATTATCCAACAATAACTCAGAAAGGGATGATGTCATTTTAGGTGGTTGTCTGCCACCCTATTTTAAGGTCGATTATATGCTCAGCGATGAAACCTGTGGCTCTGGAGCACCATCTGGTGTTTTATCTGGAGATTACATCCCCGTTGCTATGTGGTAGTTTTACCTGCTACACTGTGTGGGGAAATAATAGAAATCACTGAAATGAAGATTGTATGACAACGTGAAAGTGGAATTCCATCTAATGCCACAATTACATATTCATCTAGCTATATGAAACAAATCACAAAGCTCAACTGTTTCTATGGAGAGAGTGAATATGAATAATGTATCAAAAGCCAGGAAAATATTATGACAAGCCCATTGTAATTAAAATATTGAAGTACATTTCAAATACACTTTGTAAAATTCTGATACTTGTGAAAGCAAGAACTAAAATAGAATTATAATGGTATTTGGACAAACTTGAGGCTACAAATAGATGTACGTAAACAGGCATGATACGATCTCAGCTATGCTTAAAGCAGTGACATAATAGAGAGTGGAAGGTGTTTAAGATAAATGGTGGACAACAAGGACAGCTCTCCGTTTCAGTGGTACATCACCGGAGTTAGCACTCACTGCAATCAGGAGGAGTAGGATGGACATACTTTGCCCCAACAATGGCAAGATGAAATTTCTGGTTAACCAAGAATATAGGGGTGGAGGTAGCTGAAGAGGCGAACAGCAGGAGCGTTGTGGCCAGTTCCTGGAGGCAATGCAGGAAGCAGTTTAATGGTCAGGAAGATGAGTATATTTGCTTATTCAATTAAACCCTGTACTTTAAGACCTCTTTCCCTTTGTATTCCATCACCATTCAGCACACTCACCCAATTTTCAACAATGCCCAGCCTTCATTTCCCTTAAACATCATCTCCTCCCTATTTATCCATCCACCCATTGACACTCCCCCCAATCTTTATGCAAAGTAATGCATTAGTCTCATGTGCAAGTTAGGTGGATTTGTCATGCTAAGTTGCCCTTAGCTCTCAAGTTGTGTAGATAAGGTGGACTAGAGGTTATGGGAATCAGATGGGTGGGAAGTTGGAATTTGAGCCTAAAATTCCGAGTAGGTGCAGATTCAATGGGTCGAATGGCCTTCTCTGCACTGTAGGGCTTCAATGTTACTCTCACTAAAGGCACTATAACCATCAGATGAACATTTGACCTTTGCTAAGCTCAGGTTGATGTTTTTGCATCTGGAGAAGGAAAAGGAAAAATGCAAGGGAGATGTAGAAAGAGAGAGACAGAAAGGGAGAAGAGACTGGATGTTGACTGCTATAAATGGTCCATTTCACAAATGCAGAGCATAAAGTCCTGAAGAAACCTGCATCCTTCAGTCAGATAGTTGGTACAGAAAGACAAATATCTTTAATACATGTATACTGACCATGTTTTCATAGTCCCAACTCTGCAACGATAGTAAGGTGACTGTTGTGATTGTAACCTTGATAAGACAAAATCTTACCCCCTTCCTCTTTCTTCCTGGGCTTTCACAATTATTCCAGGACACCAATGAAGACAATTCTTCAAAAAACCTCATTCCTCTTGAGGTCTCAATGCCACAGGACATATAGTTGTGTAAATACTCACACTACTGTGGTTTATTTATACAATTAGTTGGTTTTTCACTTGGTCAGTCACTCTTAGCACCAACAGACACACACAAAATATTGGATGGCATAATGCAATCCAGGCTCTGCTAAGCTAGATTAGGTTATTGATTCCCTGAGGCTATCACTGAAAAAGAAAATGCTGGCTGTGCATCAGAAATTTGGTCAGGTACTGCAATATTGGAGAAGGTGGAGGAATTCTACTCAACCATTGAAGGATTAGTGGCACAGGCAATTGAGAATGTCTGCCATGGAGAACCTTCATGGGGCTTCAAGGGTGGCTCCAACATGTTGATTGTCTTGCAAGCTTTCCTATCATTTTAAAGAGTGACAGATCTGTGACTTGACACCACTGTACTCTAAGATGCTAATCTACAGCAAAGTTTAAGGAGTGATGTGGGACATGGAAACGGAAACTCCACTCAATTGACTTCTCACCCATTACCATGGTGGCACTCTACCCCCCAATCTGATTCACTTTGAGCAAGCCTGTTTGACCTCACCCTCATACAGCTACCATCACAAACATGGTTGTCCCCAGTAACAGTAGTACAGTTGGCCAACACACAACTCTTGTGAAGATAGAGGACAATTTGTCTCAGGGTAGTGAAACAAAGAGATTGTTTGCTTGTTTTTTGCAGCGCTCATTTAATTCAAATGACTGCAATGGAGCCTGAGTATCAGGTACATCAAGGTGATTGATGCAGCAACACCGGGTTTGCACTATTGTCTGAAATATAATGTCACATTTTCACACTGAAGATGCTCTCCATTATGCAGTGCAGCTTACCAATGTATTAAATGGAATTAAATAAATAGTAGCCCAATTCTGGACTTCTTTTAAGTATTGTGGAACTGGATAATGCAACCAACACCTGAAACTTTAGGTAATGCAGAGCAGTGTGTTAGAAACAGCACCAATCTTACCTCAAAATGACTCACTAGACAAGTAAAACTAGAACACAGATAGCAAGCTAGAGACAGAAATAAGCAATCTGATTACTAAAGGGTCAGAGCAAAGCCTTTAGCCCTACTGCATCCATTCATGTGGGGCATCAGATAATCAGGGCAACTAACGGCAGAATAAATATTTCCATTTTCAGGAACCAGACTGCAAATGCAAGAGACAAGAATGAAGAGTTCACGACCACTGGAGCCAAAAATGAGAAATGAGAAATTCTATTCAGCATCCTCGCAATTATAGATGTCCCATGTCCAGGGAAATTAATTCACATTGAAAAACACAGCTGAATGTATTGGGCCAAAGAAAGGAACACTTTGGTAATACCTATGTTAAACTGCTGATAACATGCGTGTCAGAGTTAGCTGATTCCTTAGACAGGCCATGACTCTGCCATTTACTCGATAGTATGGAAAATTCCCTGGGTGGGATTTTCCAGCCATGCTCATCTCAGAGCTGGAAATTCCTGCCTGAGGTCAAAGGAACTTTGCACGGTCCATCCCCACATTGGACAAGATGGGAAAATTCTCATGTTATTCTCACAGAGAACAGGACAAGCCCATTTATCCAATCACTGTCCAGTCAGCTTTCTCCAATCATCACCAATGGTGAAATATTCAAATGCGTGGCCCTTACCATCTAGAAAGTTGAGAGCTGCAGGCACATGGGAACATCACACCTAACATGTTCCCTTCAAGTCACTCACTATCCTGACTTAGAAATATCTCACTGTTCCTTCACTGTGTCAAAGTCCTGACACATGACAGCATTATGGATGTTTCTGCACCACATGGTCTGCAGCAGTTCAAGGCAGTTTACCACCACCTTCATAACAGATACAAATTTCACATTTTCATTCTCATTCCTGGAGCCTTTTGTGGAGACTGGCTACGTGCATCTTGGAGTCACTTCATTGACAATACAAGTGAGCGTAAAGGATGATACAGGGACCTGACAGGTGAAAGTCCAGCATTACCAAGGACACAGTGGGTGGATTTTCTGTCCATACCCACCTGCAGACTGCTCTGCTCCCACTGCAGTGAACAAAGATCTGACTCAGTGCCAGTTCTCCATCCTTTTTGGCAACAGAGCAAGATTGGTCAGATAATTCTGATCAGTATTTCTGATATCCCTGAAGAATTGATGTATGTGGAATTTCTGTGATGCCGGATTGTAATCCTCCTTTAATAACTGTTTAGATTTCGAGAAACAGAGTCATTACATTGTAACTGGTGTGCATTTCTTCTGCAAGAAACTCCCTGTTTGCATGGGGTGGGGCCTTGGGGGAGGGGTTAAAAAAGAAAACTGTGATGAGAGGAAACAGAAATGAAGATTTTGTGATGCTAGTATACCTTTAAGAATTTTTTTTAAAATCATGTTCTCTGCAGTGAAGGAGCTTTAGGTTTATTCATTATTACCGGCTGTCTGATTAGAAGATCTTTTATTGCTGTTTCAATGTTTTAAATGGGGCTTTATTTATTTTTTAACTTGGGCCTCAGGCAATGACTTGGAACTTACAACTGGGTGGCAGGTCATATATTTTGGACAATTTTTTTTCATAGTGAATTCAAGGTTTCACTTTCAACTTTGGGCTGCTAGCTGCTGTATTAGTATAGAAGGGATTTGGACATCAGATTAAAAGCAGGGTTTCTCACTCTCTCACTGGTATCAGAAGTTCTGCTAGCTAACTGGAAGCAAGGCTTCTTGCCTTCCTAAAGTCAAAATCCTGCTGTTAATGATTGGCTAGCTGATAACTAGAATCTCTCTCCCTCCAGTGTTTTGGGAAGCTGTTCTGACTGTAAGCTTGTCTGAGTATGCATCAAGAGAACTGTAGTATCTAACCAAAGGACTAAGTTTAAGCATCACATGAGCAATCGTGTTTTCTATTCTAAACCTGTGGCAAGAGTTTTGCGTATGGAAGCTTGTTGATTGGAACATTTCATATATTTATTAAGGGTTATACAATATCATGGCTGTTTTCTTTCTTGTTTGTAATTGGTAAAAAATATTACTATATGTTTACCACATTCTTAAATAAACTTTGTTTAATAAAAGTTCCCTAGTGGGTCAGTTGAATCATACTTGAAGTGAAACACCTCATGCTCACCTGAGGCAAATTCAAATAGCAAAATCTATGATCTTGGCAGACTTTATAAAACACTTTGGAGCTTCTGATTTGAATTATAACCATTTATATTAAATAATTTCAAAATACGTATTAAAAAATTCCAACAAAGTAGTTTCCTGTATGTAAAATTGGTAAAAGCATACCTGTGGGCTGATTAACAATGATCGCAGTACAACAGCAATCAAAGGAAAGTGAAATTTTCTAACAATTGTTCGAAAGCCCAAAAAGGTACCATGAATCTGCTTTATCATTAATAAGTTTCAAAGCTTTGAAATGAGGTGATTGTCTCCTTTGCATTCCTCTTAACGTCAAAGATGAGTTACTGGCACCTGGATTTTATTTGACGTTCGGGTACATGTCACATGCATGTTCTGATCAGAGTGGTGCAAGTGATCATTGGACTGCCTCCATTTGGTTTGATTTTATTATTGTCACAAGTATTGGGATACAATGAAAAGTATTGCTTCTTGGCTGCTATACAGACAAAGCACATTGTACATAGAGTACGTGGGGGAGAAGAAAAGGAGAGGGTGCGGAATATGGTGTTAAAGTTACAGATAGGGTGAAGAGAAATATCAACTTACTATATATCAGAACCATTCAAAAGTCTGATGGCAGCAGGGAAGAAATTGTTCTCCAGTCAGTTGGTACCTGTCCTCAGATTTTTGTTTCCTTTTCCTGATAGACCAAGATGAAAAAGTGTACGTCCGTGATGCATGGGGTTTTTGATTGTGCCAGCTCAAGCTAGGTGCAGTGCCACAGTGCCGGCTGCAGAATAAATACAGCAAAGAGTTGCAGTGGGCTACATTTGAAAGTAAGAATTCTGCAGAGGGTGACATGTTGGCACTACGGTTAGCACTGCTGCCTCACAGCACTAGGGACCCTGGCTCAATTTTTGGCTTGGGTCAAATGTAGAACCTGCACCTTTTCCCTGTGTCTGTATGGGTTTCTCCGGGTGCTCCAATTTCCTCCCACAATGCAAAGATTTGCAAGTTAGGTAGATTGGCCATGATAATTTGTCTATACATGTCAGAGGGATTAGCAGGTTTAAATATATGGGGGACAGGGATCAAGTCTGGGTAGGATCTTTGTTGATGCAAGCTCAATGGGCTAAAACGCCTTCTTCTGCACTATAGGGATTCTATGTCTTTATACCTACTGAATTCTACAAAAGAGAGAGAGTTAATTGATTCAAAACAAGATCATTGGCTTTTCTGCATTTGCAATAGGTCACCCACAGCTGGGGAAGATAGAATAACAGATATGTAGGCAGATTTTGGAAAGATGTAGAAGTAACAGGGTTGTTGCGATGGAAGATTTTAAGTTCCTCTATATTCACTGGGACTCAGTTAGTTCTAGGGCATGGATAGGGCAAAGTTTGTAAGGAGCATCCAGGAGGGCTTCTTGAAGCAGTATGTAGATAATCCAACTGGGGAGGGGCCCGTACTAGACCTGGTATTGGGGAATAAGCCTGGCCAGGTGATCGATGTTTCAGTAGTGGTGCAGTTGGGAACAGTGACCACATTTCAATAAGCATTAAAGCTACTGGTGGATAAAGATAAGTGTCGTCTTCAAGTTAAAGTACTAAATTGGGGGGAGGCTAACTACAACAATATTAGGTAGGAACTGAAGAATGTAGATTAGTGGCAGATGTTTGAGGGCATATCAACATCTGGCATGTGAAAGGCTTTCAAGTGTAAGGGATTCAGGACTGGCACATTCTTGTAAGAATGAAGGTTAAGTTTGATAAGTTTTGGGAACCCTGGATAATGAGAGATATTGCGAGCCTTGCCAAAAAGAAAAAGGAAGCATTTGTCAAGGTTAGAAGGATGGGAACACACAAAGCACTGTGGAATACAAGGAAAGTAGGAAGAAACTTAAGCAACGAGTAAGGAGGGCTAAAATGAGTCATGAAATGTCATTGACTAGCAGGATTAAGAAAAATCCCAAGGCTTAATATACATATATGAAGAGTAATAGGATATCCAGGGAAAGGGTTGGCCCACTCAAGGACAGGGGAGGGAATCTATGCTTAGAGCCAGAGGAAATGGGCGAGGTAGCAAATGAGAACTTTGCATCATGAGTAATGAGTCTGAGAAATGGTAGTTTGAGTCATGTTGAAATCAGAAAGGAGATATTGGGATTCTTGAGAAACATCAAGGTAGATGAGTGCCCAGGGCCTGATGGGACATATCTCAAAATACTGAAGGAAGCGAGGGAAGAAATTGCTGGGACCTTGAGAGAAATCTTTGTATCCTCACTGGTGACAGGAGAAGTTCTGGAGGATTGGAGAATAGCCAATGGTTTTCCTTTGTTTAAGAAGGATAGCAAGAATAATCCAGGTAATTAGAGGCCAGTGAGCCTTAAATCAGTGATAGGGAAATTATAGGAGAGGATTCTTCGAGACAGGATTTACTTCCACTTGGAAATAAGTGGACATATTAGTAGACGCAACATGGTTTTGTGCCTCACTAAATTATCAAGTTTTTTGAAGAGGTGATAAAGATGATTGATAAAGATAGGACAGTGGATGTTGTCTACATGGACTTCAGTAAGATGTTCGACAAGAACCCTCATGGCAGACTGCTGCAGAAGATGAAGTTACATGGAATCAGAGTTGGATACAGAACTGGCTTGGTCATAGAAGACAGGGTAGCAGTGGAAGGATACATTTCTGAATGGAAGGCTGTGACAGATAGCATTCCTCAGGGATCAATGCTGGGACTTTTGCTGTTCGTAATATATATAAATGATTTGGAGAAAAACGTAACTGGTTCAATTAGTAAGTTTCCAGATGACACAAAGATTGGTGGCTTTGCGGATAACGATGAGAACCATCAGAGGACACAGCAGGATATAGATCAGTTGGAAACTTGGGAGAGAGATGCCAAATGGAGTTTAATCCAAACAAATGTAAAGTAATGCATTTTGGAAGATATAATACAAATAGGAAATATACAGTAAATTGCAGAACCCTTAAGAGTATTGAAAGGCAGAGGGATCTGTCTGTACAGGCACACAGATCATTGAAAGTGGCAACGCAGGTGGAAAAGATAATCAAGGAGGCATATGGTAAGATTGCCTTTGTCAGCCGGGGCGTTAAGTTTAAAAATTAGCTAGTCATGTTGTAGCTTTATAGAACCTTAGTTAGGCCAAACTTGAGATATAGTGTTCAATTCTGGTCGCCACACTACCAGATGGATGTGAAGGCTTTGGAGAAGATACAGAAAAGATTTACCAAGATGTTGCCTGGCATGGAGAGCATTAGCTATGAGGAGAGGTTGGAGAAACTTGGTCTGTTGTCACTGGAACGACGGAAAGTTGAGGGGTGATCTGATAGAAGTCTACAAGATTATCAGGGACATGGACAAGGCAGACAGTCAGAAACTTTTTCCCAGGGTAAAGAGTCAATTATTACAGTGCATAGGTTTAAGGTGCCAAAGTTTAAAGGAGATGTATGAGGCAAGTTTTTTTTACACAAAGAGTGGTGAGTGCCTGGAACTAGCTGCTGGAAGAGGTAATAGAAGCAGATACGATAGTGACTTTTAAGTGGCATCTTGACAAATACATGAATAGGATGGATGGGAATAGAGAGTTTCATTTAAGTTGGGCAGCATGGTCAGTGCAGGCTTGGAGGGCCGAAGAGCCTGTTCTTGTGCTATAATTTTCTTTCCTCTCTATTAAGTCTTCTGGAGGAATCTCATCATAGTCTGCTGTACCCCCTTTATAAACACTGGCATAATTGGAGTTAATGGTTTAGAACAAAGAACAAGACAGCACGGGAAACAGGCACTTCAGCCCAACGAGCCTGCGCCGCCACCCCGATGTTCCCACCCCTACCCATGATCTCTGTCTATGTTTATAGATCTATGGATTGAAACCAACTTTGAGACAATTTAGGGAGAAATTGTTCTGCCAATCAACCTAAGAGCACATCTTTGGGATGTGGGAGGAAACCAGAGCACCTGGAGAAAACTCATGCAAGCACGGGGAGAATGCACAAACTCCCACTGACACAGGCCCAAATCCATGTATCTGCACAGCACAGCGATAGTCACTGAGCTGTTGTGTTGCCCATCAAGTGGTCCAGGCCAAGCGTACACTAATGACGTGAAGCACTAGGATACTCTTGAAAAAACATCCAAGAGCAGCCCTCTCATGACCCATCGCGTGTATGCCCCTTGTTAGACAACAAGGCAGACCAAAGTACCTGAAGGATACCTGTTTCTGTTCATATACTGGTTTAAAAAAAATACTTTCCTGGGAGACTTTAATGCTACCAAAGGTGGTATTTAACAAGTGAGGTGGGCAACTGTGGGTTTCACAAAAGCTTTCCACCAATTATTTTAGAAATTACTGTGGAATCTGTTTATTGTTGACTCCATTAAGTTTGGCTTACAGGAAAATAAATTAAATGCTCCACTGCACTTCCCATTTTTAATGGAATGACAAATATTCCTACTGTTACACAATGACTACTGGAGGTGGTGAGCCAAGTGCTATCCCTTTGAGGAGCAGAGCAGCACTCCTCACAAATCACTAACACCCACCACAAAAGGCTTTTCTCTGAACTCTAATGGAATGTTGAAATGAGAGGCTAAACGTCGCTATGGAAATCAGCCACAGACCACAATTACATTTCTCACAAAATACAGGCTCCACATTTTGTTGCAATTCATAACTTTAAAGAAGAAACCAATGCCATTAAAATAACTGAATCAACATCCAGTCTGTTATCTCACTGAACAGACCTCATGTTTTTATTCTGTTTCCATTAGGCATCGGAAATCAGTAATAATTAACTTACCCCTTACAGTAATCTTACTTCATTTTAATTTTGTTTTGTGCTGAGAAATCTGCAATTTTATTTGGATCTACAATGAGCTTTTGTGATGTTTGTTTTACTGGAAATATTCACTGTACATTATTTCCATATTCATAAAGACACGGGATTGACCAAAATCAAGTGCGAGATCTGTCTATAAAAAGCCATATAAGTGCTTGTAGAAGGTAAATAAAGAGAACTACATACACTTTGCTGAAGTCAGGAGGCTAAGATCTACCCTGCATTTTTATGAAATAGAAATATATATCATCGCTGACTAATTTATAAAATTATTTTTCTTAAAACTAGACAAACTGATTTAAGCCACAACTGGCTATACTCACACAAAATTAATTTCTGGCCTACAGAACAATAACAATTTCATTATGTCTACAGATGTGTTATTCCTCCCTGCGACTTTAGAGATTAGATTCCAAGAAATTATTCAAAGTTGCTTTATATTTCTAAGGTCGGGCTCTGGTCAATGGAGACAATCCATCTGCGAGGTCAAAAGGATTCTGAAACCTCTGTGAACTTACCATAAGTTGAAATATTAAATCCTCAAAGATCCAAGCCAGAACTGTACATCCTTAGTCCAAAGCAAGGTGGAGAAGATGAGAGTCATGACACATGCCACCCCCACCCCCCACACCTGCAAGAACCTGTAATATTGTGAAGTTGAGCAGACTGTCATTTTCCACCTAGCAACAGAAAAAAAGGGTCTATCCATTTTTTCTGAATGCCTGGCTGCCCATTGACAGTTTTTCTGATGAGAGTATCTGAATCATTGTACCAGTATATATAAAACCAATTCATCCCCACAGACCCATTTGTATGGTGGAAGTCATCTCTACTGGAAAGGTAAATTATCCAGCATCATTTGTCTGTGGTTTTGCCCTGTATCTCTTTCTTTCTTTTATCCTTCAATTAGTAAGTGAGTATACCAGGGGTTACGTAGTGATATCCCCTCCCCATGTTTTAAGTGTGTGTAAAATAAACTAATCTATCCTGAGTTTGCTGTGGGTCTTTTAACAGAGGATTGGATCTCTCCAAAACTGAGAGATTAGGGAAAAAAAGCATCACCATGAATGAAAATCGCAGCCGGTGAGTAAAACCTACCAGAGATGCATAGGTGAGTACAGATCCTGGGGACGTAGGCTTAAGTTTAAGTTTATTTATTAGTGTCACAACTAGGCTTATATTAACACTGCAATAAATTACTATGAAAATCTTATAGTCACCATATTCCAGCACCCGTTTGGGTGCACTGAGGGAGAATTTAGCATGGCCAATATACCTAACCAGCATGACTATGAGACTGCGAGAGGAAACTGGAACAGCTGGAGAAAACCCACACAGACATGGGAAGAATGTGCAGACTCTGCACAGACTAGCCAGTAATCGAACCTGGATTCTTGGTGCTGTGAGTAGCAGTACTGTCAGAGTGGAGATCAATGCATGCACAGTCGCTCTGCACTGCCAGCCTCCCAATCGCTGGCCAGCTCAATTGCTGACCAGCACAACAATCCTGCATTGCTCTCTTTGCTGAACCCCAGCTCCCTCATTGCTGCCATTATCAGACCTCTCAGGGCCAGCCCTGATGTTCCCCCTTCTTCCCTTCCCCACCCCCAGCAGTCCCAAACCCCTCCTGGCAGCCTGCCCCCAACCCTCCACTGGATGGCCAGCCCCAATCACCCAATTCCCTCCCTGTGCCACTGATCCCAGTGCAGAATGGCAGCAGGGCCCGCACACCCACTGATCTCCCTTCTTATGCCCCCATCCTAGCACCACTTCTTGGTACTGCCCAATGCCTAGTGGGTAGTGCCAAGGTGCCCCTTGGGCAATGCCATTTTCCCTGTTGGGCAGTGTCATGGGGCAGGCTCAGTCTTCATAGCTCTGTTCACTCCAGTAGATTCTGGCTGCCATGTCCCTGTTAGTGAGGAGCAGTAGAACACGCTGATGAGTAAACCGCTCCTGACAGGCGAGGGTGGGGTTGTGGGACAGGAAGGTATTAGCCAGCCCAGATAGTTCAGTCCCGGTCCTGTTAATGATGTTGAGATACAAATTTTAATATTTAAATCAGCTCCACGTCAATTTCCAGTGCAGAGCTGATTATGTTAAAATTCCTGGCACATGGAGGCTGTGGCGCCCAACGGGTAGCTCACTAAATGACCTTTGCTGATGTCTCCCAGCCATTGTGCTGCTGGGGAATTGTCCCCTTTGTATTTTAATTTGCACCAGTCATGAATTGTGATTGTGAGCAGAGCTTTCAACTTTAGGCTCGCTGGCCGAGAAATGGGCCCTTGCTGTCCAGCCTTTAGGGAACAATCATTGCTTTTTATTTTTTTATCTCATGTGATGAAAGGTCACCAACCTGAATTCTTTCTCTCCCCATAGATGTTGCTTGGACTGATCAATATTTCCAGCATTTTCTGTTTTTAAATCAGGTAGGTCCCAGATTGGTGAGCTGCAGATACCTGCTCCTAGGCATTGCCAGACAGCTTGCCAATGGAGAGAATTTAATCTCATGCCACCACATCGCCCCAACTCTGCAATTTCCTCCAATGCTATTGCTGCTGTATGCTTTCCACACTTCAGGCCAATTTTCATCCCCTTCCACTCCAGCCCAAGTAATGATTGATGGCTGGGTTAGTACTTAAAAGTGAGCTGGTTGAGACAGGCCTTAATGTTGGGGCATTGTGAGTCCAAAAACTGAACCATTCACAAAATTTAGTTGGAAACTAGTACACCGAAATGATGTAGGAATAAACAATATCCTGGAATTATAGTGTCCATTGTATAATATAATGCCTGGGAATTTTACACTGGGGGAAACAAGGAGAAGAATCAAGAGAAGTAGCATGGTCAAAATGGCAAGATTTAGAACATAGAACATAGAACATTACAGCACAGAACAGGCCCTTCGGCCTTCGATGTTGCACCGACCAATATAAAAAGCAATGCCCCTCCAAACTAAACCATTCCCTTCTCTTCCATATACTTATCAATTAACCTCTTAAACGCCACCAAACTTGGCGCATCTACAACAGCTGCAGGCAGGGCATTCCACTCCCTAATCACTCTTTGAGTAAAGAAGTGGATGGTCTTTGTGGATGGTTTCAAGTAGGTTGGGAGATAAATTTGAGTTCCAGTATGGCAACATTGATGGCTGAAGAGTCTGCCACTGATAGTGGAAGGGAGATGTAAGGATGGTCAGAACTGGAAGAGAAGAGGCCATCACATTGAAACATTGTCCTGAAGGAAGTTACAGAGTTTAGTAATTAGCAATGATGTGGAAGGCATTTGAAATTAAGATAAATGTTTTGAATCAAGAGAGAGGTGCCATGGAGGTTAATAAAGACAAAGTAATGGGAGAATAGAACATAAAATGGGTGAGGATCAGGGGCTAATGTTTGGAATTTTTGCTAAGTGTTTTGAACAGGATGTAAAACTGAAGAAAGTCCTGTTCATAAGTTCATAAGATATAGGAGCAGAATTAGGCCATTCCGTCCAGTGAGTCCACTCCACAGTTCGATCATGGTGATATGCTCCTCATCCCCATTTTTCTGCCTTCTCCCCATAACCCTTAAACCCATTACCAAGTAAAAATTTGTCTCACTCCTTCTTAAATTACTCCCTCTTCCTTACTCACTGTCCCAGCATTCACCGTACTTTGGGCTAACAAATACCACAGATTCACAACCCTTTGTGAAAAGTAGTTTCTCCTCAACTCCTGTGTCATCCAAAACCTGCTGTTGTACAAACCAAATATAACAAGGATAGTGCAAGACTTGAGTGATGTTTAGAGTTTCACCTCACCATCTATAAACAATAACGTTAGTTTGTTACCAGCAGATAACCATGCTTTACATGATGAACACTTCTAGATGTTTTCTCTCTGACTTGGGTGTGTCATCTGTATGTGCACTGAAACATGTTGCAAGTAAAATCAAAATCGCCGTTGATATTATTTTATTTCACTTCCTTTTGAAGTTATACTTAAATAAACACAGAAGCAAATTTAAGTGAATAAAACTGGAATGCCCTTGGTTTAATTCCAAAACTCTACTAAACTCAGATCATTTCAGGTTTGGTCATGTCTGTCTTTCTGAAAGCATTGACGAACAATAACCTCTGCAGTGCCTTGTGAATACTTAGAACAACTAAAATATACTGATGTAAGGCTACTGAAGAGGCAATAAGTGTACATTCGTATCTTGGAAGGAGATTTAGTTAATTCACAGTAAGCTGGAATTCATGTGATCAGCTTGCAATACATAAAATGATTAGAGTGTCTAATAGGCTAGATCCTGTTTCCCCGAGAGTCTAGAGATGGGATGTTTTGGCAGCATGCCCAAGACCAGAAATTCCTGCCTGAGCTCAATGTATCTTAAATGGTCCACTGAATTTCCTGTCTTGCGTGCTATGATTTCCACATAGGATGAGGGAGGAGATTTTCTGCCGATACACTGGGGATCATACGCTTAGGAGAAGAACTTAGGATTGGGACGAGAAGAAATTTCTTCACTCAAGGTGATGTGAATATTTAGAATTGTGGAGAGGACTGTCCATCCTCCATGATTAATATATACAAGATTTTTGGACACCATGGGAACTAGGATGTGAGGACAGTGCAGGAAAGTAGAGTTGGGACCCAAGGTCAACTGTGATCTTACTGGATGGTGGAGCTGGTTTGAGGGGCATGCGTCTGGACTACTGCTGCTTCTTATGTTCTTATCTCTTCCTTGGTAGTCTTGTCAAACTCCTTCATACTAGCCAGGCATCATTCAGTCTGCCCATGGCTTTGTTTTTCTGAAGTGTGAGTGAAGCCTGAGAAATCTAAAATTGTCTCCTGTGTTACTTTAACTGGATCATTTGTAGTGCTGAAGGAGCTGGTGTATTAGGGTTAAAAAAACAGCCTAGATTTTGAAACTACCCAGTAGGATCATCATAGAATTTCTACAGTGCAGAAAGAGGCCATTTAGCCCATCGAGTTTGCACCAACCACAGTCCCACCCAAGCCTAATCCCCATTACGCCATGTATTTACCCTGCTACTCCCCCCTGACAACAGGGGCCCGATTTTAGCATTGAGCCATTAACGTGATCCGCGCCTGTATCCGCACAGATGGCCACTTCACCGAGACCCGGGAATGGTCATGATCTGATTGGAGCCTGAAACAGACGCAATGGTGATTTAAATGCATGTATTTAAATTGAATTAATCACCTGCCTGCCCAACTTTATCAGCATTTCCCCCTTTACCGCTGTGTTCGCCAATCCAGAATCGCGTTGAAATAGACTTACTGAATAAAAGGTTGATTCGGGCGCTCCAGCTGCTGAAGAAGTGAGTTCAGAGCTTCCAACGGCTCTCTGACTCACATCGGTGACCGGCGTGGGGGTAAGGGAGGCAGGTCAGATTATTTTCTAGTAGAGAAGGGTAGGAAGAGGGAGGGCCGATTATTATCTGGTTGAAGGGGAGAAAGAGCCTTTCGCTGTCTGTTTTGGGGACGAGAAGGGCTGATCATTGTGGAGTGGATTAATCATCGTCTGGTGGTGGGGGAGGTGGGCCAATCGTTGTCTGGGTGGATGGGGGATGTAGGTCAGATGTACTTCTGGGGTGGAGGGTGGTGGGAGAGTGAGGCCAGATCATTCTCTCAGAGATGAGGGGCGGAGGGAGTGAAGCCAGATCATTCTCAGAAGGGGGGTGTGGGGTGAGGCTAGATTATTCTCTGGTGGGGGTGGGGTACTGAGACCAGATCATTTTTTTAGGGGAAGGGGGAGAATGAGGCCAAATCATCCTCTGGGGAGAAGAGGAGAAGAGACAGGGAGACAGGTAAAATGGATCTCTGGTGGGGTGGGTAGGAGGGGCAGGTAGAGGGGGGGGATCCACTGCCACTCTGCCTATCGGTGGGGAAGAGGGGGGGCAGGGGGTCGTGATGGGTCTGGGTAGCAGGAGGGGTGGGTGGAAAAGGGAGACAGTGATGTCTGTGGGGGCTTTCGCTGCCACTTTTCACTCCCGGGTCGCTTTCTGCAGCCTGGGAGCAATCTCATACGGATACGCCTTTTTTTCTAACTGCACACACGCAGTTCAGAGCTCCGATTGTTTTGGGCGCGCTAAGCCCTGCCCACAGCACGATTCAGACTTGCGATCTTTCTTTCGGGCTGAGTGCGTACGGGGGCGTCTGAAAGCAGATTTCCAAGTTGGATCTGAATTGTGCCCAGTCAGCACTTAGAATGAAATTCTAATGGGTCTGATTTTACCATTGCATTGCACTGCTTTTGGGCACGAAAACTTGGTAAAGTCAGGCATAAGGCGAGTAGCGTGACCCTGTGCCCACCTCCACACAGATTCCCACTTTACTAAAGCCCGAAAATGGCCACAATTGGAACTGCGTCTGAAACGGTGTGACATCAATTTAAGTGCATTTGAATTGACTTAATGAGCCGGACGCCCAATCTTATTTGCATTTTCCCATTTAGTATCGCGTTCGCTTGTCCAGGTTCGGCACAAACCAGACATGCTCGGCCAACATAGAACATAGAACATAGAACATAGAACATTACAGCACAGAACAGGCCCTTCGGCCTTCGATGTTGTGCCGACCAAAATAAAAAGCAATGCCCCTCCAAACTAAACCATTCCCTTCTCTTCCATATACTTATCAATTAACCTCTTAAACGCCACCAAACTTGGCGCATCTACAACAGCTGCAGGCAGGGCATTCCACTCCCTAATCACTCTTTGAGTAAAGAACCTACCTCTGATATCCGTCCTATAACTCATACCCCTTAATTTAAAGCTGTGTCCCCTCGTGCTAGCTTTCTCCATCCTAGGAAAAAGGCTATCACTGTCCACCCTATCTAAACCTCTAATCATCTTATATGCTTCAATAAGATCCCCTCTTAGCCGCCTCCTTTCTAACGAAAACAACCTCAAATCCTTCAACCTCTCTTCATAGGACCTGCCCTCCATACCAGGCAACATCCTGGTAAACCTCCTCTGTACCCTCTCCAATGCCTCCACATCTTTCTTATAATGTGGGGACCAGAACTGCACACAATACTCCAAGTGCGGCCGCACTAGAGTTTTGTACAGTTGCAACATGATGCTGCGGCTCCTAAATTCAATCCCCCTACCAATAAAAGCTAAGACTCCATATGCCTTCTTAACAACTTTATCCACTTGACTGCCTACTTTCAGGGATCTATTGACACATACACCAAGATGCTTCTGTTCCTCAACACTATTAAGAGCCCTACCATTAGCCCTATACTCTACACATTTATTGTTCCTGCCAAAGTGCATTACCTCACACTTTTCCACATTAAACTCCATTTGCCACCTCTCGGCCCAGCTCTGCAACTTGTCCAAGTCACTCTGTAAACTATAACACCCCTCTTCACTATCTAACACCCCTCTTCACTATCTATTTCTCCCCTCTTCACATCTGTTTCAGCTGCTCTAGCTTCTGACCAGGTAAGTTCAGAGCTTCCAGCTGCTGTGTGAATCAGATCAGTGGAAGGAAGGGGAGGGGATGGAGGGGGAACATGGGGAAGAAGGTAGGCCAGATCATTCTCTGGTGCGGGGGGGGGGGGGGGGGGGGGGAGGAGGAGGAACTAGGTCAGATGTATCTCTGTTGGTGGGGGGAGGAGGGAGAGCCAGATCTGGTGGGTGGTGGAGAGGAGGAAGGCCCAATTATTCTCTAGTGGGGTGGGGGGAGAGGAGGGAAGCCAGATGGTCTCTGATTGGAGGGATGCGGAGGATGGAGGGCCAGATCGCTCTCTGATTGGGGTGGGTTGGGGGAGCAAGGCCTGATCATTCCCTGGTGAGGGGGAAGGGGAAAAGGGAGAGCCAGGTCATTCTTTGGTGGGGGGGTGGTTAGGAGGGAGGGCCAGATCACTCTCTGATTGGGGGAGGAGGGAGGCCCGATCATTCTCTGGTGGGAGGAGGAGTGGGAGGCTCTGGTGGCGGGGGCGGAGGGTGGACACTAGTTGGATCTCTGGTTGGGGTGTGGGGGGCATGGGGATCTGCTGCCACTCTGCAGGCGATTGGTGCGGGGGGAGGGGGCAGGGGGCTCACAATCAGTCTGCATAATAGGGGTGGGGTATGGATGGATAATGGGGATAATTATATTGTGGGGTAGGACAATGTCTGTGAGGGCCACCGCTCCTGCTTTTTGCTCCCAGGAGTGACGTGACAGGGGAACATTTTCCAAACTTTTTTCACTGTGCACACACAGTTCAAAGTTCTGATTGGAGCTGCGGCATTTTGGATGCAATACGCCCCACCCACAGCGCAATTCAAACTCTCAATTTTTTTTCAGGCTGAGTGCATATGGAGAACAGATTTCCAAGCTGGAACTGAATTGCGCCCAGATTCAGCACTTAGAATCAAAATGGTAAAAATCACCCCCTAAGAGACAAGTTTAGCATGGCCAATCAGCCTAACCCGCACATCTTTGGACTGTGGGAGGAAACCAGAGCACCCGGAGGAAATCCACGCAGACACGGGGCGGATGTGCAAATGCCACACAGACAGTGACCCAAGCTGGGAATTGAATCTGGGTACCTGGTGCTGTGGGGCATCAGTGCTAACCACTGTGCCACCGTGCCACACTGTTTGCTTCATTAAGATCTAAATGAAAAGGACAGCTTAGCATTTCTTATTTAGATTCATTGTCAGAATTACTGCTGTCAAACCTGCCGGGCATCAGCAGTATTTTCTGTTTTTCGTCTGAACCAAATGCTGTCTAATATTGACTTTTCCACTGGGAGTAAATACATCTATTTCTGGCCAAGGATGAACAATGCTGACACAATGGGGTCAGGGGCAGAGACAGAGGGAGCCTGTAAATTCCAGCGCTGGCAATGTGATCGATTTAAGATGCAATTCCTGAGGTTGGCAATGATTACCAGGATGATAAGTGGACAGATCAGCGATCCCATCTACCTCTCAGTTAACATACTTAAGAAGCTCAGTAATAGTATGTTAGTAGAGGAATGTTTAAGGCTGTGAACAGATCTCAGGAGCTATCTTGTGAAGATAGGTGGGTGAAGTGTGGGTAGAAGGCACAGCTGCCCCAGGAAATCACCTTGAGTTCGCATAAGAAGGTCAGCAAAGAAAAGGGATACTCACCCTTTGCAAAGAAGGTGAACTTGACACTGTGCAGATAGTAGGGAGAGTGGGCGCAGTGCTTGAGTATTGTATGGGTCATCACCCGCCCTGAGACTGAAGAGAAGTGAGCAAGGCAGCTAGCTGTCCAAAATGAAGCATGCAGCTGGCAAAAGGGGCATGGCTGTCAGCTTTTTGGTCCAGTGGTGACAAGGGGCACCTTCCCAGGGCTCAGAGCAGCAGAATGTCATAGGGCAGGCAATACAGACTAAACCCTCACCACATAATCTACCAGCAAAAACAAAGCTACCTGGAGATAACCGAGACCCAGCGCCAGGAGAGATTGTAATTCTCCAGGAAAATGGGCACAGACATCTGTGACCTTCTCACCACAGACCTCCCAGCACTGTTTGCCACGCTGTGCCAATGGCTGTCAAAGTCATTGTGGCCTTGGATTCCTGGTTCCTTAGAGGGATCAGTTGTGAACTTTGGTGGTATCTTACCAACAGTTGCACCCACGATATCTCACAGGTTCTTAGTGCCCTTTGTGCCCTTTATCAGAAGTATCCTTGCAGGAACAGAGGGCAGTGGGTTTTGCCACTATCACTATATATCATTAGAGGTATGGCATCACTGATTGCATCTACTGGCCATGAAAGCACCCAGTGACAACCCAGTCCAACTCATTATCAGGAAGAGCTTCCACATCCTCAATGTTCAGTTGATCTAGAATGTGCCGTAATAAAAGCTTCCTGTGTGTGTGTACTCACTTTCCTGTCTGACGCCTTTATCCTCCACCAGTCCATCCCAGCTCACATTTTCACTACAATCTGCTAAGTATGTAGATGGATCCTTAGGGAAACATGACCAGTCACCATGAACAAGAACCCCTGCAGACAGGGACACAGAGGTGGTACAACCAATGTTATCTACTGATTATTTCACATCAAGCACACCATAGTGCTTCCAAAGATGTGGTTACATGAGTTAGGTGACACACTATAACATCACCCAAAAGAGACTTGGTCTTTGTGCCAAAAGAGACTTGGTCTTTGTGCCAGCCTGTGCTCTCTCCACAACATGGCCCTCCAGAGAAGTTTTGGACCTTGAGAATGGTGAGGCCCTGGAAGGAGACAGCATACTGGGGAAGGAGTAGGAAGAAGAGACTAGGGAAGAGGAGACTAGGGTTGAGAGAGAGGGACATGATGCTCCGATTAAACAAGACAGCATGGCACAGCTTGAGGTATAAATATCAGAAAAGTGTGCCATGAACATCAAAAATCAGAAACTTCAGTGGAACCCTTGTCATTTAGGTTGAGGAATAGAATGGAATCTAAGATATCTAGGCTGATACAAAAATACATGGCAGATACAGCTCAGAACATTTAATCATTCACCATCAATGAAGGAAGAATATCCATGCAAAGGTTTTGCCCTCACTGTGGTAATTCCCATTACTTCTTTAATCACCACATGCCACTTATCTTGCGATGACAACAGTCAAAGATGTTGTGTCTTACCACACAGTATGTTTTTAACTCTTACATGGTGGCAAAGAACTGCGAATCAACTTCTTATTAATACAATAACATTCATTCATTCACACAATTAATATTAGTTACGGTAATTAATTTACAGAACAATCAAGATTCAAACTTAATGTTGGACTTTGACTCAACTTTGAGTAACTGACAAGCATCCAAGCAGGTATTGGCCTGTACTCATTTGTTGGTCTCTGCAGTTTCCTCGGAATGGTCTGGTCTTTTGGTCTAGTCTGATCCTTTTTGCCTATTCTGTTCTTCCTCCTTCTCCTCTGGATAGTCCAGGATTGTCCTTCACGGTAGTTGGAGTATAAATCGCCCCTGTTGTTAGTGTGTTGCGTAGCAGCTTTATCATTTAGTTATTTTGCGTCCTTTAGAGTGGGCCCTCAATTACTATCAATCAATCAATCAGAGTTCGATCATCTTAACCAATGGAGTCTAATCAGGTGTTGCCACCAAGCAGCCATGTTTGTGGGTACTGGAGGCATATAGGTCACATACCTACCTCCGAAATAAAAGGTTAAGGTGCCCCTTTGGTAAACAAATATATTTAACCAGAAAGTGTTCATTGTCTTTGGGACTAATTCCTGTGCATTCCCGATGTCTAAGGCTGCGGCCTGCTTGTCTCAATCTTTACACACATTTGGCCATCCTATCCCATCATGCTTTGCAATCCCCATCTTTAATGGCTTGTTTGGCCATAAAAGAGTGCAGGTTGGTAGTGTCATCATTGTAGTGTTCAATTGTTCTGCATTTGATTATGTGAATTTGTTTACTTTCCTTTCCTGTTGTGCTTTTTGGGTTAAACCTTGGGTGTGGATTCAGAGTAAAGTAAACAATTCATGGAAAGAGCTGGAAGTCAGAAATGAAGCATGGAGTAGACATTTTTTAAAAAAGTGCTCCATACGTTGAAACCAATGTTATCTCTACACGCATCTGATATTTATGCTATACACCAACCATTTATACTGTGAAATGAGAGAAGAACATTAAGAATACACCCAGTGACCCACTCAGTACTCTGCATGATGAGTTGTCCTCCTGCTGGTCTCCAGGGAGGGTACCTGCCTCCTCCTTCCACAGCCTCCATCATGCAATCCATGAAGTGAGGGTCTATCTTGCCCTGGCTTCCACACATCCAGCCCTTCTGTGACATCTGACTTCTTATTGCTGCTTTGGCCCAAATTTCAGGACTATCAGTGGCCTCAGCCTGGCTGCTGAGGGGTGTTTAAATCAAACCTCCACTTTATTCATCTGACCCGCCTCCAGTTCCACCCTCACTCACTCTCAGCGGACAGAGAACCCACCTTCATGCCAATTACAGGCTAAGTCTGGCTTAATTTTAATCAGTTTCCTATGGGGGGGCGGTGGGCTTTTAACTGGTAAACTGTGTGACACAGTGACTCTGATAATATGTTGCCATAGAAGCACTTTGGGATGCTTTACTACGGTAAAGGCTGCATGTAAATATGATTTGTTGCTATGTAAGCTCCAGTGAAGTCCCTGGTGGCTCGAAGCCACGGGGAATCACTTAACCAGTGTATTAGCCACTGCTTTTGATCTCCTAATTGGAAAAGGTCATTTTAATGATCCTGTTCATGGAGGCAGATAGACTGAATAAACAAGGACTGAGACAAACTAAATATTTGAATTGGGGCCATTTTTTAAAAATTTTGATGTATTGTTTACAGCTGGCAATGCCAGGCTCTGTCAGGTCAGGTTTAACCTGAACCTTTTCGTTGTGCGGTCCCAACCTTCTGAAGATTGCAGTGTGACACACTGCCCAGGAGAGGGCACCTCTCTCCTTCAGTCCGTCTCTAGTTACGCCGAGGAGCAAGATTGCCACAAGGAACGTTTAACACTGCCTCTGTTATTATAATATATTTACCCTTCAAGTGAACATACATTTCAGGCCAGTTTCCTATTACCATGATGACAGCTATTCAGCAGGACGCAAGGACTGTAATTCCTGAGTTTGACCAGCTCATTTTGGTGCTGGCAAACTTCATTCAGAGGAGTGCTCGGAGGCAGCCTGGCTGTCTACAAGCAGCCTGATCAAAGAACAGAAAAGCATCTGGTTTTACTCTGATTTCTGTCACAAAGGGAAAAAAGCCCCTACAAGTAAATCATGAAAATGAATACCTGTACCTGTCCTCGGGCACTAAGGAGGCCGCAGCTATTTTACACATGACCTATTTCCACTTTGGAGGTCACGAATAATTTGATTTAATTGACTATTACATTATGAATATACTTATATTTGAATTATTACTCGGCACATTAATAAAGCATTGAAATCAAATTTCCATGCTCGAATTCGCATTGCTTAACTCACGTTTAATAGGTCAAATTTGCAATTCTGCGGACGCTGATCAAACTTTAGTCGGAGGCATGCAAACCCTGCAGGCCAAGGTTCAAATCTAACAGCCCATATAATCACCAAAGTGTATCCCAGTCAGTTAAAGTGGCTTTGTTGTTAATTCTCTGTCTAATGTAAACAGGCAGACACAGTCTCCATTTCAAAAAGAGCCCAATTAATTCTAGCAGAAGCATTTATCAAGAAAGATAGTGGCAGCATCCGGTACCATTCCCATTATTATCTTCTATATTAGCCAATCTGTACTTACTATTCTGAGTGGGATTACAATAAATAGCTGGAATCATAAAGCCATTCCAAAATATATCAGTTCTTCCCCACCACACTATTTAACAAATTGGTCACGCAGATTAACGTTCCATTTTAGCCTTGTGATTTGGATAATCTTAGGCTTGAAGGTTAGTGGTTGTACCCTATAAACTGGTGTTTGTTGGTTCTGAAAACCCAGTGGTGAAAACAATTTGGGCCAGAGATTTACAGTCCCAACCCCCAGTAAGTTCAGAGGCTGGGAAAGGATCGTTTAATGCATGGACAGGATTCCTTCTGGGATTGTGCATGCCATGATCCAGCTGTGGTTTTAGGGTGGGGCAGGCAGGAGTTCAGATGGGAAGCCCATCCATGTCCCTATTAAAGCCCTCAAGCTACCACTTAATGGACACTTAGGGTCTTTCTCCCACCCAACCTCAAACCTAAGCTGTGGACAACTGATGACTGAGAGTGGAAAACTGAAAAAGTTATCCTTCATCTTAGGTGGGAAGGTGGGAGGAAACCATTGGAAGACCCCTTTAGATTGGGGGTTAATGTCCCCTGAAGGTCTGGAGACTTCCAGCCCTCCCTTTCCCCCTATCTACCCCCCAACACCAAGACCGGCCCCCTGTTAACTCTCCCAAGATATCCCTTCCCCTCACCTCTTCAAGACCCCTGGTATTTACCTGAAGAGTGGTCCTGGGATTTAGTCTCAGGCATGGTACTCTTCTGGCCACTACAGCTTTGTGCCTGGAGGGGCTGGAGAACTGTTGGGCAATCAACTTCTCTCCAAGGCAGGGTTTCCATCCAACGACAGACATAAGGCCTACGTGCTGCCAATCAATGCTCAATAGAGTATGAAATGAGAGCGTGCCTTTTAGAGGTGACAGGGATGCCTTCTGTGCTAACTGTCAGGATGATGGGTGTTGAGATCTCTCACCATACTGAAAATTCAGGCTATGAATTATTTCCATGTCAAACACAAAATACATCACTCCACCAGGCCAATCTTGGGAATTTGATCCCACCACATCCGGGCTTATATATTTGGAATGCAGGTCACACACAAGTCTTGTGAGGAAAGACATTTGAGAAGACTGTACTTGACCAAAAAGCTATGAAGACAAACATCCATGGTCTTCGAGTTGCTTTACTCTCTCTGTGGCTGTGAAGGAGATCACCAAACTCAACTTTTATCACACAGGCTTATTTCAGTCTACTACAGGGCACTCTGTAAAATCAGCCAGGCTGCACTATCATGCACTTTACACCAAGAATTCACCACCTTTGTACCACAGCAAGTCAGCAACAAGGCTGAAACATCCATTTTTACAGAGATACTTACTTTCCCTAAGGTGGCTCCCACATAACTTTGCAAGCTTCAGTTGGAACTACTTTAACAGGAAGAGTTATGTCCCCTTAAGTGTAGAGATTGTATGTGACAACATGTGAAAAATCCCATACAGCAATGTTTGATGTGTTGGAAAGTATCATGACTTTCCCCTCACTAATCTTTTTAAGAAAGAAAACCATGTTTATGCTGTGTATGATTGATGAAGTCTATTTCTTGAACTCAAGAAATTGACTATATTAAAGGTGAACTAAGTGCACAGAAGAACAGTTTAGGATGTGTCCCAAATAATTTTGCAGTAGTGCCAGGTTGGAATGATTGGCAACTAAGGACATAGAACAATAGAAATTTATTATTAACTCTGAGCTGCGTTTCTGCCTGTGCTTCAGGGAAAACTCCCACAATCCCACACATGATACCCCACCCCTGTGTGTTTGCTTCATCCCAGTGTCCTCATGACTAGCTGGTCTACAATTAGAAAGCGGGTTCAGGTGCATGGCCCAAATAAGCATTCTTTTGTACAGATGTGCAGAGTACAAGAAACAAACTGAATGAGTTGCATAAGATTTGAGCAGCACGGTTGCACAGTGGTTAGCAGTGCTGCCTCACAGTGCCAGGGACCCTGGTTCAATTCTAGCCTCAGGTGTCTTGGTGGAGTTTGCACATTCTTCCTGTGTCTGAATAGGTTTCCTCTGGGTGCTCCAGTTTCCTTCCACACTCCAAAGATGTGCGGGTTAGGTAGATTAGCCATGCTAAATTGTCCCTTAATGTTTCAAGATGTACATGTTAGGGGAAATAACAGGGTAAATATATGGCGTTATGGGGATAGGGCCTGGGTAAAATGCAATGTCAGAGAGTTGGCGCAGACTCAATGAGACAAATGACCTCCTTCCTCACTGTAGGGATTCTATGATGACATAGGTTATATGGCACAGAAACAGGCCATCCAACCCAAACAATCCACACCAGTTTTTATGCTCTACTCAAGTCTCCTCTTATTTAAATCTAAATTACAATCTATTCCCTTCTCCCTCAAAGTTTTTCATGCTTTCTTAAAGGTATCTATTATATTTGCTTCAGCCTTCCACATTCTTTGGGTAAAGGATTTTCTCCTGAATTCCCTTCTGGAGTTCTTGGTGATGATCTTATATTGATGGCTTCTTGCTGTATTTTCCTGTACAGAGAAAACATTCTCACTGTATTTACTCTACCAAAACCATTCATTATTTTAAAAATGCCTTTGTCAGTCTCACCTCAGCCTCCTTGTTTTCAGGAGAAAAACAATCCTGGGGGCTACCTTACGATCTCATCCCACTGGTCGATCTGTGTGGCAAACCAGTAAGATTGCGGGAGAGGCGAAAAGTTGGGTTCATGCCCAGTTTCTTGTCTCTCGTGTTACTACCAGCTCTGGATTGCCAATGTCATCAGCTTTACTCCCAGGAAGCATGCAAGGCTGATAATAATATTTAAATTTCAATTTAAATATTATTAGTGAGACTGGGAAGGAATTATTAGGGCTCACTTTCCTTAATGATCTCGCCGAGAGAGATCCTCATCATGTATAGTCTTCCATCAACACTTTCTGATTTGTCCGAGCCACAGAAACACACCTCTAATGCTTCCAGTAGTGTTGTTGATGCCCAGACTTGCAGAGATATGTGCTTTATTGTAGCACTCCTCTGCTATCCACAAGGACATAGCAAATGAAGTAGGTCATTAGCCTTTCAAATCTATTTCACCATTCAATGATGGATGGCATTGATGGTGTGACAGGAGGCTAATGAGGACACCCTCATGGTTGGGGCAATGCCAGCCTGGCACCCTGGCAGTACCAGGCTGGCACCCTGGCCCTTCCACAGGGGAGGGAATAGGGGCTTGAAGGATGAGGGACTAACAGGAGGCAAAGGACTGTACACTCTGCATTGGGAATCAGGCCAGGGGGGCTGGGGTTTGAGGGCAGAGATTGGTCTGCGGATGGGTATTGGGGCAGCAATTGGCTTGGAAGTTATTAGGGTGGCAATTGGCCAGGTAGGCCAGTGCTTAATAGTGATTGGTCAGCAGACCAGTTTTCAGGGTGATGTCCGGGGAGGTGGGAGAAGTGGCTGAGTGGGTGATTTCAAGGGACGGGGAGCATAGTGACAGGTCTCTCTGTGTACATTTGTACACAGAATGCTGTGAATGCAGGCTCATTACTGCACCTTGCAGTCAACAGCAGGCGAGAATGGATTCTGTCCATTCTGCCTACTTGCTGTTGTGAATGACACTTCACTCCTTTTTTTTGCACTAAGTGCCACACGATTGCATCTGAAAGTTCGTCCAAATAATTTGGAGTGCGATTCTCTCTTGTTTTCACACTCGTTCGGTACTTAGATTTTTTTTGCTAGATTGCACCCCCCCCACCACCCCCCGCCCCCCCTCTCCCCCACCCCCACATCTGTCAATCCTTCTTGATGCCAATTAGGAATGGGCAATAAATGCCAGCAATATCAATGTTCCATGAAAATTTTAAAAATATCCTTAACTGATCACACATATCCATACACATTCCTTTTAAACCTTGGCACTCTCTCCAATGATATCCTTTTTGTAATATAACACTGAACATTACTCAAGGTGTGGTCCAGTCAATACAGATTTGGCGTAACTTCCCTATGCTCCAATACTATTCCTCTGGGGAAAAAAAGTGCTTGGTTTATTTTATATCCTGTGGTGCAAATTTTAATTATTGCTATATTTGTACACCAAGATCCATTTATTTCTTTGCTCCATCAACCTCCAAGCAATAAGTGACTTCCCTATTCCTCCCACCAAAATGTACTCACATTTACCCGTGTTGAACTATATTCGCCAATTAAATTGTGGACAGAAATTTAATTTGGAGGGTGTAACTTAGTAAACTTGCAAGGTGGTCAGAATTGGGAATTAAATGTACCAGATTTTAAGGTCTAAAGGAAAGATGGGGAAAAAAAGGAGAGGGATGCAGAGGGAAGGATAAAATCACTTCACTGAGGATATAAACAGTGGTAAACAGGCAATGGAGACTTCATGGGTAGAATTAAGGAACAGAAAATAATTGAATGCTCTAGTAGTTGTGTATAGACTCCTCGTTGTTCCTGTTACATGGTCGATTACATAAATATTGAGATTAAACAAACAGAGTAGTTATAATAGGGATTTTAACTTTCAGATAGATTAGGGTAAATGTGTTGAACAGCAGTAGATTTCTTGAGTATCTCTGAGATAGCTTTAGCAACAGAATGATCTGGGACCAACCGTGAGTCACATCTTATTGGAATTAGTAATGGCTAATGAGCCAGAATCAGTTCACAAACTTAAGGTGTAAAACTGTGTTTCTTACAGACCAGAAAGTTACAGTTCCCCCAAGGCAGGAATCATTGCTGGTGGGAGAGAATGTTTGGCGGACCAGTCAAAGGTCCGTTAAAGGTTTGGGCGGGAATTTCCATTCCCTGTTGTCCCAGGAGCAAAAAAGCCTGGATATATTATTTGAAAGAGAGAAACAGCGATGAGGATCTTAGATTCAGATGAGGCTGACTTCAGTGCAACGAGATCAAGATTGTCTGGAGTAAATGGGGCAAATCTGGTAAGTAGAAGTTTTTTTGAAAATATTGAATGTGACCCTGAGTGAGTTTATAACTCTGTTCTGAAATAAGGTCCTTGACCTGGAACATTTTCCCTGTTTCTTTCTCAGATGTTACTTGAGCTGCTGAGTATTTCCACATTGTCTGTTTTTATTTCAGATTTTCAGCATCTGTAATTTATAACTCTAACGGGTGTGAGCTCTACCTACATGGATAACTAAAGAATTAAAAGACAGTATAAAACTAAAAGATAAAGTTAAAAAAAACCTGACACAGCAAATAGAAAAAATACATAACAAAAACAGTAACAAAACAAATAGCAAGTTCCTTAAATAAGAGACATTTGAAAATAAGCTTACAAAGGATATTAAATTAACACAAGAAGTTTTTACAATGACAATTAATATGACCCCTTGAAAATTGATAATGGTGATGTTGTCACTGAGCATAAAGATATGGTGGATGTGTTGGACAATTGCTCTGCATCAGTAGCTGCAGTAGAGGAAGATGTCAGTCTGCTCGACATCCTAAGTGAATGGACTAAATTGTGGCAAATGGATTTCAGTGCAAGCAATATGAAGTCCTCCACTTTAGACTCAAAAACAGTAGAATAGGCTACTTTCTAAATGGTAGAAAACTAGAAACATGGAGGTCCAATGAGACTTGGGGGCCCATTACAGAGTTCATTAAAATGTCATGAATTGGCACAGAAAATAATCAAAAATTGATGGAATATTGTCCATTATGTTTAGAGGACCAGTATATAAATGGGTGAAGTCATGCTTCAACTGTACAAAACCCTGATTAGACTACATTGGAAATGCTATGAGCTGTTCTGGCCACCACATCATGGGAAGTATATATCCACTCTCTAGGTGGACATCATAGGTTTACTAGAATCGTAACTGAACTCCAAGGATTAAACTATTAAGAGAAGTGAAACAAACTTTGGTTATATTCCCTGGAATTTAGAAGATTAAAGGATGATTTAATCAAAGGTTTCAAGTCAATGGAGAGAAATTATTTCTGCTGACTGGAGAGCCTAGGATAAGGGGAAAATTAGAGCCAGTAAAATTAGGAAACATTACTGTTTCCTAATTTCCATGTTAGGATGATGGAAATTTGAGAGTGTCTTTCACAAATGGCAATTAATGCACAATCAAATATTAATGTTGAATGACATTGATAGATATTTTTAAAAGTATTAAGGGAGATGGAGCAATTACAGATATGTAGAATTCATCCATGATCTCATTGAATGGCGAAATAGATTTGAAAGGCTAATGACCTACTTCATTTGCTATGTCCTTGTGGATAGCAGAGGAGTGCTACAATAAGGCACATATCTCTAAATCTGGGCATCAACAAGCTTATTTTCAAATGTCTCTTATTTAAGCATTAGAGGTGTGTTTTTGTGGCTTGGACAAATCAGAAGGTGTTCTCCAGGATGCTTCAGGTCAAATCTCGTGTAGGTACAGCATGCTGTACTTCACCATTCAAAATGAACTGAACTGTAGCAATGTTTGGGTGTTGTGCTAGCTTCAGTGGAAACAGAATTACATGGAAGAGAGCATCACAATAATTTCTATTCTAAGGACTCCTCAGTGACTGCTGCAGAAAGCGTGGTAGTGCATCTCATCATGGAAATCTTTAGTCCTGCACAACCGAAACTACCTTAGTTATTGAAGTCTTAACCTCATCTCCCCACTTTGAAATAGATTCATTATTTCAAAACCCATTCACAAAAGGAAAAACATATCAACCATCTTTGTCTCTTCATATCATGAATTGATTGAATAATGAAATACCAAACATCAGCACCATTTCATGTAGGATTTTAATAATAAGGCACAATCCAAGTGCATATACTATTTTCTTGCATAAAAGTAAATAATTGAACACAAGACAATCTATGCTTTCTTGACATTATGGTTCCCTTGGGCACCTACATGTGCTTTCCTTCAACTATTTTAATGCTCCTCCATGTTGCAACTTCTCGGCCACTAGCGCAAGAGATGGTTGGTTACCTGTGATCTATAAGAGAGTGGAGAGACTGAGATGATCTCCTCTTCTGGCATAGAGTTACTGCCCATACATCCCTGGAGTTTGTTCCTGGGCAATCTGGTGCCACCTCCTATGTTCCATTGTCTGAACTCAAAGGCTAGCAGCCTGGTATGTTCTGGTATCCTATGCAAAGCTCATCTGAACAACCAATTCCCAATTCACCAACCGTACCTTCTCGCTGTTACTCACCCTTCCAGCACTCGCTTGGCCACAATGCAAAAACAAAAGCTACCATGAAATCAACATTTCAAACCAAATTTCTAAATTAAACTATGCCAATTGCATGTCAATGTGAATGAGTTACCCATGTGCATTCTGTTATTTCCAGTCTTTAGTGTGCCTTTGCTTGTCGTAGTTCTCCTATCAGTGCTATCTCAATAAATGGCTGGGGGAAGGATGCTGAATTTCAGTGAAGAAAGTCCTACATGACACTGATTTGTCACTGAAATTGACTTTGCTTCTATAAAAGGCATAGTGATTGTGGGGAGTGGCTATTGTCAATTTCTGGGGTAGTGATTGAGAGTGCAGCCATGTCCATTGTGATGATCTGTGGGGGGATAGGGGGTGGTGATGTCTGGAGGGGTTGGGGGTGGGGGGTGGACTGCATCATGTCAGTTTGTGTTAGCTGGCTGACGTGTAACATCAAAGGTACTGGTGGAGAGGTAGCATTAAGAATTCAAACACATCAACATGAGAAAGGGCAATAGATCTGCACTCCCTGGAGTCACCTCTGGTACACCTTCCCCCTCCCCACTCTTACTGCACCTCCTCGATTAAACGCAGCATTATCAGTGATATTAAGGGAGTGACAAGGGATATATTTTCTGCAAACCAGAGTATTAGTTGTTGACTAAGAAATGTTTAATTGATGATGATTTCAGTTTGTTTGTTCCCTTGAAACTTGAAATCTTGTTGAGCGATTATTTTACATTGGTCATTGGGATTTCCGATCTCTATTTTAAAAATTATCAGTCTCTAAGGAAATCATAGCAAAGAGTACAAGTTTCAATTTAAGACATTTGAAATAGAGGTCAGAGGAAGTGCATTTTTATAAAGAATTGAAAGGCTATGGAATTTGATTCAAGGATGGACATTTGATGCAAAAACCGTAACGGTGATTGTTACAGCCCGCAGGTTTCCTACTGGGTGCCATGACCTCCATGAGTGCTGGCTGTGCACCAGAATTCAGCGAGGAGTTGAATCATTTATTTAAATTAAGATTATGTTACAATTTGAATATCACTGCCCACCGGCCATTGCACAGTGCCAAGAGGGTGGGCCATAGGTAGGGCATCTAGGGGAGGGTCGGTGTGGGTCAGGGGTTCTGCTGCCTCTCTGCACTTGGGCTTGGTGACAGAGAGAGGTAGGTCAGCGATTGGGGCTGGCCATCGGAGTGGCGGGAGATTTGCCTCTTGGAAGAGAGGGTTTTGGGGCTGCGGGGATGGCAGTAAAAGCTATCCGGGAATTAGGACTATGGGGTGGGTTGGCAGAGATTGAGATAGCCCATATGGGTGGGGGAGGTGGGTGGGGGAGGAGGAGATCAAACAGGCCAGGGGGCTGGGGAGGGGTTTTGGGGTCCAGGCAAGCCTGGACATGGCATGAGGGAGAAAATCGTTGGCCAGCAATCAGGAGGCTGTGGCGGTGAGGCTGGCAGTGCTTGGGCTGATCTTGGTGCTGACAGATTGACATACATGCATTGTCCCGCTTAGCGCTATGCTGCCAGCCTCTCCAGTGGGAATATGCCTTGCCCAGTGATTTTTCATGTGAATTATGCCAGTACGCTCTGCAGTTCGCAGAGTGTGGGAGATTCATTTTGAAAATCCCACTGAAAAAAAAACAAAGGGATTTACTCCTGTTTTTGCACAAATTCATTACTCAGAATATTTTGGCGAGAATTGCCTCCACATCAGTCTTTAAAATAATGATGGAGGGGGAGAAATTGAAGGAATATTGGAACAGAACTGGAAATGTGACTGCAACTATTTACTTGTGGAGAGTAATGCTGACACAGACTAGTTGAGGGAAATTGTCTGATCTTGGGTGAAAACTTTATGTATAAAATCCCTATGCTTCTCCACCTTTTCCACTACCGTTCAAAATCTTCTAAATCCCAACTTTTGGCCTTTATTGTAACTGATATGTCAAGGTTCAGAATTCATTCTATTATTCCAAATTGCTGTTCCCTCTCTACATAAAGCATTTTGGAACTTTTTCATGGTTAAAAATACTCTTTAAATATGAATGAGATTCTTCAGTCCTTCACTGTTCGCTGGTCATTGTTAGGAGAGATTGTTAGTTGAAGCACTAGTCACCAAGTGCTGTTCAATGTCTTTAACAAGAGCTAGAAAGCAATTTAAATGAAAATCATACCCTTAGCTACCTCTCAGAAGCCATTTCTAGAGTGTTTAAGTTCCTTTACCAAGATGGCTTCATGCGTCAAAAGTTAGCTAAAACTGTTGTTGCAGTTCAACAGACCATTAGGGTGATCTTACCAGCTCACCCCACTGATCGGTCAATGTGGTGAGCCAGTAAGATTAGGTGGAATTCAGGTTCGTACCCAGTTTTTTTATTTCATGCAATGTTACCGACACTGATTTGTCACTGAAATTGACTTTGCTTCTATAAAAGGCATAGTGATTGTGGGGAGTGGCTATTGTCAATTTCTGGGGTAGTGATTGGGAGCGCAGCCATGTCCACTGTGATGATCTGTGGGGGGATAGGGGGTGGCGATGTCCAGAGGGGTTGGGGGTGGGGGGTGGTGGGGAGAGAGTAACATGAGATCTCCCAATGTACCCTGTACACAGTGCAAAGGAAAATCAGGGCGCCTGATCAGCAGACGACTTCCTGGCGAGAATAGGTTTTGTCTCATACCTTACTGACAAGGATCACATCTTTTTGGTAAGGTCAATCCCCCTCCCCACCCCTCCATCTTGGCCACATTGAGCTTCCTTAGCACTGAATAAAATTGGCGAAAATCATCCTCCACCCCCCAGCAAAGACATTTCATAACAGCTAATACTGACACTCTATAATTATGTACATTTCTAATTTTACAATTCAAGAGAAATTTGTCCCTCAATTATTTTCCTGTTCTTCGTAACTGCAACAATAATGATGCATTTCAGCATTTGATCATGCTGCTGAAGCAGCCCAACAAAAATAACAATGCAATGAAGTCAGGAAAACAATGCACTATGGAGAAAACATTTAAAGGCATCTTGGTGATATTCCACAGAATCAATGTGAATACTATGGTAACATAAACTCAAAACAAATCATAAGTCCACAAAGCTCTTTTGAGTGAAGGTTGATGGTGGGGGGATAATTTGCTGGGAACAGTATGAGGTCAGGTCAAAAATCTTAGCTTTATTTTCAGAGATTTAGAACTGCAAACACTTTGACTATAATTAGAATTATGAAGTTAAGGTGAGAAAAATTGTGGTGATATATATATTTCAATCCTTGTCAAAAGCATCTATTGTTATATTAATTAATTATTTTTCATTAGTGGACATCTCCTGAGGACAGCGTTCTCACCTCTTCAGATACTTACAGCCTGACAGGCAACTTTATTATGCCATAATGTCTATCTCCAGGCCTTAAAACTGTCAAAGGAGCTTAGTGACAGGCAAAGTTATGTGTAATTATATTCAGTGATTATGTTTAAGTCACATTGCCTTTTCCCTATTGGATTACACTCCTTTAGGCAACCAAATGAACACTTGTTTAGGAAGTAGACACAGGTTAGTGCAAATAATACAGTCAGGTGCTATGTGATGCCACCAGCTTGGGCTACTGAGCTGTGTGGAACCACTGATGATTTTGCATTCAAAAGCTGTATCACCTCAATAGCCCATGTCTGTCATCATCCACTTCATGTACTTGCCAGATTAATCAAAAACTTCTTGCGTACTCAAGCAAATATTGATGGTCCTATATCTACCAAATGGAGCCACCTTTTTCCACTAATTAAGTACTTTCTTTTTCAATCTGGAGTCCAGTGGAGTGAGACACACATCAGGGAAACTCAAAGCCAATTTCTTTACAGCCAATGAAGTACTTTTGAAATGATCTTGCAGAAAATTTCCTTGAGAATAGAATACAAAATGCTGTTAAGAGCCCGTTAAGATCATTAAAGACTATGTGAGAGAGAAACTATTTTCTCTGATGTGAAAGTTCAAAAGAAGGGGAATAACATTGAAATTAGGATGTGACCGTTCAGTGTTGATGACAGAAAATATTTTGGATGAAGATTGTGGAAATCTGGAACTGTCTCTCCTTTCTAAAGCTCCTGAGGCGAGATTCATTAAAAACTTCAAAACTGAAACTGGTATATTTATATTGGGCGAGCAGATCAAAGGTTACGTAACCAATGCTGGTAGATAGTGTTACAGTACCATTCAGCCATGATCTAATTGAATGGCTGATTAGGCTTGAGGGCTGAATTACTTATGTTCCTACCTTCCTAAATGCAAATTATGCTGTGCAAAATCCCACAAATAGCAATGAAAAATAGATGATTAAATAATCTGTTTTAGTTATGTTGGCTGAGGGATAAATTTTGGATTTGGCCACTGGAAGAACCTCACTACTTTTCTTTGTTTGAGTTTAGTTTATTTATTAGTGTCATAAATAGGCAACAAACATCAACACTGCAATGGAGTTACTGTGTAAATCTCCCTAGTCACATCACTGCAGCTCCTGTACAGGCACACTAAGGGAGAAATTAGTATGAGCAATGTAGTTTGCCAGCACATCATTTGGACTCTGGCAGGAAACAGGAGCACCCGGAGGAAACCCAAGCAGACACAGGGAGAGCGTGCAGTGTCCATACAGACAATGACCCAAGCTGGGCCCATGGTGCTGTGAGGCAGCAGCGCTAACCACTGTGCCACCAAGGAATCTGAGAGAACAGACTGTGCCTTAATTAGTTGAACCTTTTATCTGAAATATGTTTCTGCCCTGCAAAAGTGTACCAAACCTTCAGCATTATACTGAAGTGACAGCTTTCATTGTATGCACAAGTTTCCAGCGTGGAAATTGAACCTACAATCTTCTGACTTGAAGGAAACAATATTACTACCGAGTTAAGACTGAGACACGGATAAAAGAATTGTGTGCAGATGTTATGGTACCTGATTTGTGGCTCTGCTTGCTGATTTGCTGATAGAGTGATATTCATTTTCAGAGTTGCGACCTTTTCCATTTTATGTTGCTCGGTGAAAATTTGAGTCAGAAATTTCAGTGGAGAGATTTATGTGCCTGATTCAAAAATTGAAAGCACTGGGAAGTACAGACCCTCATGTTTGCTTTTCTCATCTGCACCCTTGTCATGTGAGATTTCATTCATCCAATGTTGTATCACAGAGACACAACAGATGACTATGCTATCAAAGGTAATATTAATATTGGAAGCATTCTGTTGCAAGGATTGTACTTTTCACCAGGATACCTGCAGTTTTAGAACATAAAACATAGAACATTACAGCACAGTACAGGCCCTTCGGCCCTCAATGTTGTGCCGAGTTTTGCCTAATCCCAAGATCAAGCTATCCCCTCCCTATAATTCTGGAGTCCTCCATGTGCCTATCCAATAACTGCTTGAAAGTTCCTAAAGTGTCCAACTCCACTATCACAGCAGGCAGTCTATTCCACACCTCAACCACTCCCTGAGTAAAGAATCTATCTTGTACATCCCCCCTATATTTCCCACTATGAGCCTTATAGTTATGCCTCCTAGTAACAACTACATCCACCTGGAGAAATAGTCCCTGCATGTCCACTCTATCAATCCCTCTCATCATTTTATGAACCTGTATTAATTCGCCTCTCATTCTCTTCCACTCCAAAGAGAAAAGGCCCAGCTCCCTCAATCTTTCCTCATAAGACCGACCCTTCAAACCAGGCAGCATCCTGGTAAATCTCCTCTGCACTCTCTGATGTTCCCCACAGGCTTAGGTTAAAATTACTTCCAGATTATCTACAGAAGGTCAGACTGGATCAAAGCCAGGAATGGCCCAAGGCTGATTAGCATATTTAATATATTACCCATTCGACATCCAGTTTCTGGAATCTTCCGACCTTCGGGTGTGCCGTGATAATAGCAAGATTCACCAGCCGCGATGGCCACGCCAGGGAGCTTGGAGACAATTGAAGTCCCTGGATGGTCGGGGGCATGGCCAGGAAGTGCCTGTCAAGCAGTGTCAACCTAGCAGTGTCTACCTGGCACATTGGCAGTGCCCAGCAGGCACCAAGCAGTGGCTACAAGGCACCTAGGAAGTAAGTACTGAACACCTTGACAGTGCCCATCAGACACATTGGCAGTTTCAGTTAGGCAGAGCTACGATGCCTGCGGCAGTACCAAATTGGTAGATCTTGAGTGGGAAGTGTGGCCTGAGTGGAGGCTATGACAGACGGTCTATCTATGACAGGGGGAGATATGGAGAGGGAGACTATGTGGGGGAGGGGGAGGGGTCATGCCAGGATGGAGCATGCAGGGGTTCATGATAAGGGGGCATATCGGAAATCAGGCTGGGGGGCCTATCAATCCCAGCGACTCATGTCAGGGAGATGATGGGGGGACATTCTAATGTCAATGGGAGAGAAGGTGAAGGAGGTGTCCCAGTGCACTCTGAGATCAAAGCGCCCTTGAAAACTGATGCCTAGCGCTCTGAAGCCAGGTTCACGGGCATATTTAATCCCCATCCCAGTACCTTGCCACTGTCCCAAAAAGTGAAGGCAATGGAGAGTAAAAATGGGACAGGTGTGTGACCCACATCTGATGGATCGGTGTGGACCACTCTGGTATTCTTGCTGTTATGACACTATTTTTTGGGAAAATTCTGTCCCGTGTGTTTGGGTCTTTGTTATCTTATCCATATTATGATTTAATCAAGACTGAAATGCAAGAGACTGTATTATAATTTTGCTTTGATCTGTTCTCCCTTTATAAGCATGAACATGCATTTCACATGATAGGGTGTCAGTAGATAACAATGAAGGACAGGACCTGTAGCTGATACCTTCCACTCACTAGTTCAGAAGATAGTCGTGCGTTAACTGCTGTGTGTCTGAGAACACTCAATTCAGAACTGACCTGGAATCTTTGTTCTGTATGGCTCAGATATATGCATTATAGAAATTTGCGTGCTTAAGTAAGTATGTCACAAACCCACAACAAAGAATGTTAATGTAATAAGTAATTAGTAAACGACTTTTGAAAGGAGATCTGATGTTGAGGCTCCCCCTTTAAACTTTTCTTTAAACATAATCCATTTATAAGGACAAAGTCTTATATTTTTGGGTGGGAAAGCTCCAGTTGGAAAAATAATTACTCCATGTTTCACTTACGAACCTTTTAACATAGAAAGCATTCTTCAGTGCATTTTTCTCTGTCCATTTTGCCAGGTAGAGCTAAAATGCCACAATAAATACAGATCTTCCAAATAGATTAACAAATGTAGAGGGCAAATGAAAGGAAGTCTTTATCCCTGCAGATTTCTGTAAAGTATGTTAATCTATGGCCCTGGGATATGCTGAGCTCAGAAATAAAAGGAGGTCAAGAGAACAACTGATGTTTAAAATGTAATCTTTCAAGAACAAAACTCCAGGTAAGGTAAACAGAGACCAGAGTTTGGATTTTTGAATGTCTGTTGTAGTGAGTAATCTGCGGAGACTGCTTGTAACCCGTGGTGGAAAGGGAATGACCTATTAACTTCACTAATCCATGAAAGTGCTTTCAGATTCTTGGATAGCTGTCAGCAATCCTCCAAAGACCACCTCAGGCTTCTTTCTATCAATTTCATGCAGGCACTTTACATTGGACACAAAAGTATTGATTATGAATGTTGCAGTTCACAAGGCAGTGTCTTAGACCAAACAGAGATTTTTGTTTTGGGATTTTTTTAAGTGAAGAGTAAGAAAGAGTAGTGGGCAGGGCCTATTCTCACCCGAGAGGCTGGAAGCACATCTATGAGCGAGCCATTGCGCATGCGCTGATCTGCCAGTGCCAAGACTATTTTATTTTTGAATTATAACTATTAAAGGAGATATTGATGTCAGAATTACATCCTTTATAAGCCATTTTAGTGTCTTAATGTGCATGCTGGTCCTGCTAGCAATTTTATCAAATTGCTTATTAGCAAGCTACTTACTGTCCTTTGTTCAAGATTGTTATTGCTTGTAAGGCACTTTTGAATACAAAAGTGACTCATCAGTCAGAAAGCAACAGTCTCAAGGTTGCATCCAGCTCTACATGTTTCCTGTCTAGGAGGGGATTCCATCCCCTGGTCCTAATTGCTCCCCCAAACCAAGTGACTTTTACTCTGCTGTATTGTTCTTAAAGGGACAAATCACCATTAATCACCACATCCTTTCCCCTTTAACACCTTGAACAATATTCAATAACAAAGCTTTTCAGTCCTAAATTTTAGCTAAACATTACACATATGAGTTGGATGATTATAAGTCAAGTCTTTGAAGGGTTTTCCTGTTTCTTGTCGAGCAGCAAAATTCTGTATTCAGAGATGCTTCTGTAGTCTGAGAATCACCAATAACCTGGTCCTGGTCTCTCCACACTGATGCTATAATTACGAAAACCCACTAATACCTCTACTTTCTCACGCAATTAAGGAAATTCGGCCCAAAAGGGTTATCAAAAGTCCATCATTCAAAGCAGCCTCCCATCCAATGACTCCATCAACACTTTCCGCTGCTGCAGAAAAATAACCACATAATCAAGGGCCCCATGCATCCCATAAGTACTCTCTTCCACCTTCTTCTGTCAGGAAAATAAAAGTCTGAGATCAAGTACCAACTGACTCAAGAACGGCTTCTTCCCTGCTGCCATCAGACTTTTGAATGGACCTACTCTACATCAAGCTGATCTTTCTCTATATCCCAGCTTTGACTGTAACACTTTATTTTGCATCTTCTCCTTTCCTGCTCTCCTGTGTACTCTGTGAACAATATGTTTTATCTGCATAGCACGCAAGAAACAATACTTTTCACTGTGTACCATGTGACAATAATCATAGAATCCCTACAATGTAGAAGGAGACCATTCAGCCCATTGAGTCTGCACTGACCACAATCCCATCCAGGCCCTATTCCCACAACTCCACACATCTATCCTACTAATCCCCTGACACTATGGCCAATCAACCTATGTCCAGTGAGTCATTGAACTGTGGGAGGGAACTGAAGCATCCAGAGGAAATCCATGCAAACACAGGGAGAACATGCAGACTCCAGACAGACAGTGACCCGAGGCTGGAATTGAACTTGGAACTTTGGCGCTGTGAGGCAGCAGTGTTAACCACTGTGCCAATGTAGTAAATAGAATCAAATCAAATTTAAAATCCAGAGGATCAAAATGAGAAGAAACTGCAATATGGGTACTTTTTCTGATTCAGGCAGTTCATTACTATTTGCTTCCTTCGATACATTGTTATGTCATTGTTAAGTGCTCACAAGTTCAAAAACATTTCTTAACGGCAATACTAACTGCTGGAGCTTCTCTGTATTCCTCAAGTACTCCATGTATTTAAGAATGATTTATCCGTGTCTACTTCGTACAACAGGCATCCAGTTTCAGAGACAATAATTCCAGAGGTCGAACTTGATCCAATATCAAAGTTCCATATTAAGTACTTAAAATGTTTTTTCTTTATGTTGCAACAGTGACAGTTCATTGATGAGGCTTGTAAAAGTTTAAACATAAACATTTTTACTGATAGGTTTTAACCATGTACCCTTCCAAATGTGGTGTTGCATGGAACTGTTCCACACAGGCTTGGTGCTTACCAAGTTCTGTCCTAGAGTGTTCTTTGACCATGTGACTGCACACTTCACTGTGTGGGTGATGCCATTCTCCAGTCCCATGTCGACTCTTGCTTTGCTGAGCATCTTACAATGTAATACATGCAGGCACACATCATCACAAAACAACAATATCTTATGTCTTGACATTTCTATTACAATCTCCATCTGCCACATGTAAAGGAATGGTCGTAGCATTCTGTTTCTGGAATTTAGGTCATGTGCAAAAGTTTCTTCTCTTTCCAGTCTTTAAATTCAGCATTTTATCAACAATTTGATCATACTGGTTCTTGTGTGACCATTTGTGCGACTAATTGTGTAACCATTTCTATAATCTTTTTCAGGCACATTAATCCCAGTTCCTTTCTCTCTCTGACTTGTTATTTTCCTGCTTTTACCTCTTCAGTTAAGTTTTTATTGTCAGGCTTCAAGCTCTTATTCTCCTGATTCAATTCTTCACTCAACTTGCCCTTATTTTGTAGTTGCTTTTTCATGGAATTCAACTTATTCTATACTATCTCATTAATTTCTCCTTCTTGACTTCACTTTGTAATCTTTTTGCAATTTCTTTATTCTCCAAGTTTGCTGTCAGTCATTTCATCTTGTTATTCTATATCTTCTCCAGAGCTTTAGTGCTTTAATTCTTTTTGATTATTACTTTTTGTGTTCTATCATTTCCCATTTATTTTGAAATCTTTAAATTCTGCATTTCTTCCAAGGGAAACTATCATATTCAGACTAGACATATACATTTCACAAATAGGACCTTTATTAAGACAGCGCAGTGGCACAGTGGTTAGCAATGCTGCCTCACAGTTTCAGAGACGCAGGTTCAATTCCTGACTTGTGCCACTGTCTGTGTGAAGCCTGCACGTTCTCCTCGTGTCTGCTTGGAGAACCCAAGAGTTTCCTCTGGGTGCTCTGGTTTCCTCCCACAGTTCAAAGATGTGAGGGTTTGGTTAATTGGCCATGATAAATTGACCCTTAGTGTCATGGGGATACACAGGGCAAATATGTGGGGTTGTGGGGATAGGGCCTGGGTGTGATTGTGGTCGGTATAGAGTGGATGGACCCTATGGCCTCCTCTTACACTGTAGGGATTCTATGGTTCTATGAAATATAGCTTTGAGAAAGTGAGAGGCATGGGATCCAAGGGGCTGTTGCCATGTGGATCCAGAACTGCAGAAGGCAGAGAGTGGTTGTGGATGGGTCTTTTTCTGCATGCATGTCGGTCACTAGGGATCTGTTCTAGGATCCTTGCTGTTTGTTATTTTCATAAATGACCTGGATGAGAAAATGGAGGGATGGGTTGGTAAGTTTGCCGATGACGCGAAGATTGGTGGTGTTGTGGATAGTCTGGAGGGATGTCAGAAGTTGCAGAGAGACATAGATAGGATGCAAGACTGGATGGAGAAGTGGCAGATGGACTTCAACATGGATAAATATGTGGTGGTCCATTTTAGCAGGTCCAATGAGATGAAGGAGCATAATATCAAGGTAGGACTCTTAGCAGTGTAAGGATCAGAAGGACCTTGGGGTCCAGGTTCATAGGACTCTTAAATCGGCTTCACAGGTGGAGGATGTGGTCAAGAAGGCATATGGTGTACTAGCCTTCATTAAACGAGGCATTGAATTTAGGAGTCAAGAGATAATGCTGCAACTTTATAAGACCCTTGTCAGACCCCACTTGGAGTACTGTGTGCAGCTTTGATTGCCTCATTACAAAAAGAATGTGGGGACTATTGAAAGGGTGCAGAGGAGATTAACAAGGATATTGCCTGAATTGGATGGCATGCCTTATGAAGATAGGTTGAGGGAACTAAGTCTTTTCTCCCTGGAGAGATGAAGGATGAGAGTGCTCTGATAGAGGTTTATAAGATGTTGAGAGGTATATCTTGTTTCTGTGTTTCACTCACTCTTCTTGTAGATCCCAATCCAGGGGTCTTGCTATGTTTTATCCACTGTCCACAGATCTTGGAACTGTCCATCTTTTCTGATTTTACATTACTCACAGTCTGGCAATATTTCAATATCTCAAATGGGTCTACTTGCCCAAAGAGAGGTATTTTGGTGAATACATACTTTTAGACTTTGATTAAAACAGGGTGACTACAGGCCAAAGGCAGTGCATGATCATTTTATCCTCATTGCCAAATGCAATGATGCCCTTTCGCAGATTCCATTTGTGAAAACAAAAGGGATTTATTAATAAGGCAACAGCAGCCTCATGGCTGCACCCAGCTCCCTGCATGTCTCCTGTTGGATGCTTCTCATACTGAGTCCCAGTTGATCCCCCCAAACCAACTATGTTATTCTTAAAGGGACAATCACAACAAATCACCAACTACTGCTTTTCAACCTTAAGTTATGAAGTGGAAGACCTGTAAGCAGATAAACAGCCACTTTTTCCAATAAATCTTTATGCTAGTTCATTCTTTTTCATAATACATTAAAATTGATGGCTGTATTGATAAAATAGTTAAATTCTTAGATGATTTGACTATTGCTCACAGAAAGTATTGTGAAGAAAATGATAGCTGGGAAATAAGTTTGTATCCTTTCCATCATAAAATGCCTTGACTGAAATTTTACAGTTCCGCCTATCGCGGAAATCGGAGAGGGCAAGGGGTGGACAGTGGAAAGGTCTGTTGACCTTGGGCAGCATTTTACGGTTTTGGGATGAGCAAATCTGTAAAATCCTACTCCTAATATATCTCTGTTCTATGCACTTGATAATCTGTAGCTGGAACAAACAAGATTGCAGGTTGCTTTCACAAGAGGGATAAACTTAAAAAGATAATAAGGAGTGGGCAAGTTTTTTATAGAATAAGAGACCTCTAGTGGTTGGAATATTTTATCATTAGATGCAGGTGCTGTTTTATCTATTCTTCAGCTATCGAGATATGAAGACAGAAAAATGAGCTAAATGTGTCTACAATCAGAAGATAAGGGAAATGGTTCAAATTGGAAAAAAGTAACAGAGGGAGTCATCAGAAAAACAATTGTAATAAAGGAGAAAAGAACCGAAGGAGAGAAGGAGGTAAGGAAAGTATGAGTTGTAATTGACATAAGGAAGAATTATTTATTACTTGTTCATTTACGAAATAGTGTGGGACAGCAAAATGCATGCAAACTTAGTGATAACTATCAGAAAGTTAAATAGATAGATTGCTGACTGAAAATCTGCTTGATTCTACATGAATGGTGCATGCACGTGGACAAATTGAGCTGGATTGAAGCAATAGATCTTTCACATTTTTATCATATCTCTTGCTTATGAGATCATCATTGCTGATTGAATCATTACTGTGATATTTCCATTTCTAAATGCTTGTTATAATATTGAGTAACGTTAAAATTCATTTTTTGGTGGTTTTGTGCCATGCGGCCAAGTCTATCAACTCCATTTCTGAAAGCTGATGTAGTAATAAACAGTATTATTTCATAAAATCAGTGAAATGTAGAATGATACAGTACAGTAATAGAATCCATAGAATCCCTACAGTGCAGAAAGAAGCCATTCAGCCCATCAAGCTGCACTGACAGCAATCTTGCCTAGGATCTATCCTCGTAACCCCATGAACTTACATTGCTCGAATCCCTGACACTAAGGAGCAATTGAGCATGGCCAATCCACCTAACCCAACCATCTTTTGACTGTGGGGAAAAACTAGAGAACCAGGAGGAAACCCATGCAGACGTGGGGACTATGTGCACACTCCACACAGAGAGTCAGAATTGAATCTGAGTTGCTGGCACTGTGAGACACCAGTGCTAACCACTGTGCCACCATAAAAGGCCCTTTATCCAATTACATTTATGCTGACTCTCTGAGCTGCACTTTGATGCCCCCCGCTGGGTATATTTTTAGTGAAGGGGTGCATAAAAAGGGCTAGTGTCCACTCCACCAACTTCCCACCCACCCCTGAGCTCCCCCCATAATATGCCAAAATCAGCAGCTCATCCATCATATTTCAACAGTTAAGCAAGGCCAATTAAGTTTGTTAATAAGTCAATTGATCTTGATTTTATGCTGCCCATGCCATGAAACATTTGGCACGTGCAATCAGGCGTTTCATTAAATCCATTGATCCTTGACTCTCTATGTGCCAAATTAGACATCTGTGGAGATTGTGACATTTAAGGTACAGGATAATCCAATGCTTGTAATACTGGATCCTGTTGACTAACGAGGATGGAAGGGAAGTTAGGGGTAAGAGGGTTGTGCTTGGGCAGTACAAGCTTGGCACCTTGGCAATGTAGGGGAAGGGTGCATGGTCAGCTGGCCAATGAAGGAGGTGGAGGTGTGGGTGTCTGATCCATGTGGAGGTGGTAGATCGGCCACAGTGGCCATTGATGGGGTGGGAGATCGGCTGTTGCACAAAACAGAGAGATCAGTGATGTTGGATTTTGGACAAGCTTAGGCCTTACCTCTCCCCCCCTTGGCAGAAAACTGATCTTCCTTCATATTTTGCTCAGAGTGTGATAAGATTGGATTTTTAACCTGCCCAAAAAATCAGTGCAATTCTCTCCCATTTTCACATTCGTTTAGCATGGAAAAATTGTCCCCAGAGGTTTCACCCCACCAACATTGGGCCAGTTGGCTTGTCATTGCCATGTTTATCCCTCACTCCTTTTTGCAATTGCCATCTCTTAGAACTGAGATGAGGAGGAGTTACTTCTCACAGAGGTGGTGAATTTGTGGAACTCAATGCCCTATAGTGTGGTGGAGTCTGAATCATTGAATGGTTTTAAGAAGGAAATAGATTTAAAAAATTGGATAAGTGGATATGGGGAACAGGCGGGGTGGGGGGTGGATTTGACACCATGGAGGGATCAGCTATGATCTGATTGAATGGTGGAGCAGAGTCAAAGGGCTAAATTTGCCTAAATCTGCTCTTAATTCCCATATTCCTATGTTCCTTCATTCGGTGACCTAAGAAATGTTCCATTCCAACGGAGTAACTTTTCTACTTTGAAAGCTGTCAACCTTCTAAGTATATTTTCCTTACTCTCCTCAATATCACACTTCCAGGTTAGCAGCATCCTCTTCTCTAATGAAGACAGATGCAAAATAGTGATTTAATACCTCAGTCAAGAAGAAGATCTTTTCGGTCCTTCCTTAATCGATCTCATACTTTCTTTGATGACATTTTTTGTTACTATTTATGTGTTTATAGAAGTCTTTTGAGATCCTCCTGTATTAGTCACTAATCTATCCTCTTCCTCTCTCTTTGAGCCGCTAATGCTGCTTTCAAGTTTCTGTACTTGTTTTATACAGCATGGTTCTCTGTTGAATTATGAGCCTCACAATTGTCATAAGCCTCTTCTTTTTATCTCATTTTAACATCTACACCTTTAGGCAGGCAGGAACTCCAGCTCTGGTTGCCCTTTTTATCCCCTTCATGGGTATGTGTCTACTCTATCATAACCATCATCTGTTTGAAGGTCTCAAATGTTTCAATTATAATTTTGCGTCTCTATTTCTGATTCCAGTCCATTCGAGCCAGATTCCTTTCCATCTCATTGAAACTTGTTAAGTAATTTTATGTTTGATTGTACCTTGCACTTTTCAATCAAATCTTAAATCTGATGGTCAATGACTGCTTTCTAAATTCTCTCTACTTGCCTCACTTCATTTCCCAGAACAAAATCCACACTATTTCCTTTATCATTGCGCTGCAAGCACACGGATAAAGAGAGTTCTTTTTCACACTGCGATGATTGCCCCTTTAAAAGTAACTTTACAGAGTAAAGGTAATGTAGGGTTAGATTCTTGACCTTGTTTGCAACTGGGATTCTGCCATCCCACTGCAGTGAACGGAGATTTGGCTGAACATCAAATTCTCTGTTCTCGTTGGCAGTGGGGTTTAGATGACTGGGAATTCTGGCTATAGTCTGAACAACTAATCAAGACCTAGCACAGGGCATTTCTCCAGGGGAGGAGTTTTCCTTTACAGCAGAGTACACTATGGACTAACTGTAAGCATACAGCTCATGATGTAGCCTTATAAATAAAGTTCTTTTGTTGAATGACAGAATTTTTGCCGAAGTACAGCTTTACATATATTTTTCAGATTCCTGCTACCTTCTTTGTTGCTATTTTAATCTATATTGGAACAATTGAAGCCTCCATTATCGCCACTCTGTAGTTCTTGCAAATTTCTGTAATTGCACCTGTGTTACCTTCTCACCATTTGGTGACTTATAGTACTTACTCTGTAATGTAACAGTCCCACTATTGCACCTTAATTCTAAGCAAAGACTGGGGAAGAAGCTGTAAAATGCATTTAAGAGCCATTCAAAGGTCCACTGACTTTGGCAGGACTGGAAAACCTTGCTGGCTGGAGGGGCTGTAAAATTCCACTCTATGAGGATGACTTTCCCAGCCTACTGCGTAGCTCTAGCGGCACAGCTTGCTGTTTAGGAGGCTTCTTGCTAGGTTCTGCAGACTCCGTGTGTTTCCAGGGCCCAAATTTCTGGTGTTGCAGTTCCACATTGGAAATTGGTGTGGAGCTAATTTAAATATTGTAATGACCACTTTAATCATCACAAGCTAGCATCTTTAGCATCTTCCCCCCCCCCCCCCCCCCCCCCCCCCCAATCATGAGTGGCTCACTTCGCGTGTTTACAACTGCCCCTACTAACTAGGAACTAGCAGCATGATCCTGTTGGACTGAAGGGAGGCCATGGAGCCCCCCATGGAGATCAGGGTAAGGGGATGCCCCCTGAGCATTGCCAACCTGGCAGTGCTAGCCTGGCCCTGGCAGTACCCTACTGGGCAGTGCCAAGCAGGTGGGCCCAAGAGGGCAAAATCTAATTTAGCAAGGGGAAATTTGTGAAGGTGAGGAGTCTCTCTGCTATTCTGCATTGGTAGGATCAGTGGCAGAGAGAGGGAAGGGGCTGATCGGGGCTGGCCAATGGGGTGGAGTAATGAGGGGAGGGGCTATTAAGGGTGGTTGGGACTACAGAGGGATGGAGGTTGTCAGAACTGTCAGGACTAGGGGGGGGGGGGGGGGGGGGGGGGGAATGATGAGAGTAGGGAGATTGGGACTGGCAGGCAGAGAGAAATTGGGGCTGGCCAAGACACATGTCTGGGAGGTCAGCAATCGGTGGATGAGAGGGGTCTGAGGGGCACTGCTGCAGGGTTGCTGTGCTGGCCAGCAATTGAGCTGGCCTGTGATCAAGGGACTAGCAGTGTGGGGCTACTGCTCATGAGCCTATCACTACTTTGACAGGTTGGTGTACACACAGTGGCCTGCTCAGCACTATGCTGTCAGCCTCTCCAATAGGAACAGGCCCCAACATCTGATTTTCAGCAAGAACCTCCTCGAGAGGCACTCTGCAGTGCTCAATGGAGATTCGTTCTAAAAATCCCACCAAAAACCCAAAAGCAATTACTCCACTTTTTATGTGAATTTGGCAGTTAGAATTTTTTGGAAGAATCCCGGCCTCTGCCTTCAATCCAACTACATCATCCTTCTCTTTGATCAAAACGCTGCCAGCCCCTTTCTTTTTCCCTTCCAGATCTTTCCTAAATCCTTGATAGCCAGCAGTATTAAGTTCCTAATGCTACCCTTCCTTGAGTTAGGTCTATGCTATTGGCACGACATCATTGTTCCATGTGGTGATCTGTGCTTTGGTTTTCAAATAGGGTGACCAACTCTAGTGAAATGGCTGGGAATCAGCACTACTATTAATCTCCATTGACTATTAAAAGCAATGCGGTAGATTTTATATATTAAGCAAATAATGCTCATTCATACAGAAGCCCCTTGGCCAGCCACACCATGTATTGGAAGCAGCAATCTGATTGTTTATGTATCTGCATCATGGTGACATCAAATTATTTTTTATATTCATTCATTCTTGGGACATGGACATTGCTGGCTGGCCAGCATTTATTGCCCATCCCTAGTTTCCTTGGAGGGCAGTTGAAAGTCAACCACATTACTGTGGCTCTGGAGTCACATGTAGGCCCAAACAGGTAAGGACGGCAGATTTCCTTCCCTAAAGGACATTAGTGGACCAAATGGGTTTTTCCGACAATTGACAAAAGTTTCATGGTGATCAGTCGGATCTTAATTCCAGATATTTTTGTTGAATTCAAATTCTATCATCTGCCATGGTGGGATTTAAACCTGGGTCCCCAGGACATTAGCTGAATTTCTGGATTAATGGTATAGTGATAATACCACTAGGCCACCATCTCCCCTTAAATAAACACACATGTATACTGTCCTCATATGTGTCACTGTTCTGTCAATTTCCCACTGGGTCTGAGCCTCAACTTCAAGGACAGACTGAGAGAATTAAGATTGGTAAATTGAGGAATGAGTGCTGCTGCAAGGTGAATGGAACTTTTAACACCCTGGAAAATTCAGACCAAACTACCAATGCCAGCCTAGAAAGTTTGTTACATGCTCAGAACCCGAAGACAGGAGGCAAGGGAATGCTGTAGCCTGGTATTGCTAGGCTAAGAGAATCGGATTAAGCCTCAAATGTCTAGAAACAAGCTCTATTTCCCGCCGAGACTTGACCTAGATTCACTCGAGCCAAGGGAATTTGGTCAAAGGAACACTGCCAGTAAAAGAAATCTAGCCAAATAGAGTTTACCTGTGATCGGGTTGCTAACCCAATACTAAGCAGACTAATGTCAGGAGCAGTGGGCAACAAGGCTATGTAACTGTAGTCCCATATCAGATAACGCAGAGTACTGTAACTCATGAATAGAATGAGGTCAGGTGTGTTTCCGCTTCTCATTTTCTGTATTGTTCCTTCTATTTTACATTAAAGTAGAGACATTAGTGAATGAAAATAGAATCAAGACTCTCCTTAGACCCCTCACCCATGCACAATATAACATGATGGCCATGGGTTGAATTAACAGCTGAATCATCATGTTCAGAGAAAGGAAATCTCCTGGAATAGCTTCACTGAGAGTTAGCAACCTTATTTTCCACACTATCTTCTCCATTCTCCATTATTTTTATCTACATGCACTCCAAAATCATTTTAATACTATAAGCAGGTTATGAAATTCTTCATTTAATTTATGGGGCTGTCATATTGCACATATTTACACTCTCACAGTATGTACAAAGAGAATCAAAGTGGCAACACACAATCTTAAGATCAGACAGCTTCTTTATTTAACGTTAATATTTTCTATAATAACAGAAATGTTCAGTAAGATTACGTTTATTAAGCTAATGACTGATATATTGTTTACACACCTGTGTATACTAAATATTTGGAACGGTTCTGTATGATTGGTTCAGATCAATACTGTAGTATTCCTTTTAGTGAATTTTGTACTTAGCTAGATGAAGGTAGCCAGTTCTAGGACTTGGAACAAACTTTATTTAACATTAGCCACTCTCATGTAAGGAAAACACAGTTAGATGCAGAGTAAAGCTAAACCATGTCTTATCCTGAACTTCAGAAAAGGATCCCTTTATTGCACTAGTGAGACCTTTGTTAGCTTCCACTTGATATATCCTTACTGATTTTCTGAGTGAGGTTATCATTTAGTATTGGTTTAATTTCATGAGGCCAAACCCAGTACCGCAATTGACAATACATATTCTATAGAACAGGCTTTGAGAAAATCTTCACATTTATTCCAACAATGTACAACATCTTATACACATATCAGTTGTTCAAAAATTAAATTTTACTGTTGGTAATATTTCCTCTCCTGCACTCTAAGGGCTAAGAACTTTCTGGGATATCCTGGTAAATTGCATTGAAATTTTATTAATGTGCTCAGATATGTGGATAGTTTCACTGAGGACTCATCCCTAATGGTGCTGCTTACTCAAATTCTAAGCAAAACAATTGTTCTTCAGTTTGTGACATATGCAAGTCTTCAAAAAGGTGTTTCATAATTCTATTTATTTAAAACAGTGTTATCCATACCTTTGCTAGTCATGCAATAAACTCTAGACTATCCTGCCATGAAGGTTCTGCTTTTGAAAAGGGACAAAAATCATTGGAAGTTTTTCTTTTCATTTAGTTTTAATCTCAGTAGGATTTTTCCTGCAAAAGGATTGAATAACGTCTGCTGCTTGATTGTATTGTGACCATGCAAAGATAATGAGCTTTATTTTTGGATGTAGAATATTATCATGATTGTAATAATTGTCATAAGAAAATCAAAGTGAGTGTTATACTTGGGAAAGCTGCTTTGATTGAAAACTGGGTCTGAAATTGAATCTTAATAAATGCCATTACTAATTTCCAAATAATTGCTATGCCTGAATTAGGGACAAGTCTAGATCAGGAACTTTGATGACAAGAATGAAGACCTTAATTAATCTGAGAGGCAGGAGCTGTTTTTCGACATGGAAGAAAATATCAATCAAGTTTCACTTTGGCATTGGAGGAACGAGTACACAACATTGTAGTGTTACAATAATTGATTTATACTGTTAGATGTTGCTACAGCTTTCACTGAGTTCATTTGCAGAATTTAACAACTAGTATTGGGCAATCAATTATAACCATGCAACACTCAACAGATGTAGACTTTTTCTGTCAGAACTAGACTTATTTTTATTTCAAACTGATATATGTTGACATTTTTAAATTTTTCAGTAGTGTAGGATTTCAGAAGGAAGTTTTCCCCGGCTTGCTGTGTGTAGCAAAGTGGTAAATGCATTATTTACATTAGCATTGTTCATCTTGCTGCAAATAATGAACAAAAAGAATCTCCCTCAAGTTATTGAGTGGTTTAAAAGCTGCAAGAATTAGTCCTCAACTACAGTGCCTGTGCTAACAGTTGGACATGGTTAAGTATTGGAAACAAATATCTTTAAACTCTGGCTTGACCTTTTTCAAAATGTGAATTCTTTTTATACCAGTTTAAGTGTATTTTTTTCACTGCTCCCTGTTATTAATGCACTTCAGTGGCTTCAAAGATGTGCAGGAAACATACATTAACCTTTCTAATATTATAACCTTCAGACTGATTATGAAGGTAGTTGATATAACATTGGGGTGTTTGGGACTGTAAAGGTTAATGTGGGACTGAGAGAAAAGCACTGCCCACATTATGCTGTAGAGAGTCACATGGGAATAGTAGAATGTTGTGGTGGGTCTGGTAGAAGTTATAAAATGATAGCACTTAGTCAGCACAGTAGCCCATAGAGTTATATGTTATTAATAAACAGTTATTGCTCAACTTTACAAATGTCCAGTCCCTTCCAGAATAGCAGGTGGTAGTTATAGTTTTGATGATATTCCCCTCTACTTGTGGTCTTTCTCTGAATTTTCAGCAGAAATTTGGTAACATTGAGTAGGCAGAGATTGACTTCCTCGAATGTGATCATGAGTGGGATTTTCTGCTCTCCCTGCCGCAGCATGTTTTAAGGTGGCAGAGGCAGTTCGGCATTGGGTGCCAGCAGGATCTTCCACTCCTGTCGATATGTAAGGCAACTAACGTGGCTCATCTGTCCTACCACAGGGGGACCCACCACGGAGGTCAGGGCCATCTTTGGCAGGACCGGAGGATCCAACTGGGAGGAACGATCGGAAAATCTCACCTCTGCTAGCTCGACCGGAACACTCAAAAGCCATGGTTCCGACTAGGAAACTTCTAATGCTTCAAATTTTGAAGTTTTTTTTTGCTGAACCCTTTGTGTCCATCAAATGTATAATTATAATGCAGACTGAAATATTTTCCTGTTTCATATACCAGCCCCAACATTGAATATTCTGGTCAAGTGTAACCTGGTTAGCCGGAGGATAAAAACTGCCTCCACTATGCCACAAATCACATCTTAGCTTGAGAAAGTACCCACTATATCACAACATAACATTTTGCATTTCCCATTAGTGCCTGGCTAAGATTAGTTTAGCCCTGGGCCCACATTTACTAGGTGAAAGATTGAACCTGTTGAATTGATGGGTTCCAATGGCTGGTGACCAATGACAATAGTTTACTCAGCACTCTGAGCAGCTCTTATATGTTTCTACTCGGTCCAGAGGAGAGCTCCTGCGCATTCATCACATGACACTTTAAGTAGCCATATCATCACATGAACATTGTGTTCTACAGAGACAACACACTAAGTTCATGTGCTCCAGTGCAACAAACTGAGGAAAGACATCCACTTCATCAGTGAAAGAGGCAATGGCCTGGTGGTATTATCTCTAGACTATTAATCCAGAAACTCAACTAATGTTCTAGGGATCCAGGTTCAAATCCCTCCATGACAGATGGTGGAATTTGAATCCATTAAAAAAAATCTGGAATTAAGAATCAATTGATGACCATGAAACCGTTGTCAATTGTCAGAAAAACCCATCTGGGTCACTAATGTCCTTTAAGGAAGGAAATCTGCAGTCCTTACTTGCTCTGGCCTACATATGACCTCAAAGTCACAGCAGTGTGGTTGACTTTCAACTGCCCTCCAAGGGCAACTAGGGATGGACAATGCAATATCCATATCCCACAAATGAATAAATTTTAAAAAAGTCTCTAGTCTATTTAAACATTGGGCCCAGAAGCAAAAGGAAATGGCACCTTTTCACTGCACCATCTAATCCTCAGGAGGGAAAAAGACACATTTATTACCCATCTCCAACAAGGACATGTCACTTATATCTTTGTCAAAATTAATATTAATATATTAAGAATATGTCAATCTGATTTTAAATGTTGTGCAAATCGTATTTTCACCACACTTCTAAAAATTCATATTTGGATCCTAGACTCAGCACTGTTTTTAGACAATACTAAATTCCTAACTAATTTGTGAGATCCTTATAAACAAAAGCACAAAACTTCATGGCACCAAAGTGTCTGGTTTAAAAAAAATTGTGGTGTGTCCAATGATGCATTACTATCCACAGTATACCTTCTGAGTAGGTTTTTTCTTCCAAATGTAGCTTTTGTTGATATTTTGCCTGGGGTTGCCTTTTCTGTGTTATTACTTCCTCGAGAAAGTGCAACAAATGTAAGATAGCTGCTTGACAACCACTTTGTTACCTGAAAAATGATTCTCTGTGGTTTCAAAAGCTCAAGTGTATTATTATAATTGTGAGCCTAACTATTATCCTGTCTGTATTTTATTTATGACTAATCCTATGACGCCAGCTATTTACTTCATTACTTCTTTGATCCTTGCTCTTGGAACATAATAAAACTTTTAAAGGACAACCCCACTTTAATTACAATAATGGATAAGCTTAAAGGTCATTTACTTTTTTATAGTTATGTTAGGTTTCAAACTCAGTGAAACTGCTGAACATATAAGCAAGTTTATCTTGTGGTTAGCTCCCAAAATGGTTTAATGGTGAAGGCTCCACCCAGTATACCACAAAGCCATAGAGACCAGAATGTCCAAGATTTGATCCCTGGCCTCTGCTGGATTAAATGACTGATCTCAGCCAGGAAGCAGCTGGGGCACTCCGAAATATTTCTTCAAGACTGATTGCTACTCTGGATTGCTATTGTTTGCCCTCTGCTGGTGAGTGTAGATGTGTCAATGTTGCACCAGGACAAAGCCAGACCTCTATTTGTTAAATGGCCTACTGACACTGTTGCTTGCTTTAGGTTTGAAGTTTATTTATTCGTATCACAAGTAGGCTTACATTAACACTGCAATGAAGTTGCTATGAAAATCACATAGTCGCCACACTCTGGGTACATTGAGGGACAATTTAGCATGGTCTATGCACTGAACCAGCATGTTTTTTGGACTGTGGGAGGAAACCGGAGCACCACAGCAAACAAAGAGTGACCTCCAAGGAGAAGAGCAGAACATTGCAGTTTTAAAGGACTTTTTAAAAAGAGGGAAAACAATATTTCAAAATATTTTTATACAAAAGTTTGAGGCCACCATCACCACCTTTGAGTGCGCTAAAACTTTTCTGCCAACATTTACATTGTCTTAGTCTGGTACTATTATTATGGTGCCTTGCAGAAAAAGTTTTTCAGACTTTACAAAATACAGGAAGAATGTTCCCTTTGATGTGAATCAGTTGATATGCTTGCTTATTATGGCAATATGCAGAAACACAGCACCAGTCAGTATGCTTTGTATTACACAATTCTTCTTTGTTAAATAATCAAATGTCAGAACCATGGTACTTGCGAGTGCCAGTCACAAATTATCAGTTTTCTTGAGTAAATGGGACTGAATCAGACTTCAGTGATTCAATACTAATAGTATCATTACAACAAAAATAAATCATTTTTGATTTTAATGTCCCAGATTGACTAGATTAAGTGAAACTATGTACAAGTAATGCAACTTCAAAAGTTCCATTAGATTATCCTTCCTTTCAAATTATGTCACTCACCAAAACTTGGTCATGTTCGGTCGTACTTAAATAATAGACAGATGACTGATCAAATGACACCTACTTTCTTTGACAGCAGACAAGATTGTAAGTAAAGGTCTCTAATCTTTTTGGTCTTTTAAGAAAAGTTTAGTAGCTAATTCAATTATTGAATGTAAATAACTAAAATTCTAAAAATAGATTCACTAAATAATGGTGGGATAGAGCTGACTCTACAGGATTGAAGTCCAAGTCAATTGGCACTAGTCAAAATGGCACTTTAGGCTGCCACAAATAATCCCAGTAATCAAAGGGCTCTGAAGAGAACTGACTCAAAATAATTGACTCTACAGAGGCAATGTCCAGTCAAATAGATTTGAGACTGATCCAACCTGTCCAAATTTGGCCCAAGAATTTTTAACTCTCATAAAACAATGTCATGACATTGTTAAATTGCTTGAAGTCAGCCTAAAAATTTTTAAAGAAGTACTTTCTGCTGCAAACTTTCTCAAGGTACAGCAGAGAGAAAGTAATTGCACGGCAGCCCTTAATCACGATAGATGGTATGTCTTTCCTGGGAGAATCAAAGTATTCTTTCATCCCTTTATATTGTGGAGAATGAGGTGATATCCAACAGCTCTTTGGCTCTGTGTTCCTCTTCTTGCATAGCCAGCTTGGAATAAGAAGTGCTCAAACTTCAGTTTCCTCCATTTGGGAAAAATTTAGCAGTGCCATCTTTTGAGGGTTTGATGTTGTTGATGAAGGCTTGACTATATGAACCCTAACTTTTGACGTAAGAGCATTTAATATTTTTAGATCTATAGAATAAACCATCAAACTTTATTTCCTCAGATTTTATGAAGTTTGAACAAAATTGCAAATTAATATTAAAAATGTGACACATTTTGTCTAGTTTGACATTGACATTCATCTGGTTTTAACTATAATGATGTGGTGGGTAGCAGATAAGAAAAATAAAATAAATAATAGTTAGAATTTCATGCTGGTGGAATCTTCCAGTCCCTCTGATATTGTATCCCCACCCTGGATTTCCCAGTGATGAGGGGTGCATTCAATGGGAAATCCTATTGACAATGGTTGGACCAGAAGATCCCATTGTTGGCCAATGGCAGCCACCTCCATCTGCAAAACACATGGCAGGTTCTTCTAAAAATACCACCCTATATGTTCAACAATAAACTGCCAGCATGAAATGATTTAGAGATACACTTGTCCATACACATGTCAGAGGAGTGGTAGATAGTGAAGAGAGGTGTTATAGTTTGCAGAGAGACTTGGACAAGTTGCAGAGCTGGGCCGAGAGGTGGCAAATGGAGTTTAATGCGGAAAAGTGTGAGGTAATTCACTTTGGCAGGAATAACAAATGTGTAGAGTATAGGGCTAATGGTAGGACTCTTAATAGTGTTGAAGAACAGAGGATCTTGGTGTATATGTGCATAGATCCCTGAAAGTTGGCAATCAAGTCGATAAGGTTGTTAAGAAGGCATACGGAGTCTTAGCTTTTATTGGTAGGGGGATTGAATTTCGGAGCCGCAACGTCATGTTGCAACTGTATAAAACTCTAGTGCGGCCGCACTTGGAGTATTGTGTACAGTTCTGGTCCCCGCGTTATAAGAAAGATGTGGAGGCATTGGAGAGGGTACAGAGGAGGTTTACCAGGATGTTGCCTGGTATGGAAGGCAGGTCTTATGAAGAGAGGCTGAGGGATTTGAGTTTGTTTTCGTTAGAAAGAAGGCAGCTAAGAGGAGACCTTATCGAAACATATAAGATGATTAGAGGTTTAGATAGGGTGGACAGTGATAGCCTTTTTCCTAGGATGGAGAAAGCTAGCACGAGGGGACACAGCTTTAAATTAAGGGGTGGTGGTTTTAGGACGGATGTCAGAGGTAGGTTCTTTACCCAGAGGATGGTAAGGGTATGGAATGCCCTGCCTGCTGCAGTTGTAGATGCGCCAAGTTTGGTGGCGTTTAAGATGTTAGTAGATAAGTTTATGGATGAAAAGGGAATGGTTTAGGTTAGAGGGTCATTGCTTTTTCTTAATTGGTCAGCGCAACATCGAAGGCCGAAGGGCCTGTTCTGCGCTGTAATGTTCTATGTTCTATGCTAATAAAGTCAACTCATATTTTGGTGCAAATATTCATCCTTGTGGTTTCATCTTAACTCATCATGTTTGCTTTCCTGTGAATTAATTGCTTTCTCATCCTCTAAATGTCTCCCTCCATGTAAACTCCCCAATCCATATTTACAATCAATATCTTCACTTTGTATCTCATGTGTTCACACTATTTCCATAGTTTCCACCACAGAGAAGGCCACCTCTGATCACTTCCTTGCATCAGCCACCAACCACATCTCTCTTCCATAGCCTAACCCCAATCTTCTTCTATATCTGATGCTGCAAAATCTATTCCTCAATTCTTTTAAAACTGCACTTTCAAAGCAAAACTATCTAACCTTTGGCCCTTCATTCACCAGAACATTTCTGCAGCTACTGATTTACCTAACCACATCCTTGACTCCACATTTGGTATCCTGTCCCCAGTGAAATTATTAGTCTCTCTTCTTTTGGCTGTAATTTTTGCTACAGCCCACATCTCCTCGAACTTAAGTTCAAAGGACATAGTTTTGAAAGGATATGGTGCATAACTAGTCTAGTCATTGGTCTCTAGTTCTGGCTGGACATATTAAAACATTACCAAATCTGACCCTTCTATGCTTAAACTGGATAATCCTGGAATACAAAGATAGCCCCAGTTCTTTTCTCGACAGCAAGCATCATTTTAAAGCCCTCTTCCACTCTCACCTCCAAAAACAAATACAAAATGCCTATGACTGTTCAGTCATTAAGATTGAGACCATACAATTAGTCATCTGGACTCGAAATGTCAGTTCTTTTCTCTTCTTACAGATGCTGCCAGACCTGCTGCGACTTTCTAGCATTTTCTGTTTTGGAACCAGCTGTTTGTGCTGCTTACCTCCCTTCCCTAGGCTATTGCGTCAAACTTCTGAAATGGTCCTCCTTGCTCCAGCCCTGAACTCATATCACTCTCTAGTTCCTCTCATCTCCTTCCCTCATGCCTTGCTGAACCTTATCTTGTCATCCAAGAACTTCTTGTTTCCTTGATTCTATTTGCATGAAATTGCTGCTCCCCCAATGTCTCCCATGTTAACCAATATTGTCAATAGATCAGTGTAATGCCTCAGGAGACGACTGATAGGTGTTCTGGACATTCCCCTTTCATCCACGTTCTTTCCATCCCTCCCTCATGGTGCAGACACACAATTAAATCTTGAACAGGGCCTCAAAATGTCACACTTTCATGACAGAACAGAGATAGCAGACCAGCAGGGTCACTTGCATTTGCACAGCGTGCCATCTGATAGAAAGAGGCCACCCTGCATTCATCCAGCCCCATCCCCATTCTTTCTTCAACAATGTTAAGCATTGAGTTAATGGAGAATAGAGACATAGATTAACTTATACAAGATGTATGCATGTGAGACCATTCAAGGTGGAAACTATTTTTCCCTCCTTCCTTGTGCACCTGAGCAAGAGGATTTGATCTTTTCAGTGCCCCACCCTCAGTTTTGACCATCTCCTTGGAATTATGGGCCCTCTTGACCTAAGATACAACATACAGGGTGACATTTGCCTCGTACATGTAGTGTGACCTGTGTTAAATCTCCTAAATCACAGTGAACATTCACATCTTCATTGTATGTACCCACATGGGTAGCTTGGACATACAGCCTCTGTATCTGAGAGGTATGTGAGATCCCCCATTATAATGCAGCATTCAAATCTGAACTATCACTTTGACCTCTGTGTGCTTCTGTCAAATACATCACCTTTCAGGAGTGCAGCAGGTCATGGAACCATTTCCTTCCTAGTGCTGGAATGTCACAAAGAGGGCAAGTGGAAGAAATGGAAAGGAGACCACACTCCACTTCAGTGACCAAGACCTCAAGGACCTAGTTGAGGAGGTGCAAAGAGGGTGCAGCACCTTCTGTCCGTTGAGGAGGTGCACTTTAAGCATGAGTGCTGCGTTGAAGCCAGTCACCTGCATGTGATTTTATTAAGTGGCGTAAGTGGATTTTCCACATGTGAAGATGCCATGTATGCTCCAAGAAGGCATACTTTTGGGATTCCTCAATTACATTTGAAGTCTTTGTCTTCTAGGTAGTAGATGCTATGGTGTCACAAAGCTAAGGTGTCTGGCAGCATTACCTGTTCCAGGTGTTGTACACTCTCTATACTAGACACCGACAGTGGATATATAATGTGGAAAGTAGCAGAAAGTGATGTGAACATGTGTGGCATCAGCCTGTACAATGTATAGTTGGCACAGTACTGTTAGCACATACAATCACATCTGAAGATCATGGGTCTAAAGTCATATTTCTACGGTATTTTTAGTTTAATGAACTAGGTTTGACAAGTCATTTTCTTCAGCTCATTGACATTTTTATGCACAATCCAGGTTAGAATAAAATAGAATCCCTACAAGAGGGAGACCATTCAGCCCATTGAATCTGTACTGACCACAATCCCACCCAGGCCCCCCTTAACCCTATACGTTTACCCTGCTAATCCCCCTGACATTAGGGCCAATTTAGTATGGCCAATCCACCTAACCACACATCTTTGGATTGCGGGAGGAAACTGGAGCACCCGAAGAGATCCTACATAGGTGCTATACCTTGATACCTCATGGCACATATCTCAATAACCAATGTCCCTTGTCTGACCCTTCTCCCATGTCACTGGTCTTGCTGCCGCCCCTCCCTCCCAGAACCAGGATAGGGTCTTCCTCATCTTACTTTTCACTTCACTAGTTTCTGCATTCAAAGAAACATCCTCCATCATTTCCGCCAACTCCAGCACAATGCTGCCACCAAACACATCATTCCCTTACTCTCCCAGTCGTCACATCACTTTCTGCTACTTTCCACATTATATATCCACTGTCATCTGATCATGAAACCTTCATCCATGCCTTTGTGACCTCTATACGCAAATGATCAAATGCACTCCTGGTTGAGCTCCCACATTCTGCTTTCCATAAAGTTGAGATCATCCAAACCTCTGCTGCCCAAATCTGAACTCTCCGCAAGTCCTATTCCTCTACCATCTTTGTACTCTCTGAACATTGGCTTCAGTCAAGAAACACCTTGATTTTAATATCCTCAGGCTTGATTTCAAAGCCATCAGTAGCTTTGCTTTTACATCAGTACAATCTCCTCCAACTCCTCAACCTCCAAAATATCTGTGCTACTCTGAACCTGCCCTCTTATGCAATCCTCAATACAATTGCTCTACCATTGTCGACCATGCCTTCACTTGCATAGGTCTCAAGCTCTGGAAGTTGCTCCCTGCATATTTCCACATCACTATTGTTGTAAAGGTGAGTTTGTAAAGACATAAAGAATGTTTATAAAGATATTGAAGAATTATAAAAGATGATCATGAGAAGGAAAACGGTGTTTGGTCTCTTTAAAAACTGTTTTTGAATTTTGTGCTAAAATGCAGAGTACATGCAGACTCCAGGTTACAACATTTGCTTCAAAAGGACCAAGCATCAGGGTTGACTCAGCAATAGGCTTCTGCATTCTGCTAGCCTCAGTTTGAAAAGGATCATCAACTATTAACAGCCTATCTGATTTGAAATTGGTAGTATTGACAGAATCAAATCAATTCTGGTGTAAGGAAATTGTGAGGTCATCATGGGTATAAAGCCAAAGCAACAGATTTTTCTGCAAAGAACATCATTGAAGAACATCTCCAGAGGCCAGAACAGCCAGTCAAAAGCCAGCATTCATCTCTAGACCAGCTCTTCACCTTGCCAGTTTAAATATCTCTTAAGAGAATTATCTAACATCTCTTAAGAGAACATCTAACAAAAGGATACCAAGTCAGAAAGATCTTACAGACAATGGGCAACTCCAAAAAAATTCCAAAATCATCTGATCTCACATGCCGGGCTATTTTAGTAATGTTTTGAATTAGATTTTGAACTTCTGTAGGTTCAGAGCAGCTCTTGACACTATTTCCCTTGTGATCTGCAGCATTTGCAGTTTCCAATCTCAGATTTGTTGTGGAAGTCATAAGTTCCAGTTGCAGCTGGTAGAATCAGCAGAGACATGCTTGTTAGAATATTGGCAAGGAATAGATTACTCTTCTCTTGTGCATCTCCTTTCCCTTCACTCTACCATTGATGGCTGGACTTTCAATGCCGAATTTCTAAATTTCTGTCTCTCTGCTTTGATGTTCCATTTGGTCACCTGTCCTTGTATGTCTTTGCATGTCAACTTTTCCTTAGAAAGACATAGACTTAGAGGAGATGTAATAGAGGTGTACAAGATTATGAGGGGTATAGATAGAGTAAACAGGGTTAAGCTTTTTCCTAGGATGGACTCTAATAGCACGAGGGGTCACGGGCTTAGGGTGAGGAGGGTAAGGTATAATTTGGATGCTAGAGGGAGTTTTTTCACACAGAGGATGGTGGGGGTATAGAATGCGCTGCCAAGTAAAGTGGTGGAGGCAGGTACTCTGGAGTTATTTAAGAAATACTTAGATGGGCACATGGACAGAATGGGAATGGAGGAGTACAGAAAATTGATTTAAAATGTGGGTCATGAGCCTTGGGAGTCCCTGGGAAGTGTGTAAATAGATGATGATATTGATGTCCTTGTTTTTATCCTACAGGTGCTTTGGTCCACCTTGTTGTCTTAGAAGGGGCATACACGGGATGGGTCGTGAGAGAGCTGCTCTTGGATTTTTTTGAGAGTATCCTAGTGCTTCACGTCATTAGTGCACGCTTGACCTGGACCATTTGATGGGCAACACGACAGCTCAGTGACTATCGCTGTGCTGTGCACATACATGGATTTGGGCCTGTGTCTGTGGGAGTTTGCGCATTCTCCCTGTGCTTGTGTGGGCTTTCTCCGGGTGCTCCGGTTTCCTCCCACATCCCAAAGATATGCTCTTAGGCTAATTGGCAAAACAAATTCTCCCCAAATTGTCTCAAATTTGGTTTTTAATCCATAGATCTATAAACACAGACAGGGATTGTAGGTAGAGATGGGAACATCGGAGTGGCGGCGCGGGCTCGTTGGGCCGAAGGGCCTGTTTCACATGCTGTTTTGTTCTTTGTTCTTTGTTCATTTCCAAGCCATCAGGCCTGGTTGTATATAGTTTTTTTGAGAGTGACGAAGATTCTGTAATTACTGTTTTAATACTGAACGGTCCTTGTTTCTATTTGAACAGCATTCAGTCAAACTGTCCTTCAATTAAAATATTATTGGTTTAGCTAAGATTCCTGGTTGGTTGAATAAAATAATTTGTGAATCATTCACTTATAATGGCTGTTGGGTCTTTATATTAATGAACCTATAAATGTTAAGATAGAACAGTTAACACCTTCCCAAATATTTTACTAGATTACGATGCAAGGTAAAGGAGATTAACCTCTCTGTTTTAACATGATTTCGCTTTCCTCCTTTAAGACTTTCTTAAAACCTACCTATGGCCAAGCTTTTGGTCATCTGACCTTTGTGGCTCATTGCCATAGTAAAATGCTCCTGGTGATGCATGTTGGGAGGTTTTATCACATTAAAGATGCTACATAGATATAAGTTGTTATTGTCATTTCCATCGGCTGTTATTGGACACTTTCAGAATGCAATGCTTATTAGCATATACAAAATTAAGAGTTTTACTCTTAATTTAATTGGTGAAACAAATTAATGCTTTGACATTATAACAGAACAGCTAATAAAAAACTTAGAGCCACAAAGTGAGTTATAATGGGAAAAGATACTTGAAAACAGGCAACAATATAAATATTATTTAATGAATTTCCTTACAAGTATGTAAAATATGACAATAAATGGTAATCTTAGTAGTGAATCCCCAGATTAATAAAATTATAATTGTAACAAATGAGTTTCTACACAAGCTTAAAATGATTGGCTTCCTCACCAGTGACCTCTTGAATTAATCTGAAAGTGTCAGGATCATGCCTGAGAATAACAGTTTACACTTGTTCCACCTGACAAATAGATCAGCCTGCCACTGCACTCGGTGGAAGAAAAATTGAAATCAGCAGCAGTGGCAGAATGTTCAAGCAACCATAAAATGAATTATACTCCTGTGGAGCAAAATGAAATCAGCGCACTGGAGGGGGAATGCATCTGCTTCATGCCCAAGTTGTTTCAGATGACTTTACTGCATCTGTATGGGTAGCTAATTTTGAGCAGCTGTCAGTGCTATACAAATCTGTAATGGGCAGCTGCCATGCCAGTGAGGTATTTCTCTGCCTAGGAATCTTGCATATACCTACGTATACTTTCTTGCAGCTGGCATGACTCAAATATCTGGCAGATATCGTGCACATGGCACACAGCGTATCTAAGAGTGAATACATACATTTTCTAGACTCCTGACCTCAGAGGACCCTAATTGCAGCAGTTAATTATTCTGAAAGAACACAGGCTTTTTATGCCAAAAAGCACAAAGCCCAAACAAACAAACCAACCAACCTGTGGCACCTCTAGTCTTAAAACCTTCAAGGTAGAAGGTGCAGGGGGAGAACATTAATAGTTCTACTTACATTTAAAGTGCCTGTTCAAATTAAGACACAATCCAGAAGGCTCAGTGGTCTGGCTTTAACCCTACAACCACATCGAAAAAACATTATCCACTAAGCTAATGGAAACAGTTGTTTGGATAGGAAAGCTGTGGGTTTAGGAATTGCAATTTGTTTTTAATTTATTAAATCATTTTTCCCCCCACTTTTGCATTTTTAGGAATGCACATCTTCAAAAATGCCCTGCACTTTGCACTGCCAGGGATAAATTATGACTTTGTGCAAAGCGAATGATAGCAAGTTCAAAAAGAATGAGTGAAATGTAAAGTGAGCTGCTTACTCACTAATAACTCATTTCAGACCATCATGCTCAGTCAAGGCTACCACCTTTTGACAGCATGCTTTTTAAATAAGGAACTATTGGGTGAAAAATAAAATGTAATGCCACATAAAACCTTAATTCTGCCTTGTTATTACTTATTCTAACAGATTAGGAAACTAATTGACCAGGGTTGTCTGGATTTATTATATTCTGGAAATATTCTTCCTATAAATCTGTTAGAAGTTTTGATTATACCTTTCAGTCAATCCATTACATATCTTGATCAATCAGCTCACCTCTTTGGTTTTATAATTTTCTCTCCTGAAAGCACTGACTTTTATTAGATTCCAAGCCTGCCAGCAGTAACCTGCGCTTTGCCAATGTGTCTGTTCTTCACATGAGCTTCATATGTGAGTATCAGCAGATTGTTGGATCATAGCAACCACTGCAGGTCATCCTAATCCTGTCCTAATCGAACTTCTATACTTGTGTACTTTGCCCCATGGGTTTTTGAATATCAGTCAGTATCCTGGCTGTTTTCTCTCTCTTTCTTAACCCTGGATGCTGAGTTCAGTAGCAACACAGCTTATTCCCAAGCTGAGACTGACAAATCTGGTGGAGACCGAGGGAACTTCGGATTTTCCTGCCTGCAAGATTCAGTATGAAAATGCATTGCTCGTTAACTCAACAAGACATTTGTAAGCTTTTGTACATTATTTGTATATGCATGAACGTATTAACTGTGTTATCTCTTTATTAGAAACATAGAACAATACAGCACAGAACAGGCCCTTCGGCCTTCGATGTTGTGCCGACCAAAATAAAAAGCAATGCCCCTCCTAACTAAACCATTCCCTTCTCATCCATATTTATTGTTCAAGTCCCCCCGCAAAATACTGTGATAAGGAGAGCAACATGATAAAAAGGAAGTTAAATTCATCAACCATGTAAGTACAAAATATGCAAAGTTATAATCGGGTTCGAGACCTGGGATTTTTATGTTTAAGGGGAACAAAGTTTGAAATTACAGTTACATGTAAAATCATAGAATCCCTACAGTGCCGAAGGAGATCATTTGGCCCATTGAGCCTGCACTGAGAGCAAACCCACCCAGGCTCTATTCCTGTGACCCCACATATTTACCTTACTAATCTCCTGACACTAAGGGGCAATTAAGCATGGCCAATCAATCTAACCTGCACATCTTTGGACTATTGCGGGAAACTGAAGCATCCTGAGGAAACCCACGCAGACACATGAAGAACATGCAAACTTCATACAGTTACTGAAGACTGGAATTAAACCCAAGTCCCTAGCACTGTGAGGCAGTGGTGCTAATCACTATGCCTTCAAACCACCCACTGTGCCACCACGCCACCCACTAAGAGAATAAAGCCACATGACTTAATGGTTTTAAACAATCAAAATAAACATTAAGTGACAAATGTAATCAAGCCAAATCTTACAGGCTTCTCATTAATACATCTAGACATTATTGACTACTGTGAGTCACAAAATCTCCTTTAAAACTCCATCTTTCTCACAAAAAATTTCAAATCTTCACTTTCAAAGATCTAGGAGACAATTCTCCCCAAAATAATGTCAAATTCACAAGAAGACTGGAGTAATTCATGTTGGTTTTCTCAGCGGGAGTTCAGACTTGAATCTGCAATGGAGAGGTCACCAGTGTGAATGTGAATAGATTTCAGGGGCTGGAGCCTAGTCCCGCCCAGGAGGCTGAAATCAATGATCCTCTGTGCATGCTGCCATCCCCCCAACCCTCCCATGTTGCATTTGTGGCCTGCCTGATCATTCCGAGGCCCAGCCTCGCACTCCCTGGTCTGGTTTGACCCAATCTCCAGCCCACTCCATCCCTCAGAGGCCGATTCCCTGCCACTCCAGCTGACTTTCACACCGTTTCCTCTCCCCTCCCCCCAAGGCTGACGACTTCCCCCAGTGGATTCTGTTCCCCCTGCAGGCAGACCACCCCTCAGATGACCCTCCTCCCTGCCTGCAGCACCCCCCAACTGACCCCCCCTCACCACCCATCGCCCACCGATTGCTGGCCTCCTTCCTGCCTCCATTGGTCTCCATACAAAGTGGCAGCTGGACCCACTGACTGCTCCAAGCCCCGCCCACCAGGCCCTGCCCCTATAGGCCCCTCCCCTTTGGCAGTGCCCCATGCCTGATGGACAATGCTAAGGTGCTCCCTGGGATTGGCACTTTTACATTGGGCAGTACCAGGGGTGCCCTTGCCGACAGGGCACTACCCCGCCCATCGCCTGACCCTTTAGGGAGGGGACCTGATTGGCCTCTTTCTGCTTCAGCAGCTTATCCTGATTGTTCCCCAAAAGTGGGGAACTACAGTAAACCTCGCTAGGTGGGATGGGAGAGGCTAATGGGTCTGAAAAATTCAGCCCTAGACCCGCTAACCACATTAAAAATTGATGTAAATACTTATCTGGTTCCCAGTGTGGATCTGATGCTTGAACGGCAGGGACACATGCATGAATCCCACGCATGCCCAGATGCGTGAATCTCCCATCACACTGCAAGAAAAAAACTAGCATGGTGGGGGGGGGAGAATCATCCCCCAGCCTGTGAATTCCCTCAAAAACCATTCTGATTCAATAGGCAGGGTTTAATGGCCTTGCCCATCCCGAAACCATAAAATCCCACTCGAGAGCATCTGACCTTCCCATGGTTCACCCCTCATTCATTCCAATTCTTATAGTGGGTAGGGTGGAAAAGTTCTTACCACTGATTCAATGACTGATCATCTCCCAGTGATTCTATCTCTTCATGAAACTATGTTCTGTGGGATTCACAAATCTGCTCATCTGACTCAATTACAAACTTTCAACTCTTTCTCAGATAGTTAGCTTCTCTAAGTTGGCTCTGCCTTTGAGTCCTAGCCATCTCTAAGATGGCCTGTGCCATCCTCGAAGTTACTTCCAAGAGAATTGTCCTTCCTTTAAAATCTCTCCAGCTAAGTAAATTCACCTACTGCTTTATGGTCTCATCTTTCTTGCTGATAACCCATTAACATGATGCTAAAATTCTAAGTCTAATGGACTCCAAGCTGGGTTAATTGCATTTATCCCCTTCCCACAATTAAAGTTCAATCTCCCACAACTAAAAAAACTTCTAAAATATTGCCAATAATAAGATGTTCATTAACAATGACATATTAGACAGTTCTAACATTGTAAAAGTTGAAGAATAATTGTATAATTGAGTTTATGCGGACACCTGAAGATGACAACATGAGAACAGAACACTGAAGTATTCTCACATTTTGAAGTTGTGGTTTTAGGATTTGTTCAGCTTTATTCAATAATAATCTCTTAAATATCTATACTAAATATTTCCAATTTCATGTTATATGCTAAATTTAATATGAACACTTGTCGCTCTGCATTCCAATATTTTGAGCGATTGTGCTTTATTACTGTGAAGTAGTGCTGTAGGCATGACTGCTGTTGCCAGTAGGATGAATAATTAAAGACTGCAAATACATAAAATTAATTTCTCCAAATACTGATTGTTAGTTCCAGTCAGTAGCAGCATGCTACATTCCAAGAAACAATTTGGAAAAATATGTTATTGGGTGGGACCTTACAGCTTTGCTCCACTCGAGATTGGAAAATCCTGCTCGAGGTCAATGGCTCTTCCCATTGATTGCCTCTCGCCTGCTCTGACCTGTGAGATGGCAGAATTCTGGCGATTATATCAAGTGGCAGCAAAAATTGAATCAAAAGGCAAACGCTGATGCGAGAGGCCATTCAGGCTATATTAGCAAGCATGTCTAAAATTAAAACAAAATCAACTCCCTAGCATCCTCCAATCATGCAATCCCATCCGTCGCATCTAATCACCCAAACCTACTGTCCCAATGTGCTCATCCCTTGTGTGGAAGTTGCTGTTTCTCACATATTTCCCAATTTGTCCTTTAACCTTGATGTAAGCATGGCTTTCTGAGTAACATTCTGGACATACTATTTGATATGTGACATGCTTCTGCAAAGTTCCTTTACAGTTTCCTGCTCCTTCTCCATTCTTTCCTCATACGATTCAAGAATCTGGTTATTCTTCCTAGTATTACCTCCATTGTTTGAATGTTTCCATTGTTGGGTCATCTTAGACAAAACTGAACATGGTGTCTGGGGTTTTAACCAAGGTATTTTAAAGCTTTACTGTCAACTCTTTCAATTTATCCTCAACTGATTTGGAAACATACTTTAGCATTTATGGTTGTTGTAGATATGGAGTCATGGTGAGTGCTCAGTTTATTATTGTCCGAGATCCTGAAGAGTGTGGGGTTAGTATCAGAAATTTGCATGATGTTGATGTGACAAGGATGTCTGATCATGATTGAGAAATAAGAAAGATCTGGAAGGAGGAGGAGCTCCAATTTCATGTGGAGGTCAAAACATGTAACTACTTGCTGTAAATATAGATTAATAGTTTTAAGAAACTACAGACTTTAGCAGCATAGTTTGAGAGAATAGACAATATCCAAAACCTGCATCTGGACACAAATCACACAATGAAACATGATGGCAGCAAGTAAAATGTGCAGTACATATTAAAAAATAAGATACAAGGCTGGTAAAAAAAGAGATCCTCAAAGGAATGACAAAAGAAAGTGATGTCTCACTAAGACCGCAGATCATCATGGGAGCAGCAGATACAAACTGGAATAGATCATGCAGATGGGCAGCAGTGAGTAAGCACAGGATTAAAGCCAGTGGCAGCACAGAAGCAGGGCCAATTTCAGAGCTCAGCAGAAGCATGAAATCCGTATTACCAATCTCAGAACCATTTCAGGACGTTGGCACTGCTGCCTCACAATGTCAGAGACTGGGTTTGATTCTGTTTTTGGATGACTGTTTGTGTGGAGTTTTCATATTCTCCCTGTGTCTGTGTGGGTTTCCTCCAGATGCGCTGGTTTCCTCACACATGCAACAATATGCAGGTTAGCTGCTAAATTGTTTCTTAGTGTCTCAAAATGTGCAGGTTCAAGGGATCACTGGGGTAAATACTTGGAATTACAGGGATAGGGCCTGGGTAAGATGCTCTGTTGGAGGATCAGTGCACGCTTGATGGGCTGAATGAATTGTCGAGAAACATTGGAATGAACAGTTGGAAGGTAAGGGCAATAAATATGTGCTGTAACTCTTATAGAATTGAGAGAGGTTCCTTGGAAAACTGAGGCTGTCTCTCTCTCTCTCTGGCATATGCTTAGAATAAAATCTTTGCTTATTTTTATCCCCCACCCTATACTTGAGAAAAGTCATTTTTATCACTGCAGATAGACATCTCACAGGATTTAAAACCAGACACAGGAACAGGGGTTTCTGTTTTATCATGTTAAGTTAAATAGGTCAAACAAATTGCATTGCAGCCCCCATCTATCAAATTACAAGATCCTTGTGGGACAACTTTAAAAGTTAAAGAACAACTCATGACAACATGTAAAATAATGATCAGAAAAATCTTGAACTTCTCGATGTCATTTAAAATCAAGGGCACTTTCTACTAAGCAGAATGGCTTGCCTAAAATCAAAATTAATTTATAAAGTGAATGAAGTTGTTGATGAGAACTACAGCAGTGCATTTCAAAATTAATTTCCAAGATTACTTACAGGGCTGAGAAAATTAAAGACAATGTAACATTTTATATTTTGTCTGTATAGCGTGTAAGAAACAATACTTTTCACTGTATATTAATACATGTGACAATAGTAAATCAAATCGAAGAGCAGATTTGCCTCATAGGAAAATCCCTTGCCCACTCTTGGATAAAGCTAAGAGTAAAATTGTAAAGAATCAGCAGCAAGAGGCTATCTCACTGCTCACCATGCCAGCAAAATGATATTCATGGGTAGTTACAGTCCCAAAGCCAAATGGCTCCATAGGAATCTGATGGATTTAACTCAACTAAACAAGTAAGTGGAATGTGAAATCCAGTAGCCCCAGTGGATCTGAGCTTTGCCAAAGTAGCCAAGAGCACTTTATTTAACAAATTAGATGCAAAGAGTGGATTTTGGCTGTTGCTTCTGGACAAAGAATCCAGATTGCTGACCATATTTATAATGCCAATTTTTCTTGTGTTATTTCAATAGATTGCCCTTTGGATTAGCATCCAATCCAGAAATTTCTCAGGGGAAGACCTAGAAAGTACCAAAGAAGTCAAATGCCATATGGATTACACATTTATAGATAGCTCCATGACAGAAGAGCATGATCATAGAATCAGAGCAGTCCTGAAAATCTCACAGGATGCAGGCCAAACCTATGATCAAATTTCAAGTTCACAAAGTACAAGTCATTGGAATAACAGTTAATCCACAAAAGACAGAAAGGAGTCAGAGAATTTTCACAACCAAGGAACATAACTGAACTTCAAAAATTCCTCAGAATGGCCAAACAAGTAAGCAAGCTCGTACAAAATTTAGCAGTGTTTAATGAGTCTCAAATTATGACTCAGAATTACTGACCACGATAGCAGCAGATGCAACATCTGCAGGCCTGTAGGTAGTTTTATTTCAAGTTCAGAGAAATGACAAGTGTAGACCAGCCTATTACGCCTCCAGATCACTATCGGAAACAGAACATCAATACAACATATTAGAAAATTCAGGAAGCACGGCAATGTGGGCCTCTGAAAAATTTTCAGACTGTGTTATAGGATTGCCTTAACAGAAATCACCTACCACCTTTATGACCATGAAAGAAATTGTGAATTTCCCACCCAAAATCCAATGGTTCAAATTAAAATTAAAGAAATACATCTCTATCGCAGAGTCTGCACAAGGAAAGTATCAATCAGTGGCAGACACACTGCATTTACTGGCTGCATTCACCCCAAGACCAGAAAATCCTGCCCGGGTCAACGAATCTTTGCATGGTATCCTGCCCGCTACAATTCTTGCGATGGGTGAGGTAGGAAAATTCTTCCTACTGTCATAATTACTATCAGAAGGAATCAAACAAGAGGATTAAACTTTGATAAGGAGGTTGAAGAATATACATCTTTTATCACTCAGTGTTACCAGCTAGTGCGAAAAAGTTGCAAGAAATAAAAACAATCCTAGCAATAAGGTAAAGAAAGCCTTGTCAAGAGAATCTACCAGGGAAAATCCAACAAATTGTAACATTTTCTGTTGGTAATATTCTGATCATAATCATAGGTGGAGAGTGTGAGTGGTAGTTAAAACAAGGGACAGAGTGATTGGATGAATGTAAACAATGAGTTTTAATGTGTCAATCAGCCCGGTAGGACTTCAAACAGATGTTTACCATAAAAAATTTAGTAAGAATGGATACAGAACAAAAAGATTTGAATGGGAGTTGTGACTCAAAGATAAGATATGCAAAGTGTGAAAGAAAACTATTTTAAATTTTAAAAGCTAAAGCAAAGAGATGAAGTTAAATTGTGGGAAGGATTAATTCTAAATAAAATGGGTGAGATAATGGAAAGGTCAAAGGGAAAGAATATTTAAGGAGATACTGAAACCAATGAAGAAAGCTGTTTTAGTTCTCAACCGATAGCAAGTATTGTGAACAAAACCACATTTGGAAGGTCATCTGCTGATTAACATTAGAAGTCGCCCCACCAGAAGTAAAGGTATTGTGCAGTAGAAGTTATTGGATGTTTATTGATCTTAAAAACTATAAGGTATTGCTGAACGGATTCGGGAAGGTTAGCTCTGAAAGTAGTTAAATTAAAAGTGTTTGAACTGTTTAAACTATTGGTGCTGTGTAATGTCCTTACCTTATTTTAATTATAATTCTATTTCATTTTATTGTTTCCTATTATTATTAATAAACATCTACTTTTCTTTAAAACCATCACAAGAAGTCTAGAAAATTGTGTTTGGATTTCACAATACCCCTTCGTACTATACAAATTGTAAACACAATTATTGGGCAGCTGTTTCAAGTTTTCCTTCTGGGATTTGAACAAAACAGCATTCACCATCAGCTGTGCTTTTAACAGTCTCCAATTCCAAAAATATTGTCTGGATAGATGACCAGACTATATTCTCATTAGTCTAAAACTATAGCAACACTTTGAACAGCTCAAGGACCTCACCATCATTGACCATTTATTAGTCTTCAAAATAAGGGACTGAAGCATAAACTATGCTGATTCCAAAATTATGTCAGATGATGTAACGGAGAAGCGAGATCTGGAAGAAGGAGAAGCTCCAAACTCATTTAGTGGTCCACATGTGTTAATAGTTGTTGTAAATAAAGAGTATTGGTCTTGAAAACCCACAGAGTTAATTCCCCAATGACCTTACTGAAAACACTACATCTTGTTATGCTTCAAAAATTTCAACAAGGTCATTTAGAAATAGTAAAATGTTGTGCAAGACCATAATAATCACTCTGGGGGACAGGCATGGCTCACTCGATTTCTTACTTGTGCTGTAAACAGCCAAGAACAAAAACAGCTACGTTTACTTTTTACTTTTCCAACAAGACTGTGCGAGTGTATGGGAAAGGCCTTTCTTGAATTTAAGAAGCAAATGTATCTCTTTATTGTTATTGATTACTATTGAGAGTGGATTGAATTAAGCAAATTGCATACTATCACAGCAGAAGCCATCATCCAACCCCCCCCCCCAAAAAAAATGCAATATGTGGCATCTTAGTTTGCCAGAATTTGCTAATGAGCTATTCCACAATTTTGGAATATGGCTTTGTTCATATAACCAGTTCAACTCGCTGTCCTCAAACAAATAGAAAACCTGAGAAAGGGGAATAAACCATTAAAGATTTATTGCAGAAAAAATGACCTTAATCTAGCTCTTCTGAGTTATCAAAACTCACCATTATAAAATGATTTCTTATCATCAGAGTTACACATGGATAGGAGATTAAGAACACAGCTTCTATCTCTAGCATAGAAACAATAACCCATCACAAATTACCACAAGAGAATACAACAGTGTGAGGAAGAATAGAGAAGCAATATAATCACATGCATTAAGTACACGTATTACCAGTGCTGAAGCCTAGAAAGAGAGTGTGGGTCCAAGACCAACAGAAGGCAGACACAAGTACTGAAACATTCTTCAACCAATATTGTACAGTATTGAGGCAGGCCAGGGTCTCAAAGGAGAAACTGTAGCACCTTATTATCTTTGAGAGAAAGCCAATAGAAAATTGGACTTACCATTCAGGTCATGATAGTAAGAAAGAAAGACTTACTATAAGCTCTACAGACACCCAGGGAAAGAATATTCACATCAATAGAAGGGGGAATGTGGAATATTCTCAACCTCAAAAGGAGATCAGAACCAGATTAGGGAGATTGGTTAGAACATCCCAGAGAATAACCTGTGAATTCTGAGATTGTGGGAGTCGGGGGTGGCGATGTAATCGGACATTAGTATGACATGGATAAAGATTTGAGAAGACATGAAGAATAAACACTTAGTATCTGAAGCATAAACTATACTGATTGCAAAATTATGTCAGATGATGTGACTGAGAAGCAAGATCTGAAAGCAGGAGAAGCTCCAAACTCATTTAGTGGTTCACATGTGTTAATAGTTGTAAATAAAAAGTACTAGTCTTGAAAACCCACAGAGTTAAATCCCCAAGCCCTTGTCTAGAGCCTGACCACAAAATGAAGCAGATCCCTAATCTGTTTCATATTTACACATTCTGAAACCACCCATTGACCAATTTTGACAGCAAATTTCCTTCCATTGTATCAAATCATGCATTTCCCATGTACTACACATTTGACCATTTGCAAGTTTTAGCTAACCTTTATGGTAGGTCTCTTGCTGTTCTTTTTTCCTGTCTCTATTATCGCACCAACTGTGAAACTGGCCAATTTAGTTCAGGTTTCTGAAACAAAATAGTTAATGGTGATTAAGAACAGAATATGGGCCTCCGTGCTAATCACTGGGAGAGTGAATTTGGTACTTTCCCTCAACCTAACATCACGTCCCTAACAAGAATCCACTTTCCACAACTTGGTTGACACAACTTGTAGTTCAATAGAGGCTTTTACAATTAATTTTATCGAAGAATTTTGTATGATTTCCCTGTTGAAATGAGATATTGCTTTTTCAAAAACGTCAAGGCAATTGGTTAGACATAATTTTCCCCTTCTGAAACCTTAGTGACTGAACTTCACTGTGTTTTATTTAATGCTGGCCCAAAGGTTTGTTGCTGATGATCAATTTGTTTATTTTATCAAACGTCATCGCATGATAGACTTTTAATTGTCTAGGATATGTTGCTTTTCATGAATACAGGCGCTATTTTCAGTTTTTACAGTCCACTTAAAATGCCAGCATTTCTTTAATTATCAGTTTCCAAACTTGATTGTTTTTCCCCTTTAGTATCAGATTTTAAAATCTTGGCCTTCATGTGCGTAAACATGCAAGGGGAGCCTACACACAACTTGAACATTCCAAACCTGGAGTACGACTGAATCTGTTCTATTCACTATCAATATGTTAAACATTGATAACTGAATAGGATTAGTTTAGCAGTGGATTCAGTCAGACAATTGAAGGTAATCTTCTAATGTTTTAAAATTTATTTATTAGTGTCACAAGTAGGCCTACATTAACACTGCAATGAAGTTACTGTAAAAACCCCCTCGTCACCACACTCTGGCACCTGTTCAGGTACACTGAGGGAGAATTTAGCATGATTAATGCACCTAACCAACATGCCTTTTGGACTGTGGGAGGAAACCAGAGCACCCAGAGGAAACCCACACTCACAGGGGAGAATGTGCAAACTCCGCACAGGCAGTGACCCAAGCTGGGAATTGAACCTGGGTCTCAGCTCGACGAGGCAGTAGTGCTAACCGTTGTGCCACCGTGCCGCCTCAGTGATAATGATCTGTTAGCAGCAAGAATTTGTTGCTGCCAGCAACCAACAATGTAAAGCAAATTAACTCTGCATCTTCGACAGTGTCTTGAGAACCAACATTTTCTAGCAGACCAGCAGATGTGTGGTTCCTTTTTCTAACCCTTCAAGAGTTTCTCAAGTGGTTGCCACCAAGCTAATTAAGTAAAATAGGGAACATATTTCTCAAAATTATGCCAATAAAATCTGCTGCCTTGTTTTATAAGTCTCGTGAGGAGCAAAGTAGAATTTCTGCAATGGAACTGAATTACATTATGAGTCATAGACATGCTATATTATTATGTGGTTCTGTACATTTTTTTCATTTTCACTAATACCAATCAGGTTAGGACTTTACCAAAACCATGGTTTGTTTTTAAGAACCATAGTATATAGGCCTTAACTGGGAATGGTGGTAACTACTGGTATTAACTGAGGGGCTGTCTATTGGTGACTTTTATCAATATCAATTAACAATTCAAGTGCTTTGATTATTGAGTGTAGACAGTAGACAATCAATCTAAAAGATTGAAGTACAATTCAAAAATACACTGGCTCATCTACAGAATCTGCACAGTCTCATTAACCAGATGGCTGAATACTCAACTTCCGCACTGCCTAATAACTTGTTTCATTGTTTATATAACAACTTGAGCAATAGCATTTTCATCATCTGTAAAGAGACTAATACATGTCAGCTGTTTGAAATTGTCTATATCTTAGAGGCATTGCTTTCCATTCTTTGCGGTATTAAATTCTTGAAGTCTTCACCTTTCCAATCTATCCAGCCTGCTACACTCTATTTAGCGAGCAAAAGAGAATCCAATTATTATATTGTTCTCCTTAAGCCCTTAGGTACAGTTTCCTTCCCCTTCTTTTGCAGTCATTCCAAAAAATGTCATAGTTGTGATGGATATTGTAAACTTGGCAGATATTAGTATATTTGAGTGAAATGAAAACTGATGGTGGGGAGAAAAGAAAAATTAACATTTTTGGACTGTACTCAACTTACCTAAAAGCGCAATTGGCAGTATTCACTGCTGCACCCAAAAATGGTATGAATGATGAAGTGGCCAGATTTCCTTTTTTTTAGCTGAAAGGCAAATAGATAAAGTACTCAAGTTAAAAGTAAAGAGTTGGAACTTACACTGACAAAATGCAAGTCAATCCTCTACTGATGCTGAGTTCTCTGGAGGAACACAGGATTTTGCCACTATCATCATTCAATCATCCTTTCTGTTGCTGCTTTGTGTTTTGGAAGCTTGTTTTAAAAAAACACTTGACTTTGTAGCTGACAAGTAGATGAAGGTGTTCAATTGACACCTGCTTAAAGGTTAGGGGTTATCCTCACTTCAGAATGAATATGCAAATACCCTCTGAACAATCAGACGGCCGTTTGGAAATTCAAAATTTGTGAGTAAAGAAGCTTTAAAAAGATTGGAATTATGACCACTATTTGTTACTCTATCCACTTTTGCAGAAATATTGAGCTATTTCTGGTTATTCTGTAATATGTCATGCTGCGTAGTATGTGGCATAGAATACAAGAACAAGGAGGTTATGCTGAACATATACAAGACACTAATTAGTCCTCAGATGGAGTATTGCGTATAGGTCATTACAAGATGGACATGAACTCACTGGAGAGAGTGCAGAAAAGGTTTACAAGGATTGTTCCAGGGATGAGAAACTTCAGTTATAAGGATAGATTGGTGAGGTTGGGATACTTTTCCTTGGAGAGAAGAAGGCTGAGGAGAGATTTGATAGAGATGTTCAAAATTATCAGGGGCTTGGACAAAATAGATAAAGAGAAACCATTTCACCTTGTTAGGGATTCAAGAATGAGAGGGCATAGATTTAAAGTGATTTGCAGCGCAGAAGAAGCAAATATAATGTAAGGAAAAAAACTCTTCACACCATGAATGGTTCAGGTCTTGAACAGATTGCCTGGAAGTGTGGTGGACACAGGTTCAGCTGAGGCATTAGATGATTATTTAGGGATATGGGGATAAAGCAGGGAAATAAGTCATGATGCTCATTTGGATAGCCAATGCAGATATGATGGGCCAAATGGCCTCCTTCTGTGCCGTAACAATTCAGTGACTCTATGATGTGCACAGGGGTGATGAGATTTAGAATTCATAGAAAACAAAGCTGACTTTTTTGTAAAGTAGTTGTATTGAGACAAGTATTGAATTCACCAGCTTCCCTGAAAATTATTGATGTATTTTCAACTTTTTGAAGCTGAATTTGAAAAATGTATGTCCCTATCCTTTGTCAATCAAGGATGGGCAGCATCGTACACATCTGGGCCGTTTGTTCTTTTCCCCGGTTGCATTAAGAGTTCAGTCTTTTGCTATTTTACGCTGAGAGAGTTAAACAACATAATTAATTATTACTTGATCCAGATTTACGCCAGTTTAGCAAATTGACACCTGTAATAGCTACCAGCCTTTGTTAAATATCCATATTATTCTTGAATTGCCGAGTACAGCTGCAATTGTTATTATTCCCAGGAAGCAGATACATTGAAAATAAATGTCCACCAGGTGCTAATAACTTGAAGATGTGAACGAATTTGAGTTTGAAAAAAGGAATTGTGTTCCACGGCTTTTCTCTCTCATCTATACTCACCAACTATAGTCCCTTGCATGGTAAAGGGTTAATTAACATGTAAAACCCATTTGTGCTTCCTAGCAGTACTTTGATTACTGCATAAGTGTGGAATGATCTGTTAAAAATCAACTGCATATGGAAATGATTACTTTTAATTTTATATAATTATTGTTATATTGCATATAATTGGGTTTGCTAATTTTTTGACATCAAATTTAACATTTTGATTGATAGTGGCCATTAATGTGTTTAATTAATAACAGTTTTAAACAATTACTAAAATGCTGAGGTTTCCATTTTAACTTATGAAAATGTTTACCTAAAGGGAACTCAAATTTGCTGATCAGATTATATGATGCTTTTTTAAAGTTTGTCAGATGTCAGTATTTTAAACTGTGATTACCTGATTAGCAGAAAGAACTCCTGAATGGAGCATTTATCCACATGAACAATATTTTGAATGCAGTTCACCAATGCTGTTCAATGTCTTTTAATTTTCTCCATCATTACCCTAGTCAGTCTTTGAAATTAACAATGGTAAAGGTCAAACACAATCTCCAAACTCACACTTGGCACAGGGCATGAAACTACCTGTTGATCCTGTGTGCTTTAAGTGTTATGGTTTTGAGCCTTCTTACTGACTGAACTAAACGGCTCAGACGGATTTTATGCCAAGGTTTTCTCCATGATATTTTCAAATGTAGAGTTCTTTTATCACCCCTCAATTTGCAACTTCATCAATCTGAATTGGTACCACAAATTGGCTGATTGTTGGTTGAGTTTTACAGATGGAGCAATAGATTGAATTCTCTATGAAGTGTGCGTTTGGATTGTCAGACAAGAAGTTCGGCCACGTGCATTGGTGCAATGCATGGCTCAGGATACAACTGGGCCGAATTTTGAACCCCAGTTGAATCCCACTTTGGTCATCACACGCATGGGGAATGTGAAGAGAGGAACAACAAAAATTCTCCCTGCCTTAAAAGGGATGGATCATGAGGAAAGTTGTGAGAAACAATCTTCACTATTGTGAAAACCTTTACAAGGTCCAGACTTTGTTGAGGTACTCAAAACATTCAAAGCAGATGTCCTCCAGGATTCACATACATTAATTTGTACCCCTGAGATTGCAGGCTTCCTCTCTGTCTTCTATTCCACCCTCCACCCCAAATTGACTTAACTTGTTGCAGGTTGCCCTGGTAATTTGGGCAATGTTGCGCCAACTGAAACACAACAAACATGTCGCGAGATTTTAATTTAAAAGCAAAATACTGCAGATGCTGGAATTTCAAACAAAAGTAGAAAATGCTGGAGACTCTCAACAGGTCTGACAGCATCTGTGGAGAGAAAATAGAGTCAACATTTCGAGCCTGGATGACCCTTTGTCAGAGCTGAAGACAAGGAAAATTGGGATGCTGGTTTGGAGCTGGCAGCTTGCCATTTCTGCTAAAGTGAAGTGTTTTATTTCCAGTGGGAAAGTCAGTCATTCCTGATTATTTTTGTGGCCTTCATAAACTGATTCCTCACTCACAGCAGAAACTGGCGCTGACAGATTTACAGATACCTCCCTCAGCAATTAGTCACCAATTGATCTCAGAGTATACTTGAAAAGATGTTAATGGAACAGGTAATATTGGGCACACCTAACCTATATTTAACAGAATAATACCTGTTTTGTTATCTGCTTCATTCCTCAAAAATGGAGTGGGGGTGAAAGTGAGCTTTGCATTGACCACTATTTGAGTATTTGGATGACAGAATCAGATGTATGGATGTTAAAACTGAGAGCAAGTGGACTTTCTCCAGCCACAGGGTGGTGAATCTGTGGAATTCTTTGCCACAGAAGGCTATGAAGGTCAGGTCATTGAGTGTCTTTAAGACAGAGAAAGATACGCTATTGATCAATAGGGGGATTGAGAGTTATGGGGAGAAGGCAGAAGAATGGGGATAAAAATCATATCAGCCATGATTTAATGGTGGAGTAAACTCAGTGGGCAGAGTGGCCTAATTCTGCTCCTATATCTTATGGTCTTATAGTTTAAATTTACTGAGGACAGAAAGATAGGTCAGAAATTAAGTTGCAAAGCATCTGCAAAGGGAGATTTATAGTTCAAGTGGGTGCCAAAAAATTTAGGTGATGATGTATAATGTGGGAAAATGTAAATTTATCCACTTTGGCATGAAAAATAAAAATGCAGCATATTATTTAAATGGAGAGAAAAACTTTTGAGATACAAAGGGATCTGGATGTTCTAGTACATGAATCACAAAAGGTTAGTATACAGCTACAGCAAATCATTAGGCAGGTAAATAAAGAAAGTTGTTGCTTATTACAAGAGGACTGGAATATAAATATAGATATGTTTTGCTACAGTTCTGTATGATTTTGGTAAGGCCAAATCTAGAGTACTGCGTACAGTTTTGGTCTCCTTATTTAAGAAAGGACGTAATTGCAATGTCGAGGGGTGATGGTTAGATTCTCTCCTGTTGTCGAAGGTCATTGCCTGATTTTTGTGCGTAACTTACCACTTGTCAACCCAAGCTTGGATATTATCTAGGTCTTGTTGCATTTGGACATGGACTGCTTTAATGTCTGAGGAGCTGTTAATGGTGCTGAACGTTTTGCACTCATCAACGAAAATCTCCACTTCTGTCTTATGACGGAAGGAAAGTCATTGCAGCTGCAGATGCTTGCCCCTAGGACACTAACCTGATGAACTCCTGCACTGATGTCCTGCAGTTCCAACCAGCACAACCATCTTACTTTGTGCCGACTATGACACCAAACAATGAAACGTTTTCCTCTGATTCCATTGACTCCAGTTTTGCTAAGGCTCCTTGATGCCATATTCAATGAAATGCTGACTTGATGTCAAAGGCATTCACTTTCACATCACAACGTTGAAATGGCATGACTAGGTCCTGCTTCAGATGGATCGAAGATATTCTGCAAAGTAGTTACTCAGTCTATGTTTGATTTCTCTGAATTAGCATAGACAGCTTTGGGAGCAGTGAGTGCAAGAGACCAGATCGAAGGAGACGCATGTGAAGTGCTGCTTCACTTGAGAAGAGTGTTTGGGCCCTTAGACAGTTCCCTCCGGGATACCTTGGTCTACTCCTCCATTACGTCCACTGTCTCACCCCCACCCACAGCACTTTCCCAATTACAGAAGTGCAACACCTGTCCCTTTATCTCCTCCCTGCTCACCAGCACAGGACTCAGCACTGTTTTCAGGTAAAAATGCTGGTATAATAAAATTTATTTTTGTTTGTTCAAATTCCATGAAATCTTGTGTCACATGTTATTCATCCCTTGCCAGATCTTACCAAAGACTTGGGGGTCTAAATCTTGAATTCATGACAAACATGAGTGCTGATCCTCTCTGAGGTTAAACTTGTGAAGATTTCCACAGTGAATTTCATGATACTGATTGAAAGCAGAATAGCTTGGTCAGTTGCCTCAATGTTTCTGGAGAGGGGAGGTTTATCCCTGAGTGAGTCGTAGCTATTAACTAATCCTAAATTTATCACATTGACAGAACAATTAGAGTTAAAAGCAGGGGCTAAGAAAGAGAAATCATTGAGACAATAGCACAGCAGCTATGGTCGGAAATGTTAATCCAGCTAGCAATTCTGTTTGTTCAGTTAGAATTCAGTTGCAGATAACATAACTTGAGATGGTTAAAAAAATGAAAAAGCTGGAAAAAGAGGGAAAAGAAAAAGAGCAAAGGAAATTATAAGGTGAAAGCATAAGCTTGAACTCCAGAAAGAGAAAGAAATTAAAATGAACTGGCTAAATAAAAGGTTAGATTACATGGTTTAAGAGAATCAGCTCCAGTCAATAAAAAATGATAATGAAGAGAATGAAGAAACTAATACGTTTTTGTAGCCATAATGTGGGGCAAGTAAAAGCAAACTGTTGTAAGCTGAGTGGTAAAGCAGTGTCAGCAATAAGAATACTTAAAGACTCTTTAGAAAAAGGCTGTACCAGAAAAAGAAATGTGTGGTAAAACTGAGTTGATTGCACAAGTGAAACATGTTCCTTCAGAATCTAGTAGAATGGAAAATAAGGCTAAGGATTGTCAACATGCTTCCTCCTCAAATGCTGCTCAGTGAAAGCAGATTGAAGAAGGTTAGATAAGCTTTTCGTCACAGGGAACAGTGGTTCCTTACTCCTCTCACAAAACTAGAAAAGAAAGATAATATTTTTGAGAGTTACTGAGACACTGTTACTGATAGTTTGTTGGAAGAGGAAGTATTAATAGAGGATCTTTATGGAACTTGTGAACCTGTTCCTTTAAGTGCAAACTTAACTTACAAAGTGACTTAGTAAATTGAATTGTTACAGTAGGAATTATTCCAAGTTTACCAATGGAAGAGTTAGATTGTGTAATGCGTAATGATTTGCTAAATTTGAAATTCTTACCATCTATGAGAGTTTTGAGAGAGCTAGTGGAGAGAAGGAAAATAGAGATATTGCAGGAGGACTACTCTGTGCTGTTCCTGAGCATGTAACTCTAGACAGTTAAAATGTCAAAATCACTAGCCCAGGAAAAAGAAAAGTTAGTACAGAAATACAAGAATGTCAAAGGCTGCATGAGGAATTAAGCTTTGCTAAGGAAAAACTGAGCAGTTTTGGGAACCAACTTTTACATGCAAAAGATTGTTTTTATAATGAAAAACAAGAACTGATGAAAACACTTGAGTGTCAGTGACAGGAAGTAGAATACTTGAATGAGGACTTGAAATATCTGAGTAATAAACTTGGAGAAGCAAATTCAACAAAGATATATCTTCAAATAAAACTTGATAAATATCCATTAGGTCTCTATTAAGTATGGTGAACAGGAAAGCGAATTTCTGAATTTGTGTTAGAATGGTTTATTTTTGTTCAAAACACTTGGTTTGGAAACATAGAAAATAGGAGCAAGAATGGACTACTCAACCTTTCAAACCTGCTTTATTCACTTGAAAGTGTCTTGAATCTCAAACATTGTCTGCTTTATATAAAACATTATTGGGCCCTAGCCAGATCTTACCTCCTACTTGGGGGTCTGGTCTAAGATTATAACGAGAGAATAAAATATATTCAGCTCTCTTGGAATATAAAACCTCCTTTTTTCAAAAGGCAGCAAAGAGGAAATGCTTCAAGTATCGCTTACTCCAGTTTTGAAGGAGCCAGCTACATAAATGTTTATGGACCTGATTATATTCGTGGCCACTGTTGATGCCATCCTCACTCTCCTGTCAGGATGCAGCTGTGACAGATTTCAGTGTGGGTCTTTTCAGTGAAATGGAGCTACCTCACATTTTGCTGGGTATCAGAAAGGAGAATTGCTCCCTGAGCACATGCAGCAGCTCTAGCCTCATGCTGAGAGCTCCTTCAACCCTCATTCTTGTATCAGGAACTTCTGCTCTGTGTCACCTCTGCTCATTCTCATTCTTGTGCTTCAGGCAAAGGTGGGTACAAATTACTGCACCCACGTGTGGGAGCAACTGCTCTGTACAGAATTCAGGACAAAGTCCTTCGGCATATACCATGCTATTCCACGTAGATTTCAGTAATGTCAAACCCTTATCATACAACGATTGAATCATCAACTAGTTACAGAAGAGAAGGAGGTCATTTGGTCTATCATATTTGTAATGGCTCTTGAGAAAAGCAACTCACTGAGCACCACTCTTTTACCTTTTCCCCATAGGTCTGCAAAATATTTCACTTTGAGACAACTATCCAATTGTCTTTTGTTTGAACAGCACTTTAAATAGCACTGAACTCACGCTCAACTATGTGTGTTCATTAGCTGGTGTGTTGAGCCTCAAAATGGCCACATTGGCATCAAATCAACTTCTTGATGTCATGATTTCCTGCTGTGTGATCCAGAAGATGCTCAATGTGTGTATGCTATTGTTCTCACCAAAGCAGCATCCGGAAAGGCTAACCCCAGCAGTGTACCAGCCTGTCGTAAATGTGACTTTAGAGATAGAAAAATGGATGCTGCAAAGCCAAATTTTATGGCAAATGCTTAAATAAATCAAAAGAAGTAAAATATATTTTATTAGTTTCACTTAAAGAGTAGTGGATAGAACAGAACTTTGATAGCTATCCATAAGGTCATTTTACAAAGTTTGTTTCAGATATTTGTAATTAGCAGTCATTGAAATAACTGGAACAGTATATCTTCCACCTCTTTAGAAGTGACTCATTAAACCTTTGCTGTGAAATATTCCCTTTGATAATATCAGTGAAATATTCGTACATAATAGGGAAATCTACTTAAAAAGAGCAAAGAAAAATATTACTAAAGCTCTACAAATTGGTGCTATTCCTTTCTGTGGAATTTGAATGCCTTTGATAAATATCCTTACTGTGGTAGTGCTAAATTGACATTTGCACTCCAGCTTACCCCAGTTGTGGCTGCTTGAGAGAGTGAGTGCATTAAACAGTGGCTATAATAATAACTTTGTTGCTCCAGGTCTTTTGTGTGATTAAGAATGTCAGTTAGTCACTGTTGCTGGCAACAATACACTCTCATTTTCAAGAATAGACAGAGGTTTTTATTTCTCCAACCATTTTCAGTTGTGTTCAGCTCATTAAATCTAATTACTAGGGTAATTAACTGACCTAGCTTGGGGGCAGGAGGAGGAGCAGGGTGCATAGAATCACATTCAGGCTGGTTGCCCTTACAACTGCACTAAGGCTGGTCTCACAATGTTTGCACCAGAATTTACTTTCGCATTCAATAGCACTGGTCACTCTTCTGAGTGGATGTTGATTGCATGGCTCAAGAATTGAAACAGGGAATCATACCACTTATTGATATATTACACATGCTGCCATGGGGGAATCCTTACTTTGCAAAAGATGGTCTGAAAGCTATTCGATCAAGATATGAACTCAAAATACAACTAGTTTAATTTACATAAACTACCAGATCAAATAGAATGGAACTTCCATAAGGGGAGCAAGAGAGAGAGAAACAGTATGGAATTAATTATACATTAATAATTTAGCTCAAACAAGAGAGGCAACATCCCAAATAAGTATGTTGGGAAACAGAGAGGGTGGTTCCAGAGCATCGCTTGATGTTGTAACATCAGGACGCTCATTGGTTTCTTAGGACAGCTCTGGATCTTATTGTTTTACTGAAGCTGTAATTTGCATGCAGTCTACTGGAATGTCCCAGCTAGAATTTAGAAAATAATGCAAAACCTGAAATGTGGGAGGTTAGTAACAAATTTACACAGTGAGCTTTTCATTTTACTTACAGCATAGCAACAAAGAGCCAATTGCCATCAAAACAGCGAGGGCCAGAATGACTATGAAATGAATGTAAGAATTTGATTTTCAAAGCAAAACAATACACAGTCTCATGTTTTGTATGGCACAAATCCAGAATTAATTTTGTTTTCCATATTACATTTCTAAAATGGAAATTTTAGGGATGTTTCAATGTTTACGTTTCTTTCTGGCTCTAACATAATGATTGGAATACAGTAAGGAATTTCTTTCTATTCTGTTGATCAGATGAACTCCATTTGAGGGTAATATCTACTCAGAGTCATGGGTTTCTGCCATGGGTCTTCAAGTAACTGAACGGATTGATTTTTTGAGGTATGAGGCAAGATGTCTCAGGAAATAATGGAATTCAGAGTGCAGGGTTTGCTTCCTTTCTTTCCTTTTCTGCCTCCACTCTGCTTCATCATTAAGACATTTTGACTCAAAGCATGATGTAACTTTATAGAAAACAAAAACAGAAGATGCTGAAAAATCTCAGCAGCATTTGTGGAGAGAGAATAGAGCCAATGTTTTGAGTCTGGATGACACTTTGTCAAAGCCTTGATGTAACTTGACAGACAAGCTGTCACCATTTTGAATGATGACGACTTCCAAGTCATTAATGTTGATGCCATTGCACTTCAAAAGGATCTTTACAGTGTCCTTGAAGTGATTCCTTTGTCTTCGCCTGACAGCTGATCAAATACATACACACAGTATTAAAATGCTGGTTACCACTGGAGTAGCATGTTATCTCCCTCCCTATATGCTTTGCTATGCTTTCACAATGTTCATAACTAAACTCTATGTCAGCTAAGTATTTGCTCTTAGATTTCTGTAGTATTCTTTATACACTAAGCTAAAACCTTTCAAAATAACTGACAAATCAGCATCATTTCATGCAGGCAAGATCTGAGATTCTGAGAGGCATCTGGATGGGAGGTAATAGGGTGATATGATCTGAGTAAGGGCAGAAAGTTTTTTTAAGTTTAGTTGGGGCATCTTGATCCGCACAGACTTGGAGGGCCGAAAAGCCTTTTCCTGTGCTGTACTTCTCTTTGTTATTTTCTTTTAATGCGTTTGAGGATGACATTTTGCATTCTGATCCCCGGTTTGCTTCTACCATTCTTCAGACTATTTTATTGCTGCTGAAAATATACAATTATTCCTTTTTAAGAGATGGGGACAGGGTACCAGGCAGTAGATTTAAGTACTGTTCTGAGATTTGCAATAACCCAAATTTAGCAATATCGTAAAATTTGCTGAGTGCAGCTACATCAACTATGTGGAATGAAGACTCAAAAACCGTTTGGTTTCTTTGATCTCAATATTAATAAAGAGAGTGTGGAAGGGAACATCCCACTGAACATGGAGACCCAAGGCTTCTTTGAGAGTTTCCGAGGAGCATTCCTTCCCACTTTTGGCCCACAAGAAAGCCTGTAAAGTAAACTTACCCTCTGGGCCTTTTTGGCTCCCAGCAGGTTTTGCCTCTGGATTATATTACAGCCAGGGCCTGATGCCATCATTTGGCCTGATCAGCATATTGAAAACAGGACCTCACCTTCCACGATTGTCCTTCTTGCCTGCACAAAGCAGCAGGTTAGTATGGAGTCACGGTGGAAAGTGGAAGGCAGGGGGTATTGGGATTGACAACCATTATTTTAATTGCCAACCCACATACCCTTGCCCCTGACCTCACTCCTACAGTCTCTAACCAACCATCATCATTAATTCTTACAAGTGAATGGAACCAGTAATGTTTTTCCTTTTTATACAAGGATCAACTATCACTCTCTAAATTTCAAGCACATTACAGTTTGTTCAGGATTCTTTTATAAATGTCTTGTTCCCAGGAAAAAAATCCCATGTAAACTTATTCAAGTGGTAATTTTTGCCAGACACCATAACTACATTCAGATGAAAAGTCATTTGGTAATTCTGGCTTTTCTAAAATAACACAGCTATTAAAATGTTTCAGAACAATTTAAAGCTGACAGACACAACAACCTTACATCATTTTCATGGAAAAAACCCCTTCAAAATCAACACAACATGTTCTTTAACATTTAAAAGCTGCTGAATGAATTAGGAATGGAGGAAGAAACTTTGAGCCATTTTAATGAAAATAAATGATGTGCTTTAGCAAATGATTTGCTGCAAGGTAAATTTGTTCTGTTCTGCTCTTTTATTGAGTGATATGTTTTAAAGCTAATATTGAAAAGAGAATGGTTTTGTGATAAACAAACACAACTTACAGCAAAGAATAATAAATACTAAAAGCATTCTGCAGCAAACGAGGCGCTGAATCGTTGAATTACAAACTCTTACAGCATAGAATGAGGCTATTTGGCTCACAGTGCCTGTTTAAACCATGTTTAAATTAAGTTTATTTATTAGTTTCACAAATAGGCTTACTACAATGAAGTTATTGTGAAAATCCCCCAGTTGCCACACTCTGGCACCTGTTCGGGTACACTGAGGGAGAATTTAGCATTGCCAATACACCTAACCAGCATGCCTTTCAGACTGTGGGAAGAAACCAGAGCACCAGGAGGAAACCCACGCAGACACGGGAGAACAGGGAGACTCTGCGCAAACAGTGACCCAAGCTAGGTAGCAAAACCAGACCCCTGGCGCTGTGAGGCAGCAAAGGTAACAACTATGCCACTGTGCCACCCAACTCACAGTTTTTGGCTGTAACCCTGCAAGTTTCTGACGTGTCTGTCTATCTACCTTTTAAATCAATTTATAAGGTCATATTCCACCACCTTGCATTCTGCACTGTGAAGATTCTCTGGGTGAAAAAAAGTTCACTTTCATCTTTTACAATGATTTAAAATCCCTAACTTTTGGTTATTGATCGACATGCCAGTGGCAGTAATTTTCTCTATCTATTCTAACCTCTCATCATCTTAAACAGCTCTGCTTGATCACATCCTAATCATCTTTGTTTCAATGTCTCCATAAAACTCAATCCCTCATCCATGGTAACATCCTGAAAATCTCCTATTTTCCCTGAAGAAGTGTATCCAGGCTAGATCACAAAACCACAGCTGAAACCTAACAAGTGATTTATGAACTTCTAGCTTTGCTTCAAAATAAACATTTAAAAAAAAAGTCATCCGCATGTTTTTGTTTAACCAGCTTGCCAGCTTATTTTCCAAAACCTTGAAGGATTTGCATATTTGGACACCAAAGTCAGTCTGCTCATCAACATTTTAGAATAAATTTGTCTTTGAGAATTCGAAAATTTTTCTTTTCCGTTTAGTTCCTTTTCTCCCTCATGATAAGAAACAAATATTTTGAGGCTCTGGTAAAATTCTGCTACATCATTATATCACCCCAGCTAGCCAAGCTCACTAATGGGATCTTGAAAGGTTATTTAAAATTCTTTCCACCTGGGTCAATATAACATTGCAAGACAATTCCATAATAAGCAGTTAGAGAAGCTCTGTTAAAATGGGTTTACCCAGCTGAAGTCCAGCACCTTTGGAGGTCCTTAAGCCTTGCTAATGTTTGTCTAAAATTTCAAATAAGACAGATTTAAAAGAAAGTTCTTTCACAGTGCATGGGTTTTGTTGGTTATCCTGTCGTTTGTTGCCCTTCAATGAATGACCTTACTAAGGTTATGGGTGAGCTGTCTTCTTCAAACATTGCATTCCATGCTGTTTCTCCATCTGAAGTGGGCAATATCACATTTATCCATGTAATGCTTCATCTGCTATATGTTGTCACTCACTCAGCTGTGAAGCCTCTTAACATGCTCCTCACCACTCACAGTCCTTCCAAGTTATATGTCATCTGCAAGCTTGGAAATATTACATTCGGTTTCTCATCCAAATCACTGATGTATGTTGTGAATGGCTGGGGTCCAATTACTGAGCCCACTAGTCACTGTGTACTACTTCAAAAAAGGCCCATTTATTCCTCCTCTCTGTTTCCTGTCAGATGATCAAATCTCAATCCATGCCAGTGTATTACAGAGAATCCCATGTGCTTTAATTTTGCAGAGTAACCTCTTATTTGGGAGTCCATCAAAAGCTTTCTAGAAAATCCAAATACACTACATCCACTGGTTCACTCATACCTAATCTATTAGATATATCCTCTAAAAGCTCCAATTGTTTAGTTAAACAATCTGAGTTGAATTTGCCACATCCTGTTGGTATTTTCTAAGTTATCACATCCTTGGAAATAGACTCTAGCATTTTCCCTACTAATAATGTTTGGGTCCTCAGTCTGTAATCCCCTGTTTTTTCCCTTCCTCCTTTTTTTAAAATCATGAGGTCACATTTGCCACCCTCCATCTGCTGGGACAGTTCCAGAATCTAAAGCATCTTGGAAGACGACAATCAATGCATCCACTATTTTTATGGACACCTGCTATTGTATTGAGGTATACCTGGTGCTGCTTTTGGGATGCCCTCCTGCACTTTTCAGTGAACCAGGGTTTGTTCCCTGGCTTGGTGATAATGATAGAGAGTGGAGCCTGCCAGACCATGAGATTACAGATTTGTGGTTATACATAATTCTGCTGCTACTTAACATTATCTGATATATGTCCACGTTTGAGTTGTTCTGGGCTATAACTTCCTTGCTGTAGCAAGCAGCATCAGGTTGCAACTCTGTGACCACCTACTGACGCCAAATTTCTACTGTGTCTGCTTCACCCAAACTTCCATTTTGTGGAGGAGGGGGGGTTGAACATTGGTGGGGAGGGAGTTTCAGATATCAGGATCAAATTTTGGGGATGTTGGCAGGGGGCAGACATTAGGGGAGTTGAAAGAGGTCAGATCTTGGAAAGGTGGGGGGTTGAGACCTCTTAGAAGTGGTCAAACATTGGTGGGGTGGAGTCAGTGAGGTGTCTGGACAAGTTGAGTTTTGTTCAAGATAGGGATAGGGTCCAGTTGGATTGAGGCGGGGAGCAGGGTGAGGGGGTTGGATGAGAGTTCCAAGATGATTGGGTCAGACCCGTGTTTTGGAGAGTTGTGTTTAGTCAGAAAGTAGGGTTGGATCTCATGATGGGTGTTCAGGTTGGGTCAGCAGAGTCATGAGGGGGGGGGGGGGTCATGTCAGACCTTAAGTTGGGGTCAGGTCAGTTTGAGAGGAGCTCAGGTTGTGGTAGTTGAAAGCTGAACCTGCGCAAGGGCAGGTGAGGAGTTTTGTGCAGGCAGGGACAATGGGGTTAGAAGAGTGGGAAATTCAGGGATTCGGAAGTCATCGAAGGAGTCAAGAGTGTAGAGTGAGTTCCCTGGGGTTTCAAGGGTAGGGTGTTATTATGCAGGTAGTTGATCTGCGTCTATGCAATAGGTACCAAGACGTTAAAAGAGATTTTAATCCTTTTATCTTTTTCTATTGGAGTAACCTGTTGGATCTGTCTCGGGTTTTGAGATTTAAATTGTATTTTTGGATGGTTCATAGTGAAAGGCATATATCAGATACATATAGTGACATATAGTAACATATACATATAGTGGACATATATCAGATAATCCAGAGGAAGTTTGATCTTTTGAGCAACTTCTGCATCAATGTTTAACTGCCAACCTCCAAGGGCATTCCCCAGCATATATTTGGGATATTCCACCAATCCGACATTTGGGAGCTTAGAAGTTACGGCCCAATATGTACATGTAATTTGTATAATAATATTGAAACAGTGCATTTCAAATATTAACACTGTGGTTCTGGTGAGGTGAATAGGAAATGTTAGGCAGGAATAAGGTTTATGTTTAGAGAGGATATTGAGTTGAGAGATGAAATCTTGGGTATGATGACAATGGATACGTGCAATGTTATTGGCAAGGTTGGGGAGGAGTGTTATAGCCTCAGATTGAAATCTCATCTCGTGTAAGTACAGTTTTGAGGGTCATTGGTGTCCAGAAGAAAGACAGAAGCTCAGGGGTGATGTGTGGATTGAAGCCAAACTATGAACTGTAATAAGAAAAGAGAATGAGTCTGTGTTCAGAAAAATTGAAAATGCGCAGCCTTTGATGCGGGAAGGCACAGAAAATGGGAACTGAGATTTGGAGCATGATCCATGTGCACTGTACTGAGAGCATTTACACTCATTAAATTCCAAACGGGCTTTCCTCCTTTGTATTTTGTTTCATCAGTTCTGACTTGTCAAGTTTCTAAAACTTGACAAGTCAATTTTGCTGGAATGTGATGTTGTGCTATAATGGAACACTTTTTTTTGTTCTTGCAAATATCTCACACACGTAATGACCCAGCACCATGTTTAACAGTTTTCAAATCAATGTATGGAGTATTCTACACTCATTTATAGAGCTTCTCTTTGGTTGGGGAATCGATTAGCTCAGTTGGACAGATGACTGATTTGAGATGGAGGCCAACAGTGCAGGTTCAACTCCTGAACTGGCTAAGGTTATTTATAAAGGCTTGCCTCTTGTCTAAATTGTGGTGATCCTCAAGTTAAATCATCACAAATCATCTCTCACTCTTAAAGGGGGGAGCAGCCTCTGCTCATCTGGGACAATGCAATTTTACTTCTCTGTTTGGCAGTGTTTTCTTCCCTTTGGGCCATGCAAGCTAGTGGAATTTGAATTCAATTAATAAATCTGAAATTAAAACATTGTCTTGAAATAATTGTGTCAAATACCTTCTGAAAATCCATGTACGCCACACAAACAGCATTACTATCATCCACCATATCTATTATAAATTGATTAGGGATAGTCAACATGGTTTTGTGAAGGGTAGGTCGTGCCTCACGAACCTTACTGAGTTTTTTGAGGAGGTGACCAAAGAGGTAGATAAGGGTAAGGCAGTTGATGTAGTGTATATGGATTTTAGCAAAGTGTTTGATAAGGTTCCCCATGGTAGGCTACTGCAGAAAGTGCAGATGCATGCGATTGAAGGTGATTTAGCAGTTTGGACTAGGAATTGGCTAGCTGATAGAAGACAGAGGGTGGTGGTTGATGGGAAATATTCAACCTGGAGTGCAGTTACAAGTGGTGTACCTCAAAGATCTGTTTTAGGGCCACTGCTGTTTGTCATTTTTATAAATGACCTAGATGAGGGTGTAGAGGGTTGGATTAGTAAATTTGCTGACGATACCAAAGTGGGGGGAGTTGTAGACAGCGAGGATGGATGTTACAGTTTGCAGAGGGACATAGATAGGTTGCAGAGCTGGGCCGTGAGGTGGCAAATGGAATTCAATACGGATAAGTGTGAGGTGATTCACTTTGGTAGGAATAACAGGCATATGAAATATAGGGCTAATGGAAGGACCCTTAATAGTGTTGTCGAGCAGAGGGATCTTGGGGTACAAGTACATAGCTCTTTGAAAGTTGGCACCCAGGTTGATAAAGTTGTTAAGAAGGCGTACGGTGTGTTAGCTTTTATTGGTAGAGGGATTGAATTTAGGAGCCGTGAGGTTATGTTACAACTGTACAAAACTCTGGTGCGGCCGCACTTGGAGTATTGCGTACAGTTCTGGTCGCCGCATTATAAGAAAGATGTGGAAGCATTGGAAAGGGTGCAGAGGAGGTTTACCAGGATGTTACCTGGTATGGTGGGAAGGCCTTATGAGGAAAGGCTGAGGGACCTGAGGTTATTTTCATTAGAGAGAAGAAGGTTACGCGGTGATCTAATTGAGGTGTATAAGATGATCAAGGGATTGGATAGGGTGGATAGTGAGAGCCTTTTTCCTTGGATGGCGATGACCAACACGAGGGGACATAACTTTAAATTAAGAGGTGGTAGTTATAGGACAGATGTCAGAGGCAGGTTCTTCATACAGAGGGTGGTGAGGGCATGGAATGCCCTGCCTGCAGCAGTTGTGGACTCGCCTACAGTGGGGGCATTCAAATGTTCGGTGGATAGGCATATGGATGATATTGGAATAGTTTAGGTTAGAGGGTCCACTGGCCGGCGCAACATCGAGGGCCGAAGGGCCTGTACTGCGCTGTAATATTCTATGTTCTACCAGTTCCCCTCTATCAACTGTACTTGTTACATCTTCATAAAAATCCAGTAAATTGTCAAACACGACTTTCCCTTCATAAATCCATGCTGCGTCTGCTTGGTTGGACCATTCTTTTCCAGATGTCCTGTTATTTCTTCCTTAATGATGGATTCCAGCATTTTCCCAACTCCTTCTCCCTCTCCCAAGAGATCCATCTGCGCTCCCTCCTCCCCGCCAACCAGAGATCCATCTATGCCCTATCTCCCCGCTCCCCCAGAGGATGATCTGTGTCAGAGAGCCACTCTCTCCGCTTTCTGCTTTTTTCCCCTGCAACTGGTTTTAATCTTACATCACACAAACAACTAAATATACGCAAGTCAAATCCACACAAATGTAGTCAGGAGGCACAGAATTAATGTGAATGGGTATTGCCTAATTAACATTTAAAGTGTCTTCTCCTTGCATTTAAGCCATGTAATAATAGAAATAAAAACAGGAATCTGTTTTTTCAATTCCCTATATCCTTCCTGTAGATACACGTTAATAAAATAAATGGAGTTGATCATAAATAAAAAAAACAACTTATTAATGACATCACAATAATATGTAATATTATTAATAATAACATTATTAATATATGTATAACAAATACTACATATATTATTAATATATGTAGAACAAAGTTCCACTGATGTCAACACCAGTCAAGCAGTCTAGTGATTGTTGTTTCTAAAATCCAAAATTTTGAAGACTACTACTTCATCCAGAATTTGCTATAATTGTCAACTTTAAATTCATCTTCAAATAGCTCCTCTTTTGCTCTAGCTCTTTTGGGAACACACGTTTGCACAATCTTGCTTTCCTTTCAGCTTCTGGCAGAAGGGAAACATCAACTGGCATCATATTAATTTTTTTAGGCTCCTTGTATCGGATATTGATAGTGGACCCATCAGGTTACAGTCTGGTATAGGCCTGCCTTCCAAAGTGAGTTACTGATGTTGTATTGGAATTGTTCCGCCTAACATAGGATACACAGCAGGATACACAGCAGGAAGCAATCTTTCAGAAGATACAAACTGCCACAGCCGCACGCTTCAGCCCAGGCCCGGGTACGCTGCCTCTAATTTTTTTTGAACTGTGCATGTGCAGGTCAGAGATCCAAACAGTCCGGCAGCACTAAGCCCCACCCAAAGCGCAACTCGGATCAGAGCCAGCAAGAAGCATAGAGGTGTGCTGGAGTGAGGATTCCGGGCTCAGATCCATATTATGCCCGGATCTGGCCCTTAGGCTTTGATTGGTACAATCGGGCCCATTGTTTCTATTCAAGTGATGAAAAACAAACTAGACAAACTTAGAGCAAGACTCACTTTCCAAAGAGAACTGAGGGACTATTGTATACTCTGTTTCACAGAGATGTGCCTCACTGGATTGTGCCGTACAATCAGGGGACTTCACAATCCATTGAATGGGCTGCATAGCAGCCTCAGCCAAGGCTAGGGAAGGTGGGGTCTGCTTCCTAATCAACACCTTGTGGTGCCTAGACATAGCAACACTGGCAACTTTCTGCTCCCCAGATGCTAAAATGCTGCCCCTACTACCTTCAGCTGGAACTGCCTGATGGCAGTTTATATCCCACCCCATGCAGACGTGAAGATCACGCTGGACGAAATATACATCGTTTAGGAATAGCCTTGAATGAAATATCCAGAGACTTTGTTTATCATGGCCAGGGATTTCAATCAGGCCAAGCTCAAGAATGTACTACCAAGTTACCACAAACATGTCTCCTGTTCCACCAAAGGCCCGAACATCCTAGACCACTGCTACACAAATATCAAACGTACTCACCACTCTATCACTCGCCCACACTTTGGCAAATCAGACCACAAGGCTGTGCTTCTGCTCCCGGCTTACAAGCAAAAACTGAAGCAGGAGAATCCTAACTTCCTAACTCGCAGGCCACACTCACTAAGGATAGCTAACAACACTTCCTTCACGACCATCCTCAACACCGGTGCCCTACAAAGTTGTGTTCTCAGCTCCCAATTATACTCCTTATACACCGATGACCACGTGGCCAAATTCCTCTCCAATTCAATTTTCAAGTTTGCTGACAACACCACCATAGTGGGTCAGATCTCAAACAATGATGTGCCAGATGGAATGAGATAGAGGATCTGTGGCGCAGCAACAATGATTTCTCCCTCATTTTCAACAAAACAAAGGAGATTGTCATTGACTTTAGGAGGCAGAAAGGAGAACATGCCCCTGTCTACATCAATGAGGATGAAGTAGAAAGAGTCAAGAACTTCAAGTTTTTAGGTATCCAGATCACCAACAATCTGTCCTGGTCTCCCCTTGCTGATACTATAGTTAAGAAAGCCCACTAACACCTCTACTTTCTCAGAAGACTAAGGAAATTTGGCATGTCTGCCAACTTTCCTCACCAACTTTTACAGATGCAGTATAGAAAGCATTCTTTCTGGTTGTATCACAGCTTGGTATGATTGCTGCTCTGCGCAAGAGTGCAAGGAACTACAAAAGGCCGTGAACGTACCCCAGTCCATCATGCAGACTAGCCTCCCATTCATTGACACTGTCTACCCTCCCCACTGCCTCGGCAAAGCAGTCAGCATAATTAAGGACATGACATACGCTGGATATTCTCCCTTCCACCTTCTTCCATCAGTAAAAAAAGGTACGAAAGTCTGTGGTCATGTACCAACCGACTCAAGAACAGCTTCTTCTCTGCTGCTGTCAGACTTTTGAATGGACTTACTTTGCATTAAGTTGATCTTTCTCTATACCCTAGCTATGACTGTACCACTACACTCTGCACTCTCTCGTTTCCTTCTCTATAAATGGTATGCTTTGTCTGCACAGTGTGAAAGAAACAATACTGTTCACTGTATGTTAATACATCAAATCAAATCAAATCAAGTGTATGGTAAAAGGTAGGGAAATTGCACTAAGTCATGATGCTTATTTGAAAAGCCAGTACAGATACAATGGGCCAAATGGTTTCCTTTTGCACCACTGTGATTCTGTGACCACTTGGAATTGACCTAAGCACTGGAAATAACAATGATGAACCCAGTCCCATCAACACTGTGTGTTGCTCCTTATACACATGGGACTTCTGTTAAAATGAGGAAAGCTATCCTACAGACTAGACAAGCAACAGTCAGACATGATCATACTTACTGAGTCGTATCTTACAATGTTCCAAATATCACCATCACCATCTCTAGATACGCCCTGTCCCATTGGCAGGAAAACCCAGAGGAGTGGCAATAAGATGGTGTTCAGATGAGAGGGAAATAAACTGGTAGTCCTCAACATCGACTCAGAACCCCATAATATCTAATGTCATTAGGCCAAATACGGCCAAGGAAATGTGCCGCTGATTACCACCTATCACCAACCATCAGCTGATGAATCACTACTCTTCCATGTTGAACATCATTTTGAAGAAGCATTGAGAGTGGTTAGGGCACAGATGCTATTCTGGGTGGAGAACTTCCATCATTCAGAAGTGTCTCATTAGCACCACTACTGATTTAGCTTGCTGAGTCATAAAAGACACAACTGCTTTATGTTAAAAATGTATCTTTGGAACTATAAGTACAAATTGTTTTTCTACTATATTCAGTACATATAGAAAATCATGTATTTAATATTCTATATAAATAACTTAAAAACTTAGAGATTTAAAAACAAAACTGTACAAATACAAGACATACATTTTGATATGTAAAGTCTCTACACTACAAATCACAACCTTGATAAGATGAAATGCAATTCCCCACTACTTCTTCTTGGGTTCAGTGTCTAAATGAGGTTTCTTTGGGGATTGCAATGCTATCGTAACCTGTTATCCATTAAAAAGAAATCCTGTTTATTTACTGATCTCAGCACTTACACAAATTTGCCTTTTTGCTTCCCACCAGGTCACAGTCTCTTGGGCATGCAGCATTGTATCAGTAGTTACATCAGTATCAGGTTCTCCTGATATTAACCCTTTACCCAGGAATTAACCAGTTTATCTATGAGTTGCTGCTACGCAATGTATGAAAATAGCACAGAGTCAAATGCCCTTCATTGTTCGCTTCTTTGGAATATTCACTTACATTGACCAAGGTGAGATCCTCTGATCATAAGATTTTCTAAGATATCTGACTGGTAGAGTCCCTGTTGTTCATATTGATGAAGCAACAGCTTCAATCAAAGCACTGGTATTTTCATCTTGATGAACACACAGCAGTTATAAATGTAAGATTAAAAGGTCTGCAAAGTCTATGAACCCATTCATGTACGAACTCATTCCATTTCCTTATTGAAACAAACTGTAAGTTTATATACTAATTTATATACTTATTTGATATTGATATACTTATTTGTTATATAAACAGTGCAACACTGTGTAGCTCTGTTTGATTTCAGCCATGCTATGTTTAGATTGTATAAGCAGGCCATTTGCTCAACGTCCAGTTTGGAAGGGCTAGCTGAAATTTAACTTTATTGATCTGGAAGTGTGCTAAGAGTAGAACAGTAATATATTGTATGATATGAAGCAGACATTCTGCAAAGAAAGACTGTTTTTCTTCAACTTCAGGCCAACAGCCTCAAACGACATAATAAAAGTTACTTAGCCGTAAGGATATTTTCCAAAATCCTTTCCCGCATGATCCTAAGCTTCTTGATTACATAATAGTGAGAAAGAGAATAAAACAGGAAGGAGAAGAGAAAATATTGCATTCATGAAGAACTACTTGCAACCACAGGACCACCCAGAGCACTTTACAGCCAATGAAACGCCTTTGATGCATCGTCACTATAGGAAACTTGTCAGTCAATTTGTGCACAGCAAGATCCCACAATACAAATAATGACCGGATGATCTGTTTTTGTGCAGTCAATATTATCCAGGACACCAGATATAACTTCCTTGTTGCTTTAACATCTTTTCTGTCCAGCTGGAAGGCAACCTATCTTCTCTGCTGCACAAGGGTAAATGTCAGCATGTCTCCTGTGGGGCATGCAGAGATAGGGGGATGGTTGTGCATGTGTGGATATTGGGATGCGTGAGACCACCAGATGGGGAGAACAACAGTAGCCAGGACGGATGTTCCCGGTACATGTGACAAACAGCTGAGTGCTTCCAAGTGCCAGATTGACTCTTACATGACACTGACCCGAGAGACTGCAGCATGCAGGCTGAACATTTAGTCTCTGTAATCAGAGTGATTTCCGTGTGTCTCTGCAAGAGAAGAGGATCCAGAATGTGAGGCAAAGGGCAAGGACTGATAGCAGCTCCCTACCGTTGCCATCCTGGCTTCTGTGAAGCTGGCTGGCCATGTGGGAGGATGCTTCATGGCAGATTGTGAGGTCAAAGTCCCTCTTGCACGGGATGAGTCCCTCAGCTCACAGGTATTGGATGGAGCAACAAGGCAGTATAATAGCTTCTCTGCATTCCAAGTTGCAGTCACCTATGTCAGAGGCCTTGAGATCTGTGTGGCTCAGTCTGAAGTTTTGCAAGGTCTGATCATTCTGCTTTCTTCCACAGGTAAATCTGTGGAACATCCAGGTGAAGTGACCAGGGTATACCCATCCACATTTTAGGAGGATGTTGAATTTGGAGATTGCAACATCACAACCCCACCTGCCACCATCCGCTAGGTCAGATATTGTTCCCTCACTGGTAATGTGCACAGGTAGAAATTTGTGGTCACAGCATGGTGCCAGCAAGCACCAGGCCTACTGTTGGAAGTTGTGACAATTGTCCATGGGTTCATTTGATGTCGGAATGATGCGATCATGAGATTTATATATTTAAACATGAACCATTTCTTGTTAATCTTTAACTATGTACATATCCCAGTTAATGTCATGTCTGGTGCTATTTCTCCCTACAAGGCTGCTTCTAGAGTGTCCTATGAGTTTATTCCAATGTGACTCTATATGTCATACTTATTTCCAGTCCCACATTAATCCTAGTTCGGGTGAGCATCTTTACATTACAATGATGTACAGGCACCTTCAATATCATACAATGGTGACTTCTGAGGCTTCTGTTAATTGGAGGACTTTGGGTTACCTGATCCATGGTTATCCTTAGGCTGAAGATGCATCTCTGGAGTTATCCATGAAACAGTTGATGCTGGAAGTTCAATGTGAGGGGCACAAAGATACCAAGAGCATACATGCTCTGACTCAGAGGGTAGAGGAATCCAACAGGGCCATGAGTACAGCAATGTCCCTTTCATCTGCACGCATGGTTTCCTTCATCAAGCTTGGTGACTCTAATGGGCTCTGTATTCAGCAGATGTCAATGGATATTGGAGATCTGCGCAGACCAGCATTCTATCACCCTGCTCCTGAGTGTAAAGGAGCAAGTGACAAAGCAAGGGACAGGTGAGATACTTAAACTCTCCATCAGGCTATGTCCCTCTCAGATAAGCAGAGAGATTCAATATGGTGGAGGAACTATAGCTTCTGAGGTCTCCTTTCAGGAGACTCTCAATCAAAACAGATAGAAGGTGTTCTATCCCTCTGCCATCATTATCAGTGCCTCACATTGCCATGACAACAGAGGAGGCTCCTGTTACTTTGCAGGAGACCTTAACCACAATGGGGTGTTCATGACCTCAGGCAACCAGTCACACCAGGTAACAGGCAACTTGGCCAAAAATAAACCATCACCCCAGACAGCAAAATCACATAGGAATATGTGAAAAAGAATTAAGTAATCACCAGAATTACACTTTGGAATCAAGCGTGTGAGATAAGTCTTTGTTGAAAGTAGATTGTAGTGGTTATATCCTTTACTAAATGTCACATTTTGTTTATGACCATCTCAATGTGGTGATGGGTGTCCTTGTCAGATGTAGGTGCAGGTGGTTGTGAACCAGGAACTGCTTGAGGTTGACCACGGTGAGAGTGCTGATTACACCATCACTGAAATGTAACATGGTGAGGCTGCCAGTAAGTGTTAAGGGTGCATTGAGCTAAAAAATGGAACCCTGGTGGACTATATGGCTAACATATTGCAGTTCAAGTGTTACACCTTAGCATAAGAGTTTTCTGACCCTCGAGCTTCCATGGCATTTAAATCTTGAGACCCGCCAAGTAGCACCACAGCCCCGTCTGGGTGCAGTGGCTCCTCTTCTGCATCCTCATCGCCATCCTTGTCTGAGGAAGCCTCATGGTCCACCATGTCTTTCACAGTCAGGGCCTTCCCTCTCTGCAGTGCCAGTTCTGCAAGGTACAGTAGACAAAAATCATCTCATAATCCGGAATGCCCTTGGCAGTGCACATTGAAGGGCACCAACCGAGTGGTCCAGGCACCAAAATATCATGCAGGCTGTTTGCATATTACCCTTGTCACTGAGTGCCTATCTTGGAAGGCATGTTTTGGGTGAATGAGGTGCCAGTAACAGGGTGCAATGATAACAGTGCAAAAGCTAATAGTACAATTTGAGAGAATAATCACTATTTTGAATTGATGTTTTGTGGGAGACTCTAATCCCTGAACTATAGGACTACTTGTGTGCCTTTCATATCCTTATTTAGCTCTAATTGTACAGAATGCTCCAGCTGTACTACAGAGAGCTTAATTGAGAATTCCAGACCCTCTGCAGACAAAATGATACCTAGTAATCTTGTGAATCTGTAACCAATAACAAAGGAAGTGAGTAATGAATGGTTCAACATGAATATTTATATAGAGAAAAAGATTAATTCTACTGGCAAAATAGTCCGAAGCATACTGGAGCTTTATGCCAAGAATGTAAAGTCATCACTCCCAACATTTATGAGACAGCAATGTAGAAACCATCAAACCCCTCCTTATATTTCTTTTTAAGATATTCTCCATACTTTTCTCCTTTAACCAGCAGTGTATACTAAACAACCCCTGTTCCTTGATAGTTTCAAACCTCACACTTAAAACTTTATTCTCTCCTATATTAACGCATAACTGCTTTGGTCATTCATCGTCAGATCTGACTGAATCACAGCAAGAGCTATCAGGCTTCAACTGTCAAGAAGCACTACCATTCTAAGATCATTCTGGAAATGAAAGTTAATCTTTGTTTTCTTATCTTCAGTACAAATTATCTCCTTAAAAATCCTTCCTGCCTCATCTCCTCATCTGGCTTCTGATACTTCAATTTCACCTCCAACTTCCAAATAGGTCACAGATTAAACCAGACTCTTTGCAATCTCAGTCCGCAGTTTGATCCTGGGATAAACTTTTGACTTCATATGGTTTGCAATGTAAAGATTACCTAATGTGATCCTTGCAATTTTGTGACCTCTGTCCCTGCCTCAGCCTGTATCTGCCACTAAAGTGCTAATTCACACACATTTGTTGACGAATCCAATGCCCTCCCAGTTGTCCTCTGTTCTTCCATACATTGTACACTTTAGCTCATGAAATTCCACTGCCTATATTCTATCCCATACTAGATCAAACTGAGCTATTACTCCCACCGTTACTGACCAATTTAAACTCTTGGGACTCACTTCTGACCCATTTTATCATTCTTCTGTTTAAATTCTTTCATGGCTTCATACTGCTCCATCTCCTCCAGTCTTTGCACCTGCCCCCATCCCTCCCCACCAACACCACCACATGTGATATTCCCTAATGATTGATTGAACAATGAAGCCAACTCATGGCATCTTTTCTCACAAACTTTATGGGTTAGAGGATTTTCACTCCTCTATAATTGTAATTTATTTCATCTCGGCTAATTATTGTAGCACTCTGAATATTGTTCCATTGTACCTAAAGAAGAATTTGTTGATGCTAGTTTTAAAATAGCATTTCTTCTTGGCTCAAAATATTACTGGCTGTTTGCAGAATCCATCTAAGTTTCAAGAGTCAAATGTAGACAAAAGGCTATCTATGGTTTCCAAAGTAATGATGTAATTAAGGTTAATGGTCTGGCTGGTGCGCAGTGGAAAAGGAACCACAATGCTTAACAATGTTCATTAATCCTCTAATCCACAAATATTTTCTTTTATAAGATCACTTTCTGTGGAGTCGTTCTCAATGAAATCCATTGGTGTTACCATAAGAGCTTTTCTGTGTGATGCTATGTGCAGGCTGTAAAGTCTCAGCAGGCTATATAATGTTCAATCTATTCCCATCTATAAACTAGATATGTTCCATGTGTGGACTTTCTGCTGAGAGATTCAAGACAATAAATTTGTGTGCATTACTTTTTGAGCACAGGAGCCATAATTTGCAATCTGCCCTCAGTTGTTCAGATAGAAGTAGCAGCAGATAAACTTGGAGCTTTGTGTCATTTATTTGGCTGGGCTAGGACTGATTGACTTCAATATTGTGGCTGCCTCTGCACTCAGCACAGTGCCAAACAGTGTGAATTAATAACAAGTTGTACAGCAAGCTTTCTGTTCTTAAAGGCAGTCTTTCCCATTTAAAGGGATGCTGCATTGAATGACAGGAACTGCTGTTGAATAAAATTGCTGCAATTTTAAACCGAGACTACAGATGTGGTGCAAGACCACCTAGAGGGGAAGATGGACAGGAAAGAGATGCTATGGTTCTGTAGGGAATCGGGAAGTCCTCAAGGGCAAAACTCAGAATGAATTAGAAGTTGGCCAGGGAGGTAAATTACTGATGCCTGGGAACAAGGACCAGGACGCAATGCTAAAGAAGCCTGATATCGTGTGTGTGGTCAAGGTCAATGAATGCATCTTTATGTGACAGCTCCACTCCACCGCAACACTGGTTGCTTACACTACCTAATGCACCACATTGTGGCATAATGGCATAGTGGTTAGCACTGATATCTTACAGCACCAGGGACCCTGGTCAATTCCTTGCTTGTGTCACTGTTTGTGTGGAGTTTGCATATACTCCTTGTGTCTGCATGGGTTTCCTTTGGGTGCTCTGGTTTTCTCTCAAACTCCAAAGAGGATTAGGTTGATTGCCATGCTTATTGCCCCTTAGTGTCAGGGTGACTAAGGGGTAAAAGTTTGGGTTATGAGGATGGGGCCTGAGTGGGAATATTGATGGTGCAGGCTTGATGGGCTGAATAGCCTCCTCCTACACTATAGGGATTCTATGATTCCCATCACAGTCTCCAGTACTCTGGATTCATGCATAATATCCAGATGTTGTTCCATCCTAAAACATATAGCAGTTTTCTAGTCCAACGCCTGCTTCTTGCTGCCACAAGAGCTCTAGTGACTCAGCGATGCTTGACACATGACCGAAACACCGCTCTACACAATCACTGGTATGCTGCTCTCTCTCTTGCAGGTCACAGTGTTACTGAGTAGAAGTGAGCAAAGCTGAGATGCAGGGGACAAGGCTGATTGTGTCATCTGAGCTTTACAGGGAAGAAGGTTGTCCATGTCATGGAGCTGGCTGTGACAGGGCATGTGGCATTTGGTGTCACTGAGTACATCAGGATGACGGTATATTTGTGCTTTATGCACCAGCTCAACTCCTAACTTACCCTCATCCCAATATCTAACATGATGAGGTGGTGTTTCCAAGAATCTCTGCCTTTCCCTCACGTCAACTTTCTTCTCTACTTTCTGCTTTCAGGCAGCCAAAAACTGCCATCTGCCCATCATCAACAGCTCCAGGAGAATGAGAGGCAGCAACCACACAACACTGATGAAGAGACCCCACCATAAGTTCTGAGATTGACAGTCACCAGCTTAGACACTGACGTTACACATACTTTATAAGTTTATAAGTTGATATATTAATGTCACAAGAAAGGCTTACATTAACACTGAAATGAACTTACTGTGAAAATACCCCGTTCCCATGTCCTGGCACCTGTTTGAGTACACTGAGAGAGAATTTAACATGACCAATACATCTAACCAGTACGTCTTTTGGTGTGTGGCAGGAAACTGGAGCCCCTGGGGGAAATCCATGCAGACAAGGGGAGAACATGCAGACTCTGCACTGACAGTGACCCAAGCTGGGAATTGAACCTTTGTCCCTGGTGCTGAGGCAGCAGTGCTAATGACTTACAAGCTAATATAGTGTTGGGATCAGCACATGGTGGGTCACCATGTCCAGGTCAAGGATGGCTCATATTCCAGTTCAAGGACAAGTCCTACAATGAGACACTCAGATGAGGATCTAGATGCGACATTATATGCACACTGGATGCTTTGTCTGGCCTGCCAGGCAACCTCTTGTCACTATCAAGGAGCGTGGAAGAGTGTGGCTTCAGGCTAGCAGTGGGCATTGTGCAGTGCTTGCCCTCTCAATAGCCTCTGATCTATCTCCAACTACGTTCAGAGGTACTGCAACTGTTATCTTGCCACCTCTGTGAAGAAGCAGTAATACTTACTGCAAAATCCAAGAACTCATGAGAACAAAAACACCCCAGTGTAATTTCAGGCACGTTATAATCACAGAATGTCTTCAACATTACCTTTCTCAAAGATTGGGTGACTGGCTCTCGAGGTAGCAATTGTTGGGATCTCTTTGAAACAGGACACCTGATTCCTGGTGGGTGATATATTTAATGGATCAGTATTGTTCAAATTTCAAAAAATAGTCGACACATCAGCAAGTAAAGTCAGTTCAATTAACTGGCATTTGTCCATGACAGCTGTATGTGTATCCTTTCGAAGATGGTGTACTGTGTGGGACCTGACAGAAATGCCCCCATAAGACTGTAGTGTCAGATTTTCACATGACATAGCAAACGTTCTGCTTTGCATGTCTATAGATAGCAACATTCCTGTCAATAGAAATGTAAGTGATAATATTATCAGAGATGACTGTTTCTAAATTACTTCAAATGCATACATCCTTTCTTGCCTCAACTTGTTTTCTCAGCCACACTAATTTATTTCCAAAGTGCACTTTACCTGGATTAAATTGAGGTTTTTAAAAAAATGATGCAATGTCTAATCATATCTATTAGCATGTCCCAAAGTGCTTCACATCCAATAAATGGTAAATTTATAAGTGTGGTTAAGCATGTAAATTTGGCAGCTAATTTTTACATGTTCCTCAAACATCAAAGGAGATGAATGACTGGTTTGCCGGAGGTGTTATTTGAAAGAGGGTTAGTGTCTGGGATGTTGGGAGAACTTCTAGCTCTTATTAAGCTGGCACTTCTTTCTTTACACTTCATCTTCCAAAATGTTATCTTGTTGAAGTTGTACAAATCATTAGACCATTTTTGGAATACTGTGCACAATTCTGGTCACCCTATTATAGAAAGGATATTATTCAACTAGAAAGAGTGCAGAAAAGATTTACAAGGACTCTACCAGGGGCTTAATGGTTTGAGTTATAAGGAGAGGCTGAAAAGACTGGGACTTCTTTCTCTGCAGCATACGAGGCTTGGGGTGATCTTATAGAGATCTTATAAGATTTTATAGGTCTTATAGAGACCTACAAGTAATGAAGGGGCAAGATAGGGGAGAAGTAGAGAGATTCTTTCCACTTAGAAAGGAAACCAGAACTAGAGGGCACAACTTCAAAATAAGGCCAGGGGTGGGGGGGATGGCATTTACAACAGAGTTAAGGAGGAACTTCTTCACTCAAAGCGTGGTGAATCTCTGAAATTCTCCGCCTATTGAAGTGTTGGAGGCTATCTTGTTGAATATATTTAAGTCATGGGTGGATAGATTTCTGATAGACAAGGGAATTAAGGGTTATGGGGAGCAGGGAAGTGGAACTGATCCATTTCATATCAGCCATGATATTATTGAATAGCGGGGCAGGCTTGAAAGGCTAGATGGTCTACTCCTGCTCCTATTTCTTATGTTCTTATGTTCTAATAGAGGCTTATAAAATAATGAGGGGCATAAATAAGGTAGATAATCAACACCTTTTTCCAAAGGTAGGGGTATCTAAAACTAGAGGGCATAGGTTTAAGGTGAGAGGGAAGAGAGATACGAAAAGATGCAGAGGAACAATTCTTTCACACAGAGGGTGGTGAGTGTCTGAAACAAGCTGTCAGAGGCAGTAGTAGAGGTGGGTACAATTTTATCTTTTAAAAAGCATTTAGATAATCACAAGAGTAAGATTGTTATGGAGGGATATGGGCCAAACGTGAGCAATTGGAACTAGCTTAATGGTTAAAAACTGGGCAACGAAGACAAGTTTGGCTGAAGGACCTGTTGACTCAATGGGCCTTATTTTACCATTTTGATTATAAGTGCTGCAACTGTGTGTCAGACATGGAGGGAGTGAATGTTCAAGATTATGGATAAGTTGATGATCAAGTGGTCTGCTTTGACCCGATGATGCTAAATTCCATGAAAGTTATTGGAACTTCACTCATCCAGGAATAAGAGTATGTCATCACACTTCTGAATTGTGTCTTGCAAATGATGAACTGATGTAGGGAGATCAGAAAGTGAGTTAATCGCCACTAAATTTCCAATTGCTGATCTGCTCTTATAAGTACTATATTTATTTAGCTGTTCCAGTTCATTTTTTTGTCAATAGTCACTCTGGATGAAGCCCACTTTGGATATTGCTGGCCAATCCCCCAATGACCAAAATCTCTGTTGTCCCATCATTGCCAGGTTTGAGCAGTGACTGTTACTGGGATATAGACAGTATCCAAAGAAAAGGAGTTTAATGGAGGCTAAACTGTATATATCTAAGAGGTAGCAATGGGGCCTGGTTAGCAGGCCCTAGCAAAATGGTAAGAGAGGTGAGGAGTTATGTTTGAGAGGTCCTAGGGCTGGGATGCTTAAAGAGAAACAAGGCCTTGTGATGGTGGGATGCCTCCAATTGGTACAGGGACCCCAAAAGATGTGTTATCCAACACAATATCACCCAGTAAAAGCTTTCAGGTTACTCACTACATGTGGGTTTGCCCCTGCCATGGGTGAAATAGTAAAGGGGGCAGAATGATGAAATAAATGGTCATTAATTGACAATATAAGGGCCTCAATGCATGGGGTGGGAGGAGGCGGGATGGTGGTGGCTGCCTAATGCTCCATAGCTCCCAGTAAAATGAGAAACAAATCGGGACTGTTAGGTAGATAGTCAGAACATGCGCTCCAGTTCTATGAGGCCCTGCTTTCAAAAACACTGTCAGGGAAACATTAACTTCTGCCCGCGAGTGCTACCAATTGAGTCAAGCAAATAGATCTATTATCACCTTAAAACCTGGTGAATCTTATTGTATGCTGAAGTTGAATGGGATACTAGGTTTGTCTAATTGGACTTATAGGAATGTATATATAATAAAGTCCACCAAGTAGTTGTGAGCAGTTGCTAAAGAGTAAGTAGCAGCCACAAACAATCATATACTTGAAATATAAAAGCAAAATACAATGGGCAGGAATTTCTGCCAAGCCCAGTGGCGTATTTTGCAATAGCAAAGACTGCCCGCCATTAGCCAGCAGACAGGTCTTTTGGGACTGCTGCTGTCAATGGGTTTTACCACTGTTTGCATCGCTGCCAATGGGACTGGAAGATCCTGCTGGTAGGAACTACTGGAAAATTGCAGTGAATAGCACTGTTCCACCGTAAAGAACACCAATATTCTGCAGCAATGGTTCAATAACTTATATTTGAGGTTCCATATACCCTATGTAACTGTGTAGAAATAGAATTGTTGAGACCTTTTTTTCGCCCAAAGGTCATGAGGTTGACTTTAACATGGGTAATGACTTTGAAGGGTTGATAAGCGCACTTGATTTGGACCCAAATGAAATCCAAAAAGGACAGTCACCATCATAAAATAAAATGATAAGCAACAACTTTAAAGAATTCCTATCAATTATTATTCATAATCCAATCAATTTAATGACTTGAATGAATAAAAACAAAACTTAGAAGTATAAATGTTTGAAGCATTTATTTCCTCAGTATTTTTACATTTATGATGAAATTGAATCATTGACAGTCCCAGAATTACACTTTGGGTTTTAACACCTAGGTTAACTGGGTCAACTTTTATATGAGGAACATGAAAAATTACATTTTTTTAGTCGGTCAAAAATCATGGGGTTGACCTTTACATGGGATTAACTTTTACACAAGAATACATCTAGTCTCTTTTTCAATAGTTGGTTCACAAAGATGATTTGGCAGATGTTTTGTAACAATGTCTGTGCAGTCACTTTAAAGCACAATGGATATTTAACACATGCCAGAAATTATTAGAATCATATAACTTGATTTCTTTTTGCGAGGTTAAACATCCATTCAATTCACAGCAAGACATTCAAATGTACTCTGTTTTGATTTGATTTATTGTTTTCCTTCACAGACCCAAATTCAAACATAGATCCAATTATTCTGAAAAGTGTAAATGTAGCATGATAAAATGTAAGTCTTCTGTTTCAATCATCTTTGTCTAAATGATAATTTACATGCTACAGACAGCTTCTGTTGCAAAGACAATAACTTTGAAATCACAGTGTAAGTGCTTGTTATATGGTTAGTTCCCTCCAAGCATATGGAGCTTTACACATGATGTCTGCACGCATGTTTTTGTCATTATGAGTCCCAGGAACCTATAATTCACGGCAGCTAAAAATATGTAATTTGGTCAAGTCATGCACGGGCTGGTTGCCCGCTGCGAGTTTGTATCTAGACACCTTTGCAGACTTTTCCATTTCCTGAACATGAGAAGAACTTACTTCATGAACTCGAGTTATCCCATTGCAGAATGACCACTGTGCTCTCATTTGTTGCCTTCATTTTTTTGCACTAATTCATCTCTTTAATAAATTAATAGGACAGTCAATTAGGATGATTTTTTTGACCATTTTCAATGAGCTTTTTCATAGTGATAATACTCTCTAGTCACAATAAATGGCTGTAGTATTTCTGTTCAGTGTATGTCAAATATTTACTTACTTAGTGAATGTCAGGCTAGGTGGATTGGACATGCTAAATTACCCCTTAGTGTAGGTTAGATGGATGGTAGATGAGTGGGGTTATCGGGGTAGGATGGTCAAGTAGGATGATTTTCTGACTATTTTCATTCAGTTTTTTGGTAGTGGTAATATTCTATAGTCACAATAAATGGCTATGGAATTTCTTTGGAGTATATGTCAAATATTTATTTGTTTAGTACATGTCAGGTTAGGTGGATTGACCATGCTAAATTACCCCTTAGTGTCCAAACATGTGTTGGTTAGGTTTTTGTAAGTGAGTAGGGTTATAAGGATAGGACAGGGGAGGGTATTTGGGTAAGATATTCTGTCAGAGAGTAGCTCAGTCTTGGTGCAGACTCATTGAGCCGAATAGCATCTTCTGTAGGGGTTTTATGATTTCATGATATGAAATGCTCAAAGCTAAATAATTTATTGAATTTAAGGTGATGAATCTACCACTTAGTCTGTAGAGGGGACACTTCTTGGCAATGCTGCACAGTGGGTATTCTTATAACACATGGACTATGTTCATTCAAGAAGGAGGTTCACTACCACCCTCTCAATGGCAATTAGGGATGAGCAACAAATGCTGGTCTAACCAGTGATGCCTGCATCCTACAAACGAACTAAAAAGTCACCTTCATAAAAACCACATATGAACTGCCTGCACAAAATGACTGGCAAATGACCCTTCAGATTCACAACCTTATGGGAGTGCCATTTGGCATGTGTAAAACTTCAAATCTCACGTATGAATTTTGTAGATTCATTAATTGCCAGGTTGCAGGCTTCAAGGAACATAACATTTGCTTTAGCAAGAAAAGAATTGAGTTGGCCAATTATTTTTGTCTTTAGGAATTGATTCTCGGCTGGACAAATAAACTAGAATGAGCAATTCTGCTTTTTGATATTTTTACTTGGCTGATGTATATATCTTCAACTGCTTAAGAGAATAATTGTTTATCGATCATTTGTAGGACTTGGGAGGTTCTAATGCATTACTCCATTACCATGGCACCACAGGGGCTGGGATGCGTTATAGAGCCTTACAATCACATTTTGATTTAATGTTTCAAGTTTCCTTTGACTTTGGTTTTTGTTTGGCCTGTCCCCCCTTCCCTTTGGGGGGGCTGCCCCTTCTAATTTGTCCCTAAGTTAATTTGAGTTTGTTTACTTGTTGGGTATGCAAAAGAGATACTCCAATAGCACTGGGACACAGCAGAAAGTAATCCGTGGAGAGATAAGAAATGAGTTTGATCTGATAGAGCTTATTGGGGCAAAATTGACTGCCTCACTAAGAAAAGCCACATGAATGGTTGTTGTAAGAAATGAATATGCAAAACAGTTGCAATGAGCTGTTTCTTTTCATTTTTCAGGGAAGATTTCTTTTACTGACTACTACTGTATTCACGGACTCTGTGAAGAACTCATTTCTTAAATTGCTAGCAATTGGAAATAGTGGTAGTTTTCCATTTTTGGCAGCGTACAGGGAACTTTGTTTTACTTCATGCAATACCTGAGAAGGATGTTCCCAATTTAAATGTGGAAAAGTGGGAAGGTATTACACTCTTGGAACTGATGCCCCTTTTAGGATGAGTGCAAAAATGTCATGACAGCTAAAAGGAAACCATGCCTTTGCATTATCAAATAAAACAATTATCATAATATATGTAACACATTCAGGAATTTGTAAAATTTAATAGCATTAATAATTTTCCTAATTGTGTTGCAAAATTTTTATTTGTCAATTTTTTTTCCTGGTACATTGAACTTTCTAACTCCAATGAATGGGAGAGAGACACAATGTTATGTGCCCCACCTACTTAATAAGAATTTAAGAGTATAAGAACTAGGAGCAGGGATGGACCATCTTGTCCCTCAAGCCTGCTTTAGTTGATCTTTTTATGGAGTCAGCTCCACTTACCTGCCTGCTCACCATAATCCTTAATTCCTTTACTGTTCAAAAACTTTTCCTTCCTTGCCTTAAAAACATTCAATGAGGTAGTCTCAACTGCTTCACTGGGTAGGGAATTCCATAGATTCACCACTTTTTGTGTGAAGACATTCCTCCTCAGCTCAGTCCTAAATCCGGTTCTCTTATTTTGAGGCCCAGTAGTTTCTAGTTTTACCTGCCTGTGGAAAAAAAACTTGCCTGTCCTATCTTGTCTATTCCCTTCTTAATCTTCTGTAAAATCTCTCCTCATTTTTCTGAATTCCAATGAGTATTGCCCCAGTCTTTCCTCATAAACCAACCCTCTCAACTTCAGAATCAACCTAGTGAATCTTCTCCACACTCCCTCCTGTGCCAGTACATCCTTTCTCAAGTAAAAAGGCCAAAACTGTACACAGTATTCCAAATGTGGCTTCACTAGTACTTTATACAGCTGCAACATAACCCCATTGTTTTTAAACTCCATCTGTCTAGCAATGAAGGGCAAAATTCCATTTGCCTTCTTAATTACCTACTACTTCTGACTAACATTCTGGATGGTTTTAAAAGTTATCTTCGACTGTGGCAGTCTCATAAAGGAGTAGGTGGGCTTGCTTTATAGGTAGCATTGAGGAAACAGTTTCCTAATAAACTGACATTTAAACCAGGAACAAAGCAGGACAGATTTTTTTTGTTAATACCAATAATACCAATTCAATCCAATCAAAGTCCAATTCAAAGTCTCAACAGGTGAAACATTTCAGATCTAAGCTGACAAGGCAGGCTCACCACTTCCTGTCTTGAGCTTGATCTACATGATCCAAGCTGATTGGAGCAGATTGTTCAGAAATAATTTCCTTTCATTCACAAGACCAAGGCAAAAATGATCATACATATGCCTTTTGCTGTCGAGGGCCCCTCTGATACACATTAAATCAGCTATCAGATTGATATCAAAGGAATTCTAATCTCCCTCTGATTCTTTTAAAGCAGATGAGTAAAGCTAATACAAAACTGAGACACAAGCTGCCATTGATAAAAGCTTGATAAACCAGAGCGAAAAGTTGGCACTAATCCTCAGTTTATGTAGCATTCCTTCTGCATAACTGCAAAGGTTAATTAGATGAACCAAAGTTGTAAAATCAGGTACGCAGACAGTTTGCAACTAAAGAACTGCAATGTTTGTGAAGGGACAAACTAGAACTGGACAAGAAATTGGTCTGAATCCCAATGTAAGGCAACAGGTTGTGATGGAAAGGCAGAAAAAAAACAAATTCATACAATCATAGAATCACTGAACCTCTATCATGCAGAAAGAGACCATCAGATATGCAGTGACTCTGCAAAAAAAACATTCCTCCTCAGCATCCCCACTTTGCCCTATCCTCATAACTTTGCCCATTTACCATGGCTAATCTATTTAACCTACACACCTTTGGATACCAAGAAGCAATTTAGTATCGTCAATCCACCTTAGTTGCACACTTTTGGATTGTGGAAGGAAACTGGAGCACTCGATGGAAACCCACGCGGACATAGACAGAATATGCAAACCCCAAATAGACACCCAAGGCTGGAATATGGTCACTGGCACTTTGAGGCAATGCTAACTATTATGAGGTAGTAGCACCAACCACGGTGCCATCAGGAAGAAGGGGAAACAAACCTGGAATAAAAGTATGAAAGAATACATCAACAGATGATTAATGGCAAACATGTATTCTTTGAATAATTATAAATTCAATGCACTTATTTACAAGAATATTTGAAGTGGAAGACACAAGTTTTTTCCCAAATAAACCCAATCCAAACAGTGAGGGAACCTGTGTACTTTGTTAATTATTACTTAGTGTAATAATAAGTGTAATTTGTGGTGCTTATTCAAGGAGCAGCTGCTGCGAGTCCTTGATAAGTATGTCCCTGTCAGGCAGGGAGGAAATGGTCGAGTAAGAGAGCCTGGGTGTACGAAAAAAGTTGATTTGCTGGTTAAGAAGAAAAAGGAGGCTTATGTCAGGATGAGGCTTGAAGGCTCAGATAGTGCAATGGATAGCTATAGATTAGCCAGGAAGGAGGTAAAAAGCGAATTGAGGAGAGCTAAGAGGGGACACGAGAAGATGTTGGCTGATAGGATTAAGGAGAATCCTAAAGCTTTCTTTCAATATGTTAAGAATAGAAGATTGGTTAGGGCAAGATTAGGCCAGTCATAGACAGCAGTGGGAAGTTGTGCGTGGAGCCTGAAGAGATTGGTGAGGCACTGAATAAATATTTCTCTTCGGTATTCACGCAGAGTGCTGGAAATGTAGCTATGGAGAAAACTGAGGTACAGGGTTGCAAATTGGGAAGTATTGTAGTAGATAGGGAGGATGTGTTAGAAATTCTCGAGGGTTTGAAGTTGGATAAGTCCCCTGGGCCGGACGGGATTTACCCTAGGATTCTCCGGGAGGCAAGAGAGGAGATTGCAGAGCCTCTGGCTCTGATCTTCAGGTCCTCGTTGGTTACGGGTGTGGTTCCGGAGGACTGGAGGATAGCGAATGTGGTCCCATTGTTAAGAAGGGGAAGAGAGACCTTCCAGGGAATTATAGGCCAGTGAGTCTTACTTCTGTTGTGGGAAAGGTATTGGAGAGAATTATTAGGGATAGGATTTATAGTTATTTAGAGAGAAATGAATTGATTGGGGATAGTCAGGATGGTTTCGTGAAGGGTAGGTCATGCCTTACTAACCTCATTGAGTTTTTTGAGAAAGTGACCAGAGAGGTGGATGGGGGTAAGGCGGTTGATGTAGTATATATGGACTTTAGTAAGGCTTTTGAAAGGTGGCCCATGGAAGACTTCTACAGAAAATGCAGATGTGTGGAATAGAGGGTGATTTAGCTAATTGGATTAGGAATTGGCTGGCAGATAGAAGACAGAGGGTGGTGGTTGATGGGAGATATTCAGCGTGGAGTTCGGTGACGAGTGGTGTGCCTCAGGGGTCTGTTTTGGGGCCCCTGCTGTTTGTAATTTTTATAAATGATCTGGATGAGGGTATGAGGGATGGATCAGTAAATTTGCAGATGATACTAAAGTTGGTGGTGTGGTAGATAGTGAAGAGGGGTGTTTAGTTTACAGAGTGACTTGGACAAGTTGCAGAGCTGGGCCGAGAGGTGGCAAATGGAGTTTAATCTGGAAAAGTGTGAGGTAATGCACTTTGGCAGGAACAATAAATGTGTAGAGTATAGGGCTACTGGTAGGGCTCTTAATAGTGTTGAGGAACAGAAGGATCTTGGTGTATGTGTCAATAGATCCCTGAAAGTAGGCAGTCAAGTGGCTAAAGTTGTTAAGAAGGCTTATGGAGTCTTAGCTTTTATTGGTAGGGGGATTGAATTTAGGAGCCGCAGCATCATGTTGCAAATGTACAAAACTCTAGTGCGGCCGCACTTGGAGTATTGTGTGCAGTTCTGGTCCCCACATTATAAGAAAGATGTGGAGGCATTGGAGAGGGTACAGAGGAGGTTTACCAGGATGTTGCCTGGTATGGAGGCAGGTCTTATGAAGAGAGGCTGAGGGATTTGAGGTTGTTTTCGTTAGAAAGGAGGCGGCTAAGAGGGGACCTAATCGAAACATATAAGATGATTAGAGGTTTAGATAGGGTGGACAGTGATAGCATTTTTCCTAGGATGGAGAAAGCTAGCACGAGGGGCCACAGCTTTAAATCAAGGGGTGATAGTTATAGGAGGGATATCAGAGGTAGGTTCTTTACCCAAAGGGTGGTTCGGGAGTGGAATGCCCTGCCTGCAGCAGTTGTAGATGCGCCAAGTTTGGTGGCGTTTAAGAGGTTAGTTGATAAGTATATGGAAGAGAAGGGAATGGTTTAGTTTGGAGGGGCAGTGCTTTTTATTTTGGTCGGCACAACATCGAAGGCCGAAGGGCCTGTTCTGTGCTGTATTGTTCTATGTTCTATGTTCTATGTACTATGATAATTATTCTCTCAATTTTTCTATCTATTGAAGACTTTGTGAGCAGGCCTCAAAAACTGGAAAATAATACTTGTGCAATCTTAGAGATATCACACAATAGATCTTGGAATACCAAATGACATAGAAACTTGTAATTATGAAGTTGGAATGTGCAGTTTGCAAGGAAATAATTTTCAAACAAGGGGACAAACGTATTTTTCTGTATTATAAATAAATAGGTATAGAGTTTTTGTATTATATCTGAACTTATTACTCGTTTTTAATTCTTATCATTCTTTACAGTTATTCAAATAAACTGATGAAATGAGGTGGTTATTCAGCTTATTTACATAGGGGGAAGGATGTTACCACCTCACTCGTCCCAATACCCAAGGTCAATTGAGTATTCCATGGTTCACCCCTCAGCCACTATGATTTCCATGGCGGGCAGGATGGTAAAATTCCAGCCAGAGTGTCATGGAGACATATGGTTAGAATGGGTTCTAAATTTAATTGCCAGTCTGTCTGTATTGAGTTAGCAAGTCTTAGTAGAGATGGCAGCTGGGTTATCAATTGGTTTTCTGCATTAAGGAGCAGCCTATCAACCATTATCCCAGCTCTTGCTTACTATGCACCAATACTTGATGAAAGCTGTGATTTCACTGCAACGAAGTCAAAAACTAACCTTCACTAAGTGGGCTCACTTATGAGAACGTGCCACCAGAGCTGCACTGTAACGTATAAGTTTAAGTTTATTTATTAAGCTTACATTAACACTGCAATGAAGTTACTGTGAAAATGCCCGAGTCACCACACTTCAGCACCTGTTCATGTAATAGTAACGCTATCAAAAGTAGATGGACAGGAGAACAAAAGGAGGATTAATCAACAATCTAAAGTGGAAGACCAGAAAGTGATTACAATAATCTATTTATACTCTACTTTCCAGCCATGCTTCACGCTCTTGAATTAAAAATTTAGACATCAATGAGTGTACTTCCTGAAAGGATGATGTAAGGATATTCACTGGTAATGTGAATAGTAATTGGGTATATATTGTGGAAGGACGTGTCATGGGGGAAAAGCAATAAAGTGGGACTAGTTGAATAGTTCTTTCAAAGAGATGGTACAGACAGATAGCCTTTTGTGCTGTAACATTTAATGAGCTGGGTTTAACAACCATAAATGGTAGGTTAGTGTTACGTTAGAAGTTAGTTTTTAAAAAAATCTCAAACCTAACCCCAATGCATCTCTAACCCATTCAGTTGCAAGCTGGAAGCAATGTTCAGGCAGCCAAGTGGCTCCCAGTAGTTGGGATGGCAACTAAAATGGCGTGAAGATCTTGGCAGCCTCTGATTTAACCTGTTCCATAGGTTTAACAATGGCCAATAAAGGAGGAAAAATCTGGTAGTTGAATAGAGATGAGAACAGCTCAGGGAGAATGCCTTTACAGTAATCCTTATTGACCAAGCGGAATGGAAGTGCTTCTTCCAGGACACAAAAGATCTCCACCATCAGAAACCTTTCCTCCATATAAATGGCCTGTCAGTTGGATCCTGAGTTAAGATCCCCTGTTTGGAATCGGACTGTGTCCCTGCTACCAGTCCCCAGGTGAGAACACCATACAAACATCCTCTGCTAATAGCCAGGTCTAAAGACTCTGTCCATTAAAAACACTAAGTTGGTGTTGCTGCTCATATACTGGCTTAAAAGTTTAGATATCAAAGATTGAAGTAATTCATTATTAAGATATAAACACATCAAAAAAACAGTGCTTTTTCAGATAATGTCACAGCTACTCAGAAATCAATGAGTTTGATTGAATTCTTTGAGGAGGTAACTAAGTGTGTGGACAAAGATAGAGCAGTTGATGTTGTATACATGGGTCTCTATGTTCCTCCACATTCCTTAGAACTTTGCCGTTGACTCTGTAATCTGCATTCAAGTTTGTCCTACCAAAATGAATCATCTCACTCTTATTAGGGTTAAACTCCTTCTGCCACGTTTCAGCCCAGCTCTGCATCCTATTAATGTCTCTTTGCAGTCTGCAAGAGCCCTCCACCTCATCCACTTCAATATTGTGTTAGTGTTTATTAACAGGGAGTTTGAGTTTTGGAGCTGTGGGGTTATGCTGCAACTATACCAGACGTTGGTGAGACTACATTTGGAATACTGTGTTCACTTCTGGTCACCTCACTATAAGAAGAATGTGGAAGCATTGGAGAGGATGCAGAGGAGATTCACCAGGATGCTGCCTGGTTTGGAGGGTTGGTCTTATGATGAAAGATTGAGAGAGCTGGGACTTTTCTCTTTGGAGTGGGGGACGATGAGAGGCAACTTGATAGAAGTTTATAAGATGATGAGAGGGATTGATAGAGTGGATGTGCAGAAACTATTTCCTTGGGTAGATGTAGTGTTACCAGAGGGCATAACTATATGGTTCCCCATGGTGGGCTCATGAAGAAGATAAGGAGGTGTGGGATAGAAGCAAATTTGGCCAATTAGATAAGTAACTGGCTGTATCATATAAGTGATATATAGATGCCGGTGCTGGACTGGGGTAAACACAGTAAGAAATCTCACAACTTCAGGTTAGATTCCAACAGTTTATTTGATAGTAATTTCACAAGCTTTTGGAAATGGTGTTCCTTTGTTAGGTGTGTGGAAGGTCCTGATCAGAGAAGAGCGTATAAAGTCACACACAGTTTATGAATACTAATTAGAATACAAGTCTTTGCAGCTAACCTATTATTCAAGTCTTAAAGATACAGACAATGTAAGTGGAGATAGCATTAGTATAGGTTAAAGGGATGTGTATTGTCTCCAGACAGGACAGTAAGTGAGATTTTACAGGGCCAGGCAAGTCATGGGGATTACAGATAGTGCAACATGAACCCAAGATCCCAGTTGAGGCTCATGTGTGTGGAAATTGCTATCAGTCTCTACTCAGCAACTCTACGTTGGCATGTGTTGTGAAGGGCACCTTGGAGAATGCTTACCAAAAGATCAGAGACTGAATGCCTGTGATCGCTGAAGTGTTCGCCAACGGGAAGGGAACAGTCTTGCCTGGAGATTGTCGAGCGATGTTCATTTATCCATTGATATAGCTTCTGCATGGTCTCCCCAATGTACCATGCTTTGGGACATCCTTTCCTGCGGCGTATTAGGTAGACAATTGTTGGCTGAATTGCAGGAGTATGTACCGTGTACCTGGTGGATTGTGTTCTCATGTGAGATGACATCATCCGTGTTGATGATCTGGCATGTCTTGCAGAGGTTGCTGTGGCAGGGTTGTGAGGTGTTGTAGTCACTGTTCTCCTGAAGGCTGGGTAGTTTGCTGCAAACAACGGTGTTCCTTCGACAGGTGTGTGGAAGGTTCTGATCAGAGAAGAGCACACACCTGGCGAAGGAATGTGTTTCCAAAAAATTGTGAGATTACTATCAAATAAACTGGTTGGACTATAACCTGGTGTTGTGAAACTTCTTACTGTGTATCATAGAAGACAGAGGGTGGTGGTAGAGGGAATATTTTCAGACTGGAGGCCAGTTACCAGCGGAGTACCACAGGGGTCAGAGCTGGCTCCTCTACTTTTTGTGATTTTTATCAATGACTTGGAAGAAGGGGCTGAAGGGTGGGTAAGTAAATTTGCTGATGACACCAAGATTGGTGGAGTAGTGATTGAGATGGAGGGCTCTTGTAGGCTGCAAAGAGACATTGACAAAATGCAGAGCTGGGCCAAAAAGTGGCAGATGGAGTTTAATCCTGATAAGTGTGAGATGATTCATTTTGGTAGGACAAATTTGAACACAGATTACAGGGTCAATGGCAGGGTTCTAAGGAATGTGGAGGAACAGAGAGATCTTGGGGTTCATTTGCATAGATCTCTGGAGGTTGCCACTCAAATCAATAGAGCCATGAAGAAGGCTTATAGGGTGTTAGTGTTTATTAATAGGGAGTTTGAGTTTAGGAGCCATGGGGTTATGCTCCAACTATACAGGAACTTGGTGAGACCACATTTGGAATATTGTGTTCAATTCTGGTCACCTCACCATAAGAAGTACGTGGAAGCATTGGAGAGAGTGCAGAGGAGATTCACCAGGAAACTGCCTGGTTTGGAGGGTAGGTCTTATGAGGAAAGGTTGGGAGAGATGGGGCTTTTCTGTTTGGAGCAGAGGAGAATGAGAGGCAATTTAATAGAAGATTTATAAGATGATGAGAGAGATTGATAGAGTGGACGTGCAGAGGTCATTTCCTTGGATGGATGTAGCTGTTACGAGGGGACATAACTATAAGGTTCATGGTGGGAGATATAGGAGGGATATCCGAGGTAGATTCTTCACTCAGAGAGTGATTAGGGTGTGGAATAGACTGCCTGCTGTGATAGTGGAGTTGGGCTCTTTAAGAATTTTTAAGCAATTATTGGATAGGCACATGGAGCACTCCAGAATAATAGGGAAGGGATAGCTTGATCTTGGGATTGGACATAGCTTGGCACAACATTGAGGGCTGTGGGCTTGTATTGTGCTGTAATGTTCTATGTTCTATGAGTTCTGTATTTCCACTTTATTTTTCTGCTTCTCTAATCAAGAGATTACAAGAACTGCCAACCTGTGTGTAAATAGGTAACATATTTCTAATCCCCATCAGTCAGAGATGATTATAAACATGTTCCAGCTCAAAGCCAAGTTCAGGAACATTATTTCATCTTCCTGGGTGTTCTTCAACTTACTGCTCCAAGGACTGACTTCAATAACTTTAAACCTTAGATTTAAATTTTCCTGCTTGATTTTCCAATTCAAGTTCTGCAACTTCTATTATGAAGAAATGTATTTCCATTCTTTTTCAAGTCTTTACAAATAACTGGTTGAACTCTGCACTAAGTAACCCTTTCCTATAGTTTAACATGGAGCACTCACTTATTAAATTGATTATCCATCTAATTCTACCTATTGTTACTATCATTTCTTGTTGTTTTGACCTACCCTATAAAAATGGACTGTTCCAGACAGACCATTTCAGTTGGCACATTAACCTCTTTTTTTACTTTGAATAGTTTGCTTTCTTAATGACATTTTTCAGTACTCTGATTGACAGGACTGTTAATTTGTTTTAAATGTAAAGGACGAGGCTATATCAATCCTGCAGTTTTGCTTTTAATATTCACAAATTAAAATTTAATTAGAAGCATGCTTTGTGTTAAATTATAGTGAACCTAATGTATTTCAAGACCAGGTAACCATAGAATTGCTATATTGCTCACAGCAGCCAATTTTGAAATGTCCATTCATACAGCAAAAAATATAAATTGATCTCCACAGTTAACGAACTGTGTATTGAGAATATAAACTCAGAGCTTTTGGCCTGGATTTTCAAGTCTCTGAAAGGCCTGTTTCCATTTCATGGTCTTATGAGTGTTGATTGGCAACAAGTGGGACTCTCAGTTGGATGGTAGGTTCAACCTTAAAATCTGTCAGCCAATCAGACAGGTCAACAGCTCTCCAGCCATCCAGGCACAGGCCTGCAGTGCTCAGAAGAAGTACTGCAGCTCTGTGCCTGAGACTCAGAACGATGAGTCAATGTCAAGGTAAGTGATAGGGAAAGGGATGGATAGGGGATGCCCTGGGATCAATGGTGGCAATGCCCACCACCCCACCGACAACCCCCCCTCCCACACACACACACACATAACTCTACCACTCAAGATCGAGAATGAGAACTTTATCTATTTCCCACCCTCAATCGTTGGGTGCCTTGTCAGTCTGAAAAATGAAGCTGAGTGTGAAGGGGCCCTTAAGTGACTACTTGAAAGCCTAAAGAGAGGGAAAGGTAGACTTCCCACCTGAGGCTATGCTGTCTTACCATGAAACCTTGTCTGGTCCAGAGTGGTAGCTCCCTGAGGAAATCCCATCCATGCGATTTCACACTTCTGCCTCAAGATCCACTGGAGGTGGGAGGTAATGGGTAACGTTAAACTTGAACCCAAAACATATTTATATCAGAGAAATTTACAGATTTCCTCTGAAAGGTGTGACATTGCAGCATTATCAAACAAAATTTAACATTGAGCCACTTAATGAAATATTAGGGCAGATAATCAAAAATAAGGTAGGTTTTAAGTGTTTAAAAGGGCACATGATAGAGAGGCAGAGAGACTTTGGAAAGGAATTTCAGAGCTTAGTGCATTAATAGTTGAAGGCATGGCATGCAGAGCAGATAAGTGATCATGTCCTTGTAAAAGTTAGGATATGGGCAGCACGATTTTGGATAATGTTAAATTTATAGAGGGTAGTAAATGGGATGCCAGCCAGGAATGCATTAAAATCAAGTCCAGACAAACAAAGGAAGAGATGAAGGGCTGTGGTGGGGATACAGTTGGACAATCTCATGGAGTTTGAAATAACTACTCTCAGTAATGGCACAGAGATTTGGTTGAAAGTGCACCTCAGTCAAATATGATACCAAAGTTATAAGTAATTTGTTATAATCCCTGCAGAGACTTTAATTAAATAAATAGAATCATCAGAAAGAAACCTTCATCATTAGACTTTGATAATTTTAAACAAAGAAACTTGAACATCCAGTTGATATTTGAAAGGATGATATCATTAGACTTCATTTTAAGACATTTTCTGTAATGAACAAATTGAAAGCACTAGTGATTAAACCGTATTTTGGCAGAGAACCTGTAGTTTAAATTATAGAGCCAACCTTCTTTTGATCATAACACAACTAAAAAACCACTTCATAAGTATACTTTACTCAGATCCTTAAGTGGTCATTTGATTTTCCTGGACCCAGTCCAAATTGATTCATAGCTCCTGAGAGTTTATTTCCATTTCTTTCCTTTCCCAACTTGTTGGCTTTTAACCTTTCATGATGAGGGTTTTTGTTTCCCTGATGATTCTCTCTCTAGCAGAAGGTAAACCTTCAAAGCTCATTTCAAATCCTCACAAATTTGGCCTTTACAAGCATAAGATCCCACCTACATTCCTGTGAACGACTCAACTGATGAAAGATCAGCTCTCTGAAAGCTCATGATATCAAATAAACCTGTTGGACTTCAATCTGGCATTGTGAGAATTCTTACTGTGAACCATAGAAACTTTGACCTCCAACTACACTATAACTCACAATTCTTGGCAAACACTGTGGGTGAGTTTCAGGGCTATCTTAGAAATATTTTTCCTCTCAAAATCCATTTCCATGGCAACATGAATCACAAGGGCCTTGCATTCAGGTAGAAATACTGTTAGTTACTCTTTATAATCAAATTCTACTCTATCTTTAAGGAGATGGAGAGCTTAAAGTATAACCATATACAGCCTGATATTACCAACAATTTCTAGTACTTTAGAGACAGCTGTCTAACCACTATAAACACAGATGTTAGTGTCATTGTCTCCAAGTATTTACACTTTACAACCTCTTTCCAGCAAAACAAACTGAGTCTTCAAATCATCTTTTACAGCCATATCACCAGGTGTGTTTTAAGCGGACTTTGGCACTTTCAATTAAATAAATAGTCCCAAAACCTTATAGCTCTAATATTTGTAATAAATTTAATTCAGCCTCAGAGAGCTATTCATGTATATGTAATTGGGAATGGAATTTCTGGCAGATCCTGAAGTCAATAGCGTTGTTATTCTCAATATTTAGTTTCAATTAAGCGCTGTTTATATCACAGATAGCCATTTCTAATTTCTGATTTGTTCATTTTCCATTATTTTCCATAATAGAAAACTCATAATATGTCATTAAAATGTCATGATACCCTTTTAATCATGAGATAAAGAATGGATACCAGACATGAGAATATTGGGCCTCCTTAATATTGAGCCCCCAAAATATGGCCAATCTGCCAGTTTTCCCAATTTTGGCAAAAGAGGCATAGCAGTGAGAGTTATTGGGCATGCCCCTGATGCCATTTCTATGCCATTTTATCAGGTTTTTTTGCCTTCTGCTCATCATCAAATAAACAATAATTATAACAGGCAGTATGACAAATATTATCAACTCTTTGGCATGAAAATTTGATGCATTGCAAAGGGGTAATTTAACTGTGAATACCATTATCCCAAAGTGCCCTTCAACTTGGATTGGATCCTCAGCAACATTAGTCACTTTTGCAAATGTTCTAAATTATGCAGATTGTAATTGTAACAAAAAAGAGATTCTTTTGCTACAACTCACTGTGGTTTTATTTCCATATCTGCCGATTTCCACATAAGGCCAATTGCTTGATAGTTATTTTTGGTGAGAAGTGGTGAGACCCCAAAGCTGACCAAATTACATGATTAAATATATAAGGAGTTGCTGGATTCTCTTCAGGGAACATTCTCAAAGCACCTCCAAAATGATCAAACATCCCGCAAACTCATGGGAGTCTCTGGCTTGTGACCACCCAATATGGAGGACATTCATTTGGTAAGTTGCCAAATACATCAAAGAATTGTGACAGGGGCATGCAGAGGTGAACTTGAGGCATCAGGGAAAGTACCGAAACTTCTAAATACCTCATCTTTCAGACCTTTCAAATACCACCTCTCCTGTATGTGACAGAGCCCATCGATCATGAACTAGACTTATCAGCCATCTGAGAACCAATCAAACTGAAATTGGAGCAAGTCATCCATGATCACAAGAGACTGCCTAGAATGTGAAAACATTATAAATTATTTTAACTTAAGTCCCAATCGATCTAATTGATGAGTGAATAACATGCTTCCATTTACTCTGTAATTCCTTACTTTTTATTCAATTGCATCACAGATTGCCTTCCTACAGAATCTTGTTCAAAAGAAAACAGCTATTAATAACTTGTTGTTGTTGTAAATTGGATAACCCTCATGTAAAGGAATAGCAAGTTATAAAGCTTAAGTGAATTGTACGGAAATGGTAATGTGTGAACTTCTACGGGATTAATAATTGCCTTGTAATTCACTTATCATTATCTCACAATCTAAACTGAGATTGTCTAAATTAATCAGGTGGTTTTTGATTGGGTGACCACCTCCCCAGATTACTTAAACTACATCGATGAATAAATGTGGTCCAACTTCACTCAAAGGCTTCCACTTAAAAAGTTAATGACACACCGACTCAATTCTTTTCATGGATGTTTCCTACAGCAATCCTAATCTCGTTAGAACATGCAAAATGGTTAGCTCCCTGAAGTGTGTAATAGTGAGGGTGGAGTGTACCTTCTGAAACAAAAGCAGCACTGTCTGCTGACTGGAAACCGCCCAGAATATTACTGTGAAATCCTGGAGAGAGACAGCTTACATGCTCACAAAATGTTTAGTTTCTATCCATCTTGATAGAAAATTAAGCATTTTATATTCATTCCCTGCTTTTATGTGAGCTATACAGCAAAGGTTAATGGTCACGTGCAGCTTGAAAGGCAACTGCAATGGAGTTGAAATGAATGAGAAGAAATCTCTTCCCCTTCAGTGGTAGAATTACCCTGATGTTAAAGCCATCTTGTTTTTCAAACTTGAGGCCTGTGACCACCGGTTTGAGTCAGGGATCAGTGCCTGGTCAACTGTTATCAAAGTTTATTTATTTGTCACAAGTAAGGCTTATATTAACACTGCAATGAAGTTACTGTGAAATTTCCCTAGTCATCACATTCCAGTGCCTATTTGAATCAATGCACCTAACCAGTTCATTTTTTGAAGGAAACCCACACGGACACAGGGAAAATATGCAAACTTCTCACAAAGAGTCACTCAAGGCTGGACACGAATCTGGGTCCTTGGCACCATAAGGCAGTTGTGCTAACTACTGTGCCACCCATATTATTTACATTAATAATTTGGATGGGAATTTAGGAGTCATGTTTAGTAAATTTGCAGATGACATCAAGGTTGGTGGAATAGCAGACAGTGAAGAAGGTTATTTAGGATTGCAAAGGGATCTTGATGAATTGATCCATCAATTGGGCTGATGAATGCCAGATGGCCCCTGATTTTGGTGGCACGACAGCCTCAAAATCAGGGTGGGCGAGTCTCACAGAACAGTATTCCCTGTTGGCCTTGGGCACAATCTTACGAGCCTCAGGTGGCCACGTCGGTAAAATTAGTCAGGTAAATGCAAAGTGATGCATTTTGGTAGATTGAACAAGGGCAGTCCTTACTCAGTTAATAGTAGGGCTTGAGGAGAGTTATAGAACAAAGAGATCTAGATGTACATGTTCATAGTTCCTCAAAAGTGGAGACACAAGTGGACAGAGTGCTGAACAAGGTATTTGGCATGCTGGGTTTCGTTGATCAGAAAATTGAATACAGGAGTTGGGATGTCCTGTTGAAATTGTACAAGGTCACACTTGGAATACTACGTGCAGTTCTGGTCACCCTGTTATAGAAAGGATATTATTAAACAAGAAAAAGTGCAGAAAAGATTTACTTGGATGCTACCGGGATTTGATTTTTTGAGTTATAAGGAGAGGCTGGTTAAACTGGAACATTTTCCATGGAGCATAGGATGCTTAGAAGTGAACTTATTGAGATCTATAAAATAATGAGGGACATAGAAAGGTAGATAGTCAACATCATTTCCCAAATGAGAAATACAAAAGGATCCCGAAGGACAATTTTTTCACACAGGGTGGTGAGTGTCTGGAATGAGCTGTCAGAGGTAGTAGTAGAGTCGGATACAATTTTGTCTTTTAAAAAGTGTTTAGACAGTTACATGGGTTAAATGGGTATGAAGGGACATGGGGCAAATGTGGGCAATTGGTAATAGCTTAGTGGTAAAAATTGGGCGGCATGAACAGGTTGAGCTGAAGGACCCACTTACATGTTATAAACCTCCATGACTCTATGACTTGTCATGAATGACATTAGAATTAACCAGAAAGACTTCAAGTGAACATTTAGCATCTTTGAGAAGTTACATTTATGAAATTCATTTTCTGAGCACATATCAGCAGCTTTGAATCTTGCCCATTATTAATTTTTGTTGGAAAATGACCCAAAACCTCCTCAAAAAAGAGGCCCCACCCTCACTGGAGCCTACTGGCACGCAGTCAGATTTCAATGGATAACCTCACTGTGCAGTATTAGAGACTTGTGGTTCAATTGGGTGCCTGGCAGGAGGACAATGTGCCAGTTTTTTCACTGATATCAAACTTTCATGCCAGTGGGGAGTTTTCAGGCATGCTCCCTCATGCCTTCCTATGCTATTTTTTTCAGCTTTTTCATCTCCTGCCCATTGCCAAGAAGCTGGCAAAATTCTGCCTTGTGTAATAGAAACTATAGAAACTAAAATAGTAACAGTCAATAAGATAATGTTACTCAATTTTTGGCATTAAATTTTCATGCACTGACCTTTCGAAATGGTTAAATTGCTAAGCTACTTGCGTAGAGCTGAGTGATAAAAAAGATTAAAGCCTAAATCAGCCTGAGTTAGCTGATTACGGCTGGGTTAGTAGCTGAGGCATTGCATTTGATTTAGCATCTTGACCAGTATCCAATGTTTAGTTTCCATGGTAAAATAACACTCAGTCTTGACTTATATATACACTTGGAGAAATCATTAAGAAATACCCACGGATGGATACACCATTCAGATTCGATGGCATTGAAATTGTTTTCTACCTAACACAACCACAAAATGGACAATGCAGCTACATTGTACACCTGAAGATTTTAATCTAAGGAGCTCCAGAAATTGGTTCTTGGGCCATAACTTGATAATTTTTAAATTTATTTGTCCATCCCTCCATTTCAGAGGGAATTTGAAAGTCAACTGCACTGTTGTGGGTCCGGAGTCAGATGTAGGCTAATCCAGATAAGGATGGCAGATTTCGTCCCCTAAAGGACATTAGTGAACTTGATGGATTTTTACAATAATCAAACAGGCATTTTGTGGTCAGCACTCGACATTGAATTCCAGACATTTTTCAAAAAAAATTCAAATATCACCATCTGCTGTGATGGGATTTGAACTCAGGCTCCCAAATCTTACCCGGGGTGTCTGATGACAATAACTGTGCACCACATCTCTGAGATCTGTTATGTGTCCAGAAACACTGGATGATCATCAAAGGACCAACCTGTGAGTGAAGATCATCACTTAAGTCATTGGCAAGGGATAAAGAATAGGGTTGCTGTGTGATGCCATAAGTTGTCAGGAATGCTGTGAGGACAATTGCTGCTCTTCTGCTCTCTGTTTTATTGGTGGCAGTCTATACTAATCTATGTAAAGATGTCTATCAGGCTGCATTACAATGTAAAAACTGAGTGGGACCGGCCCGCCGCTAGTTCTGCTCATTTGATTTGTTTGATTCGATTTATTGTTGTCAAATATATTAGTATAAAGTGAAAAGCATTGCTTCTTGTGCACTATACAGACACAGTGTACTGTTCATAAAGAAGGAAATGAAAGAGTGCAGAATGTAGTGTTACAGTTATAGGCAGGGCATAGAGAAAAATCAACTTAATGCAGAGTAAGTCCATTCAAAACTGATGGCAGCAGGGAAGAAGATGTTCTTATGTCGGTTGGTACGTGACCTTAGATCTTTATATCATTTTCCAACAGAAGAAGGTGGAAGGAAGGATGTCCGAAGTGCATGGCGTCCTTAATTATGCTGGTTGCTTTGCTGATGCAGTGGCAAGTGTAGACAGAGTCAATGGATGAGAGGTTGGTTCGCATAATGGATTGGGCTAAATTCATGACCTTTTATAGTTTCTTACAGTCTTGGGCAGAGTAGGAGCCTTACCAAGCTGTGATACAATCAGAAAGAATGCTTTCAATGGTGTATCTGTGAAAGTTTGAGAGAGTCATAGCTGAGATGCTAAATTTCCTGAGTCTTCTGAGAAAGTAGAGGTACTTGTAGGCTTTCTTAACTATAGTGTGGGCATGGGAGCCAACTCAATGCCAACTAATTTATGTACTGTACCAAAACAGTCTCACTAACATAGTCAAAGGTCACTGCCTATTTTGGGTACCTAGCAGGGATACCTAAATATTGTCTGACCTAATATTGGATTAAGGTGTATTTTAAGTGCCCTTGGGACAAACGACTTTTCAACTCCAATATTGGTCATTTCAGAAAATGGGACAGCAAAGATCAATTCCTACTCCCCCCCCTCCCACCCCCTCCACCAAGTATCTTCAGATGAAGAGGGGAAAAACTTGGAAAGAGAAGTAAACTGGTAGCGTCCATGGTTAGATATGCACTGAATTCAATTCTTGAACAGAGAGCAAATGCAATTTCTCTGAGGCTCCATACAGTTAATTTCGAGCCCCGTGTGTTTTTTTAATAGCTTTGATATGGAGACATGCCTTGAAATCTATATTCTATGAGGAATTGTCTGCAGCATAGTGTATCCAAGTTAGAAAATGCTGTCGAAATCAATTAATAGTTACAGTAAATATTTATATAACAGAAAGTACCATACATATTGAAAAATGTTTCCATAATTAAAGCTGCTTAACATTCAGTAAGGCATCCCAGTCTGCTTAATACTTTAGGACATTAATCAAGTGACTGATCAAGTCCACAGTGGTTTCAATTTATTTTGTTGGCTCAGTTGACAGGAATCCCTTGCTCGTGCATTCTTTCATATGCTCCAACCCTTCCGTAGCAAAATTGTATTTGCCACAACAGAACACCACTATATTAAAAGCTTGACTGCACATCATTGGTTTTTGACGACAAGTTTGAAGGCAGGAAGAAAACAAATTTTGGCTTAGTTGCAGCGAAGAGCCAATTTCATTATTAGAAGCTTTCAAAAGATGTTGTCACAGCCGGATCAGAATGTTGACCTGACCTGTCACTGAGTGTCAATCACACCCTCACTGACACTAATATCGTCTCGAGCTGAACTAAACTGAATGCAGTGCTGGTGTACAGAGGGGGAAACCTAATTTTGTTGGAATAAAATCCTAATGCTGGAATGCAAAATCGTAGGCTGAATTTTACATGGAGGCAGTGCATCTGCCCACCACCCCACTCCCAGCACAACCATCACTGATCGAATGTTGAGGGCAAGTTTGTACTGGCAGCCATAAACCTATTTTGTAGTCATCAGACTATTAGTTGAAATAGGCCCTAATTTCCAGGCCCCATGAGGGTCCACTTCCAAACACTGCTAGCCAATCAGATGGCTGGCAGCCCTCCAATTCCAAAATGCAGGGATTTTGATTTATTATTGTCACATATGTTGAATGTAGTGAAAAGTATTGTTTTTTGCAATACTTATATCGATAAAACATACTGTTCATAGAAATCCTACAGTGCAGAAAAAGGCCATTTGGCCCATTGAGGATATATCCCTACACATTTACCCACTAATCCCTCTAACCTTCGCATCTCATGACACTAAGGGGCAATTTTAGCATGGCTAATCAACTTAACCTGCACATCTTTGGACTGTGGGAAGAAACCAGAGCACCCAGAGGAAACTCGCACAGACAAGAGGAGAACGTACAAACTCCACAAACAGTGACCCAAGCTAGGAATCGAACCCAGGTCCCTGGAACTGTGAAGCAGCAGTGCTAACCACTGTGCTCCCGTGCACCTCTGTTTATTGAGTACATAGGGGAGAAGGATAGGAGAGGGTACAGAATAAGTTTTCCAGTCATAACTAAGGTATAGAGAAAGATTAACTTAATCATTGCTAGAAAGTTTAAAAGAGTTGGAGTATAGTTTTAAAAGCATAGAACAAGAGTAAAAGAGAGAATTAGAGGATGTGCTGGAGACAGCTCAGAAGAAGTTGCCTTGGTCCGGCGTCATAACTTTACGGGATTTGGGGCTGACCCACCCACTCTTAGGCCAATTGAGGTCCTTAGTTGGCCGATCAAAGATCATTATGGGCCTCTTTCCAACCAAAGCACACTACAAACCACTCACTTGCTGATAGGTGAGAAAGTGGGGTATTAGTTCCTTAACAGGCAACCAGCCCATCAGAGACCTCTCCTACTGATCACCATCTACAATCCAGCCCTCAGAGTCTTCCTGACTGGGTCAAGCAAGACCCTTCTACTTACCTTGAACTCCAGCCTCCAGCAATGCTTCTGCATAAAACTGGCTGCAGTTCCAATAGTGAGCACAATTCCAGTATTAGTAGAGCCTGCACAGACCAGCTAGTGGGAGTATTTGCAGACATCCTCAACCTCTCTTTACAACAATAGGAGATCTCCATCTGCTTCAAGAAGATGACTATCATGCTGGTACCAAAAAAAGCCAGACAACATGCCTTAATGACTATCATTGTGAAGTGCTTTGAAAGGTTAGTCATGGTACAAATCAATTGCAGACTCAGAGATTGCCTGGGTCCACTATTACTGCAACAGGTCCATAGCAGATACCATCTCCCTGCCCTGCACTCAATCCTGGCACAGTAGATAACAAAATCACCTATGTCAGACTCCCATTTATCGACTGCAGCTCAGCCTTCAACACAATCATTCCCATAAAAACTCATTTTCAAACTTCATAGCCTTGGGCTTTGCTCCTCCCTCTGTGACTGGATCCTGAACTCCCTAATCTTCAGACCACAATCAATAAGGACAGGCAACAAAGCCTCCTCCACAAACATCCTCAACACTGCTGTCCCACATGCTGTGTCCACAGCTCCCTACTATATTCTTTGTACACCTATGACTGTGTGGCCAAATTCCTCTCCTACTCAATTTTCAAGTTTGCTGATGACACCACTGTAGTGGGTCAGATTTCTAACAATGATGAGAATCTGATGAATTGATGCAATGACAATAATCTCTCCCTCTATGTCAACAAAATGAAGGAGATTGTTATCAACCTCAGGAAGGTTGGTGGAGAACATGCCCCTGTCTATATCAATGGGGATGAAGTAGAAATGGTTGAGACTTCAAGTTTTTAGGTGTCCAGATCACCAACAACCTGTCCTGCTCCCTCCCTTTTGATGCTACAGTTAAGAAAGCCCACAAACATCTCTACTTTCTCAGAAGACTGAGGAAATTTGCATGTCTGCTACGATTTTCACCAACTTTTACAGATTTATTATAGAAAACATTCTTTATGGTTGTATGACAGCTTGGTATGGCTCCTGCACTGCCCAAGACTGAAATAAACTCCAAAGAGTCATGAGCGAAGCCCAGTCCATCACTCAAAGCAGCCTCCCATCCATTGATACTGTCTACACTTCCTGCTGCCTGGGAAACGCAGCCAGTATAATTAAGGACATCATGCACCCTGGACATACTCTCTTCCACCAGGAAAAAGATACAAATATCTGAGATCATGTACCAACCTACTCAAGAATAGCTTCTTCCTTGCTGCCATCAGACTTTTAAATAGAGCCATCTTGCATTAGATTGGTTTCTTTCTATCCCTTAGTCATGACTGTAACTTCTGCACTCTCTCATTTCCTTTTCTACGAATGGTATGCTTTGTTTGTATAGAGCGTAGAAAACAATACTCTTCATTGTATGTGACAACAATAAATAAGATAAAATCAAATAAATGATATGTATACAACATGCAATAGAAAGATTTATGATGTAAAATATTGAAACATTACTATATTTTTGCTGCTTTTATGCTGTATTGCATGCAGATTTTTCCTGATGATAAATATTAAGACAGTATTGACCAAAAATCAAAGCAAAAAGTGTTGATAACACAACAGCAATTTCAGAAAAAGAACAAGAGTCACTGAATGGAACTTAATGGTTGTGCTGGAGAGTCAGTGGCAATATCACCAAGGTTATTTCCGGGTGGCTCCTTGGGATTAAATCCCAATTAGAAAATCAGTTGGCTGCCATTAGTGTTCCCAACTCCTCCAGGAGAAATTATCCACTGGGTTTTCTTGTGGAGCATCACTGGTACTGCAGTGGAATCTCCCACAATGATCATTGCTGGAGCTTCTGAACCAGAAGCTTTTGAGACAGACAGGGTCATCAAGGTTAGTCAGGACACTCTGGTGAGTTGTTGGGGGGGATGGTGGGGTTTAGCTTTGTGAAGGTCATTCTATTGATACTGGCAAGTTCCTCTGTTGGGTAAGGATGCCAGAGGAGGAGAGATTCCTCTTCCACCAACCCCCTACAAAGCTATAGGCATAACCACCAGGATTTACTTGGTGATTGGTTTATATGGAAGGCTGCCTGTGTAATGCTAGTTGCCACCTGTGATCAGATAATGTTCTTAAGTAACTTTTGGGAAACATAGTGGGCTGGGGAGTACTCTAAAAGAGCGTTTATTGGTTTCCTAATTATAATGTGATTAAGTTTCAGCAAAGGCCTATGTGACATGGAGTTGCCACGGGGATAGACAACAAAAACTAAGGCTAAATAGAAATCCATTTGCAGCGGGATTGCATCAACCAGTGTTTTATGTTAGGCTGTTCAAAATAGACCCAGAATTTGTGTAAAGAGAAACAGTCATGGTTCTTTCTGAACGGAACAGATTTAGAACCAATGCTGGTGTTGAACCAGTGCTCTGAGAATAGAACAAAGATTGTGTTACTATGTTTCTTATACAATTAGAAAGTTTAAAGCAAGTTTAAAAGTTAAAGTTTAAAGCAAGAAGGGCGAGGGTTTGGACATAACACAATGCTACTGTTCCAGTATTGCCAGAGTTCACTAGACCATTTAAATAATTTGGAGAGGTAGTCGCTGAGAATTATCTTCCAGTTGGGGCTACTGTGATCTGAGTGAGAAAGGGTTTGTAGACATGTGCCTCATGCCCTGGGAGTTCAGATGGAACATGAAAGCTAGTGATTGATATTCAAAGTCCCAAATGATTGAATAGGAAGTGAGATATCCTACAAAACAGTGACTGAGTTGAAAGGACTGTGGATCTACATTTGTGCAGGATGTGATGTGAATGCTTGTAACTAAGTGAGGTGCTGCTTTGTTGGACTGACAATTTAAGGTGAAAATTACTTTTTTACTTGAAATATGCTTCACCCATTAATTCATGCATGAATTATGTTGGTTTTAGTTGGTTTGTTACTGTAAAAGTTTAAAAAAGTGAAATATTCTCTAGTATTTCTTTTTCTTTTGGCATTGTGGGGATTTCATTCTTTTTTCTAGCCTTCTAGCATACCTCTGAGAAAAGCATTAAATTCTACCCAATGTTTCAGGTTGATGATGTTTCATCAGAATCGGATGAAGTTAGAGATATAAAGGTTTTAAACAATTGCAGGACCAAGGAAAAGCAGAAGGATAAACAAAGTGATAGGCCTATGATATGGAGGCAGGCGTGATTAAATGGCAAAGACACAAGAGGACAAGGCAATGGTTACAGTAGTAAATGGGGTGAAAAGAACATTGGATCTAGATATATAAATTATTACGGCAGAAGCATTACCAACATCTGATTTGGAAAAATGGGAACGCAATTCATGATCTATGGTTATTGAATTCAGTATTTTTGAGGCCAGGAGGTTGCAAAGTGCATAATAGAAAGGTGGGGCAGCAATTCCTTATGCTTGTGTTGTGTTTCATTGGAACAGTTTAGGGGACCAAAGGCAGACAGATTCAAGTGAGCTTGGGATGGAAAATAAAAATATCAAACAACTAAAAAGCTTGGCACATGCTTGCAGACAGAATGGTTCAGCAAAGTGATTGTCAAACTGTGTATGGTTCCCCCAGAGTACAGGAAATGCAGCAAGTGCAGTATACATAACCTTGTTGTCAATTATTATTTGGGTCTAACCATTCCACTTTGTGAAGCTCATCTTTCGAAAACCGCGGAAGATTAATTTTCATTCTTATGTCGTAACAACTGCAACGGTGGCAATGGGATAATAGGTCATTGCCCATATTTGCTACATTCCTCTTGTGCAGAAGGAATGACTATAGGAATAGGAATCAGCCATTCAGCCCCTTGAACCATATGTTCTGCCATTGAAATACGGCTTGGCTGATAAGTACTTTACCTCCATTTACCTGCTTTTATATCATACACTTGATAACTATAGTTAGCAAAATGTTGTTAGAATCATTGAATTCCTACAGCACAGAAGGAGGCCATTTGGCCCATCAAGTCTGTACCAAACACAATCTCATCTCAGCCCTATTCCCATTACCAAACTTGTTTACCCTGCTAACCTTCCTGACTTTGGGTCAATTTAGCACAGCCAATCAACCTAACCCACACATCTTTGGACTGTGAAAGAAAACCACTAGGAGGAACCCATGCAGGCATGGGGAGAAAGTGCAAACTCCATACAGAGTTAATCTCAGTCTTAAAATATCAATTGTGAAAATATCTATAGATTTAGGATGAAGAGAATTTCAGATTGCCAATAGTTTTTTGTGTGAAAAGTGTTTCCTGTTTTCACTTCTACATGACTTAGCTCTAATTTCCCTCCACAGCGGGAATCCCTTGAAACATCTCCATCAGATCACCCCTCAACCTTCTAAACGTAAGGAAATTCAAGACTTGGTCTTCATAATCTGACCCTTTTAACCCTGGCATAATTTTGGTGGATCTCTGTTAAATCTCCCTCCAAAGTCAATACAGCCTTCCTGATGTTAGGTACCAAATTCTGGACACAAGTTGAAAATTTGGCTCTTGGTGTGGAAAGATCATTATCTGTATGGGTTAGTTAGTTATTAAATTAACCTATGGAATCAAAGGCACCTTTTACTAAAAATCACAGTGATGTCTTAGTTTTCTGCAGCTTCTAAGACAGAATTTTTTTTGTCAAATAGTTTTGCAAAATTACATCATTCATGATTTATTCATAAGAAAGAAAAGTTTTTGGTCAAAATGTATATATATAAATATCAGCAAACAAAGGGCAAAAGCAAGGGGTTAGAGTTATTTATAAACATATTCAGAAGGTACAATGATGTTGGTACATATCACAGGGAAACAGAAGACATGAAACATATACAGTTCCGACAGGGCTAGACAAACTAGACACGTTATTATTGTTTCTTCTGGCTGGGGGTAGGGGTCAGAGTTTCAGAGTAAGAGGTAGCCCATTTAGGACTGAGGTGATGAGAGATTTCTTTGCTCAGTGGATGGTGAATCTGTGGAAATCTCGACTGCAGAAAGCTGTCGAGGTCAAATCACTGAATATATTTAAGAAGGAAATTGATTTCTAGACTCTAAAAGCATCACAATTATGGGGAGACTGGGGAAATATGATACCAAGGTAGAGGACCAACCATGATCACGTTGAATGGTGGAGCAAACTCGAAGGGCCAAATGACCTACTACCGCTCCTGTTTCCTGTGTTTCTATGTGTGACTGGTGATATATCTAACCTTTCTCAGCCATGACCAAAATCATCTTGTAATTGCTATTTAAATATAACTTCACAGTGGTGACCCTTATCCAAATTACAGAATCTAAATCAACACTACCAAATGGTTCTGATTGTAAGTGGTCTTTTTATAGATCATTATTGTTCTTTTTTTCACAGTATTTATAAAATACTCTTGATGTCAGTGTCATATTTATTTAACTGAGACCTTCCACACAAACATTTTTAAGAGTCTCTATGTCAAGCAGAAAGGTTGTGTTTTTGTTATTATAACATGCCTGTATTTCTATGTAAATCACTGGCATATGACTATTAGGCATCAGGAACCATTCCTCCTCTTTCCCACATACAAAGCCCAAAGGGATATAAACAGCATGGGCTGGATTTTTAGGCTCTGACAGGGGTAAGCAGAGAAATGAGTGTGGAAAATTCTATGGGGCAACTGAAGTGCTGTTCCAACATCTCCAATCCAACCACTGGTCGTTATCCCAAAAATGGGAATGGAGACAGAAGGAATACCTGCCCACAAGAAACACATAACAACAATTGAAGGTTAATTCAGGCCTATTGTCAGATACTTCCGAGCTCCTTGAGGTGTCAGAGAACAAGCCAGCTGCCTGAGCACAGCTTCTTGAGGCAAACATGGGGCGGTCAGCACTCCAGGCAGACCTCGAGACCCTCATTGCCCCACCGGCATCGATTGCAGCCATAGGTTACACAATGGAGGATCCCTCACCACCTCCCTCCATGGTGGCACCCTGCAGTTGAGGGGATCTTTCGATTTAAAAGGCAGAAATATTGCAAAGAGTGGCCTTCATTTATTATCTGGAAAGAGAAACTGCTGCTTCTTCATTGCCAGAGTGCATTCCATTGGCTTTTAATTTGATGGCCAGCCCATCCTCAAGCTAGTAATTGACCAGGAACTAGGGTAAGTCATTGTCTGCTGCTTCTCACACAGAAGTGCAGATTTCTGATTTCATTTGACTCTGACCTGGGGTTCAAAATGTGTAGAGAAAATCCCGCCCCAGATTTTGATACATTATGAAATAAAGAAAAACAGCTGTTGGATAAATAATAGGTTCATTAACAATCTATTGAAGTTATGGGGTACAGTTTCTGTTTTGGATACAACCTACAATCCGAGTACCCAACTCCCAAAGTTGAATTAGATTTTGGAACTTTTTTAAAAATCAAACTTCTGCTCAGACCTGCATGTTGGCAAAATAATATCTGCTTTGAAACAGCGCAATAACGTGTAATTTCTTTTCAAATAATTTATATGAAAAATGTTTTTGATATAATGAAGAATGGTAATTTAGTGCAGTTTGATTAATACAGCTGAAAATAGGGTTATCACAGTAAAAGTATTTTAATCAGAATGTCTAGTTCATCACCTTTGTAATTGAGTTTAAATGACCAAAAATGATTTTTAAAACATACATCACACTTTTTGCTAATTATATTGGCATAGAGTAGTCAGATTTTTAGTAAACTGAAGGAAAAATTATATGTATATATTACATATATATATTAAAATGTTCTAATAAATGAGTGTAAACTTGTACTGATGATTAATTTAATCCGAGGGTGTGGCTTGTTTTATGTATAGAGCCAGCCTCTTGCATGATTTTTTTTAAACTAGTATAAAAGATCACAGAAATCTGATTTGAGATGAATGGAAATTGTCTGTCAAATTCTGCAACCTTTTAGGCTTTTTGTCCCTTTTAGCCTTTTGGTTGATTTCAGGTAAAATGGGCTAAAGGAAAGCATGGAACCAAGAAGAAACTCAAAATCATCAAAATCTTGCTCCTGTTCATGCCGGTGAGCTCTTACAGTCCCATAATGATACAATCAGGCCGCAGGATTCCCCATGGTGAGGGTGCGTTCAACAGGAAATCCCATTGACCATGGCAGGATCACAAGATTCTGCCACCAGCAGGTATGTACCACCTCCCACTGCCACCAAACACGCTGTGGAGTGGCAGAAAAATCCCACCCATCATGTACTGATGTCCATTAGGGAGAAATGCCCAAGGTTCAACTTCACCTTATGCACATTGTGGACATTCAATTCACCAACAATCAAATAGGGAAACCTGTGACCACCATGGTTTAATTTGTTCATGGAAAATACTTTCAATTTGCACATTCACTTTCCTTTCTCCTGATTTTTGTCAGTCAGTTTCTTCATCTACTTTCAAAACTGAAAATACTTCTAATCTAGATAAATCTTCATTAAGGCAGAAACATGCTTGAGCCAACAGATGGCTACTTGTTTTTTGTGAACAGTTAGTCCTTGAACTGCATCAGGCACCAGAACAGGAAATCTAACTGAAATGGTCTCTGACAGTCATTGCATTGCTGTGCCCTCAGATGCAGTCAGACATTAACCATCTGAAACATCACACAGAATTAGCACCCATTTTAGTTGTGTGCTCAACCTTTTTAAGGCTTTGACAAGGTCCCATCTTCAGGCGGAGAATGGGGAGTTTGTGGCTATCCTGACCTCAGAATATAATGTGAGATTTGATTTTGTCCGAATGGATGAGCAGCATTCTTGTGAATATTCAATTTACTCTCTGCACCAGGATCAGCAAAACTACCTGCGTATGGCACAAACTGCTTTGGAGCAGTAAAAGCATGCGTGTGACTCCAGACTCAGTTCTGTCATGGCTGTTATTTTGTTGATTTGTGAAGAACAATTGGGTCATAAATATAACATGGTTATTGATCAATGCAATGAAGATTTCAGGAGGAATTTCTTCATCCAGTGAATGGTCAGAATGTAGAATTTGCACATGGGATGGAAAAGGCAAATAACGTAAATGAACTTAAGGGGATCTAGTTCAGTACATGAGGAAGAAAGTAATAGAAGAATGATCGAAATAAAGTTTGGTGATAAGATGCTCACTGTTATGGTATGCTTTTAAAGGATAACAACACAATATCAGTAAAAGGAAAGCATGTTATTGGATCAAGTTTTACTTTTTCTTTTGAGCAGAGCACCTACTACAGCTCTGCTGCTTATGTCTTCAAGCTTTCCAGCCCTGTCCTTACTCTCATGAATCCACAAGGTGTTTTCACAATACTTTTGAGTAATTGGTATCTTTATATTATTATAATGACATAACACTCGAGTGAAGCATAAACATTAGCATAGATCAATAGAATAACTTTTCTCTTCACCAAACTTAGATTTATTTACATAATCAGCAACACTCAGACAGATACTTACTTTTATGCAGAGTATAATCCTGGGGTGGATTTATGGTTGCGGTCACCCCAAGACCTGAAGATCCCACCGAGGTCGTTCATGCTTCTGTCCAGCCTGTTCCAATCCCCATGGTGGGTGGGAGGGCATGTTAGTAAAGCTGACACTCCATGTTATATACATAGGCAGGGCTCCCTAATTGGACAAGTCATTACTGCCTTAATCAGGAGCTTGTACTCCAAGAAGTCCACTTTATGGTCCTCATTGAAGTCATTGCATCAGTAGGACTGAATTACCTATTTCCATGCTGTAAATCCAGGAATAAGGTATGAGCATTCGATGAGCTGAAACAAGATGACATTACAGAGGTGACAGTAGACAGTAGGCTGATGAAATTTGTATGTAGTTAGAAAGCTCATCCTGGATTAAAGTACTGCACCAAGGAAGCAAGTGGTTTGATCCAACCTCAGGCAGTTGCCTGGGAAAGAACTGGGGCCAGGTGAGGGAACAGAATTTGTGGTGGGAAATAAAAACAATGGGTGGGATTTTCTGATGTGGAGATGCTAGTGTTAGACTGGGGTAAACACAGTAAAATACAGTGAGTGCACCTGACGATGGGGCAGTGCTCCGAAAGCTAGTGGCATTTGCTACCAAATAAACCTGTTGGACTTTAACCTGGTGTTGTGAGACTTTTTACTGGGATTTAAGGCTAAGCCAGCCAGTGAGATATTTTGGTCCTTCTGACAGCAACCCGGTGCCAGAGGTTCCTTGGCGGCAAAGGGTGCAAAAAAACTGAAGACCCCGTTGACAGGGGTGGGATCTCTAATTCTTAAAACTAAAAACCTTATTCTAAAACATGAGAACTTTGAACTACATAGTTGGAACAGAAGTGGTGATCCAATCTGACAGAAGTAGAAGCACAAGAGATTAACTCTTATCATTTACCCAGAAACTGGCCTGATTACTTTGATCGCACATAAAGAATGGATTTAAATATCACAAATTCTTTAAGCACATGTGAAATTTATAACCCATTTGCAACAGAGACCAGCATGTCTCCTGTCTGCTACAGCTCTATCATATCAAGGTACCCAACGAGATGAAATTCACCAGACTTTAGGCTAAACACAGTCAAAATAGGACATATAACTGAACTTGAATTACACCAGAGTGCACATACAGAAGAGAAATATAGAAAACAGCAAAGACAGAAGGAAGCTATATCAGTTGATAATGTAATAACAGTTTTATCTGCACTCCTGTATTTCAGCCACTACCCACTGATAACCCACAGTAATCACGGTAAAGATTAAAGAAAATAACTAGACCGTTTTGTGTTATAACTTCTCTACTTTTTCAAGCAACATTATCCATAGGAGTATTTTCTATATTGTTTGCTGAAATAAACATTTTTATCTGCTGCATTGAAAGATTCAAATAGAAATTGGTCATTAATTTTCAAGATACCATCAAGAAACATTGCCCCTAATGCCACTGTTTCTGTTTTATTCAAACTCACATACTTTGAAGTATGGATTAAGATGATGCTGATTGTCCCTGCTATTTACAGCAGTTTTAAATTAAATGCCCTGACTTTTATGGGATTGTCTGATTTATTCTTTCACTGTCTGATTTATGATGTTGTTGCAAAGAATGTTTAGAAAACAATTTGTTCAGACAACGCTCTGACTGTTTGAAGAAAGATAATATAATTTATTGCCAGAGGGAAGTTTTTCCTCAAGAATTTCTTGCCTGCACACCTGAAATTCCAACATAGGAGCAGAAATCAATTTGCAGTCTCAAAAAAATGGTAAATAGCGCACAGTTGTGTCCAGTTAACTGCTAATCGGCATTATGGTACATAAGTGAGGGGCAGTGAAATACACATGGGAGAGGGGGTTACTCTAGACTGTACTTGCCCAACCTTTGGTAGTGAGTTTTACAGCAATGCAAATAGCTGGGCATAAGCCTGTTTTTCAATTTTAAATGGGTTCATTAGTGGCATCTGATTTGTTACATCTAATCAAGAGGCCTCCAATAATTACATTTCTCTTGTGCTTCTGATGAAGCTAATAAGGCTCCAGTGGTTGATGGTTATAACATAATATGCACAATATAATTGCGTCTTTTAAAATACGCATTATTCTGGGTGGCAGAGATTGTGGATTTGCAGGTTGAAGAAGCCTGAGCAAGCCTTGGCTGCAGTTCATTTTGTAGATGGTACACAATATAGCCACACTCAGATTGTGGTGGGGTGAATATTTAAGTTGGTGATTTGGTGTCAATGAAGCAGGTTGCTTTGTCCTGGATAGCATTGAGTTCCTTAACTGTATATAGAATGTGTCAGCCTTCATAGAATCCTAGTAAGAAATCTCACAACACCAAGTTCTTACTGTGTTTACCCGAGTCCAACGCTGGCACCTCCATTTCATAGAATTCCTACAGTGCAGAAGGAGGCCATTCAGCCCATCAAGTTTGTGCCGACAACGATCCCACTTAGGTCCTATTCATGTAACCCTACATATTCACCTGCTAGTCCCTCTAACCTACGTATTTTGGGACATTAAGGGACAATTTAGTATGGCCAATACACCTAACCTGCACATCTTTGGACTGTGAGAGGAAACTGGAGCACCCCAAAGGAAACCCACACAGGCAAAGAGAGAACATTCAAACTTCACACAGATAGTGACTCAAACCGAGTATGAAACCCAGGACCCTGGAGCTATGAGGCAGCAGTGCTAACCACTGTGCCACCGTGCTATTGGAGTTGCATTCATTTCAGCAACTGAGGAGGAGTCCATACAGTCCTGATTTGTGAGTTGGATGCTGGTAATGGGCAGGCTCTGATGAGCCAGCATTCTGTAGTTTCCCTCTACTTAAATAATATTTTGCTCTTATATTCTTTCCCTCAAATGGATAACATCAGAAAACAGCAAAGCCAAATTTTCCCACTTATTGAATCTTTGCATACTCTTTGTTTCCTCCTCACAATGTGTTTTCCCACTTATCTTTGCATTGTCAGAACATTTGGCTGGAATATACTTATTTGGTTTCTTCATCCAAATCATTAACATAAACCATAAATAATTTAGGCTCCAGCACTGACTTCTGTGACACCCCATTATCGCAGGTTGCAATCTAAACATTCCAACGTTCTGTTTTCTGTTAGTTACAGTAAGAAGTCTGACAACAGTCTGACTTATTGTGTTTACTCCAGTCCAATGCTGGCATCTCTACATTATGACTTTTGTTAGTTAGGCAAATCTCTATCCTTTCTAATGTGTTAACTCTAACACCCATGAGATCTTATTGTTGACAGTAACCTTTTATGTAACATCTCATTGAAAGCCTTCTGTAAATCTAAATATATCTTTCTTCTCTGCCTTTTGGTTAAAATCAAGCATCAGGTCAGGCCCACGATGGGGTACAATGCCTTATCTTGACAGCTTGGACCTTATTTATCTCTCTTGTATTACAGCATCTTGAATTGGATTTAATTTGGATTTTATTTTTGGAGCAATCAAGGAATGGATTTAGGTGCCTGGTCTTTTCTACACATTGGCTTTGTAACTTTAAGAATGGAGTAAAAAATTAAAATAAATTACACTACATCTACTAATTCCTTTGCTGTCATATTCTCAAAGAACTCTAGCAAATTAATCAACATCACAAAACCAGATTATCTGGGATATTGCTGAGTACAAATTAGTTGCTGCACTTCTCATATTACAACAGGGACTATGGGTGGAATCCTGTAGAGGTGATGAGATTTCAGCTACCATTTGGGGAGCTTGTAAAGTCCTGCACTGCTTCTTTTCTAATCTGCTGTATCTTGTGCCTCTCAGGTACTTAACAGACCAGCAACAAACCTTCCTCGTGATCAAGGAATCTGTGGGTCCTGCCCTGAGACAGTTGCCATCCAATCAGAAGCCAGCAACTCTTGAAAGCGGAACAGAGCAATCTGGGAAATATCTTGCTTATCTTGTTCCCCAACAATGGTGGGCCCACCTCCCAAACCCCCAGCCAAGCTGCCCCTATACCCTGCCTCTCCCCAACACATTCCCCCCACTCTTATCCCCCATCCTTTCTTTTGGATTCCCCACCAGCCATCTCCAGCATTAATTGCTCATTACGGGACCTCAATGGCCTCAATTATTTATGATCTTTATTAATGACTGTCCACAATCTTTCCCACCATAGATTTCATTGGGGTGGGATCAGGAAGCCCTCAGAAAAGGGGTCCCTGCATGCAAATGTCCCACCCCTTAAAATACGGTATTTGCCACTGGGGAAGGAACAAGATCCCATCTTACACTTTAGAAAACATATAGGCTGTAAAGTGCTTTGGGATGTCTGGTAGTCCTGAAAAGTGCTGCATAAATGCAGATCTTCATTTTTATTTGCCAAACCCAATTTCTCTTTTATAAAACCATATTTTCTCTGTTTGATTATATTCTGATTTTCTAAATATCCTCTCACCACTTCCTTAGTAATGAGTTCCAGCATTTTTTCAATGACAGATGTTAGGCAATGTGGCCTATTCCTACATCCTTCCTTTCTTGAAAACGGGCATTACATTAGTGGTTTTTCAATCTGCTGGACTCTTTCAGTATCTAGGGAATTTTAGAAGATTACAGCCAATACATTCAATGCAGTCACGGCTTTTAGGGCCCTGGGATGCAGGCTATCAGGTCTAGAGTTTTGTCAGCCTATGGTTCTATTCATTGCCTTGTACTTTTTCTCTGGTGATAATGGTTATTTTAACATTCCCAGTCTCTCTTGCTCCAATTTTCTACTATTATTGGGATGCTTTAAATGAAATTGACTAAGAAGATAGATACAAAATATTCATTCACAATTCCTGCCAACTCCTTATTTCGCATTTTTAATTTCCCGGAATCATCTGCTAAGGGACAATGCACACTTTAATACTTCCACGTTATGACTGCAGAATCCCTTATTGACTATTTATATATTTCTTTCTAGTTTACTCTCATAATTTATTTTCATTCTTTTCATTACTTTTTTAGTCAACTTTTGCTTTCTAAACCTTCTCATTTTTCTCAATGTTCTAATAAGCCATGCTTCACGACATCACATATGGAAATATTATTTTCAACTTATCAACCCAAGCCTCTATGTTATCCAGGCCTTGTTACATGCAAACAAGGACTGTTTCAATTCTGAGGAGCTCCAAACGAAACTGAATGTTGTGCAATCATCACTCCTTGTGTTAGGTATGATTCAAGCCAGCAAAGCATTTTTCCCCTTTACCCTCATTGACTTCAATTTAACTTGGACTGCTAGTTGCCATACACACTGTCAAGTTCTGTCTTGGTGTCAATAATTGTCACTCTTACTGCACTTCTGGAATTCAGCTCTTTTTATCATGTTTGGAACAAGCCTGCAATGAGATCTGGGACTGTGTCGTCTGAGTGGCTCTCAAACTGAGCATTGATGAGCAAGGTATTGCTGATTAAGTGTTGTTTACTAGTCCTGTTGATGACACTTTCCATCATATTGTTGATGATTGAGAGTAGGCTTAAAGAGTGGTACATGGCTTGATCAGATTTGTTCTGTATTTGGACATACAGAGAATTCACAACAAAGTAAACAAATTGGTATACGTGAACATGATGCGATAATGATTACAAAAACATGGTTGCAGGGTGACCAAGGTCAGGAAACAATATCCAATGGTTATCCATACATAGGAAGGACAGATGAGAGGAAGCGGGGTGGGGCTTTAGTTAAGGATGAAATCAGTGTAATAGTGAGAGAAGATTTTGGCTTAGGAAAACTTGGTAAAGAATCATTCTGGGTGGAGCTAAGAAATGAAAAGGTGTAGAAAGTAGTAGCGGAAGCCAGTAGTTGTAAGGTAGGGTCTAGCATTAAACAGGAAATTCGAAATGCATGTAACAAAAGTGTTACAGTAAATATGGGTGACTTTAATCTGCATAGATATTGGACAAACCAAATTAACAATACTGTGGCAGATTAATTCCTGGAGTGTATATGAGATTTTTGTTTTGTTAGATCAGCATGTTAAGGAACCATCTGGGGAACATGCTATCCTAGATTTAGTATTATGCAATAAGAAGGTGTTAATTAATAATCTTATTGTGCAAGGTCCTTTAGAAGATGGTGACCATAACATGATCATAGAATCATAGAATCCCTGCAGTGCACAAGGAAGCCATTCAGCCCATCAAGTCTCCACTGACTCTCTAATAGAATATCTTACCCAGGCACTCTCACTTGCTCTAACCCCATAACACCATAATATCATACGTTTACCATGGCCAGTACACCAAATCTACACATTTTTGGACTGTGCGACGAAAGTGGAGCATCCAGAAGAAACCCAGAGGAGACAAAGGGAGAATGTACAAACTACATACAGTCACCTAACCCAGATCCCTGGCACTGTGAGGCATCACTGCTAATGCTATCAGCATGTCACCATTCTTTATTTGGATGGAAAATGAAGAAATCTGATTGGAAACTAGGATCCTAAATCTAATCAGTGGAAATTCTGAAGGTATGAGGCATGAGTTAGCTAAGATAGATTAATTAAAATGCATAATGGTGATTAGGCAATGATTAATAGTTAAGGAATGAATGAATATATGTATTGAAATAGGGGCCTGATGATCTAAAGCAAGTAACCAGGGAAATAGTGAATGGACTGATTGTCCAAAATTGTGTAGATTTTGGAACAGTCCTAGCAGATTGGAGGGTGGAAAATGTGACACCACTATTTAAAATGGAGGGAGGAAGAAAACCTGAAATTACAGACTGTTTAGCCTAACATCAGTTGTCGGAAAAATGATAAAGTATATTATAAAGGATGCTTTAGCAGGGCACTTGGAAAATAACAACAGTATTAGACAAAGTCAATATGGATTTATGAAAGAGAATTTATGTTTGACACAGCTATTGAATTTTTTTTTAAGATGTAAGTGCTAGAATAGATAAGGATCAACCACTGGATGTGGTGTATTTGGATTTTCAGAAAGCTTTTAATAAAGCCCCACATTAGAGGTTAACGTGCAAAATTAAAGCACATGGGATTGGGGATAATATATTGGCATCTACTGAGAATTAGTTTCAGTAAGTAGTCTCACAACACCAGGATAAAGTCCAAAAGTTTATTTGGTAGCAAAAGTCACTAGCTTTTGGAGACCTTGCTGCTCCTTCGTCAGGTACCATTGTCATTTCAGTGCCCAGAACAATGCCAGGTGGTCCATCTGGTTTAATTCCTGTTTCACTTTGTAGCAGTTTGGTATAAGGATGTGGCTTGCTAGGCCATTTCAGAGGGATGTTAAAAGTTAGTCACATTGTCATGAATCTGTAGTCACACACGTAGGTCAAAAGGTGCAAGGCCAGCAGATTTCCACTCTTAAAGTACACTTATGAACCAGATGGCAAAATATCAGCAAAGGCAGGGAATGGCACTAAATTGGCCGCTTTATTGGTTTCCAGTGGGTGATCTGTCTGTCTCTTTTCCCACCACTGACAAAATGGTATGGCAGCAGGAAGGCATCAGGCAATCCACTCTGATGCTTTCCCCCACTATGTTGCTAGCCTTACCACCTCCTACTCTGTTTCCAATGGCCCCAGAAAATTACAGCCCAGGGGCAGATTTTTCCAGCCACGCTCATCTCAAAACCAGAAAATCCAGCCAAAGGTCAACAGATCTTTGTATGGTCTGCCCCACAGTCCCCAACTCCCGCTATGATTTCCATGGCAGGCGTGACAAGAAAATTCTGCCCATGTCTTTGGTGCATTAATCCAGGCCTTTGGGTTGTTAATTCAGTTATTTTACCATTATGCTATCATTCCCTTACTATAATATATACTGTTAAAAATATAGAAGACTGTTATTACAAAATCGTGATCTAACCTCAGCTACTTAACAGTTATTTGAGATTTGCTCTCAACTCTAATGATGAATCCCTTGATTAAGTTACAACCATATTATTTTTCCACCCATTTATACTTCCATTCTGAAACACATGGTATTTCTATTGATGATAGTATGAAAACAGAAAATGCTGGAAATGCTGAGCAGATTAAGTAGTATTTGTGGACAAAAAAACAGAGTTAATTAAGGCATAACTTCCTTGAAAGGCAATCTGCCAGTGTGAGACTTGCAATGGTTCTTTAAGTATATTTTATCTGTAAAAATGAATTAAAATTGCTTTGAATTATCATTCTACTGTGAGATGAAAGATTTTTTATTTTATACATATTATGTTGCAGCCATCACTTATCAGCACAATAGAAAGTGTCTAGACAGTAAACTGTCAGGACTAATGCATGATTTAATATTAAAAAAGACATGCTTATTGTCTGCACAATACATTACACACCACTCCAAGTGAAATTTGGAATGATTTGTTCAAGTAGTTCACAGTAGTATTTGGACTCATGCATTATATTCCAGAAGAAAGAAATACAAACATTAGAGACATAACAACTTATTTTGTAGATTATTTATTTCTTATGTTTTTGTTTGAAGAAATCTGAACATAATTTTTAACGTGCGAAGACAAATCATAGCAATTTAATTTTAATGTATTAGAAAATGTAGATAACCTGAAAAAAATTCACTCATGGCTCATGTATATAGTTTTATCTTTTAAAGTGAAAAGAGACTATCATTTCAGCACTTTAAGAATGTCTACTAATAGATAAAATATGGCATTGTCACACATAGGTTGACAAGAACTTTGAAATGATTGAAATGCTTGGGGTAGGTTTTGAATTTGTAACAGTGTAAAATGGATGATCACAAATCAGCACCTGACATCTTTCATAGAAACATAGAAACTAGAAGCAGAAGTAAGTCATTCGGCCCTTGGAGTCTGCTCTGCCATTCATTTTGATCCCAGCTGATCATCAAATTCAATATCCTGATTCACCCTTTCCCCCATATCCCTTGATCCCTTTAGCCTCAGGAGCTATATCTAATTTCTTCTTGAAATCTGACAATGTTTTGGCCTCAACTACTTTCTGTGGTAGTGAATTTTATACATTCACCACTCTCTGGGTGCAGGAATTTCTTTTCACCTCTCTTCTAAACAGTTTCCCCCTTTTCTTCAAATCATGACCTCTAGTTCTGGACTCCCCACCATTGGGAACATTCTTTTTGAATATACCCTAACTGTTCAAATTTTGTAAGTTTCTATGAGATTCCCTTTCATTCTTCTAAATGTCAGTGAATATAACCCTAACCAAATTAGTCTCTCCTCTTCTGCCATCCTCTGTCTTTAATCCATTCATCTCACCCATTTTAGGCTGTCAAGAGACTAGGTCAAAACTCAGCCTCTCTAGTTTTACGTTCTTGATGAACATACCTTTCTAGCTGTATTCAGGTTTGTTCATTTATTGTGAAAGCATTTCAATGTTCACAATTCCAACAATAATGGTCACTTATTTTCCCAGCAGTACTGAAGGGATCCATAAAGTAGTCAAAGATTAGCCATACTGTTGCATAGTTTCAGAGTGCCATGTGACTCGAATGCTGGCAGACAGTAACTTGATGATTCATAGTTAATATGAGTGTTTAAGGTAACTGCATTCCTCTTGGAATTTTCCACACTGCTACATAATTGAAACCAGGTCATTTGGTCATAAAATGCACAAGTACATCACTGAGCTGGAAAACAGAAGGGATATGTTGTTTGATATTTGTCCCTAAACTTCAAAGCAGCCTGCAATTATAATGTAATCAGTCAAATGCTGATCAAGTAAATTAAGAGAAAGAAAAGTTCAACAGTTGTGTGCTTTGCTAAAGAAGGCATAGCTCTGATAAATTATTCTGTTATAACTCTGCTGCCTCATAACGCCAAGGAGCCAGTTTTGATACCAGCCTCAGGTAACTGTGGGAGTTTGTATGTTCTCCCCATGTCTGCATGGATTTCCTCTGGTGCTTCCATTTCCTCCCACATTCCAAAGATGTGTGGGTTAGATTAATTGGTCATGGTAAATTGTCCATGAGTGTCAGGAGATTAGCACAGCAAGTCAAACTGCATTTAATAGAATGATTATGTCAGAACAGGTGTAGAAAATATCACAAGATACGCAAAGTCACATTTTACATAATCATGTCTGCTCCCCAGAGATGGATTTTTTTTGATATTCAATGTTGGGAACATCATTTGAATATATTAACATATAAATATCAGGTTCCTATGGCTGTACCATCCCCTCATCAGAAAAGCCATCCATGGTGATATGACGGCAGAACATGAATCACAGCTGGATTCTCAAGGCATGCACCTGGCAAGCAGACCTCCCAAGGGAACTCAGGTGGAAAGGCATATACTCCAGCATTGCACCCTTCCACTGCACCAAGCACTGCTCCCTGGCACTGAACATAGTACTGCCCCATACCACTGCACCCAGCACTGCCTGGCCACTGCTGTACGGCATTATCCCTCAGCACTATCTCTGGCACAGTTTGGGATATGCCAGGGGCAGTGTCTGGGGCGATGCTAGGATGGTACTGGGGACAAGTTCTGAGCAGTGCTGGAGGCAGTTACTGGAGCAGTACCAGAATAATTCTGGGAGCACTGCTGTTGCTTTGCTGAGGGCAGTTTCAAGGCAGTGCTGGGAGCTGTTCTGAGGCAGTAACGGGAACAGTGCCTGTGGGCAGTGTCCAGTCAGTGATGTGGACAATGTCTGGGTAATGTGAAGGGACAGTTCCCAGGCAATATGTTCAGAGTGAACTCCTTCGCTCACTCTGTTTTGGGGCGGCTTTTACAAATGGTGTCCTCAACTGACTAAGTTGCTGGAGGATGGACGAATCAGAGGTCAGCCCACCAGCAATACATGGGGAGACCTGCTTTTTGCTGAGAGAGAATAGCCCCTCTCTGTGTGCAGACTAAAACCTGACTGAAAAGATTCAAATGAGAATTATTGCAAGAAATATGGACATGGATTTAGGAGATAACAACAGACTCTAAACATTAGAGCAGAAAGAGAGGTTGGAGACAAAAAGGAAGTTTGCAAGAACAGAGAGGTTGTGAGTTGGTTTGAGGAAGGAAGTGAGGAATTGAAGGGGAGGAGGCAGTATCTGAGTTGATGAATATATGGTTAACACCAATACCCTATCACGCATGAAAACCATTGCTGCTGGCAAGAGAGAAACATAATCTAATCAGCTACCATTCACCCATAAAACTGGTAGTGGATTGTACCTCCAACAGGAGGAAACATTGCTAGTAAGTGTACATGTTGCATAATTAACAATGAAACCAGTAGATATTGTAGAAATGTATGTATAGGAGAAGAATTCATGTCAGGTACTGCATTACGTAACAGTGAGTTGCTAGAATAATAGCATATGAGTTGGCTATTCTATGAATCATAAAATCCTGACACTGCAGAAGGATGCCATTTGGCCCATCGAGTTTGCATTGGCCACAATCCTATCCAGGCACTATTCCCATTAACACACATATTTATACTGTTAATCCCCTGACACTAGTGTCCATTTTAGCATGGTCAATCAACCTAACCTCACATCTTTGGACTGTGGAAGGAAGCTGACATACCTGGAGGAAATCCATGCAGACACAAGGAGAATGTGTAACCTCCACATAGGCAGTAACCGAAGGCCGAAATTGAACCCGGGTTCCTGTCATTGTGAGGTAGCAGTGCTAATCACTGTGATGTGATGCTGCTCACATCTTCTTATTCTCATGGGATCACTGAGATTTTTACAGAACTATGCCCAAGTGCTCTATGTAGTATTGACAACATTAATGTAGTATAATCTAGAATTTATACAGAAAGAGACCATCCAGTCTAACAATCTATGTCAATGTTTATGCTCTAAATAGCCTTCTACACCTTAATTCATTTCATTCTTATCAACAAATCTTTTTGTTCTACTCCTGTTATCTAGTCAGTGACAAATGAATCTAAAGTCAGTCTTAGAATAGATTTATTAACAGAATAAAACATGACAGATTTTTAAAAAATCCATTGTTTACTCAGCTTAGTGAGTGTCACTTTATACTCTTTTAATCAAACAAAAATCAATCAATAAATAAACAAAAGATGTGAGGGAGTGACAGCCCCTAGTGGGGCTCTGTAATTAAATGTCAAAGAAACTTAACTGACTAAACTGAAATATCGATCCTGGGAATGATGCTGCACCTGAGCCTCTGCGACATCATGGAAGATCTTAAATGAACTGGCAGACACTCCCTGTCCAGGGACACCTGGCTGTGAAAATGGCTGTGGCAGAGCGCATACAATAGGGCTGAACAATCCCCTTGAACACCCACTAACTGGATCTATTGATGGCCACCTTGGCAAACCCAGAATCAGGCTTTCTTTATATGTGCTCATATAACCACCTAATCACTGCCCTCCCTACCTATATGTACTTAATCTTAAATGATACAACTAACAGGTTTCTTCGTATTATACTTAACGGGCTTCCACTTAAATATATCTATGTTACTTACTATATATGTTTATAGTACATATATCTATGATGCTCATTGTGGTAGCAAGTTTCAGATTCCCATCACATACTGAGTAAATACATTTCTCCTGAGTTTCTGAATGGATTTATTAATTGTTATCATATTTATGACCATTAGTACTGTGTTCTTCCATGAGTTAAAACATCATTAATGATCACTAGTCCCTTGCTGAGTCCCCTTCCCCTGTTTCATCTGATCTAACAATTGGGAAACATGAGGATGTTCCCTTACTGGGGAAGGATTTCTGTTGCTTCTTCATTGTGAACTGTGATGCCGTGAAGCTGCCAAGACAGGTCACATGTTTCCTCATCTTCTTATTCAAGCCTCCTGCTACCAGGATAACCATACAGAGCGAGCATGGGAGGGGTGGGGGTGAGGGGTAGGTGATTGATTGGGGGGAGGGGACGCGGTTCACCATTAGCAGGATCAGAAGATCCCACTGATGGGGATGGACAGAAATTCCTGCCCTTCATTTCCATTTCCTGTTATCTAGATTACAATGAACATTTGATTTTCCAACTATCCATAATATTTATACAATTTCCAACAGCTCAATTTGTACTTACACTAAGGTATTTATGATATTTAAAAACACAAATGTAGCTGTTACAAAAGATGTGACTGACTTCCCCTTTTCTCTCATACAATCACCTAGCTTCGCTGGAAGGGGCAATGTTAAAGACTCCACTTTTTGTGTCAATTCAATTAAATTGGTTGCAGAATGCAAATAAGGACCTTGCATGCTCAGGCCTGTGAGCTATTAAAAAATAACTTGCTCAGAAGTAACTTCTTGCACAGATGTCTGAAATGTATGATGGATCACGTTCATGGGTTTGTAAGATCCTACACAAATTAATTAGGAAAAACATCTTTCAAAGAGTTTGGATGTGGTGAAGCATATTTGCCAAGTTAATATCTATTCATTAAAGTGATTTATGAGAGCAGCAATTGTGAGAACCATTATTTGCCAATTTTTTTTTGTTCCTTCATCTTTTTGTTTTAATTGGTCCATTTAAAGATTATTCAGTGTAGTTCTTAAAAAAAGGCTTTGTGACTCAACAGCAATATTAATTCCTGTGTTATACATCCAGTGTGAAAGGTCATGACTGACTGCCACATCTTATTAGATGTTTCATGCTGCAGCTATTTTAACCAGCTTTCCTCTGTTGGCACAATTCCTAGGGAAATTGTGATAGATTGGCATCTGTCCACCCAATTTAGTCAGTCAGTGTTAATCTAATTGAGTTTTCTGAGGTGTCTGGTCAATTGCCATATTTTGTGTTGGTTCTCAGAAGAAATGCTTCCTGAGTAAGTAAGGTATGGGGAACGGCAAGGGGTGATAAATGTTCTGTGGTTTGTCTCATGGTCTATTTTATACCGAGGAGGCTTCTCTTTACTCATGAGCAACTCTAGTCTGACTCAGGTAGGTTACTTCAAAACTACTTTATATGAAGCCGCCATAGTCCCAGATGAACAGAGGCTACATTCCCCTTTGTGAGGGAGAGCTGATTGATCGTGATTTAATCTGAGGATCACCACACCCCAGGCGAGGGACAATGTTGACAAGGCAGGGCTGTCATGATAACCTCAGCCGATATGGGAATTGAATCGGTGCTGTTGACATCGCTCAGTATTACTAACTAGCTGTCCAGGCAACTGAACTAAACAGACCCATTAAAAATGTAAATGCAAACACTGTGCCAGAGGACCGTAGGCTGCTTTCCCCTTTGAGAGCTGCCTTGCGGTGATTTAACCTGAGTGTCACAATACCTCATGGGAGTGGTAATATTAAGGAGGTGGGACCTTCATGAATTACCTCAGCCAACACAGAATTGAATCCACATCTTTGGATTTGTTCCACATTACAAACCAGCCATTCAGCCATCTGATCTGACCAACCCCCCCTACATGACGAGCTATGTGCACCTCCTTCTGATGTACAGACTATTCCATTTGCTGTTTGGAGTGCCTAACACATGACTGTGATATCACTGTTACACCATGATACTCATCACGATCCCTTACTCCTCTGCCAAGTAAAACATCAACTTTTTAATAACAATGCAAAACTATTTCTTATTTTTTATTACATTTACACTATTACAATCCTCTCCCAGAATCTGCAGTTCAGAGGTCACATTTTTTTGGTGCTGTTTCAACACTGTCTGACCTTGTTGTTGTCACCATTAATTAGAGAATTGAATGACTCATTGGATGGCTGAGCATTCTGTGGGTTGATTGATGTAGGCTGGGATTCTCTGATGCTGTACCCCCATCACTGCTGCTAGCAAGAAAGGAGAGTTTGGCACTCATCCAAAACTTCATTCACTGCAGTGGGACCAGAAAATCCCAGTTGTGGGCAAGGTCAGGAAATTCTGTCCAAAGTCTTGAATTGGCTTTGCAATGTTTCGCCACTGCACAGATTAATGTGCTTGAGCTCTATACTTCGCTGTTCCCAAGTGACCATCATGGATTTTGTGAAGAACCTCCTCCCTCATAGTTTTGGGTATTAAGAGATGATGGTTCAATACAAGAAGCTCATCCACTATCATTAAATGTTTTCTTTGTTCATGGTATGTTCATAGGAGCTGGTCATTTTGATAGTATTTGACAAGCCTCATTGGCAAAAGATTCCTAACCTGGATTCTTGCAATTTTGTTCAGAGAAATCTTCCACCTCAGAAACAAGGACAAAATCCTGAGTAAGGGCATGATCCGTAGCTCCAGTTAAGAGTGCCAGCTGTGGTCTGTGATTTTCCTGGCACATCACAAATCTGTAATAGTAATGCATTAACCTAAGTCTGAAACATTGTACACATAGAGGCATGTTGATTGCCTCTATGGAATTCAAGGGGGTGACCAATCGTTTATGGTCTGTCTCAATTTGAAACGATAATCGTATGAAATGATTTGAGAATCTCTCTGATGCCAGGTCATTGTCAATGCCTCTTTCACATTGCCTTAGTCCATTACTATCTATGCACTGGAGGCAAATTAGACTGGATGCCTGGTACCATCCTTCTGGCCTTGAGTGAGTATGGCTTTGAGGCCTGTTGAGGATGGATTGATGGCCACAACTGTGGAAAATCTGGTGTCATAATACAAAGGCACATCTGAAGAGATAAGCCTTTTCTTTATTCATTGAAAAGCATTGGTTTGCTCAATGTCCCAAAATCACAGTTGGCCCTTTTGTAAGATGTCACTTGAAGATTCAGTAGTTGTAGCTAAATTGACCATTCCAAGGAACCTCTGGACATCAACAACATACTTCAGCTATAGAAAGTCCCAAATGGCTTTCAATTTTTTGCTCTGTTGTTGGAAGTAGTGTCCCAGGAATTTAATGGTAGATTTCACTAATGCATATTTCTTATTTAAGGTGAGACCTGCTTCTTCTAATGTTTTGAGAACTTCATGACCTTAGTGATCATTGTCCTGTCTTGTGGCTTCACTGTATCAAAGTTTATCAAAGGAAACACAGAAAAATGTAAACAAGCCTTCCAACCTTCACTCTTCCCACCCACTCCCAGCCCCTTATCTATCCCCCCACATGCATGACCCATCCATGCTAAATGATGCCCCTTACCTGATATTCTTTGCTATTACACCTATGATGTCAACTAAGCAGACCTAGCACCCATGCTAGGATAAAATAAAGTTCCATGTGCCTATTGCAGTGTTTCTCACTCAGAAAAAACCCATTTACTATATTAGCATTCCTTCATCTACATTATCTTATATAACAACAAGCATTTTATTCAATTGCATAATTCTTGATTTCTATGGGCAGCTACCTCTGAAAAACATGCATCTGTGAAATGCAACCCTAGCTCATTCCCTCCCCAGTGAAAATAGTAAGTGCCATGTTTGGGAATGGGACTTCCAATTTTTAGACTGAGAGAAGATATCACTGTGAAAATCTAGACCTCTTTGTCCCAGAGGTGGTGGAAGCTGATTCCAGAAATAATTTTAAAACAGAGTTGGACAGGTACTTGAGATATTTACAGGAATATGGACAGAAATTGGGAGTGTGAGACTAAACAAGAGTGCTCTTCAAAGAACTAGCATAGGCACGATAGCCTCCTTCTGTAATCTTCAATGTTTTCTACCTCCTTTGTAAAAACACCAGTCATGTGGCACCAGAATTTATCAGTACATTCCAATCTATTTAGTTATTTCTGTATTTTATACATTAAGGATCAACTGTGACCATGTCATTAAACCAAATCAAAATGCATACATGACATTATAGAGTTTCGTGTTTTTCTTAAGTACTCCTACAATATAGTGCATGAAAAGAAAAAATCTCTCTTTGCTGACACTATCTCACTTTTACAACAAACAAAATGCTATCAAGTGAGGAATATCTGTTAATTCAGTGATATAACTTCTAACAATATTGAAGTATCATATTATAATATCAAATATTTATCTGATCCTGTCTGTTCGATGCTTGATATTCCCGCCAGGGCAACAATCTCTCACACTTTCTGAAACCTATTCAAGCTTTTTTCACTGCTATTAGCTTTAATTATTCCTCATTGCCTGAAGTCACAGCAACTGAATAATGCTCAATTAATCTAAAAGGAAGCAAAGAAACATTGTGTATTTTGATAGCATGTCTTGGCTCTGCCAAATAATAGGAACACTTTAGTTCTAAATGAATAAGTTATACTCATTTGCCAGTATATCTATTGTATATTTGACTTGGTGGCATAATGATAAGCTATGTATCTATTTTAATTGTAAATTGACTCATCATACGTCTGACATTGTTGTGGACCAAAGCTTCAGCAATATCCAGCAGGTAGACATGATGGATGAACTACATAAAATAGTGACAGCATTTCACACCGATGCCAGACAGATTCTATTGTTTTAGATAAGTCACATCCTCCTGCCAGTGACAATGCTGACGCCTTGCTGTCTGTACAGTTATGATACTGCCTTGTGGGAACTCTGCATGCTCCTGGAGGATCTTGTCTTCGTCCAGAATTCTGTGTAACCTTCAATTAGCTTCATTATTTAAAGGACCATGATACCGCAACAAGCAACAGGCTTCTAACCTTTTTCACAAAATATTAATGCCTATTTCTGTAGCTTCAGGCTTAGACTTTAGGAATATTTCTTTTAAAGATAAATTTAGAGATAAAGATATACCACCATTTTGGGTGATGTGGTGCTACTAAAAACAATCAACCTAACGATTACTTCACCTTCATTTTCCGCTTTAGGATTTACAAATTCATATCCACATATGCAACATGAAAGTGACTTACACCAAAAATACAAATCTCCACAAAAATATGAATTTGTCGTAACACTATATAAGATATCCACTACTCATGCAAAAAAAGCCTTCCCTATAAACAAAAACTCAACTCACCCTTCCAAAACCGTTTGCCTGAATCTTGCTTGTCCTTCTGCTCTTCATTTTCAAGCCTGGTTTATTTCTCTGCCATATCACTGTCCTTTGCTATTGCCAGGCCTGGCCTTCTTTAATCCACTTTTTTTCTGTTGCCTTGACCATTACTTACTCCCCATTGATTGCTTTGTTTCTAGCTTAAATATCCACTGCTGGGACTATCACCTCGATGTTAAATGCTATCACTTCCTCCAGTTAGTTTTAACAGTGGGAAGTTTCAGTCTCAGCTTTTTAGATTTTTCAGGCCTAAAACATTGGTAAAGGTTGCTGTCAAAGAGAATTCCACTTCAATTGTGCCAGGTAAAGTTGGCATTGTGAACTAGCATGCAAAGAAGAATGGAATCCCATTCCAGGTAAGAGGTGCTTGTGGATTGGAAGTTGCTTCATTTCTGGACACCAGTGTAGAGTAAAGAAGGAATAACAGCATTTAATTTGAAGAATTTGTAAGTGGCTTTCAAAAGATATCAATAATGAATGCCCAATGCTTGACAACCATCATTTAACTTTGACAACATGAATATATATCTTCCCTCCACTTTACGAGATTGTTTGGAATGGAGAGATATTAGACCCATCTAAAGTTTAAATTTTATTAGTACATAAGTAGTCTTACATTAACATTGCAATAAAGTTACTGTGAAAATCTCTGAGTTGCCGTACTCTGATGCCTGTTCCAGTACTATGAGAGGGAATTTAGCATGACGAATGCATCTAACCAGCACATCTTTTGGACTTACGAGAGGAAACCAGAGCATCAGGAGGAAATCCACGCAGGCACGGGGAGAACATGTATGCAGACTCCGCGCATACAGTGACTCAAGCTGGGAATCGAAACCAGGTCCCTGGCGTTGTGTGGCAGCAGTCTTTTCCGCTGTGCCACCGTGATTGTTTTTTGCATCGAGATTTTATTTTTATATGATGTAATTTCTTCTCAGCAAACATAAATACTTTTAATGCATCTTATTCTGGACAAGTGATGCAAATCTGAAATTCAATTATTTCCAGGTAATAACTCTGTGAATTGCAGAAATATAGCTCAGCGTTCTGGTACACATTTTACAGACTGATTGTGATGGCAATTTTGACTAGAATGTCAACAATTGTGAGAAAGAAACAATCGCTTTATGTGGTCTGTGAATCTCAAGCAATTGCTTTATGTTCGTTAAGACAATGTGAAAATTAAGAATCTTTTAACTGGATGATATGTCATGTTTTGATTTAGTGCTCAGCCATGTGAAGAATGTTAGTGACACAGCTTGAGATATTAATAATATTTTGTGCATTAAAATGATGCTATGTCTATTTAAATACTGTCACTATTAGCCTTCTATGGACTTTACATTCACCTCCAAATAGTTGGCAGAATAAAACAACTCTTTAGTTAGAAGTATTAGGTTATATTTTGTCCTTTAAACCCTGAGCAGTAATCTGGTGGGCTGCATCACTTGTCCATTATAGATTTACATTGTCTTAAAATTATTGGAGGGAAAAATCAAATGAATATAAAAGGTAAGTGGCATCCTCAGAAAGCAGAAATCTATATGTTTAAAATAAAATTGCTGTCATTGCTAGTGAAAAGAATGCATCTGAACTCCCCAAATGCTTTCAGACTGTTTTGGACACACTGACAACAACCAGTTTCAGAGCTTAATTATAAACATCAAATTCTGCTTCCTGCCGACTTGTGTGTAATTGGGAACAAGAAAGCAAAACAGAAAATAAAAGAAGTTTAATACACTCTCAACAATTATATGATTTATAAATTGCATTTTTAACCTCTACCAGACTTTTGATTGCTTTATGTTCACGATTCATTAAAATTGTTGTAGTTGCATTTTCACTGCTAGTAACCATTATTTGTATGAAAATAATCTACATAATATAGATATCCGAAATTGGTCAGGCTGCTATTTCATTAAACCACAAGATAGATTCAGTAATTCTGTGTTCTGAGTGCAGAACCTCATTTGATGTGAGTCCAGGCCTGAAAATGTAACTTATAACGTGGCCCATATGCCCACTGGCTGTGATTTTATGTTGTTTTGGCACATCACTGAATTAACCTTCATATTTAACATATTGGAGACTGTGCATTTTTTTGTCTGCTGCTGTATTAAAATAATTTAATCTCATATATCACATATAGATTATATCCATATTGAATATTTTCATTTATCTGCCTGGTCTAAATGATCTTGGTCAAATTGTTGCTGGTTCACTCGCATAAGAACATTAGAAGTAGGAGCAGGAGCAGGAGCAGGCCATCCAGCCCCTCAAACCCATTCAATAAGATCATGGCTGATCTGATAGTGGTTCAGTTCCACTTACCCTCCTGCTCCCCATAACCATTAATTCCCTTATTGGTCAAAAATCTATCTATCTGTGACTTAAACACATTTAACAAGGTAGCTCTACTGTTCCAATGGGCAGAGAATTCCAAAGATTTACTGCCTCTGGGAAAAGAAGTTCCTTCTCAACTCTGTTCTAAATTGACTGTACTTTGAGGTTGTACTCCCTAGTTCTTTTTCCATTCTAAATGAAAATAACCTCGCTGCTTCTATCCTGTCCAGCCCCTTCATTATCTTATCCTTCTTTGTGTTAGGTTTTCCACCTGTTTATGGACAATGTGTGTAAAATATATTTCTGAACAGAATTTTACTAGCCTGTCACTGCAAGAAATACAGTAGCCGGGCTTACATTGTCATGAGAGAAGTCATACAATAGTGTGCCTGCAATGGGAAAACTTCCCGATGATTAAACTGAAAAGGATGTTGATATAAGAAATTTGCCTGCTCTGTGTGCGAGGTCAATTAGGTTCATTACTGAATCAATTGACACCTATTATCTATGATCCTGTTGGAATTTATTGGTACTCGGGATTCAATGGGAACCACTTTCTCTGTACTTGACCGAGGGGCTTAACATTTGGAATGGGATGCAGCTGAAAGCCACCACACTGTTTCTGTTTCCCATTCCCCTGACCTGCACCCCATGACCCCCATCCCTTCCTCACTCACCTGAATCCAGGGATCCAAAGATGATTTAGGAACTATCCTCAGAGTGTTACTAGCAGAGGGCATTGCTTTGATTGACTGAGAACTCTCAGCAGGCGGAATGTCTGCTGCCAGGGTCTTAAATCATAAGGAAGGCCAATTACTAAGTTAGACGTCTCCGACAAAAATGATATGAGCACCCCAACAGTTCTCCAACCAGCGGGCAGTGTATGCATCAGGAACATTAAATTCTGCCTATTGCTTCATAAACTAGTATATTGCTGGAAGACAGGTTGTAGACAGGAACTGAACTGGGAAATACTGGGGTTTGGAGTTCTCTTTATTTCTGTCCTCTCACATTTTATTCTACAAGGTTTAAATGTTAACAAAGCACACAGGTCAGAGGAAAGTACAGCACAAGAACAGCCTCTTTGGTCCTCCAATCCTGAGCCTAATGAAATTAAAATAAAATCTTCTGCCTTTACTCAGACCATAGTCTCTATTTACTCCCTGTCCAGATGTCTCTTAAATGCTGCTGATGTGCTTGCTTCCTCCACCTCCTCTGGTCACGTGTTCCAGGCACCTACCCACTCTCCATGTGAAAAACTTACCCTGCACATCTCCCTTAAATTTACCCTCTGTTACAATGGAACTTTACCCCCTTGTGATTGACACTTCCACCCTGATTGTGTCTTTTCCTCCGATACTGTTCAAACTTTTCTCTGTCTTTTAACTCTTATTTCTTTCCCATACATAAATTTAACTGGTCCAACATTCATTGTGTCTTGCTGTTGTAGAGGCTTGAGTATTATGTTGGATTTCAAGGATGTATGGAACCATCCAAAATGCTTTGAGGTCCATTGACATATCACCCTGAGGTTGTTCTGCTGTTTTAGAACTAGAATGAAACTAAAAAAAAATTACTAAAAGGTCTTTCAGTAGGCAAGGGGTTAAGAAATGTTGTCTTCTGGAATCAGATGAAGGAAGGAAAAGAAAAGGACTTTGCCTCTCTGCCACGCAACATCTGAGGTGATGAAACCTGACAGCTTCCTAACCTGGGAAATTACACTTGTGCATTTGACCCCTGCAACACTTTAAAGGAAGACACAGCAATTACTTTGGCAGGATCATTTTCCCTTTCATCTCGTGTGAGCTGTTCCCTTTTCTGCATTTACACTCGTATTTAAATTGCAATAAAGCTCTTTATTAAAGACTTGCCCAAATAATTATGAGCAGTTCAAACAAGGAAATTATTAGTTCATTTTGATTCACATCCCAGATTTCAAGATGTTAAGGCAACGTACGTCAGATATTTAGAGAGAAATTGTTGTTTGGGGGTGGGGCGGGGGTGGGGGGGATATTTAACCCGCAATGCTTAAGAGAATACAATAAGCAGTAAACATAGGCAGCATCATAAATCTTGGGGAAGCTTTTAGTTGTATAAAATAGATCAATTACATAGAAGAAAATAGTTTTCATTGACTGTTAAGCTCTTTTTGCTTAGCACTTACAATATGCACTATTATCTCTATATTTTATCATTTTTTTATGTACTTTGAATTTAAAGCCAACTTTAGCTCATCTAAAATGAACAGGTGCATTTTATGTCTGTCTGATCCATTCTGAAGACAGTGATGAATGTTCCAAATAATTTTCCACAATTGACATTTAACTACGTTTTCCGCCAAGTAGTTCATAATAGCTGTCAAACACAAATTAATATCTAAAAGATTGCCTGTGTCTTCAATCACAAGGTCGCATAAGTTCAGGCATGCAAGGAAATGGCACCACACCTCAACTTAAATTGCTGTAATATGATTCTGCAGCTTTGAATAAGCTTTTATCATTGTAAATCTTTCAATGGTGTCTAAAGGATCCTAAACAAAACAGCAGGGATGGTAATATAATTCAAGGAATATTAAATAATGCTCTTTCATACCTTTTGGCCATAATTACTGAGGCACAAGTTTAAACTAAGTTCTGGTATAATCAGGATAGTTTTGTGTAATTTGCAAGAAAGACATTAGCTGTGTCAATCAAAGGTGGTCCACCTATTTTTAGTAAAATGTAAGTACCACGAATATTAATAAAACTGAATTGCCCTGGTGGCACCATACATACAAATAGATGAAGAGCTAGTTTTTAACCAGGAGATTGCAGACTAAGCTTTTAACACAAGATATTCCGATAGCCCCTGGCACCAGAAAGCCTTGTACACACTGGGTGGCTTAACAGATAATTATGAATGAGCTCTCATGATCTCAATGGATGGAAATTCACACTGCACTCACAAATGTCTGAATAGCAATCCCCTGTATAGAAGGCCAAGTCTGTGACATAGTCTCAGTCAGTTTCACCCTTAACCAATTGAAGTGGTAAAATCAGCTTGCTGCTTGATGCAAATACAAAGCCTTTTACAGAGCAAAAACTGATAGATTTTGCAAGCTTTGCAAAAATTGGCAGAGTTGTTGCATCAGGTGAGAAAACCTGTGTGAGTCTTGCGGGTTTTTTGCCAGATCTCACTCTGTTCAATTTCAAAGGGCGAGTACAGTTCATACAGCCAGGTGGAGGGCTGGGGTCTAAAATATTGGCAGTGCCATGAATCTTAGATTAGAGCGCTATTTTTAAAGGGTGCCCAGATCACAAAGTTTAATTCAAGGACCCCCTATTCCCCACATACCGACGCCAGAATAATGCATCCCTCCCCGCTTCCTTCCCCCTGCAGATAAGGGGAACACTACCAATCCCTTGCATACAGAAGGACAATGCCCAGGCATGGCTTTTGACCCCCAGGGGCTATGGACATATTGTGCCCCTGCAATAGTCATCAAGAATTAGGGTTTCATGCCAGTGTGAAATCACCAGTCCAATTCTCCCATCCTGACACGTACATTTTTTGGCACATCGGGATGGGAGAATCACATGCCAGCCGTTTCGTGGGATTCATGCATGCATTCTGCACTCGTGCATGTTTCCCACAGCCTGAGAACAGCACAGTTGGGACTGCACTAGAAACTGGGGGGAAGAAACATAATTCATTTAAATCATTTTTTAATGTATTTTAAATGTGGTTTTTCAGCCTGGTATGGAACTCTCTGGGCCTGATAGCATCTCCCACCACGCCAGGGGTATTTCACTCCAGTAGGGTTTAGAGTACCTCTCCACTTGTGGGGAATTAGCGGGAGACCACATGGGAATGAAGGGGAGGCAATCAGGGCCTCCACTCAGGAGTGCCCCTGGGGCCTGGACACCCTGGCAGTGCCAGCCTGTGTTCTGTGTCACTGCCCAAGGGCACAGGCCAGGTCATACCTTGGCTCTGCCTACTGACGTCAGGTAGTGCCGGGGGGTGGGAGGGTTGTCAAGGGGACAGAGCCCACAGAGAGCAAAGCAGCAGGACCGAGGGAAAAGAGTAGAACCAAGGGGTAGCCTCCCTCCAGCCCCAACCAATCCCAGTACAGTGGCAGTGGGACCCCTCCCCCTCTCCACCCTACCAATCGCTCTCTAGGCCCCACTCACAATAACCCCCGCATCCTTGGGGTCTATTCTTTGTGGGGCCCAGTGTGTAGGGGGCAGTCGGTAAGGATGGGATGTCCCACTGTCACTCTGTATTGGGATTAATCAGGGCTGGAGGGACACCTTTAGAACATAGAACACCACAGCACAAACAGGCCCTTCGGGCCACAAGTTGCACCGACCACATCTATACCTACTAAGCCATAGACCTATCTATAACCCCCAATCTCATTAGATCCCATATGCTCATCCAGAAGTCTTTTAAAAGACCCCAGCGAGTTCGCCTCTACCACCACCAACGGCAGATGATTCCATTCACTCACCACCCTCTGAATGAAAAACTTACCTGTAACATCTCCTCTGTACTTGCTTCCCTGAACCTTAAATCTGTGTCTTCTCGTAGCGACCATTTCAGCCCGGGGAAATAGTCTCTGAGAATCCACCCTATCTATTTCTCTCAACATTTTATAAACCTGTATCAGGTCGCCTCTCAACCTTCGTCTCTCCAGGGAGAAGAGTCCCAGCTCCCTCAACCTATATTCATAAAGCATGCCTCCCCATCCAGGCAACATCCTTGTAAATCTCCTCTGCACCCTTTCAATAGCTTCCACATCCTTCCTATAGTGAGGCAACCAGAACTGCGCACAGTACTCCAAGTGGGGTCTGACAAGGGTCTTATAAAGTTGCAGCATTACCTCCCGACTCCTAAACTCAATCCCTCTATTCATGAAGGCTAGTACACCATACGCCTTCTTGACCACATCCTCCACCTGCAAAGCCGATTTAAGAGTCCTATGGACCTGGACCCCAAGATCCTTCTGCTCTTCAACACAGCGAAGACTCCTACCCTTGATATTATACTCCTTCATCCCATTGGTCCTGCCAAAATGGACCACTACACATTTATCTGCATTGAAGTCCATCTGCCACTTCTCTGCCCAGTCTTGCATCCTATCTATGTCCCGCTGCAACTTCTGACACCCCTCCAGACTATCCACAACACCACCGACCTTCGTATCGTCGGTGAACTTACTAATCCATCCCTACACTTCCTCATCCAGATCATTGATCAAGGCGGGCTGGAAGAGGTGGTCTGCTGGGGGAGAAGGGGTTCTTTCTCCTGTGGGGAGTTTCCCTCCCAGGGGAGTTGCTGGGGTGGGTGTGATGGAGGGATCACCACAACTGGGGAGGAGGCTGGAGATTGGGGCAGTCTGGGGCAGGGAGGGTTCAGAGCTGGCTGGAAATGATTATGGGGGCCACAATTGGGCTGAGGGGGTTGCTGGAAGGGCTGCATTGCGATGGTCCTGGGCTGTTCATCAATTGAGCTAGCCAGCAAATGGGGAGTCTGACACATCGGGACCACTGCACATGTGCAGAGTTCCAGAACTGCCAGATTCTGGTATCAATAGCTCCGCCTCCTCTCTGGTTTTTAATGAGATTCACGATTGTGACCTCTGCATTGCACAGAGTGCAGAGATTTGAGTCTGAATTTGAATTGATTTGCACCAGTTTTCTCACAAATTCAGCACTTTTGGGAGAATTGTTGGGTGGGGGTAAGATGCATTGTGGGTGGATGCTACAATATTATATTATGGTGGATGATATTACAATTTATTTAGACGTATCTATATCAGTTTCACACACTTTCTGGAAGTGAACCTAATTATGTCACCAGCAGGGAGGAGAAACTCAGAGACACAATCTCGCTGTTGAGGTTTGTGTTCCTAAGTTTGCATGATGTTTAGCAGCCATTATGGGAATCTCTCACATGGCAAACCTGCTTGCCCAGCACATTACAACAATGAAGAACTTTAATAGTACATAATTGGTTGTAAAGCATTTGTGATATTGTGAGTTTGGGACAGGTCTTATATTAATGAAAGTCTTTTGCTAATGGTAATTGTATTGCCTCATTGTTTAAGTTAGAAGGCAATGTAGTGTCTGTAAAGCTGCTAATACAGTAATGTGTTTCCATGCTAGTGATTTAATATATATTTACAATACTGACAATTTGGAATAAAATGGTATGATATCAATGGGTATAACAAATTGACTGCATTGGGAGAAAAGTGAAAATTGGTAACAGGCATTAACCAGCAAATTATTCGTGTGCTAGTTTTTTCTATTTTGTGAGATGATGATTGAAACCTTGGCAGTTAACTTTGTGCTGAACATTGCCTGCTGGGCTGACGACTCCCACTTTGGCATGGCAGTCTTTGCCATATTTATCGCATATGAAGGTGAATGGTTGAGAAGTTGCAGGGTTTGATGGGCCTTGTTTACACTGGGTCCACTTCTTAACCAGTTGATCTTTCCATTTCTCCTTGCCCCTTCCAATGCCTTTCTGAAAAGATATTATTTAGAGGTTGTGACAGTCAGTGTCAGTGTACTCCTTCTTCATATCTCAACTTCGTGTATCTTTGTAACAAAGATGTGGACATCCAACATGTCATGACCCAGTGGCAAGTTCAAGATTAGAAAGCCTTTGGGTATGCAGCAATTGACAATCCAATGAATGTGGCTGAACCAGCACTGCAAATGTTCTTGGTTTGAAGAGTGCATGCTGATGAAATTCAGGCTCCATGTCTGTGAATTGGTGACTTTTGGCCCTGCCACGAGATGCTGAGGGCACATCTGAGGCAGCAAAGCTGGAAATTGTTCAGCCTTTCTTCCTGTCCTGCTTGTATTGTCCTGGAATCATCAGGTTGGTGATGATTCACACTCCCTTCCTTAGCTTGAATTGGACACCAGAGCTGCCACTTTTGTAATTCTGTTTTTTGATTTGATTTGATTTATTATTGTCACATGTATTGGCATATAGTAAAAATTATTTTTTCTTGTGGGCTATACAAACAAAGCATACTGTACATAGAGAAGGAAAGGAGACAGTGGACCGTATAGTTTTACAGTCATACTTAGAATGTAGAGAAAAATCAACATAATGTGAGTAGGTCCATTCAAAAGTCTGATGGCAACTGGGAAGAAGCTGTTCTAGAGTCGGTTGCTACCTGTCCTCAGACTTTGCTAACTTCTTCCCAATGGAAGAAGGTGAAAGAGAGAATGTTTGGGGTATGTGGGGTCCTTAATTGTGTTGACTGTTTGCTGAGGCAGCTGTAAGTGTATATGGAGTCAATGGGTAAGAGGTTAGTTTGAGTGATGGACTGGGCTTCATTCATGGTCCCTTGTAGTTTCTTGTGGTCTTGGACAGAGCAGGAGCCACACTGAGCTGTGATCAAACCAGAAATGATGCTTTCTATGGTGTATCTGTGAAAATTTGTGAGAGTTGTAGTGCTCATGCCAAGTTTTCTTAGTTTCGTGAGGAAGTAGAAGGATGGGCTTTCTTAACTATAGTATTGGCATGAAGGGACCAGAACAATTTGTTGGTGATCTGGACACCTAAAACTTGAAACTGTCTACCAGTTTTACTTCATCCACATTGATGTAGACAGAAGCATATCCTTTACTATGCCTCTTGAAGTCAATGACTATCTCCTTTGTTTTGTTGACATTGAAAGAGAGGTTGTTGTTGTCATGCCAGTTCAGCAGATTCTCTATTTCTTTCCTGTACTCCGTCTCCTGTACACCACTACAATGGTGCCATCAGCAAATTTGAGTATTGATCTCATCATCAAATGGCAAATTGTGGGTGATTTTGGAGTTTACATATGTCAACCTCAAATGTCACATTGTCAATGCTGATAGATGGCAGTACAGCAACATCCTCAACCATAGGCATTTGTCTTCCTGGTGCCAATGGTTAAACCAAACTCATTACAGAGATGAGAGAGTCTATCCAATTACCATTGAAGGTGATCTTCAGTATGGAATGCTAGTGTAGCATCATCAGCGTAAAGAAACTCTCTGATGAGGACATGGTGCACCTTTTGCCTTGGATCTCAGATGAAAAAGGCTGAACAGCTTTCTCTCTGTTCTGGAAAGTATGAAACTACCATTTATAGGTTAATTGAAACTGAATTGACAACAGCAAAAAAAAACAAAATGTCAAGAAGTATTTGTTCCAGGAAGTAACCATGTTTAATTCCACTGCAGATCTCAAAGGGTTATGATGTTGCCCCATCGTAGCTTCCCATCGTATTGTCATAGTAAGTACAGCAGGGATCAGTTCTTGGCCCACAATTGTTCACTATTTACATTAATGATCTGAAAGAAGGAACAGAATATAGAGTTTTCAAATTTGCCGATGAACAAAGATAGGTGAAGAGCATGTTGTGATGAGGATATTGTGATTCTGTAGTGGAACGGAGGTTGATTGAATGACTGGGCAAAATCCTGGCAAATGGTGTTTACTGTGGAGAAGTGTGAGGTCATGCACTTTGGTCGGAGGAATTAAAAGACAGATTATTATCTGCAGGCGAGTAAAATACAGAGGAATCTAAGTATTCTAGTGCATGAATCCAAAAAGCTAGTGAGCAGGCCCAACAAGGCAATAAAGGCATCAACATTTGGCCTTTATAGCAAAGGGGTTGGAGTTTAAAAATAGTGAGGTTTTGTTGCAATTGTACAGAGTATTGGTGAGGCCTCACTTGGGATATTACACATAGTTTTGATCCCTTACCAAAAGAGAATATAGTAACATTGGAAGCAGTTCAAATGAGATTTGGCAGGCTAATTCCTTGGATGAGAGGGTTGTCTTATCAAGGGAGACTAAATAGCCTGGGTCAGTATTCCTTGGAGTTTAGAAGAGTGAGAGGTGACTTTATTCAAACAGATAAAATCCTGAGGGAGTTTGATAGGGTAGATGGTGAGACTTTTTCACTAATGGGAGAGTCTTGAACAAGGGACATGACTAAAAGATAAAGGACCTGTCATTTAAAACTGAGATGCGTAGAAATTTCTTCTTGCAAAGGGCAGTGACTATCTGGAATTCTCTACTCCAAAGGGTGGATGGAGGCTGGATCATTAGTAGTATTTAAAACAGAGGTAAATAAAGATTTGATAAATGGTGGAATAGAGGGGTTTGGAGAAATAGCATAGAGAAAGAATTGAGGCTTGCTTAGATGAACCATGATCACATTGAATGGCGAGTCAGGCTTGAAGGGCCTGGCAACATACTCTTGCTTCTGCTTGTTCTCTTGTGTGAAAGAGGAAATCACATTGAGCAGTTTTGGTGGTTAGCCAATTTTAATTTATAAATAACTCACCTGTGCTCACAAGGTTGAATGTATTGGCAGGTTAATTAAGGCAATATATAGTACTGTTCATTGTTCATGGCATTTCTCTTTTATCTGTTGGACTGAGAAAATCATGTCCTATTCTGAAGCCATACTGAGATTTGGGATATATGTGTTCAATCAAAAGCTGCAATCTGTCAAAGGCACCATGAACAAATATTTTTTTCCCATGATGCTTAGCGGAGAGTTGCCTTGACAGTTGTTGCGATCATTGTGATCTCCTTCATTCTTGTATAAGGTTGTAATGCTCTTGCAGAAGTTTGTGCGGATGTTGCAGTGCCTACTGCGGTACTAGTCACTCTCTGGTGTGCACCAGAATTAGGAAATTAGGATGCAGCCTTTTTATATTCAAAGCAGGAACACCATCCTCATGTCAATGTTAGCCATACCAGCTATTCAATCAAGAACAAGTGGTTTCTTAACTCAGTTAAACAGGCGCTCTCCAGCAATCCCACACAGAATGCAGAGATGAAGTGGAACATTTTTTACATGACTACACACTTGAAAAATTGCAGGCACAAGTCATTGATCTGAAGCTCAAGTGTCCTTCTTTACATATTCAGATTGAGCTCCAATGGTATCATTGGCGTTTGCCTGCAATATTAGCCTGAATCCTAAGCAGTGTAACAATGGTTACTTTATCATGTGGCTAAACCTGCTGGGAATTGGACTGAGGGCCAAATAAGACCAGGGACCTTTTCAGTGAGTTCTTAGCAATCACTCCCTACTTCTCGAAATCCCACACCCAATGGCCCCAGGCACCAATCCCCAGCCAGATTCAGACAGAAATTTGACCTCTCATATAAAAATAAATCTCAGGAGTAAGATTTTTATGGAAATTCAAGTTTACTATTTGTCCAGTTCTCCCAAGCCCTAAATCCCCTGCCACTAAAATGTACATTCTGTCTGTAATGCCATACTACTTATGAGTATACCACCGTTGAGCTATCTGTGTTTTTGCTTAGCCACTTTAGGATATCTGTAATTTTTTTAATTTGTGGGGAAGCGCAAAATTAGAAGCCTTCAACACAAGATAATCATAAATCAAACTGTAAATTGAGAAAAAAATGTCTTTACCCAGAAAGTGATGAATAGGTCGAATTTGCACAGTAGTTGTAGCAAACAATATTCGTCCATTTAAGGGCAGGCTAGATAAGCATATTAGGGAGAAAGCGAGGTATGTTGACAGAGTTAAATGGGGGAGGATTGAAAGAGGCGTGACCAGATGACAAATGCCAGCATGGATTTGTTTACCAAATGGCCTGTTTCTGTGCTGTGTATTCTACGCAATTATATGTCAGTACACTTATGAACTCCTCTGCACTCCAGGTAAACTTCCTTGATCGTGAAGAGTACAACATTATCGCCGGAATCTTGCTTCTACTTATACTGGCGCACGATAGGTTTTCAGGCAGCGAGGGAAACACCATTGACAACAGTGGGACTATAAGATTTGGTGCCTGCGAGCTGTGTGCTGCTTCATGCAGGCAAGAACACACACTGCAGAGAGAGAAGAAAATCCCGCCCTATGACTCAAACTTGCACAACCATGCCAGTATTATCATTGTATTAGTGTGTAGTTCTGGAAATTCCACAGAATCAACATATATACTATATCAGTAAGTAAATTAATGGAAAGTCTTTACAATACATCTACTGAACTTGACAAATAAGAAGCAGACTATTATATTGAGCCTGAAAGACGTCACTGACTCATTTGATATCTCCAGTCTGCAACAAAGCAGCAATGCAATGCATTCTGTTAATGAAAACATATGTTGTAGAATTCATATCTTTTTACTGCCTGTTTCAAAGAACACTTTGATATGACATTCAATCCACCATGATAATTAAGCTACTAATCACAAACACATGAATAGATAATCCCCTTCATGCTGATTTTCAAATGAAACTTAACATCTAATAAGAGAAATTCTTATGAAGTTTGAGGTTGTAATACTCAGCTCTGCAGCGCCTATAGTTTCAGAGCTATGGAAGCAGTTTTGGTCCCAAAATGGTATCAGTGCTGCATATGCATATGGGCATATGCAGTTTATAAAGGTTGGATCTGACCAGATGTAATTTAGCAATAAATTTTAGATGGAAATGCTGTAATAGAAAATTATGCACTTTAGCAAATGCCCCTCCTTCTTGGTGAAGTATCTCTTCTATGCTGTCTGCAAAGACATGTGCATGTAGTTGCTCACCCAAAGGCCAAGTAAGTGGCCTTTGCCAGCCCTGGCATCTTCGAGCTATCTGCAGGGATCGCCTGAGGATCCCCTGTGTCCATTACTGCTCTCCTCCTCCGATTTAAAATTTACGCTCAGTTTAGCCAAAGCTGTTTTAACCAATCCTTTCACATTAAACAAGTTCTGTGAGCTTTGATTACCAATACTGGCAGCTTTGCCTTCTTGGTTCTGATATTGAACTGTTACTGTTGTTGCACTGAAGACTGCAGGTCTCTCCAGTTTATGTAGACAAAATGACTCACTTAGTCTTAATGGCTGGAAACTTTTCTGAAGATAACAAAATGCCTGTTCTCTTATGATTGTGGCTGCTGCCCCTGTATCCTTTTCCATTTTTAGGGCTTTATCATTTACTGGCAAAGTTATTTCTTTTGGGGACACTTTGTTCAGCTGGAATCTTTTGCCTGGTTTCTCATCCAAATTGTTCAGAAGAGTTTTTTTTCTGACTTTCCTGATTGCCTTGCTCTGAATCACGCCTATAAGAAAGACTTTTCTTGCTACACTTGAAGCAAGAACTCAGTAAGAATTTAGCAACACCAATTTTAAATCCAACAAATTTATTTGATAGTAAATTTGCGAGCTTTCGACACTCTGTGTCTTTGTCAGGCAATTGCTACCCCAGTTCAACGCCGGCATCTCTACATCATGACCACTTGAAGCACACATAATTCTTGCATCGACAAACTTTAGGGGAGTGTTCTCCCCTAAATTGAAAAGAAACTTCAGCCCTCAATATAGCCCTTTGTTTATTTGGCACCATTGTGCTTGCTCCTGGGCTGTTGTGCTTCATAGTCGTTTCCGCCACAAACAACTTACTTCGTTTGGCATGCCTTGCAAAGCTTGCAACTTTGTTACATCCTGCTCTGCACTTCCAGTTACCTGGGCCAGCTCCAAAGCATTTTTGAAGTTGATCTTGGTCTCCGCCAGTTAGTGTTTTTTGTATTATTAAGCTGTTTATATCACAAACCATTCTGTCCCTTAACATTTCAGTTAGTGCTGGACTGGTTTCGCAGTGTCTGCCAGTCCTCAAAAATCCTGAAATGGCCTTCCCTGGCTTGCTGCATGAAATTGTATCACAGGATATTGATCAAGGGCAGGAGTTAAACTAATTTCTTGTATGTGTGAGGTTAGCGTTCTCATTAGACTGTAAGTCTACGAGCCACAGATTGTAACCAGAATAACCTTCCATGATTCATATTGCAGCCTTTCTATGTACTGTCTCTTGTCATCAACTCCTGTGCCAAATGGCTCAATTTTTCCTATCATAGGCATTGCTAAATTACATTACCTGACTTCTTATTAGTCTTGACACTCAGGATCAGCCTCCTCACCCTCCATCTGGAAACTGTGATCATCAATGTCTTCAACATTTTGCCTTGTCACCAATGCAATGGATTGAGTGTGACTCAATGGCACTTCAACAATAAAGGCTTCATTGCCAACAAGATGAATAGGTATAAGTACAACACAGTAAGACTGGATTACAAATGTGACTGCCATTCTTGACAGTCTGACTCTAACTGCAAATTCTCCTAGAACCATGATCTGCTTTTAGATGATTGGCTGAGCATCCCACCAAGATAATCCATAGAGTCCTCACCAATCATCATGAGGCCCTCAGCAAAGCACGACTGCCCCCCCCCGAACAAAGGGCCATGTTATTGTCATAGAAGCCCTAAAGTGCAGAAGGAGACAACTTAGTCCACCAAATCTGCACTGATCACAATCCACCCAGATCCAATCTCCTTAACCCTATCTATTTATCCTGCCAGTCCTTCTGACACAATTTAACACGGCCAGTCAATCTAACCTGCACATCTTTAGAGCGTGGGAAGAGCCTGGAGCACCCAGAGGAAATCCATGCAGACATGGGGAGAATGCTCAAACTCACATAGACAGTGACCTAAGACTGGAATTGAACCTGGGTCCCTGGTGCTGTAAGACAGCAATGTTAACTACTGTGCCATCATGCCACCCTACATTACTGTGCAGCAGAATTATTCATGCTCCCATTATTGAATATAGGGGAACATTGCTGTCAAATTCCCACAAGTTTGAACATCTTTCACAATTGCTCTGTATTCTGCCTTTTAGGTAGCTTTGCTGCTATATTGTCCCCTTATCAATGTTCCTTTAATCCCAAATATGGAATTTTCAGAATACAGAGAACATTACAAATTTCATACTTGCCATCAAGATCTACAAATTCTTAACTTTAAATTTGCAATGTTAAAAATATATATTTGAGTCGTATTTTAGTAGCAGAGTGAAGTTCACTCTCAGTCAAAACCAATATGTGGATTATTTCAAGCAATCTTTTGCTCAACCTATTATCTCCCACTTAGGCTCAGCATTTAGTTTGAAGCACATTGGGATGTTATATTAATGAATATTGTTGTTAATTTATACAGTGCACCATTTTGTGCTTAGGAGTCAATTTTACAAAATGCCCCCAGTCATCTAGTTTTATTCAGTTATATCTAAAATATCATTTCATGCCTTTCTTTCATCTGCAAAAGGTGTCCCATGAACATTAATGATCGAGACAAGGCATTGACATCATTTTGGAAGCTGCAGTCTTAAAGAATTGTATCACTATTTGCTGCATAAGATTAGAATTTTATAATATGATTTTTCTTTTTATCATATTAATGTTAAATTGCATTTGGTCCTGGTCAAGATTGTTACTGCGGCAACTGCATTGTCTGTAGTTTTTTTTACTGCAGCATTTTCTATTTCTAACTTTTTGGGAGTTGCAGTAGCTAAGATCCAGATATTGGAATTCCTCTGTACATTTGGCTTTCTGCTTGTTTTGGAGAAGAAAGAATGGGGATCTGATTAATGATGCACGCTCATTTATGCAAAGTCAGACTGCTTACCTCTGCCTTTACACAACCATGATGTTGAGCTGCCAGTGTTGGACTGGGGTAAACACTGTAAGAAGTCTCACAACACTAGGTTAAAGTCCAACAAGTTTATTTGATAGTAAACCCACAAGCTTTCGAGGTTTGTCCCTTCGTCAGGTGAGTGGAGAGTTCTAATCTCAAACAGAGCATATAAAGGCACACGTAGTTTACAGAATACTGATTCAAACCAGTATAAAGGCACACACAATTTATAGAATACTGATTGAGCATTCTGTTTGAGACCAGAACTCTCCACACATCTGATGAAGGAGCAAATCCTGAAAGCTTGTGGGTTAACTATCAAATAAACTTGCTGGATTTTAACCTGGTGTTGTGAGATTTCTTACGGTGTTTACACAACTACGGATGCTTATAGATTAGTAAGCTAGGTATGTTTGGCAAAATCTATCTTCATCATCTACACTTTGCAGAAAGGTAGTAACAGAATAATGTGAATACAGGAAGATGGATCTTGAAATAAGATCAATGAAAGACAGTGGATTCTAAATGGCCACAAATAACTTTTTACTTGATTCAGGATTTCCAAATTATGTCAGAGGTATGTGCTAAATTATTCAATCTGATGTGCACTGTGATGCATTGCTGGGTCACAGATATTCTTTTTAGCATGTCAACATATTTACTCTTTGGGGAGAAATTAGCATCACCAGAGAACACAGCACTTTTCTATTGCAGGTTTCCCTACAGAACTTAACGGGACCTGTGACAGTCCCCACTGATTTCATGAACAGATTTTTTTTCTGTTTTATTATGTGCAACTGGATGTAAGGATATAAATAAATAAATGCTCACAATTGATGCTCACAAAATTACAAAATGATAGAAAGGGATAAACTTAATGCAATCATCATCACCAGGGAAAAGGTGCTGAGAAAACTATTAGACCTAAAGTCTGATAAGTTCTCAGGACTTAACCTGTCTGGATCCTTTAGCAAACTCTATCTCAGTAATGGATGCACCCTAGTGTCTTAATAGAAGTGGTGGCATGGATAGCAACTGCATTGGTTATAATCTGCAAAAATTTGCCAGATTTTGTAAAGATTTCAGTGGGTTGGAAAATAACTGAGGGATCCTGTTAATGCTTAGCCCTGTTTGGTTCAGTCTAATCAAAGACTTAGTTTTAGGGTATTTCTGCCTTTGTACAATTACATGTAAATGCTAGACTGTAGGGGTTAACTAACTCTGCTAAGCTGAACAATTGTAGATAACTTGATTCCATGTCGAGTCAGAAGGTATGATGAGTTAGCTAAAAATTGACTCCATTCCTGAAGGGTAAACAATACAGGCAAACACCAGTTTCCCATAACAGCAGCTACAACGATTGTTTTTCCTAAATTGAAGACAGTGTGTGAAAAACATTTCCAATAAAAAGATAAGGGTTGAAATATGTTTTGATTTTAGAGTGTGTGTTAGATGTGATCTTTACAAAATCTGGCAAATTTTTGCAGATTATAACCAATGCAGTTGCTATCCATGCCACCACTTCTATTAAGACACTAGGGTGCATCCATTACTGAGATAGAGTTTGCTAAAGGATCCAGACAGGTTAAGTCCTGAGAACTTATCAGACTTTAGGTCTAATAGTTTTCTCAGCACCTTTTCCCTGGTGATGATGATTGCATTAAGTTTATCCCTTTCTATCATTTTGTAATTTTGTGAGCATCAATTGTGAATAAATTTGAAAATTGTGTATAAAAGTTCACTTTTTAAATTCTACTCACTTCATTTTTTTTTGCAGATGGCCTGGCCGAGAAGCCAGTCTCCAAGTTCTCTTTTTTGCTTCTGCTGTGTTAATTCTTTAAGTTTTTTTCAATAAAAGAAGACCGTTTCAAAACCTGTACCAGTGCTGTTGTTTCATATCTTCAAATAGATGAATGGACCTGACATAGCTAATCTATCACCTTATTCAAATAAGGAGGGAAGTAGAAGCAGAAAATTACAGTCTGGTTATTCTAACATCTGTCAATCCATTATTAAGATGCATATAGCAGGATACTTAGATGATCAAAATTTGAAGAGATAAGGCCAATTTGGGATTGTGAAACAGAAATTGTGTTTAACTAATCTTTTTTGGTGAAGCAACATTCAAGGTTGATAAAGGGGAACTGGTAAATGTGATGTACTTGGATTTCCGAAAGGCACTTTCTTTCTCCATTTTCCGCACTGCAGTTCTGAACCTCAGCTCCAGTAAATTACCTCACGTGTTTAGACAATCTACAGAACAAATGGGAAATGGTCCAGACTATGCACCTTTAATCCAAAACTAAAACTTTTCCAAGAGTTTCAATACGCAAATGATGCTTGTTTGTGCTTTCACTCAGAAGCCGAGCTCCAGATCCTTGTTTTCTCCTTCTCTGAAACAGATAAGAAAATAGTCTTTTGCTACATGCCCAGAAAACTGGCGTTCACTTCAAACTAACTCTCACAACAAGTCACCACCACCTATCTATTAAGATCATTGGAGTGTTCCTGGAAACAACTGACAATTTTCCCTGTCTATGGAACTTCCTCTCAATAAAGGCAGACATAGATAACAAAATTCATTATTACCTCCAATCTACCTTTGGCCAACTGAGGAAAAGAATATTTGACGACCAAACTCAAACTGAGACAGTTCAACAGTGATCTGCATGCTCTTTTATACTTAATTGGCTTTTTCCTGTAAACAGCTGCAAAATGTACAATTTGGGGAAATTTGGAATTATAGAAGTATTGGATGTGAATTTCCCTGGGGTACTCCAGTTCATCCTGTCCATTTTCAGTGGAGGATGTAACAGAAACCACAAAAAAAGCACAAATGCATTCATGATGGATGAATGGGAAATTCCCTTGAAAATTAATTCCTCATTGACACCCAAGTAACCACTTTAAATCCCACAATGTGCATCCAACTTGTATCAAATAGCTACTTTTGTCAGCTCATTTGTGGCCACTACTTGAAAATTAATGTGCAACATATTTCATTGACACCAATAATAGTCAGCCCTGGAACAGTACGGGTATGCTTATTGTTACAATGTGGAGATGATTTTTCCCTCTGCACAATTTTGAACCCCCCCTCCCATCCCCTAGGAATATCTCGCCTCGTAATTTTATATGAAAGTGCATGAGGTAATAGGAAGCTACTGGCCTTGGTAAATTAAAACAGGAAGTGATACTGTCTATCATGAACAATTAACAAGTCTTTACTTTAAAACAACATCATTAAACAAAGAACAAACTGAGTAAAATCCCAATAGAATACTGTTCAAATATGACAAGACTCATTCAGGAATATAAAAATAAATCCTTACAGAATATAATCATTCTCAAATAAGACAGTATGAGGTTCAGTTGGAAGTATGAACTTTCTTCTGATGCTTCCATTGGGAACACCTGCTGAGTTGGTACATCTTTCTCTCTAGATGGTGATTTTCTGAAGATATATATATTATTGTGGGATTTATATGAGAGCCTCGCCTCCCCTTCTTCTGACTAAAGAGGTGGCAAACTTACTCTAACCTTTATTCCTCTTTGCCTGGTTTTATATATCTGGAATTATTCGAGTATTCCTGTGATCTTTGTGACGTGAGGCTGCCAACAACACCCACATTGAAATTCCATTGGTCCTGTGCCTCTGCAAACTTGCTTTAAACTCATTGGTTCAATTCAAAAGCGTGTTTTGCCACATTGGAATACTGACTTTTATTTTGTATAGAAACACTGCAAACCCACCGCTGCAGCTTAAAATTCATAGAAAGATGCATGCTTTTTTTAAAGATGCATAGCTATATGATTACTTCTTTTGGTTTTAGGAATTCTTTTCAACATTTACATTTATCAAACACCTGATTTTTAACCTTATATATGCAACTCCATTACATTATGGACAAATGAAAGAGCTGAAGACTGCTGAAATGCTTCAATGAAACTGCACCCAGGTTGAATGTAACCATTTTTGCAAAGCTGCTAATTGACATGAGTAGCTAAATTCTAGCCAGTTGCAATCTTCTTGAAAGCTGAAAAACTGCTTCTCATTTTCTCCGAGATTATACACACTCTCTCTGCACTCATACATCCCTGGCAATGCTTCTGCTAGGAGGACAAACTTCAATTTCAAAGAGGACACCTCTTCATTTCTGCATGTCCCAGAGCAACAGCCTGAGGGAAATCTTCTCAAATGGGAAATCCCTGCCCTTGTGTCTTGGCCCTCAGAAAATCAATCAGTGTGAAAATGACAATCCACTTTTTCCCATATCCAAATAACCGTATTGATGAAATTAATGTACATGTGCTATCAATAACTGAGAGCAGTAAAATAAACTTGGAACTTTTGGCCTCTTTTACGTCAAAGGTAATTTGAAACGGAATAAATTACTAACATTTACGATCTTTGGTTATGTTAATCTTCTATCTTGCAGTTAAACAAATTTTGACTTGTCAACTATTTGCCAAATCACATGATGCTCATTAAAGCATATGATCCAGCATCACTGCTTGTTAAACTGAGCAACCATTGGTGTCTGCCATTATAAATCCCCCAATAAGACAGAAAATGTAGGAAAACACAGATGAGTTTTAACCACAGTTTGCAATCTCCTCGATACAGTGATGTATCTTGATGTCCAGGTGGTAAGCAGTTTTTTAGATTGTGCTTTTCTTCCATGCCACTAATTTTAACAACAACATTTTAAATCCTTGATGTTTTACTGTTTTGGAACAGACTGCAGACTGTGTTAACTTGTATATTATTATAGATTTTACTGGTAAACTAACTGCAGATCCTGGAATAAATGTCCTACAAACTGCATTAGGGCATATACCACCAACATGAATGTCAAAATAAATTCTTCTAACCAATCACCATTCCTACATAGCCACACACCAAACCCACAGTAGCTTTTACACATGCTTGCAATTTTCATCGATGTTGAGAGATTCAAAAATAGAAATCCCATCATAAACCAGATTTTTAGACAATCTCATTCAAGAATATAAACTTCATATTCTCAGAAAGCAATCAAATTTCTAATGCAGTTCAGATCCCTTTTTATGCAGCTACAAAATGCAGTGAAACTAATCTTATTGTTGTCACAAGCACAGCAGCCGGGCGTTGGGTGAACCAGGCTTCTGGGTACAAATTTTAAACACATAAGACATGAAGTTAACATACTTCTCCAGCAACTTCATTCATACGAGTGTTATGTAATAAGTACAGGGTGAAGTAATCATATATATGCTACTTTAGGATACTCTAGAAAAAAATGTAACTGTACAATTCTCAGTAAACTGATCACAATTGGAACTCTTTGAGAAAACTTAGAGATTTTCTCTTCTGAGAGCTCTTCTATTAGAATGACTCTAAGAATTTTGAACATGCTCTGGACCTCATGAAGTCTCATGACATCATGTCAAAGATGATCAAGGAAATCTCCTGCTGATTACCACATTTTCCAACCTGGCTTCCCCATTCCCCCACACAGCTGATCAATCCTCAATGTTCCATGTTCAATACCACTTGGAGGAACGATTGAGTGTGGAAAAGGTTATCATTATCACCAGCCAGATCAACCCTGGTTCAATAAAGAGCACAGGAGGGAATTCCAGGAACAGCACCAGGAAAACCTACAAATGAGGTGTCAACCTTATGAAAATACAACACAGGACTATTTGCATACCAAGCAGCATAAGTAGCAAGCGACAGATCAGATCTAAGATCTGCAGTCCTACTATATCCAGTCATGAATGGTGGTGGACAATTAAACAACTCACTTGAGGAGGTAGTTCTACAAATATTCCCTTAATCAATGATGGGGGAGCCTAGCACATCAATGCAAAAGCTAAGGCTAAAGCATTTGCTACCAGCTTCAGCCAAAAGTGCTGAATAAATTAACCCATCTTGACCACTTCCGAAGGTTCCCATAATTATCAGTGACAGTCTTCAACCAACTTTGATTCACTCCACATGATATCGTGAAATGGCTGAAGTCACTGGATACTACAAAGTTTATGGGCCCTGACAATATTCCAGCAATAATATGAAAGACTTGTACATCTGAACTTGCTGCATCTCTAGCCAAACTATTTCAGTAGAACTATAACACTGGTTTTTACCCAGCAATGCGGAAAATTGCCCACGTTCTGTACACAAAGGTAAGACAAATCTAACTAGGCCAATTACCACCAAATTAGTCTATTCTTGCTCACCGTTAAAATGATAGAAGGGGTTATTGACTGTGATATCACATGGCACTTGTTCAGCAATAACCTGCTCACTGAAGCTCAGTTTGGGTTCCACCAGAGACTCCCAGCTCCTGATCTCATTACAGTCTTCATTCAAACATGGACAAAAGAACTCAATTCCAGAGGTAAGATGAGAATGATTGTCCTTAGCATCAAAGCTGCATTTTATTGAATGTGGCATCAAGGAGCCCTCGCAAAACTGGAGTCAATGGGAATCAGAAAGGAAACTCTCTATTTGTTGAATTCATACTTGGTACAAATGAAGATGGTTGCAGGTATTGGAGTTCAGTCATCTCAGTTCCATACCATCATGCCGGAGATCCTCAGTGGAATGTCCTAGATCCAACAATCTTCAGTTGCTTCATCAGTGAACTTCCTTTCATCATAATGTCAGAATTTTGTTGATGATGTTCAGCACCATTCATGATTCCTCAAATACTGAAGCAGTTCATGTCCAAGTACAATAAGAACTGGACAATATCTAGGCTTGGGCTGATAGCATTTACGCCACACAAGTACCAGCAATGCCTTATTCAAAAAGAAAGAATTTAACCATCGTACCTTGACATTCAATGGCATTGCCTTCATTGAATCCACACTATCAACGTCCTGAGGTTGACCAATGACCAGAAATTGTATAAGACCTAGCCATATAAATGATATGACTCCAAGAGCAGGTAGAAGCTAGGAATCCTGTGGCAAGTAACCCACTTCCTGACTCCTCAAATCTTGTCAAGAATGCAATGGAATACTCTTTATTTGCATGGATGAATGAAGCCCAGCAACATTCAAGAAGATTGACACCATCCAGGACAAAACAGCCTGCTTGATTGGCACCTATTGCACAAATATTCACTCCCTCCACCACTGGTACACAGCAGCAACAGTGTATACCATCTACAAGATACACTGCAGGAACTCACCATGGCTACTTAAACAGCACCTTTGTAATCTACGGCTGCTCCATCTGGAAGGACAAGAGCAGCAAATGCCTGAGAACACCACTATCTGGAAGTTCCCCTCCATGTCATTCATCATTCTGACTTGGAAATCTATCATCATTCCTTTGCTGTTGCCTGGAACTCTCTCCCTATCAGCACTGTAAGTGCATCTTCAACTCAGGAATTGCAGTGGTCCAAGAAGGCAGCTTATTAACATCTTCTGAAAGGCAATAAACTCTGTCTAGCCAGCAACACCCATATCCGTGAATGAATTTAAAAAATGTAAGTTATTTTCATCTCTTCCCTTCCCATTCCTTTCTTACATAGAAAAAATAGAGTTATATTGATTTAACACTAAATCTCAGGCATCTGATTCTGAAAGGAATTATAAGTAGTGTTATAGCAGAAATAATTTGAAATGAATAACTTAAGGAAAGAAAATGCCACTAAGCTCTTTTAGACACTGACATTATTACTGTTATTGTCAGTGAATATTTGTATTTAAAATATTGTCATTCATATTGTTGCTTTTGTTTAATAGATATATTTTTTCAATCTCCTGGAGAACCACTTTATAATTTTGTCTGAAACTCTATACACTTTAGGACTCAGTGCAATTGAAAGCCATGGAAATCTATGTCCTGGATGAAGATGGTTGATTTTGTGCCTAAATACATTACCTGTTTGGGAGAGAAGGCTGAGTTCAGCAGAGAGTCAGCCAGGGGAACAGGAAAATTAGCACATCAGCAGCAGCACCCTCGCTGTATACTGCATGTACATGAAGTAGACAGCGCAGACAAAGGTGTTTCACTATATCTATCAATGGGGAACAGCTGAATATCCTTGCTAACAGCACTGAAACTGTAATAAAGACATGATTAAGTGACCTCAGTCTGGACAGACATTCTATCCATCTACCACAAAAGATTATGACATTACTGATGGGATACAACTAAATGGCTATTGTCTCAGACCTACTCTTTGTATCATATGTAAATAATTTACTGGTATGCATGATATGCATGACTAGAAACAATTTAACTTTACTAGAAGTTGTAATAAATGCCCAATAAAAAAGGCTAACTGTACATAATTGAGCAGAGCAGACTGAAGAAGCTTCAGGGATTCCCCAATTCTTCCCTTATTGAGTAAATGGCAATAAAGATCAATCACTCATGAATGTTATGTTCAATATCTTTTGAGCACATCACCTGCAACATCAGCAGGGAGAATTTGGACTATGAAGGCTCATTTTCAGGCACAATGTGGCATCTTAATAGTAGAAAATGGGGTCCAAGGTACACACTTACATTTCTAATGGGGATTGTGCTGGCCATCATTTTGGTAAAAAGGTTTTCTCATAATCTCCAGCATCACACAGAGACAACACCACTGCCACTTTTCAATGCTACACGCCAGCATATGTCCTGCTTTTGCACGACTGGACACAATATTAACATCATAAAAAATACCTCCAACAGTTCAATTTTAAAGGGATCAGACTACTTTCAGGTGAGTTGCGAGATTATTTATTCTGGCAGTTGGTGCTAATGTACCAACTAATGTATCTTTATTTGGAGCTTTCCAATACTTGCCTCATGTTTCAGAAGAGTTGTAGCTGGTGTTGAACAACTTTATAGTTCATTAAAAAACTTGTGTTGTAACAAATTGTTTCTAGAAGTGATTGACTTGGTAGACTTTCTTCTGAGAATTGGGCATGACTGGGAGATGGAAGGGAGACTGTATAGAACAAAACAAGCTGAAATCTCTAAGGGGCAATTGTTTTTCTTTAACTGCAAGGATGACCAATATTTGAGATATCTTCACTAAAGATCCTGTGACTTTTAATACAACCTGGAACCACAACAACAACTTCAAAGCAGAGCAAAAGACCACATGGCAATGGGTTTTGAGGTGAAAATGGCTCTTAACCTTAATGCATTTGGCTTCTTTCAGGCTGTTTTACAGTTAGCAATATATGGTTCCAAAAGGAGGACAATAGAAGTGTCTAGAATCACAGTTTCACCGACATGTATCATGAACTGAAAAGGATTACGTTCCCTGATTGTGAAGCTGTTTTGAGACCACAGACAACGTATCATGAACATGGATGTATGTTATGCTGATGATTAGTTTGTTTTGCAACAGTCGTCTGTGATATTTATATTTCATTTAGCATGATCAGTCTACTTTGGGTTACTGGTCAAGGAGTGTTATCCCATACATAACATGGCTTATGGCTCCAATCTCAGACCCATATACACTTACATAGCAGGCCAAGAATGAGAGCCATGTTGCCATGAAGAGCATTAGAGAATATGCCATTTCTGTTTGCAGGCAGTACTTCAAATGCCTGGACTCTTAAATAGTCCGAACAGCACTCAGCTGAGTAGTTATCAAGATTTGTGTTACTATGCTGCACGCTGCACAACCTCACAATTATGAAGGAACACTCAAATTCACAGGCAAGAAACTGAGAACAGGAGATAGAGGAAGTGGAGAAAGAGGAGGGGACAGTGGAGGAATTGGAAGAGGAAGGCAAGCTTCAATGTGGACAAGTCAATTTTCTGCCTAGTCTCCATGTGATAAAATAATTAATGAATGATACCAATAATCTCAAACCCACCTCCACATTCACTGACAGACTCCCACTGGCCACTTCTTCAGTTCAGACCTGTGCTATCTTTTCCCTCTGATTGGGTTTCACTGCACTTGTGTCTGGTGTTCTACAATTTACGAATCCTTCTTCTATTCCTCCTTTATCTCTAAGGTATGCATTGTGTCAGTAACTGAGCTGGTCACTGTGACGACAAGAGCAAAAGATCTTCATTGATTTTTTTCCTCTTCTTCCATTGAGCAGACACAATGTTATGATACCTTTGATTGCATTAATACACATCTGTGTTTTAAGATACTTAGAACATTAAGGATAATACGTTGATACATTTTTTTTCTTAGAGCCATAGAAACATAGACATTTGCAGCGCAATTAACAAACATTCAAACCATTTTGTCTTTACTGACTGTCTACTGGAAAAATCCAAAATTAATTACCGTGTCCCATTCCTTTCCCAGAATCGTTTACTGTTTTCTTCAGATATTTCCGGATTCAATAATCTCAGTGAGTTGAGGGTTGAAATTAGGAAACTATGCTGGATGTTTAGGAACATCTTAAAGAATTTGCTCCCAGGACAATTTGGGTTAAATTTGTGAAATGACTGGTCTTGGAACTATTGTCTCAACTGCATTCTGATTTTCCAACTAGTATATTAAAAATACATTTCTGTTCCTGCTGTTTTTTGACTTTGTTCCGTGAAGGTACACAAGAGATACTTGTCTAGAATTTGTGAGCCAGAGATTATCAGTGTTGAGTCAAGGAGAACCACAGATCTTTTGTTTTTGAATAATGTACACAATAATCTTAACATATAAAGTGCCTTTTGGGCATCTGCATGGCAAAATCGTTAAGTGATGTATAATCATGTTAGAACTTGGATATTAAAATAACTCAATGGTGGGAATATATTTCAGGGCTCTTTCACAAGATCATAAGCACACGATGAGAAAAGCTCTTCATCTTGAAAGAAACTGACACGGCACGGCAAGGCAGTATCTCAAATTATTCTAAAGCCTCAGCTGCCACAAAATCCATTATGAATCTTTCATCAGTCTTTGTGCGAAGAAGATATTCCAAAGATACACGTTGGCAATTCAAATGTCCTACATCTACAGTCTAAATTTAAGTTGTCTTCTGGACTGGCATTTCTCATAACCATTATTAACTTGTACACCTCTATAAAAAGCCTTAGGCTTTTTTTAAAGATTCTGGCTGTGATATTCACTTTTTTAATGCCATTTTTCTCAGCATTGAGGGACCACTGGAGCTCACCTATGCTTTCAGTGTGTGCTCCAGCAGATGCCACTTTGCTTTGTCAATTAGGCAGATCATAACTCCATCTGTGTGCAATGCTGATTTGACACCAGCACTGTCATTTTGGAGATTAGAAGCAAGAAAGATCATTAGTGCCATTCAAAAGGAATTATCATCCACTGTTGGGTTGGTTGCTGACTGGTTTCTACTGTTGATGTTGTAATGTGGAGTGCTTGGTGACATCTAATGTGACTTATAGATGATAAAATTTGCAGGTATCACTGTCTTCCTGCTCTTCCAACTCCATCATTACTTGGTCAATTTGCAAGTCTTGCATCTCCAAAAGGAGAAAGGCACATGGATAGGGTGGAGGTGTGGTTGCTGATTTGCATTACTGTGATCAGTTGTTCTTAATAAATGTATTTCTATATACCTAACTATCTTCAGCTTTGTCTTGGAGTAGTTGAAGGACCAATGCTTCCAAGGATCCTCATAAGACTTCCGTCAAATAATGCTTTATGCATTGAATGGTATCATTCAATATTCTTTATGCTTTTTGACTGTTGCTACATTGTTATTTGATAGGTTAGGCATAGAATGCTAACTTCCTCTGATCTTTTTCAATGTTACCCTTAACTATTCAACATCGTTTATGTGCCATGTAAGTTCTCCCTATTATCCTTTCAATGATCATCATTTTACACTTATCCATGCTGAATTTCATATTCTAATCATCTACAAGTTTTATCAAGGCAGTATCGTAGATTTTTAATTCCTTCTTCAGACTCAGATATGCCATTAATTTGATATCATCTGTGACATTGACTTCTTAGTATTAGTTTCTTAAACCAAGCCACTGTGTAAATGTGATGTACTAGAGGATAAATATCAACCTTTCCTCATTGGTCGATAAATTTGCCATCATACACCTCTGCCAGAATTCTACCACCACACTCTCCATGGAATCAGAGCAGGAAAAGAGCGGACAATGGAAATGTCCATTGACCTAGTTGGGAATTTCCTTTCTCGTTCGAGCAAGGTTGAAAAATCCCACCCCTCATCTGATTTTTGATTCATTTTGGTAGGAAGAACATGGAGAGACAATATAAAGTATAGAACTCTAAAGAGAGTGCAAGGAGCAGAGGGACCTAAGTGTACATGCATGGATCAATATAGCCATACAGGTTGAGAGTGCACTATCCTAGCCTTTATTAATAGGGGCATAGAGATCAAGGTCAAAGAGGTTAGGTTGAACTTGTGTAAGGTACTTATTTGACCTCAGCTGGAGTATTGTGTCTGGTTGTGGATGCCATACTTCAAGAAGGATATGAAGGCATTGGCGAGAGTGCAGAATTGATTCACGAGAATGGTCCAAATGATAAGGAATTTCAGTTAAGAAGAAAGATTGGAGAATTTAGGTCTGTTTTCCATGGAGGAAAGAATGCAGAGAGGAGATTTGATAAAGATATTCAAAATTATGAGGGGCCTGGAGAAAGTAGGGAGGAAGAAACTGTTTCCCACTGTGTAAGGATGGAGAATGCAAGGGCACAGATTTAAAGTAATTAGCAAATGCGATATGAGAAAAAACATTTTCACACAATCTGAAATGCACTGCCTGAAAGTATGGTGAAGGGAGGCAAGTTCAACTGAAGCATCCAAAGGGAATTAGACTGTTAACTGAAAAGGAAGACTTGCAGATTTACAAGAAGAAAGCGGGAAAATAGCACTAAGTGAATTGCTTATTCAGAGAGCTGTTGCAGATACGATGGACTGAATGCCTTGTTCTGCACTGTTATAATTGTGTTTAATATATGATCTCTAGGGTTGAAATTAATCTTGGTCAGTAGACAGAATGATCACCATTTGGCAATTCATTTTACAATTTGCTCTTCTCCATTGAAATAATTGGGAGATCCATAAAATGGATTGTCATTTTGCTCTTGCCCATTTTGTGTTATTGTTGAAAGGCAGTTTCACATCCTAATCTTCTCTGCAGACTCTTCATTACGAATTTCCAGACTAAGGTTTGTTATCTACTCAGTCAGTTCTATCATGCCCTTTTGACCCAAATTCAGGTAGGTACATTCTCTTTTCACCGCCTGTTCCCAACTTTCCCACAATGATTCTGGGAATTGCACCAAGAAATTACTCAATGTGATCATTTGCTGATTCAATCCAGAAGGCACTTTAAATAATAAGTATATGAGGAATATTTATGGTTGGCATGGTGATTTTAAAGACAAATCAGTGGGAGACAGAAACCTGGGAAGGAATGAAATGTTAACTATCTCTTGATTGCCATGACCCTCAAGAAACATGTTTCTTACTTAGTTCATCAAAGTTTGTTGTCAGTGAACTCCTGGTTCCACTCGGCAAATGATGACTACTGTAGGAAGTCACAGCCAATTATCTTTAACTGAGGTTAATTAATTTGATTGCTTCTCGGTTTTCCCCTCTCTGCCTCTGCGAATGTTTCTATCGAATGCCCTGGCCAAGATAGGGCACTTATTGTGTCCATAATCACGATGTGTTGGCGGGAGTGGGCAGGAAGTAGAGCCCAACCCAAGAGTAACACAGCATATTATTGCACACATTGCTGGGCCACCCACAGTGTTTATATTTTGTGGCAACCAAGCATATATGATATTTTTGCAGCTGAAATCTCTTGTGGGTACTTTTGCGAGGCAGACAGAAGAGTTCATTCGGTTAGCTTAACACTGTAATCAGGAAACCTTTCAATCACACCGACACCTCTAATTAAAATTAAACAAACACCTACCTGGCAACAGGTTACAGCAACATAAGATTTGGCTTCATCTGTATGTCTCTGCCTAATCCATTCATTTTTCATGGTGGGGTGGGTGGTGCATGTTTTGAGTAAGAAGCGATGTCAGAACTTTTGTTGATAGTACTTCATTATAAATTTTAAATTCTACATTTCTAAGCATTAAGCTTCACCAGATAATTTTTGAGAATGTTTGAATCAAAATCCTGCTCTTTTGAGATAATGGGAAGGATTTTTAATTTATATCCAGCCATAAAAGTAATATTATGGATCTTTGCTCTCTTGTGATTTTACTTAATGCAATATGCTTCACATGATTTGAAACAGTTCTGCCATTTTCATTCATTCAGCTTGTAATGATAGAAAGCATGTATTTTCTCATCTATTTCACTTTATCAGGTGGCACTGAACATTAACGTGCTTTAGATTAGTAACAAACTGAGTTCCTTTTGCAATTGAATACCAATTGCTAAAGATACCTATGGCATTTTTTATGTATTACACTGAAAAAAAGGTTAAGATATGGATACTGCCAGCAGCCATCATTAAGCTAATTTTATTTACATCTTGCGAACATAGAGAGCAGCAAAGGAGGTAACAACACAAAATGCTTAGATATTGTGATGTATTATACTATTCAGTTTAAACAAAAACAGATTGAATTGAATTTTTGTTTCCTATGTCATCACAAAATTTATTTCCAGAGCAAAGGCAAGGATTTTCCAGTCTCATAACAGTGGGTGTAAATGGGGGAAGGGGGATGAGGGGGATAACAATGTGGTGGGAGTTGAAAAATTGGTTTCTTGCTGGCATGAATTGACAGCAGAAATGTGGGCTTCTGCCCATCATGGTGGGCTACCATTCACGCCACAAAGGCCAGCATGAAGTCACTTGGCATCCTGATAATGAAATGTAGATGAAGTCCTGAACGGTGTTGTCTAATGAGTCCAATTATCCACTCCAACAGAATATCACATCAATCTGGAATGCGTCTGGCCCAACATGACATATATGATGTGGAGATGTTGGTGTTGGACTGGGGTAAACTCAGTAAGAAGTCTCACACACCAGGTTAAAGTCCACAGTTTATTTGATAGTAAATGTCACAAGCTTTCAGAATGCTGTTCCTTCATCAAATGATTGGAAAGTTCTGATCAAAAATGGGACCTATAAGGGCACACACAGTTTACAGGATACTGATTAGAATGTGAGTCTTTACAGCTAATCTGCTATTCAAGTCTTAAAGGTGCAGACAATGTGAGTGGAGATAGCATTAAGCACAGGTTAAAGACATTGTATTGTCTCCAGACAGTACAGTAAGTGAGGTTTTGCAAACCCAGGCAAGGAATTCCCAATGTCAGCACACTACATCATTGAAAAGAAGCAGTCACTTTATTGCTCGGAGCTCGTGACATCCTCCTGGAACTTTCTTTCTCCTATGCCTCCTTTTGAAAATAATTATCTACCAAATCTACTTTGCCGAGTAAGGTGGTGGGAGCAGGCACGCTGGGGCTGTTTAAGGGTCTCTTGGACAGCCACATGAGCAGTATGCAGATAGAGGGATATATTAGGACTGTTTAACTACGGCTTTTTTCCACAGGTAATTCGGTCCATAATTTGAGCACGCATTCGGAAGGTGGTGCGGGTACAGCTCTTGGATGTTGATTCATGGGTTGCCTGGTACCTCATGTCGTATATGAGTGCTTTATGTGGACCACCTGAAGGGCACCATGACAGCTCAGAGACTATCGATGTGGATGTGCAGACACTTGGAATTGGGCCGGTGTCTGCGGGAGTTTGCGCGTTCTCCCCGTGGTTGCGTGGGTTTTCTCCGGGCACTCCGGTTTCCTCCCACAACCCAAAAATTCACTCTTAGGCTGATTGGGAAACAAATTGTCCCTATGGTGAGAATTTTCCATATTAGGAATAATATATATATTATTATATAGGAATATTAAAATAGGATAATGGATTTGCTACTATATAGTTATGACGGCGGCGCGGGCTCGTTGGGCCAAAGGGCCTGTTTCCCGTGCTGTGTTGCTCTTAAAAAAAAATCATTTTCTTCCTCCGAGTTGATTCACAGACTTGTACTTTTACAGTGCACAAAATGCCCTTTCGTTCCATTGTATCTGCACCAGCCATCAAGCACGTATCTATTCTAATCCCATTTTCCAGCACTTGGTCCATAGTCTTGTAAGCTCTGGCATTTCAAATGTTTATCTGAATGTTTCTTAAATTTGTGAGTGTTCACACTTCTACCACCCTTTCATTCAGTGAGCTCCAGATTCCCATCAGCCTCAGAAGAAAAAGCTTTCTTTAAATCCCCTCTAAATCTCCAGCTCCTTCTCTTAAATCTATGTCTCCTGGTTATTGAGCCCTCTATTAAGAAAAAAAAAGTCTCTTCCCATCTACTTTATCTATCTCCCTCATAATTTTGTACATCTCCATCAGGTCCCCCATTCAGTCTGCTTTGTTCTAAGGAAAACAACAAAAGCTTTACCAGCTTCTTTTCATTGCTGAAAGGTTCCAGTCCAGGCAATATCTTGATGTCTCTCATCAGCACTTCTTCTCATACAATCACATCCTTCCTGTAGTGTGGAGACCAGAACAGCACACAATAGTTTAGCTATGATTTGACAAGCATGTTATCCATCTCCATCATAACTTCCCTGCTCTTATATTCCATGCCTCAGCAAATAAAGACAAGCATCCCATATGCCTTTTTTAACACTTTATCTACCTGTCCTACCGCCTTCAAAGATCTTTCGACGTACACCCAAATGTCTGCCTGGTTCTCCATATTTCTTAGCATTCTGCCATTCATTGCATACTCCCTTGCCTTGCTAATCCTCCAAAACTACGTCACCTTACATTTTTCAAGGTTAAATTCCATTTGCTACTGTTCTGTCCATCTGACCAACCCATCTATATCATCCTATAGCCGAAGGCTTTCCTCCTCCCTATTTGCCATTCTTCCAATTTTTGTGTCATCTGCGAACTTACTAATCATAAACATTCAATGAAATAGCCTCAACTGCTTCACTGGGCAGAGAATTCCTCAGATTCACAACCCTTTGGATGAAAAAGTTCCTCCTCAACTCAGTTTTAAATCTGCTCCCCATTATTTTGAGGCAATGCCCCGCCCTAGTTCTAGTTTTCACCTGCTAGTGGAAACAACCTACTGCTTCTATCTTATCTATTCCCTTCATAATCTTATATATTTCTACAAGATCTCCCCTCATTCTTCTGAATTCCAATGAATATAGTCCCAGTCTACTCAGTCTGTCCTCACAAGCCAACACCTTCAACTCCGGAATCATCTCAGTGAATCTTCTTGCACACCTTCCAGTGGTTTATATCCTTTCTCAAATAAGGAGATCAAATTGTGGACAGTATTCCAGGTGCAGTCTCACCAGCACCTTATATAGCTGCAACATAACACCCTCTGCTTTTAAACTCCATCCCTCTAGCAATGAAGGACAAAATTCCATTTGCCTTCTTAATTACTTGTTGCACCTGCAAACCAATGCCTTGAGATTCCTTCACAAGGACACCGAGGTCTCACTGCACAGCAGCATTTTGTAATTTTTTATTATTTAAATAATAGTCCATTTTGCTGTTATTCCTATCAAAATGGATGACCTCTCATTTACCAACATTGTACTCTATCTGCCAGATCCTTACCCACTCACTTAGACTATTTATATCCCTTTGCAGACATTCAGTATCCTCTGCACACTTCACTCTGCCACTTACTTTAGTGTCATCTGCGAATTTTGACACACTACACTTGGTTTCCATATCCAAATTCTCAATGTAAATCGTAAACAATTGCGGTCCCTATACTGACCCCTGAGGCACACCAGTAGTCATTGATCGCTAACCAGAAAAACACCCATTTACCACCTTTTTCTCTTTCTGTTAGTTAGTTAATCCCCTGTTCATGTTAATACATTATCTGTTATGCCATGCATCTTTATCTAATGTAGCAACATTTGGTGTGGCGCCTTTTCAATGCCTTCTGGAAATCCAGATACACAACACACATATATTCTTCATTGTCCACTGTGCACCTGATACTCTCAAAGAATTCTACCAAGTTAGTCAAACATGACCTGCCCTTCATAAACCCATGCTGCGTCTTCCCGATGGGACAATCTATATCCAGATGTCTCACTATTTCTTCCTCGATAATAGAGTTAAGCATTTTCCCTATTACAGAAGTTGAGCTAACCGGACTATAGTTACCTGTCTTTTGTCTACCTCCTTTTTGAAACAATCCCTTCACATTTTCTGACACCTCATGTGATGTGGAGTTGCCGATGTTGGACTGGGGTAAATATAGTAAGAAGTGTCACAACACTTGGTAAAAGTTGGACTTTAGCCTGACGTTGTGAGACTTTTATTGACCTCACCTATAACCAGAGAGGATTAAAAATAAGACTCAGAGCCCCTACAATCTCCTCTCTTGCCTCTCACAGCAGATCAGGATACATCCCATCTGGGCCAGGGGATTCATCTGCTTTTAAACTCGTTGAAACCATTAACACCTCCTCCATCTGACATTAATCTGTTCAATCATATCATGGTCTCCCTCATTGTTTTTACACCTACATTGGCCTTCTCCATAGTGAACATAAATGCAAAATTTGCATTTAATACTCACCCATGTCTTTCAGCTCCACTCACGTATTGCCACTTTGGTTCCTAATGGACCGTATTCTTTATATGCTTATCCTCTTGCCATTGGGATTTTCCTTTATTTTGCCTGCTAATGTTTTTTCATCACCTCAGCACTTTCTGTATTCCTCTAGGCATCCACTGTTTTGAGGCCCCTGTACCTGTCACAAGCCTCCTTTTTTTCCCTTATTCAATCCTGTATATCCTTATGACATCCCACATTCTCTGGATGTTTTGGTTCCAATCTTTATCTTTATGGGAACACACTGGCCTTGTTCTCTCTCTATTTCCTTTTTGAATGACTCCCACTGCTCTGATGTGGATTTTCCCCAGTCTAATTTGTTCAGATCGTGTCTCATCCTATTAAAAATGTCCTTTTCTTAACTCAGAACCAGCAATTGTGCTTGAACATTGGTGAAAACTTTAGACCTTAATTTTGGTGTCTATGGATGAGGAAATGTTTAATGCAATGTAAGTGTAGTGATTGGGTGAATACTTCTTAGTCTCCCAGTTGTAATGATATCCTAGGATAACCAATTGCTAGAGTAATCTAGTGAATTGTGTAGGAGAAATTGGGTGCAATTAGAGTTAAAAACCACTTTTGTTACTGGCAGAATCTTGCATTTGGATGATCCCCTGAAGCTTGAACTTACAGTGTCATGTTGTGTAAACTGATCTCTGTTGCACCATGTCTTATCTCACATTTTAACAATAATGTACCATTATAATTTTTATGGTAAAGAGTATTGCTACAAAGAAAAAATGATCAACATTGTACTGAATAATAAAATTTGAAGCAAAATATGAAATAAATAAAACAAAGCAAGGCAAAAATGTAAGGCAGGTTATGATTTCTGTAAATCATATATAAAGATTTCAGATGATAGGAGACTCCATTTTAAGAGAAATATTGGCTATTGTTTTTTTCAGATATCACCTTACGTAGATTGAAAGTAAATTTACCAAAATTTCAGAATGATAAGTGTTAAAAAAACATTTTTAAGTAAACGCTTTCTTAACTGAAGCGTGAAACATACTTAAAGTATTGAGTGGCCCCACAAAGAACAATAAACTAGTAACAAAGGACAACTTATTTATCCGACTTGAGATAAATGTTCCAAAATGCTTTTTAACATTTGATGGCTTCCTTACTGTTCTGATCTTTTTTAGCGTGAGAGGTCCCCAGCTGAGTTAATTGACTGTTTTTATAATAACCCACAGAAATGATCCCTATCTTTACTCTTGTCATGTGTGACTGCGGACAGCAGACAGACCCATTCATTGTTTTTACTTACAAATGAATCAATAAAAATGCACCACTGGGTGTCACTGAAGTGGCTAAATGCTGCCACAGAATTTGGAGTTGGTTAATAATACAAACTTTGAAGTGAAAATTCCCCTAATGAGTAGACTTGCTGTGGGAAGCGATTATATGTCACAAACAAACAAAGCAGCTTGATGGGACCTTTGCACTGTCTCACAGGAAGGAACTGCTGAGAGTCTCCTCCATAGTGACCGATGCGAGGCCTGAGGCCAACACCTGCTGAGAAGGACAGCACCCCACGGTGTATGGGAATGCTACTCATCTCCTAGTAATTATCATCAGTCTAAAAATCATTTACAAGACCTGATGAGCTGTTTACACAGTATGGCCCCATTTCTGCCTTGCTTTGCAAATTGGGGCACTTCCTATTTCCAGGGCAATCCAATATTCAAAAGAACAAAACAACAGATTGCGAATCTTGCATTCCCAATTCCTGGCAAGTATCCATTAATTTGGTTGCTGCGAGGAAAGTGCGACAACTTGATGTCTTTCACAACTTACTGGTTTATGCCACATATTGATTTGTGATCTACTGTGAAAAACAACATGATTCAAATTCTGGGAATGTTTAATGCCAAACCTTTGATTTGAAAGAAAATGCAGTTAAGATTTTCAGGTGCATTTCATAATCCTTTAGGTAATCAATCAGTACAATCCCTACTTCTATGGTCTCCGCTTTAAATACATGAGTTTGCATGAACTGAACTCTTCTTATTCTTGCATCACATGATGTGGATTGGAGACATACTCAACAAGAATACTGAACTTAGGTTTCAGTTTATCTTGACTACAAAAAATGAAGCAAGGCTGACAATCCAGGGCAGTACTGATGGAATGCTACATTGTCAGAGGTGATTGGGTGAGATGTTAAACAAGTGCTTCTTGGGTGAGCGTAAACGATTCTAAGGAATTATTTGTAAGAGGAGCAACCATAGCCCACTTTGACCCCAGCCCCCCCTTTACTGATCGCCCTCCCCCCACATCCTCCACATTGTTATCGCACAATTTTGTGCTGATAACCCCCTGTTGCCAAACTGCCTCCTCGCCTCACACGCCTACAGAGCTCCCCTCCCATCATAACTCCACCCTACTCAGACTCCATCTCCCTTGGCACTGCTCAGCTATGCCCCTCACCACCCAAAGGCTTCAATGGCCTTCAATCCCCTCCATCCCCAGTATGGTGATCAAGCCTGGTCTCCTTTCATGGGGACCAGCAGTGATTCTTGCTGATGATGAAGGAAATGTCCGTGAGGTTGGAAGCAGCTGTGTTGGACACATATCATTAATATTTAAATCGCACCAGCAAAACAGGGCCAGGAAGTTGGCTTACAGCACAAGACTTGTCCGGGCCTGATGCGAAAGCCTCTTGTGCTATCTTCCCAGCCTGCTGTACCAATCAACCAGTGCAGTGGCCGGAAAGATCACATCCAAGAACTTTAAAAGCAGCGCTCACCTAGCTTTCAAAAGGTGACCTACTTTGTTAAAAAACTTGCATTGCCTTCTGATCTCTGCTAGTACATAATACTATGTTGATATGTTTCGGTATCTTGTCTGCTTTATTGCATCTTTGTAAAAACTTGATGTCTGTGTCAATAAACAACTATGTGCCAGTGCAAACTCATACAGCTGTCTCAGTCTTTTTGATGGAAGCTTCATTCTAATATTAATCTGATAGTGCAGCTCCATTGTTGTCTCATTGCATATGCTATCAATGCATCATGTCCATCAAACACCTTTACATGAGAATGTCAGCTTATTAGTAAGACACTCTACAAAGACTCAATTTATTTTAAATTATGCATGGAATATGTCCTATATTTATGAAATATTGCAAATGATAAATATATTTACAAAGAACATAATTAATTTTCCAAAACCCACCAAGCCTGGGCACTTGTAGGCAGAGAGCTCCTAAAATGTGCTTCACCTGTCTTGATCCTGAATGTTTGTTTAATAGCATACGTACAAGCGGCTCAAAAACTCCCTCAATCATGCAAGGAGCTTGTGTCAATGATAATCTTTACTGCCAGCCTGCGTGGCTTATAGCATTGGTAATTGCCACAGACATTGGGGTTTGTGGCTGGTGTATAAGAGCCAAGTATCCCAAACCTTGCTCCTCTTCAGTCACACAAGGCCCAGAGTCTAATTCCTTTGGATGCCAACACAATGCTGGGACAGGCAAAACCCAGGATGGCTGTTTACAATATCCTCAACCCTCCTCCTCTGCTTGACTTCATGAAGAAGTGTACTCTTTATAGTCCTGGATGTCATAAAGCATGTGGAGAAAATACAGGCCAAATGTCCCAGCTTTCTGACTGAAAACATTGAGAAAATTCTGAGAAATCTCAGCAGGTTTGATAGTACCTGTGGATGCATAGATCTTGTCAGAGCTGCTGAGATTTTCCAATCTTTTCTGTTTCAGATTGTACCATCTGCGGCAATTTGCTTTTTTCTTGGAGATGAGCATTTGCCACGTCCATAATTAGCCTTGAAATCTTTAAAGTATGCAAAAAATGAATAAGAATAAGTAGCGGGTAAGAAATGTAGCAATCTGATTTATAATGAGGAACAGATTTAGAATCCCTGCAACACTGACAACTTATATTTACATGGCATCCTTAACATAATGAATCATCATAAAGCTCTTTTCTAGGGGTATTATAAAATATATTATGCACTGAGCCACGTAAGGATATCAGTAGTGATTCTTGCTGGTGATGAAGGAAATGCCAAAAGCTTTATCAAAGAGGTGGTAAGAAGTTCAAAGGGAAGAGCAATGTAGATAGACAGACATAGTATATAGTCTCACAACACCAGGTTAAAGTCCAACAGGTTTATTTGATAGCACGATCTTTCGGTGCCCCTTCATTAGGTGAGTGCAGGATTTGATTCACAAACAGGGCATAGAAAGATACAAACTCAATTACAAGATAATGTGAATGTTAACAGATAATCAAGTCTTTTACAGGTGCAGATAATGTGAATGAGAGCTTTAAGCACAGGTTAAAGAGGTGTGAATTGTCTCCAGCCAGGACAGTTAGTGAAATTTTGAAAGCCCAGGCAAGAAGTGGGGGTTACAGATAGCATGACATGGACCCAAGATCCCGGTTGAGGCCATCCTCATGTGTGCGGAACTTGGCTATCAGTGATTCTGTGTTGTTGTGAAGGTCGCCTTGGAGAATGCTTACTTGAAAATCAAAGGCTGAATGCCTTTGACTGCTGAAATGTTCCCCAACAGGAAGGGAACACTCCTGCCTGGTGACTGTTATGCGTTGTCCATTCACCTGTTGTCATTGTGTCTGCATGATCTCGCCAATGTACCATGCCTCGGGACATCCTTTCCTGCATTGTATCAGATAGACAATGTTGGCCGAGTCACAAGAGTATGTACCATGTATCAGATGGATGATATTCTCATGTGAGATGATGGCATCTGCGTCGATGATCGGGGATGTCTTGCAGAGGTTGCTTTGGCAAGGTTGTGTGGTATCTAGATCATTGATCTCCTGAAGGCTGGGTAGTTTGCTGCATATAATGGTCTGTTTGAGGTTGTGCAGTTGTCTGAAGACAAGAAGTGTGTGTGTTTGGGATGGCCTTGGTGAGATGTTCATCTTCATCAATGACATGTTGAAGGCTTCAGAGAAGATGTCATAGCTTCTCCGCTCCAGAGAAGTACTGGTACTCTGTCCGCCATGTCCTGTGTTTGTCTTCTGAGGGGATTGGTGCAGTTTTATGCTGTGAGGTGTGAGAACTGTTGATCAATGAGTTGAACACCATATCTTGTTCTTACAAGGGCATCCTTCAATGTCTGTAGGTGTCCATTTGGATCCTGCACATCTGAGCAGATCCTGTGTGTACGGAAGGTTTGCCCATAGAGGATGGCCTCTTTAACGTGTTTAGGGTGGAAGTTGGAGAAGTGGAGCATTGTGAGGTTATCTATGGGATTGCGGTACTGTGAAGTTCTGATGTGTCCAAGAATACAACCAATTCTAGAGAGTAGTCCATGGTGAGTCTGATGGTGGGATGGAACTTATTAATATCATCATGTAGTCATTGCAGCGACTGTTCACCAAAGGAAGAAAATGTCATCGATGTATCTAGTGTATAGCATCAGCTAAAGGTCCAATCTGGATCATAGATAGGCAGATATGCGTAGGAAGGATATTCCAGAGCTTGGGACCCGGATCCAGTTGAAGACACAGCCACCGATATTGCATTAATTATAATTGACAGCACATTAGAGATCAGAATTAAAGATGTACAAGTATGTCAGAAGGTTATGCAGCAGAGAAGATTACAGAGGTATTGAGGAACAAGGCCTGGCAAGGATTGGCATCAAATCTATGACCAGTGAATGAAGAAATCTGTGAAAATATTATGGATTTTTAGTAGCTATATAGGAGTAACTCTCCTTCCCCAGAAGTAGAAAAATAAGGAACTGCTATAATATAAACCAGTCCTTGAATCTTATCTTACACACAGTGGTTTGATGCTTACTGACCGAGGAATCTCTGTGGCAGAACTGTCTCTTTCTTACGTGTCAGGTGGACTGCCCAATTTGAATATGACAAGTGAGAAATGTTTCTCAAAAATGACCAGGTCAAGATAGAGAACTGACAGTGATGCATATATAGGAACAGACATTACAAATTCTATGTTTTTTTTCGCTTGATATTTGACGATATAAGTGAAGCTAGTCAAAATAGCTGGGCCATTTATTTGTTGAGTAAAGCTGTTTTTTAGCCTCATACATAAGAGAATTTTAAAAAATGCAACCACTATCCTGAATTATTTTGCAAGATCTGTTATGGAAACTATGTCTGGGACATGATCTTGCATGTTAAGATCACTTTAGGCAAATTTATGTGCACAGTTTCCCACATTTGTTTTGACATTTCTATGGGTGCTATTTTCAGACCAATATTTAACATGCTTGAGTTAAATTCCTGTGCGTGCTATGTTAATAGCTCAATAACCCATTTATTTTCATTCTAACTTTCTTAACATAATGTGATTCTGCTGACCAATATGCTAAAAATTTCAATCTTTTATTGAAATTCTGACCTGAACATATTGACTTTGGGCCCGATTTTACTTTCATGTTACGCCTGTTTTTGGACATAGAAATTTGGTAAAGTATTCACCCATCCAGAATTGGCATGAAACAGATATGCTGCATATAAGTCTGATTTGCACCCTCCAGTTAGTGAGGAAGTAAGTGTCAAGTATCTGATGGCTCTCTGCTTGAAATTGGTGGTGGAGGAAAGGAGGAGAGGGGGGCAAGAGGGTCTGTTGCCACTCTGCCTGAGATAAGTGAGCCGTCCGCCATCACTCTGCCTCTGATCATTGAAGGGGAAGGGGTGTCTGCTGCCAACTCTGCCTGAGATCATGGGGGGGAAGGGGAGGGGCTGTGATCAGTCTGTATGATGGGCGGAGGGGGGATAGGGCAATGTCTGTGTGAGGGGGATGGGTGCCGGGGGCACATTATCCGGGCAGGGAGCCATGTTGGAGTGGAATGGCTTTCTATAATTCTTTTATTCGTGTGCATGCGCAGTTGGAGGTGCCAATCGGAGCAGCATTGTTCCAGGCGTGTTAAGCCCCACCCACAGACTTGTGTCATGCGATACGGAATAGCTGATACTTTTGCAGGCAGAGTGTATATGGGGGTGTCTGAGAACGGGTCAAAAAGTCAGATCTGAAACACTCCCAGTTTCAAGTCCGCTTAGCATTTAGAATCAAAATGGTAAAATAGGTCCTGAAGTCTTGAAAAAAGTTGAGGTATTTGCCTGCAGGAAGCAGGGAATTCAGAGTTAGTGGTCTTAAGGGTTTCTTTTGGTCACTTCCCAACAAAATCTGTAAGCACAACACTTATACTGGTAAGGACAGCAGCCATCAGCTCTTTCAACAATCCTTAAAATAGAGAGAAACAGAAGATGAAATGGCAGTAACAGAATATTCAAAAACAACAGCCCTCTGTAAGATTCATTCTACTTTATAACTTTACTTTGGGATCGATTTCAATTGGTTACAGGTGTAAAACTGTTGATGTAAGTCAGCAGCTCATTACAGAAACTACCCAATTCAATTAAATCAATGGACATTAAGTCCAGAATTTTCCAACTGTTCATATCTCACAGATGCACTACAGAAAACATTCTTTCTGGTTTTATATCACAGCTTGGTATGGCTCCTATTCTGCCCAAGACTGTAAGAGATTACAAAAGGATGTGAATGTAGCCCAATCCATCATGCAAACCCCTCTCCCATCCACTGACATTTCCCACTGCCTCGGCAAAGCAGCCAGCATAATTAAGGACTCCACGCATCCCAGACAGTCTCTCTTCCACTTTCTTCTATCAGGAAAATAATGCAAAAATCTGAGGTCAACCGACTGAAGAACAGCTTCTTCAATGCTGCCATCATTTTGAATGGATCTATCTTGCATTAAGTTCATCTTTCTCTACAATCTCGCTATGACTTTAACACTAAATTCTGCACTCTCTAGTTTCCTTCTCTATGAACGGTATGGTCTTCTGTTTGGTGTGCAAGAACTAATTCTTTTCACTGTATGTTAATCCATGTGACAATAATCAAATCAAATCAAGTGAGGATGGAGAAATTGGCGCTCAACCAAATCTCTGTTCACTACTGCGGGATCAGAAAATCTCATCAGCACGAACAGCCAAAGCAGTTTCTATAGTGGGCAAAAAAAATTGGAAATAAGTCCCTTTATTTCTTACTAATTTAAGGAAAATATTTTACTTGCTGCTGTCCCATTTGCACTCAAATTTAAGGCCGCAAACTAGCTCAGTTGCATTCTTATGAAATTGAGTTGAATGGAATCCTTACTCCTCACATTCAATCACTAGGCCTTGGTGTAGCGGTATTATTGTTAGACTATTAATCCAGAAACTTAGCTAATGTTGTGGGGACCCACATTTGAATCCCGTCATGGCAGATGATGGAATTTGAGTTCAATAAAAAATGTCTGGAATTAAGAATTTATGATGACCATGAAACCATTGTCAATTGTTGGAAGAACCCATCTGGTTCACTAATGTCCTTGAGGGAAAGAAATCTGCCGTCCTGTGTTTCTTTGAGAAAACTCTTGGAATATAATTACAATATATTCATGCAGGCATAACAGATTTACCCAGAGGAGGGTTTGATTAAGTCCAGCACCAATTCATCAGAAGTAATTTGATTGTAAAACAGCGATCAGATTTCCCTTCAGTAGGAATACACAATCTATGTGGATGTACTCAAATCTGTGTGAATATGAATGCTTGGACTTGAGTTCAAATCCAGTCTAGACTGCTAAAGTGAAAAGGTCTTTTGATATTTGTGCTTAATTTCAACCAGCTTTGGGAGAAATGTTCATAGACTACTGTCCCTGTATTTAAATTGAGAGCGCCGAACTGGTCTCCCTGGGTGTAATGGCTTTTACTTATAAATGATCATGAAAGGAAACACACACTGAGTATGCTTGTGTTATGAAAATTGTTTTCCTTATCCCAGTAGTAAAATCAAAATGCTTTGTTTTTGTTGGTCTGTGATATATGCAGAAACAAGAGTATTATTTACAAAATGGATTGCAGCCACCAAGTGAAAACATCCCCAATGTTCCCGATGGTGGGGGAGTCCAGAACCAGAGGTCACAGTCTGAGGATTCAGGGTAAATCATTCGGGGCAGAAATGAGGAGACATTTCTTCACTCACAGAATGGTGAGCCTATGCAATTCATTACCACAGGAAGTACTTGATGCCAAAACACTGAATGTATTCAAGAGGGAGCTGGATATAGCACTTGAGGAGAATGAGATCAAAGCTTAGGGGGAGAAAGCAGGATTAGGCTATTGAGTTGGATAATCAGCTATGATCATGATGAATGGTGAAGCAGAGTTGAAGGGCCAAATGGCCTCCTTCTGCTCCTATCTTCTATATTTCTATTTTTCTATGTCAGATTTTCACTATCGGGGCAGGTTCTTTGAGTTTGCAAGTCTCCCAATTTAGCAGAGGTACCATGGTTTAAAAGGCCTTGGCAGACCCAGCTTTCATTACTAGGAGAGTGGAATGGAATAGAATGAGTCCTACTGACCCCAGAAACAGATCGTACATGGCAACGAGAGCAGGCAAATGCCAAGATAGGCTGATTAGAAAGCACATCATATCAATTGTTTTAAAAGCTACTAAGCCTGCTAACCCTCATCCTTCACATTATCATTAAACTATTAATCCAGAAACTCAGCTCATGTCGTGCGGACCTGGGAACAGCAGATGGTGAGATTTGAATTCAATAAAAATGTCTGGAATTAAGAATCTACTCATGACCATGAGACCATTATCAATTGTCAGAAAAACCCATCTGGTTCACTAGTGTCCTTTGGGGAAAAAAATCTGCTGTTCTGGTTTGACTTACAGCAATGTGATTGTTTCTCAACTGCCCTTAGGCAACTATATGACAATAAATGCTGATCAGCCAGCAATGCCCATGTCCCACCAATGGCTTTAAAAAAACAACTCTCCATCCACCTCCCATGACTCTTTTGTGCCAACATATATCCCATCTACTTCCATACCTCCCTCAAACCTCCATTCCCCCTCCTTACCTTCTCACTTAGCATTCGCCATGGTCAGATACCAGGAGCAGTGAGGAGGTGAAAAAAATAAACTTCTATAGATCTAATTAACTGTTAGTCATGTATACTTGATTGTGCAAAAGATCACTCATTCATGAAATTCTTCTTTTAAATCTTCTCAAGTGTTTAATCTCTTATGAAAACAAACAAACTTCTCTTCAGTAGCCATATCAAAGAAAGCTAATAGCTTTAAACTGTTAATTAAATTGCCCTTAAATAATTGTAACTTTTAAAACTCAGCCAATCATTCATAAGAACATAATAAAAAAAAACCCATGGGAAAGTCAAAAAGACCTGTATTGAAACTGCAGAAACAGATAGTTTTTTCTTTCTAAACTACACCAGATGGTTTGCTGATTAAAACAGTGTGGCAGAGATTTTCTTTAGCCCTCATTTAGCTTAAGCTTTTCTTTTACAAGTTTAAAGATTGAGGGACTAAAAAAACTTCAGACCATGACACTTAAACAGCTATTTTTACCTTACAAGAGCTTATATCTTCTGTATCAAATCATAATTCCAACACTGCAGGACAAGGCCCTTCCAACAGGCAAAATGGGGCCTGTTTCAACTTAATTCTAAGTTCAAATGGTTTAACTATCTCCTGAGTTAGCCTGACTTTGCAAAATTCCATCTCTAAATCTATCATCCTGACTTTGGACAGACGGTACAGATGCCCCATAGTAACTTACCTTTCATCCATAATCAAAAACGATGATATTAATCAAGTCATAGAGTCATAGAGATTTACAGCATGGAAAGAGGCTCTTCAGCACAACTTGTCATGCTGCCCTTTTTTTAAAACCCCCTAGGTTAATCCCAATTGCCCATATTTGGCCCGCATCCTTCTTACCCGTGTAACTGTCTAAACGCTTTTTAAAAGACAAAATTGTACCAGCCTCTACTACTACCTCTGGCAGTTTGTTTCAGATGTTCACCACCTTCTGTGTGAAAAAATTGCCCCTCTAGACATTTATATATCTCTCCCCTTTCTTAAACCTATGCACTCAACTTTTAGATTCCCATACGTTTGGAAAAAGATATTGACTATCTAGCTGATCTGTGCCCATCATTATTTTATAGACATCTATAAGACCACCCTTCAGCCTTCTATGGTCCATGGAGAAAAATGCCAGTCTATCCAGCTTCTCCTTATAACTCAAACCATCAAATCCCAGTAGCACCCTAGTAAATCTTTTCCGCAACCTTTCTAATTTAATAATACCCTTTCTATAATAGGGTGACCAGGACTGTACACAATATTCCAAGTCCTTGTACAACTTCAACAAGACTTCCCAACTCCTGTATTCAATGTTCTGACCAATGAAACCAAGCATGCATATGTGTTTACATGCTTTCATTTTTGGCTCTATAGTCGTTAATTTTCTGTAGCATCTGGCTTTCTTGGTAGTCTAGTGGATTTTATTTGAGGTTCAATAGGTTTTTAGGTTTAGTATTTATGTTTTCTGGTGAGCTGAAATGATGATCCACATACATTGGCATTCTCAGTGGGACAGTGGCCACATTCTTGGACAGTAAAGTGCCTAAACCTCCTTCACATTGCAATTGGTTCGATGAGTCTGATTTGAATTGGCCTGGGACAAGCAGAGTTGGAGTATTCTGGCCAAGTTAACTGTGTTTAGGATATAGAGGGGTGTTCATTCAGCAAAATTGAGCGAAGGACAATGTAAAACATTAAAGGATTTCACAAAGAAAATCTGGTAAATTAGTGCATCAAATAAACGACATGGAGCTCTGTATTTGGTGCGAGTTTAAGCAAGAAACCTCACAACACCAGGTTAAAATCCAACAGGTTTATTTGGTAGCAAAATCCACTAGCTTTTGGAGCGATACTCCTTCGTCAGATCTGGTAAGTATTTTCGCCAGTCCAACACCGGCATTTCCACATTGTGAATTTAAGTCGCAGGGGTACAAATTGTAACACATAAGCTTTATGTTTCAGCTCTGCTATCATGTAAACAGGCTCAATTCCACTTTGCTTCTAGCATATGCAAGAGTTCTTGTTCATGCTATGAAATATCCTTGCCACAAGCCCCTATCATTTTCTGAAAAGAATAGGCGGCTAAAATGTCTGTCAACTAATACCCAAAGGAGTTCTACTTAACAGACAGTTCTGTCTTTTAAAAATGAATATGTTGTTTGTGCTTTAACTCAAAATATGTGATTGGATTCAATCCCCTAATTATAGTGTGTGCTAAAAATGTTGATGTTTGGCAAAATGAAGTTTATGTTTTCATTACATTTTGAATGGCCCTTAACTAAGTTTGAATAGAATCCTATTGTTTCATATACAGAATACAGACTAGACAGTAAGGTGTTCCATTTAATTATAATTTCAGTTTTATTCAGACAGTAGTAATTAAACTTACTACTGCATATTGAAAAGCAGCAGCTAGCACATTAACTTGGAAGCTAGCATATATTAGCAACATTTTTAACATACTGTGGCATTTCCCTCTATAACAGACAATGGTTGTATTGTGAGCGAGAACCTACCATTCAATTAATCTAATGTGTAAATTTAATCCACTATTATAATTCAGTATATTATTCCACTTTCATTAGGAATGTAATTATCCAGTTGGGTAGGACAGCTGATCTTTTACTACAAAAAAATCAACTTTGTTTTTTGAATAGACTTATAAATGTAGAGGAATTTTGGTTTTTTAATTTAGCAAGATCTTCTTTGCATTGGCAAAATCAATGTATCCTTCAAATTTATAAAAGATAGGAATTTGACTTTAGGTCACTGAAGATAGATCTGCCTTTTTCTCTGCTATTTCCTCTACACAGCTGCACCTGAATGCTTACACAGACACTCGTTGCACAGCGCACATGCACACATTCATACAGGCACAGAATATGTAGCATTCTGTGTAAACATGCCTTTCATTTTCAAACATACAGCCTGGCAATCTGCTGCCAGGCTTCGCCTAATAAACAACTGCTTTGATGTGTAGAAGCTGTCTCTGTTTAACCTGCCAGGTAGATGCCTGGGGCAGCATCGACAATTTGTCCTAATGATTTGGATGTGGTCCAAGAACTAAATTCTCATGGTACACCGACTTCTTTCCCTGTGGAGAGCAATCAGTCCCTGCGCCCATTTAGCATCCATAAACTGACTTGGATAAATATATTGGCCTGTTCATTTATTTACATCCAATGAATCAGAACATTGTTTTGGAATATTGACATACAATTCCACTTTTAAGCCAAAAAAGCGCACTGTATCAAACACCAAGAAGATTAGTCTATGTGCAGGTTTGGTTGATTGGCTATGCTAAAATTGCCCCTTCGTGTCAGTTAGCAGGGCAACTACTTGGAGTTGCAAGAAAAGAGTCTGGATGGGATTGTTGTCGGTGCAGGCTGGATGCGTCGTACGTCCTTCTTCTGCACTGTAGGGATTTTATGATTTTATGAAAGCTGTTTAGGTGGGTACCTATTTCCATTTGTGGTGGAGATTGAAACTTGGGGACATAATAAGAGACTTCCCTTCTGAGGTAGAAACAAGGAGACTTTTTCACTCCCAAGGGGTTGTTGATATGTGGAATCCTCTTCCCTTGAAACTAGTTGGTGTTAGGTCATTGAAGTTATCCAAGGCAGAGTTAGACAGATTTTTGTTAGGCAAGGGTGTCATAGGTTATGCAGGACAGATTGGAAAGTGAGGCTGAGATCGCAGCCAGGTCAGTCATGATCTTATTGAAAGATGGAGCAGGCACAAAGGGCCAAAGGGGTCACCCTTTCTCCGGGATTCCTCTGTTCCTAAGAATAAGTGACAAAAATGTTTGAAAAAGCTGATTAAATAGCAAGTATCCTTGACACTTATTTGTTGTCAACAGAAACTTTACAAAACCTGTAACTTGCCAGTGGTGAACTATTGCAAGCTTGTTTATAATGCTGTGGAGCAGCCCTATCTCATGATTTTGTTTCCATCATCTTAAACTGCGCAAGCCAATGTATATTAATAAGAGGCTTGCTTCATCCACTCTAGATTCCAGAAAGACTTGGCCAGACAGCCATTTCTCTGCAATGTCATGGTGGTGGAAGCAGACAAGAGTTGCTAGCACTTGAATTGGATGACATATGTACCAGGAATGCAGGCTGTAAAATATTAAATATTTGTACTGCTCATTCTCAGTGCACCTTTTTAAGCTGCTAGCTAGACTGACTCATCACCCAATTGTGGTGCCAACCGTAGTTCGTTGGTAAACCTCTTGCCTTTGAGCCAGATGGTTTTGTGTTCAAGTATCACTCCAGAGAGTCCAGCATAAAATCCAACGCTAAGGGAATGCTGCATCAAGTGTTATATTAAACCGAGCTTATGTCTGCTTAATTCTTAAGTGGTTGTAAACAATCACATGGGGCTGTTTTGAGGAAGAGCAGGTGAATTCTCCCTTGCATTGTAGCCAATATTTACATGTCAACCAGTGTTATTTTCATGCTGCTGCTTTAAGGATCCTTGCTGTTCATAAATTGGTACCAGTATTTCACAGATTACAACAGCGACTATGTCAAAGGTAGTTTGTACAGGTTGTAAAGTACTTCGGAATACCCTGAGGTCATGAAGACACAACATAAATGCAAGTCTTTCTTTTTCATGTTGGCAGCTGCAGTAGCAAAAAAATACATTTTTAAAACCACTTTTAAATAGAGTATTGTTCAAAAACATTATAATTTTGAATTTCCACTGAACCTTGGTATAAACCCAGCTGAACCACTGCCATGTTTCCACCAAGGCAATTTCTCCTGCTATATGGGGAGCAAATTAAGTTTGTGGTATATTTTGCAAGTTCTTCAAAAGCGACTTGTAAATGGAAAGAAGATGTAAAATACCACTGACCCCATTACAAAATTGAGTCACTCTTACTGTAAAAGGGACAACTTCACTAAAAGGTACGCAAGAAGGTTCATAGAAACCTGTGTCCTAAAATTGAAATGAAATTTTTTTAAATCAGAGGCATGCTGTCACATGCACTATGATGGGGAGGATATTGCAATATTTGATTTGATTTGATTTATTATTGTCACATGTATTTGTATACAGTGAAAAATATTGTTTCTTGTATGCTATACAGCTAAGCATACTGTACATAGGGAAGGAAAGGAGAGACTGCAGAATGTAGTGGTACAGCCATATCTAGGGTGTAGAGAAAAGTCAACTTAATGTGAGGTAGGCCCATTCAAAAGTCGGATGGCAACAGGAAAGAAGCTATTCTTGAGTCGGTTGCTATTGGTCCCCAGACTTTTATATCTTTTTCCTGATGAAAGGAGGTGTAAAAGAATATGCCTGGGGTGCATGAGGTCCTTAATTATGCTGACCATTTTTTTGAAGCACAGGAAGTGTAAACAGTGTCAGTGGATTAGAAGCTGACTTGAGTGATGCATGGGGCTTCGTTCACGATCCTTTGTCGTTTATTGCAGACTTGGACCGAGCAGGAGTCATGCCAAGCTGTGATACAACTGGAAAGAATGCTCTCAATGCTGCATTTGTAGAATTTGGTGAGAGTTGTAGCAGACATGTTGGATTTCCTTCATCTCCTGAGGAAGTAGAGATGTTGGTGGGCTTTCTTAATATTAATATTAAGATGTAAAATGTTTTTTTTTGTGAAAACAGAGTTAAATGTCTGCTTACCTGGTGGTGTTGAAACAGAAATCTGCAAGTTCAGGACCCAACCACTGATAAGCTGCAGCTTTTGTGGAGCTGTAGAAGTGGACTCTGCTTACCTTCCTCTGAAGATATGGAGAGCAGTGTCTCACAGTGGCATAATTCAGTATAGCTCAAGGATGCAGACATTAACATTAGTAGCACTTGGACATGATTAGAGGAGATTCAGCAGGAGAGCAGTATTTTGATTGCACAGAGAAGAGAGAGTCCATGCCTCTTGCCACTCCTGTCCTTCCTCCCTGCAGTAGCTGATTATTCTCTGCCGAGTCGATGTGTCTTTTTCCCATTCCTTATGCAGATGAAAGGGCTTTTGATGCCTGGGACAAAGCACTTGATTTTCTTTGGTGATTCCAATAAAAAAGAGGAGCACAGTCCTCACTTTTTTTCATGTGTAGTCCTCAGGGAATTTTGGGAATACATGTTGATAAGAGTATTGGTGAAATTTCAACAAAAATCATGGGTCCCAACTTTTGATCACATCAACAACATTGACAAATCACTTCCAAATAGTCCAATGAGAAAAGAAATTACTCACATTTCAAATGAAATGAAGTTGATTAGAAAAGGTTTTATCCATGTACTTCAGCATAGTAAGACATTGCTTTTTATGCTCTCTTACAAATTTCTCTATTCATGTTCATAACACTACAATGCCTTCACATCAGATCTATATAACTCTGATCTAAAACTTACATGTTCCACGACTGGGATCAACAACTGCCCTTCTACCATTATATATCATGCTGAAAGTTGAAAAAGTTGTCTATCCCGGATGCTTTCAAACACCAGTCTATTAGAACATGTTACCTTAGATAAACCATCACATTTATTTACGAGGTGTACAATTATTTAAAAGTCTTCAGGTGCTTATCCACATCTTCTGAAAACTCTAGTTGACTTTGCTTCTGTCACACTCCAAGCAATCCAGATTCTAACCACTCGCAGAATTATAAAAGGTTTTTCTTCTCATCACGATTGTTTCTTTTGCCAGTTACCTTAAATGGATGTCTTCTGGTTCTCAACCCTTCTGCCAAAGAATACTTATCTATTCTACCTCAACCCCTCATGATACCGAACACTGCAATCAAATCTCCTCTCAATCTTCTCTATAATTAAGAGAAACAGATCCAGCTTCTCAAATCCATCTCTCAGCCCTGGCACCTTTCTTGTCCATCTTTCCTCCATCCTCTCTCATGCCTCCACATGTTTGTTTCCTGGCAATGCTCAGAACTGAGTTCCATTTCCAGCTAAGCTCAATTCACAATTTTAGAGAGGTTCATTAAGACTTATTTCTTTATTTATTCATGAGATTTGGGATTTGCAGGCTCGGCTTACATTTATTGCCCATCCCTGAAGGCATTTAAAAGTCAATCACATTGCTGGATCTGGACTCAGACTAAACAAGGACACCAGAGTTCCTTCCTGAAATGATATCAGTGAACCAGATGGATTTTTATGACGATTGACCATGGTCATTATTAGACTTCTAATTCCAGATTTTTATTGAATTCAAATTCCACTATCTGCCATGGTGGGATTGAAACCTGGATCATTTTACCGATTATTACACCACTGTCTTCCCACGGCAAGACTTTCCTGCTTTCATACTCTATCTGTTCCATTTTTGGTTCAGGGTTCCAATCTCAATGCTGGGTTGCATCCCAGATCTGGATATTCTGATTCAAATGTTACTTTTGAGACTGGAGGGCTTAAAAAATACCACCTGAACTGAAAGACTGGCAAATCCATCATCAGAAGTGAGAGTTGCTCATGCAGGTACGTTAAAGCGAGGATGCCTAAAGATAGAAACAGTCTCAGAAGATTCTTCCAAAAAGATAAAAACAAAAAGAGGCCATGGCTTCAAGGTCATCAATGTGAAGAGATGCCCCTGCACTAGGTGTTTTGTGATCACAGCAGTGGCCACCTTGCAATCACAGCAGAAAGATAGCGTGTAATCAAAATGGTTGGTGGCTGACTGCCCTTCACCCACCACAGCCCATTCTCCAAGGACACCAAGCAGTTGCCTTTATTCAGCAGCTGGAAACTTTCAGTAAAAGAAGCCTTGAATAGGACCTTCAAGGGGACAAATTGGCATCACATTACTCTGCTTTAAATTTCACCTGCTACCTGTGCGGCCATTTCATCACTCTATCTATGTCCTACTGAAACCTATCACAGTTCTTCCCATATTGCACAATGCTTTCAAGTTTTGTGTCAGCATAAATTTTGAAATCATGCCCTGTAAAATAAGGACTGGCTCAATAATAGTTAGGAGTGTCACAACACCAGCTTGAAGTCCAACAGGTTTATTTGCAGCAAACACCACAAGCTTTTGGAACAGGCTGTCCTTTGTCAGGTGTGTAGGTGGGATGGAACAACTCCCACCCATCTGACGAAGAGGCAAAGCTGTTTCGAAAGCTTGTGGAGTTTGCTACAAATAAACCTGTTGGATTTTAAGCTAGTGTCATGAGGCTTCTTTCTGTTTTTATCCCAGTCCAGCACCGGCATCTCCACATCATTAATAGTTATCCAGGAAAGCAGAGATCCTAATTATTCACTGCCACTATCTGTTTTTGTCACTTAGCCAAGTGCATATGCATGCAGTCATTTTCCTTGCTAGTCCATGGGCTTCAACATTACTGGTGAGTCTATTACATATCATTTTATCAAATGCCATTTGGAAGTCCATATGCAGCTCGTCAAATATTTTATCCTCAGAAACCATTCCTGTTACAACATCAGAGAAATTCAATCAAGTTAGTTAATCAAGATTTGTCTTTAACAAATCCACATTAGCTTCATTAATTAATGCACATATATTCAAGCAACTGCTTAAAGACCTAGTGCAAAAAGAGAAATTGGAGGAGCCAGCGTAGCCAGTGTTTGATGCATTGCAGGAAATGGTTTAATGACCAAACCAAGTTAGTGAAAGTGAGTACATTTGCTAATTCACCTACACCTAGCTCAACAGAGATGCTAAACGAAGGAGGTCATCATTGAGAGGGATAATGCTATAAGGACATCTCCAGTTTTGTGTCACATTGGTGGACATGCCACATAACACATAACACATGCCACATGTGTCTTATGTGACTGTCATGTGGCTTTTATTAAAACCTCTTAAATATCCCCAAAATTGACGATAAACGAGAGAGAAGGGTAGAAATTGGAAGCAGTTCTGGTTAAGAGCAAGTTGCACTGATACAGTCATTGATCTACAGGAAAATGACTAGGACTGAAAAAAGGAATGTTCCACGTGCCCCACAAGATGGGAGGCATAATTAGAGTTCAGGCAAGTATTCATAGTGGTTCCTTTTATTAGAAGGAGATAAGACAAGTTGAAGGAGAAATTGTGCAATAGAAAAACAGCTAGGAGGAAGTATTTAGCGGATAAGTACTGGTTAATCCTTGGAAAGAGTGGAGAACCTTAAACCATCCTTATGGAGGATGGAAATATAGAGGACTTGGATTCCAACAGTGAAGTGGAGGTGGGTAAAGCCAGGAAACTGGAAATTGTAGGGTGTCAGAAGAATCGTGAATATAGGTACAGGGAGACCAGACAAGAAGAGAAAAATAGAATTAAAATAAAAAGGAGTAAGTTCAGTGGAGCAAGAACAGGCTGAAATAATGGATTGACCAGGACAATCCTGCTTATGAATTTTGTGAACAGGTAGAAGCAAGAAGTTCGGGGTCTATTGGAGGGAAGATCTCCAGAGGGCTGAAATCAGTGACAGAACTGGAAATAATATGATGGGACCATGATCCAGGAATATTGGTGCTCAGACTATGTATTGTGGAGATCAGTGCACCAGACAACAATAGCACAATCCTTGTCAGTACGTTTGACAATGAAGTCAGGTTAGACCTGAGAGAATAGAGTGCAGCAAGTTCAAAGGGAGACAGGTAAGAGTGGGTGATGGAAGCAGAGAAATTAAGATGTCTGATGTGTCCGTCAAGTTCAGAAGGCATTAGGACCTCTACTCAGAAGCTGCAAATGTCCATGACTGCTTGATGTAACAAGCGTTGCCCTTCTGGAAGGCCAAGGAAGCTGATCCTGTGTCATTATATTCTGTGAGTGCTTTGTACAACGGTTGTTAGCCTCCTCTTTTGGCCTTGTCTTCCCTGTATTTGCTGAATCCATTACGATATGTTGTTGATGGAAATTCCCTTTCTCCTCTAGTGTGATGACAAAAAGCATCTGTGGCATCTTTCTTCTTACTGGTATCTATGTGAACCTCTTTTAAGGTCAAACCAACTAAACAAATTCAAATTAAGTTAGGACAAAGTAAAAGGGGCAACTCCCTAAAAGGAAGGGGAATAGCCTGAACAAAAACAAAAATACAAAGGAAACTTAAAACATCTTTAAAACCTTTCAGAGTGGCAAAAAACTCAATTTGCCAATGGGAACTGAGAAAGCAACTGTAAGAAGTGAATCTTTAGTAAGGGCAATGTCAAGTTTATAGCATCTCATGAGCTGCAGCTGAAACAACTCCATTACATGTGAAAGCGAACTAAATTAGCTACAAAATTCCCTCAGTTGCATGTAATCATGTGTTTAAATAGTGTATTGAATGTCCATCTGATTATGTTGATAATCTCCAAACTTTAACTAGCAGCTTGTCACGTATGTTTAAATGTACCTTAGTTAAACCTGGAAATGTGTATGTTGGAGTTAGATTGTGGTCATACTTCATTTCTCTGCTACCTTTAGTATGCTACTGATGTTCAACCCAGCAGTTCCAGGCTATCAACATTTGCCTCTGTCAATCGGAAATTACAGCATTTGTTGACACTAGTCGCATGCAGCTCGCTATCTAGGAAGGGTGTAGTCACCTACAGAACTTGTTTCAAAGTGACTTGGGACTCATCCAGACTTGGCTCAATCAGATTCAATTTCCACTGAAGCCTAATTTGCCAATCTATTCATTAGAGAATTCAATTGAAAAATACCTGTTGTGAATTTAGCAATTAAATCAATGATAGAATTAGCATAATCTTGATGTTATTTGCATTCTGATTTATGTTTATGATCTTCATATAACCAGTTGTGATCAGTTTCTCCATCAGAAAGGACAGTGAATTCTCTAAAGAAGTGTGGAAGGTTAATTCCTCAAATATTCAATGGCATCTACCTCCCATCTGTAGTAAATTTGAAAATATCTGGAATAAGTGCCAAGGTGTCCTCCTGCATCTAATGTACTTTTGGCAGAAAATCTAGTGCAGAAATATAAGGCTCAATTTCTTGGTGTGAGCTGGGGAGAAACAAATATCCAGGATGAGTGCTTGGATGTTCAATTCAAAGAGATCCTGGGGTTATTTTGGCCAAAGGATTAAAATAGATGTTAAATGTGGCTGAACGAACAAGAATTGCCTTTTTGAAAGGATAGTTTTTAGCCCACAATGTTTGGGCCAAATGATGATTATCATGATTTAAACATGCTTGCAGATGCTGAAACAAGCTTAGCACTCAAATGCTGATCAGATACAATCTTCATAAAGCAATGTATGTAAACTCTGCTCGCCCATTTTCACTGAAAAGTGACGATTGGACTGGCTGTCACAGTAACATGTTTCAGGATGGCTTAGAGCCCGAGGAAGAATGCACACAGGTTCCTGGATAGGCAGTGGTTATCCTGAGAAGGAGAGCCAGCAGAGGAGGGTCCACTCACTTTCCTGTTCCTTTCTCCAGATGCTACTGTGCCTGGCATCAGGTCCTCCAAATCATTTCTCCTCAACTCCAGGACAATTCCACTAAAATGTCAATGACCAAACACTCGATTGGTTCTGCTGATTCCTATCTTCTTGTGTATGGTGACTCTTCTTGGGTGAAGTCCTCAGAAAATTTCCAGATCAAATACTGAAAGAGTATTGGCAAAGTTTTGGCAAAGTTTTCCCATCTGTTTCTTCAAACCTCCAGCATGAGGGAATGTACCTTTACACAATGCTCAAAACCAACTATAATTACTTCCAGTCAGCTGGTGAAAGTTAAGAAAATGGCTTATATCAACTCATAACCACCAAAATGTCTTGCAGCCACCTTAATGGACATGAGTGATCAGTCCCTTAATGATGCTCTGGGTGTCTATTCAGAGAACATTTCAACTCTTTTGCCAAGGTGCTGGGCAGGATTTTGCAGTCTCATAACTGACTTTGACATCCAGACAGCAGTTGACCTAATGTGATATCAAGGAGCCCTAATAAAACTGAAGTCAATCAGTATCATGAGGAAAATTGTCCACTAGTTGCAGTTATACTTAGCATAAGGAAAAAAAGTGTGGTTGTTGGAGGCCAATAATCTCAATCCCAGAACTTTGGTGCAGGAGCTCATTGGTGCGATATCCTGGGCCTAACTTCATCATCTTCTCTCCATCATTAGGTGAGAAGTGGGGGTGTTTGTTGATAATTGCACAATGTTCCATTCCTCAGATACTGAAGAAATCTGTGCCAGCAGGCAACCAACGAGTCAACATTCAGGCTTAGGCTGATAAATGGCAGGTGATATTCACACCACACAAGTGCCCAGTAATGATCATCTCCAGTAAGGATAGCCTGACCACTCTGTCTTAACATTCAACATGATTACCATTACTGAATTCCTCACTATCAATATAGTAGGGTTACCATTGACCGGAAACTTAACTGCATACAAGTACTAGAGCTACAAGAGCAGATCTGCAACAACAGTGAGTAACTCAATTCATGATTCCTCAGAGCTTTTCCATATCAACATGTAAGTCAGGAGTTTGATGGAATATTTCACACTTGAGTGTAGCTCAAACAACACTTCAGAATCTTGAGCACATCCAGAAGAAAACATTCCATTCACCATCTTAACTCTTCACTTCCTCTCCCATCAGCACATGTTGGCTGCAATGTTTACCATCTATCAGTTGCATTGCAGCAACTTACCTTCAACTAAGCTTCCCAAATTTATGATCTCCACCATTTAGAAAAACAAGTAATGTTATCACTTGTATGTTCCACTTCAAGTCATGCATCATTCTAACATGTGATTATAATACTGTTCCTTCCTTACCACAGTCAATATCCAGAAACTCCTTATTGTAGGTTTATATATAACACATGGACAGCAGTGGTTTAAGAAGCCAGCTTGCCATCATGTTATCAAGGGCAATTAAGGATGGGTGCTAAATACTGTCCCTATCTGTGACACCCATCTCAAATGAACAAATTTTAAAAAGCACACAAACCAACTAATTTCTTTGTTATCAAAGAAATTTAAACCCCATTGTAATTGCTGGCATTCACACAACCTAATGATCATGAATAAAAGTTTTGTTTTCTCAAAGCGTGCATAATCTGTATGTGTAGAGTCACGTCCAGTGCTCTTGGAACAATTCCAAAATCTTAGAGCCTTTCACTTGTTGATCATTCTCCGGCAGGGAAGATAGATAGCATTCTGTCCTGTTGGCCAGGAACTCAATAGCTTTACTAATACCTTGTTTATAGTAGCAAATGAAAGTTAAGTTGGCAGGGGAAAGAAGTTGTCTGGCTTGTCACAAAAAACACAACAAATTTAGAGAATATTACAAAATTATGAAGGTGTTTCATTTTCTAAATGCCAAATTCCTGTCAGTTGGACGTGAGCATGCATCAGTAGTAAATCTGTGGTCATGTGTTCACACGTCTGTCACTATTCCATGCACCTCCCACTTTGTAGAATTTATGATAAAGAATTGTGTAGCATCATTCTTAGAGTTTTATCAGCCACCAAATGAATGCATATAGCATTTTGTTTAATCAAAAACTAGATCAACATACCCTGATCAACTTTTAGCAGTTTTACCATGGAAATTACTGCACTGCATATGAACTTTGTATTTGATGCTTTAGCTTAATTGTGACTCTTAATTATGAGGCAAGTTATTGTTGGAGCAGATATTGAAAGTCTGAGGCCAAGATTTTCTGGCTATGCTGTGGTAAGACCCAGCTGAAGAATTAGTGACCCAGCAGAAAGTCCATTGATTTCTGGTGAGATTGGGTAATCCCGACAGTGGGCAGATTGGAAAATCTCGCCCAGACAATATGAATTGGGAAACAGCGAAAGATGGCACAAAAGGGGGAACAGTGAGTGCCAAGGTTTTTCGGTGTTGCGCTAGTCATCTACATTGGACGAGATGGAGCTGTATCCTATGTCTACAGAGAACAGGAATGACCTCCAGTCAAAAGTAGTAGGAACTAATCCTTGTGGAGGCCAATGCCAAAAACCAAACCCAAGGATCTCGATGCAGTGCCACAAAACATTGACCAACATCACACAAATGAGAGAAATCAATGCATCTATCTGTTTCACAGCAATTTCAAATACTAACACTGCTCCAAGTCTCACCCCTATATCTCATAACTTGCACATACTGCCATCTGTTCAATCATGGTAACCATGTCAGCTAAACAGATTGCGTCTCATTCATGGACACAGTTTCCTCCTATTATTGTGGTGCACAGCCAAAGGGTTCAGCAGGCAACTGGAGGGCAACAACCACATATGCATGTCCCAAGCTCCCATAGAGGAAACTGTGCTGGCCTGAGATGATGCCAAAGTCAGCAACAGGAGCTGAAACCACCTATCTTTAATTTTCTCACAACACATCAGCCTCATTCACCACATTTTGGATTTAAAAGTTGTACATGCTGAATATGTGCATTTTTTTTTACTTCCCCCTCTCACCGGAAAACTTTATCCTTCTGCTTTTCAAATACCTAAGAAGCTCAGACAAGCCGTGCAGAGACATCAATAGAGAATAATAATGATACCGTGCCAAAAAGACATGAAAGAAATCATATAAAAATGTATCTATCTCATTCCGGCTACATAACAAAACACTTAAAAACATATATAATGGACAAATGCTTTACACTGACTGGAGCCATGACTGTCTGTGACTCACTCAAAGGGAATTTCTAGCCCTCAGAAAACCATATCAACCTTGTTACCTCTAAAGCTCTGCTAATGCCCCCTTGATTGTGGCAGAAATCAATTCCAAAACCTGCACAAGAGCACTTTGCATTCCAAGGTAGGCTCAAGCCAACAAAGACAAATTGCCTGCAAGGACAAAGAACTTTGAAACCTCTTGTAAACTTATTAATGGATGAAATATTAACCATCTCAATAATCCAGACCAAGAATGTGCATTCTTTATCCAAACCAAGAAGAAGAAATAGGAGTTCAAATCATAGAATCCATACAGTGCAGATAGAGGCCATTTGGTTCATTGAGCTTGCACTGACAGTATTCCCACTTAGGTCCTTTCCCTGTAATGACACATATTTACCCTGCTAATTCCCTAAAGGGCAATTTATCATAACCAATCAACCTAACCTGCACATCTTTGGAAGGAAAACCATGCAACCACAGGGAGAATGTGCAAAATCCACTTAGACAGTTACCTGAGGCTGGAATTGAACCCAGAGACCTGGCACTGAGGCAACAGTGTTAACTACCATGCCACTGTGTCATTATGTCATATGAGCCCCCCCCATCCCTCACCCCCATCCAATGCTAGAACCTGTAATACTGAGGCAGTCTGTCAACTTTCATCAACACAACAGCAGAGCCTTGTGTAGGTTTTAAATGCCTAGCCCCTATGTATTTTGTTTCTACTGGAACATCAGAGCTTCTGTTCCAGTGCCTCCTTTAAGACTAATTCAGCACTATATAGTTCTCCTAAATTCTTCACGGAATTTAGCACCACTGGAAAAGTGGATTATCCTGCATCATCTTTATCTTGCTAATGTTCCTGAAGGAATTCAACACGGGACTTTTGTATCAGGACTCTAAAGTCAAGTGGAACAACAATGCTAATTTTGTCTGTGGTTTTTGCTCTGCAGCTATATCTTTTTCTTATCCCTCTTATATGAATGCAAGAAAGAAAGGGAAGAGCATTTTGAACCCTTTTCCCGCATTTTGAGTATTTGTAAAATAAACTAATTTTTTCAGTTTACCCTATCTCAAGTTTGATGGGGATTATTGATTGATTGAATCATTCTCAAACTGAATGATTGTCGAAGGTACACCATCATTTACAAAGAGGTAAATTAGAAATCAAAACCTCTTTCTGATTATGGAGGCGTGGTGAGAACGGAAATCAGAGCTGTTCGAATTAAACCTCCCCATCTGTAATTAAGTCACATCATTGTCACTTGATTTCACACTTGCATCCATCAGTTTCGATACTGACACTGTGGCTGGAATTCTCTAGCCAGTCACACTCCACCATCATTGCCAATGAGAATTAAAAAGTTTATCACTCAGCCAAACTTCCATTCACTATAACGGAATGGAAGAATCTAGGCTGTAAGCGAAGTCAGAGAATCCGGCCCTGTGTGTATCTGACAAGATGGATTAGAGGTAGAAATTGTAATGAGTGCTGGAAGTTCACATTGCTGCAAAACAAGATCAGACTGCTGTCATCATGGTTGTGGATTACTGTGACACCTAGTAGGGTTTTATCAATAGATTCCTGCACTGGAGTGATACACAAGTGTGACAACACTGCCACCTTAACCAACCAACCCAAGTCGAGTCAGTGTCTTTTTTTTTAACACTATTATCAAAATTGTGCCTTGGAAGATCTGAGGAAATGCTTTCTTTGGATCATTGAAGAAGATGGATTCAACACAGGTGAACGTATTTTAAGATTTTACAACATAGATTCACAGTCTAGTCTGAAGAAAGGAAGACTTGAAAGTGGTCTTTGTTAATTGGAACAGCACAAATCTTGAGGTAATATGGAACAATGCAGGATGACATTATGATCTGATAATCTCTTTTACAAAGTTTGTTAAAGGCACAATGTAAACTCAAGTCTTTTCATAGATGTTTTTTAAATCATTTGAAAAAGGAACAGAATTGAGAGAATAAGTTGGGAGGTCAAATCGAGAAGCTGTAGATATAAGTTCAAATGTAAGAAATTTAGAACATAGGACAGAAAAAAAAACTTCTCACCCAAAGAAGTTAGAATCAAGGAACCACAGAGGAGCAATTATGCTGCTGAGTGTATTTTTTCAGCTACCAACTATTGTGGAGAAGATAGAAGAGCAAAATGGATTGAAAATTACAGAAACTTCTAAGAAAAGTAATATAGTGAAAATGGAGGAGTGCAGGGGACTGCGGGGGTTGTGGGGAGGTGAGGAAGAGATGGGGAGGATGCTGGAGATGGTGAGGAATGCATCCAAAGCTAAAGTTCCTTGAATAAGTAAAGATATAACAGATGATTTTCACTGAAAGTGTGGACAAGATGGGGCCTAAAGAAGAACCAGTGATTTTGCCTATTTTTGTTTCATTCTTTTAGGTGACGTGGCATCAATGGCAAGTTCAGCAATTATTGTCCATCACTTCAAGTGCTGCTTCATTGCCCTTGAAGTAAGTGGCTTACTCAGTCATTTCTTAGGGTAGAGTCAATCAAACTGCTGTGAGTCTGTAGTCACATGTAGGATGGACCAGCTTAGGACAGCAAATTTCCTTCCCTGAAGAACAACAATATGCTCCATACTATTCAGCTTCACTGAATATTGTATAGGAGTTATCAAGTGAATCCATGGAATGGTCATCTTACCAGGGACCTTTCTTGGTTTGGATCAAAAATGGGAGGAGGACATATGGTCAGGCAGAGCAACCCCACAATAGAAGAGAGAAACAAGAGAGGCAGCAGGTCAAGGTGGGCTCCTTATCCCTGTGGGTACAGGCTATTCCTCTTCTGGATCTCCTCCAGCAAGCATTCAAGAATTTGTAGACCCTCTGCCTTAATCCATGAGCTATCCAGCAACATGCTTCTCTGTGTACCAGGCAAAGTATTCCATGTCTTCAGTGGAAGTGAGTGCAAGGAGTCTATATGCACTGCTCCATATAAATTTAGAATTTGAGGCCCAAATATGCAAAGCTTTAAAATGACACTGTTGCCACTTTTGAGTTTGGTGAATCGTGGTTTGCAATTGGCCCATGCCCAGTCCTGTTGAGGCAACATGCAAGCTTCATGTTGCTTCCTCATTGTACTGCTCAGCAGAGTGTGACCTGTGCTGCTGGCTGGCTGGACATTCAACACAGGATAATGTTATGTGCAAGGCTAGCTTGCATTTCTTAAAGACAACCTGTATGTTTGACAGAGAGAGGATCTGTATGCGTTAGACAGAAGCTGCAGCTGAATTCTTGTAGTGTCAAGAATTGTAATAAGAATGACACTAAATGGAGCAACGGGCAAAGGTATGGGCTCCCAGGTCCTCAATATGGTGCTGGAAATCTTTGATGAGGAGGTGAACAAGAGCAGAGTGGCCATGTTTCCATGTGGGGCCAAGAGAACCTCAAGGAACAGACTAGGAAGGGACTGACAGCTGATAGCCCAGGAGATGGATTATCTGGTTCTTGCCCCGAAGACCTGACAGTGGTATCAGAAGCAATTCAATGATTCCTAGTGATGCTGCTCAAACTGAAGAGCTGTCAGCCCTCTGGCCTAGAGCTCTTAGAGACGAAACATCCTGCCTCAGAGTGTGGAAGCCTTGACTGTAGGAAACTAATTGACTGCAAAACATAAAATTATATCATAGCATCCAGGCCAATTTCAGGCACTTTCAGGCCAATTAGGGACCATAATTATGAGGTGAAATTTCCACTGATGATTATAAGCCTGAGACTGTAAATTCAATTTCTGCTTCAAATATTAACACTGAGACTATGTTAACATTCAAGAACCAATTGGGTAAGTGGATGAAAAGAAAGGTTCAAGAAAAAGGGATCATGGCTGTTACATTTAAAAAAAATATTTACAGATGTGCGCACTGCTGGCTAGAGCAGCATTTACTTCCCACTTCTAGTTGAATTCGAAACATTTGCCTCTGTAGAAGGTAAATACTAGACTAGCTTGGCTGAATGGTCTGGAAGTTCAAAGCATTTCTGAGCAGAAGATAAAGGTGGTGTCATAACATTGAGAGGATTAAGATTGTGAGCATTGAGAGCAAATGAATCTGATGGGAGTTGATAAATAAGAAGCATAATAATCAGTGATCGCCACAGATCGGGTGGATGACAAATGAAAGAAGCAGTTGAAATGGAAAAGGAACCAAATGTTAAAAAAATTGCTGAGTAATTGGAAAAAAGGAATATGATAAGCTATCCAGCAGAGACTAAATAGAAAAAATTTGGAAAGAAATTAGAAGGCTAAAAACACCGTTATGATAGGAGGCCATCTGTTAGTAATTTGTTTGGAATTCTGCAATGCTAGACCCTTTGAAAGAGGCTAAAGAGCAGAGTCACAGTGAAAGTATCATTGCTGAAATCCTTGCTGGAAATCACTGATTAAACCAGAATTATTTTAAGAAGAATGATAATCTTAGAAAGTGCCAATAAAAAGATAATTAGGAAACAGTTTAAAGGAAAGACAATTTGACAGCTAGAAATACTGAGGAGATGACAAAGTTCAGAGACAGATAGGCTGATGAAAGATATGATGATGATGATCATCATCATCATCAACAACAACAACATCATCTTGCCCTACTAGGGTCTTAAAAGCTGAAACATGTCTTTGACACTTTACAGCAACATGCTGCAAAAAATATGGAAATCAAAGAAGGAAATACTAGGACTCTCAATTTAGTCAAAGAAGTTCATTTTGAACTAGTTTACATAATAAGAGGGAAAAGGAATGGCAGGCACAAAGATGTTTAAGGAGGGAATTACAAAGGACGGGCCTGAGGCATCTGCATGAATGGCTGCCAGTAATTTATAAAGAGATTTGTTGAGGAAGGGGAATGGGTTGTTGGCTGGGTAGTGGAGTGGAAAATCAAGAGGCCAGACTCAGAGTGGAAAGTTCTAATAGGTTGTTATATTGGTCAAGATTCCACATGTAAGGAGGGCAAGTCCATTACCTGAGTTCAACACAAAAGTGAGGATTATAAATTCGAGAGACCAGGAGCTGGTGTAGCTCAGTGAGGATGGGAGTGATGAGTTAGTGGGATTCATAGCTAGATTTCACATTCTCCTGCTAGCAGGTTTACCCACTGCCCACCCTTGATCGATCTGCAATGCTACAGGACGTAGCGGAAGAATCAGGCAGCCTGCCTAGCTTTGGGCCTACTGAGGTCTTTAAGTAGCCAATTAGTGGCCAATGAAGAGCATTGTCCTGTCCCTGCCAAAGCTTTACTAGTTCCATGCAGATATCCCAGCAGCTTTAGCCGCGTGGCTGGTATTAATAAAGGAAGAGGTGTTATTGCTGGTCCCTAAACATATTGGGGGCACATCTCACTCCAAAGATCAACCCTTCAGTTTACTTCCCAGCCTCATAAACCTGGTCCTCTTTCCACCTTCACCCACTCACTTCGGCCCCTGATCCCTGGACTACTTGCTGTAGTGAGATTGCCTGCAGTCTCAGCAGTGGTCAGTGCTTATTGCTGGCACTGCTGGGCCTATAATGTCTGCCGTGAATTGATTGGCAGTTCTCTAAATTAAGGTGGGAGCTGCTGCTGAGATAGGAATGGAAAACTCACTGTAATCTCAGCAATTAACCCTACTCCTAGCACTAATTTTCTGTGAGACAGCCATCAGGATCAGTGGTGTTCTACCTCCTTCCCACCTGACATTTTAATTGAAGGGTGGTGACTGCAGCATCCTGTAAAATCCAGCCCTTTCCAAAGCAAGCAGCAGAGTTAGGATAAGCTGAGGATAGAAAGATCATAAGACCATGAGACGTAGAAGCAGAATTAGACCATTCAGCCTATCGAGTCTGCTCCATCATTCAATCATGGCTAGTATGATTCTCATTCCCATTCTCCTGCCTTCCCTCCATAACTCTTGATACCTTGCTGATCTAGAACCTATCTATCTCTGTTCTAAAGACACTCAATGACCTGGCCTCCACAGCCCTCTGTGGCAATGAGTTCCACAGGTTCGCCACACTTTAGCTGAAGAAATTTATTCTCATCTCAGTTTTAAAGGACCGTCTCTTCGCTGTGAGGCAGTTCCAGTCTCTCGCACTAGTGGAAACATCCTCTCCACATCCACTCTATCATGGTCTCTCAATATTCTGTAAGTTTCAAAAGCATAAGGAGATGATTGAAATAATCAACACTAGAGATAAAACAATATGGATGAAACTTCTAACAGTTGAGGCGAGAAAGTGGTTTGCATCATTAGGAACATACAAGCAAATGAGCGTGGTGCAGGAATAGGCCACTCAGTCCTTTGAACCTGCATTTAATAAAATCATAACTGATCTTACTGTAAGCTCAGCCCCTGCAACCCTTCACCCTCTTGTTTATCAACAATCCGTCTACTTTTGCCTTGAAACCATTCAAAGGCTTTGCTTAATCTGATTACTTGTTGAGGAAGGGAGTTCCAAACATGACCCTCTGAGACAAAAAAACAACTTCTAATTTCTGTCTTAAATGAGCAATCCCTTGTTTTAAGCAGTGACACCTAGTTCTAGATTCTCCCACAAGAGGATACATTGGTTCCACATCGAAGATCCCACAGGACCTTATATGTTTCCATCAAGCTACCCGTAACTCTTCTAAACTCTAGCGAATACAGATCCAGCTTGTCCAACATTTCCACATAAAATAAGAGGAAAGAGATCTAGTTATATCTGTAGATCTCATTACCTTGGGGTGACACTGGGTCCAAATGATTAGGCAAAGCTAAAAATAATGTGGATCATAAGAATTGATTGAATGGACTGGTGAAGATAAATTGTTTAATATTCATAGAAATTATAAAGTAGTACAACTCAAAGGAATTCCATTCCCCTGCTCTTTTCTCGGTATGCCAGACTTTCTTTGTCCTCCATGTATTTATTCAACTTATTTTTGTAGGCTACTATTGAATCTGCATTCAACACCCTGTTGGGCAATGCATTCTAAATTTTAATCACTCCTTGTGTAAAAGCTTTTCCTCAGGTTGCCTATGGTTCTGTTACCAACCACCTTGAATCTGTGCCTTCTAGTTATCAATTTATCAGGCTGGAGAATCTGTTTCTCTTTATTTTCCCTAAACTCTTCCTGGTTTTAAATACCTCTATCAAGTTTCTTCTCAGCTTGTTGTGCTCTGAGGAGAACAGTCTCAGTGAAGCAGGAAATTATTAACTAGATAATAAAGCTTTAGACAGAACATGTAAGGCACTGTCAGCACTACCAACAAAGAGTTAAATGAATCTTGAAACAAAGTTTGCACATATGTGCATGCAATAAGAAAATTAAATGTGTAATTATGATTTTAAAACATAGGTGCTGATATTTTAAATGTATTTTAAGTCTTGAATGAATCATTGTCCATTTGAGCCAAAGGCAAGTTGCTGCAAGGTATAATGGTAAAGGTGAAAAGTTCAGAGCTAAAGGCCTGGGAAACCTGGTAGTCAGCAGAATTCATAACAGAAAGTTTCTGGTGAGGGAACGCATTTTACAACTTTATGAAGAAGGATATTCATTGTCCAGACATAGAGTAGATACATACATGGACACAAGGTCATGTGTCAATCCATTTTGGCAATGAGCCGGTCGGAATATTCACTTTGACCTCTATGATGAGTGTCTATAGTTACATAGCAACAGGGAAGTGAGTTCAGCTAAGATAGGGGTCAGTGTCTGAATTAAATGGACGAATGAGATATCGTTATGCTAGATGGTAAAATGCAACTGGCTGAGATGTATGCCAGGAATTATTATTGGTGAATGTTTACTAAATTTAATCGATGTTAAATGATTATGAGTTGGGAATGATCAATAGGAAAATCTATAATTAGTCTGTTTTTGATTATATGTGTTAGATTCATCAGAGAGATTCTGTTACTCTATGCCAGACCTACTTAACTCTTCTGGTGATCTCCAAACAGCTGTTGGTTTTGTTTTTGTTTTAAATAAATTTAAGTCCTTATACAAAGATAATTGCCTCGTGAGTTTTGTATTGTATTTAATCTCAATTCACTATCTCAATTCACCCCACAACACTCATCTTCTCCGCACAACTGTAATTTCTTTAGGGCAACATTCTGGCACAGTGATTAATGCTGCTGCCTCACAGAGCAAGGGACCCAGTTCCAATTTCAGCTTTGTCTCTGTAGAGTTTGCACATTTTTCCTCTGTCTTCATGGGTTTCCTCCAGGTGCTCCAGTTTCCTCTCACAGTCCAAACATGTGCAGGTTAGATCAGTTGACCACACTAAATTGCCCCTTTGTTTGTGTGAGCGAGCGTGGCTACACTTGATGTGTTGTAATATCCTTCAAATATAAGCACCTGGTGATAAACTAACTGTTAGCGACCTATGCTAGAAATGATTAGCTATGGAAACAGACAAAAGTCTGATCTGTGCACTGTCAGGGTGTGGAGAGCTTAAGAGAGAGAAAGTCGAGGAAAAGAGGAGAAGATGATTAGAGGTCATTGCTTAACCAGAGAGAGAACAATAGAACAATTTGGGAATGTCAATAGAAGTGCCAGTCCTCATGATAGAGAAATATTGTGGTTGCCAATAAATTGGAAGATAAACTGATAAAAGAAGCAAAACAAAAGAACTGGAAAGTTGGAAAGAATTTGGAGTATATCCTGAAATTCCTGACAGGTAATGGCCAACCTTGTCACAGAGGTGAATATGCATGGAAAACGTACTCTGTGACAGCACCTGCAAGGCTAAAGCTAGACTGGTAACTCAGGATTTTGAGGAAAAACTTGGAGATCAAAATATTAGAGGGACTTGCTTACTGAAGAGAAAGTAAGTTTGAAGATTGTTTTGCCTATTTTAGCAACATACTCCTGGGAGGGCAGAGCGATGTAAAAGCAGTGTTTTTGGAGGGTGAGCAACTTCACAGGGAAGTCTTTTTGAAACAGCGTAAAGAAGCCCTTGATATAGAAGGAAAATTGTAGAAATCAAACAAGTATGTTTACGGATTGAATGACGAATAGATCTATAAACATGGACAGGGATTGCGGGTAGAGGTGGGAACATCAGGGTGGCGGCGTGGGCTCATTAGGCCGAAGGGCCTGTTTCCCATGCTGTTTTGTTCTTTGTTCTTTGTATGTGCCTAGAATATGGTATTTGTGTGAGGTTTGCCCTTTTGAAAATGGATTTTTTCCAGTTAAGATGTTCTATTGGTATCATAAGGAGAGACTGGCAGGGATCTTTATCATGAATATTAATGATTTTCTGTTGGGAGGTCCTGTAACATTTGTGTAATGGATGATCATTAAAATAAAAAAGGAATCCATGTTTGGAAGCAGGTTTTGTGGCCTTTAAATACATAGGTTTAAACATTAAACTGAAACATAAAGCAAAATAATTAGTTGTGTCAATGAACCAACAATTCTATCCAGAAAAAGTTAGTTGCATCCCAATAAATTGGGTCAGATCTTCATGTAAAGATATGTCAGCTTCCAAAGAAGAAATTAATCAATTGAGAAGTTTAATTGGACAGTTGAACTGGTTATGTATTCAGACCAGACCTGACATGTGATGACATATTGGAGCTGAGTACCATCATGAAGCATGCCATGGTAGAGAAGGTTCTGAGGGTAAAAAAATGAAAGAGAAAACTTGAAGAAATTGCACATTAATGTTCCCACCCTTGACTGAACCAGATGATACACGATTGGTTATTTTAGCAATGGTTCACATTTCAGATAGATATTCAAGCACTGCAGGGTTTATTATATTTTTGGTAGAAAAAATGATAAACTTTGCCCTTTGGCTTGGGAAGTAACAAGCATCTTAGCCGCAGAAATCTTGATGTTGGTTGAAGCAATAGATATGAGAGTTTATTTATCCAATATACTGACAGAAATAACATACAAAGGACAAGATGAGAAATATTTCCTGGAGAATGCTATGTCAATAATCAATCCCTATGGGACAATATCCATTCAATAAAAAGTGTCACTGTAAGGAAAGCTAAGAATAGATGTAGCTAGCATAAATAAATGTTAGAAAGAAGGGAGATTTCTTTGACACTAGTCACCAATTATGAGACTGTTTTGCAAAAAAATTGCCTGCTCTAAGAAATTGCTAAATGCATTGAAAGACAAATATCCAATGTTATAATAATGAAATAGAAAACTAAATTTTGCTTTGTAGCTATGTGCATATATAAATATAGCAATGGGAATGTGGGATTTATAATATTAAAGCACATGACTTTGTTTCCATTTGTTTGAACTGATAAAATTGTGCTCTTGAATTTATTTTTCTTTCTAAAGTTTTACTTTAAAAGCAAGAGAGGGGAATATGCCAATGCATCAGCAACTGCATCCTTTGGCAATTACATTGTTAAGATGATTGCACTTTTAAAGACAGATAATAATCATTGGCTCAACCGCCACATGTATAAATGGACACAGCTTGACAGTTAGATATGGAGGAATCATAAGGAGATTGTAACCTGATTGAGCTGTATGAGCAATATGATGAAATACAAGTTGCTGTATTATTCCTCCACCACATTTTATTAATGATCTTAGCACAAACAGGGACAGACAAGCTTATCACCTGTTTCAGCATCTGTGCTACTCAATGTCTATACATCCCCCACAACAACTGGGAGAGATCCCAGACTGGATAGAACATGTCAGAGTTCAGGCCACTGCCCCCACCCCTCTGATGAACAGGCAGCACAGCTGGCGAGTGAGGTCTGTTCTTTCACTGAAAGTTAACCGTCATTTTCCAACAAGCTAGAGAGGTCCTATCTTTTAGTCTTCACCCACCCACTGGAATTGAGTGGTTTTTAATGTAGGCGACTATCCAATCAATCAGTAACTATCTCTTCTCTCTATTACAGCCACCAGAAAGAAAAGGAAGAGACACACTGCCAGCCAGCCCTTATGACACCTTGGAGGAAGATTCTGAGGGCCCACCAGATGTAGAAGCATCATTGCATTTATCTGCACACTTGGAAAGAAGCATCAAAATCACAAGCTTTCGGAGCACTACTCCTTCCTCAGATGAGTGGTTCACTCACCACTCACTACTCACCTGATGAAAGAGCAGCACTCCAAAAACTTGTGATTTCAAATAAACCTGTTGGACTTTAACCTGATATTGTGAGACATCTTACTATGCCCACCCCAGTCCAACTCCGGCATCTCCACATCACTGCAGCCTCAGAGACATAGATTTCCTTGGAACCAAGTTTCAGAACAAGCTTGGGGTCCCCATCTGGTAAGCACGGCACAGATTTGGGTCTACAGCAGGCAGAGGTAGTGACAGATGAGTTAACACTCAGTGAACTGCTGGTGGACATAATGAGAACAGCTTCTAATCCCCCACAAGTTCCCTCTGAACCGCGTTGCTGATCAGGGGAGTCCCTCCAGTGATCAGGAAGAATATCATATGAAAGTTTCCCTCCTCCTGCTTCCCCTCTCTAATTCTACAGCCTATCATAATTCCTCTGGATATCTCTGTCTTATACACTGAACTATTTCCTGTTGATTTCCCAATGCCAGATTGACTTACCAAAACTACCCCACCCCTCGATGACACCATGAACTACCCCCGGTTCCCTGTGCTATGCGCTTTATTTATTTTATCTATTCAACTGCAGTAAGTGCATTAATGTCAGAGTGTTATGTTTATATAGTGTGGATGTATGTTATGTATACAAAAGTGTATGAATGTAGGTTTACATAAAATATTCACTGTTTTTAAACCGATGATTGTACAATTATATGTTATACTGGAGGTAAAGCCAAAGGCAAACTTCCACTTCTGTGCAAAGTTCTATTGTATTAAGAAAAAGTGCTTCCCTCTTAGTTATAATTTGCACAGATGTCTCCCCATCTGCAGCCATTACCAAGTCACCAACTCACAGGAGTCAGAATTGAAATGTGTGAGGGCTGACCGCACCCTACGCAACATGCTGTGGCCAACTGACACAGAATGGAAAAGTCCTCTCCCTTCTTGGCCAGCGACCAGGAAACGTGTGCCAGGCACAGCCCTATATCATGGTAGACGCATGTATTATGGTGCGCATGGCCCCAGGACTGTCTCTGCTTTCTGTCCTTGACTATATGTTTGAACTGCCTCAAAATTACCTCAAACATATGCCCCCTCTTCCTTTTCCCCATCTTAGTTATGTGTCTCTGACCTCTCCTTTCCTCCTGTGCTCCGGTCAGACACAAAGTGCAGTTCACCATGTGCGTGTTATATTCAACCATGAATCACAATGGTCCAATTAGCCACCAGCATGGCTGTTTGATTTGGAATTGGGACATAATTCCAGCGAGCTGAGTATTCACGAGACGGCAAGATGCGTTTCCTGGCATGGAATGGTGGCCACCCTGACCCACCATAAAAATCAGGAGATGAAAATTACAATTCATTTTCCCACCAGTGGGAAACTGACTTTGACCGCACTCAACATTTTCTGACCGTGCCTACTATGACGCCTGTTGTTGGTGAGACTGGAAAATTCTGCCCAATATATTTCTATTTTCTTTTCCACAGGCTATTCCTCCTTATCAAAATTGCCATCAAGTAGATATTGTCAGTTTATTTTCATATCATAATAATAGCTGTTAATGACGGTCATACAAACCATATGCTATACTATTTGTTAAAATCATATAAAAATACCATTTCCTTATTAACATTGCAGCATTTTTTTTGCTGGACCTAAAACAGATGGAAATTATTTGAAAGTATTTTCATTGATATCCATTATAATAGTTTCCCATTCGCCGAACACTTACCACAAAATGGTCCTCATAAAAAAAAAAGTTTCCATAGCTCTGAGAAGTTAAACACATGAAAATAAAGTAAAATTAAAAACATGATGCAGTATTTTAATGAATGTTTCAGAGAAATGTTTGACAACGAGAGAATAAATTAAATGCATGCCGATATACAGTCTAAATGCTTGTTGACATACAGTCTAATTACACGCCGATATAGTCGTCAGAAGAGAGTTGGAGGTGAAGGCTGTCTTTTTTTTATTTGAGTTGATTTAATTTATTATTATCACATACATTAGTCTCCAGTGAAAAGTATTGCTTCTTGTACGCTATACTGACAAAGCATACTGTTCATAGCATACATAGGAGAAGGAAAAAAGAGACCGCAGAATGTAGTGTTACAGTCTTCACTAGGGTGTAGAGAAAGATCAACTTAATATAAGGTAGATTCATTCAAAAGCCTGATGGCAGCAGGGAAGGAGCTATTCTTGTGTCTGTTTGTACGTGATCTCAGACTTTCACATCCTTTTCCTGATGGAAGAAGGTGAAAGAGAGTATGGGTGACATTCCCCAGACTCCGAGCCACATGTTTCCAACCAGCAGGAGGTGGCATATGTTTGCTGGCGGCAGGATTCTCTAACCCACCACTGTCAATGGGGATTCCCATTGATGTCACCCTATGCCGGTGGGAAACCCACGGGTGGGGGGATGCACTGAGCAGCCAGAGAATTTCAGCCAATGTTCAGGGTGCGTAGGGTCCTTGATTATGTTGGCTGCTTTTCCAAGGCAGTGGGAAATTTCCATTAAAGCTCAGATTTATGGAGCAATTATAATTGAAGTGAACAGATTGTGGGTAACAAAGCGAAAAAGGCAGAGAATTTTATAAATATGTAAAAAGTAACAGAATCGATAAGCACCATTTCACGACTTAAAAGAAAATAACTTTTTCTGAAGAATGAAGATTAGAACAAGACTAAATGGCCCAGTTTTCACAGAATGATGCCAATGACAAGGGATAAAAGAATGAGATGCATCAATTAGACAGGATAATTAGGGATCACTAAACAGTGCAAAAAGCATTGGCATGAGCCTTGACGGCATACATTCTAAAATTCAGAAGGAAGTGGAAGAGGAAATATTAGAGGCTCTGGGCATAGTCTTCAAAACTTTCCTGGATATTGAAACTGTTGCAGCAGTCTGGAGAGTTTCCAATACCATGCCCCTATTTGAAAAGATAAAAGAAATGAATGAGGCAGTTTGTACTGAAGTCTGTGGATTGGTAGAGTTGTGCTGCAAGATGATTAAATAAGTTCACATGACAAAGGCCTTTCGGTCCAATCCATCTCTTCTACCCACAATACTACGGCCAGAATTTTCCAGTTGTCAACACCAGTGAGATTCCTCGGTTCTGCTGCAGTGAACAGAGATTTGGCTGAGTGCCAAATTTTCCGTCCTCGCTTGCAGTGATGGCAGGACATGAACAGCTGGAAAAGTCCTACCACTTTCATATGTTGACATCTAACACTGGAGGACTGTCAAAGTTATACATTTGTTTAAAAAGGGGAGAAACAAATTAGCTTAATTTCAGCTGTGGACAAATTATTGGAGTCAATTCTGAAGGACAGTATAAAACCTAATTTAGATTAACAAAGAACGTCAGCATGGATTTGTTAAGAGGTAATTCATGTCTTACTAACTTATGTCATAATTATTATAACACAAAGAAGGCCATTTGGCCCATCATAAATTCACTGGATCTCCAAATGAGCATTATAACTTCATTTCATTCGCCACCTTTTTCCCATACCAATGCACATTTTTTTTCAGATAATCATCCAATGCCCTATTAAAAACCTTGATTGAATCTGCCTCCACCACACTCCCAGGCAGTAAATTCCAGACCCGAATTACTCGCTGTGTGAAAAACATCACATTTGCTACTTTTGCAAACTACTTTAAATCTGTGCCCTCTCGTTCTTCAACCTTTTATGAGCAGCAACAGCTTCTCCCTGTCTGCTCTGTTTCTGAGTTTTAATATCTCTTATCAACTCTCCTCTTACTTTCTCCTCTCCCAGAGAGAACAGTCCTTACCTCATCATAACTGATGTTTCTTACCACTTGATTGGATGTTTTGCGGAGCTGACAGCTGAAGTGGATGTGATCCACATGGATCTTGATCCCATATTGCAAGCTGGTCAAAAGAAAATAAAAGTTCTTGGGATCCAAGGGAGTGGCAGATTGGATCCAAAATTGGCTTTCTGACAGGAAGCAAAGAGTAGTGGTTGATGGGTAGTTTGTGACTGTTACCAGTGAGATTCTGCTGGGCTTAGTACTTGGCTGTAGCTTTTAAAAATTTACATTCATGATTTAGGCACAAATGTAGATGGCATGATAGAAAGATTTGCAGATGATATACGAATTGGACGTTGTGGTTGACAATGAGAAGAAAATGTAGATCATTTCGGCAGAAAAATGGAAAATGAAATTCAATCTTGAGAATGGTGAGGTATTGCATGTGGGAAGGTGCAAGCACGCAAGGGAACACATTGTAAATGGGAGAATCTGGAGTAATGTGCAGAAAAAGAGGAATCTTGAAGTGTGTATCCACAGATCTTGAGGAAAAACAAGTGTTATGTAGCAGGAAAGGTGACAATTGTTATTATTACAAAGAACAAAGAACAAAACAACATGGGAAACAGGCCCTTCGGCCCAACGAGCCTGCGCCGCCACCCCGATGTTCCCACCTCTACCCGCGATCCCTATATTATTCATGATAGACCATACTTCTTTGTTGGTCCTATTGGTAATGTCATAGTGGAATTTACATTGGGTCTTAGCAGATTGAGCTTTATCGGGATTCACTCGGTTCTGGTCCAGACCTCATTGTGATAGTGAAATGATCAGTATTGTGAAATCAACTTGGTTGAGTTGCTTTGCAGAAACCATTGCCTTGTAGGTTGAGCATTGCAAGAAAACCCTACACAATGGAAAGCACTGTTGGCTTGGTATCTAGTTTTCTGCAAATTAACTCCACTGTGATCAAATTGAAGTTTAATTATTAGCATCACCATCCTCATTACATTGCAATGTTACATTACATTACATTGCAATGTTACATTACATTACATTGCAATGTTAATGTAATTCTACATTAATTGGATCCAATCAGTTGCTACACTCTGGCACTTGCTCAGATACACTGAGGGATAATTTAGCATGGCCAATGCATCCTCCAGTATGTCTTTCAGACTGTGGAAGGAAACCATAGCACCTGGAGGAAACCCACGCAGACGCAGAGAGAACATGCAAAATTCGCACAGACAGTAAACCAAGCTGGGAATCGAATCTGGATCCTTGGTGCTCTGAGGCAGCAGTGCTAACCATTGCATCACCCTGTCGCCTCTAAGCAGGCAAAGGCAAAATTAATCCTATTCTGGATTCAAAGGGAGTTAAGCCATGTGATCCCCTGTTTCCTCTTCTTATTAACATTATAGTTGATACTCTCCTGAGTACTTTAGAGGAGAATGATATGGATATTGAGCTGAATAATAACTGAAGTCCATTACAACTCAGCTCACTTACATTTGCTGTGGCTTTAACACATGATTCATATGTGTAAATGACAAACAATCTGTTGATACTGAAAAAACTCTGAGAGAAAACTGGCCTCAAAATTAATACTAAAAATTCAGCAACTTATATACGATTTCCAAAACTAAAACATGCAATCGCAAAAATGAAATCACCACCCTTCCCTCCCCCCATGGACATTACACTGTGTGCATCTCAAGTTCATTAAACTTGGAAACTTTGACAAATATCTTGAAGCTAACATCAATCTCTGGGGCAGATTTATGGAGGATGAGTGGGAATGGAAACTATAGAATTACGCAGAAAATCTAATACTATTGCCCAAAACATACCCATAATCTTTATAAGAACATAAGAAATAGGAGCAGGAGTAGGCTATCTAGCCCTTTGAGCCTGCCCCGCATTCAATAAGATCATGGTTGATCTGAAGTGGATCAGTTCCACTTACCCGCCTGCTCCCCATAACCCTTAATTCCCTTATGGACTAGTTTTACACATGACTTTTCATTTTACTAAAAATGTTATACTTTTAACATTTTTATTTCATAATTTAGTAATTTATTTTTATATTTTAATTCCAATAAAGCCTTTATTCTTTTTGTTTTTATTTTCATTAAATGAATATGATCAGATGATGATAGGATTTACAACACGGTCCCCTGATCGTGTTCCATACTGGCGAGTTCTCTGTTCCAATCCAGCTTCTAACACCTGTTCTCTGGTTTTAGTTTAGAGAATTTGGCTTTTTACACTCAAACATGAATTGGCCACATTCTAAATCAAAATATACACTTGTTTAATTTTAGTGTTTATTTGTAGAGAAGATGGTTTAAAAGGCTTATGGCATTCTTTGCTTTATTAACTAAGTCATAGAAACAGTAGGGAAATTATACTATTACCATATGAAATATTGGTTGGGACAAGGCTTGAATACTCATACACATTCAGAAATGAATCACATAAACTCTGCTGTGGAGAAATGATAATACTGGAAGAAAGGAGACAAGCAGTTTTGCCTGGGAATTGGAGAAAATTTTGCCATCTCTGTCTACAAAGCGGTTAGCCTGAAGAGTCATCTGAGAATGCATTAATCATGAAATCTGGCAAATAGTGTCCTCGTTTTGAGAGATTGACAATGATAATGACAATGAAATTAATATCAACAATTACATATAGTTCTGACCAACACATTACTGAAAGGATTGCAGTAGGGAGGATGCAGAGATGTTGCCTGGATTGGAAAATGTTTATAATAATGGAAGACTGGATAGCTGGAGCTGTTTCTCTTGGAACTTGTGAATGTCCCTGAGCTAAGACCTCATTTTATGGCCAGGGTTTTCGAGATCTGTTATGATGGGATATATTCATACAAGCCAGTTGCAGTAACCCAGACAAATTCCATCAGGATCAACAACCTTGATGATAGATCAGGCTGTAAAATCCCACCCTTTAATTTATATATTTACAATGCTGACTAGGACTCACATATTAAAATCTTCCTAGAATTCAGAGCAGCTACAATCTTGTTATCTGTGTAGAGGACTAACAACTCAATGCTCTCGGAAACCAAATTTTAAATGGATCATACTTTGCATTACTAAAGGAAGCTCTGATAAATTGAAACATCTAATATACTTAGTAATGGATGAAACATTAACCATCTCAAGAATTCAGACTAAGAAAATATATCCTTAGTCCTCAACTACATTGTTTCTATGCAAACTTCTGAACTCCTGTACCAGTGCCTACTACAAGACAAATTCATCTCTAAAGTTCACCTCCCATCATGAAAGTCAGTGCTACTGGAAAAATGGATCATCCAGTATCAGCTTTAGCCAGCTAAACTTTCTGAAGGAATACAACAATACACTTCTGATTCTGGATTCTGGACTCAGGTGAAACAATAATTCTTATTATCTCTCAGTTTTTACCTAATACCACTTCCTTTCCCTTATCCCTCTTTTATTGTGTAAATATATGGGGTTACATGGTAACACACCCTCCTAAATGTAAGTGTAAAATAAAACAATCTGATCCTACCTTGTGTTTGCTGTGGAGTCATTAATAGAGGGGTTGTGGAATATATATCACCACTTATAAAGGAGGAAATCAGACATGACAAAAAACTTTGTAAATACACACAGTTATGAGAGGCCTGTTTCAAACCAAACCTTCTCTTCTGTAACAACAGACTGAGGGTGACGACTCAACTGAGGTGTATAAAATTATGAGGAGGCTTGATAGGGTAAATAGGTGAGGTAACTAAAGCCAAAGGATATACAGTTAAAATAATTGATTGTAGCATTAGAGGAAAGATGAGGGAACTTTTTTTCACTCAGAGGATGTGAGAGACCTGGAGCTCCCTGCCTCAGGACAGAGCGCAGGCAGAGACTTTTACTTCATTTAAACATTACTTGTCTACTTAAATAGCTGTGACATGCGTGGCTACAAATTTGATGCAGGAAGGTATGAATAGGTTAGGTCACTCTTTACCAGCTTGCACGGACAATGATGAACTTAATAGCCTCTTTCTGTTTTATAATTTTTCTATGATTCTGTATGCTGTTTTTCAAACGGCTTCAGCATTTGACTTCTCTCAATTTTCTTAACAATTTTGTGGATGTCTTCAGTGGGTGTATGTGGGTGTAACATTGTGCCTTGCAGAATTGGATAGACCCAAGTTTGATATCAAGTTGGTGCTAGGTTTGCCGACCTCACCTAGACTGATAGTTGGTGCACACCAATTGCCCTGAGAAGACTGGCCTAGTAAAATAAAATGAAAACATTGGGTTTTCCTACAACTGATTTCTATTATGTGATGCCCACTCAGAAGTATGTGTGACATCCATCAAGGAAAGATTATAATGTAATATAATACATTTCCTCCCCTTTATCAACCCACTCCCACTATCCAATTAAATAGATTGTTGGCACTTAATGCCGTATCATATACCTGAAAATTGATTACTTGACTGAGTTTCTAAAATAAATTTGCGAAAAGCTAAACAATAACACATTAGAAATCAGCACATTCAAGAGGGGCAAGATGTTAAGGTATAATAATGGATTCCAACTGAAAAAGTATTTAGATTTTTCATCAAGAAAGAACCATTTCTGAGCTAAAAGTGCCCTTTGTTTTGCCATGTTAGATTGCTGCTTTGGTTAACAATGATATACTGATTTGTTAAAAAAAAAAGTAATCATACATAAATAATCTGTGCTGATTCCAAATTATCCTTCATCTTGGTTTGAAACTGGGATTATTTTATGAAACTGAACTCTTCCATTGTGACCAATTGGCATCTTCAGCATTTCTGTGTCCAAAATGCTCCATGATCATATTTTGAAACATTTGTTAGAATCATTCGTCTTGATCACTTAAAAAAAATGTTTGCAGAGTGATGGGCCTTAAAACAAATGTCAACTACAAATTACACAACAGTTCAACTTTCTGCTGAGTCCATCTCATCTTTTCTGAGCCTTCCAGTTTATTGTCAAAGCATTTGAATTTCAAAGGCAAATATGCAGAAATTTATGAAGCATGACTAAAGTAATGATATGTGACATTTATAATTTTCTCATGAAAAAAAGTGATTCAGAGTTTTGAAATCGTATGCGGCTTTCATTTCGAAGTATGTTTTGAAATTTATTTTGCCTCAGACAGGGACCAAACATATGGTCCTTATTAAGTCTGAATCCTGTTAATGCCTTAGTGGCCACTTTTCTAACATCACAGCACTTCATCGTTTTATCAGTTTGATCATGACAGAATCAGAAAGCATATCCAGCACAGTCTCTGCATTGTATTTAACCTGCCGCAATTGGAAATACATTGGTAGTGCTGAGCAGAATGCTCCTTTGATATTGCTGATGCCACTGCAAATCTGACAAATCAGTTTATTCTCTGTTCACAGAAATTGGAAAGAAAATTAATTTCAAATCTCATTTGAAATTGTTTATAGTAATCAGGATCACCAAAGAATCAAAAGCAATTAAGCTAAACTAAAGAAGAAGATTGAGAGGTTGGCTGCTGTAACATTCAATAGTACAAGCCAAATATGGTAAATGAGCCAGTTCTTCTCTCACACGCTCTATGCTTTAGTCCCAGGATCATAATCCAGTGCCTGAGCTTACCAAGATAAACCAGACAATTGGACCCATTGTATCTGCGTCATTTGGAAATGACCATTTGTTGGCTGTGGATGCATGGGATTATTAAATTGTATCAACTCAATGGGTAACCCTCAGCTAAAATTCACACCCTCAGCACCTTCATCTTCATGCCATGACATTTGTTTTGAGAGAACAAGACTGGTGTGATGCAACAACAATTAGCTTTCACATACTACATTATCCCAAGATCATTTCTTGAGGTGTGAAGGAAATGAATGCCAAGCTAAACAAATTGGCAGTTGATCAAAAACTGGTCAACGAGGTTGATTTTGCACAAAGGCCAGTTGGTCCACCATGTCCATACTGTTTTCTAGTAGACCTATCTAATTAGTTTCATTTCCTTGGTCTTTCCCCATAGCTCTGTAAATTCTCCTTCAAATATATAACCAGCTACATTGATGCAGAGGAACCTGCTTCCACCATCCTTTTGCATTTGAATTCCAGAGCACAAGAATTCACTGTGTGAAGAAACTGTTCCTTCCTATTAACTCAGGTTCTTTTGTTATTCATCCTAAATCTGTGTCCACCAACTATTTTGCCAATTTTGTATCTATACTGCAATAACTAGGAGCAAGAGTAGGTCATTTGGCCCCTCCAGATTGCCTTGTCATTCAGTAAAATCATGGCTGATCTGATTGTGTTTCAATTTCTGCTTTTCCATCTACAAACACCCCCCTCCTCTGATAGCCTTTGATTCCCTTGCCTAACAAGAAGCCATCTATCTCCACCTTAAATATATACAATGACCATGCCTCCACCATCTATTGAGGAAAAGAGTGCCAAAATTGCACAACGCTCTGCAGGATAAAGATTTTCTTCATTTCTATTCTAAATTGGAGACATCTAATTTGACAACAGTGCTCCTTAGTTCTGGACTCACCTACAAGAGGAAACATTCTTTCCGCACCCACCTTGTCAAGACAGTTCAGGATCTTATATGCTTCAATCAAGTCACTCCTCACTCTTCTAAATGCTACTGGAAACAAGAATTATTTCCAAACTTTCCTCATAAGACAGGCCACTCAGTCCAGGTATCAGTCTGTAAACCTCCTCTGAACTGTCTCCAATGCATTTAGAACGTAGAACACTATAGCACAAACAGGCCCTTCAGCACACAAGTTGCACCGATCATATCCTTATCCATTTGACAATTATATTCTTCCTCAAGTAAGGAGACCAAAACTGCACACAGCATACAAGATACGGGATGAGATTGCGTGCACTCCAAGATCGGAAATTCTCACCGGATGTTCTTTACTTGGTCTGCTGAATTTTCTGTCCCAACTGCTTGTGTTTTGAATGCCCTGTTTTATTGAAGCATGACAACCTTTATGTTCACTTCCTCTTATAATAAAGTATAGCATGCATTCGCCTTATTAATTACTTGCTATATCTGTATTCTAACTCTTTGTAATGCATGCACTAGAAAATCTTGATCCATCCACATCTCAGAATTCTCTAGTTGTTCCCCGTTGAAAGTAATACTCTGATTTTTTATTCTTCCTACAAAGTGAACAACTTCATACTTTCCCACATTGTACTTCATCCACTAGAGATCTGTCCACACATTCAACAAACTCCATATGTTCTCTTTGCAACATACTTTTCTATCTATTCTTATGTCATCTGCAAATTTAGTTATCATGCCTTTGTTTCCCCTCATCTAAGTGAAATAAGTCAATGGAGGCCGATATCCCTTCATCAGATTCCTTTTTATTTACAAGTTCTATTAAAGTTCATAGAGTGTTTCAAGTTCTGAGTCAGCATTCAGAGTACCAGGAGACATGAAACTGCCAGTTATAAAGACAACAAAAGCTCCTTTATTGGACAAGCAATAAAGAGCTTAATCAGACAACTCTTTTTTGCTTTTTTTTGAGCTTAATCAAGGAGTTCATATTCTAAGAAGCCAACCTCAATGGTTTTGCTGAAATCATTACGCCAAGTCATTGATGTAAATTGTAAAACGTTGAAACCCTAACAGACACCTTCACTCATCATTACCTGTCTCTTAGAAAAAGAACTATTTATGCATATTCCATGTTTTCTGCCAACCAACCAATCTTCAACACATGGTAATATTTTACCTCCGACACATAGAGCTTTTATTTTCCACAATAACCTTTGATGCAGCACCTTATCAAGTATCTTCAGAAAATCCAAGTACAATACATCTACAGGCTCCTCTTTATTCACAATTCATGCTAATCCTTCAAAAAATTCAATAAATTGGTTAAATGTGATTTCCCTGGTGACACTTCCTAATTACCTTGAATTTTTCTAAGTGCCAGCTATAATCTCTTTAACGATTGGTTTTAACTTCATTACAGATGTCAAGCTAACTGTCCTATAGTCTCCTGTCTTCTGCCTCCCTTGAATAGAGGGGTCGCAATTCCTATTTTCCCATCTGATAGAACCTTTCCAGAATCAAATTTTGGAAAATTAACACCAGTGCATTTGCTACCTCATTTGTTACCTCTTTTAAGACCTAAGGATGAAATCCATCAGGACCTGGACACTTATCTGCCTATAACTCCAACAATTTGCTCAGAACTGCTTCTGTAGAAATTGCAGTTTCACCAAATTCCTCTATCCTTTCCACATCCCAAGTAATAGATATTACTGGAATCTTTTGTTGACCCTTATACTAGAGTATCAACTTGCATGATGGACAAAGGACAGATACTCAAACTAAAGTCCAATACAACTTATTCTTTAGTAGTAATCCTTAATTGTTTGGTGAGCACATAATCAACACATTACTCTAATATGGTTTCCATTACATTGTAACCTCATGACTAAAATCTAAATGCTACCTGTGTGTGATGAACTGGCCAGGTTCACTCCTACAATTGGGGTTCTTCTCTGAGATCCAAACTCAGGGTCCTCCCTTCATGATGGTGAGTCTCAAGTTTTCACTGTTGATGTTTCTGATTAACACATCTTTATATATTTTCTCCAACCTTCCAGGACGTTCGATGATGTATCCTTTGTTCAGGATTGTCACAACTCTGAGCTTATTTGTCCAATGCTGGTATAAACAGGAGACATCTGTTTCCATTGTTCTTATCAATCTTATTTTATGACTATTGCATCTACCCAGGTTACCAAGGTCAAGTGACCCTTAACACCCAGTGTTTACTCAACAGTCAAGCTCTGCTTCTTCCTTTCACAGGAACTGCTCTGATGTTTTTCATGAAGTTAGCATCATTTCCCATCATGCTTGTCAAGTTTCTACTGTTAGCTGTGAGGCCAAAGTTATCCATTAGGCCACAGTACACCAAATATATGTTCATTTCATCCACCATTTCCTTATTATTTACTATAAATTCCCTATTGTTGCTCTATGGAGGATCAACTTTCACTTCATTTACTCTTTTCTTTTTACATACCTATAGAAACCCTTGTTATCCATTTTTAAATTTCTAGCTAGCATTATCCCATGGCCTAATTTCTTTCTCCCGATTAACCTTTTAGTTATTCTCTGCTATTCTTTATATTCTGACCAATCATCTGACTTGCCACTCAACTTTATTCGGTTATATATAATTTCCCCACATTTAATGCTTTCCTTAATTTCTTGAATTATCCACAGATGATGGGCCCTCCCTTTAGAATTTTTGATTATATTTGGAATATACTTACTTTAAGTATGCTGAAATATCCCCTTAAATGTCTGCCACTGCTTCTCTATTTGTTTACCTCTTAGCCTAGTATCCTGATCATATTTATCCTCTTTAATGTGCACTATCAATTTATTTTTAGTTTATGTTATTAGTGTCATAAGTAGGCTTGTATTAACATTGCAATGAAGTTACTGTAAAAATTCTCCAGTCACCTGTGGTCAATGCACCTAAGAGATCTCACAACACCAGGTTTAAGTCCAACCAGTTTATTTGATAGTAATCCCACAAGCTGTGGGAACCCTGCACACACCTGACGAAGGAACACCATTCCCGAAAGCTTGTGGGATTACTAACAAATAAACTGGTTGGACTTAAACCTGATGTTGTCAGGCTTCTTACTGTGTTTACCCCAGTTCAACGCCGGCATCTCTATAACTTCAACGCACCTAACTAGAGAGAAAACCAGAGCACCCAGAAGAAGCCCATACAGCCATGGAGAGAACATGCAGATTTTGCTCAGACAGTGGCCTAAGCAGGAATTGAGCACAGGTCCCTGTGCTGTGAAGCAGCAGCGCTAACCACTGTACTACTGTGCTATCATTTATTTTGCTCTGAGTGCTATGAGCATTCAGACATAGAGCCTAGAGCCTTTAATTTTGTTTTTTTATTATCTTTGTAGCACCTCATCTTGACTACTGGTGTATTCTTAAGTTTTTTCTTTCTGTCCCTTCCTGCCATTCTCTGATATTATTAGTTTCTCCTCTTACCTTGACTATATCATTTATTACTTCCCTACAGAACTAATGTGCTTTAAGTAAGGTTTCAAAGAAGGAAAAATGGAGAAGCAGAGAGGTTTGGGTGGGGAAAACCCAAGGAAAGTATTTGCATCATGATTATGAATTGGCAGTGCAAAAAGATGCTGCCAATAAGCATAAATTATTTTAATTTTAAGGAAGTGCACAAGATCAGACTTTCTTCCTGGAAATATACTTTATTCATAAAACTTGCAAAATCACATTATAAAACATTTCACATTAAACATTGCATAAAGTTTAATAAAATTGAGATTTTCTCTACTCTGATGTGCCTCAATGCAATTTCAATACACTTGATTGTCAGAATGTATATTCCATGTCAAGCATACAGCACAGAATTCCTGTGCAGTTTCCAGTCCCTCAGTTAATTATAGATAAAAAGCCTTAGATAACAATCTTCCCCTATTATTCCTCAGCAATAGCTGCCCCAAGTTTTAATATGTAGTGCTGAATCTTGGAATGTTCTAGTCTCCAGCACAATGTCAAGGATGACACTTTGAATTGGAAGACTGGCAAGATTTGGGTGAACCAAATATCACCCTTTACTCAATTGATAGATATCCAGTCACAGCTGATGTTTATCTCAGTGTCTGTTCCTGGCGGCAACCTGTATAGCCTGCTTCATGGATCTGCTTTGGGTGAACATTGACAAAAACTACCCAGATCGCTTCCCTTTGCAAAGGCACATTCCAGCAGAAGGTAGATGACAGTTGCTTCCAAACCACATCTGCCTCGAGGGCAATTCTAGAGGTGGTGAGCAATGTCAATGACTACTAGTTCAGTTGGCTGGATGTGGCATTTGAAGATACATTCAATCTCCTTGATCAACATGTCAGACCATTACATTTCTGCTGGCATTGTACCCAGGCCCTTGCATTGACAGCAGTGATTTCCACTGGTTTATGAATGTAAAGCTGGAGGACATCCAGGCATTTTGTTGATGGAGGATATCACTAGTACTTTTCACCTTCTTGTCTTCCAATGCAGTGTAAGAAAATCTTGGAGCTGCTCTCTTACCCCTGCTCCAGGCACAATATAACTCATTGTTAATTGATGCAGGCAAGCTTTAAGCAGTATTAGGCTATTGGTGCATCTAGTCAGGCAATAGTTGGTTAGCAGTGGTTAGTGCTGAATTCATTGAAATGAGACCACATGATATTTGTGTTTTTCTTGATCACAATACGCCAGTGAGGATTTATAATAATCCTTGAGCCTACTCTTGGGCCTAGCCAAGCATGCTATTAAGGGATCCAAGCAGCAGGCGACTGAGGGGAAGTTGTCCAACCTGATTGTCTGCCCCACTATGTGGTTATATTCATGGCCAGTATCCCTTGAGTGGGAGCATCACCTGGGCCTTCTGTGCTCATTGGGCACAGCAGAGATTGGGATGTATTATCAACCTCTTTAATCACACTTTGATTTAATGTTTTAAATTTCCTTCCTGCTTTTTCTTTGGTTTGGACGGTTCCCTTCTTTTTGAGGGCTGCTTTTCTTACTTTGTCCCTGAGTCTGTTTCATTTGGTTTATTTGCTTGGCATCAAAAAGAAATGCCCCTGGGGATTTCTGATTTAGGCCCCAGCTCCAGCCCTCACACCAACCTGTATGAAACTCAAAACTGCAACTTCAGTGTCTGAAAATTATACATGATTTTAACATTTCTTTGTCAAGAAAAATGTTTTATTGTTTATTTTGAACAAATATATTTCTCAAGCACCGTGACAGATAGAGGAATGATCTACAATTGGAATCTGTATTTGATCAATCATGTTACAAACAAATGAGATATGTGATCCTTTTCATCATTTGGGAAGTCATCCAAATCTGCAAAATCTTTGATTTGTTTGGTTCTTCTTTCTTCCCAGATTTCTGGCAAACTTTAAATTTTGGCTTCAAATCAATACTTTATTTTGTTCTAATGTTTACCAATTAAGAGATTTTTTACTTTTAAACCAAATAATTGCATCTGCTTTTAAAGTTCTTCATTGTTAGTGGCCTTTATTGTTCTGAATTATGTAAACTTGGGACTGTAATTTCCTGTGCTAGACTGTGGCTTACTGTAATTCAGAAATTTCCATTCAATGTTTGTTTGACAAATTGATGTCTAAATTAATTGTATAAACAATTTACCTCAGGTAGAAGCGTGTCAGGTTATCCATTTTTGTTTCACTTTTACTTTTAAGCAGAGTACACAGTGTGCCATTCAGCTGCTGTTACTTCAAGATTTATACCCACATACATCCGTTCTCATGTACCTAGGCTTAATAAATGAACACAGAACCTGTTTAGCTAATGGATGGCTTGTAGAACAGTGATTATCATTTCTGCTTCACAGTGCAAGGATCCAGTTTCAATTCCAGCTTTGGATCATTGTCTGTGTGGAGTTTGTGTCTTTTCCCCGTTTCCTCCATGTGATCTGGATTCCTCCCACAGTCGCAAGATGTGCTGGCTAGGTGCATTAGCTATGCCAAATTCTCCCTCGGTGTACCTGAACAGGCATCAGAGTGTGTTGCAACTAGCTGATTTTCACAGTAACTTCATTGCAGTGTTAATGTGAGCCAACTTGTGACAATAATAAATGAATTTAAAAGAATGTTGAACAACCACATCCACCAATATGGCACCAGAAGGTCAGAACCCTGTTTTAGTCACCTAAAGGATCATGAAATTTGTTCTGAGGTAACTTCAAAATTAGGTGTTGCAATGGAGGGGTTTATGCTTACTCATTAGAAGCGATTGTTTGATTATTATTTGACTGTGAGAGTAATGTTCATTAAAATCAGAAAACCTACTAATAATGGACTTTACTTCTGTCCAGTTTTGTAATTAATTTTGTTACCTGTAGGGGGTGTGAGAATAGGGTTTTCTTATCTCCGTCAGTTAGCATTTTGTTATGCTTCCATACTGCATAAACTATGTGATTGAATGCAGTTCTTCTATTTAAAAGAATTTTACTTTGATCCTGTTTTTATTCCAACATTGGCCATGCAATGGTTTGCAAAGCAATTTTATTAACATCTGTCTGAAATGTTTATAATTCAGAACCTTTTTAAGTAAAAGAAATAAAAATCCAATTGAGGGTTTAACCAAAACAAAAAAAATGCATATTCTGAATAAAGTTTTCAGAATTTCTCAGCATGCAATCTATGCATTAACAAGAACAAACATGTAGAAAGGTGTGTTCCCTCATTCGGTGAGGATTTGAGAGTTTCTTTGCTTATTCCAAAAGAAAAGCCAAATAAGACCAGAGAATAAATTTTTAAAGTTATTCTTTAAGACAAGTGATAAATTCATAGAAATATATTATAGCTGTGTTTCTCTGTTAGTAACTCCTCACAGAAAAGGAAAAGGACCTGTAGTGACAATAACTACAATTCTGTGTAATCAGCAATGGAAGTAGTATTTTGGATTCCTTGTTAATAAAAAACATCGAGATTATTCAATAATCATTTTTGAAGATTAATATTTTATATGTAAAGATATGAATACAGAGAGCTTTGTAAATTTAAGATAATTTTATTTGTTATGCCTGACATGCTCATTGCTTACTATGTTGGCTACATTTTATAGTCTTCCATTGAGCATATCTTTGGTAGGATGGGCATGTAACTCATGACAGGTATCCAGCCCCATTATCTGCCCACCCACTGCCATGCTGTCCCCTAATATGTTAACTTGGCTGGAAATTGTTATAATAAGCCTCTAAGGGATTACAGCATAACTTCACTAGAGAGGAAGTATGTCATGTTATCTATTTTTGTTTCACTTTTGCTTTTAAGTCGAGCGTACAGTATGAGTGTCAGTTGCTGATGTCTTCAAGCTGTATCTCGCTTAATAAACCACAGCTTAATAAACAAAAACACAACCCGTTTACCTATTCCTTTTATATCATCATAAAAGCAAGATAGAGATTGACAACCTGTTCACTGTGTTTAAATAAATAATTAAAGGTCAATTGACCTTGTTACTAAACCAGTTGATTGGGATAGTTGATGACACCATAGCATGGTTGGCATGGGAATAGGGCGGGAGTGGGTCACCCATTCTTTTGAGACCAACTTGAACAACATTGGGCAGATAGAGGGAATGCCATCACCTCAAGATTTCACCATTTCTTCATTCTTCACTGCCTTCTTTCCAAAATCCAATACCCTCCCTTTTTACCCATGTCTTTGGGCTCTCAGATCCCCCTCCCACACTAAAAACCCAGGTGTTGCCTGAATCTAGCAGTCATTGTGCTTCTTCTTCCTCCTTCTTGTAGTTCCAGCAGTGCCCACCACTGAGACCTGCCACTGCTGGACTGCTAGGAACATAGGTGAATAAAATTGTCTGGATGCTTTTTAGGGCAGGTCTTTCTTCCACTGACGGATAGATGCTCAATCCTCAGTAGTTTATCCTCCTAGAGGTATGTTATGATTGTGGGATGGGCTTCTTTGTGGTGCATTGGCTGCTGGCCAGAGTAGTGGGAGGGGAGGTGTGGATTTGAGCAGTTTGTGTTCCTATCAAGCTCAGGCCTATGATTTGCAAACTCACTAATTGTACCCAGTCTGTGATGAGAAATTTAATGGCAGGGAACATAAAGAAATATATGAGTGTTTGCAGCTGATGTTTCAATTTGGACCAAATGGCAGCTTGGAACCCATTCTACGAGGCCTTCCCCCTCTACGAGAGTATCGGGCATTGTTCTCCCTAGATTCCAGAAACATGCAATGCTCCAAACCTCCAAGTTCCTACTGATTATCAGTATTTCTGTTTTCAGATATCTTCCTCATGCTTTTAGATGTTTTGAGTTTTTCTTGATATTCATGAGGTGCTTGTAGTATGAGGACTCTAGGTCTGTACTTGTTGAAGTTTGGAAGGATAACAGGGGATCTTATTGAAACTTACAGGATATTGCGAGGCCTGTATGGAGTGGACTTGGAGAGGTTGTTTCCACCAATAGAAGAAACTATAATCAGAGCTCACAACCTCAGGCTAAAAAGATGATTCTTTAAAACAGAGATGAGGAGGAATTTCTTCAGCCAGAGAGTAGTGAATTTGTGGAACTTATTGCTGCAGAAGGCTGTGGAGAATCCAGGTCATTCAGTGTTTTTAAGACAGAGATAGATATGTTCTTGATTAATAAGGGAATCAGGAGTTATTGGGAAAAGGCAGGAGAATGGGGATAAGAAAAATATCAGCCATGATTGAATGATGGAGCAGACTCAATGGACTGAGTAGTCTAATTTTGCTCCTATGTCTTATGGTTTTATAGTCTTAGACAAACAGTGATTCCTGATTCCTGGAATACTCCCGACGTACCTGTACCTTAAAAGCCAAGGTCCCTTCTCTAGCAATGTTAGGATTTAGCTCATTGCTAGCAGAATCTCTCACTCCAGTATGTTCAGAATTCAGGTGCTCCATCCCTATTCCCATTTCCTTCACTTTCCAGTGCTACCAGACTGTGTACATTCACCCCAAAATATAAGGCTCCATCCAAGAACTGAGATCCCAAAGCTACCTCCATATCTGATAAGCCTATGTCTGTGGCAGCAGTACCTCATGTTGTACCACTGTTCATCTAAGATTGGTGATGCTCCATCTACAATACCACAGAAAGCTTGCTGGTTAATTAGTTATAAACCTGAGAAAAAACAAAATTCTATGCCCACATCTTAACTTGCTGCATGTTTTGTTCCCCTGTTCATACTCACCTACATTGGCTCCTGGTCAAGCAACTTCTTGATTTTAATATCTTCATCTTTGTTTTCAAATCCTTCCATGGTGTTACCTCTGTAATTTCTCCCAGCCCCACAACATTGTGAGATATCTATGCTCCTTTAATTCTGGAGTCTTGTGCACTCCCGACTATAATTGCTTTTCTGTTGACGGCCCAGACTTCAGTTGCCAAAGCCCCAAGCACTGGAGTTCTCAAACACACTAAGCTGAAATCAATGATGTCTCAGTTCCAGCCATTTAAATTCTCCAGCTCTGGAAGAGTAGTTGTGTTCAACTCAGATTGTCAACATTGAGAAGAAAAAGAAGAAGAAGAAGAAGAGCATAGCACAGGAAATTGGCCCTTCGGTCCTACAAGCCCACACCGCCCATTTTAATACTCATTGAGTGCCTTATTCGAGTCTTTCATCAATCGTCAATGATTTTTGTCTACCTCTAGTGGAACTCCACAGTAAAGGGGGTGCAAATTTAGGGAATTATATGTATGCCATTTTAAGGGAGATCCAATTCAGGGATAATTTATTGACACTTCCCTACATTTCTCCATCTTTCTACTTTGCTTTTCTCCTTTAAGACACTACTTAAAACTGAATTCTTTGACCAAAGTTTTGGTCATCTGACCTATATCTGTTCTGTCACTTGGTGTCATACTTTGTTTAATAATGCTGCTGTGAAGTGCCTTGGGATATTTCATTATTTTAAAGTGCTAAATGAATATAAGTTGCTGTTGATATGCACCTTTTAAGAAAGCCATTTACTATTCACAGTAATTTTACAACTGAAAAACCTGCAAAAAACTTAATCCCTCAACTCTTTATAATCTAATAGATTGGAGGCCTGCAGTGTCACTGTATTGACGTTTAACAGTAAACTTATCCTATTAGCAATCCCACGACCAGGAGAGTGAATTCTCACACTGTTTAATAATGTTGATAAAAGGCCAAGTTTTTCCTAAATAGAGCTGGAACTAGACTAACTCTAATAAGAAATTGTTCATGGAAAGAATAATTGATTTTTAATTGAAATCAAAGTCTGCATCTCAGCAAAACTAACCAGAGTTCCTTGTGAGGTTAATTTGATATATAGCTGGCAGTCACTTTTGGTGGTACTTCAGCCATTTTCAATCAGATGTTAAATTAGCTAAAGTCATTTTTGGTGATAGTAAATAGGATTAATCGTTGGGAATCTGTTTTCTGGTTTTCATGATATTGGAGGAAAATCAAACAGAAAGAGAGAAATGAATTGCGGGGGGAGGATGGGTGCTGGAACATTGCCTAAGAGACTGGAGGCAGACACCAAATCTGAATTTGTGACAGTACTTGCTTCTGCTGGGAATTTGAATGAAGCTCAGATTTTTATAAAGGTGAGCCCTTAGTTGATATGGAAACAGGTTACTTATCCAATTTAAGATATCAGGGCAGGAATGGAGGCTTGTCAGATGAAATGTAGGAACTAATTGAGAGACCAAATGCAACCATTGCTGATGGTCCTGAGGGAGAAACATTGTGTCAAAGACTTTTACCAAGAAGCAAGATGTCACAAGAGAGCTGAAAGTCTGGCACCCAGGGGGCAGAAGAATGAAGCCCGCTTCCCTGAGAACGACAGGAGGTTGCTTCATCATTTACCAAGGGACCTCTCTGTCTAATATCATCTCTTTCTCTTCAATTCTATGTCTCCCCTATCTTTGATGGTTTCTTGACTTAACTAGTCCTTAAGCTTGGTTTCTCAATAAAAGAAAATCTCAATAAAAAAATGAAACATCTTGTCGCGGAGTTCATGCAGTCTCATTAACTAGAGTTGCTAGAGTCTGATATCAAGGATTTCATAACTCAGCATTTGGAAGTCAGTGGTATAATCTGACAAAATCAGCATGAATTTACAAATCAGCATGAATTTACATGTTGCAACTGTACAAAGCTCTGGTGCGGCTGCACTTGGAGTGTTGTGTGCAGTTCTGGTCCCCACATTGTAGAAAAGATGTGGAGGCGTTGGAAAGGGTGCAGAGGAGGTTTGCCAGGATGTTGCCTGGTGTGGAGGGCGGGTCTTGTGAGGAGAGGCTGAGGGATTTGAGGTTGTTTTCGTTAGAAGGGAGGAGGCTGGGAGGGGACCTGATCGAGACATATAAGATGATTAGAGGTTTGGATGGGGTGGACAGTGATAGCCTTTTTCCTAGGATGGAGAGGGCTAGCACGGGGGGACACGGCTTTGAATTGAGGGGTGATGGTTGTGGGACGGATGTCGGAGGCGGGTTCTTTACCCAGGGGGTGGTTCGGGAGTGGAGTGCCCTGCCTGCAGCGGTTGTGGATGCGCCAAGTTTGGTGGCGTTTGGGGGGTTAGTTGATAAGTATATGGAAGAGAAGGGAATGGTTTAGTTTGGAGGGGCATTGCTTTTTATATTGGTCGGCGCAACATCGAGGGCTGAAGGGCCTGTTCTGTGCTGTAATGTTCTAATTCCTCCTTCCCTCTTACTGCTAGTTCCTGTTCCAACTCCTGATATTTAAAGCCATCATAAAGAAGTCCTCAATAACCTTAATTGGCTTATTTAGCAGGAAACCAGACAACGCTCCAATCCACTGATCTTCAAGGAGCTTGCCCCATTTGAACACTAATACTGCCTCTATTGATGTGAGATGTCGGCACTGGACTAGGGTAAGTACTGTAAGAAATCTCACAAACCAGATAAAAGTCCTGCTGGTTTATTTGGAATCATGAACTTTCAGAGTGCTGTTCCTTCATCAAGTGAGTGGAGAGGAAGGTTTCACAAACACAGCATAAAGGTAAAGTCACAATTACAAGATAATGCTTGGACTCACATTTCAACTATTATCTTGCAATTGTGTCTTTGTCTATATACGCCATGTTTGTGAAACCTACTTCTCCATTCACCTAAGACCATAAGACAATAAGACGTAGAAGGAGAATTAGACCATTCAGCCCATCGAGTCTGTTCCACCATTTAATCTTGGCTGATATTTTTCTCATCCTTATTTTCCTGCCTTTTCCCCAATAACCCCTAATCCCCTTATTAGTCAAAAACCTATTTATCTCTTTCTTAAAGACACTCAAAAGCCTGGTCTCCACAGCCTTCTGCGGCAAAGATGTTCCATAGATTTACCACTTTCTGGTTGAAGGAATTCCTCCTCATCTCTGTTTTAAAGGATTGTTCTTTAACCTGAGGTTGTGCTCTCCGATTCTAGTTTTTTTTTACTAGTGGAAACATTTCTCCAAGTCCACTCTATCGAGGCCTCGCAATATCCTGTAAGTTTCAATAAGATCCCCCTCATCTTTCTAAACTCCAACGAGTACAGAGTCCTCGACCGTTCCTCATACAACAAGCTCTTCATTCCAGGGATCATTCTTGTGAACCTTCTCTGCACCGTTTTCAAAGCTAGCACATCCTTCGTTAGATATGGGGATGAAGGAGCTTGATGAAGGAGTCACACCACAAGAAATTCCCCAGGGTTGCTGGCAGGCTTCCCCTGTTGATGGGAATCTCACTGGGAATGTCATGAAATGAATTGAGCGTGGGAATGTTATGAGACCACTTTTGGTTGGGGAAACTGCCCCTACTCCAGTCCATAACGGAAAAGCCAACCCAAATAATGTAAACACACAGATTTAAAAATGCTTTGCCCTGAAAACAGATCCAAAGAAAATCTAATGGCAAGGGTCTGGTGAACAGATAGATTTTCAAATTTCTACTTCTGTTTTGATGGCAATATGGATTGTTAATTCAGTTTAGTCTGGCTAAGAAGCACCACTTGGCAAAGAAGTTAAAGGAAATTAATACCTTTTGGATGTATAGTACCCATTAGTATGAGTGCATTCTTGGCAAATAAAATACAGTGCATTTTTTTGTAAGTGCATGTTATCAATGGTGGATGTTTAGACTCAAAAGAACAACAGCTTGTGTAAAATTTGTAGCAGTTGGGGAGAAAACTATAATTATAATGAAATAATAATTTAAAATTACTCCAAGGGCCTGAAGCATGGTAGCTATATTTGCTTGAGCCAGGTACACAGGTTCTTGAATATTATTTGTAACACTGGAATCAGGGATTGACCGGAAGATAGGTATATCTGAAAGACTATTATTCTGATCTACGTGTTTTGTGGTCACTCCAACTCAAAGCAAACTCCTGCCAGCCCGGAAAGAAAATCCAGTCTTTGGGATCATTTTCTCCCAGGTCAAGTTTGCAAAGTTGGAAAATGTTCCTGGTCTGTGCCGGCGTGTTTTAAGCCCCAAGTCCTATGACAGCTAGGAACAAAGAAATGACAAGTTTCTTTGTATATTTCTGGAAAAGGAAAGTTTGATTCTCGGCGAAGTACAGTCAAATGCCTGGAGCACAAACCTGGTTCTGTTTTTTAGATAGATCAGTCCATCTTGAGTTTGTTGCATCTTAAGCAGGGTCCTTTTCCTTTGCTGAATCTGTTTCTCTCTCCCTATTTTTTTTCCAAAAATGTTCTCACTAAATGTCGTTTATCCAAAAACTCATTTCTGTCTTTATTATCCTCATAAAAGGTCTTTAATTACTTAAGCATTAACACACAATGATGTTCAAATTTCACTCATTCACACAACTTTTGAGTTTTTTCCACACCCATTCTTTGTTATTCCACTCTGAAGCTGAGGAGTCTATTGTGAACTTATTTATGTAATTATTTGATAATGTCAGCAATTAATCTACAGGAAAGGCTTGTTCTATTTTATTGATTTATCCATATATATAGGATAGCTTCCAGTATCTTGTGAGGGAAATAGAAAAAGCAATTGCGGACAGGCAATAAATGCTAGCCTCACAATGACTCACATTGTAAGAATAAATAAATAATAACTATACTGACAGGAAATTGAGGTAGGAAATTGGGGAAGTAATCCTGGGTGCCTCATTGTGCAATGAGATATTTATGATTCATCACCCTCATAATGAGTTACAGAAAGGTTAACCTATTAACATGGTAAACAAAGTTTCTGCAATATTTTCTTCCTGATCTCCAAACAAAATTGCAGATTAACTAACCTTTCCATTATTTGCCCAAAATTGCTTACCCCACTTTGCACTTTGGTGATTTGGATAGCACAAGAAGCACTAGGCTCAATTTTAACATTTATGTGCATCTCTGGTGACCATATGCCCCCTTCTCAGGGTAAAAAGGCCATTGTTACTTTGAAGGCCTGGCATCATTTAAATGGACTCAGTGAGCCACAGATGCCACAAATGGGCTTCCAATGTACTTCAGGTCAACCCAACATTATACAGATTGGAGGCTGCCAGATTGATAGTGGGGTAATCTCCGGTGTGGGGGGCAAAGGAAGAGAGGAGGGGGCTGAGTAGAGTGTCCATTTGTGAAAGCCAGGGTCAATGGCACCCAGATTATGTTTATTCCAGAGGAGGAGTTTCTCCAGACCCCACCAAATTTGTCTTTCTATGGCTTCCTCAGCTCTGACATTAGTTATATTGGTAAGAGACTGTGCAGCACACACACTCCAGTCAGTACTATCTTGGCAACTTCAGACCTACATGTGCCATTGGATCCAATTTTTAATATTAAAAAAACTCTATTATTTGAACTGGCTGGCTGAACTTGGCAGTATGACAATTGTCAGTTTAACAGAGTGGTAGATTTTCAACCATTAAATGCCATTACTGCCCCAATTACATTGGTTTCAGCCAGTTAATACCAACTCCATTATCTTCCATGGATTGTGTATATTTATCTTTAGAACATTAATTCCTATTCCTAGCCAAACATTTATGCAGCTCTCTTGAGGAAGAGGAAATTGCCAAAGCACTGTTTTTGTTGGAAATCTATTCAATATATTCATTATCCAGTCAAACATTAAATTCTTATGATCTCAAATCTTACTTGGCATTTGTTAATTCAGTGCTGTACCCCTTTAATTGTGACCTCATGAAACAAATAAATCATTTTGTCACTGCCTTAATTATTAGTTACACAAGATAAAAAGTTGTCAATTGCTTATAATTTCTATTATTGATACTTTTAAGGTCAGATAATTGACACTTCTGTAGTTTTATTGCAGCAGCATTTGTAAGAAGGACACGAATGGCTGTTTTTAAGCACTTCCACATATGCCATTGTTATTATAGATTCATTGGGTCTGTATAGAGTGTGTACTGTGAATAGACATGGAAGTGTTATAAGTCACCATGGAGGCCATGAGGAGACATTGAAAGTGGGTAGGAGAAGAATAAGTTGGCATGGCAAGTTTGAGGGGCTATTGGAAGTAGATATGGACATAGTTTGGGTTGGCCTGGATGGGAAAGGATGGGTCGATTTGTAGGGTGAAGATTTGAGGCCCCTAATACTAAACAAAACAACTGAGGTACAAATTCCAAAGAACAAACATGAGCTTTTTAATCGGTTCACTCAGCTCTTGGCAGCCTTTGAGAGCACCTGTTATCTACAGGTGGGGGGAGTCAGCCTCACACTATTAACATAAGAACATAAGAAATAGAAGCAGGAGTAGACCATCCAGCCCCTTGAGCCTGCCCCACCATTCAATAAGATCATGGCTGATCTGCAGTAGTTCAGTACCACTTTCCCACTTTCTCCCTGTAACCTATCCACTACTGATTTGAACATATTCAGCGAGGAAGCCTCCACCACCTCACCAGGCAGAGAATTCCAAAGACTCACCACCCTTTGCGTGAAGAAACTCCTCCACAACTCTGATCTGAACTGTAGCCCCCTTCCCCCCACTAATCTTGAAGCTGTGTCCTCTAGTCCTGCTATCTTTGCTAAGCGGGAAGAGTCTTTCAACGTCTACCCTATCCATCCCTTTCATTATCTTATATGTCTCTATAAGATCCCCTCTCAGCCTTCTAAACTCCAAAGAGTACAATTTTAGCCTATTCAGTCTCTCAGTCTACTGCTCCCTCTCCCTCACCTGAGTGGAAAATTGTGCCACTTTTCCCTCCCGAGCTGAGTGTGTAAGTACAAACACCTCTCAACTTGAGATCCCACCGCAATTAAGAAAATTTGATCATTTATGTTATTATGCTTGAACACCTTTGAACTGCTCCAAATACATAGCTCAGACTTCGATAAACTCTGCATCAGCAAGATCACTTCACGTGCATGGTGATACCTTGACATAGTGTGAGTGTGTGAAATAGTAGGTGAGGGGATTCTTGTGCAACTGAATACATGTTAAAGATCTGCAAGATTCAAAATGGCAGGTCATGCAGCAAACCAGTGGAATTGCACATCCAAACATTGTGAATGAGACAGGCTACCCTGAAAACAATTGTAAACTGAGCCATTTGTAGGTTCTCTGGACTCCTGTAGTGCTGAAACTAAAGACACTACAAAATCAAATGTTGTGGCAGATTACTCTCACTTTCACTGATCACTTGGTCATGCAGTGTAATGTTGTGTGAAAACTGTATAGTATACATACAATATTCTCCTTCATTCCATCAGTAAAATGGACATCGAGGAAGTGTAACAGAACCCTGTGGAATTCCAGTAGTTACTGCTTCCTGTGGAGTTTTTTCCATTCATCAGCAATTCCTACTTTGTAGTTTCTAATCCAGCTAATTAAAACCTGACTAGTTCCATCAGTGTTAATTTCAGTTTTAAAAAATACATGTTGAAATGTTTGTGAAAACCAAAAGAGCTATGTACACTGGTTAGCTCTTTTGTTAAAGAAAATATTCTGAGTTTTTAGGTGACATAAACTTTTTTTCCTTTTGACCACTTTCCATAGGCTCTTTGTGGCCATCTACAGTGTGTTTGTCATTTAGTGTGTTAGTTATTTGTAGCCCTTTGAATATTTCTATCTACCATATATCAAGCTGAAACATAAACAGCTGTACAAACCTGACTGCTTCAATTGGGCTGTTCAGTGTACAGACTTGAACTGAGCACATTTAGTTAGAGTTGTGGACTAATTCAACTTCAAATTTGTTTAAATTTATTACAGTTTTGTGGCAATTTAAAACTATGTAATGGATATACAGCTAAATCTGGCCCTCGTTTACACTAGAATCTATTGAAATGCATTAATTGCCCCAAACCTTAGAACCTCCGATGTTGTTTTAATGATGTAGGGCAGCCTGATTTGTTATCTTGCATATGTTTCCATTGATAGGACTCTAGAGTAAGACAATAGATTTGAATGTTTTTAATTGGTCCTTGTAAAATAACCTGTGCATCACTGATTGTATAATCTTGAAGGTTTGGTCTGAAACCAACCATACTCTTAAGAAATCACAACCCAATTTGATTTCAAAAAAGTGCGAAATCTGAAATTCAATGAGCTAAATCTAATAATATTACTTTACTGCAGCATGTGTTTTTCTCTCTTGACAAGAATTCCCATAAGGTTTAAAGACTTTTGTCCTAATTGGATTAAGTGCTAGTGCCAAATTGTTATTTTAATATGAGCTTTGCATGGAATAATACAGGGAAAAAAAGCCACAGGCACATTTACAGTATCGCCTCACATGCTGCGCCATGCCATCTTTTCTACTATTGTATGAATTGGGTCAGCATAAGAATGGCCACAAATAATTCTTCCAAAATTAAAGGGGACAATCATTCCTCAATGAGTCGAGAAGATTGATTTTTAAAAATATAAATTACATTTTATGATAGCCTGATTTAATGGTGGCTGCTTGGAATTTTGCCCTGTCCATACAAGAAAAATTATTCGTGGTGTAATGCCCAGACTGTTCTGCCAGATTAATGGTTTTATTAGCGTTGAAACTTGCCAGTAATAAAATTTCTGTCTAGAGTACTTAGAGTGTTGACTTGCCTTAAATCAAACTGTTACCGCTCCAGTTTGCTGTAGAGATAGTTCTTGATTAAGAATAAAATTGAGGACTATTTTCTTCAATTTGGTGATAATCCAAGTTTCCACCACTAGTAGAAAAAGTGCTTTGCAATGCTTCAACAATAAGAAAACATAGGGCAATGTTGGCCTAATTCTTTTCTTACATTTAAGAATGTCATATAACACAGGAATTTACAGTACAGATTTGGCTGAAAAGGGAAATGCCCTTGTCCTTCAACCTTACTTCAATTAACCCAATGAACATATTTTTGAGTTCCCTCCTCCCTCAAGCATGTATTCAGCTTCCCTTTAAATGAACGTATGCTATTTTCACTTCAACTATTCATGCGGCAATGACTTCTGTATTCCTACCATTGATACTTATTATGAATTTTGTGTTTACTTTGCTTGCTATCCGGTTTGTGTTCAAGTGTTTGTGATTCAGGGAACCAAATGTTAAAACACACTGTTGCAGCAAAAATCTGCATTTCTCTTTTAAAACTATTTATTAGTTACAAGTTACATTAATACTGCAATGAAGTTACAGTGAAAATATCTTAGTCCCCACACTCCAGCGCTTGTTCAAGTTCACAGGAGAATTTAGCATGGCAAAATTATCTAACCAGCGCAACTTGGGACACCCAGAAGAAGCCTATACTGACACAAAGAGAACATACAACATTCACACAGACAGTGACCCAAATTGGGAATTGAATCCAGGCCCCTAGCACTGTGAGATAGCAGTGTTGATTCGTGTGCCACTACGCCTTTTACTGTAAATCCTTTAAAAATGTCATTTTAAAATTCGATGGCATTAGAATTTGAGATGTGGAGATGCTGGTGTTGGACTGCGGTGACACAGTAAGAAGCTTCACAACACCAGGTTAAAGACCAACAGGTTTATTTGGTAGCACAAGCCATACGCTTTCAGAGTGCTGCTCCTTCATCAGGTGAGTGGGAGATCTGTTCATAAAACAGGGCATATAAAGACCCAAAAAATTTACATAATAATTGTTGGAGTGCATGTCTTTACAAATAAGCAAGTCTTAACGGTACAGACAATGTGAGTGGAGAGGGGATTAAGCACAGGTAAAGAGGTGTATTGTTTCCACCCGGACAGTTAGGGAGATTTTGCAAGTCCATTCAAATCATGGGGTTACAGATAGTGTGTTGTGAACCCAAGATCGCGATTGAGGTCATCCTCATGTGTGCAGCGCTTGGCTATCAGTCTCTGCTCAGTGATTCTGCGCTGTCATGTGTTGTGAAGGCTACCTTGGAGAACGCTTACCTGAAGATCAGATGCTGAATGTCCGTGACTGTTGAAGTGTTCCCCAACAGGAAGAGAGCATTCCTGCCTAGTGATTGTCGAGCAGTGTTCATTCATCTGTTGTCATCGCATCTGTATGGTCTTCCCAGTGTATCATGCCTCGAACATACTTTCCTGCAGTGTATCAGGAAGACAATGTTGGCTGAGTTGCAAGAGTATGTACTGTCTACCTGGTAGATGGTGTTCTCATGTGAGATGATGGCATCCATGTTGATAATCCATCATGCCTTGCAGAGGTTGTTGTGGCAGAGTTGTGTGGTGTTGTGATCAGTGTTCTCCTGAAGGCTGGGCAGTTGGCTGTGGATAATGGTCTGTTTGAGTTTGTGTGGTTATTTGAAGGCAAGAAGTTGGGTTTGGGAATGGCCTTGGTGAGATGTTCGTCTTCGTTGATGACATGTTGAAGGCTCCGGAAAATATGTTGTAGCTTCAACCGCTCTGGGGAAGTACTGGACAATGTAGGGTACTCTGTCTGTGTTTGTCTTCTGAGGAGGTCGGTGCGATTTTTTGCTGTGGTGTGTTGGGCCTATCGATCGATGAGTCAAGCACCTTATTCTGTTCTATGGGGGTATCTTTCAGCATCTGGGGATGTCTGTTGCGATCCTCCTCATCTGAGCAAATCCTGTATATATGGAGGGCTTGTCCATAGGGGATAGAACATAGAACATAGAACATTACAGCGCAGAACAGGCCCATCGGCCTTCGATATTGCGCCGACCAATTAAGAAAAAGCAATGACCCTCTAACCTAAATCATTCCCTTTTCATCCATAAACTTATCTACTAACCTTTTAAACGCCACCAAACTTGGCGCAAATACAACTGCAGCAGGCAGGGCATTCCATACCCTTACCACCCTCTGGGTAAAGAACCTACCTCTGACATCCGTCCTATAACTACCACCCATTAATTTAAAGCTATGTCCCCTCGTGCTAGCTTTCTCCATCCTAGGAAAAAGGCTATCACTGTCCACCCTATCTAAACCTCTAATCATCTTATATGTTTCAAGGGATGGCTCCTTTAGCATGTTTAGCGTGAAAGACGGAGAAGTGGAGAATCGTGAGGTTATCCATGGCCTTGCAGTACAATGAAGTACTGGGGTGACTGTCTTCAAACAAACACGGAACAAGGCAGACAGAGTATACTTCATTGTTCAGTACTTCCCCAGAGCGGAGAAGCTACGACATCTTCTCTGGAGCCTTCAACATGTCATTGATGAAGACAAACATCTCATCAAGGCCATCCCCACACCCCCACTTCTTGCCTTCAAACAACTGCACAAACTCAAACAGACCATTGTCTGCAGAAAACTATCCAACCTTCAGGAGAACAGTGACCATGACACCACACAACCCTGCCATAGCAACCTCTACAAGATCATCAACACGGATACCATCATCTCACATGAGAACACTATCCACGTTGTACACGATACATACTCTTGCAACTCAGCCAATGTTGTCTACCTGACACGCTGCAGGAAAGGATGTCATGAGGCATGGTACATTAGGGAGACTATGCAGACACTACAACAACAGATGAATGAACACCGCTCGATAATCACTCGGCAGGAGTGTTTTCTTCCTTTTGGGGAACACTTCAACAATCACAGGCATTCAGCCTCTGATCTTCAGGTAAGCATTCTCCAAGGCAACCTCCAAGAAACATGACAACACAGAACTGCTGAGCAGAAACTGATACCAAGTTCTGCACACCTGAGAATGGCCTCAATCGTGATCTTGGGTTCATGTCAGATGTCACACAGAGGAAATGTTAGAGGTAAGATTTTCACTCAGAGGGTGGTGAGTGAGTGGAACCGGCTGCCATCAATGGTAGTAGAGGCAAACTCGCTGGGGTCTTTTAAAAGACTTCTGGATGAGTTCATGGGATTGAATGGGATTGGGAGTTACAGATAGTTCTAAGGCCTGGTAGGTATGGATGTGATCGGCGCAACTTGTGGGCCAAAGGGCTTGTTTGTGCTGTAGTGTTCTATGTTTTATGATCTATCTGTAACCCCACAACTTGCCTGGGCTTGCAAAATCTCACTAACTGTCCTGGCTGGAGACAACACACATCTCTTTAACCTGTACTTAACCCTCTCTCCACTCACATTGTCTGTATCTTTAAGACTTGATTACCTGTAAAGACTCACATACCAACTATTATTTTGTAAATTGACTTTGTGTCTTTATATGTCCTATTGTGAACTCCAACTCACCTGATAAAGGGGCAGTGCTCTGAAAGCTTGTAGCTTGACTACCAAATAAATCTGTTGGATCTAACCTGGTGCTGTGAGACTTCTTGAGGTCAGAGTTTGCTTCTTTTCTTTAAAAGTAATGGCGAAATAAAACCAATTTCCTTCATTGTCGCTGGACTGGGTCAAAATCCTGTTACTCCCTACTTTGTGTGTACCTACACCATATGGACTGCTGCCATTCAAGAAGGCTCTTCACTGCCATCTTCTCAAAGGCAATTAGGAATGACCAGTGTATGGTGGCCACCCCAGTGACACCCACATCCCATGTACAAATAAAAATAATAAATAACAAAAAGAAATGAGAAGTATGATGCCAGATGGGAAGTGATGGTGAGGGGAAAGACTTTATCTGGTGTTCTGCAGAGATTAGCTTTTGGGGATCATTTGTTTCTAATGATCTGCCTATTAAAGCCAAGAGCAGGCTTGTCGGATTTGCTGAGAACAACAAAATAGAGAGAAGAGGCATGTTTGGAGAAAGAAAGTAAGGGTGATTTAACTTAGTCATGCAAGTGATCAGACGAATGGCAAATTAAATTTAACAGTAGTAAATGTAGAAAAGGACAAGAAAAAGTTATTTATGTAGAGTTTGTTGAATATTTTTGCCATTCTGAAACAATAGGCAGAATTTTCCTCCGAAAGTATCATTATTATGAGAATAATGAAGCAATTCAAACTGCTCAGGCATGCTCTGTACCACAGTCATCCCACACTCAGACACTTTTTGGAGAGTTAGGAGTTTTGTGCTGGATCTGAGAGGGAGGGGGGCCTAAACTTGTCAGTGAGCAAAGTTCAGAGTTCTCAGGTGCCATTTCATAAGGATGCCCCGATCTTACAGTGCTCTGAGAGACACTCCCTCTCTCCCCATGGACATCAGAATCCCTATACCCTCTTCCTAACCCATTGGTGGCATGTTCCCCCATCCTCTACCTGACAAGATCATTAGCAATGGGGCATTGGGGCCTTCTCATCATAACAACCGCCCCCAACATGACCCCCTATTATAACCCCCAACATGATCCACCCCTGCATGATCGCTCTGATAATGCTCCACTGTTGTGTGCCCTCCACATCATCACCTCTCCCAACATAGCGCCCACCCCTATGCCAATGCCCAACACTCTGCCAAGGCACCTCGTGGCCATTGCCATGCTACTCACCATTTTGCATGTTTGTTTGATATTTGTCATGGAGAAGGAGTTAGAATTGATCATAAAAGAGTTATAGCTGGACCCTTAGACAACCTCAAATCAATTAGGAAGAACTGTATGGTTTTATGAAAGGAAAATCATATTCAATGAAAGAGTTGTAATATATATAAATGATTTGGAGAAAAACATAACTGGTTTGATTAGTAAATTTGCAGACGACATAAAATTAGATGGATTTGTGGATAGCGATGAGGACCATCAGAGGATTCAGCAGGTACAGATAAGTTAAAGGCTTGGGCATAGAGATGGCAAATGGAATTTAATTGCAGACAAATGTGAAGTAATGTATTTTGGAAGATCTAATTCAGATAGAAAATATACAGTAATTGCAGAACCTTTAAGTGTATTGATAGGCAGAGGGATCTGGGTGTACATGTACACAGGTCACTGAAAGTGGCAATGCAGTTGGAAAAGGTAGCCAAGAAAGCATATGGCATGCTTGCCTTTATCAGCCAGGACACTGAGTTTAAAAATTGAGTCATGTTGCAGCTTTATAGTACCTTAGTTAGCCTACACTTGGAATATAGTGTTCAATTCTGGTCGCCACACTACCAGACATATGTGGAGGCTTTGGAGAAGGTGCAGAAAAAATTTACCAGTATGTTATCTGGTATGGAGGGCATTGGCTATGAACAGAAGTTGGAAAAATTTGGTTTGTTTTCACTGGAACGAAGGAGGTTGAAGGGCAGCCTCATAGAACTCTACAAGATTATGAGGGGGAATGGACAGAATGGATAGTCAGACGCTTTTTCTCAGGGTGGAAGAGTCAATTACTAGGGGGCATAGGTTTAAGATGTGAGGGGCAAGATTGTATGACCTCTCAGAGGGTTATGTTACTTTGCCACAGAAGGCAACGGCAGCAGAGTCACTGAATATTTTTAAGGCAGAGGCAGATAGATTCTTGTTAGGCAAGAGATTTGAAGATTATTGGGAATATGAAACTAAAATAAACAGATCAACCATGATCTTAATGAATGGTAGAGCAGGATTGAGGGGCTTTATGGCCTACTCCTGCTCCTATTTCATATGTTCACATGTAAATGCATCAATTATTAAAAGTTATACCGTAGATTTGTGATGACATCAAATTAATTAACTCAAACATTCAGCTTTGTTTCTTGAGGGATAGTATTGTAGAAGAAAGATGTTCTAGTATTGAAACTTAGTTAGGCTACACTTAAAGTACTGCATAAATTTCTGATCACCATATTATAAAAATACTACAGAGACACTGGAGATGCTGCAAAGATTTACCAGAATGATACATGAAATGCAAGAGTATACATATAAGGAAACGATTGACAATCTAGATCTCTTTCTCATGTAAAAGGAAGGCTGAATTATGGTCTAACAGTATAATAATAAAATATGAAAGCTTTTGACAAACTGAACACAGAGGAAATGTTTCCTCTTATAAGGAAGAGAATAACCAGAGGACACCAATATAAGCTAGTTACCGAGAAATCTAATAGGAACTTCAGAAAAAAAACATCTTTACTTAAATGAGATTGCTAAACTTGTCACCACATGAGTGTTTGAGTCTCAACAAGAAACAAAGGAAGTGTATTGGTCTGGATGGAAGATATGGGTGGAATTTTACGAGATTGATTCCAATAGCAGAATTCTATCACCCTGCCCACCAAGGAGTCAGAGCAAGCAAGGGGCAGACAATAAGAAGGTCAGTTGACTTTGGTGGGATTTTTTGGTCTTGGGTTGAGCAAGGCCATAAAATCCTGCCCTAAGTAGTCAGCTAGCGTGAAAATGAGAGAGTTTGTGATCCATTTCTTTGGCGAGTTTTCACACCCAATCTTGCTTACTCGACATTGAAAGTATGGGCTAGAAGGCTTCCAGCCACTGCAGGCAGTGGGCTGGGCTTACTTGATCAGCCAACCTGTAGGGGGAGATATTGCGCATGTGCAGGCACAAAGGTTTCAACAGCAGAGGTCTGACAGACAGAGAGTGGGCTGCCAAGCGCCTGCTCTTGCAGGCAGCCTGACAAACTTCCACCCCCCGGCAATCACAGGAACCTGCAGCCAAATATGAGCGCCACACTGCATGGTCACTCCCCTACCACCAGATCAATTGTGCCCCCCTTCTCCCACTGATCCACTTGCCTGCAGAGTGTCAGTGGGCTCCATTCTGCAATTGCGAATGCAAAATGAGCAGTTCCCCTACTTCCCCCCACCCTGTTCACAGGCAAAGTGGCAGTGGATCTATCGATGGGTAAGGCAAGCCGGTGAAATCCCAACCATAGTTGAGGAAAAATTGGAAGAGGCTTAAGTGGAGCATCAGCACTGATAGAGACTAGTTGTGCCAAAATTGCCCCCGTTTCTGTTTAATTTATCCTACATAAGTTCCACTGTTACAGAAGTGGCAATAAACCCTGATATGTATTTTGATGATTTTTTTAAATTTTAATGATTAAGTGACTATACTTAATGAAGAAAATATTTACTTAAATAAATTCATCGTATTGATTAAAATAATAGTCCATTGAGTCAGAAAGTTTTACAATACAGAGAGAGAGCGGCCCTTCCACCCATCGTGTCTGCACCAACCATCAGGCACCTGATTATTCTAATCCCATTTTCCAGCACTTGGTCCATAACCTTGTATGCTATGATGTTTGAAGTGCTCGTCTAAATGCCTCTTAAATGTTGTGAAGGTTCCACCTCTACCACCTTTCAGTCAGTGAGTTCCAGATTCTCACTACCCTGTGAGTGAAAAAAACTTTTTCTTAAATCCCCTCTAAATCTTCTTCCCCTTGCCTTACATCTAAACACTCTCGTTACTAACCCCCCAATTAAGGGGGAAGGTTTCTTCCCTCTATATCCCCAAACTGCGTATTAATGCACTAGTATTCCACAATTTGATATTAACACAGTGATTACCAACAGGAGGATAAAGTGCAATATTTATTCGAACATCCTTTAAACATGGAAACCAAAATACCACAACAAATGTAAGTGCAGATTGAAACTACTTCCTCTCGATGTAGCAGAATCTAGCAAATGGGACTGTTTTCTCCTTCCGGACATTATAACGTCATTAGTACACAATAAACAGATTTAATATGAAACAGTTAAAAGTACAAATTATTTTAGTGTATTTAATGAGTTGAATTTATTATTTGCTGAATCAAAGTAAGTATTACTTATAATTGTCTCAGAATAAGTGTGATGTTCGTTTGAGCCATTAATCTGGTCTGCACTCTTTTGAAAAGAGCTGATACAATGATATTTATTATCTGGAGAGATGTTGGAATAGTTTCATCAGGCCAAGATGCATTTCAGGCAGAGTCTGTGGGTTACCCACTTGCCCTAACGGTGTTATGAATGACATAATTCAGACACTGTTGCCCTTGGAAACAGACTTGACTTGACTTTTTGCAGGGATCACATAAATTCTCAATCAGTTTGATGATGCAAGGGCTCTGCATCTGAAAAAAAGATCCACTTCTGTTGTTTCTCAGTCTGTATAGGTTGTAATTAAAACTGCTGCCCCTTGTCATCAGCAAAATTAACTGTTAAATGATTTCTATATTTGTTTTGTTGATGTGGCTCGATAGGCTCTATATAAATATTTATAATAAAACACGTAACTTTGTGTTTTACTCATGCAAAGCATGACCCGAGGCAAACTTTTGATGTCTGCTCCTTAATACTGTCAGAAAGATGCACTTGCTTTAAATCACTCTACACTGTACATTTATATGAAAATAATTACACTTTAGCCTAAGGCTGTGACTGAGGTTCTGCAAGTCTGAGACGCTGCTAACAGGCGCCACAAATTGTGTACGTCCTGACCCATGCTGGCTGGGAGCCTCATTCACATGATACAGATATCTGATTATTCTGGCAGAGAAGGTGAAGGTGACACTGCCGACCAGATACAGAAAGACTGATCTTACCAGAGATCAAGCAGAGCAGTATGAATGAGGTGTCAGCAATGCGAGTAGTGAATTTAAGACAAACTCTATGCAGATATATTGAGCTACAAAAGGAAAGGATAAGACTTTTAGGACAGCATGACAGAACTATGCATTGCTTTGTTCTACACTGCTGTTTGCACTGAACTACTTTAAAATGTGTATTTGAGATGAATTTCAGATCTTTATGTCGGTGTTGCAGAATTTACTCTGCTCTGTTTTACACAACTCTGTCGTCATAAATGAGCAAAAAGAGTATTCGAAACACACTTTAGTTCTGTAATGTCAGATTGATAATATTAGCCAATTGTTTATATATGCAGTGATATTTAATTTTTATGGTTTAGTTAGATTAGTGAGAGGTGAGAAGGATTCAAAAACATAGTAATGGTGAACTCACACACTTTTGGAGGTTCGAATATTGTTTTGTAATCATTTGGGTTTCTCTGACAATACAATTGTTTCCCACCTTTTTATGTTGCATTCGAAGACTTCCTATGCCTCCATTGTTACACGCAACACTGGAATAATGTCATCAGCAGTAGTCTCCACAGATCCAGTTTCTGTTTCTTTTATCTTTGCTGCATGTGTGTGATGTCAGTTGTTAATGTGGTTGGAAGGAGGCAGGTCATCAGAGGTGCTCTGGAGAGAAAAAAGAGCCAACTCATTGACATTGCTGCATTGTCTGAGCAATGGCCCAATTCAGGCTTTTGATTTAGAATGTGAGTCCCAGACAATGAACCTGATTTCATACTTGCTGTCAGTATTGGTGATCTAAGCAATCGCAAATTACTAAACAAATTGTTTGTTCCTTTATTTTTGTTACAGAATTCCTCTCCTCCCCTTCTTGACTGCTTGCTGTCGTATAGTTTCATGAGTGTCAGATACTTTGTGGTACCTTGGCCAAATAGCCAATATTGATTTGTGAGTTTGGGCTCTGAATATGAACAGGCTAAATAGCCATAAATAACCCTAGGTGGGCCATAATCATGCATGATATTCATCCGCAGTTCACATGATGACACTTCGTAAAATAAATTCATTATTGGGATGTGGGCATTGCTGTTTGCCCCAAGAAAGTGATTAATGCCTGTCTTCCTTCTTGAACCACTGTGATCAAGCAATAAAGATATTGTCACAATGCTTCTTTTTTTTGCAATTTGATGCAACTAAATGGCTTGTTATGCATCTTCAGAGGGCAGTGAAAAGGCAAGTGTATTGATGTGGGACAGACACATATAGAACATTAATGCATCAGCTGGGTTTTGATGACAACACAGTCGCCTCATTATCTCTTTTATTACAGATTCCAGCTTAAACTGAATTTCAACTCTCAAAATAACACGGTCAGATTTGAATTCATGGAGCATACAACAGTGTCTACCCTTGGGTCTGGGCGGTTGTGGAGGGGTGGGGGGGATGGTGTGTGTGCTTGTTGAGCCATAAAAGAAAGTGTTTTGATGGTACTATCAGCACCTTCCTGCCTGAACGATCAAGTGTGCATCATGAACCAAAGCATCATCATGCGCTTATTAAAATTGTTATTTTTATATGTTTTTGACTTAATTATTTCTCTGCACTGGGATAAAAACATGCACACTATAACAACATAAAAAAGCCTACCCTTTTTGTCATTTACCTCCTATTTCAACTATTCTAAACTTCTGAAGGAAAATGTAACATAAACATTTCATAATTCCCAAAGTAATTTAACATAGGGGTGGCAAGGTGACACAGTGGTTAGCACTGCTGCCCCACCTGGGCTTAATTCCAGCCTCAGTTAACTGTCTGCATGGAGTTTGCACATTCTCCCCAACTGGAACTTTATCATCCCGCCTGCCACAGGAATCAAAACAGGTGAGGGGCTGGTGAGGGGCAGACAATGGATTTGTCCCTTGACCTCGGGTGGGATTTTCCAGTTTCAGTGGAGCAAGGCTGTAAAATCTTACCCTAGTGCCTGCTTGAGTTTCCTCCAGGTGCTCCGGTTTCCCCCTACTGTCCAAAGATGTGAGGATTATGTTGATTGGCCATGTTCAATTATCCCTTGGTGTCATAGAATTATCAGTGTAAAAACGCGGGTTTACGAGGATGGAGCCTGTTGAGATTATTGTCGATGCAGCCTCGATGGGCCAAACAGCCTCTTTCTGCACTGTAGGGGATTCTATGCCTCTATGATTCTATGAACTCCAGAATATTACACTTATTGCTTTTTTAAATTTTAAATGATGATGTAGTTTTCTATTTTGCCGACATAAACATGGTTTTGTTCTTAGGTAAACATCAATTTAATGCCCAAATAACATCGAAACATTCGGTGAAACTTCAAATCCCACATGCAAACCTGGAGGAATTGACAAAAATGAAAGGTTCTCCCACTGCCCACACAGTGTCTAGACAAAAAGAATTAAACTGTGTGGAATAACAAGTTTTCACAACTCCAATTCTGAAGAAGAATCATATTGGAGTTGAATGTTAACTCTACTTCTCTCTCCACAGATGCTGCAAGAGCTGCAGGAAACATAAGGTGCTAAATTAACTGGGGTTGTTAGTGTTCTTCAAACTCTATATTAGCCTGCATTGCATTGAACTGATTATACGCTGTAATGTGAGGCCAGCTCATTGAAAAGATAAATGAGTTAATGCTGTCTCACCTCTGCCCTATACGTAAAGCAAGTGATGAATAAATTTGCTGAGTTATGCAAGGTCTCTTTGATCGGGGTAATTTGACAATAATAACTCATAAGATATTCTACTCTGTAAAAACAAGATTATTATCCTGTCCTGGTTGTGCAAAGTCAGGAAAATTCCTGCTCTGCGAGCACTTCTTCCAAAAATGTCTGATTGAATATCAGATTTTCATTAGGAGTCGAGATGGGTGACCTCAGAAATAGTAAGGTGTCATTAGGCCAGCGCAGGTTGGACGAATTGGGCATAGATGAAAAGCAAATCTTTAGAAGTTTATTTATTAGTGTTACAAGTAGGCTTACATTAAATAAAAGCAAATTACTATAGGTGCTGGACTTCGATTAATGAGTGAGGCCATAAGGCTTACATTAACACTGTAGTCAAATTACTGTGAAAATCCCCTGGTCACCACATTCCAGTGCCCGTCCGGGTACACTGAAGGAGAATTTAGCATGACCAATGCACTTAACCAGCACATCTTTCAGACTGTGGGAGGAAACCAGAGCACTGGAGGAAACCCATGCAGACACAGGCAGAATATGCAGACTTTGCACAGATAGTGACCGAATCCAGGATTTGAACCTCGGTTCCTGCTGTTGCCCATTTGAGAGGTTCGTCATCCATGGCCACATCTCTACACCTCAGATTGCCAGGTGAGTGGAAACTTTGCTAAACTGGAATGGATGGCCCATCATTAGCTTTTATTGGTAGGGGGATTGAATTTCGGAGCCGCAACGTCATGTTGCAACTGTACAAAACTCTAGTGCGGCTGCACCTGGAGTATTGTGTACAGTTCTGATCCCCACATTATAAAAAAGATGTGGAGGCATTGGAGAGGGTGCAGAGGAGGTTTACCAGGATGTTGCCTGGTATGGAGGGCAGGTCTTATGAGAAGAGGCTGAGGGATTTGAGGTTGTTTTCGTTAGAAAGAAGGCGGCTAAGAGGAGACCTTATTGAAACATATAAGATGATTAGAGTTTAGATAGGGTGGACAGTGATAGCCTTTTTCCTAGGATGGAGAAAGCTAGCACGAGGGGACATAGCTTTAAATTAAGGGGTGGTAGTTATAGTCAGAGGTAGGTTCTTTACCCAGAGGGTGGTAAGGGTATGGAATGCCCTGCCTGCATCAGTTGTAGATGCGCCAAGTTTGGTGGCATTTAAGAGGTTAGTAGATAAGTTTATAGATGAAAAGGGAATGGTTTAGGTTAGAGGTCATGATGTAGAGATGCCGGCGTTGGACTGGGGTAAACTCAGTAAAGTTTCACAACACCAATTTTAAATCCAACCAATTTATTTGATAGTAAATTCGCGAGCTTTTGACACTATGTGCCTTCGTCAGGCAAATGCAGGCACATAGTGTCGAAAGCTCGCGAATTTACTATCAAATAAATTGGTTGGATTTAAAATTGGTGTTGTGAAACTTTACTTAGGTTAGAGGGTCATTGCTTTTTCTTAATTGGTCGGCGCAACATCGAAGGTTGAAGGGCCTGTTCTGCGCTGTAATGTTCTATGTTCTATGTTCATTGACTTTCCCTTAGGAGAATATGTAATTGTTGTTGTCTATTCACAATGTCGGACCTTTGTGAATTATGTTCTTGTGCTCCTATTTTAGGAAGTTTTAACATCCTTTTGCACCTCTCTCACATTTACTGTCTTACTTTTCAAGAAATAGGTGTCCTCCTTCCTCACATTCTCGATACTGAATTCCAGTTGCCACTCCTCAGTCCACTCTGCCAGTGGCAGCCTTCCTGAATTTTCATGCAACCTTCTACATTATTAGGTAACTGCTCAATTTGATAACATTTATAAATTTCAACACCCACTGATCCCCTATGTTTATGGACAACAAAAATGGTCACAACTAGGAACCCTGCAGAATACCATTTCCATCAATTTGCCAATCACAAAATCACAAAGAAACTTTGTGAATCTGTCAAGAAATTAGGAATATAGTTTTAATGCAGTTGCACTCATTCTGAACAGAGATAAGCAGTAGCTGAGGGCCAGGAGTTAATGTAAGCTTAACCAACAAGAGCTGTATTCAACAGAGGGATACAAGGCTGGATCTGCAGCCCCCCCTCCCCAACCTGAAGGTGGATGGAGTTCATTAAATCCAATTGGCGATTTGCCCACTTTCTCATCCATCCCTGCCCCCACCACAATTGTACCATTGAGGGGTTGGTGTTAGTTGGCCTGCCCATCAGTGAGCTAATTAAGACTCTTAAGTGGTCAATTAATGCCGAGTTAAGTGTCATCAGTGGGAGAAGCCCATGTCAAGTGGTCAGCCTGGCAGGTTTTTCTGCCTGGGCTGATGGTGGACAGGGATGTTCATTCCTTAACAGATCTCCTTGGCCTATTGGAGGTCCCCCATCCGAGTATTACACCCCCCAATGATTGGCCAGCAGCTCTCTGACATAGGGATTCCAGATCCAAAAGTGTGGAATTCCTGTTATCCAGAAAAATGGCTGTGTGGCAGCTTCATGTTCCCTCAGTGGCCTCTAACACCATACCTTTTAGCCAGAAGAATCTTCTATATCATAAAATTCAGTCCACAGAGTTGCTAATATGTCTGTTCTTAGCTTTAAAAGAGGCATGAGAGTCAGTCTCACCAACCAGCTACCACAACAAATAATTGGAGGGCATTATTTTAATATGACTTCTAAGCCAAATAAAAGCCTGGGTAGAACTCAGGCTATAGAGGCGGCATTTTTAGGCTTGTCCTCCATAACTTGATGTGGACTATCCCTTTCAAAGCTTGAGGCACCAATCATATCAAGTACATGTAACAAGTTAGGTATTTCATTCCCCTTTCATGCATTAAAGAATTTTGAAGTTAGGTTAGAGGACACAAAACGGGAGGTTAAAGGAAATGACCCCAAAGGCATAATCAAAGAGAGATGTTTGAGGCTATGGGATGAAGTGAGAAATACAAGTGAGCAAATTTCAAGCTGTAGATATTTGATCCCTACTTCCATAATGTTTGGGGGAGGCTGTGGAACAGGGGTATTGCTACTAGTAATCCAGACAACCAGGGTAATGCTTTAGGAACCTGGGTTTAAATCCCACTAAGACAGATGGTAATATTTGAGTTCAGTGATGACTATGAACCATTGTCGATTGCTGCAAAATCCCATCTGGTTCATTAATGTCCTTTAGGGAAGAAAAACTGTTACTCTTACCTGGTCTGGCTAACCAGAAACACAATGAAGTGGATGACTCTTGAACGTCCTCTAAAATGGCCCAATAAACCATCCAGTTCAAGGGCTGAGCAATAAATGGTGGCCTGGACAGTGATGCTCACATCTCAGGAATAAACAGCCAAAATCCCCTGCAGTTCCATAACTCTTGGAGAACTCAACATTCCTTCAACTGTGGCCTCTTGTCCATCACCCAAATCCTTCATTCCATTATTGGCAGCCATGTCTTAGCCCTAAGCTATGAATTTATTTCCTAAATATCTCAACATTCTCTCTTTTAAGATTTTGCTTAAAACATTCACTTCCACCAAGCTGATTGAGGAGTGCAGCGAGCTGGGAGAATCATCCTCAATTTCTTGAAAGCCATTTCAATTTCTAGGGCATATGAGTATCATATATATCGTCAACTGAAACTTTCCTGTGTGAGAAATTGACCAACCTGCGTATTTTGCCAAGCAATCATCATTATCATCACTTGATCCATTAATATAAAATTATGCCCATTCCACAATAGATCTGTTGTTTTTACTTTGCTTTTGATCTAATGCAATTAAGATGCATATGACGCACTGTTTTTTGGCAGAAATTGTGATGCATTTTCAGCCGAGTACAAGCAAAGCAATCACTCAGCAATTGAGAGTTCATTAAATCAAAGAAAATGTAACACAAATTTAGGCCAATAGTCCATTAAGTCTGCTATCTTTCCAATATTTTATTTCATTTCTGCTCCTTTTACATTGGAAGTGCAAAAAGAAATCTGGTCATAAAGATTCATATTTTCTCAACATGTATAATTTTGCGATAATGAGCCCACCTAAACTAAAAATATTGAACATATTAATCTTTCCTCTAATTTAACACAAGCTGTTTTGCTAACACCAATAATTCCTGAGGGCTGTCAGATGTTAATTACTTAAACATTAAAAATTTACTACAACTGTGTAGAGGGGCAATTTCAAGTTAAATTTACTGGTGAGCATTTTTTGAATCTTAAATGATGTTATGTTACCATGCCAACTAATCATTCATGCTCTCACATAATCTGGGTTCCAAAGAGGCTAAAATGTGGCAAATAAAACATAAAGATTGATAATAATTGAGAGACATATAGATAGCACAAAGACCAAACTAACTGATCTGTAAAAAGCAAATCACGCAGGAATGATAGTGCAATAGCAACAAAAGAGAGAAAAATAGTGATAAAGCGATAAACAGTGTGCATTATTCAGAGGAGAGATCAGAGATTTTTGTAGGAATATATTTAACAGAAAATAAAAACTAGTAAACAGTGAGGTTCCACAGATAAATAAAGGTGAATGATTAAAAGATAAAACTGATTTCCAAAGAAAAATGGTCCTGACAAGACTGTAAGTAATGAAGAGGAGAAGATATCATGAGCTTAGGAAGTAAATAAAAAACATAACTGGCACACAAAAAGGAAATATGAAACGTAAATAAAAACAAGTAATAGGAAGAGGGGTAATAAAACATTCCATGGACAGACTAATATGGAAAGACATTAGGATAGTATGGAACCCTGAAGGTCGCCAAAGTAAAATTACAGGAGATGATATGGAAATTGTAGGGTTGCTGAATACTTAGCTTCAGTTTTCATTCAAAAACATGGCATAGGAAAAATACCAATAACACAAGAACATTTAGGAAAGACCAAGGCCAAGAGTTTACCATCACTCTCAGCTGCCAAGATAGGGGGTGGAAAGGCTAGTAAAATCATGGCAATCATGCTAGGAGGGCTCCACAGTGCAACAGATGATTTTCCCCGTAGTGAACTCGATCAAGTATCAATTTGAACTATTAAAAGATCAATAGACAGCCATTTTCCCAGCCACCCAACATTATGTTGCTCTAGAAAGAACTCCAATCTACCCCCTCATGTGTGGGTAGATGTCCAGCTGTGTGGAATGGTCTAGCAACTTCCTGGGGAGACATATCACATCCGGAAGTCCCATAGCCCAAAAAAAGTGCATACACTGGCAATTGACCTTTTGCCCCATGCTAAAGGAACTTTGTTTAGATTAACTTTTATTTATAATTCATATTTCCTTTTCTTTGCTTTCCTAATTGTGTTTTTTGTTTGCTTCCTAAGTTCTTTTTATCTCTTCTCAACCTCTTTTTGTCCTCTTCTTCATTGTTTGCATACTTTTGCTTTGATCTTTTTTCTTTAGAATTAGTTTTATCACTTTATTACAAAAACAGAAATTCTGGAAAGTCTCAGCAGATCTGACAGCATCTGTGGGGAGAGAATAGAGACAATGTTTCGAGTCTAGATGAACCTTCATCATGACCCAGGCTTGATTCCAGCATTGAGTGACTGTTCGTATGGAGTTTGCACATTCTCCCCTTGTCTGCATGGTTTTCCTCTGGGTGCTCTGGTTTCTTCCCACACTCCAGAAATGTGCAGGTTAGATTGATTGGCCATGGTAAATTGCTCCTTAGTATCAGGGACATTAATAGAGTTATTATGAGAGTTACAGGAATAGATCCTGAGTGATGAAGACTCAGTGGGCCAAATGGCCTCTTTTTGCACTGTGGGAATTCTATGATTTGGGAAAGACTCATCAGTAAACTTAACTTGAAATTGCCCAGCATAGGAACAATTATTTACCCGGGCAGTTGAAAGTCAACAACATTGTTGTGGCTCTGGAGTCACATGTAGGCCAAACCAGGTAAGGACAGCAGATTTCCTTCCCTAAAGGACATTAGTGAACCAGATGGGTTTTTCCAACAATTGAGAATGATTTCATGGTAATCAGTAGATTCTTAATTCCAGATTTTTTTTATTGAATTCAAATTGGACCATCTCCTATGGTGGGATTCGAACCCAGATTCCCAGAACATTAGCTGAGTTTCTGGATTAATAGTCTAGCGGTGAGATCATGAGGCCTTCATCTCACTGAATGTTGGTTGGCAGTTTTCCATTTTGGGAAGGCAGGAAATCTGTTTAACTGTGGGCATAGAACATGGACCCACAATAAGGTGTTACTAGGAAGAACTGGAGAACAACAGAAAACAAATAACTGAAGAAGAGAGGATTGTCAATGAAGAGCAGGGAAATGCTTCTGCTGAAGCCCCCAAAATAGCTATTGAGAATTGAGATCTTGTTTGCCTCTCAAGAGTGTATAAAAGATCCTACAGCACTATTTGAAGAAGAGCAAAGGAGCCAACATCAGCACAAAACTGTCATTTGGTTGTTTATCTTACTGTGAAGCAGGTAGTGCTCTGCCTCTCCACATTATAATCCTGAATTTATTTCAAAAATTGACTGTGAAATGTTGTGGGACACACTAAGCCCACAAAATTCATGATATGTAGCCCTGCTGATATTGCTCACTATCTAACTCAGATTTGATGCCTAACCTGCCATTTTGGACATCACAGATCCTGTTAGCACTCTCTCTTCAATGCTTCTTGCTCAACATGCATTCAGCTGCATGAGGGATTATCCACAAATGCGATTTAAAGGGATCAGCATGGAACTTTCATGTGAATTGCTTTTGATTTGCTTTCATTGCTGCAGGGTGAGTACAGCAGTGGAGGTTTTCACAAGGATTGGATTTTGAAAGCCTTCCAGTACAAAGCTAATCCTAACCCTCAACCTGATTCTGACCCTGACCCTAGCCTTGACACTAACCCGAAGACGAATGCAGCAGAAATCTTACTGTCGCTCATGGGGGCCGATAGTTGCAATTCCTCTTGGGGCTACAGCACAACAGGATGATGGAGCACAGGCAGCAGAGGTGAGAGGTTGTGCATAGAGGGAGGGGGGGAAGGCTGTCACTAGAAGGTTTCATTCATTTTGGGTATCCAGAGAGCAATTGTCTGACCTCCATTTCCACCAGGAATACTGTCTGAGGCAGCTATGTTTCACCAAGGAAGTAGTCACTGAACTGTGTCACCTCCTCTATCAAAACCTGCTGCTGCTGAACAGGACAAGGAGCATCATGGCCCTTGATTTCTATGCCAACAGATCCTTCATGGCTGGGGCTGACAGAAGCCCTGATGATAGAGGCTCTGTATAACAGAAGATCTAAGTTACAGAGGTCCTGTATGACAGAGGTCCTGTGTGACAGAGGTCCTGTGTGACAACGGCTCTGTATGACAGAGGTCCTATGTAACAGAGTCCCTGTATGACAGCAGCTCTAAGTGACAGAGGCTCTGTATGACAGAGGTCCTGTGTGACAGAGGTCCTGTGTGACAGAGGCCCTGTGTGACAAAAGCTCTGTGTGCAAAGAGAAAAGACTTCAAAGACTTTTCTCTCACTGAAGTGAAGCAGGAGAAATGAACACAAGGCTTATCAGAGTAACTGAATTCCTAGTGGTGCAAGATACACTGACTACATGCAAATGTCTCTGTAGATATTATATCTCAATGGAGAGATATTCTGGAACTGCCACTTCTCCCTCAACTTGCGCTGTAGCACAACCATGTCTAGGATATCATGTTGGTGAATGTTTGCTATCCTGTCAGCAGCCTTGGTACTTTCCATGCTGCATCAATCAGCTGGTCCTACTGCATTCAAACCTTGGTGACAAGGCTAATTGTTCTACACGTGGCTCATGACTCAGCTCTACAACCCCACCACATGTGGACAATGTGTGATGTAATGAAAGTTGTGCTATCTTTATGAACCTTGTAAAGCAAACAATCAGCGTACTGAAACAACAGTTCCACTGAATGGACCACTCTAGTGCAGCACCATACGCCTCACCAACATCAGGCTGTTCTGTTGCGTGTTACACAAACTCATTCTCATGCCGGTATATATACATCACCAGATCTTCAGTGAGGACCTCGTGAGAAGCAAGGGGATGAGGGGACATGGCATTTGGAACTCATCACTTCAGATGGATTGTCCATGATTGGCCTTTCAGATCCAAACTCCACTGAAACAATTATCCCTGCTTAACAATTCTGAAACTATCTTTTCTTCTGCCACATTCCATCAATGCATCCTTTATCTAAAATCTTGAAATACAAACACAAAAAAAAATCCATTCCAAAACAACTTCACTCAACAAAATTTCTATTAATACATGCAAAAGAGAACTGTACTCTGTTAATGTTACTATCTGTCATTGCTTGTTCTTATATACACAAACATACGAATGAGGAGCAGAAATAGACCATTAGACCATTTGAGCCTGCTCTGCCATTCAATAAGATCATGGCTGATCTCATTTTACCCTTGACACCGTACTCCTGCCTAATCTTTTATCCCCATGCTTTTCAAGAAGCTAACTGCTTCGATTTTAAAATATTCAAAGACTCTGCCTCCACCTCCACATGAGGAATAGAATTCCAAAGACTCATGATATTCTGAATGAAAATGTTTTTCCTTAAATAAACGGCCCTTTATTTTTAAATAATTAACTCTGGTTCTAGATTCGCTCACAAGAGGAAACATCTTTTTACAACCATCTTGTCAAGATCCCTCAGAACCTTATCTGCCTTAATCAAGTCACCCTTTACTCCTTTAAACTCCAGTGAATACAAGCCTAGTCTGTCCCTTCCATTCCAGATATTTGTGTAGTGTTTGTTATGAAGAGAGGCTAGATAGGCTGGAATTGTTTTCCTTAGAGGAGAGCAGAATGAGGGGGACCTGACTGGAGTATATAATATTATGAGGGACATGGATGGGGTTGATAGGAAGAAACCTTTCCCCTTAAAAGAGCAATCAGTAAAGAGCGATTTAAGACAGGGGATAGAAATTTACAGGGAATTTGTGGAAAAACTTTCACCCAGAGGGTTGTGGGAATCTGGAATTCACTACTTGCAAGGATGGTAGAGGTCGGATCTCTTACATTTGAAAAGCATTTAAATGAGCATAATGGAACTGATTCAGGTGCAAAAACTTGGTAAAGTTGGGCATCAGCAAGTAGCACGATCCACACCCACCCCCGTGTCAGTTTCCCTTTTACTAAGGCCTGAAAATGGCTGCGATTAGGATTATACCCAAAATATAATCCTATTGACAGCATTTAAATGCATTTGCATGCATTTAAATTGACTTAATGGCCTGCATGCCCAACCTTAACTGGCACTTTTTCCTTTACCACCATGTTCGCCCAGAGATGCTTCATCAAAATCCAATTTAGAAGCTGCTGTTCGTGAGGAAGTAAGCGCTGAGCCTCCAATGGCTCTCTGTTTGAGATCGTTGGGTGGGGCAAGGGAGAGGGGAGGTCTGCTGCCACTCTGCCTTTGATCAATGAGGGCGAAGGAGGGGTGGGAGGAATTTGCTGCCACTCTGCCTGAGATCGGTGGGAGCAAGTGGGGAGCGGCCCATGATTGGTCTGGGTGACGGTGGGGGATAAGGGGGTCAGTAATGTTGTGGGAGTGAGGCAATGCCTGTGGAGACCAGTGGAAAGCATTATCCAGTCTGGGAGCAATGTGGTAGGGGCATTCTATCAATTCTTTCTGCACATGCGCAATTGGAGGTGTCGATCAGAGCTGCAGGGTTTCGGGCATGTTAAGCCCCGCCTACAGACTTGTGCATTACGATTCAGAATTGCTGGTATTTTTGCAAGCAGAATGCATATGGCGGAGCCTGAGAATGGGTCTGAAAGTTGGGTCTGAAAAAGTCTTTCAATTCTGCCCAGCACTTAGAATTAAAATGGTAAAATAGGGCCCAATGGGCTAAAGGGCGTCTTTTTGTGCTGGAAAATTCTATGATTCTGTAATTTTCTCCCCATATGTTACATCTCAACATTTCTCTCTCCTCCATTAATTAGCTCCTTAAATTGACCTCCCCTGTCATTATGTAGCTCACTGTTTTGCCTGATAACACTGCAATGAAGTGCAGAGGAACGTTTCTATCATCAGAGCCACTGAATAAATGCAAGTTGTTGTTGGCCTTTGCAGATAATAAGTTATATATTCATTCCAATTATTTATATTGTCCTGCCAATTAATTACATTGTTCTTACGTGCTCCCAAAGCCCTAGAAACAGTAGGGTAACAACAGCAGGTTCTAATAGATAGATGACTTCTTGCAAATGATAGCAATGAGTGGTGTTCCCATCACCTGCAGAGACTGAACATCTGTTCAGGAATACAAAGCAATTTGTGTTCCATGGGGGTGCAGGCGTTTGCAGATGTTTGGTCTATGAGCATCAATAGAACTGCTTTATCCAGGGTCAAATCAGAGGTCTTATATTTCAACACAATCTAAATGATTATACCTTCGTAATTCTATTGAGGTGAAATTGCAATAGCTGACTATTGAATTCATTAATAGTTAGTTCCTAGGCAGTGACTTGTGGATGGTGCTGATATCAAATCTGATAGTAACTGTATCCAAATCACCAATAAGCCATGGAGCTAATTCAATGATAACTGCAGAAAGATGGAATTTATAACAAATTTAATGATATTTTATTCAAGGACCATGTTCACAGCCTGAAGTGAGTTGCAGTGTAGCTTACATTGTAAAATTATATAAGTCCCACATCCACGTCTCATGGTTTCCACACACTGCCTGCTATTCTGTTTTAGCAATCCAATCACCCAAAAAACATTGCAAATGCATTCACTAAGAGTATTCCATCTCTCTCGCAAGACATGGAGCTGAATTGTACATAGGGCGTGATATTTGCTTTAAAAGTCAAAACCAGTCTGTCATTGCGTACTTGGCTTATCTTGGTGCCATTAACAACCATTGTATCTTTAATAGCCTTGAGGCATCACTTAGAAACATAGAACCTTAGAATCCCTACATTACAGGAAGAGGCCATTCAACCCATCAATGGCAGAAATGTTTAGTGCGTTGTTTAGCTTCAAAGCAACCAGAATGGGATGGCCTCCAGTTCCTTCCAGTGTGCATTTGTTTTAGAGGTGACAATTGTGAGCGACCACTTCCCTAGACAGATAAAGGTAACTGTGTCACTGTCTCTTGCTCAACTCCGTGCATGAGACGCATCTTCTTTATTTTTGCCAAGCATCACCATTGGCACTTAATCTGTGTGTGTGAGGTTGAGGGGGTGGGGGGTGGTGGTGGTGGAATATGATTCCAGAAAGTTAGCCTTTTAGTGAGGATTCATAAAGCACAAATGAACACAAATATGGTGCCTAACCTGGCTCAATGGGAAAGCTGGCCTGCCTTTATCCCATCATCAAAGTTGGGAGAACAAAATTTAAAGCTAATTTTTGGCTGTCCGGAAACTGATTTTTTCACTCACACCAATTTAATGCCCCCTCCTCCCCACCTACCCCACCTACCGTGATATCCATCATTGGCAGAAGTGAAAAATTCCACCCTGTAATGATGAGACAGAGGGGGATGTTTTTGTTGCGGGACGATGGAAAATTTAAAGTTCTGTTGACTACAGGCAGGAATTTCTGGTCTCAGGGTGGGTGGGACTGGAAAATCCCACCTACAATGTTGCATTGACATCATAATCCATGGTTTCCACAGGTATTTTCAATGTAAAAGATCTGAAGGTTTTAATCGATGAGTAATGTGCTTGAAAATAAAATTCGGAAGCCTCAAGTTTTACTTAACTCACCTGGCTGAAAGGGGCAAGCAGATGCCAAATTCACACCTCACCCAAATTTATTCCTCATTGGTTTTATAAATCCAGTTAGCTAGTGCATGATTTGGAGGTTAAATATCTCAACAAAGTGTGAAATCGTCTTGTGTTCTTTCTTTTTAAAATTACAGAGGGCCATTCAGGGGTAATGTCAGGAAATATTTCTTCACACGAAGAGTAATGGAAAATGTAGAACTCTAACCCCAAAAATCTGATAAGGTAGGGGTCAATTGAAATTCTCAGAGTGGAGACTGATAGATTTTTGTGAGATTAGTGCAGTAAGTGTTGCTGATTTAAATCAGCTGAAGTGGAGTAAAGATACAGAATGACAATGGTCCAATTGACTGGCACAGCAAGCTTAATTGGTTGTTTAAATAATTTAATAAGTAATAATTTAGTTGAATAAAACAGAATTAATCTTTTCAATGTTAGTAACATTTCTTTCCTCAGATGGATTTCCAAACAAAGACAGCTTTCCAAATTTCTATAAAACAAAGATACATAACATCTATCACATCACATTTACGTAAAGCTGTAGTCAATTTTCTTAACAAGATTGGAGGTATGAGAAACTCACAAGGTTGAGTTTTCCAGGCCATCTACAAGTAGAAAAGCAAGCGGCTGAACCCATAAAATAAGGCACCATGCCCTCAACTGTATTCTCATTGCTGGCCTGTACCCATCCCTGCCACAATTTTATAGGCGGAGGAGGAAGGAATCGGGAAGATTACCTGTTTGTGGCCCAAATGAGTCCATTAAGTGTGCATTGAATGTTCAATTAAGGGTCCTATCCTGCCATTTTAACAGGTGATGGGAGAGAGACCAATGTTCATGTACAGCCAAATCAGTTTAATCCTGTAGGTTGTTGGCCTGTTAAGTGGGAATGGGATAGCTCTTGAGAAGCCCCTGATACCAATTGGACCACCCACCTCACACCCGCCGCCTCCTGCCCCCCCACCCTGGAAAGTTTTACTTCTCCTTGTCTATTTTCAACATGTTCTCTTCAACATGTTGCTCCATTGTCTAGCTGCAGCAGGTTGAATGTCGAATACCCACTGTCTTGGCCTATCTGCATCACCTTTGTGATTGGCCTGTAGTTCTATGAGGCAGGACCTCCTCCTGGAGACTGATGGAAATCTCTGCTCAATCTAATTAAAGGGCCATTGCCCAAAAGTTAAGTTTGGCAAGCTTTCTAAACAGAGGTATGTCCATTCCTGGCATTTACTCTGGGTTGGAGGTTACTTGCCCTCAGCTCATAATACAACCCTTAAAGTTTTTAAAGTAAAGTTTATTTATTAGTCACAAGTAAGGTTTACATTATCCACAATTTGGTTTTGGTTTTGTAAATCGTCATCGACTTCCTGAACTAGATAAACTTCAGAGTTTTTGCTGCCTATAATCTAATATTATAAGATACAGTTATTTCATTTTATTTTAAATATTTCCTAAAATTTCAATGAAAAGCAAGCAATAATAAGAATATGGATGTGGTAATAAATTCATCATTTTTACGTTGTATTAATTACTATGCATTATCTTAATTATTATTTCTAATTGCAATCATTTTATCAGCAAATAAATGAAATGCATTACTCAATGTTTTTTGCACCAATACGATTTTATTCATAAATAATGAAAAATATTGAAGTGGTCATTACAGAATGTGCAATGAAATTCAAATTTTCTATGAATCTTTTCACAGTCTGAGATGCCTCAATACAATTGTGTTACATGTAATATTTACATATATATGCATTTAATATGTATATTCAATGTTATTCATATTGCCCAAGGGGTTTTATAGTTTCCAGCCCTTGGTGTACAATGACTGAAAGGCCTTAGAGGATGATCTTTCTGGTGAACAGCCCTTGTAGTTTATTTCTCTTAATGTAATCTCCCTTAACTGTAATCAAAACTCTTTTAGCATTCCACATTTCTGTGACACTAGCAGTGTCCAGGATATCTTTTCAATGTTAGTAACATTTCTTTCTTCAAATGGATTTCCAAACAAAGAGAGCTTTCCAAATTTCTATAAAACAAAGATACATAACATCTATCACATCACATTTATGTAAAGCTGTAGTCAATTTTCTTAACAAGATTGGAGATATGGCTTTCTTAATATTGTTTGGAAAGCATATTTTTTTCCTGCAGTTATTATGACAATGGTAATCCTTTATTTCTAAGGTTATCTTTGTTTTAACTTTAGGAATTTATTGAAGTACCTGGAAGCAAAGCAACAAGAATTAGTTGGGAAAGTCATAGAACCATACAATCATATGATCCCTCCAGTGCAGAAGAGGCCATTTGATTCATCAAGTCTGCATCAACTCTCTGACAGAATATTTTTCCCAGACCTTTTTCCCCTGCCCGATTCCTGTAATCCTGCACACTTACCATAGCTAATCCCATTTAATTTATACATCTTAGGACACTAAGGGGAAATTTAACACAGCCAATGTACCTAACCCACACATCTTTGGACCATGGGAGGAAATTGGAGCACACTGAAGAAGACCACACAGACATGAGGAGAATGTGCAAGTTCCACACTGACAGACACCCAAGGCCAAAATTGAACCTGGGTCCCTGGTGCTGTGAGACAGCAGTGCCAACCATTGTGCCACAATGTTACCCATGCACTGTGCCACCATGCTGCCCGTAAGTCCATTTTTATTTTTTTCACCCTTTTAGATAAACTGTGCCATTCAGATACAGGGGTGGGACCAGAAATTCCCACCGGAAGGGTCAACGGATATTTCCATTGTTCACCCTTCGCCTGCTCCGATTCTGTGGTGGACGAGGCAATAAAATTCTAGCAGAGAACTTTCACCTCACAAAACAACAGGATCCCTGTAGCGCATCTGAATGACAGCAGCTTTGGGGAGGAGTAATATGATGCACAGTTTCCCTCTGAGGTCACACTTATATTTTGCATATATTGTATTTATAGTGATAGTTCTGATCGGCAGCAAAATATTTACCAACTGGGCTCTGCAGCTAGGAACTCCTCATTATTAACAAGGTTGTATCAAACAAAACTGACTATTTTTCTCCTTTTTTTGCCAATATGTGTGAAACCACTGATTAGAGATTGAAACCCCCCAATCTCCTGTAAACATGAATGAATAACTTAGTTATGTTTATTCTAATTATATTCAATTACCTTATATTACCTTTTTTTTGCTATAACTGTCAGAATATGGAATCAGCTTCAAAAATGGAAAACAGGACAGAGAACTGGATGGTTATTAAGTTTGCTCCCCCTTACCTCTTTTCAGTGTTACTGCTACAGTGCCAAATGGCTGCACAAACAGGGTGGCCTTCTGTCTCATGAAATGCTTGAAACTGGTCCAAAAGAGCCAGGAAAATTTAATAGTTACATCTTTTAATAAGAAAGAAATGCTTTATTTTGGAAAGCTGATCTCATAAGCACCATGATCTTCCTGTTATACTCTGTGTTTTTTTTCTTTCTGAAGGGTAAGATAAGATCAGAGTGAAAATATTTTAGAAGTCCTGGAAGATAACTGCAGATTAATGGGTCCAAAGGGTGGGAGTTGTTCTGGAGTTTCTGTCCATGACATTTATATAAATCCCATATAGATAAAGTTCAATATTTTAAAATGTAAACTATTAAAATACATCCCCAGAATCATTTGTTTCTTATTAAGAAGGTCAAATAGGGTTTTTTAATTATAGACTGTAAAATGACTAGAAACAATGGATGTCAACATTCAATTGCTAAACTCTCAAAGTCTTGGGCATTAACTGGATACTTTTTGCTTCAGGGAAATGTTAAGCCCTGCTTGATTAATGTTTAAAGTCCCCATTGATATATTTGGCAAAAGAAACAAGCTTTCTCTTCCATTGCATTTTGCTTTTCGATCCTTTAATAACAACTGCAGTAATACGGTTATGAGGAGTGACATTTAAATCAGTTGTTTATATTTTATTTCAGCGGGAATGAAGAGTTTTCTTTTGATGTATGTAATTGCTTCCTTTCAGCAGTTTTAAGAGGAAGGAAGTTGTTCTTGATTTGAAAGATTGACATAAATAATCTGCACAACCCTAGTAAATAGCTTTAAAGCTTCTTAACATAAACATTTACTATGCTAGGCACAGAAATGTGAAATGGCAATCATAAAAGTTTATTTTACAACCTCTTTTCAGTCTAATGATTCTAATGGTACTCACTATATTAGGTACCCAGGATAAATCTGATACTATGTTGCTTTAAAACCTCTGGAAGGGGGAAAAAAAACAATTTTGTGATTCCATTTGCATTCCCAGAAGTACTGCAGTTAGAGTTGTTAGAGAAAATAAACTTCTGTTTTGTGTTTTAGATACATGCAACTGAACGATGCCATTCGGAACTCGGGAACGCTCACTTTGTGAAATCAACTGTCACCCAGCTGTGGCACAGACACTTTTTTTTAGCCATATGGAGAAGCTGTGATAAATCCAGGGGGAAAAGCAATCAATGCTGCTCTTGGGGAGGTGTGAATTATGATTCAAAACTGCTCCATACATGCCTAACTCCTTCAAAACCCATTTATTTCATGTTCAAAGAACAGATAAGTGCTGCTGAATGAAGAGGTGAGAAAGGCAGACTGACCTTTATTGCTTATTCTAAAATTATAGCACTCAGACATTTTAAATAATTCACATTGTGCAATATTTACTCAAAGATTGAAACTGTTTAATTCTCAACCTAAAGGCAGTAGTAGAGGCGGGTACAATTTTGTCTTTTAAAAAGCATTTAGACAGTGATATGGACCAAAAAGAGGCAATTGGGTCTAGATTAGGAGTTATTAAAAAAGATGGCATGGACAAGTTGGGCCGAAGGGCCTGTCACCATGTTTAAACTTCTATAACTCTATGATTTTAATGTCTTATCTATCAGCATCCTTTTACCTAAGATGATGGATGTGCAGTAACTCAGTTGAGAAGGGTAGAGCTTCATATGATACATTTTTGCTGAAGAGATGAATTTTGTCGCAAGTGCTACATCTGAAGTGGTTATCGGGGAGTCATTGTGAGTTCTTTTTGTGATTTGATGTTGGGGCCTATTGCCAAGCCTATAGGTGATGCCAACATTTCTGTCTACGAGTGTTGTACAGCCGTATAGTTTATTCTGCCTGACCCTTTTATTGTAATTACTAATTTATGGTCAGTATTTTACTATAGTTTCAGACCATTGCTTGGCTTGTTCAGTGAAGATACGTCAGTGCCACCAATTGCTTCAGCAAGAGTGCAGAGGTGGGCTCTCCTATTGGCAGCACACAGTTATACTTTTCAGTATCCCTCAGGGACGCAAGTACCAAATGCAGGTGCACTCAGTAGGTTGCACAGATAGTAGCAACACTGTTGGTCCCACAAGCGATATTGCTGACACTGCCCCTGGTGGAGACTTTGCCAGTCTTAGCCAAACATGAAAGGACATGGGCAGAAAGAGACCCAATATTATCTAAAGTTAAGAAGACAGTTGTGTAAGGGTGGTGACGTAAGTCAGCGATGCTTAAGCCCTACCAACAAAGAAGGATGGGGATAATCTATTGTAATCGTAGCCAGAGTTATAGTACTAGCCCAAGGGAGATGATTTTTGTTACAAGAATTACACAACTCACATCCAGATGAAAGCACTAGCCAGATGTTATGTTTGGTGGCTGAGCATCGATGAAGTAATTGAAAGGATTAGTTGCCACTGCCAGGTAATATGTACCCTTAGGAGTGGCCAGGCAGAACCTGGACAAGAATACATATCAATTTTGCAGAACCATTTATGTGCCACATGTTTCTTATATTCAGACACACATTTGAAGTGGCTGGATGTCCAAAGAACAAAGGAAATTACAGCACAGGAACAAGCCTCTTGACCCTCCAAGCTGCATGGTTTCAACTGAAATCCCTAACCCTTCTGGAGACCATAATCTTCCGATCCGTCCCATTCATGTATTTGTCCAGATGCCCCTTAAAATTCACTATCGTCTCTACTTCCACCTCTACTTCTGCGATGAGTTCCAGAACTCTGTGCAAAAAAGCTGAGTCATATATCTCCATTAAACCTTACCCATCACATCTTAAAGCTATGTCCCCTAGTCATTAACTTTTCCATCCTGGGAAAAAACTTCTAACTCCCTACTTTGTCCATGTCCCTTGTAGATTTCCAGCATGTCAAAGTTGATAGAGTCCACAATGGCCACTACCATCATCAACAAAAAACCTTTGCCATTCATGGCATCTGGAGGTCTTAGTGTCAGACTACAGCACATCATTTATGATGGAGGAGTTTCAAACATTTAACAGATCAATGGTATTCACTGTGTTAGGTCAGCACCTTACCATCCAGCCTCAAATGGGTACAAGCATTCAATTCATCAATAAAGAAACAATTAATAGGCCTCTACCATTATGAAAAGCCAGTTTTTGTTGTCTTTTAACATCATGCTAAATGTGGCCATGGTGGCCATGGCAACCAAGCTACTAATGGGACACTGTTTAAGGACAAGTTTGGATATGATATTCCCAGGTTTGGCAGGCAAGCCTCTCAGAAAGAAAATCACAGCTCAAAGAAAAACAACAAAGTTTTCCAAGTTATGGACGTAGTCACACCAGGAAATTGGCCATAGGGCTGATGTGAGTCGCTGTAAGATTGTGGAAAGGACAGGACTGGTCATTCAAGGGTGATATATCACAAAACATGTAGACCATCTGAGGAGGAGAGCAGTGTCTGATACAAGGGGTGAACAGGCAACTCCAGCAGTAAATTTGGATTCACCAGGATTGGTTACAGGTTGTAAATGTGGTTTCTGTTACTGAAGGTACAGCAAGTACCAAGGAGGATCTTGATCCCAGATTGATGAGTTTGCCTTTTGCATTTGTCCGACCCAATTCTTCATTCCCAGAGAACCTAGCTCAGAGTTGAGATGTTCTACCAGGCTTTGGAAGTCTCTAGATCAACTGAACTTATGATGATTTTCTCTGGGATATTCACAATGTCTTTTATGTTGCCTATGTTAATGATGTTCCTTTTTTTGTTTCCTCCATAGGTGAACTCAGGAGTTGGGGGGGGGGTGCAGAAGGAGTGTAATAGTGTGCCCCCTATAAGAGTGCATTCACCGAGGACCATATGACTGAGCCAGGCCCTATGGATTGTCGAGGTGGGAAGCCGAACCAATCAGTGCAAAAGGTGTTTTCTGGATTGGGATGGATCCTCATTTGGAGCAAGGAAGGAGTGTTATACAATACCTAACCTTTTTATTGTAAATACTTATTGTTGGCAAGTAAGCCTTTGACCACATCGTGTCGTCCTCGATTTAGTACACTGGTCATACGGAAAATCCTTGGGTATGTGTGCTTATCTTCCTTCCTGTGAATGTGCCTGACTCAATGAAGTTGTTCTTGTTTCATGAATGTCAACATACTTGGGAGATTTCCCTTTGAGAGAATAGTCACACTCATAATTTTGTCCTTCCATGAGATGCCCAGAGGCTTTTCAAATAACAAATACGAAAATTGTTGATCTTCTTTTCTAGATTAGAGTAAATCATCCATGTTTCACAGACATGCAATAAGGTGCTGAGAATATAGACCTCACCTTGATCCAAAAATTCAGCTTGATGTTATTCCATGCACATTTTGTGAGTTGACCAAAAGTGATAGCTACTTTCTGTATGCGTGTTCCACATCAAGAGACAACTGATCCGTCACTATGGATACTTGGTAACAGAATCTGCTGACCACTTTTGGTGGAGTATGATTAAGTGTGATCAAGTTATAAGGATGGGAGAGACTGTTATGAGCCTTTGTAACTGAGTTATAGGTGATCATTTATTACAATTGTTTACAATCATTACTTTAACTTAATGATAAACAGTTAGCGAGAAAATAACTGGCTGGCTTAACAATATAGACCACATATTCTAAAAAAGTTTATTTCATAATGTTAAGTTTCTTTTTGTATTGGTAAATTAAACAGTCTCTTTTTCAATATTTTAAAGTTCCTTTGTCTTGCAAGAAACTATTGTAAGTGTTTTTTTAAGGAGTTTAATTGGGCACAAGTCTAGATAACTCCAAGATGTTTGTTCAAATTTAAATGGCAATTTGCTAATCTGCAACAGTAGCCTCAGAATAAAGTCTGCATTCTTAACATCTCATATGTGACAGCAGCATTTTGCTGCATCAATGATTAGGTTTAGTCTGTTAATTAACTGAAAGAAAACAGAATAAATGTGCAAATAATCAGGCCTATCTCTGCACCATCAGAACATAGGTCAGAATTTTGCAGCCATTTTTGCTACCAAGATTTCCAGTCCCGGCAACAGTGAACCCCTGTTGTGGGTTTGCTGATGATGGAGAGAGAGCATAGTACAGCGGTAGGATCAGAAGATCACACTGCTGGCCAATAATAGGGTGCCTCTGGATGGGAGAGCTATGGACATGGAAAATCCCATTCACTGTTTCTTAAGAAAGGAGAGTTTAGCTAAGAATAAAAGAATGCAAGGTGAAAATAAAGCTTTTAAGATGGGAAATGTTCAAGCATAAAACAGAAGTATTTGGCATTGGGGCAGATGCTGTTTGTTTGATTCTCCAAAGGCAGTCCAAATGCTGGCCAACTAAAGGCATCTTCTTACACTTGATGATGGTAATTGGAGTGTTATCATTCACTGACTGGTATCACATTAATAGCTTTATGATATCTCAAATGCCTAGCAATAATGATAATCCAAAATTAACATGACATTCATGATGTGACATTTTGGAAAGGTTTCTGAGAGGAGATTAACCTAATGGAATGAGCAGATTTCAGATTGGCAGAACAGATCCAGTTTAGATCTTTATCCCACATAATCAATCCATGTTCTAGGCATTCACTTCAGTATGGAACCGGAGAACTGTACAAATGGCTCAAGTCTCCAGGTCAGTAGAGACCGAGGCCAGAATCTTACCACTGTCCACACTGGACAGATTCTGCCATCCCATTGCAGTGAACCAAGATTTAACTGGCCGCCAAATTCTCCAATCTTGCTGCAGTGGGAGCATGGCGTGATGGATAGTAAAGTTGCGCTGCGGGTATATGACAGAAGATACACATCAGGTTCTTATGGAAATTCTGATGCACGAACATGCATGGAAATTGCTCAGAATGGTTAAACTACTGATAGGTAATTCCTTTGCTATCCTCACAGAATGAGTTACAGTCAGAGATTGGGATGGGTTCACTGTAATCATCATAATAATTACCCAGGAAATGTTAGGTACTTCAAAACCTGGTGTAACATCTGGGTAAGTCCAGAACTGAGCAATCCCTACCCTGGCCAATCTGACCCAACTGAAGAATAACTACCTGACTAAACCCCCAGACAGACTCGGCTACCTAAGACCTGACCCAACTGTACCCTTGACCACCCAACCTGACTTATTTACTGCATGACTGGACCTAAATACCATTCTAACCACCCAAAAACTTCCAACTGTGCACCCTCTCACCTCCCGCCTACCGTACCTGTCCTTGCCCACCAAATAGCCCCAAGGCCAAGGCTGAACAAGTGAGACCTCTTTTCATTGGAATTATTGAGTGAGAGGTGACCTTATTGAAAAATAGATTCTGAGGGGATCTCTCAGGGTGGACACTGGGGGGATGTCAAGGAGTCTAGAGCTAAGGGCTCAGTTTGAAAGCTGTTGACTGAGAGAATGTAAAAGGAGTCTGGAATATAATGGGTTAACAGCCTGCATGATCCATTTCATGAGTCAAATACCAAAGGGCCTGATTCAAACTGGTTTGCTGGCCACAGACTGCTGCATGACAGAATAATTGTGTCAGCCACAAACTTCTGCATAGCAAGATGAACCGCTGATGGAATTAAAAGGATAATTGTGTCAATCACAGGCTGTTGATGAAGTCAAGAAGATAATTGAGTCACAGACTGACCAAAAGAACAGGATAAAGGGCCGAGTTAAGGCCGATAAATGGGTCAGAATTAACAGCTCGTAGCAACAGAGTCCGAGATTAATGCTGCAAGGGGCAATAAGCAAGTGAACCTGAATAACCTGACTAGTTTGTCCTGAATGGAAGTATCGTGATCCGATAAGTATATTGGCACAATGTCATGTTCTAAGCACATGTTAGTTGAATAAAACCCTTTTTTTTTAATTGATCAAACCTTTTGGTGAAGTCAGACCAGTCATCAAAATGAAGGGCCTTACATTTAAGGTGGAGATGAAGAGAATTTCTTTTCACACATTTCTTAGCCTGTGGAACTCTACTCCTCAGAGAGCAGAGGAGACTGAGTCGTTGAACATATTTGAGACTGAGCTAAATAGATTTTTGATCAAAAAAGTGAGTTAAGGGTTATGGGGACAAGGCAGCCAAATGGAGGAAAGACCACAATCAGATCAGCTATGATCCAATTAAATGGCAAAGCAGTCTCCAAAATCCCTCCGCCTGCTCTATTTCTAATCGTATCTTATTTTCAAACATTTCCTTTAGATTTTCCACCTAATGAGCTATCCTATTGATAGGTTGACTGTCTATCAGTGGAAAGGTTGTTGTTAAAATAGTCAAAAAAATTGAAAATTGATAACATATGTGTATGCTTTGATCTGCTGTCACTTGCATTTCCATTGTTGGTGATAAACTGCATGTCATGGATGTTATGTAACTGTGCAAGACATCAAAATAGATGTCATCCCAATAATTTAGAGATGAAGTGATATTTTTAATTCCTAGAAAGGATGGGTTTGGGACAGGTGAGATGTTAAAATTTCAAACAAAACCTCAGCTTTTTTTGTTTCAATGATGTGGTTGAAGAACAAGAAGAATGTGTTGGGTCCTGTGGTGAGGGTCAGATTGAATATCATGGTCAGAGGAGGAATTGTGAGGGAGAGTACGGATGATGAAGAACTCAGCAGGGAGTTGGTGATCATGGAAATAGAAGCAAATAAGTTTGTTGTGCTAGGCAGAAATACTCTTCCTACACCTGGCCCACAAGCAGTGCTGTAAATGCAATAGTCTCATATCCTTTTATCTGACCTGAGGCCGAGATGTAAAATGAAATGTCTGCAAAAATAATGGCATGTAGCTTCCTTTAAAGTTTTTACTAACTAATCTGCTTCTTGAGTAGAGGTTAAAACCAAAGTTCAAGGAGAGTTGAAGTTTTATTTCAAAGTTTAACTTCTCACGAGTCTAATGCACCCATTCTTGGGCATTAAAATTGTCCATTCACATCTGAATCATGGGATGATTTCTATTCTGATGCCTTGCACATGTCACATAACATCTATGTAATCACCAACAAGTGAAAACACAAACAAAGCAGACAAAAACGGACACACACACACACACACACACACACACACACACACACACACACACACACACACACACACACACACACACACATATATATATGTGATACTATCTGTTCTCAGTTTTATTGGATATGTGCTAATTTCATACATCATGGCAAGATTTCCTAATATGTGTTGGGTATTAATTGAGGTTCACCCAATGGTGGAGTGATTTGTCTTTTCAGAAGAGGATCATGAAGGTATGACAAGCAGCCATTTGCAATGATGTAGTTTACAATCTTAGCCACAGAAACTGGGTGTGCCATTATTACTCCTCGTGGCGTAATCGGAGGTTGCAAATTGGGTAATTAGTACTTTTGAATGGGTTAATATAATAACAACTTTTCCACAGAATACATTGTTACTCATTTGAAAGGAATATTCATTGTGTTAATGTTGACAAAATGTACCATCACATGACATAACCCCAGGATATGTGGCAGGCCCAACAATAGCAGAGGAAACTTTGTTCTGAATCACACCATGCAGCTAAACATCACAATGCAAACTTGTACAAATGAAACCTTTTAAATCATGTTTGGAAATATAGCATCCCACTATACATTATTAAATACAAACAGTAACTTGTGTTAAGTTGTGAAGACCCTATTTTTAAAGCATTTCACATGTATTGGGACAAAGAATGTATTTGATATAAAATTTTTTTGTAAGTTTTTACCTCATTCACATATCAGATAATAGGCTCAGAAAATAAATGTTGTAGCATAATGTAATTAGTAACAAGTTTTTACTTCATATTTATGTTAGACTAGTTTTGTTTATAGTAACTGCCTGTTGTAATCACACATGAATGCTAATTATATTCAAGAGGAGGTTTTAATAACACCCTTTGAAAAGCAGACACATCAGTTCAGCCAGGCCACCAAAAAATGACAAGGTAACTTTAAATAAACTGTGACTATTGTTTGTGATCATAGATTTAAGTGGACAATGACTTGTGAGCTATGGGCATGATGAATGTCATAACATTCAGGGCTTTAGGCCATATGTTGGCAGATGGGTTGAGATGGGGGTTCAAGTGTTTCTGATGTGTCAGTGCAGACTCAATGGGCCGAAGGGCATCTTCTAAACTGTATGTTTCTATGAATATCATCAATTTTCAGCCACACCCATTAGGTGAGTTGTCTCACTTTAGGACGGCCTTTGAAACTATCATCCCTAGAGTGAACTTTGCTTCTGTGATGACGTAATCCTGCTGTATTTAACCACTGAACCAAAACTGCAAGTATGTTGTTGGTGATGAACTATTCCCCCTTATTTTCGTAACATGTAATTGTACATTAGTAATATCAGTTAACTGTTTGAACATTACAAACATACTTCATATGATGGATTTTTCTTATCAGGTATTGTAAGTGGATCAGATCAAACAGATGCTCAAACTATGATTTAGTAGATTTATAGAATTTCAAGTAGTTTATTTATTTAATAAACAGAAATCAGTTTAATTTTAAATATAATGGACTTTTTAGGTGCTTGAACTTTTCTTTCAGGTTGTCACAAAATATTACTTTGAATCCATGGCATCCCATGTGGTGACTTCCCAATCCTGGTTGAATGTTGTGAGAGGTCATTATCAGAGAGCAGGCTTCTCCTCAAATAGAATTACAAACTATTATTTGTCACCCCAGGCTGCTCTCAGATACTTCCTAGCGGATAATAACAACAACATGTCTTTATATAGCATCTTTAAATTGAAGGTGCTTCACATGGTTATAATCAAAAGAGAATGTGCACCAAGGTAAAGAAGACAATGTTGCAAGGGATAATCAGAAGTTTGGCCAAAGAGATTAGTCTAATAGACTGTCCCATAGGATAAGAGGGAGGTGGAGAGGCAAGAAACGGTTTAAAAAGGGAATTCTATAAAAATTACTTGTTTATATAAACTTATTTACGGTTGTCAGGTTGTATCACACAGCACATCCCTTCAGCTGTTTGCAATAAGTGGAGGACTGAGCTTACTTAACCAGTCCATGTTTGGAACACAATTCTAAGTTCAGATGTGATTTTACGATCAGACAGCACTTGCTGAAGAATTCCAAGTGTGATAAAATTAGACAAACAACCCATTTAAGATTATCAGTCAAGCATGTATTGTGGCAGGGGGGGGGGGGGTGGATTTTCCATACATTCCACTACATGTATCATGGCAGTGCAGGTAACCCACTCTTGGCCAACAGCGGGATCTTCTGGTCCTGCTGTTGTTAATGGGGTTTCACATTGAATGTACCACCTGTCACCAGGAAATCCATGGCAGGGGGCGCTATTGGCTGGACTGGAAGATCCTGTCAGCGTGGACAGCTGGAAAATTCTGGCCCATGTTTCACTTGGATCTGTTAAGAGCTACATATATTCAGATATGTGTGGATAGATATATATAATCAGACCGTTCTAGAATGAACTGTTTGATTGCTATAGATCAACAATCAAACAGGGACTATCATGCCAGTTAGTTTTAATGGGAGATAGCTGAAAGAAACAGTCACATTTGGACAAGAGCTCATGGAGAAGCTGTGGTTCTGTCCTCTTGCCTACAAGTTGAGGTAATAAGGGGAAACAAGTACAAGCAAAAAAAAAAGCACAAGATATTTTTCTCTAAGCACTCCCATAAAATTATTATTAAACCTGAATCATTGATTTCACCAGTTGGTGCAAAATATTGATAATTTATATCTATGCCAAGTTCCAAAATCTGCATTTCTATCCTCTGCATGTCCTGCAAGATGAAGTTTATAAAGTTTATTAGTGTCAGAAGTAGGCTTACATTAACACTATAGTAAAGTGACTGTGACAGTCAACTAGTCGCCATACTCCAGCACCTATTTGGGTACACTGAGGGAGAATTTAGCACGGCCATCCAAGTACCAAATTAGCACGTCTTTCATACTATGGGAGGAAACCGGGGCACCCAGAGGAAACCCACACAGAATGTGTAGACTCCACACAGACAGTGAGTCTGTGACCTGGGTCCCTGGCACTGTAGGGCAACATTGCTAATCACTGTGCCACTGTGATCTTTTGAGAAGAACAAGAGATTTGTGAGTGTTTTTGTGCTATTAATAACATGGGGGTCAGAGCTTTTTTATTGGTTTAGTGGAAAACTGGTTAAACTGAGTCTTTTCTCTTTCTCAATAAAAACAATGGAAGTTTACAAGCCAAATCTAAAAAGACACCACAGGTTACGCAACATATGTCGGGAGAACAGATTACTTAACATTTTAGGTTTGGACCATTTATCAGCACATCCAACATCTTCTATTTTTACCTCAGATTTCTGACACTTGTTTTTATTAAATTTTGTATCAAGGTTATGCAACCTGGCTTAAAATATCAATCTCAATCCTTTTGTGATATCAAACTGTATGATTTGATAGACAGGTGAGTTACCTAATAACCACATTATTTTATTCAAATTGTAGTCCTATTAGAGGAATAGGTCCCCACTACAGTGTTAACCAGGATCTGAGTGAGAAATTTGCCATGGCTTTACTGCTAGGCTGAAGCAGATCTATAGCTGGCCTGAAGACAGAAGAGGGAAGACAGAAGTTTACCATCTGGGGTCGGTAAGAGTTAAAGTGCTCCAGTAGCTCAAATGACAAAACAAAAGTTACTGTATCACCTGCCCCAAACACCACCCCTCCCTTCTCCCATTTCCTAAACTATCCCCCCCTCATCTGCCGACCCAGAAAGAGATAGGAAGTGGAGTGCCAACATTTAAATGTGGTCTGATGGTTAAAATTGCCTCGGCCTTCTGTTACTAGTGGAAACTCATTAAAATCCACTCCATATTTTTACTCTTCTCTTCCTTTTATTATTAGTACATTGGGTGGAGTTCTGAGATGTGTTATAAACCTCATTCCATTGAACAACAGTCACTGCTCGAAGGCACCACTAATGAGTCCTTGATGTCAGAGACTGTGGGAGAGTCTACCAATTATAACACAGCTATTATTTGTAAAGGTAATTTATCGTCCTGGCAGCACATTTTTATAATTACGTTAAGTTTCCAGTTTCTGGCTCATTTCATACGTTTTTGGTTTGATAATAAGTTGCGCAGGTTCTAGAATTCACTGTCTCCCAACTGGGATTACAGTGTTTAAAAGGATGAAACCATAGCAAAATAAGACTTATAATCACAACACAGTAAGCCGGAGAAGAATAAAAGTATCACATGAAGTAAATGAGATATTAGCGACTAAGTGTTGGGTTTTAAAAGTTCAAAAGAAGTCAGAAAAGTCAAAGGTGAGTGCTGCAAAAAGTCTTCAAGGATATGTGGGCACCCACATGAGATCAGAGCATATGGTGAGATCCAAAATATCAATAAGTGAAGTCAGATTAAGATTAAGATAAATAAATGTTAAAAGTGGTGGCTGATGCTAGACTTCTAAGATGTGCAGGTTAGGTGGATTGGCCATGCTAAATTGTCCCTTAGTATGAGTGGGACTAGCTAGGATAAATGCATGGAGTTTCAGAGATAGAGTCAGGGTGGGATTGTGGTCAGTGCAGACTCGATGGCCCAAATGGCCTCCTTCTGCACTGTAGGGTTCTATGATCCTGTGATTCTAAGAATCATGAATAAACCAAGAGGCTGTAGGGTGAAATTCAGTTTTTATGGGATACAAAATGAGAGGTACTGGATTAGCTGTCTGAGCTACTCGACTTTCATATCCACTGACTTCCAGATTGCGTGGGTTGTAAAGCAGACAGCTGAATCTGTTTCCATCTCTGCCAAAAGTTGAATTTCACTCCATGTCCTCTAGGTTATAAGTTTGACTTGTGGCTGGTAAGTAAACACCGGATCTCAGCTGGGACAGCAGAGTCGCAATATTGCAGCTAAATTGAAGAGCAATAGGGCAACAGTGAACAACACAGTCAAGTTGAAAAGAATAAAACGGTGGAGAAAGTAAAAATGGATTTTAGTGATGAAGTGTTGTAATGTTGAGTTCTAAAAATCTCCAATGTCCCACCAGGCAGTGCCAGGAGTGGGGTCAGACAGGGGCAGCCCAATGTGAGGTGAGGGGAGTGCCCACTGCCACTCTGCAACAGGATCGGGTGGGGAGTTGCTGCTGCTCTGCTATGGGATTGGATTGGGAAGTAGGAGAAGGCGGGAGCGCAACACAATAAGTCTGAGGAGCAACGGAGGTGGCATCTCTGACTGTGTGGGGCTCATGATCAAATGACAGCGTCCCCCTGATTGATGGGGGGGGAAGGGAGACAGGGGTACCACAGCTCTCTCTCTCCCTGTATGGACTGGCTGGAGAATTAAGCCCAGCTCACTGCCTGCAACAGCTAGAAACCTATTTTCATATTTTCTGTGACTAAATGCATAAGGTTGGGTATGAAAACTCAGTCTGACAACACCAGGTTTAAGTCCAACCAGTTTATTTGATAGTAAACTCACAAGCTTTCGAGGTTGTGCTCTTCGTCACGTGACCTTTGTCAGGAGGAAGGCCCAATTGTTCTTGGGTAGGGGAGGAGGAGGAGGGCCAGATGGATTGGGAGCGCAGAGTGGGGGGCAGGAGTGGGGGGGCCAGTGGGGAGGGGAAGTGGAGCAGGAGTCACGATCAGTGTGGGTAGTGGGGGCGAATGGGTGGATAAAGGGGTCAGTTATGTTGTGGAGATGGGGTGATACCTATGGGGGCCATTACTCCTGGGCTGCTTTATCTGCTTTTTGTGGCCTGGGAGCGAAGTGTCAGGGGAGCGTTTTTCAAATTTCTTTTTTACTGCAAATGCGAAATTGAAGGTTCCGATTGGAGCAGCAGCATTTCAGGCATGATAAGCCCCGTTCATACCACAATTCAGACTTCTTTTTCAGGCTGAGTGCGAATGAGGGCGCCTGAGAACAGGTTTCCAAGTCGGCTTGAATCACTCCCAGATTCAGCACTTACAATCATAATGGTAAAATAGGACCCCTAAAGGCCAACACCTCACGCATCATTATGATCATTATCTGTATCTGCTCATGACATTTTAATGCTCTATGTACATGAATCCCAAATCTCTTTGACCTAATTTTTCTCTAGTTAGGAAGTATCCAACTGAATCAGGTTTGAATTTTTGCTTACACAGAAATCCATTTGTCACAGTTTTGCCATTAGTCTACATTCCTTTGTAATTTTATGCTTCCATTTACAATTCTTAAAATGCTGCTCCCTTTGCATCATCAGCCAATTTTTTTTATTCCATCATCTAAGTCCTTATTTAATATATAGAAAGATTAGCCTCCAACATTGATCCTTGAGGGGTACAACTGCTCACATCTTGCCAATTAGAATATCTACTCTCTGGGGCAAATTTTGCTGCTCTGCCCACCATGGGGAATGGGAGCGGTTGAGGAGTGCGCCGTGGAAAGGTTTGTTGGCTTCAGACGGGATCTGCCAGTTTCCGGGTGAATGTGACTGGAAAATCCTGCCCTCTAATTCAGCCATTTTTCCTAAATTGGTCAATAATTTGTCTTCAATTTTATGAACTTCAACTTTAGCTAATAGTCTTTGATGAGGGATTTTATCAAGTGCCTTCAGGAAGTCCATAGGCATTTATGCAGGTCTTAAAATTTTTTGATCAGGTTCAAGGGACATGACACACTCTTTACAAATTCAGTCTGGTTTTCTCTGACAATGATTACTGTGATATCATCCTATATATGATTTTCCAGTATGCAGCCAAACAAGATACGATGCTTCCCTCCACTCTCCATAGTGCAAACAGCTCCAGTATCCAGGAAACATTGCAATCATAATTCTCTGAAGTTATGGCCCAATGTTGTAATTCATTGAATTAGAATTGCCTCTTAAGAAAAGAAGAGGAAGTGATCCTGTGCATCTCGGCTTTGGTCTTTGTGTTAACAGTGGGGCATAATGTTGCTATGGTGATTTGGTTCTAATTTGGAGTGCAAACAATGTGGTTTTCTTGAACTAGAAACCAAACAAAATTGAAGTTTAGGCACAAAAACCTCTTATCGCTCTTAAAATAACATGCCCCTTTTGTGGTCTACAATCAGATTAAATGAATCATTTTGAAGTGCAGTTGCTGCAATGTCAGCAATAAATTCCCAGAAAGCTGTACATGATTTTAGACAAATTCATATTAAGATTAGAGTTATTAATTGCCATTTCATTCCATTGTGAGAAACAATAGCAATGTTAGTCTACATGTCATAATTTCAACTCAAGTAAAGAGTTTGAGATGTGCTAAATATATAAAATTCCACATATATGAAGGTGGGTTTAATACAGTTTTAAATGCTCCTCAAAATACGTCACACAATTAAATGATATTATAAATTTATGCATATCTGTGTGAGCTCATCACTCAGCCAGTGAAACTTTCTAACAAACCAAAAGTCCATCATGATTTCTGATTCACTATTCAATACCTGACCACATGATACTATCACTTTTAACCCAGAGCATTACTGCACTAGGTTAGATTTTATTAATTAAAAAGACATCCAATGCATAACTCAGCACTGGTGAATTTAGGAATCCCATTTTGAGTGAGTAGCAGAACTTTGCATTAATAGAAAAATTACCCAGTGCAAAAGGGCCCCTATAATCTTTCACGGTATAAGGACTGAGTTTTCTATTTGAAGGAACCAATAACCTTGGTGTTGAGGATTTTGTCTGCCACCTGATGTTGCAACTAAATCTCAGACAGTGAAGACACAATTCTTCTAGTCACTTCATTGCTGCTGCTAGGTTGTCCATATCTCGCAGCATAAAGAAGCAATATGAGAAGTACTGTCTGATAGATTTTTGTCTTTGTTCTAAGACAGAAATCTGCCATATGCTGAGTTCACCTTTGCCAGGCATTGATTGATCTTATCATCCAAAGTGGTGTTGGAGAGTATATTCCCAAGATAGTTAAACTTTTGTACTTAACAGTGGGGAGAGGGACAGAGGGGATGTTTATAGTGATTATGGGCTCTAGGGGTACATGGCCAGGGTCAGATTGATACAAAACATCTGTCTTCTTCAGATTTATTGTCAAGCCAGTGTTCTGAGGCTATGCAATCAAACGTTTTTGGGCAGAGACAGCAATGCATCAAGTATTTCATTGTATACACACTTCTTCACTAGGCTTCTCCATTGAAGGCCTTATCTAAGTCACCTTCAGTGGTACCTGATTATAATTCACCCATTGACAATCTGGCACCTGTGTTATCTTGCACATTGCTGTGGCTTCAGGTATTGGTGCAAATTCTGCCTCTAAACTATCTTTTTTTGTGTGTTGTATCAGTATCTGAGCTGATGGCTGCAAGTGTAAGATCAAGTTGTGGTGCATCATCACTATCATTCTGTTCTTGCAGATCTTCCCTGTCTGGCCATATAGATACCTGGAAAGAGAAAGTTACAAATATAAGGTTCTACTGAGGAAATGAGGGTGGCAAAGGGGCAACATAAGAAGTGCATTATAATTAATAGGCTTATGCTACCCCATGTTGTTTGTAATTGGCTATCTAATTTAACCCCTCAGATTTGAATGGTTAGTTATATTCGGAAAACAAATTTTAAGGGATTTAGTTTGTATTGGTAAACATTAGAAACAAGGTATAAATTTAAGTGTGTTTAATGTTTCTGTGTCTGCAATGTAAAACCTACAGTTAAATTCATGCTGAACAAAGATGCTTGTATGTGTAGGGGTTGGTTCAATTCCAGCTGTGTCTCTAGTAGGCTGAGAGAGGGTTACGGCATGAAGAATAAATAGAAATAAATTGTTACTTAACAACGATGATCACTTTCTAGAAGGAATGAATTTTCTTTGTTCTTAGTTTTTAGCTGAATTTATTGACAGTTAGAGACAGGACACCAGGGAGTGAATATCTCTCAACTCTGCCAGAAAAAGCTGAACAGGACAAGAGAGTTACAAAGATGTAGGTTCCTGAGTAACAAGTTACAGTCCCAATAACCAGGGAATTGGAACAGAAATAATGACTTAAGATGACTAAAGTTATTGAGAACTAAGACCAAGGTATTGTTCAGAAGAATCAAGGAAGAGTAAAGCTTCTGAGTTAAAGATACAATTGCAGTAACCAGGTTGAAAGTGAGGCAGCAGACTGCATAAGTAATTGAAATGTTTGATGCTATTTTACTCAAATCTAGGAATCAACAGTTAAAGCAATTGTGAACAGTTTTTACAGCTGTCACCCCAAAGAAGTCTGAAAGAAGATGATGTAAAACCTGGGCTAGAATTATTGTTAAAAGTGGAGCAGAAGCTTTGTTTAAAAGAATCATTTGGAAAACCTGGAGTGGATTTCAAAATGCAAACCACTAAGGGAAAGCATGATTGTGAGAGAAGAATTTAAAACGTGTTTTTGGGAGTGGTGTTTGGAAAATCTCATTTAGCAATCATCTGGGTAGGGGCATTCTGAGGAAAAATCCACAAACACTAACTTGGGCTCAGAGCAGAGTGTGTGTATTTGACACCAGCCAATCTGTGTGTTTAACAGGACTTTGTGTGAATGAAACCATTTTAATTCAAGATGCACTTTGTAATCTGTGTTAATCTTAAAATCTGTGTCTAATTGCTAAGATAAAGGGGGAATATTAAAGAACAAAGAACAAAGACAAAACAGCATGGGAAACAGGCCCTTCGGCCCAACGAGCCCGTGCCGCCACCCTGATGTTCCCACCTCTACCTGTGATCCAAATTTGAGACAATTTAGGGAGAATTTGTTTTGCCAATTAGCCTAAGAGCACATCTTTGGGATGTGGAAGGAAACTGGAGCACCCGGAGAAAACCCACGCAAGCACGGGGAGAATACGCAAACTCCCACAGACACAGCCCAAGTCCATGTATCTGCACAGCACAGCAATAGTCACTGAGCTGTCGTGTTGCCCATCAAATGGTCCAGGTCAAGTGTACACTAACAACGTGAAGCACTAGGATACTCTCGAAAAAAAATCCAAGAGCAGCCCTCTCACGACCCATCGTGTGTATGCCCCTTGTTAGACAACAAGGTGGACCAAAGCACCTGTAAAAACAAGTACATCAATATCATCATCTATTTACACACTTCCCAGGGACTCTAAAGGCTCATGATCCCTATTTTAAACCAGTTTTCCATACCCCTCCATTCCCATTCTGTCCATGTGCCCATCTACGTATTTCTTAAATAACTCCAGAGTACCTGCCTCCACCACTTTACTTGGCAGTGCATTCCATACCCCCACCATCCTCTGTGTGAAAAAACTCCCTCTAGCATCCAAATTATACCTTACCCCCCTCACCCTAAGCCCGTGACCCCTCATGCTATTCGAGTCCATCCTAGGGAAAAGCTTAACCCTGTTTACTCTATCTCATAATCTTGTACATATTGTATCATAATCCAAATTTTTCATATTTAATAAATGTTTTCTTTTTTGTTGTTAAAACTAATTAGTTTTCCTGTAACTTTGTTCTTCCATACGTTATTAAAAAAAGTAAAAGTTCCAGTCTTTTGAGCCAGAGTTCGATTCTGGGATCTTCCTGTCCAGTTATATACTACTTGGGATCATAACAGCTTTCTGAGGTCACACTGACTGCATTTACTTGGAAAATTGTGAGTTATTCCAATCATCACTCAGCTATACTAATGGCTGGAAAACCAATGGTCGGCATTTTCTGGCCCCACCATGATGGCAGATACCGCAGGAGATGCGGAGGGCTAACCAAAAGTCACAGAAACATAGAATCCCTATAATGCAAAAGAGGACATTCAGCCCATTGAGTCTTCACCAACTCTCTGATAAACTAAATTATTCAGGCTCTCTTTCATCCACCCTATCCCCGTAACCCCATTTAACCTATACATCTTGGGACACTAAAGGGCAATTTAGCAAGACCATCGACCCAACACACACAACTTTGGACTTGTCCCTCAGCTTTCGCTAAAAAAACCCAGCCACTGTATCTGGCTATTCACACTCAATTCTTCAATTAAGCTCCTGACCAATGACATTCTGGGCACAAACATAAGATTGCAGTATCAGGGCAAATTATGCTCCAACCTCCATGAACTGCACCCAGTCTCACCAGGTCATCAGCAGACATGAAGCTACCTCCATCCTAGAGTGCTTCACCTCCTTAACTGGAGGAGCGAGATTGCTGAAGGAGAAAGAGGATATCTATCTGAAATAAAATTCTACAGACACATCAAACTGATACAGCTCAATAATGAAGTGCTTTTTAAACATCCAGTCAGAAGTGAAGTTCAAACACAACTACACTGCAGGCACTTCTTAATGACTTACTAAAAGCTTTTTAATAAACATTGCATACGGCTAAAGGGTTTGGAAATGAAAGGTTTACTTTCCCAAAGTATGTGAACTGATAAGAAACTTAAACTCAGAACACGGAACATGGATACATAGCATTTATGTGCTCAGAGTTCTATTTAATTAAGTTATTGAAATTATCTATTATAGAAATAGAACAGAAAAGCAGAGCTAATGAATGCTAAAGGACATTCTATAAAACAAAATACTCTTATCAATCTTTTCCATAAGGGCTTGTTAAATGAAATACTTTCGGAATCAGGAGAAATTTCAAACTGAATAAAATGGAGGAGTTTTTTCTTCCCCCCACGGTGGTTAAATTACCATCGATAAGACTCAATGTGAAAATGTAATCCAATTCCTGCAACTTTCTTGATGAATGAATTCAGTCAGTTTATAGTAGAATCATTACATAGCACAATATGTGTCTCCAAATGTGTCTGCAAGAGGGAAAAGTTCCCAATTCTAGGGCAGGATTTTTGAGCCCTGCATGTTGGCAGGCCCCTTGGGAACAAGTGAGACAAACAAAATGCTGGAGATATTAGTGGGACTAGAAGATCCCAATGACGGACAATGTTGAACTGCCTCTCGCACTGGAAAACATGACATGGGCTGGAAGGGGGATGGTGTTGGTAAATAGTGAATGAAAAATACTGCCCCCTAAACTTCATTACTTACACAATAATGAATAAGGATGGCCTGTAAAGGAGATGTTATCTGCATCCTAAATAACAAATTTTGAATTTGGTGCAATTCAGATACAACCCAAGACCTTTACTTACAATTATTGAATTCCTACAGTGCAGAAAGAGACCATTTTTGCCCATTGAGTCTGCTGCAACCACAATCCCATCCAGGCCTCACTCCCGCAACCTGACATATTTACTCTGTTAATCCCTGGACATAAGGATCAATTTAGCATGGCCAATCAACCTAATTTGCACATCTTTGGGCTGTGGGTGGAAACCAAAGTACCTGGATGAAATCCACGCAAACATGGGGAGAACATGCAAACTCCACACAGATGATTTCTGAAGGCCAGAATTAAACCCTGGTGCTGTGAGGCAGCAGTGCCTCAAACTGCACCAATTTCAAAATCTATTATTTAAGATGCAGATAACATCTCCTTTACAGGCCTTCCTCGTTCATTATTGCATAAGTAATGAAATTTAGGAGGCAGCTTTTTCCATTCACCATTCAACACTGTGCCACTATGCCATCCCAGATTTGTTTGTTATTTGCAATGTAATAATGACAAAAAAGTTTGTGCTTTTCATTGTTATTGGGTAAAACTGATCACAACAGCTAGTGTCCTTCCCTGCGTAGTTAAATGTTCAAATCTGCGACTTTCTGTCAATGATAGCATACTCCTCAGTGGGTTGTGCAGTTGCAGGCTTTGACAATAGAATCAACAGAAAAGTCATTAATTTAACATGATTTAATCAGTTATCCATTATTCTTAGTATAAATACTGCTCAAAGAGGTATACTTTATTTAATCAAGAGTATCTAAATTTTTAATAGAATATTAAAACATAATTTAGAATTGAACAACCTATCTGGCCCTGAAAGCAAATTTAGAAATGTGGGGTGATTATCCCATTCCGATACGCTAATTCTTTTCATGTTGGGTTGGGAGGTGCACATATGCGCCAGTTCACGTGATTCAAACATGTGTCCCCAGATCAGACGCATCTCCCACACTGGGACCAGGACCATTCAGGAAACTGGTGGGAACATCATGTTATTTGAAAATAGATTAAATGTCATTATCAGGCCCTGGAATGAATTCCCCAGGCCAAAGGCATTTCCCACCCTACCAGTACAAATTCACGCTAGTGGGGTTTAGGGTAGCTCCTTTCTGGGAACTAGTAGGAGAGCCCGCTGGAGTGAAGAGGCAATCAGGGTTCATGAAGGGGTGGTGCCCTCTGGGCTTTCAGCCTGTGCCCCAGACATTGCTCAAGGGAAAAAGCACCCATGCCCAGGGATACCTTGGCATTGCCCATCGGGCATTGAGCAATGCCAAGGGATGGGACCTATTAGGAGTAGGGCTTATGGGGAAGTGCCAAGGGAGTGGGACTTATGGGGCAGTGTCTGGGGCAGGGCTAATGGAGCTAGGCCATCTGAAGGTGGGTCCAGCTGGGGCAGGGCCTAGGGATAATCAGTGGGGGTTCCCTCTGCCACTCTGCATTGGGATTGGTCAGGACTGGAGGGAGGCCAGCGATCGGAGGGGGAGCTGAAGTTGGGTTGTCTGCTGGACAGTCTGTCTCCTGTGGGGGAGGGTCTGCTGCGATAGGACTGTCTCCTTCCTATGGGGTGGAGAGGGGGCACCATCATCGCTGCTGGGGTGAGGGAGCGCTGGAGATCAGGACGCTCTGGGATGGAAGGAGGGCTGACCTAGGAATGGTTGTGGGGGCTGCGATCAGGCCATGAGAGGGCTGGGAGGCAGCACTGCAGATGTTCCAGGCTGGTCAGTGATCGAGCTGGCCAGCAAACTGCAGGCTGATAGCCCGGGGCCACTGTGCATGCGCAGAATTCTGGAACTGTCAGACAGTGGTGTGAATAGGACCCGCGCCCTAAGCTTTTGATGAGATTCATGATTGTGACCTCTGCATTGCACAAAATGTGGGAGATTCTGGTCTGAACTCCCGCTGAAAAAATAAACTTGAATTACACTATTTTCCCGTGAATTCAGCACTCAGAACTTTTTTGGGAGAATCATCCCTGTGGAGTCTCTTCCTTTAAGAAAATAAAGTTGTTGATTTAAAAAATCTAAAATGCATTTGTTAAAAAAGTTTATGTTTCATTATTCAACTTTCTTCTTGTTTCCTATACAATAATTTAAATGCCATTTATATGCTGTTTTTTTAATACTCAATTTTCTATCTGTGAGAATTATTCTATCTGGTTGGCCAATTGGACTTCCTACTGCCAACTCTTCTTTTGGATGCCATACTTCCCCTATAGACTTGCACTGGATTAAAGGAAGACTGACCTTTAAATCCCATTAAAATTTTGTGAGCAATCTCTGTTGAAGTTAAAGGTGAGTATTTTTTCTTTGTCACAATCCAACCAAATTTTTGCCATAAACAATTTGCCTACCTCATTGATGTAGAAATATTAGTATTTACACAACACATGCTGCGATACTTTCTCGAAGATAAATGTGTTATCACAGATAATCATGATATAATACAACACAAAATATAAAAACTGAGGACAGGTGCTCCTTCGCAATTTGTCATGTTTAAGTGTGTTATGGTGGTAATACTGCACCTAAGGAATGATTTGAGGATAATTACATAGAATCACAGAAATTAAATATTATTGAAAGCTCCCTGATTCATTGGAGTATTTAGGAGCTGAGAAAGCATTGTGAGGCTATCTTACTGGCTTATCATGCTGGTCAATTGGCATGGTGAGCTGGTAAGATCACAAAATAGGTAAAAACCTGGGTTTGGGCCTAGTCCCTCACCTCTCGTGATGATACCACGACTAATTACTGCCACAATCTGTGCCAATAACTCTTTCCAAGGATCCACTTGGGAACCTCTGTGAGATCTTTCAAGTACATTCGTGAGGTCACCAGTGTCCTTCTTACTAAAGTTCACAATTAAGTCAATTTCAGCAGAAGATTGTCAGATTCCAACAGCTACATCGAACTATCCATTGCAGTCATGTGGTTATTGAAGCTCCCTGCAACACATAAACTGGAATGTTTACCTCTTGCTCAGTATACAGCTGGTCCGTGACCATAAGAAGCTTATCATGCAGGAACTGTCCAAGACATACATCTTGAGCAGTTCACAAACATCTTTAACAGAGGACAGTGAATTCAGGGCATGCTACTCAGTGAAACGATACCTGCATGATGATACCCATGTGGTAGCCTCAGACTCCTGCAGAAGGAAGGTACAACAAGGCTCATGCTACTAGCCGAGTATTGGTGAAGAACAGCATAGGAATTCTAAATATACGATGGCAATGCCTGGACATTTCTGGTGAAGCACTCCAGGACAGTCCTCAGGTAGTCTCATGGATCAGTGCAGCTTGCTGTGTGTTGCACAACCTATAAAGGAAAGAGGATTTGGCAGTGAAGAGGTCCAATGAGAAAGACTTCAAAGAAGATAAAGTTGATGGATTGAAGGAAGCTAAGGCTGCAGGAAAAGAGGACATAGCATGGGCCAAATGAGACAGGTATGTGTATGAAAGCCGGGTAGCCGGATTCTACCAGGAGATTGATGAGCTCTGATGAGTACCCTTTTGGACAAATGCCCTCTATCGTGGGGCAACATGGGAATAGGCATTCCTCTCATTTCACCCATACCCTTTAATATAAGAGTGAACAGTTATACATCAGGCTCACATCATCCTGATCCTTTGAAAGGTGCTGAATCCTCAGCAGCCTGTGTCCTTGCAGAAATGAGGTGCTAACTGCTGCTAACTCAACATCAAATGACAGAAACTGCTGTCATTTCAAGACTCTCCATTTCTAACAATCCCCTTCAAGATACTAGAGCTGTTGTAAGCTCCTCAGTGGTCTTGTAGCTGTATGTCTTCAATGTGACATCTGAAACAATGGCACTAAGGTGGGGGGGGGGAGGGTGGGGGGAGGTGGTTTATGATGGCACAATGGTTAGCACTGCTGCCTCACAGTGCCAGGGACCCGGGTTCATTTCCAGCTTCGGGTTGCTGTCTGTGCAAACTTTGCACACTCTTCCTGTGTCTGCATGGATTTCCTCCAGGTACTCCTGTTTCCTTTTGCATCCAAAAGATGTGTGGGTTAGGTTGATTGGCCATGATAAATTGCCCTTTAGTGTTAGGGAGATTAGGACGTTAAATGTATGGGCTTACAGGGATAAAACCTGTTTGGGATTGTTATTAGAGCAGGCCTCCTTCTGCACAGTAGATTCTATCAACTATCCACTGTGAGTAACATCAGCGGTGAATCAGAAAAATAAAAGCAAATTACTGCAATGCTGGAATTTGAAACCAAAAGAGAAAACACTGGAAAACCTCAGCAGGTCTGGCAACATCTGTAAGGAGAGAAAAGAGTTGATGTTTTGAGTCCAGATGACCCTTGAGTCATCAGATAATTCCAACTTAGAATTATTAGAATCAGATGATTCCAGTTTGGGAGAAGGCAGCTGATGAAGTTCCATTCAGAGATGCCTCAATCTTCTGTGGCACATTTGTCCAAATCACACTGATATCCAGCACAGAGCAGTTAAGGGTTGCATTTATCCTCAGCTCAATATGGATGAGGACCACCTGAGCAATGTTTGTCAGACATAAAACACCTTCTGTTTCACACAGACAATGTGCCCTTGCCAAGTTAAAAATGCTCACAAAGCATGAGGCCTCAAGGGCAGGTGTCATTGTTAACAAAGAACACACTTCAGTTTCAGTATGTCCTCATTCCTATCCCATTGCTCTCATCTACATTGTGTAATGGAACTATGTGTGCTTCTGGAGCATCCTCACAGCCTCCACTGCCCACCAGAAAATGATGGGTGCTCAGGTGAAGGTAGCGGGGGGGGAGGGGGCAGACGCTTGAGCGCCAAGATTATAATGTAGCAGAGCTTCATCACCTTGAGAGCTGGCAAGGTGCTCTCACCTACTGGTGAGCTTGGCAGACTCTGAAAGTCAAAAACATAGTTTTCTGACAGCTGCATGCACAAGCTTTGAATATGGTTTCAGATACCAGCGAGACAGTGTAACGCCTCTGCCTCAATCTTACACAGCCACAAGTAAACATGACATGACCCTGCAAAGCATGTGGATTTGGTTTGTTTCACAAGCACACAATCAAGCTGGAGACATCATTGATGTTGAGAATGATGTGCAAAAGGGACACACACACTTTATTGACATGGAAGCAGTTTATATCAATGAGAGGCCCATAATAGTAATATCTATGGCAAATGGGGGAGTGGCCATGGTATCACACTGATTGACAGCAACACAGCTCATCACAAAAAGGAGGCATACACAAGAGAACATGGAAAATAGGTCATGTTCCAAAATGTTTTTAACTTCATTAACACTACTATTATGTCTTAGTCCTTCCCCAACATCCAGAGTGGAAGTGGTGGCCTGGGCAGACATCCTCTGGAAGACAAAGACACGGAAGCCCTGGCCTGCTGGGTGTCCTGCTTTGGGACAGGTGCACCCTCCTCAGCCAGTGGAACTGGAGTTGATGGGGTCCCATGAAGAAGGGAGTTGGATCAGCTGGAGAGTTCCGGAATCCCTTGGGTGATTGGCCTCAGAGTATCCAGCTGCTGGTCCTTGTGCCAATGGGTGACTCCTTGAAGAGAAGGAGCAACTGGAAAGATAGCTAAGTGTGTCTCCCCCCATTCTTGCATAGCCACTGATGGATGCCACCAAGAGTTACAGCAATGGAGTGCTGCTACTGCAGCAGTACAGGACCGATGCCCAAGACCAAAGTGACCACAGCAGCCACCTACCTGTCAGCGCATTGGCATGCCAGAACTATCACCTTGAACTGAAGGTGGGCAGACTACTCCATCATCTGTTGCAACCTGAGGAAAATATTGAACATCCCTTCCTGAGATTCCCTTGAATCTAGCTCCAGCAATTGGTTTAGGGCCTCTCTCTTTTCTTGTATGTCAATTAACCTGCATGAAGCCAGACAGAGATCTTGCACGACAGATGATAAGAATGTCTGGTATGTGTGAATGGTGAGGGAGTCACCGGCGGAATGAGGATACAATTTCCAGAGATGATGAGCACAGATGGAGCTCTGAGGGTGTGTAAGAGTGAGTTCTGATATCCCTCGAGTGCGAGATGTTAGTGAATGTGTGACGGGCTGCTGAGGACGTGAGTTGAGAGTGATGAGATGGTCGATTTACCATGATTACATGGATGAAATCATTTATTCTCTTCCTGCACTGGGTGGCTGACCTCTTCTGACCATCATTGCTAGTACCTCTCAAGCCCGACTGATCATCTTACTGGATCACCAGTGACCAGAGCAGGAATAGAGGGCTAGGTGGCATGCCTCAACTGTGTTCAGCAGCAGTCCTAGTGAGACATCACGGAATCTGAATGCTGTGTTTCCCTGGGTCTTAAGACCATGTCTTGCATTCATCAGCTGCCAACATTGAGAAGGATGCACATGGCTGCATTTCAAATATGTTACCTGGAGTGGGGAAGCGGTGGGCTGATGATGGAATGGGTGGATGCCTGTGACCTAGTGTATATAATTAGTGAGGTGGGAATGGATGAAGAGGCACAAAATCCCTGGCATTGCAGCCAGTGGTTGGAATGCTGCTTTTCACACACACATCCTCACTTGGTGAATGGGGGAAAAGTCCCAATCCTAGTCTTGAAACACAGGCCATGATTCTCTGACCCCACCACAACGGTTTCCCCACAATGAATGTGGCAAACCACTCAAATCTCTGTTGACTTTAGTGGGACCAGAAGATCCCATTGGTGGGAGGGCAGGAAAATCCAACCCTGAGACTGTGTGAATTTGATTTTACTATCCCACACTCCCAAAGTGGAATTGAGAGTTCAAATCAAAGTATTAGAGCTACAGTGTTACATCGGGGCGGCAAGATGGAGCAATGGTTAGCACTGCTGCCTCACAGCGCCAGGGTTTGATTCCTGCCTTGGGTGACTGTCTGTGTGAAGTTTGCAAGTTCTCCCTATGTCTGTGAGGGTTTCCTCCGGGTGCTCGGCTTTTCTCCCAACTCCAACAATGTGCAGGTTAAATGAATTGATCATGATAAATTGCCCCTGAGTGTTGGGGGGCCAAGTAGTGTAAATATGGGAGATGCAGGGATAGGACCTGGGTGGGATTGTTGTCGGTGCAGACTTGATGGGCTGAATGCATTTTAGAGATTCTATAATCTTCAGCACTCCTTGAGCATGATTTCCTGACTGGAAATATGGAATTTTCCCATGTACTGTAAGATGCCTGGAATACTAAGAGTTACAATTACTCGGTCTCTGTACAAGATGAACAGTGCTGCCTGTTATATTATTTTAACATGCATTGACGGAACGTCAAATGGTTCTTTCTGCAGTGATAATGTAAAGTACTGCAATGTGGGGTATTTTTACAGTCTTCTTAGAAAATCATGATGGCGTGTAATTGAATTACAAAGTAATAATCAAATTGAGGCACAATTCCAAGTCCTTTGCAAGAGAGTCGAGGATGAAAGAAGCAGTCAACTGGATTATAAATTGGCTAGATAATAATAAAAAAAAGGTCCTGATAAAGAAAACTGGTCTCGTCAGGCCAGTTGTATTTACAATAGTCATTACATTTGACTGCTGCTCACTTTTTTTCCCTGGTGCTTATAACCTTTGGACATTTGTTTTGATTTTATTAAATTGTCTTTTATTATATCTGAGACATTCACAGTGGCCAGCATGAAACTAATCACGCATTTATTCAACACCCCTTATTACGATAAATGTAAGATATTGTGACACTCAGTTATAAGTTTAAGTTTATTTATTAGTGTCACAAATAGGCTTATATTAACACTGCAGTAAGATACTGTGAAGGTTCCAAGCTGCCACATTCCGGCGCCTGTTTGGGTATACCGAGGTAGAATTTAGCATGTCCAATGCAGCTAACCAGCACGTCCTTTGGACTGTGGGAGGTAACCAGAGCACCCAAAGGAAGGTTACGCAGACTCGAGGAAAACTTGCAGATTCTGCACAATCTGTGATCCAATTGAACCCAGTTCCCTGGCATTGTGAGGCAGCAGTGATTACCTTTGTACCTCTGTGCCACCCTGATGAGGAGAGTTGAATAAACTCAAAGAGTGTTTTAGCTGGAAAGGCAGAGGCTGAGGGTCAACGACAAGAGGACACAGTTTAAGGTGAGAGGTGGTAAGTTTAAGGGAGACGTGTAGTGAAGGATTTTCACACAGAGGTTGGTGGGTGCCTGGAATCCATTGCCACTGTGATAGTGGGAGCAGGCACGTTAGCAATGTTCAAGGTGTATCTTGATAGACACATGAATAGGAGGCAAACAGATGGATAAAACCTGCAAAGGCTTGGTGGGCTGAAGGGCCTGTTCCTGCTCTGTATTGTTCTTTGTTCCTTAGTACTTTGTTCTCCCATTTATAATGCATCGTTAGAACGTACACTCATTCTGACGCTCTTCAAGTTACTTTATGGTAGCTGTCATTCACACTAATGTAGCTATAATCTTTTGTGTGTATAGGATGGCTATCAAAGCTGATGAGGTGCGTCCCTGAGGTATTGACTTTTGAACCTTTTGTTTGGGATTAATTAAAATGTGGACCAAGTTTTTGAAGCTATTACAGAAGAACCATGCCGCTATCATTCATGTTATAATTAGTTAAAGCTAAATCAAGGCATATCTGATATACATCATTTGAGTTAGCAAATCATCAGATTTAATTTTGAAACTAATATGGCACATCATCTAATAGTGACATGCATGATTGGTGACAAAGAATTGTGCTGTAGTTTTTAATTATAAGTTCCAGACATTTAATTATTTTTTAATACAGAAAGAATATCGCTTCATAGCAGTAGATAACTTTTCAGACAAAACAAACGCTATTAATCTTCCAAAACTGGAACAGCCAAAGGAAATCTTAGGCCAGGATGGCTGTGACCCAGTTTGCTTAACCAAAAAATGATGATCCAAATACGAGGCAGGAAGAGGGGTGGGGGGAGGGGAAGAAGGAAGGAGCTCATCAGTAAACATATAGCATGACAAGTCAACTCTGAAAGGCTGTTTCACTGCTCCGATACCATAATCTTCCCTAAGTGGGAAAGAATCCCACAGACATCCAGCATTAAAAGGAAATAGTTTTACCGACTGCTGTGCTTTGCTGTCAAATTAAGAGGAACTTTGCTGTGTTGAATCAGATAAAATATTCACTGATTCAAAGTTGGCTGCAGTCTCCAGCAGACTCACTAACACAGGAACTTTGGTATGAGGTGAAAAATTGAATTTTACAGTAGGTTTCATGTGATCGAACATCTGTTTGTGATTGAATTAATATTTAATACACCAGTGCGGTCCTCTTTTTTTTATAATAATGATAAGCAACACAAGGTGAGAAATGGATTTCCTCTAGTGTGGTTTACTCTTGATGTATGTCAAGTGTCACGTTAGCCCTGTCGAGCCTGCCAAAGCTGATGGGTCACTTCAGGAGAGCAGGCACAGTCTCGAGCTGACAACTCAAAAGAGGCTCCAAATATACACTAAAGCCACCTGAAAACAAGTAGTTGATTGAAAAGTGCAGTATGAAAACAAACTTGTCATAACTTGAGTTCCAGGTTTATCCAACTATCAATTATGTGCGAGAAGGAAACTAAAATGTGCCAAAGGTTTTGCATCAGTGGTGGATTTAGAAATCTGTCAAAGGGAAATGGTGTGATGATTTAAAATGTGAAAGTAGAATTTCCAATTGATCACTAGCCAGACTGAGTTGAGCATCATTTTTGTTTACTGTGATGTGTGGAGAACTGGTCCCAAACCAAGCATAAGGGCAAAGATAAGAGAGTGTCAACCTGACACATCACTGTTTGAGGCAAGAGGCCTAACAACTAGATGAGGCTTCTCTTTTTTCAATAAGTTCTGCTTGTCAAGAAACCAGTTGATTTCTCTTTCTCTTTTCCATCTTTAGGTATTGCTGCAGAACAAAATAGGAATCCTAGAGTATTTAGCATTGGAAATACCTCAGGTACCAGCCCCATTCATTCTGTTCCTTGCAAGCAGGGCACAGATTTTATAGAAGAAGCCAGAAGGGAAAGTATTGTCATAAAGAACATGGGTGGAACAGAAAGAGGAGGGAATGCAGTTGAAGTAAGTTGGTGAGTTGCTCCAATGCACCCTGCCGAATATGCATAGTGTAATCACAATGCACCAGTAATAGACAAAATATCATCAAAGCTAATGGAAAGCTTCTGTGTGTTCTCTGTGTCCTGGATGGTGCAGAGCTAACCCCACTTGTTTCATCCCCCTGTCATAGCCCCACTCCCACTCAGGCCCCAGCCTCTTTGCATTGGCCCTGGTACGGTTACAGTGTCTGAGGCACTGCCAGGCCATGCCCTTGACTACTGATGGATTCAATGCCCTTCGATCTCCCTGGTGTGGTTATAACACTTGATTCCAGTTAGTGGGAACCAAAAGTGATTCTCAGCAAGGAGAAAGGAAGCATCTGGGAGGCCTGAAACTTCCATGCCGGACACGTTTACGTCATGTAAATAATGATGTTAATATTTAAATCGGTCTAAATGGTGTCGGCATGCCATCATGTCAGTGCTCGCTTAATATCTAGTGAGAGGAGAAATTCCAGAGAGAGTACTGTTTATGACATGGTAAAGTATTCAAATGGGTTGCCGCAGTGTGTTTCATGCCACTTTGCTGGCAATGAGCCTGGAAGATCAAAACTCAGAAACTTGAAGACATGAATCAGATTTTGAGTTCACGCCATCGTTCCTGCAGATGCAAAATACGGACTCAAAATCACCCCCAGGGTCCAGATTTCCTTCAGCCACTCAGCTGTTCAACCAAATAAATTGCAACATGCTTCCAAATCCTTTGCTTCAAATTTTGGAAAGTCTGTATAAATTTAAACATCTCTCTACTGGGTATATCTGGAAATATGTCCTTTCTCATCTTCTGGTGTCTCTCTTTTTCGCTGCCAGCTAGGATTCTCTGGCTCTCTCCCTTTCTCTTTCTTCTCATGCTAACTTCTCCATTTCCAATTCTGGGCTTCTTTCTTCTCATTCTTTGATCTTTTGCCTCCTGCCATTTTGCTTATTTTCTTCAAAATGCTCTCTCTTTTTCATTATCTCCCAATTCAATTATTTGTTTTTTCTCTGCTGCCTCACAGCTTCAGGAAACCACGTTCAGTTCTAACCTCAGGTAACTGCGTGAAGTTTGCATGTTCTCCTCATGTCTGTGTGGGTTTCCTCCAAGTGCTCCGCTTTCCTCTCACAGTCTAAAGATGTGTAGATTTAGGATTGGCCATGCTAAATTGCCTGTAAGTGTCCAAGATGTGCCAATTAGATAAATGAGCAAGGTTACAAGAATAGGGCAGGGAAGAGGTCCTGGGCGGGATGCTGTTTCAGAAGGATGGCTTAGTCTTGACAAGTCAAATAGCATCTTTCTGCACTCTAGGGATTTTATGATGATTGCGAGGGCCTCAGGAGGGAGTAATGCTTCAACACTTGTCATGTTATACACTGAGATCCACCGTAATGAGCCTAATTCATTCATCATTCATTCAGCACATAAGATCATAAGATATAGGAGCAGAATTTAGCCATTGGGTCCATTGTGTCTGCTTCACCAATCATTCATGGCTGATAACTTTCTCAATCTTTTTCTTCCATTTTTTCCCCATAGCCTTTAATCCTCTTGGCAATGATAGTCAAGAACCTATCTACTTTTGTCTTAAATATACTCAATTACCTGGCCTCTGCAGACATCTATGGCAATGAATTCTATTGATTCACCATCCTTGGCAGAAGAAATTTCATCTCAGTTCAAAAGGGTTGTCCCTTTACCCTGAGGCTTTGCCCTTGAATCCTCGTTTCTCCTACTCGTGGAAACATCTTCCCCACATCCGCTCTACCCAGGTCTTTCAGTATTCTGTATGTTTTCAGTGAGGTACCCCTTCTTCAAAAGCTCCTCAAACATCAAACTTTTCGCTCCTGGGATCATCCTCTTGAACCTTCTCTGGCCCTTTCCAAGGCCAGCACATGGTTTCGCAGATATGGGCCCAAAATTGCTCAAAATACTCCAAATGGGGTATGATTTGAACTTTATAAATTGATGCTTTGGTTTCCCAATCCTCTCGTAATGAATGCCAACATTGCATTTGCTTAGCACTTTTATATTGAAGTCAATTTCAGGTTCTGGGGATATCCTGAAAACTTACTGGACTAGATTATAAATATTATTTTGTTTGCTGCACATTGTGTGGCTCTTCTTCTTGCACCAAGGTACTAAGCCTTGTTGGAAATGCGAATGTTAAGAAACCTCCCTTTTCCTTGTCCGTTGCCAATTTTTTCTGCTACTGTTCTCAACTCTATGAGGTCTATCCATCAAATAAGCAGCAAATAGCCACGTACTGTGCAGGAGCACTAGGCAAGGCAAAGGCAGCCACAAGAGAGGCACAGACAAGAGTGATTAGCTGATGCTTGTATTTAATTTGATTTGATATGTTACTTTAGTTTGGAATATTTATTTTATTTTGCTTTTATTTTTGCATTATTTCCAAGCTAACGCTGTAATGATCATTGAGGAGAGGTAAAGGGTCCAATTGCTGACAAATGCAGAATTGGGATTTTGTTTACTTGCATTGCCGTCAAATGAGCCAATAACAGACCGCTTTCCAGAAAATGTTTGCACTGGTTGCCTCCTGCTTTTGTCATTCCCCTCAAACTCTCCCTTCTCCTCTCTTTTCTTTTCCTCTTTGTGGCGTAATTGGTAAAAGTTTTGTTCTGGGTCAGAAAATTCTGGGTTCAAGTCCCACTCCAGGAGTACAAAAAAATTGAGGTTGACACACCAATGCTGCACGGTAGGAGGTTGATATTGAGAAAATGGAATCTCTTTTGTTTCAATCTTTTGGATCTCAAAAGTTGACAGCACCTCACAAATAAGTGACAGTCAATGATACTCTGGGCCCATGGAGAAGCCGCCATCATTTTGAAGCTGTGTGCTCTCTCTACAGAAAGGGGCAATGTAATGTATTCAGTCTTGGAAAGCAGAGCCTCAGTGGCTGCTCTATGCAACAGCAAATGGTAAACTGGGAGATGTTACAAGTTTCACTTTCAGCCTGAGAGGAACCAGAAACATAAAGGTCATTGCTGCAGCTGGCAATGCCATGCTTCCCCTCTTTTGAGGCTGTGGATGTGGCTGCAGCAGATAGTTTTCAGTGAGGACCTCCTGAGTGAAGTAGATGCATCTGACACACTGGTCCCTGCTGAGCTTCAGTAGGAGAATTGCTCCCGAACTAACTGTGTTGATATGGATTCCGGAGAGCTCTCCTCCTGCTATGCCTTCCTTTTCCAGCAGCCTGTCCTTCCTTGTGTTGCCTCTGCCCATTCTCCCTGTCATGCCCTATTCCAAGGCAGATGGATACATTTGGAAGTCAGGACAAAACCCTGCAATATTCCCTAGTAAACTTCAGCAATTTCAAACACCTCCAGAAACCTAAAATACACTTCTACAATCATAGCAAAAGTCAGCAGCAATCAAAGAACAATTAAATTGAAAGTAGTTAATGATTCCTTTAAAGAGCACTGTGTTTTTCGCCCCTGGTTCTTGAATCCATGTTCAATTGTGCAAAGCTAAGAAAGGGCTTGTAACTGGAGTTTTGAGTTCCAAAATGGCAGCTTTAACCATCAAATCAGTGTATTGCTCTCAGTAAAATGACATTTAATGCAGATGTGTGTGTATGTGTGTTTGTGTATGTATTGGTATGTGTGTGTGTGTGGGGCAGGGGAGCAGCAGGCGGCGGGAATACTGTGCACACCATTTTCCAAAGAAAATGACACTCACAGAGCCAGAAAACCCACACTAATGAATCAAATTTCATGGCCAACAAAACCAGAAAATGCTGGAAAATCTCAGCAGGTCTGACAGCATCTGTAGGGAGAAAATGGAGTCAACATTTTGAGTCTTGGTGTTCCTTTATCAAATTTCATGATATTTTCTTTATACACATGTACACCTATAACAGATTCTTCCTATCCTTCATTCCAACATATTTGAATCCTTCTAATTTTTTACTCATTATGTTATTTCTTATTACTATATCATTTTGTTACTTCTCATTAACAGATACTTCACTACACTTTCTTTCCCTAACATTTTAAAAATATTATAGCCTATGACAAATAATATGACACGTTACATATTATATGCGATCCATTATCCTTATTAGATCCATTATCTTACTGCTGATTATTGCATCCAATTTCCTGCAATAGTGCCTCTATGACCCCTTCTGTCATCCAGAAAGGGTTTTCACTGCATGTTCTTACATTGTATAGTGTAAGCTGGCTGGTCATTTGGGCAGATTGAATCATGCTGCTTATTGCAACTGATATTCAATTGTCACCCTCCTTCATGCAGTTCAGGCTTCTTACCTATCACTGGATCGATCTGTCAGGGTTACTGGTGGACAGATGAGTACCATTATGACTAATAGAGAGATCCTTGGACTGAAGACTCCTTCTAAACAGTAAACTCAAACAGTTAGTTTCTTCTGCAAAGTTAACCATTAATCTTTTCTTACATCACTTGTGTATTTGTGTTTGTTGATGATTGATGGCAAATTACCATTTCCACATAAACAAAACAAAACTGAGATTATACTGTAGGGTGACCCTTATCCTGCACTTTCATTCTTTGGCTTACAGCCTAATGAGCATCATTATCCCTATGGCCCTCAACTTCAACAGGCTACATGAAGAATTTGAGTCATTAAAGTCGTTTTAAAAAAAATAGCTTTTTTTGCAATATTTAGCCTATCTCAAAAAGAAGCCAAATATTTGAATGTAAAAGATATATATGGGCGGCACAGTAGCATAGAGATTAGCAATGCTGATTCACAGCTCCAGGGACCTAGGTTCGATTCCCAGCTTGGGTCACTGTCTGTGTGGAGTTTGCACATTCTTCTTGTATCTGTGTGGGTTTCCTCCGGGTGCTCCAGTTTCCTCCCACAGTCCAAAAATGTGCAGATCAAGCTGATTGGCCATGCTAAATTGACCATAGATGCATAGGTTAGAGAGGATTAGTGGGTAAAATATGTATGGATTGCAGGTAGGGTCTGGGTGGGATTGTGGTTGATGCAGACTTGATGGGCTGGAGGGCCTCTTTCTGTACTGTAGGGTTTCTATGATATACATTTACAATGGTTAAAATTCCTCTCTAAGTATATCAGAGAAGGGGATTTTCTCTGCACTGGCAGAGTGCAATAATGGGCGGGAAAGTGTCATTAAAGCTATCACTGGCACCACTGATGGCTTTCTCTGCTGTATTGTTGGGTGTATAGAAAAACAATGACAACAGGCAAGTCCATGACATCATGGCTGGGCAGACGGTGACTGAGCCCTCCCTGTCGGCAACTTTGTTTTTTTAAAGACCACTGTACCATTTTTAAAGGTCATCCCAGTGCACAGACGTTCGTATGAAAATGCCCCTCAACAAACTTCCCACTGCCCCCCACACAATCTATTTCCCCCACACTGCCCCCTGACACTGCCTGAGTACTACCTCTGGTACTGCTTCCTGGCTTTACTTAAGCAGTGTCTTGGCAGTGCCGGGAAGATTGCCTGGTTAGTGTTGGGCATGATCACCTCTTCCCTGAGCAATGAACTCACCTGTGCTCTTCTTGGAAGTCTGCCTGCCCGGTGGATGCTGTAGGAGACCAGCTGTAATTCAAGCTATTCTGCCCTCATGCCAACATGAATGGATTTTCTTACAAAGGATGATTCAGTCATAGAGGCTGATAATGAAATTCAACTAAATTGTACTGATGTTCCCAATGTTGAACATCAGGGATTACTCTCTGTTATGTGAGTGGCTTTTGCTACCAGATAAACCTGTTGGTCTTTATCCTGGTGTGTGAGACTTCTTACTGCGTTTACCCCAGTCTAACGCTGGCATCTCCACATCACATCACTGGTAAGGGCAGGGACAATTGCATCACAGCTTTCTGTTGGTTCGAATCGCGATTTAGGCATCTCATGGTTTTTCCCCCTTGTTGTTGATCATGTCTGACAGAAACAGAAGTGGAAAAGTTCCCCATGTTCTGGAATTTTCTGACCATTCACGCTGTTGTGATTTTCCTATCCTGCTGCAGTGAATGGAAATTTGGCTTGTGACGGAGAATGCAAAGACGGAGAATGCAAATTCTCCGTCTTTGCTGCAGCAGGATATGATGTGAACAGGCAGTAAGATCGCGCCCATAGGGCCCAATTTTACCATTGCATCACCCAAAACTTGGTAAAATCGGGCCTGAGGCGATCAGCGTGTTCCGCGTCCATGTCCGCATAGATGCCCACTTTACCAAGGCCCAAAAATAGCCACTATCCGAACTGTGCACAAAAGGGGGGCAAAGGCGATTTAAGTGGATTTGCATGCATTTAAATTGAATTAATGGGCTGCCCCCTCAACTTTACCAGCACTTCCCCATTTACAATTGCATTCACGCGTTCAGATTCGGCGTGAAACAGACATGCTCGACAAAGATCTGTTTTGGGTGCTTCAGCTTCTGAAGAAATAACTGACTAAGATCAGTGAGGGAGGGGGTGGGGGGAAGACCAGATCATTCTCTGGAGAGGTGATAGGAAGGAGGTGGCCCAATCGCTCTCTAGTGGGATGATGAATGGGGAGGGAGGCCCGATCTTTCTCTGGTGGGAAGTGGGAGGAAGGGAACAGGCCCAATCGCTCTCTGGTGTGGATAGGGGGTGAGGGAGGAATGGTGAGGTGAGGGGGGGGAGAAGGCCTGATGGATCGCTGGTGGGGGTGAGGTGGAGGGATAGGGTGGATCATGCAACTCTGGGAGCAATTCGTGGGGGAATGGTGGGGGGGCAGATGGCCGTGATCGGTCTGGGTAGAGGGAGGGAGTGGGTGGATAAGGGGAACAGTTATGTTGTGGGGATGGGGTGATATGTGTGGGGGCCATCTCTCCTGCTTTTCGCTCCTGGGCCGCTTTATCCACTTTTTGCTGTGCGGGAGAAATGTGACAGTGGTGTGTTTTTCAAATATTTTTTCATTGCACATGCGCAGTTCAAAGCTCCAATTGGAGCTGCAACATTTTGGGTGCACTAAACCCCGCCCACCGCACAATTCAGACCCAATTTTTTTTTCAGGCTAAGTGCCGATGGGGAGAGGTCTGAGAGCAGCTTTCCAAGTTGGATCTAAATTGTGCTCAGATTCAACACTTAGAATCAAAATGGTAAAATCATAGACTTTGATTTATAGAAAACTGCAAGTTTTTTAACAAAGTACTTAGAATAAACTAGGCACTTTTCTGAGAGAACTTACCTATTATAATGGAATTAAACTTTATACATTTGCCCGCAAAGAACTGGACTTATTTTATTCATTTCCTTGATATAATTGATATATTTATATAATTCAAGTCCTTCTAAGTAAGCATGGTTGTGCACTCTGATTTAAATTAATAGTGCAGAATACAATTTAACTGCAGAAACACAAAAATGATGACAGTATGATACTATCCATTATTTTTAAGTGATTCAATTAACTAATTAAGCAGCAATCTAAGGTTTTGTAGCATGTTTATTCTTGTTAACAGACACAAAAAACACAAAACAGACCAAGAAAATAAGATGATTATGAATTGAGCTGCAAGTCATTCTTGGCAATTTTACTTCTTAGTGAGGAGTTGAATGTTGCTAACTATTTCCCAAACCATGAAGCAGTAAACACATCATAAATACTATCAAGCAATTAACCATTTCCTTATTAATGGCCACTAATTTGTAAATTAAGATAAATTGTATGAAAGTCAAACAGCTATTGGTTCTATTTTTATCTTCATGATTTTTTTAAACCACAGTGCGGTCAGTTTACATACAATCATTTATACATATGGACTTCTTTTTCAATTTTCCAGTCCAGTAAATAATATCCAAATGGATTTGTCCACATAAAAGAATTATCAGTCACACTTATGTGGTTTAAATGGTCCTCTACCCACACAACATGCAGGAGTGAGTTGGTCTTTGTTTTACGCCTATTGGACATATTTAACAGATTTGTGGGTCTCCGAAATGTGGTCAGCAAGCGCAGGAAGAAGGGATTTCAATACAGATGTGATAACCCACCACAGAGGATGTTTACAAGATAATCTAAATCTCTTTGCCTATTGGAACCATGAGCAGAATTTTAGCTACCAGCAGGCTTGGACACAGGTCGGATTGTTAAAGCCCCAGTAAGAGGTGACAGCTCAGAAAACCAGACGTGGCCCCATCCATTTTCAAGCTTCATCAGAGTGGGATCAGGGACGGGAGAGAAGCCCCATGTTGTCTATCAGACTGGAACTTAAATGCAGGCAATTGATTCCTGGTCGAAACCTGTTTGTGTGAAACTCACCAGAGGCGACCAGGTGAGAGCGTTGTGGGCAGCCATTGCATGCCAAAGCTGGCAAGATAGGAAAGTATTTGAAGTGTGAAATTGTTACCAAGATGAGAGGATGATATACGCACCATTTCTTCTGAGAGTTACCTTTCACTGCTTGACAAGGTGATTCCCAGCTCCTTGGCGATCAGGTCGACTGCCTTGGACTTCACTCACCTGCAACTGCACTCTCCTACTGTCAGCCTTTACCATGACATGGGAGCAGCTTATGCAGCTCTAATGTACATCTCTTATAAGAGACAAGATCAAGAACACCAGCAACACGAGAAGAACAATATGAGCACTGCCAGCAGTACAAGCAGCTGCTTTCTCTGACGACTAGAACTTCTTCCCAGATTTTATGCTGAAATTATAAGCATGTTCTCTTTATAAAAGTTCCCCTCTTAATATATGCAGCACATTCCATTGTATAGGACAGAGGGGATTGACACAGAGACCCAATTCAAAGCAAGTTAGACCCCCAAACATAAAGGGTCTCCACATATGTGAGCACCAATGCCTCAGGAGGTTTAGGCTTTCATTACTGTTTGTTGCTGATTTTTAAAGACTTCCAGAACAAGACCTTTCTTCCTGTGAAACAGGTGAGTACTCAGGTTGTCTATCATTGAGAGGCCAGCAACATCCGCTACCCCTCTTGCCCATTTCCCATCCCTCAGAGTCTTTGCCCCTCTCTACATTCTTGCCTCCTACAAAGAAAAGAAGCAGTGAATGTCGATGTGATAATTTTATTGTCTGGAGAGAATGATTGAAGGCCGTTTGTGGATGGTGATTGTGAAGCATGGGTGTGACATAAAAATGAGGGTGAGTGTAAGCATTAACTGTTCAGATCTGAGGAGGTTTCTGGAGAAAAAAAGAGAGGAATGGTATTGTAAGATATATTGCTTATGGATTGATGTACAGGACATGTGTGGGTAAGAGAGAGTTTGGATCTTGGTACCTGAGAGTGTTATGCTACACACCTTTTCTCAGGTCCTTAAGCATTTGATGCAATGTCTCCAGGTTCAAGGGATCACATTCCTGCTGGTCATTTCCTTGGTTACTTCCAAGTATGCTGGTCTCTCCTTCCCACCTTTGGCAAACATCATTTCACTGCAATTCCTCACATCCCACAGCAGAAGTTCCAGGTAATAGTGAAAGACCCAGAGTTCAGTCTCCTCTCCATTCCTGTGGTTGCTGAAACGTGGGGAATCCATGTGCTGCTCATCCATTCTGACTTCTGCCAGGGTCCCGTCATCTAAAAATTCTTTTAATGGAACTGACATATCATCCCAGCTTCCCTCTCTGATCAGTGGGGAAACCTGGAAATGGGATGCTAATGCTGTGCCTCAGTTAGAGAACCACAATAAAGCCTGCTTCAGATTCCAATGGATTTCTGGCCCACTATAGTTCCAGCAATTTGACTAGGATTATCATTTCAAAATTCCATTTCATTTTATCAGCTTTCAATCCTTTCCCATAATAGTGACTGGATGTCAAAAGTAACTCAGTGATTGGCAGAACAGTTTGGGATGACTAGAACTTGTGAAAGGTCAAGATCAACTCAAGTCTTTCTTCTTTTTTATTCTTTTAGACATGATCAGTTGGATATTATAGGCCACCTTGAGCAAGAAAGCAAACAGATGGATTGATAAAATGGACACTGTGCCACTGGTGGCACACCTGGCACCTACCTCCCTGCCAGTCTCTGCTCACCTTGATTTAATGAGCAGTGGGTGAGGGGCTGGTGTGTGATAAGTTTCTTGCCCATGGCCCGATTAAGTCAGCAATCATTCCTCAGGGCCTCATCTCATCATAACTCAGACTTAATGGGTTGGAGGGAAAGGACTGCAACAAATGCACTGCCTGACAGGTTTGACTTTGCAAACTGCTGGCAGTAACAGGGGAAGGAAAGGTATGGGATGCCACCTTTTTGGGCTCCTGATGTCAATTGGTTTCCCTCCCTGTGTCACTTCCTTATACAGATCTGCCCAACATGCCTCCCCAATCTCCTTCACTGATCCATTTCAGCCAGCCTCTGGGGCATCCCAGGCCTCCTGTAGGACCAAGAGTGGCATCACTTCAAATGGAGTTGCCAGTACTGCAGAGCTGCCAGCCTTCAATTGGCCAAAAGGTCAACTCTAAATGGGACTTCCTCCTGAAGAAAGATGGAAGTCTCTCCTCATAAGCTAAAACACTAAAGTAGGACAAATTAGCATAATGGAGATAGACTCACTGTCAACATTTAGGCCAGAGTGCAGGGAGCATGCCCACAGTATATAACATAACCTGCTGTACCTTTTTGAATTTTTAATGCAGTCATATCCAAGGATGTTTTCAAGTGTTTTGTTTAACACGCTGTATATCATTTGGCTTATTTTTTATTACAGTGCTGAACACTGTTTAAACCTATGCATTCATGCTCCTCAAGTTGTGCTACAGCATATATTCCATGTACTTCAAGCAGTGCAGTTCTGCAAACCAACTGAATTCAAATTATTAACTTATCTGCAACTTAACAAAAAGACAAGCTGGTAATGGCATTTATTATGGGAAGTGTGAATGCATCCAGAGAGTTTAAGAACCATTGTAGTGTTTTTTTTATTCTGTCATTTGTGAGGGTTTAATTTGAACTGGATCAGAAACAAGTGAGATTCCCATTTACACTCCACTATTTCAACGATAGTGCAAACAAAACTCTGAAGCGTGAATGTGCTACACAGTTTTGTGAGCAAATGTCTGCATTCATACCAATACCAATCCATAAAACTGGTCTCAAAGTTGTCCTTGGCATGTTTCAAATTCAGGATGATTTGATATCGAATTTACGAAAATTAATTTCCTCCACACTTTTCTCACTAGTACATTCAATGTTCATAGAATCCTGACAATGCAGAAGGAGGCTATTCAGCCCATCAAGTCTGTATCTACCACAATCTCGCCCAGGATTTATTCCCATAAACTCACATATTTAACCTGTTAATCCAATGACACTAAGGTCAATTTAACATGGCCAATCAACCCAATCTGTACACATTTGAACTGTGGTAGGAAACCAGAGCACTCAGTGGAAACCATGCAGACATGGGGAGAACGTGCAAACTCCACACAGAAAGTGACCCAAGGCTGGAATTGAACCCTGGTCCCAGGAGCTGTGAGGCAGCAGTGCTAACCATTGTGCCACCATGCCACCTGATGTTAAAATGCACCATATCAGAAATCAGATTAAAACGACTATAAGCAGACAAGCTCTAGCTTCATGGATCACCTGTGATTGCTCCAGTGCATTTTTTGAATTTGAGTTATTTAACTTATTTCAAATATGATGCAATAACATCTTCCGATTGGGGCACCCAGTAAACATGGCCCTGATCTCTGTGGTGTGAAAAATGCCCGGCTGTTTTTTTTTTGACAGAGTGTAGTAAGATCTGGAGAGAAAACCAACCAGTTTCTCTAAAAAGAAACATGCCAGTTTTCTCTCCTGAACCAACACACTGCCAAACTCAAGTAGGATTGTTTCCATTAGGTCTGTTGACCAATAGCTTGGTTAAAGAAATAGCTTTAAGGAGTGTCTTACAGGAACAAAGTGAGGTCAAGAGGCGGAGAGCTATAGGGAGGAAATTCCAGAGGTTGGGACCTAGGCAACTGAAGTCATGAATGCCAGTGATGAAGCAAGAGACTAGAATTAAATAACTTGGAGAATTCTGAAGCTAGAGGAGATAACAGACATAGGAAGGGGCAAAGCACTGGGGTGATTTGCAAAACCAGATGAGAAGGTTAAAGTCAGAGCATTGCTTAACCAGGCAACAATGGGTCAACAAGCACAGTGGTGATAGGGAACAGGACCTGCTGAAAGTTCAGGCATAGGCAGAAGAGTTTTAGATGACCCCAAGTTTAGAGAAAGTAAAATGTGTGACACCAGAGCCAGCAGTGCATTTCATTGATCAACTCTTGAGGTGGGAAAGATAAGATTGAGACTTTCAGAAGCAGATGAGCTGAGACAGGAATGGAGGGTAATCACGGAGGTGAAAATAGATGGTCTTATTGATAGTTCAAATTAGAAGTTGATAGCTCATCTCAGAATGAAATGTGACAGTAAGGTTGCAAACAGATTGGCTTAATCTCAGATCATGGGAGAGGGATGAATTCCATTATTTGGAGAACAGAGTTTAGCATGGGGACTGGAAACAGTGGCTTCAGCTTTCCCAATATCGTACTGAATTCCTGCTTTTTCAGTATTGGATGTTAGAATCACAGTCTGATAACGTAGAAATGGTTGAGGATTCAAGAGAGGTGGTGATACAGTAGGACTAGGTGATGTTAGTGTACTATATTATTTTTTGGATGATGTCACTGAAGTATAACATATGAATGAGATGTACAAAAAGCTCAAGCATAGATCTTTAGGGGAGACCAGAGGTAACAGTGTGAGAGCAGGAAGAAAAGACATTGCAAGCGACTCTCCGGCTACACTTAAATAGATTAGAATGGAACCACATGAGGACAATTCCTCCCAGGTGGATGACAATGGAAAGGTATTGAAAAAGAATGGTACGGTCGACCGTGTCAAAGGCTGTAAATAGGTTGGGAAGAACAAAGAAAAGTTCGCTGTTGTCACAGTCACATTTGGTGGCAGAGTGGGAACCTGATTGGAGGGATTCAAACAGAGCTTTCCAGGAAAGATGCAAACAGATTTGGAAGACATCAACAATGAAAGGACTTTGGAGAAGAAAGGCAGGTTGAAGATGGGATGGTAGTTTACAAGGATGATGGGGAGTCACAGCTTCATTTATTGAGGAGAGGAAGATGATGGCTCAAAACCTTTAGCAATGATTCACTTACATAACATACAGATTTCAATCATCTCATGAACATCTCGTGTTCTGGTACAAAGAAATAAAGCAAAATTGGTAATTCAACAGTATTGCATCATTACGTTGACTTTTTAACAATCCTTCCATAAGATGTGGTTGTCACTGGTGAAGCCAGCATTTGTTGCAGATCCTTAATTGCCCTTGGGAAGATAATGGTGAGCCACCTTCTTGAATTGCTATGGTCCACGTGGTATAGATACACCCAGAGTGCTGTTAGGGAGGGAGTACCAGGATTTTGACTGAATGATAGTGAAGAAATGGAGGTATACTTCCAAATCAGGATGGTGTTTGGCTTGGAGGAGAACCTACAGGTGATGGTGCCCCCATGTATCCATTGCCCTTGTCCTTTTTGGTGGTAGAGGTTGTGGGTTTGGAAGATGCAGTTGTAAGAGCCTTGGTGAGTTGCTACAATGCATCATGCAGATGGTACACACTGCTGCTACTGTGCATTTGTGGTGGAGGGAGAAAATAATGAGATTGGTGGATGGGCTGCTTTGATCTGGACGTTGTTGAGTTTCTTAAGTATTGTTGGAGCTGAGTTCATCCAGGCAAGTGGGAAGCATTCCATCACACTCCTAACTTATTCTTTTTCAGTGGTGGACTGGCTTTGGGAAGTCAGGTAGCCAGAGTATTTATTTATTAATTCAGTTGATCCAGTGCCATTTCTAGTTACTGGTGATGTTGATTCCTGGATATTCATCAGTGGTAATGTCATTGAATGTCAAGGTCAAAATCCTGGAACTTTTACCCTTTCAGTGCTGTGGATGTACCTTCCAAACCCACATGGGCTGCAGCAGTTCAAGATGGCAGCTCACCTATCTACTCAAGGACAATAAGGATGTGCAAAAAATTACCCTCTCAACTCCCTGACTACTCCTGATTATCTCCAATCCCCTGACAACCCCCCCCCACCTACTCTCCCAACTACCACTAGCACCCCTCAACTTCTGCCCCAGTGTAGACCACAATCTCTCTAACTACCCCTGACATCTGACTGGACCTCCACCCTCAGGTTATTTTCCTGACTGTCCCAACTATCTACCATCCCCGACTATTCCAATCCCCCACCTACATCCAACCCTCCCTGACCATCTCCCACCTACCCCCCCCCCCCCTGCCAATCCCCCACCACACAATTGCCCCCACCACACAACTGCCCCCACCCATTCCTTGATTACTCTCCTCCAACACATCCTACCCATTTACCTCACACACTGATCTTTTCCCGGGATTCTCAAAGTAGGTGGCTTATGGCAGCTCATGCTATAGCTGTCTCCTGACCTGTTGAGTATTTCCAACATTTTCTGTTTTTATTAATATTCTATACTGCCCTAATACACATAGCTTTTGATTCTCCCAATATTGATTGTCCACTTTATATATTAGTACTATTCAAAGGTAAGGATAAAACGAGGCAGAAGGTAATGTTTTGTAACTTGAATTTTCTGCAACAACCTACCCTTAAGCTCTACTTCACAGAAATAAGCATTTAAAATATCTGTCATGCACAAAGCCTGCTTGGCAGATACATATGGATTGAAATTTAATATTTATGCCTGCAAGGAAAGAAAACCAGAGGATTTTCAGTCCACGGTACAAACCAAACTGTTGACTTAGTGTCGTTTACCATTCAAAATCACAGACCTTAGGCTTAATTGCTCACTACTTAAGGGCAAACAATTATTACGAGTATCATAATGTGCATCCGGTCCTTGACTGTTCAGTGACAGTGAGTGGAGATAGCAGAAGTTAAAATCTTCCAATGTATCCTAGATATAGGGGGAGGTGCCAGCGATGCAGAAATTGGCACAAGCGCAGCCCTTTTACAAGAAAGGGTTTAAAAACATTCCTGGTAACAACCGTGGGTGGTTTGTCTGCCTTAGGCCATGAGGTCCACTCGGGTATTCGGGTCCAGTACTACAAATAGTTCTAGTTCATGCAGCAGTTGGCTGAGCAATACATTGCACTTCGCTCCGATGTCAAGGTCTTTACTTTCAGTTTTGTGTTGCTGTAAATCATGTTCAGGGCCTGGCAGAACAGGCAGCATGTATTCAGTGAGGCATCTTTTAGAGAAATGTGCTTGGGATCGTATAGATTACTATGCCACGTTTCTGAGCCTGCAAAATCTGACACAATATCAGCACAATAACTCTTTTCCAGGTGTTCCAGGACTATGATTCTTATTGTCAAATCTCTGTTGCCACCCCAACCTGAAACCAACATGAGTGATGCCCTCATGGAATGCCGATAGAGATGTAAAACACTTAATGATCAAAATGCCCACAGACGTGATCCTCTAACACCTGGTCAAATGATCAGGTTTAGAGAGCAAATGGCCATGACAAGTTGATGGTGGTACACAGCCAAGCCCCACAACCAAACAGTTACATGGGAGCCTCGGATGGCACCCACTGTGTTTGCAGTTGTCATCACCGTCCACAGGTATCAGAACCAGCTCCAACTGATGCCACAGCAGCCCAGTCATCCAGCCTACAATAGAGGCTTTGGACATGAGTGGACATTGAGGCTCCTCCAAGGTCTACACAGCAAGTCCTGCACTTACTGAGTACATGGACAGAATTCCCACGTCATCCAAACTGAGGACAGCAGCCTGAGAAAAAAACATAACAATCACATGCTCAGGATGTGTGACCAAACCAAACACAAGTTTCCAGAAAGACATAGCAAACTACAACTGGCCTTTGTATCTCATCATTACACAATGAAAAGCATAGGGGAGGGGAGAAAGAAGATATGATGGGCTATGTATCAGCTGGAACAGCTTTATCCATGTTTCACCATATATAAATAGTTATATATTGTTAGCCTTTTTAATACGTATGTTATAAAATGGTTCATACAGTTTTCATTCATGCGTATTGTCGTATATCAATACCATCGGTCATCCAAGTCAAACAAGGAAGATGTTGATCAAGTGGTCACATGATGATATGATGATGCGGCTGCTAAAGGATCATATGACAGGAGTGTGGGATTCATCCCGAGAGAATAGGTGGAGTACAAGCATGGAGTAGCTACTCAGCCTGTGAATAAAGTACTGTTTGTTACATGTTCTTGTCTTTGGGAATCTGACGTTTTTCCAAAAACAAGATTGAATGGGCAATGGAGGGATGTTTACTTACAGAGCCCCACGGTTTTTTTTCAATCTTTCATGGGATGTAGGTGTTGCTTGCATGGCCAGCATTTATTTCTCATTTAACAGTCAATCACAACACTGTGGGCCTGGAGTCATATTACCACTAAACAACAGATATCCTTCTCTGCCATTGGATTGGTGAGGGAAGTGGAGGGCGGGGGTGGGGATCAACTGCCACTCTACCTGTGTAAAGTTTTACAACACCAATTTTAAATCCAACCAATTTATTTGATAGTAAATTCGCGAGCTTTCGACTTTATAGCCTTCGTCAGGCAAATGCAGTGTTCTGGTCTGATACGTTGCAAGAAAGGATGTCCCAAAGCATGGTACATTGGGGAGACCATGCAGACACCACAACAGCGGATGAATGAGCATCGCTCAACAATCACCAGGCAAAACAGTTCCCTTCCTGTGGGCGAACACCTCAGCAGTCATGGGCATTCGGCCTCCGACCTGAGGGCAAATGCTCCTCAAGGGGGCCTCCGTGACACATGACAGCGCAGAGGGCTCTGTGTCCCAGAGGCCCCCTTGAGGAGCATTTGCCCGCAGGTCGGAGGCCGAATGCCCATGACTGCTGAGGTGTTCGCCCACAGGAAGGGAACTGTTTTGCCTGGTGAGGCTCTGCGCTGTCGTGTGTCGCAGAGGCCATCTTGAGGAGCATCTGCCCGCAGGTCGGAGGCCGAATGCCCATGACTGCTGAGGTGTTCGCTCACAGGAAGGGAACTGTTTTGCCTGGTGATTGTTGAGCGATGCTCGTTCATCCGCTGTCATGGTGTCTGCATGGTCTCCCCAATGTACCATGCTTCGGGACATCCTTTCTTGCAAAGTATCAGACCAGAACACTGCATTTGCCTGACGAAGGCTATAAAGTCGAAAGCTCGCAAATTTACTATCAAATAAATTGGTTGGATTTAAAATAGGTGTTGTAAAACTTTACTGAGTTTACCCCAGTCCAACGCCGGCAGTCCACTACCTGTGATCAGTGAGGGGGAAGGTGGTGGTGGTGGTGGTGGTGGGGGGGGGGAGGAGGGGGGGGGAGGGATCCGTGGCTACTCTGCCTGTGATCGGTGAAGGGAAAGAGGGGTCTGCTGCCACTCTGCCTTTATTTGGAGGCTGGAAGGGGAGAGGAGGGAAGGTCTGGGTGGAGGAGAGGGACGAGGGCTAAGCGGGTCAGTAATGTAGTCGTGGTGGAACCTCTCTCTGTGGGGGCCAGAGATAGGCATTATCTGACTCTCTCTGAGTCAGATAAAGAACATGAGCAAAGCAGATAGGGTTTGTTTTAAACAGCCATACATTCAATGATAGTTTCATTGTCATCATTACTGAGATTAGCTTGGAATTTCATATTTCTAAATTAATTAAATTTAAATCACATCAGCTGTCCTGTGAACCCACATTTCTACAACTTTAATCTTGACCTCTGAAGTACTAGTTCAATGGTATTGCCACTGTGCCCCAGAACAGAAGGGGTCTGACCTGATTGTTATATAGAGAAACAACATGCACATAATAGACCGAATGGCCTCCTTCTGTGTTGTAACATTGATTCAATGAACTGACCTCCATCAGAATTGTCTGATATTGATATAAATTTTACTAATCGCAATTTCTAGGTGACCCAGAGTAACAATTATAGGTAATAAAAATTGCAATAATCTTATTATGATTGAAAATGTTCTGTGGTGATTTATATTTTGGTCATATCTAGATTGACTTAATGATTTGTAGTTTTCCTCATCTTTGTACATGTTTGACGATCATACCTAATTTTCTGTATTCATGGGTTAAGAGCCTAAGTAAGAAATAATTTGATTATTCACATATTAACATCTCAACAAATCCCAGAATTAGATTAAACCACGATAAACTAATCTTCTCAAGTTCAGTGTATTTTTAAATAGTTCTGAAGATGACAGTAACATGCAACATAGTTGTTTAAATATGACTGAGATAATAATTGACTTAGCACCAGGCAGCATGTGACACATTATTGGAGTTTCATTTGTTCTTGTTAGGTATTACCGCGATGTTTTGATTATATTAAATTCCATGGAAATCTGCTCAAATACCACCAAGGTATATATTACTAAATAACATACTGCAGTTTAAAAATATGTTACAAACATTATCATGGTATTATGATTATACCTGACAGAGTAGATGCAAGAAGGATGTTCCCAGTGGTGGGGGTGTCCAGAACCGGAGGTCACAGGGTATATTGTTTGGGACAGAGATGAGGAGAAATATCTTCACCTAGAGAAATATCTTCACCTAGAGAGCATATAGAATTCATAACCCCAGAAACTAGTTAAGGACAAATCACAATGTTTTCAAGAAGCTGTTAGATATAGCACATGGGGTGAAGGAGATCAAGAGATATGGGGGGAAGATGGGATTAGACTACTGAGCTGGTTGATCAGCCATGATCATAATGAATGGCGGAGCAGGCTCAAAGGGCTGAATGGCCTTCTCCTGCTTCTATTTCCTATGTTTCTATGTATGTTGCCATGGGCACTATTTCATCATTTTGATTCTAAATGCTGGATGGGCTTCAAACTAGGAGTGCTTCAGATCCAAATTTAAGATCTGTTCTCAGGCCACTCTGATACATTTTCTGCCTGAAAAAGTATCAGCAATTCTAAATCTTGTTGTGAGGGGCTCAACACGCCCAAAATCCTACAGCTCCAATCGATGCCTCCAACTGCACAGGTGCAGGAAAAATAGAAATGCTTTTATATTTCTTCAAGAGATCTAACTCTTCAAGAAGTTGAAAGGAGCAATTAACATTTTGTGTGACTCCAGTGCATGTTGAGATTCTGACAGATTGCAAATGAAGGTACAGTAATTTAAGACTTCTATATAAGTTAAGTTTATTTAAAAGTAGATTCAATTAAAATATAATGTATTAATATGTAGTATATTTTCAATTCTTCTGTGTTAAATGAATGATAAAATTGCAAGTTCATTGAAGGAAGCATTCACAATTTGATGTGCTGGCAGTTACCTGGTGTCCATACAGATAGTACCAGGCATTTAGGCTATTGCTTTTTATTCATTCGTGGGACAAGGGCCTCGCTGGCAGGCCAGTATTTATTGCTCATTCTTCATTGCCCTTGGAGGACAGTTAAGAGTCAACCATATTGTTGTGGCTCTGGAGATACATGTAGGCCAGAATAGGTAAGGACAGCAGATTTCCTTCACTGAAAGACATTAGATGGGTTTTTCCAATAATTGACAATGGTTTCATGATCACCAATAGATTCTTAATTCCAGGTGTTTTTTATTGAATTCAAATTCCACCAACTGCCATGGCAGGATTTAAACCTAAGTCTCCAGAACATTAATTGTTTTTCTGAATTAATAATCTTGCAATAATACCACTCGGCCACTACTTCCTCAGTATTGTAAATGTTAAATGTTGAGGTGTGAAAAATACCAAATACAGCAGGGTCATTTTAGATACGGATGAAGAGAGCACACCAGAGGACTTTTCCTTCTAAGACATATCACATGATTGCCCAGATGTGGCAAAACAAGCAAATGGGAGGGGAAAATCAGCCCAAGAAGTCTCCAAGCAAATGATCACAAAAGTGTAAGCACAGAAAAAAGAGGGTAAAGACATGAAGGCCCCAAGATGCAATTTTGCATTATGGAAATTAAAACACAGTAGATCATAAGATAGGAGTGTGTAATTCCTAGATATTTGTCAGGTGAGATTTACATATAAATTTGTTTTCAGGGAAGGAAAGAAGCTGTGAGGAAGAGGGAGAGAGTGAGAATGTGTCTGAGTTTTTTAGATATTAAAAGTAATAGACAGCGACATAGGTATAAGCAACCTATTGTTTGCTTTGGACTGTGAATGCAAAATATGGGAACTCGGCAAAAAATAGAAAGCCCCAAAAAACTAGAGGTCAGATGAATTTTTAGTTCCATTGGACATCGGAAATTCTGAGAAAAGTAGTTGAAACTGTGTTGATTCACTCATCAAAAGAAGCCAATAAAAATTATGATAACAATAGAATCATAGAATAGTTACAGCACAGAAAGAGACTAGTTAGCTCATCATGTTAGTAACTAAATTTATCCCCCTTTTTCCCCAAAGCTCTACAAATGTTTTTCTTTTCAGTGAACAACATGTCACTGCTCACCAAAATAAAACTTGCAGGTGAGAGGACAGAGAACTCCCCCCCATGTTTAACCAATTTATTAGAGTTGTTTGAAGAAGTAACAGATGTTGTGGATAATAGGGAACCAGAGGATTCTCAATTCTGCTGCTAACAATGGGAATTGCCATTGAAGCCACTCTGTTTTAATTCTACGCTTTGTTCTTCCTTGGAATATTCTATGCTTTTGAAGTGTTCCAATGAAACTGAATGTAGGCTCAAGGAGCAGCATTTCATGTACTGGGACAGAACAGTGGCACAATGGATAATATAGGTCCCTACATCACCTGGGACCCGGATTTAATTCCGGCTTTGGGTGGAGTTTGTATGTTGTTTCCATGTCTACGTGGGTTTCCTCTGGGTGCTCAGTTTTTCTCTCACAGTCCAAAGATGTGCATGTTGGGTAGATTGGCCGTGTTAACTTGCCATTTAGTGTCCATGAAAATGTAAAGATTTCTAGAAGGCATTTGATAAAGTATTGCATCGAAGGTTATTGCAAAAAAAAGCTGATGATATAGAGAGTAACATATTGGCATGGATAGAAGATTGGCTGGCTAACAGGAAGCAGAGAGTAACATAAATGGATTGTTTCTTTGGTTGGCAAGATGTAATAAGTGATGCACCTCTGGGATCAGTGTTAACATCTCAATGTTCTACAATAACTGGAGTACTACGTAGAGTGTTGGTCTCTTATTTATGGAAGAATGTAAGTGCAGTAGAAGCAATTCAGAGAAGATTTATTAGACTGATACCTGGTTATGGGCAGATTGCCTAATGAGGAAAGTTTAGACAGGTTAGGCTTGAACCTGCTGGAGTTTAGAAGGATAAGAAGCAACTTAATTGAGGGTTCTTTAAATGGTGATCATGGAGAGAATATTTTGTCTTGTGGGAGAATCTCAAGTTAGGAGTTACTGTTTCAACATAAAGGATTTCCAAATTAAGGAAGTGATGAGGAGAATGTTTTTTCTCTCAGGGTCATGAGTGTTCAGAGCCTTCTTTCTCACAAGACAGTGAATGAAAAGTCTGAGAGTATGTTTTAAGGCAGAGGTAGATAGATTCTTGATGCGCAAGGGGCTGAAAGCTTATCAGAATAGGTAGGACTGTGGACTTGAGGTAATAATAGATCAGTCATGATGTTATTTGAATGGCAGAGTAGGCTCAGGGGGGCCAAGTGGGCAACTCCTGCTCCTAATGTGTCCACATGCATGTTTGACAGAACCAATTTGGATGCTGCTGCGGAGGTGGAACTAGGCAGATATATGGATGAATTGAATATGAGCTTAGGAGCCCAGCTCAGTATCAAATATAACATGTAGGTTAAGAACAGACTTAGATAGTTGCTAGGGAGATATGGAATCACTAGTTAGGGAACCAGATAATGAGAGAGCCAGAAGTACTTGAGCAGAAAAAATATAATCCTGAATTTTATAATCCTAGGAAATGGCCAAGGATAGGCGAAATTTCTTTCCATTGCAGCCCGACCTGTATCTGAAGCTGTGAAAGTAGCTACATAAACATAAGTTGTTGTTTTGAGATACTCTGGTCTGCATCATGCTTGTTTATTAGGATTATATCTAAAATAGTTACAGAGTAAACGCGTAGCTCCTAGGGTTGATTCCAACCTCTCCTCTTTAGTCTAACATAACACTAACTGGTATTAATATACATCATCATCAATATCATACATTATCATAGACCATCTGTTAACCCTTTATACTACAATTAGTTCTTCACTATTCCAGATGTTGCTGAGATAATAATATGAATTGTTCTATTTGAAATTTATTGATGAAAATTAATGTTATTTCACAATTGTTTTAAAATTATAGTGCATGACAGCTAAGCCCTCTATTTAATAGCATATGGTTAATTTATTGGGCTAGTTTTTCTTTATATATTCATTGTTGGGTGTATGAATGTTCCCAGAAAGGCCAACACATGTTGCCCATCCTTATTTTCTCTTGAGAAGACGGTGGTGAACCATCTTCTTGAACCACTGCAGTCTAAGCGGGGTAGGTACACCCACAGTTCTGTGGGAAAAGAATTCCAGATTTTGGATCCAGCAACAGTGAAGGAATGATGATATAGTTCCCAGGCAGAATAACATGTAGTTTGGAGGGGTACTTATAGGTTAAGGTATCCCCAAGATCTGCTAATCTTGCCTTTTTCTGTATTAGAAGCTGTGGACTTGGAATGTGCTATCCAAGGATTTTTGGTAAGTCCCTACAGTGCATCTTGTAGATGGTCTACACTGCTGTCACTGTGCATTGTTGGGGTTGGAATGAGCATTTAAGGTGATGGATGGATGTTGAACAAGTGGCTGCTTTGCTTTGGATGCTACTGAGCTTATAAAGTATTGTTGAAGCCACAGTCATCTTGGCAAGTGCAAGTTCCATTACACTCTTGATTTGTGCCTTATAGATAATGAACAGAGTTTAAGGAGTTAGTCAGAGAATTATCTACCACAGAATTTCCAAACTCTGACCAGCTCTTGTATCACAGTATTTATGTTGTTGATTCAGTTGAGTTCTGGTCAATGATAACCTCCAAGATGTTACTCTAGAGATAAGGACCAATAATGCAAGGATCATGAGTTGATAATCATGCCTTAACAGTTTAAAAATTTGAATTCAGTTTTTTTAAATCTGTAAATAAAATCACTAGGAGGTATCTGATTGTCATAAAACACAATTGGTTCGTTAATGCCCTTTTCAGCAAGAAACTAGCCATCATTTTTTGGCGTCTCCTCTATGTGACTCCAGTCCCACAACAATGTCCCTCTGAACTAGCCTAGCAGCCATTCATTTGTTTCATCATTATCCTAGAGCAACTAAGTTGGGCAATATATGGCAACTTTGCCAGTAATGCCCACATCCTGAGAATGAATGATAAAAAGTAATTTACTGGACAAGTGCCAGTACAGTGAAATCAGAATTTGCAGATGCCATCGGCTTGATGTCTTCATAGTCTGAACCAGTAAATGATGCCAGCAATTTTACTGGGGCTGTCAGAAAGTTATCTCTATTTCAGCATTCAGTATTAAGTACCTGGCTCCAACTTCCTATTTTGACAATGAATTGTAGATTCTCTCCCCTCAGGCACTGACCTCTTTTTTCAAATCTGCCCTCTTCAACTCTTTCCTTAAAAAACCTCTTGACCTCTCTGTCTAAGCAAACTATCAGTCCATTTCCAAGCTCATTTTCCTCTCCAAAATTTTTGCATCTGCTGTTGCTTTTCAAGCCTGTGTCAATTTCCCACCATTCCATGTCTGAATTCCTCTAATTATCTCCTGCCCTCTGCTTTAGTACCAAAACAGCTCTCAGAGAAGCCACAAATGACAGTCTATGTCATTTGTAGGCATGGCAAATTATCCCTCCTCATTTTTCTTGAACTCACTGCAGCCTTTGACACTGTTGATCACCTACAACATCTCCTCAATGCTGTCCAGTTGAATGGGGCCAAATTTACCTACTTCCATGTTTAACTATCCATCTGTAGCATACAAGTACAAGTCAGGAATGTGATGGAATACTCTCTATTTGCTTGGATAAATGTGGCCCCATCAACACTGAAGAAACTCAACATCATCCAGGGAAAAAACAGTTCAAGATTCACAGCACAACTGGTAAATGCACCTTCCAAACCTGTGGCATCTAGCATCTTGACGAGGAAGGGCAGCAAACACATGGCAACACCATAAGAATAAGGCCATAAGACATTGGGGTAGAAATAGGCCATTCAATGAGAACATGACTGATCTGATATGATAATGCTCAACTCCACTTTCCTGCCTTATCCCATTACCCTTGATTTCTTCACTACAAGTTCCCCTCCAAACCCATTCAGACTTGGAGATACCTCACTATTCCTTCATTATTGCTAGATCAAAATCAATTAATCTCTTCCCATCAGCACAGTGAGACTGCACCACATGGACTACAGCAGGTTTTGGGATGGATAGTAAACACTGACCTGGCCAACGGCACCCACAACCCATGAAATTGTTATCTGTGATGCCTCCCAAGGTTCTATCCTTGAGCTGCTCCTATTTTTTAATAGCATGTTGTTCGTCAGTAACTTTATCCAAAAGGAAATGTCAAATTCACATGTACATTGACAACACCCAGCCCAGAGTAGAGGGTTGTTGGAGCCCCATTTATCCAGCAAATAGAAATATTCTATCGCATTCCTAACTTGTACTTTGTAGGCTACACATTAAGAGTGAAGCATGGATGTGGGTAAAGTTGGCCCCATTTAACTGGGCAGTGGCAAAGAGACCACATCTCTTAATCTCTTCATTGTCTGTAAACTTTCCAACAGCTTATCTGACGTCATTAGATGAATGAAGTGAAATTTTCTCTAAGTAAATGTTGGGAAACCAAAGCCATCGCCTTTGGCTCCTGCCCAAACTCCATTCTCTATTCACAGACTTTCTCATCCCTCTGCCTGGCAGCTCTCCAAGCTTAAACAGACTGTTTACAACCTCAGTGTCGCATTTGATACCAAGATGAGTTTCCAATCGCGTTACCATGTTAACATAATTTCCACACTTGCCTCAACTCACCTGCTGAAACCCTCACCCCTGCTCTTGATACCTCTAGATTTAAGTATTCCGATGCACTATTGGCTGGTCTCCCATTTTTCATGAACTTAATGGGTGGAATTTTACGGCCTCTCCTATCAGGAGGATTTTCCAGTCCTACAAAAGTCTATGCATGTTTGAATGGCTTGTTGTATTTTATGGCCCCGCTCCCAACAGAATGGAGCACTAAATTCCACCCAAAGTCATCCAAATCCTACTGCTCATATCCTAATTCACAGCAAGTCCTGTTCACCCAACAAACCAATGTTGACTGACTCATATTACTCTCTAGTTATCCAACAACAATAATCCTCATTTCCAAATCCTTCCATGACTTCAGCCCTTGTTAACTTTGTAACATTATCCAGCTCTAAACATTCCTGAGGTCTCTTTGCTATCAATAATAAATAGGGAAGCAGAGATTCAACTTGGAACCAATGGTGGCAAATGATAATGTTCAAACTGCAGGTCCCTTTTGGAGTAAACCAGGTCTTGCTTCAGAGTGAATTGTGAGCAGGTGAGGATGCTTCTGGACAGGGAAAGGATTCAGAAGGAAAGAGTGGAAGCCAATATATTGGTTGTGAACTATCAGAATACCTTCAACTGCCTAATGCAGTATAAATGGAAGTCCCCACTAACAAGGATCATATATGGTCCCAAGCAATGGGGACTAGGCATGATGGTCTTGCTGGTGGGAGCAGAGGCCATTGATGACCCCCAGGAGGTTGAGGGCAAGGGGTACTTTTGGGCATTGCCAGCCTGTTTTCCTGCCCATTGTGCAACTCAGTTTGGTTTTGCGAAAATCGTGCCCATGCTTTGTAATTCCACTTCTAAATGGCCATTGCTAATTTTAGAATAATGCCATCCTTGTTCTGCATTCCCCCACCGGTGGAAATAGTTCCTATCTATTTTATCGCATGCCTCTTTACTTTAAATACCGCAATTACAACACATTTTAACATGCTAAACAGAAGGCAGTGTAAATTAGGTGTATGCCATGGCATCACTTTTGTGAATCTGCACGGTAACTCTTCCAGGTCAATATATTCTTTCTGAGGTTCAAAGCCCAATACTAAACACAGTAGCTGAAATAGTATGTGACCAAAGTTCTGTATGATGGGATCACCACGTGTAGGTGCCACTTTATGATACAGCTGATCATACTGTTTGCACAGATCTTCCCTCTGAAACTGTAACTGATATATCTCTTAAAGGTTTGAGAAGCCTTTCAATTAGCAGTCTATTAAATGCCAGATAAATGTCATGCAGGGGGGAAAAAATCAGATTTCTTGACTACTAGGTGTGCACACGGACATTACATGCTAACATCAACTCATAGTGGAATTGCCACATTCCCTGCTTTAGACCATCTACTGTCAAAATCCTCACATACGTCTTTTCTACATCCAGCTCCCAATATTCCAATGCTATCCTGAAAGGTATACTATTTTGCACTATCTATAAAATCCACCTTATCCAAACCTCTGCTGCAATATTCTATTATGCACCAAGCCTTACTCACATATCACTCCTGACATATCTTGATTTCTGATCTCCAACATCTTAGATTTAAAATCCTTGTGCTCATGTTTAATTCTCCACATGACATTGCATTTTCCTATCTCTGTAATAAGAGATGGCCAGAGAGAAATCACTCTGTGTCACTTCTTTACACATTCTACTTATTTATTTATTTTTATTCCTTATATTCCTTTTGAAAGAAAGACATGTGTTAATTTAGCACATTTTGCAACATCAGGACATCTTAAAATGCTTTACATGCAAAAAAAATTTAAAGTATAGTCACTGGTGCAATATGAGAAGCAGGGTAGTAAATTTGTATATCACCGCCAATGGCCAAATCATCCTTTTAGGTATTGGATGAGAACAAAATGATGATCCAGGCATCTATACTTTGTTACTGAATCTTTACATTCAGCTGAGGGGGTAGATGGAGTCTTGGTTTAAAATCTCATCCAAAAGACGCCACTTACAACAGAATAGCACCTCCTCGTACAATACAGATGTATCAGCCGGGTCCCAAATCTCCAGAGTGGAACTTCAGTCCATACCTCTCTGTATGTGAGTGCTACCACTGAGCCAAGGATGATTTGTGGAGATATTTCAGACATGTCATATGGTAACCATTATATAGGTTGGAGGAAAAAGCCATTCACTATTGAGGTTTTCTAGGCTCATGTCTGCATCAATTGTAGACTAATTAGAAGTGTTTGATTGTCATGATTAGTGCACAACTCCATCAGTATTGTACCATTCAACTTTGAGAAGGTAAAGGTAAAGGTAGAAGGTAAAGTTGATTATTCTTTTGTCTGACAGTTCCTATGTTCCTAAATCCTAAAATGGCATCAATGCTCTCGTGCCTCTCCCAGATCATTGTCCATTTCATGTGTAAATCGGAACAATGAGCATTAGTAGAATATTTAATGTTTATAATATTAGCGTTAAGATTAGTCGAGTCATCATTCATCTCCATGTCTGTCTAGCGTGAGTCATCATAGACCGATGGTTGAATCTGTGACTTTCCTGACTTATACACAGGGTGGTGTATTTATCAGAGAAACTGTCAGTAGTTGAGTAATAGCAGTGTTCAAAACATGAGGTTGGATTATTACCGTTACATGCTGAAGGAAGCACAGAATGAAAAGAAAAATATTAAATTAAAATGCTTCTAATGGCTTGTGCACTTGTTCATTTATGTTAAAGACAAGTGTCTCTACTTGAATTAGATTATGGTCTAACTAGGTGACAAATTCACAGTTGTGACAGCAGTACTGCTACATGGTGCCTTGAACAATTTTCAATCTGTGTTACATTATTAAAAATAATTCAGATGTTGTATGGTAGAAAACATGTGTAGTGTAGAGTATAAAAGTTAGCAGTAAATCAATGGATTACGTATTTCATGCTTTTACAAATTGCTCCCACGCTGTATGAATGTATGAGAAAAATTAGTTGTTCTTAAGCTTCCAGCCAACGCCATTGGCATCATTCCGTGCACTGGAAGATGTTCATATTCACATCTGGGACAAACAACACAAAACAACAATAAGCATAAAACCTCCACAGAGGATTTTCTAATGAGAATTTGTGGAAAACTGCCTCTAATCAGTGTAATTGTTTCTAATTAGACACTAGAGGCACATACACTTACAAGTCTGATGGCAGAAAAACAAGCCTCCACCTTCCAGCTAATGGCATGTACTTTCATTGCTCTCACAGTAACAGACAAGGATTTCTGGCCTAATTAGAACCATTCCACTTAGGATGGGAGGCGACAGATTTGTGAAAAGACACCAACGGCAAGCAATTTTCCATGCAACAAAACTATTAGGATGGACGCCCTTTGATCCTAATTCTCATGTTGTCACTATTCACAGGGAAGGGCACATGAATGAAACAATCTCGAGTAATTTACTGGCTTTGAAGTGCTGATTCGACTTGTGCAGAATGTACAGCCAAAGAAAACTAGCTTGCTGCAAAGTTTCATAACAACAGTATTGCATAATCAACTTTCCAAAACCTGAACATCAAGACATCAAAAGCATGGGTGGCATGTGATGAATAACTGCACATTAAACCCCTTTTCATTAATTTCTGCCTCAAAGGCAAAGCTACTAATGTTGTCATAGACTAATTTACACTGTGAGAACTTGCAGTTACTAGTTGTCGTGAGCCAGGAGGCAAAAGCTAGACTGTTTCCATAGTAAACAGAATTTTATAATTGATCAGATAGCAAGGTTCAGTCCTTGCTGCTGAGATTCCACTTTGGGTGACTTTTCAGCTTGAGGTAGATGCGGTCCCAAGCATATGATCCTCACTAAACAGAAACATAGCTACTGGTGTCAGTGAACAAAATCATAGGTTACAGATTATGGCTTTCTGAGCCAAAGTACATCAGGGGGCATTTTCAGAGATGAAAATTCGCCTTGACTGTTTTGTGCTGAGACAGCCTCGATGTGGCGGCTGAGCTGTAGACTGAGATTGGACAGGTCTGACAGCAATAGCCATGGGCAGAAAAAAAACAAGCTGAAAAATAGAAAAGGAAAATTCAGAGGCCTAGTCACATCTGGATTTTATCATCTCTTTTTTTTCTGGGTAGTATTACACTAAACAATTATCTGTAGATCAGGAGACAGTGGGGACTTTAAAGCAGTGAATTACAGAGAAAATTCAAGGAGATGAAAAGCAGCACATGCATCCCATCATTTTAATGAAATCAGCCTGACAGTCATGCCATGGCACTCAGGCACTGTCCTTACTATGACCGAAACAACATGTAGGAAAAGGGGGCTTCTTTTTATCTCATAAAGCTAAAATAAAACAATGAATGGGAAACAGCTGCAGAAAAATGTAAACAATATTCATAATCAGTGCAGTGGGCATCACCTTCAGACTTTATCTACCCCCTTCGTCCCCAACCACCCCGCGCCCTCCCCACCCCCACACCCCCCCAACTCCATATCACGCTATTCCATTCACTCTTCTGCATCCAATAAAAGCAATGGCTCCAGTCAATATTTACTGCTGTTGCTGCCTGTGGATCCAGCAGTTAGCTGAACAAGTCAGCAACTGATTAAAATCAATTTGATTCGCTGCACCGTTCCGTAGACTGAAAGAGTGCGTGATGGGTTTTGATGCAGTAACCTGTGGGTGTATCATTATTGTCTGGCTAAAGCACAGTGCAGCAATCATCCCTAACTGCGACTGTCGCCAGAGGAGGTTCCCCTGGCCTGGTCTATGCTCAGTACACTTGGCGTTTCTCTCATTAAATCATGGCAGGTCAAAGAAAAGCCGCCTGTTGTGATCCTGGAGCAGGAAGGAATGAATTGATAATGAGCCATGATACACTGTGTTTCCATTCAATACTGTGCTTTGTATGTTCTTCATCTACTGAAGAGAATCTAAATCCTTTCTTCACTGGCCAGTCTTTTAAGACACTTTTAGTCTGACAGAAGGTCAAACATAAAGGACAAATTATGTCACCAACATTTATTTTCGGACTATTGTTACCTAAGTAAATGTATTTTTTGCTGGCCTTTGGCATTTGTGTGACTAAAACTGATTATTATCTTGAATTCTTATAGGCCAAACTGACTACAGCCAAATAGTTTGTGAATTCAAAAGTAATATTCCAAATATGCATGTCATTGTGACAAAGCCAATGTGGCATATTGTTGGGTGACTTAACATACTTAAAATGTAGATCTTGGACTACTGTTAAAAGTAATTAAGATTTAAAAGAAAAAAAGACTGAAAAGATTGGCAGCAGATATAGATATGACAGCGAATGGTGACTCCGTCCTATTCGCGCAATTACCAACACTATCAAAGACTATACCTGTAAATGTGCATAAACTGAATGCTCCATTTTTCTATAAGACTTTTCCTCATTTGAATAAACAAGTGGGCTAGTGTGTAACACTGCAACAGGATCGATCATGTTGCTAGACAGGAAAGTTTGCAATTTTGCCCAAATTCTTTAGAATGATTTCACTGGAATTTTACCATCCTGCCTGCCACAGGAATTGGAGCAGACAAGGGCTGGACCTTGGAAAGGTCCGTTGACTTTGGGCAGGATTTTTCAGTTTTGGGGCGAGCAAGACCAGAAAATCCCACCCTGTTTGCTTTTTTCACGTTCCAAGAATAACAAAGGAAATTTTGGATATTTATACATTTTGAACCAGGGTTTTTTTGGTGCTTTCGGCAAGCATTTGATAAATAGGTGCAGCAAATATTGCTGTCAATAGGAGGAACTGATGCAAAATATTATTGATTTTCCAGAAAAAAGTAATATGGATCTAGTAATATTTGAACTTGAAATCAATACAGACCAATTGCTGGACCTATAAAATCCAGATTTACTGTAAGTTCAGACATTAGTAGAGTTCTTCAATTAGAGTATATAACTGTAATGGGAAATGCAAGTCTGACAAGAACAATATTCTGGCTTAGACTGAAAAATTGCAAGTAATGCCACTCAAGTGCTAGGCAAAGACTATCTCTACTAAGAGAGAATCTAAATGTCCTTTTTCATTCAGTGGCATTATCATCACTGAATCCCCCAATATTAACATCCTAGCATTGCTCAGAGATTGAACAAGACTAGGCATATAAATAATGCTGCTACAAGAGCAGTTCCTGACACCCCTAAGTCAACCCACCATGTATAAGGTAGAAGCCAGCAGTGTTTTAGGAATATTCTCTGCTTATCTGGATGAGTGAAATCCAAAAACAGTCAAGAAGCTTGACACCATCCAGGACAAAGCAATCCTTGATTGGCACCCCATCCACCAACTTACCCATGCACAGTGGCAGCAGTGTGTACCACCTATAAGATATGTGTTAATAACTCATCAAGACTCTTTCAAAAGCAACTTCCAAAACCTTAACCTCTGCATCTACAAGGATAATGACAGTAGCTGTGTGGAGATACCATCATCTGCAAGCCACATTCACACTCATTTGGAATTTATATCACAGTTCCTTTACTGTTGCTGAGTCAAAATCTTAGAGCTTCCTTTCTAACAATGGCTGCTCTTACATCACATGGACTGCAGCAGTTCAAAGTCACTACCACCTCAAGATTGGTTAGGAATAACCAATAAATCCTGGCTTAACAGTGACATCCAAATCCCATGAATAAATAAATTTTAAAAATTCACCTGAAAAAATTATCCAGCTATTATGATAGATTTGTAAATTGCTCCAGGGATCCCATCTGAGCCTAGAGCTTTCCTTGAGGGTAAGGATTTTACAATTTGGTCAACTTCCACAACAAAGGAATTACTGTTGAGATTTCCAGTCTGAAATCTTGTCTATATTTATCCCTTTTACAGTAGATGGGTGGTTAAACAAACTTCTAAAGTGCTTAGTCCAGTGATCGTCAATGATTGCCCCACCATCAGTATTTACAAAGATAATCAAAAGCTTAATCGCTGGGTGATTTTAGTTGGCTGCCACAATGATTCTATATGTTGTTGTTTTAAATAGCAAATATCTACCAGAGATTGAGTGGCAGACACCAAAGGGGTTTAGCTGATTTTGAACGAACCAGTTTCTCTTCATTTTAGCTGAACTGATTGACATTCCTCTTGGAATACAGTATGACTGGAAGAATTAATAGAAGCCAAACAGAGAAGAACAAACTGCTGGAAGAAAGAGAAAGTGGAAGGGGAGAAGAATGTACAAATTAGGAGCAGAAGTGGGCCATTTGGCCCTCAAGCCTGTGCTGCCATTTGATAAGATCATAGGTGATTTTCTTGTGGCCTCACTCCATATTTCACCTACCCATGGTCACCTTTCACTTCTTGATAGATAAGAACCTAGTTACTTCTGAATTTGCACTGACCCTATCTCCACCATTCTTTGTGCAAGCAATTTCCAAAGATTCACAACCCTCTGAGAGAAAAAAAATATTTTCATCTCCATCTTAAAAGGGAGATACTTATTTTTAAACAGTGTTCCCTACTTCTGGCATCTTCTACAAGGGGAAACAGCCTTTGAGCATCACCAGCCTTTGAGAGGTAGCACAGTTAATGGGAGGGGGAGGAGATCAGGGTGGGTGTGGGGGCAGTAAGGAGTTTCAGCTCTGAGAGGATGGTTATCAGTTCAACAGTAATGGGGGCAGGTTCAAGGGTAATAAGTGGGAAAGGAGTGATTAAATTCGGCAGCCAACTTTGATGAGGGATGTTGGCGGATGATAAGGAGAGGGCAGAAAGTGATGGAATCTGACAGGTGGTGAGCAGCATTCTGTAAATCCCAACTGGAAATCACAGTTAGTTGATAAGTGTGACCTCTCGAAGTGGGAGTTTGGGTGGGTGGAGTTAACACAGTTGGTTGACCAAATGAACACTTCATTCATGAGTCAACTGCATGAGAACCATGCTCAAGTAAATTCTCCTCTCTCTGGTGAAGCCCACATGCCAGAAAGATTTTGCTCTCATTTGTGGGTTTCATTACACTGAAAACCAGCAAAGTATCTTATGCTGAAGGGCAACACAGGTTCAACAAAGTGGGGGATGGGGAGAGGGGTGTGAGTGCAGTGGGAGATGGACAAATGGCAGGAGAGACAGAGAGGTCACCACCCCAAGGTCCAGGAGGTTAAGTGTGTGCAAGTGGGATGACGAACAACAATGCCTGTTTGTGAATCAAGAGTCCCAGGTGGATGGTCATGGTTAATAATGGAGTCAGTGCTCCATTATTGAGAATAGAATTAAGAATAGAAGATTGGTTAGGACAAGATTAGGCCTAGTCATGGACAGTAGTGGGAAGTTGTGCGTGGAGCCTGAAGAGATTGGAGAGGCACTGAACAAATATTTCTCTTCGGTATTCACGCAGGGAGATGTTAATGTAGTTGTGGAGAACACTGGGATACAGGGTTGCAAACTGGAAAGTATTGAAGTAGATAAGGAGGATGTGCTAGATATTCTTGAGGGTTTGAAGTTAAATAAGTCCCCTGGGCCGGATGGGATTTACCCGAGGATTCTCTGGGAGGCGAGAGGGGCGATTGCAGAGCCTCTGGCTCTGATCTTCAGGTCGTCGTTGGTTACGGGTATAGTGCCGGAAGACTGGAGGATAGCGAATGTGGTCCCATTGTTCAAGAAGGGGAATAGGGACTTTCTGGGGAATTATAGGCCGGTGAGTCTTACTTCTGTTGTGGGCAAAGTATTGGAAAGAATTATTAGGGATAGATTTATAGTTATTTAGAGAGAAATGAATTGATTGGGGATAGTCAGCATGGTTTTGTGAAGGGTAGGTTGTGCCTTACTAACCTTATGGAGTTTTTTGAAAAAGTGACCAAAGAGGTGGATGGGGGTAAGGCAGTTGATGTGGTATATATGGACTTTAGTAAGGCGTTCGATAAGGTTGCCCATGGAAGGCTTCTGCAGAAAATGCAGATGTATGGGATTGAGGGTGATTTAGCTAATTGGATTAGGAATTGGCTAGCTGATAGAAGACAGAGGGTGGTGGTTGATGGGAGTTATTCATCGTGGAGTTCGGTTACAAGTGGTGTACATCAGGGATCTGTTTTGGGGCCCCTGCTGTTTGTAATTTTTATAAATGATCTGGATGAGGGTATTGAAGGATGGATTAGTAAATTTGCAGATGACACCAAAGTCGGAGGAGTGATAGATAGTGAAGAGAGGTGTTATAGTTTGCAGAGAGACTTGGACAAGTTGCAGAGCTGGGCCGAGAGGTGGCAAATGGAGTTTAATGTGGGAAAGTGTGAGGTAATGCACTTTGGCAGGAATAATAAATGTGTAGAGTATAGGGCTAATGGTAGGATTCTTAATAGTGTTGATGAACAGAGGGATCTTGGTGTATTTGTGCATAGATCCCTGAAAGTAAGCAGTCAAGTCGATAAGGTTGTTAAGAAGGCATACGGAGTCTTAACTTTTATTGGTAGGGGGATTGAATTTCGGAGCCGCAACATCATGTTGCAACTGTACAAAACTCTAGTGCGGCCGCACTTGGAGTATTGTGTGCAGTTCTGGTCCCCACATTATAAGAAGATGTGGAGGCATTGGAGAGGGTACAGAGGAGGTTTACCAGGATGTTGCCTGGTATGGAGGGCAGGTCTTATGAGGAGAGGCTGAGGGATTTGAGGTTGTTTTCGTTAGAAAGAAGGCCGCTAAGATGAGACCTTATTGAAACATATAAGCTGACTAGAGGTTTAGATAGGGTGGACAGTGATAGCCTTTTTCCTAGGATGGAGAAAGCTAGCATGAGGGACATAGCTTTAAAGTAAGGGGTGGTAGTTATAGGACGGATGTCAGAGGTAGGTTCTTTACCCAGAGGGTGGTAAGGGTATGGAATGCCCTGCCTGCGTCAGTTGTAGATGCGCCAAGTTTGGTGGCGTTTAAGGGGTTAGTAGATAAGTTTATGGATGAAAAGGGAATGGTCTAGGTTAAAGGGTCACTGCTTGTTCCTAATTGGTCGGCGCAACATCGAAGGCCGAAGGGCCTGTTCTGCGCTGTAATGTTCTATGTTCTATGTTCTATCTATGATGGTAAGTGCATCTTGAATGTGTCTTGAGGTTGTTGGAGGGAAGTCCAATAATATTTGAGGGAGAGTACATGTGGACATGACTGTCCTTACTCCAATCAACTCTGCAGTTTCCAGGCACATTGATGTATAATTCAGAGCACTCATCTGTGGCTCTCAAGGCTTCAGCCTGGTGGAATTGGGGCTACCCAGGGGTAGACCAATGCTCAGAACAGGGCTTCTCATTGACTGAAATGCTCATAGCTGGAGGGACAGCTTCAAAAAACATACTGGATCACTACAATTTGTTTACAGATGACCTCAGGCATACATGATGCTGGCTCCAGGCAACCCTGCATTTTAACTGGCTCTGGCCCAGCTGAATAGGAACTGGCTGATGGTGGCCCAGGGCCAGATACAGCAATAGCTAAAGCAGCAGAAGGCAGCAGCAACAAGAGTCTTAAGAAGTGCAGAATGCTGGCAACCAGGGATCAGTGTGACAGCAAGCACTAGCCTGAAACTGGATATATTGCAGGTGCTGCAAATACCTATGGATAAGAATCATTAGAATCATAAGCATTAGGAGCAGGAGTTGGCAATTTAACCCCTTTAGTCTTCTCCATTACCTAATACAATCATAGCTGTTCCCATCTCAATCTCAACTCCACTTCTCTGCCCATTCACCATAGCCCTTCAAATCCTTACTAATTAATAATATGTTCATCTCATCCTTAAATTTATTCAAAGTCCCAGCATCCACCGCATTCTGGGGCAATGGATCACACAGACTCACAACCCTCTGAGAGAAGTAATTTCTCCTCATCTCTGTTTTAAATCTGCTACTCCTTATCCTAAAACTATAACTTCTTCTTTCAGATTGACCCACAAGAAGAAATATCCTCTCCACCTCCAATGGCAGAGGTCCCTTCGGATGTGGGTTAATCACTTTTCTCAGCAGTCCCTTGAGGACCTGTGGTTGCAAGGATTAAGAGGCAATCCAATGAGAGTAGCATTAAAAGTGACAGCTAGATTAAATTTTTTCACCAATGGCTCTTCATCAGCTCCACTTAGGAATCTGTGTGGAATATCCAATCTGGCATACACAAGTGCATCCGGAAGGGGATAGGTACATTCTTCAGAACAGCATATATAGTGAAATTTAATATGAATCCAAGCAACTAGGGCACTGGAATTTGCAGCAATTGAGGAACTAGATGTTGTGGATGCAGCAGCAGAATCCAAGGCAATGATGTATTGCGACAGGTGGAGCCATGACAGTCTCATTGCTATTTGATTCTAGGCTGGGTGAGGCACCTACACAACTCTACAACTCTCTGTGTTACCTTTCTCTGTTGCCTGGGAGACTGGAGTTCCCTAGAGAATTCAGATGTTTTTGTTTCATTTCATTGCACTTATGTTCTTGTGGCTACATTAAATGTTCCATTTTCACATTAATTGCTGATATTGCAATCATTTTATACATGGGCCGATCTGAAATGAAAACATCCCTCTTGCGTAAAACTGATTGGGAACAAAATGCCATGCACATAACCAATGAAGCAACTAGTACATGACCAATGGAACAACATACATGAGTGAAATTAAAGATACATTTACAATTGCATTTCATTTATTCAGTGAGTGGATAACTGCACGATCTTTAATCCCTTATAATTTCTTAATTTCTTTTCTTATCCTAAGAGTTATAAGGAGAGAGTGGATAGACAGCGGCTTTTTTCCCTGGAGCCTAGGAAGTTTAGAGGTGATCTTATAGAGGTCTACGAAACAATGAGAGGCATAGATAAGGTACATAATCAACATCTTTCCCCAAGGTAGAGAAGTCTAAAACTAGAGGGCATAAGTTTAACATGAAAGGGGAGAAATACAAAAGCGTCCAGAGAGACAATTTTTTCAATCAGAGGGTGGTGAGTGTCTGGAATGAGCTGCCAGAGGCAGCAGCTGAAGCGGGTACAATTTTGTCTTTCAAAAAGCATATGGACAGTTACATGGATAAGATGTGAATAAAGGGATATGGGTCAAATGCAGGCAATTGGGACTAGCTTAATGGTAAAAACTGGGCCGAAGGGCCTGTTTCTATGCTGTAAACTTCCATGAGTCCATGACTCTATCATAGCCTAGGTCTAAGCCCATATCTGGCAACCAATGCATGTTTTGCTGGACCTACTTCCCTAATGTGGTTGCCACCCTTTCCACAGAGGCAGCCAATTGCCCATATGTCAAAACCATGACAGCAGACAGAACTTGAACAAACTCCTCCAGCCTTCAGTCCAGGTATCATTGCCTGCTGTTCGTCAGCCTGGTCTCCAGCAGCCCTCTCCGAGTGTCAGAGACCTCAGGTATCACTCAGCTATGTACCTGTGTCAGTGATGTGCACATTATGACCTCAAACCTAATTTAGAGTGTGCACCCACTGAGGAGAATGTATCTACGCTGGTGGAACGAGGTATGAGATAGCACTATGATGGTGCATCCTATGAGAAATTATATCCTCAGAAGTGATGCTCAAGGTGAAGCTGGAGGTTGAGCTGGTGCTGGAACAAGGCATAGGTGGCCCTATCTTCTTGTTTTCTTATCTTGCTCTGAAGGCCTTCAGTGGAGAGCTAAAAGAATTAGTTGAAGGTTATGCATATTCCTTGCCCTGAACAATGTTTCATTCATTAGTCCTGTGTGTCTATCTCTGATTGCAAACTGGAGGCATCATCAATGGATTGCTGTGAGATCCCAGTATCTTCACCTGTGAACTCTCTCTGTCCCAAACCCTCCAGCTTTGGCAGCCTTCTCCTCAAAGGACACATGAACTCTGATGTCAGCAACTCCTCCTCCAGCCTGGGAAAACTGACAGCAATTGTATGTATTGTTGTCCTGCAAACAGTCAGAAAGACTGAGTGTCATCCCATTGGACACATCAGCAGTTTATGACATGCATGCCTCTGGCAGCTTCTGAACCCTTGCCATTAAGTGATTAACAAATGCATTTTCTTGCAACTGAGACAATATTCACAGCATGAGGTAGCTCCCATACATTCTGTCCACATATTCCATCTGGGAATGGGAAAGCTTCCTCCCACTATCCTGGGAAATAGGAACTTTTCTGGATGAAGTGGAGGAGAACATATAGTGAGGCATCACTGAATTATGGACCCAAATGGTGCTTACTCTAAGATGTCTCTGGCTGGGTAAAGATCCAAAAATCTGGCTGCAACCTCAATGTCCACTTGGAGATACTTGCAGTGAGTGAATAATTGTTTTGGTGACCTTTAAATCTGGAGGCTGGATCTTTCAATCCATTAGGTAGTAGCTTAAGCAATGACTTCCTGCTTGGCCTGCCACAAGATTTGCATACTCCTTGTACATGCAGATTTAATGATCTGACCACTGTGAGATAACCAATTCTCTCATACCCAAACAGGAATATCATTCACTTCGATCCCTACTGATGAAGTTCTTCTCCAGAACAGAAGATTCCACCTGTACTTTAAGTCACTCTTGCTAGGTACAAGTAGACAGAGTTAGCACAGGGCTTCCCCAGTTTTGCAGGCTTCCCCATGGTGTATGTTGCCACAAACTAAATGCATATAGGTACAGAATGTAAACTCTGCTCTGTACTGGATTCAAAAGGAATTTGACTCACTCAGCATGCAGCTGTTGTGTGACCATATGCAGAGATTCGAGCAGTATGATGCCCATATCCTGGCAGTCATCCTGATATCTTCAATACTCAGCATGCCACTATTCCAGCATTTTGAGTCAGTATGAATCAATCCCTTGACTTTCATTGGTGTTGCCATTGTGAATGTCTTTCCATCAACATCCTGGGAGTCAACGCTGACCAGAATAGATTGTGGACCAGTTATATAAGCGCCATGAGATCAGAGGATGATATTCTCTGGCTTCACAAAGCCTTTTCATTTTTTAAAGGCGCAAGTCAGGAATAAGATCAAATACTTCTCTGTTGTCTGGATCAATGCAGCTCAAAAGAAAACATCAAGAAACTCCTGGTTATGGCAATGGTATCTTGCCCAGGCAGCTGAATTTCATGTTTGAACTTAGCTTGAGGGTGAGATCTTTTTCTTGCCTAATTTCTATTTCTTCCTGACTGCTACATAGTTTAAAAAAGTTACAGTTGTTCTGAATGCCAGTTAAAATAGTACACATTTTCCACAAACAGATTAATCAATGTCCCAGATGCAGCGCAAAATGAAACAATGATCAGGAATGTCAATCCACTACTTAACCATTGGTGGTACCTCAATCAAGCCTGATAATATCCTCACTTCAAATGTTCATGCTTTCCAGCAGGAGTCACTGGATAACAACAAGCAATTGGAACTTTGGCATTTATTCCATCTTTGTAGCCCAGAGGCCAATTGTAGCAACTTTAATATAGTTGCAGTTGAGGTCAACTGTATAAGCAGTGGCCAAACGAGGAAAAAAGTGGCTGTTTATATTATAAGTAGATTTCAGCATCAGCAGTTACAAACTTCTTGATTTGAAAACCAAATGTGACGCTTTCTTGAAATCCCAGAATTTTGGTTTATAGTAACTCTAGCAGGTGAAATTGTTTCCATGGGGGATGGGATGAGATTGGGAATGGCATGGGAGGAATGGAAAGAATAGGCTGGAGAAAGCATGAGAGGGATAGTATGAAAAAGAGGTAGCACTTAGAAGTTGGGTGAGCCTGAATGGAATTGATTAATTGTGGCAAAAAAATTTTTTTGCACTTATACTCAAGGAACAAGCAGCAATAATATTGCTATAAAACCTGAATCTTGAACAAGGACTTTGCCATAGAACAAGATTGGTAGTTAGAAAGCTGCTTTCCTTGGTAGGTGCTGAAATTATTGCACCCAGTTTTCGAGAAAACAGAGGCCAGGATTTTACCACCTTGTCTGCCATGGGAATCAGAATGAACAAGGGTTAAACAATGGAGAGGTCTGTTGGCATCGGGCAGGATTTTATAGTTTCAGGATGAGCGAGGCTGTAACGTCCCACCCAGAGTGTTTATTCTTCAAATAATATCGAGCCCATCGTATACAAACCTACCATGTCAGCTCAGAAGGAACCAGCTCCCAATTAGACTTTCATACTCTGTGACTATAAACAAGTCACAAGGCTAAAATTGCTATATTCTCAAACCTGTTTTTACACATGGACAGCTCTATGTAACTTTTCACAGCACAAGGTTTTGATTCTGTTGAAGTCTTTGATGAAGAACTAACTAATTTAAAGAAGCATTGCTACAGTAAAGATTTTTTTTACCACAAATGCTTTGTTAGTCTCTGTGTGTAAATGCTGAAAATTGATTGATTATATCTACCTCATGTTGTGAACACAATAAGCACATGGAGGATACAAGTTCATTTTGAGCAGTATGCAAAATGGACAGTAAATTGGCAGTTTCTGTAACCCATTAAATTTTAAGTTCTAGTGATAACGGTGGAAGTTAAATGGAGTGTAACACATGCTGCCTTTTTGCTGCTGCATGATTTACACTAGCTCAAGGTGGATTTATTCCCCATCGGCTCTATAAACATTTCAGCCTCAGTGTTTTCCTGCTGTAATAGATTGTGTATTGTTCCATTTACTTCAACCTGGCAATGCTCTGATCCTGGTTACTAAGTGAGTTGCTACATGAATGAAATAGGGCTTCTCAACACAAGTTGGAAAGGAAGAACAGAGATTGTCATGGAGAATACCATCAACCTGAACTGGACCAGCCATATAAATATAGTGTGGGACTTTCCAATTGCATGTATCTCAAGACTGGAAATTCCACCCCGCTGAAGTCAATGGACCTTTAAATGATCTGCCAGATTTTCATGGCAAGTGGGATTGGAAATTTCTACCATGCAACTATAGGTCAGAGGCTTGGAATTCTGTGGCAAGTAACTCAGCTCTCTCCAATGTCCAGCCACCATCTACAAGACACACAAGATTACCCTTCACTTGCCTGGAAAAGTACATTTCCAACAACATTCAGGAAGCTCAACGCTATCCGGAATGAAGCATCCTACTTGAACATCCACCATCTTAAACATCGAATCTCTACCACCAACTCAGCAACCCAAAAGCTCTTTTGAAAGCACCTTTCAAGCCCATGAACTCTATCACTTGAAAGGACAAAGGCAGTACTTAGATGGGAACGCCACCACTTGCATGTTTGCCTCCAAGCCACACACCATCTTAAGTTGGAACTATATCGCCGATTCTTCACTGTCAGTGAGTCAAAGTACTGGAGCTCCCTTCCAAATAGCAATGTAAGTATATTGCACCATGTGGCCTGCAGCAGTTCAAGAAGATGGCTAAGCATTACTTTCTCAAGGGGAATCAGGATGGCCTACGAATGCTGGCCTTGCCAGCAATGCCTATATCTCCTGAAAGAATAACTTCAAAAAATGCCAACTAGAGTCACTTTTTCATACCTTCTGTGGATGGTAGAATGTCGTGGCCTGAAAATAGATCATCATCTCATCTCCATTTGCAAATGTGAGAGCAAAATATATAAAGGGAAAGAAATTGAAAATTGCCTTTACTATTTTGTGGCTGTAAATTGATGAGTGGAAAACCAATGTAGATTCACAGAGTCATGACCTCATAATCCCAATCTGCCTCAGAAGTGTGCCAAATTGCCAAATTGGTTTCCCTACATTACAACATTGAAGAGAATTCGAATGTACTTTATTGGCTGTTAAGCGCTTTGATCCTGAGGTCGTGAACTGTACTCTATAAAAACAATTTCTTTCTTCCTCTGCTCTTCTATTGAAGCCACAGTGTTGATGCAGTTTTTCACCCCATGTCACTCTCGTGTGGGATGTTCAGTAATGATGAAGCTGTGCAAGGCCAGGACAGATGTTTAGACTTTTTCCTGTTGAAAATGATCATTAGCCAGCATTGTGTGGCATGAATGTTCCTACCATTTGTCAAACTGGTCTTGGATATTATCCAGGATTGGCTACAGGTTCATTATCAGAGAAACTGGAAGAATAATCATTGGCCATTCTTTTTTCTTATTTTCAGCTACTTGAAAAGAATCAATCTACCAGGAAATTGCACCAAAGATCCATTAGAATGCCTTTCTATCAAATATTTACTTTAATATGTCTTGTCTGTTGTTTTTGTTTAGATTTACATTTGTACTAATGAATTAAATGGGAGGCAACACAAGGCATTGCCTATCTGCCACTTAGACTGCAATTTAAAGAAATTCTGATCCAAGCATAACCCCTATTGAAGCAACAAATTATTAATGAAGACACAGTTAGTGATAAAGCAGGTGCAGTTGGGTGGGCTGAGAAACACTGAGCTGGGGAGGAACTTCAGAATCATTTAATAAGATCAAATGTTTTGGTGACCCAAAACTTCTGAACTGCAGCATCTTTTCTCCAAGTTGCTATATCTTCTCTTCTACCTATTTAAAAACAGTTTTTTTTATTAATTAGTGGGACGTGGGCATCACTGGCTGGCCTGTATTTATTGCCCATGTACAGCTAGTTGCCCTTATACAACTGAGTGCCTTGGTAGTCATTTCAAAGGGAGATTGAGAGCCAACCTATTGCTATGGCTCTGGGGTCACATGTAGGCCAGCAGACTTCCTTCCCTAAAGGACATTAGTGAACCAGATGGGTTTTTTCCAACAATTGCCAATGCTTTCATGGTGATCAGTAGATTCTTAGTTCCAGACGTATTCTATTGAATTCAAATTCCACCATCTGTGATTTGAACGCAGATCTCCAGAACACTAGCTGAGTTTCTGGATTAATAGTCTAGTGATAAGAAGATAAAAACATAAGAACTCGGGGCAGGAGCAAGCCATCTGGCCTCTCGAGCCTGCTCCACCATTCAATGAAATCAAGGCTTGTCTTTTTGGGACTCGGTTTCACTTGGCCACCCACTCATCTTAACCCTTAATTCCTTCACTGTTCAGAAATCTATCTTTGTTTTAAAAATGTTCAAAGAGGTAGTCTCAATTATTTCACTGGACAGGTAATTCCACAGATTCACAGCCCTTTGGGTGAAGTTTTCCTCAACTCAGTCCAAAATCTGTTCCCCCTTGTTTTGAAGCTATGCCCCCTAGTTGCAGTTTCACCAACCAGTGGAAACAATCTGCTTGCTTCGATCTTATCTATTCCTTTCATAATCTCATACCTTTCTATAAGGTCCCACCTCATTCTTCTGAATTCCAATGAGTATAGTCCTAGTCTACTCAGATCATATCACTAAACTATCGCCTCCTCATGAAAATCCCCATAGATTATCAAGGCACTGTTCAAAGGGTGTGTGCAACCATTACAAGCTATTACTTTTGTCAATACTACTTTTGAAGCAGCAGCTATAAGTGATGTAATTCCTGATTGATTAATCCTCTGATATTTCCACATCTACTTTGAGAATCTCTCCTTTTTCATCTGATTGAGTTTACAAAGTTATCTGCCACTGAGTGAAAAACGGCCACTCCATGTTGTGGTGCTGTCTTTTCTACAAGAGGCAAAATATAAGAGGCACTTAATAAGCTATTGATGTGCTTGAAACTCTCAGCATAGTTGAACCTTGATACAGGAGGGGTCAGGATTGCCAGAAAATTTTCTGCTTGAATCAAGATTATGCTTGGATCATGACTTTTTTTTAAAGCTGCAGATTAAAGTAGTTAGTTGGCAAACCTTTGTACCACAGCTCATTTAATTATTTAGTCAGATATTTAATCATAGCAAAAACAACAGTAAAGACACATCAAAGCACAACATTTGACGGGAAAGCTTTCCAAAGAACATTGGTAACTGTGGGTGCGATCTGTTGGTAGATTGACTTTTATTCCTGTTGCTGCATATTGAATTCTTGAATTGAAAACTCCTGAATCAGGATTTCTATATATTGGCAATGAAAGACAAGTGATTTTCCTGCATTGGATTGTTCAGGATTCGATAAAAGACGATCTATAACTGCCAAAAATTATGTTATTGTAACAACTGTGGCAATTGTTATTGTAAAAGTGACCTTATTGAGAACCCCATCATTCTATTGTAAATGTTCTGAGAGCTCCAATTAAATATTTTTACATTCAAATATAACTTCCAAACAACTTATGTTAAATATACTGAACTTTTGCAAAACATCATGGGCAGGATTTTACGGCCTCGCTCATCCTGGAACCATAAGATCCAACTCGAGGTCAATGGACCTTTCCGTTGTCTTCCCGTCACCACCCCTGATTCCCATGGCAGGCGGCAGTAAAATTCCGGTCCTTATTTTCAACACCAATTTGTTTAATATTCCATCCACATAATGAAAATTCTTTCCATTTATGAATAACCATGATTAATTAAAAATTAACCTTTTATCACCCGATGTTGTTCCTAGCCAAAATGTATGATTAACAATCCTGAAACATTGATTTTTTAAAATTAGAGATTTCATCTGTATGATGTTTTGTTTCTCTACAATATTAAACATAAATTCTTGGATTTCCTGATCAAAGCTCAGCAAGTTTCTCCAGTGATTTATTGAGTTATTTACCATACCTGATTTCTGATTTGAACTAAATTAATTGGTCAGGCCAGGGCAGAGGCACTCCAATTGGTCTCAGCAACCCAAGGCAAGACAGAATTCCTGCTTCTCTTAGTGATGCAACAATTGGTTAAAAAATACATGAAAGTGCTAATGTGGAAGGTTCTGCTCCCAGCATGAATAGAAATTTTAATTGTTATTAAAGTGGAGGTCAGTGCACCCTTTTTTTAACCAAAAAAATGAATTTCCAATTGGCACTCATTCAATATTATTCAGATGCATCATGATCGGGAAAACCTCAGAATTTGACAGAGGCTTTGGCAGAATTTTCCCATCTTGCCCACCATGGGAATCAATGGACCATGCAAAGGTCGGTTGATCTCAGGCGGGATTTTTCGACTTTGGGGCGAGTGCAGCTGGTAAATCCCATCCTTTGTCTCCTAGACCATTCTTACCAATGTAAAACTGCACATAACAGCAGTCTGGCCTTTTATAAGTTGGCTTTTTAATGTTGTGTAGAACTTTGCAGTATTGATTTGAAAGCTTTTTTTGGTACTTATTATAATTCTTTATTAGCACCTTTATTGGCACATTGTTCCAAGAAATATGAAGCCATTCAGCCCAAGGTATCTATGTCAGTTCTGCATTAGAGCTATCCATTCACTTCCCTTTAAAAAACTATAATTAATTCCATCAGTATTGTTGATGATCTTAAATTTATGTCCTTTGGCTACTGATCCACTGACCTGTGCAAGTAACTTTCATTAAATGATATTGTCAAAACACAATTACTAAATCCTTTGCCTCATTTTAATTTTTAAAGCACAAAAGTTTTCCTCCTCTCTTGTAACTGAAATTTCTTATCTCTGAATAAAGTTGTACTGAGTCTCTTTAGCGTTTGTCTCCACAGCCTTTATAAAATACCAAAATAAATGCCAACATTTGATCTTTAGAATGATCGTGCCAATGCTTCCTGCTCTCAAAATTGTAATTACTGATCTATGTTCCATAGAATCCATAGAATCCCTACAGTATAGATTGGCCCATCGAGTCTATACCTGAGCATAATCTCACCTAGGCCCTATTCCTGTAACCCCATAGAGTTACCCTGCTAATCCCTGCCAGTAGGGTCAATTTAACATAGTCAATCCAGCTAACATACACACACATTTTTGGACTTTAAGTAGTGTCCCATGCTGAAATTCAACCAGCCGAACACTCCACCTCTCAGTTACTGGGCAATGATTGAAGGAGAGTAACTGAAATGGGACAAATTATAAATATAGCCTCAAAGGAAATTTGAAAAAAAAACACTGATGCCTTAAATTTACTTGCTCATTCTGATGACTTTTCTGAAAAAAAAATTATTCTTGTGAAATGAGCATTGCTGGCAAGATCAGCATTTCCTGAGAAAGTGGTGGCCTGTGGAGTGAAGATATTTCAACAAAGCTATTAGGAGAGAGTTTCAGTGACAACAAATGATGGCAATATTTGGCCATACAGAATGGTCTGTGACTTGTAGGGGAATCTGAAGGCAATGTTGTTCCCATGCATCTTTGCTATTGCATACTGGCAACGGTTGTGAGTTTGGAATATGTCCCTGAAGCAGTCTTGATGAATTGCTGTAGTGCATCCTGTAGGGGAGAAAATGGTATTGTCACTGGACTAGTCATCCAGAGATCCAGGGTAATGCTCTGATTTGATTCGATTGAATCTCACCATGGAAGATGGTGAAGTGTGAATTCAACACTTGGAATTAAAAGTCCAAAGACTGTTATGAAATCATTGCAGATTGCTGTGAAAACTCATCTGACTTGCTAATGAGGGAAGGAAAGCTTATTTGGCCTAAATGTGACTTCAGATCCACAATAATGTGGTTGACTCTGAAATGTTGTTGCAAACCAATCAGTTCAGGGACAATTAGGGATTGGCAACAAATGCAGGCCTGGCCAGAGATATTCATATCCCATGAACAAATTTTAAAAAGTATATATAACCAGTTTCAATGGTGGAGGAGGTGGATGCCTGCTTGCAATTTTTTGGGTAAGTTCATTCCCATCAGGTTTCTTTCTTCCCTCGCACCCCCTTCAAGTTTCCACATTTTGCCATTACCGATGCTATTCACAGTTCTTTTTGATACTATATAATAATCAGTAAATGCACAGAACCTATTGCATGAAAGGTTAACAAAAGTGTACCTATTGCCAGCAGAGAGGAGCCTGAAGAGACCTTGAGAACTTTTCTAAAAGTATGTAGTATCAGATATTTTTGATCTTATTTGATCAAATACATTTACAGAATTGGAAAAAAATACTGAAAATAATATAGGTTCACCTTTTCCTTCATGACAATAGTCCCAGTGAATAGTCAAACTCAGCTGCACTACATATTTTCCTTTACTGCAAAATACTCAAAAGTGAATATAAGACATGTTTGTCCCACCTGTGTAAAAATGCTCTTCTTTCTTCCATTCTTCCCTTTCTCTGGAAATAACCCACCACCCAACATCAAAATATAGCTAAATTTCTGCTCACACAAAAGGCTTATGGCTCCCCCCTTCTGACAGTTTGATCTTCAAAGGGAGCTGCTGTTGATTGCATCTCTGGAACTTGTACTTGCCAATCTGTGTGCCACTTCTATCATGCTTTATTTGGAAGGTTGTATGTTAATAAGCACAATCGTCCTGAGGAATAACATCTTCAGCTAGGTACGTTCCAGCAATCTCTAATTTAATGGACACTGGATTCTTGCCCTCACTGATCATGACCTTTTGATACAACAGTTGCTGAAAGCTGATACAAAGGCTACTGCCTAATCTGTTACCTCAAGCCACTAGGGTAAGAATATGTGGCTCAATGGAGACCAAGTCATCTGCTTGTTCAATGATAATTCTGAGACGCAAAGCTGTCACAGTTCCTAATGAAGCTATTGATTCATTCATTGATGTGTACTAAAGTAAAGCTTCCATTATATTACCAAAATTGAGACCTATATATTCAGCTGCAGAAGTTACTTAGGAGCTGACCTCAGTGCTTAGAAGTATGGTTCATGGTCCCCAAACACCCTTCCATTCCCTTCTTTATAGTTAATTGCTCGTGTGTTCTGGGTCTTGTGACTTTTTTAGGGACGAGGTGCCTGTTCACCATTCTCCTGTATCCTATGCTCTGAGAATCGTTCAGTGCCACTTGCTCACTAACACCATTTAAATCTCTTTCTTTGCATCCTCCTCTGGCTGATAGTGTATGAACTGGTGAATGGAAGTGACACAGCCAAAAACATTGTGGATGTTATGGCAGAAGATTGAAATCTCCATGATCTTCTTTTCTCTTCCTCATCATCATAGTCAACATTTCTGGGTTTGTTCTCCTGTTTGCTACTTCCATCATTTGTCTTTCATTACCGCTGAAAAGATTGGATAGGCAAAAACTAAGAATTGGTATGCTTATCTTACTGTGAATTAAGAGACCAGGGTGGAGTGTGGAAACTCCAATAAGGACGGTATTGATACTCAAAAGATTCACATACAACCTGTCGGGTAAGGTACTGGAAGATGAATGGCATCTGTGGACTATATTTTAACAAGAAATTAATGCCTTGAGGAGAAAGAAAAATGGTGAGAGGATTGTGAGATGAACAGTTGCATTTCCTTTTGAAATGGACTATGCCCTGGATTAAAATTGTTCCTTTCTGGCTAATAAAGATTGTGCTGCAGAGGAAAAATAAAACTTAAGTGATAATAATTGTTCCCATATGTGAACCCTTGTTCTTTGCTTGAATGGAGTTTTTTTTTAAATGGTCATTGAAGCTGAAGCTTGTTCAGAATCTAGGTTGAGTGAGTAATTTAAAAAAATGTTTTATCTATTACTTGACCATTTATTATCTGCCTTACTAAAGTCAATGAGTGAGCAGTTAAATGCTGAGATCAACTCACCAAGCAAGATAAGCTTAAATCTTGTTTTGTTTCAGCTTTCTGTATCCTGAACTCAGGGTTTCAATTGTGGTTCTTGGCAAACCTTAAAGCTAAGCTTATTTTTCAGGGTAAGTGGAGTAGGCGGTGGTCTATGCTCTTGTCCTGAAGCTCTGACTTTCCAAGATTGTTATGTACGGTATTCAAAATTATAGGGGCCCCAAACAGTGCACTTTGATCGGAACAGCTGACGTCAACCCTCTTCTCAGTTTGCAATACAGCATTGAGATCACAGAGGTGATAGGTACAGGGCATAGAAATATATCTGTTTACTTGGAATTGTTGTTCTGGCTGATAGACATGAGCCTGATTAATTGAGTGGAGCAAAGGGAGTTTTCTTTTGCATCTAATTCTGACTTCAAAATATTTGTTACTGATACTGGATGTAAATTGTGGTCATTGCTTTCATTTTTCCATTATAAGTACCTGTATGTTAAGAAATCCAAAACGTTCTCAAAAACAATAATTAAAAGTTATAAACATGAATGAAACATGCAAGTTTCCTATAACTAGTGCAAAGTTGCTGTTCCAGCAGAAAAATATTTGACTTCAATAACTAAGTTTTTTGCAAAAAGTTCACAGTTTTAAAGTATTCAAGTTTCAAAAGTCATATATGTATTATTTGCCCGAAAATACTATGGTGGAGTGACATGTTCTCTTTTTCCTAGATTTTTATATTCAGCTAAATTACATGGTGCATGTTTCATTTATCTGTACTCCAGAAGCCTTTTCTTATTCAATTTATCTGTGTCTATCAAAAGGGAACATGGCTATATCTACAGTTTGCCAAATTATTAAACAGATATTATGAAAGAAAGGTCCACATTACAAAATAATAGCACTTCATAAAATTACAAATGACGCATAATTTGAAGCTACATTACAATGTCTTGACCACTTCAATTGGAAATGTTTAATAGCTTGGCAGCAGTGATAAAACATTGTGTGATATTGAACTGCCAACTGCAAATTCTACTCAGCAAAGCAAGCCACCTGCTGTGAAAATCATAAAACACATCAATAAAACTATGAAGCACAATGAAAACGATTTTTCTGCCCAGAAAATTTCCTGCTACCCTGCAACTGTATTTAAATGCATCCATTATTGTACTGCAGTCAGTATACTTTTCCTATTTCGCATGAGCGCAACATGATTTAAAGTTGATTCTTCCTTACAAACATTCTCTTTGTAATTCAGAAAACTGTTAAAATCTTTCTTTTTCTCTGTGCTGTATCTCCCCTTGAAAAAGTTCCCATAATCAGCATTTGAACTGAAATGCACTTTCAAATAACTACAAGTATTTCAGTATTCTTCAAATATGATCCAGAGAAAAACTAGTGTAGGGGCAAAATTTGATAGTCCCCACAAAATATGCATGGCAATGCAATGCTCAATTAACCTTCCAATGCTGGCAGCGAGCAACTTTTTCCAACTGCTAATTTAAATGATAGCAATGTTAATGCTGAATGGGATATTAAACAGCTGCATGCCTAAACATGGGACTGAGGTTCATGTAAAGTTAACACCACTTAAAGCCCACTGGTATGGGTGCAGTCTGAATGCAGCAGGTTTTGAGACTGGTTCTATAAGAGTACTGACATTAAAGAACAAGGGACAGAGAGTATGCTATAAGTTTCCCTGATGCTGCACTGGGGGGCCATCTTTCATGGAGTACATGGGAGGAAAGAAGTCCTCTATCCATAAAGGTCCCAGGATGTTCTATGGGCAAACATTACAATATAGGTTGCAATAGCCATCACTGTTAATGCAGGCAATAAAGTCATGAGGACCAAGATCAGTGCATGAAGAAGTTTAAGGACATCCCATGATTGGTCAAGGTGAGCAAATTCAGCCTCAAATGCCACATCAATACAATTGTATGGTTAAAAAACACTGTTCAATCACTGCTTCCTCGTCACTCACAAAGCAACAATTTTTATCAACTGTGACTAGTACCTAATATCCATAATGTCAGGAAAACAAAGGTAGTTTTAAGTGATCTATATTTGTATTGTTAAATATTAGAAAAAAGTATAGATCTAAGTTGATATAATTTAGTGTTTCTGTGTAAGGAACTGTAATCCTATAATTAGAATCATGTCAAAGACAAAGATGCATGCATTTGTTGGGGTTTGGGTTGCAGTTGAGACTGTGTTTCTATTGTGCCGGGTGAGTTTATGCTATGAATAGTAAATAAAAGCTTGGAGAGGGAAAGTGTGGTTACTCAGTAACCTCAGGCACCTTGAGGGTAGGAAGACTTTCTGAGTTTGGTTTTGGCTAATTCACGGCAATTGGTGAATAGAAGCTGGAAAGTGAGCAGCTCTCAGCTTTGCTGGAAGAAATGCCATACATTAAAGAGATGATTAATGAACTTGCAAACAAGCAATGGGAGAGAACACATTCTGAGTGAGACGCCAATAATGGGGGTATTGGGAATTTAGAGCTTAGTGGGAATTGAACTGATAAGTTTTTATTTTTTGCACGTTCAGTCATCTAATTTTAAAGTTGATAGGCTAGCTGACTGAATGGCAGTTAACTGTCAATTACATGAAGCTTTATTAGACCCTCAGTAGGTGTTGCTTACTATTGAAGCTCAACTATTGTGTGAGTCATCGCAGCTCATCTCAGCCCTGTTAAAGGAAGTGACTATTAGAAGCACATGATTAATAAGCATGCAAATGAGCAGTGATAGAAAGAGCACGTTGTGAGTGAGATATAGCCAGAACAAGTATGGTTACAGAAATTTAGGGCATGATAGATATTCTGTGCAGAGGGAAAAAGATGCTCTTTGCATTTTTTCTTTGTTTTCCAACTTTTTAAATCTTAAGAGAGTGGTCTTACCTGTGCAGCAACATAAACTAAAAGGGAAAAAGTTGATTGGTAAGTAGTGGGTAAGGTCAGGTAAGTATTTACTACTTTTATTGTTTGTAGTCTGTAAGAACTTTATGTAGTTTATAGTTTGTATATTCTGTTGTAATGACGAAAACTCATAAACAAATTTAAAGCACACGTAAAGAATTCTAAGCTTTACACAGTGCTGCATAAAGCAATAGTTGCAAAGGTGAACTTCCCTCTGAGATAGAAGCTGGTGAAGAGGGTTCAGGGTGTCTCTAAAAGAGAAAAGACATATCCATATGGGCTCCTGCTCACCACTCCTTTCAACCAAGTAGATGACAGTACAAGCTGCCAGTCTCACTGTGTGTGCAGGCCATGAAAGAAGGAAATTTGCTGAAATGGGCACAATGGGCACACATGCACTACGTGGGGGAAACGCAGTGCCAGCAGCATATGGCTAATGTATACCTGGACATTAAATGGAAAAGCCCTCCAGGCAGAGCAGCAGACAGGAGGAAGGTGAGATATTACCACAAATGAAGGGTTTACGGGAACGTTCAGCTTCTTGGGCATGAACAAGAGATCGGCGAACGCACAGGATATCTCAGGATACAGTTAGAAAAGCTATGGCATGTTGGAGTCAGACATCAGGCCTCATGCAAGTGGTGCACACATTCTTCCCATCAGTCAAAGTCTCCACGGCCCTCAACTTTTATGCAGCTGCTCCAGACCTCTGTGCCATCTCACAGTCAGCTGCCCACAAGTGCACAGCAACAGTCACTGATGCCCTCCTTGCCAGAGTGGGGAGTACAGAGTGGGGAGTGGGGAGTACTCTATAGGTGAGTCTCAGTGCCAAGCAGTAACAGGATTCATGTCAATAACAGGCTTCTCACAATTGCAAGATATATTAGATTGCACACACATTGCTATCAAAGCACCATCACAGTGAGCACACAGCTACATGGATTGAAATAAAAGCAAATACTATGAATGCTGGAGATTTGAAATTAAAACAGAACGTGCTGGGAAAACTTGTCTGGCAGCATTTGCCGAAAGAGGAAGAGAGTGAACATTTCAAGTCCAGTATGAGCCTTCTTTGGAATCCTTCAGTTTCAACAGCAGAAACTTCTCTGCCCTCATCACTGGATATTGGTGGGTTTACACCTGATGATGGGCACTTCTCCTCCAGTGTATCATACACGGCCCCCAGTAAGTCCCCATATGTTGGAAATAAGATGTTCCATGATACGCAAATCCCATGGTTAACTATTTACTATCAGCAGTATTAGCCTGACTTTATGGATTTGCACGTCCACACCCTTCTCTACTGTCAGGTGGCTAAGGGATAGACTGCTGATAAGAATATGGGTTTTATATTCAACCCATTATCATATAAACCAATACATTCATCCTCTGATATCTATGTGTCTTTATAAATATCAGAAAAGATATACAGTGTGGGATACAACACCACATGTGAACCTTGCAGTGGTTGAGTTATTGTGGCATGTTGTAGACACCCCTACACGGCACCATTGATGTTGCTTCAGAGGATGTGGAGGCAAGCTGCTCATCTCTCTGTAAGGAACCCACTGGGGACTTATCTGAAGTTGCAGGATCATTGTAGTCACTGGAGCATGTACCACAGATGAAGATTCTGGCATCAGGACCAGGAAAACCATTCAAGATAAGTTTGCAGAACTGCTCACAATACCTTTATCTTCCTCTGCAACATCCTTATCCTTGCGTTGGCTTTCTGGAGGGATGGGAGGGGGAGCCTAATGGGGTGCAGAACCAAATACTCCATCAACCATTGCACCACCAGAAAGAACATCCTGTAAGGTAGGAAGGTAGTGATGTAGTGGTATTGTCACAAGACTAGTAATGTGACAATGTGACAATACCATGAGACCCAAGGTAATGGTCTTGAGATCTAGTTCAAATCCCACCACGGCAGATGATGAAATGTAAATTCCATAAAACCTGATGACCATAAAACCCATCTATTTCACTAATGCCCCTTAGGGAAGGAAATCTACCAATCTTACCTGCTGTGGCCTATATGTGATTTCAGCAATGGTCTGGAAAGACACTCACCTCAAAGGCAATTAGGGATGGACATCCTACCAACAATGCCCACATCCTTGGAATGAATGTTTTAAAAAATATTCAACTGTCATATATTCCATAGGGAAAGGCACTCAAACATTGAACAAACAGCTCTAGGCCAATGAGCCTTGCAGCCACTCAGAGTGATGCTGTATGAGTCTCTCCATCTGATGAGATCAATCTCTCATAGTTAGAGCTCATGCAGGTGAGCCTCTGCTACAGGGTCAAGCTCATTCCCGTGATGGACTCCTCCATCAGTGCATGAGCTCCCATTGTCTTGGGAGCCCTGCCAGATATCTGCACATCAGTTATTACTGACCCCAGTACTATGTCTCAAGGACTCCTGAGTCCAAAATCATTGTAACTGCCCTCTGTCTCCAAGGGGGGTGATGAAGGGAGGTAGGTGGTGCGGGGATGCAAAGATATTTCTGACTTGGACTCCGCTTCCTGCACTCTAGTGCTGTGCCCTGCTCTACATACAACCAATTCCAAACACATGCTACTGCACGTCCTGAGCATTAGTATCTGTGTTGGTGGACTGTGGGCTAGCAAGATAGGATGTGTATCGTATACTTTTTGTGATGTACTATTTCTAAATAATTCTTTTATGAATCTATATCCCAAGGTGTCATATTCACTGTCACATTGCAGTCATGCATAGTGTAACAAAGTATTAGTGCAGAGTGGAAAAGAAGTACACTCAATGGAACTCCAACATTTTGAGTCTAAAGTGTGATCATTTCTAACTAACAGAAACTAAAAGACATAAGAAATCACATGTTGGAGCTATCCAGATATTCTGACTCTGACTGCTTCCAGTTTCACATGCAGGCATCTGACTGGGTTGACAGAAGAATTTACATGTGTTACTCCCCTGAGAAAAAGAAAAATTTCATGTGTTTGGCCCCCTGCCCATCTTCTAGCTGCCCACCAAGCAGCAGAAGAATTAACCTGAAAGATTCCCATTAGATCCTAGAAGCTATGGGAGAGATTGGCTTGGGTCCCAGTTTCAAAATTGTCGAGAGCCCAGAAGGGTGTGTTCTCTCCAGGCTCCAGTTCTTTGTCTCACATACTGCAGCCTATACCTCTGTTGAGGATGTACTGACCATTTGTTCACTGGGAGGAATTGTAGGCGTCCTGTTGCATGCTCCACTTGTGTCATTGAGTGGTGAGTTCATTTTCTGGTTGGTTCCTGGCGATTTTGGTAATGTCCTCTCAAAAGTCATGATAACTGATAAATCATCAATTGAGACAGATAATAAACTTCTTGTGTTATCTATGCTGGAGTGTGGAAAGAAATGGGCCAAGTGACCCTAGGTGTGGGGTGATCTGTCTGGGAACTGCACTGAGAGGGCAGTTTACCCATGAATTCCTGTTAAATAATTGTTCTTTTCAGAGCAGTACCTTTGAATTCTGAGACCCTTCAAGGCAACAGCTATTCTTTATGAGTCTTTCATCTGAGAGGGGAGAGCATAAGAACATAAGAACATAAGAAATAGGAGCAGGAGTAGGCCATCTGCCCTTCAAGCCTGCCCCGCCATTCAATAAGATTATAGCTGATCTGAACTGGATCAGTTCCACTTTCCCACTTTCTCCCCATAACCCTTAATTCCCTTGTCTATCAGAAATCTATCTACCTGTGACTTAAATATATTCAACAAGGTAGTCTCCACCACTTCAATGGGTAGACAATTCCAGAGATTCTCCACCATTTGAATGAAGAAGATCCTCTTCAACTCCGTTCTAAAGTGCCCCCTCCACTCCCTTATTTTGAGACTGTGCCCTCTAGTTCTATTTTCCTTTGTAAGCAGGAAGAATCTCTCTACCTCTACCCTATCTAGCCCCTTCATTATCTTATATGTCTCTATAAGATTCCGCTCAGCCTTCTAAATTCTAATGAGTACAGACCCAGTCTATTCAATCTCTCCTCATAAGCTAACATCCTCATCTCCGGTATCAGCCTGGTGAATCTTCTCTGTACTCCCTCCAAGGCCAATATATCCTTTCACAAATAAAGGGACCAAAACTGCACACAGTACTCCAGTTGCGGCCTCACCAGTGCTCTGTACAGTTGCAGCAAGACCTCCCCGCTTTTGTATTTTATTCCCCTCGCTAAAAGGGCCAACATTCCATTCGCCTTCTTGATCATTCTTGGGAGATTCCTCTTGCAATTCTCCCAATCCTGATTCCTTCACATCCTGTGATTCATCCACTGCAAAATCATCTTGATTCCTCATGGATTACAGATTACAGATTGGGAGGGAGCAATCAGTATATGAGCACTGGTGTCATCAGTCTTTGAAGATGTGGATAGTACTAGTTGATAGAGTTGCTAAAGAAGGAGTGAAAAGTTTGGGCTAGGTGTTGAATAAGGGTGAAATAATGCATATTTTAAGTAAGTGAGTAAATGAGGGAAGGGACTTATTTGACACTGCTTGTTTCATCTTGAGCTTTGGGTTTGGATGTTTTCTTTTTGGGTTTACCTAATATTCTAAGAATGCTATCATAGATTAATATTCATAAAAAGTATTCCTGTTTATTTACAGATGGCTATACATCTCAGTACCCTCCTGAAAGTTGTATTTCTACTTCCCACCAGATTACATTCCCTCAGTTACCTGACATTGCATCATAGTTACATTTTAGCAAAAGCAAGTGCTTCTGATGTTAACCTTTTCTACTCATTAGGCTGTGGAAAGACATCGATATCCATGGTGATATTGGACACCAGTGGGGAAAGGACCTGGCAGAACCAGTGAATACATGGTGTAGGGTATGACCAATTTAAGGTTTATATTTAGAAATAAATATAGATAAATGGAAGATTAATAAATATAAACAGAGACCAGTGAGATCAAGGAATGGATATGGAAGAACACTGAACTGGCTTAAATCTCTGTACAGCAGACAGACAAAGAGTAAATGGGGTGATAGCATTCATTGCAACTTATTTATTCATTGAGCTTCAGTTTCCCATTCCCACAGATCCCAATTCCAGTTACTCAGCCCCCATTTATTTAATTAATTCACTCGATTCCATTGAGCCAGCTGCAGTGTATTAAATTAATTTGTTCGATTCCTTGACTCAACCATGAATTACTCAATTAATTCACTCGATTACATTGAGTCAGTCACACATCATTTAATTAACTCGCTCAATTACATTGGCTCACCCACACATTATTTAATGAGCTCGCTGAATTCTATTGACTCAATTATAGATTACTTAATGAACATGCTCGATTCCATTGAGACTCACCCACACATTATTTAATGAGCACCTTGGAGCCTTCATTCAGCACACAATATTTCATTTTGCGTCCCAAAGCATAGGAATTGCACATAAGGAGGAACAATACAGGAAAACCGGGTGGTGTCAAGAGAGTAGATGGGGAGGAGTGGCTGAGACAAATCAGAATAGCATGGCCATGAAGGAAGGAGTAGAGAGAGGGATATGGTCAATAGGAGTAGGTGGACAAAAAAAATTAGAAAGGGGAGTGGGAAGACAATTAAGAAAAGAAGGAAATGGATGACAGAGCTAGACCATGCAATTAGGAAGGTAAGCTAGTAATTATGAATACAAATCCCAACGTGGCAGATTATGAAATTGAATTCAATAAACCTTCTTGTTTGTGGGCAAACATAAAGATCATGAAAGCTGCCGATATTCATAAAGCTCCAATAAGTTTACTAATACCCTTGACACAACAAAACTTACCACTCTATTTGACATGTTCGACATGTGACATTTTTGGTTAACTCTAAATGCCTCTGAAGTAGCTTCTTCCATGCTTTACAGGGATAGAGAGATGAGAGTATTGAGTAAAAAAGTATTGGTTTGGTTGTGTCAGCCGCATCTGAGATCAAATGCAAAGTTTCATCGGAGATACCTATTAAAGATATGTTCTTCAACTATTGACGTAGAATTTTAACATTGCATAATGGTTTACATTGATGTAAATTTGATTTATTATTGTCACATGTATTAGTATACAGTGAAAATACTGATTTTTGCATGCTATACAGATAAAGCATACCGCACATGGGGAAGGAGAGGGCTAAATGCAATGTTACAGTCATAGTTAGAGGATAGTTGAGAAAAATCAACTTAATGCAAGGTAGGTCCATTCAAAAGTTGGATGGCAGCAGGATTGAAGCTGCTCTTGAGTGAGTTGGTACATAACCTCAGACTTCTATACCTTTTTCTGACAGGAGAAGGTAGAAGAGATTATGTCTACGGTATATGAGATCCCTGATTATGCTGGCTGCTTTTCTGAGGCAATGGGAAATGTAGATAGTGTCAGCGGATGGGAACCTGATTTAAGCGATGGTCTGGGTTTCCTTCATGACCCTTTATAATTTCTTGCAGTCTTGGACAGAGCAGGAGCCGTATCAAACTGTGATATAACCAGAAAGAATGCTTTTAATGGCGCATTTGTAGAAGTTGGTGAGAGTTGCAGTGGACATGCCAATTTCCTTAGTCTTCTAAGAAAGTAGGGGCATTGGTGGGCTTTCTTAACTATAGTGGGCTTTCTTAACAGTAACTTCTTAGCTATATAATTTTAACTTTATTAAATGTTGACACAGGACTGATACATAAGCCTGATTCAAAATCATGAAACAAGAAGTAATGTTCATTTGCGCTAGAAGTGTGTGCCATATCCATGACTTTAAATATAGATTGTAGATTGGCCCTATAATTGTTCACAGAGAAAATGGGTGGGTTTTTAATTAAAAGAAGTAAAGCGATCAGCTAAATGGTGAGAGAGAAACTTAATTACAGCTCTGGTGAGGAAATTGTTGATTGATTCGTATAACACATTGAGTATATGGATTTTTAAATGTAATCGGTAATTTAATTACAAAATGTTGATAGTAATTAGTGATGTTTGTGAATAGGAAGACTGTCAGGTTAAATTGTGGTGAGAATAAATGAAATAGTGCTAAATAATGAAAGCTTGTTTCTGCAAGTTATTGAGCAATGTCTGGTAATGGAGGTGGGGTTGGTGTGATTGGCAACAATAAAGGTGGTTGCCAAAATACATGGAAACAATGATTTTTTTTCAGATGGGGAAGTAACCTGAACCGTGAGAATAATGAAGTGTTTATAGAAATATTAATCAACCTAAAGATCTCCTGCATATTCTGTGGATTGGATGCAGTTAGAGTAAGAAAATTGGTAATCCTGCAGTATACTAGTAGTTACTTTGAAAAGTTTCTGGCTTCAAGTGAGTGCTGGTTTTAAACAGGTTCTTCAGCAGGTGTTGTTTAACACTGCAAATAAATAATGACTTTTGGAGGCAGGTTAAGTTAAATTGGACTAATTATGAAAAGCAGAAGGAAGTTAGATACTAGCTACTGATTCAGCGAGGGAGAAATTGGAACCAGAGGATGTACTGGTGGGGTGACACACTTTACAGTTGTTAAGACCAGGACAAAGTAATGGTGGATGACATAGAGTTAAAAATAATTAATATTTATCGTGGTGAACAAGACACTGATTAACTTTGTCAAAATGCTAGAGTTGCACATAGCATGCAGTTAGGGGATTCTTGAGTACATATCTCCATTCATTTTGGTGACAAAAACCTAATGTGGCTTATATTCATGGTAACTTCCATAATGTGAGCAATAAGTCAATTAATATTACAGGGTCTTTTTAAAAACAACTCTGTTCAGAAATATAAAACTTAAGGAATTAAATCTCTTGAATGAAAGTAAAAGAAACACTGAAATATTATGAATTTCTTGTTCTGTATGATGAGGAATGTTAACTTCTTTTCCATTTTATATGTCAAGCATACTCAGGCTAAGTTTAGCGCCATTAAGTGCAGCTGAATTCTGACTTCGCAGAATGTCACAGATCCAAAGTTAGAAGAGCTTTTTGATCTATGTGCCATGCTAACCACCCTTCTATTTCTATTCATTCATGGGATGTGGGTGGTGCTGGCTGGGCCAACATTTATTGCCTATCCTTCAGGGCATTTAAGAGTCTATCACATTGTAGTGGATCTGAAGTCAAACATATAGACCAGATCAGGTAAGATGACAATTTCCTTCCCTAAAGGACATTAGTGAACCAAATGGGTGATTACAACAATTGACAATGGTTTCGTGGTCATCATTAGACTTTTAATTTCAGATTTTTATTGATTTCAAATTTCACCACCTGCCATGATGGACTTCAAACCTGGGTTCCCGAAGCATTACCCTGAGTCTCTAGATTACTAGTTTAGCAACAATACCGCTACACCACTGCCTCCCCATAATGATCAACACTTTAAAGGCAATTTTGGGCACTGTTCGTGTCTCCTACGATATATACTGATACTGCCCAAGCTTCATTCCATTGAATCCTAAATGCCTGTGGATGCATGGCATTTTTGCTTCATCAGCGAAATTATGATTATCTTTTCACATTTAAATCAATGAAACCAGAAGGCTACTTGCGAACCAAAATAGAAGTCTACGTGAAAAGATGACAGAAGTGGATAGAATTAGATCAGTTTCAGGATTCAAATATTAGCGGTCTGAATATCAAATTGTTACTGTCATTTCAAAGCAAGATATTCTTATTTCACAAACCCTGCCTTGCCAATTATTTACCTCTAAATGTCTGAGTGGAAGAAACTTGATATTAGTGGCATACATGCAATCTTTCACACCTTAATTTGCATGGAAACTATCCCTAGCTCACTGTTTGCACTCACTGATTGCTTTCTGATTCTGGTTATTAAAGTGAATCTGAAAAGTCTCCAATTATTCATGTAAGTAGGGAGTATAACATTTTAAATCAAGGTAACAACTATACTGCAGAGAGGATGACTCAAGAAAAACAGTTGCTTGAAGTACTAATACTTGAATGATGATCAACATACTTACAAATGATAGCCATATACTTAATGCTAATCAGGACAGGCGCCATCCACCTTAACAAGGTAGCAATTTTCTTTCATTATTGCCATATCTGGATTGAAAAATGGAGCATTCCATTGAGCAAATTACAAGGTGTTAACAATAATATAATTGGAGCACTCTTCTAACTTGTGCTGATTATAGGTTCAAGTAAAAACAGATTCTAGAATAAGCATAAGTTTTAGGAGGACATGATCATTTTTTTAGAACTGGTCTTTCAAACCCCAAAAAGTAAAACACATATAATCTGCCTTGTCTGTCGGTGATGTCCAATCGCTTTATTAAAAGTTTTGTAATGTCAACTACACAGCACCTTTATGGAACCATTATCAGGATGATAAATCATGATGCCATTGCTCTCCAATCAGATCATTCCCATTTGAGTCATGAGACACCTTTCAGTCTGTTATAAAGCAGTGATCCTACAATCTAATAATTGGGTCAAAAGTAAATTGCTGTTATTGCAGGGCAGTGGAACTGCTTTATTAAGGTAGGTTGACAACAAAGCACTTTGCAAGATACTTTGCAATGTACGTTTGTTTTCTTCTGTCTGATTTCTTAACCCTTTGGCTGAAAATGCTGACTCATATTAGAATACATGTAGGTTTCCAATAACTCATCCTAGTAACTATTTGTCATGTATGAGGTCAGACAGTATCTATTAGCTGATATATCTGGCTATGGAGTCTGATCACAATGTTGTTCCCTACCCAATTCCCACACAGGCAAACTTCTGAGCATTGGTCACTAATGTGCAGTGGTATTTTTGGATGCCATTCACTACATAGCCCAGGAGTGCTGAGACAAATTTTAGTTTGGGGTTATCTAATTTAGCACGCACTGAAGATTAAACTGTGTATTGTTCAGCACCATGTCGAACAGCTTGGCACCAGCCAAGTGAACTATGTATATGAAAAGAGAGGATATGATGAGGGTACTCATCATGTCCTCTAGTGTTAGATCTGGCACCGTCAAATACTTTTGTTTTCCTTTTAGTTTAAAAGTCATATTCAAGCTCCCAAATAAAACTCTGTAAAACTGTATGCTGCAGGATTGTGGCCCTCTGTACGAGTTTTCATTTCATAGCACTGCAGAGTGGTGGCAGAATTTTGTGGTATGTGTACCTAATGGCTACAGAAATGGATCTTAGCATTTGAAATTCAAATCAATTTTTCTTAATGGCAACATATTAGCAAAGAAAAGTATGGTCATCATGAATGGTTAAACAGTTTGGACATGCTGGAGGTGGTCTAAAGTTTGGTTAGATACATTTTAAGGAACAACTTAAAGGAAAAAGAAATATTGAGATACGTGGAAAGGTTTGGAAGGGAATTTCAAAGCTTTGGGCTGAAGTAACTAATGACATAGTAGCAAAGGAAATCATAGTATTAATTGAAAAATATAGCAGTTCCTGAATTTTGATCAGTTTATTAATGAAGCAGATAAAGATAGTTGGGCCTGGGATAATACCCTGAGGAACTCTTGCAGCAATGTCCTGGGATTAAATTAACTGAACTCCCGAAAACCACAACTGTCTTCCTTTGTGCTAGTTAAGACCTCAAACAATGGAGATTTTCTGCCATGATTTTTATTGACTTCAGTTTTGCTCAGACTCCTTGATGCTACAAATACTGTCTTGATGTCAAGGGCAGTCACTTTCACCCCATCCCTTGAGTTCAATTTTGTTCACATTTAGACAATTGCTGTAATGAGGTCAAGATCCAAGAAGCCCTGGCAGAATACAAACTAAGAATCAGTAAGCAGGTTATTGCTGAGTAAGTGCCACTTGATAATACTATCAATGATGCATTCCATCATTTTGCTGATGATTGATGGTTGACTGGTAAGGCAGTAATTGGCCATGTTAAATTCGTGTTGCTTTTTATGTAACAGACACACCTCGAGAATTGTCCATGTTGCTGGGTGGATGTCAGTATTGTGATTGCACTAGAACATCTTGACTAGGGGTGTGACTAGTTCTGGAACATAGGTCTTCAGTACTAATGTTGAAATAATGTCAGGGTCCATATCCTTTGCAGTATCCAATGAATTCAGCTGTTTTATGATGTCAAGTTGAATGAGTCAAATTGGCTGAACTATCATCTGTGATACTGGGGACATCAGGAGTGGAGATAATCCACTCATCACTTGTGGCTTCAGATGATTGTAAATCCCTCAGTCTTGCCTTTTACACATATGTGCTGAACTCTTCCATCTCTGAGAATGGGGATAGTTGTGGAGCCTCTTTTTTCAGTTAGTTCTTCACTTGTCTCTCACTATTTACAACTAGAAATAGTAGGACTGCAAGATTTAGATCTGATTCTTTGGTCACAGTATTGCCCACCCTTGTCTATTATATGCTCCTTCCAGAGCTTGGTTATGGAAGTAACCCTGTGTTGTAGCTTGACCAGGTCGTTTTTAGGAATGTCTGATGTTGCTCCTGGCAATCCCTGTTAGATTCTTCACTGAATCAGGTTTGATTGCCCCATTTTGATATATTATTTATTAGTCGTGTTGTTTATAGAAAAACCAAGCATTTAACCATTTAAATTTAAAAGAGTTTAATTGGCCATTCATCCCATTGCTGTTTGTGAGAACTGGCTGTCTGCATTTTTGTTGTCTACAAAACAATGGTGACTGTATTTCAAAGGTCCTGAAGATAGGAAAGGCACTATAATAATGCATGTTCTTTTCAATGGTCAGGTTAAACCCAGAGCCTAATGAAAAAAATCATGGTTGACAAGTGAGGTATTGAATACTGACTGATACTCCTCTGTTCGCACAGAAAAGTGAAGTGTTTAGGAAACAAAGTGTTGTATAATTGCTAGTCAGAATTTTTCTGAAAGACAATGGAAACTTTTGTTCATTGATTTGCAAGCTGGTTACTCCAGATCAAGGAAATTGTTCCTGATTTCAATGTTCAAGGGGTGATGTTGAAATATCTTAAACAAATTTGTAATGTTGCTATATCTAGAATACAGGGTATTCCTCACTTTCTCCATATCTTCAAATTATTTTCCTTAGTAATCTTCAAGGTGTGGTCACAATTATTTTCAACAATACAACAAGTAACAATATAACATCTCAATGTAACAAGTAACAATATAACATTGACTATAATGTTTGGGAATTCCCTGAAATTTTCTTCATACACTATAGAATGAAATTTATTTTAGTGCCTCTGTGGAACATCTTGTGACCCTTTTCTTTTGATGCAAGATGTTGTTTGACTCCAACGTTGGCTGTCTGATGCAAATATTCAATCTGCTGCTTAGAAGTACCCCAAACCCCTGCCAGACTCACAACTCGATCCCTGCTCCCCTACTCCTATGATTGTTGTGAAACTTTTGCTGACTGAGGTAAAATCAAGCAGCAGCAATAAATTATAAGAAAATAAACGTGAATGTCATTTTCTTTCTGCCACATACCTTTATGTGGCACAGTCATTCTATACTCCTGTTGAACTGAAATGAACAATATTTTTATAGTTATAATCATAGATTACATGTAGTCAGTAGGTCTCAGATTTAGGCCTATTTTAGATTCGGTGCGCTGGCTGGTGTGGCTGGCTATTTTGCACTTGTAAACCAGCTATTCTTTTCTCCATTAACTGAAAGTTATCATTATACCGGCATTGCAAGAAAAATAATTTTCTGTGTGATAAAAATTAAGTGAAGGCAATGATAATAGAAAAGGCAGTGCTTCTGAGTTTAAGAAGATGTAAAATGTCACAAGATAAGTGTTATTTGACTTCTCACAGTTTTGAAAGAGGAAGTGCTTATGTCTTCATACACGGCATTGTGCATGACAAAGGCACCCTGATTCAATACAGCTCGAAATACTCTGTGTCCAGTACATCCACTGACAATTTCTGCTTAAGAAGTTGGCTTGTTGCACGCAACAAACAATTTTCAATATAAAAGAATATTTTACCATCCTGTTCCAACCTTAAATTAGAGTACAGAATTCACAAAAATATGCCCTTTTAATCTGCATGAAACTCATTGTCGACAGTTCCCTGGGACAATGGAGATTTTAGTTCAAGGTTAAACTGATTGTAGATCTGTGTGCATGGGAGAAGAATTGGATGTACTAAATTATTTGCATTTGCAGCATTTCCCTTTTTGCTGAACTTTCAATGTGAAAATTTAGTGTAGATGTTACATTCTAACAGGTCAATTCCTGCAAGATTCAATCCCTATGACTCACCAAACCTTGTGTTGAAACTTCGATGTTACTGCACCCATTAAAATTTCAACTGCCTTCTGTTTTGCTCAGACATCAAAGAAATTGAAATAATGTCTTTTAAGTCCTTTAATTCTCATGAGATTTCTTCATTTCCAAGATATCTGTGCTTGCATTGTACAGAAATAGGACTTCTATTCAGTAAAGATAACAGCCTATAACAAAGAGCCTGCTTTCCTTCTTCTTAATAGGTATTGTTAAATGGATAATCAAGGATCATAAACTTACTAGTATAATGTACTTTTAGAAAGTGTTCTTAGTATGAAACATCATGAAACATTATCATAATTATGTTCTAATCCACAATTATTATATGACAAAATAAACCTCTGCGTTTGAATTCGTTGTAATTCTTTTTGAAAGATGTTTTGTGATATTTTAACATGTTAAGATATGCATGTCAGTTATATTTTTATTTATTGAGATGCTAATGGGTGACAACACAGAGACTGATCTGAGTGATCATAATATTCAGATATGCAGAAATCTATTAAAGATCAGTAGCTTGAATGAGTTTGGGAACTGAGTGCTTAACTGTGTTAAATCATAAATGTTTTGGGGAAAGAAGGATTCTCTGGTTGAGTTCTCCACAGTAACAGTGGCAGTATTAAATAAGGAAGTTCAGTCAAATTTCTTAAACTGCCTGAATCACTTTGTGACCTGTGGTATTTCATTGAGATGATCTTTATTTCAAAAGTGCCTTATAAATTTAGATAGTTTTTGTCCTTATACTATGATTCTTCAAAAAACTTTAAACATTCTTGGGCGGCATGGTGGTACGGTGGTTAGCACTGCTGTCTTACAGTGCCAGGGCCCCAGGTTTGATTCCTGGCTTGGATCACTGTCTGTGTGGAGTTTGCACATTTTTCCCATGTCTGCATAGGTTTCCTCCACGTGCTCCAATTTCCTCCCATGCTCTAATTTCCTCCCACTCTCCAAAGATGTGAGGGTTAGGTTAATTGGCCATGTTAAATTGACCCTAGTGGATTAATAGGGTAAATATGTGGAGTAAGAGGAATAGGACCTGAGTGCGATTGAAGTTGGTGCAGATTTAATAGATCAAATGGTCTCCTTCTGCACAATGGGGATTCTATTATTCAGGTCTCAACTCTGCTTTAACACTTTGGGCTGATGCACTCTTAAATCTTCATCTGCAGATTAAAAAAGAGTACAGCACACTGGATCACTGGAAAATCAAGAAGCTAGGATCATGCCTATAAAGGATTATTCCATGTTAATTGGAAAAACAATCAGGCTGCTTCCTTTACAGATGCCCACACCAACCTGTTCTATTTTTCTATACACTGCACTCAAGCGATCAAGGTAAATCTGCTCTTATGATAGGCAAACTGAGAGTCAAAATTATACATACACAGGTGACTGCTTAATAAAGGACATATATCATTGACTTATTTCAATAAATTTGGCCTCCAAAGGTGATCATAGTAGTTTCATTGTCCTCAGTAAATGGACAAACTCACATATGGAAAGTCTAGACTGGTACGTTACCATCAGCTCCTACAGCTCAGATCTTCAAGTGGTAGTCAGATGAAAATAAAACAACTGGATTTTGTGAAATTAGTGACCAAGAAAATTGTTTTAAAATCAGATTTTAGTACTGCTTATTTTTCAAACACATGTCCCTAAAAGTCTTGTATCAATCGTAGGACAATCGGGAAGAACTTACAAAAAGTCCTTTGTGCCTTATAATGTGGACATCAAAATGTAATATGATAAGGAAAACCAGAACATTATCTGATTATGCAATATTGCAATTATCTTATACATGAGGCTTTCCTCCCCCACAGAACTTACTTTGCCACTAGTCCAAAGGGAAATTGGTGGTATGTCTGCTCAAAGAACTGGTGCATGGTTTAAAAAAACTTGCAATGAAATCAGAAAATATGACAATTACTTTATGCCAGGATATAAATTTATTATCTTTCTAGCATTGCCAAGCATGCTACCTAGGTGTGTATTTGATAATCCAAGGGTGTGCAGGTTGAGTTAATTGGCCATGCTAAATTGACCCTAGTTTTAGAGGCTTGGCAGGGTAAATATATGCGGTCATAGGAATAGGGTCTGGGTGGGATTGTGGTCAGTGCAGACTCGATGGGCCTAATAGCCTCTTTCTGCATTGTTAGGGATTCTATGATTTTTTGATTCTGTACTTAGTTCACCAATATAGTTAAAGTTTTAGATTATCTCTCCAATGTGTCGTAGAGATTTTTAAAAGTCAGAAGACTTTAATTTATCTAATTGACCATCCCTGTGTTGTCAATTTGAAATGAAATCACGTTTCAACAGAATAAAGCAATTTCCATAATACACTTATAATAATGTATAAACATTTACAACTAGTATAGATGCTATCTCCAGTATGTGAATCACCTTTTAATGGGAAGCAAAATGTTAAAAATTAATTGGAAGCAATGCCAGTGGGTGGATACTTCATGTTTACTAATTCTCATTGCATATGGTGGAATATTATGTTATTATCATTTCATTAGAAGATAAAAAATGGGAGCAAGAGTAGCCATTCAGTCCATTGAGATTGCTCCATCATTCAATATGATCATGAATGATCTGATTGTGACCTGAACTCAACTTTTCTACCTGCACCCCAGAACTCTTGACTTCCTTATTGATCAAAAATCTGTTTAACTCAGCTTATTCAATAACCCAATCCTCACAGCTCTGTCTGGACAATAATTCCAAAGATTAACAACTCTCTGAGAGAAGAAATTCCTCCTCATTTTCATAAATGGATGACAGTTTATTTCAAAGCAAAATCTCTGAGTTCTATGTTCCACATGAGAAAAAACATCCTCCCAACAGTTACCCTGTCATGCCACCTTAGAATCTTATATGCTGCACAGGTGAGATTTCTCTGTGCACAGAGAAACTGGGGTATGTTTTTTGCCATCACTCTGACGACAGGACCTGTTACAGTCAGAAATGCTGACTCCACAGAGATTGCGGTCCGATCTTTAGAGGGCACTAAAATCTGCACTGAAAGGAATCACCCCTCGACTCCCTCATGGACACAGGGTCACCCACAATCATCAGGACAAACCCTGCCCTTCACAAGCACCACAGCCTCCCTTTCCATAAGCATCAGGGCAACACCTTCCCCTCAACAAACATTGGGGCAAATCCCATCCCCCACATAAGCATCAGATTAAACTCTGTCCCCCTACAAGCGTCAGGTTGGCACTACATGATGCCATGGTTGGGCTATATTTATGTTTGCAACCTCAGCAGGTTCCTCTTGGTTGCTTTACATTTTAAAATACCTGTTGTAAGTTTTTTACTCTGAAGACATACAAAATACTTGTTCATATTCTGCCATCTCCTTGTTTCCTATTATTAACTCCCAGTCTTGCCCGATAAGGGACCAATGTTCACTTCAGCTCTCTTTTCCTTTTTTATACTTGTAGAAGCTTTTACTGTCTGCTATTGTACTTCTTGCTTTTTTTTTAACCAGAAGGTGGTGACAGTCTGGAATGTGCTGCCTGGGAGGGTGGTCAAGATGAGTTGGCTCAAAAAGTACCTGGATGAGCACCTAGCACATCACAATACATTCAGAACTTTGCCTCAGAAGGCAGTGGAGGTGGGATCACAGAACATTTTTAAAACAGAAGTAGATAAATTCTTGTTAAGCAAAGGAATCAAAGGTAACTGGGGATAGATGGAAATGTGGTACTTGAAACACAAAAAGATCAACTGTGACCTTATCAAATGGCAGAGCAGGCTCAAAGGGGCCAATGGCTTGCTTCTGCTTTTATTTCTTATGATTGTATGTTCATATGTTTGGAACTATCACTTAGCTTTTGTCTGTGATTAAATAAAGAGGGCTAACTAATCAATCTAGGAATTTAATGCAATACTTGTATCTCCTCAGTGCCAGTTTAAACTACTGTCCATGTTTAGGGGATAAAAGCTGAAAAACCCACCAGTCAGCTACCTCCTTATCTAATTAAAGCCTTGAACACTCACCCACTTCCAGAGGCTGAAAAACCAGAAATAAAAAGCAACACTAACTTCCCTCTGTGCATCAAATTCCCAAGTTAACAGTCATACCTTTTACACTCAGGCCACTCGTGCTCCCATACTCACATTTAGTTTTGAAATGTCACTAAACATTGACAGATGCTTACTCATTCTGTACAAACACTTCAATCTGATCAAAAGCAATCCTGAAATTATATCTAGATTTTCTCTTCAAAATTCACTGTAGGTGCCCTCTTGATATGAGAAGTCTGCTTTAAAGTTATACATTTCAAAGAAGGAAATGCTACATAATGGTATCAGAGTTCCTCTTGTAAGACTGCTGGCTTCACTGTATTTTGACCTCTCACACATAAGTTTGGAAATACAAGTGGTTATCAGACTTCAGTCTGTTAATGAGGAACTATTTAAGTGAAAATAATACTGTTCTAACTCAGATTTGTTGTGCTTTTGCAAGTTGTATGAGCATTTCTTACACACTTGGAAAGTTGCAGTGACTGTCATACTGTATCTGGTGCTTACATTGCAACAATCACCATCAGTAGGTCAGGAAGAATATTCATAGAATAGAATTCCTATCATTCGGTCTTTCATTCCATCAAGTTCACACCAACAACAATGCCACCAAAACACTATCCCCTTAAATCCTCATATTTACTCTGCTAATCCCCCAGACACAAGGGCGGAATTTTTCCATGACAGATGGGACACGGATCATCCATTGACCTCGATGGAATTTTACGGCTTTGTTCATCCCAAAGCTGTAAAATTCTGTCCATAGGGTTAATTTAGCATGGCCAATCAACTTCAAACACACATCTTTGGAGTATTGGAAGAAACCCATGGAGACACGGGGAGAACATGCAAATTCCACATGAACAATTACCCAAGGCTTGCATTGAATCCAGGTACCAAGCGCTGTGAGATAGCAATGCTAGGCACTGTGCCACCATGCTGCCCATATTATAACATAGAACATAGAACATTACAGCGCAGTACAGGCCCTTCGGCCCTCGATGTTGCGCCGGCCAGTGGACCCTCTAACCTAAACTATTCCAATATCATCCATATGCCTATCCACCGAACATTTGAATGCCCCAAAGTAGGCGAGTCCACAACTGCTGCAGGCAGGGCATTCCACGCCCTCACCACCCTCTGTGTAAAGAACCTGCCTCTGACATCCGTCCTATAACTACCACCTCTTAATTTAAAGTTATGTCCCTCGTGTTGGTCATCACCATCCGAGGAAAAAGGCTCTCACTATCCACCCTATCCAATCCCTTGATCATCTTAAACGCCTCAATTAGGTCACCGCGTAACCTTCTTCTCTCTAATGAAAATAACCTCAGGTCCCTCAGCCTTTCCTCATAAGGCCTTCCCACCATACCAGGCAACATCCTGGTAAACCTCCTCTGCACCCTTTCCAATGCTTCCACATCTTTCTTATAATGCGGCGACCAGAACTGTACGCAATACTCCAAGTGCGGCCGCACCAGAGTTTTGTACAGTTGTAACATAACCTCACGGCTCCTAAATTCAATCCCTCTACCAATAAAAGCTAACACACCGTACGCCTTCTTAACAACTTTATCAACCTGGGTGCCAACTTTCAAAGAGCTATGTACTTGTACCCCAAGATCCCTCTGCTCGACAACACAATGGATTTAATAACGATGGACATCAGTTTAAAAGCAAAGGAAAAGTACAAAGGCTACCAAACATAAATTTTGGAGATGAGGATTCAAAACTTTTCATTAACTTTGTTTATTTTGTGTTAGCACAGAGATCAAATCTGATGCAATGGTGTAATAAAATCATGACTGACAAATTTGATGCCACTATATACATTTAACTGATATAATAACATAGGCATCTAAGGAAGAAATTAAGCAGTATTCTCTAAATTTGAATCAAAAATGTCCCATTTGCCATATTGCTTAGTGATGCATAGCAGACCCCAAGGGCACATGCCTAGAACTGACATTAGGCCCATTGCATCTGAAAATTGAGAGCTGAATGGGAAGCCTGTGACAGGTTTGTTTGTCACGTTGGACTGCAATTGATTGCTGTATGCACCAAGCTGTTAGCTGAAAGGTATGCTAAATGGTTCTTACTTTTAATAAACAAGAATGCTCCTCTGGGTTCTCCATTAAAATCATGACTGAGGAGAGTCACTGACCAATTATCACACCCATCAGAGTCCCCTGAAGCCCTTAGCTGATCTCACCATGTAAGTAGCTTTTAGAGCCATGGCCAACCCTACGGTTCACTGGTACAGTCCTATTGAGGCTAGAGGACCAATTTTCCCTGGTGCTGTTTCCAACCTCATTCTGCAACACTGCATGGGTTTTATACCTCAATTCCAAGGCTCGATGTTTGAAGCAAACTAGTTTTTTTATATATAGTACTTTGCTTCATAGAAGTGCAAATCGAGTAAAAATTAAGAATGCATGCATACATATTGAACAAGCTTCTTGTACTACATCTAAGAAGCAGATATTTCACATAGATTCTTCAATAATTCTTCTGTTATTAGAATATCTATGCATTTTCAATATTAGCATATTCCCTTGAAGACGGAATTGTTTCTGATACTTGTAAACTGTCCTAGATCCTTTGTTATGTGGATGCAACAGTTCCCTGTAATCTGACATGTATAAGCTTGGCTGTACATTTCTACAAAGTAGCTGAGACATGGAAAGCTCATAGCTGGAATATATGTGAAACCAGACATGCATACAAAAGCACTTCAATGGATGCACTTGTTTGTGGCCAGGCATGGCCCACAGAGTATTGAATAATATTGTAATATTGGGTAATAAAAACTGAGATTGTCAAAATGTACAAAAGCATTTATTTATCTGCAGTAAGATCTTTCAATAAGCAAAAATCTAAAATCATTCAATTACATTTCGGGAGTTCTCAAAAAGTTAATTAAATCCAGTTATTTTGTACTTGACTTTACAACTCTTCCAAATTATTTTAACAAACCCTGTGTAAGTGTTAATTCACATTAATTGACATTTATAAAAGTAATTCAGAGGCAGTCAATTTGCAACATATGAGGAATTCTCCCGTCTCGCTTGCTGCAGGAGTCATAGCGCGCGCAGGGCTGGGAAGGCAGTGGACCATACAAGGGCCCACTGACCTCAAACAGGATTCTTCAGTTTTGGGGTGACATTGCCGGAGAATCCCACCCTCAGACGTGCAACTGAATGTGATACTACTTGTATAAAATAGGAGATTTTAAGACACATAAATTATATAGAATTTGAGTAAATTATTGCATGTTAACATAGCTGTATGCAATTTTATTTTTCCTAATATTTAAAAGATGGAATTCAATCTAACAATGTGACATGCTATGGCTAAGAATTGCTGGCTGAAAATGAAATTCAATCCCTTAAATGCCATGAACACTGGTATTTTGTGCTGATAATATATTCAAAAGTATTTTGCATATAAATATATAATTAGTCATTGTAGGTTTTTCTTCAAGTCTTCCTGAGCCTGATTGCTTTTAACGTCAGCTTGTCAAATAATGTGCTATAAACTGCCAACATGAATCTTTTTGTGTAGTTTTGTGCTAACATTTACAATCTGTATTCACTCTATTAGCCTTTAAGGGGTCAGCATAGAGGATTATTAAACTGCATTCCTGAAAACATTAGAGCTGTTGCTGTGCCAACCCCAATGCAGATATACACTCCTACTGTGGCGCTTATTGAAGTCTCCATAGCAACTGACCCAGAGGACACTATACTCATGGATACTGTTATAAACCTTACAGACTATGGTACTGAGGGTCTGGCTCCATTGCAAGAAACACAAATAGTTTCTATACTTTTATTTAATAGAATAAGCAGAGATATAGAAGCATTATTTTCCTAGCTTGTTGGATGAGTATTATTTTTGGTTTTATTTGCTATATTTTGCACTGTCCTGCATCAAATTTATTATTCAATGATTTGAAAATAAAGATTGTGCTAAGATTAAAACAGAGTGCCTTAATTTATCTACTTTCCCTTCTATTATAGGCCTAGCAAGGTCCAAAACTCACTTTCTTGCTCAGCAGAGGATCTCCATATTTTGTGCTGCATTTTGAGAAAGGAACAATTCATGTCCAATCGCCATTTCAAGAGCATCAATTACACTGTGGCTGAAAGATGGAATTAGTTGCGAATTTCCAGCTGATTCCTACTCGGGTTTCTCAAATGCTGCACAGTTATTTACTTTGATCCCAGCCAGAGTAAAAACTGCCACCTCAGGATAACGGAAATGAAATCTGCTGCACATCAGAGGATTCATGCCAGGCTGGTATAAATAACTTGCTTGAGAATCTCCTCGCACTTCTTGCAGAGGAAAAATTAACACATGCATTGGGTCGGTAACTTAATATGGCCTCCCACATAAATTGAAATAGGTGAAAGTTGAGGGTAAACATAGTGAAACAGCATTTAATTCTTAGCATTCTATCTGTCCAGTCAGAACTGAATGCAATAATTTAAATGTGATTGTAAAGGTAAAAATACAAGCGTTTACTTGTTTCCTCTATATTGTTCTATTCCAGGAAGCCCACTGGCAAAGAATAAAACTGGAACCAATATTTATACTTTCATATATTAATTTACAGTGTTATACATTACAAGCATACAACTCCTAACCCCAAGACTTCAATTTCAATCTGTGTCAATTTAAAATGAGCTGAAGTGAATGTTCAGTTAATATGCATGCAATTAATCTACAATTAATCCGAGGTGGTCACATGGTGGTATAGTGGTTAGCACTGCTGCCTCACAGCACCAGGGACCTGAGTTCAATTCCGGCTTTGGATGACTGTCAGTTTGTAGTTTGCATGCTCTCCCTGTGTCTGTGTGGGTTTCCTCCAGATGCTCTGGTTTCCTCCCACGCTCCAAAGATGTGTGGCTTCGGTTGATTGGCCATGATAAATTGTCCCTTAGTGTCAGGGGGATTAAGAGGGTAAATATGAGGGGTCACAGGGATAAGGCCAGAATGGGATTGTTGTCAATGCAAGCTCAATGGGCCAAATGGCTTCCTTCTGCACTATCGAGATTCTATGACTCTATTATTAGCATCATGCAAATGTTACCCATTTTATCTATGTTTATTTGACTGTCAATATTGTATTATCATTTTGCTAAATATATTTAACATTTTTAGCCTACCTTCTCAGCCATTCAACCGCTCTGGCTATTTATCCTATTCAGACATCCATCCATATTTTTATGCATTCTTCTCACATTATTAGCAGTGTGTTTTCTCAATAATTAGCCATTCCTGTTGTGCTCATTATTTTTTTTTCTGATGGTTTGACCAATATCAGCAACTCACTGTCTCAGTGACACTGGAAATCAGACTGAGGTTTAGGCCAGATTACAATGCATTTGTAATCAGCATAAGGATTTTTGAAAATAATTTTGTTTAACCTTTTAAAAAATAAACACAGGTATTTAAAAACCATTAAGAATGCAAGATTTGGCTTCTTACTGCACAAGTTTTCAATGATATGAATGCCATTGTAAGTTGAAAATGAAATTCACAGTGCGCGCGCGCACACAATCATTATTTTGCAAATTGAGTTTGGGTTTTTATATGCCCTGTTTGTGAACAAACTCCACTCACCTGATGAAGGAGCAGCGCTCCGAAAGCTTGTGGCTTGTGCTACCAAGTAAACCTATTGGACTTTAACCTGGTGTTGTGAGACTTCTTACTGTCCTTAACGTTAATACAGATTTTGCAAACTTAACCGCAAACTTAACATTAATGACAGGCTATGCACCAGATCTTCCAATCCATGAAGTATTAATTATGAATGCCCATTAATCTTCTGCTGTCTGTCATCCCATCAAAGTCCCCAACTGAATTATCTTCAGCAAAACTTGTGTACATCTTCAAGCTCCTACAAATTGCACAGCCCATTGTCACCCTGGCTGCAGCATTAGTGTTCGGTGTCTCGCTCTGTGTAAATAGACTATCCATTTCCAGTTTCAGTATCTGAGCTAGTGGCTGCAAGTCAGAAAACAGGTCACAGTGTTGCTTTTTCATGATTTTCTTCCCATTTTTCCTCTTGCACCATTACCTGACCAAGTAGCAATTCTAGGTATTTGCAAGGAGAAAATACAAAGGTGTTGAGGAGAGATAGGGAAGAGAGAGTGTACACTTATATCACTTATGATTTGTGAATCAGAAGAGATTATGGACTGAGAGGCACATGAGAAGTAGAATTAGGTATGAAGATACTGATACTTTGACTCTATTGATCTCATCAGTGCCATGCCATTGATAGTGACCACTATCTTCTCCATTGGGGTTGCACTTTGAGATATTTGGTGGTCGTGAAAAGCACTATTTAAATGCAAATCCTTTTTACCTTTTGTATTAATGAATAACTTAGGTAATGGAATAGAAAGCCATAGACCCAAATGGGCCGATGAGGCAGAGGTAGATGGTACTGCATTGTAGGTAGAAGTATAAAATTGCAAAGGGAAAATGATAGATTGAGTGAATGGACAAACTGTAACAAATCAATTCTTAAATGAGATCATCCACTTTGGACCAACAGATTTCTTTTGAAAAATTGTGTGAAACAGTAAAAACATTGGAGATCCAAAGCAACTTAGAACTCGGGTTCATTAAAGTGTCATGAAAAGTACAGAAAATAGGACATTGGAATGCTGTATTTATATCAAGAGGACTAGAATATACAGGGTCGGGGTTTGGGGGTATGGTAGATATCCTGCTTCAGCTACACCAAGATCTGGTTGGACCACACTTGGAGTACTCAAACAGTTCTGAATTCCACACCTTGAAAGGATATATTAATTTTGGAGGCAGAGCTGGATAGATTTACTAAAATGGTACCCGAACTCCAAAGGTTAAGCTGTAAGGAGAGATTAAACTAAATGGAGATGTATTCCTTGGATTTTAGGTTAATGGGTGATTTAACCGAGGTTTTAAAAATATTAAGGGAATAAATGGGACATCTTGAGAGAAACTAGTTGCGGAGTTTAAGCCTAGGGGCATAGCCTAAAAATGAGAACCAGACTTTTCAGGAGTGAAATTAGGAATAATTTCTTCACACAAAGGATGGTTGAAATTTGGAACTCTCTTCCACAAACAGCAACTGATGCTAGGTCAACGGTTAATTTTAAAACTAAGATTGATATATTTTTGTTTGCCAATGTTATTAAGAGATATGGGCCAAAGGCAGCCATGTGGAGTTAGGTCACAGATCACTCTTGACTTGATTGAATGGCAGAACAGACTCCAGGGCTAAATGTTTAAAATATGTGTAGGGATCAATCCAGTAAATAAATGCCAGTCTTTTTAACCTCAGTGGTGGCAAAGCTTTTCTAAGTGGACAAAATTGATGATGGCTGGAACAAGTGCATTAAATAAAACAGCCCAGATGTGTTAAAGACAAACCGTGTTGAATTAATTTGATTTTTTTTAAATGAAGAAGGTTAATGCTGTGTATAAAGACTTTCAAAAGGTGTTTGATAAAAGTGTGGCTGTGAGGTTAGCAGTAATGCTAAATTACTGAGGATGATATGAAGCAATGAGTATCAGGTATGGGTTGTGATTGATAGAGGTAATCAATAGATGAGCAATGCATCAGTGTTTAAAGTTAATGGTGCAGTTGGTGAAATCATGTATTCATTGATCTTCTTCACCATTTATGTGAAGTCATTGAACTTTTTGTATCACTGCATTGAGGTCCTTGGGGGTTGACTCTTGGCACTGATTGCTATGGCTATTGGCTCCCACAGCCTTTGTGAAGTTCACTCTTCCTGTGGATAAGTGTCCTCTTCCTCTGTACCTCCTGCAGCAAAATCTCTTACTGCCATGTTGTATTATTGTTAAGCACTGAGGGTGTCAGAATTACCTCTGCTCCAGCCTAAATACACCTTTCCTTTAAAAGGTTCAGATTGGACCGATGCAACCATGAGGTAAATTAAGCAATTGGTTAGGGTGACAACATGTGGAAGGGTGTCAAAAAGTTAAGAATTTTAAAATGATACAAGTGAAGCTGAAATGTTGACATTTTAGAAGCAGCCTTATCCCACCCAACCCCCACGCTTCTCAAAAACTCATTTAACCTCCAATAACAACTCATTTTTTCCATGCTTGCTGATCTACCAATAAAAACCTTCTCTTCCCCTTCATCCCACTGATCCACCAATGACAATTTTCCCTGTTCCTGCCTTGCAACCATCCCACCTGATCACTGATCCTACAATCACAACCTGCCTTTTTCTTCTATGTGATGGCTGATCACCCAATCATAGCTTTCCTTTCTCTTCCCTCCTCCTGCCGACGCTCAGTGATCATCCAATCACAGTTTCCTGCTTCTTGCTGCCAATCAAATTCATTCAATCAGAAAGCTCGCCTAAGATTATAGATTATTTATTATTGTCACAAGTAGGTTTATGTTAACACTGCAATGAAATGATTGTGAAAATCACTTAGTTCGCCACACTCCGGTGCCTGCTCAGCTACACTGAGGGAGAATTTAGTATGGCCAATGCATTTAACCAGCGCGTCTTACGGACTGTGGGAGGAAACCGGAGCACCTGGAGGAAAACCCAGGCAGACACTGGGAGAAAGTGCAGACTCCACACAGTGACCCAAGCCAGAAATAAAAACCCTGTCACTGTGCTAATCGCTCCACTACCTTGCCGCGCCCCTCTTAGGAGACCCTGCAATGATGCAGATGTTGAAGCCCTGTGAGAGGTGTGAGAGTGTGCAAATCTAATCAGCAGCATGGAGGAAACATGGTTCCACACAACACTGGCAGACTAATAGACTAATACCAGAGTGAGACTAATAGACTAATACCATGAATTTGACCTTTTATAGCGATTGTGTGGTGGTGCAATTGTCTGCACCATTTTACTGCGGTCATGTTTCAAATGTTAATTGATGGGGTAGACACAAGGGGAAAAGTTTGCTAGAGTGCCTGATTACTCTTGCACTGGCCCTGCTTGCCTCTCACAATGTTGCACTCCCTACTCAGGCATGCAGCCACTCCACAGCAGAGTTGGTGTTGACTGCAATCATTTAAATTATCAGGCAGCATGGGGTTAGATTGCTGTATGCATCAGAGGAAATGAACTTGGAGATAAACTTGCACCCTGGTTCCAGCATCCATTTCTGCATCTTGTCCAATTTTGCTCAACAATTGTTGATGGTACATCTGTAAGTAGCTGCACAGTTAATAATGTACTTATGCAACATAAGTAAGCACCTCATCATTGTCAGCCCAAACTTATTTAATTGGTAATATTTAGTAGTGACAACTTTTATAGCACTTTTAATATAATGAAACATCCCAAGTCACCTCACAGGAACATTATAAAACATAAAAACTAGAAGCAGAAGTAGGCCATTCAGCCCTTCGAGCCTCCTCCGCCATTCATCTTGATTGCAGCTGATTGTCAAATTCAACAATCTGATCCTATAGAAACACAGAAATAAAGCATGTTACAAATGCACAGAGCATGATATTAGATCAGGCGACCAAAAGTTTGGTCAAAGAGATAAGTTTTACAAGTATCTTAAAGCAGAGAAGTAAAGGGGGGAAAGGAGTGTAAGGAGAGTATTCCAGGGCCTAACTTCTTCAAAACATGTGGGTTTTATTTCCTGCCATCCAGTAGGAAACACATCCCACCAACTTTGATAGTCCCGCAGCCAGTTTACACTGCAGTGAATGTTAATTAGCTGCACCCTCCCTCACTACCAGACAACCTGATTGAGCAGCACCCGTCCAATTTTTGCAGCAATAACGCTGCAGGGGATAGAACAGGATGTTTAAGTCCAGGAAGTGGAACCCAGAAAAGTTCCAGGGGATCCAGGATAGGAGATTTAGGGAAGACTTTTGAGATGGGGTGTGGGGTGGTGAGGAGTATAATGAGAATTGTATTCCCAGGAAGAGGCCAGGGGAGTGGCAGTGAACAATGCTTTGGTGCAAGTCCTGAGATCATTGGTCCAAATGGGGAGGGAGGTCACAGGACTTCAGAACATGGGTTTCTATGGAGGTGCTGCCGCACTATCCTCCCTTCCTGTCTGAAATGTAAATTAGTTGTATTTCCACTTCCCCTACAGAGATTCAATCTTTCTGCCAACCTAAAATTAATTGGCCACTTGAGGTCCTCAATTAGGCGGCAAGGGTTGGCTTCTTATCCAAAAGCCTTGCTACCCCAATGTAAAATCACTGTGTGATCAGGGTGTGGACCCAGGGGGAATTGCATCCCTTCCATTTCACATATGGTCCGTCTAAAAATTCACTGGTGGGGGAGCATAAAATTCTGGTTCAGAGCTCGGAGTCTAGGCAACTGAAGGCATAACTGCCAATGATGGAATAATTATAATTAAAAGTATGTAAAAGGACAGAGAGGCCTTCTCAAAGGTCAACCCAAGGAAACCAACTGGCCTGGATAGGGCACCTATAGGAACACTGAGATCCTGTGCAGATCCACTGGCGGGGGTGTTCATAGACATTTTCAACCCCACTTTACAGAATTACATGACCATCGATAACTCAAAAGGGTTGTGAAGCTGGAGAAGATAAGGGGGGTAAGGTAATGGGGGATTTGAAGAAAAGGATGAGGATTTTAAAGTCAGGACATTGCCCAACTAATGTAAGTTTTAGATCTTAGAAACCCTACTGTGCAGAAAAAGGCCATTTGGCCCATCAAGTCAGCACTGACAACAATCCCACCCAAGCCTGTCTCCATATATTTACCTGCTAATCCCTCTAAGCTATGCATCCCAGGACATAAAGGACAATTTAACATAGCCAATCAACCTAACCCACACATCTTTGGACTGTGGGAGAAAACCAAAGCACCCAGAGGGAACCCATGCAGACACAGGGAGAATGTGCAAACTCCACACAGACAGTGACCGAAGCCAGGAATCAAAAGCAGGTCCCTGGAGCTGTGAAACAGCAGTGCTGTTACCATGCTGCCCCAAGTCATTGAGCACAGGGGTGACAGGGAAATTGGAATGGCTGTGAGTTAAGACATGGACAGTGAAGTTTGGATGACCTCAATTTTATGGAGAGCAGAATCATAGACCAGATCATAGAATTTCTACAGTGCAGAAGCAAGTCATTCAGCCCATCGACTCTGCACTGGCAATAATCCCACCCCAGGCTCTATCCCCCAACAACCCCACACGTTTACTCCACTAATCCCTCTAACCTACACATCCCGGGACATTAAAGGGCAATTTAATATAGCCAATTCACCTAACCTGCACATCTTTGGATTGTGAAAGGAAACTGGAGCACCCAAACAAAAGCCACACAGACATGAGGATTGTAGGAGATTAGCCAAGAGTGTGCTGGGTAGAGGTAATAAAGGCATGAATGAGAGTCGCAGCAACAGCTGAACTGAGACAGGCAGAGTTAGGTGGAAATAGGCAATCTTAGTGATGGCACAAATATGAAATTGGAAACTCATCTCAAGATTAAGTGTGACACCAGGATTCTGAGTAGACTGTAATCTCAGACTGTTACCAGGGAGAGCTTTTTAATCAGAAACAATGGAATGAAGTTTGAAGGGGGGAATGTAAACAATGGCTTCAGTCTTTCCATTTATGTGGAAAAAAATTCTGTTTATTCAGTATTGGATTTTAGATAAGGAATCTGATAATTTAGCAGCAGCGGAGGAATCGAGTGAGTGCTGTATGTCAAGGATGGAAGCGTGATTAGAGAGATTCATGCATGCAGCTCCAGGAAAGATGGAAATGGACTTTGGAGGCAACAACATATTCAGGGTCTTTGGACAGGAAAGGGAGGTTGTAAATGGAAATAACTGTAAATCTGACAAGTTAGATTTCAATAGTAAGTAAAACAATAACGAAAGGGAAATTACAAATGTTCATTCTGGTTCAAACTGGGATTGACATTTATTTGTATTCATCTCAGTACTGATGTACTGGAGCTTTTTTTGCCCGGTGAGCAATGCAGAGATGCCCCTTGGGCAGTACCAGGGTGTCTAGCTAGCAATGCTAAGATGGCACTGAGCAGGGGACAACCTTCTTTACCCCTGCCATCCCAGCAGGCCTCAATGGCTTCTATCCTTACCAGCAGGGTCAGGATGCCTGCTCCCCATTAGCAAGGAGCAGTCGTACACCCCACTGAAAGGAACCAGTTTGAGCAGGGGTGGGGGAAATGCTAGTGAACCCAGAGAATACCTGTTGGGCCCACTAATCAAATGGAAATACAGATATGATTATCAGCTCTGTGCCAATTTCCAGCACAGAACCGATTGCGCTAATAAAAAGCGCAAACACGAACCTTGCCAAAGATCCCGCACTGGTATCTCACAGCCCAACACAGCAGGCCAGAACAATCCTAGCCCACTTATTTGCAGCATGTAAGCATCTTGCCCAGCAGCAGAAGGTTGGTGGAGATGTTCAATTCAGAGATAAGTTAAGAATCGAATGTGTTCTTTAGGAATAGGATTACGTATAGGTTAGAGTCGGTAAGTTCTGTTAAGTCTTCTTCCCTGATAAACATTAGTGAACCAGTTGGCCTCTTACAACAATCCAACAGCTGATTTCTCCTAAATTGAAAAAAAATGCTGAACTCACACTCTCATACTGTTAGTGTGGGATTTGGAACTATGTTCCACTGGATTATTAGTCCAAAGTTCTGGATTGTTAGTCAGTAACGTAACTTTTACACTACTGTACTCCTTTGTAGCATTCATGCTATGACTTGAGTGAGACAACTACCTCAGCATAGCCTGGGATTTTGTAGGTCTATATGGCCCAGGGGCTATTCACTAAAAGCCATCAAAGAAGTTGCTCAATTTTTTAATATCAATTTTTAATTGTGCTTTGAAACAACAGACAATTTTTTTTAGAGTTTTTATTTCTTACCTGCCATAGGACCAGACACTAAAACTTGTACCAAGTTTAAAGAACTGTTTTCTTAGCTACTGAAAATCCCATAAAAACAGTTGGGTTTAATAATCCAAGCCATGTGTTTTATTTGATCTGCCAACAGGACCAAAGCAAAAAAGGCATCAGAAAAGAAAAAAAAACATTTTTCATGAATAGTGCACATAAAGCAAAGCACCTTTGTTGAAGAATAATGCAAGACCCCATCCCAGAGCGAATTTTGATTCTGGCTTAACCAATACAGGCAAAATAATAATACCCGACCAATTCAATCACAATTCAATTAATACCTGAAGAGTTCAAGCATATTCAAGAGAAGGCAAATGAGAAAGACTGATGCAAAAATGGCAGTGCTTATTCAATGGACTGGCATGCACTTCTGCATTTTGGAGGAATCCTTGTATAATTAAAAGTAACATGATTTAGTAAATAGTGTGCCATAAATTAGCAAAATCAGATGATTCAACTAATAAATAAAGTTGGTATAGTTTAAAAATAATTACCCATGGGATTTTAATTTTGTCTTGAAATCAATGAACTCTATCAAGAAATCCTAAGCTAACCATGGGTAAGGAAGGCTTTTCAGCCCATCTTAGGTCGTCCATTAGGCTGGCTCTAAGATTTCTCCTTTATATTGTCTGACTGATTTTCAAATGATTGCAGTCTTTGCTCCTATTACAACATTCATAGACTATTTCCCTTTCAGGGCTGGAATTCTCCAACCATTCACGTCAATGGGATTCTCTGGTCCCCGCTGCAGTAATGGAGACTTGGCTGAGTGCCAAATTCTCCATCCTTGCTTGCAGCAGCAGCAGGGCATAAACAGCCAGAGAATTCCAACTCAGGTCCTCATCTCATTTTGTATGATGACCTTTCTAATATCAGTTTGAAATTTGCCTTTTGGTAATTTCAACCTGTAACCTCTTGCCCAATCCTCACAAATTAATTTGGGGCTAACTTTGACTTGATGGAACACTCATGCCTCAAAGTTTAAAGGTCATCAGTTTAAGCATCACTTCAGAGATCTGAGCACATTATCTAGGCTGACACTTCAATGCAGACATTCAGACATATTGCTGCCTTTCTGATGAGACTTTCAACTGAAGCTCATCTTTCCATTTAGGTTGATGTATCTAAAAATGAGCAGAGGGAATTCTTCTGTAGCCTGAACTATCACTTATCCATCAAGCAATATCATTAGAATTAGATTATGTTATAATTTATGTCATTGTTGCTTGCGGGATCTTGCTATGGACAGATTGACTGCCAAAATTCCCTACATTACACAATGATTATACTTCAAAAGTACATCATGTTATGAGATAGTTTGCGATTACAAAGATCATGAAAAGTACTTTATAAATGTAAGCTCTTTATTGTTTGAAGAAACTTTACGGAAGGAACACCACTACCTGCAAGTTACCCTCTAAGTCATCCTGACCTAGAACTAGATTGGTGTTCCTTCATCATTGCCGGGTCAAGTCCTCAAACTCCCTTTAACAGCACTGTGGATGTATCTACACCACATGGTCTGCGGCAGTTCAAAAAGGTGGCTCACCATCACCTTTTAAAGGAAATGGGCAAGAAATGTTTGCTTGCAATGTCTACCACATGTGAAAGCATATATGTTTAAAAAAAATCAAACTTTATGGGGGCAGGTGGCTGGTTTGACATCTAGCATATGGTTCAAAATAACTTCCACAGCACAGGGATCAATTCCCATTCCAGCTAAGATGTGATGTCTGCCTCCTCACCCTGTTCAGAGTTACAGAAGGATCACAAAGTCCTGGCACATGAATCACATAAAGGTTGATATGCAGCTACAGCAAATAATTAGGGAAGCTAATAGAATGTTATCATTTATTGCAAGGGGAATTGAATACAAATTAGGGATGTCATGCTTCAGGGCACTGTGAGAGCACATTTAGCATATTATGTACAGTATTCGTCACTTTATTTAAGGAAGGATGCAAATATATCGGAAGCAGTTCAAAGAAGGTTTATCAAACTAATTCCAGGAATGGGGTGGGTTGTCTTCTGAGGAAAGGCTGAACATTTAAGCAGGTATTTATTGGAGTTTAGAAGAGGAAGAGGTGAATTGATTGAAACATGGAAGATTGTAAGGGATCTTCTCAGGCTAGATGTGGAGAGGATGTTTCCTCTTGTGAGAGAATCTAGAACCGGTGGTCACTGTTTAAAGATTAAAGTCACCCATTTAAAATAAAGACGAGATAATGTTGTGTTCTCTGAGGGTCATGAGTTTATGCAACTCGCTTCCTGAAAAGGTGGTGGAAGCAGAGTCTTTGAACATTTTTAATTCAGAAGTGGATAGATTCTTGGTAAGCAAGGAGGTTACTGGGGGTAGAAGGGATGCAGATTTGAGTTACAATCAGATCAGCCATGATATTAATAAATGGCAGAGCCAGTGCAAGGGGCTGAATGTCTGTTCCTGCACCTTGTTTGTATATTTGTCTTGAAGCAACATTTTTTTTAATTCATTCATGGGACATGGGTGTTGCTGGCTGTCCAGCACTTATTGTCCATCCCTAATTGTCCTTGGAGGGCAGTTGAGAATCAATCGCATTGCAGTGGCTCTGGGGTCACGTATAGACCAGACAGTAAAGAATAGCAGATTTCCTTCCTTAAAGAATATTAGTGAATCAGATGGGTTTTTCCCAACAATCAACAATGGTTTCATAGTCATCAATAGATTCGTAATTCCAGACATTTTCTACTGAATTCATATTCCACTACCTACCATGGCAGGTTTCGAACCTAGGTTTCAAAACATTAATTGTGTTTCTGGATTAATAGTTTATCAATAATACCACTTGTCTATTGCGTTCCCAGGACATCATGGCATAGGCAATGGTTCTGTGGCCTTTGATTAATCAAGGATGCGACCTGCAGAAGAACTTCATAAATTTATCTTTTCCACATTATTTACTACCTTCCATTCCTCCATAAGATCATCCCACAGGTTCTTCTTTTCAGAAGTTCCCTTTTATTGTGCTCTGAGTTATACATTATAAGTTATGAGCGTACTCACCATTGTCTCTGGTACCTACATGTTGCACTTGTGTCTCAGTGGCCAAAACTAATCATTTCCACAAGCTGTGGTCTGCCGGGGGCACTATAAGATTTGCTTCCAACACACGCGACTTACATTCTATTGTTTTGACCATATGGCTCAACATTACATGTGCTTAATACATTGATATTCTGCATTGGTCATGCATGTTCAGAGTCAAGTTTACTAACACTCTGTGGTTTCTTTCTATTTCATCTTTAGATAATTCAACATCATTCATGAGTTGTCCACATATTATTCCTGATTTACAGTACCTTACACTGTTCTGCATTAAATTCCATCTGGTATTTTTCTGACCACTTTCCAGATATATCTTTTCCAGATCATTCTGTAATTTCTGAGCTGCCTCCTTCAATTTCCCTGGCATTTCTAGTTTCATGTTACATTGATCACAACAGTCAAATTGTTCTACTCATTTAAAATTCTCCAGCATCTCACACGGACAATAAAAAATATATTTTAAGAAGTATTCAAAATGAGACTCAATAATTGCTACTAATGGATTTTACTCATGAATTATATTGATTTCAAATATTTCAAGGTCACCATAACAAAGACCATGTTTAATTGTTGTACAACCTGTGTTTTGTGGTTCTAAAATTGAAAAGTAACACAGAGCTGAAAAATAATACAACTAAAGTCAGATTGCCTGTTTCCATCGCGACATCATCAGCTTCCATTTCTCCAAACTGCTTTGAAACACTTTGCCACAGCATTGCTACTTGAGATTCAATTATTCTAACATCCTGAATTCCAACTTTCCAGTTCCACAGTTCACAAATTGCAGCCCGTCCAAGTCTCCTCTGCCAGTATTTTATCCTGCTCTAGCTTCTATTCGCCAATTATCCATAATCTCAATAACTTCCTTCTTCCTCAGTGTATCAACTTTAAAGACATTTTGTCCAGATCCAGACCCATTCTTTGACCTTCCCCTTCCCAGCTCTGTAATCCCCTTCAGTTATCTATTCTCATGTGTGCCCTCGCATCACACAACTCTGACACTTGTTGGATCTACACCATCAACTCCAAACTCCCCCTAACCCTCTCTGACCTTGGGATTCCTGCCCCCTCCTTCAGAAACTTGTCACAACCTACCCCCTTGATCATGATTTCTGGCAACTACCCTAATTGTTCTCCCCCAGACCTGCTCACTGTTCAGTGATTTTCACCACTCTGAAGTGCTTTTGGACACTTGTGTTAAATACAATGTTAAATAAAATATGTCAGGACCCTAAATTGAATAAATAAATAATACTGCACAGTCAGTGTATCAGGATCATAAACCAAATAATAATCATATGGTACAACGTTGAATTAAACATATAATGACACAGGCTATTTTACATTGAAGCAGTATTGAAAACCAAACCCCCTTCAAATTTTAGTCACCAACTTTAAGATTAAATAAAATAATTTAAGCAGTATTTTTGCTCCTTTTCTCTCGCACACGTGTCCGCTCCTTATTCTCTTCTCTGTTTTTTTTAAAATTAATTTAATCATGCTTCCATGTTTTTCACATGTAATCTAACCTCTTAAATTCTGTTCTTCTTTTAGTGTTCAGAACTAATCCACAAATATTCCCCCTGCTTACTCTTTCTTCTCTGGGCTCCCAAACACTCATTTCTGAACTGGAAGCAACTTACAAAAGAATTAGTCCTTTTTAAAAGCCAACTTTAAAGGGAAATGTTCAAAGATAACTTACTATATTACCAACTTCCAGCAGGTCAAAGTTCGTAGGTAAAAAGCATGACAGTGCTGTTGATGGGTAACCTGTCCACAACCTTCACCACTTGGTCACACTCTTTCCACAGCATAATAAAGTTTTAAAGAAGACAGCGTAACAGTATGCAACATTCATGCATGTATGGACTTTTTTAAAAATTAAAAACAAGACTTTTTAAGCTACACAAAATGGTCATGTAAAACTAGCATGACACAGAGTTCAAAATGAATATGTAATGATTAGGAGCAACATGCAAGATAACGATCACCACCCCCCCCCCCCCCGCCCCCGCCCCCGCCCCCCCCCCACAACCCTGCCAACTGACAGCTCTTAAAACTGTCCAGACTGAGTGGGGCAGATTTTAAAGATAGAATCAGATTTGAATGCAAAATGTGTCCAATAAAAAAATCCAGTTAAATACTGAACAAGAATAAGAGCTAAAACCAAATAATCCAATTGTTTAAAGATGCCATGTTGTCTGGTAAAAGTATGCTGCATGACAATTTATCAAAACTGTAAACAAAGGGCTCCACAATGAAACAATTGGTAATGCAATAGCATCAGAACTCCAGCATATAATCAACAGCTGTATCTTTTTAAAATCTAGTTCCACACCAATTAGCAAAAAGTCCAATCTGCTGCATAAATTTACCACAGTAATCAACATGACAAATACTTAGTGGGTATTTGAAGCCAGCTCCTCTAGTTGCTCCAGGAACCAGGCTAGAATAATGTCTCCCCATGCAAAAGGAATGCCCAGGCTTATTGGTTTCATTCAATTAGTGGCACTCTTGTTTCTGCGTCAATTCAAACCCACACCAGGACATGACAACACAGCCTAACCTGACATTCCATTGTGGTACTGAGAGTAGATTGGAGGTGCTACTCTTTGGATGAGATGTAAAACTGCTTGTTCTAAGACTTCAGTCATGTAATGGTTCACGTAAGTGCAGGGAATGTTCCTAATGCCCTGGCCTACATTTGTTCTTCAATCAACACCACCAGAAATAAATGAACTAGCCCAAAACAAAACGCTGGAGACGCTGGAAATTTGAATTAAAAACAGAACCTGTTGGAAATGTGCAATAGGTTTGGCAGCATCTCTGGAGAGAGAAATAAAATTAATGTGATTTTTCATCAAAATCTGAAACTCTTCCCAAAGGTATTGCCTAACCTGTTGAGTATTTCCAGCATCGTTTATTTAAATTAACTAGCCATTTGTTCCAACGCTATCTTTGAAATCCTCTTGCATGCAAAATGACTTCCACATTTCCAAGCATAATTTATAGTATTTCAAAATGCTTCACATGCAGTTAAGTTTTTATTTATTAGTATCACACGGCAATGAAGTTATTGTGAAAATCCCCTAATGGCTACCTAATTGGCGCCTGGACAAATTTAGCATGGCCAATGCAGGTAACCAGCACATCTTTTAGACTTTGGGAGAAAACTAGAGCGCCCAGGAGGAAACCCACACAAACTCAGGGAGACTGTGTAGACCCGCATAGACAATGACCCAAGCCGGGAGTCAAACCTGGGTCCCTGGCGCTGTGAGGTAGCAATAGTAACTACTGTGCCAAAGCATATACACACATGCATGCACCCACATACATATATGCACATACACATGCATGCTTGCACACATACACATTGATTACAACTAATCAACTGAATATTTGTCAGTTTCTGAATGCAGTCCTTTTGAAGAAAAAGCATAATTAAATATTAAGCAAATGTAGAATTCTGGAAAAGTCAGTGTCAGTCTCTTTGTCAGTTCCTTTTTCTCCCCAAATAATGACAGAAAAAAATCACTATCATTGATCAATTTCTAATTCTTTCCAATTCTACTTAACAGTGAAGCCAAATTAAGATCCATTATAGTCAAAAAAACCCATTAAACTCAGCAGTGAACTCCCTCTCAATTACCAAACCACCAAAGTAAAATTCAATTTAGGCAAAAGTGAGCTAGATCATTTTGATCTAGGCTTCCTACCTGCCTAGTTCCTTAGATCCAAAGGGATATATGTCCAATCATCTCAAAACATGTACAATATTGTTTCTACTTAGATTGGGAAGGACAGCTTTTCTCAATTAATTTATAATTGCCAGAGAAAACAAGCACCTTTAATGGAATTTAAACTTAATGATCTTTGAGACTTTAAGACACATCCGTGGCTGCTTTGGTTGTCTTTAGAAAATGCATGTTTTAGCAGAAACTAAAAAATGTTCTGTTGGAAATAGGTGGTTAACTTTTTTGATTATTTTCATCCCTATGATTTGGCTGGTACAACTTTTGCTCTTTGTTAACGACTGGATTCTGTGAGCAGATTGTTACCATACCTCTTACAGTAGCTGAGCTACTGTTTGGGGTCTGTGGTTAAAATGTTTACCAAACATCTTGACGGGAAGAAATATTCTCGAGAGTGACCATATCTGGGAATGACAATGGGCAAATTACTGATGTAAAAAAGGCAATCAGCTCACAGCTTGTTATTGATAAAACTATTTCAAATACTGTATACAAATCCAGGTTTATTTTTGCATGTGATATTAATCTATTATTTCAACATCATTTTGTGTCTGTAGTGTATATGGCACCAACTGTACAGTAGTGTATATCCATTTATCTGTGCAGTTAATGATAATTGTATGCTACAGATGAAGCGGATGATATTTAAACTATTGGTGTCTTACAAACATTTATAATTAATGTCTGTAATTGCAAAAATAATAGTAAACTCCTATTCATATTATAAGATATAATTCAACCTATTAGTCTCACTGAGTAGCCATTATTTGCTGTGAAACAATGGAAAATTTTAATTTAGCTGTATTTCCGTATATTTAAGGTATACAAATGGATTGAGGATATACATATCGACATATGTCCGCACACAATAAGTGCATGTATGTCGTTTAATTAAATGAAGCATTTGTGTTTAACTTGGACATAATTTAGCGTTTTCATATATTATTAACGGATTTTCGGTAACCAACCTCCCTGATTACCTGCAAATATAATTTCTGATAAACACATCTGCATTTTTCAAAATCCCTTCAATATTTCCATTATTCAACCAACGCGCGCTAATCGAGAACTCAGATCAAACGATTTTAATTTCGCATTTGATTTCATACAGGGGATTTTCACAGTAACTTCATTGCAGTGTGAATGTAAGCCCACTTGTGACTAATAAATAAACTTATAAACAATAATAAAATAAACTGTTTGAAAAACTTAAGCGAAGTGTGTAAACGTTTGACGCCGGACTTATTTTAAATACAGCCAAATATCTGTTGCAGCATTCAGAAAATTCAAACACAAATGGAGATAGACAGAAGATTGGTGATACAAGATAGATCGTCTAGTTATAGATAATTAAATCACCGTTCTGTAAGCCAGCTCATTGCTGAGTTGAAATAACATCGATGCATAAAATTGTATATATCTAATATAATTTTCTGTAGTACAGCCCACAGTATTTGAATTCCTGATTTCAAAATGTTGTATTTTCTCGCCAACAAAATAGTTTATCGTGCTATATATCTAAATAAACTGCATATCGTTATTATTTCGATTTGGAAAACCTGCGAGAAGATTTGATTTCGAGTAAAGGTATTTTCAAGGTACTAAAGACATGCATTTCGAAGACAGAATATTTGCTGATTATTTTGTACGATTTTAACAAGTATGGGATGGTTAAAAAGAAATCCACACATAGGAGAGTAGCACTATGAAGACTCTCCTTTAAACCTTTTATCAATTCGATCTCACATGTTAGTGGCTATTTTACCGTTGTTGCTTACTTGGGGCTTTCAAAAACTTCTAAAGTCGTCAATAGTTTGGAGTGGGTTATAAACAAAACTGGAGACCAAAAATTACGAAGGTGATGATATTAAAAACGAATTTTTAAAAAGGAACACGTTAATCTATATATACGAACGCTAAAACACAAAGACGTGAACATACTTGCCTTCTAATAGATAACGGAATCCCATTCAAGACCGATTGTTGCATATTTTCATATCAGCAAAAGAAAGTGCTTCATTATTTAGGCAGATGGATACAGTTTCTTGCACTTAAACCCAACGATATTATTGAAAACTGCGACTTTGCACAATCGACTTGAATCCCAGACCCCACGGTAAACGTGTTTAAGTGAATATTTTGCAACTGTTCAAAGTACACTTCAGATAAAACCAGCTCGCCGCTTGTTAAAAATAAAACGTGGGATGGTGGGGGGCAAGGAAAGAGGAGAAATTGAAAAAAAAGGTTTAAGCAGGGTTGTAGGAGAAGATTATTATTCCACAGAGCATTTTATTATTCTACAGAACATTTGGTCTGAACGATGCTGAAGAATATCTGACTTCGCGTTAAAGCCAAAGCGGTTTAACGGTTAGAAATGCCTGAACCGATTTTCCCTCTAATAGCATTGTTTCGCTAAGTATTTCCTTCTGCACAATTGCTATTTATTTAGCATAACACACGAGAAACAAGACTAAAAAAAAATGTTGTCCATGCGTGCATTTAACCCAGCGGGACTTGTTCGACATTTCCTACTTTTCTTTTAAAAAAAAAGCCATGCATGTTCAGAATTGAAACAGCGTTGCCATAATTGTGGTGTGTAAAAAAACGGATCTTTTACTTGTATACAAATGATTGTGCTATTCATATTTATGCGGCACGGCCCGACAAAATAATCAATTCGATTAAAAATGCGAGTTTAGTAAAGAAAAGCAGGGGAATATACGAATGAGCGTGAAGCAAAGAAGCAGGGGATGAGTTATGTAAATATCTGTTCCTTTCGATCTTGACTCACGGGTTATTTGTCGAATCGTAAGTTAAATAAATTGCGAGCTGCCCCTTTCTTTTGATCAGCATCCCTGCAGCCTCGAAACGTTCAAAGTATTCCAACTCAAATCCTATCATATCATCACTGGACAATAATCGCACCATCAAATATAAGAATAGCGGTAGTGTTTATATCAGCGATTAAAAGCTTCTGTCAGTCCACATCTTCTCAAACAATACAGATCACCTGTAAGCACCTGTCTTCCAACTACACCGGAGCTCGCTTAGAACAAGTCTAGTTCATGCCATCTCGCAGCTTACAATGTGTCAGAGCCTAACTTTACCTTTATTTTGTAAAATGTTAACAGGAAGGGTAACATTTGATCTTGTTCTGCATTGTAGCTTTCTGTCTTACGAATTAATTGTGCAATGACCCCCCTCCCGTACCAGTTTGAACTAATGTATATTTCCTTTCCCTAAGCTGTGATTTCCTGCAGCCTTTACTGGGTGCTGTTAAATAATTGACGTTCTTTTTGAAAATGTATGACATGTTGCTATTAGTTCGCTTTACTGTACTAATAAACGCTGTATCGGAATGCATTTAACGGCATGCAATTTTTTTTTACATACAGGATGTTCAGTTTAAACCCTACTGGCAAGCTGGTGTTTTACAAGCGGTTACGCTGTGTTCTTTTTCTCTCTCTTTCTTGCTCGCTTTCTTTATTTTTTTGCCCATCCTTGATTTCAAAGCTGGGGCCGGGCTCTGGATTCAGCTCTGCCCGGGGGTTGGGGCGTGTTCGGCGGGGGCGGGTCGCTCCTTGGAGCCGGCCAAACTTTCCACCGCGTTCCCCAGGGAGATCGCCTTTGATGTCGCCGATCCTGGCGCCTACAAACAACCTCACTTGTCTGCCTTTTCACCCTGCTGACTAATCGTGACAGACTGTTTATCCACGCAATTAGCAAAGGCAGACAGTTCTCAGAACAGGTGGCTTCGGGCACAAAGGACCAAGTATTTACATCCATTCTTTACCCACATTTATTGCTTTTTTTTTTAATTATTTCACTTATTTTTGCTGGGGTACTTCTTTTTCTCTCTCTCTCTGCCTATCTTCTGATTTGTGTGTGTGTCGGTGGTGGGGGGAAGTGAGGGCTGTCTTCTCTTTTCACTTAATTAGCTGCATGTTTACGGTGAGATTAGAGCCCCGCAGTTATCACTAACCCATCGCAGCGAGTGGCCCATCTGATTAAGGGACTAATTTCTTTAAAACGATCATTTACTGCTATTGGCACTTCAGCCAGCCAATCCCCTTACCGAAACTGCAGCACCACCCGGCCAGACTTCTCTGATTGGCTAAAAGTTTCGCCCCCTTGTAAAGTTTTTGCAACCTTTACTACAGTTCCAATGCCACTCTGACCCTTTAGTTGTAGAAGTTGCTCGCTTTGGTAAGGGATCACTTTCTCCAGGGTTGTAACTTGTGTGTGTGTTTTTTTTGAGTGTGTATGCCTTTTTATCGTTCATCATGATGTCTTCGCCACAAGGCTTAACAGTGAAGGATAACAGCGTCTCTGACCCAGAGCTCCAAAGAGCTGCTGAAACTGCTCTGAGCGACCACAAAGTCCATGTGTCCAGCCTCCCCTTCAGCGTGGAAGCCTTGATGTCCGATCGCAAGCCCCACCGAGGCGCTTTGCCTCCTTCGGACGGAGCAGGCGGCAGCAGCACCTCGCAAAGTCTGCCCCCGAAGTCGGTGGTCAGGGAATCGCAGAGCCCCCTCGACTCGTCCTGCCCGCTTCAACCGGGTTTTACAAAAACTTACGACGATTCGCTCGTGAAGTCTGAAAACTGCAAGGAGGAAGACTGTGTGCCCTGGGTCAAAAATTCAGCCTACTCGCCGCCTCCAAATAGTGAGTTTGTTTCTAAGCTTTTATGTGTCTTATTGATCCAGTGCCATGTATACATCCATTCACTATAGAACTGCTTTCCAAGTGTGTGTGTGTGCGTGTGATGTTTTAGACAACTGGGGTAAACTCCCTTTACTCTCCCAGTCGAGATAACAGCGCGATAACTGATTTAGAATTCTAGAAATCTCGACTGCCGAACTCGGCTGAAAAGCCATGAGCACCAATTCTTTAATAATTTAAACTTTCAAAATGCTCAGGTTGCCGACTGCAGCAACTGGACGCGTTGACAGCCAATTAAACATTGAAGTCAACTGGATAGGCAACGCTAACTGATGTGGACGATTCGTTCAAAATACTCTCAATATGGGAAATGTTGTGAATAGAAGTGTTGACTGCGATTTAACATTGCTTTGGTGGGATAACTGTCAAAATGGTAAAATGTATTTAATTAAGCAAGACATAGACGGATTCAGTTCTATCATGATTAGGTGAATCATTGTGAACAATTTAAAAAGGTCTGTTGCGAGTAGAAAGTTTAAGATGATTACTGTTGATGGTTTTTTGATTAAAGAAAAAATGTTATCCGTTTATAAATTCCACTGTGGACATAAAATATTGATCAGTCCTTCATTCGTTTTTACTAGGACATTTGAGCCCCACTTCTTGCACTCTGAGAAAGCACAAAACCAACAGGAAGCCCCGGACGCCCTTCACCACCTCTCAGCTCCTGGCCCTGGAGCGCAAATTCCGGCAGAAACAGTACCTGTCCATCGCCGAGAGAGCCGAGTTCTCCAGCTCCCTCAACCTCACAGAAACCCAGGTTAAAATCTGGTTTCAAAACCGCAGGGCCAAAGCAAAGAGACTGCAAGAAGCCGAACTGGAAAAGTTCAAAATGGCAGCGAAGCCCATGCTACCCCCGGGGTTGAGTCTGACTTTTCCCATGAATTCCCCAATGCACGGAGCTTCACTTTACGGACATACTTATCCTTTCCATAGACCTGTGCTCCCAGTCCCCCCTGTAGGACTTTATGCCACTCCTATCGGATACAGCATGTATCATTTATCTTGAAAAAACAAACAATTCTACAAGACTTGAAACTTTCAAATATATTTGAAACGATGCCAGCGCTTTTAACATTGTTTTGATCGCTGTCCCTTTGAAAGGGATATTATGTACTATTTTATATATATATGGAGATTTATTATTTCTTATACCTTATATTTGTGAATAAATTAAAGTAATTGTTGAATACTACGTTATACTGGTCCATCTAGTTTTCATTATTAAACCCCGGTACCGAAAATATAACTGCATCTGCTCTGAAAGCAAACATGTACTGGGATGAGCGTATCCAGACTTTATCTGTCGGAAAGCCGAAATGCAGTTAAGCTCACCTAACTGGAGTGGAGACCAAATTGTTTCAAGATAAAAGCCATTGGAGATGCCTAACTCGTTGCAACATGGTTAACAGAAAACGTGAGAATTGTCCAGTATTCTTTGCAGAAAGATAGTCCAGGAGTCGAGTTTACTAAATATTTAAGGTCTTCTACTTTTCCAATCCCACGCTAGTGCGTCCCCTCAACAACTCTTTTGACAAAATTCTTGTCAGTTTTCTTGCGTGACCAGCTAAAGAAAACATTTTATATATTAGCTGATGTCAAGTTGAAAATAATGTAATTTCCCCGACTTGACAGCCATGTTTCAATATGATATAGTGCAGAAAGGTCTACCAATTCAACGCTGACTTGATTCAAATGTTAGTTGAATCTGGCTAGATTAATGAAACAGGTAGTTAACATAATGAAAACCTGATGAGATCACATCTTGGATACTCTTTCCATGCAGCATGTGGACGAGCATAGTACTCTGGAACTTGTAATTCTAACCCGCACAACCTTAGCTCGAGTATGATAGTGGCTAGTCGAAGAAAATATGGAATTGGAAAAAAATAATTATTTGACATCGAGTTCATTTTCCATGTGTTGTAACTTAAAGTATACGTAACACGCTTCTAAACATCAAAACGATTCCAACCATTTCTGCCACATGGGACCTTTTCCGCCCTGTCTGTTAGTTCAACATTGATCACACTCTTCTTTTCTCAGTCTATTAATCACACAATAGCGGGACGGACGATTCACTAGTTTTTCCCCATTATTGAGGTCAGATGTTAACATACTGTAGTGCAACTGCAAATAATTAATATATCTAGTTAAGTGGCATTTTCGGGCCTTTGCTTTACAGTTTCTGCTGCATTATAACGGGCGATTGTACTATAGTTTTATGGGGACTATCAATACAGTTTATATGCTAGATCAAAAGTCAATGAAATTCAACGCCAAATGACACATTACCCTTTACATCAGCACCTTCCATTAAATAGTTTTTGCTGTACAATGTCAAGGTGCACAACGATTTATACCAATATATAATTCAATATTAATTTTAACGTTTATTTATGTGACAACAAAATATGGATAATATTAACACAGCAGTAGAGACAACGGTACAGAATGCACAGGAGTGATGGACATACCTGTTTTTGGTGGTGGTGCGGGGGGGGGCGGTGAAGGTTCATATGAATACCGTGTGAGTATAGCTATGAAAGTTTCTAAATTGGAACTTCAGTTTGAGAATTTTCTAGAAATAATTAAAGATCAAAATGATTTGTGCCATAAAGCAGAACAGTGTTTGTTGTGATAATTATAATTATTCAAACATCAAAGCTCTTTGATGGTAAACTAATAAGGAAATATGTTTTGCAAAATGATGTAAACAGCACCCAGTACCATCTGTCAATGGAGTGGATTACCTTTGAAGTCACACCTCATAATTTAGAAAATTGAGAATATAATTTTAGTTTGCACTGGGAGCGTGGAATTGCATGAGAGAAGGAATGCTATTATTTTATTCGAGCTGATTGCTTTGGCTCCACTGTGGCTGTAGCTGGGGGCAAAGTAGAGCACCATACAGACATACTTTATTAGGTTCCTGTAACTCTTGAAAGGCCTTTTTATACTTTCTTTGATTTTGTCTATTGCTTTAAAAGGGCCCTTACTCTGTAATTACTGTGTAATATGAAAAGCATTATTTTAACTTTGCACAATTTCCACAGGCAACGCACCAATTAAGAATGTTTAATTACTGAGACTGGCCAAACGCAAGGAAAGAGAATGCTGGTTTAAACCCAGTTTTCACGGGTGGATGCACTAATTAATACAGTGTCTGCCACTCCTGTGGATTTTTAATATTAAAAGACGATAGGGCGGAAGGTATTTAGAGGCAAACTCCTGCCGAAGTTTTTTATATATGATTTGGTTCATGCTGGTGGAACTCTCCTAGAGCCTTGTGTCTAAGCGTTCCTTTTGATGTAGCAGTTCTATTTAAGAATGTGTTCGCGGTTATCAATCACGCCAGCCGCCTCTTTAAAGACTGCCTTAATCTGATTTAATTGCTCATCTAGCGCCGGTCCCCCCTCAGGCTAGAGCCGCCTTGCTCAATTACACCCAAATACCAAGCAATCAATAAATAAGTAATGACAACAAGTTTGAGGATTAGGTGGCTCCGAGGAATCGAACTGGAAAAGCTTACAAGGGGAGGGGGAAGAAGTCACGTTAGCGACACTCAATGATTAAACATACACCACATCGACAGTGAGACGGCTGACAATCCTTGCATGTTCTTTCGGGACTCTCGCCAGCTTGCATAGTTTTGAAAAATAAGCAAAGTACTGTGGGTGCATTTTCTTCAGTCCCTTTATAGTTGCATTCTAACAGGCACTGTAAAATACATTTCATTTATTCCACCTTAAGTCATGTGCACTTAATAGAATCCCAGTCTGAGCGTGCAGTTTATCGCAAACTATTTCTCAATGCATTACGCTTTTCCGCATCTATGACCAACGTCGAACCTTACAGCCATCAAAGCTGATTGTGGAGAGGAGTCACGACATCCTCGGTTTTAATGCGGTGTGCATTACAATACACCTTTCCACCATAATACCGCCAAGACGAAACAATTACAAAGATTTAGTCAAATGAAATAATGTCCTTTCGTTATATATGATTGTATATGGCGGTTTCATGTATATTCCAGTAAAGGGTGGGGGGGTGGAGTTGGTGAACAGATTTATCATCGCCCCTTCTGTAGTATTAACGTTCAGATACATCAATCTAATGCAGTTTTCATTTCTGATAAATGTACTTTCCAGCTGAGATGAGCTTGTCTGGCGAAACCGAGCTGATGTCAGTAGAGCTTGACTCTTCCTCCCCCCCCCCCCGTCCTCCCCTCCCCTCCCCCCCCCCCCCCCCACCTCCCGATGAAACGTCTTCGTATATTAGAAGAGAATATTTGCGCTTGGAAATGTCACTCAGTATCAATCACACGCTGTAACTCTATACTCCATCGGTTTGTTTACCCGTAAGATCTGTTAATCAGTGCTTGATTGCTTAATTCATGAGACATTGAGAAATAATGATTGAATTATACTGATTTTGCAATGCAGATTTCGCGTTGGAGTTCTCTCTGGCGCCGGATTCTCATCAGCACATTTAAAGGGAGTTTCCCACTGAGATTGTTCTTAATTACCCTTGTCACCTTGCTTCCTGTTTCATACATATCTGCCATAATGACAGTGCAAGAGTATCATATAAATTACATCCATCGCGTTTAGCTAAATATAATGGTCAGTCGTATTTCCCAACATTTTAATTTTCAGCATCCTATTAATGATATAGTCGAACCTTATAATATTCCACTTTCGGCTATTTCAAATCCCTGGAAGTTCACTTTAAAAGTTCACTATTTCCATGCTGCGTTGCTTTAGTGACTTGATACTCAGCATCTATTAACATTTTCCAGGTTACTTTTTTGTTCCTATATTTGCCATATAAGAAATTTCACCGTCGCATTTCAATACCTCTCACCCCCTCCCAAAAAAAGTAAAATGTTTCATTGCATCCTTCCGAAAACTAAGCTGCACTCAAACTACTTACAAAATATAAATCAAATGTAAAAAGATAAACTTCAAGTGTTGGAGAAAAATACGACCTGTTGTGTCTTTCTCACTGTGAACTAAGCTTCTCTGAGGTGGGGGGATCAATGTGTGCAATAAACATGTGTATACACGTGTGTATTAGTATGTGCGGCAATATTGAGGCCAGCAGCACATAACATTGCGAGAATGGTTCGCAGAATTTTTTTGTTTTGGATCGTATCAGAACGGTTCTGGGTGTGCTAATCTCTGTGGAAAAAGTGTCCTGCCTGTGTCTGTTATTGCCGCTTTTTCTGACCTGCCACCAATTTAGCTCACAGCTCCACAGGTCGCAGTCTTGACGCCGAGGCGTTCGGGTGTATTTGAGAAATCAATACTCTGAGATTACATTTGCACTTTGAATATTAAAGACCACACTCTGGAGAACGGCGCGCCACCAAGTTAGACAACAGCTCGCCTTTAAAATTTCCTTCACAAGGATCATGATATTTTAACTTTCAATTTCGAATGAACACGTGACAGCAACTTCAGTTGGAGATAGTTGCACAATAGCGCTTATAATCACAAGCAGATCGCCGCAAAAAACATTGAGATTACTTTGCGAGGACAGTAACCGTAACCATGCCTAAAACTCGACCGATATTTTGTCTGCTCCAGCAAATCAATTGCCTAATCATCACAATTTGAAAGTTCTCTTTGGAACCGACTTTGTTCTCTGCAGCTTCCTTGAGTAGCATTTCAAAGTTGTCCAATTACCCAATAAAACATTAAAAACACTTCCTCTTCCTTCATCATTTGCAACTGAGAATAACACGGAGAAAAGCAGCGTTTTCTATTCTACATACTGTAACGAAATAGCTCAGCATGCTTTTCAAATTCTCAGTACTATTTATTTGGCATACTTCTAGATCGTTTCCGAGTTACATTTACTTTCCAATCCTTTCACGCTGACCAATGTAACTGTCAGTTGTTAATTAGGTTCCTCTGAAGTGAGTTTCAACAATCGCAACGGATTGAGTGGCCAGTCAGTGTCATGTATGTCCACAGATATAACCAACTTTCGGCTGCAATTCCAGCCCCAAATCAAACCAGGCATCGGTGTAGATAAATATATCGTGAAACTCAGTTCACTTCATGAACTATTGACGGATTACCTTTTTAAACCAAGTCGTAGGTAGGCGTAGGTGTAATTGCCCTAATTAGTTACCCGGAATAAATCATCTCCATCGCTGGTGGCACAATCTTGGAACAGCGACTCCTTGCCAACTCAAGGAAATGGACTTGCTTAATGGGAATTAAAATGTTTAATTGACATTCCTTCACAACCGAGTTGCGTCAAGACATTGCTTCTGTGCATGTCATCCGTTCTAAAGTGAAAACAGAATCGAATAGACAAGGTGACCTCTCTGATAAAGTTCTAACATTCCTGCATCTGTCGGATAGTGCAGCAACAAATAAAAACTATCTCCCACTTTTCATATTTCTTCATTGAAATGTGAATTATTTGACTTACATTTACATGAAGTACCAATATGTGATCTATGATGGGGGGTGGGGGGGCGGGTGATGGTAATTGAAACCTTTAGCAAATCAAAAGGAATATGCTTAAAGGCAATTTTGCTGTTCGGGCATAAATTAATATTTAATGGACACAATTTGCAGAGAAATCGCGATTGTTTCTCAGCACATAAATAATATTTGTATATTGTTAATGTTCAAAGAACCTCCCGCTGCCGTCTATTCCACTTAATAAATAATAAATCGTTTCACGAGGGAGGGGCAACTGGTTTTTGACTCAAAAATGAATCTTGAAAGGAGCCGTCTGCGCCCTAACAATAACGTGATACGATATATACTGTAACGCTAAACATGCTCCCGAGGGACCTTCATCTAATGTTCTCAGACAGGCGCTAATGTGAAATTAAAATGCTTTCTTTGTTATGAATTTCATTCGCTGTACATAATAACACAACGGGCTAGCCATTTCCTTTGACTTTAAGGGCAGTTGCCTTCAAAGTGATAACTCCGTGTTTGGACAGAACTGGAGAATTCTTTAGGTCGAATAATTCCTTGAAAACATAATTAGGAATTCGGAACAATTGCAAAACGAAGTAATGAATAAAGCTTGCATTACATAGAACAGTGTCGATGCTATCTACTTAAATATGAGCCGGTACATATGGATAGTTGAAAAAAATTGCATGCAGTAGTGGGAAATACGTTTCAAGCGCTCGACAGTCTTAAGAAAACCTTAGTCAATGGTCAGGTGCGTTGATTCAGTTTTATTGCACTTATCACCTGTGTTTTCAGATACCAATACGCAAGAGGATTATTCAGTCAACGCAAGTGGTAAAACGACTCCAGTACCTGTGAGTAGGACAACTGAGAGTTTAAAACATGCTGACCCTCTATTGATTTAAGCGACAAGTCCATTAATAATAAGTCAACATGAGAACAGTTTTTCGATTTGTATGTTCGACAACGGGACATTGTTGTCACGCAGCTATCAGTTTTAATACCATTTTTAATTAAGCACGCCTAATTAATGCAGAGTTTATTTGTGCAGGTGAATAATACACCACATAGAGGGAGAAAAAATCTTGCTGAAATTTCGTAATTAGGCGGATAGAGACACAGAATAGAGGAAATGGTGACATTCCTCTGTGTGATATGAATTCCAGAGCCTCATGTTTAATAGGTAAATCAATAAACACTAGGGAGTATTCTAGTAAAGATATCAGTTAGACAGAACAGTTTTATTTGAAAATATGTCACCGATTTTTTTTTGTGAGAGCTTTGATGGTTAATGTAAGTCAAAGTGAAGTGGTCTTTTCAAATGGCAAACACTTTTAAAAACGAAAATATGAATAGCTAGACACGTTATGTGCAATAACATGAGTTTAAACATGAGTGAGGGATTCCAACAGCATCTGATTGTGACTTTAGCCAGCAGGGCCATGAATTTTGGAACCACTGTTGAAATAGGGCTCAGAGATTCGCATGCGAGACATTGCAGTCTCAAACCCATTGATTTCAAGTGGTCAGTCACAAAATAAAAGCCTCTCATTTATCGAACGTACCTATTCTTTGGATGTTCCATTTATTGAGCCCAATGATGCTGAGATTTATCGTTACAAATTATTTGTGGCCAGGTTTTTTTGTCAACAATCTCAAAATGTTACGGTAGAATTTCAAAAGGTGTTCAAAAGAGATATTGGAATAGCCGTGGAGGTAGGTTGCAGTTTGATTTTAAACGCTGCTACTTAATTACTATAGAAATACCTGGCGCAGTTTATTTCACTCTACAAACCGCTGTATTCTTAAAACGTCACAGTATTTGTCACGTTCCAACAAAAAATACACTTTTTGAAGGATTTTTGAAGGGTTTCCATTCATCGCATCTTCGACATTATATAGGTGACATGGAATTGGACTATGGATTTGCATTGAAATATTTTTTGACTTTAACAAGGCTTTTTAATATTGCGCAGTAACACCTGTTATTGACTCTTCTAATACATCCCACATGTTGCAAGATACAACTGGTATCTTTGCATGCTTTTACATTTAATAACACAATTTTATAAATAATCAGTATGGGGAAGGTACTGATTTAACTTTATTAAAGAAATGTAAGTCTCGATTCTGAATCTTTTTCATGTTACTTGTCCGATATTGCACAGAGGATCATTGCGCTCAATGCCGAGATGTCCAAGAAGTCAAAAGATTGGAGGGCAATTTATCAATTAACAAAAATTTCACTTAGGCCCTCACATTGCCCGATGGATTGTCATTATAGTTACCACATTTCTTTAAGCAAGGTGTATATAAATATTTTGTGGCAATAGAAATAATCTTAATTGATACTAACTGGTTTAATTATTGGACTCTCGTTTATCCTGTTATCGAGTATATATCAAACTAAATTGTTCTCATCACTTTGGGAAATGTTGGTTTTGACAGAGATTTGATAGTTTGAATGCAACCATTTAACGTTGCTTTAAAAATTCCATCTATACATATGAGACAAGAATATCGTTTCTTGTACGGGTGAAGAAAAACACCTTTCACCAAACTTAACATTTGATAAAATACTTTTCTAAAAACACACTCAGGGGTAATTTATTCTACAGTTGGACATGAATCGGGGAGAGATTTTCGTGACGTTTTGGACACATTCTCAGCACCCTTAGCAAATGGAAATCCAGTCACTCCGGTGTTGGCAGATGGGCCGAATTGTCCATTTGTGATGGCTTTTTCTAAACCCTTCCTCTGTTCATCATTGCGAAGCCACTTCCCAGTCCGTCCGCTCAGTATGTTTTGACCTCATGACATTCAATTGAAAGAAAAGGGGAGTTTGGAATCCAACTGCTAGGGAGCAGGTTGAGGGCGCATTCACTATTTTAGCACAGCCACAGCGTGAAGCAGCCAACTCGGGTTCACACTGAGTTGCTCTTACAGTGCGTGAAAACTGCAGCCCAGATCTTGTAAGCAGGGCCCCGGGGGCAGGGGGTGGGGGAGTGAGCTATTCTCACTGGGCTGGCTTGGGGATTCGGCTCCATTCCCCAGTATCCGATTTGTACTAGGATACTACAGTGCCAAGCCAAAGTCAACCAGTTTTACATTTATATTGTAATCGCTGAAGCGCTGTGCTATGGAATGTACCCGGCAAGATACTACTGGATGTTGGCGGGGTCAAGGTCGCATTCCCAGTACACCGGGACTCAGATTCCTAATCTGAAGATTTATTTTGCTAACGGCATTTCACAACCAAAAATAAAGCAAAAAAAGAACCCTTTTATATTGCACGTGTAATTATTACCGTGATTGTGTCAATCGATATTTATTCATTGTCCTTTAGGTGCAGATTCATTTACAAGATTATGATTACGTGCAGACGAGAGCCAGAAAAGAAGTTTTAAAGGTCTGATTCACAAGTCATCCGGAGTAAAATGTGCAACAATAACCCAGCTTTCAACTTTTAACGTAATAAATGCCACGGCACTTTCAAAGCCAATTTCGATGTTAATCATCAGGGTTTATAGGTGGGTGCAGGTTAACGCTGCCACTTGCTAAATCCGAAGGGAGACGAGTTTGATTGAATACGAGCATTCAAAGGACAGTGTGAGCAACGCTGTGCCGGAGAGTGGGGCGAACGTATTACATCTCCGCTTTCGTTTGCAATTCGGACTGCTTTACAATTCGGCCTTTATTTCACTGTGATCATTTATCAAGACAGTTGTTGCAAACTAGTTTATTGTAACTGACACGGAACTCAGTTTCCTTATTTCTGTGCATACTCCAGAACCACAGAATAGCAGTGACGCTGTGATAAGTGGAGTTTCACTAAAATGTGTGATGTATGGACTAAAATGCGTGTTCTGTCCTATGGGGAGCAACTGAGTGGTCTGAAGTTGCACAGGTTATTTTTGGAACTGCGTTTAACACTGTCAGTAACACACATCGTGCCCGGATTGCTGCACACATTTTTTGGAGTTAAGTAGAGCCGAAAAAGCGTCCTCTTGTGGTACAGCGCAGAGAGCGGTATGTCCATCCGGCACCGTTTGAATTTAGCAGACTCCCCCATTGAGAAGAGCTGGAGAATCCGTGTATTCTGTACTTGTAACGTACAGGCTGTCTGCCTTCCCGGAGTGTGGTCTCCTTCGCCGCTCTCTCTCTCTCTGTTGGGCACTTGGGAACACTTGAAGCAAACAGGATACCGCGCTGAAACATTGCAACTTTTATTTCTAAAACTGGAGCGAGCACTTTCTAGAAATATGACTGTCGGACACAGTGGTTCCCCGCGTACTCGGATGGGGCACAAATGTTATTTATTACAGCACCGGAGTATCCTATATGGCAGTGTCAAGTACAGCCTTTGGATCTCATATTGTTCTGGATAGCTGAATCTATGTTACGCTGAATGTTAGACTGCAGTATATTTTTCAGACTACCGGCGCCTTTTCAGAAATGGGGAGCAATACAGGAAGCGGAAGGTGGCGGAACATCAGGTTTGTCAAAGCCCAGTGTATTAGATTCAGTATAATTCCAATGTGTCTCTTACTTGAGTACATTCCAAAGAATATTGGGTGCTGACTCCTCAATTGCTCTGCTGACTTCTCTACTTTAGCTCGAGAGTGATAGTATTAGACAGCCTTTAGACTTGATGACTGCACTTGTACACATAATGGTTTATTTAATTATTCTAGTCACATCCATATGAATAGCTTTCTTTTATTTTGAAACAGATTTTTTCCGAGTTAAATTTAGCACTTCCCAAATTGTACTTTCGATTTTGAAGTTGTACTCTGTTACTGCAGGAAAAGTAGCACAATTCGAATGAACCTGATCGTAACCACTTTTGTTCAGCATTTAGTTTATTACAAACCACGTTATTAGGACTCGTGGTACTTTCGTAAACTGATAGAGATGCAAGCGGACAGATTTCAACTGTCCTTCTTACAATTTCATTCAGCAGGGTGATTATTAACCTGCCTGCTTCCAGTAAAGTGCAATCACAGGAAGGTTTACATTCGCCTACTCAAGGGAAGGTTAAAGGAAAGGTTACACAATCATGGGTGATTTCGACGAGAGGTATAGATCATTACTCATGTAACTATACATTGTAAAATTAAAGTCAAGTTAGCATTTTTTAACTTTAACGCGACAAGAAATTGGACTGGACAAGCCAAATAAATACTATGCAAGAGCAAGTTAGAAGCTAGGAATTCTGCAGCGAGTAACTTATCTCCTGACTCTCCAAAGCCCGTTCCACCATCTATAAGGCACACGTTAAGAGATGGAATACTCTCCCTTTTCCTGGATGAGTGTAGCTCTAACAATGCAAGAAGCTTGGTACCTTCCAGGACAAAGCAGTTCACTTGATTGCTACCCCATCCACAAACATTCAATCCCTCTACCCACCAACATACAGTGGCAACAAGTATGTACCAGGATGTATTGCAGGAACTCACCAAGTAGGTAGCATCTTCCAAACTCACAATCTCTACCAGGGAGAAGGACAAGAGCAGCAGAAACATGGAAACTCCATCGCCTGGAAGTTCCCCTCCAGATCACCGTCCTGAATTGGAAATATATCGCCATTCCTTCATTGTCACTGGGTCAAAATCCTGGAACTCTCTTCTGAACAGAACTGCCAGTACACCTACACCACAAGGACTGCAGTGGTTCAGGAAGGCAGCCTACCACCTTCTTAAGGGCAATTATGGATGGACAATAAGTGCTGGCCTCACCAGCAATGTCCACATCCTATAAAAATAATAAAAAAAACCCTTGTTCTGTGAAGGTTTGGACTCCTGACTGAGATACAATGCCCAGATACCAATCACCCTTAAGCACATTGCCGGCAGTCACTTTTCACTCAGTGCTTCATTAGAATGCGAAATATTCAATGATGGAGATCATCATAGTTGAGCAAAGTATTCCTCAAATCTGATTCCTCCACAGTTAAGTAGTGAATGTCTTTCACTTTCTGGTAGTAACACAGGAAATAGAAATTTGAAATCAGGAACCCAAATGATCTTCTCCTAGATATTTCTGGGTTACAAAGCTCAACTGTAAAACTTCAACCTTTACTCCAAAAAGAATCCATTCACTTAGCTGGTGCTGGCTGCTCTGCTCCATAAGGTTAACTCTCAGATTGGATGACTCCCTTATTCTTGGTATAATTGAGGATAAAGAAACATTTTACTTTCTTTTTAAAAGCATTAAAAATATACACTGTCACCTCTCCAGTTTGGAAATTTATTGTTTAGAAAAGCCAATTGTCCAGAAATAATTCATCAATAATATTTTAATACAGTAGAATCATTGCATATACAATATTAGAATTGGTAAAATTTTTATTACTCCTTTATATTTTGGCACTTTCATATTTAAGGTAAATATTTCTATGTACAATAGCAGTGTAACGGGAAACTATGAGATGTGGAAACTCTAGAAATTGTGTTGGTCATGTTGGTCATATTATTTTTAAATCTACTGTTACATTGTCTTCAACTTTGGCCTGAATTTTTAGGATGACAGTTTTCGGAACACATTCATGTGGAAACCAATTGCCCCCCCAAACATGAGGAAGAAAGAAGCTGAGGATTATCGTGATTGTGTGATCAAGAAGTGTGAGAGGAGGCTTGTGTGGAACATAAATATCAACATAGGTGAAATGCCTTTGTAAAAGGGGTGCCAAAATTCTCTCTCTCTCCAATTCCATACTCTCTCTCCTCACAACAACTCACTCTTCACCCAACACATGCTATGTTCTTGACAATGTTGTCTGTTCCCCAATCATTCTATCCCCTCCACATGCTCTGTCCCTCCCCTGCTCACACTTACTCTGCCAATCACTCACACTTGCTCTCCACCACACTGTATCTCTCCCCGACACTCTCTCTGCCACCAACTAACACTGACTCTCTGCCAGTCACTCACACTCACTATCACACTTCCTCTTTTCTCCCTCACCAGTCACACCCTCGCTTTTATTATCCTTCCCAAACCCCCTTACACTCTTTCTTCCTTGCCTTTCCACACTGTCTAACAAACTCTCACTCCAACATCCTCCCAAATTCTCTCTCCCACACTTTCCCACACTCTTACCTCTTTCGTCTTACTCTCTCTCCCCATCCCCTCCCAAACTTTCCAGCACCCTTCCGTAATCGCCTCCAAACCCCTCTCACACAATCTCCAGTCACTGTTGAATTCATACACCAGTGACCTCCACTGCTGTAGCTGCCTTTCCTGGGCCCCACACCGGCTCTCCAGCTACCTCCCTTTGACCTCAACACTGCCTCTCTCCAGCTGCCTCACCTGGGCCCCACACTACTACTCCAGTTACTTCATTTGGGTCCCACACTGTCACTCCAACTGCCTTCCTAGGCCCCACACTGTCTCACAGCTGTCTTATGTGGGCCCCACATTGCCTCTCCAATTTCCTAGTCTGAGCCTCACATTGCTTCTCCAGTTAGCTCACCTGGGTCCCTCACCACCTCTCCAGTGGCCTCACCTGGGCTCCACACTGTCATTCCAGCTGCCTTGCACTCCAGGCCCTGGGATTTACCTTCAAAAATTACCTTCCCACTTTTTGCCGCTTGATCAATCGCAAGCTAGTTTCTCTCCGACTTGCTGCCAATATGCTCACTAGTGCAGGGGTGAACTGGCTGGGATTGGATCTGAGCAGCTTCACAGCATTTTCCAAATATCAGTCATCAGTCATCAAACATTCAGGTTTGGCAGGCCACATTGAGTTTACAAATCCGCTTGAAATTGAAAGTGTTGGAATGGTATTCCAGTGCACTTTGGCAGCACCACACCACTGATCTACAATATTTTCTGATTCACACGTTTGTGTTTGGAATTCTAATGTCCCTCTATAACTCAGAGATTTCCAAAATCAAAAAAATGACTTGCTGCCAAGCATTCTGAACAGGAGAGGTTACGATGCAGTTATGTATTTCTTTTCAGCCTTTCACCTCTTTTCACTTTTTTGCTTTCCTCTTAATTCTCGGAGTTTAAAATGCAACAGAAACTCAGTTAGCCTGTGTTTGTTTCAGCTCTGTATTAGGGCAACCCAAAATTAATCTGACTACCTCTGCAGTCTCCCTATAACCCTGTACATTTTTGATAAGTACTTACCCAATTTTTCCCTTAAAAGATACAGTGGTTTCTACCTCAGCCATTTCCTATTGTAAAGAGCTCCAATCATAAAATAGACTCTTTGTGAAGAAGTTTAGTGGGGCCTCAAATTGATCTCCTTGTCTTTGACTAAACAATTGGAAGAAGTGATCTTTTCTGATTGAGTTCTTCAAAACCCTTCATCGTATTAAAATTCTCTTAAATGTTCTCAGCTTTATCTACGTAAATGTAAATAGTCCTACTGTCAATAACTTAATTTTTCCATTCCTGCTATCAACCTACCAAAACCAAATTGATACCTTTTGGTTTTCCTGTCCTTTTTCTAGTGAAGCTATTGAAACTGCACACAGTTTTCAGAAATTGTGGTCTGATCAATGTTTTGGACAGTGTTTTCTTTATTTTTCAATTTTGCATTCCTATTCGTAGATTTCCTAATATTGTTTTTAATAATATTATCTATCTGCACCTACATTTTTTGGAAAAGGTATATTGTAGAGGAAGTGGTGGCAGAGTGGTAACATCACTAGGCCAGTGATCCAGAGAAAGAGAACACATGCTTAAATCCCAGCATGGCAGCTGTTAAAGTTTAAATTCAGTTAAGATTGGAATTGGAAGTCATAGTAATGGTGATCATGAAAATATCATCAATTGTTGTCAAAAGCATACGGTTCACTCATGTCCTTCAGGGAAGAAAATCTACAATCCTTATTTGGATGTCCTACATGTGACTCCAGACCCACAACAATGTGGTTGACTGGTAAAAGCACTTTGAAATCGCCCAGTAAACCATTCAGTGCAAGGATAATTAAGGATGGATTACAAATGCAGGCCTTGCCAGCTACACTCACATTTCATAAAATAATAAAGGAAGAATCTCCAGGTCTGCTTTTTCATCTCTGTGGTTAAGAAAATTTAGCAATGTGCCCTTCCCTTTTTTCTGCCAAAATAGATTATTTCATACAAATGGCGGTATAGTGGCACAGTGTTTAGCACTGTTGCCTCACAGCGCCAGAGACCCAGGTTCAATTCCTGGCTTGGGTTATTATCTATGTGGAGTTTCCATGTTCTCTTCGTGTCAAACTGGGTTTCCTCTGGGTGTTCTGGTTTCCTCCCACACTCCAATGATGTGTGAGTTAAGTGGATTAGCCATAGTAAATTGTCCATTAGTGTTAGGGGGATTAGCAGGGTAAATATATGGGGTTTTAGGGAAAAGGCCTTGGTGGGATCATTGTTAGTGCAGACTCGATGGAATGAATGGCCTCCTTCTACACTGTAGAGATCCTATGATTCTAATACATGTGAAGTTGGATTTTCCAGCTGTCTGCTTATCCCTTTAGTCAGTTTGAATTTTGTGCAATTTTCCTAACTGCTTGTAAATATCTTAACTTTGTGATATCAGCAAATTTTGAGTCAGGTCACCTATATCCATGGCCAAATCATCTTGACCTATCCACTGAAGACAAACTGTGAACTCAACATTGACTTCATTATATGCATCACTTCTAATTCTTGTCTAATTCAAGTAACACTCATTTATCAACCAATTTTATGTCAACACTATTACTTTCTTCATATGATCTACTTTAACTTTACTAAAAAGCATCTTGTGAAACACTTCACTGAATGCCTTTAGAAAATAAATTCCCTTCAGAAAACTCTATCAAACTGGTCAAGGCAACTTCTTTTATTCATTCATGGGACATGGGCATTCTGGCTAACCAGCAATTATTGCACAACTCTAGCTGCTCTTGGAGACAGTTGAGAGTCAACCATATTGCTGTGCCTCTGGAGTCGCATTTGAGCCAAGCCAAGTAAAGATTGAAAATTTTCTTCTCTAAAACCATTTGTGAGCCAGATTGATTTTTTCCGACAATTGACAATGGTTTCACAGTCTTCAGTAGATTCTTAATTACAGATATTCTTTATTGTATTCAAATTCCACTATCTGCCCTGTCGGGATTCGAACCAGATCCCCAGAACATTAGCTGAGTTTTTTGGATTAATTGTCTAAACTAAAACCACTGCCTCACCTTGTTTTTAATAGAACAATGCCAGCTGTCCTTGATTAATGTATACATTTCTAAATGCTCACTATTTGACCACAACTGTCATTTGGTTAACTGATCAATAATTACTGCGTTAATAACTGCATTAACAGAACCAGAATGGAGAAACTGAATATTTTCATTGTACAGTACCAATTTAAAATATACATGCTGGAATTTAAATTAGTTCATTGCTAGCTCATCTCCTCAGTCTGTTAGAGACAGTTTAAAATTGACATCCTTGTCATTGCTCATCCAACCAGAAGACACAATCTTTCCATGTAGTGATTTTATTGGTCATTAAAAACTATACTGCAAGGGAAATTTCAAATTTTATGTTTTCTCATTTACCAGTATAACTACGGCACAATATTTCAGTTTCATCAATAATGATTTGCTTCAGGATAAAGTCCATGGGTAGGAATCTTTCACACTCTATAGCAGCACATTAATGTAGCACGATGCAGATAATGGAACAATGTGCAATTGATACATCACAAAAAGGGGAATGTTAAGCTTTAATGGTCCATCTCTATAAAATACATTTGCTTTACTCTGCAAAGTGTTTTTTGATACACCATTTAAATGAGGTGCTAGGATAAACACAGTAATGAAACTATGCTTTGAATTTTCCTTTACATTACTCCTAAGAGAACTTAAAAAAATACATGGAATGAATTTTTTGTAAACCCAAAAACTATATTTATAATTTAACAAAACATTGTGCATATAGGAATCTCTGCCTTCATTTGTTTCTTGTCTAACTCAATTTCAGTTGACTACTTTGCTATAGGCTTTAATTTCTGTCCTTTCAAAGACAACTGCTGTGACACAGCGTTAATTGTTAACAACATCATGCAGACAGAAAAATTGGAAAATGGTATATTTAAAAATCTGTTAATTTATATAAAGAACAGTGGATATATGGGCAGGACTAAGAAGATTAATTCAGTTGCTGAAAAACACATTTCCATCTTGCACAGTTGCAAGAATACCAATGTCAGAGGAACAATAATTTTACACTGAATGAGAAGAGGATGGCAATTGGTTAGTAAATGGATTCTGATGGAAACATTGCTGTGGAGAATACACCAGTTGATGGTGTCTGACAGTTAACTACCTAGCATTGTTTGAAATTTAAACAAAGCAGCTTAACTTTGGTCAAGGCATTGTCCTGTGGAATGAACTAGTGAATGGCTATCAATTTATTTTGTTTAGCTGGAACAGACATAGTGTATATACATAAGAATAGAAGCAAAATAATGGAAATCTGAAATAAAAACAGAAAATCCTGAAAAGGCTCAGCTTGTCTGGCAGCATCTGTGGAGAGAGAAAAACAGAGTGAATATTTTGAGTTTGTATGACTCTTCTTCAGAGCAATAATCATATCAACAAGATTTTACGGCCTCAACCAACCTGAGACTTGAAAATCCTGCCCAAGGTTCATGGACATTTCTATTGTCTGCCCCTTGCCCACTCTGATACCATGGCAGACGTGGTGGCAGAATTCTAGTGTACAAGTTCTTTGTGTCTGCTCTGTCCAAACTTTGTAACAATAACTTTGTCGAATTACTTACAATATACGTAAGGGCTGAATGGCCTACCCTTGCTTCTATTTCCTATTTACATTTCTATGTATGTTCATGTTTAGTTACCACTACATAAATGTATAGAACTGATCAATCCATAAGTCTCTAAGGCTTAGTGGTATTAATATATGTGATATTAATATCCTGCACATGAAAATAGACTGCACTATAAGGTCGATGGACAATCTTTAATTGATTGTAAGCATAATTTTTTGCACTCTGTGGATTATTTAGTAAACATTGTCCAATTGCAGAATTACATCTAAGTTGGACACTCAGGTTTATGTTTTGCAAACCTGGACTGTTTGGGTACAGTCTGTACTTTGCCCATTGTGAACAGTGGAAGGAACATGTATTACATGGAACAACATGGCTCTCATGTGAGCAATTCTGGCAGGGCTTGGTGATGGTGAGTGGGTAGAAGATGGGAGTAGACAAGGCAGAGTGGATGGAAAACACTGGAGCAAGGAAGATCTTGGAGGGGTGGGGGTACTCTGATGGGTTTCCAAACATGGGCAACCGCTGGCTCAGCCACTAGATTGCCAGCTTTTTCCTACTGACCTGGACAATTAGCCTCACCTGTTGCACAAAATATTTCAGTAGCAGAAGGAGTAAGGTCTTAATTGCCATGAATTTGGTGCTCATTGGCCTTAGTCGGCTCATTGGCGTATGAGCTGATAAATTTCACTCCACATGGGATAAAATACTAACAAGGATGGGCAAATGATGGATATGGTGCACTTGGTGACCCACATTAGCTGTTCCCTCCTGATCTCTATATTTTTCTCCAGCCCCACTACCTTCAAGACATCTACAGTCACCTAATTCTGTTGTCTTGAGCGTTATCAATTTTATACGTTTTACCATTGATCGCTGTGCCTTTAACTACCTTAACATATGGAATTACCCCCCTAAATCTCCACCTCTTTAACCAAATGTGGTAATGATACTTTATAAGGTTCTTGTTGAGTGTCTTAGGATGTCTTCATACATTAACCTTGCTATGCAAATTCAAACTGCTATCGTTTTAGCATTCCACTTCCATAATTGTTATTTCTTTTTGCCCATATCTTTCATTAACATTTTATAATTCAATCACTAATTTCTGCAATATCTAACAGTAACATATTATGATATCACTAGAGAATAAGATCGACTATGAAATCATTCTGCAAGTTCCATTCTAGAAGTGCACAGATATGGTGGAATACTCTAAAGATAACATCACAAGTGACTTTGATAGACAAGACATTAGACAACAAAGGGAATAGACAATATTATGAATTTCAGTCCTCAGCTCCCATTTACATTTACCTTTACACATTCTTTAGGTTCCATCATCAACACACCTGAGTGACAATGGAGCATTCAGATCTGATGAGAGAGATTGGATTTTTTTTCTGATGTGTCAAGTGTCGGAGAGATTTGAATGAGTACAGAATTCAGATTTGACCCAATGTGGGCAGATTTCATTTTAATTTATCCTAAACCATTTTAGAAAATATGGCTGGAATTTTACCACCCACCCTCCATGGGAATTGGAGGAGGGTGAAGGATGGACCGTGGGAAGAACAGTTAACCTCAGGTCGGATTTTACGGTTTCAAGATGAGTGAAGTTGTAAAATCCTATCCATTATATAGTCATTAATTTAATTAAGACATTTTCACATGCGCTTGCTTACTTTATCTTCACAGTGAAACATTTTCTCACAAATAGATCATTCCCATTTGCAAAAAAAGTAAATATTATTACATTGAATCAGTGCAAAACAGCTATAGGTTACAGATTTCTGTTTTCCTTATATTCAAACTTTACAATCACAAATACATAATGTAACAGTTCCTGCAAATGGATAACACTTGATAAAATAAATTCATATATGTTTACAAACTAGATGAATACATGATTACGATAGGAATGGAAGGATACAGACTATGTAAGTGCATATAGTTTTAGATTAGACGGACATTGTGATTGGCACAGGCTAGGAAGGCCAAAGGGCCTGTTCCTGTGCTGTACTTTTCTTTGTTCTTTGAATTATTTTGAAGCTTCACAGCATGCACCAATGTCATTAGCAAGAATGAAAGAGAAACTTACTTGCCATTTTGTGGCACTCATTGAAAGAAGAATGTTGTCCAGGACAAAGGATAAAGCTTTGCTGTTTTGTAAATAATGTTATGGAATCTTTAATATCTATTTAAAATATTGGAAAGGCAGCCAGTGCCTCAGTTTAATGCTTATTCCAATATACTGTGAATCCAATAAGAAGGAACTGCTTGCACCTTACCTGAGTTTAAACTGATATCATCTGTTCCTGAAGCAGAGTTATTACTTATTGGGTAAAATTGACAAAGCATGTATGTGCATAACTGAACTTAATATTAGCTGGGCGATTTCAGTTAATGTCAATGTTGAGCTGCCTGTGCACTCCTCATGAAACCTTGTTCAATGGGAACACATTCACTGGGCAATTTTACATTGCAGTTCATGATATCCATCCATTAGACTTATGATGCACAAATGTATTTTTATGGTATATCCTCCTGGTTGGTGAGAAGTTGCACTAGGAAGGTGCAAACAGAAAATTAACCTTAAAAACATCTGCAGTTAGTAATGGAACAAAACTAAATAAAAACTAAAAAATAATTATTCATCTAATTCGAGAATGCTTTTGCATTCATTCCGGTGAAATTATGTAAATACACTACTGAAAAGTGGCTTTATAAGTTTGGTGGTTAACAGGCCATTGGAAATGACACACATCAAGGGCAATAATGCAAAATGGGCATCAGCACATTGGCAGCCTCTTCTAGATTGTCTTGTCCAAGACAACCTCTACACTCCCCACACCTTATCTTTTTATTGTCCTGTCAGAATCTAGGATTAATGTAATTCACGACAAAGCAGTTTTGCTGCATTAGAGATATTCATAGTAATAATAGGTAATAGAATCTACAGTGCAGATGAAGGCCATTTGGCTCATCAAGCCTGCACCAACAACAATCCCACTCCATAATCTCACATATTTACCCTTCTATTCCCTCTAAAAGGCTAAGGAGCAATTTAGCATGGCCAATTAAACTAAGCCACACATCTTTGAACTGTAGGAGGAAACTAGAGCACTCAGTGGAAATACATGCAAACACAGGGAGAATGCGCAAATTCTATACAGACAGTGATTGAAGCCTGAATTCAATGTAGGTAAAGGGATATTGGAGGATTGTTACAGAATTTTAACAAATGCACAGTTATCACAGTTCAGAAATTTGTTGATTGGATATTCTGTTCTTTTTCTTTTATTTTCCACATTCTACCCCAATTATTTCCGCCTCCTCTCATTCCCAACAGTTATCTTAAGATCCCTTGCTGAAAAAGGCCATTCTTCATCTATGAACCTGGAAATTATTGACGCCTGACTCAACATTCAGGGTTAACGGAGGATCTGATATTCATATCTTTGGAAAGGAAAAATCTGACTTTTAAGTTTGACTGTTTTTCAAATATAATCTAGTTACCAAATATCTGACATTGAAAACAATACTTTCCCACTTCACAATGAAAATTGTGATTAACCTTTTCCCCTACTTACTGTACAGACTCTAGAGTTAACCTTTATATTGCCACTTAGTTACAGTCAGCCAACACAGTATAGACCAGAAAACTGATGTGTTGCCTTCATAGTTTGTATACATCGATCGCACACTACACAATGAGCATATAAAGTGACTGGAAAGTGATAGAACAGTCAACTATTTTAATATTTATGCCATAGAATTTTTAATGGATTAAATGGATTAAAAATTAGTTATATCATCAAGCATCACATGGCAAGGCAAAGAATCCCATGAATTGCAAATTGTCAAATTGTTGGGAAACTTCTGTGCTACACTGATAACCTCATAAAAATATTAGCTCATCACGAATCTCCCATCAGTTTCATGGAATTACGACATCTGCACATTAATTAAGAATTGAACTTTTTGTAGAAAGTTAAGACAGCTAATTAACAGCATAAGGACACTTTTAATGAGAATTATGTTCCTAAAATGTCCATCAGTTTCCTCTGTCCAGATATGGAGGAATTGAGTCTTATTCCTATTAGTAATAAATCAGTGAATTTCAAAAGTACAGATTCTATCTCTTTTTAAAAAGATCAATTAATTAAGATTAATTCAATCTTTCTCTTTATTTTGCTTTCTTTATTTGATTTGACTCAAATTTATCCTCCTTCCCCATCAGTGCACTGTTTCTTTCTCTTTAATCTCATTAGTAAAGGGGATAAGTCCAACCCTAGCCCAACATTCACTGAGTTCCCAGATGTTTCATTGTCCCAGGCACATTGTTACCAGCTCAGTTATCCCGGCAATTTACAGAGTAAAACATTTTCAAACTTTAGTTTTGGGAAAAATATTTTACTTCACACGCACGCAGGTGCATACCTCACTCCAACAAATTCTGAGTCACTATTACCTTACTGAAACCAGTTATATTGATAATGAATGCTTGTGCTCTTTGACATTGTCTGAAACTCATTGCACGGTTGTGCAGGTATATGGTGGATTGTGCACCAAGAAAGTATTTTAATCTGGTGATAAAGTATTTTGGGATGACTTAAGTTTATGTTAGGTGTTTTATGAATACAACTCTTTTCCTTTTTGTGTTTACATACAGCAGCAGCTCATCTTTTTAACATCATAAATATCCTACAAAGCACTTACAATGGTTGGAAACATAATAGCACAAAGAGCCGGATTTTATGGATGGTGAGGTTTCTTGCTGGGAAATGTATCCTCACCAAGACTAGCAGCGCTGCAGCCATTTAAGTCGACCAGGGCAATAATTGGCTCAGGATGAGACTTCTACCCTCATCTAACTCCCACCATAGTGAGCTGCTGGCCAATTAGGTTTGAGTAGTGATCACTGCTGGAGCAACAGCCAGTCCCTGAAGAAAAGGGACAAATGAGAACCAAACTGAAGAGAAATTGAGGGCATCGATAAGGCTTAGCTGGCAATGAATGAGGGGCTGTGAGGGCTGGGTGGAGAGAAGAATCCCCTCTTCTCACCAATTACAGTGCCATCCCATTTCACAAGATATTAATAGATGAAGACATCGTCTGAACCCTTTTGATTAATTCATTCTGGGAGCAGTGAATCTTCCCATCTCCACTGCATACCCAGCTCCATCCTACGCTCCATTATGGCATCCAATTCTTTCTCAAATTGTTTCAGAGTTGTTGCCTCCATTATGCCACGTTGAGTCGTAACCAATTACAATAATCTTTGTTGCCTAGAAAACAAGTTCTACATTTCTTTTATGTCACTATTTCTAGAATGATAACATTTCTTCAGTTTTAAAATAATAAACATAATTTTTAAAAATTTGTTTACGATATTTCAGCTTCTAATATGTAATTCCAAATCTGTGAAACTTATAAGAAGTGAAGAATAATCAATGCATTTTACATTCTAGTCTGCTGACATTCAATATGACTGGCTGCTTCCTAGGTACATGACAACAGTGGTGCTGAAGCACTTCTTTCTCACAGTGCCAGGGACCCGGGTTCGATTCCCAGTTTGTGTCACTGTCTGTGTGGAGTTTGCACGATCTACGTGTGTCTGTGTGGGTTTCTTCAGGGTGCTCTGGTTTCCTCCCACAGTCCAAAGTTGTGCAGGTTAAGTGAATTGGCCATGCTAAATTCTCCCTCAGTGTACTCGGACAGCCGCTGGAGTGTGGATTTTCACAGTAACTTCATTGCAGTGTGTATGTAAGCCTACCTGTTACTAATAAATAAATAAGTAAACCTGGAGATAGCCTACACTTAGCAGCAGGTTCAAATTAACAGCTGGAAAGATGAGATCCAACCACACAGTTTTGTGGACGGCATTTCTCAATGTCAACAGTGAATGTGTCTCTTTGCCTTTGACTGGAAAATCTAGGCCTTTGGGCAGAGATTTCCATGTTTGAAAACTAAGTGCTATGATGGATAGGTTCGGTGGCACGCCAATTGTACACTCAGAAACTAATTAATTATGCATTGGTGTGAATATCTTTCCAAATCATGTGATAGGTCTCTCATGCTCTCACCTAATAAGGTCAAAAGGTTTGAGTGCTATACTTAAATGCCACCTGAACACAGGCATTCACTCTATCCAACCCAGCTGTGAGAAGGAGACGTCGCCAATAGTTGCATCCAAGAAGAAAGTTGCACCAAGTGTTAGTAATGACTCTCTTGAAGCCCTCATCAATGGAATCCACCAGTACAGGGATGTCTTCTAAACCAATGCTGACTCCAGGAAGCCCACCAACCTCATTTTGCTGGCCAGGAGGCTGTTGCAAGGGAAGTCAGTTCTTTGGATACTCACCTGAGCAATGCTATCCAGTGCAGGAAGAAGATGAATGACCTCATCCATTTTGCCATGGTAAGTTAACCTTCAACTGACTGCAATCTCATCCACTCATAATGGCAATGTGTACACACTGCTCAGAGATTTCACACAATGTTAGGTGGGGACATATCACCAATGATTGTCTCATGGGCATTTTAATATCATCAGCTATCATGCCGCACAATCTCAATCCTCAGCCCTACACAAGCATGCATGCTTCCTAACCTCTCCTCCATATCTTCTCTTCACTCCAGACCTTATTACAGCCTTGGTTTAAACATGGACAAAAGAGCTGAAGACCGGAGGTAAGGTGAGCGTGACTGCCCTTGACATCAAGACAACTTTAACTAAGTGTGGCATCAAGGAACCTAAATCAAACTTGCAACAATGGAACCAGGAGGAAAATTCCCCTCTGGTTAATGTCATATCGAGTACAGAGGAAGATGGTTGTGCTTGCTCGAGGGCAGTCATCTCAGCTTTAGGACATCACTGCCAGATTTCCTTAGGGCAATATCCTTGACGCGACCTTCTTTAAAAATGATCAGCACCATTCACAGTTCATGTCTAAAGGTAAGAATCTGGATAACATCTGGGTTTGGGCTGACATTAAGTAACATTTGTACCACACAAGTGTCAGGCAATGATCACATCCAGCAAGAAAGCCTCTTGATATTCAATGGTACTACCATTGCTGGATCTCCACTATCAACATCCTTTAACCAGAAAGTGAACTGGACCAGCCATATAAATGTTGTGGCAAGAACAGGTTAGAGGCTGGGAATCTTGTGGTGACCACCTCCTGGATCCCCAAGCACTTCAAGATGTTCGCACCATATTTTTAAACAAAGTGATTCATATCTTCACACTGAGGGGGTAGAGCCAGAAAAAGCCAGCAGTGGGGGTCCTAAGATTGGAGTGTTTGGGTATGTCCCTCCCCTTGCGAGCTACACTTGCTTATGCACCCTAATGGGTTTCCTTCAACTGCTTCACATTTGTGAAAGGCAGTTCAAAACCTTACTCATGTGAAGACACATTGGTGAGAGGGATTTGTAAATGTGGGTTGGGGGAGGTGGGGGAGACACCATATGGTGGGGTAGCTCGCTAAGCATACTTGAATTTTTTAATATGCATTGAAATGAGGTTCCTACCCTTTCTAGATGGGAACCTTGTTATTTTACCAGTAAGGGTCAGGGAAGGTTGGAAATCAAGATCTCGACAGTAAAAATCCCATTTTCTGATCTTGTGAGATTTTATGCCCACAATTTGCATTCATTGTGCAAAATCACCTCCAATGGCTCCAATTGCACCTTCTGAGGGATGTCAGCCTCCTCTCTTAGCTCTGACCCTTAATCACCAACAGCCCCCCTCCCTCCCCCCCGCCCACACACACACACACACACACACACACGCATGCACACACAGAACCCATCATCGTTGAGGTCCTCACGTCCCATGTGGAGCTCACCCCTTCCCATCTCGATGTTGTGGCACAGTTTCAAAGGGGATCCCCTTCCACTAGAGAGTTTTGAATGCCTCCTGTATATGACATAATCCCCCTTTATAGGCTGCAGGTGCCTACACTGACCTTGAGCATCCCAATTGCTGTCAATTCCAAGCCAGATAAGACCATGACCAATGACTATAAGACAATGAATAGGCTCTGCACATCTGCTCTGCCTTATTCCAGTTGAGCATTTTATCTCTCCTTATCTCTCCCTGGAGTGGGTCTATGATGTGTATGCAATACATAACCCTGTAATATGGCCCACAAAGCCCCAGGATTGCCTTAAATCTCTCGATCTGACTTGAGATCCACAAAGTTCCAGGATTGCCTTTGATCTCTTGTCTCGATATCTTGATCCCACACCACAGACAGCGAATGTCTTTCAGTGAACTCTCCTATTCCTTCTTTACTGATGTAAACACAGACCTCTGCCTCCACCTCTCAACCCCTCCCCAATCTTCCTACCTCCTTGTGTTTTCATGCAACCCCGTCAAGATGAGAAGGGGTGAGAGTCACATAGGGCATGGGGACATCAACAGTGATGGCTTCTGTGTAATTGTGTGTGTTTGTGTGTGTGTGTTTAGGGAGCAAGGGATGTTGAGGGCTGGAATATTCACCATAATTATGGTGGGATCCAGGATTACTGGGGGAGGCTAGAGAAAACACGAGGGAGCTCTACCTGCACACTATGGGACTCCAGAAAGATTGGAGATGCCCACACTTACAGAACCTTGCATCATATATTGGAGTTTCTGTGCAACCCTCCCAAGTCATGCAATTTGATTCCCATTCACCTCTTGTTGTCTGAGTTCTAGTCTTCCACATTGGGCTGCAGCTCCTTCATACTTGATGTCCCCTCTGAATGCCACCATCTTCCTCCACCATTGCTCTCTGTGTTTCCATCTGCTTTTCCCCCTGTCCCCATCGTAATGCTGGCCTCTGTCTCATATGCATCCCTGAGATCTGTGGAAAACATCCCAGAGAATGAAGGAAGTCAGCAAACAGATCAATCCTACAGCCTCAATAATGTGGCATCTCACTAGTATTGATGAGAACCCGGAGAGACACTATTGCAGGCTATGTTGAACTCACCTCAAAGTCAGGAGCAAAGTGGCAGCCAGTGCACAGACAGGTGGCGTAGTTAGTATTCTGCCGCACAACTCCAGGGAACTGGGTTCGAATCCCTGCTTAGGTCGCTGTGTAGAGTTTGCATGTTCTCCCCATGTCTATGTGGATTTCCTCCCACCATCCAAAGATGTACAGATTAGGTGTATTGGCCATGCTAAATTGCCCCTCAGTGTCTCAGGATGCATAGGTTAGAGGGATTAGCAGGGTAAATACATGGGTTTACCAGGGATAGGGCCTGTGGATTGTTGTCAGTGCAGACTTAATAGACTGAATGACCTCCTTCTGCATTGTAAGTATTCTACGATTCTAAGTGAGGGCCAACAACTGCATGCCACTTATTTCCAAACTTGATTCAGACTGCTCTAATTTCCCACTGATGTGTATTGGATTAGGGCATGGAATGTGATTTTGGCGAGTCACATTTTTAACAATATTTTATTACATGGCAATGCATACAAATTGCTTTCCTAACACGCATCAGTGAAAACCTGACCTACCATCAGCCTGCCATGAAAGTCATGAGGGGAAAAGTTTCCAACTGGTGTGTTTCTGGATTTTAGTCTCTTTCCAAATATTCCTCTCCCACTCACCACAAAACCCACAGCGAGTTTGGAAGGGAAAATTCTCGCCTTTATATTTTTGAATGAAGATTGCTTAGATTAATTAGAAATCTCAGACTCATCAGTCCTGAGTCTTGATGAAGTCACTTTCCATGAATTAATACTCTTCATCCCCTGCCCATCATTCCATTCCTTGTCTACTCTCATGGTTTACCCTTAATCCCAAAAGCCATCGGGTTAACTCATAGTTCTAATGCACATCTGTCAAACATCTTTTGGAAGTTTGGATGTGTTATTTGCTAGAGTTTACCACTGTGAATCTGGGCTGTATTTTCTCAAAGAAGTTGAAAAGATTGGTAAGGTAATGGTTTCCACTTCTGAACTTGTGTTTAATCCCACTTATTGTCGTCCAGGTAATTATCAGATTTACCTTTGATAATGCACTCTATTACTTTTCATTAAATGAGCCCTTGTCAATGCCCATGAACTGTCACTTCCCAGCTTTGTGCTTTAATCTTCCACATTTTCTTGTTACAATCTCTCCAGTCAAGTTTCCTTCAGCCATCAACAACAGTTGCAACAGCTCTAAATGATGCCTGGGATTTTCTGCTTCCATTTGTGGCGGGCACCATGATGGGCAGCAGTGGAACGTCTTACAAGATCGCAAAAACAGATTTTGCATGTTTAAGAACCAGATGACGATTGTCTGTTCCTCCTGTCAATGGTGGGTTACGTTTCCCACATTGGGAACATCATTTCTGTAGATTTACGTATCACATAAATCCTGCTCACTGGAATCATTTGCTGGATCATGAGGCCGTGCTGGCATGCAATCATGTCCATATGTTTTACAGTGCTATATAAGTGATGTGAACTTGGTGACCTACACTTTTCTCCTCCATTCACCTATTTTGTTTTGGGTAATGCTCACAGTGTCTAGTGCCCAACTTAGCTGGCAACATCAGGGTGCTAACACAACTTTTGGAAGGTTGGATGTGTTATTTTCTAAGTTTTCTCAGTTTTAGAAGGCTAACACAAAGGTTTCAACCCATCAGACCATCAGCAAGGCAGGGATGTCTTTTCAAAGACTGCAAGCCAAATTGAAAAGTCTGTGGCACCATGAATCCACACATGGGTCACAAATAAGCTTCCGTACTTTCTTGCTCATATGCCATTAGCATTTTCTGAAGGTATGACTGGGGTCCTGATCATGCTCAATAATCTGGTTCCACTATCTGGAATTAGCATTTGTGAAAATGGTCAGTGGTTGATGAGGGGATATGCAGCACTGCATTCATACATTGCAACACAGAAAACACTAGTTAGAGATGTAGAAAACACTACAGTTACAGTCAGGCATGCAGTTTCCAGTGCCATGACATTAGTTTGGCTGAGAGGGTCAGACTCCTGTTGACTTAAGGCAAAGTGATGGCATTTACTGCTTAGTTTATTAGATATAAAATCAGATAGCCACAAGTGTAGCTGCCAGTTAGGAACAGACATTTCCTGAGAGTATGAGATACTAACATGGAAGCCATGACAGATGACAGAGTGCATGGAGTTCCAGGACATATCACCCTCCTCCATGTGTTCTCATTTCTATCTCACATCACAACCTCACCTTTCAATCATGCATGTGACACAGGGGTCTCTGCATCTATGTTAACACAGCCAGTCACAGAGATAATATGGTAAAGCATGTGAAGAACTTACTTTCCACCAGCATAGATGCATTATGGATGAGGCATCACTTATTTCAGAATTAATACAAAAATGGCCAGACATTGAGATTAAAGATAAGCAGGTGACACAGACACCATTCTCATGATAGCGACATCTGCAATGAGTGGGGTAACCACAATGTGTCACCTGATTGACTGCAACAACTCTTAATAAAAAGGAGTCAACACAAGAGATGTGGGATAGGTTATATTCTAGTTGTACATGTGAATATTAGATACATCTTACAAACACCTGTGGTACCATTGCGCTCCTCATATTTCTTACTTTCCTAACCTTACTGCTACATCTTGGTGCATCCATAGCGGAGGGCTGAGACTTGGAGGGCTCCGGCCTGCTTCAGATTTCTTCTTGGGGGCCACTTGCACCTTGCTCTGCCTGTAAAGCTGGAGCTGATGAGGCTCACAGGAAGAGCGGAGTTGGATCGGTGAGACACGCCTGGCATCACCTGGGTGGGTGGCACTTGGATGTCCAACTGCTGATCCTCGCTTGTAGGGTTCCTGGCCGACTTCTTGAGAAGAAGGGGCAACTAGAGTGAGATCGAGCTGCCCTACACCCTTCTTGTGATGACACTGTCAGAGACCTGCTGTGGTTCAGCAATGGAATTCAGCCCACACAGCAGTGCAAGAGTGATATCCTGGACTGCAGGCTTCATGTTGGCCACCATCCTGCCAGTGTTGACCTTCGTGCGTTGGCATGATGGTACAATCATCACTGATTGAACATGCTCTGCCTTGTCCATTGTCTCTTGCAATCTGAGAAGTGTAGCTGACATCTGTTCCTGATGTTGCAGAAGTTCCATTAACTAATTTAGGATCCAGTTTGGATGTTGGATATCTGATTTGGCCTGAGCAGATTCCTGGCCTCCAGTAGTCCTCTGAGTGCTAGTGACCTCTGTGTTCCTGCCTCTGCTATTTGTGGAACAGATTTTTTGTACTCACCAGATTATGATCCTGTGCCAGCTTTACATCTAGATTCCACTAAAGTGTGTATCTGTGCATTGGTGAAGGGTGTGAGTGATTGCTGTGATAGGTTTTGTAAGTTGCTGGCCTTAGATTCCTCATCTAAATTATTATTGTGGAGCTGGACCTAGTGTTCTTTTTGGCTGAGGATATTGGCAGATGTGTCAGGAAAAAGTGGAGATTATTAGTGCATTGCAGCTGAGTAACACACAGAACAGTGAACTCTCAATAGCTTTGACAGAGGGATGATCTAGCGTGGCAGACCTCATAGTTACTGCAGGAGTGGTCACCATTGTCTCCAACCAACGCAATGGCTCTGTTCTCAAGTCACTCAGGACCTCGCTTTTTGGTCCAGCTAGGACCTCTCCTTTTAGCTGTGTGTGATCTTGTCCTGCAGAAAGATAAACAGAAAGATTGTAAGTAAGAAGCCTGGCAGGACAGATGAGAAAGATTTATGGATAGTTAGATAGCCATGGAAGATTGAGTTGAGTTGAGGGCTAGGTTCAGATGGAGATGTGAAGGTATATGCAAGAGACTGAGTGCTGATATCCATTGAGTTGTTAATGAGTGAGATGCCTTTGGGTGCATGATGAACTCAGAGAATGTTGAAATGGTTGACTTACTCTGGGGGGGAGTAGATGAGATCATTCAACCTCTTTTTGCACTAACTGGTTGACGTCCTCTGGACAACATTTGAATTGACTATGGCCTCACAAACAGGATTTGTGATGTTGCTGCATCTCATGCAGCCAGAATGGAGATAGATGAAATCATAATGAGCCTCCATGGTGTCCAGCAGGTACTCGAATGGAGAATCACTGAACCTAGGGGCAGCAGCCTTCTTAGGTTTTTGGGGCCAACTCTTCAATGGAGCTGTCTTGCATTGCGGATATTGAGAACTGTGCCCATTTAAATATGGCACCCAGAGTGAGAAAGTGATGAGGTCACGTTAGTGTGGGTAAAGTGGAAGCCACTCACTTGCAATCTGGTGGATTTCATGGGGATACGTAATAATAAGGTAGGACAGGGATATTACAGTTTGGAAACCTGCCATTGCAGTCTGCTGGAAAAACACTGATTTCCCCAACCATTACCCCAGTGCAATTCAGGGAAAATTCTGCCCGATGTTTTAAATAACATCCTCTGTGACTATGAGCATAGTCTCCCCTCATGCTCTTTGCAGTCTTCAAACTTTGACACAGTCCTCACGTCTTCTTTACCCAAAGACTTTCCATCGTCTATCTACTGGAACCATCCTCAATTGGTTTCATCTTAGCTGTTCAAACATAGCCAAATTTCTCCAGCAATATTTTCTCCTGACAAACAAAGAACAAGGACAAAGAGCAACACAGCACGGGAAACAGGCCCTTTAGCCCAACGAGCCCACGCGGCCGTCCTAATGTCCTAATGACATATCCTTGTCTTTAGGCTATGCCAATTGTTGAAGATTCCCATATAGGGACCAATATAGGGACAATTTGTTACCCAATCAGCCTAAGAGCACATTTTTGGGATGTGGGAGGAAACCGGAGCACCCGGAGGAAACCCACGCAACCACGGGGAGAACGCGCAAACTCCCGCAGACACAGGCCCAAATCCATGTGTCAGCACAGCAACAGCGATAGTCTCTGAGCTGTCATGTTGCCCATCAGATGGTCCAGTTTAAGCATACACTGACGACGTGAAGCACTAGGCAACTCCTGAAGCAACCTCCAAGAGCAGCTTTCGCACGACATGCCGCATGCATGCCCCTTGTTGGTCAACAAGGTGGACCGAATTGCCTGCAGAAACAAATAAGACTTAATTAAACATGCTAAAAAAAAACTAAGACATTCCCGAGACGAAACTAAAAGATAGTCTACTACTATTTGGTCCTCCCGATATTCAAACAGTCCTGCTATATCCCTCTATCTGCAGACCGCTCATGTGGCTGTCCAAGAGACCCTTAAACAACCCTAGCGTGCCTGCTCCCACCACCTTACTCGGCAGTGCATTCCACACCCCCACTACCTTTTGTGTGAAAAACTGGCCTCTAATATTCGTCTTATACATAGCCCCCCTCACCCTGAGCCCGTGACCCCTCATTCTATCCATTTCTAATGGTGGAAAAAGCTTACCACCATTTACTCTATCTATACCCCTCATAATCTTATATACCTCTAAAAGATCCCCTCTCAGCCAACGTCTTTCAAGGGAAAACAACCCCAGTGTTTTCAATCTTTCCTCGTAAGACAGCCCTTCCATACCAGGCAGCATCCTGGTAAATCTCCTCTGCACTCTCTCCAGGGCCTCTACATCCTTCCTGTAGTACGGCGACCAGAACTGGACATTCCTTAGGAGTTCTTCAAGGTATTATCTTTAGTCACTGCCACTTTCTTATTTGTGTGTCAACTTTTGATGACATCACCTGCAGACATTGCTTCCACTGATGACATTCTACCTCTTCACTATTTCAACCAATCCAATCCCTTTGTATTGGTAGACTGGCAGTCTGACATCCAGTCTCAGATGAGCTGGAACTTCTTCTAACTAAACATTGCAAAGACCATCTTCAGCTCTGGCCTCAAACTCTATTAGCTCATCACTGACTTCTTACGACTCTTGACAAACTTTTTAGGATACTTGTTAATGTTAAAGATGCTGAATAAATAATCCATGGGGTATATATGAATGTTTGTGTAGACCATGATAAGAATAGAATTGACCTCAACTGTCATGACCTCAATAACTGATCTCTTAGCAAACAGTTGCACATAGAAAATTGTGTGGTGATTGTCCCCCTAAGGGCAACGCAGCAGAGTAAGTGTCATCTAGCTTAGATGACCAATTAGGACTCAGAGTAAGACTTCCCCCAGGGGATGGAGTTCTCTTAGGCTGAAAACAGTTTGGGGACTAACTAAGCCATGAGGCTGTGGTGCAATTCTCCATAATAAATACCTTTGCGTTCACTAATGAAGTCTGTGAAAGTGCATCTCAGCAAATAGACAGTTTGGCAAGGAGCAGCACGTGCTCTGGTAACCACAGAACTGAACTCCATGTTAAATCCATGTAGATAGGAACAGTGGTAAAATGGTATAGGATCTCCTTGTGACAAAATAAGACATTAAAGTATCAGATACTCTATAGAGATGTGGATAATGGTTGGAAAAGAAAACAGGTTTCTTTTCATTCAACCCCACTTGTGAATGAGTTTAATTAGGTGTAAAACTGACAAATCAACTCGACTGTTGGCAATCTATAGAATGACATCAAAAATAGTTATGCAGTTATCATTGACCTTCAAGTTTCAATCTTTCAGGCCAGAAGAGAATCTGTGGTGGTCACTGATTTCTGGTCAGGAATGTAGGAGTCATCAAAAGAAGAAAAGCTAAAGAGGAAGAGGATACTCCTGGAAGATGTCTTTCTTCTGTTATTCTATCCAACTTATTGAGAGAAGTCAATGGACAAAAAGATTGGAAAAAAATGTAAAAGTTAGTTAAAATATGATTCCTAGATTATTAAAGGATGAACTATTAAGCAAGCTCCTTAAGTCATATTTGATGTTTCAGATACTTGGTGCTTGCAAGACAAATCCTATAAAATCCACAATTAGGAGTTATGTCATTTTCCCAGAAACATCTGGTTTCAAAAACCAAGAAATATTTTAAGAAGTCCTCATACAACAAAGGAAGTTAAGAAGCAGGGATTTTATAATCTGTTGTGGGTCTCAATAATCATCTTGAAACTATCAGTTGCAAAGTAATATTCATTGCATGCGTATATTATATTCCCAATAAGTACTGTTTTTAAGCTTCCTTCGTGAGTTACATACTGCTGACGCCCTGTTAGCCAAAAATTCCAAACCGTTCCTTCGTAAGTATCAAATAAGCAGTTCCAATAAATGATTTCACATGGTCTTGTTTGTTACCATGATCTTAGAGATTGCTTCATAACTTTTCATGACGTACTGGAAGGGTTCACTCTGGCAAAAATATTTATTTCAGCATAAAAATATTAATTATCCGGTTACTTTGGAACCATAGTTTCTTTTTGTTATAACATATTTTACTGTGGCAGATCATTTTCTTATTATGGTGGTTGGAGCAAAAGGATCACTGCTAAGTTATATGATAATCAAACCAAGAGAAGAAGACTGCCAAGTTCAGTTATGTTCACACTTGTATTTTTGGCACTGTGTGTGTTGTTTTGGTTCCAAAATGGTTATGGGGGTTAATGTGGCAAGTGTTGAAGGAACTTGTACTGACTCCTTTCAGATCACTTGTTCTCATACAGGGATCCTATTGTCTGTATCTCCTTGGCAGAGAGTTGAGGAAAGGCAAGAAGGAGAAGGAGAGAAGAAAAAGAAGGGCAAGATGATCGAAGTGGAGTGGGAAGAAGAGCTGAGCCATATTTACACAGCATCTTTTGGCAGCAGATCTCCCATCTCAAACTCATTGAGGAACACTGTGTCAGACGTCTCTGCTTTCAGGAAGATATTACTCATTGAGATCTTCCAGCTGCTGCAGCCAGAGCTTCAGCTTCAGAGGAAGGTGACATTGCCAGCAGCTGTGAAGATACAGAGGCTGTAAACATTTAGGCACTTGGTTTTTTCCAGGACAGAGCTGACAATATTTACAAGGACCAGGATGTTTTCCATCCCGCCATCTGAAGAGTCGATGTGAAAACACATCCGTACCAACCCTCCCTGACCCGCAGACAATTCACACTTGAATGAATGACAAAAGCTGCCGTGGATGGAAGGAGAACTTCCTAAATATGTCGGAGTCTAAATGTAATGTTTTTGGGGTTTCAGCGAGGATAGCGAAGGCCTGTTGTGGGGGGGGGGGGAATGCATATTAGATATTGTAGTGTTGGGGGAAGGCTTGGAGAAGTAAGGATGGGTCTGGCAGTTTGGGGAGATGGGGATAACAGGGTGGGAGGTCCAGCAGCCACTAGACATTAAGTGGAAGGCGGGGCGGGGGAGAGAGGAATGGTGCTGCCTCATACTCAAAAAGGGTTTCATTTGGAAGCTCCTTTCACCCTCCTGCTCTTCCTGCTAAAGGCTGAAACCCTATCCTCTTAGGGACTCACCCACCCTTGTATAAACTCACTGAGAGGTCAAAGTAGTCAAGAACTCTGAGGGGAACCTACTTGTTCCAATTCACATTCCATCCTTGCCCCTCACCTCAATCCCTGACTAAAAGCCTACCCGTGGTAGATGTGTGCAATTCAGGCCAAAGTCTCTTAGTTTGCTATTCATTGTTACAAAAGGGAGGTTTCTAAGTTTCTATATACAAAGTGAACAGAATGGGTGAGATTCTCCAGCCTCCCAGCCACATATTTCCCTCCAGCGAAAAGTAGCGCATTGTTTACTGGTGATGGGATTCTCTGGTCCTGCTGCTGTAAGTGGGAACTCCCATTGACATTACACCATGCTGGTGGGAAACCCATGGGTGGGGATATACTACTGGCGGGACTGGAGAATGCCACTGGCATGAATTCCAGTCAATATATTTAATTCTCTCTTGTCAGGGAAAAACAGGTGGAGCAAAGACACATTATGAGGATCGTTCAGCTTCTCCATGGTTCTGGGTGCCAATGATTGGAAACATATCACTTTTCGGGTGCTTGTTAATTAGGAAATGTACGACAATAATAAGCAACTCCACTCTCTCAATGTCCAGCTGGTGTGCGACCTTATGCAATAAATCATGTAGATCAATGCCCAGTGTTCTGGCAGCCTTCATTCTATGGCAGTGCACTGTACCATTTGCATTTGTGCCAACACAACAAACAAAGGTGACTGTTGGACTACCTGAGTGCACTGCGCACAGGGCCAGACTGCTCATCACAGGCAGAATCTCATCAGCTGCATGGAAATTACTTTGGAGGTCGGAGAACGGGGAAATTTTGAAAGATGCAATTTGGTTCTGACAGTTCCCATTTTCTAATGGCAGCTGTAAAAACATCTGCAATTAAGCATCTGCTTTGGGGCAAATTGGTGGAATTTCACTTGTGACAAATGGGCTCTCTATAAATCTGAAGAAATATTGAAGAAATTTACCAACTTTCTTCTTACCTCCTGTACATAAGCTCTTCTCCTCATTGATGCACCTGTTCCTCAAACCTTCCACTTGCCACACAACCTGTTCCCTGATCCTCTCACTCACTGGGGACACTTCCTATTACTGACCCTCTGGTTTGTGGCCTTAGCCATTCCCTGACTGTCCCTCTGGTTGCTGACCCTGCGATTTGCAGCCTCCTCCACTTTGTGACACTTGTTCTGGCTGCCAACCCTCCAGTTTGCTGCCTTTGCCATTCCCTGATCCTCCCAGTCACCGTGGACACTTCTTACCAAACCTGCGCCCTGCCTCTCCCACTCATTGCTCTCCTCTCCTGAACAAGGTGTGAGCAAGATGTCCGCAGCAAGGTTTCTAGAAATGAACAGTGAAAAGCAGGATGAGCAATTTCGACTTGCAGGAGATTTAGTGAGGGGCTGGGTCAGTGGCAAGAGGCCAGGCGAGTAAGTAGCAGAGAAGCTCCAAAGGGGCACCAATTGGGTCACATGACCAGATGCCAGGCCCGGTGTGAAATGTCTTTAAAATAAAACTTGTGACATTAAACATGAATGCGACCCTATTAACTGATGGACATTAAAGGGAATAACTTAAAATGGAGCAACTTAAAATAGGGTCTTACTGCATATCATTCAAATACCATAAACAGGTACAAAAAATAATTGGAACCACTAATGAAACGCTGGCCTTTATAGAGTAGAAGGTGGTAGAAATCATATCTGAGTTGTATGAAGTCCTGATACAATCACACCTGGTGTACTGTGAGTAATTTTGGGCCTTGAATTGAATGCAGATAGATTTATTAGAATGATAACTGCATTCCAAGGGTTGAGCTACAAGGAGAGATTAAACAAGCTGAAATTCCTTGGATTTGGAAGGTTACAGGATATTTTGATTAATGTTTCAAGATATTAATGGAAACTGATTGAAATTAGTTTCTCCCAATCTACCCTGTTAGTTGGTGAATCGAAGACTAAGGGATGTAGTTTAAAAATTAGAGCCAGACCTTTCAGAATTGAAATTAAGAGACATTTCTAAATGCGAGGTTCCGCACAGCAGAAAGGTGGATTTTCTTCCCACAGATGGCAATTAATGCTAGATCAACTGTCAGTTTTAAAAGCAGGACTGCTAGATCCATTTAACCTACACAGCTTGGGATACTAAGGGACAATTTTAGCATGGCCAATCTACCTAATCTACATATCTTTGGACTGTGGGAGGAAATCAAAGCACTTGGAAGAAATTCACGCAGACATGGGGAGAACATGCAAGTTCCACACAGACATTCACCTGAAACTGGAATTGAACACAGGTCCCTGACACTGTGAGGCAGCAGTGCTAACTACCAAGTACTGTTACGATCTAATTGAGTAACAGAAGTCTTGACAGGCTGAATGGCCTATTCTTATTCCAATGTTCCTAAAATTAGCTAACTTAAGAGGAAATCCATCTATTTTTATAGTGACAAAGCAAGTTAAATTTCCTTGTGCTTTCATTGTACTCAAGGAATTGTCACTACGGCTGGTTTAAAGAATGAGTTAAAGTGGTCTGAATGTGATGATGCACCTAGCATAAACATGCAGCAGGTATTGGTAGCTGTTTTGTTGTGTGTTTGAGGTCTAGATGGAGTATTTTGTAGCTAATCCATTCTCACAAAGTAAACTGCTGGAGACAATTTATTAAAACCATTACTCTACATTTACAGCTACAATGTCCATATGAGGAACTTTGCATCGGGTTAGAACATCTCCTCCTTCCAGATATCTGTTACTCAATCATGTCATATAACATCATCATTACATCCACATTATATGCTTCTGATGTTTACTTTAGTGTAGCAGGGACAACCCAGAAGGCAGTTAGTCAAAGATCAGATCGTCTTACTGTTCTGCTGGCCAGCCTTCCGGGACTTAACAGAAACTGTGTCAAACATGAAAATCTGGTCCCAGCCGGTTATTAATAATCATGGAATGAGAGATAGTGGCCAGAACTCTCCCATCTTGTCGGCCATGGAATTGTCATGGGCAAGGGTCTGACAACAGAAGTCTCCATTGACTTTGGGCGGGAGTTTCTTGTCTTGCCTGAGTGAGGCCATAAAATCCCGTCCACAATGTCTTATGAGATGAGTATAAACAAGTCCTATACTGGCATCAACCGAAAGTATTCTTCCAGAAATTGTACTGCGGCATCTAGTTATAATATCAAAATAAATATCTACAAAAATGGATACATAGACTATGCGTGGGATAGGGACATTTTCTGAACTATTCCTTTAAGGTTTCAGTCCATTTGTAGGTAGAAAATCACAGAAATCTAATATTGATTCATTTTGGAGACTCACTTCAATGGAACACATTAAGGCTCGCAAAGGCAACTGTAATCAATCACCTGTCATGTAAACTCTGCACTTAAAATGATCCCAGTGGCAACTAGATGGTCTTGAACAAAATCTGCTTCAATACATTTTCTGTTTCATGTTCAGTCGATTGAATCACCACAAATAGAATCAGCATGCGGCATGCACAAAATTAGTCAAAAGAAACCAGATCCTCAACCTAAACATTTGAAAGCTTTAATAAAATCAAAATCAAAGTTAAATTCTGTTTATTTATCAGAATGATTTAGCATTATCACCAGTGTCCGATTTCTAATTTATGAAGATTTTCCCCCCAATATATATAAAGTAGTAAATGGTCATGGGCAAATTCCAGACATTGATGCTATCCTGAGACTGAAAAATTTAAGAAATAGAAGCAGGTGGAGGCACATTTGGCCCATCACCATTTTTCCATACACGAATCCAAAACAGGAACATTTGTAAATCATCCGCTGGCAACTATAATTTCATGTACAAATGTATAGATAGCTAGAAGAATGGATAATCACTTTCCTGAACATTATTTTGGGTTGTGAAAAGTGAAAATACTTCTTTGGGTTGAGCAGACTGTAAAAAAATGAACAAGACTTACCATTAGCATGCCGCAATTATTATAGAACAACAGTTATCTGTTGCTAAAGATAGAAAATTGCAGGATTCATAATATGCAGATTTTAAAGGTAAGTGTCAAAACTTATAAGGGGATATGTATATATATGTATATATAATGTTCAAAATGAAATAATGATCTTAGAATTATATGTTTATTTGATATACATGCTTTCTCCTTTATCTAAATGTTTTTAAATTAAGATAATTATATTCTTTCAAAATCTTACGTTATCAAAATATCTATCGCCATTAAAAATTAGCAATATCTTATTAATTTTGATTATTTTTCAAATATCTCAATATTTAAAGATCTGTATCAGCCACTTAAATCAGCAAATGTGCCATGACATGAAATAATTTTGGCTCCACATAGAATAGAATGAGAAAACACAAAAGGAGGCCCACTGTGTCAGTGTAAGCATATAAATCGATGGTAGGGTGCTTCATTAAGGGAATGCTCCACTGTCCCCAATGCTGTATTTTGGATGAACTGTTAAACTAAGGCCCCATCTGCGTTCTCAGGTGGAACTTAAATATCTCTTGGCACTATTTAAAGAAAAACACACCTGACATCAATGCCAATATTTATTGCTCGAATAATATAACTAAGATAGATAGTTTGGTCATCTATTTCATTATTGTTTGTGGGACATTGGCATGCCCAGACTGGCTGCTGCATTTCCTACCCTTTAGCAATGACAGCACTTCAAAACTGCTTTATAGTTCATAAAATGCTTTAGAATATCCTGAGGTAATAAAAATGCACTATAAATGCATATCTTTCCTGCAATTCTCTCATTTAAATCTGGATTAAAAATAGCTCAGTAGCTGTAATGGGGAAAAAATATACATGATTAAACTGGCAATAGCTGTGAATCCATATCAACTCATGAACTAATGTAAAAGTACAAATTATGCCCCTTAATTATGAGAGGTGACAGAGTTGGAGAGGCAATCAGAAGTTGCATGATAACAATATTTTTAATGGCTGAAACATTGATGTCTTACCATTCTCATTTATTCTCAGGATATTTATCTACAAAGGCCAGTAATTAATGGATTTTTCTAAAATAAAATGCTTAAACAGCTGTAACCATCAAGACCAGAATACAAGGAGCGTCAGTAAAGTTTTGAGTATTGTGACAAAATGTTTCACATTTAAACGGATATATTATATATTTGGTTGTTGGTCCAGAAAAAAATATGCCAGGACATTCTGTGCCCGAATTGGCCTGATCAGTCATCTTTGAACACATTGCACCCAGCCTCAGAATGACTAATGGTGTTGAGGTCCTCATTGGTGACGACGGACGAACAACATGTTGGTCCACAGTTCGATATACGTCACTTCATTTTCATGTATTACATTACTGGAATTTATAAGACAAAAGCATTCATTGAGACAAAGCCAACACTTTTAAGCCATAAAGGTTTACAAAAGGCGAGCTTTCTTTGACAATGTAATGAAATTATTTTACTAGACTGTATAACACAGGTTGTGAATCAACATCAAGTCTTTGAAGGTATCTGATGCTGTGGAATAAGACAGGAATCTTTATTTGTATAATGAACAAAGTAAACAAAAAACAGACAGTATTTACTAATAGCAAAAGTTTTAATTAGGTAATTAGAGCATAGTTCTAGGATTTTGTTTGTTCACTGTATTTCGAAATATGTAATCTTTTTCCTTACCTACAAAGTTTTCATGTTAAATGAGTTTGGCAATCACAATCGAGCTCCTTTCAGGCACAGATCCATGGCAAACTAGCTAAAATTCAGTATCCAATTTAAATAGTGAGGCCATTATGTCTTCACAACTAAGAGTCAATAGATATTGCAGACCAGGTACTGTGACAAGGCACCATAGCTAAATCTGACTCTGTTTTATCTAATATAAACACCTGCATTTTCTAGCATGCCCATGAATCTGAACAGCAGCTCAGATTCATTTTCACTTAGCTCAGAAACCAATGTTAAGTTTGGTACTGTTAATGCAGATGAGATCAGCAAACTCACCATTTACCAGGAACTGAAGTTGTGGGCTTCATTTACAGCATGGCTTATTCCTGTACCATCCAATAGTTCTTCTTGTAAACAGCTAAATAATTATTGGAAATAAATTATAGTACAGTGCTATTCTGACTGAAGTCAGACTATACAGAGTTCATCATAGATTATTGTCCAATTCATCTTGGGGTGTATTTCATTTACTTAGTACTTTAAAAACTCTTCGTAAGGTCTTTTCCTATGAAAAATAATAATTCATTATAGTGCATATGATTCACATGAAAATAGTAATATCATATTCCCCTTCTGGACATATTGAGGAATGGTATTAGAATACTGATTTCATTCAATGTAATGAGGATTTTTTTCACAACTGTTTTAAAGTTTCAGCATTTGAAAATTTCCCAGAATATGTATAAGTCAATGATTCAGAATTCATTCATCAGGGCAAATTTTTCCATTGCAATGACTACAAACATAGAATTACAGAATTAGAATAGTTGGATCTCATATGACAGTGTTATTTTTCAAAAAAGCACAAACAGAATTAGCAGTGCCTACGGAAATGTTAAAGGCTATTTTTCTAGGATGTTGGTATTTTATTTTACCCATGGGAAGCAACGACTGACTTTTCCAGTTAATGCATGAAAGAATAGCATAAGTTATTAGTAACCACAATGAAGTATGCCACTCTGAACCTCGTTTTGATATTATTTTGACGTAGTTGTTTTATCCTTTATTCACATGGCATCAGTTGCTAGCTGATTTACCTTATATAAACAAAATGCATTTTTCTTCCAGCAGCATGGCTCAAAATTACTTCCTTTGCTTTAAGTCTGCATGCCTGCTCTTTTCTTCATTGGCGAAAGCCAAAAGAAATTACTTTGTTTTATGATACTGATAGCATCAGTGTATTATTAAATTCCTTGTAGTTGTCCATGCAGGGTAAACTGAACTCTTTAATGGAACATTTTCCACTTGGTACAGAGCTAATGGCTCATTTAAAATCACTGTGATCTTAAAGTTGATGTAAGAGATTTTAACAAAGCTAATTCTCATGCAATTCTGGGAAAGTTTGGTGACTAAAATCACAGAACCGTGTGGGAAAGATCTTCAGACCATACATTTGAAACAGCTGTTGTACCAGAAGCTGAGCCAGAACATATTTTTAGGGTATGAATTCTGGGTACTTGGAAATAACTCCGAATATGTTAGTTGCAGATAATAGGGGAAAAAAATCACAAGCTACCGAGTAAAATAACCTTTATACTTAGAATATTAACAGGCCCTGAGATGGAGGATACAGGTTCTTCAATTTGTTGTGCCATCAAGTCACAGGATATAGGTATATAATTATGAATTGCTATAATTGTAGGCACGATAGCGCCAGGAATATAAATTGGCAGAGTCTAAACAATGTTAGTTTTGTACAGCAACCCAGGCTTCTCTTGGCAGCTTATTATAGTCACTTAATTGGCTGACATAGATACCTTATAGCACAGTGGTAGTGCCCCTGTCACTGGTCCAGTAGCTCCAGGTTTGAGTCCAATGCCAGGATGTGTTGGCCATGGAAGGAGTGTTCAATGCAGTTCGACAAAGAAGAAATCAGCTCAGAAATCATTTCACCACTTTCTTCACTATCCCAAAGGGTAAAAAAAAGCATGGGTGAAGATACGCTAAAATAAGCTGAAATGGACAACATAATGGCATATTTTTTCATGGGCACACATTTATACTTTCTCATTACATGGTATTACATTTTGGAGTTCTAGCATAGAAATGCTAGCAGAAATGAGTGTAGGTGGCTAAAAACTTCTCCATAGGAGAAGGAAGACTATGATTTTTATAGTGTACATGCCTTTCTTAAGGGTGGAATTAACTGGGATTTGGGGGAAACTTTCTTATATTCATTCTCAGAAGGGGAATAATGTAGGGTGGGATTTTATGCCTGTGCTTTCCCCAAGACTGGAAAATATTGCCTAAGGTCAACAGGCCTTTGCATGGTCTGCCTTCTGCCCGCTATGATTCCTATGGCAGGCGAGATGGGAAAATTCAGCCCGAACAGTCTAATTGAAAATGGCAGCCGATGAAAAAAATATAAAAACAAAGCTAAAATGGTGATGTTCAGGCTACAAGCTCCCTCTACAAAAACAATATACAGTCAAAATAGACAACAGAAAATAGTGAATGATGCACAATATAGAAATGATCATTCAAAAGTTAACTGTTGGGAGTGTAATATTTTGAGAGAATTCTTGTTTGTCCACTAACCCACAATGTTGAATTTTCAGCTGCTTTTGGAATCAGCACAATCCTTGGTTGTTCTGTGAACTGTTGAAAGAAATTATCAGCATTTAAAACCCTGCATTTTATACAGGGAAGAGAGGCCTTGGGGGTTAACTCAATGACTTAGCTCTAGGATGGAGGATGAGTAAATAAGGCCTACATCAATGTCTAAGAGTTATAATAGTGCATTCTGATTTGTAGAACAGGAGTGATGTCTTTTATGAGATAGAAACGCACAAAGATAGCTTTTGAGAAAATTGTTGAAAACATAAATGCTACAGAAACAAGTGAGAGGACTTTATTACAGATTATTAGGAAAATGATTAACTTGCAGAAAAATGTTAAGGCTGAAGTGTGGTTTTGAATTCTAAGTGCCTGACTCAGAATAGTTACATCCTGATAAACTGAAAATAGTTTTGTGTTGAACCATTTCAAGATTTAATAGATTGTCAGCTAAAGTGTTAGCTTGACCCAGCTGTAGCATTATTTATGAGTCAGAAGTCATTTGGTTAAACCTGATTTCAGATGCTGAGCTTTTGGTTAGGCTGACATGACAATGCAACAGTGAATGAACACTGAATTAAAAAGATGCTAGTTTTCAGATGAGATGTTAAACCAAGGTCCATCTGCATCTCCTAGCTGGGATGCATCTCTCAACTAATGCATAGGATATTTCTGTGATCTTTCTGTGCACAGAATATGACTGCAATGCTTCATGACAGAACTACACTTCAAAAGATAATTCGTTGACCTTGGAGTACAACAAAATGAAGGAGATTGTCATCAATAGGAGTAGAGGAGAGCATGCCCCTGTCTATATCAATGGAGCTGAAGTAGAAATGGTCAAGAGCTTCAAGTTTTTACATGTCCAACAACCTGGCGTGATGCCCTATGTTGACACTAGATTTAAGAAAGCCGACCAATGCCTTTAATTTCTCAGGAGACTAAGGAAATTTGGCATGTCAGTTATGACTCTCACCATCTTTTACAGAAGCACCATAGAAAGCATTCTTTCTGGTTGTATCACAGCTTGATATGGCTCCTGCTCTCCAATACTGCAAAAAACTACGAAAGACCATGAATGTAGTTCAATCCATAATGCAAACCAGTCTTCCATCCATTGACTCTGTCTACAATTCCCACTGCCTCTATAAAGTAGCCAGCAAAATTAAGGACCCACACACCCCAGACAATCTCTCTTTCACCTTCTTCCATCTGGAAAATTTCACAAAATTCTAAGGTCACATACCAACTGATGCAAGAACAGCTTCTTCCTTGCTGTCATCAGACTTTTGAATGGACCCACCTTGCATTAATTTGATCTTTCTCCACGCTCTAGCTATGACTTTAACATTATGTTCTGCACTCTATCCCATTTCCTTCTCTATGAACAGTATGTTTTATCAGTATAGTGCGCAAGAAACAATACTTTTCACTGTATGTTAATACTTGTGATAATAAATCAAATTAAATCAAAAAGCAGGGAAGTCAAGTTGGAGTTGTATAGCACCTTGGCGAGGCCTTGAGCATTGTGTGCAGTTCTGATTGCCATGTTACAGAAAGAGAGTGATTGCACTGGATTAGGTTCAGAGGAGATTCACCAGGATTCTGCCTGAGATGGAACATTTAAGTAATGATGAGGTTGGATTGTATTCGTTGGGGCAGAGACGACTGAGGGGCGGCTTGACTGAGGTCTACAACATTATGAGGGACATAGACATAGTGGATAAGGGGGAATTGTTCCATGTAAGTTCTGTCATGAGGAGGCATAGATTCAAGGTGAGGGGCAGGAGGTTTCGGGGGGATGTGAAGAAAAGTTTTTATAGCCAAGGATGCTGATTGTCTGGAATGCGCTGCCAGGCACAGTGGTAGTGGCGGATTGCTTCACATCCTTTTAAAAGTATCTGGATATAAACATGGCCCATCATAACCTTCATGGTTATGGACCAAGTGCTGGCAGATGGGATGAGGTGAGAATTCAAGTGTTTCTAATGTATTGGTGTGGACTCGATGGGCTGAATCTGTGCTTAATGATTCTGTGATACGATTTCTCTATTCTCCATTATGAATTCTACTGACTCCACATGCAGTAGATTCATAAATTCTCAGGACCCCCAAAGAATGACCCTGTCCTCAACACTAAGTTCATTTTTCTTAATAAAGTAGGGTTTCATTTCTTTGGAGGGTTGTCCTTGGAATCCTTGTGTTGAATGATATCATGTGCCTTATTTTCAATGAGAGGTCACATGACACCAGGTTACAGTTCAACATATTTATTTGAAATCATAAGCTTTCAGAGCAGCTCCTTTTGGTTGATTAGGTCATTTATGCAACACATCTATCTGTCTTACAAGGTTTTATTAAAAGAAGGTTTGAATTCACAGTGTTCAGCTTGTTTCTGCAACCTATCCAAGAACTCAGTGATAGATTTCCCAAGGGTTCTCCCAGCCATGGTGAAGCAATAACTCTGGAGGATCACAGAAGACTTCAGATGGTAATAGTTTTTCACTAGGTCGATCAGAGAATTCCTACAATGCAGAAGAAGCTATTTGGCGCATCGAGCCTGCACTGACAACAATCCCATGCAAGCCCTATTCCTTTAACCCCTGCTAATCCCCCTGACATTAAGAGGCAATTTAGCTATCACCCTAACCTGAACATCTTCGGACTGTGGGAGGAAACCAGAGCACCCAGAGGAAACACATGCAGATACGGGGAGAATGTGCAAAATCTACACAGACAATGACCCCAGGCTGGAATTGAACCTGGGTCCCTAGTGCTTTAAGTCTGCAGTACTAACTACTGTACTACTATGCTATCCACTAACTTATTAAAAGTTTTTGAGTCAGGGGATCCAGATAAGTGAGACTTCTTATCATGCTGAAAGTCAGATCCTGCATGCCGTTGACAATATCACCTTTTTTTATAATCTCCTTCAGTGTTGTTATCACAGAAGAAATAACATATGCACTCCATGTATTCCTCCACAAGTTCCCCATTTGTGTCATGGGTTTCATGTTTCCCGAAAAAATGCATAATGGTCTTTTCTTCTCAGAAAAGACCCTTGAATTATGGAGGTAGTCTGGAGAAAAAAAGAATTCTCCTCATCACCAACCGCTTGTCTCCTGTCATCAAACACCCTTTATTGTGAAGCTTCTAGCAAGGCCATGCATTCAGCTCACAGCCAAGACAGTCTACAACTTGCTATCTACAACACCAATCCGGGTTGGGCAGCAGGCTTAAAACTCCTCACTGACTGTTTCTCAATGGGCCAGACTCCGCTTGCTCAATAAGGAAGCTTATACTATAAAAATCCCATGGGGAGATCCATCAATGATTCCCCCATGGCTTTCTCGGCCATCATAGTTGTTACTTCGAATCCATGCAGGCAAGCCATGTTCTTTTCTTTATCGCTCGCAACTCCATCATAGCTAGGACATTACATGCATCCAAAAAGAAACCACATTTTTTCTTTCAACCACAGTCCCTTCCTTACCAATGTATTCACCCATCCCTTATTATCAGCACATATCAACCTTCTTATCTTTTCTTCCTGTTCTTCCTAAATGTTGAATAAACTCGAATATTCAGTTCCCATTCTTGGTCACCCTGCAGCCATGTTTTTGTAATGGCAGTTAGATCATGCCCATTTACCTCTATTTGTGCCTTGAGGCAATCTACCTTGTTACAAATGCTACATGCGTTCAAGTCAAGTGCTCTTAACTCTACCTTTTTAATATTACTTTGCATTCTAATTCCAGTTGGTGCTTGCCTTCATTTTGCCTGCCTTCTATTTTTACTGTCTATGTTTCTACATCATGTTATTAGCTTTATTTCCTTCCATGGGTGAGCTATTCCATAGGCTCCCAACCCCTGGCAAGATTGGTCAACTCTTCTCAACAGTGCTAGCAAATCTCCCAGCAAGGATATTGCTCCCAGTCCTTAGGAATCTGGTGCCTTCCACCTACACCAATTCTCCAGCCATATAAGCCGGAATTCTCTGGCTGTTTGTGCCAGCAGTGCACCTCACCTGCCACCTCCCCCACTGGATTTCCCACCACCATGGGGTGATGTCAGGGGGAATTCCCATTGAGAGAGGTGGAAGCAGAGAATTCCACTGCTAGTAAACAATGCTTCACCTCCTATGGCAGGAAGCACGTGACTGGGAGGCCAGAGAATCTCTCCCATTGTGTTCAACCGATCACTCACCCTATTCCTCTGATAATTGGGCACTGGAGTAATGCTGAGATCACTGCTTTTTGTTCCCATCCTGATCTCGTAAAATCTGCTTTCAGGACTTTATTCCTCCTCCAACCTATTTCGTTAGTGCCAATGTGGAACTGGACCTCTGGCTATTCACCCTCTCTCAGAAAGGTATCCTGCAGCGGTTCCATGACATCCTTGGCCCTGGCACCAGGCAGACAACACACCATTGCAGAGTCATGGTTATTGCCAGCGAAACACTGGTCTAATCTCTATCAAATTCCCTTTCACTCTCGTTCTTCTTTCCATGCTGTGCAGCAGAGCCTAAAATAGTGGAATGGGCAGATTTATGGAATCCACAGGAGTGGGAAATGTGGTTAGCTAATTAAGTAGGAGAACATTCAGTTTCCCAGCAGCAGATTGAGATGTAGAGATGAAGTAAGCAGCATGTCTGCAGCCTGTCTAGCCTCACACCAGCCTATGGTGGGTTCATACTTATAATTTACATTTCATATATACTCCTTAGTGTAAAACATTTTAAAAATTATCTCCGACCTTCAAATTAAGTCAATAGTACACAAGAATCTGTGGCACCCAGTTGATGTTTGTTTTAAGGTGACATGCAACAGTCAGCTTTGTGTGGTTGTGTCTGAGGTTAGCACTGCTCCCTATTTCATTTATGGCATAAAGGCGGGAGCAGGAGAGTAGCAGCTTGTATGGAGGTTTGAGACCATCATGGATGAGTCAGAAGTAGAGATGGAAATTGGCAGAGGGAGTTGGGACACAAAGGAATGAAGTGGAAAAGACCTGGCATCCTGAGTTTGGTATGGAAAAGGGATGTTGGGAACAGTCAGTTAAAGTTTGCATGATACACAGTGCAAAATGATCTGATCAGGGTAGCCTTCATCTTGCATCAAAAACACCCTGGTTTCTTCACTGAGCTAGTCGCTTGATTGTTAAACTTTTCCTACTTTGAACAAAACATTTTTGATCCCGACTGGATCTCACCAACACTTATGGATTGGATCACAGATCATAGCATATGAATAAAGTAAAAACAATAATTTAGAATATTTATAAGTGAAATTTAGTTTTGAAAAATAACTTTTATGTTCTCAAGTCTTACATTAACAGCAATGAAGTTAGGCAGAAAAGTTTTAGCTGTGATGTAGGGGCTCCCTACTTGACCAGGGCATACTTTTATAGCCTATTGATAACTGCAACATTGTCACCTGATAGTAGGTTATATCAATGAAAAGCATCCTCTGCCACGTGATTGTATATGACTCCCGTGCACACTGCCTGCACTTTAAATTTGGGAAGTAATCATGTGGGAAATGGAAAAAGCAAGAGGATGGGAATGATGCATTAGCAATGTCTCCTGCTCCACCTTCTCTCCCACCATTTGAAATATGGACTCACCAAAGCCTTGTAATGTAATAAGAATTATTTAGCCTTGTATTCCAATCCCTTTGCAATAAAGGCGAACATGCCGTTTAACTTCCAAATTGCCCACTGTACCTGGATGCTAACTTGCTTTGTTTCATATACAAGCACTCCAAGTATCTTTGCACAGCAGCATTTACAAATTTCACACCTTTAATATTCTGCTTTTTTATTCTTATGACTAAAGCAAATGACTTCACATTTCCCATGTTAAATGTTCGGCACAGTGGAACAATGGTTAGCATTGCTGCCTCAAGTGTCAAGGATCTGGGCTCGATTCCCCAACTTGGATCGCTGTCTGTGCAAAGTCTGCACGTTCTTCTTCTTGTGTCTGCATGGGTTTCCTCTGGATGCTCTTGTTTCCTCTCACAGTCCAAAAGACATGCTGATTAGGTGCATTGGCCTAGGTAAATTCTCCCTCAGCGTACCCAAACAGGCACCGGAGCATGGCAACTAGGGATTTTCACAGTAATTTCATTGCAGTGTTAACGTAAGCCCACTTGTGACAGTAATAAACAAACTTTAAACTTTTAAGCTTTAAATTTGTTGCCCACTCACTTAACCTGTCTATATCACTTTGTATCCTCTCTGTTTCCTCTCCACAACTTGCATTTCGAAGTATCTTTGTATCACCAGCAAACCTAGACACATTACTCTTTGTCTCGGCATCAAAGATATCACTATAGTTAATAAATGGTAGAACCCCCAGTGCTGATCCTGGCAGCACTCCACGATTCACAAACTGCCAATTTGAAAAATGTTACAGTTCTGCCCACTCTATGCTTCCCATCCCTTAATTATTCTCTACCTGCGTTGATGTATTACCCAACTCCATGGACTTCTATCTTGTGTTTTAACCTTTCATATGGCACCTTATTGTATACCATTTGAAAATCCGAGTATATTATATCCACTGGTTTTCTTTTATCTAGTTACATCATTAAAGAACTCTAATAAACTTGTTAAACAAGATTTCTGTTTGATAAAACCATGTTAACTTGTTCTAACCATATCATACTTTACTAATTGCATTGTAAAGACTTTATTAAAAATAAATTCCGGCATTTTCCCAACAATCATTGATAGGCCAACTGGCCTGTAGTTTCTTGTTTTCTCTGTCTCTCCTTTCTGCAAAGTGCCAAACGTGCTAATTTTCAATCTTATGGGACTGTTCTTGAATCTGAGGAATTTTGGAAAATCATAGCTAGCACATCCACTATTTTTGCAGCTATTTCTTTTAGAATCCTAGGGTGTAAGCCATCAGGTTCTAGGGATTTGCACGTTTTAATCCCCTAAATTTCTCAAAAACTTATTTTCAGCTTATGTTAATTTCCTGAATGTCTTCGCTCTTTGTAGCCCTAAGTTACCCTTCTTTTCTGGTGCGCAATCATGAAGATAAATATAAAATATTAATTCAATATCTCTGACATTTCCTCATTCCAAATGATGATTTTTCCTGTCTCTATTTCTAAAGGACATGTGTTTATTTTAGCTACCTTTTCTCTTTTCACATATTTATAAAAATTCTTAAAATCTGTTTTTATATTTCTGGCTAGTTTACTTTTTTCCCCTTTTATCAACTTTCTGGTGACCCTGTGCTGGTTTCTAAAACCCTCCCATTCCTCAGATTTATTACTGTTCTTTGCAACAATTTAAGTCCCTTCTTTTAACCTAATACTAACCCTAAGAGGCACCAAATCTGGAAAGGAAATTGATCATTATTGCTGGAAAGTTTCATGTCAGTTTTCTTGCCAGAACTGACACTTTGCCAATTTCTGATAAGACCACCCCCTAATTCTGTTTACCCATATTTATCACAAGTTCATTTGTTTTATTGCTGATTTTCTCTGTCTTTTTCTGAGCCTTTGATTTTATTTATCTACTTATATTCATGGCAATAACTTTATTCACTGAAGCACAATTTATATTAAATTCTTCATTCTTCCCTGTTGTCTTTACTTGTCATTGCACTTGTCCATAGCCTTGATCTTTCCCTTTAGATTATTTATTTATTGCAGTTTTCAGAGGATTTATAAGTTTGGAGCTCAAGCCAATTGTAGTTTGGAATAACTCACATGATGTAAAACCCAACAGCTTTCAGAAAGAACAGATGGAGTTGCTTATTTAAATCTCAATCCAGTAAGTATGAAAAACTGGACCCACAGTTAAACAAGATTATTACAGTTAACAGCTGAAAGAGATCTAACAAATACAGGCACAGATCCTCTCTACAAATCCAAGTAATAAATGATATAAAAATAAAGCAACACATGTTCCATCAGGCAAGTTTAATAATATGTTTCCTGTCACTTACCTCAATGCTTTCATGATTAATTTGTCTTAAGTACAATGAGATTTCACATCATAAATCATAAGTGTTAGTGTGTTGATATTTTAAAATATTTTATTAGCCTTCAAATGGAAATAAAATATTCTGTGCAAATGCTGAAGCTCTGCAGATTAAATGCCTGTCTTCCCAAAGAGGTTTGTGCTGGAGTACATTAGGCTGAAGCAATGTGGTTCATGCCGCTGCAAACAACAGCACCCTGCGTTGATGTGGTAAAACATCGCAAGCCAAGTCACAGGAATGTTACCAAACAAAAATTTGTCATAGTATTTGACAATTTATCACCTATATCACCCATACATAGGGCAGAATTCTCCCATCCTGCCCGGCACAGGAATCAGAGCGGGTGGGGAGGGCATAGAACATGCAAAGGTTCATTAACCTCTGGCAGGATTTTCTGGGTTTGAGGCCAGCACGGCTCGAAAATCCCACCAGACGGGACTGCACAAAGTTGAAGAAACATTTTCATTGTGGGGGCGAGATCATTATTTTCAATTAGATTCTTGTCATAAATTGACCTTTGACCTGCTATTTCTTTCTGCCAAGGTGATGGGAGTGATTTGATTAGTCTCTGATTTTAAGGCAATTCTGGCTAAATTATTCAGTGGCACAATTGTTCGTCATTCCATAAACTTGACCATTGATTGTGATGAAGAAATTAACCTGAATATAAATGCAAAACAAGTCATGTGGAAATGATCTCTACAGGGCAATAAAAGACAGCAATAGTAATAACTGGTCACTCATCCTTTAGGGACATTTAAAGTTGATGGAAAGGTTACAAAGAGAAGGCTGGATTTCCTGAAGGGAAAGGGGTGGGTGGGTGGGGTGGGTATATTATTCCCTTCATCTCCGCGTCACCCACTGCCCCCCTCCCCACTCCCACCCCACCACCCTGCAACCCCACCCCACTACAACCATAGAAAAGTCATACCTGCCCTGCATTGGGAATAGCTTGTACAAGCTAGCTGTGAGATTTCCACCCCTCAGCAAAAAGAAATCATACCCTCAAGAAGCAAGGTATGGTCACTGCTGGGACTGCAAAGAAGATCCCAGGAAGAAGTGCATCAGGGCAGGGAAGGATGAGGAGCTCTAGGAAGTGGGAAGATATTGGAAGAGGGGAAGAGGAGGATGGAGGGATCAAGTTTTGAAGGCCACAGAGAGTTACAAAGAGGAAGAGGCATCGTGGGAGGGAGGGAGGCAGAAAGCCTGATGCATAAAGAACACTTCCCCTCCCCCCATAACTCAATTACAGGAAGAATACCTCCTCCCTTCCCACTTTTTTGCTTCAGATGGAGGAAAAGTGAGTTGGTCACTTTCCTTTGGATTCCATCATCCATCTTATATGATGGCAGAGATGGAATTAGGCCTTTAACTGGCTTTTAAGTAATCACTTAACAGCCTCAATGAATATGAAGTTGGATGGGCTGACTGATGCCTTACCTACTCACTCTATCATGGGGATCAACCTGTGAGTGGATGAGAAGGCAGTGGGCTTTCGACCCATCCTATTTAAATGCCTCCTCCACGCCTCAAACCTACCTTGCTGGGAGTTGCAAAGCTCCCTTTAGAGGATTAGGAGGTAATTCAGGAGGAAGTCGTCTTACAGATAGGAAGAAATCTGATCTGAAAGAAATCTAAAAATAAAAGATTGCACCGTCAGATAAAGTAGGAGTGCTTCAGTTATTTCACGAGCATTGCTGTTACTTTACTCCCAGCAAATTTATATTAAACTCATGCAAACATTCATGAACAGCACATCACACCCACTATAAATTAAAACATTGGCATGTGTTTCCCATTAAATATATATACATTGGCTTCAGGCCTGATAACCTTACAATGCTGACAGCACATAAAATTGTTTAGCTATAATACTTTAGGAGCTGTGGTCACAGGGGAAAATTAATAACCCATGTAAACAATTACAGATTCCAAAGTACAGCTCTGCAGCATCTCCTGTACAGTTCCTAATATGTGAGGATTTATTTCCATTACATTGTCAGTGGGCACTGGTTGAAACTGATCAAAAATGAGGCAAAGTGTAAAAAAATTGATGCACCAAATGGTGACATTTAAACTTAGTTCTGATTCAAGTATATTTTTTATATGCAATGTATGTTTTTTTATGTTGACATCAGCAATTCCAGATAGAGTTTAATTCTAACCAATTACACCAGGGGTTACTGGTAACTGGGAGAATTAGAGCCTAATTTGTTTCTTCGTCTCTCTATTTTAGGGGTACAATGAGCAATTTTCAGGGGCATTGTTGTTAATATTCCCACAGTCATCACAGCTCTAGGAATGAACTCAGGACCTTCCTGGTGAGTGTCATGTCACACCAAGTCTGTTGTACAGGGAGGGGGGAAATTGGAGCGGCATGGCGGCACGATTGTTAGCACTGCTGCCTCACAGCATCAGTGACCCAACCTTGGGGTCACTGTCTGTGTGGCATCTGCACATTCTCCCCGTGTCTGTGTGGGTTTCCTCCAGGAGCTCCAGTTTCCCCTCATAGTTCAAAAATGTACAGGATAGGTTGATTGGCCATGCTAAATTAACCTTTGTGTGACTGGATTAGCAAGATAAATATGTGGGGTTATGGGCATGGGGCCACGGTGTGATTGTTGTCAGTGCAAGTTTGGTGGGCTGAATGGCCTCATTTTGCATTGTAGGGCTTCTATGATTCTAAGTTGAGTAAAACACATATAAATTGTGGCTGTGGAAATGAACATAAAATTACATTGGAATCATCAATAGTTGGGATTTCCTGTGTCTAATAGGGGCAGTGCAACAATTGGAAGTGTTGCCAGAAAGCCCAAGACATATTTCCCAGTGGTGGAAATGCAGGCTGTGATTGGAACCTCCCCTCATCAATGTTGGGACTTGTTTACTGCCGTTGAACATGGGGAACGTAAGTATTATGAAATTGCAAATAATTATAGAGGCCACATGTCAGAATTATTCCCCAACTCAAATTTAAATCCCACACTAGCGTGGGAATGGTGCAATGTACAAATTGTTTCAAAAGGCATGCACTTGGCAAGCTGAAATCTGAGAGGCTAGCACAATACTTGCGAATCTCAATTTGAGGAAGCGACTCAAGGTACTTGGTTAGGGAAGCAAATTTTCTCAGCAGCTTCTTGGTTGTTGCCTTGTAGGTGCCATGGCAAGATGAACTCTGCAGGCCGGAGCACGGGGAACTCTGCAGGCAACAAGGGAAGTGAGGGAACTCTAGGGCTAACCTAGGATGTTGGTGAAAGCTGACCATCAGCGTAAGTGAAACTGGCAATTCTCTCAAAAATCTGAGAGCTCTAACATCAAAGTAACTGTTGCCTCTATGACACATGATGACCAGAGTTAGGTTCCAAATGCAGCAGGTCAAAGAATTCTCATTATTCAAGTTGGAAATATATTAAAAAATTCAATCACTTCTATTGCATAGGGGAGAAAAAAATCTGATTGTGCAAAATCACAGTTGCACCTATAAATAATTTAGAAATTACTTAAAGGGACATGTGAATATTGAAAGCTTCAGATTTATGTTCTAGTGAAGACTGGGACCATGCCTTTCCCCCTCCACCATCAGCACAGCAGCTGGACACCAGCACACTAAAGATTTCTTTATAAGAATTGGAAGGAATCATATTAAGCAACATAGGTCTCAGCCACCTCTAGAGAATTGGATGAGTGATGGCAGAAAGGTTTGGGTGCGGTGGGGGTAAGCCAACAGCAAGCACAAGGATTGGCGCTCAGTCACTCTCTCTCCATTTCCCAATGATAGATCCCTTGATCAGGCATTGAATACCCCCAGAAGCCTGGAAGAAATCCTATATGGGTTTGCTTGCAGTGGTCCCTGCAAGGCCAGCATCCCCCCTGCACCTGCCACAGGGTTAATAGCACCAACAGAGCAGTGAGGCCCTTAAATCGACATAATTGGCTTTTATCCATATATTTTACTGTACCACAGCTGAAATGGATGAAACATTCAGTCATCATGTAGTTATTTGAGAAGATTTACAGAGAGTACAAATGCACTTTATCAATGCAATAGGAGATAATTTTGTATAAACACTAAAATTATTATGAACTGAAGACATACGAAGAGCCTGCGTCACAGAATCATGCAGTGCAGAAGGAGGCCATTCAGCCAATTGAGTCTACACCGACAACAATCCCACGCAGGCCCAATCCCCGTGACCCCACATTTTTACCCTGAAAATTCCACTGATATTAAGGGGCAATTTAGCATGGCTAATCAACCTAACCTGCACATCTTTGGAGTGTGGGAGGAAATGGAGCACCCAGAGGAAACCCACGCAAATATGAGGGGAACATGCAAACTCCACACAAACAGTCAGCCAAGGCTGGAATTGAACTCGGATCCCTCACACTGTGAGGCAGCACTGTTAACCACTGTGCTAGCATTTGCCCCTTAATGCTTGATGTGCATTAGTTAAAATTTCAATGGTTATTTGTGTATTAAAATATTAAAGCAAAGTTCTTGTTTCTTTGTCTTATTTTAAAATTTCCCTTTTTTTCCCTGCCTCACATTAATTTTTATTTCACTATTTTATGGCCAAAAAGTTTCTGTGCTTTCTTCCCATCACTGGCAGTTGCTGTATTATTGCAGGCAATGAGATATAAGTCTGTACATCACAGCACTCACTGACTCAAGACCCAATGTACTTGCACTTACATCTGTAGAAATATCCTACACTGATGATCATCTGTGGATAATAGTGGCCCCAAATCTCTACATACCTAGCTAGTGCCATGGTGCCATGGCACTATGGCACACGATACATGACAAATAATTCGTGACAATAAACTATCATGCCTTTTGTTGATTTCTTGGCACTTTTTACCTACATCTCCACATGTTCTACTCAGTGGCATTTTTACCATGCCTTTTCTTTTTTGTAGCCAATAAGATGTTCCACCCCAAATGTATTCGTTTCTGAAATAGTTCATGACTTGAAACATGAAACTAGTAACTGCCACTGCTTAAACTGCTCCCAAAATGGTTCATTTAACAAATTGTAGCCCCTATGTTGGCCAAGGATATTAAAGAAAATAAATATCGGTTTCCTGAACTCATAAAATGATCTTACTGTGGTTTAATTCTTTTGATTTATTATGTAGGATGTGAATTCTCTCTCTAAATCCTTACTTCCTTGATGTCATGAATTGTTTTTGCCATAGTTTTGTACCAATATTTCAGATCAAATTCTTCCATGTCAATATCTTGGGCAAGAATTCCATCTTCCCACCAACAGGGGCACTCAAATATCAGCAAACCGATTATTGAACTCCATCATTGCTGTCAGAAATGTCAAATGTTTCTCTTTACCCACATTCTTTTCTTAATCAGGCAAGTGATTCATTGTTTTGCATTTCTAAATTAGAAATGTTCCTCCCCATTAATTTGTTTTCTTCCCTGCTTTCCCTGATGCCCCATTTCCTTTTTGGCCTATTTTCAAGCATTCAGAGGACATTTAAACCACTCACCCTGCCAAACACTTTCAAAATGTTGACAACCTGAGTAGGTTGCACCTCTTCCGCTAACAATTTTCTCATTCACCCACCACTTGTATCAGTTGGCTTGCCTTGCTCCTTCTTGTGTTGTGCCAGCTCTGTGCTGCTATGCCATACATGCTGAATTCTCTTCTACCACCATTTTCTTCCTACCTGCCCTCCAACTTCGAGATCATGAAAAGGCCTGTTGAGCGAAAGGTTAGGGAAAAGGGGTGGATGGGGGGGGCAGTTTGACTCAGGGAGGGGAAGGGGATCAGGTCAGATGTGAGCAGGTTGTGTTGGGGGCATGTTTGGAGCCTCCACTGGATGTGGTTGGCAACATGGCAGGATTGGTTGGCAATCGTGCTTGGCATTTGGAATGGGGCTTGTGATGTGGGGGAGGTAGGGGGGTCAGATTGTGAGGGGGTTTGGGGCTCAGATCAGAGGGTCAGGATGAGGCAGGGAGGGTGGGTGTTGGGTCATGGTTGGGAATTGGTCGTGAATGTGGAGGTCAGGTCATGGTATGGGGATTGAGTTTAGGTTTGGGATTATATGTAGGGTTTGCATGGTGTCTACTTGGGTCAGCAGGGGGTTTTTCTTTATACTCTAAGGTGTCAAGAAGTATGGGAAGAGTATAGTGTTGAAATAAAGGATCAACCATTATCATATTGAACGGCGCAGCAGGCCCAAAGGACTGAATGATCTACTCCTGCTCCTTTTTTTACGTTTCTATGTAAATTACTTTGTCGGATGTTTCCCAGCACAGTGTAATTGTCCAGGAGAAGTTAGCCATTCAGGACAATTACAGCCTTTACCTTTTCCCAGCGGTACACCACAAATCCAATGCTGGGGAGCCAGGAAGTGTTGGCCCATTGACTACAGCAGACAGGGTATTTGAACTTGTGTGACGTACCCAGCCCGTAGGACTTTAGGGACTAGTTTAATAAGCTAGAGACAAATCATCACAGTGAAGACTTTAGCAAGAGCTTTCAGCAGAACAGAAAAGTTGAAGAGCTCTCTCTCTCTCTCTCTTTCAGTCTGTCCTGGAACAAATGATTTGAGATGTCAACATACGAGAAATGTACCAATGAATTAAAGTCTTGTATGAATTTTAACATCTACACCCAATTACATCCAAGAAACCAATGAGCTGGCTGCAATGTTTAAAAATCTACACCTGAAGGGCAATCAAAGGATACTTAACCATACGCTTTTTAACTTCTTAAAAATTGGAGTGGAACTTTCCTGAGCGTGTGTGTGACATTGGACTTTTATTATTTTCTTTCCCCGTGGGTTTAATGGTTAATATTTTTGCTCTTTCTTTGACTGAAAAAAGCCTTGTTAAAAAGGAAATACATATGGACCAAGACAAGATAAGTCCATATGAAAAGAAATGTAAATGTTTATTGTGGCCATCCAAGGAGGCTGAATAGAGGGGAGGTAGTCTATTGCTTCTGATCTGATCATAATGAATATGCGGTGTGAAATGAGATTAAAAGAAGGAATGAGGTCAAAGGGAAGGGAAGGAGATGAGGAACTGAAGGGGAGCATCCATAAATTGTTGGAGCTTGCATTCCTTATCAGCTGAAAGGAAGAGAAGAAGTTTCTTGTTGAGGCATTTGATGAGATGAAGAATGAAATGTAACTAGGGGCCAGGAAAACTCTGAAATATTGAGTTGGTGCTGTCAGAGAGAGAATTTGAGTAGGTACATGTATCAAAGTACCCTTCAGGCACTGCCAGGGGGCCAGGTTGGCACTGCCAAGTTGACAATGCACAGCGGTCACCACCCCTTAATCTCACCTCCTGGGGGACCTCCATGGCCTGCCTTTACTCCAGCGAGGTTGGACCACTATCTTCCCATTAGTGGAGATGGTGCTAGAGTGAAACATTCCTGGCGGGGGTGGGGGGAGAGGCAAGCGGGCCCATAGACTTCAGTCCCAGGTCCATTAATGCTATTTGAATTTGAATTTAAATATTTTAATCAGCTCCACATCGATTTTGGGTGCAAAGCAGACAATGTTGCAGACACGTGAAAAGCGTAGCGGGGAGCTCGGTTACAAGGCCTCTGCTTACGTCTTCAGCCTAGTGCGCTGGGAGAATCGCCGCATTAATTCTGTTTCTCTCTCCAGAGATGTTGCTTGACCTACTGAGTATTACATTAATGATAAAGATTATCTGATCAATATCTTATTACTGATTGTGGGATCTTACTCTGTACAAATTCTGCAACTTTTACATTCCTATACAAGTGGCAACACTGCAAAAGTATTTCATTTAAAGCCTCAGGTCACGAAAAATTTGATATAAAGGCAAGTTCTTTCATTTCTCCTGCTCTCATTCCTGAAATTAGCTGAGGAAACTGCTCCAGTTGATAAATAGAATAATCATTTATTTACAGTTTTCATAGAATAATCGACAGTCATATCCAACAAGCCACTGATTGAAATCCCAGTTTAATAAATTTGAATATGACACTTTTAGTCACTATGAGTCAGTGGCTTGACACAATATCACAATTCTTATTGATTTAGGCAGCATTCTCTAAGTCATTGTAGCAGAGCCATGAGTGATCCTCTAATATGTTATTATAAATTTTGCATAGAACACTTACTCCCTTATTGAAACCAGATTTTCCATTCTGACACTTCTTTTTCTGTCAACATTTGCTATTGTAAATTGTCATGCCAACCATAACAAAGTAGCTGGAAGATCTGACCTCTAGTTGGAATTTCTGAGATCTATTTCTCACATCCATCACCATTGTGTACATAAAAATCATACACATGAACTAATTGTGGACAATTCGATGGACAATTTACTCATAGTTATTTAATACTTACTGTAGTTTACTAGTGATGTGCCACCATGCTCTCTTAAATTAAAATGCTGCGGCATAAAAATTACTGATTTGATTTATTATTGTCATGTGTATTGGGATACAATGAAAAGTAATGTTCCTTGAGTGCTATACAGACAAAGCATGCTGTTCACAGAGTACACAAAGGAGAAGGAAAGGAGAGGGTGCAGCATTTAATGTGACAGTCATAACTAGGGTGTAGTGAAAGATCAACTTAATAGAAGGTAGTCCACTCAAAAGTCTGCTGGCAACAGGGGAGAAGCTGTTTTTGAGTTGGCTGGTACATGATCTCAGATGGAAGAAGGTGAAAGAGAGTATGCCCGGGCTGTGATGGGCCTTTGATTATGCTGGCTGCTTTTCTGAGGCAGTGGGAAGTGTAGACAAAGTTGATGGATGGGAGGATGGCTTTTATGATGGACTGAGCTATATTCACAATACTTTTAGTTTCTTGCAGTCTTGGTCAGAATAAGAGCCACACCAAGTTATGATATATCTAGTGAGGATGCTTTGTGTGGTGCATTTTGTAAACACTGGTGAGATTGTAGTGGGCGTGCTGAATTTCCTTAGCCTCCTGGCAAAGTAGAGGCATTGGTAGACTTTCTTACCTAAAGCATCAGTGTGGAGGGACCAGGACATGTTGTTGGCGACTTAGAAACTTGAAACTCTCGACTGTTTCCATTTCATTCCCAATGATTTAAACAGGGGCACATCCTCTACTATGCTTCCTGAAGTCGATAACTATCTCTTTCATTTTACTGACATTGAGCAAGAGATTATTGTCATTGCATCAGTTCACCAGAATCTTTATCTCTTTCCTGTACTCTTTCTCATTGTTGCTTGAGATCTGATCTCCTATAGTGGTATCATTAGCAAGCTTAAAAATCCAGTCATTAATAAGTGTATAAGGAGTGAAATAACAGGCTGTGGATGCAATCTTGTGGGGCACCAGTGTTCAGGATGATCGTGGTGGAGGTATTGTTGCCTATTCTTACTGATTGCAATCTGTGGGTTAGGAAGTCTCGGATCAGTCGTAGAAGGAGAAGTTGAGGTTCAGGCCACAGACCCTGGAGATGGGTTTTGTAGGAATAATCGTGATGAAGGCTGAACTGTAGTCAATAAATAGGAATCTGACTTAAGTGTCTTTGTTATCCAGATGCGTACTGTTGAGTGTAAGGGAGATTGTGCCTGCTGTGGACATGTTGCGGTGGTAGGCGAATTATAGTGGATTCTTTCAATCTGGGAGGCTGGAGTTGATTCATGCCATGACTAGCCTTTCAAAGCACTTCATAATGACGGATGTCAGTGCCACCAGGATATAGTCATTAAGGCACGCTGCCTGGCTTTTCTTTGGTACAGGGATGATGGTTGTTGACTGTTGATGTTGGGTATGAATGCTTTGTTTAGCTATGACTTTGATTAATGCCTTTGTTGAAAGAGTGAACAGGGGCATATGGTGAGCGTTCACATGTCAACATTGGCAAAAACTAATTTGCAAGTAAAGGAGTATTGAGGAAGTTTTCAAAGGCTCCTTTAGGTGTAAAAGAGCATCAAGATGGCCAAGATGGAGTTTTGAGCAGAAACAGCAATTTAGCCTGTGTTTCAGGTCACAGAATGCAATTTTGATACATACGTTGAATTTTGTGTTCGAAATGGCTGCCTGGAGGCCTATTTATTGCCACTTCAATTGCTTGCTACAGCTCATTAAAGAAGCTGCCCAGCATTTTGGTGAATAGTGCTTGACCTAATGCCCTGGCCTAACTGAAACCAGCTGATTGGGAGTAAGGAAGTCATTGCAGAGAATTACAATTGCTACTTAAAAGATATATAACCTTTCACAGTTAATTTGCTACTGAAGATTTAAAGACGGCTTTTAAAACACATTGGGAAACTGTAACATTTCAGCGATGCTGCGTCAACATTAATTCTAGAAATCCTCTGCAGGATTCACCTATAAAATAGCAATGAACATTTTGCTGCTCTATCTATTGGACAACTTAGGAGTCGCCAAAAACAAGGGAGTTCTCAGTCATGGATATCTTTCCAGGGATCCACCTTGATCCAGCCGAAGAATGAAAGGAGGGGATTGAGGCCACAAAGAATAGCACAGCTGCTGTAGGAAGAATAGATGTGGAGATGCCGACATTGGACTGGGATAAACACAGTAAGAAGTCTCACAACATCAGGTTAAGGTCCAATCAATTTATTGAGAGTTCTCCACTCACCTGACAAAGGGGCAAACCCCGAAAACTTGTGGGTTTACCATCAAATAAATTGGTTGGAGTTTAACCTGGTGTTGTGAGACTTCTTACTGCAGGAGGAATAGAGACAGGAAACAGGAAGCTGAATCTAACTCTTGCCCCCTGTGTGTACAGGTGATCATTCCTCTTCTGGATGTCCCCAATCGGGACCACCAGTGCCATATTTGAACTTGTGTACCAATCCTGATGCGGTTCTGCACCTTCCTGAAACCTACCACTCAGACAGCCCTCACTGGGAGTAGATGCGTGGAGTGGCCTAGAGTACTAATTCACAAGAATTGCTTCCAATCAGTGCTATCACTGCTGATGTTTGTTTTAATATCGTGGGTCAAGTCCAAATCATGGTAAATCAGCAATTGGGATGAAAACTAATGTGCTAAAGCCAGACATTCAAACAGACATGTCTAATTAGTACAGCATCCATTCAGTGCCTGTTTTCTTCTTTTCATTAGAATAATCTTGATTATCAACTCATTTGAAATTATGGGGGTGGGAATTTGAACCCACATTCTCCATGGATTGGTTTTCTGGAGTGGTGTCAAAATGCTGTGAGAGTTGAAAAGTGCACTTTACAGTGGCATAATTGAGCAATTCGATTTTCAAAGCCTTTCCCCAGCAGAGTAATGTGGATCATGCTGGGGAAAGTCAAGAAGCTGATTTTACTATATTTGCATCTCATTATCAGGCACTTTCTGGGATTTTCACTCCTCACAGAAGATTCACAGGGCCTGAATGACATCATGCAGGTAGGATTTACAACATCTCTGTAAAAGTGTGAACCCGGTGCCCTTACCTCAGAGAGCGAGTTCAGATGTGAGCGCCAAGGAGGATATCACCCTGCAGGATGTTCAATGCTCTGGGGACATCGGAGAGGGTGTGAGGGGATGCAGATAAGTATAAGTCAGGGCTGGAGGGTAAAGTGCAGAGGTTTAGTCATGCGATCTTAAGGGGGAGGGTTCCCTTGCAGACCTCAACTCTGACTCACCTTAGGATGCCCCCTGTCTCAAAGGGCTCTGGTGGCTGCTTGCAGGCAATGCCCCCCATGACTTTCCTGCTTGGCTGCTTTTCCATTGCACACAGAGTAAGTGCCCTACCTTTGCGTGAGCTTGAGATTGGATCACAGCAGAAGAATGCAGCAGATCAGTTCTGATTCTTGATTTGATTTGATTTATTATTGACACATGTTAGTATACAATGAAAAGTATTGTTTCTTGTGCACTATATAGACAAAGCATACCGTACATAAAGAAAGAAACAAGATTGCAGAATGTAGTGTTATAGCTAGGATGTAGAGAATGATCAACTTCATGTAAGATAGATTCATTCAAAAGTCTGATGCAGCAGGAAAGAAGCTGTTCTTGTATCATTTGATCTCAGACTTTTGTATTTTTTTCCTGATGGAAGATGATGAAAGAGAGAACATTTGCTGTGCTCCTTAATTATGCTGTTGCTTTGCCGAGGAAGCGGGAAGTGTAGACAGAGTCACTGGAAGAGAGGCTGGTTTGCATGATGGATTGGGCTTCATTTGTAGTTTCTTGCGGTCTTGAGCAGAGCAGGAACCATACCAAGCTGTGATACAATTAGAAAGAATGCTTTCTATGGTGCATCTGTAGAAGTTGGTAAGATTCGTAACTTACATGCCAAATTTCTCCAGTCTTCTGAGAAAGCAGGGACATTGTTGGACTTTCTTAACTATAGTGTTTACATGGGAGGACCAGATCATGTGGTTGGTGATCTAGACACCTAAAAACTCGAAGCTCTCAACTCTTTCTACTTCATCACCATTGATGTAGACAGTAACATATTCTCCTCTATGCTTTTTCCAATCTGAGCATCCATGCTGTGCTTTGGCGTGTGGGCAGTATCCAAGGAAACATTGAGGGGTCTTAATTTCTGCCATATGAGACTTGAAGCCCTGCCAACATGAGCAAGGGTGGTTGCATGTGTTTTGATTCCACACTAAGGCAATAGTGTGAGTTAGCTGTACAGAAGTTCAAACCCAGTTCTGAGGAAGGATTATAGCAACTAATGGGGAACATGGAGATTGATGGTGGGGGAAGAGAACCTCGTTATAGGTTTTGGCAACCTGTGAGGTGTCTGGGTGAGAGATAAACTTGGAGGTGCGAGGGGTGCGTGAGTGAGTCCAGCAGGAGACTGGAGGAGGCACACTCATCCTGGCTGCATGAAAAAGATCATTCATTTTCTTGCGGCTCTGTTGCCCTATCCTCTTCTGTAGTGAGCTGGCATTCACTTAGACTCCCAAGTGAAGGTGATCACTTGCTGGAAGGCCATCTATGCAACCATGTATCACCTCTCCTCGCTCCTTCTGAAAAATATGGTACTGCCTTCCTGGCAGCCATTCCCTTGGATTGATCTGGGACAAGTGCTAGGGAAGTGTTTATATGTAGCTCGCCTCTGATTGCATTGATTAAGTTGATCTAGGGCAAGCAAGCAGGACGCAAATTGTGTCAGAAAGAAATATTTTTTGTTAAGGATGCTTAAAAATCTGAGTGCTAATGTGATTCCTGCCATTTTTTTCAGTGGAATCTCTACAGTGCAGAAAGAAGCAATTTGGTCCTCAAGCCTAAAATGATAATAATTCAGACCCTATTCCCCAATCCCACGTACTTACCCTGCTAATCCCCCGATACTAATGAATGATTTAGCAGGGCTAATCAACCTAATGTGCATGTCTTTGGTCTATGGGAGGAAACTGGAGCACATGCAAAAAAGGGGAGACTGTGCAAATTCTACACAGCCCGTAATTCTGGCCAGATTTCCCTCTAGATATCCAACGAAAGATGTGTCATTAGAGATAGAAATGATGAAACATGGCATGGGGGCTCATCCTTTCATATGGAGGGATGTTACATTTCCTCAATGTATAGAAAAATCTAAAGGATGCTCTTTATTAAAATGTTTATAATCTTACTATCAAAATGACATACTTCCCAGTATACTTGCAACATATGAAAGACTTCCTTTACTTTCTCTATCACTCTCTGCATTTGTCTCAGTTTCCCGTTGCCTCATGTGGTTTTTTTTTTGTACTTTCTCAGGTTATTTTCCTCTTTTCCTAATGCCAAAAAAAATCCTGTATTGCTAAAATCCGAAAGTTGTGAAATTATGCACGCGGCTGTTTTAACACATTTTTAACAGCACTTTAATAGGTCAAAAAATACATGTCAATCCAGTCACTTTGTGTGGAGTTCGTTAAAAATTTAAAGTAATTTATGGAGAGGAAGTAAACTAACAGTAATGTAGCATTAGAATTTCACATATTCCTCATCATTAACCTTCAATGCAATAAAATTATTCAAAGAACGTTCTCACAATAGTAGCACAACACATGCTTTACAATAAATGATAACTAAGTCAGAGGCTAGAACCTTGTTCGAAAAGAAGCAAGGAAACAAATTCAAATGCATTTTACAGCTGAAGATGCAGGTATAATCAGCAAGATAGGTTTCTTGGTTAATTCTATGATCTTGTTCAACAAAATGAAGACTCCGATCAAATTGAGGAAAACATCTATTTTCCCACACATCAAATTGTACATTTAAAACAATTGACAAAATTTAATATGTAAAACAAACAGTGGATGTATGTGGAAATGACACAGAGCAAAGATCAGTATAAATAATAAAGTCATTGATGGAATTAGAATCCATAAAGGAAGAGTTATGAAAGAGAGAGATGAATGAGCTTTGATGCCCTTCTCAAAGAGAAATAATTTTCTCGGGTGAGGGAGTTTAGACCAAAGTGGCGTTAGCTTAAAATTAAACCTCAGCAGTTCAGGACTGAAGTCATTATAGCACTTCTTCAGCAAAGGGTAGTGAACACTTAGATTTCTCTCCCTGAAAAAGCTGTAGATGTTAAGCCAGATGAAAACTCAAACATTGTAATTGTTATATATCTATATTGGCAAATATTTACTGTTAAGGAACCAAAGCATGTATACTGAATTAAGGCACAAATCATCCATGATCTAAAAGACAGAACAGACTTGAGAGATTGGATTGCCTATTTGCATTCTTATATTCCTAACTCTCCTTAAATTCTATCTTTTATTCACTCATGGGATGTGGGTGTCAATGGCTACGTCAATATTTATTGCCCTTGGGAAGCTGGGGATGAGCTGCCTTCTTGATCCGATACAGTGCATATAGTATAGGTATACCCATAGTACTGTCAGGATAGGAATTCCCGGACATTGATCCAGTGACATTGAAGGATTGTTGATATATTTCCAAGTCAGTATGGTGTGTGACTTGGAGGGGAACACATAGGTGGTCGTGTTCCCATGTTATCTGATAACCTTGTCCTTCTAAATGGTTGCAGTTGTGGGATTGGAAGATCCTGTTTAATGAGTTGGTGAGTTCATGTAGTGCATTTTGTAGATTGCATACATTGCTGCCACTGTATCAGTACTGGAGGAGTGAATATTTGTGGATGGTGTACCAATCAAGCAGGTAGTTCTGTCTTGAATGTTGCCTGACTTCTGGAGTATTGTTGGAGATGTCCTCATCCAGTTTAGTTTCTGGGCAATGGAAACTCTCAGGACGTTGATGTCATGGGGGTGAAGCAGGGGTGGGGGGAGGGGAAGATGGTGTAAGTGGCAGAATTAAGTGATATTAATACCATTGAATGTTAAGGGGCAATGGTTGGATTCTCTTTTGTTGGGGATTGTCATTGCTTGATACTTGCCACCTATCAGGCCAAGCCTCAGTATCGGATATCTTTCAGATGTCAATTCAAATTTCAGCAAGAACTTTCTTTACATATTATCACATGAATTTAATAGTGCACCGGCTAGTTTAAATTGGAATGATAGATATCTCATAGTACCTCAATGAATAGTAACAGTAACGATGCAATAATTTTAGGAAGGTAATGAGCAAGTATAAGATTCACTAGTGGACTAATCAGGGTTGTGTTGGGCATAATTCTGAGACAGCATGGGAACATATTGGGGCAAAAAGAAGGATTGACCTAGTGATATTATCACTAGACTATTAATCCAGAAACTCAGATAATGTTCTGGAAACCTGGGTTTGAATCCTGCCGTGGGAGATGGTGAAATTGAATTTAATAAAATATCTGGAATTAAGAATCTACTGCTGACCATGAAACCATTATCGATTGTCGAAAGAATCCATCTGATTCGTTAATGTTCTTTAGGGAAGAAAATCTGCTGTACCTATCTGGTCTGGCCTGGCCTACATGTGAGCCCAGACCCACAATAATATAGAACATAGAACATTACAGCGCAGAACAGGCCCTTCGGCCTTCGATGTTGCGCCAACCAATTAAGAAAAAGCAATGACCGTCTAATCTAAACCATTCCCTTTTCATCCATAAACTTATCTACTAACCTCTTAAACGCCACAAAACTTGGCGCATCTACAACTGCAGCAGGCAGGGCATTCCATACCCTTACCACCCTCTGGGTAAAGAACCTACTGTCCTATAACTACCATCCCTTAATTTAAAGCTATGTCCCCTCGTGCTAGCTTTCTTCATCCTAGGAAAAAGGCTATCACTGTCCACCCTATCTAAACCTCTAATCATCTTATATGTTTCAATAAGGTCTCCTCTTAGCCGCCTTCTTTCTAACGAAAACAACCTCAAATCCCTCAGCCTCTCTTCATAAGACCTGCCCTCCATACCAGGCAACATCCTGGTAAACCTCCTCTGTACCCTCTCCAATGCCTCCACATCTTTCTTATAATGCGGGGACCAGAACTGCACACAATACTCCAAGTGCGGCCGCACTAGAGTTTTGTACAGTTGCAACATGACGTTGCGGCTCCGAAATTCAATCCCCCTACCAATAAAAGCTAAGACTCCATATGCCTTCTTAACAACCTTATCGACTTGACTGCCAACTTTCAGGGATCTATGCACATATACACCAAGATCCCTCTGTTCATCAACACTATTAAGAATCCTACCATTAGCCCTATACTCTACACATTTATTATTCCTGCCAAAGTGAATTACCTCACACTTTTCCACATTAAACTCCATTTGCCACCTCTCGGCCCAGCTCTGCAACTTGTCCAAGTCTCTCTGCAAACTATAACACCCCTCTTCACTATCTACCACTCCACCGACTTTAGTGTCATCTGCAAATTTACTAATCCATCCTTCAATACCCTCATCCAGATCATTTATAAAAATTACAAACAGCAGGGGCCCCAAAACAGATCCCTGAGGTACACCACTTGTAACCGAACTCCACGATGAATAACTCCCATCAACCACCACCCTCTGTCTTCTATCAGTTAGCCAATTCCTAATCCAATTAGCTAAATCACCCTCAATCCCATACATCTGCATTTTCTGCAGAAGCCTTCCATGGGGCACCTTATTGAATGCCTTACTAAAGTCCATATATACCACATCAACTGCCTTACCCCCATCCACCTCTTTGGTCGCTTTTTCAAAAAACTCAGTAAGGTTAGTAAGGCACAACCTACCCTTCACAAAACCATGCTGACTATCCCCAATCAATTCATTTCTCTCTAAATAACTTTAAATCCTATCCCTAATAATTTGTTCCAATACTTTGCCCACAACAGAACTAAGACTTACTGGTCTATAATTCCCAGAAAAGTCTCTATTTCCCTCCTTGAACAATGGGACCACATTCGCTATCCTCCAATCTTCCGGCACTATACCTGTAACCAACGACGACCTGAAGATCAGAGCCAGAGACTCTGCAATCGCCTCTCTCGCCTCCCAAAGAATCCTAGGGTAAATCTCGTCCGGCCAAGGGGACTTATCTAACTTCAAACCCTCAAGAATATCTAGCACATCCTCCTTATCTACTTCAATACTTTCCAGTTTGCAACCCTGTATCCCAGTGTTCTCCACAAGTACATTTACATCTTCCTGTGTGAATATCGAAGAGAAATATTTGTTCAGTGCTTCTCCAATCTCTTCAGGCTCCACGCACAACTTCCCACTGCTGTCTCTGACTGGCCCTAATCTTGCCCTAACCAATCTTCTATTCTTAACATATCTAAAGAAAGCTTTAGCATTCTCCTTGATCCTATCAGCCAAAGTCTTCTCGTGTCCTCTTTTAGCTCTTCTCAACTCACGCTTTAGCTCCCTCCTGGCTAATCTATAGCTTTCCAGTGCACTAACTGAGCCTTCAAGCGTCATCCTGACATAAGCCTCCTTTTTCCTTTTAACCAGCAAATTAACTTTTTTAGTACACCATGATTCCCTTACTCGACCATTTCCTCCTTGCCTGACTGGGACATACTTATCAAGGACTCGCAGTAGCTGCTCCTTGAATAAGCTCCACATTTCAGATGTTTCCAGTCCCTGTAGTTTCCTAGTCCAACCTATGCACCCTAATTCTCTCCTAATGGCCTCATAATTACCATTCCCCCAGCTATAACTACTGCCCCCAGGTTCATGCCTATCCCTATCCATCACTAACGTGAATGTAACCGAATTGTGGACACTATCACCAAAATGTTCACCAAAACTTCCAAGTCTGACACCTGGTCTGGCTCATTGCCCAGCACCAAATCCAATGTAGCCTCACCTCTAGTTGGCCTATCTACATACTGAGTCAAAAAACCTTCCTGCACACTTTGTACGAAAACTGACCCCTCTAACGAGCTAGAGCTATAGCTATTCCAATCAATATTAGTAAAGTTAAAGTCCCCCATAACAATTACCCTATTACTTTCACTCCTGTCCAGGATTGACTTTGCAATCCTTTCCTCTACCTCTCTAGAACTTTTAGGAGGTCTATAAAAGACTCCCAACAGGGTGACCTCTCCTCTCCTGTTTCTAATCTCAGCCCATACTACCTCAACAGACAAGTCCTCATCAAACTTCCTTTCTGTCACTGTGATACAGTCTTTGACTAATAATGCCACTCCTTCCCCTCTTCTACCTCCTTCTCTACTCTGACTGAAGCATTTGAACCCCAGAACCTGCAACAACCATTCCTGTCCCTGCTCTGTTCATGTCTCTGAAATGGCCACAACATCAAAGTTCCAGGTACTGATCCAAGCTGCAAGTTCCTTCACCTTATTGCGAATACTTCTTGCATTAATGTATACACATTTCAAACCATGCCCTACTCCACCCGTACGCTGCTGTGCTTTACAGTTCTCGTCTATGACTCCCCCTATTCTCGTCCCTCTTAACATCCAAGCTGCTCAGGATCCCCCCCCCCCCCGAATCAGTTTAAACCCCCCTGCATAGCCTTTGCAAGTTTTCCCCCCAAGATAATATGGTTGACTCCAAACTGCCCTGGGACACTTAGGAATGAGCAATAAATGCTAGCTAGCCAGCAATGCCCATGTTCCACGAATGAATAAAAAAAATGCTCCATATCTGTTCAATGATTTAATATGAGATTCTAGAGGAAGCATCCAACCTCCCTTGAGAAAAGCTCCTGCCAGGGTTTAAAGGGGCAGTTCGTCAGTGTATAAGATTTGGCCCCAGATTGCTCCTCTCTACCAGAATTGTGATACATTTGCATCTTTCAGATTCATGGGATTAGTACCCTCTGTTCTTTGTGTACAGTTAAATCATGATACATGCAGAACTTGTTTAAAGAGATATTTTATTGTCAACATATAAATTCCGTGCCTCAACGTTGTGCTTAGTAAAATATTTCAGAAAATGTTGAGTAAAACCAGATAATTTACACAGCTATGTATTGAGTTTATTTAATAATTCATCCAGAAAGTCAATCTAAACAAGACCAAGGGAGAGCACTTAGCAAAAATATTCAGTTTATACTATGGTGAATGAATTAGTAAAGTGTTATGTTCCCTGTATATGAGAATAAGCAAGCAAAGGAACATTAGCAAACTCAGAGAAATTGATGTCTCAGCTATGTAACCCGAGATAAAAATTTAGAAACTTCAAATGATTAGCCACAATTTAGATAATTTTTCCTCACTTTAATTTGCATTTTGCTGAATTATTGATTACTATTTAAAACAGAGACTGTCTACTTTATGCTAAATTGTAACACAATTACCAATTCATGATCTTATGCTGAATATTCACAAAATTTATATCATTAAGGGCAGAATACCAACGTTGCCTTTGCACTCTTTTCAAATAAAAACTTCTGTTTGATTGATTAAATCAGATTTTTTTTTTAACAGCTAAGTGTTTAGACAAAGTGTTGAGCTTTGAGAAGACTACACATTTCAGCTGTTCATGACATGATTTGATGGCTATTGTCATAACTTTATTTTATTTGCAGACTCAATTACCCTAATAAATGACAAAAAACAACAATTTAACTGACATGGACTGTAACAAATATTTGAGTAAGAGAATAGGGTACAATACGGTCTCATGTACAATACGGGGACATCATGTATGTTTTCCACCCAAATGATAATCTGGTGCAAATGTTAATCTTTTGGCAACAACATTAATAGCTGCTGCAAGATTTTTGTAAAGCAGTATTATTCTGCAAGTCCTTGACTTGGCAGCAAAAATACACAACTTTTCTGATGATCATATGTTGATAACCAAGTTGTTGTGAACACAGGTAGCACAGTGGTTAGCACTGCTGCTTCAAAGTGCCAGGGATCTGATTTGGGTCTCTGCTTGTGTGGAGTTTGCATGTCCTCCCCATGTCTGCATGGGTTTCCCCCAGGTTTTCCTTTCTCTCCCCACATTCTGAAATGTTGGTTAGATGCATTGACCCAAACAGGTGCCAGACTATAGCGACAGGGGGAATTTCACAGAAACTTCATTGCAATGTTAATGAAAGCATGGCTTGTGACAAATAAATAAACTTTAAAAAACAAAAAGCTGGTTACCAAATCTTAGACTCCAGTAAAACTATCTGAATCCATTTATCATTAAAAAGGAATTATATTCAAACTGGGAGGAACCAGAGAAAACATACAAATTGTAATGGTTAAGTTTATTTATTAGTGTCATAAGTAGCCTTACATTAACACTGCAAAGAAGGTACTGTGAAAGTTCCCTAGTTACAACACTTTGGCGCCTGTTCAGGTACACAGAGAGAGAATATATGGAATATAAACCAATATGGCCTGATTTAATTCCTGATCAGTGATGCCGTAGGATGTCTGAACTGCAGGACCTCAAGAGAAGAATTTGTTTGGTTCCCATTTCTAACCATCCATTGACCTCTGCTGGTTGTAGAAATAGATGGCACCAGAAATGGATTTATGACTCTTTAGGCTCTCCCACATCCCTGCCACTCAAATTACTTGTCAATAATTATTGACCGGGCCCCGATTTGAAGAATGAAAGCAGCGGTCAAAATACAGATGAGTTGTCTCTCAAACTGCCCACCATACTCAAGAGATGGCAAAGTGGATCAGCTGAAAACTGAGGAAAAATGTTGTGATGATGCCATGTACAAATGACACATGGTGTTTATGCGATAAGTAGAATTTAATCAAATGCTGCCACCTTGCCACATCAGGCAAACAGACAAGTACATGCCTGTCAAACACTTCTCGATAAAAACTGCGCTTTAATAAACAAGTGGTCTCCTATGTCTTTGATGTTAAAGTCCTAATAGAAGTGGGCCCCATTTCTGCCCCAGGGCTCCAAAGAGTGCTTGCATTGCACACTCCCTACCACCAGCCCTGGCTATAATTAGGCTTTATCCTTCTTTTCTTTTTTAAATAATTGGAAAGTGACTTTAGGTAACCTTTGGCAGTGTCTGTACTGCCAGCACTTGAAGTGGTCCAGATTTTATTGATGCTGACTCGTTTCTGCTGCCCACTCAGCTGACTAATTGTGGTCTCATTAGTTCGAGTAGGAATAGTGCCTTAGTGTTATGTTAGTCATGCATCAGCTACAACCCAGAAACTATCAAAAGCCACATAACAACAGTATTTTTCAGGATTGTTAAGTGCAAAGTAGTCTCATTATTAACAGAAAAGTTCAATCAGGGGTGCTGTCTCAGGCACAGGGAAAATAAGCTGAAAGACCTCACGTATTTTTTTCCTTAAAAAAAAATCCTATAACCCAGATGTATGGTACAGATCTGAAATGGTGAAATGAATGATTTCTTTTAGCACAATATTAAGCAAAGAGAGATCCATTTGCCAGGTAATTGTCAATCCTTTCTTAAGATTTTGGTACTAGGTAGGGCACAGGGTTGCACAGTGGTTGGTATTGCTGCTTCAGAGCACCAGGGACTTGAGTTCAATCCCCATCTTGGATCACTGTCTGTGCAGAGTTTGCATGTTGTCTGCGTGGGTCTCCTTTTGGCGCTCTGGTTTTCTCCCGCATTCTGGCAGATGTGCATTGACCCGAATGGGCGCCAGACTGCTGCGACTAGGGAATTTCAGAGTAACTTCATTGCAGTGTGAATGTAAGTTTTACTTGTGACTAATAAATAACTTTACATGTCGACTGTTATCGCCTCATTTCAAATAAAGCAAAAACAAACGAATGATTGCATTTAGTTGAAAATAACAACTTGATTTAAGACAAGATTTCTTATTTCTATCTACATTGGATTGATTTCTTTATTTCAGATGAAAGCCCAGTGACCTGAAAGTTAACTCTATTTTTCTCACACAGTTGCTGCCTAACTTATTGATTATTGTCCAGCGTTTTCTCTTTTTATTTCAGTTATTTATTCCTTGGCTAATTTTTGGATTCGCCTTCTATCTTTCTCCTCTAAGCATTGTACTAGAGAGTCGAGGTGTATGGGGCAAAAAGAGGGATAATTAAGAGCTATCCTACTGGAAATTTGAAAAAGAAAATGGAACATTCTGGAAGCAAAGTCAGTTTTCTCCTGTATTTGACTCTCTTTCTAGCTCTAATCAGAGGCCATCAATCTGAAACATTGTTTGGAGTTTTATCACACCGCCTGTCACGGGAATCAGAGCGAGCACGGGGGGGACAATGGGAAGGTCCATTGACTTCAGGCAGGATTTTATAGTTTCTGGATGAGCGAGCCCATAAAATCCCACCCATTAACTCTGTTTCTTTCTCTCTACTGCATATTTCCACCATTTTATTTTTCTCCTTGTTTCAGATTTTCAGCATTCTGCAATGTTTTCTCTGTGCACCATCTTTCTATGGATTTTCATCGACAGTGACATGAACCCAAGAGAATTCTCTGCCAGTATTGGAAGTTGTTTGACTGTCTTTGCTTAATCGTCTACAATCACAGTGATAGGTAGAAGCATGAGCTTGGATTAGGGGCTGAATTTTACATTGGAAAAACAGGACTGCCATAGTGTTTAATCTGGTGTGATGACATTGAGAGCACAATATTAGCACAGTGGTTTGCCCGGTTATACTGGGCGGGTGGCCACCAAAGTCAACAGCTTACCTACATTCCAGTTTCTCTAGACAAACTGTAGGGCCTCAAAATATTCATTTTACTGTCAAGTCCACACGATGCTGTATGCTGGATGAGACTCATTCTGAAGAACAGATGTATTTGATGAAAGCAGTGGGCAATTTGCAGGCCAGTTATACATTTGTCACCGATCTGAGTCAATTTCAGTTTTACATCAATGCAAAGAAAATGGCTTAGGTTGCAAAATCAGTTGGGCGTTTGGTGTGTAGCTACTCCAAGGAAATAGTCTCACACCATTTTGGATTTACATTAGCTGTAGTATAACTACGACAGGTGTGAAGTGGGTGAAGTTTTCTTGAAGCTTGCTGCACCATGGGAGTATTTTCCAAACTTTGGGCAGAATCTTCCAGTCTTATGTGGCAGGTATTGGGGGAGGGTGGGGGGGGGGGGGGATGCTGGAGAGAGGTCTTAATTTGACATCAGTTTCCTGCCATCAGGGGTAGACTTTAAGAATTGTGCTCTCAGGAGTTTAAAGGCAGGTTAAAGGTGGGTCGAACTTCCCAATGAGCAATGTTAATAATGTGGTGCGCCATCTACCAGTGAAATCATTCCAACGTGTGCTCCTGCCATCAAACTTAGATTCCAGAATGGAAAACTCTGCTCTTTGTTTCCAAAAAAAATGTAATACTGGCAAAGAGCCAAGCATCCCACCTGCTGTTGGCTAATTTTGAGAATTTAGCTGGCATTCTGAGAATTAACTGCCACTAAAAAAAGCTGGAATCAGCAAGCATACTTCAATCTGAACAGCTAGTGATTTCAAACAATGTACCTGGAGTGCAGCAATGCCCTCAGAGTGTTAAACACTTCTTCCTGTTCCAGATAATTATAGTGAGACATTTTATGGTTCATGACACTGCTCAAAATTTAATTCATGCACAGTCTAACATACTGTAATTGCTCAGGTATAATTAGCAAGAGAGTATGTTTTCATACATGTAATCTGTGAATTTACAAGGTTCACTGAATGCATTGACTACACTTAAAATAAGTGCTCACTGGTCAGGAAATACAAACATTCACAGACTTCACTTGATAATTCTTTAACTTGACTCAACTTAGCTATGATAATTCAGGCTTATAAAGTTCAAAGTAATGAAAACATGCCATAATTGCACTTTCTCTTAATTTGATTGCTCAACAATGTTCCTTCTAACTTTTGCTTAAGAAGCAGAATATATTATCAGAGCAATTTGTTCAACTGCACCTTATATCTTCTTGCGCAAACTAATTATGAAACATATATGCTGGTCTCTGTGGAGTCTGTTTGCAATTTTCTAAAATCATGCTGTAATTTGGAAGTATTTCATGGCCCATTAATGTCAAATAATATTTTTTGGCAAAGCTTGGTATTGTTAGCATCCAACTTACAAATCATTATTCTTCCTGGGTAATTTCATTTTAACTCTACCTATCTCATCACTCAGGTTAGAAGGGCTAAGCAGCAGGCATGGCTTGTGGCCATTCCTGAGCTTTGACCAACATTGCTTATTCGATTCATGACTTCTAAATTTTTTCTGGCAGACATTGAGACTCGCCCGACCTATCTTTGAGTTGGGAGATCAGAAGGCGTAGAAGACCGAATGGTATGAGTATAGAGGAACTCATACTGAACAATCACACTTTGTCAAATTAGCGTGTCGATATGCACAATCTGCCTGGAGATCCTCTCCACTTTGAGCCTGATGAAAGGACAAAGTTCCAAAAACTTGTGCTACCAAATAAACCTGTTGGACTTTAACCTGGTGTTGTGAGACTACTTACTGTGTCTACCCTAGTCCAGTGCTGGCAACTCCATACTTTGTCAAATAACATAAGTCAGGGAGTCCTGAAAGGGATTTTTCTCCATAATTCCACCTGAAGTTGGACCTGAGCACAATAGGAATGGGGTAAAGAGACTTAACTTTTCCTTATAATTCTACCTGGAATTCCCTCCCCTCATCCTCAATGAGGTGGAGATGCTGGCGTTGGGTGAATACAGTAAGAATCTCACAACACCAGGTTAAAGTCCAACAGGTTTATTTGGTAACTTGAGGTTTTGGAGCGCTGCCCCTTCATCAGGTGAATGGCCACTCACTTGGTGAAGGAGTGGTGTTCTGAAAGTTTGTGCTACCAAATAAACCTGTTGGACTTTAACCTGATGTTGTGAGACTACTTACTGACCTGCAGTGGACACTTATTTACTCTCTCTTTCCCCACCTGATACATAAAAAGGAGGGCTCAACTCTAAAATAATTATTCTCCTTCTTTCCACTCAAGATACCACAGGGAAGATTGCTGTGGCCCCTTGAAGGAAGAGGATCTTTTCCTTGACTTCCCCCACCCATCCCTATCAGCTCTCTCTGACAGCAGCGAGAGTAAGAGCAGCAAATCTTTTTGTTGTTAAAGATATTTTTGCAGAGAATCAATAATGACCTGTTGATGAATCAAGGACTAATGGCTGAATTGTTGAGCATTGAACAAAGAACAAAGAACAAAACAGCATGGGAAACAAGCTCTTCGGCCCAACGAGCCCGCACCGCCACCTCGATGTTCCCACTTCTACTCGTGATCCCTGTCTATGTTTATAGATCTGTGGATTGAAACCAAATTTGAGACAATTTAGGCAGAATTTGTTCTGCCAATCAGCCTAAGAGCACATCTTTGGGATGTGGGAGGAAACCGGAGCACCCGAAGAAAACCCACGCAAACACGAGGAGAATGCGCAAACTCCCACAGACACAGGCCCAAATCCATGTATCTGCACAGCACAGAGATAGTCACTGAGCTGTCGTGTTGCCCATCAAATGGTCCAGGTCAAACGTACACTAACGACGTGAAATACTAGGATACTCTTGAAAAAAAAATCCAAGAGCAGCCCTCTCATGACCCATTTCGTGTATGCCCCTTGTTAGACAACAAGGTGGACCAAAGTACCTAAAAACAAATACATCAATATCATCGCCTATTTACACACTTCTCAGGGACTCCCAAGGCTCATGATCCCTATTTTAAATCAGTTTTCTACATCCCTTCATTCCCATTCTGTTCATGCGCCCATTTAAGTATCTCTTAAATAACTCCAGAGTGCCTGCCTCCACCACTTTACTTGGCAGCGCATTCCATACCCCCACCACCCTCTGTGTGAAAAAACTCTCTCTAGCATCCAAATTATACCTTACTCCCTCACCCTAAACCCGTGACCCCTCGTGGTATTTGAGTCCATCCTAGGAAAAAGCTTAACCCTGTTTACTCTATCTATACCCCTCATAATCTTGTACACTTCTATTAGATCTCCTCTAAGTCTACGTCATTCTAAGGAAAACAGTCCCAATTTGCCTAACCTCTCCTCATATCTCAGACCTTCCATACCAGACAGCAAGCTGGTAAATCTCCTCTGCATTCTCTCCAGAGTGTCCACGTCCTTCTGGTAGTAAGGTGACCAGAACTGGACGCAGTATTCCAAATGAGGTCTAACCAACGTTTTATACAACTGCAACATTAAAGGCCATCTCTTGTACTCTATACCCCTTCCTATGAAAGCTAGCATACTATATGCTTTCTTCACAACCTTCTCCACCTGCTCTGCCACCTTCAGAGACTTGTGCACCTGCACCCCCAGGTCCCTCTGCTTTTCTATACTCTTAACAGGTTTACCCTTTATCATATACCTCCTCTCTACATTCTTTCTCCTGAAATGCATCACCTTGCATTTATCAGGATTGATTTTCAACTGCCATCTATCTGCCCAAGCTACCAGCCTATCTATGTCCTGCTGCATCGCCTGACAATGCTCTTCACTATCTGCAAGTCCAACCACCTTTGTATCGTCTGCAAACTTGCTGATCACTCCACTTACTCCCTCTTCCAAGTCATTTATATATATTACAAATAGAAGAGGTCCCAGTACCAAGCTCTGCGGCACACCACTAGTGACCAACCTCCAGCTAGAAAAACACCCTTCCATTATTACTCTCTGTCTCCTATTACCAAGGAAGTTACTTTTCCATCTAGCTACCTGTCCTTGTATCCCATGAGCCCTGACCTTTTCAACTAACCTCCCATGAGGGACTTTGTCAAACGCCTTACTGAAATCCATATAGACGACATCAATGGCTCGCCCTTCGTCGACTGTTTTCGTCACCTCTCAAAAAATTCTACCAGATTCGTAAGGCATGACCTCCCTTTATCAAAGCCATGCTGCATATCCCTAATCAGATCGCAATCGCCTATACATCTTATCTCTAAGAATCCCCTCCAACAGCTTCACTACCACTGACATCAAACTCACCAGCCTGTAATTTCCAGGGTTATCCCTACTACCCTTTCAAAACAACGGTACAACATCAGCTATTCTCCAGTTCTCTGGGGCCTCACCTGTGTCCAAAGAAGAAACAAAGATTTGCGTCGGAGGCTCAGCAATTTCACCTCGCACCTCCCTAAGCAGCGTGGGACAAAGGCCCCGGAGATTTATCAGTTTTAATGCTACCTAGAAGCTCTAACACTTCCTCCCTCGGTATGGATATTTCCATAGCTCCCTCAGAGACAGGACCGGTCAACAAGCCCCTCTCCTTTGTGAATACCGACGCAAAGTATTCATTCAGGATCTCCTCCATTCCCTCGGGTTCTAAGCACAGTTCCCCTCCTCTTTCCCTAAGAGGTCTGATTTTTCCTCTAACCACTCTTTTATTCCTAACATAGGATTAAAAAGCCTTTGGATTTTTCTTAATCATTTCCGCCAAAACCATTTCATTCCCCCTTTTTGCCCTTCTAACTTCCCGTTTGAGCTCCCTCCTACTCTCTCTATATTCCTCCAACGCTCTCTCAGCTGCTTTGACATAACATACGCCTCTCTTTTTTTCCTAACCAAGTCCTCAATATCCCTAGTAATCCACAGCTTCCTAATCCTACCTTTCCCATCTTTCCTCTTATCCGGCACATATCCTTCTTGCAACATTTTCAGTATTCCCTTGAAAGACTCCCACATGCCTAGCGTAGACTTACCCTCAAACAACCATTCCCAATCAGTTTCCATAGTTCCTGCCTAATCCAACTATGGTTAGCCTTCCCCCAATTCAGCACCCTGCCCCTGGGGCAACAAGCATCCTGTTCCATCTGTATCCTAAAGTAGACAGAATTGTGGTCACTGTTAGCCACATGTTCCCCTACTACAACATCAACCAACTGCCCTGGCTCATTACTCAGAACTAAATCCAATATAGCCCCCTCCCTGGTCAGGCTAGCCACATACTGCTCCAACGATCCTTCCAATACACATTTTACAAATCCCTCCCTGCCTGAACCCCCAGCTTCCAATCCACCCTAGGGAGATTAAAATCTCCCACTATAACGACTCTGTTCTTTCTGCACCTATCTGCACCTGTATTTACATATGCCTTCTTCAACTACCCGCAGGCTGTTGGGTGGCCTATAATACACTCTTAGCATAGTAATTGCCCCCTTCCTATTCCTCAACTCCATCCACAGCGACTCCATTCCTAACTCCTCTGTATTGTCCTCCCTCTGCACCGCCGTGATGCACTTCCTAACTAACAATGCCATTCCCCCACCTCTTCTGGACCCTCCTCTGTCTCATTTGAAACACTTATACCCAGGAATATTCAGCTGCCACTGCTCCCCTTCTTTTAACCACATCTCCATCACTGCAACCATATCCAAGTTTCTCGCAAACATTAAGACCCTAAGTTAATCCGTTTTTCCTGTTACGCTCCTCACATTGAAACAGACACACTCCAGACTTCCAAGGCCACTTGGAACTTCCTTCTCCCTGGTATATTTCCTCTCATCCAAGCTTACTCTATCACCCATCTCGCTCCCTACCGAGCTATCGTTCTCAGCCCCTCCCCCCTCCATATTAGTTTAAACCCTGCCGAAACACTCCAGTTAACCTGCCAGCTAAGATATTCACACTCTTCCCATTTAAGTGTTCCCTGTCCCTTCTATACAGGTGCCCTTCTTTCACAAATACTTCCCAGTTATCCACAAATATGAAACCCTCTGCCTTACACCAGTCCTTCAGCCACGTGTTCAGCTGTAGGATCTCATTTCTCCTGGCCCCGCTGTTACCTGGCTCTGGTAGCAGCCCTGAGATCGCACTTCAGCTACCCCCCAACTCCCTGAACTGCCTTTGTATATCCTCCTTGCTCTTCCTCCCTACATCCTTCTCTCCTACATGAATAATCACATCCGCCTGGGTCCCCTCACCCTTCAAAATGCCCTCTACCCTGTCAGATACATCTTGCACCCCTGCTCCAGGGAGGCAAACTACCACCCTGAAGTCCTGCCTTTGACCATAGAAGTGCCTAAGTATTCCTTTAACCCTCCCATCCCTCACCACTATCTCCCTTCTAGCCCCTTCCTCCCCTCTGAGATACTCTGGTCCTCCTGCCTTACCTTTTTTACCCCTCCACCCTCGATATTTTGGAGGACTGCCACTGAGGAAGTCTCTAGACTGTCTCCCCTCTGCTTTTTTCACTTTCTTACAGTAATCCACCCGTAAGGGTCAGGTTCCCCAACCTTAGGCTCTGGATCCACCACCTTATTATGCCTCCCTTCCATTATTGCCTCGTTCTCCCTGACTAAAAATACATCTTCCAATTGCCACTCTAGTTGCTTGACCCGAGCCTTCAGACGCTGCAGCTCCAAACACTTGACACATATGTGGACTTTTGGGAGACGTCTTGCCTCCAGGAACTCCCACATATGACACCGTACGCAGGTGAAGCATCTTCCCGTAATCCCTGCCATTGTCCTGAACGCCTTTGGAGGTGTGAATGCAATTGGAAAACCAGTAGCACACTTTGCCCAAGCCTGCTCTCACCTGAGCCCAGTGAGCCAAAGCCCTTAAATCTCTCACTCTGCTTTCCTGTTCACTCCACTGCCCGCTCCCAACACTGCCCACTAGTCTACTGCCACTTTCTTTTTATACTCCCCGGTTCCCTTCCCAGCTACCCCCACGCCTAACTAAGGCAGCAAAAAGCAATCAAAAACAGAGAGAAAAGAAGCAAATTGAAAACTTTTCACACTCAACCCGCAGCACTTCCAAACACTCTGTTTCAGAGAACAATGAGGTGGATTCACAGGTGAGTTCTCACACATCTTTCACTCTCTGCCTCTATCAATCCTGAAAAGTGTTGAGTTGTTTAATAAGAACATAAGAAATAGAAGCAGGAATAGGCCATCTAGCCCCTCAAGCCTGCCCCACCATTCAATAAGATCATGGCTGATCTGATAGTGGTTCAGTTCCACTTACCTGTCTGCTCCCCATAACCCTTAATTCTCTTATTGGACAAAAATCTATCTACCTCTGACTTAAACACATTTAACAATGTTACCTCGACTGCTTCAATGGGCAGGGAATTCCAAAGATTCACTACCTTCTGGGAGAAGTTTCTCCTTAACTCTCTTCTAACTTGACTCCCCCTTATTTTGAAGCTGTGCCCTCTACTTCTTGTTTCCTTCCTAAGTGGAAATAATCTCTCTGCTTCTACACTGTCTAGCTCCTTCATTATTTCATATATCTCTATAAGGTCTCCCCTCACCCTTCTAAATTCCAGTGAGTACAGGCCTACTCTACTCAATCTCTCCTCATAAGCTAATCCTCTCATTTCCGGAATCAACCTGGTGAACCTTCTCTGCACTCCCTTCAAAACCAATGTATCCTTTCACAAATAAGGGGACCAAAATTGCATACAGTACTCTAGTTGTGACCTCACTAGTACCTTGTACAATTGCAGAAAGACCTCCTGATTTTGTACTCCATTCCTCTCATGCTAACGGTTAACATTCCATTTGCCTTCTTGATCACCTGCTACACCTGCAAGCTGAGTTTTTGCGATTCATGCACAAAGACCCCCAGGTCCCTTTGCACAGTAGAATGTTGTAATTTTTCACCATTTAAATAATAATCCATTTTACTATCCTTCCAAAGTGGATAACCTCACTGATCAAGAGCAGCCAGAAGATATTTGTTGTGAACAGAGACCTTGTAAAATCAAAATCTGCTCAACATCTTAGTGCCAAGAAATGAATAATGAAATATACAGCATCTGGAAAGACCAAGACCATTAAAGGAGCAACGAGTCACTGACCATATATTCTGTTTATTTGTGGATTCTATTTTGACAAATCTGTCCTTCCTCACTCTCTAATCTATGTTTGTGTGTGTTTTGACCCTCTCTATGTGTACTCATGTGGAAGTTGGTGTGTTTACCCAGATCGATGAACTTGCAATCAAATTAATTTCTTTCTTATTAACAAAGAAACCAGTTTGATTGGTTATTTTATGATTACAACACATAAAGAGTTAAACAATTGCAGACTTGGCAAGTACATGCTTTTAAATTTTAAAAACATTGCTACGTTGAAATGAGGACTTGTGGATAGTGAGGAGCATTGTCAGGCGATGCAACAAGACATAGATAGGCTGGTAGCTTGGGTAGATAGATGGCAGATGGAATTTAATCCTGATAAATGTGAAGTGATGCATTTCGGGAGAAAGAATGTAGGGGAGAGGTATATGATAAAGGGTAGACCTATTAGGAGTATAGAAACGCAGAGGGACCTGCGGGTGCAGTCTCTGAACAAGTCTCTGAAGGTGGCAGAGCAAGTGGAGAAGGTTGTGAAGAAAGCATATAGTATGCTAGCCTTTATAGGAAAGGGTATAGAGTACAAGAGCTGGCCCTTAATGTTGCAGTTGTATAAAACATTGATTAGACCTCATTTGGAATACTGCGTCCAGTTCTGGTCGCCTTACTACCGGAAGGATGTGGAGAGCCTGGAGAGAGTGCAGAGGAGGTTTACCAGGATGCTGCCTGGTATGGAAGGTCTGAGTTACGAGGAGAGGTTAGGTTGGGGCTGTTTTCCTCAGACAGACGTAGACTTAGAGGAAATCTAACAGAGGTGTACAAGATTATGAGGGGTATAGATAGAGTAAACAGGGTTAAACTTTTTCCTAGGATGGACTCAAATAGCACGAGGGGTCACGAGCTTAGGGTAAGGGGGGGTAAGGTATAATTTGGATGCTCGAGGGAGTTTTTTCACACAGAGGGTGGTGGGAGTATGGAATGTGCTGCCAAGTAAAGTGGTGGAGGCAGGCACTCTGGAGTTATTTAAGAGATACTTAAATGGGCACATGAACAGAATGGGAATGGAGGGGTATAGAAAACTGATTTAAAATAGGGATCATGAGCCTTGGGAGTTGCTGGGAAGTGTCTAAATAGATGATGATATTGATGTATTTGTTTTTATCCTACAGGTGCTTTGGTCCACCTTGTTGTCTAACAAGGGGCATACACATGATGGGTCGTGAGACGGCTGCTCTTGGATTTTTTTTTGAGCGTATCCTAGTGCTTCACGTCGTTAGTGTACGTTTGACCTGGACTATTTGATGGGCAACACAACAGCTCTGTGACTATCACTATGCTGTGCAGATACATGGATTTGGGCCTGTGTCTGTGGGAGTTTGCGCATTCTCCCGGGGTTGCGTGGGTTTTCTCCGGGTGCTCCGGTTTCCTCCCACATCCCAAAGATGTGCTCTTAGGCTGATTGGCAGAACAAATTCTCCCTAAATTGTCTCAAATTTGGTTTTTAATTCATAGATCTATAAACATAGACAGGGAACATGGGTAGAGGTGGGAACATCGGAGTGGCGGTGCGGACTCATTGGGCCGAAGGCCTGTTTCCTGTGCTGTTTTGTGCTTTGTTCTTTGTTTGTTCTTTGAAATTTGGGAAAAGGGGGGAATCATTCAACTTCCCTACTCCTATTTGTAACAGTGATACTGAAAATGTGAAGAGTGGTACAACAGATGTTAACTGCGACACTGATAAAATATATAACATGCGTCAACAAATATTGAAAAAAATAGAAGTAGGTATAAATTGATCTTGAACATTTTGAGAGTGACATTGCTTTACTGGAGAATGATTAGTAAAATCATATTATAAAAATTGTAAAGTTTATTAGTTCATGTCACAAATAGGCTTACATTGACATTGTAATGAAGTTACTGTGAAAAGCCTCTAGTTGCCATATTTTGGTGTTGTTCAGGCACACTGAAGAAAAATTTAGCCTGGCCAATGCACTTAACCGGAACACTTTTTGTGGGAGGAAGGTCTGACAAGATCTTAACAAGTTCTGAGGAAAGGGCAGAATGAATAGATCCCACAGGGAAATGATATAAGAGTAATGGAGATCACATTTGATAATTTCTGTGATGGTGTGGTAATCTTCTGCAATAAGTCTGCTCACAAAACCAAAAACATCAATGAAAACCTAAATAGCAGTTAGCTGTTCCTACCCCTGTTTAGATAGTGAGTACACTGTTCAATTATTACTTCAAGAACAAAGTCTCATCCACTTTTCTTTTCGTGAATGACATTTCATCCATTTTTCCTCACTTGATTCTTGTCAATAACATGGAAAAGGGGCTTGCACTCCTCATTTTAAAGAACAAATAGAAATTCCATTCCTATCCCTGGCAACTGTCTGAGGTTGAAACAAGCAAGTTTATGAAAACTTGGCTGTCATATTTGAGACCAGGATAAGTTTTTGATTATAAATTTGCACCATCACTAACACTGTCTATTGTCACTTGTAACATGGTCCTGACTCCACCCTTGCTTCAGCTTATCTGCTGCTGAAATACTTACCAAAGTCTTGACTAGCTGGCATCCCACACTCTGTCCTCCTTAAACTTGAACACATCACTCTTTCCTTCTCTGAGACTTTCCAGTAAACCTACCTCCTTGGTAAGATCCTATGCGACTAGACATTGAATTTGTTTGATGATGGCTCTGTGAAATACTTTGGAACATTTTACTACACAAAAGGCACCACAGAAATTCTTGTACATTCTCTTCCTTTGTTCTGAAATTCTGTTCAAATCTAAACTGCAATTGTTTGACTTAGAATCAGTCTGGAACTGCTTTAATTGTCTACAAAATGTGACTTGAATCATCATAGTTGAAACAAAGAGGAATCATTTCAGATGATTTTCTGGCATTCATCCTTTGGAAATTTTGTCTTGTACTAATTGCATGCAGCCTCTTTCAAAGTATTTTTCTCTGCTGAGAGCTAATTGTTTACACACCCACCCACCATCTGAAGGAATGGTTGTGATTAAGATTCTTTAAATTTTATCTTTACAAAATATTTTGTAGGTAGATGCAAAAATGAGCTCCTCTAGGTTTGTGGCATATGCATACAATTTTATTTTTACTCTTTTTAAAACATTTTTTCTCTTCTTCTGAACATGCAAACTTATTAGTATCACCTTTCCACATTTGCCATAGTCCCCTGTTACCTTCCTTTATTCATGATCCTTGACAATAATTGATCATAAAGCATTCTACACTGACTTCAATCCATAAATTCAGTTCCTAGTATTCTCATTTACACCTTTGAAAATTGTGGGTTTGGATCAGGTTACACTGGGAATGGTAGAACTGATATATGAAAAGAGATTGACTACATTAGGATTGCTTTCACTGGAGTTCAGATGAATGGGCGGTGGGATCTCATACAGACTTATAAAAGGGTAGATGCAGGAAAGATGTTCCCAATGGTGGAGAATTCAGAACCAGAGGTCACAGTCTGAGGATTCAGGATAGGCTATTTAAGACAGAGATGAGGAAACATTTCTTTACCCAAAAAGTGGAGAGCCTTTAGAATTCATTACCAAAGGAAGTAGTTGATGCAAAAACATTGAATGTATTCAAGAGGCAGCTGGATACAGTATTTGGGGCGAACGGGATCAAAGGTTATAAAGAAAAAACAGGATTAGGCTACTGAGTTAGACAATCAGCTATAATCGTGATGAATAGCAGAGAGGCTCGAAGGACCAAATGGCCTCATCCTGCTCCATATGTTTCAATGAAGAGCTGCATTGTTGATGGTGTTCAGGATAAGATGATCAATCTGCTTAACGGTTCAAATAGCTTTTGAAATTATAATGGGATGTCAATTGGATTGGTACCTTTTAAGGAGTTGATCAAATGCGCTGAAGAATTTCCACCTTCTCAATCTGTTGCATGATGGCAAGACAATGATGTGTTTCACTTGGAGAGGGGGGGTCACTATGTTGCAGTCACAGCTGGGAATTGTGGCTGATATTTTCTGTTCCCTATTCCAAGGGCACAGCTATTAATGTCTCCACCATCACTACAGTTAATTCAAAATTATAGATGGAGAAAGAACAGTTACAATAATGATTTTAATGGCAATATTAGCTGTGTGTAACTGAGAGTTAAGCATGTTGGGATATTTGACCAAGATGTAATTAAAAACAGATGCAGACTGCAGAGTTACTGTGAGCCATGACCTGGTCTGGGAACTGTTATTTGAAACTTCCTGTGTTGACCAAATATGGGGAATTGTTTAGCTGGATTTAGATTCTTTGACACTGAAGTTTATAGGTTAAGGTGATGTGAGGTATATGCTATCTAAACCAACTAGTGGCTGTTTGGACAATGTGATTGGTTTCCGATTGCACCATTGGTTGGGTGCCAGAGAGTCTTCTAGAAAGTTGAAACAATGAAAGAGATGCTTCAGTCCTTTGTCTCTAGTAATAATTCTAGAGATCAACCATCGCAAGAAGTGCCCTGAAAAATATCTTCAGAGAAGACAACAAGGATAGATTCCATAAAGGGAATGGACCTGGCCATCTTTTTCTATAGTGAGTAGTATATCTATTTTCAGTTGAAGAATTAAAGTTAATGTTCAGTAGAAGAGTCAAAGTGTTGCACCTGTCATAAGTTTGAGTTTAATATCTAAAATGTTAACTAAAGGAAGATTTTTAAGGATTAATTTGAGTTCTTTTTTGTTACATTAAACTGGCACGTTTGGAAAGGGTTTAAATTATGGTTGCCCGGATGGAGCCTGCGGCCCGATGTCGGTCAGTGATGGGCCGGCATTCAGACGAACGACACGATCCCCAAACTGATGATTTTCCACTCATTCCATCACTAAATGAGCGCCTGGCTTTTCTCCGTCCTTCCCGGGAGCTTCTGGAGTATTATCGGAAAAAGATTGCAGAGTTTGATGAGGAACATGAGACACTCCTGAAAAGACTAGAGAACTATAAGGCGACGTATGAAGAGCAGCATAAACTCCAATGGACGATGCGGCAGAGAGAAGAGGAAATTGAGGAGTTACAGAAAGCACTCAGCGATATGCAAGTTTATATCTTTCAAGAGCGTGAGCATGCACTGAGACTCTATGCTGAAAATGACCGGCTAAAAATCAGGGAGTTGGAAGATCGGAAAAAGATTCAACACCTCTTGGCCCTGTTGGGCCCTGAAGCAGAAGCAATCACTTACTTCCACAAAGAGCCACCACACAAGGTCACTATTCCCCAACGTACTGTGCAGCATGGGTGCACTGAAGCAAAATCTTCAAAGAATGGTCATAAAAAAACACAATCAAAAGTGACCAGAGCTGTTAGTCCTACTATCCCAGAAAACTATCAGAGAGATAATCAAACTCTGCTACTCCAGGTTGAAGCCTTGCAGTCCCAGTTGCAGGAACAAACACAATTGGCGAAAGAGCAGATTGATGCAATGTTGGAAGATAGACGGATTCGCATGGAGGAGGCATATGTGCAGCGAGAGCGTGATAAAGATAAAATCAAAACTCTGACAGACAAACTGCATAAGACTCAGAATCTACTTTATGAAAGCACTAAAGACTTCCTACAGCTGAAATTTGAGGGTCGCGATGCTGAAAAAGTGTGGATGGCTGAGAAGGATCATTTATTGCAGGAGTTGGACAGGCTCAGAGAACTAAGAAATGGAGGCTGCGACACTGAGACACAATTGCATCGAGAGTTACCTATGGAACATGAAATACAACAGATACAAAATGAGGAAATAAAGGCACTGGAGGAACAAGTCAATCAAGCGCATCGATTGGCAGACATGTATAGGGAGCAGTGTGTGACACTAGAAAATGACCTGGCACAGATTCGGGAAGAAACAGACATAGGGCACCAGCTGTTTAAGGAACGGTCTGATAAGACAGTGAAGCGGCTTCAACTAATGACACGTCGATATGAGGCACTGGAGAAACGACAAGGAATGGAAGTGGAAGGCTTTAAAAATGACATCAAGTTACTGCGACAGCGGCTGAAGGATGTGGAGAAGCAACTTTTCAAGGTAACACTTGGAATTGGGCCTGACCAAGATCTTGCTATCCTTCATGAGGTGCGTCAAACAAACAGTCAATCAAGGAAGATCCAAGGAGAGCTGAAGAATCTAAAGGCGAAGATTTATGGCTTAGAAAATCAATTGCGATTTGGCTAGCATTTTCTCAAGAATGGTTCATTTCAGTATCTAGTATGAAAGTGTCAGCAGCACTTACGCACCCACAAAATGATAGCCTGAACATTGCACATCAAATATTCGATATGTTTTATTTAACATTAAAGTTATGATGGGTTTGTGCTAACTATACAGAGAGGAACAGACTAAATCTTCATGTAAGAGTTTTTGCCCCCTTACATTTTTACACGCACAAAACATCAGTGGCTCACAATTGATCAGATGTTTAGGCAAACTTCTTCAGTTTCACTTTCCCAAAAATGAATTTTTATTTCCTTTTTGCTTTAGTTAAGTGTTGGGGGTGAAGGGAGCAATTTTCCAGAATACATCAGTTGAACTCAGTTGTAGATGCGCCAAGTTTGGTGGCGTTTAAGAGGTTAGTAGATATGTTTATGATCGAAAAGGGAATGGTTTAGGTTAGAGGGTCACTGCTTGTTCCTAATTGGTCGGCGCAACATCGAAGGTCGAAGGGCCTGTGCTGCGCTGTAATGTTCAATGTTCTATGTTCTATGTTCTAAATTAGTAGGCAAATAATAAGATTTACTAGGATCCTATATGGGATCTCATGACCTGCTGTGCTAAATTCTGTGCCCCACTGATCATTGACCAAGAAACCATCCATTCTGACGTACACACAGCTTTCATGGAATCATGGAAACATAGACACACAGAATCCCTATAGTGCTGACGAGGGCATTCTGACAAAGTGTCTTAGCCAGGCCCTCTTTCATCCTATCCCTCTAACCCTACTCATTCATCATGGCTAGTCCTTCTAATCTACACATCTTGGGACACTAAGGAACAATTTAGCATAGCCAATCCACCTAAACTGCATATCTTTGGACTGTGGAAAGTAACCAGAGCACCCAGAGGGAACCCACATAGATTCAAGGAGAATGTGGAAATTTCACATAAACAGTCATGCAAGATAGTATTGAACCCAAGTCCCTGGCTCTGTGAGACAGCAGTGTTAACTACTGTGCCACCAAGCCAATCATTTCTACACAGTCTAAATATCCTCTAAAGCAGCCTATTTATTTTCTTGTTTAATTTAACATGGTGAGAAAAGATGCTAATAGGATAGTTCAGGGAAACAATATTTCTTTCAGTCAGAATACTGGACGGACAATGCAAGAATGGGAATTACAAGTAGGGGAATTTCACAGTAACTTCATTGCACTGTTAATGTAAGGTTTACTTGTGAATAAATAAATATTAAAATGAAAACCTAAGATGATAGCGTTTCCTCAGTCTTTCGAAGGAGTCTTTTTCCAGAGTTGTTTGAAAATGTGACTAAACATATTGACGAAGGATGAGTGATAGATGTGGTTTATATGGACTTCAGCAAGACGTTCAATAAGGTCCCCCATCCAAGACTTCTTGAGAAAGTGAGAGGGCATGGAATCCAAGGGACTGTTGCCTTGTGAATCCTGAACTGGCTTGCCTGCAGAAGGCAGAAAGTAGTTATGGATCGTCTTTTTCTGCATGAAGGTCGGTCACCAGTGCAGTGCCCCAGGGATCTGTTCTAGGACCCTTGCTGTTTGTAATTTTCATAAATGATCTGGATGAGGAAGTGGAGAGAGGGGTTGGTAAGTTTGCCAATGACATAAAGGTTGGTGGTGTTGTGGATAGTCTGGAGAGATGTCAGAATTTGCAGTGTGACATAGATAGGATGCAAGACTGTGCAGAGAAGTGGCAGATGGACTTCAATGCGGATAAATGTGTAGTGGTCCATTTTGGCAGGTCCAATGGGATGAAGGAGTATAATATCAAGGGTAAGACTCTTAGCAGTTTAGAGGATCAGACGGACGTTGGGGTCCAGGTCCATAGGATTCTTAAATTGACCTTGCAAATGAAGGATGTGGTCAAAAAGGCGTATGGTGTACTAACCTTCATTAAACGAGGGATTGAGTTTAGGAGCCAGGAGATAATGCTGCAGCTTTATAAGACCCTAGCCATAACCCACTTGGAGTACTGTGCGCAGTTCTGGTCACCGCATTACAATAAAGATGCGGAAGCTATTGAAAGGGTGCAGAGGAGATTTACAAGGATGTTGCCTGGATTGGGTGGCATGCCTTATGAGGATAGGTTGAGGGAGCTATGTCTTTTCTCCTCAGACAGACAGAGGATGAGGTGTGACCTGATAGAGGTTTATAAGATGTTGAGAGGTGTAGATTGGATGGATTCTCAGAGGCTATTCCCCAGGGCTGAAATGGTCATTACAAGAGGCCACAGGTTTAAGGTACTGGGGAGTAGGTACAGAGGAGATGTCAGGAGTAAGTTTTTCACTCAGAGGGTGCTGGATGAGTGGAATTAGCTGCTGTCAGTGATGGTGGAAGCGAACTCATTGTGATCTTTTAAGAGATTTTTGGATGAGTACATGGGATGTAATGGGATTGAGGTTATAGATAGGCTTAGTAGGCAGGGATGTGATCAGCGTAACTTGTGGGCCGCAGGGCCACTTTGTGCTGTAGTTTTCTATGTTCTACCACCATTTTAAATACATGACAACTGCAATCCACTTGTCCATTGCAGCTAACTAAAATGTGCCAACAGTGCCATTATATATGCCTTCACATTTTTAAATTGATTTAGTATTGTGCTGAAACATGGGTACCCTCAGTTGGCAGCAAATCCGAATTCGGAAACTTGATTCAAACGAGCAAAGAAAAAGTTCTCCTCACTGCCAGTGTTTGTGAATCGAGCTGATTAATTGTGGTATTGTTGCACTAGGACTGAACTCAGAGAGCCAGAAGCATTAGCAAGCACTAGTTTAAAACATAGTTTACACTGGCAATAGAAAGATCATTCCACCAGTCAGTTACAGCTATTTCAACAAGTTTACAGTGGATATGCTGCCAGGTGCATACGACCTGCATTTTCCAAATTGGTAACACAACCACCCAACCCAGGCCAATTCCTGGCCATGTGCAAGTACCTGGTAGCATTGACAAGCACTGCACTTTAAGGAACCACATCATAGAATCCCTACAGTGCAGAAAAAGGCCATTCAGCCCATTGAATCAGCACCGTCCACAATCCGACACAGGACTATTCCCATAACCCCACATATTTAACCTATTAATCTTCTGACACTAGGGTGAATTTTGTAAAGCCAATCAACCTAATCTAATACATGTTTCGATTGCAGGAGGAAACTGGAGCACCCAGGGGAAACTCACACCAACACAGAAAGAATGTGCAACTCCCCAAAGACCGGAATTGAACCTAGGTCCCTGACGCTGTGAAGCAGCAGTATTAACCACTGTGCCACCATGCTGTCCCAATTCAATTAGAAGACATGTCGTGATTTTATTGTGTCATGATTTTGCAGCAATTGCTTGGTTGACTTTATCCTAACTGTGCTATTGCCTTGGAATGTTCTTCCAATCTTAGGGATAATTGAGTAAAATTAGGCATCTTTGTGCAGCAAAAGGGCCCAGTGAAGAACATTTTGGAAGCTTTACCTCATGAAACAACAAACTGTCACACACACATTCACCCTATAACTTCCTGGTAATCAACTGCAAGTGATTTAGTAAAGCCCAGCAGTAATGACATTCACACTTGTTTAATGCTGTAGTGTGAATATCTTTACTTGTCAACACAAACTGTTCTGGCAGTCGACAGCTGCCCTGACCGCCCTGCCAATACAAAACAGAGGCTGAAACTCAGTGAAACTACCCCAGCTATAAAAACTGTATGTACGTCGGAGAAAAGAATGATGGCATGGTTTCAGGGCAGTAATATAATCTGGCAGTTTGGAGCAGAGATTTAAACCGCTTGGGTTATGTACTTGCAGTTAATGACATTGCTGGAGCCTTCAATTAGATTACTGCATGTAATCATTTTCTCCCTCTCTCTTTCGACTCTTTTAACATTAGTTAACTTTATTATGACCCAGCTGTCATGTTTCAGAATTTTTTAACCTGTTTTGCACAGCAGGGATTTGGAAAAAGGTTACTTTTAAAGTGTCTTGGACATGACGTATTGACAAACTTTTGTTTCTAATTCTATGGACCTGAGTATTTCCAGCTCTTTTTTCTGTTTTTAAGTTGTATTTAAATGCCAAGATTTAAATCTAAATGTATTTACGTGTATTCTGAAAAAGAGAGCATTGATGTGCAAGGTGGTGAAAATGCTAATGAGTTTTCCCGTCCTTCAAAATTGAAAACAATAAGCAATTGATTCACCTTTCTCATAAACAAATAAATACCTCACATTACTTGGTCAAATCTTCTGCTGGGCTTGGGATCTGGCCTGCTCACTTTGCAAACTGCACACCAGACCCACATGAAACTTCACACACCATTTTGTACTTTCACACCTGAGCTGGATTTGCAGTTTGTGAATAGTGCTCGAATGTGTGAAAAGACTGCCTCGATTCTCCCAACACAGTATTCTAAAATCTCCTAAATTCCTCCCCTTACATCCCTCACGCCACCCTCTCCCAACTCAGCCCATTTCCCAACAGTTCACTCAGGCCACCCATACTACCTCTGTGATCTCCATATACTCACCCTTGTCATCTTTAAGACTTCATGCCCCCAGATCGCCCATACCACCTCTAAGACTCCTTCTTTATCCTGCATTGCTACTCACCCAGCACTCTGTACAGTCCTCAGATTTCATTCAGTATCAATGGAAAATAATTTACATTCATTGGGAAAAGAAATCAACTCCTCCTCACCTAATAAAAACATTCATATCATGGATTCGAAAGAAAAATGCATTCTATCATGTGAAATAACCTTGTAATACTTGTAATACAAGAAACTAGACACCAATTCAAAGAAACAATCTGTTATTACAACTTCTTGAAACTGTTGTTCATTCTGAGATAAATGGAAAAGCGATAGTGTTGAAAGCATCAGCACTTGAAAGTCAGCCAAGCATTTTAATAGGTACAGCTGTCCAAACAATAAAGTAGTCAAAGAAAGAATAGCGGTTCTCATTTCAATTTAAAAGTTGGATACCTGTCAATCAAAGTAAGGGAGAGCTCTTTAGCATTTTTCAATTATAGATTTATTTTAAAGTAGTCTAATCAGGGCCCAAATTTTTCTCTGGATTGTCAAGAATAGAATGCATAACTGGAGATGCATGCCATGATCCTGCGAAAGTCCTGACATTCTGACCTCTCTGTGAATTTCCCAGGATGTTTCACATTCCATGAGCAATTCCCAATGACCCTCTGTGAATATCTTTGACTTTGAGCTGCTGACAGGGACTCCTGAACAGTTAGCTAGGAAACTTTAGACAGAAAACAAATCAGTCTAATTCCAGTGTAAGTCCAGAATTGAGGTTCCAATCACACACTAATCAGCTTCCCCCCACACACAACCTCCAAATATTCCCTGATTCTTTCAACAATTTCCTAATCCCCTAACTAAATGCCTGACTCCCAGAATACTGCTCCTGATCACCCAACTGCCATACCACCCACCTGCCACACTATCAAGCTACACCTCATCCATCCTATCCACTTAGCTCATCCACTCTGTCACCCTACCCATTCACTCATTCATCTATCCATTCACTAATTTTATATTATATTTCTAATATAAATATTAGAAACATGACAACTAATAAATAAACTTAAACCATAACATTTATCCATTCACTAACATTAAAACTGGACTGGACTCACCAAAAAGCAGCTAGTTGTGTAAAATGATGGCATGTTCTGTCTTCCCATCCCCCGCCCCCGGCCAACTCTGCTGCTCTTTGATAAAATTCCCAATATATGTTGCATTTCATGTTGAGGGAAAGCCAGGCTTGGAAAACCTTAGCAAAAAATATGGACAAGTGACAAGCCAGGGAAAAATTTGAGAAGAACAGCAATCTAATGATGACTGCTGCTCCTCAGAAGATCCAGGCACAAGATTTTTCATTAGTTAGAGCTATCTAAATTAGTGTAGAAAAGAAGACAACATGGGTTGATATTTTGTCACATTTTTGGCTGCATTATGTTGCTTTCTCCTTTGGGAAAACAGTAATCCATATGAACAAATACACAAGTATCAACTTATCATTAAAAGTCAGATTCCTATGATAATTTGCCACCTAAAAGCACATTTGTTTGACAGTATAGCATCTAATAATGACATCTGAACATATGAAAACATTACATCTTTCCAAATTAGAATCCTTTCATAGAATCTCTATAGCGTACAAGGACGTGGTTCGGCCCATCAAGCCTGCGCCAACTCTCTGTCAGAGTGTCTTACCGAGGCTCACTTCGCCACCCTATCCTTGGAACCCTGCATATTCGCCACAATTAATCAATCAACCCACACATCTTAGAACAATAAGGGGCAACTTAGCATGGCCAATCCCCCTAACCTGCACATCTTTGGACTGTGGGAGGAAAACTAGAGCACCGAAAAGAACCTCACATAGACACAGGGAGAATGTCCAAACTCCCCACAGACAATGACCCAAAGATCTGTAGCGCTGTGAGGCAGCAGTGCTAACCACTGTGCCGCTATTATGCCCTATGTGTCAGATTCCTCAGCAGGATCTCTATTTGCTTGATGAATTCTCATACTGAATTTATTTTTAATGGGCAACTAAATACCTTGTTATACTGGATGAAAATGGTGTGTGAGATTTTCTTCCCTCAGTTAAAGTGGCCAACCTGACCTCAGCAGGCAAGTGTGCACAATATTCCCAAATATACCCAAACCGCAAAAAGGCCAGAGAGAAATGGCATGGGTCTGGGAGTGTAAAGAAAAATTTGATTTCCTCCAAATATAAGGTGTGGTTACTCGCACACTGAAATGAATCTCCATTCCCAGACAAAAATTTGACATCCAGACTTGAAATGTTGGCTCTATTCTCCCTCCACAAATGCTGTCAGACCTGCTGAAATTTTCCCAGCATTTTCTGCTTTTGTTTCAGGTTCCAGCATGCACAATATTTTGCCTTTGTCAATTTTATTTATGTTATTTATATTTATGAGATATGTAACCTTCCTATCACACAATATATAGTATAAGCCTACACATCATAAATCAAGAGTTATTTTATTGTAATCATTGGTATACAAGAAAGTCATTAAGGGATTTATAAATTGTAATGAAGTGTATTATGAGCCAATGTGTTATCACCTGGAATTGGAACTTCTAGCTATATCTGATTCTGAAACTCAAACTCTGGTTAAGATTCTGTTTACAATGGCATCAAAATTACTTCCTGTATATGTTTCATTAAATGTCCAGGGTTCACATACAAATCACTTAATTATACATTGACTAAATCATTGACTAATTATAAATAGAAAAGTTGTTTCATCCATATCAATCATTCATCCATATTGGTCCTGAGGGTTCCCCTTATAGCACTTAACCGATTCTTAAATCTTGCATTCCAACCTCGATTACATTATCCAGGAGTCTATTTCATGTATTGATTGATCTTTGTATGAAGAAAAACTTCATGATGTCTGTCTTAAATTTGCCTTTTACTAGAATATGCTAAACAAGGGCCCAAAAGTTATTTGTAAGATTTACCTTCTTTCTCCTTGTCATTATAATCTGAAAGAACTCAAATACAAAAGTTCACATGTTCTCCTTGCAGAGATGAAAAATCCAAGTTGCTCCAATGTTTCCCAGAAATCATATCTAGAAGACTGGACATGAGCTTTGTATATATTTTCTGCAATGTTTGAATGTTTTTCTTGTGTCTCAGTTGCCAGAACGAAACATAGGCTCAAAGTGTTGTCTGCATAATGTGATGACAACTTCTGGTGACTTACATCCTCTTGTTGTGTCTATGTAGTTCTACATTCTAATATCTTTGACACCATGCACATCATTGCATTTTGAGACATAAAATCTGGAAACAATGAGATTCTGTTAAGTTGTTCAATACCTTGCAATTTGAGAGTACATTAAGGTATTTCACAGAATGCATGCACACATTAATGCATCTTGAGTGAGGTTGCAAGGTATTTGGTATCAAAAAATGGCTGTGAGTTCACTAATGCTTTTTAGTTCAGGATCAAGTGCACTCATTTAATTGTAGAAATGTGGGCAATTATTAGTTGCTAAATAGTGCAAACAAAGCATGCTTGTATATGTCATCACAAGGAGCGGCATAGTGGCACAACGGTTAACACTGTCGCCTCAGGGCACCAGCGACCCGAGTTTAATTCTTAGCATAGGTCACTGTCTGTGTGGAGTCTGCATGTTCTCTCTGTATCTGCATGGGTTTCCTCTGGGTGCTCTGGTCTCCTCCCACAGTCCAAAAGACATGCTGGTCAGGTGCATTAGCTATGCTAAATTCTCCCTTGGTATAACCAAACAAGCACCGGAGTGTGGTGACTAAGGTATTTTTGCAGTAACTGCATTGCAGTGTTAATACAGGCCTACTTGTGACACTAATAAATATAATTAAAAAGCTTAAACTTATTCAGGAAGTGAACAGACTCATTCTTGTGTCCTTTTTCACCTGACAGATAGTGTTCAGTTTTAAAACCATTGATGGCACCCCAGCTCCCAAATACCTTTTCAAAAATTCTTCTTTTAGGCTACATGAGAAAAGAGGAAAAGTGCAGGGAAAAGACAGGTAGATAAAAGTAAACCAAAAAAGAAAATGAAGGAGAAAGACAAGAAAAGACAAAAAAGTGAAAGACATTCTAAAATGTGACGCAACTATCTGCCGTGACCACAACAGAGATGTAACTTGTCATTTTTATCCAGGGTTTTGTCTTGGCATGACGTGGCACTCAAAAATATATGATTGACAATGGGAATTTCTTTAAACAGCTCTATGCTGCATTTTACTCAGCCAACAGCAGAGTGCAGCATTAGCTTCTGTTCCTTATCTGTGATGCATTCTCATACAATTATATCCAAATATCGCCTGCAACAAATATTTTGAATTTCAATTCAATTTAAATGACAACAACATGTAAATAAATTGGACACACTGCCGAATGTTGGTTCTTAATTAGAGATCACACTTTGCAATGCAGCAGTATCGCTGCTGTCCCTGTGATAACATAACTGCTCCATCGTTCGAAATGGGTTTCTGGCTCATCTACAAAATTAAAAAGTGAAAGCATTAGTCTGTCATGTCTGTCAATCATTGGTGATACTTTTGTTGGAACCAGAGTGCCCTCTCATGGCCCTTCTTTAGGCGCAATCTGTCAATCAGTCCAGCTTGCTCTAATGAAAAACTGGATTGGCACCGCTGTGTCAAGAGTGAGGTAATATTATATCTCCTTAAAATTCTGGGAATCATACTGGTTAAATTTTCCTCTTTGTCTCCTCAGTAATAGAAAAAGGATGCCAGATGAAGCTTCTGCAAGGTAACTGCAAGTTTTGTCAAGAATTGACTCAATTTTTCACGAATTTCTACTGACTTTGCCATTACATCATTTTTAATTTTTTTTAAAGCTACACCTCAATCCTTAATTCATACTATATTTATTACATTTCCAAAATGATTTTCTTTGTGACAAAAACCATGAAACATATGGCACAAGTCATAACACAAGTTTCATGTTTTGTGAGTCTTATGGCTACTGAAGAAGGACAAGAGGGTGACATATGTTTGTGAAACAGCGAATGTGTTTTACAACATTGTCAACTCAATAAATTCAAAATAATACACTGATGGGATGGGTGAGTGGCTTGGAGGAACTATCGACAAAGACTTCAGTCTCTAATGTTATTTCCATTATGCAATCTTTGTTTTAATTCAGCCCAGATATATAAAGAATGGTATTGTTTTACAAATGCAAATAGAGGCCACAACATCAACCTTTGACTTCTTTTCACTGAAGAAATGAGAGCAGAATGCAAGATCACTGTAACAACAATTCCCGTTAAATAGTTTTTAACTAAAATTGAATAAAATGGCTAAAACTTACAAAAACTGGCAAAATATTTGTGACAAAAATTTTCCTTTATTTTCAAGAAAAGTCATTAATATCGCAGCCAAGTTTAAAGTAGGTGACATCTTATAACTCAATATAAACTAACTGTAAAAAAAGTTAATGGTCTGATATGGGGTATATAATGTCACGGTTGCTTGGCCTAACGCAGTTTATCAAAAATGACAAAATGGCCCTAATGAGTTTATCTAGTGTGTAGCTCATACTATCTGAAAGTGAGGAACAATTCATTTGTCTGTGTTAAGTTAGCTGGTCTGACCTGAGGACAGATATAGGGTCATTTTAATTGACCTCTAACATGGTGGAGCATGAGGGTTTGGATTAAAATAGGAAAAAACTGGCAATGTATGGGGAAGACAATTACAACCTTGCCAAATTCTACTTTATGCTTCACTATATTAGGCAGCATGTTCACAATCCTTTCAGAATAGGTGGTTCCAAATTAACACATCACTTGGAGATGACAGTGGTATAGAGGTAATGTTTCTGGGCTAGTCATCCAGAGGCCTTGGCAAGTACTCTGGGTCATGAGTTCAACTCCCATTTAGGTTGGTTGAATGTAAATTCAATTAATGACTCTGGAATGGAAAGTGATATGATCACAGTTGTTGTTACAACTGAATGGGAAGATCCCATGATAGAAACTGGCTTAAAAGATCAGAAGATTTACTTTTTTTAGAATAGAGGACTTAAGTCACAAGACTGCTAATTATTTTTCAACAAAGTAAAACATTTATTAAATATAAAAAGTTTGATTATGATACAATATTAACAAATGTATTCAGTTTCAAAGATAATACCCCACTCTGAACTAAATGGCTAATGCCATTCAACTGATCTTCCATGGATTTCTCTCCAAATTCCCTGCAGATGATTGTCATAGGAATGCTTTCAAGCTCCACTCTCAAATTATCACACTTTAAAACCTTCTTTTAAACAATGCTTTCAACTGTTTTAATAAGAATCAACTCCAGGTTTTCTAACTATCCTTTCAAATAAAGCTTCTACTCTACTTTTAACAAAGGATCCAGCATTAATTTTTCACCTCTCCTTTAGGCTTCCTTTATCATGAATTACAGCTGGCAAAAAAGCCTACGCATTCTCAGGTCCCCAACATAATATTATTTCTTCAAACACTAGAATAAGAACTGCAAACCTTATGATTGCTTCAGATATGTGACCTGTTGGCAGCCAACCTCATCAGCTCTTCTCTTCCTAAATCTGACTGTGACTTTAATGAACAGAATTCTGTTCTCAAGACAGTTCCTCTTTGCTCCTTTTTATCTCTGTACTCTTGGACTTATTCCTGGTTTCCAGAACCAATTGTCCTTTAGTTCCTCTGGAATTTGCTTTTATACATCTTACTCCATTGTATGGCTTCTTTGCTTCTAGCAGAGCTAAGAGCTGTTCACTATCTAGCTCCAGCTGAACTACATCCAGCTCAAATTAAATTCAAAAAGCATTCCAATCAGAAAGGTGGCCCTGGTTACTAAGCAACAAATTTATTACTTCTGCCTGCATGTTTACTTTTCATGCTATAGCCCTCTCTAAGCACAGTTTGAACTGACAAAAATCCCCACACAAATATAAATATCTTGATGCAGGATGAACCTAACTAGATTTTTATTCACCTTACATAAAATTACTAAATTAAACTCACTTAAATCTATATCTTATTTCAAATATTTAATAATATAACTACGTATCACTTTAAATTATCGATGTTTTCCTCACAAAAGCTGGTCTCAGTAATACTGACCATGAGACTATCATTGACTGTTTTAAAAGCCATCTAGTTCAGTAAGGAAAGCTGCTGTAGTTTCCTGGCCTGGCCTACATTAAACCCCAGATCCATAGCAGTGCGGTTGACTTTGAAATAGCCTCACAAAACATTCAGCTCAAGGACAATTAGAGATGGGTCAGTGAAGCCCACTTCTGCAAGAGAATAATTTTTAAAAAGCATATTAATCACATAATTTGAATGACATTTCAACTCACATTTAACATCAAGTCCAAGGTTTTACAAGATTCCTGAAACTCACTAGTGAACACACAGCAACAAACAAGAGAGTTGCATCAGTGTCAAGTAAATATGTTCATAAATACCCAGTCAGCATCATTGCTTTCTTACTGTACTCAGAATACATTTGCTGAGAATTGGCTATCTACTCTTCTGAGGCTTCTTCTATGCTTTGACAGTTTGCTCTATCATCTTAGGATGGTTGTCACTTACATTGCTTTAGACTGGACTTCAGATGAAAAGCAATTTGACATGCATTAGCAGGAGTAGCAGCCTGTTGGTCACAGACCTGTAGCTGCTCAACAGAGAGACAAATAGCAGAGTGGTGCATAGGAGGTGGCAGCAGCAAAACAGTGTCTACAGGTGGAGAATTGGAATCCTTAACCTGTCTAAATAACAGTGTTTTAAGAGGCTTAGATTGTTGTGTCAGATGGTTGTTGACACCTGCAGTCTCCTAGAAGAAGACCAGTTTCCTGTGGCCGTGCATTATAGTACACTGTTGCAAGTCATGGCCACCTTAGACCCTTTAGCCTCAGGATCTTCCCAGCGCTCTGGTGGAGGCATAGCGAAGATCTCCATGTCTGCATCTCGTTGTTGAATCCAATGTTGAGTCCTGAGGGCTTTAACATGTCTGATTGAATGATGATAGTTTTTGTTGTGCTTCACTGGAGCTTTGCAGCAACCCAAGGAGGGGACATGACAGCAAGATGCTGAGTTAAAATGGCAAGCACCCAGCCTGTGTTTACTCTCCTCAGACTAGGGGAGACTGCATTATTTCAGATTTAGGTGTGGACTTCAATCAAAAATTGGACCAATGAAGCCCAACACTGTTATATTGAAAAACACATGGCTAGCAGCTGTTCATAGAGTCATAGAATCCTACAGTGCAGAAGGTGACCATCAAGTCTGCACTGACCACAATCCCACCCAGGTCCTCTCCCCGTAATCCCATGCATTTACCCTAGCGATTTCCCCCTGATATCAAGAGACAATTTAGCATGGCCAATCCACTTAATTAGTCCTAGTTTTGGACTATGGGAGGAAACCAGTGCACCTGGAGGAAACCATGCAGACATGGGGAGAATGTGACCCAAGCCATAGGAATTGAATCTGGGTCCCTGGTGCTGTGTAGCAACAGTGCTAACCACTGTGCTACCTTGCCGTCCCTGTGCCACCGTGCCACCGTCTGTTGTGACCAAACAACTCATCAGCATGCTCAAGATGTGCTTTAGCTGCCTAGACTAGTCCGGAAGTATCCTTCAATCAGAGTCTCCAGAATGTAAACATAGAAAACTGGAGCAGGAATGACTCGTTCAGCCATTTGAGCCTACTCCACCATAATCATGGCTGATCCTTGATCGCACTATATTCCGCAAGTTTCCCATACCACTTGACACCTTTAGAGTATAGAAATCTATCTGTTTCTTTCTTTAAAATAATCAGTGATTTAGCCTCCACAGCTTTCCATTGTAGAGAATTCAACAAGTTAACAATCCTCTGAGTGAAGGAGCTTTTCCTCATCCCAGTCCTAAATAGTCTACCCAGTATCCAGAGACTGTGACCCCTTGTTCTAGATCCCTAGCCAGAGGAAACAACGTTCCTGCATTCAGTCTCATCAACTCTTTCAGAACTATATGCACTTAAATGAGTTCCCCTGACATTTTTCATTGACATTGTGAAGACAGGCCCTGTCTATTCAATCTCTCTTAATGCAACAGCCTTGCCATTCAGAAATCAATTTGGTGAACCTTCATAGTCCTCCCTGTATGGCAAGCATATCCTTTCTTAGATAAGATGATCAAAACTGCACACAATACTTCAGGTGTGATCTCACCAAGGCCCTGCAGTAAGACACCCTTGCTCCTGTATTTACACCCTCTTGCAATAAAGGCCAACATATCATTTACTTTTCTAACTGCTTGCTGTATCTTCATACATGCTTGCAGTGACTGGTCTTCTAGGACAATCTATCACTATTTAAATGATACTTTGCCATTTTGCTTCTCTGTCCAAAGTGGGTAACTTCATATTTATCTATGTTAAACTGCATCTATCGTGTATTTGCCCACTCATTGAACTTATCTAAATCACCTGAAACCTCTTAACATCCTTCTTATCACTTGCATTGCCATCAAGTTTCATGTTGTCAGCAAACTTGGAAGTTTTACTTTTGGTTCCTTCATCCAAATCATTGATGTATATTGTGAATATCTGGGACCCCAAGCAATGATCCCTACAATACCCCACTAGTCTATAATTGCCATTTGAAAAAGATCTTTTTATTCCAACTCTCTGTTTCCTGTCCTCTCAATCCATGCCAATATATTACCCCCAATCCCATGCACTTTAATTTTAAGCACTAACCTCTTAACTGGGATGTTATCAAAAGTTTTCTGAAAATCCAAATACATCACATCCACTGGTCCACCCTGATCTAATTCACTGGTGACACCCTCAAAAAATTCCAGTAGGTTTGTCAAACATGATTTCCCTTTCATAAACCCATATGTTGCTCTGTTTAAAAAAATATAAATTTAGAAGCAAACATGGAGGGGCTAGGCTCAAAAAGATTAAATAAATGAAGCAGGACAGATTTTTTTTATCTACAAAGGGTTATAGGAGTAGGAAAAGAAAGTGGAGTTAATTTTCTAACATTCAGCTTTGTTAGAGTGCTTTTTAGTATTTAATTCTCTTTGACAATAGTTTCATTATTCCTTTGATGGAGTTTGCGAAAATAATGATGTTTCAACTTGGATTTTTTTTGCAATTCAAATTGTCATTAGTTTCAAATGCCACACAATAAAGCTGTCCAAAGCAGCCAAGTCTGAACAAGTCTCTGTTGACTTAAGAAGGAAGGAAGAACAACTTTTCCAGTATTCAAGTGTCACCAGTTGTATTGGGTGCTGTGGCTCAGAAAGATGAATGCTTGAAGTCGTGACACAGTCAGTAACAATAATTTTGTTATATAAGCCTTAATCATGTGTGAAGACAGTAGGTGTGAAAGTTTTGATCATGAGCTGTTCCGCATTCTTAATTGCATAAGGAAAAGTGGAGAAGGAAAAATCTAACAGGCTGCAATAACTATCATGGCCATGATAAAGGGTGAGAAAGAACTTTCAGGAAAAATGTTGGAAACTCAGAACTAATCCTGGATAAAGGCACCAGGCAAGAGAACAAATATGGCAAGTGAACAAACAAAGTGTGTGGAATTAAGTCACATCTTCAAAGGCAATGAGATAATTTAATATTTAATTCTTAATTGTGTTTTAAAAGCTATTAGTAAATAATGTAAGTTATTCATTCCTGCTTGTGCCAAATAAAGTCATAACTACCTATGCTCAATTGCTAGCACTTTTATCTTTAAGGTAGAATTCTCCAGGTTAAAGTTTCACTCCAAGATTTCAATATAAAGACCTAAACTTACACTATAGTGCTGTAAAGTCTGATTGTTACACTGCAGGGTGGGTTATTTCTTGGATGAAATGTTAAACAGAGGGCCTGTCTGCCCTTCCTGGTGGATGTAAAAGGCCCCATGGCTCAAATTCAAAGAAGAGGAATGGAGTTATCTCTTATATCCTGATTAATATTTATCCCTTAATTAACTTCAGAAAAACAGATTGTCTGGTCATTATCACACTGCTGTTGTGAGAGTTTGCCATATGCAGCAATGTATTTTACATTATGACAACCGCTGCATTTCATAAAAGTAGTTTATTAGCTATAAAATGCTTTGAACTCTTTGGTGGTTGTGAGGGTCTATATTAATCCAAATCTTTTATTTTTATCACAGTTGAATAGAGAACCTTGGAATTAAGCACTGCACAATATTACTTAGCAGCAAGACTTGGACCTACAGGAAGACAAAAAAGCTCAAACCCTACTCTACTGACCCAGAAGGGGAGGAAGAAGAAGAGGAGAATAATGAAAACAATAAATTCCCAGTTGTTCATATTGTTGCCCGGAAACTCTGATTCACTCAGCTTCCATCAGTGGACACATGTCAGAAGAAAATGACAAGGCCCACACTTTTCATCCCAATATTAGTTACACAAAGCAGTCCTTCAGACAAATAACCACCCTTTAAACACTGTACCCATAATTTAATATCCTCACATTCATCATTAAACAAATTAAAAAGCAACTTATCACCTAGTGCCCAAAAGACAAAACAGAAATATGAAGAAAGAATATTATTTTGTGTGACATTCGTAAACAGCAGAAACTGATGTACACAATTTTTCATTCACACATATATCACAAAGCTTTATTCTTCTTTTATTCCTATGTGCTGAAACTCTTATAGCTTAAATAGAGATAAAGAAAAGCTGTTCGGAACCCTGCCTGACTGCTGAAATGCTCTTGGCCATTTTCTGGGTATTGGATCCCAGAAGAGATGCTCCAACAACAGTTCCGCTTATAACAATACATTGGCAAACTTGGCCAATGACACTTCAATCAGCATGTGAATTACTGGCTGAAGGTGGGTGGAAGTGATTTGAGAGGAGTCACCTCATTTCTATTTTCTGCATTTCTATTTTCCATTTATCATTGTCCCTCTCTGCCCCCAGCCACTTTTGATGTGGAGCAGTCAGGCACAATAGATTTGGATACCAATCAAGACTAATTACTATTTGTGATAGCCAACATGTTGACATCGAAAATTTGCACAGCCATGATCAAGGTGTGCGTGATTCAAATAGTTAATGTTCCATGCTCTCCACATGATCTTGACACATCTTTCATGAAATGTTGATATGGCTAGCAATGCCAGCATTTATTGTTATCTCCCCTAAAAAGATAGCAAACTGCCTTGTTGAACTGCTGCAGTCCATCTGCCACAGTAGATCCAAAGTGCTGGTAGGAAGGGATTTTCGGGATATTGACCTCATGACAGTGAAGGATCAATGATGTGCTTCCAAGTCAGCGTGGTGTGTAATTTGAAGGTTGGCTTACAGGTTGATTATAATGTTTCCATATGTCTGTTGCTTTTGTCCTTCTAAGTGGTAGAACTTGTGAGTTTGGAAAGTGCTATGGAAGGAAGCTTGGTGAGTTGCTACAGTACATCTTATAAATGGCACACACTACTGCAACCATGCACCGATGGTGGAAGGAATGAATTTGTAAGGTGGTGGATGGGGTACCAATCAAGCTGTCTGCTTAATGAAACTCCATTGATCCTCATTGCCTCCTCCTCTGTAATTGTTAATTGTGCAATGAGGAGAAGATAATTTTCGCCCTCTTCCTGATTCTCTGTGCTCTCTTCTCCTATAAGATGTGAAAGAAATTCAGAAATTTTGAATGTTGTATATATTGCCCTTATGAGAATCAGAGAAAGTGGAGTCACACCATGTGGGCTGGCCTCTTTTAAAGTCAAACCAAATAAACAAACTCAAGTTAAATCAGGACAAAGTGAAAGGGGTAGCTCCCCAAAAGGAAGGGGAGCAGCACAAACAAAATCCAAGTACAAAGGAAACTTAAAAACATCAAATTAAAATGTGATTATTAGGGTCAATAATGCACCCCCGCCCGTGATGCCCAACAGATGCAGAAGATGTCAACTGCACCTGTGGACTTCACATGCTCTCTCTCCAGAGACACCTAGCCATGAACGTAGCCACGGTAGAGGGGCAGACAGTCAGGATGGATGGCTCCCACAATCGCCCACTGACTGGATCTGTAAATGGAGCAGGTCATGTGTAAATGGCCCAGGAGCAGGTTCATGCCATCCCAACCCGACCCTCTCCATACCAGGTGTCCGTAGATTAGGAGTGTGGGACTGAAGTGCAAAGAAAACATTAATAAAAGCTTCTTCATAAAAAGAAAAAGGAAGTGCAACCTAAGATACTAAACATGCTGTCAGACCTTCTGAGTTTTTCAAGCACTTCCTGTTTTTATTGCACATCTTCAGCAAATGTAGTATTTTGCTTTTATTGTAACAATGCTGCTCATTTTGGATTACAGAAATTTATATACTCTAATCCCTGAGGGTCCAAACAAAGAAACTAATGTAATCAAGGCATTGTAAATTGCTGTCTGGAATCCCACATTAGATTATAACCTAAAAAGTACTCTCTGGTGTTAATTGTCTTTCCCACTGGATGCTGTTTCAGTTTTGTACAAGGCAGTTCAATTTTTTGGTTCTCTTGACTATTGCAGAGACTGAAATGCTGGATCTAAGCTGATAGCACATTTACTAAGCTGGATGTGCAATAACACCACTTAAGAGAATTTATGATGATTAGATAATAAATTTTGCAAGCTTATCAAAAATAATCTATGGTTGAAATTGTATGTTCATTGCTTATTATATGGGATATAATGAATACCCTACAAGGCTGTAATCACATTGAAGCGTTCACCATAAAACAGTGAGGGAAAGCTTTAGCAAAGTATCAGTGTTACCTGAACATCAGCAACTGATTTTATTCTTGTAGTTTTGAAATTCTTTCCATATATTAGCTGCTTTTATGAACTATATGCTACTAAATGTATTGTTTTAGTGCAATCAGTTTATGTTTTGCTGTATCAAGAGTTATGATGAACATTAATTTATGGTGAATGCAAGCTTTTGTCATAATTCATAGTGAAGGTAAGAAAAATGGGATGACCACATGTATAAAATAAGCCAGAGAGCAGACATGCCTCTAGGGAAGTGGAATTATTTTGTCCTAAGACTGTTGCAGAATTAAATGTGTGTTCAGTAGAACAGTTTTGAAAGTTGGATGAAGACTAACTGCTGAGACTATTATATGTACAGAAACTCTTCCTGCAGCACTAAAGATCAGGGGTTGCATTTCTGTTTTGAACTCACTTGGCAAAATGCATGCAATTTGCATTCAAAATTGTGACCGTTTGGAAATGTTTTCATTGTGAGTTTCCACCGAAATTATTTGCACATCACCAAAGGCAAAACTGCAGTAAACCAGTGCAACTGACCAGCGTTTAGAAATATATTTTTTAACCAAAATATTTTTGCTTTTTAAGTTATTATTTGATGTAATTAGGTGCAGTTGATCATTAGAGCTGAAAATGGATTTATCACAAAACAAAGCATTTTTAGTCACAAAGTCAGTCCATTGCCTGTGAGTAACTTGATTTTAAATGATTAAAACTCATTTCTCAAACATAATTCAGAAATATTTCCTAGTTATTCTGGAGCACAGTTGTCAGTTTCTCAGTAATTAAAAAAACCTAATCAAAAACAACTAAAATATTTGTGTTTCTTCCCCAAAAGAAATAGAGTAACTTTGAGAACTTCCTGAAAGGAACACAATTAACAAACAAGCTCAATGTCAATTCGTTCACATTGTGATAATGACAATTTTTTTTGGTGGGGTCTTCTTCCAGCTTAAAAACAAAAGCGATAGAAGCAAGATTGATCCTTGGAGCCTTTGAGCTGCTCTGCTCTCAATAAGGCAGCAATGTTGTTTTGATGGACAAGTTAGACCATTGTCTCTCAGTAAGACAATGGTCAAACTTGTCCATCAAAACAACATTTCTGCCTTCTCCTCATTTTTCTTGCTTCCTTTACTGCCCGAAAAAATGATCTCAGTCTTGAATATACTCTTCGACTGAGCACCCAAAATCTGTAGGAGTAGAGAATTCAAATGATTCATAACCCTCTGAGTGAAGAAAATTTTCTTTATCTCAATCCTAAATGGCTGATCTCTTATCTTGAGATGCAAGCTTCAGACTCAACAGCTAGAGGAAATAGTTTCTCTCAGCGTCTGCCTGATCAAATTCTCTAAAAATAGTATGTGTTTCAATGAGACCATCTCTCATTCTTATAAACTTCAGAAATTATAGATACTACTCAATCTCTCCGACAGGACAGCCATCTCACTCAAGAATCAGGGTGGTTAACCTCTGTTACAATTATTTTTCTTAGATTAAAAAGACCAATCAATACTCTTGATATTCCCAAAAACCTATATCACTGTGGCAGATTTTGTCATTCTTTATACTCCAACTCACTTGCAATAAAGACAAGTATTTTAAACTAGTGCAGAAGATCACAAAAATTCAATCTCTTAATGCAATTTGTGTTTAAAATGTTGCTCTATTTTGTGTTGGTTAGGCTGATATGGGGCAAATTGCACTGAATGAAAATAGTTTTAGTAAAAAGAAACTCCAAGCCCAGATAAGGAGAATTACAGGTTCCCAAAGAATTAAAACCTTTCACATTGTAGAGAATTAAAAGTAGCAGCTCATAACTAGGCAGTAAAGTGATTGGTAACTCCTCATTAGACTGCCAGGATTTATTTCATTTGTTCATGGGATGTGAGTCGTTCTCACAAGGCCAGCATTTATTGCTCAGCCAATTATCCTTGATAAATTGATGATGAACCCCTTCCTTGAACTACCATAGCCCCTGTTGTGAAGATATTCCCACAGGAATGATAGACAGGATGTTTCATGATTTTGGTCCAGCAACAGTGAAGGAATGGTGACATATTTATGAGTCAGATGGTGTGTGACTTGGAGAGAAACTTAGAGGTGGTGGTGTTCCCATGTACCTGCTACCTTCTTGTTCTAGGTGGTAGAAGAAATCAAAATCGGATCATGGATTTTTAAATGTGCCCACTGGATAAGAGATTCTTCCAAAGGGACTAGAATATAAAAGGGTGAAAACTATTTTATAATTCTTTAAAATTCTGATATTGTAATCCATATATGGTACTGATTGCAGTTCTGGGCACTACAAGATATATTTGACATTAGAGGTGGCTAAAGTATTCAGCAGAATGATACCTGATCTAACAAATTGTTAAGATTGGTTACACAGATTCAGCTTGTATTTGTTTCAACATTGAAAATTATGGGCAGGTCTAATTAAGACCATTAATGAAATTGATAGGATAGTTTGAGAGCAACTATTTTATCAGATGGGGTTATTCAAAGCTGAGGTCAGGAAGCACTTGCTCACACCAAGGATAATAGAAATCTGAAAATCAATGCTACTAGAAGTTTTTGAGGCTGGATCAATTGAACATTTCAAAACACAGACTGATAATGTTTTTTTGTTAGGCAAGTGTGTTAATAGATGGAGTTAAGATACAGATTGGACACAGATCAGCACTGCCTCAGTTGAATGGCAGAACAGGCTTGAGGGGGTTGAATAATTTACACCTTCCATCGAGAACAAATGCTCTTCAAATGAAATGCGCAAAAATCAAATAGTTTACTGCTATTTTATGCTAGATAATCACATCCCTGTAATCTGTTGTTCAAGCTTATTTAGTAGTGTTAACTACAATGACACATGCAGTGTCAATATTTTCGCAGCTTGCAATGTTGGCAGGTGGAGGCATTGGTAATAGTAAGATACTTATTGGCTTGGAAACGGGGTGTAGGCTTTTTTTAATCGCAGGAAATCACTTAAGGCAGCAAAGTATGTGCCAAGCCAGTAATTCAAGCTTGCCACATACCTTGCTGCCTTAAGTATTTTCTTGGCTGTCTGCACACCCTGTCCTCTCCACATAGGAATACATGCCAGTCTTCATGGGCAGAGCTTGAGTCATGCTCAAGTGGTGAGTGATAGAATTGGAGAAAATGTGCATGACTCCTTTGCAGTTTGGCCTCTTATTTTTTCTTACTTCCTTCTCATCCTACACTCTCTCAACAACAAGCTGCGGTTACTTTGACTGGCACATCATCTCTCCCTGTTCTCAATTCACACCTGAAAAAACAATCCTTCAAGCTTCTCTTTCAGTTAACGTGTAAAAGATGTCGACTCCCACCATGCCACTTTAAGAAGAGGAGCCAACATTCCTGGAAATGCAGTCTCATTTGATCTGAGCCTTTCAAGAACCAGATCAGAAACTGTCAGCACACATACTTGAGAGGGTAGGCTGGAAGACAACCTTCAATTGGTGTATCATTGGCCTCAAAAGCCAGCAGAGGGTGTCACAAGTACTTGTTCACCAGAGTGCCAGATCACAAGCTAATTCTCTGCAGGGGTCTCAGCTATCAATAAAGTTAGATGGGCATTTGCCAGTAATTGTTAGATTCACTTCATAATCTGTCAAGAAGCTTACATGCAATGAGTCAAGATACACTCAACATGATTGAAGTTTTAAGCCAAAATATGCTGAGTCAGCATTTTTGAAATATATCATCCAGTAATGTGATATGAATGAACATAAATACGATTTTAAATCTATGCTTTCAGTTTGCAAAAGTGAGTGTTGTGGAAATGTCTCTCTTTTACATTACAGAAGTAAAATTTTAAGTTATAAAAATGAATGAATTATTGAATTTCTCTGTAATGTGATCAATGAATATGATCTTACAGCAGCTCTGATTCAATTCATCACAATATTTTTAATTTCACTGGAGCTTTGTGGTAGTGTTGATAGTTTCATATAATGTAATATTTTCACAGTTATGACATATCAATACAGAAATTAGGAAAATAACATTAATGTGTGTCAAAATATATATTATTGAAACTTTAAATAGAAATGTTAAAGGTCTTTCAATCAGTAGTATAGAATCAAGATTTCACCACAAATTAAATCATAATAATCCCACTCTGTGGTCTCTAAACCTAAACCTATACATGACAGCTATTGTTAAATAAAATAAAATGGGGCCAAGTTTACTTTGCCAATCTAATATGCAGCAATGTTGGGAAGTTTGGCAGAATATTTAAAGTTTATTTATTAGTCAAAGTAAGGTTTACTGCAGTGAAGTTTCTGTGAAATTCCCCTTGCTGCCACAGTTCAGCCCCTGTTCAGGTCAATGCTTAACCAGTACATCTTTCAGAATGTGGGAAAAAACTGGAGCACCCGAAGAAAACCCACACAGATACAGGGTGAACATGCAAACTCCACAGTGACTCAAGTCGTGAATCAAACTTAGGCCCCTGGTGTTGTGAAGCAGCAGTGCTAACCATTATGCTACTGTACCATTTGGATGGTTCACATGTGGCCTTAGGCCCAAAAATGGTAGCTTTTAACTTAAGTTGTATTTTCCCACTCGACATTAGTGAAGTTGAGACTTCTGGAGGTTCACCCTTTCCCGATTTAAATAGGTAGGATTTTCCTGCAGGTTTTGGTTCCTGAACTCAGGACCAAAAGGAATCCTGAGCCCATACTTGCTAAGAAGTGTTTCCCTGATCCAGCCTTCTAATTGTCCACCTCCATGCTTGTCATTCTATTAAAGGTAGCGGGCAGATTCCTGATGCTGTTGGTCAGATGCAAAGTTGACAGCTCTAAAGCCTCTGGGACAGGTAGTGCTAAGATGTAGGTGGGAGAATGCAAAAGCAACTCAAATTAGTGGGCCCTCTGAGGCACAAAAACATAAATGGCACGTTGACCTTTATTCTGAGAGGTTTGAGCACAGGAGGAGGGATGTGTGGCCTTGGTGAGGATTGTGTGCAGTTTTGTCTCCTTTTCTGAGGAAGGATGTTCTTGCTTTTGAGGGAGTGCAGTGAAGGTTTACTAGGCTGATTTCGGGGATGGGGGGAGGTTGACTCTGTTAGGATTGTTTTTGCTGAAGTTCAGACAAATGACGGGGGATGTCACAGAGACGTATAAAATTCTGACAGAAATAGACAGGATAGATGCAGGTAGGATAATTCTGATGGTGGGTGAATCCAGAACCAGGGGTCACAGTCTGAGGACTCAGAGTAGACCATTTAGGGTAGCACAGTTTTGCACTGCTGCTTTACAGTGCCAGAGACACAAGTTCGATTTCAGGGTTGGGTCATTGTCTGTGGGAGGTTTACACATTCTGCCCATATCTGGGTGGATTTCTTCCAAGTGCTCCAGTTTCCTCCCACAGTTCAAAAGTGTGAAGATTAGCAGTTCTGTCCCACTGCTGGAGAACCTGCTGTTGGAGTGCGTTATCCTCAGTGGGACTGGAAGATATTGCCAGTGGAAAGGAATGGAAAATCCTGCCCACTTTCTTGTTTATTCTCACAGGTATTTTTCTCATGTAGCATCATCTGACAAAATATCCTGAATGCTGAAATAACTATTTCAAAGTACAGGAGTTTAAAAGCACGTTATGTTGTTTCTTGTTTTTATCTTGTTATAAATTGTTAACATTTCATGCAGTTACAATTTAGTAAATAAAAGTGTAGCAATACCACACTAAGGTCTCTTTTGAGACTCCATCGATCACGTTGCAGTATCATGATTAATCCTAGTTTCTGACACTCACCGAAGGATATCGTCAACACTTTCACCCTGACCAAAGGCATAGAGATTCCCTCCTAGCAATGCCGCACCTTCAGCAAAGTCAGCTGTCAAAAGCAGCAGGAGCTACAATCCTTTTATAACTCTTCGGATCAAAGTCTTCTGTTTCTCTGGCTCAGTGGGGATTAAATTTGATGATTGCAAACTGGGATAAGGGTCTGAAGACAAGTTTCAATATATCATTAACCTACCACAGTTTGTTGCTTTGTCATTTGGTGCTACCAGCTATATTAAATGACTGCTGCATGGACCCACTGCTACTCACACTATTTGTTGGCTGCAGGCATCAACAGCGAAGTTAATATTGAGAATGGTTAGCACTATATGAAGGAAAACTGCATCTCTTAAGATGGAGATGCATTCAGGACGCAAAAAGTAGTTGTGTGCCACTGTGAACAAATTTGTGCATTAATATATTCAAGAACTGCTGCTCATGGAAAAGGGCTTATGTATTAAAGATTATTAACAACACTGGAAGCCTTAGTACAAGATATGAAGAGAGACATTTATCTCTGGAATTTAACTTCAGAATGCAAATTACTGGAATTTTCCATTTATGAGACTCCATGGTGCCTTTCCCACTGGCCAGAATAACAGGATCCCAGCCAGATTCTGTGCCTGGAGGCTTGTTAATTATGCACATGGGACTTCTCCTCCCAATGAGATAGAGATATAGAAGATGGGAGCGGGAGGAGGCCATTTGGCCCTTTGAGCTTGCTATGCCATTCATTACAATCATGACTGATAGTAGATCATAGAACGTTACAGTGCAGAACGAGGCCCTTCGGCCCAATGAGTCTGCACCAAAAACAAACCCACCCAGGCCCTACCCCCATATCCCTACATATTATATACCCACTAATCTCTCTAACCTACATATCCCTGGACGCTAAGGGGCAATTTCATAGCATGGCCAATCAACCTAATCCGCACATCTTTGGACTGTGGGAGGAAACCGGAATACCTGGATGAAACCCATGCAGACATGAGGAGAATGTGCAAACTCCACACAGACAGTGACCTGAGCCAGGAATCAAACCCAGGACCCCGGAGCTGTGAAGCAGCAGTGCTAACCACTGTGCTACCATGCCGCGAACTCCAACTCAATAGCCTTAGTCTGCTTTTTCCCCATGATTTTTGATCTCATTCTCCCCAAATGCTATACTCAGCTGCCTTTTGAATAAATTCAATGTTTTGGCACCAACTACTTCCTGTGATAATGAATTCCACAGGCTCACCACTCTTTGGGTGAAGAAATGTCTCCTTACCTCTGTTTTAAATAGGCTACCCCGAATCCTCAGACTGTGTCTTGAAATCTTCACCTGATGGACCAGCAGCTGATTTGTCCGCTCAACGTCAGTTGGTGAGTTCAAAGGTCCCAGTGAAAAATAAACGATGATAAAAACCCTGTGTGAGTAAGAAAGAGGAACCTAGTGTTGAGGATACGATCATTCGTTGGGAGTTCCGAGTAATTGTTCTGCCGCCAGGACCACGTCCAATATCGACAGAACTACACAATGGCCACCTGGGACAACAATTAAAAAACTTTAAATTGAAAAGGTGGTGGAAGTGGTTTAGTAGCAAGATTAGAAAGATAATTGGATAATGACACAAAACATAGGGTGGAATCTAACGGCCATTCATGCTGGTGGGATTTTCTAGTCCTATTGCAGTGAATGGAGATTTGGCTGGGAGCCAAATTTTCCGCCTTCACTGCAGCAGCTGTGGGGCATGAATGGTCATAAGACCATGCCCATAAACTTTTACAGGGCCATAGAATGAGGAGTGAGACTAACTGGATAGCTCCACCAAAGAGCTGACACGGATATGATGGCTGAATAGTTTCCTTCTGTGCTGCATCCTTCTATAATTCCAAATCAGAACCTCATTTTGACTTGTGTGTATCTTCATCTGTTTGGGTGAGGCTCGATAGGCTCGAGTTGTTCTCTTTAGAGCAGTGATGGCTAAGATTACAAGGGGTAAGGACAGGGTGAATAGGCTGTCCTCTCTTAGTTAAAGGGTCAGCATTGAGGAGGAATAATTTTAAGGTGAGGGGCAGAGGGTCCTGAGGGGACTTCACTCAGAGGGCGGTAGGTGTCTGGAGTGCAGTGCCTTCGAGGGTATCAGAGACAAGAAACCTCACAATCTTTAAAAAGTATGTGGACTAGCGCTTGAAATGTCATAGCATTCAAAGCTCTGGGGCTAAATGTTAGAAAGTGGGATGAGTGGGGATATAGGCCAGGATTCTCCCCAAAAAAATTCCAAGTTCCCAAAGTGTGGCAAAATTGGAGTAATACCACTTTTTTTTTTATATAGTGTACTTACGAGAATGAATCTCCAACACTCTGAGCATTGCAGAGTGCCTAAATGTGATTCACTCCAAAATTAAGGGCTGGGACTTATTCCATCCCAAGAGCCTGGCAGCATAGTGCTGAGTTGGCAACTGCACATGCATCGATCTGTCAAAATGGAGATTGGCGCATGCTCAGTGCCCCCTCCCCCATCATGGCTGCACTTCCCGATTCCTGGCCTTCCACATAGCCACCCATTGCTAGCCTTCTGACCTATCTCCCAGCCCAACCCTGATGTATCCACCACCCAACCCCTATCTTTCTCCTCCCTTTCCCCATCAGTCCCAAACCCCCTCCAGCCCCCTTGGCAGCCCTGACCCCAGCCCCCCATTCCGATTGCCAGCCCCAGTAGCACTCAATCCCTCCCTCCCCCTCTGATCCTTTGCAGCATCAGTAAAGTTTGACATCACCAATTTTAAATCCAACCGATTTATTTGATAGTAAATCCATAAGCTTTTGGCCTTTGTGGCCTTCGTCAGGCGAATGAGGTGTTCTGGTTTTCAAAAGCACACATATCAGCACAGGCAGTTTACAGATTGCTGATTAGAATGCAAATCCTTACACCTAACCTGCTATTCAAGTCTTAAAGTGGCTAACAGCAGAGGTTAGAGGGATGTGTATTCTCTCCAGACAGCACAGTAAGTGAGGTTTTTTGCTAACCCAGGCAAGTCATGGGGGTTACAGATAGTGTGACATGAAGCCAAAATCCCTATTAAGACTGTCCTCATGTGTGTGGAACTTGGCTGTCAGTCTCTGCTCAGCGACTCTGTGCTGTCGTGTGTCACGAAGGCCCCCTTGAAGAACATTTACCCGAAGGTCGGAGGCCGAATGCCCTTGACTGCTGAAGTGTTCGCCCACAGGAAGGGAACTGTTTTGCCTGGTGATTGTTGAGCGATGTTCATTCATCTGCTGTCGTAGTGTCTGCATGGTCTCCCCAATGTATCATGCTTCGGGACATCCTTTCTTGCAACGTTTTAGGTAGACAACGTTGGCTGAGTTGCAAGAGTATGTACCGTGTACCTTTGCAGCATGTCAGTGGGTCCCATCCCATGATCATACCCCCAAAACGCCGCTGCCCCCTGTGCACCTTTTCTCTGGCCCTCACATCCTTGACACTGCTCAGTGCCTGGTGGGCAGTGCCCATTTGCCCCTGGATGTTGCCAGGCTAGCACTGCCAGGCTGACACTGCACAAGGAGCACCTGCCCATACCCTGACCTCCAGGGGTCATCAGTGGCCTCTGTTCCCTCTGGGGGCGTTGGGTATCTTTTCAGAGTGGGGGTAGGGGGAGGTGGGAGGTGCTAATCAGTGTCAATTTCCATGATATTTCCACATGATAATCAGCTCCATGTTGGAAATCGGTGACGCCAAAAGGCTGACCCTGGGAGACGGGTGGAGGCCATGGCGCCCAGTATAAATCCTACAAAACAGCCACTGCTAATATCTCCAGGCCCATTGCGCTATTAGAGCAGTGTAGCGAGCTGGGAGAATCACCTCTATAGTGTAGTTTTGTTGGTGCAGACTCGATGGACCAAAGGTCCTCTTCTTACTGTGTGAATCTGTGACTAGAATTCTTCAAACTCATCCGCAGCTGGGATTCTCCAGTCTCTCTGCCATGAATGGAGATTTGGCTGGGTGCCAAATCCTCTGTTTTCACAGACGCAGTGAGTCATGAACAGATGGAAAATTTCAGTCTATGACTTTATGACTCATTATCTCACGCATATTGCCTACTTCAACTTCTCGACCTCTTGTACCTCTCCCATTATATCATTATGTGTTTGCAAATGAATGTTTCCAATCCATTCTATACCAATCCATTCTATACATAATGCATGTCTTTTTCTACAAATAATGAGCAAACACGCAGGTGTACGCAATTGAGAAACAGACTTGTGGGAACCAACTTATTTATTTCTGCTTTGTAATAGTTACATGCCTCTCACCTCCTAAATGATTTACATAGAAGTTTATGCTGGCAGAAAATGACTAAGAAGCAAACAAAACCTAATGGAGAGTCCATTAGTATCTCTTAAATTATTCAAATGTCAGCAAAAAGTGCATTTAAACAAAATTCATCTCCTGCACCATGCTAAGGTTGGTTGAGCACATTATGTCCTTGAACTTGGTGCCTGTCGGAGCCAGTATTCATGAATCAATGTTTCTGTGTCCTGTGAATTGCAAATCACTGTTTAAATAAGATGTACAAATTGTTTGCAAGCTTTTTTCTGAAGTGGAGGGTTAGATGGGCATGTTTCAGGAAATCCATAGTTGGGAATTCTTCTTTATCATCCTTTCTATTCAAGCAGCATTCTCAATTGGCCCGAGCTGTATTCCTGCAATGTTTCTTCCCTCATATAACTATCACTTTGAGTTTTGAACTGCTTCGTGTTTTTTTGCACAATCTATGTTAAAGTGTGTTGTGGGATATTTTGAGATGCCAATTATGTTTTAACTTAAACAATGCAAAACTCTCAAGGCAAGTACCTTTGCATAAAGAAGTAACATTTATCTTAAAAATTCAAATAAAATAAATAAACAAGCAGCTGCCGGGAGGCCATCGAAGGGTTAAGCAGATCCAAACTGAGCAACAAAACCTCTCCGATGTTCTGATGTATAAAATCAAAACCAGATCAAGTATAGTTTTTCTAGTCGATAATTCCTGCCTTATATTTAGATTAAAATCAATTACATTTAGTTAACACACGTCAATATAACTCTCTCTCAAGTACCCTAGTCAACCATATTCTGCCAATCAGCATAAACGATATCTCATTTGTCCATTCAATCCTGGATGCTAACTCCCATCTTGGCTGAACTGATCTTCTGTTATGTAACTATGGATGTTTAGCATAGACATCCAAACAAATGTTCCCACTGGCTCATTGCCAAACTGAATAGACATGTCTTTTTGCATCCAGGATCATATCTACTCTACATCGAGACAATGAATACCTCTATTCATAAAGTTTCAATGTATGTTCTCTCATAAGAACTTCTGAGATCCTAGGGCTTTAGCTCTTTGCAGCATCTTTACTTTTGGCTGAAATGAACAATACTTAAAAGACTTTAAAATACATTAAAAATACTGGCATATATGTTTTAAAATTATAATTATTTGTTTAATCTTCTTACTGCATTTACATATGTGTTACTATTCTCCTGACAACTACTAACTTGTTTCAAGAATCATTTAACTCTTCTACTAGTGTCTTATTTTTTGAAAGACTGCATTCTATCTGAAAATCTTATTTGCTAGTTAGGGGCATCCCCTTCTTCAAGTGTACGAAAAATCAAAATTAAGAAATGGCTTTTCAATGCATCAAAGTTCATTTCTTGAGTATCACTGGCTGTCCATCCCTAGCTGCTCAAGGCAGTTAAGAGTCAACCACATTGCTTTCACTCTGGAGTTGCATGCAGCCCAAACCAGGTAAGTATGGCAGATTTCCCTCTCTAAAGGACCATAGTGAGCCAGATGGGTTTTTCCGGCAATCAGCAATGGTTTCATAGTCATCAGTAGATTCTTACTTCCAAATTTCTTAAAATTGAATTTCACCATCTGCCATCTTTCCAACTTCCCTTGACTGCCCGATCATATCCCCTAAACTCCGACTTCCCTTTGACACCTCACCAGACCATGATTACCTGAATCCCCATTGACCCCTGCTCCCCTCCAACGCCACACCCCCCCAACTCCACCTCCCGATTTCCCCCCAAACCCTTGACACTGTTCTGGAATCCCTGACCTGGTTTGAAACTCCTGACTCCCATTTACTTGAATCTCATTACTCTGCCCAGCTACCTACTTACCTACCTGCCACCCTTCCCCCTCAATCCCTTCAGCCACCTTATCCCTCTACCTCACAGACCTATCCACCCTACTCACTCACCCCCTTACAAACTTGCTTCACTCACTCCATACCTCACCAGCTTTCCCCTCTTACTCACTTAAATCACCCACCCTGTGAAAGATAACAGTTAAAAAGTTCCATTAGTGAATGATCTGCAGTGGCAGTGCACATCAACATAACTATTATCCATTCAAATCTCAGCTCTGGCTCCTTTGGTAGTATTCTTGTCGCTGGAGGTTTTAGCTTATGTCACATTCAAGAGATTTAAGTACAAAAATGTAGGTTGATTTTTCATTGAGAAAGGAAGTGCTGCACTGTCGAAGATTTCTTCCATCGGTTGAGATGTTAAACCAATGCCTGATTTATTGCCCCATGATGACAGAAATGACAATATTTCAATTAAGAGCAATGGAATTAACATCCTAGCCAATAGTTATCTCTTCATCAAAAACTACAGTATCTGATCATTGCTGTGGGTGGGAGCTTACTTCATATAAATTAGTTGTTGCATTTCCAACATTGTCTGGGATTTATTGGAAGAAGGACACAAAATTCTGAGAAAAGATCAACTGGCCTGGCAGCATCTGTGGATAGAGAAAAAGAGTTAATGTTTTGAATCTGCCTGACTCTTTAGAGTTGAAGAGAGAGAAAAATGGGATGGATCTTAAACTAAATGTGAGGAGGTGGGACAGAGTAGAAGGTCAGTGAAAGGTGAGGGTTAGGAGAGATTCCACCAAAGATGCTTTGGGTACAAGACAGAGCATGTGTTAATGGCAGTTTAAAAAGTGAAAGAAGGTATTGACAGTGGTATAAAGGTAAGATATCAGAATGTGTTAATGAGAGAACTGAGGTCAGTGAAAACAAAACTTGACAACAAATTACTGAGGACCTTATGGGGGAGGGGTCTTGTGTTTGGACATAAAGTGGAGCGTGTCAGAGTGGGCTAGCATGTATCATCATGGGGAAAACTACAAGGCCCATTCCTGCTGGTGGGAAAACTTATATTTATTTAATCAATGGTGGGAACTGGCTAAAATGGGATGCCTGTCTATTGACTGATTGAACTCCTTATTAAGCCACTCGAGGCCATTATCCTCGAGCCCGGGTTCAGCGGTGACTCAGTGATTCTCCCAAGCCTATATAGGCCCCCTGTGCCTCCTGCTGGCTACCTAGAAATTGGTGGGTTCACCTGAAGCCTGCAGAGATGGAGGGAACAAAGAGGGAGTCTGGAGGGCAGTGACCCTCTTTAAAATGCACTTAGTGACTGATCGAGTGACCCTGCATTATAAAGAGAGGGGAGGATCCCCCTGAGAGCCAGCCCCACCTCCCACCCTGATATTACAACCCCTCCTCCCTCACTTTCTGGTGACTCAGTCATGATTACCCTATCCCTTTCACATTCTCCTGTCAACAGGGATCCAGTGATGAACGCTAATGAAGGCCCCGCAGGATTCCCAGTAAAATCCACAGTTCCCAGTTGCGCTGTTTGTAATATAATACTTTTGATTGACCAGTAGCTCTTGAAGGTGGGGTTTCCAATTTCCTGGGAATTCATTTTGTAGGGGGCCTGACACTGCCCAACTAAATGCTTGATTACACTTAAATAGTGTCAGATGCTGCTTGGTTAAGTGCCATGGGTTTCCCACCAGTTCATTTACTCATGGGCTGAACCCATGTCACTGGTACCTAATTCCACCCAATATTTCACAAAGTGCTTCATTGGCTGTAAATTGCTTTGGACGATGTCCAGCGGAAATGAAAGGCGCTATGTAAATGCAAGCCTTTCTTCTTTTCTTTTGTTAAGCGAAACCCCTCTTAACTGAGGTGAAAAGAGCATTTCTGAGGATTTATGGTCTGTAGAACAAGGCAATATGTGCCTTGAGCCACGATGGGGTAGTAACAGACACACTTGTTGCATCTATTATGTTTGAAAAATCATCATCTCCTCAACATCTTTTATGGCCAAGAGTTATAGTTGTTAAAAAATTCAGGGTCATTTGCTTGTCAGATTCAGCAGAATAATTGACGTGATGAGAAAGAAACAGCAGCAAGCATTCCATTACCTTCTCCATTCAAAGGTTGTGTAATCTATGATCTTATTGGAGTTCTAGCTGACAGCCCCTGGTAGTGATATAATGAGAGTCAGGCAAATTTGGTCCATCTGTTTTCAATTCTGTTCAGTTTATACAATGCAGTAAATATAATCATAGATTTATTGTAATTTACAAATTAGTTGACGCACCAATACACAATGCAAAGGCAAAAGTAACAATTTAATTGACTATTTATAATTCTATATAAAGCAAAATGTAGTTGCTTACATATTGGAACAGATCTTAAATGGCTGTAGGTCTTCAGGACTTGATTCAGCTTCCCTATCAAAATACTGTAATATCATAGAATCATAGAATACCTGCAGTGCAGAAGGAGGCCACTCAGCCTATTGAGCCTGCATTGGTAACAATCCCACCCAGACCCTATGCCAATAACACATATATTTATCCTGCTAAGTCTCCTAACACTAAGGGACTATTTAGTATGGTCGATCACCCTAATCATCCATCTTTGGACTTTAGGAGGAAACCACTGCACCCAAAGGAAACCCACGCAGACATCGTGTGAACTTGCAAAGCCAGTCACCCAAGATTGGAATTGAACACAGGTCCCTGGCATTGTGTGGCAGCAGTACTAACCACTGCTGATCTTCAAGATGTTACAATTTGATTATATTTCTGTGCATTACCTTCATAAACGTGCAATACCAAACATCAGTTTGATGAAATGATCAAATCAATGCATCAAAATGAGTAATGCTCAAAAATAAGTTATATTTCTGGCAAAAAAACTTGCAAGTTGTAATCAAATTAAATCCTTTCTTTCTATTGTTTCTTCTAATTCTGGCATTGTCACAGAGATGAGATTGAAGATCATCTCTGGTTATCAGTCATAGATTGATTTGTACAGTCATATTATGTGAAAATTGTAGTTTAAATCATATAAATTTGAGGGACATTGTCATAAAAATCTCACTCCAGAGATACATAAACTTTCCAAACTTGACATTAATCAATAGGCCAATGTCTGCACCAGAATATCTATCTGAGTAATGCATACTTCAGAGTGCTTTTCAATATACACTTTGTTACAATAGCATGCCTTAGAAAGCTTATTGTCAAATTAGCTCTTCTGTGAAACATACCAGGGGACTCTTTAAACATTATTGTTAGAACATGCAAAGTCTCAGCTTCCTCCAGCTGCTCCCTGAGAAAAATCAATAGCGTGCAGAATGTTATAATCTTCACAGCAGGACAATCTCAGCATCTTGTTTGTATCCTCAGCAAAATGACTTTACAGCTTTTCTTTTTGGTTAAATTTAATTTTATTTTTATATTTATTTAGTACGCACTAGATGAAGTTCAAGAGCTGATATATCAGCTATGCTGCACTGCTTCAGCATGGAAGGATCCAATGGTGCAGACATTGAGGATAATGGTGATCTTCATGACAACTGGCAGAAGTTGTGATTCAAGTGGTACAATTCAGTTACCAACTCCTTGTGAATCATGGCCAACTCAGACACTGGCTGGAATTTCACAATTCATCCTCACCACAGGGATCAGAGTGGGTAAAGAGCGCACCATGGAAAGATCCGTTGACCTCGGGCGAGATATTGCAGTTTCAGAATGAACGAGGTCATAAAATCCATCCCACTGTGTCTGACTGAGGTGGAGGTGAGAGTTTTCTCCATTTGCACAGAGCTTTTTAAAAAATGTATTTAGGGATTTGGGCATCAATGGCTAGGCCAGCAGTTATTGCCCATTCACAACACTCATTGAGAAGATGGTGGTGAGCTGCCCTTTTGAAGCGCTACAGTCACTGTTGTATAGCTATGCCCACAGTGCTGTTAGGGAGGCAATTCCAGGATTTTGATCCAGCAGCAGTAAAGGATGGTGAGAGACTTGGAGAGGAATCCTAAGTGGTGATATTTCCATGTGTCTGCTGATGTTCTACATGGTAGTGGTTATGGGATTGGAAGGTGCTGCATAAGAAGCCTTGGTGAGTTCCTGTAGTGTAGATAGTACACATTGTTACCACTGATTGACATCCATATTTATGGAAGAGGTGTCAATCAAGCAAGTTGCTTTGTCCTGGATGGTGTCAAGCTTCTTGAGTATTATTGGAGCTGCACATATCCAGACATGTGAAGAGTATTCCATCACACTCCTGACTTGTGCCCTATGGATGGTGGATGGGCTTTGTGGAGTCATAGAATCATAGAATCTACAGTGCAGAAGGGAGCCCTTTGGCCCATCAAACCTGCACTGATAACTGTCCCACCCACATAGCCCCACATATTTACAGTTTTAATCTCCCTAACATTAAGGGTCAATTTATCATGGCCAGTCAACCTAACCTGCACATCTTTGGGCTGTGGGAGGAAACTGGAGCATCTGGAAGAAACCCATACACCCATGGGGAGAATATGCAAATTCCACACAGACCGTCACCCGCTACTGGAATTGAACCTATGTTAACTATTGTGTCACCATGCCGCCCTAATTGAATTCAAAATTCATTACCTGCTGTGATAGGATTCAAACCCAGGTGGTAATATCAATTGTGATGAACATTTAACAGTCATCAACGAACACCTCTACTTCTGACTTCATGATGGAAGGAAAATAATTGATGAAGCAGCTGAAGATGGTTGAGGCTAGGACATGACAGTGAGGAACTCCTGCAGTGATATCCTGGAACTGAGATGATTGACTTCCAATCACAACCCTCCGTAAGACCAGAATTCTCCATGACAGTCACCAAAGTAGGAGCAGAATGAAAGAAAGACTTACAATTATATAACACCATTTTGACCTCATGTTATTCCAAAGTGCTTCACAGTCAGAAAAGTATCTCTGAAGTGTAGCACTGCTGTAAATTAGGGAAAGGTGACAGCTAATTTGCGCCACAACAGCAACGAAATAAGTGATCAGTTAATTTGTTTTAATCATATTGGTTGATGGATAAATATTGATCCATTGACTGGGAGAACGGCCAGCTTTTTTTAAATCGTGCCATCTTTGGAAACTTTTATGTCTATCAGAATAGGCTGATAAGCCTCTGTTTAATGCTGCTGGAGAAAGATGGGTTCTGTGACAGTTCAGAATACCCTCAGTACTGCACTGCAACGTCAACCTAGATTACAGCCCAAGGTCCACTGAGAAATAGGATAAGATTTTGACTCTTTGTTTTGTGTTTTTTCCCAGACTTTCAGCATTTCCATCTTCCTATTCATGCTGTTTCCTACAAGCCCAAGTCTCAAGAGGGAGCTCTGGGCTCTCTGGAGAGTTAATAAATACAGCAAACCCAGATTGACAACTCACTTTATTGCCATGTCAATCAAAAACACTTCTTAATATATCTGTTTGTACCATAATCAACCTTTTGCAAAACAGGGGGCAACATGGTGGCACAATGGTTAGCACTGTTGCCTCATAGTGCCAGAGACCTGGGTTCGATTCCCAGCTTGTGTCACTGTCTGTGCGGAGTCTGGATGTTCTCTCTGTGTCTGTGTGGGTTTCCTCTGGGTGTTCTGGTTTCCTCCCACGGTCTGAAAGATGTGCTGGTTAGATGCACTGGCCATACTGAATTTTCCCCCCAGTGTACCTGAACAGGTGCTGGAGTGTGACACCTAGGGGATTTTCCTAGTAATTCCATTGCAGTGTTAAAGTAAGCCTACTCGGGACACTAATTAAACTTTAAAATTTAAAATACGAATCATAGATATATATATTCTCTATTTGAGAAATAAAAAAAAACAATAAATTAAATGAAAGCTCAAAAATGAGAGGAGTGACCTCAACAGGTGGGACACTGTAACAAAAAGTTCAAATTTTAAAGGAAGCTTAACAAAACCAAAATATTGGACCTGATTCTCCGACTTCGCCTGCAGCTTGGATTCTCTGGTCCCACTGCAGGGAATGGGGATTTGGCTGGAGACCAAATTCTCCGATCTCACTTGCAGTGGCAGTGGGACTTGGGACAGCCGGAGAATTCTGGCCATCATTTCTGGGCAGTGCCTATGCAGCACCAACAGTTGATGGATTGGAGCCTACCAGCGGACACCTGATGCTCCCCCTGCAGGGCCATCCGACTTTTAAAGTAAGTAGAGTGTAAGACACTCAGGTCAGATGACCCTCTATCCATCCACTGCCTGGTTCTGCTGATAGCTACCTTGGCCAGGCCCAGGAGCAGGCTATCTGAGCCTTTCTAATTACACAACTGAGCTCTTCTTATGCAATTTTCTTTTTATCAATGTGTAGTATTTACAAGCAATGTAAGGTTTAAACCAAAAGAGTATGGTGAACTTTGTTAGCATATAAGGAAGGAAAGTTATTTAACTAAGTTCATAATCGTGATTTCTGTCACACTTTCTCGAAAGTAAAACTTCTTTTCATGCTAAAACTGGGTGTTCCAAGCTCGATGCTCTTAAGCAATTTCATTAATGACCTACCTTCTATCATAAGGTCAGAAATGGTATTGTTTGCTGATGACTGCATGATGCTCTGTACCATTCAGGCTTGTGCTGATGACAGTCATGCCAAGTCAGGGCCAATTGGCAGTGCCCAGGCACTGCCATGGATCAGTGCTTGGGAAGGGAAGTTCCAATGGGAAGGATTTCCATGTTCTTTTGGGCAGTGGGTATTCCCATGTCTGGGGGGAGATCGTTTGTCTTATTTTTATTTTTTAAATCAGAGCATCCTTTAAAAACAGTACTCTGATATCTTAATGGTCAAGGTTGCTGACAGGACAGACTCCATTAGTGTGACATTCTGGGAATTGCCCCCAGGGTTTTTTCGATCAAGTGTCAAAAAATGTGGTGGGAAAAGCCAGCAGTGGATTTGATGAGCTACACACTGCTTTTCCCGCCTGAGTTAGCACTTTGAAGAAATAACAGAAAATTCTGCCATGGCCTCTGAAATAATTCAACATCAATTAATGCTGAATTATCAACGGCATTGCAATGCTCCAATGAGATACTTTGTTGACATTAGCTTAAACTGAGTTCAGGTAGGACTCTTACAACTGATAGAGAAATGAAACATCCCTTACACGACTGGGTTAAATTTTAATCAAGGTCCACTAAGTAATAGATAAGATTTTGACTCTTCGCTTTGTTTCTTTTCCCAGGCTTTCAGCATTTCCATATTCCCACTCATGCTGTTTCCACCATATCACAAATTAATAAATATATTTGCAAAATATAGATTATCTGGTTTCATCAATAATACATTTCAGTGAAAAAAAACTGATAAAATATAAAATCATTTATGCTGTTATTAAACATTAGCAACAGTGAAAATAAATTTTAAAAGCTTAATATGCCTGTCTGTAACTTTCAATATAATATTATCAATACTATTATACAACAGCTTCAGTAAATGCAATGAACTGCATGATATTATGCTAAGCATGCATTATAATAATTAGAATTCATCCTATTGAAAGCTATTTGCTCAGCAGTCTGTGTTTCTTATTTCATCTTGGCTAAGAACTCAATTGTATTTGATGTGATTTGTAATACATTCTTAGTACTTCTTTTTCATTTAACAGCTAATTCTCCCTAATATATAAGTACACAATTATAAACATGATAGCAATGGCCCTCGCATTGTTATTATGTGCACATAGTTGAGAATGCACAAAACACAGTTTGCTGTACAAATGGAATGTGGCAATGAGCCACGACAGTTTGCAGTTTTGACTGGAATTACTTCAAGTAGTAAATGAGTCTGAAATATACTTTACTTACAAGCACTGCCCCAGGACTGGATTTTCCATTATCTTGATTCATCAACTAGAGCTAGTACCAGCCTTTAAAACTATAGCAAATCAGCATAAAATTAATATTTTTGCTCCAGTATTAGCAACGCCATTTATCTTCAAACAAATCTGTGCAATAAAATATTACATAATGGAAATAAGGCTTGGTTCTCAATAATGTAGAATAATGTTTTGAGCAATCATTAGCAATCCCGGCTACATCATATTCATACTCATACATTTCCCCAAATATAATAAAATGCTCTTTAGCTCCATTTATCTATGGCGGCAGTGAATTGATGCTGATATAAGCTATGCTATAGCATCTTGCCTCTTGGACCACTCATATCTATTTTATTATGGTGAAAGGATCTTGAAAGGAATTTAAAATACTTGTTTTGTTAAGAGTGGGATTTCTAATTTAAAGCCATTTTACTACAATGTTTCTCAAAGAAATATTGTTTATGCATGGATTTAACATTTTTTGTTTCATGTTATTAAACTTAATGTGGAATTAATTGAATAGCTTTAGGCGTCTCAACCTATTTATCTTCCCTAAATAAAGCCTAAACCTAATAGTAATATAATCTACTTGCAGTAAATCAGAGTTTTCATGAGTAAATTGTTAAATACATCCACTAAAATATATTGTCAAGTATGGGACATTTCCTTTGGGGCTAGATGAATATGAGGCCATGATAACAAGATGAAAAATACATGAGATAAAGTGAAACACAAAGTCTGAGTAAGTGAAAATAAATGCAAAGAATGATGTGAAAAATATAACTAGTGTATGCCATTGGTTTCATTCATTGTCTGTTGATATTCATTTTGGAATTTGTTGGTTCAGTCGGTAGCACACTTATCTTTGAATCAATAGTTTGCGGATGTGAACCTTACTTGCAATGCTGAGTCTATTACTCTGGTGTTCACGAAGTGCTGTTTCGTTGATAATGCTGTTCTTCAGATGAGTTGTTAACAGAGGCTCTTAGCAAAAGGTTATAGATCTCATTGTGCTGTAAAAAGAATAATAGGAAACTCTGTTAATGTTCCGAAAACACTCCTTCTAACTACCACCACCATTCTGGCCTTTGATGAGATGTTTCTTTCAGTGGATATGTGAGATCTTAGGTGAAATCTTATCTCAACTAAAATGGAGTGGGACTATTTCTGGCTCTTGACTCTGACCTTGCTGGTGATGTGAAACTTGGTATGATCTTTCAGAAGCCTTGGATGGATGACGGCCTCATAGAAAAGGTGGATGCTATTAGTGCAGAATGGGAACATGAGGATACCTCCATCTTGAGGCACTCTCTGAAGATGTTTGAATTTTCTAAGAGTCATCTCCTAGAAATGCTGCCAGGAAGTTTCTCAACAAGATGGCCAACAACTCATAGGTGTAGCCTGTGGGTCAATGCTGCTCAGTTTGGGGTTGGGTGGATGTGAGTGCGTGTGTGTGTATGTTTGTAAGGAGTAGGATGATTAAAACAGTCAATTTGGTGACCCCTTCACCCATCCCCTACCACCTATACCCGCCTTACCACTATGGCCACTTGTTAGCCAGCCACTCCAAGCACCTGTTGGGCTTGGCAATTGAGTGGAGGATAGGACCTGTCCACTACTAGAATTCCCACTTTGGTTGAAAACCAGCAACTTCTCCTCAACAGCATCCAAAGCAATATATCTGTTTTCCAATGGAATAGCCACAGGACAATATTGCACTGCCTGCCTAATCCTCTTGCTATGCCTAGAGGTCACCCATTCCGTTCCAGCTGTCTGAGCCTATGGTGTGACCACCTGTCTCTCCGTGTTACTCAATATATGATCTGCCTTGCGGAGAACTTTTCCATCAGTTCTTGTTACCACATTTGCTGAATAATGTAAAATATTTATTGGTGTCAGTGCAATGGCTTATTTTGGCATTATTCTTTGCTCATCCTGAGTCTATCTCATTTATTCCATTCTCATAATTATCACTTTCCTCTTCTCTGACTCACTCTTAATGATGTAACCCTTTAGTATAATCTTCAACCTTTTACCAGGATATTTTTAATGGTTCGTGTCTAATTTATTTTTTGCATTACTTTTAATGACAATGTCATGTTTTGATATCATCAATCCATTTGTATGTGCAGCACCTTATTTTGTTATGCCTTTCAGTTTGCTTATTCAACCAAATCATGTCAATGTTTTAAAGCCACAATTAGTTTAGCTATCTGACTTTGCATTTCATTTTTACGTCTTCTTGAGTCTCAGATAATGCTTCATTTAATTAAGACTTACTCTGCTATGTCAGCTACAGTAAATTAAGTTGAGTTACTGCTGTAGTGTGTAACACCACAGATTTCTCACTGCTTATCAACTTTAGAAGTTCAACTGATGTTGTCAGTTGTTTTAGGTACAGTGTCATGTGCATTAGCAAGATCCCTCAGTGAGTCATGGAGCAGATAATCTCCAATCTTGGCAAATGATACTGTTTATTATTGGTGTTACTAAAGTACAGAAAATCAGACCTGAAGTGATGAAGAATTTTTTCCATTTAGTTACCATCAGCATGATTTACTCCTAGGTTAATTACAGCACTTTAAATGTGAAATAAACTCTTTCCTTTTTGTCTCAAGGATTATCAGTATTTTCCTCAAAACCTACATTTCATTATGTAGGTTAATTTCTACAATTAAAGCATTGTGGAAATTCTTTCTTCATATCACAAATGTAAAATAGAGAATTATGGAAATCTTTTGATGTTTCCACAAATTTCTGAAGGGAAGAATTTGCAAATTGTAAAATCTCATCCAGTCTTCAAGCCGCTCTAAGTGCTTCCCAACAGATGAAGGCCAATGGATAGAACACATTGTGGAGAGATGTGAGATGATTTATGGGAAAATCAGGAATGAAGTGTATTTCTTAAATGGTGAAAGGCAAGAAGTCAAGGTGACTTAGGTGTCTTGTTCATGAGTCACTGAAAGCTTACATGCATAAGCAGCAAGCGATTAAGAAAACAAATGGTATGTTGGTTTTTATTACAAGAGGATTAAAGTATAGAAGTAAATATGTCTTAATATAATTATATTAAGCTTTGTGAGACCATACCTGAAGTAGTATGTGCAGTTTTAGTCTGCATATACCGAAGGAAAAAGAGAGATTGCAACAAAGGTTCACGAAGTTAATTCCTTGATTGAAGGAATTATCCTGTGAGGAAAAATTAAATAAATTAGACCTTTAATCTCTGGAGTTTAGAAGAATGAGAGGTAGTCTCATTCTAACCTATAAGGTCTTACAAGATTGACATGGTAGCTGTAGGAATGCTGTTTATTCTGGTTGGGGTATCAAGAATCAGGACGCACAGTCTCAGAATTTGAATAGGTCATTTAAGGCTGGGATAAGGATGCATTTTTTCACAAAGACAGCAATGAATCTTTGGAATTCTCTGCTCAGTCATTAAGTATGTTTAAGGCTGAGATTAATAAATTTCTACATAATGAAACAAGGGATACAGGGATGACGTAGGAAAATCATATTGTCAAGCTAAGGACTTCATTATAATGTATCTCCATTAAGGACGGTCACCTCAGCACTTTACTGTACCATAAGCCCGTGGAGAACCTCACAATGTTCAGATAAGGGGGATCGCAACAGACATCTCCAGGCACTGAAGAATAGGATAAGAATAGGATATAGTGCTTGACTCATCAATCGGCAGTTCCAATGTGCCACAGTGAAAAACCGCACGAACCTTCTCAGAAGACAAACACGGGACATGGTAGACAGAATATCTTTTGTCGTCAAGTATTTCCTGGAGTGGAGAAACTACGACATTTTCTCCGGAGGCTTCAACATGTCATTGATGAAGACGAACATCTCGCCAAGGCCATTCCCACACTACTTCTTGCCTTCAAACAATTGCACAACTTCAAATAGACCATTGTCTGCAGCAAACTACCCAGCTTTCAAGAGAACAGTGACCACGACACCACATAACCCTGCCATGGCAACCTCTACAACACATATTGGATGAATGAACACTGTTTGACCATCACCATGCAAGACTATTCTCTTCCTGTTGGCAAACACTTCAGCAGTCACTGGCATTTGGCCTCTGATCTTCGGGTAAACGTTCTCCAAGGTGGCCTTCATGACATATGACAGCGCAGAGTTGCTGAGCAGAAACTGATAGCCAAGTTCCGCACACATGGGGACGGTCTCAACCGGGATCCTGGGTTCATGTCACACTCTTTGTAACTCCCATGACTTGCCTGGGCTTGCAATATCTCATTTACTGTCCTGTCTGGAGACAATACACATCTTTTTAACCTATGCTTAATGCTATCTTCACTCACATTGTCTGCACTTTAATACTTGATTAACTGCAAAGACTCGCATTCTAATCAGTATTCTGTAAACTGAGCGTGTGCCTTTATATGCTCTATTTGTGATCAAAACGCCTCACTCACCTGAAAAAGGAGCAAAGCCCCAAAAGCTAGTCACATCTGCTACCAAATAAACCTGTTGGACTTTAACATGGCGTTGTGAGACTTCTTACAGAGGAAAGGGTAATCAGGTATTGACAAGAAAACCGAGGATCAGATGCAATTATCCTCGAGGAGAGAATGCTGCAGGGAGAGAAGCAAATATTGACCAATGAGTGGTTGAGTCTTTAAATGCATTTTATGGCAGCCTTTCAATTCCAGGTAAGTGCTGTGCAATTAAAGCCTTGCTCAGACATTACAAATACATTGGAGGTGAAGCACAGTGGCACAGTGGTTAGCACTGCTGCCGCGCAACGCCAGGGAACCAAATTCAATTCTGGCCTGGGGTCACTGTCTGTTTGGAGTTTATACATTCTCCTTGTGTCTGCATGAGTTTCCTCTGGGTTCTCCAGTTTTCTCCCACAGTCCAAAGGTGTTCAGGTTAGGTTGATTGACCATGCTAAATTGTCCCTAGTATCAGGGGATTAGCAGAGTTAATATGTGGGGTTATGGGAATAGGACCTACGTGCCAATGTGGTCAGTGCAGACTCGATGGGCCAAATGGCTTCCTTCTGCACTGTAGGGATTCTGTGAGCATCTTATGTGCGGAGCTTGCAAACTGAATGAGCGTGGCACATGATTCATGCGATGACTCTTGCTCTCATTTGCACTCACTGCCCAAATTGAAGTGTGTTGAACCCCTTGCCTCTTTTTTTTGAGATATAAACATCTGGTGCATATCCAGGCATCTGCCACGATATAATATTAGTCCCTTGAAGAATAGTTACTGTTGCTATGTAGCCAAATGCATACATAGTTTTGCAACAAGGTCCAACAAACAGAAAATGAAATGAATGATCTGTTCATCAGTTTTCTTGGTGATTGTTGGTGAATCAATATTATTCAGGCACCAGACAACCCTGGCTTTCTCTAAATATTGCCACATGATTTGTTATATTTATTCAGACTGTCAATGTGGCATTAGAAAGACAACTCCTGAAAAAAAACTTTCCCTCATAATAGCACTTAAGCATCAGTCTAGCTTACCTGGTAAAGTTCTGAAAGTGAACTTGAAATGATGATCTTTTCACTCTGAGTCAAGAGTATCATTACTGAGTAAAGCGAAGGACTTCATTATAATGGTATACAATGGAGTTAGGGAGTATATCCACTCCTTATGATAATGATTATCTCAGTATGTTATTTAGGAAGCCTTACTTTTTGATGGGTTCTAACTCATCATGCTGTATTCATTGAGTTCACTGTCATTCTTCCCTCTCTAGATTTCTCTCTCTCAAGCCATATTCATAGCCATCCCCTTGACCTCGCTGTTCCACATGGCCTCATTACTGCCATTATGTCAATCACAGATTAGACAATCTCTAATTGCTCCCTGATATCACTTTCTACTCATATTCCTCTTGCGTCCTGTATCTGCCCTGGAAGAAAATTCTTTCACAATTCACTTACAATGGCACTTTCAAAACTGCATCCTCTATTCATTGTGACATTTCTGCAGCTCTCACACTCCTCGGTCACATTCTCTACACCACTTTTCATATTCCTGTCCCATAAATCTTCTTCAATCTGTTTATTCACTCTCACCTCCACTTCCTTAAGTCCAAGGGACACACACTTGAAAGCTTGAGATGGACAACTGGCTTAGCCGTCCTTTACTAGATCTGGTTGGATCACTTAAAGCAATATTGGTTTTTGTCCCTTTTTCCCAAACTGCTGATTATTTCAGAGTCATCCTGGAATACAAAACCTACCTCTAACTTTTCTTTTCCATTACAAACATCTTTTAAACCCTTCTTCACAAAGCTCCTTCACCTTTACTTGCAATATATGAGCATCTTGCAGATTTTTGGACCACATAGATTGAAACCAACTATTCTGTTATTTATCTCCCTTTTCCTAGCTTGTTTGAAGAACCACTCTCTAATGTTTCCTGCTACCCTAGCCATGAGTTCACAACTTACTCTGCACTCAGCTTATCTAAGAGACCTACCTTCTGATCCTTTAATTTTAATCCCAATAAACTACCTATCATTGATTGTTTTTTCCCGGTGTCCATGTTGGCTAAATTTATGAATGGTTCTCCTTCCTCACACATTTATATCATTATCAACGTTCTCCTCAAAAATCCCAACACCAACAGTTCCATCCTTACAAAATAACATTCCATTTCCAATCTCCCTTTCCTCTCTAACATCCTTGAGTTTGCTGTCATCTCCCAAATCCATAGCCATCTTTTCCATAATTAGTCATTTGGAGGTATTGTATTGCTGAATAAAAGAGACGTGCTATTGAAGATTTTCATCTTGCACTCATCAGGATAGCTATGCAAGATAAGCCAACAGTAAAGAGATCAACAATTTCTACTGCATGAGAAGAGAGTGCTATTTGTTTGGCAGGTGACTCAGATTGGTACAGCCATTGCTAAGGAGAATGCAGCAGAGATTAATTAACTGTTTACTTACAAGCTTTTGTTTCAAAGTAAACTAAGCAGATAGACACTGTTGGTCAAGGTTGGGAATGGCAGTCCACAATTTTTTTTAGTTGAAAAAAGGCATAATATGTGGATTCACTCTTTCTTTTCTGTAAAGAACAGGGTGCTGTCTGTGAATATATGCGTCTCCCCTTGGCTCTTGTCACATATATATGTGTTCCATTGGCTTTTTGATGACATCTGAAAATATAATGCCAGGATGCACATTCACACTAATAGCACTCAGCTCCACCTCACCACGACCTCTCCTGGCTCCTCCACTATCATGAATTTGTCATTGATGTCTGCGTGGCATCCTGTATTGGATGAGAAGAAATTTTCTTCAGCTGAATATTAGGAAGGCCAAAATCATTGGGCTGGATTTCACAGGGTCCCCATCCCACTGGCAAAAATAACAGGCCAAGCCCACCTTGGTCTGATGACTTGCCCTGCAGGCTTTCAACTCTTGGAAGACCGGCCTTTGAAACCTGGTAGCTAATTAAATACAACTGGGCTACAGACCTCCCGGGTGCCAGCGAGAGGAACTGATATGTCAGCAAATTATGGGAAGACATAAAGACAAAAGGGTTGTTGTGATAGGTGCTTTTAATTTTTCCACTATAGGCTGGGATTCCTTTAGTGCCAGGGGTTTGGATGGGGCAGGGTTTTTTCACTGTGTCCAAGAATGCTTCTTGAGGAAATATCTAGATAGTCCAACTCAGGAAGGGCTGTTTTAGACTTGGACTAGTCCGGACAGGTGACTGATGCATCAGTGGGGCTCCATTTTGAGCACATTGATCACAATTCTATAAGTTTCAAGATACTTTTACAAAATGATAGAAGTATTCCCAGGGTGAAAGTACTAAACTGGGGGAAGGCTAACTACAAAAGTAATAGGGAGCTGGGGAAAATAGACTGGGTCAGCTGTTTGAAGGTAAATCCACATCCGATATATGGGAGTCTTTAAAAAATCAATTGTTTACAATTCAAGACAAGTATGTCCCTATAAAAATGAAGGATAAAGATGGCAAGACTTGGGAACCATGGATGACAAGGGAGATTATGAGCTTAGTAAAAAAAATAGAGGCATACATAAATTTCAGGAAATTGAAAATGGATAAGGCTCCTGAGGAATACAAAGATGGCAGGAAAGAACTTAAACAGGGAATTGGGAGGGCTAAAAGGGCCATGAAATTGAGGTGGCACGGTGGCACAGTGGTTAGCACTGCTGCCTCATAGCACCAATGACCCAGGTTTGATTCCTAGCTTGGGTTACTGTCTGTATAGAAATGGCACATTCTCCCCGTGTCTGTTTGAGTTTCCTCTGGGTGCTCTGGTTTCCTCCCACAGACTAAAGATGTGCAGGTTTGGTGGATTGGCCAGTCTAAATTGCTTATTAGTGTCGTGAGGACTAGCTAGGTTAAATGCATGGTGTTGTGGGGATGGAGCCTGGTTGGAATTGTAGTCAGTGAAGACTCGATGGGCCAAATGTCCTCCTTCTGTGGTGTAGGATTTTATCGATTCTATGGAATGCCCATAGTAGGCAGGGAGAATTCCAAGGCTTTTTATGCATATGTAAGGAGGAAGAGGTTAGCTCAGGAAAGGTTGGATACACTCAAGGATAAGGTGGACCACTCCCCAGGGCCAGATAGGATCTATCCCAGAATACTGAGAGAGGTGAGGGAAGAAATTGCTAAGACCTTGACCAAAATCTTTGAGTCCTCTTGAGCCATGGGCAAGGTCCCAGAGTATTGGAAAGTAGCTAACATTGTTCATCTCTTCAAGAAAGGCAAAAGAGACAATCCAGGAAATTATAGGTCTGTGAGCCTTACATCAGTGGTGGGGAAAATATTGGAGAAGAATCTTAAGAACAGGTTATACTCACAATTAGAAGAGAACAGGCTTATTAGTGATTAGGCAGCATGGTTTTGTGAAGCGGGGGGGTCATGTCTCACCAACTTGATTGAGTTCTTTGAGGAAGTGACAAGAAACATTGACCAGGACAGGGCAGTGGATGTTTTATACATGGACTTTAGTAAAGCCTTCAATAAGGTTCCTCATGGCAGGCTGATACAGAAGGTGAACTTATATGGGATCCAAGGTGAGCTGATAAGATGGACATAGAAAGCAGAAAGTAACAGTGAAAAGACACTGTGACAAGCAATGTTCTACAAGGATCAGTGCTGGGGCCTCTGTTGTTTGTAATACTTATAAATGATTTGGAGGAAAATGTAGGTGGTCTGATTAGTAAACTCACAGATCATACAACAATTGGGGGAGTAGCAGATAATGAGGAGGACTGTTAGAATATGCAGCAGAATATAAATTGGCTGGAGACCTGGGCCAAAAGATGGCAGATGGAATTTAACCCAGACAAATGTGAGGTGCTGTGATTTGGAATGTCTACTGCAGAAGGGAAGTATAGAGTACATAGTAGAACCTTTAGAAACATTAGCATACAGAGGGGCATAGGCATGCAGATCCACAATTCCCTGAAGGTGACAACTCAGGTGAACAAGGTGGTCAAGAAGACATGTGGTATGCTGGCCTTTATCAGTCGGGGTTTTGATTATAAAAATTGAAAGATCACGTTGCAGCTTTATAAGATTTTGATTAGACTGCATTTGGAGTATTATGTATAATTCCCGTGGACACACTACCAGAAGGATGTTGATGCATTAGAAAAGGTGCAGAAGAGATTTACCAGGACGTTGCCTGGTTTGGAGGATATGGACTATGAAGAAAGGTTGAACAAATTTAGAGCATCAGAGGATGAGGGGAGGTTTACAAAATTATGACTGACTTAGTTAGAGTAGATAGTCAGAGTCTTTTTCCCAGGGTTGAAAGTACAAATACTCAGGGGCATAGATTGGAGGGGGGGAAAGTTTAGAAGAGATTTAAGGAGCAAGTTTTACACACAAAGGGTGGGGAATATACCCCAGTGAAATCACTAAATGGACAAGCTTTTCAATCACCCACTCCCAAAATGGATGCCATGCCCCAGGGATGTGAGACCATCTCCCTCACACCATCTTTTCAACCAGGTATTCATCCTATATGTCCTGCTATTTTTACTCTGGCTGGCACATGGCATTGGTAGTAATCCTGAAATAATTATCTTTGAGGTCCTGCTTTTCAATTTGCTCCCTAGCTCATTATATTCTTCTTTTCGGACTTCAACCCTTTATTTACTGATGTCCTTTGTACCAATATATACTGCAAGAATGGGCTGTTTATCTTCCCCTTTCAGGATGTCCTGCAACCACTTTGAGACATTCTTGTGCCATGGAGGAAACATGCCATCCTGAAGTCTCTTTTGTGACCACAAAATGACTATCTATTCCCCTCACAATTGAATCCCCTTAACTGTTACATTTCTATGCCTTTGTTCTCCTTTCCCCCTCCCCCACAACTGTGCAGCAGAGTCAACTATTGTGCTACAAAGTTGGCTGTTGCTGTTATCCCTTCAGAGGCCATTACCCTCTCCACAACAGCATATATGTTTTGCAGATATTTTTGGATTGCATTCTTCTTTTAAACTCATCCAGTTGAGTTGCCCACTTTTGCCTCCTAAGGTGTCAGTATTTCCTCTTTTTCCCTTTTACTGCTGATGCAGTTATATTAATTGCCCAAGAATAGTTCAGTCATTTTGAGTATAACTCCTACAGTCATCCCTCACATTTGCTGCTTTGCTTAGCATTCACTTCAACTCATTTCTTATTTCTGACATTACGTTTCATAATCCTTTCTCATAAGCTTTTCCCCTTCAGTTTCACAAACCTTGCAATTAACATAACGTTCTGTTTATTTTGCGATAGACTGTTTGAAAATATCAGATTTTGAGTCACTGTACACTGCACTTCAACTGAAATTGAGGGCAAGCAGCCTCAGCCATTAAGAGACACTCTAGCATGCAATGAGATGCCAACCAATCACTATCTGCAGCATGTTAGAAGCACTGCAGTTACTAACTTCTGCTTGGCCCAGTCAATAATGCATCAGAGCAACACTGAAAATGAAAAAGGAAACCAAGTGCCTTAAACTCCAGAAGTAGCTGAAATTACATGGGTCATAATGGGCTCTGACTACACTGTTCTTGGGAAATAAGCATCGCATGCCCGAATGCTGTCCATTCAATTACAAAGTGGTGGGTGTTTTCTGTCAACATATAAAATTGGAGCACAAAAATAAATGATCTTAAAGTGAATGTAATGTTTGTTTCTCTGAACAAAATTCTGATAATGTGCCTCTGAGATATATCAAAACACAGGGAAATGTGATTGGAATATTTACTGTCATGTTTGTTAAATCTTAAAATTACTCAAAATATATTGATTAGTACAGGAATTCACTGAACTGACAATAGCTCCACCCCATTCCCACCCCCCTAAAAAACAAGCAACCCACCGTTCTTATTAAGCTCTTCAAACTAAGTTTGAATGTATCGAATTGCCAATAACTGGTAATAACATCGACAAACAAAAGTTCCTATGCCCTAATATTATGTCATGCTCCTAATTTGAGAAGGCCAGACATTTCTACTTTTCACACCTTCGTGACTTTCTAAGGGGACCAACCTAGTACCAATTTCTACAGATCTTTGGTAACTTGCCTTCGAAATAAATTGAGACTTATCTTAAATTGGACTCAATGGAGAAAGCATGTGACACTTTTTTCTCCATTAGATGTGTCAAAGTTGAGCTCAATTCACAGGGACAGAGAACAGCGTACAAATCCACTATCATCCCCCCCAATAATAAATTCCATTAGTAATTAAATATCCACTTGGTCCTAGTTAGCAAGATTTCCATTATAATGGCCGTAATTCCCTGACCTTACCCATGGCTGAGATTATCCAGTCCTGCTACTGTGAACAAAGATTTCGTTGAGCATCAAATTCTTAGTACCTATTGGCAGCAGTGAGAGACTAGAGAATTCTGACCAATGTATTTATTATTGCACTTCTATGCAAATGTTTGCTCAAAGCCTGCCTACGGTAAATTGCAAGTTGGCCCTCTTATCAACAAAGACTAATTTGCTAACAAATATAATACTGCACGATAATGCAGCATAGCAATAAAAACACAACATTATTTGACCAAACAAGCTGTTGAAACTCGGAATGAGTTGTAACTGTTCCCAAGGAACATTGACCCTAATTTGAACTGACAGAAGATATGAAGAAATGTTGGGAATTCAGCACATGCTGGAGTTTGAAGGACCGGTCATGTGCTCACCTCAAGTCTGTGCGGTTAAAGCCCCAGTAGATTTTGTCTCTATTTTCCTTCAGTTTGCAACCAAGAGTGCTTTACATTCAGCTGCACTGAACTGGACTTATTTTTATTTGTTATGTGGTTATATGACTGATTTTATGTCAAGTGCAGTGTGCTTTGAGTCTTGGTCCTTTAAATGGTCTCAATTTAAATGGCTCAGGAGAGCTCTTTCCAGCTTAGACATATCCTGCAGTCTGCAGCCTGTTTCACTTCCTCCTCCCCCACTTACCTCTCAATATTTACCCGACCGTCCCCCACAGTGAGAAAGCCACTCTAAAATTGGACACCCAAATGACAGTTGCTATTTGTTGAAAAATATGCTGATGAGGTGCAAGAATCTTTCCAATTCAGTCTTAACATTTTTTATATTATAAACAGAGTTTTGCATCGTTAGTCTGTAGCAAACAATAGAAGAGCTTAAGGTTTTTTTAAAAGTCATTATTGTAACCATTCCCACAGAAACATTCATATAAAAACAGAATACTGTGGATGCTATTCCTAATTGTTTGCATGTTAGACATATCTTTCATTATTTTCATGTTATATGCACATTAACATGTAATTAATTATTCATGATTAATTAATTAATCATTAACATAACTCCTGTTTTAGATAATTGCTCGAGAATAAATATTGCCTGACTCAAAGTACTATCACATGTATTTCAGTTGCCCTTGGGGAATTTGAGATTGGAGAAGAAAATTACCACTTTTTACCCCTGCTCTTTGTCCAAAAAGTGAATGCAGAGGTTTTTACTTTCTATGCCATATGTGCCTTCCATTGTGGCTTTCCACATCATTGGAACTTTTGGTCCTTCAGAGTATATTTTCATCAATGCACTGCCCACACTCTCACTGTTATTGAATTCCCTTCCATAATCTGTAATTAGGAAGCAATGGTCTTTAACAGGTTAAGTGTGTAAAGTGCAATTGCATAAAGGTATTTAACTGCAGGTTAGCCACGGGGATCGATGATTTTTGCACCATACATGCAGATTAGAATGTGATGTTCCTAATACGGATGCATCAATAAGTCTTAAAACCTGCTTGGATTTTTTTTCGTAGATCTGTATTCGAATATGCTTGAGATAGCTATTAAACAAACCAATTTGCTGTTATTCCCCTCCAACCATCACGGCATGTTTTTTGGGTGGTGGAGGTGGCCCACCAAAGTCTACAGTGTTTTGTGTGTCTCACTTATTCCACCGCTGGGGAATATACCACTGGGGATGCTTTCCAGACCCACCAGCAAGAAGGGCAAAAAAACCCATGCAATCTCTTTCCATCTACATAACAACAACACATAGGAACAGAAAGAAGCTTCAAAATCATCTCAGGATTCAACACCATTAAAGGCAATTAGCCTCTAATCAATTTTGAGACATTCTAACAATTGAATCTTCTTTTACAGCGACAAGCTCAGTGGCAAATGGCTTCAGTACAATAATAAGACATCCGACATTATACGTTACAATGTCTTGTAAAATATTATACTCTCCAACCCGTTACTTCTCATTTTATCTACTCATATATTCTCAATTCATTAATAATTGCATCAAAAAACCCATCAGATTCCACAGACATTAACAAGTATATGTTTAAGTTCCACCATCACTTTGCCTATATTAATGTTGGCCAGTGCTTAATGAGTCCACTAGGTGGGAGCATCACATCAGATGAAATGTTGAAATTGCATCAATACATGATGTAGTATTTCAATCATTATTGCCAGCCATTTCCTGGACCGTTTTACAATTTTCATACGCTATAACATATTGCATCATGAAAAACATTCTTTTTTGAAATTTTAATCGCAATGCATCCATAAACAGAAGGATTATTTTGTAATAGAACAATCAGGTAGGAAACTAACTAAGAACTCTTTGTAAAACATTCCTAACATGAAATGAAGAAATGTGAATATTTGATTTTTATCAGTATCAGTTGTGGGGTTTGTATGACTATGTTTTGGAACAATTTCTTTTGGCGTATAAGATTATTATATTTTGGAACAAATTAAAGGCGATCATGTATCCAATGCTGTGAAGCTGCCTGACAGTAAGCCTGGGTGGTTTATCTTTTCAAAATCAAGGGAAGGCTCAGCTTGTTTCATTGAAAGTGTGATGCACAGCATTACACATGGAGGCAATGACAGCATTTTCTGCATCCACAATGAGTAGATCTAAGTCTAAGAATTATATTTTAGCAATAGTTGTAAATATTTGTGCTGCAAACTCTCCATTGCTTCCAAAATGAAAGACAATTGGGATCAAATATAGCATTGGTATTTCTATTTAGTTAAAAAGCTAATCTATTTCCTGCTGTTTCAGGGAAGAGGGTAGAAGAAGTCATTCTGAAATCATGTTACAGGTTTTTCTGTAAACCTAAAAATATTACAGGTAGTAAGCGATTTGCAGTTTTGAAATGCAGAGTACAGAGCAAGAGAAGGAATCAATCAGTCCTGCACCTTAAGCAAAGAAAACGTTGCCTGTTGTTCATATTGCAGAAGAGGTCAGAGCTTTGCTGAGATTGAAGACAAGTTTGAGAAGAGTTAAAGAAGGCCAAAGATTTTGCCCAGCTGGGAAGAGAAGAAAGAAATCTATAGTTTAAACCTCACAATGAGAAGTAGTTCCAGAATTAGAAGCTTCTCAGCTGGGTAAGTGAAAGCAAGCAATCTACTGGAAGCTGAAAGCAACTGTGAATTTTACTGTAGGAACTGGAATTCTGTGGAGAGTGCACTGTGCAATACACAAAAAGGAAAGGAGGCAAAAACAAAGTTATTGGACAGGGTAATCATTTGGCTATGAAATTTGGTAAGGATACAATTTTGCGTCCTCAAGTGGCACACCAATTTTTCTGGCATGCACCCACCTCTGGGTCATCCTGAACAATCTGGCTTGGAGTGCGGGAAGATTGTGATGGCTAAGACACTTAAGACAGTTAAGACACTTACAGGGTCTATGAATGCCATTTTGCTGACACCCTGGCTGAAGCTGAAACAAAGCCAAAGAAATAAAGGCAGCCTTGTGGCAGTGGACTGACAGCCAATGTTTCATCTTGCAAGGAATGCCTCCCATCAACCTCCCTTGGTCCCACACCCAAAGCATCTCTCCCAACACCCTGCATACCCTGCCAAGCCTCCACCACACACCTGTTCCACTGTCCAGTGAATTGTCTCTCAACAGTGGTAGCTGAACAGGCTTATGTTTATAAATTCATAAAAAATTGCTTCCATTATGAAGGACCTTCTCTTTCTTGTACCTGAAGCAGCAGCTTCCACCTCTGATAAAGAATTAATAATATTTCAGTATTGGTGGGGTTTGGTGGCAGGGGGTCTCCCATTGGCCCTCCAACTTTGGGAAACCACTCCTCATCCTAATTTGGAAAAAGCTCTTCGTCACCAAACAATCGATTCCAGGGGTCCCACCACTAATTCCTCCAGATTCCTGACTGAGAGTTCAGCTTGGCATGGGGATTGGAACTCTGGAATGATAATCTGACCTAGTGTTTACCTTGCAATATTAAACAAGAGCTACGATTCAGCAATATCTCCCAAATGGTAAGAAAAAATAAGGGAAGTCTATTAAAAGGCAGGACCATACCAGGACCGAGAAAAGTGAAATAATCATAGTACAGATGTTTAAGAAAAGGGTAGTGCTTCAGTTTTCTCCCTCTTCCTATGGTGAAATATCTGCTGTTTACTCAACAACTGCCCAAATGAATAAGAAATACATTTTGACATCTCCGGAAAAATGGCATGGTTGGAAAAGTGACATGTATTTTGATGGTGTGGTTCATTTTGGATTCACTTATTTCTCACTGTGACAAGTTGAAAATAAAATTCTGTCGACCAGTCTCTGTGCACTTTACTTAAATTTGCATATTTTAATAATAGGGGCGATAAGCAGCAGAATCCACTTGGTGGTCATTAAAGCCTTTTCTAATTTATAGCGTCAATTGATGTGGAATTTAATATTGTGAATTAATTTAAAAAATGATCTCCATGCAAAAGTCTAATAAAGGAGATCAGGGATTCTTTCAAAAAATAAAATCAAGTAGAATTGCTAAGAAGTATTGGGTGTGGAGGGCGAGTGCACTGTTCATGTTGTGACTCATATTAAATAAAGTAAGCACATTAGAAGATAAGCAATATAATTAAAATGTACAGTCCTTATTAAATTATTACTCCAATCCTTCAAAACTCCAGAAAAAATAGTTTTTTTCTCTTATGAGGTTTTTCATTCAGTAATCCACGACATTTCAAAAGTGCCTTGCATAAAAATTAAAAAATGAATGATTCTGAATTGATTTATTTGCACGCTTTCTTTCAGCCCAGTAATTATTTAGGTCTGTACCTGTTGGCATTTAAAAGAATGAGGGCAGCTCTAATGGAAGTATGTTAAGATGCTAAAGGGGATTGACAGGGTAGACATAGAGCAGATGTTTCACCTTTCTGGGCATTCTAGAAGAAAGGCCATAGTTTTAGGCTAAGGAGTGGCAGATTTAAAACAGAAATAAGGAGGAATTACTTCACTCAGAGATCATAAATCTGTGGAATTCTCTACTCCAGAGTGTAGTGGACACCAGGGCACTAAAAATATTGAGGAGATAGATAGGTTTGTAATTAGTAGCTGGATGAAGAGTTAAGTGGAGCAGGCAGGAGTGGAGATAAGGCTAAGGCGAGGCCATCATCTTGAATGGTGGAGCAGGCTCGAGGGTTGAATTACCTACTTTTTGCTCCTAGTCCTAATGTTCTTATATTAACTAAGTATGCTAGCAGTCAGTACATCGCTATATTCTTTTGAATTTAAACAAACTCTTGTGTGAAATGGTGCTTGGAAGTCAGGTGGGTTTGATTCATTCATAGGAGTTCAACTCAACCTGCTCCTGGGTATATTTTTCACCATGTATTAGCTTTGCTAATAGTTGGCATGAGGAAAATGGTTATTCTCATTAGGCAAAGGTTTTTAAAGGTGGTGGTTCAGGTAGAAAACCAAACAAAGATAAGTAAAATACTGGGGGAATTTTCCCATCCCGCCCATCAGGGGAATTGTAGTGGGCAAGGAATAGATCATGCAAAAGTCCACCGACCTCAGATGGGATTTTCCATTTTTGTGGCAAGCTCAGCCAGAAAACCCCAACCTCTGAGTTTTAAACACCAAAATTTTGAAATCAAGAGCAAAGCAGAAATATTGAATTTATACATAACTATACAAGTAATGTGAAGTTTTTTTATTCATTCGTGGAATGTGGGCATCAGTAGCTAGGTTAGCATCCCTAATTGGTCTTGAGAAGGTGGTAGTGAGCTGTTTTCTTGAACTATTGCAGTCCATGAGGCATTGCAATGTGGATGTATACAATGGACGTACAAAAGATGGACTCAAATTGAACAAAGAGTAAAAAGTTACAATATAATTGTGTTTCCTAACATAACTAAGGCTGTGGAAGATCTCATAGACCATAATTTAACTCCCCCATAAGCAGGTTTTAGGCATAGGGAAAGCGCGAGATTGAATGGATGGAATTCCTCCCAAGTTCCTGTCCACCTTGACCACATAATGATTTTACACTGGGGTGAACAAGACCTTGGATAGAAAGATCTTGCCCCAGTTGAGGCCGTAAGTGGTAACTTAATCCCATTAATACTGGGGATAACGCTCTCTAGTATTAAGAGAGAACTTCAGGCTCTCGTAACCCATTTGCTTTTGCATTCACATCTGTGTTGTTTCTGATGAGTGAGCAGGGTTAAAATCAATCCCTATGGCATCACAGGGGAGTATTTGGTCAAATATTTGGAAAAATTAATATAAAATGGTATAGGGAATGGACTAGGGAACTGAATGCTCCAGCAGAAAATGTTGCACCTGTAAGGAGTAATGAGTCACAAGAGTTCTTTCCTGACAGCAGTTTCCATAATTATATAATCAAATTTGGTGGGAAGTAGTAATGGAGTTTTCATCCATTAATACTAGTAGTCTGAGTCTTATTCATTGCAGTAAATGGAGGAGAAAACCAACAAGAATTTGCTTGTTATTGGCTTATCATGGACTGTGCAGACTGTATTAAAGTTAAACAAAATAAAATTCAGATTGAAAATTGGTGATACCTTTTACACGCAATCTGTGGTACAGTTAGAAGAGATGCTGCCTCAAGTTCATTATTAGCTCAGCTCTAGTAGGCACTCATGGTACCACTCATTATCTTCTATCAGCTCCACCCTGTTGCATCCTGGCCTAACTCCTAATGAATCTAAAGTGCATCATTGTACAGAATTTTGGGCACTTTACTGCTTATGCTGTACTTACGTACTTAAAATAAAAACAATAATTGAACCATCAATTTGTATTTGAAACTGTTCCCAAGAGCTTCTAAAAATATTTCAAGATGTTGTTCTTCAAAATTGCTATTTTCCATCAGAGCAACGAGTCACAACTGTAACTATGGAAACAGTCACTGTCTTTTGGCATCACTTGGTTATGTCGACAGGTTTATAAAGGTTCACTTATGAATTATTTTGCTTGAATGGATTAACAAATATTAGTCCCCAAACCTATTTGGATTTGGGATTTTTACCTGACTTGTTCTAGCTTGTATATACCATGTCACAGTGATGTAACTCAGACTTTTCACAATTACTGATGCGTGTCTAGAGCTATTCACAGCTCACACATTTTTTTCAGTTCATTATATCCAAGATTAAACTGACAAAAATAGCAATAGATTGAGTCTGGACTAAATCTGGTAATATTTAAAATATCTTATGCATAGATTAATTATACATAGCAAACACTCTGTAAACCCAGGAGAGCAATTGCTTTCTACAAAATATTTAACAATGTCCCTGGTGTGTATTTCCACGTATATAATAAATATATACTTCACCTCCACACGGCCGTGAGAATAAATTTTCTATTCGTGGCAACGTATTTCTTTCTTAATGTGAGTGCATTTGGAAAATTTCTCCAACAACTAACAGCTGCACCTATATTGTCCCTAATTTTCATAAAGAATCATTTGCCATTAATGGACAATCATTTGATCCTTTCTCAATATGAGAACAATCTCTCCTTGCTGCTTTCCAGCTGATCTGTATGGCCCAGTCATTATGTTAGACTTTTCTGAAATTATATTCTGCAGGGTGTAGATTCTTCAGTTTTGTACATTTCCCAACTGGAGTAGTTACATTATCTTTTTTATATCAAGTAAGAGGCAGTTTAACAAGTTCACTTTTTCTCCAGACAAGATTTAAAGTCACTAGCAAATAGTCACCATTTTTAACTCAATTTACAAAGAACAGCATTTAAAGAAAAAAAATCTTACCAAATAGCAAAAGCAATCTCCATATCTGCAAATCTGCAAGAGTATCTGTCCCTTATACAATTCAATTTTGTTAATGAGGTGTCCAGCTATGTATAATCGTGCAGTCATATCTATAAGAATAGCACAGGTCAGACAGAAATGAAACTGCAAGAGGATATTTGTAAATATTCCAAAGGTCACTAAGCCTATTAATTTTAATGATTGCAAAGCAAATGTTTGTGAACAAAATATCACTTGAAAAGGTTCAGCAGGAAAACAAAAATAACATCCTTGCAAAGGCAGATTAGAGAAAAGCACAGATTATTGATTTATCACTATAAGCTTATTATGGCAAAAATAACTATAGTGGGTAATGTACCTTGTCAAATCGTCCACATGTCTACCAACTATAAATTGTTTATCTTGAAGCAGAAGTAAAGCAATTTTTCACTCGACTGATAGATTGAGTTTCTGCGGAAGCTTAATTGACCAAATTATGAAAAGGTTAGTAGCTATGGAGCTGTTCCAACTCTGGAAAACTATTTAAAAGGATTTGATATTTTACTTTACTGTTTACTTATACAAAATGATTATGAATCAGAGATACACAAAGCATTCATTTCTCATGTTATATAATAAACTACATTGTGTTCTACACAAATTCTACCTTTTGTCAGTGGCTGGTATTTAATATGCTTGTGGTTGTAATGTTCATTTTGCTGATTGTGGAGTAGTCTCAGCTGCTGGAATAGGCCTGTCACCTGCTGCTTTTCTTTTCCAGCTGGCTTTCTCTATGTCACAATACCTTTACGGGAAATTTTACAACATTATATACTCAGTATCTGCAGTGATAGAAAAAGTTCTCTTGCTGTGCTGATTATCAATCAGTCACTCATTTCAATGAACATGAATAGATATGGAGTGAGCTTAGAGTCTGAGATGGTGAGAGATAGGGATATTCTTTCTCTTTCAAATTTTGATATATAATTGATGTGTAATATATAGTTGGTATATAATTAGATGGCATGAGTTGGTGAGCAAGAAATCCACAGCTTGGACTTGACTCCTACTGATAGTAAGTCAAGAAACCCATTATTATGGCTCAATTAGTAGCACTCTTGCCTTTGATTCTGAAAGTTGTTCAGATCCCACTCCAAACACTTTAAGCACAAAATCTACATTGGCAATGGAGTAAGAGAGTGCTTTCTTTTATTCATTTACAGGACATGAAGAGCTAGGCCAGTATTTGTCGCCTGTCCCTAGCTGTCCTTGAACTGAATACCTTCCTAGGTCTTTTCAAAGGCAAGTTAAGAATCAACCACATTGCTTTGGACCTGGAGTCATGTGTAGGCCAGACCAGATAAGTATGGTTGATTTCCTTCCCTAAAGAACATCAGTAAACCAATGGGTTTTTACGACAGACAATAATGCTTTCACTATCATCATTGGACTTTCAGTCAGTGAATTCAAATTTCACCACATGCTATGGTGAGATTCAAAGCTGGGTCCCCAAAGCATTACCCTGGGTCTCTAGCTTACTAATTCAGTGACAATATAAAGACACCACCACCTCTCCAAAAGTTGACGCATTCTTGAATGAGGTGTTAAATTGAACATTATCTGCCCTCTCAGATGTACAGAAGAAAAACCATGACATTTTGAAGGTGAGAACTCCACAGTGATCTGGCAGACTTTTATCTCTTAACTAATACCACGGAAGCACATTGGGCCAGATTCCCTGATCTTGTCTGTGGCTAGGATTTTCTGATCCTACTGCAATGAACTGGAGGTTGAGCTCTCCATTCTCGATGGCAGTGGGGCAAGAACGCAAGAGAATTCTGGCCAATATCTGGTCATTATTTCATTGCTGTTTGTAGGATCTTGTTATATGCAAATTCTCTATCATGTTCCTATACTCCAATAGTGGCTACATTTCAAAAGTAATAGGTTTGTTGTAATGCATTTTGATACACCTTAAGTTTGTGAGAGCAGCCTTTCACCTCTGCTTAACTGTCAGATTAGCTATGTTGTGTCCACTCACTATTGTAGAACTACATTTTCATGGCCAGGATTACAAAAAGGAGAAGGGAGAATGTTTGTTTTAACAATTGAAGTCCTTCAGGACAGGATTTCAGATGGATCTAAGATGATACTGCACTGACATAAAACTAAGCTGTTTATGAATGACTGTAGTTTCCAGCAGTCTTTCAAAACTGAATTTCAAGTCAATTGTTTATTAATTTTACTGGCTAGTCCCTGGTGACCTTATTATTTAATGAATGAACAATCGGGAGTCTCCCGATATACACTCCAAATTATGGAGTTGTATTTGGAGCACTGACCTGTCAAACTTGCATTTTTATCATTCTTGCACTACATTTTGTGAACCTGAGCAATTAATTTCCTAGATCAAATTAGTAATGACACAGCCACCAAGATGTGAGTATTTACTCAAACTTAATCTATTATTCACTTAACTTTAATGATATGAATTATAAAGAATATTGCTGAAAAAAGACACGTCAAAGCTTTTTGTGCTGCACTCATCAAGACTTTGGTAAGAATACCAGAATAAGAAGAAAACAAGAATTCATATCCTATGAGAAAAGAATGTTGATTGATTGGCAAGCAAACACTGACTGGTAGAGGAGTTGCTTTGAAGAATGCACCAGTTTATAGTGACAGATAACTGCCATGCATTATTTGAAACTTAAACTAGGCAGCTTGACACCTGACTGGTCAAAACATTTTATTGGAAAATGAATCTGCTAATAGCTGTCACTTATTTTGCTTAGTTGAAACAGGCGAAATATGTGTATCTGTCCTTTCTGTCTGCAAAGAACAGAGCTCCATATAGATATATGTAGGCCAGATTTTGTACCCCTGTTTGTCACAGAATCACATTGAATGTCAGACACTGTTTTGCATTTTGTAAGCACAGGCTAATTGGATATGGTCTATAATTTTTCCAATGTGAAGAGTGGCTGGGATGTGCTGTTTGATATGATATGCCAGTTCTTGAGATGTACAGCCTATATACATAACATCATACTGGCAGTGAAATTCATATGTCATGTTATTCATTTGTGTAATCAAACTCAAAGCACAGTATCCACCATTAGATATGATTCTATGATTGGACATCATTTGCTAAATATTCCTAAGTATGCTAAGCATTATGTTAACAATTAATTTAAGATTGACAGTGGTTTATTAGTCAGAAGTAAGGCTTACGTTAACACTGTAATGAAGTTTTTTACTGCAAAATTCCCTTAATCGCCACAGTCCAGTGCCTGTTTGGGTCAATGTGCCTAACCAGCACATCTTTCAAAATGTGGGAGGAAACCGGAGCACCCGGAGGAAACCCACGCAGAATGTGCAAACTCCACACAAACAGTGACCCACGCCGGGAATCGAATCTAGGTCTCTGGTACTGTGAAGCAGCAGTGCTAAACAATGTGTTATTGTGCCTGCCAAATGGGTTCACAGTGTGGCCTATTTACATGCACTAAAAGCTACATTTATTAATAAATAAGTAGGTGATAGCCATTTACTGAATCGTTCCCCAGGACAATGCCTTGACCAATCAGAGGTCAGGCTGCTTGATTTAAATTTCAAGCAATGCTTGACAGTTATCTGTCAGTCAAGTAGTGCATTCTTCACAGCAATATCTTTACCAACCAGAGTTCCTTTGTCAATCAATCAGCATTCTCTTCTTATTTAGAATAAATTGTTGCTCTCCCCTTATATCAGCATTCTTGTAAAGTGTCCTGATGAATGAAAGATGAAAAGCTTCGATGTTTCATTTTCCAGCAATATTCAAATTCTGTACTACCAAACAATTAATTATAAATAAGGCCTGCTTAGCATTTGTGATAGTTTAAATCATCACCACTGTTTACACTGAGACAACGTGGCCAGAATTTTCCAGCCGTTCAAGTCCCACATCCACTGCAAGCAAGGATGGAGAATTTGGCACTCAGGCAAGTCTCTGTTCACTGCAGCAGGACCAGAAAATCCCACTGGCATGAATGGCCAGAAGATTCTGGCCCTTATCTTCTATTAAAATTCTTAATAACAAAAAAATCTAATAGCAGTAAACTATTTTTACAATTAGGATGGAGCATTTTGGGATAACTTGTGGTATTTCAATATGTCATTTTCTTTGCCAATGCCTTGACTAGATAACCAATGAAGATGGTGTAACTCTACCACTTACATGGTGGGTTAATCACTTTGTGAAATTCAAAGTTTAACGGCTGATTTGGAAATGATAAAGCACAACAGGATTCACAGAAATGTGAACAATAATATAAAGAAAGGCAGTCAGGAATGTTTGCCTCTGCTATTGCTAGAGCATTATTATTGGTTTAAAATATTAAAAGTATTATTTTTCCCCCTTGCATCAATATGCAAATTTAATGTTAACTACTAGTTGGTGAGCACATCAAATCATAGAATCCCTACAGTGCAGAAGGAGGCCATTTGGCCCATTGAGTCTGCACTGACCACAGTTTCACCCAGGCCCTATCCCATACCCCACATATTTACCCTGCTAGTCTCCCTGAAGTAAGGAGCGATTTAGCATGGCAGATCAACCTGAGCCACATGTTTGGAGTGTGGGAGAAAACCGGAACATCCAGGGTAACTGGAAGAAATCCATACAGACGTGAAGGGGCAGGAGGTGAGCAAAATCCACACAAACTGTGACCTAAGGCCAGAATTGATCCTGGGCTCTTGGTCTGTGAGGCATCAGCGCTATGTACGTTCTTAGTCAATTATTAACCGGACACTATCTTTTTGTGTTTGGATTTTACTTTACATGCAACTGCACACATTAGGACCACTGTACTGGAGATGAAATCCACTGATAATTTCTGCAATGTCTGTTAGTGTCAATGCAAAATGAAGAAGTACACCAGAAAGAATGGCAAACAATTGACATGTGCTTCGATTTCAGTCAGGCCTTTGATTCTATTCCATTCCAAGCATTGGTATTGAAAATAAAGAACAAGGATAAAGTCCAAACATGGAGAAGGAAGGCTTTTTCTACATTACCATCTGATAGCTCTTTAATATTCCTGCTGAATAAGAAGGAATTTGATAAACTGGCCACAACCATTTATGTGAGGTTATACTTTGGAAACTTATATTCGCACTAGTATGAGCTGCCTCATGAGATGTTTCCATTAGAAATCTTGGGCACAATTTTCCTATCCTGCCATGCTGGATGAGTAGATTGGGAGTAGTGGAGATGGGGCAGGAATTTTAAGCAGGCAGACAAAAATGGGAATTGCCTGGGCCATTATTTTGATGTAATCAACCTCACATTGGGGAACAGTGCGAGGCGAACTTAAGTATTCAGAAACTAATTTCAGTTTGTTTAGATTAATGCAAACATATAATTCAGTCACCAGCCATAAGTATTAGTCAGTGTTCCAAAAACTAGTGGATTTTGCTGCTAAATAAACCTGTTGGACTTTAACCTGCTGTTGTGAGACTTCTTACCATTCAATGAACACTAACTGACCTTCTGTAGCATATCTAAGTGGCCATAATAAGCCTAGTCTGCAAATTCTGGCAGGCTATGTGTCATGGGGAGACATTAGTTGTGGCAGAGTCTAATCATGTTCTCACCTAATGTATTCACCTTACAAGCAGGATTCGCTTAGACACTGATCAAGCATAGAAATCCTCGTTGATTTTTATACTCCCTGCATCAAATCAACCTGCTGTTGTGAGACTTCTCACCATTCTAACTGAACCAGTGAAATTAGAACAGGAAGTTCTAATCTGCCACACCAGATTACCACTTAGGCTATAAGAACAATAATTCACCTTTATTGATTTCCATATCTAGCTTGGCTTTGTCCAGAACACAATGCATAAGATCCCCAGCCTTTGCTTCCTTGTTAAATTAACTAATCATTTTTTATTAGCATTGCTCCTCTCATTCCAATCATAACCTTTTTTCTTTTCTTGCCCATGGTTTTTCCTTCCGTCTTTGAATATTTTGACTTATGTGAGTTTAAATTCAATGAACACTAACTGACCTTCTGTAGCATATCTAAGTGGCCATAATAAGCCTAGTCTGCAAATTCTGGCAGGCTATGTGTCATGGGGAGACATTAGTTGTGGCAGAGTCTAATCATGTTCTCACCTAATGTATTCACCTTACAAGCAGGATTCGCTTAGACACTGATCAAGCATAGAAATCCTCGTTGATTTTTATACTCCCTGCATCAAATCAATACCTGTGACCTTTCACAGCTCACATTAAATTTCTTAATGTATTCACCAATCAATGCTGCTAAGACACCTATTAATCAAACAATAAATTGTACTCTAAGTGGTATTTTCAGTGCTGTAATTTGTAAGTATTTTTTAATTGCAATTTAAGATAAGATTAACTAGTCATTATTCATGTTTTAACTAATTTATAAATGAATCCACAGAATCCCTAAAATTCCTACACTGTAGAAAGAGGCCATTCAGTGCATTGAGCCTGCACCAATCCTCTGAAAGAACATCCCACCCAATCTCTCCCCTCCACTTTATCTCTGTAACCCCATGCATTTATAATGGGAAATCCATCTAACCTACATATCTTTGGACACTAGGGTATAATTAACCATGGCCAACCTACCTGAACTGCATATCTTTGGAGTGTGGGAGAAAACAGGAACAACTGGAGGGAACCGATGCAGATACAGGGAGGACTTGCAAACAGTCATTCAAGGCCAGAATCGAACCTGGGTGCCTAGTGATGTGAGGCCGCTGTGCTAATCACTGTGCCATTGTGCCACCCTGTGTGCATTAATTAATGCATTAAGAGTGGCATTTTATTTTTCTGGACATTATTGCTCTCATATCAATATCAAACAGAAATGAGGCTGGATTTTAAGCCTTCCTCACCAGTGTATTTGCAGGTGGAGGTCTGAGGGCTAAAAAAATAAATTGGGTGGCCTTCCCACCACCTTGTGACCATTTCCCTCACACTATGATGGGCAGAAAAGTTGTCAGGCCTTTCCATTGCCCTACTGAGGCCCTTATGGTGTCATTATTTGGACAGATGCAGGTCTCATTCTACATTTGTTGCTATTTCAAATGTGCTAGGGGAAGTCAGAGGCATTGCAGAAATTAAGTATTTCATTGTAAGAGGTTAATGATCATCTTTGCAAAAGAGGACCAAGACCATTATTTTTCTTACTCTGTACTCAAAAATATACCACAGAAAAAGTTAACATTGAATGCATCTTCATATGGATATGTTCCCCATATGAGTATTGCACGAAGTATTCAGCAAGAAGTCCAAATGTCATTGACTCAGTTGATGCTGCCTCATATATGATGTAATGCCAAATCTTGATTTGCAAATATGATTGCAAATATTACATATGAAGTCACTATTGGAGGTATGTGAGAAAGCGTTGGCTTTGCGAAATTTTTACTTGTGAGGACCTGATCCTGTTCTCCTCACCTGTTGAAATTGCTTAATGACAAATCCACTTGGATTTATCCAGAGGTTAATATTTACCTTTGTATTGGCTTTCAGAATGTGAAGTTGCTGGTGTTGGACTGGTGTAGATACAGTAAATAGTCTCACAAAACCAGGTTAAATTCCAACAGGTTTAATTTGGTAGCATGAGCTTTTGGAGCATTGTCCTTCATCAGGTGAGTGAAGAGTTCCATTCACAAACAGGACATATAGAGACACAAAATCAATTACAAGATAATGGTTGGAACGCGAGAATGAGACTTTGAATCTGTCAAAGGAGAACTGTGTTGTAACTGTTTTTCATGGAGTGGAATGGGGTGGGCTGGGAGTAGAGAAAGAAACATCGTTCTTACGGATTCACTTTGTCATATCAAAATGCATCAAATATAGTTTTATAGCTCAGCTCATTGTGCTTACATAAAATGAGAAGAAGATTATGTAAGAACATTTTCATAGTTTTATAAACAAAATTCCTATTATGTCATATCATTGTTGGTACAACCTGATGTTCTTTCACACTCTTGAATGGCCAGTCATGATTGTATATGTATGTCAAGCTCTAGCTACATGTAAGAACCAGTTCCTATTTGGATTTGACTTTCAGAAATGTTATTACGGTGTGTAAAGTTTATTTATTAGTGTTACAAGTAGGCTTGGCTTACATTAACACTGCAATGATGTTACTGTGAAATACCTTAGTCACCGTACTCCAGTGCCTGTTTGGGTACACTGAGGGACAATTTAGCATGGCCAATGCCACTAACCAACACATCCTTCTGACTGTGGAAAGAAACTGGAGCATCCATAGGAAACCCACATAGACATAGGAGAACATGCAAACTCCGCACAGACAGTAATCCAAGTTGGGAATTGAACGCGGGAACTTGGTGCTGATTGGCAGTAGTGCTAACCACTGTGCTATTGTGCTGCTACATGGTGTATTCATGTACTTTTAAGATATGGCCTATGAGAAAATAAATTTTGGAATGTGTGTTGTCCATCTAACCATGAGATATGGATGTCACATGCATCAAGCAGACAACCCTTTTTCACATGCTATCAATAAGAATTTAAAATTATCATATTGCCCCTCCCTGGCAGCAGGGGAGCCATTCTGAGATGGGCAGTAGCCAAGATATTGATGTCAAGACTCTGTCATAGTGCCAGAGTGTTGCCAACCATCATCTGTTTTCTAAGTTGACAAATGAACATTTTATGGAGCAAAGGTTTTATCTATCAAATTCTGAAATGTACATTTGGAGACTTGCTAGGCTAATCAGCAATGCAAGTTTGCTACATTCGCTGATGTTATGTATTCTATAAGTCAGTTAGCTACAGAATTATTGGTATAATTTTATTTCTGAGTCCACAGAAATGGTCAGAGTGGAATTCATTTCCTGGGCTCACAGCGCCAGAGACTCGGGTTCAAGTCTGGCCTTAGCTGACTGCCCGTGTGGAGTTAGAACAATTTTCCCATGTCTGTGAGGATTTCCACTGGTGCTTCGATTTCCTCCCACACTCCCAAGCTGCATGGATTAGGTTGATTGGTCAAACTAAATTGCCCCTTAGTGTCAGGGAGATTAGGACTGTGAATTTGTGAGGTTATGGGGATGGGAACTGAGTGGGACTATTGTCAATGCAGACTTGAAAGGCTAAATGACTTTCTTTTGCACTGTTGATTCTCTGATTCTATAAAAGTTTTTCAAGGTATACAAATCTTTAAGCTATTTTACTTCGCTTTGCTCACACTTGTTACACCATTTCATTTGAAAAGAAAATGAGATACCCAATTAGAAACAATGTTCAATTTTTCCATTTTAGCTGGTGATCTCAACAAGCTGATTTTCAGCAATTTTGTCAGTTGTGTCATGTCTAATAAGAATACAACAAGGTCAATGTACATTAGTTCTCTACTATTGACCCTTGTTTTGTTGAAGGCAAAATCCATGGAATCACTTCCTGTGGGAACTACAAAACAACTTTTGAGTGTTCTTAACATCTGGAAGAGCAAAGCAGCAAGAGCAAGCATTTAGACACTTTAAGCCCAATGAACTTACAAGTTTCCACACCCAGTATCTGAGAAAACTATTTCCACTGATTCGTTTTGTAGAACCCTGACTGGTATCCTTCTGTCAACACAGTACAAGGATCAAGCCTGCATTTCCTATTTAAAAGCTGCACTTCATCACTGAATTGTCAAGCATCTTGTAATATTTCATAAATTATATCATTTCTCCATGTAGATGACATAAAGAGAAGACATCAAGAAAGGTTCATGAGGAATAAGTGTTCAGTTCAATTTTATTTATCATTTAAAATCCTTGAAATATCCCTTGTAAAAGAGTAAAAAAATAAAATTTATTCATTAGTCACAAGTAAGACTTACATTAACACTGCAATGAAGTTACTGTGAAATTCCTAAGTCGCCACAGTCTGGTGCCTGTGCAGGTCAATACACTGTGCTACCACACCGTGTAGCATGCTCTGTCCACAAATTCCACTCTGATCATTCCTATAGACTTTGAAAATTATATCAATAATTTTGTAGCTAATTGATTTGCAGAATACTTCACACCAGTGAATATACCAGTGATTAGCCTAGCAATTCTGTACAAATCCTTTAATTCTGCAGAAAGAGACCATTCAGTCCATGAAATCTGCACTGACCTTCCGATAGATTATCCCACCCAGGCTTATTCTTCCACCTTGTCTATAGTTCAGTGCGTTTAGCATCGCTAATCCACCTAATCAATACCTCTTCAGATGCTAAGGGGAAATTCAGCCAATGCCCCACGTACTTACCCCACTTATCCCCCTAATATGAAAGGGCAATTTAGCATTGCCATTCTACCTAACTTGCACATCTTTGGACTGTGGGAGGAAACTGAATCATCCAAAGGAAACCCACATGAACTTGGGAGAACATGCAAATATACAGTCACCCAAGAGTCAAATCGAACACGGGTCCCTGGTGCTGTGAGGCAGGAGTGCTAACCATTGTGCCACCCTGGAGTATGGAATATCAAGACAAAAAATAATCATCAGCTTTGGAGACTGTCAATCAACAAATGCAAAAAGCAAAATTGCTATTATGGATTAACGTTAACCATGGTGACTAACAATTGTTATGCAATGCTAGTTGATGTGGATTAAGTGACACTGATGCTCAATGTTCAAAGTTAGTATTTGCTGATTGTGAACCTATATAGAAGCCAAAGGTTGTCATGTCTAAAAAGGCTATCCCCTTTAGTTTTCAACATGAACTGAGATAGAGAGGACTGCTTAAAAATGCAAGGCCACAATCAAAGCTGAATGTGAGAAATCAATACATCATTCACATGAAGACATGAAGGGAGAGCCATTTCCTATAACCCAGACAACTACTGAAAATAGAAGCTGATTAAAGGAGAGACATTAAAGATGCAAAGTACTGAACATTGAAACAATGGCTGCAATGGACAGGCACATCAAAACCTCTTGAAAATACACGATGGATGATGAAGCTCAAAACAAGAGTCCAGACATCTGAGGGAGATTGCAAAAGACACAGACAAATCAAGAAAGTCTTCAACAGAGGAAACAGGCTGAAGAATTATTTCTCTACCTCTCTCACTTTTGGAATAAAAATGCCCTTACTTTGAGAAACCAAATAACCTAAATTGGACATAACATTTAAATCTACAGCTCAAGGACAATCAAAAGATACATAACCATATATTCTTTTGCCTTTTTCATTGGATTCTAATTCCTCTAATTTCTGATCTCTGTATATCTGTGTGTGTGTGTGTGAGAGAGAGAGAGAGAGAGGGCAGGGGGAATGGGAAGGTTGCTAATGACGGCATGAGGGTCAGATCACAATTTTATCATTTTTCTTGGGTTTAATCATTAATGAATTTGTCTTTTGACCATAAAAGCCTTGTTCGATTGCTCCTATTTCTCACAGCTTGAATAGTTAAATGCATTTTCATTTAGAAAAGACATACCTTTGTGAAAAATGAACTTAAATCTTTGTTGTGAAAACCAAAGAGGCTGAATAAGGGGAAATGAGTTCATTCCTTCTCACCTGATTGGAACACATGCAGCTGTTTTGGAAGCACAGCAACAGAAAAGATTTCAAATTTTGACTGGAGATTATCCCAGGCACTGTTGAAAGTTTAACACCTGTTTGCTTCCTGTTTACAAGAATGTTATTTTTCATCACGTTTATTGCAACCAAAATCCAGAAATTGCTCTTTCTGGCTTACAGGCAAAAAATTGCACAAGTCTGTGAATGGGAGTTCATTAATTTATTCACTGAGCAGTTGATTTATTCTGAACTTGGCAGTGGAGGATCTCTGTTTCCACAGAAGAAGATCATGCTCAAACAGCAGGAACAGATGGAGATTCAAACAACCACCAGGAAATCAGAGGCTGAGCAGAATGAATCAAACACAGGAGAAGTCCAAAAAGTAATGCCAGAATGGTACTGTAATCAACACACAGTGAGAAGCAGCAGAGCCCAAGGGTTTAAAGATAAGAATATGGATTTTGTATCTGAATATCACTGTTTATTTGTCTTGTATGTTTAGCATCTGATCTGAGGTTAAGGAGCACACATGTCACGGGAGATGTAAAAACACTTCAAACAGCATAAGGGAAGAAGCTGATTGATGAGTAGATGGAAAATGTTTTTATTCTATGAACTTACTTATCATTCCTCCAAATTCACATCTAGATCGTTAATGTACATATTTAATCACCTTCTTCAAAAATATAATTAAGTTTGTAAGACCTGATCTCGCTTCAGAAACCATGCAACTTGATTATTCATTGCCTTCTCAAGTGGAGATTAACTCTAGCCCTCCAGATTTCTTCCAGTAGTTTCCCTACCACTGAAGTTAGACTCACTAGTCTGTAATTTCCTGATTTTTTCCCCCACTTACCTTCTTCAATAATAGTACCACATTAAAGTGTTCTCCAGTCTCTGGTACCTCTCCAATGTTGATGTGGAGATGCCGGTATTGGACTGGGGTAAACACAGTAAGAAGTTTCACAATACCAGGTTAAAGTCCAACAGGTTTATTTGGTAGCAAAAGCCATTAGCTTTCGGAGCACTTGCTGCCTCTTTGTCTGGTGAGTGAGAGTTCTATTCACAAATAGGGCATATAAATGCCTTGTTTTATATGCCTTGTTGGTGAATAGGACTATTACTCACCTGACAAAGGAGCAGCAAGTGTTCCAAAAGCTAGTGGTTTTTGCTTTCAAATAAACTTGTTGGACTTTAACCTGGTGTTGTGAGACTTCTTACTATGTTTACCTCTCCTGTGGCCAGAGAAGATTTGAAAATTATTGTTAGAGCCACTGCAATCTCCTCCCTTGATTCCCACAGGAGCTTGAGATGCATCACATCTGGATCTGGGGAATTATCCATTTTTAAAGTTACTACTTCCTTCCTTTCAATTTTAATTTGTTCAAATAAATCACAATGTCCCTCCCTGATTTCTACAGCTATATCATCTCCATAGATGTAAAGTACATAGAATTCCTACAGTACAGAAGGAAGTCATTTAGCCCACCAAGCCTGCACAGGCCACAACCCTTACCTGGTCTGATTCCTGTAACCTCACACATTTACTCTGGTAATCCCCCTGGTACTAGAGTCAATTTAGCATGGCAAATCAACCTAACCAACATATTTGGACTGTGGAAGGAAACCAGAGCACTCGGAGGAAACCCACGCAGAAACGGGGAGAAATTGCAGACTCCACAGACATAGTGATCTGAGGCCAGAATTGAATCTGGGTCCCTGGCACTGTGAGGCAGTAGTACTAACTAACAGCAGTGCCATATACTCATTTAAAATCTCAGTGTCTTCTGGCTCCACATGCAAATTACCCCCTTTGTCCCTGGTAGGCCCTTTCCCTGGTCCTCCATCTGCCCTTAATATACTGCTAAACACCTGTGCATTTGGTGGCAACACTGCCTGGCCATTATGTGCCTTCCAATGCAATTTGGTACCAATCATGCATTTACCTGGGTGGTGTTGCCATCTTTGCTGTGCTCAGGGCAGATATCCTGCATCCAAAAGCTGCTGGAAAATCAGAAACCACAACTCTCTGGTACCAGCAACTACACCAAGAATGGTGACCATTACCAATTTTGTAGCAGGCCCAGGCTGCAGGATTGTTGCTGGAACCTAGAGCGAAAGTTGGTAAAGCAGATTCACCAAAGCCAGTCAGGGAAGCCTTGGCAAAATGACGGAGGTGAATTATTTTAAGACTATGTGAGCAATCCCTAACACCAGTCAGTCTCCTTATTTGGCATGGGAGCTCAGGTTGGACAGATTACTCTCCACCAAAGCTAACCCACCAGGGTTCAAGAATGCCACTACTCTGTCAGTGGTTGAATACCAGTGGCAGTGAAATAAGATGCGCTTTTTTGTCTGGAGTTAATCAGAGATAGGTGATGGTGCCACCTATCCTACGCTTTCCCACTTGATTATACAGTCTATTGTCTCTCAACCTTAGGGTTGTTGCAGGGAGGAGGGGAAATGAGGAGAATTAAATACTGCCCGTTACTCCTATTTTAATTGAAAATTAAAGTTAAAGACTTTGGCTGGAATTCTCCAACCACTCATTCTCCGCCACTCCTGCCAGCGAGGACAAAGACTTTGGCAGTTGGCCAAATCTCTACTCGGTGCAGCAGGAACCGGAGAATCTCAGCTGTGGGTGAAGTCGGAGAATTCTGCCCTTAACCTCAGATCAAAATCGTAGTACTTTGAAACTCTCCGAATGCAAGCTGTAAGCTTCAAATTTATTTTTTCTCATCATGCCAAACACAGCCGATGATACAATATTTTATGATTTAGATTACGTGATTAATATGAAATGTCAGCTACTTTTACTTGATTATGAATGCTGGGCTTTATAATGGCAGTAGATGTACTTTAGTAAACGAGATATTACAAAATGAACTGAACATTGCTTTGGGCTTTTTGAAATGTGTTAGGTGCTAATCATTGCAGTGTGACACGTCACTCATATTAACCCTAAAGCTATGGTTGTTTCTTTAACTGAGCTGATTTGTGTAGGACTCACTGAGAGCCAAACAATATCACACGTAAAATACTAGATATAAGGAGCAAATCCTGATTCAGTTCTACCATTGTTGTGCACTCAGTCTAGGATTTTCCACTGAATTCCTCCTACAGATAAATAGATGATAAAAAAAATAGCCTCGGTGACTGTTAATCTATGTGGATAATTGTAAATTTCAATTATAAATTTGAAGATAGCATTGATAGCACCTTGGAAAGTATTCGAGATGTTACCCTTTTTGGTATGACAATGATTTTAAGGCAGCTATTTAAGCTATACTCTCACTGCAGCTAGAAAATGCATTACTATTCCATGATGTTCAATCTCTTGAAAAACTATTAAATTTATTAATGAGATATATCAGAAAGAAATAGGAAATGTTAGATAGCATGTACTGATAACAACATCAGAAATCTAAACAAAAGTATAGTTCAAATAATTCATTTTCAGATAGATGTTTCTAAATTAAACAAAACTATTTAATTAAATTTGTTTCAAAGATAAATTATTGCAGATTAATTCATGTCATATGTCATGTCTTATTATCTGCATTGAATCCGAGGCATAATCACTAAGTGTTACTCATTGAATAATTCTGCAAACTTAGATATCCTTGATGATCCCCAGATATGGGATGTCATAACTGGCATTTTTTTGCTTCACAACAAAACATATACTTTCATGACTTACTGATAATCAGTTATGCATCAACATTTCAAAAGTAATTGCTTTCATTCCTTTTTAAATTATTTTCTAACAGAATTGATTATTTTTTTTCTGCAGGGATAACATTAAGGTCACGAAGATTTCATTTCCTGGGAAGTTTGTAGAAAAATATAGATTTAATTATCAGAATGTGCCCCTTTACTTCAGATTTTACATTTTCTTTTGCCGAGACAAGTTAGTCAGATTTGGAGTAACATGCATCTAAAACAAAGTCAATGGATAATGCAATCTTTGAGGCTCTTCTTGTTATTATTATTGTTTTGTGAGCTTCTTGTGATGTTCGTACACTCTTAATGATTTTAATTAGTTCATAGATTTAAATTAATTCATTTGAGTTTCACTTCTTGCCTTTTTTTTATTCATTTAAATGATATAGGCATCACTGGCCAAGCTAGCATTTATTTCCCATGCCCACTTGCCCTTCAGAGGGTGATGGTGAGCTGCTTTCTTGAACCACTGCAGTTCCTGAGGTGTAGGGACAGCCACAGTGCTGTTCTGGTGGGAATCCAGGATTTTGATTCAGCATTAGTGAAGGAACGGTAATACACTTCCAAGTCAGGATGATAAATGACTTGGAGGGGAACTTCCAGGTCTGATGTTCCCAAGTATTTGCTGCTCTTGCCCTTACAGATGGCAGTGAGTTTGAAACATGCTAGGTACTGTGTGGCACAAAACTTACATGCCGTTTCTTAGCCCAAGCCTTGATATTGCCTGGATCTTGCTGCATCTGGACTTGAACTGCTCCAGTACCTGAGGAGATGTGAATGGTGCTGAACATTGTGCAGTCATCAGAGAACATCCCCACTTCTGACTTTATGGTGGAAGGAAGGTCATTTATGAAGCAGCTGAAGATAGTTTGGCCAAGGACACTACCCTCAGAAACTCTTGCAGTGATAGCATTGTTGATAGCCCCTTCCATGCTTTACTGATGATTGAGATAATTGGTCGGGTTGGATCTGCCTTGTGTTTTGTTTACAGGACTTACTTGGGCAATTTTTCACACTGCTGGATAGATGCCAGTGACAGAGCTGTATTGGAACAACTTGACTAGGAGCATGGCAAGTTCTGGAGCATAAGTCTTCAGTATAATTGCTGGAATTCTGTCAGGGTCCATTGCTTTTGCAGTATCCAGTGCCTCAAACTGTTTTTTGATTTCATGTGGAGTGAATTGAATTGGCTGAAGGTGGATATCTGTGATGCTGCAGATGTGAGGCCGAGATGAATCACCCATTGGCACTTCTGGCTGAAAAACGTCATGAATGCTTCAGTCTCATCTTTTACACAGATGTACTTGGCTCCCCAGTTATTAAGGATGGGAATATTCATGAGCCTTCTCCTCCAGTGAGTTGCTCAGTTGTCCACTGCAATTTATGGCTGCATATGGCAGAACTGCAGAGCTTAGATCTGATCCATTGGTTTGGGATTATTTAGATATGACTATAACTTTATGCTTATGATGTTTGGCATGGATGTAGCTTCACCAGGTTGACACCCCATGTTAAGATATGCCTGGTGCTGCTCTTGGCATGTCCTCCTGCACTCTTCATTGAACTACAGTTTATCCCCTGGCTTAGTAGCAGCATAAAGGGGAATATACTGGGCCATGATGTTCATGGGTCTATCCCATTTAGCACAGTGGCAGTGCCCCATAACACAATGAAAAATGAACATGCAGGATTGTGCAATCATCACTCCCACTGATACCAGCCTGTAACTTTGGTCCTGAACCCTGACTTAAGTTGATTGTGCACTGCACATGCATGTTGGGACAACATAGGAATCCTGACGTGTGGACATGCAAGCTGGAAGTATGCTATATTTAGATTTCTGATTCAGTTTTATAAAATTACCAGTATTGAAGCGCTGTGGTCTCGCCCTAACCTTCGTCACTTGTACTGATGGTAGACGAGTATTTGCACTTAGTTATTTGCACACTTTTTGGGGCCTAGCTGCAGTGAGTAGAGACATTCTTTGGATGGGTTAATTTTTTAGTGAATGTTTTAAAAAAAGATATTTAACATAAATGTAATGCACAGAAAGTGAAAGAAAGATGTAAAAATTTTTTTTTACATTTTTGTCATGACATACTAATTCTACTAAAAAGCACATCTGTATATAATAAGTGGATGATAATGTCCGGAGTCATAGAATCCCTGTGAGGCCATGGAGCCAATCAAGTCTGCATCAACTCTTTGGCAGAGCAGCTTACCCAGGTCCACTCCCGTCCCATCCCTGTAAGCCCACACATTTATTCCATTAATTCCCCAAGCCTGTACATCTTTGGACACTAAGGCACAATTTAGCATGGCAAATCTTCTTAACCTGCACATCTTTGGAGTGTGGGAGGAAACTGGAGCATCTGGAGGAAACCCATGTAGACACAGGGTGAATCTATAAACTTTACACAGACAGTTACCTAAGACCGGAATCGATCCTGAGTTCTTGGCACTATAAGGCAATAATGCTAACTACTCTGCCATGTGCTGCCAGATAAAGTCCATTTGTTTATCCCAATTTTATTAGTCTACCTGATGCAATCTTGATTCTTAGATGTCTTTGGTGATATGAGTTCTATGTTTACAGTGGGAAGTTTGCATACTATTCAGCTCAATGTCATCAATGACAGCAGCAACTTATATTTTATTTTGTGTCTCTAACATAATGGAATGTCCTTTACAATGTGCTTCACAAGAAGCATTATAAAACAAGGTCAAGAGGTTGAGAGGAATAGAGTGAGACATTACAGATCCAGGGCCAAGATAAGTGAAAACACAGCCTCCAATGGTTGAAGCATTAAAATTGGAGATGCAGAAGAGGCCAGAATTAGAGAAACACAGAGGGTCTATAAACTATGGATTTCTCTTTCAGAAACAGCGATTGAAACAACATTCAAAATAGTCTGTGAGGAAAATGAATAAATTTTAATGCAAATATATTTGGAAAGGATTGACGAAATGCCAAGGAGTGAATTTGGCAAATAGGCACATTGAATCAGAAAAAAAACACCTTTGATATTTCAACATTAACTACCAATTATTTTAATCTTCTGTAATTGAAATTTATTGCTCTGTCTAATGATGAATCAACTTCAGAATGTGCCACAGTGCAGCAAGATCTCCACTGGTTATTTTTGTGGACAGGGGAAAGCAGTGGCACAATGGTACTGTCACTGGACTAATGACCGAAACACAACAGTTAGCAAAATTTGAGTTCCATAAAAATCTGGAATTCAGAGTCTAATAATGACTATGAACCAATTGTTGCAAAAACCCATCTGGTTACTAATATCCTTTAAATGCAAAACAGTTGGGCAGCATGGTGGTACAATGGTTAGCACTGCTGCTTTATAGCACCAGAGATCAGGGTTCAATTCCAGCCTTGGGTCACTCTTTGTATGGAGTTTGCACATTCTCCTTGTCTGTGTGGATTTCCTTTGGGTGCTCTTGTTTTCTTCCACAGTCCAAAGATGTGCAGGTTAGGTGGATTGGCCATGTCAAATTGCCCCTTAGTGTGCTGAGACCCGTAGGTTAGATGTGTGGGGTTAAAAGGAAAGGGTGGGAGAGAGAGTCTGGAAAGATACTCTTGATGTGGATATGCTGGCATTGGACTGTGGTAAACACAATAAGAAGTCTCACAATACCAGGTTAAAGTCCAACAGGTTTATTTGGTAGCACAAGCCACAAACCACTTTCAGAACACTGCCCCTTCATCAGGTACGTGGGAGTTCTGTTCACAAACAGGCCATATAAAGACACAAACTCAATTTACAAAATAATGGTTGGAATACAAGTCTTTATAGATAATCAAGTCTTAAAGTTACAGGCAATGTGAGTGGAGAGAGGGTTAAGCATAAGTTAAAGAGAAGTGTATTGTCTCCAGCCAGGTCAGTTGGTGAGATATTGTAAGCCCAGGCAAGTCATGGGGGTTACAGATAATGTGACACGAACATAAGATCCCGGTTGAAGCTATCCTCATCCGTGCAGAACTTGGTTATCAGTTTCTGCTCAGCAACTTGGCGTTGTCGTGTGTTGTGAAGGCTGTCTTGGAGAATGGTTGCCGAATGCCCATGACTGTTGAAGTGTTCCCCAATAGGAAGAGAATACTCTTGCCTGGAACATCTCTTTAACATGTGCTTAACTCTTTCTCCTCTCACATTGTCTGTACCTTTAAGACTTGATTACCTGTAAAGACTTTCATTGTAACCATTATTTTGTAAAATGTGTCTTTATTTGCCCTGTTTGTGAAGAGAAATCCCATTCACCTGATGCAGGGACTGTGCTCCAAAAACTAGTGGCTTGTGCCTTGTGCTACCAAATAAACTTGTTGGACTTTAACCTGGTGTTATGCGACTTCTTATGAGGATACTCCATCACAGAGTGAGTGCAGACACAATGGACTGAATGAACTCTTCTATACTGTAGAGATTCTATGAATTGGTTTGTATTGTGATTTTTTTCCATTTTACTATTTGGCAACAAGCCATACATTTTACAACCAGGAACAGAAACAGGTTGAAGATATTTGAACAATGTCAATAATTCAGAAATTTGACCTAAGAGAGGGATTCAAATTTAGATTGACAGGAAACATTGGCAATTGCTGTGAGCATCTTTTCAGAGCATGCTGATTCTCTGGTTGCCTGAATAGTCTTTTTTTGGTTCTTTAGGTGTTTTCAGGCCGATGGCACTGACTGACAGTTGAGAATTGAAATTGACAGATAAGTATTATCTGAGGCTGCTCAGAGCTTTCTATCCCAGTGTGCAATGGTTTGGTTAGTCTTGCAGAAATTAATCAAGTGTAAGTTTTAGAAATGCCGCTTTGGACGGACGAGTCAAAAACATCAGGGGAAAGGCTTACTGAAAGCACACATTCAAACTGACTCAGTCTCCTCAGCTTTGCAAATAATTCTCAGTCATGTATAAGGAACAGACAGGAGCCATAATCATGCAATACAATGGCTGACCTAACTACAAATTATTTGCAAATAGAAACTGCAATCTCCTGAAAGTAACAGAACAAGTGTTGAACATTCCTCTAAGGATTCATGCTAATAATCTTTGTGGTCATAGGTAACAAAGTGAAAGAGAAAATTTTCCATTTCAGATCCAGTTTATTATATAAACTCCCCTGTCCTATGTAACATTTGCCTGCTTGTCAGTCATGGGGCCTGATTTTATCATCAAGTTGCACCTATTTTCGGGTGCAAACACTTGGTCAAGTCAGCTTCTGTGCTGGTTCCCTCTTTATCAAGGCCAGAAAATGCTGCACTTGGGACCACGCCTGAAATGGGCATAATGGCCATTTAAGTGCATTTGCATGTATTTAAATTGACTTAATGAGTTGCATGCCCAACTTTACTGGCACTTTCCCCTTTACCACTGCATATACCCATCCAGAATCGGTACGAAATAGACACGCTTCATAAAAATCCAATTTGGGTGCTCCAGTTAGTGAGGAGGTAAGTACTGAGTGTACAGTGGCTCTCTGCTTGAAATCGGTGGGGGGAGGTGAGGGAGGGGAAGGAAGGAGGATCCGTTGCCACTCTGCCTGAAGTTGGTGGAGGAGAATGGGGATTGCTACCACATTGGCTGAGATCAGTGGGGGGAGGACAGGAGATCTGCTGCCACTCTGTCTGAGATCAGTGTGGGGAAACAAGGGTCTGCTGCCTCTCTGCCTGAGGGTGGTGGGGAGGTAGGAAATGGGGGATGGTCAGTAATGCTGGGGGGATGGGGCAATGTCTGAGGGGTCCAGAGCAGACATTAGCCAGCTCAGGAGGATGTGGCAGGGGAGCCACATTCTATCTTTTTCTGCACATGCGCAGTTGCAGGCACCAATCTGAACTGTAGGATTTTGGACGCTTTAAACACTGCCGGGGCTTTTGTAGTGCAATTCAGAATAGCTGATTTCTTTTCAGGCAAAGTGCTTAAGGGAGTGCCTGAGAGCAGATCTAAAAGTCAGATCTGAAACATTCCTAGATTCAAGTCTGCCCAGCACTTAGAATCAAAATGGTAAAACAGGGTCTGCAATCTCCAGCTTAGCTATTTCTAATTCTTCCTCCTGTGGTAAGCCCATTTGGCTCATAACAACATAAGAAATAGGAGCAGGAGTAGGCCATCTAGCCCTTCAAATCTGCCCCGCCATTCAACAAGATCATGGCTGATCTGAAGTGAATCAGTTCCACTTTCCTGCTTTCTTCCCATAACCTTAATTCCCTTGTCTATCAGAAACCTATCTACCTGTGACTTAAATATATTCAGCAAAGCAGCCTCCACCACTTCAATGGGCAGAGAATTCCAGAGACTCACCACCCTTTGAATGAAGAAGTTTCTCCTCAACTCCAATCTAAACTGCACCCCCCCCCCACCTTATTTTGAGGCTGTGCCTTCTAGTTCTGCTATCCTTTTTAAGCAGAAAGAATCTCGCTACTTTACCCTATCTATCCCCTTCATTATCTTATATATCTCTATAAGATCCCCCCCAGACTTCTAAATTCCAACAAGTACAGACCTAGTCTATTCAATCTCTCCTCATAGGCTAACCCCTCATCTCCAGCTCACCACATCTGCTTCTTAAGAGAAGAAGAAATGAGAAAGAAATGATTCTGTATCGAGTTTATCATGCAATAAATAGCAACAAGAAAATTTATAGTTAAAACTTTGATACTTTAGAAATTGTTTGAGATTAGCTGTTGTGCTTTAAATCTTCAAAACCTACTCTTTAAAATTGCAGCCCAATGATATCATGACTATGATCCTATTCATGATAAAGGATCGATTATTCCTCTCACATTTACTGGTCTGACATGTTGATGGAACACCACCTTCACCATTATCTTTTGATGTTTTGTATCTTTTTGCAGCCATGCCTGCTGTTGCCATCATTGTGACAACTTCAGTGATCGTGTCAGCAATATTTCCATCTTCTCAGGCCTTCCTGCAGGCAATGGAGCCAATTAACAGCAGCCAAAAATGAGCAAATCTTACAGTGATTTACACTAAACTACTGCCAAAATATTGTGACAGTAGCTTAAAAAGACTTGTTAACTCCCAAATATCCAATAACACCTTTCTAACAACATACCTATGATAGAATAGAATAGAACAGAACATTACAGCACAGAACAGGCCCTTCGGCCTTCGATGTTGTGCCGACCAAAATAAAAAGCAATGCCCCTCCAAACTAAACCATTCCCTTCTCTTCCATATACTTATCAATTAACCTCTTAAACGCCACCAAACTTGGCGCATCTACAACAGCTGCAGGCAGGGCATTCCACTCCCTAATCACTCTTTGAGTAAAGAACCTACCTCTGATATCCGTCCTATAACTCATACCCCTTAATTTAAAGCTGTGTCCCCTCGTGCTAGCTTTCTCCATCCTAGGAAAAAGGCTATCACTGTCCACCCTATCTAAACCTCTAATCATCTTATATGCTTCAATAAGATCCCCTCTTAGCCGCCTCCTTTCTAACGAAAACAACCTCAAATCCTTCAACCTCTCTTCATAGGACCTGCCCTCCATACCAGGCAACATCCTGGTAAACCTCCTCTGTACCCTCTCCAATGCCTCCACATCTTTCTTATAATGTGGGGACCAGAACTGCACACAATACTCCAAGTGCGGCCGCACTAGAGTTTTGTACAGTTGCAACATGACGTTGCGGCTCCTAAATTCAATCCCCCTACCAATAAAAGCTAAGACTCCATATGCCTTCTTAACAACTTTATCCACTTGACTGCCTACTTTCAGGGATCTATTGACACATACACCAAGATCCTTCTGTTCCTCAACACTATTAAGAGCCCTACCATTAGCCCTATACTCTACACATTTATTGTTCCTGCCAAAGTGCATTACCTCACACTTTTCCACATTAAACTCCATTTGCCACCTCTCGGCCCAGCTCTGCAACTTGTCCAAGTCACTCTGCAAACTATAACACCCCTCTTCACTATCTACCACTCCACCGACTTTAGTGTCATCTGCAAATTTACTAATCCATCCCTCAATACCCTCATCCAGATCATTTATAAAAATTACAAACAGCAGGGGCCCCAAAACAGACCCCTGAGGCACACCACTCGTCACCGAACTCCACGATGAATATCTCCCATCAACCACCACCCTCTGTCTTCTATCTGCCAGCCAATTCCTAATCCAATTAGCTAAATCACCCTCTATTCCACACATCTGCATTTTCTGTAGCGCTCCCTGTAAATAGTTTACTTCCGCCAGCTCTCTATACGCTGATGCCATGCATCAGATTGGTGGAAGATGGTGGCAAAGTGGTGATATCACTGGACTAATGATTCAGAGGTCCAGATTAATACCGAGGAGACATGAGTACCACATTCATCGTGACAGCTGGTGGAATTTAAATTCAATTCAGAAGTCTCTGAATTGCCTTTTTAATTAATTCAGTTGTTTTTAAAATGAGAACTCGGAACCCACCCTTTGGAAACTCAGAAGTGAGTGCGGTGGCATCAAGGTGGAATCCCAGTGTCAATTTTAGGGGATTTAATCCTTTGCATATTTCACCACCTACCATTACCAGAATGGAATTATTGTTTCTCATTTTTTTTTTCCTTCTAGATGACGTAAAAAATGCCCAAATGAAAAGATCCCAGCTAGATTCCAGTGTCAAAAAGTTGTGCTACTTCAAGCACAGGATCCTATTCACATATTAAAAATGACCAGTATTTATTTCAGGACATTACCTAATGCTAGTTTTTAACAATGTATCCCAGGCACTTTGTGGGATACTTCTCATACACACACCAAATGGCAAAATGAGTACGTTCAATGCAGAAGCTTCACTTGAAAATTCTTTGCTTGAGAAGGACATGAATAAATTTCTAACCCATTGGGTTATGGCATTTCCACATTAACATTGTAGATGTAGGACCAGATGTTTGCCATGACAGAGAGCCTCTCTGTTATGGTGAAAGTCCAGGAAATGGCTGCAAATTCCACGTTTTGTCTGAAACCCAGCATTTCCCATTTTCCCAGGGGCAGGACTGGAGTGAAGTCAGGATTCATGCATGAGCAATTTGCAGAGACAGCTAACCATGTAAATCACCAGCTGGCTCCAGTAAAGCAGGATTTTGGAAGGACAGGAGTGTGAAACGCAGAATGGGCAAATTAGATTAGAAGATCAGAACTTTGTTTCAGTAACCAGGATTTCCATTTGGAAAGGTAAATTCCCTCTTTCAGAGAGGCAAGGCATCCTTATGGATTGTTAAATTTACATTATGTTTCCACATTTTTTACAAAAAAACATATTGCATCTGTCAAACTGTCAAAGAACTGTCCAGCTGTCAAGAACTGTGCAGCTGCCAAAGCTGTAAAGGAAGTGGCCAAGATTACAGAAAAGATTTACAAGGATGTTGCCAGGACTTGAGAACCTGAGTTACAGAGAAAGGTTGAATAAGTTAGGACTTTATTCCCTGGAGTGTAGAAGAATGAGGGGAGATTTGATAGAGGTGTATAAAATTATAATGAGTACAGATAGAATGAATGCAAGCAGCCTTTTCCCACTAATGCTAGAGGAGAAAAAAACTAGAGGACATGAGTTTAGGGTGAGAAGTGAAAAGTTTAAAGGGAATATTGGGGAGTGGGGGTTCTTCACACAGAGAATGGTGGGAGTGTGAAATGAGCTGCCAAATGAAGTGGTAAACGTGAGCTCACTTTTAACATTTAAAAAAAACTTGGACAGGTACATGGATGAGAGGGGTGTGGAGGGATATGGTCCAGGTCAGGCCAAAGGGCCTGTTTCTATGCTGTCGTGTTCTATGGTTCTATGATACTAGGTGACGGGGTAAGGGAAAAGGATGGTGGCTGGAAGGCATAGTTTGGCATAAATTAGCATGAATGAGGCATAGTGATTGGGTATGGGTGTGAGCAGTGAGATCTGGAGGGCTGTTTTTAGTTGTAATCTTTTATTTATTTGAACAATGTAGCATTATAATGGTTATCAAATGTGTGCTTGCAGATCAGGATTTTATATTGTGGATAACAATACTAAACAGAAACGAAGTATGATGTTCAAAGGTCTTGTCAAGTGAGGCTGTATAGGAATCAATGTTAGGGCCCTTGCTTTGTGCGATTTGTAGAAACGATTTAGACTTGAATGTAGGAAAGCTGGTCAGTAAGTTCACATAATAAGCGACAGAATTCTTAAAAGTATTGATAGACAAAGGGATCTGGATGGACAGGTGCACAGGTCACTGAAAGTGGCAGTGTATGTGGAGAAGGTAGTCAAGAAAGCATATGTCATACTTGCCTTCATTGGCCGAGGCACTGAGTTTAAAAATTGGCAAGTAATGTTGTAGCTCTATAGAACCTTAGTTAGGTGGCACTTGGAATATAGTGTTCAATTCTGGTCATCATACTACCAGAAGGTGTGGAAGCTTTGGAGACAGAACAGAAAAGATTTACCAGGATATTGCCTGATATGGAGGGCATTAGTTATGAGGAGGCATTGGAGAAACTTGGCTTGTTCTCACTGGAATGATGGAAGTTGATGGGCAAGCTGATAGAAGTCTACAAGATTATGAAACAGAGCAGACAGTCAGAAGCTTTTTCCTAGTGTGGAAGAGTCAATTACTAGGAGGCACAGGTTTAAGGTGCAAGGGGTAAGGTTTAAAGAGATGTACGAAGCAGATTTTTTATACAGACAGTGGTGGGTGCCTGGAACTCGTTGCCAGGGGAGGTAGTGGAATTAGATACAGTAGTGACTTTTAAAAGGTGTCTTGATAAATACATGAATAGGATGGGAATGGAGGGATATGGTCCTCGGAAGGATAGGGATTTTAGTTAAGTCGGGCAGCATGGTTGGTGCAGGCTTGGAGGACCGAAGGTCTTGTTCCTGCGTTGTAATTTTCTTTGTTCTTTATTCTTTGTTTTTTGTTCATGATACAAAAATTGATGGGGTGGTAGATAGTGAAGAGGATAGTTTGAGATTACAGGAGGATATTTGGAGCTCACTGCCTGAAAGGGTGTAAAGGCAGAGACCCTCATAATATTTGAGAAGTATTTAGATGTGCATTTATGAAGTCAAAGTATACAAGACTTTGTGCTGGGAAATGGGATTAGAATAGTCAGATGGATTGTCTTTGACCAGCCCTGGGGCAATGGGCTGAAGGGACTTTTTTTATTTGTATATCTCTATGATTCTATGACTGGAATTTTATAGGCATGCCTGCACTGATCCAAGGGCAGGCAAGGCTCAGAGAATGGCACTCTCCATTGGCCTCAGGCAGAATTGTACGATCCTCGGGCGGGTGTGCCAGTAAAATTCTACCCTAAAGATAGGATTTTCCAGTTATGCATCTCATTACAGAAAATTCACCCTTGAGATCAACAGACCTTTAAATTGTCAGTTTGCTATGATTTCCCCGCCTGCTGTGATTCCCATGGCGGGCAGGATGGCAAAATTCTGAACAATTCTCTAGAGTGTAGAGGCAGGCCTTCTGCCCAGCCTCCCTTTGTACATGGCCTCTGCACTCACTCCAGGGTCACTTGTCCTGACCCCTATTTTAGTCCGCAAATGAATATCTAACCTATGGGTGGACGTTTTTAAAGGTTGGGTTTGCAGAACTAGGAAACCTCCTCACTCTGTGTATCTGATCCAGAGACAAAAGCCTAGACCTTGTTATCAGCTGACATTTTCTCACTTAGTGTATTTTATTCCATTATATATTATACTTCCCTTTCCAATGGTTCTGTAAGGTTTCTGGTTTAGTTTTGTTAGTTGGAACTTTACAATCCTGGAAGGCAGAGCAAGCCAATGTAGGATTGGGTGAAGGATGGAATGAAAGTACACAATGGAGGGTTTGCTAGTGGTGGTGAGGAAGTAAAATGGGGTACAATGCAGAAATGGTCGTCTATCTCCAACTCTGCAGATAATCTACACATGCATTGAGGAGGCATCAGGAGACTACTCATCTATGCGCCTTCTGAGGCCCTTAAATATTCTCCTAGTCAAGGATTCCAGTGCCCATAGGAGACCCCTCCAAGAGGATCCCCCTGTATTCCTGACTGTGAGAGCATCTCTTGCACTCCTCACCTCTCCTGTCCCTTTCGAGGCCCATAGTGAGGTCTGGCCACAATGAGATCCCAGACTTACTTCATAGTGCAGGCCCCATTGCTGAATGCTGTCATCCAGGACAGTTACAATCATAGCAATGGTCACTGCTTCTAATGATGCTGCTGGATAGGAATACTGCCATCTATTTGATTGACCGTCAGCTATCAGAGACAGGACTTCCCTCCTGATGGGGATGGAAGTCCCACTTCAAGCTTGTTAAAGGCACAATGGCAGTGAAATAGTTATGGAGAAAGCTGGCTAAGTGCAGCTGATCTCACCCCCTAATGTAATATTCAGTTTGTTATATTATGCAGACCTTAAATTACATTTGTCTTTTGCACAGTTTCTTCCTCTTTCCCGTGGACACGCTCAATGCCACATAACACAGTCCAGCCAGATATTCATTCTACTCTTGATTAAAAAACACATCTAAGATGCAATTTAAATCAGTAGTTTCCACTAAGCAACTCTATTATGCAAGTATTTAACAGTTTAATAATGTTATTCAGAGTATAAAATCCTGATCTGCAAGCACACATTTGATAACTATTATAATTCTAATTGTAGCCATCTAATTTAACATTTAAATATATGGAAAGAAAACAACTTCAGAGTTTAACAAAGCATTTCCATTGATGTATTAATATATTTACACAGATATCTTTTGATGGAAAATCCACTGCATTATTTTTACATGAGGCTGATCAATGAATTTGATACTAACCTGTGTCACGATGGTCTACTGTGAGGTGGCACAGTAGCACAGTGGCTAGCACTGCTGTTTCACAGCTCCAGGGTCCTCGGTTCAATTCCTGGCTCGGGTCAGTGTCTGTGTGGAGTTTGCACATTCTTCTCGTGTCTGTGTGGCTTTCCTCTGAATACTTTGGCTTCCTCCCATAGTCCAAAGATGTGTGAGTTAAGTTGATTGGCTGTGCTAAGAAATTACCCCTGAGTGTCTAGGGATGCGTAAGTTAGAGGGATTGGTGGGTATAATATGTAGGGATATGGGGGCAGGGTGTGGATGGGATTGTGTTTGGTGCAGACTTGATGGGCCGAAGGGCCCCTTTCTGCACTGTATGATTCTATGATACATCTTCGTGGATAGAGCCGTGAAGAAGGCTTATAGTGTGTTAGCATTTATTAACAGGGGGTTTGAGTTTAAGAGCCCTGGGGTTATACTGCAGCTATACAAAACCTTGGTGAAACCACATTTGGAATACTGTGTGCAGTTCTGTTCATCTCAGTATAAGAAGAATGTGGAAGCATTGGAGAAACTGCCTGGTTTGGACAGTAGGTCTTATGAGGAAAGGCTGAGCGAGTCGGGTCTTTTCTCTTTAGAGCAGAGGAGAATGAGAAGTGACTTAATAGAGGTGATGAGGGGGATAGATAGAGTGGACATTCAGAGACTGCTTCCTTGATGGATGTAGCTGTTGCTAGGGAGCATAACAATAAGGTTCATGGTGGGAGATATAGGAGGGATGTCAGAGGTAGATTCTTTACTCAGAGAGTGGTTGGGGTTTGGAATGCACTGCCTGCTGTGATAGTGGAGTTGGACACTTTAGGAGCTTTCAAGCTATTGTTGGATATGCACAAGGAGCACACCAGAGTGATAAGGAGAGGGATAGATTGAGCTTGAGTTTGGACTTAGCTCGGTACAACATCAAGGACCAAAGAACCTTTACTATTCTATGTTCTATCTTCCCACAAAAGACATTTTGTATTGTTGTCTTCAAATGTAATCAATTTTAGTATCTGTATTAACAATTACCTTGATTGTTTTCAAGTAAGGTGAGTTATTTCTATGACTTAGCACCTTTTCTTCATTCATGAATTGTTTTGTTAAAATCTATTTATTTATTTTATTTGCTTTCATATAAAGTGAATTATTTTCAGGAGTGCATTTGTGTTTTTATTTCCTTGATTGTTTAAAGTTTATTTATTAGTGTCACAATTAGGCTTGCATTAACATTCAAAGGAAGTTACTATAAAATCCCCTAGTCGCCACACTCCGGCACTTGTTCAGGTATGCTAAAGGAGAATTTAACATGGTCAATGCACCTAACCAGCATCTTTAGATTTGGAATGTTCTACCGGGAAATGTCACATGCGCAGCAGTCAGGGTGTGCTAACTCTTTTGTTGAGTGAATATGGAACACTGTATCTTCAATGAGAATAACACAAGGCTATCAGTCCTCCAAATTACAATGGAGGAAATCTGACAGAAATCTTCGCAATGTTCATAAGTACAGTTAAACATGACAGGCCAATGATTCCTGAACCTGCATTGGGTGCACTGTTGTTAAACCTAACCAATAGACTCTCCATCAAAATGACTGTAATGATGTAAATTGGCCATACATGCCTATTTCATCCCCACCAAAAACAGCAGAAATAGATTACAGCTGGCTAATTCAGGATTGGGCAAGTTTTTTAAAGATGTTACAAGCTATGGACCCATTGAACAATCTTCCTATCCCTGAAAACATAATTTTACAAATGAGGAGTCTCATTCCTTCTGAAGAAAATTAATGATTGATATTGAAAATAACATTTTTAGATTTTTCTGTTTCTTTTATCACTCTATGCTAATCACACCTGTTGTTATTTCTCAAGCTTTATTTTGGTTTCTGCACATCATTTGAATTTAATTATAGGTCTTGATTTTTTTAAAATTTCTTGGATAGGAATCTTCATGTGTGAATAATTCAGTCAGATTGGTTGACAAGCCTTGTTGTTCTTTCCCCTGTTCATGGATGCTGCAGTTTGCCTTTGGAGGATGATGTGCTGGAAAAGATGATGAATTAAAATACATCACCGCAATAGGCCATGGGCAACTGTTAACAAGGTGAATTGGTGTTTTTCTCTCGTTGCTGGCAACAAAAGTTGACCCACTGTCTACTTTGCACTGCACTTATAACAACATTATCTTTAAAAAATGAAACTGAAATCCAAATACTTCATTGCTTGGATAACATTTTAGACATTCTGTGCTCACGAGAGGTGTTATATAAATGCAAGTCTTTCTTTTTTCTTTCATTGTATGCATAGATGACAAGAAATAACTCATAATAATTGCAAAAATACTTCACTTCCTTACAGGTGGATTACAACTGTACTACTGTTGAAGTGGAGTTAGGCATAATCAAACTTTTTGCAGGCTTGCCTGTAAAAAATCATTAGACACCATTTTAAATTTTGCAGCAAAATCTTATAAACCTTTTAGATATTGCTTAAAATTCCCTTACCTCAACTTCCTCTAGACTTATGTTTTTCAGTGCCACAGTATTTAAAACATGAAGAGCATTTCATTACTGAAACCTTACAGATGATAATTAAATTGCAAATTTGCTTCAACCAGCCATCTCCTTTTCATTTTATTAATATTCATTCTATAAATATTGCAAAGGTTAAGACTAATAGATAATCACTTTAGCATGAAAATCATGCTGCATATTCCTTCATCTGATATATTAATGGAAAGTTTATCTCATTTGAAATATTTGGGTTAATAACTCCATCAAAATAGCATCGACATTTGAGACAAACGGTTAATCGCTTGAATGATAATATCCCAGTATAATTTATAGTCTACCACATTTTTAAACATGTTCAAGGTACTTAGGAATAGACTTCGATGGAAATAAAAATTAGGAGAGATGTGAATTAAGCTACCAACTTATTATCCCCCATTTTATTTTATCATACAAACAAGTCTTGTCAGCCATTATACAAGTGGTTTTTGAGGCTCGTGGAGGAAAATTATTTGAAAGAATCAATGGGATCAAAGGCTACTAGCTGGATTAAAGAATTCAGAATTAATCCCCGATTATCCATGTAACAACAGATAGCCTCTTTAGACAGAAAACACTTCATCCTGTGTGAAATCCAGGGACAGGGATCAGCTGCACTTCAACAGTTTGTGTTGCATTGGAAAGATTACTGCATTTCTTGGAAATGTGATTTCATGAATAACCTTGAAGTATAAAAATAAACACAGAAGTAACCAAAAAAAAAATTCTAAGATGAAAACACATGTGAAACTAGACATTAAATAGCCACTTCCTATGGCTGATGCAATGATTTTTCAGGTACTAATTCTCAATTCTTCTTCATTTTGTATTCTCAATGCTTGTTCAATATGTGGGCGATATTGTTCTCCATTAAATACATGTAACAAATTAGTAAACAATGAGTGATGAAATATTTATAGAACTTCGACACTAACTCATTATCCATCAGTGCCAATCAGTAATTTGAGGATTTCACTTTCCATTAACATCAATTAAAGAATGTCCTTGAAAATGGAAATATTTCCCCTTTTTTAACATTTGGTTAAAGTTGTATTCCAATGGAACACAAACTGTTGAACTAGACTGTCCAATCAAATCAACAAATGTGGACTTGGCTTGACCTTTCCGCAGATTGTCACCTTGCCATGGTGGGGAGGCTTGATCATTCTTTTGATCTGGAGAGTGAAGACATCAGGACTCTTAAACACCAGGCTCATCCATGATGGTAAGGTCAGAGGGAAGGAACCAGACAAAGCAAAATCCAAACCAAAATTTAAAATTTATTTATTAACTCTTCAATGGCAGATCATTGAGAAGATACCGTGTGGTATCACTTGCTGCAATGGTGGATGAAGGCTGCAGTAGTAGGGAGAGCAACAATTATTGTGGTACCCTTGCCATTGGAACTGTGGGTCACCTTCTGTCAAGGACCATGTGTCTGCTGATAGGCAATGGTATTTTCAGATTAAATGCCATTGCACGTGAGTACCAACCATCAATTCCTCCATCAGAACTGCTAATAAGACTTTAGGTCCAATTTTACCATCAAGTTACGTCCAGCTTTGAATGTGAAAACTTGGTAAAAATGGACACCAATTCCCCCTTTACCAAGGCCCAAAAATGGCCACAATCAGAACCACACCTGTAATGGGCGCAACTGCCATATAAATGCATTTCCACGCATTTAAATTGACTTAATGGGCTGCACGCTCAACTTTACAAGCACTTGTCCCTTTACCACCACATTCGCACATGCAGAATCAGCATGAAACAGACATACTCCATAGAAGTCCGATTTAGGTGCTCCAATTAGTAAGGAGGTAAGTACCGAGAGTCCAATGGCTTTCTGCTTGAGATCGGTGGGGGGGGCGAGGGGTGGGGTGGGAAGGGGATCCACTGCCACTCTGCCTGAGATCAGTGAGGGGGAAGGGAGTTCATTGTCAGTCTGCCTGAGATAGTGAGAGGGAAGGGGGCTCGCTGTCACTTTGCCTGAGATCAGTGAGGGAGAAGAGGTTTGCTGCCATTTTGCCTGAGATCAGTGGAGGGAAAGGGGAGTCTGCTGCCATTCTTCCTGAGATCGGTGAAGGAAAATGGGAGGAAGGAGGAGAAGGACCCGTGATCTGTCTGGGTAGTGGGTGAGTGGGGGGATAAATAGGTCAGTAATATTTTGGAAGCTGGGCAATGTCTGTGGGGCCTATGGGAAAAATTATCCAGTGGCAGGGGAGTAGCAGTCTATCATTTTTTTTCTGTGCATGCGCAGTTGGAGGCGCCAATTGGAGCTGCAGGGTTTTGGGCACGTTAAACCAGACCCACAGGCTTGTGCAACACTATTCGAACTTGCTGATATTTTTGCAGGCAGAATGCCAATGAGGGCATCTGAGAACAGGTCTAAAAGTCAGATCTGAAACAATTCCAATTTCAAGTCCACTGAGCATTTGAATCAAAATGGTAAAATAAGGCCCTTTGGATCAGAACGTGACTGAGCCTCATTTTCCCAAATTTGCCAGTTGGGTAGAAGGCAGCCAAAATAACCAGAAAGCATGTTAAGATTGATATAGAACAGTACAATCATTTATGGTAAGTGAACTGATATACAAGAGAAACTTTGGCAATGAGTCAAGTTGGATCCCCAGAATTATTGTCTCTAAGACTGGACTTCTTTTATACCAAGTGGACCATGAGGGATGGATCGTTTTAAAAACGTGGACCACTTGAAGAATGGAGAGCCACTCCAATAGTCAGTGTTGCCATCAAGAAATTTTTTGAACCTATTAACACTGAGGTACCAGATCGGCCTGTTATAGACATAAGTAATGTCTCTGAGAAATCAAATAGTGATGAATACCAAGTGCCAGAAAAGATACCCATTATTGCAGTTTATGTTAACGTTGATCTAGTGGAAATATCTTAAACTACAGAATTACACCACTCTGTAAGAAACAGAAACTGAACCCCTCACACCTGACTTATGATTGTCCAACTCATGTATTTAAGGTTTAGTTGGTATATAGGATGGAGTGAGTTAGTTACTGAAGATTGTATAAAGGAGTTAAAGGGGGAGGAATGTGGTGATTGTCCCTTTAAGGGAAACACAGAACACTAAGTGTCATATGGTCTGAGTGACCAATCGGGACTAAGTGTAGAATCACCACATGCTGAGAAAAGTTCCAGGCAGAGACACTTTGGGAGCTAGCTACAGCCATGAGACTGCTTGCAAATACCTTGTGTTCTTAATGGATGCTACTTTTTTCTTGGTTATCCTCTTCCCATACATATTTAGATGTACAAGATATAGAATATCTTAGGATTTTCCCTACTTTTACCAGTCAGAGCTTTCGCATATTCTCTATTTGTTCTCCTAATAGATTTCTTAATTTCCATCCTGCATTTTTTGTACTCCACGAATGCCTCTGCAGGTTTTTTTCTCTTATACATGTTAAAAGCTTCTCTTTTCTTTCTCATTGTAAAATGGGTGTCTCTGGTCATCCATCACTCTCTGGGTTTGTTACATTTTCCCATTACTCTAGAGGGAATATGTTGGGCTTGTACCCTTCGCATTTCATCTTTCAACATCCCACTGTTCTTCTGTAGGTTTCCCCACAAATAACTCATTCCAGTCTACCAAAATTGGTTAAAAATTTGTTAAAATCTACTCCCCCCCCGCCACCCTGATCAAAAAATTTTTTTGGAACTTGTCTGTTTCTTTGTTGAAATTTGAATTAAACAATGTTGTGGTTCAAAATGCTCCCCTACCAACACATCAACCAACTGTCCAACTTCATTCCCCAGAATTAGATCTAGCACTGCTCCTTCCCGTGTTGGATCCTCTACTCCACCTAAGCCCTTAACATGATAGCTATCTGAATTAATGTTGGGAAAATTGAAATCACCTAATATAATTATCCTCTTAATATTTTTACACCCTTCTGCAAATTGTGCACATATTTGCACTGACTATCTGGGGGTCTATAATAAACACATAGTAATATAGTTGTCCCTTTTTAATTCCTAAGCTCTATCCACAAAGCTTCATTTGATGTCCCCTCCAAGATATCATCTTTCAGCATGGTGGCACAGTGGTTAACATTGCTGTCTCACAGCACCAGGGACCCAGGGTGGCTCACTGTCTATGCAGAGTCTGCATGTTCTCCCCATGTCTGCTGGGTTTTCTCTGGGTGCTCTGGTTTTCTCTTACAGTCCAAAAGACAAGCTGGTTAGATGCATTGGCCATGCAAAATTCTCCCTTAGTGTACCTAAACAGAGTGTAGCGACGAGGGGATTTTCACAGTGACTTCATTGCAGTATTAATGTAAAATGACTTGTGATATTAATAAATAAATTATTTCTCCTTATTGCAGTAACTAATAATGAATACCTCCTCCTCTTTTACCTCCTCATAAATTGTAACAAGAGGAATAAATGTTTACGGATAGGAATTTTATGCCTGATATGATTTTCATTAATGCGTAATGTTTCCTATATATCTTATTATTAAAGCACAGATGCAATCTTTATTATAACTGATGAGAAATTGTTTGAATGGTTTAAAAATTAAAAAATGCTGGAAATACTCAAAAAAAATCAGGAAGCATTTGTGGAGTATCTGCTGATGAAAAATCATTAACTTACAAAATTTCTTTCTTTGCAGATGCTGCCAGATCCACTGACAATTTCTGGCATTCGCTGCTTTATTTCAGATTTCCAACATCTGCATGATGTTACTTTAGTGTTTGCATGATTTTTAGAACACCTGACAATTACACATGTAGATTAAATATAAACATGAAATAATTGTCGTGATATTGGATTGATCACTGCCCCTTTACGTGCATCATATAAGTCTAGCTGTGGAAAATCCTTCAGACAAACTCAAACATACTGTGCACTGGTCTGGATTTCCCAAAGCAGTAAGTTTTACACAAAGTATCATTACTTCTATTGACATATAACTTCAATTTATTCTTAACTTTGAAAGTACCCAAGAACAGAAATATCACCAAATGACATTATCGCTGAATTTGAGAAACCATAGGATCCGTTGTCACATAGCTTATGTACGATATGTTCAGAAACAAGCTGTTTTATGATTTATTAATGCATTCTCAGGGCTATTGTCATCTGGTAATTGAATAACTCCAACCGCACGTCGTAGGAACGCAAATTAATGTTTGTAGATATGAATTCTGTCATTATGTCTATCTGCATAAACATTCAAATTAAATCAAGACTCTGTGAGTGTACATTTATTATGTGGTTAATTTGATCATTTACCTTTTTTAAAGCTCATGATTCAGAGGACAGATATTGCAGGTTGCAAATCCCCATGAGGTAAATTTTACAAACTCTATGGAATGGCATTAGGCACTGTGAAAGGAACCATGAGGATGGTTCATCCAGTAGATGATTTGCATGAGTTGACAGTACATGGTTGGAAAAAGGATGTTGGGTGGGACTTATGGCCTGGCCTCACTCATCCTGAAACCATAAAATCCCATCCAAGGTCAAAGAATCTTTCCATTGTCCACACCTTGCCAATGGCAATTCCAATTCCAATGGCAAGCGGGACGTAAAATTCCAGCTATTGAATCTGAGAGAGTGTGGTATTGGTGAGTAGAAATACTAGAGGTCTTCTATAAAGTGGGGAGGGTGACAGAGGATGCCTGAGTGTGTAAATTGTGAATAAGCCGACATGGAAACAGAAAATAGGAGCAAGAGTAGGACATTCACTTCTTTGAGCCTGATCTGCTGCTATTCAATACAATCATGGCTAATTTCCCACTTCAACTTCATGCCCCCACACTCTCCCTTTATCCTTAACCCCTTGAGAATCTAGGTATTATCTATTTCCTTCTTAAATATACTCAGTGACTTGACCTCCACAGACTTCTGTGGTAGAGAATTCCATAAATCCTCCACCCTTGAGTGAAGAATTTTCTCCTTAATTCAGTCCTAAATGGTCTATCCCAGATCATGAGACTGCGATGCCCATTCTGGACTTTCCAAGTAAAGGAAGCAGTATCCCTGCATCCAGTCTGTCCAGCCCTGTCAGAATGTTGTGTGTTTTAATATGATTCCTTCTCATTCTTCTAAAATTGAATATTCATTAACAATCTGTCAAATGACACCCCAGTAACTGATTTGGTGTACCATCACCACACTCTCTCTAAGTATTTCTATTCTTAGTCAAAGAGACCAAAACTGCACACACTACTCCAGGTGTGGTTCACCAAAGTTCCTTACAGCTGCAGTAAGACACCCTTGCTCCTCTATTGTGAATTATACCTGTGAATACCTGGGATGGGGTTCCCCAGCACCCCTTTGGTGTTCCCTCTCCCAGATACATTGCCCTGTAGCTTTAGGATTACACCAATTGCGTCGTAGATTTACAAGGAGGCAGTCTGTACAGCTTCTATTATGATACTTCTTCCTACTCAGTAATAGCTCATGGCCTCATGTACCACTAAAATTAACTCAATGCTGGAGATCAAAGGTTAAGACATAGATTTATTGGCTTTAAAAGCCATCCGGTTCCATGAGACCATGAAATCAAATCCAGGACTTCATATTTTCTCATTATTAACATTTCATGTTTAACTAAAAGAACACAAATATTTATTTTTTTTCATGAGAAGCTTTCAGAGGGTACAAACTCATTTGGTAAATGAGTTTTAGATTATTGCTGCACTATAACTGGCCTTTCTGAATGATACTCATCAAGCAAAATTTGTTTCAGTTTATATGACCGAAATTGGATTGACATTGCAAGAGATGTAACTATATTTTTTAAAATGTTAACCTAATATTAGCAACAGTTTTGTCACATTATATATTGCTTTTAATATGTGAAATATACTTTTATTGGAAGAAAATGTATTGTTTTTATTAAATAAGCCCAGTGTCTGTTATTGCAGGCTTTTTTTTGTCATAATTTCACCTACTATTCCTGATTATGTAGGTTGGACATTTCCATTCTAATTGGTCTGGCAGCCCACTTTACCCAGGAAAAGGGGATAATTTGGACTTTAGAGATAACATAAAATCCGCAATTTTAGCTTAGCCTACCATTAAACACTTTCCCTGAATTATGTATCTACAGAGTTCAAATTTGCTCACTCTATTCTTTCCTTATCTAGCATCTGTTTATGACATGTCAGGTGCTGTGTGCATTTGCTTCAAGATTTAATTTGTGTTTCATAATGTAAAAAAGAACACTGAACTGTCTTTTGCATTTATCTCCGAAAAATGCACAAATGTAAAATCCAAAGCGGCAGAAATTAGTCTGAAAATATTAGAAATTGCAATCAAATGCAATTCAACTATTCTTGGTACACAATTCTTTTCATTATTATCAATTATAAATTCTACTTAAAAAACTGTTCCAAATGGTTGAGTTGACTATTATTAACATTTTTCACACTAAAAAGAATTGAGACTAATTACAATCCTATAAATGATCTTGCAACCATTGATTCATCGCATTGAATTAATTTTAGCAACCACAGAAATGCCTTACTTACATCAATTTATTGAACCTATACATTGCTGCTTATACTGCTGCTGTGTCAGTTCCTTTAGCATTTTTTATTCATTCATGGGACATGGGCATTGCTGGCCGGCCAGCATTTATAGCCCATCCCGAGTTGTCCTTGAAGGGGCTGGTGAGTTCCTTTTTGAACCACTGCAGTCCATGTTCTGTGGGTTGACCCACAATGTTGTTAGGGAGGGAATTCTAGGATTTTGATCCAGTGATTGCGAAGGAATGGCAGTATATTTTCAAATCAGGATGGTGAGTGGTTTGGATTGGATCTTGCTGACATGCTGAAATTCATTTTTGAAAAGTTATTTCAGATAAGATGTTTTTTGTATATCAAAGACTCTTGAACATTTACTTTTCATAGCTCGCTTTAAACTGACAGTGGAGTTGGGCTTTAAAAAGCTTTCAAGGCAAATTAAGTGATACAAACATGATGAATCAGGGAACCGTGACCTGGAAGTTAAATCCATTAAGTGGTTTTATCTATCTCTATTCCCTAAAATAATATAATTGTCCACATATTATTGCTTAATTAACTTCCAAACACATCATTTAAATCTATGCCAACTGCCAGTTAACTGCTAAGGAGCCTTAAAATGCATTATATAAATGCATCATATTCCCTCATCAAGTGAAAGAACTTCAGTGGAGCTGGAAAGATGTAAAGAAAGTTGCACATTCATACTAATGCACAAATTCAAAATTACTCCTCACAAGTGTCCAACCCAGTCGTCTTCACATCATTTCCTCCTTCACCATACAAACCTAAAGAATTCCTTCTCGGGGACCTATGAATGGAGTTTTCCAGATCTCCATCCTAAGGTGGTTTTAATGGCCAGCAGCAAGAACTAAAAAGTCAGTTTCCCACTCGTAAAATTACAGTGCGAATCTGTGCTCCATAACAGTAACTCCGTAACTCCACATTGTAACAGTCTGCATTCCCACATCTCAATGTCAATGAGGTTCTTGAAGTAAAGCTTGCCCTGTCCCACCTTCTCTTTCACTCTGCTGTTATGCCTCAACTTTTCCTGTGCAAACAGAGAAGATGGAGCTCAGAGCAATTGGGTTTCATGCATCTTTTTCTTGCTTCCTGTCCTACAAATACCCCATTGCATTGTGTGCCATCTGACTGATGCACTGCAGGTTGGCCACAGGGGTACAGTGGTAGCATTCTCCAGAGCAGTGATCCTATGCAGATAGATGGAGAAGGCTCATAGAAGCACGTCACTACCAGTGCTTGCTGGTTCCCTCAACCCCCAAGCTCTTTCTCCCCCACCTTCCCTCATAGTGTCTGAGCTCAGCCTATCCACTGCAGACTTGATGGCCTGCAATGGGATAATGAAGCATCATCTCACACATTGAGTAGCACTTTATTGCTGGGCTGTATGGATGATGCTCTTGTCACCATGGCCTATATCCCTTCTACCACTCAGTCAGCTGAGTGTGAGCAGTTGAAGGTTCACTTAACTTGGTGGAATGGATGAAGTAACACATCCGGTTACAGCATTGAGGGCTGTCCTACTGCGGGGGCCCGGGGCACTGACCTCCCTGGAGGATCCCTCCCATGTTAGGTTGGTGTGATGGCCCAGCCTCCTTCTTCCATCCTGTAGGCAGAAGCTGGCCTTCCTGGCCTCCATTACACTGAGAAATCTTCCAAGGAAGCATCACTGAATCTGAGAACTGGATTCCCTGTGATTAGGGATAATCTTCTCCTTCAGTGGTGGATAAATTGATGCCTGGATGGTTTTTAAATATGGTGCCCAGTTATGTCAGCCAAGAGCCTGCCTGCCATCCAGCCTGCCCCACCATAAAAGAAATCAGGCAGCCCGGCTGCAAAATTAATAAGGTCAATATCGAGCAATATGGCAAAACTTCCCACCTGTCTCTGCAGTGGGATACACTCCTGATTCCCACTTACATCTTGGGATTAGTCTGGGAATGTAAAATTCTGCCACATGCAGAGAAAAGCAGTATTTTTAGCGGTACTGAGAAAACATTTTGCAGCAAAACACTAATAGACCTTTCAAGTACTAACTAGTTTGATTTGCGAGCAAAGTAACAACAAATGCATCGTCACCAGGGCACTAAAAGGATATTTTCCTGCTGTTCCTAATACCACGTACGGAATGATACTCATTATTTGCATGAAGATTAAAAGAATTGGAGGGAATAAGTCGTTGGTGGGTCCATACACGCTATTTAGATGTTGTGCTCTGATAATATATTTCTGCTGCAGCTGCCAGGTTCCACTGCAAGAGTGTAATGTTGTGCTCAGAGTGAGACTTTAAGAGGATGTTTGGAGGTCAGTTTGCAATGAGAGGCAGAACTCCTTCTGCGTCTCCTTACAGAACTATTAAACAGCTTCATCTGAGATACCTGAGATGGAGAGGCATCTTCTCTAGTCTTTGCAAGATTCCTTCCTAGTTGACCTTCATCTTCTGGTGCCTTTCTTGTTTTGTCTTTCTCCTGTTTGGTCTACATCATAATTTCATATCTCTTACATAAGACTACAAAATCAACACAGTAAAATTGGGTTTTATGCAGCTAATTGTCATTCTTTTATTAGAGACGAACATATGAATTAGGAGCCAGTGTAGGCCACTTTGTTCCTTGATAAAGTCATGGCTGATCAGCTTGTGGCTTCAGTTCCATTTTCCTGTCTACTCCCATTCCCTTTGACTCTCTTGTCAATCAAGAATCTATCTAACTCAGGCTTAAAAATATTCAATGACCCCGCTTCCATCTGGGGAGACAATTCCAAGACCAACGACCTTCTGAAAAAAACATTTCTCCTCATCTCCATCTTAAATGGAAAATCCTTACTTTTAAATCACGTCCCTTAAATTTAAGTTATTTATTAATGTCATAAGTAGGCTTATGTAATGAAGTTACACTGTAATGAAGTTTACTGTAAAAACCCCTTGGTCACCACACTCCGGCACCTTTTTGGGGGAGAATTTAGCATGGCCAATGCATCTGACCAGCACATCTTTCAGGCTGTGGGAGGAAACTGGAGCACCCAGAGGAAACCCGAGCAGACATGGGGAGAACATGCGGACTCCGCACAGACAGTGACTCAAGCAGAGAATCAAACCTGGGCCATTGGCACCATAAGGCGGCAGTGCTAACCACATGCCACCCCATCTAGTCTCATTACCACATTTTTGTACCACATGCCTATGTGATTCATTTGTACTTCCAATTAAGATTTAAGAAATAAGATTTTTTATTATTAATTTAGAATAAATCATTTCTGAATTTTGTTTTGTTTAATAGAAATTTTTTAGATGTACTGGAGCAATAAATATCCAGACAGAAAAGCTTTGTGGGTTCCACATGTGGTAACTTTGGTTTGTTAGGATCAAAAGATTAAATTTGGCAGTATCTGATAATGCAACATAAATCCCTATAAGAAGATTATCTCAACTACTAAAAAAAGTTTTTATACCTTGGGGATTCTATGTGCTGAATATGATGGGACATTATTTCAATTTCCTGAATGAAATACAATCTACTCAGTTTCCATTGAGCACTGTTACATAATCCACACATTTTTCTTTCACCGTTTAGTTTATTTTTTGAAGAAAATGATTGAGGCTGTAGTTCAAGATAATGTCTGTTGTTTGTTCTTGATCAGACTAACTGATACCCTAATGTACATTGAAATGGTTGATTTTAATGTTTTTCCTTCTTCTGCTGGCAAAATTAAGAGAGTCAAAAGCTCTAACTCCCATGCTCATAATATGACTTTTTTTTGATCTGAGTTTGAGGTCAAGACAATTCAAAGCCATGGAGAAGCTGACAGCTGTAACCTGTCCAAACCTCTCAACGCCAGGATATTAGAGTGGGCAAGACAAAATTAAAAAATGAGACGATTGGAAAGTAGAGCATTTGAGTTGCTATTCCTTACTCCATATCAAACTGGAAGACAATTTTAAAATAACATTATTATAGTTTGATTGTATGCAACAATGGATGGAATTTATGTTGGTTTGAGGAGGCTGGTCTAGAGATGAGCATGCAAGCAATTCGGCATTGTAGAGCGGTGTGTCCATTTCCTATCATTACACCTCTGCGCCATTTTGGAAGAGACTGGTTCAGAAAGGTGGTGAGTACTCATCTGAAATGGGCAGGTAACCAATCAGGCTACTTAAAGGATGACACCAAATGGAATTTTCCAGTCAACGCGATGCTCCAATCCCTTCATCTCTATCCCCCACAGAGGCTTACACCTGATGTTTGGAAGTGGGCCCTTGGATAATAACAAGAGGCCAGCATTCCATCCTGTAAGCAAACAACTTCCTCATCTGCTGTAGCCATATCAGTAAAGCAGTGGTGACAGGCCATTCTATAGATGGGTTTTTTCCTTGTCCACTTATGGCCTTATTGTCTTTGTATAATTGAAAACTTATCAGAGGGTGTCTCCATCTTGAGGCAACCTTCCACTGTTCCCCTCTGCGTTGGCAGTTCCCACTCCAAGGATGGGTTTGCCAACTTTTCAGTACTACAGGGCCTCCTAGCCAACCCTTAACTGGATATCATCTCTGCTCATTATCATGAAAATTGCATCAGGAATTGGGCATCAGACATACTGTGATAGGGACTCTGAAATATGCCCGACATCAACCCAATATCTCCAGTCTGGAATGAGTCTCAATTTGAGTGTTTCATTACAAGGATTCAATTACAAGGAATTATATTAAACAGCACTTTTTCAGAGTAGTGATGAGTTTATTAGACAGAGTTTATTAGACAGACATAAACATTGGCAATAGATTTCATACCTTATCAAACTACTCAGCTAAATTAAAAGTCAAATAACCATTTTCATTCCTGAATCCTGCAGTTTGCATGAAGTACTAACTTTATAATGGCTGTGCAGTTAAATGCTTCTTTCAGAACAAGCCAATGAGAAAACTCAGACAACACTTGTCTTTCGAGATTCATGAGCATTAGTCTACATTGCAGTTCAAAATTGTTTTTTTTAAATTAACTTGAATAAGTTTATAGATCTTCACTTCAGGATGAGCTTTCTATATTTACAAGAAGAGAAAATCAGTAAAATCCTACTCCATGCCTCTGGTTAAGTTATAACATCAACATTCTGAGATTTTGTGTAGACTGTATTTCATGTATTATATTTCTGAAGAGACACTGCTTCATCCTCGAAGAGATCCATTTAGCCAGCTCTTCTATCTTTCCTTCAGCTTTTGTAAAGTACCTCCAGTAATTAGTTTTACCAACATAGTGTGTTATGTTCATATTAAGGGGAAGGTATTATTACTCGACTAGTAATCCAGAGACCCAGGGTAATGCTCTGGGGAACTGGGTTCAAATCTCATGATGTAGAGACTGGGGTAAACTCAGTAAGAGGTCCGACAACACCAATTTTAAATCTAACCGATTTATTTGATAGTAAACTTGCTAGCTTTCGGCCTTTGTAGCCTTCATCAGGCGAATGAGGTGTTCTGGTCTGCAATAGCACACATATCAGCACAGACAGTTTACAGATTGCTGATTAGAATGCGAATCTCACCATGGCAGAGGGTGAAAATTAAAATTCAATCAAAATCTGGAATTCAAAGTAAAAACCTATCTAGTTCACTAATACCCCTTAAGGAAGGAAACCAGATCTGCAGCAATGTGGTTGACTCTGAAATAGCCTAGCAAGACATTCAATTGGGCAGTTAGGGAGGGGCAATAAATGCTGATGCAACCAGTGATGTCCACATCCTCTGAATGAATGAAAAGAAGATTGCTGGTTATGTTTCATTGTTACTGGATAAGTATACATCTGGGTGTCTTGGCAACATGAACAACTTATCTTTACATGACACATCTAATGTAGTAAACCTCCTCAAATTTTTCACAAAAAGGATGTGCTAGGCTCTATTGTTGCTGAAGAAGGGGATGTTTATGAAGCCTTATCCTCTGACCAATTGTTTAATTGTATACCATCATTAATGAATGGGACATGCAAGGATTTAACCTGATACATTGGCTGTTGAATGGTTTCTCTTTTCTATAGCATGCTGCTTCCACTGTTTAGTCTGCGTGTAGTCCTGCAGTAATGCTGGAACCACATATTAGGATGCTGCTCCTGGTATGCTTTGCTGCAATCATTGAGTCAGGCTGACCTTTATCTTGATGGCAATGATCGAGTGAGGAATATGCTAAACCATGTATTTACAGATTATGGTTGAATACAATTCTCCTGTTGCTGATGTTCCACAGCTTCTCAAGAATGCCCAATTTTGAGCTGCTCGATCTGAATCTAGTCATTGTAGCCTGATTACAGTGTCACACAACACAACGGACTGTGTAATAATTATATCCACCCCTATATCACGGACGGATGCATCAGGGGCGTCACGGATGGCACATAGCACCAGAAATAGAACCCATTCCCTGCCACAGTGGTCAGCTGCAGCAGAGACTGGGTTCCATTCCTGGCTTGGGTCATTGTCTGTGTGAAGTCTGCACATTCTCCCTGTGATTGCATGGGTTTTCTCTGTGCTCCTTTTTTTTTCCACAGGCTGAACGAGGTGCTGGTAAGGTACATTGGCCATGCGAAACTCTCCCTCAGTGTACCTCAAAAGGCACCAGAGTGTGGCAACTAGAGGATTTTCACAGTAACTTCATTGCAGTGTTAATGTAAGCTTACTTGTAACACTAATAAATAAACTTAAAAAAAAAACTGTGACAGGTAGATTGGTGAGGGTGGGATCAGGGGCTTAGATTTAACGGAGGGGACAAAATAGGAAAAGATGAGGCCTTGAAAGAAAACAAGGTTGAGTATTTTAAAATCATGATTGTTGTTGGAGGGAGGTCAATGTAGGCCAGTGAGTATGGGAGTGATGTGTGTATGGGCTCAGTACAAATTTGGATTGGAGCAGAAAATGGCAACCAGGAGTGCATTGGAATAGTCAAGTCTAAAAATAACAAAGGCAAGGATGAAAGTTTCATCAGCAAATGGGGTTAAATATGGGTGCAGACAGATAATATTACAGAGGAGGAAGTAAGTTGTGTTAGTATTGGAGAAAACACAGGATAGAAAACTCATGACAGAATCAAGTAGGATGTCAAGATTGTGAATGGGTTGAAAATGGATAACTGGAATTCCACATTGATTCCATTTTGTTGAGGCCTGAGGCTTGGATATTTTGCTTACAAAATAAATGCTTCATACACTAGGGCCTACATTTTAAGCTCCGCTGCCAGGTTTGTAAGTAAAGACTGAGTATGAAATTTCTCAGATTGGCTTCCCTTAGGGTTCCTGTATGTGGGACCTCTCAGTAATTTTATGTTGAGGTGGGCAAGGCCTTGGATATGATACCTGCCCTTGCCACAGTTGAGGCCCTTAACTGGACAATTATTGCCCAATTAAGGGGTGTTTCCCATCCAATCCCAATTGTTAGGCTGATAGGAGGATTTCTGGGTATCAGGTAAGCCTGAAAATAATTAGGTTTAGGCCTTGGGTGAGATGGGTGAGAGGCACCTCCATTAGAAACTGCTTCTAAAGTTTGTATGCTCCCCCTCCTCCTCCCCACGACTTAGTGTTCTTTAGTTACTTGCCACCTTTTCTCACACACTTCCCACCCCTGGCCTCTCCCCAGCAGTTCAATTCTCCATTGTCCAGCACCACCCCCCCCACCAAAAAAACCTCCCTTACCTTCAAAAACCCCAAAGCCTACCGTTCCCAGAAATTCTGGGATTTAGGCTCCGAGAATTGCATGCAGTCCCAGTTCTGTCCACTGCAGCCCCTGGCAGTGCAGTGACTATGATGTAGAGATGCTGGTGTTGGACTGGGGTAAACACAGTAAGAAGTCTGACAACATCAGATTTAAGTCCAAACAATTTATTTGATAGTAAACGCACAAGCTTTCGAGGCTATGCTCTTCATCAGGTGAATGAGGTGTTCTGGTCTCAAACAGCACATATAACAGCACAGTTAGGTGTAAAGATTCGCATCCTGATCAGTAATCTGTAAACAGTCCATGCTGTTATATGTGCTGTTTGACATCAGAACACCTCATTCACCTGACGAAGAGCACAGCCTCGAAAGCTTGTGAGTTTACTATCAAATAAATCAGTTGGACTTAAACCTGTTATTGTCAGACTTCTTACTGCAGTGACTAGACAGCTATCAGACAATTACTTTGACCAGCAACTCTTGCCGGAAGTCCTACCTACAGCCAATCAATACTTATTGGAGCATCAAATGAGTGTGGGCTGGTAGCATTGGCAGGAACGTATTTCCCTCTGACACTTTAAATGGTGGTTTGGGAAACCTCAGCATCCTAAAATTCCTGGTCCAGATGTTGTAATCTTCAACAAAATAATATGGTGAGGCAAATCATTTGAAGTAAGTGATCAATGTTATGATAAGAGGTTGAGTAGTTGGGACTGTACTCGTTGGAGTTTAGAAAAATGCAAGGTGACCTTATTGAGACATATAGGATTCTCCAGGGATGGGGGTGCGGGGCAGGATTGACTATGTAGATGTTGCGAAGATTGTTTCTCCTTGCAGGAGAGTATAGGGCCAGAGGGCATAAACTCAGGGTAAGAGGTGGCCCATTGAAGACAGATGACAAGCAACTTTTTCTTTAGAGGGTAATGGTTCTGTGGAATTCTTTACTGCAGAAAGCTGTAGAGATTGAGCCATTAAATATTCTCAAGGCTGAGAGAGACAGATTTTTAATCAGTAAGGGTTATAGAGATAAGGTGGGAGAGTGGACTTGATGATTATCATATCAGATGATCTCATGAAATGGCACAGCAGACTCAATGGGCAGAATTGCCTACTTCTGCTTATACTTCTTATGATGTTATGCTTAGGGTTTTAATACAATCAGATAAAATTCTCACTCACTGTTCAGAGGATAGAAAAGACTAGCTCGGCACTGTTTGGCAAATCTTGGTATCAAATGAAAGAAGAAAATGGCTGATATCGTAACGCAAAATGATATCAACTTATCTGAAAGCGTAATCTTTGATGCTCCCAGCTTATTACATTTGCTCTATGCTTAATACGCTTCAACTACTAAGTGTTACTTCTTTGATCACAAAAAAATTATAGAGGAAGCTAAGATTCAAAGGAAAAAAAATGTCTGATTACATAATAAGATGATAAAAGAGAATGAAATAAAGTGTTGAAAATTACCAGCATCAAAGAGTCACTGTTCCTTTCATCTTATAAGACAGAAAACTTGTTTAAAAAGCTAAAATATTTGGTGAATGAAGTGCATAAGTGTAGGCAAGGGATAAATACTATGAAAATGCAAGTCCAATACTCATCTATAAAATACTGAAATGAATGTGTTGTCTGAGTACAAAACTAGCCCTTTAAATAGAGTGGAGCAAGAAGCAGTTGACAATAAAACAACTGAATACACTGAGGGCCAAATGTTGAGCCCGTGTTCACTGTCCGTGTGAATGGGAGCACTGGCTCAAAATATGGCGAGCTTGTCAAAGCTTGATTCTTGCCAGGAGATTGCATTTCATGGTTTTGAGCTCACTTTGTCAGCAGTGTGATGTGGAAACACTGTGGAAGGGCAGCATTATTAGCGAGTACTCACTTCACATATTGAGCCAACCCAGGACAGGTGATGGCACAGTGGCATACAGTCGTATACAGTTGGTGGAGAGTTCCCAACATTGACTCCAAACCCCTTGGAGTCTCATGGCTTCAAGTTAAACATGGGCAAGGGAACCTCTTACTGGTTACCACATACTTTCCTCCTTTGGCTGACGAATCGGCACATGTCCATGTTGAACAACATTTGGAGGAAACACTGAGGGTGGCAGAAATGCAAAATATACTCTGGGTGGAGCATTTCAATGATCATCACCAAGAATAGCGGTCGAGTCCTAGAGGATACAATTGTTAGACTGGGTCTGTAGCAGGTCGTGAGTGAACTGGCCAGAGGGAAAAACATACTTGACCTCATCCATACCAGTCTGACAGCTGCAGACGCTTCTGTCCACATTATTGGCAGGAGTGACCATCACACAGTCCTGTAGATATGAAGTCCTGCCTTCACATTAAGAATAATGTCCAGAGTGTTGTGTGGCACTAAATGAGTCAAACTTTGAACAGATTTCGCAACCCAAGATTGGACATCCACGAGTTGCCATCAACAGCAGTGGAACTGTACTTCAGCACAAATCTGCAACTTCATGGCCCAGTATGTCCCTCACACAAGCAGTAGCATCTAGCCTGGTTCAATGGAAAGTGTAGGAAAGCATGCAGAAACCTCACCAGGCGTACTTAAAATGCAGTGTCAGCCAGAAGTGCCAAGTGAATAATCCATCTCACCCTCCCCCAGTGATCTCCAGCATTATATATGCCAGTCTCTAGCCAACTTAATTCACTCAATGTGATATCAAGAAATGGTTGGAGGGACTGGAAATTACAAAGTTCATGGGCCCTGATAATATTCCGGTGATAGTATTGAAGACTTGTGTGACAGAAGTTGCCATTCCCCTTGCCAAGCTCTTCCAGTAAAGCTACAGCACTAACATCTAAGTGATAACCCTCATTCAAAGAACCAATAGAGAATATGATACGCATAAGACTGATTTAAAGGGAGGATTGGATAACTGCATAACTATCAAAACTGAACCTTATACCAAATCAAACCTCACATTTTAACTATGGGATTGAACATAAAGGGACAATTCTCCTGGCCCACTGTGCTGCTCAAGGAGTGACTAACATCTACCCAACAGTGTGGAAAATTTCCCAGGTATATCCAGAAAGCAGGACAAATTCAACCTCACCAATTACTGTTCTATCACTCTATTTTCAATCATCAGTAAAGTGATGGAAGAGCTCATCAACAGCACAATCAAAGCAGAAGCTGCTCGGCAACAACCTGCTCAGTGACACCCAGTTCGGGTTTCGCCAGGGTCCTCAGGGTCACTCAGCTCCTGACATGGACAAAAAGTTAAATTCCAGGGGTGAGGCGAGAATGACAGCACTTGACATCAATGCAGCAATTTACTGAGTATGACATCAAGGAACCTTCGTGAAACTGAAGTCGATGAGAGTCAGAAGGAAAACTCTCAGTTGGTTGGATTGTTGTGGTGGTCAGAAGTCAACCATCTCAGTTCCAGGATATCACTATAAGATTTCCTCACTGGAGTGTTCGTGGCCCAACCAGTTTTAGCTGCTTCATCAATGACTTTCCTCCCATCAATAAGGTCAGAAGGGCAAATGTTCTCACTTAACTGCCTTATGTTCGGCATCATCCAAAACTCCTTAGATACTGAAGCAGTCCGTTCCCAAATGCAGCAAGAATTGGACAATATCCAGGCATGGACTAACAAGTGATAATTAACAGTTTTACCACACAAGTCTCAGGCAATGACCACCTCCAACAAGAGAGAATCTAATCATTGCCCCTTGGTATTCAATGGCATTAGCATTACTGAATCCTGGCCCAAGATCTTGGGGGTTACCATTGACCAGAAACTGAACTGGATTAGCCATATAGATACTGTGTCTACAAGAGCAAGTCAGAGTTTAGGAAACCTGCAGTAAGTAACTCATCTCCTGACTCCACAAATCCTGCTCACCATTTACAAGGCACAAGTCAAGAGTGTAATACAATAGTCTTCACTTGCCTGAATGAGTGCAGCTCCAACAACACTCAACAAGCTCAACACCATTCAGGAAAAAGCTTGATTTGTATTTCTTCCAAAAACATTCACTCTCTCAGCCACTGATGAACAGTGGCAGCCATGTGTGCCATCTATAAGATACACTGCTGGAACTCACCAAGATATCTTAGCATTTTCTAGACTCACAAATGTTACTATCTAGAAGGCAGGCAGATACATGGGAATACCAACAACTGGAAATTTCCTCCTAGTCATTCATCATCCTTCACTATCCCTGAGTCAAAACCCTGGAACTACATTCCTAAAAGCTCTGTGAGTATAGCTACAGCTCAGGGACAACAGTGGTTCAAAAATGTAGCTCACCATTCCCTTCTCAAGAGTAACTGTGAATGGGCAATAAATGCTAGCCCACCCACTGATGTCCACATCCTGTAAATGAATTTTTAAAAAGCACAGACAAAAGTTTATGGAAAGCAAATGCACAATTTGGGGAGACAATGGCCTGGTAGTATTACCACTAGACTATTAATCCAGAAACTCAGCTAATGTTCTGGGGACCCGGGTTTGAATCCTGCCACAGCAGATGGTGGAATTTGTATTCAATAAAATAAATGTCTGGAATTAAGAATCGATTGTTGATCACGAAACCATTGTCAATGATCAGAAAACCCATCTGGTTCACTAATGTCCTTTAGGGAAGGAAATCTGCCATCCTTACTTGGTCTGGCCTATATGTGACTCCAGAGCCACAGCAATGTGGTTGATCCTCAACTGCCCTCCAAAGGCAACTAGGGATGGGCAATAAATGCTGGCCAGCCAGTGACGCCCACATCCCACGACTAAAAAAAAATTGTGAGTATTTGTTTTCATTTTGAAATTTGAATGGTTTGATATGTAGATTTACAATGTTTGTTTTTGGCAGCTTTTATTTCAACATTGTAGTTAAGATCATTGACCTGAAAAGCAAACTCATTTTCTCATCCCTCAGATGCTGTGGAGTATTTCCAGCATTTTTTGTGTAAATTTATGAAAGTAATTGATGCTCACTTTAAAAAGTGTTGGTGAGGTTCCTTCCCGCTGTGGGATTAGAAGAGTGTGCTAGCTGGAGCACTCAACTTGAAAATGATATTGATGGCATCAAATCAGCATTACACACTGACTGGTGTCATTACATGCTCTCACTGGATACCTTTTTGTGCCCCCTCCCTGCATTCCTGCTGATACCTTTACCAAAATCCTTCCTGGTGCAGCCAACATCACAAGTGTGGACACAGCATTATTGTCATTTTGGATCAAAAATGGTACTTGCATACCGAGTTATTGAAGAATATTTTTCATGAACTGCATTATGATACTGCATTAACAAGACTGCCATCTGCTCTCCCTCTCAATATGTTGATGAAATCCTCTCCAATACAGGAAGAGAATCTGCAGCAAGTTATCATCCCAGGAAATAGAAATGATTTGGCACATATGGGATTGTAACAGAGCATTGTATGAAGAATGCTTACAATTAATTTGCATCAGCTTATTCCTAAATTCACTATTATACAAATATTGCTTTCCATTAGCTGATTCTCCCTGGAAAGACAGAGAATGAGGGGGAGACCTAATAGAGGTATATAAAATTATGAAGGGCATAGATAGGATGAACAGTGAAAAGCTTTTGCCTAGGTTGGACGTGAAGAACATGAGGAGTCACAGGTTCAAGGTGGGGAAGGAGGGGAGGTTTTACTCAGATATCAGAGGGACATATTTTACAGAGAGGGTGGTAGGGACCTGAAATACACTGCCAAACAGGGTGGTGGAGATGGACATGCTGGGATTGTTTAAGACTTATCTGGATAGCCACATGAACAGGCTGGGAATGGAGGGATACAAACGAATGGTCTAGTTAGACCAATGAACAGCACAGGCTTGGAGGGCCAAAGGGCCTCTTTTCTATGCTGTATTGTTCTTTGTTCTTTGCTGTTTTACCTAAAATCGAAAAATCAATTTCATAAGATATTCACTACAAGTGTTATTGTGGCCTTCATGAAAGCACATTTTTGTAGTTAGAAATGCATTTAAAGATAGTGAAAATTAATAACTTCCCAATTGTATCAAATACACTGCTCCAAATTATCTCACTTACTTTGGTTTGAGGACCACTGCATTTCCTGAGCTATATTAATGACCTAGATCTCAATACACAGACAGAATTTCAAATTTTGACACAAAACTTGGAAATGTTGCGAACTGTAAGGGAGAGAGTGATAGACTTCAAGAAGACATAAACAGGTTGGGGGGGAGTGTGGTGGGCAGCCACATGATAGATGTAATTTAGAAGTGTGAAGTGATACCTTTTGGTAAAAGAGTGAGGTGAGATTACATAAAATAAAAGATTTGGGGAACAAACCTTTGAAGGTGGCAGGGAGGTTGAGAAAGTGGTTAAAATGGTAAGTGGTGGACATTGGGCTTTATAAATAGAGACATGGAGTACAAAAGTAAGGGGTTATGACAAACATTTATAAAACTGATTTCAGCCTCAACTGGTGGACTATGTACAATTCTGGGTATCATACCTCAGATCAGATGTGAAGCCTTTAAAAAAGATACAGAAAAGATTTACAAGAATGGTTCCAGGGATGAAGGGCTCCAGTTACGACGATAGGTTGGAGAAGCCAAGTTGTTCCTCTTTAACATCCGAGATTGAGAGGAGATTTCAACTGATTTCATACTGATGTTCAAAATCATGAGGGGACTGGTCAAAGTAGGTAATAGTGAGAAACTGTTCCATTTGGCAGAAGGGTTGAAATCCAAAAACTCTGATTTAAAGTGATTGATAAAGGAATCAAAGACAGGATGAAGAAAACTTATTAAAACAGCATGTTGGAATGTATTGCCTGGGAGGGTGATAAAGGCAGATGAGACTTTTAAAAGGGAATTGGATAAGCATCCAAGGAGAAAGCTGTAGGAAGGGATGAGAGAGTGGAACTAACTGCATTGCTCTTGCGGAGAGCCAGCATGGAGACAAAGACCTTCTTTTGTGCTGTGCCAATTCTATGATTCTGTAGCAATGGAAGTTCAACAAAATATTGAAAATATTGAAAAGGAAGAACCTTTTAGAAAGTCACACGAATAAAACATCTTCACTCCCCTTGTTGAAACATTAGAATCAGATTTTTTTTATTCCTTCTTGTGACATGGATTTTGTTGGCTGACCAGCATTAATTGCCCATCCCTATTGCTCTTGTTCAGAGGGCAGTTGAAAGTCAATAACACTGTTGTGGGGCTGGAGTCACATGTAGACCAGACCAGGTAAGGATATTAGTGTATTAGATGGGTTTTTCTGACAATAGGCAATGGTTTCAAGGTCATGAGTAGATTCTTATTTTCAGATTTTTTTAATGTAATTCAAATTCCACTATCTGCCATGGTGGGATCCGAACACCAGTGCCAAGAACATTAGCTGAGTTTCTGGATTAATAGTCTAGTGATAATATCGGCTAATTTATGGCTAAATTCACAGAGTGGTGAATAAGCTCCTCTTTCCCACCCCCAAGGCTGACTATAGCAGAATTTGAACATTTAAAGAAAAGGGTTGTAATTGTTTTCAACTCAGTATTGAACTGATCATGTAAAAACATATATGAAGAAATAAACCAGGCAGATCCCTTGGGTTAACAAGTAAGGAGTCAGTTTTATTGTTTAAAACCTAACTCTGGGAAAAGTATAAAACTGAGTAAGAAGGTAAAAATTCATTCTGAATTCCATGATATACACATACACAAGTATGTAAAAAAGTACAAATTATAGGGTGGAGATGAAAGTAATAAACGTTAAAGTTTATTAAAAAAATCATATACATTCCAATGTTCCTTTGATGGTAGTGAAATTCTCAGTGCTGTACGTTGGTTATTTTTCTGGAGTCAGAAATTGTCTGTGTGTTATCCCAAATGTACCAGAGAAAGCATCCTGAACTTGGAAATAACAGGGAGAGAGAGCTGAGCTTATATTCTTCAGTACTTCTAGTTGTTACTTCCTGCTACAGTCTCCTCTTTTATCTCCCTAACTGGCAGGGGAGAAGGTTGCTGCTGTGTGATGTGACTGTTATTTATTGCTAAGTCATGATCCAAAGGCAAGAAGTAATAGGGTTTATCCATCAATGAGAATTCCAAATATCAGGTGATGGAAGTTTAATCTCCTTCATCCTGTTTAGCTATTGAGACAATCACTGAATGATTGAATATTAATGTCTGAGTTCATCAACCCCTGATTGTGTAATTCTTCTGAGAAGACACTTTTGATAAGATAAGAAGGAACTCACTGGGCCCCGTTATACCATTTTGATTTTAAGTGTTGGGCAGATTTGAAACTGGGAGTGTTTCAGATCTGAATTTTAAGTCCATTCTCAGGCTCTCCCTTACTTACTCTGCCTGAAAAAATAGCAGTGATTTTGAATCATGCTGCAAAAGCTTGTGGGTGGGACTTGCCATGTTCAGAACACTGCAACTCCAATCATACCTCCAACTGTGCATGTGCAAAAAAGAATAAAGATGAGAAACCCTTTCCTGCCACATTGATCCTGGACCGGACAATGCCCCCATTGATCTCCACAGATATTTCCTCATCCCTGCAACATTACTGATCTCCTTATTCCTCTCATCCACTTGCCATCAAGCTCAATCGTTGCCCACTCCCCCTCCCCACCAATCACAAGCAGAATGGCAACAGACTTCTCCTACCCTTGTCTCCCACATCCCCCCCAGCAGAAAGCCATCTGACCCTCCTCCTTTTTCTCCCCACCACCAATCTGAGTCAGAGAGCTACCAGGAGCTCAGAAGTTACCTCCTCAGAAGTTGGGGGATCCAAATAAACCTTTACGGATCATGTCTACTTCACACCAAATCTGGATGGGCGAACATGGTGGTAAAGGGGGAAGTACCGGTAAGTTTGGGTGCCCAGCTCATTAATTCAATTTAAATGCATGTAAATGGCATTTGGTAAAAGGGGGAACTGGTGTAGAGGTGGCCATAGATTGCGCTACTCACCTCACACCTGATTTTACCAAGTTTTCATGCTCAAAAATGGGCACAACTTGATGGTAAAATTGGCTCTTTATTCTCCAAATGTTTTGCCTGCATTGGTCTTTCACATCCCTTTCCTTGGAATTTGCATCACTGTTTGTGTCGAAGCAGTGATGCAAATTAGCAGCCACATTTATTTTTAAAAATTCAGTGGGTAGGATTTTCTGGCTGTTTCTGCCAATGGGATCCTATGGTTCTGCCATGGGTTCCCAATAGTGGAGGGTGAGAATGGTGGGCAACACCATTGACAGCAGTGTGACCAGAAGACCTTATTGCCAGCCAATGGGCCATCTCCTCAAAATGCCCCATAGTCAGTGTGGGAAATCCTGCCCAGTTTCTTTGCTTGGCAAATTCCTTTTAAAGGGGTTTGACACGTATCTGACCAGCAAGTGAAACTAATAGTCCGCATTGCACATGACACATCATTGTACCACTAACAATAGCAATTATTGCACTCTCTGACACCACATTGGATCCCCATTGGATTCCAATGGGCTATCTTTTAGCTTAGATCCATGTCCCACCCTACCCTCTATTTAACTGGTGCTCAGACCTTATCTCAGGGAGAACAGGAAAAAGTTTAGTGTAATCAATATTTAACAGCCTGCAGTCAATGTTTATTGAATATTGTCGTGTTAAGATCAGTGGGGCAAAATTAACAAAGAACAAAGAACAAAACAGCACCGGAAACAGGCCCTTCGGCCCAATGAGCCCGCACCGCCACCCTGATGTTCCCTTTTCAAAACCTGTGTAAGAGAAGGAATACAGGTGTCAAGAAGCCAAGACAAGTATGAAGGGAGAAATTGAACCATTGGCGAATAATGTACGAGCCAAATAGTTATCATTTACATGTGTGGCAGTAGAGATTTGACTGGTGGATGTGAGAGTCATCCATAATCATGTTTACTTCCTAATTAAAAGGATTGAAATGAGCTCATTTCTATTGTTGACCCCTACCATTTGTCTTCATCAGTGGTAACATTCCCAGTTATTATTCTTGTGTGCTTTCAGAGGCGGCCAAGGAAGGAACTGATCAAAGATCTCAAGCATCTTTGTTTTTGATGGAAGAATGCGATGGCTGACAGCTAAAACACAGATTACATCAACGATTACTTACTTTCCCTTTTCCTTTAACTAAAAGAGCATTTTCAATTCCAGCAGAAACATACCAAAAAAAAAACACTCCAGGTGACTAATGCAGGCAGAGGCCCGAGATATTGCAACTTACAGAATAAATGATGCTGACAGCAGGAATATCAGGCTACAAAGGGATTCTAATGACTTTGTATAAAACTTATATGGTTACTGAACAGAAACTCAAACTAGGGCTTATGCGATGGGAGAGAAGCGAGTATCTATCTTACTGTAGATGTATTACATAGGGTGATAATTCTGTACAAGATAAACTGATGATATCTTCTGCTGGATCTGAATGACAGCAGATTACAACTGATCCGTCCTTATGCCCTTAATTATAAACTCTCTTCCTACTTTTTTCTCCATCCTATTCCTGAATTTCAGGTCAAGCTCTGAGTTCAAACAGGGTGCAAAGGTTGCTTGGAGCAATGAATTTCTTAAAGTGCCCCCCCCTCCCACACACACACACACACACACAGAAGGTACCACATTTATTGTGGCAAAAAATCCATCCCACATGCACATTAGTTCTGCAAAAAAAAATGAAACAAGCAAACACAATCAGAAAATTGAATTTGAAAAGACTAAATTTTATGAAACTCATCAGAAAATGAGAAACAAAAATAGAATGGATGAAAGAATGGGGGATAAAATATAACAAATAAAATGTTCTGTTTGATTTTCCAGAAGAATTATAATGTTCAATAGAAGACTTAGCAACTGAAGAGGGGATAAAGGTGAGACATAAAGAAGTATACAATGGCAAAGCAAGTTAACAATCTGGTGTCCCTAAGGGTTTATTTTTGGCTGCCTCCTATTTCACATCTAACTGCTACTCCTTGACAGTATCATCCAAAAACCTCATCTCATCCATCTCTGTTTTGCCTCTCAATTTGCATTGTCAGGTTATCTATCTGACATCTGGATAGGCTGAAATTTCTTCCAATTAAATACTGGGTGGATCAAAGCCATTAGCTTCAGTCTTAATTATCACAAACTCTGCTCTCTCTCTCTCTCTCTCACACACACACAGCACTGATTCCATCCCTCTCCCTGACCATTCTATGAGGTTGAAACAGATGGTTCTCTGATTCATGGTGTCATATTTGACCTGGAGACATCTGACCATACATTTCAGCTTCATTTGAAGTCATTTTTAAAGGTGGCATCTCACCTTTTGGCTAATATGCAAATGAGATCAAGCCATGGAGGAGGAACTATGCCTTCTCCAAACAGCTTGGTTCATGTAGATCAAGCCCAAGACAGGAGGTGAGAGCCCTGTCTTGTCAGCTTGGATCGGGAATGTCTCAACTTGTTGAGACTCTGAATTGGAATAAAAACAAAAAAAAACATGTATTTCCACCTCTGTAACATCATCCATATCTGCTCCATCTCAGCATGAAATCCTAACCTATGCCTTTGTTATTTCCAGATTGACTATTTTAATGCATTCTTGATTGGCTTCCCACATTCTACCATCAATAAACTTGAGGTCATTGAACCTCTGCTGCTGCAGGAATCATAACTGGCATCAAGCTCCAATAATCCATGATTTCTGTGCTCACTGACCCACATTTAGTTCCTGATTAAGCAATGTCTTGATCCAAAAATGCTAATCTTTGTTCTCTAATTCCTCAAGACTCAGCCCATCTTATCTTTGTAATCTTCCCCTGTCTTACAACAATATCTGCACTCCTCCAATTCTGGTCTCTTGAGAATTCCTCATCGTAGTAACAATGTTATTGTTAGTATAAATTAAGGCAGTAAGCTCTGGAATTTATTTCCTCAACCTCTCTGCTTCTCTTCATCTCATCCCTCCTTAAGACTTATTCTTTAACGAAGCTTCTCTTTTTGTGGCACTGTGCCAATAGTTTGGAAACATTCTTGTGAACACTTGAGGACATTATATAACATTTGAATTGCTATACAAATGCAAGTTGTTGTTGTAGCGGTCGTGATCAAAAGTTACAAAAATATACATGCAAACATTTGAATTAGGAGCAGGAGCAGGGGCAAGCCCCTTAAGCCATTCAACAAAGTCATGGCTGATCTGATTGTAACCTCAACTCCATAATTCTGCCTCTACTCCCAATAACCTTTCACCCCTTTGTTGATCAAGGCTGTCTCGCAAATGGAAAGTTATTTCAAGTGGTTTTCCGCAGGGCTCGGTGATTGGACCACTGCAGAATAATGTTAACAATTTGGACTTGAATATGAGGGGGGCATAAGTGAGAAATTTACAGGCAACACAAAAATTGGCTTTGTAGTGGGTAGTGTAGAGGATAAGTTCCAAAATGATATAGATGGAATGGTGAAAGTGGCAGGTGGAGTTCAACTTAGATAAGTGTGAAATAATGCATTTAGGGAGGTCAAACAGTAAAAGGGAATGCAAAATAACTGGGAATATACTGAGAGGGATAAATGAAGTGAGAAATCTTGGTATGCAAGTGCACAAGTTCCTACAGATATGCTTGTAAAGAAAGTATATGGAATGCTCTCCTTCATTAGCAGAGGTACAGAATACAAAAGTAATGATAAAACTGTATTAGACACTGGTGAGGCTGCATCTGGAGTGTTGTGAGCACTCTGGGGTCACCACATTACAGAAAGGACATAATTTCTCTGGAGAGGGTGCAAAAGACAATTACTAGAATGTTGCCAAGGCTGAGAAATTGTAGCAGGAGAGATTGGAGAGGTTGGGGTTGTTTTGTTTTGGAACAGAAAGGCTAAGGGGATGTCATGATTGAGGTGTACAAAAATTGGGAGGAGTAGGAGGAGAGTAGACAAGATAAACCAGTTTCCTTTGGTACAGAGTTCAAAAACCAGGGGACATAAAATTATGATAAGTGGCAGTAGGTACAAAGGAAACATGAGGAAAACTTTATTACGCGAAGGCTGGTGGATTTTCGAAATTCACTGCCCGAGTTGGTGGTGGAGACAGAGACTCTAATCTCTTTTAATAAGTACCTAGACCTGCACTTTAAGTGCAGTAAGCTGGGCAGGGTGCAGGAAGATAGGATGAGAAAGGGCACCTAGGTGTCTTTGAATCGGTATGGGCAGGATGGGCTGAGTGACTCTTTCCACTGGTTTCCACATCGGTAGTGGAGAGATTGAATGTTTGTATGGTACCAATTAAACAGGCTGTTTTGTCCGGGATGGCATCAAACCTCTTGATTGTTGTTGGAGCTGCACTCATAAAGGCAAGTGGAGAGTATTTCATCGCAAACCTGAATTGTGCCTTGTAGATGGTGGATAGATTTTGGGGAATCAGGAGGTGAGTTACTCACCTAAGTATTCCTAGCTTCTGAGCTGATCTGGTAGTCACTGTGTTTATGTGGTGAGTCCAGTTGAGCTTCTGGTCAATGGTAACTCCAAGGATGTCAACAGTGAGGGATTCAGTAATGGACTTACCATTGAATGTCAAGGGGTGGTGGTTAGAATGTCTCTTTCTGGTGATGGTCATTGCTTGGCATTTGTCTGGCATGAATGTTACTTGCTACTTGTCAACCTGGGTATTGTCCAGATCTTGTTGCATTTCGACATGGACTGTTTCAGTATCTGAGGAGTCACAAATGGTGCTGAACATTGTGCCACCACTGGTGAGAATTTCTCATAGTACTAATAGAACATAGAACATAGAACACTACAGCACAAACAGGCCCTTCGGCCCACAAGTTGTGCCGAACACATCAAAACCTACCCAGCCATAGACCTATCTATAACCCCCAATCCCATTGGATCCCATATACTCATCCAGAAGTCTTTTAAAAGACCCCAGCGAGTTCGCCTCGACCACCACCGATGGCAGCCGATTCCATTCACTCACCACCCTCTGAGTGAAAAACTTTCCCCTAGCATCCCCTCTGTACTTGCTTCCCTGCACCTTAAATCTGTGCCCTCTCGTCGCGACCATTTCAGCCCTGGGAAATAGTCTCTGAGAGTCCACCCTATCTATTCCTCTCAACATCTTGTAAAGCTCTATCAGGTCGCCTCTCAACCTTCGTCTCTCCAGGGAGAACAGTCCCAGCTCCCTCAACCTGTCTTCATAAGGCATGCCTCCCAATCCAGGCAACATCCTTGTAAATCTCCTCTGCACCCTTTCAATAGCTTCCACGTCCTTCCTATAGTGAGGCGACCAGAACTGCGCACAGTACTCCAAGTGTGGTCTGACAAGGGTCCTATAAAGCTGCAGCATTACCTCCTGACTCCTGAACTCAATCCCTCGATGAATGAAGGCCAGTACACCGTAAGCTTTCTTAACCACATCCTCCACCTGGGAGGCCGATTTGAGAGTCTTATGGACCCAGACCCCAAGATCCCTCTGCTCTTCCACACAGCTAAGACTCCTACCTTTGATAGCGTACTCATTCATCCCGTTGGATCTGCCAAAATGGACCACAACACATTTATCCGCGTTGAAGTCCATCTGCCACTTCTCTGCCCAGTCTTGCATCCTGTCGATGTCATGCTACAACTTTTGACATCCCTCCAGTCCATCCACAACACCACCGACCTTCGTGTCATCGGCGAACTTACTCATCCATCCCTCCACTTCCTCATCCAGGTCATTTATGAAAATGACAAACAGCAAGGGTCCTAGAACAGATCCCTGGGGCACTCCACTGGTGACCGACCTCCATGCAGAAAAAGAGCCATCCACAACCACCCTCTGCCTTCTGCAGGCAAGCCAGTTCTGGATCCACAAGGCCAAAGCCCCTTGGATCCCATGGCCTCTCACCTTCTCAAGAAGTCTTGCATGTGGGACCTTGTCAAATGCCTTGCTGAAGTCCATGTACACCACGTCCACTGCTCTTCCTTCGTCAATGTGTTCAGTCACATTTTCGAAGAACTCAATTAAGCTCGTAAGGCACGACCTGCCTTTTACAAAACCATGCTGACTATTTCTAATCAACCTAACCTTCTCCAAATGCTTGTAAATCTTGTCCCTCAGAAGCCTCTCCATCAGCTTACCAACCACTGAGGTCAGACTCACCGGTCGGTAATTTCCAGGACTATCCCTGTTCCCTTTCTTGAAAATAGGGACCACATCCGTAATGATGTTATTGTTAGCTGTGTTGTCAGCTATCAAGGCATAAGCTCTCTGCTTCTCTTTATCCCATCCCTCCTTAAGATTTGCTCTCTAATCAAGCTTCTCTTTTTGTGGCACTGGGCCAATAATTTAGAAATATTCCTCCACCACCAACTCGGGCAGTGAATTTCGAACTTGTCAATAATAGATTGCATGTTAGATTTGTGTGACAGGTCTTCATAAAGTAGGGAGGACCACTGGTCGGGAGCAATGCGAAAGCAGCTTCCATGGCAATCTGCACAATCTGTGAGTCATATTCTGATCTTATAATGGAGGGAAGGTCATTGTTGAAGCAGCTGAAGATTGTTGGGCCTAGGACACTACCCTGAGGGACTCCTGCAAAGGCGTCCTGGAGCTGAGATGACTGACCCTCCACAACCATAACCATCTTTCTTTGTAAGAGGTCTAACTCCAACCAGTGGAAAATTTGCCCCCTGCTATCCATTGATTCCAGTTTTGACAGGGCTCCTTGGTGCTACACTCAGTTGAATGTAGCCTTGATTTCAAAGGTTTTCACTCTCACCTCACTCCTGGAATTCAGCTGTTTTGTCCATGTTTGAACCAACGCTGTAATGAGATCAGGGGCTGAGTAACTCTGGAGAAAGCCAAACTGGGCATCACTGAGCAGGTTATTGCTGAGCAGGTGCTGCTTGATGGCACTGTTGATGACCCCTTGCATCACTTTACTGATGATCAAGACTACTGGCAGTAATTGGCTGGGTTGGATTTATCCTGCTTTTTATGTACAGGACATACCTCAGTAATTTTCCACATTGTTGAGTAGATTCCAGTTTTATAACTATACTGAAAGAGTTTGATTAAGGAAGCAGCAAGTTCTGAAACACAAATCTTCAGTACTATTGCTGGAATGTTATTAGGGCTCATTGCTTTTGCAGAATCCAGCGCTGCCAACCATTTCTTGATATCACGTGGAGTGAATCGAACTGGTTGGAGACTGGCATCTGGGGACCACTGGAGGAGGCTGAGATGGATCATCCACTCAGCACTTCTGGCTGAGGACTGCCGCGAATACTTCAAACTTATCTTTTGCACTGATGTGCTGGGCTTCTCCATCATTGAGGATGGAGATATTTGTGGAGCTTTCCTCCTCCAGTGAATTGTTTAATTGTCCACCACCATTCTTAACTGCATGTAGAAGGACTGCAGAGCTTAGATCTGATCCATTGGTTGTGGGATCACTTAGCTCTGCCTATCACTTGCTGCTTTTGCCATTTGGCATGTAGGTAGTTCTGTTTGGTAACTTCACCAGGTTGACATCTCATTCTTAGGTATGTCTGCTGCTGCTGCTGGCATGCCTTTTGCACTCTGCATTGAACCAGGGTTGATCCTCTGGCTTGATGGTAATGGGTTGCTTGGGGAATATTCTGGGCCATGAGGTTGCAGATTGTGCTGGAGTACAATTCCACCGCTATTGATGGCCCACAGTGCCTCATGGATGCCTAGCCTTGAGTTGTTATATCTGTTCGAAGTCTGTCCCATTTAGTATGGTGATTGTGTCATGTAACAAAATAGAGGTTATCTTCATTGTGAACACAGGACTTCATCTCCACAAGAACTGTATGGTGATCACTCTTACTGATGCTGTTATGGACAGATGCATCTGCAGCCAGCAGGTTGGTAAGGATGAGGTTAAGGATGTTATTTCCTCTTGTTGGTTCCTTCACTACCAGCTGCAGACGCAATCAAGCAGTTATAGGATCCAACCAGCTCGATTAGTGGTGCTGCTGCTGAGCCACTCCTGGTGTTGGACATTGAAATCCCCCACCTAGAGTACATTTTGTGGCCTAGCTTCCTCCAAGTGTTGTTCAACATGGAGGAATACTGATTCTTCAGCTAAAAGAGATGCTATGTGGTAACTAGTAAGAGATTTCTTTGCCCATATTTAACCAGAAGACATGAGACTTCATGGGGTCAGGAATTAATGTTAATGATTCCCAGGGCAACTTCCTCCCAACTGTATACCATTGTGCCGCCACCTCTGCTGGGTCTATCCTGCCAGTAGGTTAGGACATATCCAGTGATAATAATGGTGCTGTCTGGGGTGTTATCTGTAAGATATGATTCCGTGAGAATGACTATGTCAGGCTGTTGCTTGACTACTCTGTGAGACAGACTAGTCAAGAGATGGGTGGGGGGTGGGGAGCAGTTCAGATTGGAGTTGAGGAGGAACTTCTTCACTCAAAGGATGGTGAGTCTCTGGAATTCTCTGCCCATTGAAGTGGTGGAGGCTACCTTGCTGAATATATTTAAGTCAAGGGTAGATAGGTTTCTGATAGACGAGGGAATTAAGGGTTATGGGGAAAAAGCGGGAAAGTGGAACTGATCCACTTCAGATCAGTCATGATCTTGTTGAATGGCGGGGCAGGCTCGAAGGACTAGATGGCCTACTCCTACTCCTATTCTTATGTTCTTATATTCTTACAGTTCTCCCAATTTTGGCACTAGCTCCCAGTTAGTAAGGAGGACTTTGCAAGGTTGACAGGGCTGTTTGTTTTGCCAGTCTTTTCTGGTGCTTAGGTCAATGCCACATGGCCTGTCAGTTTCATTTCTTTGTTGACACATTGTAGTAATTGTTGCAACTGAGTGGCTTGCTGGGCCATTTCAGAAGACAGCTGAGAGTCAACCACATTGCTGTAGCTCTGGAGTCACATAATAGCCAAGTTCCACACACATGAGGACAGTCTTAACAGGGATCTTGGCTTCATGTCACACTATCTGTAACCCCCGTGACTTGCCTGGGTTTGCAAAAAACCTCACTTACTGTGCTGTCTGGAGACAATACACATCTCTTTAACCTGTGCTCAGTGCTCCATCCACTCACATTGTTAACCACTTTAAGACTTGAATAGCAGGTGAGGTGTAAAGATTCGCATTCTAATCAGTAATCTGTAAACAGTCTGTTCTGGTATGTGTGCTGTTGGAGACCAGAACCCCTTATTCACCTGACGAAGACCAGAGGGTCAGAAGCTTGTAAGTTTACTATCAAATAAATCGGTTGGATTTAAACCTGGTGTTGTCAGACTTCTTACTGTGTTACATGAGAGGCCAGACCAGGTAAGGATGGCAGATTTGCTTCCCTAAAGAACATTAGTGAACCTGATGGGTCTTTTTCTGACAATCAACAATGATTTCGTGGTCATCAGCAGATTCTTAATTCCAGACTTTTTTTTTATTGAATTCAAATTCCAACATCTGCTGTGGTGGAATTCAAACCCAGGTTCCCAGAATGTTACCTGGGTTTCTGGACTAATAGTCAAGCGATAATACCGCTAGGCCATCGCCTCCCTGCTATTAATATATGTTAGTCATGAAGGTTGTTTAAATTCTGATCTTGTCTGTGTATAGATTTATCTAGTTCTAGGTGCATAGTTCACTAAGTAGAGGATTTCCTTGTTAGGTACTATCTTGCTTCTCCTTTTCCTCCCAGAGACTGAACTTAATTTGATTTGTTTTAATGCGTATCCATCTAACAGTGAACTGAGTTAGTTCCCAAGACCTTGCTGGAAAGTTGTGCTGACATCGAACCTTGAGGGTGTACAAGATTAGTTAGGACTCATGCTACTGATATGAGCCCTTAGGGCGTGCAACATTCACTGGTGTGCAAAGCATTTAACTAGCATGTGCTCTTATTCTAAATAGGAATGTTAGTTCTAACTCCCTTTTCATTTACACTGACAAATAGAGAAAATATATATTTAAAATAAAAATTAAAAATGCTTGATATGTTGATAATTATTTAGTAAAGTGAAGAGTGCTGTTTTCCGTTCTCTGTCCAATATTGAGCTGCATGAGTTGTTTTGGGAGCAATGAAACATCATGCCAGTTCTATACGGCCACCTTTTTGGTTTTGGAAGTATTAGAATTATTGATGAGAGAGTATAATCAGATTTTTTTGAATAGTGAATGTTTGGCTTGGAGTTTGCAGTCAGTGGCAAAGCAAGGCCATTCGCTATTGACGATGAGGTAAGCCCTTGCTAATTGATCTCCCTGGCAAGAATTTCACCTCCACTGGTTGTGAATTGGTCCTGCAACAGGCTGCGATGCCCTTTACCTGGCATTACAAGATGGAGCTGCAGCGTGCTCTTTAGGGCCGTCCAAGCAGCCAATCGCATCAAATGTTTTTCACAGATACATAAAGAAGGAACAAACAGCAGTAAATTAAAATCACTATGAACCTTTTTTATGCTGAGAAAAATAAAGGAAGAAATGGACACAGAGGGTGAATGCAGAGATAAAATATTCTGGAAGAAACTTTAAAACAAAAATTAAATACATCTAGCTTGGGAAATCTACTACTATTCAATTGACAGCTCTTCACAAATCTAATATCATCTCTCAAGCCCACTTCCGTTGCTGACCAAATATTAAAAATCGTGGCTGGGATGAGCAGTGCAGCGGGCTAGGGTTGGGGGATATCAGCAGGGGACCTTATGACACTAGTCATAAATCTCCAAAGTGCTTTTTTTTTTATGTAATCAGCTCCACACCAGAAATCAGCACAATGCTGATCATCATATGGAAATTTCCATCTCTATATGATTAGTGGGCCTGGAATGGGATTCTCCCGATCCGCTGGTGTCCCTCCCTCCACCAGGAATGGTTCCCTTCTGCGGGGTTTACAGCTGCTCCCCACCAACAAGAATAAGCACCCTGACCCAGCTGGTAGAAGCAAAATCATTGAAGTCCCCCAAGAGGTCGGACCCAAGAGAGGATGCTCGTTGGCACTCTGGCACTGCTCAGAGGCAAACTGGCATTGCTTACGGGGCACATTGGCACTGTCCATCGGACAACAGGCAGTGACAAGGTGTGCATCATTCTAGGGGGGGGCAAGGGGGGGCAGCCTATTGTGGGAATGATCGGTGATGGTGGGGCGGGGGGTCCCACTGCCACTCTGCATGGAGAGATATGGAACATAGTCATCAAGATGAGGGTTTATTGTGGCTGGCTATTGGGGTGGGAGTATCAAGACTGACCCAGGAGGTGAAGGAAAATCGGGGCTGATCGGGAAGATCCAGTAGATCAACAACTGGAGTTGGTGGGGTCAGGCAAGCCAACATTCAGTGGCCAGCAATCAGGAAGTCAGCAATGGTGGGGTAGGAGGGACACAGATCTGCTATGCTGCTGGCCTCTTGGGTGGGAATAGGCCTTGACCTCTACTTGCCAGAGTGAATCATGCTGAGGGACTCTGCATTGAATGTCAGAGATTCTTTTAGATAAGTGCGCTCAAAAAGCAGATGGGGAATTGAGCCCATTGGGCACATAGTTTTATTTTGGGAGAATCCTGGCCCATACTGCAACTAAAAAGCAAAATTTTCTATCAAGTTTCATATTGTGACATAGGGACTGGAAAATTTAAATCCTCACTGACTTCAGTGATTACTGGCTGCAGGAAGAACTACAGTGCAGCCGGTGCCAGAATCCTGATCTGCTAATCTGCGTATACCTGCTATCCTGAAATTGAGGTCAGCTTTGTAGCTGGGATTGAAGCGGCAGTGGAGGGGGAAGAGGGTTGTAATGTCAATGAACACTAGCAATGTGCCTTCATCATCTCTCTGCAAAATCCACCCCTTTATGTTTCAAGATTTATTTAAAATTAGTATGGAATGTTCAGCTGATATCCAATTCTCTTCTAATATCCAACACTCAGACAAATTAAATTTCAGACTTGATTATTTTGCTTGAATGGAAATGTTATTGTGATAGGATACTCACTGTATTTGAAACTACAGCATTTCATGCATATTGATGACTCACCTTGTACAAATTATCTGTATTCAAGTGGAATTAAAAATATCGCTATTGGAAATAAAATGATTTTTTAATCAATGCAGTTGGCTTGTAAAATTTAAGAAATAAAGTACGTCATTTTATCCTTGTATCAATGTTTTCATTGTAAGCACTAAATGAAATTGCCACAATATTTGATGAGACCAAAAATAGGCAAAGGGTTCGCAATGTGCAATTAACTCGCACTCATGGCTTCCAATGTAGGCAACACACCAACGTCGTGCTGCCTGTTCATCTACATTAGAAGCTGCTGCAAGCCATTAGTAAGCTGCTGAATGCATTATATAGCAGGGAGTAAAAAAACCATGAAAAGCTAACACGAGTCCAAACATGACTTAAAAGCAGTCTGTCCCTTTTAAAGAGGGGGTGCATTTTGGCTGGATCATGATCTGGGAAAAGCACAAGAATGGTCCAACACGGTAGGCAGCACGAAAACTACCAAACACTTCTACTAACTTAGCAAAAACCCCAGAAAAATCAGTTAGCATCTTGACATTGGCTGATGATATTTTTGAGTAGTGCTGTTTGGGGATTCACCCTGCTGCACGTTCAGCCTGTGCAACATTAAAACAGGGCATTAGCTGGAAGAATGAGTGAGCATGTTCACTTAGTATCCAAGAAATAAAATTACAGAAGAGGTGGTGAACAGATGCCATTTAACATTTATACTTCAGGCTATTTTCTGTTTTGTAAGCCATCAATCAAATGACATCAGGAATTATAATTTGGCTTTTTTAACCAATGTCCTTCCCTTCAAAGCCCAGAGCTTCTGCAACAGTATTTCAACTGCACACTCTGGGCTGAAAGTAGCATGTTGCAGGATTTTTGATTGATTTTTCCTGAGGGAAGGGTTTTTTGGATTAAGCTGGATGTAATATCCAGTAGAAGTTGGGCATTTACCCATCTTGGTGGCTAAATTAATCATTTTTTGGCATAATCTATTAGGTTATTTTATCTATTGGGCTGGTGGCATGGGTGGAAAATGGCAGATGGAATTCCGTGCAAAAAAGTGAGATCAAACATTTTGAATGGCAGGAGATATTGAAAGTGAAATTGGTCGATTCGAAAGTAGGTGCAAGAACAGAGAGACCTGGGATGATTGTCCATAAATCTTCAAAGGTAGCGGATCAGCCTGAAGCATATGGAACCCCAGATTTTATAGAGTACATAATTCAGAAAATCACACTAAACTTATTTAAAACATTAGTTTTCAACATTGGCCACGATTCTCCCAAAAGAGCTGAATTGGCAGGAAAACTGTTCTAGATCCCAACTGTTTTGTCAGTTCAGCTTCTCACCTGAATCCCCCCAGTCTGTGCAAAGCAGAGGTCACAATTGAGAATCTCATTAAAAACCCAGGGGTTGTGGGGGGCAGGGCCTAATTGTGCCAGAGTCTGACATTTCTGGAACTCTGTGCATGTGCAGTTGTCCCACTCTGTCAATCTTCCCACTTGCTTGATCGCTGGTCAGCCTGGGATCCCCATAGTGCTGTCCCTCTAGTCTCTTCCATGGCCTGATCATGATCCCCACAACAATTCCTGGGCCAACCCTGATCCCGCCTGCCCTAGAGCACCCCGATGTCCAGCCCACTCTCCCCAAGAGTGACGATTGCCCCGCCACACCCCTCACCTGGAAGACCCTCCCACCACTGATTCCAACCGGGTCAGATATCCAGCAGACTACCCCACCCCCCAGTCCACCCCAATCGCTGCCCTCTCTCCATCCCAGACTAATCCCAATGAAGAGTGGCAGTGGGACCCCCTCCCCACCCCCCCACCAATCACCCCTTGGCTCACCCACAATAGGCCCCACCCACTTGGCACTGCTTGATGCCTGATAGGCAATGCCAACATGCCCCCTGGACATGAGCACTTTATCCTTTGGGCAGTTTCAGCAGGCACAAGCTGGGACTGCCAGGATATTTATGCCAGGGTCACCACACCGCCCTCTCCCATCCCCCTACCGCCGACTGACCCACTGGGGGGGCCCCTATAGCCCTCCCTTCATTCCGACAGAGTTTCCTGCTAATTGCCCGAAAGTGGGGAGCTACTCTAAACCCCATCGGAAAGAAGTCCTCTTGGCAGGGTAGGCAATTCAATCATGTCCAGTAAGTTCCTGATAATTACTTTCAAAATACATTTAAAACATGTTAAAAAAAAAGATTAAAATTACTGACCTGCCTTCTTGCCAGTTTCCAGCGTGGTTTGGCCCGAGGCTTTTCTCCAGCTCTGAGACATGTGCATGCACTCCTGGCATATGTGCAAATCTCAGAATCAGGCCAGCAATGCACATCTCCCACCCTGACCTGTCAGAAAAGTCACAGGTCACAATAAGAGAATCGCAATCGTTGTGCATTGCTTTTGTGCATTACAGTTTAGAAAGGATGTGAAAGGTTTGTAGAGATTTACAGTTAAATTTTGCTTGAATGGTTTCAGAAGTGAAGGCACTATTACACAGATAGACTAGAGAACTGGGATTGTTGTGCTTGGAGCAGATAGTTGATAGTGATGAAGCAACCTAAGTTGCTAAGAGAAATAAGGTTGGTAATTGTTGAGTTTCTGATCACAACCGGCTGAACTTCGAATCTCTCTTGGATTCGGGTTGGATTAGAGGACTAAATGTTGCAATCTGGGTTAAATCAGATAACTGCAGATCAGTTAGCATAGCAACAGTGATGTCAAATCAAGAAAAAAAAATTCTATTTGCAAAATATATGGAAGTTAGCAATAACTATGTTAATGGTAAATCATCTTTGCCTAACTTAACCAAGCACTTTCCTGAATTAACAGAAACAGTTGATGAAGGTAATGCAGTTGATATGGTGTATATTGACTTTCTAAATGCCAAATAGTAAGTGAAGCTCATGAGATTAAAGGGCTGTGTCAAGGCAAAATTAGCTAACGGGCAGCAAATAAGGGTGGTGGTGAGTACTTTAGCAGACATTTTCTTATGGGAGGCAGGAATCAGTAGTCAGAATTAATCCTGATGTATTAATCATACCTCTGTCTTCACAGTGTGGAAAGGTGAGATGTTTACATGTTGGGAGAGTGGGGTGACTTTGAGACAGATTTCCAACCTCCAGCAACATTAGACCAGTACTGGAAGTAGAGGCATGAATGGAGACAGTCTGATGCCAAAGGTGCCAGGTTAAAAAGCCTGCCTTTGTTCCCAGAAAAATTGATCTGGCTCTTCAAAGGCATCAGTGGCTCATGCACATAAAGTTAAACCTATGGATCTAAATCTTTCACACTGTATCCTTCTTACCTCTCCAGCCCCAATTTCCTATCTCACTCACACCCCTCATCTCTTCCCCCACCCCTGCAGCCACCTCACTCCAACCTTATTCAACCACTCACTCCTTATCAACTTTATAAATAGTAATCACAGCGCTAAAGTAACATTTGGCAGTTTTTCAAATCTGTAAAAATAAACAAATATCATTTCAATAGCCAGTTAGAAGCTCATTATTCTCTCAAAGCCATCACACTTGCATTCTCAATGACTGCTGAAAAGACATGCTTTGCTTTTTAAACCCATTAATCCATTTAAAGACAGCCAAACCACCGGTTAGACATTCCCAGGAGCAACTGTAAAACATACTCTGCACTTCAGAACCTGTTTGTGGTTTCAAAGCAACTAAAATCTGATACATCTGTAAAATGTCATAAAACAGCAAAATAGATGGCTGAGCTGACCTGCAAAGAATGGACGAAAGCAATGGTAAAGTTGAATCACTTACTTCTGGATTTCGTACATGGCTTACATTTCAATACTATACAATATTAAATAACTCTTTGCCCATTGGATAATTTATTCCAATTGTCATGCCAGTACAGATATGAAAATATTACATTACATCCCATCTACATTTGACCCTGACGAACTATAAACTAGTTGCTGAGATGTCATCTGACCTTTCTCTATTGTTTCTATTGGGCAAAGAGTGACTGTATGGCATTGAGATAAAACATCATCCATGATCATATTGAATGGTGGAGGAGACACAAAGGGATTAATGACCGACTCCTGCTCCTATTTTTATGTTTTGTTTCAATGCAAGAGCTTAGCAAGTTTGCTGGGAAGTTACAAATTGAATAAATTGGGCAAGGATTTCCTTTGAATGGATATGCACAAACAGCATACTTCTGTTGAATTTTACACCTGCTATTGCCAAGGCTTGCTCCAAAATCAAGAAACAATAAACTCCTAGATTCTCTGAGGGTGAAATTAGCACTTTGTCCCTTCCATTGAAGGGGGAAGGGGTGAGTCAGTAAAATCACAAGAGAGTAGAGAAATCAAGTTCACAACAAATTTCTCTCCTCTTGTGGCATTACCAGCACTGGACATCTGGCGCATTAAGCCTCCTGCCCATTTCCGACAAGAGGATTAATAAATTATTTAGATATATGGTAAACCTAAATTACATTAAATTAGCAAATGCCTGGACTCACTTGCCCTGTGACTTTGTTGGGAAAAGTTCTGTCCAGCAAAGAAAACACCTGGTCCCCATGAATGAGGGCCACTCATGATGACCTCAATGATAGGACTAGAGCTTATTGAGGCCCCACCCAGGAGGTTGAGGGGAAAGGGATGGGACTCTTGGGCAGCAGCAGACTGGCAGTGACAGTCAATCATTGTGTCCATCAGGGAGCAGAGACATGCCACAGCAGGAACGTAAGATCCTGGAGGTGTAGACCTGTCGCTGGTTGACAGAATGGAATGTGGGTGTTATAGTGATATAAATCATGTATGTCATTTAAACCTTCAATCCATCTTTGAATTAATCCTTGACATCAGCAGGTATAAAACTTCAAAGGAGGTTTGCCTGGTATGTCATATCACAATATACATTATAAATTAACTGACCAGCAGTTGCAGATGTGCCAGGTGACCTGTGGCAGCTATCTTTGTCTTTTTTACAGTTGAAGCTGCCTTATATAAAAGTTAGGTATGTGAGTCTAACAGATTAGATTGAAATTTAATATTTGACTTCAATGCATTTCTGTAACAACCTCCCACAATTAGAATTGCGACAATGATCAGATAATCTGTTTTTCTGTTGTTGATTGAGTGATCAATATCAGCCAGGACATAGAGGATAAATCTTCTTGGAAATAGTACCATGGGACATCATAAGTACACCCCAAAAGACAGACTGGATTCATGTTTAACCTCTCATCTGTGACTACTGTGTTGGGCAGCACGTGACATAGTGGTTAGCAATGCTGCTTCATAGCACCAAAAACCCGGGTTCAATTCGAGTCTCCGGTGACTCTGTGGAGTTTGTATGTCCTCCCTGTATCTGTGTTGGTTTCCTCCAGATGTTCCAGTTTCCCCCCACAGTCCAAAGATGTACTAGGTGTTAGATGTTCCTTCATACCGGGGGGTTTTGTGGGGTAAAAATGTGGAGTTACCGGGATAGAACTTTGGTGGGATTGTTGTAGGTGCAATTTGAAAACCGAATGGCATCTTTCTGCTCTGTAGGGATTTTTTGATTCTGTGACACCCCGTGTAATGCAGTGCTCTCTCAGTACTGTACTGAAATGGCAACCTAGATTTTTTTGCCTAAGTCTTGCTGTGTTGTTCCATTCTATCATCTGTAGATTACTCTCAAATCTGATGTAGGATCAATCTGTAATAACAGCAATGAGAAAGGTATCAATTACACATTCTTTGAGAAAGTTTTTTTTGACAAATTTGATGGAATATAGACAGCTTAAAGAGAACCAAATGCTGGTACAGCAAAGAGTTAAGTTGTTGCACGTCTATATTTCTGTCTTTGAATCCCTTAACCAGAATACTGGGTTTCTTCTGTTTTTCATTCTTACTGCTGGCTGCTTTCAGGTCTGCTGTCAAGAACTGCTATCACATAGAGGAAGATGCAAATGCACAGCTGAGCAAGCAGGGTAAGTGTGCTATTTCCTTCAGAAGTACTAGCAGCATTGCTGCTCAGGCAGGCAGGCAGCATAATCCTGTTCAAGGTTGAATCTTTAAGAGTGACTGGGCTTGTCAAGGAAAGAAAGTCTGGAGAAGACATCTTAATGCAGCAGTAGCATTTGAGAAAGGAAATATTTAAAAAATGATGCACTGAATTTCACTTCGATTTAAAAGGTGGTCTCACTTGATGGAAACGTAAGCCTTTTTTAAACTTAAGTGCTTTTCAATTGCTTGGAGCCTGGCTTTGAAACATTTCTGCTTCAGTTTAATCAAAGTGTCCATGATTCTTATGAATTTATTTAACTGAACTAACCTATCCATGATTCTAGAAACAGCATGGATCCTTCTTCTGGGTGTACAGTATAAATTGCTTTAAATCAAATAAAGAGATTTTATTTGATTTAATAGCAAATGGAAATCATTGTCACAGACTTGAGAAAAGTTATACAATTAAAGAAAGTCCGGTGCAAAATTATGTAAAAAAAAGGAAAAAGTTAATTGTAACTGCTTAACAGGTTCTAGAATAATAAATGGTATTGGCCAATGAATGGTAATACCAATGTGATTATTAAGAACTAGATCATGAAAAATAACCTGTTGGGCTGAATATTATGGCTCCATCACAGAGAGGATGGGGCTGGGAAATTCAGTGAGCTATTCAAAAGTCCATTGAAAAACTCACTGGTGGAAAATTCCATCCTATATGTGAACATATAGTGGAAATAAATACATATTATATAAGGGACATTCTGTATTAAATGATGAAAAAAGACAAAGTATTCATGTTATGATTATGAACCATTGATTAAGTTATCCAATCTGATATCAACATAAGTCAAGCACGTCAAATACGTCCAGCGTATTAAATCTAGAGATTTATCTGAAGCATATTTTGTTGACCTTGCATACTTTATTGATGATGGCAGATGTACAATGATGTGAGTAGTTTTGAATACAGCACCTTCAGTCGAAAATTGAGGAATTGGATGTCATGGACAAGAGAATGCTAAGGATGATTGTAAGATTTGGAGTTCCTGTTATGATGATACTGTGCCTTTAAGAAATTAATTCATATCATATTTCTTGTGAGGAGTATGTTTAGAATTCAGCTATGGTTAGAATGCAGATCTGTCTGCAATCCAGGCAGTTCACATGTAGAGAATACAAACTAATAATTGACCTTAGCTAATGGGATGTTAGTTTTAATCTGAGCTAATGGATTTTTTGTTTATTTTTGATTTTTCCCTGGGGTTTCAGAGTAGGGTTTGATTAGGTTGATTGACTGATGCAGAGTCATGTGAAGGGGTGGTGCTAAGCTTACAAGGAAAATAAGGTAGTTTCTGCTTGAGTCTGCAAGAGACATGAGGTATCTTTTTCTTTCTCTGGAGGTTGCTGTTTTGGAGCTATCAGAAGACAATTGCTGCTCTGTATCTCTCTCCAGAAATATGAAAAGGCTCTAGAACTGCCAACAAGTGAAAGAACATAAACCTTATCATTTGCTCAATGATTTTGAAGTATAGTAAGAATATTGTTTAACTTGGAACTAATAGAGATGGATTAGCAGTTAAGAATTGCACCTCGTCATGTTTAAGTTTTTCAATTGGTAGAAGTTAAGATAATTAATTCATCATACATTAAACTGTATTGTTAAAATTAAAATTTATTTTGATAAAAGCTTCTTAGTGTGTCAACACAGTCACCCCGGAATGAAACACCTTATCTTCACACGAATGCTAAAATCAAAAATAGTTGGGCTCTAGTCTAACTTCATAACGTTTCTTGCAATTTCTGATCTGGTCCCTAATAAAATTTTGAAGTTAGGCTTAGAGCATTTTGCTCTTTGCTGTAGAAAGTAAAATAGAGGGGAATCTAGTTTCAGAATTCAAGTAAAAGATACATGGGGCAGAATTATCCTATCCCATCCACCAAGGAATTATAGTGGGCAGACATAGATCATACAAAGGTCCTTTGATCTCTGACAGGATCTTATGGCCTTAGGCATGATTGGCTAGAAAATCTCAGCCTCACTCTTTAAAAAAATATCAAGGAAATATCTCAAAAGTATATTTATGTTTTTAGACTATAAGTTGTCACAAAATCAATAGATCATTAACAGCATCGTGAAGATTCTGGATGAACTTTGTCTACAGAATGGAAGTTTGGAATTTTTGGAGCACTTTGAAATTATCTTGTGGTCTGGCGAAAATCTCACAGAATTTTTTGCACTTGGGGATTTTACATTTAATTAGGCCTCTCCCTCTGGAAGCTGTATGAATTTTGTACTATAGATAGAGTTTATAAAGATCGGGTATATAAAGATAGAGTATATAAAGAGAGTTTTGTGGATGGCTGCATGAACTGAATTGTCTTTTCTTTCTCCAGGTGTCTTCATGAATATTAAGCTAGAAGAAGCAAATGGCCTGTCCTTTTGTCCACAGTTTTTCTTCCATTTGAGAAGGTGGCTGGACGTCTGAGGGTCCCAATATATCACACCCCACACTGTTAACCCTCTAGCACACCAGCTTCCACATTCAGCAATTCATCTAGCAATGTTTCTACCATCTCTACATGATCTCACTAGGAAAAACATCCCAGTTCTTTCCTGCATTCCAAATTAAATCCCTCTGCTATCAAACCCATCATCTATCTTCCTTCCCTTGTCAATTAATGTGCAAGAGATGCTTGTTTAACATTGCATCCAGACTGTGCAGTGCCTCAAGCAGTTGTCTGGATGAAAGAGTGGAAGCAGCATGTTATAGACAGAGATCCCATTCCCAATTGATCAGATCACATCCTGGACTGTCACATTTTCTCATCTTAACTTGGAACTATTTTGCCATTTTTTCACTATCCTTTTATATATCACATGGACTGCAGTAGTTCCAGAAGGTGACTCACCACCAACTTTTCCAGGGTAATTAGAGATGGGCAATAAATGCTGACCTAGGCAACGGAACACAAATCAAGTGAAATATTTTTTTAAAATTTAATCATGAATGAAAGTGGGCAATTACACAACTAGAGGAAAATGATCCACAAATTTCCCTATCCTCAATGATGGTAAATCACAGCACATCTGTGCAAACAACAAGGCTGAAATATTTGCCATCTTCAGCCTGATGTGCCAAGTGGATAATGCATAATGGCCATCTCCCGATCACAGATCCACACTTCAGTCAACTTAATCTATTCAACATGATGATTCAATTGCAGGCACTGGATATAGTAAAGGCTATGGGCCCTAACAACATCATGACACATGCTCTAGAACTAGCTGCATCTCTAGTCGAGTTTTTCCAATTCAGCTACAACACTGACATCTGTGCATCAATGTGATAAATTGCCCAGGTGTGTCCAGTTCATGAAAAAACAGGAAAAATCCAATGAGAATGACTGTCTTTGACATCAAGGCAGCATTTGACTTAGTGTGAATCAAGTCACACTGTTAAGATTGAAATAAATGGGAGAATGATGGAAAACTCTCCAAAGATTAGAATCATAACTAGTACAAAAGAGGTTGTGGTTGATGGAAGCCAATTATCTCAACCCTTGTATGTTGTTGCAGGAGTTCCTAAGGGTAGTGTTCTATGCTTCACCAGCTTCAGGTTCTTCATCACTGACCTTTCCTCCATCAGGTCAGAAGAGGGTATATGCAGGTTGTAGAGAATACAGTTCCATGCAGCAAGATTTGGGATGCATTCAGGCTTGGGTTGTTTTCTCATGACAAGTAGTGTTCATACAAGTTGTGGCAAATGACTATCTCCAGAAAGAGAATCCACCAACTCTCAATGATAATCAATGGTATTGTTGTTATTGAATTCCCCATCAACAACATCCTAGAGGTTATCATTGACTGGAAACAGAACTGGGCAATCCATATAAATACTGTGGTTACAAGCAGATCAGAAAATGGAAATTCTGTGGAAAGCATTGCACCTTCTGACTGCCCATCCGTATGGCAAAAGTCAGGAGAGTGAAGAAATGCTCTCCTTTTTCTTGGATGAGTGCACCTCCAACAACACTCAAGTAACTTGCCACCAACCAGGTCAAAGCAATACACTTGACTGGCACCCCCATCTACCACATTAAACATTCCTTCCTTTCACCACTGGTGCACCAAGGCTGCAACATATGTCGTTAAAAAATGCATTAAAACAACTCACTAAGTCTTCTTTAACAAGATCTCACCAATCTCTGACTTCTGCTATCTAGAGGCACATGAACAGAAGAAACGTGGGAACACAAGAACCTCTAAGTTCTCCATCAAGTCATAGATGACTTAGAAATATATTGGCATTACTCACTTTAGCTGAGGAAAAGTCCTGGAATACATTCTCTAATCGGTTGAGATATCTATCCTTCATGGATTACACAGGCTCAAAGATAGTTCATACTCCCTCTTCAAGGGCTAGTCTCTTCTGGGGAGGGGAGTCCAAGTAGAGATTAGGTGAATACTTTGCTTACCAGCTATACTTTAGCACTTCCTGTTGTTCGCTGCACTTCACTGATCACTGTCTTAAGCCTTCCACAGTTCTGCAGGGAAGCTCGACACAAGTTTGAGGAATAACACCTTATCTTTCTATTAAGCACTTTGTAGCCTTTTGGTATTAACATCAACTCTAAGAATTGCAAACCTCAATTGTAATTTCTATTTTCTCCCTGGTAGTGTAAGGTGGGCGTGTACTACTGTTTCCTGGCATTACAAAGATGACAGTATCATTGCAAAACAGGATAGTTTTAATCAATCTTCTCAGTCAGGACAGTGTTAGCTAGGTGATATGCTGAATTAGTATTGACCTATCTTTCTTTCACTAGTCCCATTAATCTCTGGAACTTTCCCTACTTTTCAATTCTGTAATTATTCCTCTTCAATACTTCTCATACTCTAAAATCATCTTGCACACATCTTATAATTCTTATTCCTCTCATTACGTCTCCTTTTTCTCCTGCACATATCATTTCTCATTAATCATTTCTGTAGGCTTTTCTACGTGTGCTTATGTGTGTGCGCGTGCACATGTACTTACGTGTATCCCCTTTGCCCTCATTCTGTTCCTCTGAAATTCTATTCCATCTGAAATTCTGTTCCTGTGAAATAGCTTTCAGCTTTGAAGGAAGGTTTTATGGATGAAATGTCAACTGTCTTGTGTTTTCATGACAGATGCTGGCTGCCTGAATATCTGCAGCACTTACCCTTTCTGTTCAAAATCCAACCCCTTTGTTCTTCCCCTAGATCCCTCCTGCTGTCATCTCTCTGATATTTTCCCCTTAAAAAATGCAATAATCTCTGCCTGAACCATTTCCCATGTTAAATCATCTACGCTCCAATAAACTTGTGCAAATACATTTCTTCCAACTCCTGTGTGTATGCTCGGTGGAATTGTAAATTAAACTCATCACTCTCTGCCCACAGGACATATTCTTATCATATTCACTTTGTCAAAAGTCTTCATAATTCTGAAACCTCTATTAATTTTTTTTCAGTTTTTTTACTCCAATGGAAACAGTGTCTGTACCTAAGAACTTTCTCCATAGCTATAGTTTCCTTTGTCATTATCATTCTGATATTTTCTTCATTGCTTTCATGTCAATTTATATTGGGGCACTAAAAAATTACTGATTTCAAGAGTTTCCCTGCATCTAATGTCAGAATGACTGGTCTGTTGTTACCAATTTATCTTTCTCTCCCTATTTAAATAAAGATGCTGCATTGGCTATATTCCAGTTTAAAAGCATTCATGATTTAGGTCAGGAATTGTTGTTCAAGAACATGAAGTTACACACCAATTATCTTGATTCTACTTCTTTGCAGATCATGTCTGACATATCATGTAATTGGACACTGATGAAAGATTCTGTTATGTTGTCCCAGCAGTTTGTTTTCAATCCTAAACCCTAAATACCCAATGAGTATTTTACCCATCTCCCAGAAAGACTTCTGAATGAGATTTCTAACTCAGTAGCCATGATGTGGAGATGCTGGCGTTGGACTGGCAGCCTTCATGACACACAACACCGCAGAGTTGCTGAGCAGAGTCTGATAGCCAAGTTCTGCACACATGAGGATGGCCTCAGCCATGATCTTGGGTTCATGTCATACTATCTGTAACCTCCACGACTTGCCTGACCTTGCAAAATCTCACTGGAGACAATAAACATCTCTTTAACTCTCTACTCACATTGTCTGTACCTTTTAAACTTGATTACCTGTAAACTCTCACATTCCAACCATTATTCATGTAAATTGAGTTTGTGTCTTTATATGCCCTGTTTGTGAACAGAACTCCCATTCACCTGATGGAGGTGCAACACTCTGAAAGCTAGTGGCTTTTGCCAACAAATAAATCTGAAGGACTTTAACCTGGTGTTGTGAGACTTCTTACAAACTCAGTAGCAACAGGAAATGGATATGTGTAGCTCTGTACAATTAATTAGAAATCAAAATGGTGTCAATTGTCTCAATTAATTTTACATAACAATATCACACCTGTCTACAGTCTAGCCTAGATTAAAGCAGGAGCCGAGATGTGAAAATTAATATGTTAATCCACAGTGATACCCAACATATGATCCTTATTTAATCAGCTTTAATCATTTTTCGCAATACTGCTGTGAATTTAAGTACATTTGCTCAAACATTTAATTTGTGAAAGGGAAAGAATTAAATAAATGCTAAGGCCAGCAAGTAGACTAGACTATGATGTATATAAATAATATTGCTTAATTCATCAGCCAATAGCCACATGTAGTTTATTTGGAATCAGATCTGACTCATTACATTCTTTATTAATAAATATAAAATGAATGATAGCTACCATCGTTAAATGCATAGAATGGGATTTTACGGCCTCACTCATCCTGAAACCGTAAAATCCCAACTGAGGTCAATAGATCTTTCCACGTTCCGGCCTTTGCTTGCTGCAATTCTCGTGATGGATGAGAGGCAGTAGAATTCTGCCATAGTCTCTAAATTCATATTCACATTCTGTACACATGTGTACTCCAAATTGTTTGTACATTTGGCAGTGAAACCTTCTGACAAGAAGCAGAATGTGTGAATATTTTTGACTAATGGCAATTTTGTTGAGTACAATATAAAATGCAACTACACATTTATTTCAAAATTTGCTTAATCACTCTGTCAGAATGGTGGTTTATGTTTTACATGCCACTCTTTTTTAAAAAATTCAGACCAGAAAATCCCTTCACTGAAATGAATTTTATAGATTAGAAAAAAACAATCTATATAAGTGTAATTGCCTAGAATTATCGTATTTAGTTCAGGATTTTCAGTAATTTCTGATAATACTTCCATTTGTGTTTTTCTTTCAGTAACCACTCATAAACCAGAATATCTACCATGTAGAGTAAAATTTCATAATTTAGAGTGCAGCTTATCCTAACAACTGAATGATTCCTCTCACATCCTGCTTAATTCACTACCTCCCACTTCCTTTTCCAACCAACAATGACTCACACTTCACATTCATAGCTTCACCTCATCCTCACACACCTTGTTCTGCTGCAATCCATACACCCACACTTGACAGGTTGCGCATACTGCCAGCTATTCCATTTCAAGAGGCACACCACCAACAAACATTGCACCAAACTCACTGACACACTTCCCTCTCACTTGCAGGGTAAATTGGTATATGATGGTAAATGTATCTAGAATGAGGCACAATGCCCATCCCTCAATGTGATGGATGGGAAGGGAAATCCAGGATTTTAATCCAACCACTGTAAAGGGTTTGTGATAAATTTCCAGGTCAGAATAATCTTTAATGGGGGCAAACTTGTAAATGATCCATGCACCTAATACCAATGTTCTCCAGGGAATAGAGGTTGAAAATTCGGAAAGTGCTTTCAAAGGACCCTTAGTGACTGCAGTGCATCTTACAAAAAATATACATTGTGCATAAGGCTGGTGGAGGGAGTGAATGTTTAAAGTAGTTGATGCAGTGCACATCAAACAGGTTGCTTTGTCTTGGGTGATATCAAGCTCCTTGACTGTTATTGGGCTGCACAGATCCAGGGGAGTGAGGAGTATTCCATCACACTCCTGCACTCCTGACCCTATAGATCAGCGGTCTTCGAACTCCAATCTGGATGCGACCCGCTGCGGGCCAGATGTGGCCAGTGGGCTGTAGTTTGGAGACCCCTGCTGTAAATGGTGGACAGGCTCTGGGGAGTCAGGGGGCATGTCACTCACTGCAGAATACCCAGCCTCTGGCCTGCTTTCACAGCAACAGTATTTATGTCAATTATCCAGTTGAGTTTCTGGTCAGTGGTTCAGATTAGGATGTTGATAACGAGGTATTCAGCAATGGCAATCCCACTGAATGTCAAAGAGAAATGGTTCGATTCACTGTTGTTGGAGATGGCCATTGCCTGATGGTTGTATGGTGCCACTCATCAGCTTAAACCTGAAAATTCTCCAAGTCTTGGTGCAAATGGCCATTGACTGCTTCAGTATCTGAGGATCTACGAATGGACACTGTGCATTCATTAATGAACATCCCTACTTCTGACCTTATGATGGAGGTGATTGTGCCTAGAACACTGCTTGAGAAATTCTTGCAGTGATGTCTTGGGGCTGATGTGCTGGTGCTTCAACAACCATCTTCCATTGTGCTGCATATCGTCAGTCAGTCAAAAGACTTTACTGCTGAGACTTTTTACTGCTGGTTTCCATTGAGTTCAGTTTTGTTAGTATTTCTTTATACAATGACCAGTTAAATCTTGCCTTTATTCAAGGTGATAACTGTCACCTCACTTCTGGAATTCAACTATTCAATCAAGTTTAAACTACGCTGTAGTAAGATCTGGAACCATGTTGTCCTGAATTCAATAAAAAATCTTGAATTAAGAAGCTACAACAACCATGAAACCATTGTCGATTGTTGGAAAAACCCAGCTAGTTCACTAATGTCATTTAGGGAAGGATATCAGCCATTCATACTAGGTCTGGGCTACATGTGACTTCAGAACCACAGCAATGTGATTGACTCACAAATGCCCTCGGGCAACTAAGGATGGGCAATAAATGCTGGGCAGCCAGTACACCCATGTCCCACGAATGAATAAAAACATTACTTCAGTCTTGTCATTGATGTTCATTCTTCCTTTTGATACTCCAGAAATACCACCTGGAGTGACATAGTCAGATTATGTGGTGCTGGCATGAATCAGAGTTGCCTAACGTGTGATCCACTTGCTCTGAATAATTTTGCTGCATGGTTCTAAAGCATGCACTAACATCCTCACCAAAAGGCTGTCCATCACATACCAGACCAGAGATGGCATGTGAAACTTGGATTTTGCAATTAAAGTAGCACTGCAGCATTGAAAATAGCAAGAGGAATTTTCTGTCAGAGATTCAGACTATGAACTCTGCCAATTTGTTTCAGAGGCAATTCATTTACTACAGCTGGAAAACTGAACATTTTCACATTGAGAATGTTATCATTACTCATTCAAAATGATATATTAACTGATGCTTTTCTAGGTCACTGACCAATATTAAGTCATCCAAATGCTGCTGGATGTTAATCACAACACACAAACTGATAGTCTATAACGTGGGTTGAGAACATGGAAATATTCCATTTCTCTGATGTGTTTCTTGTTATATTTGAAAAACAATGTGAAAAAATACTGTGCAAAAATACTAGTAAAAGTCTTGCTTCTGCTGTTTTGCACATTAAGAGTAAACTCAAGATTATGTTTGCACATAGCCTCGAATTTTCACAGGGTCAGGAAGATGTAATGGACCTTTAACAATGAAAGGCATGACCCAGATGTACAAGTTCCACCATGTTTCCGGTAGATCCTATTTTTACCAGTAAGGGAAATGGGACAGGGTGTGATTCATACCTGAAAGAAACTCAAACTCAACAGGCTATTTGAACTTCATGCTGAGATCAAACAGACATTATTTTGGCTGTTGCAAGGAACTTAAACCACAATGTGGGAGTCATAAATTTATTGAGCAGATGAAAAGGGTGACTAAGTCTGTTTAACTATCATAACCTGAAGTTATTTAAATCCTCAACCATTTATAAATGCAAAACAAAACAGACTGCAAAAAATCTCAGAACTTTCATGTTGATGTCATTTCCATAAAGACTTGATGAATGTTAGGCTGATTTCCAAAAGCCGTTTTTATCTGTACCGGGAATGCATGGCTTGATAATTAGGTTAAATAACCTATTAAAAATTTATCTGTCTTCCATGTGGTGTATAAATAAAATTTTTTTGGTTTTTATAAGAGATTAAGCATTTAAAATGTTCTTCAAATCTATGAAAGTGTTTTCATGAATTGGATTTTTTGTAACTATCAAGTTTATTTGGTGAAATCTGCATTAGAATTTTAGAAAATTATTTTATTTTATCTCATCTAGAGCATGAGAGGCTATGAGGGTGAGGGCTAAAGGGCCTAAAATCTTACAACATATCATAAACAAAGTCCTGGGGCACAGAGGACAGGCTTATAACCAGCTTACCTCAGCAATTAGGGTGCAATTCTCCCAACCTGCTCACGATGGGCTTGGCAGAAGGAAGTGGAGAATCTAGTGGGAAACAAAAGGTTAGAAACCAGATAGTGTGAAATCACATTGCAATTCTCTAATTAATGTGCTAATGGCAGGTTCATCTTCCAATGGCAGGTTGCATAAATATTATTTGTTGCTCATGAGTGCTTATTAAAACAGCTGCCCACTGATATCTTGACAGGCCTTTCAATCTTCCTTCATATCATTAAGAAATCACTGCAGCATAAAACCCAATTACTAATGAGTGGCTTGCACAAGATGGCAAGACAATTTGGAGTGGGTGCAACACTGCCATAGTGCTGTGTTGCTGTTGATGTGCTGTTCACCACTCTGCTACAGCAGGCCACTTCTTGCCCACCATCTCCATGCCAAGTCAGTCTTCATGAACAGCATAGTACGGTCCATGGACCTCCCTGTGTCATAAGTTGGATCAGTGCAGTACCTGGGGTTGAGGAGTAACGGGTCCCTTGCTCCTGTTGGTGTACAGCAGCATTTATTTGGACAACACTGTGCTGTGGGATCCATGCAGCCACCGCAATAGAGGTCTTAAGTTCAATCAGGGATGAGGTGCAAGGCAAGATGGAACGTGGGGCAGTTGGCCAGACAAAGACAAGGTGCGAGGAAAGGCAGTGTGGAAGGAAGGCTGTGCATGGGAGAGGTTCAGGAAGGGCAAGGACTCAGGATGACAGACAGAGGGGCAAGGAAGTGGATAAAGAAGTTGAACAATGGAAGGCAGAAGGAAGATTAAGAGTAGGGAAGCTGGTCCCTGACAAGGCTGCAGGAAAAGCTCACAAATAAGGGGATCACATTGTTTACTGAAGGCGTCACATGAAGGCCCTGGATGTAGTGTGTAGAGGTCCAAGTGGGGCTTGGGCATCTCACAGGTGATGGTCTTGGGATGGAGGAGGGGAGGGAGGTTTTCAATCTAGAACCAGCTTTCTTCTTCAGTCAGATAGCCTTTTCTCTTTGGATTGCTGACATCCTGAATGGTCTAGCAAAGGCAGGTGGGCTAGAAAGAATGATGTGAGTGTGCTGGGCTGGTGTTTATATATGGTGCAAAGACAATCAAATCCATCAGTGGAGTGCAGATGGACAAATCAGCTGTACATAATTAATGAGGTTACAAAGACAGAATCTGGTGCAGGATCCTGCCAGTCCGAAACACACATGTCTCAAATGGGAGAATTCTGCATATAGTCATCTGCACCCTGTTTCTGAGGATTGGGAGCCCAGCTTCAACCTGCACTCTTTAATCCCAACCCCCAAACAAAGCACTCCCGGCCTTCAACCAGCCCGCTTACCAACACCTCCCTTAGAATCCTCATTCTACTTGAACCTCCATGCAACCATGATCCTCCTTCATGATCTTTTCCAGGCTTTCCCCAGATCCCACGCGTATCACTGATGTTAAGCCCTCAAACCCAACTTGGCCATTTTTTCAAAAACTTCCTCTCTCACCAAAGAATAAGGCTGCACATAACAGAAAGAGAAATAGAGAGAGGGAAAATGGGTCGGGCCATAACCATAGTGAGGGTCTTTTGAAGAGGGGGCCCTGGAAAATCACAGGGAAGCACCAGGAGCAATCAGTGAGGTTAGGATGACCCAAGTAAGTGAAAATTCAAAACAGATTCATCCCTGTCTCAAGTGAGTTTAACATTCTCCACACCAAAAGCTAACTCGTATCCTCAGTCTTCCAGGATCACCATCCAATGAGGCTAAGACATCCAGTGTTGTACCCCCTTGTCCAACCTCTCAGAGCACCTTGGACCACAGCTCTGGAATGATACTGAATTCTCGGCACTGCGTTCACCAGCACCATCTAACAGCGAAGACCACGGTGAGAAATGTTAGTGGTCAGGCTTTTGGGGTACTTCCTGGTGAGCACCACATAGCTGCTATTGCATCCTGGGTGGAGGTAGGAGCTTCCATAGAAGCTGCCACTCAGAGCACCATTGGCTCCAGGAACCAGCTGCCCCAATGGCAGATGTCAATCTTCTGGAAAGAGTCACCCCAGCACTGTTACACGTGCAGAAACTTTTAGGAAGGGAGTGTCTGGAATCTTTTTGCAACTGCAAGGCCATATGGAAAGCTCCAACAAGCTTCTATCACAAGTGATGGTGTTGATAATGCACACAACCCAGGTCAACACTGCAAAGGTGATAGCCGTAGTGATGAGCCTGGGACAAGAGGTCAGACGAATGATTGAGGTCTGTCTCACTTTGTGCTGCCCATTGCTGCGGGCCTGAACAACATGTCCAGCATTCTTATGGTCATGACAAAGTCCCAAGTGGGCATCACAGATGCTCTTAAGAGCTTGGCTCAATCAGACCAGACTATATTGCTCCAATGGTGGAGGGACTCCAGCACTGGATTGCAAAATGACAGTGACGCAGCTGGATCTTACTCCCGAGGCCACTCCAACTGGGGGCCATGAAGAGGAGGAAGTGCTGAAACACTGCCTGGGGTTTCCATCAGGAGGTACTGGCAGTTTCTAACCCTTTTGAATTCCCTCACCTGCACCAACACATCTACTGAGATTCAGGAGAAACACAGTGATACGGTGTCAGTAGTGACATCCAAAAATCTGCCATGGTCCTCCAGGTTCAGGCTCTCCAGAAGCTGCCTGCCAATGGCATCACAGGCCACAGGGCATGGAATGCAGCATGCTGCCTCCATTTCTGATGTGCAATCTGGGGAAACCCCAAAAAGAAGCAGGAGACCTCAAAGATCAGAAGTTGTAGGAGCATTGGTGAAATATAGAAGGGTTAGTTATGGAGCAGGGGCACCAAATGCACAACTTCATGATTAAAATATTGTTCACCTGAAGCCTGAGTACCTTTCACTTTGTGCAGTCAGCGTCATCAGTAGGGGATGGTGGGATGGAGGTTCTTGGGATGGTGGGATGTGGGATGGGGCAAAAAATGGATGGAGTGATGAGGCAATGGGGTTGGGGATGGGGAATAGGGAAGGTCTAATGGGGAGTGTTGGGATGGAGCATGGTGGGTTGTAGGATCACACAGGCCCAACAGTCTTACCCTATGGTAGAAGGCCATGTGAGCTAGAGTGAGACATGCCAGCTCACAACTATACCACTCTCTTTACAGGAATCCCTCGCCCTCAGCCAAACACACACCGCCCAGCTTGCACAGTAAAGTATTTGCCCCTTGTCTTCCCTTCTTTTATCATGGCCTCCTGTCCTTATCAACCCTCCCTTCACAGCACTGACAGAATAATTTTGGATGTGCTGAAAGTGATGAAGTCTGACGGCTCCCTTCAGTAGGAGATGTGAATCTCTGGGGGAAGTTATGCTGCACTGAGTGATACTGGCACTGGTTCAAATCTGAGTTTCCACTGCACTTTTTAGTGATATTCAGCATGTTTCTGGGATAAGGAAGAGAGCAGCTGATGTGCAGGGGCAACAAGCATTCTTTCATGGAGCTTCCCCTGTGTGTTTCAGTGATGCAACTATTTCTGTGATATGGTTATTTGGCAGCATTTCATTCAGCTGTTACAGGGGTACCTGGCCCTTGGGGGCTCTCACCTTTCTGATTCCTTTCTTGATTTGGTGTGTTACTGCAAATGAAGGAAGATTCATGAGGTGCACCAATATCCAGTGCTCATGTAGGGCTTGAAAAGAGAGAGACCCTGGGTCAGTGACACTTGCTATCTGTAAAGTGGGTTAATGTAGGGCTGTCCATGAGTTGTGGGTTTCCACATGAGGATAGGACTATGCCAGATTGTGAGAGGTTAACAGGTCCAGGTAATAAGGGATCCACATGTTCTCAGTGTATGGCTTCCATGGAGCCAGTTGGTCAGAGCTGAGATCAGACACAGAGAGAAACCAACACTTCTGACATACAGATATTTGAAATTGACATGGATCGGGTTAGCTGCAACACTTCAAAGAGTCAATGGAAGTGGTCGGGTGAGGCTTCCCTGACCCAGCACCCTTCCCGCCATCCAACTGGTTCTCCCTCCAAGTGGAGCCCCAGCTGTCTCTTTATTGAGTTGGATGTGTGCTCCAAACAGGACAAAAAAAACTTTAAAAATGAACACTTACCTCCTAGCTCCTCCTCTGATGCCTTGCTGCCTGGTCTCCACTTTTCATGAGTAACCCCAAATGTGAATACACTGCCTGCTGTGATATTGGAGTCGGACACTTTAGGAACTTTCAAGTGGTTATTGGATAGGCACATGGAACATACCAGAATGATAGGGAGTGAGATAGCTTGATCTTGGGTTCAGACATAGCTCAGCACAACATTGAAGACCAAAGGGCTTGCACTATGCTGTACTGTTCTATGTTCTATGCCTGCATGACTTCCATACCAAGGGCCATAAATATTATATAGTCGCTGCATTTGATATCAGTCCTGCTTATAAGGTGGAGATTACTTTATTTGTATAATTATTGAGTTGCCACCTGCCGAATCTGGGTCAGCCGGGTGGGTTGGGTGAATTCCAGCAAGCCCTCATGCCCAGCTGGAATCCCAATTTTCATCTGACACCCACTCACCAGGGCATAGGGATTCCCGTGCGCTATCTGAAGAGGTCAAACAATCTGGCCTCACATCACATCAGGCCACATGAATTTCACTCAGCGATTGGAGATAGCTAATGTTTGATGTCAGTCTTTGTTCAGTATATATCTTTTAGCTTCAAATGACTATTCAAGGTCACAGAAAGCTAATTGCCTTGCATGCTAATCTGATGTACACATTCTTTTACTGAAGTATTCTTCTCGGGAAAATTGCAACGTCAGGCATTTTAAAATGAACAAAGAACAGAAGAACAAAGAAATCTTCAATGTGGAGATGCCAGTGTTGGACTGGATAAGCACAGCAGGAAGTCTCACAACACCTGGTTAAAGTCTGCTCACCTGATGAGGGAGCAGCACTCCGAAAAACCGTGCTATCACATAAGCCTGTTGGACTTTAACCTGGTGTTGTGAGACTTCTTACGAAAAAAAGTGCAGCACAGGAACAGGCGCTTCAGCCCTCCAAGCCTGTGCCCATCATGATGCCTGCCTAAACAAAAGCCATATGCACTTATAGGATCCGTATCCTTCCATTCCTATCCTATTCTCATGTATTTGTCTAGGCGCCTTTTAAATGCCGCCATTGTACCTGCTTCCACTACCTCCCTGGGCAGTACTTTCCAGATATCCACCACCATCTGAGTCAAAAACTCACCTCTTGCATGAGTTACAAGAACTTTCAGCATATTTTCTTTATATAATCCAGACTTTTAAAATAACGATTGATGATTTATGTATTCAATTCTAATTAATTGAGTCCTTTTCAAATCATCTACTGCTATCTTGTCTGATTCATTGTCATCATAATGATATATAGGTTGGCTGTTGTCAGGAAGCTACATTTAAAATAGCTTCCTTTGACCTTCCCATCTTATTTAAAGGAGCTTATCTGAAATGTCAGCTTTTATAAGAAAATACCTGCCAAGTTTCCCTTTAATAATTTTTGCACAACTACTCACATGCATTACTTAACCTAGAATTCTGGGAGAAGATACCTTCAGGCCGCTGCACAGGTCATGTCCCTGCAGAGCTCAGCAGGAACATTACCTACCAGTATTAAACAAGTAATTTCAATGCATGAGTGCTTTAACCTTTTGCTCATTTAGTGGTAAATCTGGTTAGACAGAAAGCAGAATATTTGTGCTGATTTGATTATGATCAAAATAGTGGTAAATATCGGTTAAGGAAATACAGTATATACATGGAGTACATTTCTGTGCATTGTGTGAGCATCTGCAATAGAATACCACTCTGCAATCTATTAGGTGTCTTGCCTGCCTTCTCATAACAGCAGCTTAAAATGTTGATCCAACCAAAGGCAATGGGTAAGCATTTTTGATTATTTTAAGTTAAAATTAACCCTTTTGGTTCAGCTCATGGCTTACTGTTGCAGATTTGTTGATGGAGATCAGCAGGTATCTGCCTTGTTAAATATTCTGTCATGAGATGTGTTGTTATTGCGGAAATATCAGTGCTTATGGTGGTGTTAATAGCCTGGTTTATAACAGAATAAGGACTAATATTGGAAACAGTAGCAGCAAAATTGTAGGCATCATAGGTCCGCACTGCTGCCTCACAGTACCAGATACCCAGGTTCAATTCCTGGTTAAGGGTCACTGTCTGTGCAAAATCAGCATGTTGTCCCCGCGCCAGCATGGGGTTCCTCTGGGTGCTTCAACAATCTGAAAAGATGTGCTAGTTAGGTGCATTGGCTATGCTAAATTTTCCCTCAGTGTACCCGAACTGGTCCTGGAGTGTGGCCACAAAGGGTTTTCCACAGTACCTTCATTGCTGTGGTAATGTAAACCTACTTGTGACATTAGTAAATTAATTTTAAACTTAAAACCAGTAAAGGTAGAAAATGATCATCTTAGGTGCAAAAATTAATGGCTCTGATTCCTACCATTTTCGGTACCAGTATAAATGCTGTACCAGTGATGATGTTATGGATGTTTGATGTGGTCTAATAAGTTATTATATCAGTATTATTTATAATAGAACCATATTATGCATTTCAGAATCTGCTAAATTATTGACTGCTATCTTTTCTAACAGATGATGATTTATGTTGACCTCCATCTGACATTCAAAACTTATTTTTAAACTCAAATAACAAAACTCTTTTCACTGCAATGTTTTTTTTAAAACAAATCAATCTAAATCACTGTAATTGCATGGAGTTGATGTTTGGTTCAGAATTTTCAGGGATTTCTGATAATACTTTTGAGTTGTCGCTTTTTTTAGTAAATGCAAAAAAAAACAAGAATACCATGCACGGAAAGATTACATATTTTAAAATAGGGCTTAAACCCTTGATCTTATGACTCAGCAGTGAGATTATTCTTACTAAGCCAAAACGAATGTTATTAGGACATTGGATCCTGTGCAGTGTGACTCTCAAGAAAATAGCCAGAGAAAGTACGTGAAACTGCTTTCTATTGATTACATGCCAAGTATTGATCTAAAAATAACAGCTCTAGCTGTGTATCTCAGTCTACAGCATTACTGACAAACCTGAACTTCAATGTTATTCTAAAAACTAGTTGCACCTTTTGCTATGCTTACAGGGTTAGCACAATGGAAGGCCCTTGCCAGTATCAAAATCATCAATGTTTGCCATCACTGAAACTTACAACACAGAAATCCAAAAGGTGGTGTCAGAAGGTGTGCTATTGAATTACACCAGAATGCAACCCTGCAGAAATTAGTGAATTAACAAGAACCTACACACTTAATGCTATTAATCTCACAGTAAAAACATGATCAGAAATTATACTTACTGGAGCTGGGATTTTAGCATTGTTCATTCATTCACTCACAAGATTTGCCCAAAGGGAGGTCCTTGACTCATTATCTGCTGATGCTTTGCCTGTGGCCATTTCCCTTAATTTTCTTTTTGTCAGTGATGTTTTGCCATAATTACCTTCTACTCTCAATGGCAGAACAAAGTGACTGGTCCCAAGTCTACTTCAACGGGAATGGGAATCAAACCCATGCCATTGGTTGAACTACACAATTCATGCCCAACATCTATAACAGTATATAACATATATGAATCATAATTACTTGTAAACACTCTCATTGACACTGAAAATCTGATCTAAATTTTTAGAATGTCAAATTTAAAGTTTAAAAGTTTAAAGTTTATATATTAATGTCACCATCAGGCTTACATTAACACTGCAATGAAATTACTGTGAATATCCCCTAGTCGCCATATTCTGGCACCTGTTTGGGTACACTGAGGGAGAATTTAGCATGACAAATGCACCTACCAGCACGTCTTTTGGACTGTGGGGGGAAACCAAAAATTCCGGAAACTGGAAGTTGAAATTTCTCCACAATGATAGCATTTTCCATGGGCAGGATTTGAACACTCCACTCCGTAACATGTTATGAGGCAGTGGAGGCATTGAAGGCAGTTTGCCATTAGCCATCACCACGATCTTATGGCCACACCAGCAATAAATCAGTTTGACTAAACTAATGTAATTATCGATGAATTAAGTACTATATCAAGCCACATCATTTGCTGATAATCAGTGCTACAAAGCAGTTTTAACATTTGCAGACCAGAAATCAAAGACTGAGATAAAGCAGCAGTAAGGGCAGGATGGTGGCACAGTGTTGAGTACTGCTGCCTGACAACACCAGGGATCTGGGTTCAAATCTGGCCTTGGGTGACAGCGCAGAGTTTGCATGTTTTCCTTGTGTCTGTGTGGCTTTCCTCCAGGTGTTCCGATTTCCTCCTACTCTGCAAAGATGTGCATTAGGTTGATTGGCCATGATAAATTTCCCCTTAGTAGTGGGGGATTAGCAGCATAAATACGTGGGGTTACAGGGATTGAGCCTGGGTGGAATTGTTGTCGGTGCAGATTCAATGGGCAGAATGGCCTCCTTCTGCACTATAGAAATTCTATGATTAAATTCCATGATTCTTCTAATATCCCACCTGCCAATTAATTCAAAAAAAATTGCACCTGAACATGTTCAATAATACTTAAATAATAGCATTCCAGCTAATTAGCAATCTCTCTACTTTCATTTAATATGTTCAACTTGGAAAGATCAAAGCAATCTATTTCAAAAACTTGAAACAGATCATAGAAATGTACAGAACTGGAAAGATGATTGCAATCAACCAGATTAGTCCCTGTGTCTAAGGAATACCCTCCCCACTGATATGTCTTTGTACCCACTACCTGAAAAAAAGTTGATAATTATCCAGCTTTTCTTGCATTTATAGATATTATTGGGCACCAGTGCCTTCTCAAGCAATCTATTCTATATATTAAGAAAGAATTAATGTCCCTTAATAGCATGTAAAATGTTTCAATTTTTTTATGCGGATTGTTCATTTGAAGTTTTTGTCTTTTTATTACTTCAAAATGCAACAAGGAGGAACTGACTGTTAATGTTCTTGAAATGGGCTTTGACACACATTGTCAAGCTTTCACAGAATCATAAAATCCCTACATATTCCCATCAGGCTTGCACCAGCCACATTCTCAATATCTTATTTGTTTCCACAGGCAATTCGGTCCACCTTGTTGACCAACAAGGTGCACGCATTCGGCAGGTCGTGCGAGGGCAGCTCTTGGATGTTGCTTCAGGAGTGCCCTAGTGCTTCAAGTCGTTAGTGTATGCTTAGACTGGACCATCTGATGGGCAACATGACAGCTCAGAGACTATCGCTGTTGCTGTGCAGACACATAGGTTTGGGCCTGTGTCTGCGGGAGTTTGTGCGTTCTCCCCGTGATTGCATGGGTTTTCTCTGGATGCTCCGGTTTCCTCCCACATCCCAAAAATGTGCTCTTAGGCTGATTGGGTAACAAATTGTCCCTATATTGGTCCCTATATGGGAAGCTTCCACAATAGGCATAGCCTAAAGTCATGGATATGTCATTAAGACGTTAGGACGGCGGCGCGGGCTCGTTGGGCCGAAGGGCCTGTTTCCCGTGTTGTGTTGCTCTTTGTTCTTTGTTCTTTGTAATCCCAACCTATCCCCGTAACCTCACATAGTTACCTTGCTAACCCACTCGAAATCGGGGTCAACCTAGCATGGCCAATCAACCTAACCCACACAGCTTTGAATTGTGGGAGAAAACTAGAGCACCTGAAAGAAATCCACACAGACATGGGAGAATGTACAAACTCCACACAGACAGCGACAGAAGCCATGAATGGAATCTGTGTCCCTGACACAGTGAGGCAGCAGTTCTAACCACTGTGCCACTGTGCCACCCCTTTCATACAGGTTTCTTAAAATAGTCAGACGTGAATGTTCTCTTAAACTACGCCTTCATGTCCCAGTTAAGTTCAGCTTCAAGAAAGGCTACCTGCCGCTGTGCAAATTTTTGGCATACATTTATCTCTAATTTTAAATTCAATTTAAATAATGCACAGCAAACAAAGGATATGGTATAATGATATGATATTAATGACACATATCTTTCTTGATGACTTGATGGCTTGATTTCCTATTGCGTATATTGCCACATGAAGAGCTTCGTTTTGTACCAAAAGCATCAACATTTTTGCTTACAGAAACAGAAAATGCTGGAAGTGCATAGTGGAGAGGTGGTGGTATAGTGGTACTGTCATTGGGCTATTAATCCAGAGTCCCCGACAGTGCTGAAGGAGACTCAGGTTTAAATCTCATCACTGCAGGTGATGAAATTTGAGTTAAATAAATTTCTGGAATTATAAGTGAGTGATGACCATGAGACTATTGTCCATTTTCATAAAAACAGGTTCACTGATGTACTTAAAAGAAGGAAAACTGCTGCCCTTAGCTGGTCTGGTCTGCATCTGATTCCAAAGCCACTGCAATGTGGTTAACTCTTAAATGGCCTTGCAAGCCACTCAGCTCAAAGGCAATTAGGGATGGGCAGTAAATGCTTGCCTACCCAGTGACTCCCATATCCTATGAATGAATAACAAAAAATTGCAAACAGAAAATATGTTAGTATTTTGTCTGCTGTTTTGTTCCATTTTGTGCGAAGCATTTCAATTTTGAAATTTCTATATCTGAGCATGAATATTTTCTTATGCTATAAACAGAGCTGCTCACGATATTACTTATGGTGGTTGAAAGACATGTTGTTGATATCTTGTGTTACAAAGCAAAAAGTATGAGGGAGAAAACGTGGTAAGAAATCGGCATGGCCCCCACAGGAAACGTACAGGTGTGCATTTTTTATAACTACATTGGTTTCTGTGACAACCTAAAGACTTGTGTTACACCTCAGCAAAAAAAATATATTACAGATATACATTTAAATTACAGATTTGTTGCAGTTTTAATTCATAACATTATGGAAATAAGTTTGTAGCTCTCCTTGATTTGTTAACTTAATGTGGTTTGCATGTATTTCTTACTGATTGCAGAAGAAATGAATTTATCAGCAACAGTACCAAATGATGTGATTTTTTTCAGATTGTTATGTATAGAGGGAGCTGTTGGATTACATTTTCAGAAGGACCATCTATGATTTAGTTACGGCTCGAAGGAAATGCGCTACAATATTTTAATACATCAGGTGTGACACTTTTCAATAAGAGTTTATCAAGCATTAATATGGTAGAAAACATTTATCTCATAACATACAAGCCATTGCTTCTACATCATACAATCAAATGGTGCAAAAACTGCAATTCGCGCTCATGCAAATTTATTCTTTCCAAGATGAGTACAGAATTATTTGTTGTTTTATGGTGCAACAATCTCACTTTTTATATTATTTATTTTTCATTTAAATATCTATGTATCCTTTGATTTTTAATTGTTATGGAAGTTAAAATGAAGCTAAAAAGAAGTGATACACTTAGATAATACAGCAGTTGGGAGCTCCACATTTCCTACTCAATAATTCTAAACAGAAATTATATGGGACAAGATTGTGAGTGCACCTTCAGTGGGTGGCAGAGGCAATTTTTTCTGTGAACAAGAAAATCACGTGGAGATTGTCTCAAAAATAATGATTCATACTTATAGATTGTTGCACAGAATGCATCTAAAGAGACATGAGTCTTGTTTTATACAAGGTCATAAGAGTTTTCTCAAGTCAAGAACCAGGCAACAGCAAGGATGGAGAAAGGGGCAGTGAATCGGATCATAGCTTGCATTCCAATGTTTGCTTTGCCAGTGGTAAGGATTAATTAAAAATCTTAATAAGCTTAATAGTTCACAAATCAATAAGCAGGCAGAATAGATTTCTCTCAAAGAGTCAGGTGTTTGGTACATTTTTAGACCTGATACTCTAAGAAAGAATACTTTAACTGAATGGAAGTAAAAAGAAGAATAAGGAAAGATTATAATTTTAATTTTTAAAAAATTCAGGATTGAACAACAGATAAATGATACTGAAATCATATTTATTATCTGAGGAACAGAAATTGACTGGCTGTCAAAACAAGTATCAGTGAATGGATGCTTCAGGGATTATGAAGGGACATATTTCCATACTCCCCCAATCTAAAGGTACATGATCAGCTATCCAAAACCTGGCTAATCAGAAGAGATATTACAATGGGGACAGCCTTAATTGAAAAGAGTGGGACTTCCTCTCACTTCTGGGAGCAAATCCTACTCAACAGAGCGTTTGACCAATCCGATTGGCTAAAAGCTCAACAGTCTCAACACTATCGGAATCAAGTAGTGGCCATTGATGGGATCACAAGCAATCTCCCAGGAGAAGTGATATTCGGCCTGATTCTCCGACCTTGCTCACAGCTCGGATCTTCCAGTCCAGCTGAAGCAAATGGAGATTTGGCTGAGCACGAAATTCTTCATTCTCCCTGGAGGCAGTAGTGGCGGGGGGTGACCGGCTGGAGCATTCAGCCATGGACTTTAGGGGAGATTGGCGATTTTAGATGGGCTGGCCTGGCAGATCCCATTGAGGAGGAGGTGGGGGTTGGGAGGGGTGCATGTTTTAGTCGATAGAGATGGAGGTTCGAAGTGGGGGGAGGATTCGATCTGGAGTGCAGTATCTTCAATGGGGTCAGGAAACTCACAAAGGAGCTACCTCTCTCACCCCCCACCTCCCATCAATCACGCCAAGTGCCCCCTCTTCCTCCCAGATAGCAGCTCATGCAGGAAAAGCTGCCAGACAGCCTGCTTTGCTTCAGTGGTCAGCTGATAACTGCATTACAACAGTGGAGATGGAATGAGGACTTGTTAATTTAGCCATTTAGGGCCCTAAATAGTTCCAAGATGGGTAGGGTACCTGACGCTTTACCTGCCCATCATAATATGGGAACAGGATGAGAGCAGGAGGGAAGCAGTAGGCTGGCTATATGTTAAATTTTCCAAGCCCTCTGCTTCAATATGTCAGAGATGGGCTGTAAAACTGAGCCTTAGGTTACTAAGAAAATACTTACATAACACATCACTAGAATTAACCTTCTGTCATGAAGTGAATGATTAGGTGCATAGTGAGGGTAAGGGCAAGATGATAGTTTCACAAAACTGATGGCAAAGCAGCAGAAATCATCCAGCAATTTGTGATGAGTCACAGTTTACAATTTATCGCTTACTCGCTTCAGTTGCTGAACAATTTGCACCCACTTTACTGGCGGCACAAGTCACTCAGGTATCTGCACTGGTTCAGAGAATTCCAGCTCCTTGTGTCCACAAGATTTGCCATAGCATCATTCAAAAGAACATAAAGCTTCACAGTACACAGAACATAGGAAGAAGAGTAGTTCTTCAGCCCCTTGAGTTGATAAGTATATGGAAGAGAAGGGAATGGTTTAGTTTGGAGGGGCATTGCTTTTTATATTGGTCGGCGCAACATCGAAGGCCGAAGGGCCTGTTCTGTGCTGTAATGTTCTATGTTCTATGTTCTATGAGCCTGTTTGTATTTTCAATGCGACCCATGACTTTATGCTATACGCACCTTTTCATCATATCCCTCAATAGCTTTGTGTAACAAAAATCTATCAATCTCAAACTTAAAATTAATAATTTACTTAGCAGCAACTGCCACTCATGGAAGAGAGTTCCAGACTTCTATTATTCTTCTACAAGTAGAAGTGTTTCCTAACTTCAATTCTAAAATTATAACATTTTGACCAAATATGATAGCTCTCCAACTGAAACAAGCAGTTTCCTTCTATATATTCTATCAGTTCTCTTTAAAATCTTCAAAACCAAATCGTTGAGTGGCATGGACAGTAAGAGGGCAGGGGGACATGGACTGGCATGAGTCAAGGGAGGTGAAGAGTGGGTTTTAGAAGTCATTTTAACAATAAAAGGAGGGGGGGTATTGGGAAGGAGAAGCAAGATGAGTATCCTGCCATTGTATCTGTAATCCACAAATTCCGTTGCTATTCACAAAATGTGCCACAGACCTGAGGCAAAAACGGCAGTGAAGTCATACCTGGGTCAGATGTGTCATTTGTGAGCCACCAAACTGGGCACAAAATCTCATGACAGTCGGGAAACATGATTCTTGTCGGCGAGATGCCATTCCATGAATTTCAACACCCCTTGCCTGTGACATAACGGGGTTCCCAACCACGTAGGTTGAAAACCTCATTTACATGTATTAGCATCTCATTTACAAGCTGCCTTTCTTGGTGCGTTTTGCCACAGCTCTATAAAAAAAACAGAAACCTCGTGACTTTACCTCCAAAGAAGTGAGTGTTCAGATCCCTATTACCCTCCAGGATGTGCAACGAAAATAGGCACCAGAGAGGAAATAGGAAAGCCGGGTAAGTCAAGGTGTCTGATTTACCCGCCACGGAAATCGGAGTAGACAAGGGGCAGAGCATGGAAAGATCCATGAATCATGGGTAGAATTTTCCAGTTTTGGGGTGAGCACAGCCGGAAGACCACATCCTTCATATATCCCCTTCCAGTAAGTAATATGGTATTCTCTGATCCCATGATCATGAGCTTTCCATGTAGCCCTGTTCGGGCCCAGATTCTCTCCCTCAATCTTCCTTCTGGTTTCCATTGTCCATCTTCTTAATCCACTTCCTCGTCCTTCCCCCATTCCTCACTTAACCCTCCTTCCACATTGCAACCCATCTTTGTCAGGTCACAAGAACCCATTGCTTCACACTTCTGGTCAAACTTCAGACATTTGTTGCAGTGTCTGCATGAGTCCCACGACACAGTTTTGTCAAGTTATACACAGTTGTTTGGCAATGGAGTGGGTGCGATGAAAGACTCCTATAGTACTGAACGGAGATGGAGAATCCGTGGGTCCAGTAGGACAATGCTGTCTATGAAAACCAACTTAGCATGGCCTGCCTCTGCAGAGTGGCAGTATTGAACTCACCTTGAAACCTCGAGCAAACTATTTATATATGCTACTCTTTAACAATTGGGATTTCACAATGACGTGACACAAGATTGGAAGACTTGACGAAAACCAGCAAGCAACTGTTTTAATGAGCATTCATCAGATGCAAATGGCGTTCACACCACTACCAGTGGGATTACTGACCAACTATGAACCTGCTATTGGGAGAATTGCAACATGATTTCAAGCTGGCAGGTTTCAGACCTTTTGGCTCCTACCATCAAATGCATTCTTTGGGAGAATTCAGCTCACAGATCCTTGAACAGAGGGTGCAAGTTCTAGGATTTTAATCCAGTGACAATAAAGAAATGGCATTATATCCGAGAAGATAAGAACTGATAGCATTCCCATGAATCTGCTGCCGTGGTCTTTCTAAATGGTGGCAAAGAAGCTAATGATTATCTAACCAGTAAGTACTTGAAATACACATCCTTCATATAAGTGATTGCAGTGTTTCTAGATAAGGCACTATCAGAACAAAGCTTGTGGAGGTGCATAGCAAGTGGATAGCAACTTCCCAATTCCCATGTTTAACTGAGCATGCGTGGATACGGGAAAATGCTGTCCAATTTTTTTCTTAACAACTGTGAGTGCTGATAGCTCCACCATCATTCCACTCCACAGTTACTCCAGTGCTCAATCCACTACTACTCTAGTGTTCACTCTGCCATTACTCTGGTGTCCACTCCACTATTACTCTAATGAACACTCTACTGTTACTCTAATCCCCATTCCACCTGACTTGGATGGAAAAGGAAAACCAAGTTCAGAAATTTTGCTGTAATCTATTGGCTGTATAGATGAGCACTCCACCATTATTCTAATGTCCACTCCACCATTATTCTAATGTCCACTCCACCATTATTCTAATGTCCACTCCACCATTATTCATGTGTCCACTCCATCATTACTTTAGTATCCATTCCACTGTTATTCCAGTGTCCATTCCACTGTTGCACTAGTGCCCAATCCACCATTATTCTAGTATCCATTTCACCGTTACTCTAGTGTCCACTCCACTGTTACTCCAATGTCCACTCCACCATTATTCTAGTGTCTGCACCATTGTTATTTTAATATCCATTCCATTGTTATTCTAGTGTCCACTCCACTGTTACTCTAGTTTCCACTTCACTATTATTCTAGTGTCCACCAGTACTCTATTATCCACCCCACCGTTACTCTAGTTCCACTCCTCTGTTACTCAAATAACGATTCCACCATTCCGTCGTTATTCCAGTGTTCACTCCACCATTGTTCTAATGTCCACTCCACCCATACTCTGCTGTCTACTCCACTGATACTCTAGTGTCCACTCCTCTGTTACTCTAATAACAACTCTGCCGTTAGTCTAGTAACCACTCCATTGTTATTCTAGTGTCCACTCCACCGTAACTCCAGTGTCCGCTACACTGTTCCTCAAGTGTCTACTCCACATTCCACTGTTACTCTAGTGTCTGCTTTAGTTACTCTAGTGTCTACTCCACATTCTCTAGTATCCACTCCATCAATATTCTAGTATCCATTCCACTATTACTCTAATGTCTACTCCACTGTTACTCTCCTGTCCATTCCACCATTCTTCTAATGTCCACTTGACCATTATTCTAGCATCCACACCACTGCTACTCTAATGTACTCTCTACTATTACTCCAGTGTCTACTTCACCACTGCTTGAGTGTCCAGTCCACTGTTATTCAAGAGTCCAAGTGACCATTACTCTAGTGTCCATTCCACGTTACTCTAGTAACCACTCCACTGCTACTCTAGTGTCCACTCCACCATTACTGAAGTGTCCACTTCACCATTATTCTAGTGTCCACTCCACTATTACTCTAGTGTCCACTCCACTATTACTCTAGTTTCCATTCCATTGTTATTACAGTGCCCACTCCACCATTATTCTAGTATCCACTCCATTGTTATTATAGTGTCCACTCCACTGTTACTTTAGTGTCCACTCCATTATTACTATAGTGTCCACTCCATTATTATTCTATTGTCCACTCTACTATTACTCCAGTGTGCACTCCATCATTACTCTAGTGTCCACTTCATCATTACTCCAGTGTCCACTTAATTGTCACTCTAGTCCACTCCACCATAACTCTAGTTCCACTCCATTGTTACTCTAATGTCCACTCCACCATTATTTTATTGTTCACTTCATTGTTATTCCAGTGTCCACTCCACCATTACTCTAGTGCCCACACCATCACTATTCCAGCGTTGATTCCACTATTACTGTATTGTCCACTCCACCGTTACTGTTGTGTTCACTTCATCTTTATCCGAGAGTGTAGAATAAAGGTGTGTAGAAGGGAACTTAAAAAGGAAATTAGGAGAGCCAGAAGGGGTCATGAGAAGACCTTGGCAGGTAAGATTAAGGAGAATCCCAAGGCCTTCTACAAATATGTGAAAAGTAAAAGGATGAGAAGAGAAGGGATAGGGCCTATAAAAGGTGAAGGGGGAAAAGTCTGTGTGAATCCGGAAGAAATGGCAAAGGTGCTTAACGAGTACTTTGCCTCGGTATTCACAGTGGAAAGTGAACTGGGAGATTGCACTGCAGGTTTGAGGCATACGGAAAAGATTGAGTATGTGGATGTTAGGAAAGAGGATGTGTTAGACCTGTTAAATTCTATCAAGATAGACAAGTCGCCGGGACCGGATGGGATGTACCCCAGGTTATTGTGGGAGGTGAGGGAAGTGGTTGCAGAGCCCCTGGCGATGATCTTTGCGTCGTCCATGGAAACGGGAGAGGTTCCGGAGGATTGGAGGATTGCGGATGTGGTTCCGCAAGGGAATAGGGATAGTCCAGGAAATTACTGACTGGTGAGTTTGACTTCAGTGGTTAGTAAGCTGATGGAGAGGCTTCTGAGGGATAAGATATATGAACATTTGGAGAAGTTTGGACTGATTAGAAATAGTCAGCATGGTTTTGTCAAGGGCAGGTCATGCCTTACGAGCCTAGTTGAGTTCTTCGAAAATGTGACTGAACACGTTGACGAAGGAAGGGCGGTGGACGTAGTGTACATGGACTTTAGTAAGGCGTTTGATAAGGTCCCACATGCAAGGCTTCTGGAGAAGGTGAGAGGGCATGGAATTCAAGGGGCTTTGGCCTTGTGGATCCAGAACTGGCTTGCCGGCAGAAAGCAGAGAGTGGTTGTGGATGGGTCTTGTTCTGCATGGAGGTCGGTAACCAGTGGAGTGCCCCAGGGATCTGTTATGGGATCCATGCTGTTTGTCTTTTTCATAAATGACCTGGATGAGGAAGTGGAGGGATGGGTTAGCAAGTTCGCCGACGATACAAAGATCGGTGGTGTTGTGGATGGTCTGGAGGGATGCCAAAAGTTGCAGCGAGACATAGACAGGATGCAAGACTGGGCGGAGAAGTGGCAGATGGACTTCAACGCAGATAAATGTGTAGTGGTCCATTTTGGCAGGAATAATGGGATGAAGGAGTACAATATAAGGGGTAGGAGTCTTAGCTGTGTTGTAGAGCAGAAGAATCTCGGGGTCCGGGTCCATAGGACTCTTAAATCGGCCTCGCAGGTGGAGGAAGTGGTCAAGAAGGCGTACGGTGTACTGGCCTTCATTAATCGAGGAATAGAGTTTAGGAGTCAGGAGGTAATGATGCAGCTCTATAAGACTCTTGTCAGACCCCAGTTGGAGTATTGTGCGCAGTTCTGGTCGCCTCATTATAGGAAGGATGTAGAGGCTATTGAGAGGGTTCAGAGGAGATTTACAAGGATGCTGCCTGGATTGGGAGGCAGGCCTTATGAAGATAGGTTGAGGGAGCTGGGACTCTTCTCACTGGAGAGACGTAGGTTGAGAGGCGACCTGATAGAGGTTTATAAAATGTTGAGAGGGATAGATAGGGTGGACTCTCAGAGACTATTTCCCCGAGCGGAAATGGTCACTACGAGAGGACACAGATTTAAGGTGCAGGGAAGCAAATACAAAGGAGATGTCAGGGGTAGGTTTTTCACTCAGGGGGTGGTGAGTGAATGGAATCAACTGCCGTCGGAGGTTGTTGAGGCAAACTCACTGGGGTCTTTTAAGAGACGTCTGGATGAGTATATGGAAAAGAATAGGATAGGGGATTATAGATAGGTCTGTGGATTGGTAGATGTGATTGGCGCAACTCGTGGGCCGAAGGGCCTGTTTGTGCTGTATTGTTCTATGTTCTATGTTCTAGTGCCCACTCCACCATTACTCTAGAGTACACTTCACTGTTACTCTCGTACCTACTCTATTATTATTCTAGTGTCCACTCCACCATTACTCTAGTGTCCACTCCATTGTTACTCTAGTGTCCACTCCACCATGACTCTAATGTCCACTCCATTATTACACTAGTGTCCACTCCATTGTTATTCTACTGTCCATTCCACCATTACTCTCGTGTTCACTGCATTGTTACTCTAGTGTCCACGCCACCATTATTCTAGTGTCCACGCCACCATTACTCTAGTGAGCACTCAACCCTTACTTTAGTGTCCACTCCACCATTACTCTACTTGTCTACTCCAGCATTACTCTAATACCCATTCCATCTGACTTGGATGGAAAAGGAAAACCAAGTTCAGAAATTTTGCTGTAATCTATCAGCTCTTCTTTTCCAATTGTTCTGGCACTTACACAGGGTAGTAATTGATCAACAGATGCATGATGAAACCTGGGAGACATCGCTCAGGCGCCCTATCTGTCTGTCCCCAAGGCAGCTGCTTCTTTAGTCATTGTTGTTCCTTTCAGTCACTCCACTCAAAGGAAGTTTGATCCATTAATCAGATGCAGCATTTTAAATTGCAGTAGAACACAATTTCCCTGCCTTCCTGTACTGAGAAACCAATGATCACCACTGCCATCCATCTCCGCGGCCTTCCAAGGACACTAAATTATATACATTGTACAGCTACATCAATAAGTCAATGTCCTGCCCTGCTGCAAACCCATCAATGGGAGAAAAATCCAATTGTTCATGCAGGAATAAATATTTAACTACAAGATTATTTGTGTGAATTCAGAACAATGATAGTCTGCTTTTTAAAATGTGTAGATTGTTGTAAAATTAAGAAACCTGACGTTATTTTAAAGTTTAAAAAATGTTTCATCTGTAATTTATTAATCTGATGTTAGATGTCTTAAAAAATGAAATATCACTAAAACACTGGCAGTTCAGGTCAACTTGAGCAAACTGGCTTCGGAACAGGTTTTACTTCACTTCCTTATTCTGATTGAACTTTCCCATGGGTGTGGGAAACACTGAAAGGTTTACAAAATGAATGCTGTGAACTCAGACAGATCTCTGTGAACGATGCTGGTGAATCGATATTCTGAACACTTAGTCAAACATCTGCTATCACCGCAGGCTTCCTTCCAATAGTTTATCAAAGGCTTCAGCAAACGTACCTGCCAGCATTTATATAAAACATTAGATCAAAGCAATTGCCCAACATTAATCTTTTGAACCGAAATAGCTCCCAGCCACATTCTTACCTTTGAGAATCCTTAATTTGTGGATTTTAATAAATGTCAATTGAAACGTTTGCTGAACACAATTTTCCTGGGAGTCACGTTTCAAGATGAAGTTGGAATTTTATGGTGAGGGGACTGGAGGTTAGGAGTCGGGGAGGAAGTAAGGGGATGTCAGTGAGTTGGGTGTCAGACCAGTTATGCCACCTAGCCTGTGCCTAACTGCTTCTACCCATTCCTGTTGCCGGTAGTGGAGGAGGCTCGGGTGATCTGTGGGCTAATGGTTACCTATAGAGGCCATTATATGGCTTTCTCATTGCAAATTAAAGGCCCTCTCCTGCCACAATGATATTTTATCCACAGCAGGGAGAAGCTAGTGCCAAGTGTCCATTGTCACCAACTGTTTGGTGAAACCTGATTGACTGCTGACTGGGTAGGTGGAGGGCCTCATTTTCTGACACCTTATGCCCCCCACCAAAGGTATTCCCCCAGCTCAGCCTTTTCCCTATATACTTCATCACCCCCCCCATACCCTTCTACTTCCCACCACACACTTCTTTGACCACCCTGGCCATCTCAACCATTCACTGGGACCTGGGACTTGTTAATGGACAGGAAACAGAGGGACAATTGGGTATTTACAAGTTGGCAGGCTGTGACCAGTACATTGTGGCAAGGATCATTGCTTGGGCTTCAGGGTTATTTACAATTTATGTTAATAATGTAGACCAAGAGACAGAGAGTAATGCATTTAAGTTTGCTAATGGTGCAAAGACAGGTTGAAATGCAAGCTGTGAGGAGGACACAAAGAGAGGCAGACACTTTAGGTGAAGAGCCAACAAGGTGACAGATAGAGCAAAATGTCAGATAGTGTGAGATTATTCAATTCAGTTATGAGAATAAGAGTAAAATACCTTTTAAAAAGACATGCAATTTGTAAATGTTGATTTTTCGTGGGTCTTGGAGCATTCATGCAAGGAACACAGAAAATTAGTTTGCAGGTACAGCAAGTGACTAGGGAAGTAAATGGCATGATGACCTTTATTGCGAGAGAATTGGAATATAAGAATAAAGACATCTTGCTGCAGTAATGTAGGACAACGGTGAGACCACAACTGAAATACTGCTGTGTGGTTTTGGTCTCCATACTTAAGGAGGATAGACTTGCATTGGACGTACGGCAAAAGTTTGCTGAAATGATATGGTTATTCTGGGATGAGAAATTGAGTGAATTGGGATTAAATTCTCTACATTTTGAAAGAAAAAAAAACAATTTCATTGAAAATGCTGTAACCTGTAAAGCTACCAGCCAGGTGCTGAGAAATGGGATTAATATGAGTAGCTAGTTTATTTTTTCCCCTTTTTTGATCAGCACAGATGTGATGGGCTGAAGGCCTCTTACTGCACTGTAATATTTCCATGCTTCCACTCTGAAGGAGTTTGATTGGGTGGACAGAGAGGTTGTTTCCTCTAACTGGGCAATTAAGAAAAAAGGGATAAAGGTTCAGGATAAGGGGCAGATCATTGCAGATTGAGATGAAATAAAATGTCTCCACTCAAAAGGGTTGAGTATATTTGTAATTCTTCAGCCCAGAGGATCATGGTTACTCCAGCACTGTATACATTTAAGGCTGACCCAGACTAAGTTTTGGTGTTTTGGAGAATCACGGGATCTGGAAAGCAGGTCAGAAAATTAAGTTGAAACCAAAGATAATCCACAATTGTATTGAATGCTGAATAGGTTCACTGGGCTTTTTGATCTACCACTCCTCCCATTCCTTATGTTTCTATCAAAGTAAAATACTTCCTCTGTGCTCCTATTTATACTGAATTGAATACTTGTTTAAATTTGATTTGATTTATTATTGTCATATGTATTAGCATACAGTGAAAAATATTGTTTCTTGCGCACTATACAGACAAAACATACCATTCATAAAGAAGGAAAGGAGTGCAGAATGTTACAGTCATAGCTAGGGCATAGACAAAGATCAACTTAATGCAAGTTAAGTCCATTCAAAAGTGAACATTCTCTCTAATTGCTAATTTAATGAAGCTGTTTCTTTCTAAATCCAGCAGCCAGCAAAGCTACAATATGAATGGAGAGGCTACACCTGATGAAAATGTTGCAATTAGACAGCAGGGAAATTTCTACAACAGATTTCAAAACATCTACGTAGTTTTGCATTCAAATAAATTCAGCTTCAAATGTCAAACTGGGCTGCAATTTTATTTTTCTGTATTTCTAACTTGCAATTCTTATTTTAACACAATTATTGAGTCCTCATGCCTTCAGCTTATCTTTAATTTGTAAGTATGTGTTTGCTGCCTCCTATTGCTCTTACTGGGGCCAGGAGTTGTGCTTTTATCTGGTTGATTTGTTATCCTGTGGTTATGGAATAATAAATGTTACACAGCTTTTACTTCGATTTTAGAAAAATGTAAAGGAAGATGTCATGGTTTTCAAATGAAGAGTACTTTAATTATACCCATGAAAAGACATGCTTTGCAGGGTTTTCAGGAGAATAAGTCTGAGAGACTCAAAGATATTAACATCAGCAGTCTGCATGGATAGTCTTGATACAACCTTTGTCAGGAGATATTTTGTTTCCTTTGACGGGTACATGGCATGGGAACATTACAGAAATTCAAGGCTACTTGGCTTTGCAAATTGTTGAAGTTAAATTTGCATTAAAAAATGAGTGGTTTAGTCTACATATAAAGGAGATGCAAATGAGAGAATATTGGAACATCATGATATGAAACTGGCTAGTTGGTATGTTACCACAATCCTATTCAAGATTAATCATCTCATATTTTTCATCATAGAAATGATACAGAAGGAGGTCATTCAGCCCATCAAGTCTGCACCGACAACAATCACACTATGGACCTATCCCCGCAACCCCATTGAGATTCTATCCCCATAACCCAACATATTTACCCGTCTAATGTCCCTGACACTAAGGAGCAATTTATCATGGCCAATCAACCTAACCTGCACATCTTTGGATGTGGGAGGAAACCAGAGCAATGAAAGCAACCCACGAGTACACGGGGAGAACACACAAACTCCACATAGACAGTGACAGAAGCCAGGAATCAAATCCCAGGTCCCTGGAATTGTGAGGCAACAGTGCTAACCACTGTGCTCCTGTGCTGTCCTAAATTTGGAGATGTCAACAGGTTGTATTATTGGAAAAAATCATATATTTCAAAACTATATTCTCCTTTTAAAATATGGAAAGCCATTGCATTATCTGGAGACATGAATGCTGGACCTGAAGTTGTTTCTGAAAGAAGTCATAAACTTGGACTGGGAGCAAGCTGGCCTTTTCCAAAGAAATTGCCTGACTAGCATAGTGCTGGAAGGGAGAGGGCTATTTGATTTGAACTGCAATCACTTTAATTCATGGTGGAGAACTGGCAAAGGCTAGTGATTTCTGGAAATAACTTTGAGGCTTTAAGATTTAAACCTGATACTTTTGAAATTTCTGTTGGAAATGAATTGAGATGGAAAGTTGGCCTAACTTGCTCTTTTCCTGATGTGCCTGAAATTCCATGTGTGGTCAGCAACCTGCAGCCATACAGTCCTCACCTGAGGATAAATTTGGAAACCTGAAAAGTTGAGAATCGATTCACTTCTATATTCTTCTCCATATCCAAACTCCACTGTTGAAAATCTCCAGACATTTATTCCAGCTTCACAAGAGAGAACGGCAGACTGACAGCATTGCAACTCTGCACACTTTAACACCTTATTCTATAAAGCCTGTCCCACAAAAGTGTTTGTGCGTGTGTTGCTGAGTAATTTTTAAGATCAGGTGGATATTTATACTACCAGAGTACAATTATGTGAATTCTTGAAATTTGTTTTAACAGAGGAAGTTTTCACCAGAATTTTCTGTTTGCTGCTGCCAATGAGGATGGAGAATTTGGTGCTCAGCCAAATCTCCATTCAGTGCAGCAGAACCAGAGAATCCTGCTGGCATGAATGACCAAGTAATCTGACCCAATGTTTTCTAATAAATCAGTAATACTGGGTTTATTTAAAGAATTCTGACTGAAGTCTCTTTTGTACTATATCTAACAGTTGTAAAGGCAACTAATTGGTCATTTTGGTGAGAGAGTTAAAAATGTCAACTTACTGCCTACAACTTACTGGGGCTGGATAAACTGTATACTCTTCCCATCTTGGTCATAACAATATCTTTCTCATTTGGCTAAATTACAAGTATAATCATTGCATTTTAACCAATTTACTTCTCGTATTATAACTTAGTTTACAAATGTATACATATTTGCTTTATATAAGACACACCCTAGATATTGAATACCAAAGATTGAAATTAACTCACAATATGAGTTGCAATTGCACAGTTTAGGCAGTTGAATAAGGGCTGAGTACAATGATCCTGATTCCTGAAAAAGTGTATGATCTTCGTGCTTAATAGAAAGCGTATGGCTGGTTTGAAAATATTACTTATGAAAGCTGAGCATGAAAAGGTGCACCCTAGTGAAGTAGAAGAGTTGAAGATTGTATTCTGTGGCCTTGTTCATGTTGTGAGAATTATTTAAAAAGTAGATGAAACCTGAATTATTTAAGCACCATTTTTTGTTGGAGAAAAGTTTAATGTTTATTTATTAGTGTCACAAGTAAGCTTGCAGCAACACTGCAATGAAGTTACTGTGAAAATCTCCTATTTGCCACTCTCCAGTCCCTGTTTGGGTACACTGAGGGAGAATTTAGCTTGGTTAATGCACCTAACCAGCACATCTTTTGGACTGTGGGAGGAAACCGGAGCATCTAGAGGAAACCCATGCAGACAGAGGGAGAATGTGCAGACTCCACACAGATAGTGACCCAAGCTGGGAATCGAATCCGGGTCCCTGGTGCTGTGAGCTTATAGTGTTAACCACTGTACCACCGTGCTACCCACTGGAGGCTGTATAACAATTTAAAAAATTGACATGGAATATGTAATAACAATGTGAATCGCAGTATAGAAATCTAATGGTCTCTTTAAGTGGATTAGTTAGTTAAGTTAATAGGATGTAAAGTGTATTGTAAATTTATGTCTAATTACAAATTTTAACTGTTTGGTAATGTACTTTAGCCAACTTTGTCCATATTTCTTGGCAACAACCTTTATTTAAATTTAAGACACTGGTTTTAGATCCAAGATTCTCATCCTCAAACTGAATATGAAATTCCACCATGATATGATACTATTCCCGAGAGGATTCTTTACAATAAAAACATTAATCAAGCTTGTTAAGTTACATATCACACTAACATAACTGATTCCTAGGTTTGTTTCAGAATGTATTATTCTAAGAATATCTTAAATATCTTGAAAAACCATTATGAACCCATCCTCAAAGCTATCTTCACTAATTTGATTTATCCAAATTATAGAGAGATTAAAATCACCCATGAGCATTGCAGTATCTTTCTTACAAGACCCTATTATGTAGAAGTCATTGCTATATGTTCAAATCCAACAAAGTGTTGCATTCTAAATTCTAATTAACTTCATAAATGTGAAGGATTTTTCATTTTAAATTAATTTTCAAGAGAATTAAACCAGTCTTTGGGGTATAGTTGAAGTAATTCAAAGGCAGCTAGGAATATCACCAACGTCATATGTTATTCCATTATCCATATGCAACCATTCCACCTATCAATTTTTTTTCTATTGTAAATTTTATAAAGCAAGATCAACAAGCATGAATCAAATGATATCATCTACATGCCATGCAAAATGAAAGTATTACAATCCAGTTAGAGATTGCTAATATTTAGAATAGAATCACTTCAGTGCAGAAGGAGGCCATTCAGCCCATTGAGTCTACACTGACCACAATCCCACCCAGGCACTATTCCTGCAACCCTACATATTTACCCTGCTAATCCCCTGACACTAGGGTCAATTTATGATAGCCATCAACATAACCCACACATCTTTGGACTGTGGGTGGAAACTGGAGAACCCAGAGGAAACCCACGCAAACAAGTGAAGAATGTGCAAACTCCATACAAACAGTGACCCAAGGCTGGAATCTTTTGGGCTGCCAGACATCATTATGAGAACTGTGTGACACAATTTCACACTTTTAAACAAAATCAAACATTATTGTATGTGAACAACTCCCACAAAACATGCATTATTAACTTAACAATATGATCTATAAGTGCTATCCACTCAGTTTTACTTCTTACTCTCCCAAGAATTATCTTATACTTTATGGTATCTTAGAGCTATTAACTTCTATTGGGACCACTCAATAATACAAAAGGTCATGAATGTAGCCCAATCCATCACACAAAACAGCCTCTCATCCACTGAATCAGTCTTCACTACCCGCTGTCTCAGGAAAGCAGCCAGCATAATTAAGAATTCCACGCACCCCAGACATTCTCTCTTCCATTCGGAAAAAAGATATAAAATTCAAGATCACATACCAATAAATTCAAGATCTGCTACTTCCCTGCTGCTGTCAGACTTTTGAATGGACTTACCTTGCATTAAATGATCTTTCTCTACATCATATCTATGACTGTAATAGTACATTCTGCACTCTCTCGTTTCCTTCTCTATGAATGATATACTTAGTCTGTATAACACACATGAAACAATACTTTTCACTGTATGTTAATGTATGTGACAATAATAAATCAAATTAAAAAATCAAAATATATAAGACCTCTGGAAACTAATTTGTATCAATTCTATCTATTCTTTGAGATAAATTATATACTATCAATTGATTGCAGCTGCCTCAATCCTTTATTCTAGTTGCCTTCTTAATACTTCTAAAATAAGCTGCTGGGTGCTTTCATTTGGCACAAAGCTGTGTGAGGATCACTGTGTATTTTTCCATGAACTTCGTACTTGGCAATTTTCTTATTTCTTTTCCATCATGGGATCAAAACTGAGGTTGAGTCCTAACCACATTCCACATGACTGTCTTCTCTGAGTGAGCTGCAAATTGTACACAACCGGTCTAAACTGTAATTAATTCTCTCAGAAAATACCCAGATAAATTAAAACCAGATAACTTCCCTCAACTCCACATATCTATGATGGCATTGTATCCCCAGCAATTTCCTCAAACTGGCCTGTAGATTAAGTATCGATCATTTAAAATTCCTTCTTTGATCCAATGAAATAAATCAGTTCATAAAATTTCAGAGTTCACCAAATGCTTTTAAATTAACTTAGCTACAAAACTAAAATATCTCCCTAATCTGCCCTTTTTGCAAGGATTGTAGGTATCATTTATCCACTTCTTTAGCTGAGTAAGACCACCAGGTATTTAATGACCTTACCTTTCTACCTATGAATCTCTTAAGTTAACATGGCCCCAATATTTGAATTGTAATTCACTTAATCTTGGATGAATTGTCTTTAAATCAGATATTCACTGTATTTAAAATAAACTCCCTGACCCCACCTGTTGCCAACTAAAACTTTAATTTCTAAAGGTAAAAGTTGTATTCTAAAACACAAGAGCCATGAACTACATTTTCACGACAACAATAAAGCATCATAGAGTTATCCAGTTGAGAGTCATCAGTGCAAACAAGGCAGCAGCATTGTGTCTGGTGTTTGGATTTTACTGCTGAGTTTGAATTGAAGCCTTGGAACATGATATAAAGAAGTGATTAACCATCTGCTAATCAAGGAACTTGGTTCCATAGAAGGTAGGATAATGTATAGTCACTTTTCAAAGATGTTCATTATATATCGCTGCACTATTCTACATTATATAAACTATGTTGTGATTCAAAAGTACTCGACTACTTCTTAATAGCTATTTTCCTTGATCAATTTATTTCTTTGGCAGAAACAATTATCATCAGAATTTTTGTGCAAAATAATGGCTTGTAGAATAATGGCTCTTTTAGAGGCTAAGAGCTTCTTGGGGGCGGAAGAATTCATGCAAGGTGGTTTACTGGAACAAAGCTTTAGGAATTAGTAAAAACCTTGTAGTTGGTATTACATAGCACTGTAAGGAAAGGGAAGATAATTGTGATGATAGCTCAGCATTTAAAATTGCCAAGAACACAGTCAGAATCATTGAAAATGGCTAGAATTTAATTACGAATGAAACAGCTTGAACATGAAAAAGAATTAATGCAGCTTGAATTTGAAATAAATAAAGAGAGAGTAGTGAAAACCAAAGAAAAGGATGCAATTGCAGCAGAAAAGGGCAGGAAAGACAGGAAAAAGAAAACAGTGAGCATTTGAACTTTGGATACTGTCAATAAAAAGAGAATGTCAGTTAAAGTTTAGTGGAGGTAAAGGGAAAAATACAATTTGAAGATAGTGATGAGGACAATGAGGAGAAGCAAGAGTTTCATTATCAAAGACTTGGTGGGGATCCATTTAAATACATCCAAACATTTCCAAGGCTTGATGAGAAGGATGTAAAAGTTTTTTTTTCATTTCATTTGAGAAAGTGGGTAAACAAATGAAATGGACACAGACCATGTGGGTATTATTGATGCAAAAAAGTTGGTAGATAGAGCTAATGAATTGTTTGATTCAGCATCAGAGGAGGTATTTGGGAAGTACGTTGAAGTTTAAAAAATTTGTCTTAGGTTCATATGAACTAATGCCAAAAGTTTACTGCAATGGTTTAGAAATCTAAGTTTCCTTAGATTTCCTTCCCAAACGTACATAGAATTTGAAAAAACCAAACAGAATGATTTTGATAGGTAGATAAGACCTCTGAACCTCTTAGATAAATTATTATTTTGAAGGAGTTTAAAAATTAACTTCCTGGTGTAGTAAGAACTCATGTGGGAGAGCAGAGGGTTAAAACTGCGAGGTTAGCTGAAGAAGTGTCAGATGATTCTGAATTAGTTCATAAATCAAGGTTTGGCTTCCGACACCAGTTTCAGCCTGTGAGGGATAGGAACTGAGGAAAAGAGAAATCTTCAGATGGTAAAGGAGATCTTGTGAGAGACAATAATGACAGTGTGCCTTCGTTAAAAAGAAAGTATAAGAAAAGAGGTTGGAAGAGAAATGAAAAGCCTTAGATGTTTTCACTGTAATAAATTAGGCAGGCAAAGTTGTAATGTTGGTGGCTTAAGAAAAGCACAGGAAGAATGACATGGTAAAACAGGATAAGCCAGAAGATTTTGTTGAAATGGCAAAGGAAAGTCCAATTGAAGTGAAAGAAGTGCAAAAGAATGTACAGCCTAGTCAGAAGTTGATTGATCAGAAGGTGCCAGATAACTTTAAAAAATTTACTTGTATGGGTAAAGTTTACTCATGTGCACCAGAAAGAGTAGATAAAGAAGTTAAAGTTTTAAGAGGTATGGCAGCAAGTCAATTTTTAATGGTAAAAGAACAAAGAACAGAACAGCACAGGGACAAGCCCTTCAGTCCTCCGAGGCGCACCAATCATATTTACCTATCTAAACTAACCACGCATCACTCTATTCCCTGTTGTTCATTTGCCTATTGAGGTAAGTCTTAAATGTGACTAATGTAACCATCTCAACCACCTCACTTAGAAGTGCATTTCAGGCCCCAACTACTGTCCACCACTGAACCTTTCCCTACTTGAACTTATGGCCCCTTGTAGTTGTCATTTCTGTCCTGGGAAAAAGCTTCCAACTCTTAATTCTATCTATGCCTCTCATAATTTTATAAATTTCTATCAGGTCACCCCTCAGACTTCGTCTTTCCAGGGAGAATAGCCCCAGTTTATCCAATCTCTCCTCATATCTAATACCTTCCATATGAGGCATCATCCTGGTAAACATTTTCTGCACTCTCTACAAAGTTTCCATGTCCTTCTGGTAATGTGGTAACCAGAATTTCTCCTTGATACCCTGTCTGATGAAGGCAAGCATGCCATATGCTTTCTTCATCAGCTTTTCTATCTTTTCTGCCACTTTTAAGGATCTGTGAACCTGTACTCCCAGATCTCTCTGTCTGTCTACGCTCTGGATTGTTTTGCCATTTGTTTTGTAGCTCCACCTGAATTGGATCTATCAAAATGCTTCACCTTGCATTTGTCTACATAATATTCCAACTGCCATTTCTCTGCCCAATTTTCCAGCCTACCTATATCCTGCTGTATTCTCTGACAGTCTTCATCACCATCTGCAGCTCCACCAATCTTTGTATTACCCACAAACTTGCTAATCAGATCAGCTATGTTTTCTTCTATATATTACAAACAGCAGATGTCCTAGCATTGATCTCTGCAGAACACAACTAGTTACAGAATTCCGTTCAGAAAAACACCCTTCCATCGTTACCCTCTATCTTCTATGGCCAAACCAGTTCTGAATCCATGTAGCTAGTTCACCATTGATCTTGTGAGATTTAAACTTTTGCACCAGTCTGCCATGAGGAACCTTGTCAAATGTCTTATCAAAGTCCATGTAGACAATGTCCACAGCTCTTCCCTCATCAATCATTTTTTGCACCTTCTCAAAAAAGTCAATTAGTAAGACATGACCTCCCACATACAAAACCATGCTCTCTGTCACTAACAAGACCATTCAGTTCCAAATGTGTATAGATTCTATTCCTCAGAATCTTCTCCAACAGTTTCACTATCACTGACGTCAAGCTTACTGGCCTATAATTATCTGGGCTATCCTTGCTACCCTTCTTAAATAACGAGACAACTTTGGTAGATAAGCAACACAAGAAAATGGAAGAATTCCATAAATATCGTGAGAAGGCCACTCAGATATATACAGAGCAGAAACCCCAACATCTGGAACTCAGAGGAGGTGTGGACACAGATGAGCTGGACAGTAATGTTGACGATTGGGAGGAAGAGACTGTTGAATTTTTCTTCAAATCATCTGGTACTTCACCAATGGCCAATGAAGAAACAAAGATTTCTGTTAGAGGATAAAGAGTGATTCAGTTTGGGAGGAGTATTGCCAGAAAAGGTGATAATATGTGGAATTCAGTGTGAGAGGATTACTGTTCCATTATATAAGGTGAAGTTGGAGAGTCCAGTGAAGAGTAATGAAATAGTAGTGGGAATAATAGAGAAATTATCTTGTCCAGGAATACAGTTTATCTTGGGATACGATATAGCTGGATTAAAGGAGGGAGTGATGCCAACTGTTGTTGAAAAGCCAGTGGAGAGCCGAACAACTGAATTGTTGAAGGATGCATATCTGGGAATTTTCCTGATTGTTTAGTAACAAGATCATAAAACGACAGGTTAAGATAGGAGGAGAAATCAATGAGTGAAGTTCAATTATCAGAAATGATATTTGATCAGATGGTTGGAAAACAACAAGAACAAGTAGAGGATTAGATGGATATTATGTTATGGTTCAGGTTAGAAACTCCAAAGTTTTTTATGGAGTCCGCATGAAGGTCTCAATTCCAATTTCCTGCTTACTCCCCATACCCCTTTATCCCACATTTTTTTATCAGAAATATATCTATTTCTTTCTTGAATCTGTTGATTGATTCTACCTCTACTGAACTCTAGGGCAGTGAGATTCACAGCCTCTGAGAGAAGTAGTTTCTCCTCATCTATGTCTTGAACCTACCTCCTATCACTCTTTGGATGGGATTTTCCAGCTGTGTGTGCCCCAAATCAGGAAAATCCAACCTGAGATCAATGGACCTTTGCATGATCTGTGTCCTGCCCATTGCAATTCCCATGGTGGGCGGGACAGTAAAATTCCACCCATTATCTATAACAGTGCTATGATTTTCTCCATTACTGGTGATACATCCCTATTGTGCTTATACACTTGTCTGACCTGAAGCCTGTGAAGGTAGTTATCCACATGATCAGATATACATGCTTGGCGCTTTGCTGATATAAATGATGAATGCACACAGCCCAAATCTGATGTTTGCTGATCTATGACATTTCTTCTTTCAGCCTTGTTAATTTTGTCCTTATCTATTTATTCTGTTCATTTACCTCAAGTAGCTGCTCATATTCAATCATTTATTTTCCTACTTCAAGACCTTGGGCACCAACCTCGGCCACCATCACAGTAAAAGTTTGATGAAACTCACTCAAATGATGCTCACACACACACAATAACCAAGACAATCAATCACTTTATCCACCAAAAGATCCAGAACCTTATTAAAAAACCTGGCTTAGTTTCTGGGCTGTAAATAAATATGGAAAAGCATCGATAGATTATGGTGTCTGGGTGGACAAGTCTGAACTTTATCTGTTGTCACAACAAGAATCTGCAGCTTCAATAAACTTTCGGAATTACACATGCTGTGCCATTTGATGACTTTATTAAGAAAGTCCTTTTTATGGCACATCCAATGTTATTTTTTTTCTTTCCGACTCCCTGCAATATCATTGTTCTTCATAATGGACTGTTTTCTTCTTTAGCTTCTTGCATAGCAAGCTCCTACTGAGTTTGAACTTATCCAGTCACAATCCCAAGGAAACAATTGGCTTATGCTCCATTTATCTCTTAAGTCTCTGCATTACTTTATGAATAGTTCCAACTTGACAGGAGAGGCATTATAAAATATAATGTGTAACAAAATAGTCATTTATTCAATGAAATTCCTTATATTGTCACATATCCTGATCTCTTATAATCAGCCATTGTTCCAGATATTGATCTGCAATGCAATTCTAACCCAAAGCAGTTTAATTGTATTTGTCTGTTGACATATTAATGTCAGCTTTCCTGAATTTATTACATTACTTTAAGATATGAAATACTAAAGTTTATTTTTCTCTGAATTCATTTTGGGCTTTGCATAAATCTATAGCCATCACATGCACTATCATTGTATTAAACAAACTATGAGTGATCAGATTTCTTCACGTTTTTACTCTACTAACCTGCTTGCAGTCTTAGAATCATAGAACCCCATGCATTCACCTTAACTAGTTCCCTTGACACTAAGGGACAACCTAGCTAATCCTCCTAATCCGTATATCTTCGGGTGTGGGAGGAAACCCACGCAGACACAGGGAGAATGTGCAAACTCCACACAAACAGTGACCCAGGCTGGGAATCGAACCCAGCTCCCTGGCTTGTGAGGCAGCACACTAACTAACCATTGTGCCACCATGCCTTCATTTTCAACAGAGAGTATAAATTAATTTTAAAATCAGCCAGCAATGCCTTTTGGAAAATATCAGAAATGCAATGTTGACTTTAGTAGTATTTTTGTATTAAGGATTTTTTTTTGTGCTCAAATGTGTAATCTGAGAGTTACTGTTCAGTACCAATTTTCTTTTTTCTCATCCGTTTAAATGTTTTTGCTTCTGGGAACATTTTCTATTATCATACCACACTGAAATGTAGTCTGGAAAACCATTCTTCAATTTCCTTTTCAATTACATTCTATTGAAATGTTCCATTCAGTTGTGTTCCACAGAGAAACAACACTGAGATAAACTGCTGTAAAAGTTCTTGATCACTCGACATTACAGAGAGTAAACACACAGAACATATTAGAGAAGAAAAACAGAAACCAACCTATTATATCTTCTAATTTATTTAATAACTTCACTCAGTCCTGCCACTCCCGTTCCCACACCCACACACAGCTCAGTGCATCCTGCCAGCCCTCATGAACAACTGATCATGGTCCCACATCAAAATCCAGTCGACCTATCTGAACTACAATGTTTTGAGCCAAAATCTATAACTCCCAACACCTGTACCACTACTCGTATGTTAAAAAATACACACAATTGCACTGAGACTTTAGAAGCAACCAGCCTAAACTAACAGAATAAATAACAAAGCCTCATGCTCTAGAATACCCTTATCTCCACACAGTCCCTTGCAGCCCCAAATCTAATACTTTGCCACCCACACTCAATCAATCAAAACGTTGCATTCAATCTGCTCAAGCTTGTACTAGTTTGTTGATTATTGTTCAGTAGGTCTGAAGAAGACTTTGTAGTTATCTGGCAGTTAGGTATGAATCTTTTGCTACCATTGACAAATATCCAGTAAAAGGTACAAGTTTGGAGCTGTCTCCGTGGTCCACGTGGCTCTGTCCAACATTAAACTGGCCCTGTGTGCTACAATTATGTTGCTATAAGACTGTCATGAATTTGAGACTGCATCTTTAATTTGTGGGAAATGAAGGGAGTCATATGACCTATATTGAAATCTGCCAGCAAGTCTGCTCAAGATTAAGTGGGGGAGGGGGAGCATTATTTTACTGGGAAGAAGGTGCAGGATATTTAGACTTGGAGGTAATTGTAGCAGTCTGTGCTAACAGTGAGCAGATTGTGAGCATTCAAAGCCTCAGAATTTTTTTAAAATTCATTTGTGGGACATGGGCATTGCTGGCTAGCCAGCTTTAATTGCCCATCCCTAGTTGCTCTTGAAAAGGAGTGGTGAGCTGCCTTCTTGAAACACTGCAGTCATGTGATGTGGGTTGACCTACAATGCCATTAGGGAGGGAATTCCAGGATTTTGACCCAAAAACTGTGAAGGAATGGTGGTATATTTCCAAGTCAGGATGGTGAGTGGTTTGGAAGGGAACTTACAGGTTGTGGGTGTTCCCATATATATTGTCCTTCTAGTTGGAAGTGATCATGGGTTTGGAAGATGTTGTCTAAGGAACTTTAGTGAATTTCTGCACTGCATCTTGTAGGTAGTACACACTGTGCTCCTGAATGTCAGTGATGGAGGGAGTGGATGTTTGTGAATGTGGTGCCAACCAAACAGGCTGCTTTGACCTGGATGGTGTTGAGGTTCTTGAGTGTTGCACCTATCCAGTCAAGTGAGGAGTATTCCTTCACACTCCTGGCTTATGCGTTGTAGGTAGTGGATGGACGTTGGGGAGCCAGGAGATGGGTTACTTATCACTTCCTAGCCTCTGACCTGCTCTTGTAGCCATTGTATTCATGTGGTGAGTCTGGTCAATAGTCAGCTCAAGGATGTTGATCGTGAGGGAATCAATGATGATAACACCATTGACTGTCAGAAGGAGATGGTTAAGAATGTCAGATTATCATGATTTGTACTTTTAACTGTCCAATTACTTCCAAATTAAGAGAGCTGGTGTTAATTAATATTCAGCATTTCTGTCTGGATACATGGCCCATTTGACTCACTGCTATGGAGATGGATTTGAGAAATATCTCTGATAATTCACAAACATGATTAATCTTCTTAAATTATTGAGAGGTAGAGCAGCAATATCCAGCAGGACTTTGTGGTTCACCTTGCAGGTGGGCGATCACATTCAGAATGAAAAGATTTAATTAATGAGGAACAAGTTCTATAGCTTATTCTAGAACAATAATTTTCAGGGAAAAACCTCATTGTGAAAGAGAGCACTGAGACTAAAGGATCCCAGCCTAAGAAGGAAGTAAACATTCTTAGAAGCATCTTAGGCTACTTCCAGGAGAATTGTGTGCCTACTCAAAGGACGATTTAAAGTGTATCTGTGAATTGCATTATTAGTTGTGCTAAAAGAAAAAAGAATATTATTTTTGTGGTTTAAAGTATAAGATGTTTGCTTCAATATTGTTTAATCAAAAGTGTATTTAGTCTTTCTGTTACAGTAAATGTGAAAGCTTATCATGTCCATCCTTTCAGCTATCAACTGGAAGTTTGAATTTTGTTTTTTAAAGTTATTGGTCTATATGGGGATTGTAACAATTGCCATTTTCTTTTTTTCTCTCAGCTTCATGCATGTCCTGCATTTCACTGCTTATTCTCTTGGCTCAGTACAAAGAATTATTTAATGCTTTCTCTTTTTATAAAAGAAAAATGCAATCAATTTATGCAGTAAATGGATAGATGCATAATAGAAACACATTAGCAGGTTGTTAAATGCAAGGATGTTTCAAAGCAATAGACAGAATTGTAAAAGGGATCATTGAACACTCTGAAAATGTTTGCTCCATGCATCATTCATTATATGGCTACAAGAAAAATATCTCAACTCAAGGTTTCATGTACATCATTTGTCAGAAACTGGGACATACTGTCTTGGTCTGACTAAGTGAGACTGAGTAAGTGTGCATTTGATATGAATACATGCACTGTCACTGTGGTAGCATTCAGTGACAAAGTGCAGGAAGGTAAGAGGATTGGTTTCTACACAGTAAGAGCTATGTTGTAGAGTACCACGACAGAAGGTTTGTGGGAGTTCTTATTTGCTTTAGCAGATCAGGACATCCCATTGCCATGACCATCTCATTTTTGTTGTTTCCTGATATGCACTACAAAGAGCCTTTAGCTTCAGTTACTCTCTTGAACATTTCTGAAGGTACTCAGGCATTTGATATCCTGCTTCATAATGCAAATCAGCTCTCTGGTCCAGGCAGGAATTGTATTGCAAATGAGATCTGCCCTACGAGCTGAATAGAAGGTGCATACCAATATCTGCATCACTCAGTTGTAAAGCCTTCTTCGCATGGAACAAGTGTTTAACGTTGGTTATGCACAGGACGTCTGCATGATAATTATGGCTGAAAGAGTGGACATTGACTTGCATAATACAGAGATCACGGCCACATATTATTTGCGCATTAAAGCAGTGAAGATCCTTTTGATTTATTAAGACATGGCATTACAGCATAATGGCTAAATGTTGCAAATCAATTAAACCATTAATCCTGGGGAACATGCCAGATAGCAAAAGATTTTCTGCTTGTGGGAGTACATGTGCTGATTAGTACCAAAGTTTGTGCACTAATTAGCAATGGTCAAAAGTGTGGATATAGACTTACGAACAGTTCTTCCTTTTGGAGCCAGATGGAGTAGTCCAAAAAATGCAACCAAGACCTTGATTCAATCTTGGGTTAGTGATCGCATTCTCACCTGAGTTAGATGATCTTCCCATTCCAGAGATTTAAGCACATAATCCAGGTTGAAGGTTCAATGCAGTTTTGAGGGAGTCCTGCACATGTGGGGATGCTATCTTTTGGATGAAGCACCTGAAGCTACAAGTATATTATCATGTCTGAAGCAAAAAAGCAATGCTCTCGACCAGGAGTATTTCAAGAATCCAATCACTGTTTCCAGAATACATTGAACTTGGTGAGGCATGAAACTTTATTTTTTAAAGTTTATTTATCAGTCACAAGTAAGGCTTACATTAACATTGCAATGAAGTTACTGTGAAATTCCCTTAGTCACCACCTGTTTGGGTCAATGCACCAAACCAATACGTCTTTCAGACTGTAGGAGGGAACTGAAGCACATGGAGGAAATCCACTCAGACATGGGGAGAACGTGCAAACTCCACACAGACAATGACCCAAGCAGAGAGTTTTATCCAGGTCCCTGGCACTGTGAAGCAGCAGTGCTAATCACTGTGCCACTATGACTTAGACAAATAATGTAGCAAAAACTAACTTCACAGATACCAGCAGGAAAGCATGAACCCAGATCCATTCAAACTTCTGGCTATCAACCATTAGGTTGTTACCTACTCATCAGTGCACTAACTTTGGTACTTTTTTTTTTAAGCAACACAGCACGGGAAACAGGCCCTTCGGCCCAACGAGCCCGCGCCGCCGTCATACTATATAGTAGCAAATACATTATCCTATTTTAATATTCCTATATAATAATATATATATTATTCCTAATATGGAAAATTCTCACCATAGGGACAATTTGTTTCCCAATCAGCCTAAGAGCGAATTTTTGGGTTGTGGGAGGAAACCGGAGTGCCTGGAGAAAACCCACGCAACCACGGGGAGAACGCGCAAACTCCCGCAGACACCGGCCCAATTCCAAGTGTCTGCACAGCCACATCGATAGTCTCTGAGCTGTCATGGTGCCCTTCAGATGGTCCACATAAAGCACTCATTTACGACATGAGGTACCAGGCAACCCATGAATCAACATCCAAGAGCTGTACCCGCACCACCTGCCGAATGCATGCTCAATGTTGGCAAGTATGGACCGAATTACCTGTGGAAAAAAAGCCGTAGTTAAACAGTCCTAATATATCCCTCTATCTGCATACTGCTCATGTGGCTGTCCAAGAGACCCTTAAACAGCCCCAGCGTGCCTGCTCCCACCACCTTACTCGGCAGTGCATTCCACACCCCCACTACCCTTTGTGTGAAAAACTGCCCTCTAATATTCGTCCTATACATAGCCCCCCTCACCCTATGGCCATGACCCCTCGTCCTATCCATTTCTAAAGGTGGAAAAAGTTTACCTCCATTTACTCTATCTATACCCCTTATAATCTTATACACCTCTATGAGATCCCCTCTAAGCCGACGTCTTTCAAGGGAAAACAACCCCAGTCTATCTAATCGTTCCTCATAAGACAGTCCTTCCATACCAGGCAGCATCCTGGTAAACCTCCTCTGCACTCTCTCCAAGGACTCCACATCCTTCCGATAGTACGGAGACCAGAACTGGGCGCAGTATTCCAAGTGAGGCCTAACCAAAGTTGTATACAACTGCAACATCAAACTCCTACTCTTGTATTCTATACCCTTTTCTATGAAAGCTAACATACTATACGCCTTCTTTATCACCTTCTCCACCTGTGAGGACACCTTCAGAGACTTGTGAACCTGCACCCCCAAGTCTCTCTGCGTCTCTATGCTCCTTATAGTTTTACCTTTTATCCTATAACTCTCTTCTACATTTTTCCGGCCAAAATGCATCACCTCGCATTTTTCCGGATTAAATTCCATTTGCCATCTATCTGCCCAATCTACCAACCTGTCTATGTCCTGTTGTATTGCCTGACACTGCTCTTCTGTACCCGCCAATCCAAGCATCTTGGTGTCATCAGCAAATTTGCTGATCTCACCACCTACCCCTACTTCCAAGTCGTTTATGTAGACCACAAATAGAAGAGGACCTAGTACTGAGCCTTGTGGCACTCCACTAGTGACAGGCTTCCAGCCGGAAAAAGAGCCTTCCACTACTACCCTCTGTCTCCTCCTCCCGAGCCAGTTCTCGACCCATCTACATACCCGACCCTGTATCCCATGCGCCTTCACCTTCTCTATCAGTCTACCATGAGGAACCTTGTCAAACGCCTTACTGAAATCCATGTAGATGACATCAACAGCCTGTCCTTCATCAACTGTTTTTGTCACTTCTTCAAAAAATTCCACTAGATTCGTAAGACAAGACTTCCCCTTGACGAAGCCATGCTGCGTATCCCTGATCAGATCGCAGCGCTCCAGATGCTCATACATCCTGTCCCTAAGGATCCTCTCCATTAGCTTACCTATAACTGAAGTCAAGCTCACCGGCCTATAGTTCCCTGGGTGATCCCTCTGACCTTTTTTAAACAACGGTACTACGTTTGCTATCCTCCAGTCCTCTGGGACCTCACCTGTGTCCAAGGAAGAGACAAAGATTTGCGTCAGAGGCCCAGCCAAGTCTTCCCTCAACTCCCTTAGCAGCCTGGGGTAAATGCCATCAGGCCCCGGAGCTTTATATGTCTTTAAGCTGCCTAACAGCCCCAACACCTCTTTCCTCGTAATCCTTATTTCCCTCAACCGATCCTCAACTTTGTCAACATCAGGCACAGACATCTGTCCACTCTCCTGCGTGAATACCGACGCAAAGTATTCATTCAGGATCTCCCCCATTCCCTCAGGCTCTAAGCATAGATCCCCTCCTCTGTCCCTAAGAGGTCCAATCTTGCCTCTAACCATCCTTTTGCTCCTTACATAGGTGTAAAATGCCTTTGGATTTTCCTTTATCCTACCTGCCAGAGCCACCTCGTGGCCCCTTTTTGCCTTTCTAATACCCCTTTTAAGATCCCGTCTACACTCTCTATAAGCTTCCAGCGCTGTCTCAGTCCCTAGTTGCCTAGATCTAATGTAAGCCTCTCGCTTTTTCTTGATCAAGTCCTCAATCTCCCTGGTAAGCCAAGGTTCTCTAATCCTACCTTTCCCATCCTTCCTCCTTGCCGGCACATATCTTTCCTGCAGAGAGTTTAGTTTTCCCTTGAAAGACTCCCACATGTACCTCGTCGACCTGCCCTCAAAAAGCTTATCCCAGTCGGTATCTTTAAGATCTTGCCTAATCTGGCCGTATCTAGCCCTCCCCCAGTTAAATACCCTCCCTTTTGGGCCAGTCTCGTCCTTTTCCATTAATATCCTAAAGCAGACAGAGTTGTGATCACTATTTGACACCTGCTCTCCTACCTCGACGTCAACCACCTGGCCTGGCTCATTCCCCAGAACCAAATCCAGTCTAGCCCCATCTCTAGTCGGGCCATCCACATACTGCTCCAAGGACCCTTCCAAAACACACTGTACAAATTCCTCCCCATCCACTCCTACAGCCCTGGGCACACTCCAATCTACTCCAGGAAAATTGAAATCTCCCACTACTACCACCCTATTTTTCCTACACTTATCTAAAATGTCCCTGCATATCCCTTCTTCCACGGCCCGCGGGCTGTTGGGCGGTCTGTAGTAAACACCCAACAGAGTAACCACTCCCTTCCTATTCCTCAACTCCACCCATAGAGACTCAATTCCTAAATCATCCATACCTCCCTCCCTCTGCACTGCTATGACGTTGTCCTTAACTAATAAAGCCACTCCCCCGCCTCTCCTCACACCAACTCTGTCACACCTAAAACACTTATACCCTGGAATATTCAATTGCCAGTCTTGCCCCTCCTTCAACCACGTCTCGGTCACCGCCACCACTTCTAAACTCCTCGTGAACATTATTGCCTTCAGTTCATCTGTTTTGCCAGTCACACTCCTCGCATTAAAACACATGCACTGAAGACCCTCAGCTCTCGGATATTCCTTTCTACCTACTGGTGTTACCCTATCATCCCTCTCTCTCCCACTCCCAGTTCCCGCTGTCTCCCCACCCTCCCTCCCTATTAGTTTAAACACTTCTGAAACACTCCAGCTAACCTCCCAGCTAAAATATGTGTTCCCCTCCCAGTCAAATGCTCCCTATCCCTCGTGAATAGGTGACCCTGCCTCCTGAAGACTTCCCAATGATCAATAAATATGAAGCCTTCTGCCCTACACCAATCCCTCATCCATGCATTTAGTTGTAGTGTCTCATTTATTACCCAATCGGTCCCGGGCACAGGCAGCAGCCCAGAGAACGCCACCCTGGAGGCCCTACCTTTCAGTTGAGCCCCCAACTCCCTAAACTGTCTACGTAAGTCCCCCCTGCGCTTTCTTCCTACATCTTTTTGTCCTATGTGAACTATTACATTTGCCTTAGACCCTTCTCTCTTCAAAATTCCCTCTATCCTCTCTGATACATCCTGGACCCCTGCTCCAGGGAGGCAGACTACCATCCTGGAGCCTGTACCCGGATACTGATCAGCATCTGTAGACTATAAACAAAATATATTTTATGAACTGGCATGTTCACCAGGATTAACTTGGCAGAGCAAACCCAATTGAAGAACACATACCAACCATCAATGAATCTCATTGCATTCCACTTCATATAAACATTAAAAACTGCCACAAACATGATTGTTGCACCAAGATCAGCAACCATGTCTGATAAATTCACCTCAGATGATTTAAATGCAACCCTGCCGACCACCAAAGATGCTGATTTAGTCAGTATTTACATGGAAATTCTTAAAAATCATCGGACCCAAACTGAAGAAGGGATTGGCCATGTCCTGTTTCCACGAGGTATGGTCAACAAGTAAAATTCCATCCATTTGCAGAGAGACCAAAATAATTGCCTTCCTGAAGCAGAGAAAGAATGTTTCTGAGGCATCCAGCTACTATTTGTTCTCCTTACTTTGGCTGCAGAGCTCCTAATCAGACTCTGCAGTACATAGTTGAACTCTATTCTTGGAGGAAATCTGCAGTTACACTTGATACACAATTCATGGATATCTAATTCATTATTTTTGCTACTGTGCCACTCTGTATGAGAGAAGCTATTAAATGCAGAACCCTCGCTGCTGATCTGGAGGACTTAAGAGATCCTACAGTGCTATTGGAAGAACAGCAGAGATTTTCAGTTATAATATAACCGATAAGCCAAAGTGGTGTGAAGGAGGTTCAAACCCTGGGCTCACTCCAAGTTAAACAACCAGTAACCTCTCATTCCCAATGCAATATTAATTCACCTCTTCTGCAGTTCTTCAATGACCTTGACGATTTTCCAGAAGTTGCTCACAATATTTTAACTGCTATCTAAACAGTTCACTGTTATGCTTTGGAATCTGATCAAATATTTATAAAGTTTGAGCGGTGTTCCTCATTAAAAGATTTGTGTAATTGAACCCTTAACCCTTTCTGCTACTCTATTGCTTTTAAAAATAGTTTATTTTCATCCTGCCAAATGGAACAACTTTTAAATTAGTTCTTGGTATGTGGACTTCACTGCCAAAACCAACATTTATTTCCGATCCCAAACTTTCCTTGAGATGGTAGCAGTGGCAGATCTTTATTTTGAGAAGATTCATATAAGTAAATAGTTTATGAGGTTGCTTAAGAGCACACTTAAGTCAACCATTGCCAAAATGTTTCTGGTGTTTAAACCGACGGATGCTTATGATCCTGCTGATGGCGTACCCCTGCTGTGGGTTTCTTGGCAACAAAGAATGTGTTCAAAAGGAATCCCTGCTGACAATGGTGGGACCATAAGATTACGCTATAGACAAGCAGCGCATTATCTGCAGTCATGAAAAACACCACAGAGGGGATGGAAAATCCTGCCCCAAATAGATGCTGGACTGAAGTCTAGGCTGGAATTCTACCATCATGGGGGAGGTGAGGGTCTGACAATGGAAGTCTCCATTGATCTCGTGCAGTAATTTCCAGCCTCGCCAGAGCAAGGCTGTAAAACACCGTTCCATATATCAGCTAATTCCGGTGCAGACAGCAGACTTGCTTTTGTGAAGAACATTTGACAAATCCGTTGGGTTTCCATGACAATCTATAACAACTTAATGGTTACTTTACTGATGACAGTACCAGCTTCCATCCCAGACTTGTTTATTTTAATTGGGTTGGAATGCTCAAACTGCCCCAGTGGGATTTGAAATCACATTCATACTGAAATATTCAACCATGTTTGATAGCTACACTTTAGATTTCATTTGACATATGTATGAGTTATATCTCAGAACAGTTCCGATATTGATTGCTGAGGGTCACAAGTTTACATCTTTTCTGTCTTTAAATCAAAATCACTCACTACTATTCTCTGTTTTCTGGCATTGATGTCAAATGTTAAATGTCAATTTCAGAGCAACATAAGAGTTAGGAGCAGAAGTAGGTAATTCAGACCTTCAGGCCTGCCAATTCATTCAATCAGGTCATGGTTGCTTTCTTCCTGATCTCAAATCCACCTCCCACCTGTTCCCCATATCCACTTAACCCATTTTTTTTTAATCAAAAGTGTATCTATCTCCTTTTTTAAACCATTTAATGATTCAGACTCCATCACTTTATGGAGCAGCAAGTTCTGCAAATTCACCACCCTCTGCAAATGTAGAGCAGTGGTAACAGTTTCTCCTTGTCTCAGTTTTAAATCTGTTATCTGCTGGGCTCACATCTGTGCTGAAAACTACTGTCCTCTTTCACGTCAGGGGTATGCCAGTGCTGCTGAAAGTGAATGAAATTTTGGCTGGGACACCAAATTCTCCATTCCCACTTGCAGCAGAGGCAGATGAGTTTGAAGAATCCTGCCCCATGACTTTACTAAATAAAAGCAACTGTTGAATCCAAGAGAATGGGCTGGATTTTATACGTCCCTGCCTGCCCAGCCCACCAACTATGCAGTCCCAAGCTCACCTCCATAATATGGTAGGTGGTCATGCGCCAGATTGGTAGACCATCAGTTTGCTCTATGTAAGTAAATCAAGTGAGTTTAACAAGCCAATTGACCTAATACAATACCCGTGTATTAATATGGTTGACCTGGGCAAGAGGGCAGAAATGGACAACTCCCATTTAACAAAACTCTCTCTCTCTCTCTGTCTCTAGGACTACAGTTTTGTTGTGTGTTCATCTTCTTCAATATTTTAGTATGTTTACTTGGACGGGCTTTTTCACAAAATAAAATCTAACCCCTTACTTGTTTAGACTGAAGTGCCAGAGTTTTAGAGGCTCCACCATAGTGTGATTCACCAGTTTCTAGCTGTTGCCCACCCTGCTGCTTGAGGGCATGGAGAATTTGGTATTCCAGCCAAAACTCCATTTACTTTTAGTGGCACTGGAGAATCGGAAGAGGACAGAGGTTTTCAGCGCTGATGCGAGTTGAGCATACAACTGATCATTTAAATTCCCATTTAGTTCAATGGGGCTGTAATCATAGAACCATAGAATCCCTACAGTGCAGAAGAAGGCCATTCAGCCCATCAAGTCTGTACCAACAACAATCTTACCCCAGGCCCTATTCCCACAACCCTGCACATTTACCCTGCTAATCCCTCTGACCTACACATCCCAAGATACAAAGGGAAAATTTAGCATGGCCAATCAGCCTAACCCACCTTACGGAAGAGGCTATAAAATCTTGAGCAAGAAAAACATTCTGAAAGATTCCTTGCACACGAACAGTTAAGCATATTCATTGAATTTGCATATTCACTCTTTCAGATTTCAATGAATCAAGGAATGGGAAAAAGGGGAAAGTTCTTGCACCTTTCTTATATCTTTGTCCTTTAGCCAATGTCCTATTCATGCTGCCCCAATCCTTTTAATGTATATATTATATGCATCAGTATACAGTACATTGCTAGGGCCACCCTGTATCCATTCACACAGTTGTCTCATTTACAGTAATGGATAAAACCCCAAGTAATAATAACTGAGCAAAATTCATCAAGCTGCTGTCATGTTTCATTTTTTATGAAATCATTGATAGAGATTTATTATCTAGCAGTTCCCACGGGCTCCCTCTGCAGGGGTGGATTTTCACTGCTGTGGTAGGTTGCTCAAGGCAGGAAATTTCTTGCTGACTCTGGAAGCAAAACAGACATAGGCATAGGCGAGTGTAAAGGCAGGCTGTTTAGAAAGCTCACATGAACTTTGTCCCAGCTCTTTTAAAGCTGTTAGGCCTTCATATCCTTTACCCCCTTCACTTCCGATGCCTCTTCCATACCCACCTATGTGACCTCCATGCCCCTTCCATGCTTACCAACCCAGTATGCCCCATATAGAGAACCAGTAAGATATACAGATCAGAATTCTCCCATCCTACCTTCGGGTGGTTTGGTGGCAGATGAGCGCGGAGAATTTAGTGGGAGCTGAAAAGCAGGAAACAGCCGGGCATTAAATCACATTGCAGTTCTCCCAGTTGCGGGTTAATGGTGCATCTGTCTTCCCACTGGCTGGTGGCATGAATGCCATTTGCATTCATTTACGTCTTGTGAATATTCATTAGAACAGCTGCCCATCAGCATCCTGTCAGGCCTTTCAATTTGCTTCACACATTTTGTTGGTTTGAAACCCAATTGATAAAGGGTGATGTGCAAATTCGCTTCTCAATTCACTAGAAACATTGAGGTGAGTGCAACAAAACCCTTCTGTTGTGCTGCTGTTCACCACTCAGCCTGGACAGACCGACTCTTGCCTTCCATCTCAACATCAAGCTGACTTTCATGGGCAGTCCCGTGCTGCTGGATCCAAGAATCCACCTGCGTCACCGAGTTGGGTCAGTGTTGCACCTACATTTAGGGGTACAGGGGTCTCCTTTTCCCTGGTGCCACACACCAGTCTCCATCTGGACAGCAATGTGCTTCAGGACTCATGCAGCCACCACAACAAAAATCTGAAGTTTGATTGGGGGTGAAGTGCAAGGGTGGTGTGTGTGTGTGTGTGTGTGTGGGGGGGGGGCACAGCTGATAAAAATAATGGGGACGATGTGGAAGGAGGGCTGTGTAAAGAGTAGGGGAAGAGCAAGGAGGTAAATGAAGAGGACATTTAATGGAAGACTCATGGAATTCCGATGAGAGGGAGACTAGACTCTGACAAGGCAATGTGAAACAAAAATAAACAAGGGAAACTAAAGGACAGCACATGTATTATAGAAAAAGGAAACATAGAAACTAGAAGGAAGAGTAGGCCATTCGGCCCTTCAAGCCTCTTCCGTCATTTGTTTTGATCATGGCTGATTATCAAATTCAACATCCTGATCCTTCCTTTCATCCATAACCCTTGATCCCTTTAGCTCCAAGATTTATATCTAATTTCTTCTTAAAATCAAAAGTTTTGGCCTAACTACTCTCTGTGGTAGTGAATTCCATACATTCACCATCCTCTAGAAGAAGAAATTTCTCCTCACCCCAGTTCTAAAAATTTACCCCTTATCTTTAAACTATAACCCCTAGCTCAGGACTCCTCTACCATTGGGAACATTCTTTATAAATCTACCCTGTCTAACCGTGTTAGAATTTTATAAGTTTCTATGAGATTCTCTCTCACTCTTCTAAACTCCAATGAATATAATTCTAACGAACTTAATCTCTCCTCGTATAACAGACCTGCCATCCCAGGAATCTTCTAAACCTTTGAGATACTCCCTTTACAGCAAGGACAAATTTCCTCAGATAAGGACACCAAAACTCTACACAATATTCCGTTGATGAGATGTGGTGTCACCAACGCCCTATACAATTGCAGCAAAACATCCCTATTCCTGCACTCAAATCCCCTCGCTATGAAGGCCAATACACCTAATTTGCCTTCTTTATTGCCTGCTGTACCTGAGTACTTATTTACAGTGACTGATGCACTAAGACATCAAGATCTTGCTGAGTATCCACCTCTCTCAATTTACATCCATTCAATATGGATGTTCCTGTCTGCAGATTACTGATTGGGTGCATGCTAGTATGGCACAGTAGCGATGGTTTGTGAAACAAGTCAGGCCTGCAGTGCTTTGTGAAGTTCACTGTTGTCTATAGTCCTCTTTTTTGAATAGGACCTAGGTCAAGGCTCCCATTTAAGTTTGGGGCTGGCTGGTAGGCAGGCTCAAAAAGTGAAGGCATTCCTGCTGCAAAATGGAAATGAGTTATTGATGACAGGCAATCCAAAGGTTTTGTGAGCCTTAGTCTGAAGTCCAAAGGAGTTAGTGCAGAAGAACAATAGTCATGCAGCAGGGGCAACCATTAGAAGGATGGTGTTTCTCAGCTGCAGGGAAGGGCAGGGGCTGTTTGCTCCACAGGAAATGCACAGTTTAGTGTGCAGGGCCATCCTTTCCATCAATGTGCCTGGGTGTGGTGGATTCTGTACTGGGATCAGGTAATGGTGATAGTCACAGGAGCATCCGCAACCTGTAGATAAAAACACACAACATGGGGATGGGAGCTTATGTGAAACTGTTATTATGGGGTCCAAGTGGAGGTGCGCATAGCCTCCAGACAATGTGGGTACAAGTCATATGAGGCATGAGAACCTCACAGAGGCTTGGTGGGGGGGATGTTGATGTCCACCACCACAACAACAGGATGGGGGGAGGCTGGAAAATAACAGATGGCATCTCCAACTACACATCATGAAGCTCCTATAAATCAGAGCTTCACAGAAAGTGAAAGAGGTAAGTTGAACGCTGCCCTGTAATAAAGATGCAGCAGCACCACAGTCTTGACATTCAGTTAAAGTGGGGTCTTCCAAAATCAAAAGTAAGATTGGTTTTGTCTGAGAGGGGTATGGTGATATGTGGGAGGACCACTAAGCTTGCCTCTGGGGATCATTCTCAGGATACATACTCACTAGTTTACGCTGCTATAATGGACAAGGTCCAAGTCAGATACACAAGGCTCAGTATCAGTTGCCTAGGAAGCAAGAGCAAGCTAGATTTTCCATTTCACGCTTTGATAGGGACAGGCACAGCTCAGTAACTTGCTGTCAAATTTGGAAAAGCACATAGTGGAAAATAGGAATGCAGCCTTGTACAGTGAAGGCAACAGTGAAGGGGGCATCAACCCAGCTATCCCATCAGTGAAGGGAGAGTCATGGGCTAACAATTAAGGCCATTCATCAGTGACGAAGCAGATTCCATTCGTTCACCATGAGAAGCTAAATATTCATAATTGTGCTAAGTTAATGAGTGAGTTCAGAACCACATAGGTTTAATAATCAATTTCTCATGTTTTCACTCTTACAACACTCCAGATGTCACATCCGTGGAATGGAATGCTGCTCACCTCTATGTGTAAGTTAGAGTCACAGGAATAGAACATAGAACATAGAACATAGAACATTACAGCACAGAACAGGCCATTCGGCCTTCGATGTTGCGCCGACCAATATAAAAAGCAATGCCCCTCCAAACTAAACCATTCCCTTCTCTTCCATATACTTATCAACTAACCTCTTAAACGCCACCAAACTTGGCGCATCTACAACTGCTGCAGGCAGGGCATTCCACTCCCGAACCACCCTTTGGGTAAAGAACCTACCTCTGATATCCGTCCTATAACTATCACCCCTTAATTTAAAGCTGTGTCCCCTCGTGCTAGCTTTCTCCATCCTAGGAAAAAGGCTATCACTGTCCACCCTATCTAAACCTCTAATCATCTTATATGTTTCGATCAGGTCCCCTCTTAGCCGCCTCCTTTCTAACGAAAACAACCTCAAATCCCTCAGCCTCTCTTCATAAGACCTGCCCTCCATACCAGGCAACATCCTGGTAAACCTCCTCTGTACCCTCTCCAATGCCTCCACATCTTTCTTATAATGTGGGGACCAGAACTGCAGACAATACTCCAAGTGCGGCCGCACTAGAGTTTTGTACAGTTGCAACATGACGTTGCGGCTCCGAAATTCAATCCCTCTACCAATAAAAGCCAAGACTCCATATGCCTTCTTAACAACCTTCTCGACCTGACTGCCTACTTTCAGGGATAAAGTAGAATAAGGCATGGAATAAGGCACCATGTGGAACAAAGTAATCTGGGTTGACAAAGCTTGGTTGCCCAATCTACCTAATAAGTCTCTTGTTCCCACACTTTTCTTTTCAGCACACTTTAAACATTCTGATCTTCACTATCTCTACTTAGAGAGGAGGCAAAAGTGAGAATTGATCCAGTGATCCAAAGAGGTTTTCTGTGAATCCTCATTTGATGCAGCAGGTGGAGAAGGGAAACATGTCAGTGCACACACAGCTCCAGCAGACCTGCCTGGGAGACATGGCCAGGGGGATCAAGGACATCAATAGGAGATTGAGGAACAGAGGCCCAGACAATGGAAATGGTTCAAATCACCAAGGATCTATTGTCCACCAGTCTCCTTTCTGTGAACGAGTGAGAGACAAAGCAGGGGAAGGCTGCGATTCTCCAGAGATCTGGTCTACCAGATATGTCACATGCCCTGAGAAAACCTGACACCATCTGGGTTTGGAGGTTCCCCACTGCCAATGACCCTTGAGGTGACAGCAGCACTCAATCTCTTTACCTTTAGGTCTTTCCAAAATTCACAACCATGCACAGATAACAGACTGTACTCATGTGGCTCTCTGGGCCTCGGCAGCAGACCTTGCTGTTCACCAACCAAAAAAGCTTCCATTCCTAAAGATGCATTCAGTGTGTGACCATCAAAAGCACATCCTACATGGTTCGTTGAACATTGTCATAATTCCTACATCCGCAGTCTGCCAGGTGCCTGGAATCTTTGAGGGACCAGACCATCTGCTGGAATGATTGCTGAGGGATTAGGGCTACCAGGTTAACAATGGCTAATGATACTAGTGTCGCCCGCAAGCACCAGCTAGGAAAAATACAATGCTGCTCACACAATCACACGCTTTCTCATAGAACAGGACAGCTGAAGATGGGGTTCAAATGCTTGCACCATTCGAGTGGCTTTCTGCAATATGCAATAGATTGTTACATGATTGCAGTTTATTATGTTCTTCACAGTCTGGCTACGCAGATTTGAAGCCCTGTTAGAGGTGAATTAGGAAGCCTCCCAGGTAAGCCTGCCTGAGACTCAGGAAAGAAGGTTGTGCCCTCATCACAAACTCCCTTTTCCAATTGAAGGCCCTCCCCAAGATCTACACCATGCAATTGTGTTCAATCACTGCCTATGCCCAGTGTATCCATCGTCCTAGCAACTCCCTAGCCCTGCTGAGAAAAACCACCCATATTCCCCGCACCCCTCACGTCCTGATCCCCCACCTCCCTCAGCTTCCTGATTGTTCTTTGCTGGGAATGGAAGCATTCCAACAATGACCAACAATCCCTGGGATATTACTCAAACAAAAGTCTGGTAGTTCTCAGAGACGGGATTTCCTCTCCAGATTATGTAGAAGCCTTACTCTCAGCCACTTAATGGTCCTCCAAGAACAAACTAGCTGTGGAGTAGCCGGCCAGAAGAAGGGTGGGTTTCACAACAAATCTTCCAATGGTGGAGCTGTAAACACCATTTTACAGGTGTCCAAATTTTCTTCCATTACACTGTTGTGGATGCCTGGGGGTGGTTTACTGTGCTAAAGGTTATATCTGATATGGAACAAGCAAATGACATTTTTGTCATGCGATTGAACAATTATCATTGCAAATCAAAGAGGAGCACTTTTTTCAGTCCTCTGTTCTGTCCATTTGAAAACTATAAGTCAATGAGAATAGATACATTTAAGACATAACCAGCAAAGAGATAAATAAAGGAATCAATTGCAGACAATAAGCTCCTGTCTACATCAACAGGGATGAAGTAGAAAGGATCTAAAGCTTCAAGTTTTAAGGTGTCCAGATCATCAACAACCTGTCCTGGACCCCTCATTGGAACAATATAGTTAAGGAAACCTACCAATGTCTCTACTTTCTCAGAAGATCAAGTAAATTTGGCATGCCAGATATGTTGGCATTTCACCAACTTCTACAGATGTACCACAGAAAGCATTCTTTCTGGTTGTATCACAGCTTGGTATATCTCCTGTTCTGCCCAAGATCACACGGAACTACAAAAGGTCGTGAATGTAGTCCAATCCATCATGTAAACCAGCCTCCCATTCATTGACTCTGTCTACACTTCACACTGCCTTGGCAAAGCAGCCAGCATAATTAAGGACCCCACGCACCCTAGGCATTCTCTTTTTCACCTTCTTCTATTGAGAAAAAAATATAAAACTCTGAGGTCATGTACCAACTGACACCAGAACAGTTTCTTCCTTGCTGCCATCAGACTTTTGAATGTACCTACTTTACATAAGTTGATCTTCCTCTACTCCCTAGTTATAACAGTAACACTACATTCTGCACTCCCTCCTTTCCTTCCCTATGAATGGTATGATCTTCTTTAAGGTGCACAAGAAGCAGTACTTTTCACGGTATACTAATACATGTGACAATAATAAATCAAATCAAATCAACATTGAATCTCTCAAACAGCAGAACATATACAGCTAGCAAACCTGTTCCTACATCTTCTTAAACTCCAGTAATTTCATTCAGTCGTTTCCAGTCCAAGTTTAATTCATTTGGCTAGAGTAACACTTATCCCTCTGCTACTTCTTTTATATCAAAAAACTTTATCTGAAATCAAGATCAAGGCTAATTTCTTTTGACCAAGTTACTCGGGTCTAATATTGTTCCACAAATAAAAAGAAGAGAAACATTTATTTTTCACAGTAATTAATGCGCCACTTACATGGACATGTGACTTTGAAATGCTTAATCCCTGAGAATAAGATTTTGTTAGCAGGCCAGGTCTCTCATGCAGCAAATCAAACTAGCTTTGCTAGATATCATTATGAAAAAGAAACTATCCTGCTCTGGAACATGCATGTTGTGAAGAAATGAAAAATTTACGTTTTAACCACAAATCCTGGGAATATTGCTAACAGCAAGCAATTAATTTCTGTTTTGTTCTAGGGCAGGATATTGGGAGCACAGGGGTGGTGAGGGATAGAAATCCGATCTTAAAAGTGGAGGTCTGTCCAATTGAATTTACATAAAACCTTGATGCAAGCTCAAAAGGTTTAGTCACAGGTTGAGAGCCTGGAGCTATACCATATAGTTGACTGCTGCAAAGGTCCAGTGCTATTTCCTCAGTTAGGCGAGCATTTAATTATCAGACATGTTCAAAGCCAATACATATTTACAATGCACAAGTGAGGAAAGCTACAACAATATTTAAACAATTAACATTGTACCCTGAATAATATGGATCCACTTTTAATATATTTTACAATCCATTATTTTTCACTGTCGAAGAAATAAAATATAGATCTTGGCCAATGAATCCATTTACACAGACTGATAGACTCACTCTTGAGCGCCTCAATTATTAATATGGCGCAGTTGCAGAAATCTGATGACCTTGCGCAGCCATACAAGTGAGAAATTTTACCCATGAGAATCACACTTTGCCGAAGACTTGAAAATACTCCAGGACAATTATAAACTGTGGCAGGTTGGCTCAATCCTCAGAAAATCCTCATCTCCATTTTTGTTTGAATAAAGGCCATGTAAAGAAGCAACCACACAGTGGCACAGTAGTTAGCATTGCTGCCTCACAGCGCAAAGGACCTGAGTCCGATTCCCACCTTAGGTCATAGTCCGTGCAGAGTCTGCACCCCATCCCCGTGTCTGCGTGTGTTTTTTCTGGATGCTCCAGTTTCTTCCCATAGACCAAAGGATGAGCCAGTTGGTGCATTGGCCATGCTAGAATTCTCCCTGTGTGCATTCAAACAGGCACAAGAGTGCGGCAAGTAAGGAGTTTTCACAGTAACTTAATTGTAGTGTTAATGTAAGCCTACTTGTGATACTAATAAATAAATTAAACGTTTCTGTGATATTGTAAGTACGCATCAGGATTCTAGAATTATCTTGGGATGCTTCTGGACTATAGTCTCACAAATTCTTAACACTTGATGAAATCTGCAGCCAAAACAAAGATTAGTTTTTGTTCCTAAATTACATATATTCCTATAGCACAGCATAGTGGTTAGCACTGCTGCCTCACAGTGCCAGGGACCCAGTTCAATTCTGGTCTTGGGTGATTGCGTGGAATTCTCCCTGTGTCTGTCTGGGTTTCCTTTGAGTCCTCTGCTTTCCTCCAACAGTCCGCTAATGTGCATGTTAGATGGATTGGCCATGGTAAATGTGTGGGGTTACAGTGATAGGGTTGGGGAGATGATCTGGGTAGAATACTCTGTCAGAGAGTCAGTGCACACTTGAAGGGCCAAATGCCTTCCTTCTACATTGTACAGGGTTAATAATGATTGATTCTATAAGATTTGCTGGACTTAATCCACAAGTTAACTGGACCTAGACTATGAAGATGTTCCATCCTGATGTTTTTTTTTGTTCTCGTAGTAGTTGAATGTCATAAACTGATAGGGGTAGAGAGACCATGTACACATTTTGCTAGCACACAACTGAACTCCACTGACAATCACCACAGGAGCACTAACTGAAACACCAACAGTTGGCTACCTGTTTTCACCTCTCTGAAAAGAAGAAATAATTCTCAAAGTATACAATTAAGCATGAATAAACTGAGATATATCTGTTAATAATCAGCTCAAGAAGCTTCTAATATATCACCTTCAGCCTAGGACCTCCTGTGTACCTGCTGCTCTTGGAATTGTCACCTAAAAGCAAGTGCTAGAGGAGGATCTGTGCAAGCAAAAGCATCATGGACTTTGTGACCAAACACGTCACTTGAACCTGCCACATAAAACATGGTCACTGCAAATGCCAAAGAATTGCACTTAGGCATTCCAACTGCCTGTAACATAAATGGAAATAGAAGATTGACAGTGGAGAAGCTATCCACCTTATAAAATATTTTGTGAACCCCATTGCTTCCCTTGATGAATAGTTCCTATTCATTTCATTTTGCTTTTCAAGCTGCAATAACAAAGATATGTTGGATTAGCATATTACCTATTGTTCATTTGATACTTCCTGTTGGGAATACTTTAGTTTTCATGGTTATCAATAGATCCTTAATTCCAGATTTTTTTAATATTGAATTCAAATTGCCTCATTTGCCGTGGCGGGATTCAAGCATGTGTCCCCAGAGCATTAGACAAGTTTCAGGATTAGTAGTCAACCAATAATACCATGAGTGTATCATCTTCCCTAAGTGTAAATTGGCTCCTTTAAGATGTCCAGGTCAGCCCTGACCTTACCCTGACCCCTTCCCCACCCTCCCCAACCCTGATCTGCCTTGATCTCTCCTCCCACCCACCACCTCCAGCAGTACCAATCTCCATTCCCCTCACCTGCAGCTCCTATAGCTCCACCCCCCCAAGTCCCTACCCAACCCTCCCCCAAAGCCCCGACTTCCCCCACAGCAGGCTGAACTCATTCTCCCACGCCGAAGGCTAGCCTTGATTGCTGTCCTTCCTTCTTCTATCACCTCCTGCTTTCAGGATTTCCCATCGTCATCGATCCTCCCCAAAGGCCCTGTGCTCCAATAGACCCTGTCCCCCATCCTCACCTCTGGTCCTGCTACCTTCTCACCACCACATGTTTGGTGGACAGTGCCAAGATGTCCCCTGGACATTGCCATTTTGCCCTTTGGGCAATTCCAGGAGGCCAAGCTGATACTGCCTGAGTGGCAATGCCCAGGAGTCACCCCTCCATACCCCCAGCCTCCTGAGGGACCTCCGTGGCTCCACTTCAGTCCAGAGAGATCAGACCACCATTTCCCTGCAAGTAAGAAGTATTGTAAACCCCACTGGAGTGAAAAACTCCCGGCGAGGATGGGAAGAGGTTATGGGGCTTGGATATTTCAGTCTCAGGCCTGATAATGAGATGTCAATTCTAATTTGAATAAAGATATAGCAACCTGTTGATTTCTGGCTCGGAGTTGATGGTGCCGGAGATTTGCAGAGTGGCGCACAACAGGGAGCCCCCAAAACGAATTTTGCTTGAGAGTACCAGCCTGTTGCACTACTAAAGCAAATCACCCCCCAAATTTTAGGACAATAGGATCTTACTAGATGGGGAGTACTACTGGGCTTCTTCCACTACATTTACCTTACGTTAGTTATAGAAATATCAGGAAACAATGCAAGTCATCCAAAAGGGGTCATGTAGGTCACTTTCTATGATGAGATCACTGGCCTCACCGGAAAAGGGAATTGTAAGCACTTTAAATTCCAGTGAGGTACAAGACAAAATGATGCTATTTTCAATGTAATAGTATCAGCGCTGGTATAACATTGATTGTTGCAGGTTGAGCAACAGGAAGATGTCCGAACAATTTTGCTTTAATTAAAAATAGAGACTAAAGAAAAATGTCTTGTCCTGTGTTCTTAGCCACAGGGCTCCACCTGTCATTTCCAAAATAACAAATTACCCAAAAGTCATTTCTGAGCACTGTTTGTACTTACAGAAATTTTCTCATCTGTCTGTCGGTCTCCAAATAAATTCATCTATTGCACCTGCTATACATGACCTCTGGGCATGTGAACTCCAAGGCTGGTTTATGCTCCTGCACTAAGACTTTATTTTTGCTCTTGTTGGTTTGTTTGTGATGATTATTAGCAAGCTGATTTGTTGTGATATTATGACCGCCATTTCTTGCCTATTTTCCCTGTTTACTATAGCTGATGGTAGGTGCTGGACAAGTTATCGTTTACAGTGGATTGAGATCAAATCAAAATGCTCAATTTTTATGCCTTCCAGATTCTTGAGGGTCTAGCTTGCCAGTACATTGGCAGTGCAGAGGGAACTACCTACTCTTCCCATCTCGTCCTAAACTGGAGATTTCCCCCTAACATTGTGGATTGGGCCATTTGAATGATTGAACTGAACTGGCTGATTATGCATGTTCCTTTGTTCCAGATTGACTCAGCTTCCTACGCTGCCCCTCCATATGGCCCAGCCCAATCATGTAGCCCTCAAAGGATCGCCCCTTTAAAGTGTGCCATGTTACCTCACTCTCAAAACAATCCTTTAAAATATTGTTGAAGGGCAACAAGCAATAATTGCCCCAAAATGCTCTTGAAGGGCATAGTGGGGGTTCCATGACTGATAGGTTCAATGTCTCTGCTCTGCAAAACCATTAGAAGTCGTCTGCTGTCTTCAGCTCCAAAAACAACAATTTTGCCTCCACATAAGGTAATTCAATGTTTGTTTAGACCTTTTGAGGAAGACTCAGAAGAACTCATATCAGTAGCATTTTGCATTAGTTACTTCAGGACCTTTCAGTGGCTTCATTGGAAAATTTCCAAGAATATCTCAAGAACCCTATCTGTAGTAAAGGTGAAGACGACTCATTTCAGCTCCAATAATGAACAACTTATTATTAATACAATAATATATATATATTATATATAGGGCGGTACAGTAGCATGGTGGTTAACACTGCTGCTCCACAGCTCCAGGGATCTGGGTTCAATTCCAGGCTAGGGTCACTGTCTGTGTGGAGTTTGCACATTCTCCTCATGTCTGTGAGGGTTTCCTCTTGATGCTCCAGTTTTCTCCTACAGTCCAAAGATGTGCGGGCTAAGTTGATTGGCCATGCTAAAATTGCCCCTTAGTATCCTGGGATGTGTAAGTTAAATGAATTAGCGGATAAATGTGTAGGGATATAGGGTTAGGGCCTGTAGGGGGATGGGATTGTGGCCTGTTTCTTCACTGAAGGATTCTATATTCTAAAAAGACTAGATTCTATGTTCTATGTTCTATATTCAATAAGAAGGTTCACAACACCAGATTAAAGTCCAATAAGTCCACTAACCTGATGAAGGAGCAGTGTTCCGAAAGCTTGTGATTCCAAATTAACCACTGGATTTTAACCTGGTGCTGTGAGACTTCTTACTGTGCTCACATCAATCCAACGCCAGCATCTCCACGTTATATATATTCAAGAAAAGAGTCTGACAGAGCTAATACACAATTCTACTTTTTTCTCTTCCCTGGCTCCAACTGAGATTCCTCCCCATCCCTGATAACACATATTCCCTTGTTCCAGATTGACTCAGTTTCCCATGCTGCCCCTCCATAGGACCCTCAAAAGATCACCCCTTTAAAGGTGCCATGTTACCTCATTCTCAAAACAATCCTTTAAAATACCATTCGTGGGGAAAAGATTTTCCCAGAAATCCCCCACTCCTGGGAGTTAAAAACCCAGGACAACCACACAGGAATGTTGAATTATTTTTTCTGTTCTCTCTCGACTCAGAAATTTTGGGGCTTGTAAAATTCAGTCCTAACAACACAGAAAGGGATGTATAATTACATGATACAATTTGAGGGAATCAAGCTAATTACTTCAGTTCTGCTTTGGTTAGTATCACACATTTAAGATTTCAGATAAAATAAGCAAATAATAAATTATAGTACTGAAAAAATATAAGCCTTGGATTTAATGCAGTGATTGACATTTATCTGAAACACTTACCCAAAATGCCCTACTAACTAGGTTGGCAGTAGGTCAACATAAATAATTATTTTATCAAAATGTACGAGAACTTGCGCAGAATTAAGATCCTTTAATGCAGTATGACAGTAGAATTAATACCAGTTATCTAAATTATTCCATTATATCACTCCAGGGCTGAAGCATTCACATAAACAAGGCCTTCATGGTACAGTAAGCAGGTTGTCAGTCGAACACTACTGATCCAGAATCTAACGAGTGGCACAGCCAAAGTCTCTCACTGAGTGCCATTCATTCTCTGAGGGCAGGAATAGTGGGGGTAAGTTAGGGGAAGTGAAATATAAAAATACAATTGGTGGCTCAGAAACAGCCCTCCTATCTAAAAAAAATCCGGCACTGCATTAATTATTTTTCCATTCACACTGACATACCCAGAGGCCTCACTTGATAAAGGACGAATCTCATATGGGTCACCATCACTCCAGGCCATGACTAACACAGACAAGCATCAGAAGCAATCTGTGTAAAATCAAAATCCAAGTAATTAAACTAATGTGCCAGGGAGCTAGAGTTTCTTTGCTGTTTAGCAGAGGAAACACTACAGAGTCTGCATCCAACTATGATTCACTACCATTTCTCCTGCCATGAATATTGCTTTGAGCCCCAGCTGCTGCCAAAATTCCATGCACACAAGATAATGTCAGGCATCAACCAGTGTATACCTACTGATAAAAGAAGATGGTGTGAGCAAGGCAGACACACTGTAGGCTATTTTACCACATCGTCAACTAATCCACAATAGCTGCCAAAACAATAGTACCATACTTTCCAGAATCTTTGTAGAAAGGGATTGGGGCACGTGCAAAAGACATCCTACCATTTTTCTAGGTTGCATCAATGGAGGACTAAAGGATCTGAGGTACTGGAAGCTTGTATGGGATGAAATGTGTGGAGATAAAATATAGCCAGACCCAAGATCCAGGAGTGCATCTAAATTTCAGAAATGATCTTATCACTTTATTTCACATAGAGGACACTTTTTCCCATAAAGTGGATTTGAATAAACTAGCTTTTTAATGAAATCTTCTTTGCCAAATTAGAACTTCTTCACACCGAAGCTACTATTAACTCTAGACCATCATGACTGAACACTTTAATGGAGAAAGCTTGAAATGAACATCACCAGTTTGTTTATGAAAAAGGCAGTTTTTTGTACTGAGATCCAACTTAATACTATTAAAAAATAATCCCAAATATGCTTCTATGTTATGGGAAGTATAAGTGATTAGGCAGAAACAAGTGGGAACTCCAGAAGTGACATTTATATAATTGATACAAAAACTATTAGGACAAGCAAACTTGCCTCTGAGAAGGTACACCACACTAACTGCTTGCCTAACTGATTTCCAGCTCTTCCATTTGCAAATGAGATAATATTGGAGGTGTACCAGTGTCCAGGACAGTTTTAGTCATGTGTCCCATCCTTGTACTTGCCACATGCATTTCCATTTCATGGAGAGATTTGGATTGAATGCAGTACCTGAACATTAACTGAAGCCAAAACAATATATTAACTTTCTCAAGAACCAATAAATTAATGATGATGCAATAATCAAAGATTAACAAAACTTTGATTAAATTATAGGCATTGCAATCAACATGGAGACCGATAACATTTAAAAAAAGATGCAAACTTCCAGTTAATAGCTGAAAGAATGACAAATCAACGCTTCACATTATAGAACTGTCACTGAAATAAATTACTAAAAACACATTTACTGGAATTCTACCGCCCCACCCACCATGGGAATTAGAACAGGCAAGGGGGGGAGGGGGGAACAATGGGAAGCTCCATTGACCTCGAGCAGAATTTTCCCATCTCGGGTCAATGAGGCTTGAAAATCCCACCCATTGACTCCATTCCCTAGGCAACATAAACTTAAAACTATAGAGAGGAGCATTCAACTTTTATAATTTACCCACATCATATTCAACACAGAATCACAATCCTAATCACAAACAGTCCAGAGTCTTTCCCACTTCTAATGGGTTCCCATATTCCTGTTTTGTTGAAAAGTAATTTAGAGCCAATGTCTCCAGGAACAATGTCTCAGTTTTAGGAAGGTTTTTAACCGATAGCAGGAAAACCTACTCTGACGATTCTTCTTGCTGTTGGTCATGCCAGAACAAATCTCCTACACATTGATGGTAGCCGCTGCATTTCCTTGGCTACTGACTATTTCCCTGCTGCATCTGGCTGTGATGGCTTATAATGTCAAGGAACCTTTTTTCTCATGGCTGACCACACAGACCTCTCCTGTCTCTGTGGTACTCACTGAATTCTCAGGGAGCTGATAACCTGACCTTAAGAATGGCTTCCTCTGTCCTTTTCCTCATAACAACGTGGAACACATTAACCCTTGCTGCCAGCTGGAAATTCTAATTAACGATCATTGATCCCAGCTCCCTTTCATCTCAGAAGTAAATAAACTACTTGTGGTACAACTGTTACAATCTGGTTTCTCTAAAATCTTTCTTGAACTCTGCAAGACTCAGTCTACTCATTGCAAACCCAGCAATTTGTTAACATTCAAGTGCAAATATTTTCACCTTCTTCTCAATAAAATAATCTAATCCCTCCTTTTATCATCAATAATCAAACCACCCTACCTTTAAAACTATTGTTCTGAAATAAATTATCCCATAAACCTCATTACTGTGACATAAGTATTAAGATGGCATAGTGGTATTTTCAATGGACTAGTAATCCAAGACCCAGAGTAATTCTTGGGGGACCTGGATTTGAATCTTACCATAGCAGATGGAGAAATTTGAATTCAATAAAAATCTTGAATTAAATGTCTAATTGTGTCCAGGAAATAATATTCACAAAAACCCATTAGCTTACATGTGATTCCAGGTTCACAATAATATGGTTAATGCTTGAAATGGACTCTAAAATGTCCCAGCAAGATGCTCAGTTCACAGGAAATTGTCAATTGGATATAACTGCTGACCCAGTTAGTGACATTTATTTCCAATACATGATTCAATTCTGTCCTTGGGGAACTGTGTAGAGTTTATAAGTTCTCCCTGGGCCTGGGTTTCCTTGAGATAGTCTGGTTTCCTCCTACAGTCCAAAAATGTGCAGGTTAGGTAGATTGACCATATTAAATTGTTCCTTAGTGACCAAAGTGTATAAATTAGGTGGATTAACCATGGTAAACTGCATGGAGTTATGGGGATAGGGTGAGGGAATAGTCTTGGGCCTGGGTAAGATGATCTTTTGGAGAGCCGGTACAGAATTGATGGGCTGAAAGGCCTCCTTTTGCACAGAAAGGTTCAATGGATTACAAAGTATGATTCTACTGGTCTAAGATGCAATCACCTTCAAGGAAGTTGTTGCATCTTAAGGAAAGTTTATTTGCTAAACATGAGGGGGAAGATGATATTGCAGATGATATTAAAGTTGGTGGTGTGGTAGATAGTGAAGAGGGGTGTTTTAGTTTACAGAGTGACTTGGACAAGTTGCAGAGCTGGGCCGAGAGGTGGCAAATGGAGTTTAATGTGGAAAAGTGTGAGGTAATGCACTTTGGCAGGAACAATAAATGTGTAGAGTATAGGGCTAATGGTAGGGCTCTTAATAGTGTTGAGGAACAGAAGGATCTTGGTGTATGTGTCAATAGATCCCTGAAAGTAGGCAGTCAAGTGGATAAAGTTGTTAAGAAGGCATATGGAGTCTTAGCTTTTATTGGTAGGGGGATTGAATTTAGGAGCCGCAGCATCATGTTGCAACTGTACAAAACTCTAGTGCGGCCGCACTTGGAGTATTGTGTGCAGTTCTGGTCCCCACATTATAAGAAAGATGTGGAGGCATTGGAGAGGGTACAGAGGAGGTTTACCAGGATGTTGCCTGGTATGGAGGGCAGGTCCTATGAAGAGAGGTTGAAGGATTTGAGGTTGTTTTCGTTAGAAAGGAGGCGGCTAAGGGGGGATCTTATTGAAGCATATAAGATAATTAGAGGTTTGGATAGGGTGGACAGTGATAGCCTTTTTCCTAGGATGGAGAAAGCTAGCACGAGGGGACACAACTTTAAATTAAGGGGTATGAGTTATAGGACGGATATCAGAGGTAGGTTCTTTACTCAAAGAGTGATTAGGGAGTGGAATGCCCTGCCTGCAGCTGTTGTAGATGCGCCAAGTTTGGTGGCGTTTAAGAGGTTAGTTGATAAGTATATGGATGAGAAGGGAATGGTTTAGTTAGGAGGGGCATTGCTTTTTATTTTGGTCGGCACAACATCGAAGGCCGAAGGGCCTGTTCTGTGCTGTATTGTTCTATGTTCTATGTTCTATGTTCTATAAGAGAATAGAAGGATATATAGTTTGCAAGGTTGAAGAAGGCCTGTGAGAAACAGAACCAGCAACATACATCTGTTAGGCCGGATTGCCTGTTTCTGTGCAGCAAATGCTCTGTAATTTCATGCAATAATCCCAATACAGCACGTTATCCAATGAAGATCAGTAATGAGGGCCAATACCCCTGTTGATAATGCTAAACATCCATTTAAACTTTACAATGAAGTAGGGAAGAATGTTACCTATATCTCAATACAATGCAGGCTGGCAGTCAAACATAACACAAATGTAAAGTTCAGTTGCTACAAATCTTCTTCAGGAGGTAAGAGAAAGGAGTAAAATATTTAAGGCAAGATAGGGATCCTTTTGTGAGAGAACTAGGGCTCTGAAGTGGGCAGCATGGTGGCACAATAGTTAGCATTGCTGCCTTGCAGTGCCAGGGATTTGGGTTCAATTTCCAGCTTGGGCTGCTGTCTGTGTGGAGTTTGCACATTCTCCCCATGTCCTCTCAGTGCTCCGGTATTCTCCATAATCTGAAAAATGTGCTGGCTAGGTGCATTGACTTGAATAGGCACAGAAGTGTGGCAACTAGAGGAATTCCACAGTAATTTCAATGCAGTGATAATGTGAGTCTTACTTGTGATGAACAAATTAACTTTAACTTAAAAAACAAATTGGGTTTACCCCTGCATGGATGAGTTACTTTGAGCCATTGCATACAATTAGTAAAAGGTGTGGAACAATTCATGTGAGGGTTTTAGGTCAATATGACATGAAAAGAAATCTAAAACTAAAATTGTTTTCTTTTTGCAATTTTAAAAAATGTTTCTACTGAAACAAAAAGATAGCTGCTACAAGTCACATGATTACCGGATTAGCCCTTTGTTCTGGAAGTTACCAATAAGAATTTCATGAAGAAACAGATTCCTCTCTCAGCCTGTGTAATTTCACACCTTATTATATGGACCCCAGTAATCAAGAAATGTGAAAGAAGTGTTTTTTTTAACCTAAATGATCTCAAAAGAGGGAAGTCAAAACTCATTGTATCAAAAAAAATATTCATAAACACTTTTACCAGAATTCTACCACTCCACCCACCATGGAATCAGAGTTGATGAGGGGCAGAAAATGGAAATATCCATTGTCCTCAGGTAGGATTTTCTGATCTCACCCATACAAAGCCATAAAATCCCACCTTTGGTCTCTCTCTGAAGGGGAAATGATGGAATTCTGGCCAGGAGCAGAGAAACTGATTGTTAAGTTACAATTAACCCATTAATGGCCCACATCATATAATAAAAGCCTCTGGCCTTTGTACAGTTTTAACGTCACAATCTTGGCTTCACAGGCAGACTGCTGTTTTCACATCAAGTGGACAGACCACCAACAGTCTGGATGCCACAAGCAGTTGATTACCATTTCTCAACTCTATGAAGCCCACTTGATTTTATAGGTTCCGATCAATGCCAGCTAAGTAATCTAAAAACAGAAAGCCCATTCCAATGCAACATTATTCATTTTAAGGAACCTCAAAGTAGAAACTCATGGTGACTGAACTCTACCTAAAAGGACACAACCTCCGGACTTCTTGCACTCTGGACTGCACGTGTGTGTGTGCATATACACGTGTAAGAAGATGCCACAGCATTGTTTAAAACTAATTCAAACAATTTTCTGCTTACAGACAGTTGGTGAGAAGAAATAAATACAGTTTGCCAGTCTCCATCCTGTCAGGAACAATAGTTTTCACTTTAAAATACGCAGCTTATATTCTTGCAATACTTTAATATGATTGTTCTGCTGGGAGGACAAAATGGCACATAATCAATAGAAGCAGATGCATAAGATGGTAGCCTAAGAAACTTAAGCCCTTGACCCTTTTGAAAAGATCACCTTGAGTTTATTCAGGAGAAGATTGAGTTCAGCAGAGTGAGGTCACTGTCATCCCTATGTTAACACTATTAGAATATTCCTGTCATGTAACTGTCCTACTGAGTGACAATCATGGAAGCATGCATTCAACCTGATTAATGTCATGAAGAGTATCATACAATGCGAGTAGTCCTCTGAGGATGCTGTTCCAGGGAGCATTTTGACATTTTGCTTTCTTCTTTTTTTCTCAGCAAAGGAGAAATAGACTGGAGGAACCTAAAGCAAGCTCACACCCCATATCACAAACACTATCTCAGTCAAACACCACCCCAGATAACCCAAACACCAGGGAATCTAAATAGCAAGATTCAGGAGAGTGTACAGCTTGAGTTGCAATAAAATACAAGTAATGTTGGCTGTTCAAGGCAAGGTGGCTATTGGAAATTCAATGCAGGTCACATCTTAGTTGCAGTTACATCTAACCAGAAGCAAACAATGCAAGGTAGGCAGCTGAGGAAGGGACCATGTGAAAGCTCATTGGGGTGATGGTGGCTAATGTTAGTATGGATTGGGAATTTATTAACAGACTGAAAACATATGCCAGATGTTCATCCCTGTGTTGGGTTCAACATTCAGCAGTAGAGGATGTAAGCTTAAAGTCGAGTCAATAGAGTTGGAACGATTGTCCTGGCTGCTAGATGCAGCATGTTTGGTACAAGGCTATCCATGTGATCCAGCACTGTTTAAATAAATAAAAAATAAAAATTAAATAAAACCATCCCTCTAGCCTTCACAGTTCATCTCCCTTTACCTCTCCATACACGTGTGTACATCCATGACAACTTTTACGAACATATTTTCTCTGAAGTAGCTGCCTCCTTTGGCTTATGTCCTTATTCCAACTTTCTACCAATTCATATCAACTCATTCCCCCACCCATCACCCATTGCCCTTATCCCTTTCCATGCCAACTCACATTGCATCCTTGCACACTTCCTTGACAGCTTTGAAACTTCTTGCACAGCTTTGATACTTCCTGAACATTTTTGACAGCTTTGATAGCAGTGCAAGTTCCTGGAAAGGCTTGATAGCTTTGACATTTAGGCAGTTCTTTAACAGTGTGAGAGTTCCAGAGAGTTTATGCATAAAATGTGCATAATTATACTTACTTATAACAGAACCAGATGGTATCTTTCCAGATTTGGCCCAGGATCTTACCCAAAGGATTAAATTCTCTCTCCAAAGAGAGATCCTGACTATGCAAACAAATCACATCTCATTTTACCTGTTCTAATCTGCGTACTCCAGGTTTCACACTCCAGGCCTTCCAAAATCCCACTAAGTCCTAATCTCACAAAGATGGGGAATGCTAGGTTTGGGAGAAAGGACTTAGGATTTGGCAAAATTCAGGGCCAGAAAATATGAATAAATATATTATTTTGCAGATGCAGACTACAACTCATGGAGTGCTACAAAATTCTGTATTTGAGCTCCAGCTATTTAGTATCTACACCAATAATTTAGATGAAGGGACTGAATGTAGCCTATCCATGTTTTGATGGGAAAGTAAGATGTCAGCTGTGAAAGGATGCAAAGAGGCTGCAAAGGGACATAAACAATCTAAGAGATTATGCAAAAAGTTGGCAAATGGAGAATAATGTGGGATATGTGGGATTACCCACTTTGGAAAAGTTCATTCATTAAAAGATGGCTGCATGTAAATATATGTTGATATTTAAAGGGACTTGTGATCCTTGTACATGACACATAGTCAACATGCGGTAAAAGCAAGCAATTAGAATGGCAAATAGTATGCTACACTTTATTGCAAAAAGTTGGAATATAAGAACCTTGACACAGAATCCACCCCCCCCTCCAACTACTGCTCCCTTCTGGAAATAGAACCTTCCCCCTATTCTGATACAGAAACCCCCTGGACACAGAATTTCACCCTCCCCCCGCCCACAACACACACCATAAAAATTCAGACATTTCCCCCATGGAATGCCTGTACCCTTGGTCTGCCAGCTGGTTACGTCAGAGCAATGACCAGATCCTACCCTCCCGGGGGACTGTACTTACCTGGGCACCTTTGCAGTGTTCTGTTTGCCAGGTGTGCATCAGGGTGAACCCACCATGATTAAGATTGGTGTGAGGGCACACTACTAAGAATGAATAGTCAAATGTGGGGAGGAGTAACAAGTGTAAATATCTGATATGCATGTGAAAGTTACATCATTAGTGGATCCAGGGCAATCGAATAGTGATATTTTACCAGCGTAAAAGCTATTTGGGTCTCCTGCTCAATTTCCTGCCCCCTCTGCCATTCAGCCCACTGAAAATAGGGGCTCATGTTTTAGTCTGAAGAAATATATAACGTATAGAGTCTGTCTGAATGATCACCTGTACTGCAGTCTGCCATAGAACATGTAACAACTCCTGTATCCCTTATAGCAAAATCCTCAATAGCACCAGTCATCAGTCTACCCAGAGCATCTACAAATGGAATGCTCATTAATATTTTTGTGGCTGTTATCAAATATTTAGTTCAAACCTTTAAGTCTGCTAAGGAAGTATTAAAGTTTAGTTATTAGTGTCTCAAGTAGGCTTATGCTAACACTGCAATGAAGTTACTGTGAAAATCTCTGAGTTACCACACTCCGGCACCTGTTCGGGTACACTGAGGGAGAATTTAGCATGGCCAATACACCTAATCAGCACATCTTTCAAACTGTGGGAAGAAACTGGACTACCCAGAGGAAAGCCACATGGGGAGAATGTGCAGACTTTGGACAGACAGTTACCCAACTCAGTCGTCAAACCTGAGTCTGTAGCATTGTGAGGCAACAGTGCCATCCACTGTGCCACTATAAGATGAGGAAATTAAATATAAATAACTTGCAAACATGTATTCACTGATTTCCTAATTGGCTTTCAAATAATTCAATCACAAAGTTGAAGTACTGCACAGCAGCACTGTCATACTTGTAATCATTACAGATGAGGGACTCATGCTGACAGGCTATAGTACATCCATGCAGAAGTATTATCAGAAAGTAGTTTGGATCAGCCAGCCACAACAATAGTAGACATTACATCTGGCTCAGACAAATGACAATGCCTAGCACAATGGGGTTTAATCTCAACTGATTAGTTGAGCCACTGCAGGTAAATAAGCTGCAAATTTTAACCCCCAATCTGTTCTGAATTGTTAGACCTCAGAGAAATTGGTATTCAGGAGACTTTAAATGTCCCCATGATCTCTCCATTGCATCAGAAGAAATCAACAGTGTTTGCCTCCTAATTACTATCCCTCAATTGCAGTGAAGTGGATATCTGTGTGCAAATCGGCTGAGGACAAATTTGCGCTTGGCTGTGATATCTCTCACAGATACCATATCACTCTCACTAAAGCTGGTCACTTATTCGTAAAAAATATTAGTGCCTTTCCAGCAACATAGCTTGCTTCAGGAGCAAAGCGCACGGATCTGGGAAATCCAATGTTGAGTTGCCTTACTAATTAATAAATGCTGACATAATTGCAGTAATTTGGAGTTACAGTTATTTATTATGCTGTTACACAGTTGTCCCAAGTTCTGGCTGAGGACAGTTGAATGTGGCAAGATGAGAAGATGGAAAACTGAGATTCAGGTCTTCACTGGCTAAACGTTTTATCAGCTTAAAAGGTATAAAAGTCAAATGATTAGAAGTTAAAGACAAAACACTTCAGCAATGTGAAAACATTCAGCTTGCTATGTGGGAACAAGGGGATAAAACATTTCGGAAATACTGAAAGTTAGAGCAAGACAAATTAACTGGGCACCATGGCCACTATTTGGCTGGAAACTATTCACATAATGTTTAAGGACTGGTCAAAGTGTGAGAAATCCAAATGCTTGAGGGCCAGGCCTGGCCTGGGTGGACAAAGGGCACATGACATATTTTATATTAACCATTCAAATAACTGCTAGGTGATGATTGCATTGGCTTGGTCTCTATAGATTATCTGCAAAAAGAAATTGTAAGAAGGGATCCCCTGAAGGAAGAGGTAGGACAGTATGAGAAAATAGATATCCAGCTAAAGGAAATTCAGAATTATCCCCCAGAGGGATGGTGGTGGCAAGGGAAGAGCCACTTGTGTACATACATTGGCTGGTGCAACCCCGGGGAGTGATTATGTGAAGAGCATGCTTTTCTCCAGGTAATATTGCAGTGCATTAATATTATTGTTCAAACATTAGCATAAGTCAAATCTCACTAATATGAAAAAGTGCAATCACTGTCACCAATAAGGATCACTATGAATCTTTCTGGAACATGAGAAAGGGGAGTTAAAGGGTTAATTGACTTTCGTACCACAAATTCCAGCTATAGAGGAAAGAAAAGATGATCATCCTTTTCTTTGTCCATTTTCCAATTTCCCAAAGCCCAATCTCACTTTCTGTCGACAGCTTACAATATGATTAGTCATCAGTAGATATCATACCTTAAGCCCACTTCACATATCTTTTTGAAACAATGTAAATAGGAAATCCAGGCTTATCATTTCAGAACTTCAGTAGACATTGGCCTCGGGCAGAGACTTTTCTCCTCATGAATACCATCTACTTTTAAATACAAAGACAGCTTTCAGTTAGCTAATTTGCTGGAATTCCACTAGTCGTGATTTTCTTTAAAGGAATTATGTCAGCTCTAAAAAGTCCAATTAATTGCATTGAATGGATTTCACTCCTTCCCTTACTTAACTGCAATCTCAAGAAGTTCAATAAATTCATGAGGCTTGACTTCTTGCTTCTAAATCCACATTAACTATTCTTGACAGAATCTATTCTTTTGATGAGCATTAATCGCACTCTATAAAACCTAAGGGCAAGAGTCTTACTTACCAATTAAGTTGAGAAATAGCATAAAACTAAAGGAAAGACAATATAAAAATAATAGTGTAGATCCAGGGGAAAGAGATATGCATAACAGCAAAGGAAGATGAAAAGGTATGCAAAACGGGAATATAAAAAGCAATTTTTGAGGAAAATCAAGATTAACATACATAATGTTATCAAATGAAAAGATAGTCAAGGGTAATGTCAAATCATTAAAATAACATGAGTATGTTGCAAATGGAAATAAGGACATTGCAGACTTATTGAAAGAGATTTTGCAGTCCTGCTTGTTCCAAAACTGGAAAATTCTGCCTGAGGTTAACAGACCTCTGCATGATCCTGCCCCCACCTGTTACAATTCTCTTGGCAGGATGGGAGTGGATGAGGGTGTGAGAATTCCACACATTGGATTGTTTTATGTGTTAATCTTCACAATAGAGGAAGAAGAAACCAATATCCTTAATCCAGGGAAACAAATAATAAATTGAGGACAGGGACTGGTAAATCCCAAGACATTGTAGCTACCACATGTTTTTTTTAAAAGGAAATAGTTGAGGCAATTACAGATTCTTTAACCATAATTCTTTATAGTGCTCTCAATTTAGGAATTGTGTCTACAGATTCAAAATTTGCAAGTGTGGCCGGAATTTTACCGCCTCGCCCGCCCCAGTACCAGGGCAGGCGAAACTCGCAGAATAGAAATCACCCTTGGCTTCCAGCAGGATTTTCCAATCTTACCTGAGCGAGGTCATAAAATCCCACTCTACATATAGATTCTATAAACATGGACAGGGATCACGGGTAGAGATAGGAACATCGGGGTGGCGGCGTGGGCTCGTTGGGCCGAAGGGCTTGTTTCCCATGCTGTTTTGTTCTTTGTTCTTTGTACATCTTCATTATTCAGGAAAGATGAGAGAGAGAGGGAAACTAGGATATTATGGACTTGCCAGTCTAATGTTTGTTATCAGGAATTAATTGGAATTAAGGACAAAGCAAACCGTAGAAAATAAAATGAACATAGATTTGGAATTAGATGTTATTATCTAACAATAGTAGGTAAAGTTTTTGAATAAATAACCCAGTAACAGAAAAGCCATGTCCATAAAAGCAGTTTTTCCAATCTTCCAGAGCATTCTAACTATCAGAATATTTCGTTAAAGTTTAAAGCCAATGAAACTAAGGATAAATTATTGACCCTGGTTAGCAGATTGTTTAAGTCGCTGGAAGACAGAAAGTAAGCATAATGGATATGTACTCTAATTGGAAGAAGGTAATGTATAATGTTTCACAATCATGTCGACAAGGGCATGAACTACAGTTATTGATGACTTATGGGCAACAAAACAGAATGCCATATATCAAAGTTTCTTGATAGGCGACAACATTGTAAGTAATGTGGACAGGAGCATAAAAATATAGAACTATATTGATAGATTAAATAAATGGTGAAATTTACTCAATGGTGAAATTATGGGAGATGTGTTTCAATTCAGGTAATTGGAGATTGTCAATTAATGGACCAAAAAAGTATCAATTGGAGTATGTTTTGAAATCACAAACAGCTAGGAGCAGCGGAGATCGAGAAAAATTCAGGGATTGATATCGAACGATCACTGAAGAGTATTGGTTAAATACAAAAATTGATTGAAAAGGTTAATGTAACATTAGCCTTTACTGCCTTGTAGGTGACAATCTAAAGGGGCAGAAGTTTTGCTACAGTTATATAAAGCCCTTGATAAATAAAATCTTGACATGGTGTCCAGTTCTAGGAGCCACATCTTTAATATGTTGAATTGGGTCTGGATTTTTGAGGAGTCTTCTGGATTTCAGAGCAATTTAAAAATGGTGGACATATTCTGCGATTTCCTTCCCCATTCCCCAGCACCTCCAATTTTGGATGGCACAGACTAAGGGTTTGCACATTCTCTCAATGTCTGCATGGGTTTCCTCTGGTGCTCCGGTTTCCTCAGACAGTCCAAAAGGCATGCCGGTTCATCACATTGGCCATGCTCAATTCTCCCTCAGTGTATCAGAATAGGCACGGGAGTGTAGTGACTAGGATATTTTCACAGTAACTTCATTGAAGTGTTAATGAAAGCCTACATGTGACACTAGTAGATAAACGTAAAAACATCACAGATGTGTAATTATGAGATTATAGATTTAAGGACAACTGTTTTAAGGGCACATTTCTGTTTACAAATTTCCATTGAATTTAAAAGTTTTTTTTCAAAATGTAAGCATGAACAGACAATATGGTATCTTGCAGTGTTTATTCACACCTTTTTGGACTCATATCTGGAGTGGTTACAAAGGTTCATTAAAATGCAAAGTCTCCTCCAAATATATCCATTTAGCCTTTCAAAAAATGTGAAAAACCTTTTACTTCTAAAGGAATAAAAGACAAGAAGGGACTTGAAAGGACCACAACGTAATTAATTTCTTTGCCTTGAAGAACAATGATCTATTAAAATTATATAGCATTCATTTTGTTTTGGTTATCATAAAGCCAAATTGCAAAGCCATATGCGCAGAAGGCCCAGTATGAACTCTGAGAATCTGATTGCACTGCACTGGAGAAGGTGCAGAGGAGATTCATCAGGATGTTGCTTGGGATGGAGCATATGAAGAGAGGCTGGATAGGCTTGGGCTATTTTCTTTCGAGCAGAGAAAGCTAAAGAAGGACCTGATTAAGATGTATAAGATTGTATATGGACAGGATGGATAGGAGGTACCTATTCCCCCTTAGTTAAAGGATCAATAACAAAGGGACATAATTTTAGAGTGTGGGGCAGGAGATTAAGAGGGGATTTGAGGAAGGCTTTTTCACCCTAAGAGTGGTGAAAGTCTAGAATTCACTGCCTGGGAGGCTAGTAGATGCAGGAACCCTCACAACAACTTTTTAAACAATATGTGAATGAACATTTGAAATGGTATAACATTCAAGGCGTTGTGTGAAGTGTATCCCAAGTGAGATTAGTATAGTTTTGTCAGTGCAAGCTCAATGAGCCAAAAGGTCTCTTTAACACTGTATAATTCTACGATGTCATCAGTGGAGTTTTCTCTCTGCTATCAAGAGCTAAATAGGAAACTTATTCAGAAAAATCAGCTGTTCCGCTGAGAATAATCAAGGTCATCTTCAATGTTATAACCATACAACCAATACAAAATATTTTCTCTCTCTCTGTCAGAATCTGTTTATTCTACTTAATTCACTTGAAAAAGAAAAGTCTAACTAGTCAACTGCAGGAGCCATTGCAACTGCTAAATCTAAAATTAAGTTTCAACCCTTTATTTCAGGAAAATAGAATTCAGACAATGAGCCCACAATGGTATTTTGTAGAGACTAATTTCAAAGTTCATCTTTAAGCATATTTTTCTTTCTTATTTGCATTTTAGTAAACAATTATATTATTTTTATTTAAATAACCTACAGCGATGTTTTTGGTAATAAATTAAGCTTTATCCTGTTTAAGACTAAAACTTTACTGCTGGTTATTTTTAAACTGATTCATTCACAATTTAAAAAGAAAGTTAAGTACACGCACGCAAATCCTCAGTTCATGAACTACTTTGAGGAAACGCCTTTTATGTAGTCATGTAACCATACATTTAAAGTATGAATAACAGAAGTTATAACCACTTGACACTGCTTTATGAGAGACTACTGGGAGAGGGTGGGAACATGAGTTGGCATTGAGTGAGCATGAGGCATGAAGGTGACATGAGGAATGGGAGGGGGTGGTTTAATGGGCTGTGAAGGCTAGAAGATCTAAAATGCAAGTAAACAATTGGGACAAAATCTCAAAGAATTAAGGTGGACCTTTTAACCAGCACAACTGAGCACCTAACCACCCCTGTGTTCTGCTTCTGGGGTCACAGGACCCAAATCTATCCCACCCTCATCTTCCTGGAATGAAAATTGGGTTTGACTAGGGCGCTTCCTTCTCAGGAGGACCAGTGAGATTGCCCACCTCATTAGCAAAAATCCTTCCAAGGGATAATTTGGAAAAATTAAAGGAAAAATCTTCCAAAAATCTTGGAAGAATTGCAATGCAGATTCACCACAATGTTACCTGGGCTTCAATTGTTAGATTATGAAGAGAGTTCATGCAAAATGAGATATATTCCCTAGAACATAAAAACTTAAGACGCAATTTGATTGAGCTTCTTTTTTCGGATTTGGAAAGGAATTAAGAATGGTAGATAGAGAGCAGCTTTTTCCATCTATAGGGAAATCTAAGAAAACATATAGGCAAGTCAATTAGAAAAGATGTTAGCAAACACTTTATCACATAAAGATTGGTACAAGTCTAGAACTCCTGCTGACAAAAAGAAATAGATTCCTTGATTAAGAATGATAAACTTAGATAGATAGGCTTTTGCCAACCGAGGTTATTAAGGCTCAACATAACAAAATAGAATTAAGCCACAGATTAACCATGATTTCATTGAATTGGAGAATACACTCAAGGGGCTCCACAGTCTAATTCTTTTCAAATAGCTTCATGCATTTTTCTAATACTGATTGTCAATAAGTTGCTTTATTTCTTTTACTTCAGTCTCCTACTTTTGGTATAGCAATAAGATTCACCATCTTCCGACCCTCAAGTGGAACTCTATTATTTATGTAATTTCTTACTTAATAACTAGAGCTTTAGCTAGTCCTCTTATTTCCTGGAGAATTTCAGGGTGCGCCTCATTTGATTTCAGCTCCTTGCAGCTATTTACGGGACAGCTTTTGTCTGTGAATTATGCAGAATAATATAATGAATGTGTTATTTATTAAAACATATATGATTTCTCTACGGAGTGTGCAATGAAACCATTCCACATTTATGCTGAATTTCTTCATAATATGATAACTTACCCAAGTCATTAACTGTGAAGTTAACATGATTAGTTCCATCATTTGCCTATAGTATTAACTGTGCGAAGAATTTATTTGACTCATCTGCAATTTTGTGATACTAATTATTTTTCATTTCAATTGAAAATTTTAATTGATTTCAGACTTGTCATCTGGTCTGGGTGGCACGGTGGCGCAATTGTTAGCATTGCTGCCTCACAGCGCCAGGCACCCGTGTTCAATTCCTGGCTTGGATCACTATCTTTGCAGACTCTGCATGTTCTCCCGTGTCTACGTGGGTTTTCTCCAGGTGCTCCGGTTTCCTCCTACGGTCCAAAGGTGTGCAGGTTAGTGGATTGGCCCTGCTGAGTTGCCCTTATGTGTCAAGAGGACCAGCCAGGGTTAATACATGGGGTTATAGAGATACAGCCTGGTGGGATTGTGGTGAGTGCAGACTCGATGGGCTGAATGGCCTCTTTCTTCACTATGGGACTTTATGATCCTCAAAGTTAAATTCTCTAGCTGCAGTCTACGGGATCCATTTCCCTTTTCTGATAATTATTAAACTTGATTATGACTGATTTCCCATTTGAGTTTTATTTCTTTGCAATTACCATATAAATATATATATATTCATGTAAATCATTGAGACAAAATTTTTCGGCCAAAAATTATGGGACAGACTTTACATGGATGACGCTTTTGAGTTGTTGACATATGTGCATGATTTGGGCCCAAGTTAACCCCAAAAAAGAAAGTTGTAATGAAAAAAAGTGAAAGCTAGCAGCATGAACGAAGTCTTACTAATTATCTAACAGTTACTACAAACTACATCAATTTCATTTCCTGCCCTTTGAAAATGATAGGTGAAAAATTTGCCTGACCACGGCAAATGTTTTATGGTGTGGACAACATATTTTCAGAGTCAACTGATTAAGTAAGTAGCCGAATTATCCCTTGATTATTCATTTAAATATGGCAGATGAATTACCGATTTCAGTAAAATAGAGCAGATGCCCATCCCACCACCTTCCCATCTATCATTAACCTCACCCTCATAATGCAGGATGAGGCGGGGGGGGGTCTGGTTGCCAATCTCAGGGTACATAAAATGCAGCCCCAGGAATGGGATTATGAATCCACACTTCTGACTCAGAGGCAATATACAACCAGCTGAAAGCCATGGCATTGCACATTGAGTCATAGTAGACAAAGAAAATGCCTAACGGCTGTTAAATGTATATGGCTATTGACTTTTCTTTACATTGCAGCATTAATAAGTAAGTTTTATCATTTTTCTAAGGAAGTATAAATCAAAGTTAGATGCAATGGCCACTAAACTGCTGAATTATGACAGCAATGTAGACCTGGATGTGCACTTCAGGTGCCATAACCTCCAGGATGCTGGACCAAATACAGAAAAATGGGATAACGTTTGGTGGCTCATTTTTCAGCCAGCAGTGAATCAAATGGCCTTTTCCTGTGCCATAAGCATTCTACCCAATAAACCTAATTAAAATATAGTCCACTGCATACTGGTACATATATTTCAGTGGTACATAATCACTGAATTAATGATTAGTGTGGAGGGTAGCATCCGCAAATACATCATCTTTAAAGATGGGCTACTTCAGCTTTATAATTAGGTGTTCACTTGGTGAATAGCAATTAGTGAAGTTATTGATAAGATGAAGTAGAAGATTTATACTGGTCTAAGAAAAACGTTGAATTAAAACTGAAGTTACGGATGGAGGTAGACAAGTAGCTTATGTGGAATTGTATTGGGATATATGGATTGTCATGTCAGAGGAGGTAAAGAAAATCAATAGTGTCTGTTGGAATGGGTACAGTACTGGAAATTTGTTACAAGTGTTTGGCATACATTCTGAGCTTGTAACATGTTTGAGTCCTCAGAACAAATGCGCAAGCTTTGTCATACAGACTGCTGCTTGATGTATATTTAATTATTGAACACTTAATAAATCTGGGACATTCAGCATTTAACCCTATTGATTTGGCGTACAAACATAGTTGCCTTTATTATAGTCAGATGACTTTCAAGTCTCCTAGCCCTCTAATTGTTGTCCAGCATCAGTCAGAAGACTCCCCAGAATGATCCTAAGAGATTTGTGATTGCTCTCTCATCTTATCTCGCAAAAGGCTCAGAATGAGAATATTTCTCATCTCATCGATGGACAGAATGCCTCAGGTGCACTGCATCAACAGGGCGTCGACAGATGAAAGTTAATTTTAGGTTTCTTTTGACTTTTTTACTGAAACAACAAATCCTCATTTCCTTAACAAAGCTCAATGGTGGCACTTGTTACCAAGTGTCAGTCTTGTAATCAGAAAGATATTGATTTAAGTTCCACTCTAGAGATTACGCACATAATCAAGGTTTTCTTTCTGTGTGTCACTGAGGGAATATTACATTGTTCAAAGGTAGTGAGAAGGCTTTTGTTCCTCCAAGGGATGTCTCCGTCACCCAGTTGCTGATCCTGTGAGAAGCCTGCACCACTTTCCTCTGGGCGACCTGGCACAATTTAAATGGAATCAAGGAATTAATTGGCTAATGTCAGGCCTCCAAGGCTATCGAGGACCCACTCAAGTTGACATTCTGCCCCTAAGAGCTGCTAACCAGAGGCAGACAGCTTTCCAGTGCCAGCAGAGCCAGAGGCAAAAGTGACTGCATCTATGTAATGTTCCAAGGCCTTCACTCAGGATCACTGCTTGGATTCCTGGAGACAACAAGATCAGGGTTGCAGGGAGGGGTCACAATGTGGGATGGGGGTGGGCAAGAGAGTTAGATGCAAGAAGAAAGGAATGATTTTCAGTGACCCTCTTCCCCCCTCCCATCCCCCTTTCCTGATGCTGGCTCCCTCAATTTGGCACTTGAAAGACTGTCAACTAGTGATCCCCACTACAAGGTCACAGACAGACTCAATAAGTTTGCTGGGTAGCCTCTGACCAAGAAGGTATTGCATAAAAGCCACTTACTGCGAATGCGAATCTGAAACCGAAATAGAAATTATTAGAAAATCTTAGCAGGTCTGGCAGCATCTGTAAGGAGAGAAAAGGGTTGACTTTGACAAAGGATCATCGGGACTCAAAACATAGGCTCTTTTCTCTCCTTACAGATGCTGACAAACCTTCTGAGATTTTCCAGTATTTTCTCTTTTGGTTCAAAAAACCATTGCAATTCCAGTTAACTTACCTATTATTAAATGTTGTCTTTCATAAAATCCCCACAGTGCAGAAGAGGCCACTTGGCCCATCAATTCTGCACCGATTCTCTGCTTCAGTATCTTACCCAGGAGCTCTCCCTTGTTCCCCTACACATGGATATGGCTAATCTACCCAATTTGAATATTTTTGGACTGTGGGAGATCAACCCTGATCTTGTTGTCTCCAGGAATCGGAGTACACAGAGGAAACCCAGCAGACACAGGGAGAATGTGCAAACTCCACACAGATAGTCACTCAAGGATAGAATCGAACCTGGGTCCTTGGATGTGTGAGGCATCAATCCTAACCACTGTGCCACCATGCTGCCCCATTTAACTCATTGAGCCAAATTTGCAACCCACCACCAGCAGCTGGGAGTTCTGTCTTGGGCCTCCCATAAATCAGTGTCAATCTTTCTGAGGCTGGGAATCAGATGTGGGTACGCTTGCCCAGTTTTCCTGCACTGTGCCATCATACCCGCCTTGACAGAATCCGTTCAATTCGGACCACTATTTTTTAGCTAAGACAGTAAATTGAGGTCTCATTGGTCCTCTCAGCTGAGTGATTTGAAACCCAGCAAATACTTTTTATTCTTTCTCCAACTAATTTTTAATGCCTCAACTACAACTACTGAAAACTGATCAATGCTATTTATCTTATTACTGCTAGTAGACCTAGCAATGGATTAATTCACTGCAACATTCCCTTATATTAGCAATTATAACTATTTCAGCACAACTTCACTGGCTGTGAAGTGCTTTTTTGAAATCATGAAAAGTGTTATATAAACGCAAGCTCTTTCTTTCCTCCCAATAACATATTATTGTCCTTTTGGGAATTGAATTACCAAAGTCATAAAAAACCAATAAATAATATCCAGAGAAGCTGACAGGAAACTGATACAACTCCAAAAATCAACGAACATCTGAATAACAGCACTGAATAAGTGCTTAGATCCAAAATAACTGCTCCAAGGCAACTAAATAAATTAAATGAATTTAATGACATTAGATTTAATGATTTTATTAGCTTTGTGGAAGCACATTTTAAAATTCGCTCCACTATTCTGTGAAAATTGAAATCCGATTGCCTTATGCACAATTTTCAAAAATAAATTGTTGCAATAGGTGCAAGAGAAACTGCATTTGTGTAATCATGGGTGTTTTGTCCAAAAAGAAAACCTTGACTTATTGACTTAGCAGCCACTGTCTTTCACTCTGAGGAGCGGGCTACCCATAATTGTAATTAAGAATATAAGATGTAAAAGAGGCAGCATGGTGGCACAGTGGTTAGCATTGTTGTCTCAGTGCTACGAACTCAGGTTCCATTCCTGGCTTGAGTCACTGTCTGTGTGGAGTGTGCACATTCTCCCTGTGTCCTCTGGGTGCTCCCGTTTCCTCCCACAAACCAAATGATGTGCAGGTTAGGTGGATTGGCCATGATAAATTGCCCATTGCTGTCAAGAGGATGAGCTAGGTTAAATGCATGGGGTTGTGGGGATAGGACCTGGCTGGGATAGTAGTCGGTGCAGACTCAATGGGCTGAATGGCCTTCTTCTGCACTGCAGGATTCATCGTTCTAGCATAAGATCAGTAAAAATGGAAGCAGAAGAAGGCTATTTAATCTTCCAAGCCTACTCCTCCAATCAACAGGATCTTGGCTGATCTGGTATGGCCTTAACTCTACTTTCTAGCCTACTTCCTTGTTAATCAAAAATCTGTTCAACACAGTCCAAACCATACTCAAGCCAGCCTCTCTATTGAACTGAATCACAAAGACTAATGACTCTCTAAGAAAAGAAACTCCTTCTCATCTCTGTCCTAATTGGGAAACTCCTTGTTTTGAACTTTGTCTCATAGTTCTAGATACCCCCACAAGGGGAGACATCCTTTGAACCTCTACCCTGTCAAGCCCCCTCAGAATCTTATACAGTTCAGAAGGATCTCTTTCCATTCTCCTAAAATCTAATGGTTATAGGTCTATCCTGCTCAATCTTTCCTTATACGATAATCCCTTAATCCCAGAAATCAACCTAATGAAGCTTCCCTGAACTTCCTCCAATTTAAATATATCCCTCCTTAAGTCTGGCAACCAAAAATGCACACTTCCCTTTAGATGTAGTCTCCCCAATGTCCTTGACAATTGTTACAAGTAAGATCCCTACTTTTAAACTCCATTTTCTTGCAATGAAGGCCAACTTTTGACTTCTTAATTACTTACTCTACTTGTGTGCTGAAACTACCAGGACAGACAAGTAACTCTGCACCACAACATTCTGCAGTCTCTCTCCATTTAGATAGTACTCAGTGTTTCTACTCTTCCTGCAGAAATGGACAATCTCACGTTTCTACATTATATTCCATCTACCAATTTTTGTCTGCTCACTTGACCTATTTCTAATCCCTTTGTAGACACTTTGGATGGAATTTTTCCTGTATTTGACAGGGTATGACAGTGGTTAGGTAAACTGGCACGGAAGCCATTGGCATCAATGGCAATTTCCTCTGCTGTATAATTGACGTTGTTAAATAAAAAGGTAAGGAATGGGTTGCACAATGTTGCGCTGGGACTCTGATTGAATGCATCCCGCCAACAATTTAACCCTTAAAGGTTGGTGCACCATTTTTAAAGCCTACGATAGTACATAAAGATTCATAAGGAACCATACTCCATGCCCCTCATATAGGAAACCATCCTGTAACTCACATCAGTCTGCCCTCACACTGATATAACAGAACTTGCATATTGGGGGAGGGGGAGAAGGAATGATTCAACTGCAGACACCTGATTATGAGATAAAGATGTCCTAATGCCAAATGTTGGAACCCCATTATGTCACTGACAGGGTGCAGGGACTATCATGTCACACTTTTACAGCAGTCTAATTTACAATTGTCTAAATTGTAAATTTAGACAATTTACAAGATTTTCTGTTTCTTTCACCAATCCCATCCATTGAAAATAGGAACAGAAACTCTGCCTTTATATCATCTTGCTTTCCTTCTTAATATTGTCAGTAAATTTGACTACAATACTCTCTGTCTTTTCAACCAAGATATAAGTATAGATCCAAAATAATTGAGGCCCCAACACTGACCTTTGCATCATTCCAGTAGTTACTGGTTGCCAACCTGAAAATGATCCATTTATTCTAACCTACTGTTTCCTGTTAATTACCCAATCCTCTTTCCATGCTAATATAACAGTTCCAACACCATAAAATCTTATGTCATGTCTTAACCTTTTTGTAATCCTTTACCATAGAATCATAGAGGTTTACAGCATGGCCTTTTGGCCCAAGTTGTCCCTGCTGCCCAGTTTTTACCACTAAGTTGGTCCCAATTGCCTGCATTTGGCCCTTGTATACCCATCTTACCCATGTAATGGTCTAATTGCTTTTTAAAAACCAAAATTGTACCAGCCTCTATACTACCTCTTCTACGACTACAGCTCATGCCAAACACTCACCATCCACTGAGTGAAAAAATTGACCCTCTGGACCCTTGAAATATAAACCTATGTCCTCTAGTTTTAGATTCTCCTATCTTTGACATTATCAAATGCTTTTTGGAAATCAAAATATGCTACATCTACTGGTTCCCCTTTATTGTGTTACGCCCTCAAAGAACTTGAATGAATTGTCAAAATCATGTTGACTTCCCAATAGCTAATGTCAATTTAACTGGTTTACAGTTTCCTTCCTACCTTGCAATTTTACAATTCACCAAGACCATTCCAGAGACTCAGGAATTTTAGAACATAGAACATTACAGCGCAGAACAGGCCCTTCGGCCTTCGATGTTGCGCCAACCAATTATGAAAAAAGCAATGACCCTCCAAACTAAACCATTCCCTTCTCTTCCATAAACTTATCAACAAACCTCTTAAACGCCACCAAACTTGGCGCATCTACAACTGCCGCAGGCAGGGCATTCCACTCCCTAACCACCCTCTGGGTAAAGAACCTACCTCTGATATCCGTCCTATAACTATCACCCCTTAATTTAAAGCTGTGTCCCCTCGTGCTAGCTTTCTCCATCCTAGGAAAAAGGCTATCACTGTCCACCCTATCTAAACCTCTAATCATCTTATATGTTTCGATAAGGTCTCCTCTTAGCCGCCTCCTTTCTAACGAAAACAACCTCAAATCCCTCAGCCTCTCTTCATAAGACCTGCCCTCCATACCAGGCAACATCCTGGTAAACCTCCTCTGTACCCTCTCCAATGCCTCCACATCTTTCTTATAATGTGGGGACCAGAACTGCACACAATACTCCAAGTGCGGCCGCACTAGAGTTTTGTACAGTTGCAACATGACGTTGCGGCTCCGAAATTCAATCCCCCTACCAATAAAAGCTAAGACTCCATATGCCTTCTTAACAACCTTATCGACTTGACTGCCTATTTTCAGGGGTCTATGCACAAATACACCAAGATCCCTCTGTTCATCAACATTTTGGAAGATTACAACTGATGCATTCACTATCTGTGCAGTCTTTTTTAAAAAATATGACTTGTGGATGCAGATGATTAGGTCCTGGGGACTCATTGGCCATAAATGTAATTAGTATTCTCATTACGCTTTGTGTATTAGAGTGAAAAATGGAAGAGAACAGAGGTGAAAGGAAAAGTGAGCTTTTATAGTACAGATCTTATCTTTCTTGGAAATATTTGACTTTTAAAATTTAGTGTCATTTGTAGTAATTCACAATATATTGTGTGGAAATGTTTCTGCTAAACAAATTATATTCCTTTCTGGAAAACTTCTATTTACTTTAAAGTTCAAGTTAAAATAGTTGCAATGGGGGAAAATCTTAACAAGGAGGTGGGTTTGGATGAAGGCAGGGTGTGAAATCCAGAGAAATGCAAATAATTTGGGAAATCAGACCCAGTTTACAAACTTCGGCATTTAACTGCAGCTTGTCACACTGAGTATAAGCAACTACTCAGTAAGTTGTCAATTTCAATACATTAGTTGTTCAATAGGAACAATATTAGTGTCAGTTTTGGATTTTGACTTCGGTCATGTGAATTTCACAGGTTTTCTGAAACTTATCAGTGAAAGCAAGGCTGAAGCCATGACAGGGAAACATATCAATAAATTCTCAGTGCTCACAGCTATTTCATATCTGCTTTTTAAAGTTCATATATTAATGTCACAAATAGGCTTACATTATTCTGCAGTGAAATTACTGTGAAAATCCCCTAGTAGCCACACTCTGGTGCCTGAATTTAGCATGGCCAATGCACCTAACCAGCACATCTTCTGGACTATGAAAGGAAATGGAACCACCCGGAGGAAACCCACACAGACACAGTGAGAATGTGCAGACTGTGCACAGACAATGACCCAAGCAGGGAATTGAACCCAGGTCTCTGGCACTGTGAGACAGAAGTGCTAATCATTGTCTCGCCATGCTGCCTGTTCCTTGTCTGACTTTAAAATACGTAATGCCGATCAAGCATTTTGTGAATCCATTCCAAGAGCAATGCAGCATATCCCTGCAGTGCAGAAGAAGGCCATTCAGTCTATTGAGTCTGCACCAGTTCTGACAAACACTAGGCCCATCTCCCTGATCTATCCCCGTAACCCCTAACCTACACATCTTGGGACACTGAAGGACAATTTAGCATGGCCAATGTAACTAACCTGTACATCTTTGGACTGTGGGAGGAAAGCAGAGCACCTGGAAGAAACCTACGCAGACATGGGGAGAATGTATAAGCCCCACAGAGACAGTCATCCATGGATGAAATCAAACCGGGGTCCCTGGTGCTATTGGACAGAAGTGCTAACTGCTGTGCCATTGTGCTGCTCTCAAAAGGAAGCAATCAAAGGCATATGTGGACATTCCAAATTCAATAATATTCTCAGGTTGACATTCTGAATAGGAAGCTATACAATTTCCAGTGAATTATGCACTGCTCTTCCTTGAACAGTACAAACAATATAGTTCTAAAGATGTCAAGATGCAGGAGAGTGCCTGCTACAGGTAATCAGACCCATGATGATAGCCAGTACATCAACTTCTGTAGACAGTCTTCTAATTCATTTTCACCATGCAAGGTTCACCAATCACATGTGATCAGTCTGGATAACAGAGAAACATAGAAAATAGGTGCTGGAGTATGCCATTTGGCCTTTCGAGCCTGCACCACCTTCAATATGATCTTGGCTGATTATGCACTTTTAGTATTCCACTCCCACTTTCTCTCCATGCCCCTGGTCCCTCTAGCCACAAAGGCTATGCCCAGTCCTCTCTTGAACATATTTATCAAACTGAACTGAACAGCTTTCTGTGAAGAGAATTCCACAGGTTCTCAACTCTCTGAGTGAAGAAGTTCTTCCTTATCTCAGTCCTGAATGGCTTACTCCTTATTCTTAGATTGTGACCCCTAGTTCTGGACTTGCCCAACATTGGGAACATACTTCTTGCATCAAGCCTATCTAGTCTCATCAGGAGTTTACATTTTCTATGAGATCCACTCTCATTCTTCTGAATTCTAGAAGAATTGTGTCCATTATTTCTAGGACCACTTCCTTGAGTAATCTGGAGAGCAGAGCATCTGCCCCAGAGGACCTATCGGGTTTTAATCCCAGCAATTTCCCCAAAACAATTTCCTGACCAAAAAAAATTTCTTTTAGTTCTTCCTTCGTGCTAGACCGTCTGTCCCCTAGTATTTCTGGAAGGTTATTTGTGTCCTCTTTAGTGAAGACAGATCCAAAGTAGTTGTTCAGCTGGTCTACCACCTCTTTGTTGCCCACTATGAATTCACTTGATTCATGTAACAACCAGTGATTTCTAATAGTTACACAGGAAGTTTAGGGCATTTGCTGGCAACAACTTCATGAAGCCTGTTGAGGACATACAAAGATGGGAAGGATAGAAATAGACCATAGCATCAATTTCATCCTAAACACGAGCAGCAGCTAGTGGAATTCAAATTCATTTTATAATACTGCAACATAAAGTGAGCCTGAGTAATAGTGAGCATGAAACTATCATTGATTATTGTAAAACTCGGACTAGCTCACTAACGCCCTTTTTGGGAAGGAAATCTGCCGTCCTTATCTGGCTTGGCCCATGTGTGATTCTAGTTCCACACCAATGTGACTGATTCTTAAGTGTCCTTTGAAATGGCCTAACAAGACATGGAGTTGAAGGGAAATTAGGGACAAACAACAAATACTGGCTTTGCCAATGATGACCGCATCTCATGAAAGAATAAATAATTTTAAGAAACCAATATGCATTTTCTATTATCTTCCTGCCATTCAGTTTTCTGGGAGAGGTTAAAAAAAGGGGTGGAGGATGTTAGGGACAGAAACCTTAAACTAATATAGAAAAAAATGCTATGAAACATCTCCTAGTTTGCAAAAGAAACCAAAAATGCCACAGGAGACTACAATGACCCATATGAATAATCTCAACCAGCCAGTCATCTCCTCCTTGTTGTCACTGGAGATGTTTTCCATTCCCAGGAACTTTTCCAGCTTTCTCCTGAGGGCCAGCAGTGAATCTATTCTTTAAAATGTCATAATCTCTGACTACAGTGGCTGACTACTGCATCATGTGTTGTCTTCTTGTTACAGAACATGATGCAGTTAGTTGGTTAAAAAATGCTGGCTCTCAGCTTCATGGACTCCTACATTCTGGCTTCACCGTCTAAGGAAAATAGCTGATTTGGCAGTGGATAAGCTCATCCCATTGTCCAGCCAGAGTCAAATTGTTCACCTTTGTGATACTTGAGTAAGACCAGCTGAGCAAATACTTTTGATCTGTCTTCAGTCTATTGGACTTTAATCAGCTGTTATGAGATTTCTTACTGTGCTCAAAAATAGTGACAGACTCACCACTGCAGACCACAAAAGGCCATCTTTATGATACTTCAACTAAAGAGGGCACAACAGAACTTAATGAGAGTATTCCCCAAATGGGCCTGTGCAAACAGCAGATGGAAAAGCTGAATTTCAATGCAAAAACAGATATTTGGTATCTATACAAGGCTGTTTCTTACTAATCTATTGTATACAGCATTAATATGGGTCTGTGAACTTAAATTTCTTATAAGGTCTCATTGCACAAGTGGTTATCAGATGAGTTCAGTCAGGGAACCTTAGCCTTAATTCCCAGTAGAAATTACTTTGCCAAGTACCTATTTTGAGCACAGATTACTTCTGAGTGTTTTAAGCAAAGCCTTCATTAAGGAGGCAAAATGATATTAAAATGAATGCAAAGCATCAGCTGTTGGCATTTCTTTTTGATAGCAGGAATGTGCTGAAATCATCAAGCTCTTATTTAAAACATTGTTGGAATAAAGACAATTTCATTGAGCTCAATATTTGTATCATTTGTGTCATTTGTATTTTCAGAAGTAGGTTTCCTGTAGCATTTGATTTTACACTTTTTTTCATATTTTATTTTACAGGCTTTGTCTCAGGTCTACTTCTAATATTTTTCAGTGAATATAGGATGCAGCAAAGGCTGTGGGCCCTGATAATATCATCTCCATAATACTGAAGACTTGTGCTCCATAGCTAGTTATATCTTGAGCCAAGCTGTTCTTGGACACATACAGCACTTGCATCTACCTAAGAACATGGAAAATAAAGCTAAAGAGGGAACATGTTGGTGGTCATGAAGGGGAGCATTCAGAGATCATGAAGCGGGACTAAGTTGGTGACCGCAATGACCTGATGCCAGCGATCCATGTTGAGAGCGGGATGGGGAAACATGCCACTGATGAAAGGAGTGGGTGTCCCAATGTCCATGAAAGGAGGGAAAGTGCACTATGAGACTGGGGCTCCCTTCCAAAATGGTGCCCAACTGTTTTGTAGTCAGCTTATTTAGGCCTCAGCTCCCCCTCACTCCCCCAACCCTCCCACCCCCTGCCCAACCCCATACCACCACACAATTCACCATTCTCCTAAAATTGAGTGTGGGATGATTGCAGTTCAGCTGTGCCAGAGAGATCGGTGCTCCAATTTTCTCACCATTTATCATTTTTTCGGAAAATCGCAGCTAAATGTTTCCTAGTGTTGTTGCCACAATCCCATGCAAAGGTTCTCTTGGTAAATTGGACATGTGCCTGTCATCCCCTAAAGTTGTTGGTCAGCTCCTCACAGGCATCCATTAATTAGCACATATTATTTGACATCTTTCAAAGGCGGGGAGGGGGGCGGGGGAAGCAGGGTGAATCAGCAAAGTATTGATTCAGAAGTGGTCTCCCATCTGCTGCCAAAGTAAGCAAATTTCAGCCCCGTATCTGCTGAAGTATTATTCTTGAGGTCTTAGACAGGTTAGATGTATATATAGAATGAAGATCTCAGCATCCGAGGATAAATTATTCCAAAACATTTTCAGATTGTCTGTTTCATTTGATTCTTTTGGTAACAGAAACAACCAAATAATCCATCTAAATAAATATAAAAGAATGATTTATATTTTAAATGACAGTTTCCTGTGGTAAAAGAGTTAAATATCCAAGTCTTGAGGTTTGTGAAGAAAGCTTTTATGTAATATTCATTTCTCTATCACCATTTGCACGGTCTGTCATGGCTGAAGTCGTATCCTGGAGCTAAAGTAGGATGTGACCCCAGTGTACTATGTCATAATGTAATGAAATCAAATCTTCATTGAAGTTGAACAGAAGAGTATCTAAAACGTAGACTGAGCATTCATGTGTGTTTGCTCCCCTTGCTATGAACTTCCCATTGCACATGGGTGTGCACATGTGTGTTTGTGTAATATTTATGTCATGTATAAGAAATTTATGGAAAAATAAATCTCAATGAAAATTTGATCCATAGTTTTTTCTACTCGCTGTGATTTAGCCTTGGCTTAGTAAAGTTTCATTGTGAATGAATGTACAGTAGTTTCTATTTTAAAAACATCCTCCTTACACTGACTGCACTTCAATAATAGTAACAGTTCCTCGAGGTAAAAACATATTATGGGTATAAAATGTCACTTGTCTGTTGAAACAAAGGAATGGATGACACTTCTCCCCAACAGTTTGTACTAACAAGGGACGTACTGCTAATGAATGGTGAGTTTCCCTTTATGTGAAAAATCAGGGAACTGGGGGTCGACGATTAAGTTATGTAACAATAAAGCCCCACAGATGTTTAGAATCGCCTGTCAGTTTTAATAAAAGTGGTTAAAGAAATAGCATGTTGGAATTGGACAGGAATCATGATCAGAAAAGTAAGAAGTCATTTTAAATGAATATTACTGTGCAGCAGGAAAAAGGATGGTAGACAGTGTTTAATAGAGGTAATGGGTTCACGCTCACCAGCTGGAGAGCCAGTAAGAGTCCTACATCAGCTCTTTTATGAAAGGCATACCTCATAAGTGCCACTCAGGCACTTAACTAGACAGTCTTACCCAAGATTAAGGACCACAGAGGTGAAAGGCCCACCACCAAGGAGGCTATGGTTTCTGCTAGAACAGCACCCACCTGAAGCCTACCATTGTCACTGAATCCCCCCAGATAGGGAAGATGGATGGCAGCAGGGTGTCATTGGCGAGGAAGACAGGGTTAGGGAATGGTTGAAGGGGCAGACAGAGCGGGGACATTGTTTGCAATATCCAGAGATACTTGTCAATGTTGATACTTCAATGAGTTTGACTGTTCCTCTATACTGTTCTGCATCTATGTCAAGTTAACTTACTTGAATTTTTGAATAGCAAGGCTGAGTTTTGCCCTTATAGTGTTTTGTGTTTACCATTCTTAGATATGCATTCTATGTCACTCCAGTGCATTTGCTCCTCTAAGTTGAATGGCATAAGACTGTTACAACCCAATTATGGAGGAACCACTGCATGGAAATCACATTCCCTTGTTGGGATTCCTGATAACAAACAGGCCAAAAGGAGTAATATAATTTTCCATCAGAAAGTCAAAAAGTAGTACATGTGTCAACTTGAGATGTTCATTCACACTTTATGAACCTTATAGTCATTAATTATGAAACTTAATTAAAGCCTCAAGATGAATCTTAACTCTGATTCTAATTCAGGAATAGTTTCTATATTTTAATCACAGGAAATGTAACTTCCAAAAAGAGGGCAAACTTTTAAAAAATAATGTTGCATTTTTGTCATCAAATTTAGTATGAACATCAAGTTGCATTTGTACAATGCCTTTAATGTAAACGTCTCTCCTGACAAAGGTCATGCATACTTTCCAGCTATAAAAAAGTTATAAACATAATACTCGCCCACTGCAATTGTTTAAATAAATTCAAAATCTCCACCACAAAGTTCTGATGTACCCAGACAATATTCACTGGTGCTGCTGTCATAGTCCCATGCCAGGGATCCTTTTAAATGAGTAACTTTGGCCTTCTTCTGGGTTATGGCCTGCCCCTTCTGTGGCCAAATATCCCACCTTCATCATTCAATGGGGCACATGTCCATCATCTCCTGAAGCTATTGGTCAATTGTTACTTGGCTCTTACATGTATTATTTGACATCTTCAGAGCAGGGAGCAAGAATTGGCGACCCACTGATGGCCGGCACAGGCTTGCATCCACTGCCAAGGTGCATAAATTTCAGCCCATATATGTTTAAGTATTATTAAATTATGTTTTACATGAAGATTAAATGTATACATCTAGGCAACATGAATGAAGCAGGGCCTTGATGGATTAACTAATTTTTATCTTAGCTGTTAACTCAGTATGTTTGTGCAGATTCATAATTAGTGAGAAAACATAGATGTCAGGTATTAGGATGGTCAAAGAGATGGACTCTATGGACTGTCTTAAAAGAAGGGAGGAGTTCCAGAGTGTGGGTACTAGATGCTAAAGCCATGGCTTCATCTGCCATGTATGCATTTATTACAAGTCCTATTCCAATAGAATTAACAACACCCAAAAATTGGAAATGGTGATGAAATGGGATCACCCTTCCTCAAAGCAAATGTCAGAAGTATAAAAAATAAAAGTGCTATTTGGTATCAACAACAACTTAATTGGCCTTGAAGCATTTTGGGATTTCTAAGGTCTTAGAAGGTACAATTTGAATGCAGTTTCTTTTCTTTCAAAAAGTCTTTTGCAGAACTGGATAAGATGGAACATTTAAAGTTTATTGATTTGCATCACAAGCAAGCTTATATTAACACAACAATGAAGTATCCCCTAGTTGCCACACTCCGGCATCAGTCTGATTATACTGAGGGAGAATTTCACATGGCCAATGCACCTAATATCTTTCAAACTGTGGGAGGAAACTGGAGCACCCAAAGAAAACTCACGCAGACATGGGGAGAACTGCAGACTTCACACAGGAAGTGACCCAAGTCGAGAATAGAACTTGGGTCCCTGGCACTGTGAGGCAGCACTGTTAATCATTGTGCAACCTGGAACTGACTTTATTCTGGATTCAGTTTGTTTTAAGTTTGGAGGAGCAGGTGGCCTGGTGGCACAGTGATCAGCACTACTGCCTCACTGTACCAGGGATCTGGATTCAATTTCAACCTTGGGTGACTGTTCTGTGTGGAATTTGCACATTCTCCTCATGTCTGAGTGGGCTTCCTCTTGATGATCCGTTTTCCTCTCACAGTCCAAAGATGTTCGGTTGGTTGATTGGCCCTTAGTGTCAGAAGGATAATAGGGTAAAAAGAGCGGTTATGAGGATTAGGTCTGGGTAGGATTGTGGTTGGTTCAGACTCAATGAGCTGAATAGTCTCATTCTGCACTGTAGGGATTCTACAGGTCTGGAAATAGATTCATTAGCAAATGAATCTATAGTCTCAACTGTGACTATCTGAATTACTTTCAAGGAACAATGGATTATTAACCTTGACATTGAATATAACTGTTCACCTATCTATACAAGAAAGAATCCTAAAAAAATGACTTGAAATAAAGTTCATTATTAGGCAACCCAATTGCAAATAGCAATTTCGGAATGTAGAGGTTATGCGGAGAAATGTAGAGTGATTGAACAACAAGAACCTGATTGAGAATAATAGATTACAACATAAATTAAGAGTAATTCAAAACTCTTAGGTTCAGGATTCTCCCATCCCACCTGCAGCAGGAAACAGAGCAGCGGGCCTGGAGAATTTGGGCAGCAGCCAAACATCCATTGACTTAGGGCGGGAGTTTCAAGTCCCACTCTTAATCTAATGACTGAACACATTTGTCCTATCTCTAACCTTCCAAAAGAAGCCATTAATCATTCTTGTGTTGCTAACACAGCAGACACAATAGAAACAATGGATGTTAAATAGAGGACCAAATGTTCAAAAAGTCCAACAAAAATAAGTCACTTGGTATAGGAAAATAAATAGCTCTTGCTGAGTCACAAGGCAGTAATTCAACTAAATAGTCTGAATGCTGCCAAAAGAACAAGGATTCAGCAGCCTGTGAATGTCACCACAATTACCAGATTGATTTAATGGCGAACGCATTGCCAGACATTTGTCGCTGTTTATGATAAAGAGCACTGACGTGTGAAGTTCTCTGTCTTGGTGAAGGAAAAAAAATAGAAAAACAGAGTATTATTTTAATAGGGAGAGAGTGAGAAATGCAGGCATTGTACACAATTCACAAAGTTTACATGCAGGTGCAAGTAAGCAATTTGGAAAGTGAATGCATGTTGGCCTTTTTTTTAATAAAGAGATTGTAACATGTGAGTAAAGGTACCTTATTGCAACTATCCACGGTCTTGGTGAGACTACACTTAGAAGACTATGTATGTACAATTATGTCCCATTCAAAGGAGGGATATATTAGCCATTGAGGGAGTGCAGCAAATGTTCACTAGACTAGATCAAAAGAGAAAAGATTGAGCAGACTTGATCCATATTTCTTAAAGTTTAAGAAGAATGAGAGTAAGTCTCATTGAAGCATCTAAAATTCTTAGGGACTTAACAACTTTTGAGTTGGAAAGATGTTTCCCCTGGTTGAAATGTCAAGCACTAGAATCCACAGTCTCAGAATAGAGGTGGACTATTAGACTGAGAGTGATAAGAAATTCCTTCACTCAAATGATTGTGAAACTCGAGAAATTTTTACCCCAGAAATATGCTCTGTTTTTGAGTGTACTCAAGATATGGTGATAGATGTTGGGAGACACTAAGGGAATTAAAGAATATAGGAAAATGCAGAAAGCTGGAGTTGAAGTAGTGTATCAAAAGTAAATTACTTTCATGAGCTGTAAGATCCCATGTAGCTGTAAGTATTCCAGAGATGTTAAAAAAGATCAAAATGAGCAGGATTTTCTGGCCCTGCATGCCTCAAGATCGAAAATTCCTACAAGGTCAACAGAACTTTAAATGGTCACTGAATTATTTCTCCTTCCTGCTATAATTCCCATGGTGGGGGGTGGGTGGGAAAATACTGCTCAATGATTCAAAATATTAAATTGCTTCAGCCCATATTAAAATTGATACAGTGGTTCTACAACGTGCCATGAGCTGAATTAATAACCAGCTTTTAGATCAGTTTCAAAATATTTAAGCCTGGTTATGCTTGCTGCTGATAATAGCATCATAACATTGCTCTGACTTCTATTTTAGAAAAGGCTGGAACATTAAAGTTCAAAATAAATCAGTAATGCATCCGTTAAATTTTGGGAATGCAGAGAAGTAGAAACATGCTATTCAAATGCATTAGTATTCAGATCATCTTCATCAGCAATTTTTAAAACACATCGGGGATAAAACACCTGCACTTCAGATATATTAAGAGTGCTTAACTGTGCCCACTTGAATTGTAAACTAATATAAAAAGTATTTGTAAAAGACAATGATGAAAAATATGACAGATCATCTTATCAAATTTAATTAAAATTGAAATAATTAAATCCACAAAAAAGTTATCTAACTTCAAGTTGCATTCAATAATGTTAAAACCTCTGTACAATTAATTTATTCTTGCTGTGTATTTAAACAGCTGATTTTATATTTTGAAAATGTACCATTTTAGACATTGCAGATAAAAGACATATTGTTAAAGCTTTTTGTTTTGCATTCATTCATAACAATACAAAGAACAGCACAGCGCAGGAAACAGCCCCTTCGGCCCTACAAATGTCAAATGTAAAGGAAGCAAGAATTTATACTCCATGAGAAGAGAGTGCTCATTGGTTGGCAGGTGGACTCTGATTGATATAGGGATTCCCATGAAGAATGCACCAGTTAACTGATGATTGACAGTTAACTGCCAAGTTTTGTGTAAATTCAAACTGGGTAGATTACTCTGATTGGCAAAGGGAGTGATTCACTCCCTGAGGAGTGAATCAGAGAATGGCTATCATTTATTTTGTTTAGTTATCTAGAGCCAATCGCTGGAATTCTACCACCCCACCCATCCTACCCACGACAGAATAGGATATTATAGGATGGTAGACAATGGAAATGTCTGTTGACCTCAGGCAGGAATTTCCAGTCGTAAAGTCCTGCTCAATGTGTCCAAACACAAAGTCCAACATTAGCTGTAATTCCACAATTGGACATATTTGCTAAACAATCCAAGTGTGCTTAGAATTATGCTCACAACCAATTTAATCAGTAGAACTAACAGTGTTGCACACTTATACATGTTAGAAACTACATATATTCATGCATAGGGGTCTTTCTTTGATCGCATAAAAAACAGATACACATTGCACTTATTTCAGCTAAACAAAAGAGATGACAGCCATTTTCTGGTTCATTCTCCAAAGCAATGCCTTGTCCAATCTAAGTCAAACTGCCTGGTTTGAATTTAAACAAAGCCTGCCAATTAACAATCAGTTACCAGTTAACTGGTGCACTGTCCATGGCAATATATTGATCAATCAGCGTACATTTACATCCAATAACACTCTTTTCATTTAGTGTGAATTGCTGTTCCCTTTATATTTGCTATTCTTGTGAATTGTACTGATGAGTGCAAGACAAAAAAGCTTCAACAACATGTGTCTGCTTTCAGCAATATTCATGTTCTGTACTACAAAATGATAATTTAGATGCGTTAATCCCACTTTAATGAAATTACCATTTGAACCTTCAATTTAATCCTATATCGCATGATAATTATTTTTCTGATTCTGTAGAAAGCTTTTGTTTGGATCTTAGAAGCTTCAGTCATTAACAAAAAAAAAGCAGCTAAAGAAAATTTTAGAAAACATTATGAGTAATGTATAGGAATCTGAAGATGTAATTGTGGGAGGTTTTATGATGATATATGCTCTATAATAATTACAAGTCTTTTTCATGCATTTGTGACACCTTAAATATTTAAAATATGTATTGCAATGCCACCTAAAGGACTGATGTAGAGATGCTGGCTTTAGACTGGGGTAAGCACAGTAAGAAGTCTCACAACACCAGGTTAAAGTCCAACAGGTTATTTGGCATTCGCTTTCAGAGTCTCAGGCTCCTTCATCGGGTGAGTGAGGACTTGTGAGTGAGCACTTTAACCTGGTGCTGTGAGACTTCTTACTGTGCTTACCCCAGTCACAAGTCCTCACTCATCTGATGAAGGGCCTAAGGCTCCGAAAGCAAGCACCAAAGAAACCTGTTGGACTTTAATCTGGTGTTATAAGATTTCTTACTGTCCTAAAGGACTACCAGGTATTGCAGCTACTTTCCAAAATTGACAGAGAAATATAAGATTCAAAAATGGAAAAGTGGGTAGGCATGCAAAATTCTCAGTTATCCACATTAAATTTAAATATAAAAGTATCATGTTGATCAATTCCCTCGAAACCTTCCGATCTTCTTGGCCTAACAAATTTTGAGTGCAACATTATAGGCGATTGCGCCTACCTACCCAATTGTACCTATCTACCCAAACCTGCTTATCTACCCAATTCTGTCCACCTACCCAACTCTGTCCATCTACCCAATTCTGCCCACCTACCCAATTCTGCCCACCTACCCAATTCTGCCCAGCTATCTAATTCTGTCCACCTACCCAATTCTGACTACCTGCTCAATTCTAACTACATGCTCAATTCTGCCTACCTGCAAAGAGCCATTTCTTTGGCATAAAATTATTGTACAACATCTTCAAAAAAAACTTTTATTTATTTACTCATCCAAGTAAGAATGGGGGCAGTGATGTACTTCGTTGGAAATAATTTAAATTATTCTATCAAGCAACTAACACTTCAACAAATACTGCTCGTATTTATATGGCATCTTTAATGTAACAAACTATCCCAAGTGCTTCACAGGAATATTACAAAAGGAAGTATGACATTAAGCCACAAAAAAAAATTATCCCCTCCCCCCACCATCAAATTTGGGGCTACTCCAAACGTGTTTTGGGGAATCCATCTAAGAGGATCCCAGGTAAGGGTTTATGCAGCAATTGTCCAGAAGCACTAACTTCCCCTTGAGAATTGAGCTGTGCTACGAACTATCCGATTAGTTTTATATTAGTTTTATACTCATAGTTACTTTGAAAGAGTTAGAAGAAATAAAATCACTTGGAACTTCGGCGTAATTCTGTCCACCTACCCAATTCTGTTCACCTACCCGATTCTACCGACCTACCCAATTCTGCCTACCTACCTAATTCTACCTACTTACCCAATTCTGCCTACCTATCCAATTTTGTCTACTTACCCAATTCTGCCTACCTATCCAATTTTGTCTACTTGCCCAATTCTGCTTGCCTATCCAATTCTGACTACCTGCTCTATTCTAACTAATGCTTAATTCTGCCTACCTGCAAAGAGCCATTTCCTTGGCATAATATTTTAAACACTTAGACCAATCCCCACATTGGGCAATCCCAGTCTGGACCCTCCAACTCCCTGACTAATCACTCTCCTAAGAATATTCCTTAACCCCCTGCTGACATGCCTCTCATGTGTTCCCCCCTTCTGACGCTCAGTTCATGGGATACCTCTGCCCCAACCCAGTCTAAGTCTACTGCTAACCTGGCTTCCTCCACCACCACCCCAAACTGAGCTCCCCTTGACATCCAACATTCCCAGCCCACCAACCCTGATATCTGATCTGATCTGAACTCCTTACCAGCCAAATCCCATCCATTTACCTTTTCCCTGGCCTATAAATTTCACTGGGTTCTTCAAACTTACTTGCCTCACGGCAGTCAGTGCATTAAAAAAGAGAGTGTGGCCTCCTTTAGTTCCCCAGCGATGCACTATGCTGGAGCCTTCAAAGTCTCTCTCACTACAGGCTCCACAGAGTGAGCAGCAGAGTTTCCAACAACATTTTCTAGAGCAAATAAATGCACTTCCAACTCTTGTAATCACAGCAGGACATCACTTTTCATTTCTGGGTGGTTATTGCCAGTATGTCAGAAAACCAAATGCTTTGTCAAAAAGAAAGGCTGTAAGGTATGTCTCAAAGTTTGAGAATGGAGGGTTGTAGGTGGGGTATTCCAGAACTTAGGGCAGAAGCAAAAGAAAATGCAGTAGCCATAGATGGGCCTATTAAAATTAGTATTGATCAAGGGGCAGCAATTTGAATGCACAAATAACTGGAGAGTTGTGGGGCTGAAGGAGATTACAGAGTTACAGAGGGTCAGGAGATGGAAGGATTTGAAAACAAGTATGAAAATTATAAAATTGAGACATTGCCTAATCAGAAGCCAGTATAAGTCTGTGAGCACTGGGGTAAAGATGAATGGAATTTGGTGTGAGTGTTAGATGATCTCAAGTTTCTGGAGGGTCAGTAGTTTGGTGGATGGCAGGTCAAGGATGAAGGGGAAAAGCCTCATGGACAAGAAGAGTTTGAAGACGGCATGATGGAGACAGAAGAGAAACTAAATGAAGATACAATTCAGGGTGGGCATTAGTTTAAATTTATTTATTAGTGTCACAAATACGCTTATATTAGCACTGCATTGAAGCTACTGTGAAAATCCACTAATCGCCACATTACGACACCTGGTCAGGTACACTGAAGGAGAACTTAGCATGGCTCATGCACCTAACCAGCACATCCTTCAGACTGTGGGAGGAAATCTGAGCATCCAAAGGAAACTAACGCAGACATGGGGGGAACGTGCATTTTCCACACAGTGAGTCATCCAAACCAGGAATCGAGCCGAGGTCCCTGACAGTGTGAGGCAGCAGTTCTAACCACTGTACCACCATGTCTTCCCATGGAACCTTGTGGAAGTCCAACCCATGTGGACTGGAGCCATATTGTTGAAACTTGCTAGGAAAATTTTGTTCTAAATGTTATTTTTCTTTCTTAGCTACATGCTGGTGCAAAAATACACATCCTTCTGATTCATGTGGAACCACTGTCATTGACAATTTACATCATCTGCCCACAGTGACAATTAGAGCAAAACATAGGCAGACAGCAGCACAAGAACAGAATGTGCTACTGAGAGCTTCACTGTGAAACGCTAGAAGCTTCAGGAAGGCCCAAGAGCTGAATTTCCAGTCCTTCTGTCCGGTTGAAGCAAGGCAGTAGCATTTTGAAAGTGATTGGTACTGACCTAGCACCCTGCCTCTGGAATGATATCAATGGTTTGGTTGAGTGGGCAGAAATGTGGCAGATGAAATTTAATCCAGAGAAATGGGAGGTAATGGGAGGCCAAACAACCAACTCAAGAACAGTTTCTTCCCTGCTGTCAACAGACTTTTGAATGGACATACCTCACATTAAGTTAATCTTTCTTTACACCCTAATTATGACTGTAACACTACATTCTGCAATCTCTCTTTTCCTTCTCTATGAATGGTATGTGTTGTCTGTATAGCGCACAAGAAACACTATTTTCTCTGTATGTTAATACATGTGACAATACTAAATCAAATCTAATCAAAATAAAGGAAAATATTGGGAGGAATCGAGAAAATGAGAGACCTTAGAGTGCATGTCCACAGGTTCCAAAAGGTGAAAGGACTGATGGATAAGGTGGTCAAGTAAACATAATGGAACTGTATAAAATGCTGGCTAGGCCACAGCTGGAATTCTGTGTACAATTCTGGTTGCCAGTTACAGAGAGGACGTAGTCACTTTGGAGAAAGTAGAGGAGATTTACAAGAATGTTACCAGGGCTTGAAATTTCAGTTGTGAGAAGAGATTGGATAAACTGGGGTTATTTTCCTTAGAAGTGAGGAGGCTGAGAAGTGACCGCACTGGGGTGTACAAAATTAGGAGAGGCCTAAATAGAGTAAACAAGGATGTCCTGTTTCCTCCAGTGGAAACATCAGTTACCAAGAGGCACAGAATTAAAGTGATCAATAAAAGGATTAAAAGAGATTGTGAGGAAAAGCTTCTTCAGCCAAAGGGCAATGGGTGTTTGGAATTCACTGCCTCGTTTGGCAGTAGAGGCAGAAAACCTGAATTTATTTTAGCAAATAAAGAACAGTTTATTTATCAGTCACAAGTAAGGCTTACAATAACATAGCAATTAAGTTACTGTGAAATTCCCCTAGTCACAACAATCTGGAGCCTGTTCAGGTCAATGGACCGAACCAGCACATCTTTCAGAATATGGGAGGAAACTGGAGCATCTGGAGGAAACCCACACAGACAAAAGAAGAACATGCAATCCCCACACAGACAGTGGCCCAAACCAGGAATTGAACCTGGATCTTTGGTGCTGTGAAACAGCAGTGCTAACCACTGTGCTACTGTGCCACCATAGCTTTCATTTAAAAAGTATCTGGATCTACGCCAAACATGCTATAACCAGCAAAATAGGTTTCTGGATTTTGGGATTAGAACGGGCAGCTAGGTTTTAACTTTTTAGTTTATGGCAGAGGCAGACACAATCGGTGTGATCTTACACGCTTTTACTGCAGCGAGGTTGGAGAATTTTGCGGGCCAGCCAAATCTCTGTTTCCTGGGGCGGTGTGGGAAAATCCCACCGGGGTGAGCAGTGGTCGGTTTCTGGCCAATAGGTGGAATCACCTCTTTCGGTGCCGCAATGTTTCTTTAGCTCTATGGTTCTATGTTGCTGTTACATTATGAGACTGGAAAGTTTGAATTATAAGGAGAGCTTGGGTAGGCTGGAACTTTTCTCCCTGGAGTATAGGAGGATGAGGGTAACCTTATGGAAGCTTATAAAATCATGAGGGGTATAGATAAGGTGAATAGCCCAGGTCTTTTCCCCAGGGTAGGAGTGTCTAAAACTAGAGGGCATAAGGGAAATGATTTAGAAGGGACCTGACAAACAACTTTTTCACACAGAGGAGGGGCATTTATGGAATGAGAGGAGGTAGTAGAGAAAGGTATTTGGACAGGTACATGGATAGGAAAGGTGTGGAAGAATAAGGGCCAAATGCATCAAATGGGACTAGCTCAGCTTAGGAAACCTGGTGGGCTTGGACGAGTTGGACCAAAGGACCTGTTTGCATGCTCTGTATCTCTATGACCCTATGATTCTATGTCTCTGCAAGGTTCATTGGTCCTCCTGACCACCCTTTCCCTCCACACCCACATTCCCCCCCGGTCCCTCCCCCACCACACACACAACCCCAGTACAGGTAATGCTTCCATGAGGTGGAAATCAGAATCCTATGATGTAAGTCTACTGTTTGACCAGGCCTGAATGTACACTGTAAATGCTCCAATTAGCATGCTTAACAGAGCCTGGCTGAAAGGTAAACCTTCATTTCTGTGGGATTACAAGGAGCACTTCTTTCCCACCCAACCAGTTGCAGGTCCATCTCCCTCACTTTGAAAACAGGCTCCCAAGAATCTATCCTCCCGAGGCCAACTGGTAAATAATACAGTGAATCCTTCACTGCAGACTGTGCTGGGGTGCTTGGTTTTCATTCAAGCTGACTAGTCCAAATGTCAGGCATTCTAGCATTTGGGTGGCCAATGCAGCCCTTCACCATCAGTCTTCAGGAAACTTTCTAATCCCATTTAAAACATACAATGTGTACTCTTGGTCCAATTATGCACACTTTTGAAGCTTGAAGTATTGTAGCCCATTTTAGAATGTGTGTCAGGTGTTGGTACAATCCTTTCAGTGACAGTCAGATTGACAGTTCTGTTTGACTTATCCATGATTGTTCCACAGAGGTGATGTGCTGGACTCCAGTCTGTCATGTAGAGTATTCAGGAGATTATGAGCTAATTAATTAAGCTGATCGTTAAATTCTTTCCCTGGGTATTGGGAAGAGCAAAACAAATATCAAATCAGTATTTATTTTAAGAAACATGCTGATTTTTCAGTTTGTGCTCGAGTTAATTCATGTAAACTATCAATTCCTTTGCTTTAATGCAAGAGTCTCACTGAATTAACATGTGTAAATACAAGCAAAGATGTAAGTGGTTTTCTCTTGTTGGAATGTTCGCTGGTCAGGTTTTGGAAAATGTGTCACTGAATAGCAGAAATTGACAGGATTGTAAATCCTGTGTGGCATTTTCCCAAAAAAAATGACAGTGTTGTTTTTGGCGAGAAAGCCAGCATGTTTCTCTCCAGAGAAACCAATCAGTTATCTCTCCAGATCTCTGCGACACTGCCAGTAAGAAAAAATCAAGAGGGTATATTTCACGTCACCATGCAGGGGGCAGACCCTCAACACGCTGGCAAAATCCAGGTGCAAAGAGATGGGGGCATCATCTGTAAAGGACTCCCTCAGACAGAACCTGAGTAAAATTCCATTCCATCCCAGTCCACCACGGAGGTATCAGGAACCCCAGCCCCATCCCCGGTTGAAGTCGGCACTTCTCTGCACACCCCAATCACTGACTCCCTTCTCCTCCCCACCATAGAATGATCTGGCACCCACGTCTGCCATGACCGAACCCCCCCCCACTTTCAACCCACTGCCCTACTCCAACAGCCATCATCATGTGGCATCACACAGCCTGCCATTTGCTACTTTTTGTGCTCATTTACAGTATGCGAGCATCGCTGGCATTTATTACACATCTCCAACTGCTCCTCAATCCAACCCCAGTCACAACTGCTTCAAAATGGCTCTCCACCACCCGCTAAATGAACTCAGGAACTTGCTGGCACAAATTGTGCTCTCTGATTCTCTGGATTCTGAGCACGTGCTGCCATTCACGCAGACAGAGTGTGTGCTCAAAATGGCCTCCAGTATCTATTGTTGATAACATACCTTCTCATGCACATTTTATTTCACTAACAATTTTCATTGCATTTCAGTACTCCCTTTATTGGTGCTTTGTAATAACCACTATGCCCATGTAACTGTTGGTGAGCAATAATGTCCACAAACTCAAGTCTTGTCTATTCTTGGCACTCTTCAATGCATTTGGCAGTGGTTTTTGGGTGCTTCACAATTGATTGTTTAGAACAAGTTGCAGATTTTTACTGTGGTGTTGTGTGCTAGAATATTCCTTTTTACCAGGGAACTATGATATTCAATTCCATGTTGGATTGCTGACTACCACAAGTTAAATGTCATACATTAAATTTTTTTTTGAAAGGCTTATAAGGAGTACTCTTTCAGCACTCAGCTGGCAACATTGAAATTAATACAGTGTGCCCGATTGGCTTGAATTTACATAAACGTTTGTAAAAGGCAGGGGAATGGCTTCACTGAAAAGCACTTTCAGAAAGCTGAAGAAAAGCAGGATTAGCTCCTGCTTTGAATTCTACAGAGGTTTGAACTCTGAAATAAAAATGAATTGCTGGAAATATCACCTGTAAGGAGAAAATAGAAATCGATATTTTTGGTGTAAATGCTCCTTTATCAGAATTGAAATCTGAAATTTTTCAGATGTCAGCCTGTCATTTGCTACTTTTTGTATTCATTTACGGTATGTGAGCATCACTGGTATTTATTACATATCTCCAATGCTATTGATCAGTACAGGTTTGGATCGGCACAGGGTTGGAGGGCCAAAGAGCCTGTTTCTGTGCTGTACTGTTCTTTTTGCTTTTGAAATTTACCCACCCCAAAACGTGTTCACCAACTCTAAGACACAACTCATGATTGTGATGGAATACTCTGTACTTTCTTGATGCATGCTGCAACACTCAAAAACCTTAACATCATTCAGGACAAGATAACCTGTTTGATTAGCTTCTCATCCACTACCCTAAACATTCATCTCAGTGGCAGCACTGTCTATAAGATGCAGTACTACAGCTCACTAAGCATCCTTCTACAGCACCTTTGAAACCCAAGATCTCTGCTCCCAAGAAGAACAGGATCAGTAGACAAATGAAAAAATCAGGACCTAAGAGTTCCGCTGTAAGTCAGACACTATCTGAACTTGAAACAATTTGAGATAATTTAGCAGGACAATTGACAATGGGTGCAAATTCCAGAATGGTCGCTCAATCTCACAAACATTTGAGTTTGAGACCTCGGTTTGAGATCTTCCCTGTACTGATGACATAATCAGGCTCACACCCAGAAAGGAAATATGTTAATATATTTACTATACTCACGAATCTTAATATTATAACATCTGCTGATGCCTTATCCTCACATCAACTCCCATCGTTGTGATATCATGCTGGCACAAATCATTGCTGGTTTTCAAAAACAGAAAACAGTCATGATGAGCATGCCAGGAGCACACAGTAAAATATAGCCCCCAGATAGTACAGGCATGGCTGGGTCGTGCCCTGGCACTGCCTCTACCACAGGACATGCTCTTTGGGGAGTCACTTTGGGGGTGCCCTTATGTGAGAGAAGGGGGCAATGCCTGTAAGGAAAAGTGCTCCGATGATTGTGTAGATTAGTGAGATGCCCCAATATTACTATTGTGTGGAATGGGGTCCGCCAGAGCTTTTTGGGAGGGCAGTTGCAGGGCTCCTGATATCCTTTGAGGGTGGGGGGCATCGGGAAGGGAGCTTACATTTAACTTTGAGATCCCTTTAAAAGTCTGATCTTCGATTCCCAGTGTGTTTAGGCTCTGTCCTTCCAGCTGGCTGTGTAATCCTCACCAGCACTCTGAAATTACACAGGGTGCTGTTAAATCAGGTGAGAAAAGATGACTGTGAAGCTGGCAGATTTCACACAGCTTTTCTCACCTGATTCAACACTCTGTGCAATCTTGGGAAAATTCTGCCCAAGTCTCCATTCCTCCACTTTTGATAGGGGTCAAAATCCTGAAACTTACTACCTAACAGCACACCAACAATACACAGTGGTGATTCAAGAAAATGGTTCATCACCACCTTCTTGAGAGCAATGAGGTGGGCAAAAGATGCTGGCTTGCCAATGAAACTCACATCTAGCGAATAATTTAAGAAAATCATTATCACACAAATTAGCTTTGTTGAATCGAAAGTCAATTTTTTTAAGCAATACTGGGTTTTCTGGAGAGGTTGGAGGCAGGAAGAATTCCATCCCAATGCAAATCTTTATAGTCAGAGTATTTGAAAAATAAAATCTATGCATTCCCAAAGATGAAAGTCCAAGGATATGTGGGTTAGGTTGATTGGCCATGCTAAAGTAATCTTAGTATCAGGAGGATCAGCAGGGTAAATATGTGAGATTTTGGGAATAGGACCTGGGTGGGATTGTTGGTGCACTTAATGGGCCGAATGGCCTCCTTCTGCACTGTAGGGATTATATGATTCTATGGAAGATGGTGTGGCACTGCACACCTTATTTCTTTCAAGATGTTGCTGCAATCAAATAGCGAAGAGAGTTTAGCTTACTTGGGATGGTATTGGCCAGGACACTGACATTATCAACAATTCCTCATTATTTCTGTCATAAGATCTTTTATCATCCTCCAAGATGGGAAGACAAAATGCAAATTTAACATATTGTTTGAAGGAAGGACCACTGACAGTGCTACCACCGACAGTGCAGTGTTCTCTTCCTGCTGCATTGTTGTGCCAGCCTTATGAGCCCAAAACCATCAGGTGGGAGACTTCATGCTGTATTAATTTTGATGTTATATCTTCCGCAATATGTCATGTACTGTTGTTTAATCATGCTCTAATTAGATTGATAATTTCTGGTGCTGTTTTTGAATCAAATGTTCTTAACTCCCAGCTAATGCCACCAGTACGGCAGATGTCTGGAACATTGGGTTCCAGACATAAAGCCAAACCGTTCCATTTAATTCTGATTAATTCTGATTTCTGCATTTGAATTTGAATTTGCAAACCGTTTTAGTTGCAATTGAGCCACTGGAAAGCGAAAGTAAATTAATTTTGTCCTCATATGAAAAGATATTGTGGCCGGAATTTTACTCCCTTGCAGAATGGAATTCTCCATTGGCCTTGGGCGGGATTTTATGAGTCTCATCGGAGCAAGATCATAAAATACCGGCTTGTGGGGGTGAACTTGCTAGCTGTTCATGCCGCCCTGCCGCTGTATCGATGATGGAGAATTTGGCACTCAGTCAAATCTCCATTCACTGCTGCAGAAGCAGAAAATCCCACTGGCGTGAATGGTCATAAGAATCTGGCCTTTTGTTTTTATTAAGTTGTGAAATAATGTAGCTTTATATACGTAAAAACATATGCAGTTAAACAAAAAAGATAACTTTGGTCAACCAAAATTGGCAGCCTGTTGCTAAATGGTATCCAATCGACCCATTTTAAAATATTATTATTGTTCAGTCTCAGAAGATAATTACACTTTAAACTCAACTGTAGGAGCTTCATCAAGTGCATTTCTTACAGTTTTCTAAGTGGACTCAATGATTGTTACATTGACCCAATTCTTCTAGTCTCTTTATGTTTGGAGACCGAACCAATACAAGCTTTCTATGGGACCCCTCCGAAATCCCAAAACACTGACTCCTTAAGAATTGCTCATGAAGTTTGAACATCTGGTGGGCAGTTCCCCTGCTCTCTGGGATTTTCCAAGAATGTCACCACTCTTGAGTTGTCACCAATTTTGACTTCAGACTGTTCCAACTTATTTACTAGAATTGCTACCCAGGAAATGTTAGACAGAAAATTTCCAGTCTAACTCCTGAACCCGTTCCCCAATCGCTCACACTGACAACCCTGACTGTCCCATCTGCCAACCAACTCAGCCCCGTAACTATACCCTGAGCTTCAGCTGCCTTCAATTCTTCAAGATTCTCTGATCTGACCTAACCCCAATTTCCCCTCACTCCTCAGGAACCTGACCTGACTTCACCAAATTATTACCTCCTCACCCAATTCCCTCCCCCTACACTACATGATTAGCTTCTACGTGACAACTAGTCCACTCTTTCATCCTGATTTCCTGATTTCCCCCTGACCTGTCCTCATTATCTCTCAATCCAGGTTGACTAGCTCTCATCACCTGACTCTCCCTGACCAATCCTGACTCTTTTCAGACCTGACAACAGACACCATCCAACAAATCTGCTCACTGATCCGTCCATTCCCACCTAATCCATCTATCTCGCCTCATTCAGCTGCCACCTTATCCATCAATCACTCCACACAAATGTCACCCTATTCATTTATCAATCTATTAAATATACCAGCCTACAAACTTACCTGCTTCTCTCATGCCACCCTACCCACTTACCATCTGCCACCCCACCATCTCACCCAGCTGCCAACCTACCTATCTACCACTCTAGTCAGCTGCCATTCTGCCAACAAACCATCCGCCAGCCTATCCCCTTAGCTACTTAGCTCACCCACCATTCCCCTTACCCATCCTGTCCTCTCACAAACTTGCCTTATCTGTCCTTCGCACTTCCTTACTTAAAAAACTTTAATACCTCTTCAAAGACCTGTCATGGTGCACAGTTATATTATTTACACATTTTTGGAAAAACTGTTTTGAAAGTTGCATTTTGTAAATTTAACAACTGTTTCCAAGGCCAAAAGTTCCTACTGGAGGTCAACACACCTTACTTATCCGAGCCAAGATTATAGGCACATGACTGCAGTGTGACAGTGAATGTGCATTCCCGGGATATATTGGCATAACAATTAAGTTCTAGCTCTTTACAAATAATGTAACAAAAAGACATCCACTGAGATTTTTTTTCACATTGTCTGACAAGAAACTAATAAAATTTAAAATGACAGCCCTCATAGTTTGAATTATGTGAAAACAAAAGCTTACGGTTACGTCTGAGGACATCTTAAGATGATTAACGAGACTGTTCACCAAGACCAAATTGCGAAATGTCCTAGATCTAGAGTTGCTGATGATGCTATGGTGTTATCCAATACTGAAGTTCACTTCCAGCAGCTTATAAATCAGTTCTCCATGATCTGCAAGGAGTTTGGATTGGCAATCAGCAGCAGGAAGACCAAAGTTATTGGCCAGGATGTTGAGACTAGCTCTTCCAACAAAATCAATAACCTCAGTCAGGAAGTCGCAAACAGGTTTGCATTCTTTGGTTGAACAATTAATGGCAACCTATCTCTTCATGCCAAATTCGGCACCAAGATTGCCAATGCCGTAACTCTCATGACAAAGCTGAGAGCCCAGATGTGGACTGGACTCTCCCAAAAAATACAAAACTGTGGTGTGTACCAGTTTTGTGTTGTCAACACCCTCCTTTACAGTAATAAATAAGGACAAGATATGCAGGTAAAGAAGAGCGGCTGAATAGATTCCACCTCTGCTGCCTAAGACTAATATTGGACATCACCTGCCAGGACAGTGTGACAGAAATGGAAGTACACCAATAGGCAGGGATCCCTAATATGTTTGGTCTCTTGAGTGATCTGCAACTCGGATGGCTGAGTTAAGTATGCCTAAAGGATGACCGCAGCATTCCTAAAGGCATGGTCTACATATCACCAACAAGCCAGGATTGTCCTGGAGTCTCCAGGAATTGAAGATCAATCTCCAGGACACAGCTCTGTACAACCTTGAAGAAAGATAACACAGGGATAGTAAGAAAGATTCCTTTTTTTGCAATTTTCTTCGAGATTTCTTCCTACTGGATATATTGAAAATAGAGAGGAAAGGCTGTTGATTGTCAAACATCATGCAATTGGATAATAAGTCCTTCTGCTTTCCAATTATTGTAGGAAGGCAGTGTGTCATGAGCTTGAGTGTGTGGGTTGATAGTTGACTTAAGTGTGAGGGAAAATCATGTGATGAATCCTCCAGAATCAACCACCATTGGCAACCATAGCTTTACAGTGACCTTGCTATTGACATAAGACCAACAGGTCATCCACATCTGTGATACCAGAACATCAGTAAGTGTCAAGTTGGCAGGGATCAGAGTTGATGCTGGCCAGAGTACCAGAGACAAGCAGTAAGGAAGAGTGTGGAGAAAGCAAAGGACAAAAGAAATAACCAGATGATGAAAAAGAGAGCCTGAAGGAAGAAAAGAAACATCAGTCGATTTCGACCAACATTATTCATCTATGTCAGCTGTTGAATGGATTGGAAGTCACAAATTGGTCTCTTTGAACACAAAAGATGATGTCATGTCAAGAAATAATAAAATCACAGGCACTGTCCATCATCTCCGAGATGAGTGGATGCCGAAGAAGATAGCACATCGCTCAAAAACAACCAGAAATGCTTCAATTACTATAAATTATATTGAAGTAGCTGTTGCATAAGCAAATGTGTCAACTATTTTGTACATAACAAACTCCCACAAACAGCAATGAATTGAATGAATCTCTTTTTTGATGATAAATCTCTTTTTTAATAGTGTTCATTGAGAGAGTTCCCCTGTTTACTTCAAAAAAATATCGTGTTTAACTTGGACTTGAACAGACAAATGGTATTTTGGATTAGTGCATCATCCAAAGGATAGTATCTCTGGCAAAGCAACAACAGTTGCTTTGGTCCATCTTATTGTCTAACAAGGCGCATACACGCGATGGGTCGTGAGGGGGCTGCTCTTGGATTTTTTTTTTCGAGAGTACCCTAGTGCTTCACATCGTTAGTGTACACTTGACCTGGACCATTTGATGGGCAACACGACAACTCAGTGACTATAGCTGTGCTGTGCAGATACATGGATTTGGGCCTGTGTCTGTGACAGTTTGCACATTCTCCCCGTGCTTGCATGGGTTTTCTCCGGGTGCTCCAGTTTCCTCCCACATCCCAAAGATGTGCTCTCAGGCTAATTGGCAAAACAAATTCTCCCTAAATTGTCTCAAATTTGGGTTTTTAATTCATAGATCTATAAAAATGGACAGAGATCGCGGGTAGAGGTGGGAACATCGGGGTGGCGGCGTGGGCTCGTTGGGCTGAAGGGCCTGTTTCCCACGCTGTTTTGTTCTTTGTTCTTTGTTCTATTTAATATTATCCTAGAATATCAGCTTAAATTGTACATTTATATCCCTCACCGTCTCAATCTACTTTTGATTGGCAGAGTTGCACATATACATATACATATATTGCATGGGCTAAATCTTCACAGCCTATGAATCATTCAGGTTGCATTTGCAAGAGATGAATGAAATTTCTGTTAGGACTCGGCAGTTTGTATTTTCAGTGCATGCTCTGGAGTTGTGTGTTGCTTTTGCAAATTCCGCACCCAAAAGTCAATCTGGTCGACAAGCTTGGCTTTCAGTTGAGGATGCTGCAGTGCCAGAATAGTAGACTGCTGCTGCTAGTAGGAATGTGAAGAGAGTGTCATGGGATGGGCATCACTGGCATTTGTTGTCTGCCCTTAATTGAAGGTGGTGGTAAGTTGCTTTTTTGAATCACTGCAAACCATGTGGAGGGAGTGAGTGTTGAAGCTGGTGGATGGCATATCTGTGAAGTAGACTGCCTTGTCCTGGATGGTGTTGAATTGTTTGAGTGTTGTTGGAGCTGCACTGATTTCGGCAAGTGGAAAATGAGTATTCATTCACCTTCCTGAATTGCGTACCTTGGAGCTAGTGGACAAATTTTGTGGAGTCAGGAAATGAGTTACTCATCATTGAAGTCTGAGAGCCCAATTTTGCCCTTGTGTTGTGCCCATTTTTGTTTGGAAACTTGGTAAAGTGGGACATGAAACGAAGAGTGAGATCCGTGCCTGCCTCCGCACTGGTTCCTCCTTTACTGAAAATGGCTATGATCAGGACCACAGCCGAAACTGACATGATGGCCACTTAAATGCATTTGCATTTATTTAAATTGACTTAACAGACTGCACATCCAACTTTGCCAGCATCTCCCCCTTTTGCCACTGCGTTCACCCATCCAGAATCGGCGCAAAACTAACACGCTCCGTATAAGTTCGACTCCATCAACGAGGATTAGTGAGGAGGTAAGTGCCTAGCATCCGACGGCTCTCTGCTTGAGACCTGTGGGGTGAGGATGGGGGATGAAAGAGGAACCTCTGCCACCCTGCCTGAGATCGGGAGGGGGAAAGTGGGTCCACTACCACTCCACCTGAGATTGATGGGGTGGGGGGGAAAGGGAGGGACCCATGTTCAGTCTTAGTGGTGAAGAATGTGAGGGATAAGATGGTCAGTAATGTTGTGGGAATGGGGCAATGTCTGTGGGGGCCAGGAAAGGAGCAGCATTCTATCTTTTTTTTTCACGCATTGTTGGAGGCATTGATTTGAGCTACAGGGTTTCGGGCATGTTAAGTCCCATCCACAGGCTTCTGCAATGCGATTCGGAATTGCTAATATTTTTTCCAGTAGAGTACATATGGAGGTGCCTGAAAACAGGTCTAAAAGTTGGATCTGAAACGCTCTCAGTTTCATGTCCGCCCAGCTTTTTGAATCAAAATGGTAAAATATGGCTCTGAGTCTCTGATCTGCTCTTGTATTCATGGTATTTATACGGCTAATCTAACAATTCTTTCCTGGCAAAAGGAAAACCCCAAATGTGAATGATTGGTGGTGATAGTAATGCCATTGAATGTCAAGGAGAAGCGATCAAACTTTCCAGTTCGTGATGCTGATTGCGTGGCAGTTGTGTTTGCCTTCTCCCCCAAAAGAGCTTCTCGTTTCAGCTGTTGGATTTCTCTAGGTCTGTAAAACCAGGCTGGTCAAAGCAGATTAATCCAGAGTGTCAACCTCATTAACCTATCTCAATGTCCAAATAACCTGCTGGGAGTGGGTCGATTGACCGTGTTTTGTTCTGGCTCTGTTAAATCAAAGAAAGTGACAGGGTTGGACAAAGGTTAGGGGTCAAATTTTAAGAGTGTGAGAGTAAAATCTTCTCAGTTCAGCGGCAGTGATCAGAATGACTCCTGCTGGATCGTCTGACAACTATCTAAACAAGTCCTGCAAAGTCTGTCTTCCTTCCCCACAGTCTCCACACTTCCCCACTGCTCCTGCCTTCCATGTTCAGCTGCTTTTACTACTAACATCTGATATGCATGAGATTATTCACGGCCCCATGAAGGCTGAAGTAGCCCCTATTGACCTCAAAATCATGGAATAAAAATGAAGCTCACTAGGTGCACACCACACACATACGGTCGTAAAACTGATCACTGTCTATTCTCACTGACTGAGGACTTAACCCCACTGAGGTGGCCATTTAAGTAACATGCAAGAGGTCTGAATGCTTGCCAAATTTGTTTGTTGGGAAGCTCGGCCATGTTTATCCCACCTGGAAAGTCCCTGGCATTGAATTCTGACAGTTAATCCCAACATCAGCAACAGATTTTTGGCTCATGTCAAATTAACTTCCCATTCCCACCACAATTCCAGCTATTGGAATGACCAGGGTATTCCACCCTTAATTTTTTACATCTCGACTGAGCCCAGCCCATATGTTTTTAGAAGTTGAGATTGAGCTCAGTGTCTTGTCTATCCAGTGCCTGGATTTCAGGTAGGTGATAATTGCAAAGGTGAAGCTATTTGACACAGAAAAATCTTAAAGACAGTTTGCCAAAGCATCTTTTTTTGGCTGAATGCAAATCCCAACTTTATAAGAAATCTCGAGAATGTAATGGAAATTTGAGACTGAATGGCTGGCACTTGACAATACTATTCATTCCATCGTGTATATGCAAACACACGAGGAAGAGGGGGGGCAATTTTCCCATCCTGCCCACCACATGAATTGTGGCAGGTGGGGGATGGGGGAGGGGGTTGCGGACAATGCAAAGGTCCATTGACCTCAGGTGGGATTTTCTGATTTTGGGGCAAGTGAGCTATAAAATACCACCCATTGCAAATTCTTTGGTAAGAATCATATGAAAAATAATCACAACCTTTATAGGGGACAGTGCTCCTTCAAATTGTCAATATGGAAAAGGCACTAAATGAAAATAAAAAGTGCTTCACCATGAAAGGTGGGGTCTTGCTCACAGGGAATAATTGAAGACTTGCTTTGGTTCAGCATGTTTAGTCCATGGAAAAAAGCCCTAGGAAAGGAAAGAATCACAGGTAGAGAGCGCTGCCTATCTACAGACTGAGCAGGTATAGCAGCTGCTTCTGACACAGCATCCTCTACAAAATAAAAGCTATTTATTCACTCTAGCCCCAAGAGATAGTTGTCAAGAGAGAGATGCTGACCAAGAATTGTTTGCTGGTCCACGGATTAGCCAGGTGCATCCGCATGTTCCAACCCTTATTATATGACATAGTCTTACAAATATTTGCATTTTCAGTGTAGTAAAATGGCCTGTGGTGGGGGAACGTGAGGTGCTCTGGGGTAAGTGCACATGAAAAGCAAATAGAGAAAAAAATAGGAATGGTAAATTGCCAACTAACTACTGACTCACACAAAGTCTGATCAATTTATCGCAAGCGCAGTTCACAGATTTTAGTGACAGCAACTCTGAAGATTCTTATAGGCGAAATATAACTTTCAGAATTCACATTAGAAGGAATTTTTGACTGCTTCACATTGCAGTTATGTAATATAAGTAGTTATCCAAGTATTTTGCTTTATCGCTCCTCATAGTTATAATTGTTCCATTAGGAATACATGATTATATACAGGATACATCTGGCCAAATCTCCCTCTACACTTTGTAACATAATGCATTACAGCTTTGACTCTAGATCCCTTGTTGCTGCTGGTGTCAGTAGAATGGAAATCCCAATGTGAAAAACTGGCGTATAGAATGCTTTCTATCACTTGAGGCATATCATGCATCACAACTTATTGGGTGAGGGCATGCCATGCAGATGTCAGAGGCTTTCTTATTGGGTAGATTGTGGGATCAAACAGCCTTTCAGGTATGAGTATAGTGAACCACTTACTGGCGAACATGAGATATTGTTGTGCGGCCATGCGCAATTTATTTTTGTGAAGGGAGGTCGTATCTCACTAACCTGATGGAGCTATTCAAAAAAGTGACAAAGGTGATTGATGAAGGTAGGGCTGTGGATGTTATCTACATGGATTTCAGTAAGGCCTTTGACAAGGTCCCTCATGGCAGACTAATACAGAAGGTAAAGTTACAGAGATGAGCTGGCAAGGTGGATACAGAACTGGCTCGGGCATAGAAAACAGAAGGTAGCAATGGAAGGGTGCACTTCTGAATGGAGGGCATTCCTCAGGGGTTAGTGCTGGGACCTTTGCTGTTTTAATATATATAAATGATTTGGAGGAAAATGTAACTAATTTGACTAGTAAGTTTCCAGATGACACAAAGGTTGGTGGAACTCCAGATAGCGATGAGGACCATGGAAGAGTACAGAGGATGCAGATCGATTGGAGACTTGAGATGATAGATAGAGTTTAATCCGGACAAATGCAAGGTAATGCATTTTGGAAGATCTAATAATGGGAAATATACAGTAAATGGGAGAACCCTTAAGAGTATTGACAGGCAGAGATATCTGGGTGTACAGTTTACTGAAAGTGGCAATGCAAATGGAGAAGGTAGTCAAGAAAATATGCTACATGCTTGCCTTCATCGGCCAGGACATTGAATTTAAAATTGGCAAGCCATGTTGCAACTTTATAGAACCTTAGTTAGGCCACGTTTGGAATATAGTGTTAAATTTTGGCCACTATCATAAAGGATGGGAAGCTTCAGAAGAGGGTACAGAAAAGATTTTTCAGGATGTTGCCCTGGTATGGAGGGCATTAGCTATGAGGAGTGGTTGGAAAAACTTGGTTTGTTCTCACTGGAAAAGTGGAGGTTGAGGGGTGACCTGATGGAAGTCTACAAGATTATGAGGGGCACAGACAGAGTGGATAATCAGAAGCCTTTTCCCGGGGTGAGTCAATTACTAGAGGACATAGGTTTAAAGTACAAGAAGCAAGGTTTAAAGGAGATGTATGACGCAAGTTTTTTACACAGAGGATGGTTGGTGCCTGGAACTCACTGCCAGGGCAGGTATTGGAACAGACACAACAGTGACTTTTAAGGGGTGTCTTGACAACTACATGAATAGGATGGGAAAAGAGGGATATAGTCCCCAGAAGGCTTTTAGTTCACACAGGCAGTAGGCTTGGAGAGCCAAAGAGCCTGATCCTGTGCTGTAATTTTCTTTGATCTTTGTTCTTTGTTCTTAGTTTGGTGAACACCCTCTATTTTGGTAGCGTTCAAAACATCGTCATGCTAAGGCAGCCTGGCATGCCTGTAATCTTCTGGTCACAACAAGAAAACAAAGGATAGCTGCTTGGAGCCCCAGGATGCTCTCTGCACATAGCTAATGACTCCCTTCAGCCATCTGTCTACAATGTACCTACAGTGAGAGCCATGCAGCCAGACACATAGTGGGGCAAATCATCCACATTGATAAGCAATGGTTCTGCTGCCTGGATTGCTCTGAGGGAGCCCTATATCCAGGATGTCTCCTCTCTAGCTGAAGGTTCTGGTACCTTTAGGAAAAATATCTTCATCACAATTGCTTCACTATTTCTTGCCTTCCCATTCCTCTGCTGTGTCTCATCATAACTTCCTCTTGGCCAGAGAATTACAATTGAAGTCACCAACAGGAAACCTTTTCACAACAAATTTATCCTACAACCAATATGTCAAATTATCCAAACATGAACAAATGATTCACCCTTGTGCGTTTTCTAAATGCATGTCTCACAGATGCCTTTGCTGTCTCACTGCTTTACACAGTGCTTTCTCAGTGACTGCCACATGGCTAATGGTAGCCGACTGACTTTCACTGGGAGACATGATAGACAGTCTTGTAGAATGACATTGAGGAGCGCTGGGCCTTGAGGGCTCTGCTTTGCACAATGCCACTGGCATGGGCTGCTCCAGTCTGGAATGGCTTCCAAGAGACATCAACCATAGAGTGACAGTAACATGAATGCTATCATCCTGAGAGATGACAGCAGGTTTGTCCTCCATGAATTCACTCTACTCCCCAGAGGTTATGCTTCAGCAATCCTGGTTATCTGTTGAAGGGCAGATTGCTGAATGATGCAAGAGCCTGCATGCCATTTTCAAGTATTTCGATCAATAGCTCTAATGGCAGCAGAGTGAGCCTTCATGGCAGCAAGCATGGTTCTCACTTCAGTCTGAGCTTCCAATGCAGCACAAAAATGTTGAGTGACTGCGTGCTACAACAGAAGCCGAGGCAACGTCCACCAAACTCAGCATGGTTGAGTCCGTGAGTAACATCACAGAATTGGCTATGACTTCTGCATTGGAAAGGATAGACTCCAAGATCTACACAATGCTTTTTGTGAAAGCTTGCCTCCTCTATACTGAGCAGTGATAGTAGGTTGATAGTAAAGTGCGGTGTCACAGATGTCCCTGTATGGCATCAATTTGGATTGACCACTGAGAGACTTCAATGAGGACCATCAAGATGCCTGCTGTTAGCCCTAGCATCCATTACTCCATTGAAATGACTATACTCCATTACTTGATTGACAGACATTTTTCTCTGATCACTTCTGTCAATTGTACAATGTTAATTTACAAAAGGTAAAGAGGTTTCAAGTGCTTATAGTTTCTGCTACCGGTATCTTAAAGACTGGATGATTCACACTTATAGGTCTGTGGTAAAATTATTATGAATGAATGGCATGTGTGAAACCAATAAATTTCAAGATTTCTGCTACCCATCTCAAAGATGAAAATCCAGCCCAACATCTCAGGGCTCTGAGCCCCCACTGCTCCCCATAAGTACATATTCATTTATTAATATTTAATTCTTCTGGTAGATGGAGAGAGTTAGCACAGATCTGAAACATTAACCCTGGGCAGAATGTTTCCTGAATTGCACTAAATGCAGTGGCAGGCATGAAAAACAATAAGTTTTCCACTGGCCATAAGGACAGTTTTTATGCTATATCATCCACTTCCTGACACATCCCACCTCATTAATAATTCATGTTGGGAAACACATCATATTTGCTTCCTTCCCATGCGACTATCTCAGTATCTGTGTACTCTGGGCACAACCTACTTCATATCTACAGACTAAAACTACACCAGGCAACAATGCCAGGAAGTTGGCAGCTCCCAAATTTAGTGAGAACTCATCCATCACATTCATCTGACAGTCCTGAGTTTTTCCACTGCTGGGGTTCTATTTCAGTTGTCCAGTTGAGTTGACCAGCGTCTCTAATTACTCACTGACTGCACTCCCATGTGGCACCTGTGACCATCCAACACTTCTGATGCCAAAAAGATCAATTGTGGTTCCTCATTATTTTCCTTCCCCAAGTCGCCCATGTCCTTTCCCCCATCACTGTGGATGACCTGGCATCAATATCCTCCTCCCAACATTATCCTGCAACCCAAACTTTTCTCCACACAAACGTGCATTTTCCCTATTTTACAGTTAATCCCACCCTCATCTCCACTGACCACCATGACCTTCTCCTTTCCATCTGTGTTTGCCTCCATGCTCCCACCAACTACCTTTGTTACCCCCTACTCCACTGGCTCCCTCTGTGCCCTCTCACTCACCATTCCATCTTTCCATGCCCACCCTCCATTTGCTCCAGAGAGGGCCCTCATTGGCTCCATGGATCCCTCCCTTACCTTCACCCAGACATTCCAAACCTCCCCTTTAAACCTTTCCCATTCCATACAACTTACCTATTTACAACTTTGCCGCATCCCTGCACCCCACTCCCTTAACACTTCTGAAGCCTCAAACATTACCCCCTCCTTAACACCCTCGCCCTATTCTCTTCATCTCCCTCTCCCTCATACCTTTAACCCTCCACCCTCACCTCAAATTTACCCTATCTGTACAGCTCCCTCTCACATTTATGCCCCTGACATTTCTCTCCCCTCTCCTGCTGCCCCTTCACTTCTCATCCAAGTACTCAGCTAAGTACTAAAGGTGGGTCATGACTTTTGCACATCACACTGGTCCAGACATGTTCTGGACCAGCATGCCTTCCTGCTGACATAACTGTAAATCTGGCATGGAGGCACGATTCAAGTCCGGTTCTTACTTTGCATTCAATTGGTTTCAAGTCAATCTATGGTAGAAACCATTGCATGATCCTACTGTGATTTCACAACAATACAAAACCAATTTCTGTCCCTCCAGGAGATTCCCCAGTCTTGGCCTGCCATGGCACCCATCACAAACCTGAGTGGGAAATATGTTGCTCCCTCCACAGGTGTTGTCTGACCTGTTGAGCATTTCCATCATTTTCTGTTTTTACTTACCATAACTCACATTGGAGGAACCATGAAAACACATGATTAATTTCCTCTCCAGATGTAAAGGAGTGAACTTTCCTTCCACAATTTGGTATATTTTTCACTATTTTGAATTCCAAAATAAAGTTTAGTTACCAGTCACAAGGAGGCTTACATTAACAATGCAATGAAATTATTGTGAAATTCTCCTAGTTACAACAGTCCGGCACCAGTTCAGGTCAATGCATTGATTCAGCACATCTCTCAGAACGTGGGAGGAAACTGGAGCACCTGGAGGAAACCCATGCAGACATGGGGAGAACTTGCAGACTCCACACAGTTAGTGGCCTAAATCAGGAATCAAACTTGGGTACCTGGCACTGTGAGGGAGCAGTGCTAACCACTTTGCCACCGTGACATCCCATATAGATGTACAGGCATTGAAATTCCATATATTTTTTATTGGAAATAATTTTCCACTTTCTTTTGAAAACAACTTTTTTTCTCCAAATAACACCCTGGAGAGCAGAGCATATTTTAAAAAACGTTTCCTAATGGAAAATTGAGGATTTAAGGGAAAGGATTTATTGGTCATAGGTTCATTCCTGTAAGCTGTAAATTTAGAATTGTCCAAATGGCCAGTTTGGACATAGGCTTAAAGGAAGAAGCATTGAATTTTTCAGTTAATTGTAATTCCTTCAGAGAACTAAAGGAAGATATGAAGGAGAATCGTTAAGATATTGAATTTAATTTCTATAACTGTAAAGCAATATATTTTTATAAGAAGTAACCGCAGTAATCATACTTTAAATGGATGTAGGCTTAATGCTGTAGAGAACAGATAGACTTGAGAGGACAGATTTGTAGAATATTAAACACAGTAACTCAGGTTAATAAGGTTCTGGCAAAAGCTAATGGAATTTTAGGTTTTAATCACAAGAGGCATTGAATGTAACAGCCAAGATACAATGATGAGCTTAGGTAAAATTTCAGCAAGATGTCAGCTCAAATATTGTGACTAGCATAGAGTCATAGAATGGTAACAATAAAGAAGGAGGTCATTCAGCCCATCATCTGCAAGTGCAGCTCAGCTTTGGCACAGTGGTTAGCACTGCAGCCTCATGGCACCAATGACTCGGTTCAATTCCAGCTTCAGGTTATTGTCTGCGTGGAATTTTCACATTATCCCCGTATCTGTGTGGGTTTTCTCCGGTGCTCCAGTTCGCTCACGCAATCCAAAAATGGGTGGGTTAGGTAAATTGGCCATTCTAAACTGGACCTAGTGTCAGGAGGATTAGCACAGTAAATATGTGAGGTTACGGGAATAGGGCCTGGGTAGAATTGTGGTTGGTGCAGATTTGATGGGCCAAATTGCTTCCTTCTGCTCTGTAGGGATTCTACGGAACCTTACATCATGCAATTTGCCAGTAACCTTGGTAACTGATAATATGTTTTCTTCAGGTACTTACACAATTACATTTTGAAGCCACAAATGAGTCCGCCTCCATGACATTCAGGCAGTCTAGATCCTAAGCATGTTTTGTGTAGAAATAAAATCCTTCTATCACTATTGCTTTTTTTGCCAGTGAACTTCAGTCTGTGTCCAGTTATCAAGCTCCTTGCCAAAGGAACTAATTCCTCATCATCTACTTTGTCTTGGCTTTGCAATTTTGAACACTGCTATCAAATCTAATTTCAATTTTTTTTTCTCTAAGGAGAATAATGCCAGATTCTACAATCACCATGTTACTGAACTTCCTCATCCCAAAGACAATTCTTGTAAATATGTTTTGTATCCTGTCTAATACCTTTGAATTCATTTTGTGCTCAAAAATAGGCACAACACTCTAGTTGAGGCCAAACCAATGTTTTCTAAAGAGTTATCATAATTTCCTTTTTTTTTGTGCCAGATACCTATACTTATAAAGTCCAGGATCCTACATGGCTCTAATCCACTTTTTCAACCTGATTTGAATGTTACATGTTTTATATCTATTTTATATGTTTCCACCACCGTGGAAACATATTTTATATGTTTCAGCCACAGATACAACATAAATTGTCTAAAATGCTTCCTATGAAATAAAGAACTTGCAGTTATGTATTCTATTGTTAGAGGAGTTTTGATCATGGGACTATCTGACAGAAATATTTAAAATTATGAAAGAATAGGACACCGTAGATAAAAATCACAAAGTTTCAAATAATTGAGCAGCCAACAATGAGGAATCATAAATGAAACATTTAAAGAGACTTAAATGGAAGGTAAAATATGTATTACACTGCATAATTACACTTCAAGTTTAGTTCAGGTCAGAATTATATCTTGTGCACAGGGTGAATGCTGACTGGGACTGGTTAAGATGAATGGCTTGTTTCCATTTTGGAACTTTAAAAGGTTTACTTCCCCCCTGCTCACCATTCCAGGTCCTAAACACTCTTTATAGGTGAAGCAGCGCTTTACATGCACCTCCTTCAATCTGGTCTATTGCATTTGCTGCTCCCAATGTGGTCTACTCTACATCAGAGTAAACTGGATGACCGCTTTGTTGAACAACTTCAGTCCATCTGCAAACAGTACTCAGACCTTCCTATAGCTTTCCATTTCAACATATCTCCCTGCTTTCCTGTCCATATGTCCATTCTTGGCCTTTTGCAATGTTCTAATGAACCCCAACACAAACTGGAGGAACAGCACCTTATCTTCCGATTGGGCACTTTACAGCTTTCTGGACTGAACATTGAGTTCAAGAACTTCAAAGCATGAACTCCCTCCTCCACCTTCTTCCCACGTCCATTTATTTTATTGCATTTTGGTTCTTCTTTTTATTTCACTCATCCATTTTATAATCCTCCTTTCTCACTTCAATTATTCCACTTCTCCGTTCCCAATCTCTATCTGCACCCCACCCCCTTTTCCCTTTCAGGGCAACTGATTTTAACAATCTGTACTTCTGTTCAGCCATTCACATATTCTGATTACTGAATGGGCACTTTTTCAGCCCTTTTCATGATCATTTACATTCCCTTTATCCAATTACAGGTACCCCTCACCCTCATAGTACAAATCTCTCCTAATTTCTTTGCTCTTAGCTCAAAGGGTCATCCAGACTCAAAATGTTGCCTCGGTTCTCTCTCCACAGATGCTGTCAGACATGTTGAGATTTTCCAGCTTTTTCTGTTTTTGTTTCAGATTCCAGCATCTACAATATTTTGCTTGTAATTACATTGGAATTTTATTTCATAGTTCCATTCTTTTTGCTTGGAATATATAGATCCATAAACATATCAATTCACACAAGCCAGTTCTGATTTCACTCTGAGCTCAACCAGTGCACAGAAGCAGAAAATGTTTACATTTCCTCACAGTTTTAAATTAATTCATTTCTCATGCCATGGAATGAAAAATGATTTCAGGTTGACTGGTTGATTGTAAAGGAATTACACTTAAACTGGAATTGTGCGTGCGAATGCTACAGTCTATAAACCAATATCACAATCAATTTGCATTAACAGATAGCACCTAGCAATAGTTCATGTCACTTTCAATGCTGTTCAATTATCATATAATTCCTACAGTGCAGAAAGAGGACATTTGGAGGACATTTGGCGCTATCCCTTTAACACCACTTATATACTCTGCAAGTTCCCCTGACACTAAGGAGCAATTTAGCATGACCAATTAGCCTAATCCACAAATCTATTTATTTATTTTTTTTATTATTGTTACAAATAGCCTTACATTAACACTGTAATGAAGTTACTGTGAAAATCCCCTAGTCACCACACTCTGGGACCTGTTTGAATACACTGAAGGAGAATTTAACATGGCCAATGCACCTAACCAGCATGTCTTTTGGAGTCTGTGAAGAAACCTGAGGAAATCCATGCAGACATGGTGAGGGCATGCCAACAGACAATGACCCAAGGCTGGAATTGAACTCAGATCGCCAGTGCTGTGAGGCTGCAGCGCTAACTACTGTGCCATTGTGCCACCCTAATTATGTGGCCACCTATATAATTATACAATTTATAGTTATGATTAGCCAATTTCTTAAATTAAACAGAAAGTGTTGGAAAGTCTCTGCCACATATGTGGAGAGAGATAGGATGGAATCTTATCACTTTTCACATTGGTGGGATTTTCCGATTCCGCTGCGATGAATGGAAATTTGGCTGATTGCCAAATTCTCCAACCTCATTACAGTAGGAGGGTGACAAGAATGGCAGGTAAGATCACACCCATAGAGTTAATGGGTTGGACTTTCATCCTCGAGGCAGATAGTAGGAGTTAAGAAAATTCCAAGTCTGGGTTGCCTGTCTAGAGCGAGAGTGCCTGCAAGGGCACAATTTTCATTCTGAGAGTGAGAGGGCACGGGTATGGGCTGCAGGAATTGCCACTTAACCCGGGCTGTTTAAAAGACTTCCCTTGGTGATGTGGGAGTGTGTTCACGGTAGAGTAAAAACAAAAAGGTGGTCCAGCCTGCACACCTCATACTTGGTGCACACCCTCAAGGCCCTATCCACACCGCCATAAGCCCTCCGCCTATTCCCAATGGCCCCTTATGTCTCCTATGCCAAGCTATGCCTTTCCCAAAAGATCCCTATGGTCCATTATGCGCCCCCCCCAACCATGTTAGAAAATGTCTTCTGTCCACCCCATGGCACTTCATACCCCATACCAAGGTACTCACTCCCCAGCTCCTATTACTCCTTATGTCTTCATGTTAAGCAGTAGCACTTCCATGATAATTCACCCACTATATACTGTATAGCAGCAATAAATACTACAGCATATGTAAAAATGTTTTTCTTAAAAATTAGTCATTGATAACTTTGCACTTTCTCAAAAAAACATGTTTGCCACAGCCTAATGGAAGTGTCAACCCACCAGATTTTTTAAAGCATCAGTTGTTGAAACTGCAGGCCCTTGAAGCCTCTTTTTCATGTGTAACTAAACATTGTGAAATTGACAGCATGGGTTAAAGAGCCAGAGCTGTCATTCAAGCAATGCTTTCCTTGGGGCTCTGATGTTTCAAGACACTAATAGATTTCTGGACATCTAGCCAAGAATAACTAATACAAGATATCGCCAGGTCCCTGCCAGTCTTGGCCCTTAGTGAGAGGGGGAGAGCATCCACCAGCAACATGCCACAATAATCCACAAATGGGATTATAGGCAAGTAACCTCTGCCAGTGAAGACCTGCTTCTTAGAGGAACATAAGGAGGTGGGAAAATGTTGCCTGCTGATTGCACATATATACTTTTGAACTTCCAGTGATCCCACCTTCAAATGCACTCTTGAGGAGCAAGGAATATTCCATTTGCTAATTCTATTTCTTTCTCCACAGATGCTGTCAGACCTGTTGAATATTACCAGTATTTCTCTTTATATTTCAGATTTCCAGCATCCACAATATTTTGCTCTTAAACTAATACAGTAACATTTTAAGAATGAAAAGAGTAGTATATGACCTTTCTCAAAAACTCACCATTATACTGCTGCTTTATTCTAGAGCTAAACATTGCATATATAATTTGTAGCAACAATATATTATTCTACTATGCTACCAAAGAGATTATGCTACCAATGTGTGAAAAAAAACACCCAAAAATACTTAGCTTCTGTGTTAAAAAATTGCTGATATTGCTCAAGCATTCAGGCAACATCCGTGGAGAGAAACAGGTTAGCATTGCTGCCTCACTACGCCAGGGACCTAGGTTCAACTCAGGCCTTAGATCACTGTGACCTTGCACATTCTCCCTGTACCAGCGTGGGTTTCCTCCAGGTGGTCTGGTTTTCTCCCATAGTCCAAAGATGTGCCTGTTACGTTGACTGGCCATGTTAAATTGACCCGACTGTCAGAGGGATTAGCAGAGTAAATATGTGGGGTTACAGAAATAGAGATCTGGGTGGAGTTGTCGTTGGTGCCGACTCGATGGGCCGAATGGCCTCTTTCTGCACTATAGAGTTTCTATGAATCTATGATCCCTTTCATATTTTAATTAAATATGAACACTGACAACTTATCCTAAATATTGTGTTCAATATTTAATTACAAATGTGGTTTGAAGACTATTTCAGTGATGCCTAATTTACCATGTTAGTTTATGGATTCTATCAATATTGTTCTAAAGAATGCAGTTTAACAGGAGCAGTGACTTTGCTGGGGGGATTTTCCTTCTCAAATTGAAGCAAATTGCAAATACATTGAGGGATTTGTTTGATTGTCACCTGAACTTTGCTCCCAAAGACTTGAATTGTTTGCCCCAAATCTAATCTTATGAAAACTTTCAGTTGAGTAACAGCCATCACTTTGTTATTTCTAGAGTCCATTACCTCAAAACTCTCAGTCAAATTTCTTTTCAAAAAGGCAAAGAGCATGAAAAACTGAGCCTTTGACTGTAAGTGGAGATGAAGCAAACAATTTTCTTTAAGTGTTATTGGTTGAGAATAATCTTCTTTTCATGTTAACACAGCAGCAAAATACTGCAGATGCCGGAAATCTGAAATCAAAATAAACAAAATGCGGTAAAGTCAGCAATTTATGCAGCATCTGTGGAAAGAAACAGATCTGGTGTGTTTTTTTTTACTAGCTTCTTTCAATGTCCCTTCATATTGCATTTATCTGCCTTTTATACACCTCATTTGAAAACATTCTAGGAAAAGGGCTGAAAAATCCAGCCCATTTATCAGATCCATGACTCAAAATCTTTTATTACTTCACCTCTCCTGCCTTCCCTCATCACAGACCTCCCTGTTTTGTTCTCCCTGCCCCTGTAATGAAAAAATTTTTTTGAGAAAGTGGAAAGTTATTAATGATTAACTTTAAAAAAAACCTTTTTACATATATAGTTAGGTCAGCACTGCTGTTTCACAACACTAGAGAACTGATATTGCTCAAGAGTTCAGGCAACATCTGTGGAGCGAAACCCAGGTTGGGTCACTGTCTGCACGGAGTCTGCACGTTCTCCCATGTCTGTGTGAGTTTCATCCGGGTGCTCTGGTTCCCTCACACCAAGTATTGACCATGCTAAGTTCTCCCTCAGTGCACCCGAAGAGGCAACAGGGTGTGGTGATTAGGGGATTTTCACAGTAACTTCATTGCAATGTTAATGTAAGCTTACTTGTGAATAAATAAACTAATAAATAAACTTTAAATTTACTACTGTCTTAATTACATTTCTATCTTTCTTCAGTTGCAGTGAAAGGTCATTGGATGGCATTTTCTGGCTCCATCCACTACATGGATTGTCCATTCTCACCAAAAGTCAATGGACTTTTGATTGGGCCACAAATCTCTCATGGTAGTTCCTGTCAAAACAGATCCTGCCTGTCCTGCTGAATGTCTTCAACATTTATTGTTTTTACTTCTATTAACTTTATTGTCTTTCAGCAATGTATATCAGCGTAAAAGAAGTGGCATTAATGATTTATTTCTTGATTGTTGGTTGTACAACTACTATACCTCAGATTTATGGGATGGAATCTTGTTTCTTTCCAGTGGCAATTTGGGTGGCAGGGAGCAATTAGTCAGGTGGAAAGGTAGTACATGGCAACCCTATCACCTTCCTACCTCTAAGTTTGGGGTGGGAAGGCCTTGGAAGGTCTTCCTGCCTCATCACAAATTGAGACCTTAAAATAGACATTTCATGCTCAGGTAAGGATCTCATCTTTCAGCTGCTGGTATTAACCCACTGTAGGCAATTGGCCAGATTGAATTGTCCTGCTTTTTATTGGCAGAATATATCTACGCAATTTTCAATACTCTCAAGTGTTGTGTTGCAGCTTGCCTTGAACACAACTAATCCTGAAGCACATGTAGGAAGTACTAGAGCTGGGATGTTGTCAGAGTCATAGACCTCACCATATCCAGCTGTTTCTTTGTGGGGTGAATTGAATTGGCAGAAGACTGACATCTATATCATGGCCTTAGGAGGAAACTAAAATGGATCAGCCTCTTAGCATTTCTGACTGAAGTAGCAAGTTGCTTTAGACTTGTCATTTGCACTAATATAGTAAGATTGAAAAATGAAATCCAGCAAACAAATTAAGAGTTTTAGATGTGCTCTCATTACCATAAAAGCACATGGTAACATGAAAGCAGCGATTGGTGAAGGGTTTTTTTCCCTTACTGCTCCAACAGTTTTTAATGTATAAAAGTCACTGACATTAGAACCAATTAGGAAGCACAGTGAAATTCTATTTTAAAGTTAAAGTTTATTTATTTGTGACAAGTAAGGCTTACATTAACACTGAAATGAAGTTACTGTGAAATTCCTCTTTTGTGAGGTAGGGTGAAAAATTCAGGCCAATATCTTTTCACCAAATGAGATAATCCTCATAGTTCCACAATATACCATCCATATGAATATTCAAATCCATACCAATAGGAGATCTATACTAAAATGTTAAAATATCTGAAGGTGTCATAGGTGTACTGTCTATCCTTAATCTTATTTGAAGTTAAAGAATTAAGAGTATTCTTTATCCACTTATCTATATTTCTAACATTTATGTATCAAAAATAAATTTATATTCAGACAAAAATGAATCACATAATGGCTCCAAATAGATGGTCCAAAAGTGAGAGTATAAAATCAAAGGGTGATCCAGATATAAATAAAATTGTCCTACAATTGTGATCAAATGTTCCTAAATATGCAAATAGTCTTGTGTTTGATGTACACTGTATGGTTAGTGCAAAATGGACATGATATTTGCTACCATAAAAACAAAATACTGCAGTTGCTGGAAATTTGAAATAAAAACAGAATAATTGGGAGACACTCGATAGGTCAGGCAGCATCTATCAAGGGAGAAATAGAACATGGATGAAAGATCACAGATCTGAAACTCTGATTTTCCAGACCTGATCATTAGTGGGATCTTCCAGTCTCAGGAAATCAGTGGCCTTTTGGTTGGCAGGCCGTGGTGGGATCCTCCAAGCTGAGGCTAGAAAATCCCCACCTCTATTTCGTGCCTCACAGATGTTGCCTGACAGGCAAATGTTTTGCAGCATTTCTGTTTTACCTTTAAGACAAGGACCATGATAGCCTCATGTTTGCCTCTAATATGTATCAGAGAAGCAGAAAGTAAAACTCATTCCCAAGAAATTAAATATCAACCGAAGATTGAGCAACAGTACCTTTGTTCCTGATGAAATTAATATTGACTTGATTTTTTGCTAATATTATTAAATTTTGCCCCTTGAGTTTCAATATAGTTTTAAATTTAATTCTGCTACCTGCAAAAGTTGTGAAGCTTCAGATAATTAGATCAACTTAAACATGAGAATTCATCTTAAATAGTATAAGCCACACTTTTGGATGGTTTTATAGTATTTTCTCCCTATTTTCTCTTAGAATTTTTTCCATTTTAATCTTTGCTCTGCAAATAGCTTCTGAAATCATGTCTTCATATTTTAAGTGTGGTGGTGAGTGTGTAGCTACTAACTATTCAGGAGCCTTTTACATTTAAACAGCTTCAGGGATCAGCATGGGAAGAAAAGTACATTGATGACTTCTTCCAAGAAAAGAGATCCAGAATGGAAACTGGTGGAATCTGTAATAATTACCACAGTCAGCAAGATCAGGCATGGTAGCAATAAGCATATGAGGAGATTTTGTTCATATTCAGCAATGCTAGATTGCTTTCTGAATAAAACTTATCTGTCAAATATCTTGATGAATATTTCTTCACCATCAAATAATTCAATCCAATAGTCTCAACTGCCAACATGATACATAATGATGACGAAGGAGTGACAGACAGCACTGCAGCCTCGTCTTTTAAAGATAATGATACATGTTAAAAACATAATTTTCCAAACACATTCCATCTCTTCTTATATCTATGTGCACATGTGATTCCCTAGTTAACGCTCATTAACCAAAAAAAAATTAAATGCCAAGTTCATAAACAATTAAAATTGTATTATACGTTCTTAACTAGCCTACATCTCACAGCATGGACTGTCTCCATCTGATCCCCTTCACTATCTCTATTCCACAACCAAAACTGTCTTTATCTTACACCCTTGACTGTCTCCATCTAATAACCTCAAGTGTTTCTATCCCACACCTTGAACTGTCTCTACCCCACACCCTTGACTGTCTCCATCCCATACCCTTGATTGTCTCTATCCTACACTCTTGACTGTCTGAATCTCATCTCTTAGCTGTCTGCAAATCACAATCTCCACTACCTGTATCTTCCAACTTTGAATGTCTGTCTCCCGGAGCTCACTGTATTAATTTTGTACATAACTACAGCATTAATCTGACTCATCTTAATTTAATGATTTAGGTTTACTCATATGCATTCATCAAATAATGAATTACATTTGCGATCATAGATACTTGTCTGAAAGCAGGTTAAGGTGGTTATTTAACAAATAAGGGAGAAGATTTGGTTGTGTGTCTTCCTGCAGAAGATAGTGTAGCTCTGAATCCAACCTTTCCCTTGTCCTAACCTTGCAGAGTCCTTAGTCATTGTCAATTAGGTATACACTGGCCTGTTGATATAAGTGGTGAATAATGGAAGGTGCAGAAAGAATATTTCTGGTAATTGCTGAGCTCTCTGGATGCCTTCTATTGATTCAATTCTAAAATACAAACTGCATTTTGGCTTTAAATCTATCCTGATCATTAATCTTAAGTTAACTTGACAAGTGCCGTTGGGCTTTGCTGTTGGCATTTTCATACCTCCTTCAGTTTTCATGAATTGTTTTTTCTTGTGCAAGGTCTTTGATATATCGCTTTGATTAACTCTCCCTGTCTCAAGTCTCAGAGTTCCTTCAATCAGTGTTAGTTTCCTGCCAAATAATGATTTTTAATCCACCAACTGGAAACATGAATAGAACATTTAAAAAAAAACAGACATTTAAAACACAAACTGAAGTGAATTGAATCCACAATTGGGAATTGGGAATCAAGACGACTACCTAATCTGCATTCCTGTATATTCCATGTTCCAACTACATTGAGATAGAGAAGGCGCACATGATTTTACAGCCTCTCCCACCCTGAAACTCGAAAATTCCAACCGAGATCCAGCCCTCGCCTGCTCCAATTCTCATGATGGGTGAGACAGTAAAATTTGCCCCAGCTTTTCTGAAAAAACCCTTCAACTTCTAAGGGATATGAATGAACCATGGATGGAATTTGTCCCTCCCAAAAAAACTAAAGTGTCATAACAGTGAGAATACTGGGGCAATCCACACTGATTCATTATGCTTGCACCGCACCACAATTGTCACACACATTGTCAGTTTTGGGAGAGTGATGAGTTACACGCCAGTTGTGAGGGAGTGGGACCTAAACACACTGATGGGCCCAACTGCAAGGGTGCCCCAATCTCTCTCCCCACAGACATTGGGACATCCCCCCTTCCTCCATCATCGGTGGAATGTTCTTCTCCTCTCTGAAACAGCTCATCATCATCAGGACATTGGGGCCCTCCCAATGAGTCCCCTTGCCTGATTCCTGGCATCCATCCCCCTCCCACCATGCCCCGATTCATGCTTCACCCCTGCACAATCCCCACCCCACTCATGGCCCCTCTGTTTAGCCTCCCTATCACAATTCCCACTCAGGTCCATCTACACTCAGGCCCCACCTCAACTGAGACCACACCACCTTGGCATTGCCCTGGCACACTGGCAACACTCAGTAGCCACAGCAGGGTATCTGGTGGGCACTGCCAGGGCATCTGGAGGCACTAGCCATGCCCTCAACCACCCAGGGACTTCAATGGCCTCTGAGTCCCCATGGAGTGGCCATCACATCTGGTTTCCTTTAGTGGAGAGCAGTTGTGATTCGCGCCCATATGACTTCCTGCCAGAGAGGTGGGAGCATTTCAGAAGGGGGACAATCGTGTGCCAGACTCATTAATGAGATTGAAATCAAGTCAATCCGATGGAATTAGCCTCTTGCCTTTCTGCAACCCAGTTTGTGATAGCAGAAAAGGACCGGGTTGACTGCAAACCATTTGGCACTGGGCATGGAACTGGGCGTACTATTTTTCGGGATTGGGGCAATCTACACCAGGCACAGTGAGGTTGGAAATTCACCCCATATTTCTTATTCCATTAACACAACATCCAGATACTCAAATGAGTTGAGACAATCACTTGAACAATGGCTAAGAGGAGAAATTCCAAGAACTGATCTAATTAGGCTACAAATGGAATACACAATCGTATTTAAATAACTGATCAATTAGAAAAGGCGATCACATGACAGGCAAACCTTTTGTATGTTTTTAGCACATATTTTCTCAACAGAATCTAAGACAATGAGCTGAAAAGTTGAGAGAGTGTTTAGCATTCTCTTTCTCCACCAAACTTGGATGCTTTTGGGCTTTGTCTGCCTATTTGACACTGTCTCTCCGTGTTTTAAAAGAGATCCGAAAAGGAGATTTCAACTTCACAGCTGTGTCTCCAGAAGAACAAATAGATCGTCCATCTACAATTTTAAATTGCCTTGACACTGAAAGCAGAGGGTAAAAAACAGAAATGAATGCTGCAAGCCCACCAGATTCATCCTAAAGCCAGCAGAACTACAGACTTTTAAATCTTTTAACTTACAGACTTCAATTTGGCTAACCTGTTCTTTCCCACTCTATAACTTGCATTTGTCTGCATGTATGATTCTCAAGCATAGATTTTATAATTTTACTTAGATTGGTTTATGTGTAGTAAAGTTAACCTTTTTTTGCCAAAACACAAGAAAATCTGCTCTATTTCTTCCTGTTTGAACACATTGGGCCGGATTTTATGGCTTCGCTCATTCCAAAATCATAAAATCCCACTCAAGTTCAGTAGCCCTTTCCATGGTCCCACCTTCGCTCGCTCTGATTCTTGTGGTGGGCGGGATGGTAAAACTCCCTTCATTATTTAAATAGTTAAGTGCTCATTGATTTGGTAAGTGTAACCAATTCAAACAAACAAAACCTTGTATTGGTCAAATGAAAAGAGGCCACAGAGTAGCGGCTATTCAACCTTTCCTCATCTGTTAGCAAGTTAGCTTCAGTGAGTTAAGAAGAAATTTGGGGCTTTTGGTTTCAACTTAAACGTTCCTTATACATTTAAGAAAAACAAAAATATAAGAAGAACGGAGAATAAAAAAATTCTGAGGAAAAATAAATAACAAAAATGCAATACTGAGGCAGTAAGAGAATGGTGAAGAGTTAAAGAAACTCATTAAGAAGCATTTACCTTTTTTACAAGTTCTATTCCACATGAACTTTCCTAATCATCTTAGAAAGGCACAACATGAGTTTATTCTGAATGAATAGAAAATGTGTAAGAAGACTTCAGATTTAGTTAAAATAACAGGTGGGGGCATCTGCCAAAGTGTTTTTCCACACAATCTCCCAACCCCAATGGGTAGAACAGTGGCATGGTGGCACTTCTGCCTCAAGCATCAGGAACATGTCTTTAATTCCCAGCTAGGGTGACTGACTGTGTGGAATTTGCACATTCTTCCCGAGTCTGCATGGGTTTCCTTCAGGTCCCTCAGTTTCCTGTCACAATCCAAAGATGTGCAAGTTAGGTTGATTGGCCATGCTAAATTGCTCCTTAATATTAGTGGGATTAGCTAGAATGAATACATGTGGTTATGAGGATAGGGTCTGGATGGGATTGTGGTTGATGCAGACTCGATGGGCCAAATGGCTTACTTATGCACTGAAGTATTCTATGGTTCTGTGCTTCTCAACCATGGCCCTCGGTGGCTCTTTTGTTGGATATTGTTGACTCTTTTGAAATTCAAAACCAAATACAAAGGCCAGGATTCTCCCCCCAAAAACTAATTGCCCAACAGGTCAGAAAATGGGAGGTGCTCCAGCCCAGTTGTTGGCCCACTTAGTTTCAGCACTCTACGCTTCAGAAACATTGCCTGGGAGATTTGTGATCAGTCAGACGATGGTCGCAAATCCCAGTACAGGCTCCCCACTGATGTCTCCTGGCCCACTGCACTACTTGAGCAGCACAGCAGGCCAGGAGAATCACCCCAAAGAATTGTCCTTCCTCATTTTGTACTTCATTTGATTTTTACAGAGAGGATACCAGCCAGTCTAACAAATGCTTACTTCTGCAGAAAGCCTCAAAGTTTTTATCTTGATGATCTATCACTGCCTTAACAATTAAAAAAAAGTCTGCTTTTGTTAGGAGGTTAACATGTGTTGGGATATTATTCACAGCACGCAGCCTGCTGCTAATACTGAATCACTCTAATTAACAGCTAGAGAGAATGCTACATTTAACCTCAGGACTGTACTTGTTCTTGAAAAAGGCTGGGAGAACTTGGCTCTAAATTCATGCCAACTTTAATTTCATCAATTTAAATGGATGGGTATAGTCGTGATTATTTATAGACATGCAAATGAAAAACTGAAGATTAAAATACTCATCCCTTTTGAAATATTCTATGGTACATAGCCTCAGGACTGCTGGAGTTTGTAGCCTTCAATGTTACAAATGAGCTTCTGTTAACTCTGAAAGGACTAGCAGATATCAGGTATATTTACACAGCTGGTGTAAAAGATGTTTGACTTTTTGCAGTTAATTTTGTAAATTGATCTTCAATATCATTTTGATTTAAAAAGCTGCCAACAACATCCAATTCTTTGTGACATTAAAAGTAAGCAAAATCTCATGTTAATATACCAACTGTAAGAAAAGATGTGGATGGTGTGATAATTACCACTAAATATGCTACATCATTCTTGGTAGTATAACTGGCAATTATATGCTATTCGAAGTGCCATGCATCTTCCAATAATATAACCTATTGAGATAATTTGTCATGCTTATTAAGTGAAGGGTACATTCAGCTATTGAACCAATTTCAGACCCAATAAGCAATATTAATTTATAATTAAAACAGATTAAATATCAGCTCCCACATAACATGGGTAACAATTGAGTTTAGAGCTATCCAATTTTACAAAGAGGGCCTCAAAAGGCACAGGGGCAGAATTTTAGCATCCATACAAAGGCAGAATTGGAGACAGAAGGACAGGAGATGTTGAAAATTGCACATCAGGTAGTTCACTCTATACATTCCTGCCTTCAAACATTCTTGCTGGAAGCAGCATCAGACTTAGTACCTGCCCTCCAGACAATTAGTGGCAAGTAGTTTCCCATGAAGGGGCAAATTCGGCTGAAGCTGAAACCTGGTGGATGCTTGGAAGAGGCTTCCAGTAGCAGGCTGCCAGCAAAGGTGCCAATGTGCCAAGGCTGCAGGCAGCCTTTAGAGGGGCTTAATTCCCCACACCTGCATAACCACCCATGATGACTTGACAGCATTGAGCACATGCATTTTTACCAAATTTTGAATCCTCAGAGGATATTTCTATCTTAAGGAGTCTGCACAGCTTCCTTCCAATATCAACAGCATCCACATCTCTCAGTGGGGCTGCCAGCTATCTGCAACCTCAGGGTTTCTGATATTCTTCCTTCCTGTGCAACTCTTACACCATCACTATTTGGACATTGTTCCCAGAGGCTGACACTTAATTGGCCACCTCTAGGAAGATGATGCATGAGGTTAGGATTTGTATACCATAGGTTTCAGGACCGTATATGGTCCCAGTATCTAGGATCATCTAAGTTGAGAAGATTCCACCCAAGTCCCAGCATCTTTGGAATCTGGGATGTTATACTACTTTAAAGGTGTTTTTTATTATATTTTTCACAGAATGAGGGAGTTACCGGCTAGGCCAGCATTTGTTGTTGATTCTAATCGCCCCTGAGAAGTGGTAGTGAGCTGCCTTCATGAATTGCTACAATGTAGAGCATTGGTACGCCAACAGTGCTGTTTGGGAGGGAGTCTCAGGATTTTGACACAGCAACAGTGAAGGAGTAACAACATGTTTTCAAGTCAGGATGGTATTGTAGTTGGAGTGCAACTTGCATATGGTGGTTTTGCCCTTGCTCTTCAAGATGGTTAAGTTGCATGTTTGGAAGATATGATCAAAGAAGCCTTGATGCATTGCTAAACTGCATCCAGCATTTAGCACACATTACTGCCACTGTGCACCGGTGGAAGAGGGAATGAATGCTGAAGATGGTGGATCAAATGCCAATCAATTAGGATTGCTTTATACTGGATAATGTTGAGGTTATTCAGTGTTGTTGGGCTGAATTTATCCAAGCAAGCGGAGAGTATTCCATCACATTCCTGACCTGTGCGTTGTAGCAGTGGACAGGTTTTGAGAAGTCAGAAAGTGAGTTACCCACCACAAAATTTCCAGCCTCTGACCTCCTCTTTTAAGCACTGTATTTTGTGGAGTATTAAAACATGATAATATCATCAAACATCAATACAAGGTAGTTAGATTATTTCTTGTTTGAAGACAGCCATTCCTGACACTTGTGTGACATGTATGTTACTTGTTACTTATCAGTGCAAGCCTGAATGTTGTCCAGGTCTTGCTAAATATGGATGCAGAGGCTGCTTCAATATTTTGAGAAGTTGTGAATATTGTAACAAACTTTTAAGGAATGTGAGAGTAAATTAGACTGAAATATAGAAATAGATTGCAAGAGGTTTTATAAATACATGGAAAGGAAGAGAGTAGCTAAAATAAATGTTTCTTAGAAGTGTAGAACTAGAAACAAAAGAAATTACCATGCAGAATGAGGAAAGAGTAAAGGCATTGAACAAATATTTTGTGTCTTTCTGGTAGAAGTTTGTGACTAAGATGCAGAAACAGGGAGTAATGTATTAATATGTCAGTGGAACCAAGCTCAGTGGGAAGATAAGTTGTGAGGAGAACAGAGTGGTTGAAAAGAGATACAAAAAGGTTAAGTGAGTGGGCAACAAGATGGCAGATGTAAGATAATTGAGGGGTGGGAACTTATCAACAGGTACAAACTTGCATGTGATATTCAAAAAGAATTCAGTGACTTGGGGACAATAAATGGAGAAAAATGGTATTCAGTGGCAGCAACCAATTTGGAAACAAATAGTGTGATGGCTGTTAGTGTAAGGGGACTGGAGTGTAAGAATAAAGCTGTCTCACTACAATTGTAAAAGATTTTTGTTACTTAACATCTGAAAAATTACGTGTAGTTTTGGTCTTCTCCTTGCACTGGAGGTAGTACAGCAAAGGTTCACTAACTAGATCCTTGAGATGAGTGAACTATCCCTCTGAGGAGAGGTTGGGTAAATTAGTCTCATATTCTCTGAGTTGAGAGGATTGAGAAGTGATCTCAATATTACACAGAATTCTGTAGTAAATTTCTTATATCTTGAGTGTGTTCTGATCACAGATCCACTTAAACGCTATTTGCACTGCACTGCATACGGCATGACGCAAGAGATTTAATGTCTATTAAACTGAGATTATTTCAGGTCTCCTGAACTTAGTGTTAATGGAAAGTTAATTGCTTAATATATTCCACAGCAATTAAGCGAAGAGAAAAATTCAACTAACAGCTTGTACCTAATGTAAATCTTTCTCAGTGAATTATTATTGATGTGATATTAATTACTAATGTTTATAGCAGTAGTTAGAACATGAGTCTCATCGATTGTAATAATATAGATTTGGTAGTGTTGCTCACAGCAAGTTAGATAATAATACAATTTTATGAGAATGGTAGTTTGAAAGTATAGAGTTACAAATCAAATTGAATGATACATCTATAACTCATGAAACAACAGACTGTCAAGTGATAGGATGAGAGATGACTCAGTAGGCTGCCTATGACTAAAGGGTACTGAATTTTATTCTGTTCCAGATGCTGCAATATTGTTCATTTTTTATTTTTATTTTATTCATTCATGTGATGTGAGTGTCATTGGCAAGTCCAGCATTTCCTGCACATCTGTACATTTGCTCTGAGCCGCCTCCTTGCACTAATTGTGTAGATACAATTACATTCCTTTTAGGGAAAGAGTTCCAGGTTTTTGACCCAGAGACAGAGAAGAAATAGCGACATAGTTCTAAGTTAGGATGGCATGGGCATTGAAGGAGACTTACAGTTTGTAGCATTCCCATGCATTTGTTATCCTTCTGGGAGGTGAAGGTTGCAGTTTTGGAAGGTGCTGTTGCTTGTCAAATTGTTGCTGTGCACCTTGTCGTATATACTGCTACCACTGTGCATCAGTGATGGAGGGATGGAATGTTTAATATTGTGAAGTGTGCTGATAAATTGGGCTGCTTTATTCTGACAATATTGAATTTTTTGATGGTCATTGGAGCTGTACTCATCCAGGCATATAAACAGTATTCCAGCACACATTGGACTTATGTGGAGAACATCAGATACTCTCCTGTCGGAAATGGTCATTGCCTGGCTCTCACGTGATGAGAATGTAACTTGCAGCTTATCAGACAATCAGACAACCTGATTGTCTGCATGCGGGCATGGGTTACTTCAATAACTGAAGAGATATAAGTGATGCTGAACACTCTACAATCATCAACAAATATCTCCACCTCTGACCAGATGATGAAGAGAAGGTCAGTGATGAAGCAACTGAAGAGGGTTAGGCTTTGATGCTACCTAAAGGAACTCCTGAAGCACTGTTCCAGAGTGGAAATGGTTGGCTTCCAACAACCGTAACCATTTTGTTTTGTGTTAGATATAACTCCAGCCAGCAGGGAGTTTCCACCTGATTTCAATTGATTCCAATTTTGCTAGGGCTCCTTGGTGCCATACATGGCAAAATATACTCTTGATATCAAAGGCCCACAGCATTTTTTTGCATCTGGTGTCTTTAATTTCCGACTTATGTGGAGTTTGCCCATTGTCCCCATGTCTGCCTAAGTTTCCTCTGGGTGCCTCGATTTCCTCCCACAGTCCGAATGACGAAGAACAAGAACAAAGAACAAAACAGCACGGGAAACAGGCCCTTCGGCCCAACGAGCCTGCACCTCAATGTTCCCACTTCTATCCATGATCCCTGTCTATGTTTACAGATCTATGCATTGAAACCAAATTTGAGACAACTTAGGGAGAATTTGTTCTGCCAAATCAGCCTAAGAGCACATCTTTGGGATGTGGGAGGAAACCGGAGCACCCGGAGAAAACCCACGCAAGCACGGGGAGAATGTGCAAACTCCCACAGACACAGGCCCAAATCCATGTATCTGCACAGCACAGCGATAGTCACTCAGCTGTCGTGTTGCCCATCAAATGGTCCAGGTCAAGCATACATTAATGACGTGAAGCACTAGGATACTCTCGAAAAAAATCCAAGAGCAGCCCTCTCACAACCCATCACTTGTATGTCCCTTGTTAGACAACAAGGCGAACCAAAGTACCTGTAGGATAAAACAAATACATCAATATCATCGACTATTTACACCCTTCCCAGGGAACTCCCAAGGCTCACGATCCCTATTTTAAATCAGTTTTCTATATCCTTCTATTCCCATTCTGTTCATGTGCCCTTCTAAGTATCTCTTAAATAACTCCAGAGTGCCTGCCTCCACCACTTTACTTGGCAGCGCGTTCCATACCCCCACCACTCTCTGTGTGAAAAATCTCCCTCTAACATCCAAATTATACTTTACCCTAAGCCCGTGACCCCTCGTGCTATTTGAGTCCATCCTAGGAAAAAGCTTAACCCTGTTTACTCTATCTGTAGCCCTTATAATCTTGTACACCTCTATTAGATCTCCTCTAAATCTACGTCTTTCTAAGGAAAACAGCCCCTGACATGCTAAATTCTCCCTCAGTTTGCCTGAACAGGAACCGGAGCATGGCGACAAAGGGATTTTCACAGTAACTTAATTGCAGTGTTAATGTAAAGTTGCTTGTGACACTAATAAATAAACTTTATAAACTTTAAAATATATCACGTGGAGTAAATTGAATTGGCTGCAGGTTGGCATTTGTAATGCTGAGATTATCCACTCTGCACTTCTGGCTGAAGATTGTTGAAATGCCTTTGCAGTGATAATGGGGCTCTCCCATTATAGAGGAAGGTAATATTTGTGGATTGTCCTCCACCAATTAATTGTTTAATTGCCTACCAACATTCAAGATTGAATGTAGCAGGCCTGCAGATTTATTCAGTGGTTGTGAGGTTGCTTAGATCTGTCTATTACTGCTTCTACTGTTTGACAAGCCTGTATTCCTGTTGTAGCTTTACCAAGTTGACATCTCATTTTTATGTATGTTCTACTGAATTCCTCTTTAAACCACAGTTGATTCTCAGACTTGACTGAAATATATGCCAGGCCATGAGGTAACATTTGAGGTTGAATACAATTCTGTTGCTGCTGGTGGTCTACTGCCCCTCATGGATTTCTCTGTTTCACACCCAAAATCTCAGTGTGGCAGTCAAAACTCAAATAGAAATCATGAAATTCATGCTCACTGCTATGCAAGCTCAGACTGTTACACTGAAAATACAAACAAGGATAGGCCACTCAGCTCTTCAAGCCTGCTCCATCAGGTATCATGGCTGCATAAGTTCACAAGATATTAGAGCAGAATTAGGCTATTCAGCCCATTGATTCTGTTCCGCCATTCGATCATGGCTGATATGCTCCTCATCCTCATTTTTGTGTCTTCTTCCCATTGCCCTTCAATCCATTACCAATTAAAAATCTAACTCCTCCTTAAATTTACTCACTGTCCCAGCATTCAACATACATCAGGGTAGTGAATTCCACAGATTCACAAATCTTTGGGAGAAGGAATTTCTCCTCAACTCTGTTTTAAATTTGCTGCCTCTTATCCTAAGATTGTGACCTCTTCCTTGTTTGTCCCACAAGAGGAAGCATCCGCTCCATGTCTACTTTATCCATACCTTTTCTCATCTCGTATACCTCAATTTGATCTCTCCTCTTTCTTCTAAATTCAGAACAGTAGAGTCCTAAACTCTCTTCCATGTGATAAACCCCTCTCTGGATTTCTGATCTCTAGAATCAATTTAGTGAAATTCCTCTGAACTGCCTCCAATGCTACTACATCTTTCCTCAAATAAGAGAACCAAAACTGTGCACAATACTTCGGGTACAGTCTCACCAATGCCTTGTATGTGGCAACAAAAGTTCCTTATCCTTTATCTTCTATTCCTTTAGCTATAAATGTCAACAATCCTTTCACTCTCTTTAGATCTCAGTGCTGCAATCTCAGTGATTCAGGGAGCTTACAGGCTCCAACAGTAGACCAACAATTTGTCCTCTAACAGTTTAGTATGTTTGCTGAGGCAGTGGCCTCAGGAAGTGACAGTTGCACCTTGGAGCAAGAACCTGCTGTCCTGTCTGACAATGATCAACATTCACGCTCCCACCACTGCCATCCTGCCTGTGCTCTTACCGATACCTCTCAGCCAGTCAGTCCTGGCTGCCACTGCCTGTGCTGAGATGCCCGTGCCCATGTAAGTGGACAGTATTGTATCACATCCCTCTCAAAGGCCAGAGCTATACAAGGATGAACTGCAAGGCCATCTGCTGAATCCCTCAGTTATAGTCAGCAGGCAGGCTGCAGTCTCTGGGGTAGCACTGCATTAAGAGTATAGATTCAGCATGAATACACACAAGACAGAAATTAAGGAATTTGCACAAGTGTGAATAGTTCATTACTGTTTGTAAATAAAAATATTAATTAAAAATTTTCTGGCCGGCTTTTATTGTTAAATGTGGTGTCTTTTTTTAAAAATTAATTTATGGAATGTGGCCATTGCTGGCTAGGTCAGCATTTATTGTCCATCCCGAGATGCCCTTCAGGAGGTGATGGTGAACTACCTTCATGAACCACTGCAGTCCCTGAGGTGTAAATACAACCACAATGCTGATAGGGAGGGAATTTCATGATTTTCTCAGTGACAGTGAAATAACGGGTGTACATTTCCAAGCCAGAATGGCAAGTGACCAGGACAAGAACTTCTAGGTGGTAGTGTTCCCAGGTGCTAGTGGTCATGGGTTTAGAAGGTGCTGCCTAAGTAACCTTGGTAAGTTCCTGCAGTATATCATGTAGACGCACACTCTGCTGCTACTCTGGCGGGGGAAGTGAATGTTTGTGGAAGGAATACCAATCAAGTAGGCTGCTTTGTTCTGGATGGTGTCGAATTTCTTGAGTGTTGTTGGGCCTGCATTCATCCATGCAAGTGGAAAGTATTGTATCACATCCCTGACTTGTGCCTTACAAATGGAGGACATATTCTGATGATTCAGTATGTGAATTACTTGCTACAGAATTCCCAACTCTTGACCTGCTCTTGTGAACACCATATTTGCACAGCTGGTCCAGTTCAGTTTCATGTCAATGATATAATCCCTGCTGTTAAGCAGAAAGCTATTCGGCCCATTGATGTTACACTGACTCTCTAACAGAGTATCTTACCCATTTCTCTCACTGTAACCACGTAACTGCACAGCTTTACCATGGTTAATCTATTTGACATTTTGGGACACTAATGGGCCAATTTACCTAATGGGCCAATTTACTTAATCTGCACAGTTTTGGACTGTGAGAGGAAATTGAAGCACCTGGAGGAAACCTACACAGACACAGGGAGAATGTACAAACTCCACACAGGCAGTCACCCAAAGCCAGAATTAAGGCCGGGTCCCTGGCGCTGTGAGGCAGCAGTGCTAATCACTATACCACAATACTGCCCAAGATAAGACCAAAGTTGTTGATAGTGCAGGATTCAATGGTGAAAATGACATTGAATATTAAGGGGAGATGGGTGGGTTCTCTCTTGTTGGACACAGTTGTTTGCTGACATTTCTATAATTGAATCTAATTTGCCACTTATCAGCCCAAGCCTTAATGTTGTCGAGTTCTTGCTGTATATGGACACAAACTACTTCAGTGTCTGAGAATCATGAATGGTGTTGAACATTGTGTAATCTTCAACAAACATACACATTTCTGACCTTATGATGGCAGGAAAATCATTGACGAAGCAGCTGAAGATGGTTGAGCCAATGACACTACCCTGAGAAACTCTGCAACAATGTCCCATGACCATAATAAATGTGTCCTAAGAGTCCCCATTGGATCCTGTAAATCCTTTCAAGAATAGAACTTTATTGTCCATCACACCTTCAATTTATTGGATATTGGCATAATGGCAGCTATATTTTGCTCCTTCCCTATTTTTGAATAGGCTCTCTGCTGCTTTCGAGTACTTCAACTGTGTCAGTTGTTTACCTCCACAAAATCTCCCTAATTAATACAAAATTCTACTTTCTCACTTCAGTAAGTCTTGTTAACAGCACAGCCTTTGATGTTAAATTCTCTTTTGATTATAGAAAATCTGGTAAAATCACGTCTAAGTCACCAGAACAATGTAATCCAAATCGATTCATCATTCTGAATCTACTGACCTGTTTCTCATCAGGCTTCTCTGCTAGTCCTGAAGTGATTGATTCTGTGTCTGGCAAACGAGTTCTGCAACTTCTCAACTTGATCAGAGTCTTTCAGATGTTCAAAGCATTCTGGTAAGGGTAAGATTATCTTCATGGTTCTTCTTCACTCTAGTCTTTCTTGGGGTTCTGTTGGTGTTTATTCTCACAATGCCCTTTCCTCACAGCCATTTTGCTTGCTTTTTTCTCGGTCAGTTGCCTGTCCACTCAATGCCTTTTCCATTGTCCTCCCTGCTGTCACCATCTGTTATTGTTGCAGGTCTTAGCTTTAGTTGTCCTTGTTTAGATTTGACAAAACTGCTGGAGGCAAGGTTGTTGTTTTTTTTTATTTTTATTAGACATTCTTCTAACAATGTACAATGCTTCACAGAGAACTATCTCCTAATATCCTCTAATTGTCTTGTGATCCTACATCACAGATGATTAGATTGCTGGTTTACATTAACCCTTTACAAAACAACGTAAACATTCAATAAAGAATGTACAAAAACACAACACATCTGAGTCAAGAATAATGCCTGTTTGCCTATCTCCATTCAGGCCACCATATTATAAGAAACATGAGGGATGCTATGGCTGTCATATCTGATAATAGGACAGGTCCCAACAAGGCTCAACAACTAAAATTGATTACAGAAAATGAAATATATTGTGTGCATTTTAGCAGCTGAGATGGACATAAGAAAAAAATCACATGTTTAGTAGGCAAAATCATTTCAATTTTATTTTTCTACCACTACATCGAGGTGCAACTGCAACATCAGAAACTGAGGTGGAGAAAGTCCACTCAGTGCCATTATCTGCTAACTTAGATAAGCATGAAGGGTGTCCTATGGAACCATGGGGCCTTGTAGGCTCCAGTCTAATTATGGGTCTCCAGAACTGGTGCAGGATATGCCCATAAGACTCTAGAGCCATTGAAGTCAATGCTAGAGGTGATGAGGTGATGCCACTAACTCTGAGGGTATCCTGAGAAGGTGGCCCTGGGACACCATTTGGTGAATGATGAATGCACTTCTGCCTCTTTGAAGGGAAGAGGTTGTTGAAGGGGGATCCTGGTGCCTCATATGCTGCATGCCTAGCCACTACTGCACCGGGGCCATCGCTAAAGTGAATGCTTGATCTGGCTCTCCATAGCAGTCGGACTCTCTCTGTGGATGTATCCACATGCTAAAATGTTTGGGACGTGACAGAACTCATAATGTGCATGGTCTCCTACATCTCTGCCATATTTTCTCCAAGGAGATCTTATAGCCTCTGCTGCATGTCCTACAGGTTTGTTGTGACAGCAACCAGCTAGTTGCCATCAGGGGCTCAGAACAGGTCTAATCCACTGAGTCCTCTGACGATCACAGCCTCCCACAAATGCTGGCACTTGTCTGTGCTGTGCTCAAAAGATTGTGCTCTTTGATCTAAATGTGACCCCTCCACAGATGGTACAGTGTAATCTTGCTGATGGAGGTGTATGATGAGGCAGATAATGGTGCATCCTCTGGGACAGTGATTGAGTTTTCAAGCAGTCAAGTTCCTTCTGTGGCTGTGGCCTGTTCCTTGAACAGCGACGACCTCTGTCGGAGAACAATACGAATCACAGTAAGAATCATCACAGTTTGAGAGATTCACATTTCATTGCATCCAACCTGTGTGCCCATTTACTTCCAGTTGGATGGTTACCTCTTCCTCCTCACTTCTGGCTGCACCAGGCTCATGGTCTGCCACCGATCATGCTTCCTCCGTGCCGCAAATCTCCTCTGTCTCCTCCTCAGCAACTGTGAAGAGCATAGGGTCAAAAATTGTTACCTCTGTTCAACTCCTCTCCCTGGCATTTTGTGTCTGCTTGCCCTATATGACAGTGCGCAGAGCTAATGATCTGTCAAGTGACACTGAATCCCCTTTCCTGCATAAATCATCATCACACATTTACACGTTGCATCAAAGCACACGCAAAAGGCAAAATTTCAGATACTTTGGCCTCAACTGATACATGGCACTAAAACCAAACACACACTCAATCTGTTCGCACAGCTTCCTACTCATATTTATACGTCACTGATTGCCACACGAAACACATCTATTGAAGATATGACACAAGTTCTTACGCTTGCAAATCACATAAACCTTGCAGGTTGTTGACTCATTCTCTGCATTGGACCAGGTTGCACAATCTCCTCTGCCACCTCCATCCAGTCTTTCTTTGATTGTTGGGAAGACCTTCTTATGCCTTCCTCAGGAAAAAATTCCTCTGACCTCTTCCGAACAGCTAGACGGGAACACAACAGAAGGCTCTGCTGAACTGTAGGGCTGCTTTGGCAGTTAGATTATTACTTCAGTAATGTAGTACTCAGTCAGTATCCTGGTCGAGATGCCCAGTCTCTCCGTTTGAACAGGAGACTCTACAACAGGATCCACAGCAATGTAGCATTTTCAACTGAGGGTGGCTTTCACCAATTCAAAACTTTCCTCACCATTAAATCGCATGTGTTTTCCATGCACACTGTTAACACTTAGAATTTTAACAATGCTAATTTCTCACAAAAACAATAGCAGCTTGGCACTATGCCTGTTGTTATTGGAGTGTGCTTGGTTAGGTAAGAAGTTGCAACATTCCCACGTTACATTCACTGCTGAGAAAAGTGGTACAATGCAATGGAAGATTGAAAAGAAAGTAACTATTGACCAAGTGCAATCTCATAATGAAACTTTCAGATGCTATTGATAACAATCTGAAAATAAGGCTTTCAGATTTTTCTTTTCAACTTCCACTTAGTTAAATCCCTGTAGCAATGCACGTGGAACTGGATGATGTAGAAACCTTAAAGCTTTTAAACTCATACATAAACATAACATAATTTCCATTAGTAAAACCTCCAAGGGCTTCATGTGCATTCCTCAAAATATCTTAACTATGATTTTATCATTACTGTAATTTGATTGGAATTGGAGTTAGCATCTTGAAAGTAAAACGACAATATAAATGATTCAAAAGGCATTTTCTGTTTAGCATAGTTTTGCAATTGTCTGCTGTTAAGTACTAATGAATGATAACTATGTACCTATTTATTTTTAGCTATCTCAGAGCTGCACAATGGTGATCATGGACTTTTCAACATAATGTCAAATTGTTCCTGATTTTTTGGAAGTATACGGCTGTGTTAAAAATAATCAGTTTGATTCTGTGGTTTCTGGCATCAGAGAAAAGAATCCGTTACTAAGCAGGGGCAGTGATAGAGTGCGTACAGTACAAGGTTATAAGAAATGAAGCTGGTCAACTAGACTCTTCCATCCACAAAGACTAACTGTTCACCCATCACTTCATCCAACTGGTTGCTAAACTGCCTTAGGCCATCAGCAACCGCAGAATTATATTAACAACAATCTGTAACCTTATGGTCTGGCATGTGGTTCAGTCTTCTATTATCTAGCCAGATCATCAACCCTGGTTCAATGAAGAGTGCAGGAGGGCATGCCAAGATCAGTACCAGGCATATCTGAAAATGAAGTGTCAACCTGCTGAACTACAACACAGGGCTACTTACATGTCAAACAGTGGACGCAGCATGTGATAGACAGAGCTAAGATATTCCACAACCAATGGAATAGATCTGAGCTTCACAGTCCTGCCACATCAGTCATGAATAGTGGTGGACAGTTAAACAACTAACTGGAGGAGGCTCCACAAATATCCCCATCTTCAATGATGGGGCAGCCCAGAACATCAATACAAAAGTTATTGCTGAAGCATTTGCAGCCATTTTCAGCCAGAAGTATTGAGAGGATAATCTCTAGTTCCTGCTGAGGACTGAGTATCACAGATCTTCAGTCAATTCAGTACATATCACATGATATCAAGAAATGGCTGAAGGCACTGTTTGGGCCCAGAAATGTGGCTTGAATAATATTCTGGCAATAGTGCTGAAGACTTGTGCTCCAGAAGTAGCTACACTTCTGGCAAACTGTACCAGTGCAGCAACAACACTGGTAACTACCTAGCAATGTGGAAATTGCCTAGTTATTCCCTGTCCACAAAAAGCTGAACAAATGCAACCCAGCTTGTAACTATCCCATCAATTTACTCTGAATCATCAGCAAAATGATGGAAGGAATTGGCAGCAGTGTCATCAAATGGTACTTGTTCAGCAATAACCTTCTCATTAATCCTCAATTTGATTCTTGCATGGCCTCTCAGTTCCTGACCTTATTATAATTTCAATCCAAACATGGACAAAGATGTGAATTCCAGAAGTGAGGGAGAAAACTAACCTTGACATCAGGTGACATTCGATCGAGCTTTGAGGTGTCCTCGCAAAACTGAAGTCAACGGAAATCAAAAGATTAACTCTCCACCAGCTAGAATCATATCCAGCACAAAGGAAAATGGCTGCAGTTGTTTGAGTGAATTGTCTCATTTGCTAGACATCACTACAGGGTAGACTCCACCAGGGCAGTACCCGAGAACCAACCATCTTCAACTGTTTCCTCAAGACCTTCCCTCCATCCTAAATGTTTGCCAATGACTGCATAGTGTTCAGCAGTATTCACAATTCCTCAAGTACTAATCAGTCTGAGTCCATATGCAGCAAGAACTGGACAGCATCCAGGCTTGAGTTGATAACTGGAAAGTCTAATTTGCAACATATAATTCTGAGGCAATGGCCAGTTCAAATAAGAGAGAATCTAACTATCACCCTTGACATTCAATGGCTTTACCATTGACTAAATCCATCACTATCGACACCCTTGGGGTTAAAATTGATCAGAAACTGAACTGAACCAACCATCTGACCACTATTGCTACAAAGCTGGTCAGAAGCTGGGAATTGTATTGTGAAAAATTTACAGCCTTAGTTCACGTGCCTATCCACTATATACAAGGCACACAGGAACAGTCTGATGGAATTTTCTCCTGTTGTCTGGATGAGCGCAGCCCCAGCAATACTCATAAAGCTGATCACTATCCAAGACAAATTGCCCATTTGACTGGCACCCCATTCATCACCTCAAACATTCATCCCTGTACCAACAATGCCTGGAGATTACAATATATGCCATCTATAATTGTAATGCAGCAACCATCCAGGGTTTCTTTGATAGCACCTTCCAAACCCACAACCTCTATCAGCTAGAAGGACAAGGGCAATAGGCGCATCGGAATTACGCTACCTGCTGGTGATCCTCCAAGTCATAAGACATCCTGACTTGGATCTCAGTTGCTCTATTGTATCAAAGTGCTGGAACTGTCCTCTGACAGTGTGGATGAATCTGTACCACATGAACTGCAGTTTTTGTTCAAGAATATAGTTTATGACTACCTCTTCAAGGACAATTGGTAAATGGACAATCAATGCTGGTTTAATCAGAGGTATCCACATCCTGTGAACAAATAAATAAAAAACTGAAAAGACAAAGGGGTGGTATGATCGAGCAGGATTTTCAAGATGGCTTTAATGCCAGAGAGATCCCCCATTCAATTGTATATATTACCCACCAGTGACGTAACGTAGTGGAATGTGCTGGTCTTGGAGAGGGTCGAGAAGACATTTAAAAGAATGATCCCAGGAGTGAAAAGCTTAATGAATGAGGAGCATTTGATCTGTGGATTTGTACTCAATGGAGTTTAGAAGGATGAGGGGGGCATCTCACTGAAATTTACAGAATATTGAAAGATCTGAATAGAGCAGATGTGAGAAAGATGTTTGCGTTAGTCGGAGAGACTAGGATCTAAAGGCACAGCCTCAGAGTAAAGGAACAACTCTTTAGAACCAAGATGAGGAGGAATATTGATGTACTTGTTTTTATCCTACAGGTGCTTTGGTCCACCTTGTTGTCTAACGAGGGGCATACACGCGATGGGTCGTGAGAGGGCTGCTCTTGGATTTTTCGAGAGTATCCTAGTGCTTCACGTCATTAGTGTACGCTTGATCTGGACCATTTGATGGGCAACACGACAGCTCAGTGACTATCGCTGTGCTGTGCAGATACATGGATTTGGGCCTGTGTCTGGGAGTTTGCAAACACCCGTGCTTGCATGGGTTTTCTCCAGGTGCTCTGGTTTTCTCCCACATCCCAAAGATGTGTGTTCTTAGGCTAATTGGCAAAACAAATTCTCCCTAAATTGTCTCAAATTTGGTTTTTAATCCATAGATCTATAAACATGGACAGGGATTGCGGGTAGAGGTGGGAACATCGGGGTGGCGGCACGGGCTGGTTGGGCTGAAGGGCCTGTTTCCCGTGCTGTTTTGTTCTTTGTTCTTTGTTCTTTGAATTTATTCAGTCAGAGGCTGCTGAATGTATGGAATTCATTGCCACAGAAAGGCTGTGGAGGCCAGTTCATTGAGTGTACTTACGACAGAGATAAATAAGTTCTTGATTGGTAAGGAGAGTAAAGTTTTGGGGAAAAGACAGGAGAAGGCTTTTTCCAGGGTGGAAGAATCAATAACAGTGGGCAAAGGTTTAAGGTGCGAGGGGCAAGGTTTAAAGGGGATATACGAAGCAAGTTTTTTACACAGAGTGGTGGGTGTTTGGAACTCACTGCTGGAGGAGGTAGTTTTGAGTTTTAAGAGGAGTCTGGACAATTATATGAATAGGATGGAAATAAAGGGATATGTCCCTGGAAAGGTAGGGGGTTTTAGTTGAGTCGGACAACATAGTCTGTGCAGGCTTGGAGGGCCGAAGGGCCTGTTCCTGTGCTGTAATTTTTTTTGTTCTTTGTTCTAATGGGGTTGAGAAACTTTATGAGGCATGATTGAATGATGGAGCAGACTCAATAAGCTGAATGGCCTAATTCTGCTCCTATATATAACAGTTTTATCATGGTCTTATTCCTTACCCAGTGCTAAGCACAGCTGTGTGAGGTTGAACCACTGAGTTTTCCAGTCAGATCAGGATATGAATTTACCACTTTCAGTTTGATGTGAAGAGCTGCAAATCAAAGAACAATGATTTGAAGTGACAGAAGTAAAAATCTATTTTTGCTGTGAAAGGTTAAAAGGTGGAATGCACTGCCTGAGAGTGTGGTGGAGACAAATTTCAATTGGACAATTATCTGAAGAGAAAAATTACAGGATTACCAGAAAAAGAAAGGAATTGGGACTAACTAAGTCATTCTTTCAGAAAGCTAACACGAACATGCTGAGTTAGATGGCATTCTTCTGCATTGTAACCAGTGGTTAGCACTGCTGTCTCACAGCACCAGGGACTTGGGTTTGATTTCTGTCAATATCTGTGTGGCATTTGCACATTCTCCCTGTGTCGGCGTGGGTTTCCTTCAGGTGCTCTAGTTTCCTCCTACATGCCAAAGATGTGCAGGTTAGGTGAATTGGTCATGCTAAATTCTCCCTCAATGTACGTGAACAGGTGCTGGAGTGTGGCAACTAGGGGGCTTTCTCAGTATCTTCGTTGAGATAAATTATCTCACTGCTGCTTGTAGTATGTAAATTATTGGCCATTTTTCCCCACGTTACAACAGCAACAAACCAAAAAGTGCATCACACTGTGAAGTGCTTTGCTTGTAAAAGGTGCAATAGTTTTTCTCAGGTAATTGGGAAGAAGAATAGGAGGTACCAGAAACAGACAGCAAGCTCCTTGGTATTTGCAAAGAGAAATTACAGGAAAAATTTATTTTTCTCTTTCCAGGTGCCGGCAGACCCAGCACTTCCATGTTTCATTTCTGATTTTCAGCACTTCACTTCTTTTTTCTTTGCAAAAGGGTGTTAACATTTTCATTAATATCTAGAAGAATTGCCCTTAACCAAATCACCATTACAGCTGCTCCTCTGCTTGTGCTATTGTAACTGAGGCTCCAACTGACTGCTGTCAATGAACCAACTGCAGGTTACATCCATATCTATCATTTTAGAGATGGATCCACAGCATCATTTTTGCAAGGGCCCAAGACTCCTTTGGGTAAAAGAGTCAGAACAGATTAAATACAGGGAACTGACCACAGACATTGATCTCATAGAGTCAGAATTAAAAACAGTTTAGAAGAACATAAGAGAATGTACTAGTTGTCTGGTTAAAAAAACAAATAACATTCTCCTGCAATTAACAATTAGAAATTATAGCCAATACTTCTGTCTCTGAGTTTATAATACATATGTAGAATAGCCTAAATCAAGGCAAGCCATTTTGATGGATTTCCTGATAGATTCTGATTGACACTATACCCTAACCCAACTGGAATATAGAATCTGCAGCATGTGGAATTTTCCACCGGTGTGATATCCCACTCCTGCCAAAGCCAATGGACTTTTGAATGGCTCACTGAATTTTTCAGCCCCACTCCCCCATGATGCAGCTGTAAAATATATATTTTCTGATTATGCTCCAATATATAAATATCATTGCTGAAAGCATTGACATGGCTTAAAATACTTTTCAGTCTTTTGTCTGAGATCAAATGTCAGATCAAGCCCAAGGTGAGGTGCAATGCCTTATCTTGTCAGCTTGGATCTTGTTTGTCTCTCTTGTGCAAACCATGAATTGAATTCAATTGGATGTTGACTTTGGCTTTTGGAGCAAGTAAGGGATGGATTTGGGTTTGCCCAGCCAATTCTGAGCATTGGCTTTGCAACTTCAAGGATGGAGTCAAAAATTAAAAGAAAGCATTTCCTATATTTAACTTATGCTGTCTTGTTCCCACTTGAAATGATAATTGTGGAGATGTTTTGTGAAATATTGTGAAGTTTTGTGAAAGATAAATGTGAGATAATGCATTTTGAAAGGTCTAATACAGATAGGAAATCCACTGTAAATGGCAGAACACTTAACGGCATGATAGGCAAAGGGATCTGGGTGTAAGGTATACAGGTCACTGAAAGTGGCAGTGCGGGTGGAGAAGTTAGTCAAGAAGGCATACAGCATGCTTGCCTCGTAGCTTGGGGTATTGAGTTTAAAAATTGGCAAAAAACATGCATGTTGCGGCTTTATAGAACCTTAGTTAGGCCACACTTGGAATATAGTGTTCAATTCTGGTCGCCACGCTACCAGAAGGATGTAGAGGTTTTGAAGAGGGTACAGTTGTTGCCAGTATGGAGGGCATTAGCTATGAGGAGAGGTTGGAGAAACTTGGTTTGTTCTCACTGGAGCAACAGAGATTGAGGGGAAATCTGATAGAAATCTATAATATTATGAAAGGCATGGTCAGAGTGGACAGTCAGAAGTTTTTTTCCAGAGTGGAAGAGTCAATTAGTAGGAGTCATAGATTTAAGGTGTGAGAGGCAATGTTTAAAGGAGATATATGAGGCAGATTTTTTACATAGACAGTAATGGGTGCCTGGAACTCATTGCCAGGGGAGGTAGTGAAAGCAGATGTAGTAGTGACTTTTAAGGAGCATCTTGACAAGTACGTGAATAGGATGGGAATAGAGGGATATGATCCCCAGAAGGGTGGGGGTTTTAGTTAAGACGGGCAGCATGGTTGGTGCAGGCTTGGAGGGCCAAAAGGCCTGTTCCTGTATTGTAATTTTGTTTGTTCTTTATTTAGGAATTCTGAATTCACTGCATCTGTAATTTCAGAACTCAATGACCAAATCTGAGACATTCCTTCTGAATTTTAATTCAGTTGTTCTTTTACATTTTTGAGACTTCTGCATTATCACTTTAAACAGGAAGGTTAGAGTTTCCACTTCAGTACCCAAAATGAGCTCAAAATTTCATTGGTCCAGCTCAAGTTACCACTTGAAGACTTTCCTGCTGAAATGCACTTTTCGGATTACTGGTGCTGTCAACAAAATTTCATCAGGAATGAATGGAAAGCTGCAGAAAAGGCAGTCACCATTTCTCAATTTATAAGTCCAAAGGAATCAGCTTCCTAGCATCAGCATAAACTCAGAAAATAGCCCCTTCTTTGTAACTCGGTGTATGACAATTGCATGTAGTGTTAAAAAGTGAATTGAATATTTTAGTAAATGCTTTAAGTAATATTTTAGTAAAATGCTTTAAATGTAGCTTTAAGAAAATCTCCTTTGGCACGATCATTTTTTCTCTGGAAGGCCATTAATTAGACCCTGGATGTATTAATGGATGTAAACTAATATTTTCTTTCCTGGTGCAAGTATTTTCAAATGGACTTTTCCATTTCCTCTCACATCAAGAAATCTCATCCCACAAATGTGGGATATCACCTGTGCTATTTCCCAAATAGAGAAAAGGAAGATGTCATCTATCTGAACATGAAATAAGGACTGGATTTAAAGTTCAAGTCCTAAACATGTTCGTCCTAATATGTAAGAAGCAGAATCTTGTGATTGAAGGTCAAGTGCAATTTTATTATCTGAAATGTGCTTAGTATGACAAGAGAGCAAGCTGTCAGAAAATTGACAAAAGTATTGTTTCAACTGGATGATTTTTTTTCCCCCTGGCCAGTCAATTGAAAGAAAAGAGAAGAGTACTAGGGCTAAGTTTGAATGATGCTAAGTGTATGTCCAAATATTTTCTTTCTGTAAATCCTCCAAAATGTTCAAAGAAACCCTAGGGGGAATAATTGCCTGGTGTAACAGCAGGAAGACTTGAACAGAATTACTAATGTATACAGTATGGCATCCCATCACTGAAACTAGTGTCTGTTTCAGATTTGATAAGAGAATTGAATTTTTCCACTGATGATCAAGCCCTGTTGCTGAGTGGAAAATGGGATCCAGCTTCACGTCAGTGACATGAGAAATGAGACATTTATCTCATTTTCTGGGCACTTTACTTTGTGTCTCGGATACACTGCAAAACAACCCTGAGCCATGGCTGTAGAGGATAGTTTTGAAGTCCTGAGACTGCAATTTACTGACAGTGGGTTAATTAACAGCCCACAAATGTTGTTTAAAGTTTAAAAGTTTATTTACTAGTGCCACAAGTAGGCATACATTAATTCTGCAATGAATTTAGAGTGACAATCTCCTAGTCGCCACCTAAGTCCCCTACTCCCCTCCAGCATCTGAGGGAGCATTTAGCAAGACCAATGCATCTAACTAGCACATCTTTTGGACTGTGGGAGGAAACTGGTGCACCCAGAGGAAACCCACACAGATGCAGGAAGAATGTGCAGTCTCCGCATAGACAATGACCTAAGCCGGTAATTGAACTTGAGCCCCTGGCACTGTGAGGCAGCAATGCTAACCTAACCATTATGCCACTGTGCTGTTGCTGACTAACTGAGGATGGTGGTTAGCATCCCCCACAACATCCCCCACCCTCACCGCAGCTCCCTGTCCAATCAAAGCGATAGTAGCATACCAGCCTTGGTATCACCAGTGCTGGTGATGCTTGCTTCTGATAAAGTCTGTATGGTGAGGCACCCTCAAAGACAAGATAAGTTTATTCTAAAAAGTCAGGGCCATGGTTGCAATTGGTGTGTGTGTGTGTGTGTGTGTGTGTGTGTGTGTGTGTGTGTGTGTGTGTGTGTGTGTGTGTGTGTGTGTGTGTGTGTGTGTGTGGGGAGATGGGATTGGTGGGGTGGGGGGGACAATGGGTGGAGATCCACTTCAAAAAATGTCCAGCCATTGGTTTTATGGAAGATTCCTTCTTGGGGTAACTGCCTTAAAGAGGTCTCCTCTTCTCAAAAATCTGCTAAAAGGCCTGTAAGTACCATCAAGGCTGGGCAGTGGCACTTAAACTAACCAGTGGCTCAAGGGAGTGGCTCAGAGGAACCAGAGGAGGTTCACATTGCCGATAATATGCTGCAGCAGCAGGAAGACATTGGGCACTTCTCAGAATGTTGCAATATTATCAGCTTTCTCATCTCCCAGCCGTGGCCAATCAGGAAAACCTAGCCCACAGTTTCTCTGGTGGATACATAATTAGAGAGTTATATTTCTGTGCTATGTATGAGGTCCTTGTTACACAGAATTATATCAATGCCCAATCTCAAGATGCTTATCGAAAATAATGCCAATTACAAACAAAAAACATGTATGTTAAAGTTCCAATCCTTAATTTAAAAAAAAATTGACCCACAATTTGTAGGAACTAAGAATCCTGATCAGACCATGGAAGCAAATGAAAAGAACTCAAAATGAAAACAATACACTTGTGGAAAATTTTGTGGAGTATTTCACTTTGGCACAGATGTCTTGTTTGACAACTAATCCATAATGACCACAACTGCTCCCCTTTCCACTAGCCCTATGGGCAATCTTGGTTCAGACACTTAGACTGCTGCCAGAGGCCCCTGTAGGTAAAGCAGGGAGGGGAAAGAAAGACAGGCTTAGGAATCAGTTACAGAGACACAAACTCAATTTACAAGATAATGGTTGGAATACAAGTCTTAAAGGTATAGACAATGTGAAAGGAGAGAGGTTAAACAGAGGTTAAAGGGGTATATATTGTCTCCAACCAGGACAGTTAGTAAGATTTTGCAAGCTCAGGCAAGTGATGGAGATTACAGGTAGTGTGATATGAACCCAAGATCCCCAGTTGAGGTCATCCTCATGTGTACAGAACTTGGCTGTCAGTTTCTGCTCAGCGACTCTGCACTGTCCTGTAGTGTGAAGGCCATCTTGGAGAACGTTTACATGAAGATCAGATGCCAAATGCCCGTGACTGCTGAAATGGTCCCCAATTTGGAAGGGAACAGGCCTGCCCCATGTTCATTCATTCATTATGTAGAGATGCCGGCGTTGGACTGGGGTAAACTCAGTAAAGTTTTACAACACCAATTTTAAATCCAACCAATTTATTTGATAGTAAATCATCGAGCTTTTGACTTTTTCGTCTTCGTCAAGCAAATGCAGTGTTCTGGTCTGCAATAGCACACATCAGCACAGACAGTCACAGATTGCTGATTAGAATGTGAATCCTTACATCTAACCTGCTATTCAAGTGTTAAAGTGGCTAACAATGTGTGTGAAGGGAACACTGAGCATTGGTTAGAGAAATGTTAAAGGAATTGGTTAGAAATTTCTCTAACCAATGCTCAGTGTTCCCTTCACACACATTGTTAGCCACTTTAACACTTGAATAGCAGGTTAGATGTAAGGATTCGCATTCTAATCAGCAATCTGTGACTGTCTGTGCTGATGTGTGCTATTGCAGACCAGAACACTGCATTTGCCTGACGAAGACGAAAAAGTCGAAAGCTTGCTGATTTACTATCAAATACATTCACTCATTGTCATAGTGTCTACAAGGTCTCCCCAATGCTTCGGGACATCCTTTTCTGAGGCGTATCAGGCGGACAATGTTGGCCGAATCGCAAGAATACGTACCATGTACCTGGTGGATGGTGTTCTCACGTGAGATGATGGCATCCATATTGCTGATCCGGTACGTCTTGCAGAGGTTGCTGTGGCAGGGTTGTGTGACGTTATGGTCATTGTTCTCCTGAAGGCTGAGTAGTGTTCTGCAGACAATGGTCTGTTTGATGTTGTGCAGTTGTTTAAAGTCAAGAAGTGGGGGTGTAGGGATGGCCATGGTGAGATGTTCATCTGCATTGATGACATGTTGAAAGCTCCAGAGAAGATGTTGTAGCTTCTCTACTCCAGCGAAGTACTGGACATTGATGAGTACTCTGTCCACCATGTCCCGTGTCTGTCTTCTGAGAAGGTTCGTGTGATTTTTGGTTCTGGCGCGTCAGAACTATCGATCGATGAGTCGAGCAACATATCCTGTTCTCATGAGGGCATCTTTCAGCGTCTAGAGGTATCTATTGCAATTCTCCTCATCTGAGAAGATCGTGTGTACATGGAGAGTTTGTCCATCAGGGATGGCTTCTTTAACATGTTTAGGGTGGAAGCTGGAGAAGTGGAGCATCATGAAGTTATCCGTGGGTTTGCGGTACAGTGAGGTGCTGAGGTGACCTTCCTTGATGGAGATGCAGATATCTTTTTCTTTTACCTGGAAACCTCTAAGCTCCCAAACATTAACACTTTGTTCAGTAAGCAGCAAATAACATCAAAACTAGAAACTCCCATTAAGTTGTGCCAAGTACTTGAAGCATGCCTGTGGTGCACTTGATGATAATTCTAACAGAGACACATTTCTATTATATGTGCACGCCACATGGTGACTTGGAATACGCAGAGCATTCATGAACCGTGGCTTCAGAGGATAGCATTGATCTCCAGGGGCATTTCAGCATGAAGTGTCATCATGAACTACTTTAAAATCAAAGCATTGCAATGGCTACCGAAAAAGTAAATCTGAACTTGCAGCATTAAATGTTGCAAATGAGTTGCACACTGAGAGAGTGGAATGCATTCCAAATCATGTTGATCGGGGCATCGTATAATAGAGAAGAAGGATCATTATAATATATTTGTTTCATAATCCATCACTCTCTCTACCCTGAAATTGTAGAATCCTCCAATAATATTGTTGGTTATCCATAGGGAAGATGAACTATGATGATCAAACGAATAACGCAACCAAGAATTACTTCACTCATTTATGCACAACTGCTTGGCCTCAATATCCTCAGGAGCAGCTTGACGTAATGGCAACACATAAAAGTTCATGTCTTATATGAATATGTCTTGCATAACTGCTGGCAGTACAGTCTACCCAGTGGCATTTAGCTGCACATCATCTTTCAGTGTGTGGTATAATTCTGTGACAATGTCCCACAAGAATTCAAACCTCTTGCATTTTTAAAAAATGTTTTTAAACCTTTATTGCCTATGCTTAATTCCCCTTGAGAAGATGGCAGTGGGCTGTCTTTTTGAACTACTGCAGTCTACGTGGTATTGGTACACCCCTAGTGCTGTTAGAAAGTGAATGCCAGGACTTTGACCAAATGATGTTGAGGGAACAGTGATATATTTTCTTGTCAGGATTGTGTGTGGCTTGGAAGGAAACTTGCAGGTTATCATATTCATTTGTTGCCTTATCCTTGTTGGCAGTGGTCGCAGGTTTTAAAGATGCTGTTTAGGAGATTTAGTGAGTTGCTGTAGTGCACCTTGTAGATTGTACACTGCCATTTTCTATCATTGATAGAGGGAGTGAATGTTGTGAATGCACCATGCTCTGGATGAATGCAAGTGCAGGCACCTTTTCTTGTAGCCTGTAGAGAGGATACTTTGAGGACAAACTTACTTTGAGTAAGTGAGTGGCTATCTGTGGTTTCAATGTTCTCTGCTGATACTTTGGAATGACTCCTATAATATTATGGCTGTTGATTATGTAACTGAGCTGAAAAGTCAGGGACTACCATGCTAGGAGACAAATGCTGAGAGGTTCACTGAGATATTCCCCCTCCTAGCTGCATGGCTCATGCTGGTGGGAGGCAGTATGCATTCACTAGCAATGAGTCCCGCCATTGTCAACAGGCTTTCCTGTTGAAAGCACCCTTTGCCACCTGGAAACCCATTGTGGGGATGCACTGTCAGCAGGATCAAAAAATCCTCCACGACATGAATGGCAGCAAGATTTTTGTACATGAGTTTGGAACCATCTGCAGGTTGAACTTTGTGTGGGATCACAATGTCATTTTAAACTCACATTCACTGTCTAATGGAACAAAATATGTTTGATCAATTGTTTCATTTATAAAAACATTTTTAAGAAAAACTTCCTTGAGATCATGTACTGAATTCTCCTGTAATATTCTGGCATAATTTGTTCACCCCACATTTGATGTCTGATCTGGGAGGTAGAAGAGTGTCTCCCAATGCACCTTGCAAAATGGTGGCCAAGCTCTCTTAAGCCGATTTCATCAATAAGTTTAAACACCACTCCCTCACTCCCCCCAAATAAACTGTACCAGTACCAAGCTTTCAACTCTCCAATAGAAGTGACTGAGTGTTGAAAGATTGCAATGAGGAGTGCATCTGGGAGATCAGCATGGCTCACCCCATGTTCTCGCCATTATGACACTTAGAAATATTTTGGGAAAATTCTGCCCATAGGTGCAAGACCGCAGAAACAGGATAACCACCTAAGGGAGAAAGGCATAACCATATTTATGTGGTTATATGAGAAAAGGAGCATAAACACTCCTTTTCTCATTGAAGGAAAAGGAGATTCCTTCATCTCATTGAAGACTCATCAATCTTCAATGATGATGACTCATTGAATTAAATGCCCTGTTTCTATACTGTACATATCATGTAAGTGACTTTCCAGGCCAAATTTTGAGATTGTTGATAAAGTTGATGTCAAAAATTAAACAACAAATCCACAAATGTTATTCCATGCATAAAATTAAGGATGAAGTGTCATGGCTTTTAAAGCAGTTTGATCTGGAATTTGCTGAAAAACCAATGAAGTGGAAATTACACATTACTTTCAAGCGGTAAGTAAATGTCACAAATTAGCCTGAACCAAATTGAATGAATCGGCATGAAGCATTTAACGTTAGCCTGTCAAGCCAGATAGCTGCTGAAAATACAGGGAAAAAACTGTTGTGCAACAATGAGAAAGTGTTCTTAAGACAATTAATCTGAAACAATGGACAGTTTTCATAGCTGCCCACTAGGGTGGAGGGAAGATGGTGTGTGGATGATCGGAAAACGTAGCACATGGCCAGCAGCTTTTATGAGCAAGCTGGGGCAGGGGGAGGGAAGGGTGGGACCCCCTTTAGAATCCCCTCTGCCCATCAGATGTATTTCCACAAGATAATATTCCTCCCCCTCTTTAACAATTCACCCTGGGCCTTTCAAACCCATTGATCACACCACCCGCCTCTCCATCCCTCACCACCACTCAGCTCTCTTGCTGGGGCTTTGCTCTTATCCTGGACTAACCTGAAGTCAGGTCTCCGCTTGCTCCTCTTCTTCAGGCATTATCTCCAATTCCAGCAGTGATCACTATAACAGGTTCATAGTAGACGCCATCTCCCGGCCCTACACTCAAGTGTGGAACATCTAAATAACAAATGTGTTTATGTGTCATAGACTCATTCATAGACTACAGCTCAGCCTTTAACATTCTTATTCCTATGAGAGTCATTTCCAAACTTTGTGACTTGAGGCTTAGCTCCTGCATCTGCAACTCTGCCTTCCTAACCCATAGACCGCAGTCATAGGCAATAATAACCCCTCTATGATCATATCAACATCAGAACCCCACAAGGCTATGTCCTTACCCCTTACTATGCTCTTTAAAATCTATTATTATCTGGCCAAATTCCCCTCCAATTCAATTTTCAAGTTTACTGATGACACCACCATTGTGATGCCAAACAATGATGAGACACAGTATAGGAAAGAGATAGAAAACTGATGTGACGACAATAATCTCTCCCCCAATGTCAACAAAACAACAAAACGAAGGAGATGGTCATTGGCTTCAGAAAGCATAATGGAGGGCATGCCCTATATCTTTGGAGATGAAGTAGAAATGGTTGAGAGCTTCAAGGTTTTAGGTGTCCAGATCACCAACAACCTATCCTGGTCCACTCATGCAGATGCTATAATTCAGAAAGCCCACCAACTCCTCTATTTTCTCAAAAGATTAAGGACATTTGACCCACCTGCTACAACTCTCACCAACTTCTACAGATGCACCATAAAAAGCATTCTTTCTGATTGTATCATAGCTTAGTATGGCTCCTGCTTTGTGCAAGATCGCAAGAAACTACAAAGCATAATGAATGAAGCCCAGTCCATCAGTCAGATAAACCTCCCATCCATTGGCTCTGTCTATACTTCCCCCTGCCTCAGAAAAGCAGCTGGCATAATCAAGGACTCCTTGCACCTTGGACATTCTCTCTTCCACCTTCTTCCGTCAGGAAAAAGGTACAAAAGTATAAGATCTCGTACCAACCAACTCAAGAACAGCTTCTTGCCTGCTACCATCAGAGTTTTGAATGGGCCTACCTTTCATTAAGTTGATCTTTACACTTTAGCTATTATGCGAACACTCCATTCTGTACTCTCTCCTTTCCTTCCCAATGTACAGTATGCTTTGCCTGCCTAGCGGGCAAGAAACAATACTTTTCACTGTGTACTAATACACGTGACAATAATAAATTAAATCAGTGGCCATCATTTGAACTTGGTGCTGTTAGAACTGTAGAGCTGCTGGCCATTTAGACTGGTCAGGAACTCCTCTGGCAGTTCTTCTCCCCAGTTTGAGGTGGAAGTCTTGCCCTCAGCAGATGAATGCACACTGAACATTAAATGGCTAAGAGGATACATTCCCCATCAATTCTTGGGATGGCTGGTTGAGAAAACCCATCATCTAAAAAGTCCCACCAAATTAATTCTGCTATCTCTAAAGATGATGGCTGAAAGGTTGAGTATTTCCATTATTTTCAGTTTATATTTCAAATTAACAGTGGTTTTGCATTTATTAGATGAGAATATTACTTGCGTTAGAATCAACTCAGCAATTGTAAATTATTTGCATTGACAATGATTTAGTAAAACTTAACAAAAATACAAATGTGTCAATGCCACCATTAGCTAATCCACTTAAATTACATGAGTTTATTTAGTTGTTAAATTATAAGACAGATCTCAATACCAAAATTCAATGCTGATTTTCTCAATAGTTAGACAATCAGGACAGTATTTATTTCTATTCTTTGCAGATGAAATTGAATTATGGTCTCCTGATAGTACTTGCTCTGGGATCTTGATCTGCAGAGAAACCATTCTCAACGCAGGATGGGAACTTTAACATAGAAGATTGCATTGTTTTGAATATAAATGCAGAATTAAAACTGGCTGTAGTGATAGCAGGCCAGGAACCAGCACCTTCCCTCTGACTCCAAGATCATATTATACTGCACAATGCCCTGGGCAGACATTCCAGAAGACTCACCACTAAAACCAGCACCATCATTTTCAGCATAGGTCGTTTTAGTATATGCAAATGAATTCAACTGAATCACCAGTAAATGTCCAGCACCTGTGTACAATTGAACACAGTTAATATACAACTGGCAAAGCTCTGATTCAAATTTAACCATTACAGTGCAGCTTTAATTCTCGTTCACATATAATGCACTCAGACAAAGGCCAAAGTATCCTTCTAAAAATGTAATGCCTAAACCCGAACAGCAAATTCCAAGTGTGACCCAACCTGGGTGTGGTATAGCTGAAATATGACTGAGAATATGCCCCTACATATATATATATAGTGGCAGCACAGTGGCACAGTGGTTAGCATTGCTGCCTCACAGTGCCAAGGACATGTGTTCAATTCCCGGCTTGGGTCATTGTCTGTGTAGAGTTTGCACGTTCTCCCTGTGTCTGCGTGGGTTTCCTCTGGGTGCTCTGGTTTCCTCCCACAGTCCAAAGATGTGCAGGTTAGGTGAGTTGCCTTCTTGAATCACTGCAGTCCATGTGATGTGGGTTGACTTACAATTCCTTCATGAGGGAATTCCACGATGTTTAATCCATTATTACCATCACCCCAGGCCTCAACAAACAAGTAACAGTGTGTGTTTTCATAGCAACTTGCAGTCTTTGGGGGCTGGCTAGCTCAAATGGCTAAATAGGCAATTTGGGTAAGGTTGGTGCCAATAGCACAGGGTTTGATCCCTGTTCTGGCTGGTGTGTATTCAGCACATATCTATTTGCACTTCCAGTGGCGGGAGTTGTGATAATATTGATCAACTTGCTTTTGAGTAAAGAGGTCAGGAAGAAGAAGCATATCAGTATCTGTGAATGGCATAAGCAATTAATCAAACAATAAATTACAAAAACGGTTTAAATATCCATCAGTATAATTTGTCACTTGGTTCAAGCTGTACTAAAATCCAACTGTGATTTCCTGCTCCAAGTTGAGCCAAATGCTTTGGAAAAACAGAGGCATCTCCTCATGCTATCTGCTTTTAAAAGTTGGTCTTTAATCTAAATTCCATCTTCTCACAATAAAAATGGTTTTCATTATTCCAGTAATATAAATTCATTCCAGTGGTCATTGAAAAAGAGCAAAACTGATAGTTCCTTTCAGAAATTTGACACTTAAACAATATAAAATTGCTTCACCAGCACTCGGTGCTGCTAATGATAATACTGCTATCAGCTGCCACAGGCTGAAAATTGCCACCCATTACTAATTAGTGGTGGTTGCGTATGATATTTATTAAAACCTTAATGCAGTTAAATTATTAAAGTCTGCATAATGTATCAATAAATATATAAGTCCCAGATGCACAACCCATAGTCTGATCAAAAGCAGTCACTCAGCAAGGATTAAAATATAATGGAGAATTTGCAAATTGTTCAGCTGACTGCAAGTGGAATATATAAGTTATGAATATTAAAAAGAGCAAGGGATGTTGTACTTATCAAAGTAAAGACATGAAATGCATGAAATTGCTGCAAGGGTTAAGGAGATATGACATTAATGAAGAAAAATTCATCTAGTGTAACCCAGTTTCTCATTTCAGTTGCACTGCTTTATTTCAGTTCAAATGAAGTTATTGCAACCGAATGGCCAACGACAATGGCAACAATGAGAACAATTAAGAGTCACAATTGGAATTCTGGTCAATTTGAGTTAAACACTAGTGCAGGTCAGAAAAGGCTGAAGTAAGTTATGACCTGACACTTCTTGTGTTCACCAAATAAGGATGATTATTTGGATGGGGGCCAGCCATATCGGCACCACCTATTACTGCCTTATTCTATATATGGTGATCCTATGTGATTTACATGTAACTTGGTATAAACATTTGGGAGTTATTTACAAGTAACTCCATTGACTGTAATGGAACATTGTGATCAGTTTCCAGTAATATCATTGGTCGGTTGCCGTAGAACTTCCTGCAAGAACGTGCAAAGTTTAAGATAAAAAGAAGAACTTTGAATCTTTTCCTTAATGGAACACAAAAATCACATTTGTGACTTCTACCCTGAAGATCAGCTTCAGAAAGAACAAAGAAAATCAGGAGAACAAAGAACCATGAGGAAGATCCATAACTTAAGGGGTATGAATTCCACAATTACCATCCTCTTCTGGTTCAGGAAACAATGGTTTCGAACAAAGGCAGTGGCATTCTACTTTAAGTATCCAGATTCAGATCTGATGACAGATGGCATAGTGGCCCAATGGTTAGCACTGTTAACCTGGCCAGTTCAGTCAAATGGGTAGTATTTGTTTTCAGTCAAATGTTAAGTTTAAATTAGAGCTAAGGTTGAATTAAATTAATTAAATTGAATAAGTCAAGGCGAGTGTTGCAACTAATGTATATTTATGTTGAGTATTAGTACCTAAATGTTAAATAAAGAGAGAATTCTGTTTAACTGAAATTTGAGTCAATGCTCTGTCTGTTGTTCGTCATTCAGGGAAAAATATCTGGGGAGAAAAGGTTTAAATATTCCAGTATCATAAACATGTTACTAAATTTTGAAGATTGCATTTTAGAAAATTTAGGCTCTGCAGATTATATAACAATGTAATAGAAAGCAAACACATACTTCTGTGCCAAGTTTGGTGGCGTTTAAGAGGTTAGTAGATAAGTTTATGGATGAAAAGGGAATGGTTTAGGTTAGAGGGTCATTGCTTTTTCTTAATTGGTCGGCACAACATCAAAGGCCGAAGGGCCTGTTCTGCGCTGTAATGTTCTATGTTCTATGTTCACCCAGAGGAAACCCATGCAGACACAAGGAGAACATGCAAACTCCACACAGATAGTGACTCGAGTCGAGAATCAAGTCCAGGACCCTGGAGCTGTGAAGCAGCAGTGCTAACCACTGTGGTACCGTGCCGCCCTCTCCCCTGGGCATTAGACTCAGCTTTGCATCCCCTGACTTGGGTCACTGTCTATGTGGAGTTTGCATATTCTTCACGTGTCCATGTGGGTTTCCTCCAAGTGCCCTGATTTTCTCTCATAATCAAAGATGTGTAGGTCAGGTTGATTGATCATAATCAATTGTCCATTAGTGTCAAGGGGATTAGTGGAGTAAATATGTGAGGTTATGGGGATAGACTCTGGGTGGGATTATTGTCAGTGCAGGCTCGATGGGCTGAACAGCCTCATTCTCTGTCTATGACATTTTCTGACTCTCCCACCAAATAAACTCAATTCAGAGGGCAATCAGAAAATGAAGAAACCTTTCAGGGTAAATTTGAAGCCAGGTAGAGATTGTCGGTTTAGGCCACACATTTGTCCAGGACCTATTCACCCCCTGCCTGATCACTGGATGCCAATTTCACAGGTCAACAGCTTCCAGGCAGGAAATCACCCAACACCATGTTAATAAGTAGCCGGTGTTTGAAATCGCCATGGGCTCAAACCAACATCTAGGAATATAATAGAAGCAGATTCCTGCCTAAAGCCCACTGCCAGCTAAAATTCAAACCCACATCCAACTTCTGCTTTTGGAGAGCTTATAAAAAGTATTGGGGTAGCAAGATCATCCTTGCCCATTAGCGAGTTACCCCAGGCCTAGGTGAGAGGCTCATGTTCAGAATTATGAGCTATGACCAACAGCAAAACCAACAATTTTTCAGTAGTGATGGTGGGGGAGCTCGAATTCTCAGAGACAATGGCTGATTGCAAGCAGAGGATCTTTCAGGAAGATGTTTCCTGAAAGCACAAAATGAGGAAGACAAAGGGAAACTACCCCACATACTTTTCTCCCTTATCGCATTGCTCATTGAAGTTTAAGGTGGGAGGCTTCTAAGAGCAACTAAAAAGGAAACTGCAGGACCATGAGGCATGGAGAGAGAGACCTGCCCTCATGCAGATCACTACTACATAAAAAGTACAGTTCATATTATGAAAGAGAATGCAGTGTTGCTGTCTTATACTATTTAAGTTCCACATTTTTTTTATTATTATCACTTCTAGCAGAAGGATGCAGCTAATTCAGGATGTCACTACTTGGAAGAGCCTCCGAATTTGCAGCACATCAGCAGAGCTGTTGCTATATCTGGGGTGATAATGGTGTAGACTCTCTGGAGAAAGGTTGCAGAATAATCAGTACAATCTCTATCACCCTAAATACTGCGACATAATGCAGGGGAATACCCAGGGAGTTTGTGTGAGAAGACAAGATTAGTGAGTGTTGCAAACAGAAACTTGGTAATGCTCAACAAGACTCATCCAACACACTCTTAGATTAACATGCTATCATAAAACATTAGCCTCACCTGCTCTATAGGAATTCTATGATTCTATGAGAAACTTGCTCATGTGACCAAATTGCAGGATATTAAAGATGGTGGTCCATAGCCTGTCTGAGTAGAGATGTCCTCTCTTGAAGGCTGCCACCAGTGTGACATTGTGAGACCCGCTCAAGCACTTTTATAACCAAATATCAAAAAATATGGTGGGAAATGACAGCAGTGAATACCCGAGTTGACACTTAATTCAACAATGATAAAATTCCATCCAAGATATTCACACAAAGGGTGCAAAAACAGGGCTTGGAGCAAAGCTGCTTAAAAGTAGCAACATATCTTCTGACCCCACTGCCAAAGTACTGAAAATTTTACTGCAGGCAAAGAAACAACAATCTTCAATAGCAATTCACAAAATAGCCTTCTCAACCCAACATTTCTATTAAAGCTATCTTGTCTTTTTTTTCCACTATTGATTTAGTGAGTCACTTTGTCAGCATTACACATATAATTGAAGAAATCAGAGAATTAATTCCAGTACATTGAGGTAAAATTTTAAATGTGACAATCTCAATATCATGAACTTAACCAAAACTCAAATCACATTTACCCCACTCGTTATGTCTAAATGCTTGCAATTTCACAACTGTTGTGACAGGAATGCTCAATAAGGCTACTCAATGCTTTCACACCAGGTGATAAAAGGATAGCAATTGTAATGATGAAGGTCCATTTGATTCACAGCAAGGACCCAACATGTTGAACTCTTTGGGGAGAAATGCCTTAAAGGATTATCTCAATGTAACTGGTTTGCCAAGCACTTATCATGAAAATGCTGCTTTTTAAATGAAGATTATTTGTTTTCGTAAAAATCATCTGCAATTAGTGAATGCCCATCCCAAGCTAACATTTTAGTTAGAATATAACTAATATGCAAGATTCACTGCTAAGAAAAAGATGTTCTTTGTGATACTGTACTTGCATTTCCTTAGACTGTTTGCAAAACCTTTAATACTTGATTACTGTAACACTTTCAAACTCCAGGGCAATGTATTTTTGGGTGGGAGGTTACCCCAAAACTGTGTTAAGGAATTGACTCAGATTGCAGTTCCATGGAAGTTCAGGACAACTGTTATTTTAGAATCATTTTTTTTCCATTGAATGAATTACAAATCAAAACTTGTACATCAATGTGAAATTAATATTGGTAGGATAAGTCAATGTATTATTTAGTTTTTAACATAATCTTTTTTTTACTATGTAACTGTTTCTTTTTTATTTTACATGAATCAGTGCAGGATAATAATGGGGTAATCCAATGTGCAGAGTGTAACATGAAATACTGAGGTGAAAGAAGAACCTAGACTGAAGACACCTGAAGAACAAATGGGCCTCTGACGCAAATTGGGCCTCTGACGCAAATCTTTGTCTCTTCCTTGGACACAGGTGAGGTCCCAGAGGACTGGAGGATAGCAAACGTAGTACCGTTGTTTAAAAAAGGTCAGAGGGATCACCCAGGGAACTATAGGCCGGTGAGCTTGACTTCAGTTATAGGTAAGCTAATGGAGAGGATCCTTAGGGACAGGATGTATGAGCATCTGGAGCGCTGCGATCTGATCAGGGATACGCAGCATGGCTTCGTCAAGGGGAAGTCTTGTCTTACAAATCTAGTGGAATTTTTTGAAGAAGTGACAAAAACAGTTGATGAAGGACAGGCTGTTGATGTCGTCTACATGGATTTCAGTAAGGCGTTTGACAAGGTTCCTCATGGTAGACTGATAGAGAAGGTGAAGGCGCATGGGATACAGGGTCGGGTATGTAGATGGGTCGAGAACTGGCTCGGGAGGAGGAGACAGAGGGTAGTAGTGGAAGGCTCTTTTTCCGGCTGGAAGCCTGTCACTAGTGGAGTGCCACAAGGCTCAGTACTAGGTCCTCTTCTATTTGTGGTCTACATAAACGACTTGGAAGTAGGGGTAGGTGGTGAGATCAGCAAATTTGCTGATGACACCAAGATGCTTGGATTGGCGGGTACAGAAGAGCAGTGTCAGGCAATACAACAGGACATAGACAGGTTGGTAGACTGGGCAGATAGATGGCAAATGGAATTTAATCCGGATAAATGCGAGGTGATGCATTTTGGCCGGAAAAATGTAGAAGAGAGTTATAGGATAAAAGGTAAAACTATACGGAGCATAGAGACGCAGAGAGACTTGGGGGTGCAGGTTCACAAGTCTCTGAAGGTGTCCTCACAGGTGGAGAAGGTGATAAAGAAGGCGTATAGTATGTTAGCTTTCATAGAAAAGGGTATAGAATACAAGAGTAGGAGTTTGATGTTGCAGTTGTATAGAACGTTGGTTAGGCCTCACTTGGAATACTGCGTCCAGTTCTGGTCGCCGTACTATCGGAAGGATGTGGAGTCCTTGGAGAGAGTGCAGAGGAGGTTTACCAGGATGCTGCCTGGTATGGAAGGACTGTCTTATGAGGAACAATTAGATAGACTGGGGTTGTTTTCCCTTGAAAGACGTCGGCTTAGAGGGGATCTCATAGAGATGTATAAGATTATAAGGGGTATAGATAGAGTAAATGGAGGTAAACTTTTTCCGCCTTTAGAAATGGATAGGACGAGGGGTCATGGCCATAGGGTGAGGGGGGCTATGTATAAGACGAATATTAGAGGGCAGTTTTTCACACAAAGGGTAGTGGGGGTGTGGAATGCACTGCCGAGTAAGGTGGTGGGAGCAGGCACGCTGGGGCTGTTTAAGGGTCTCTTGGACAGCCACATGAGCGGTATGCAGATAGAGGGATATATTAGGACTGTTTAACTACGGCTTTTTTCCACAGGTAATTCGGTCCATACTTGACCAACATTGAGCATGCATTCGGCAGGTGGTGCGGGTACAGCTCTTGGATGTTGATTCATGGGTTGCCTGGTACCTCATGTCGTAAATGAGTGCTTTATGTGGACCATCTGAAGGGCACCATGACAGCTCAGAGACTATCGATGTGGCTGTGCAGACACTTGGAATTGGGCCGGTGTCTGCGGGAGTTTGCGCGTTCTCCCCGTGGTTGCGTGGGTTTTCTCCGGGCACTCCGGTTTCCTCCCACAACCCAAAAATTCGCTCTTAGGCTGATTGGGAAACAAATTGTCCCTATGGTGAGAATTTTCCATATTAGGAATAATATATATATTATTATATAGGAATATTAAAATAGGATAATGGATTTGCTACTATACAGTATGACGGCGGCGCGGGCTCGTTGGGCCGAAGGGCCTGTTTCCCGTGCTGTGTTGCTTTAAAAAAAAACACATTTACTTACCCCCTCTTTCCAGATTTAAATATGATTTCTTAGATTCTGTATTAACCTCAATATTGCTTACTGTACCAAAAAGAACAGTGTGAAGACAGAGCTTTAGAAACTTATTTGGAACTGTAATGGTATTTCACCGGTCTCCTGTTCATACTTACATTTCATTTTATTGCATGAATAAAAATGTAACTTTGGGCTGGGATTTCCAATAGTGTAAAAATAATTTGTACATTTTATTTATTGTTTTAGACAAATATATATATATAATATATACTGTATATACTATATATTCACACTATATATTCTCATCTAAATCTGTGAAGTAATTGATCAAATATATATGTAAATTTCTCTTATGAAGCATAAGGTCCATCTCTAATTTGCTGGAACATGCATTTGCATGTATCTTAAACTATTCCAGATGTCAGTAAAATATTGAGATGGCAAATTCGTAAGATGTGATCAGTCCAGTCTGTGTATTAGTAGCAGCACAAATATGATAGAAAAATGTAAGAGTAGAAATTGATTTTGTGTCACTTTTTGCTTTAAAGGTTTCTATGTCTCTCAAGCACATCAAATATTCCTACAGCAATTTTCTCTTTGTCACTGCAAGTCAGCAGCTGGTTTAGCCATTATTATTATCAGATATACACAGACACAGACACACACACACACACACACACATATTATATATATATAGAATTTTCAATACAAAAGCCAGAGTCAATGTGAAGTCATCATCATTGTCAGATGTTCCTCATGCACGATTAATGAATTCAAATTTTTTATAAATGCCTACATACCAACATTGATAGACTATTAAACTGTATCTTATGTTGTCAAGAAGGAGACTGTGAAAGCCATGAAAAGCATCAAAGAAGACATGGACTTTCAGAAGGCATTTGATTCTGTACCACACTATAGACTTGTGAGAAAAGTTATAGCTCATGTAATAAAAGGAATGGGGACACAAAACACTGTTGAATGATAGAAAGCAGAGACTAATGGTCAGTGGATGTGTTTTGAACTGGAGGATGGTATGTAGTGGTTTTTCCCATGGGGACAGCTTTGAGCCCTTGCTTTTCCTGATATGTATTAATAATCTAAATCTTGGTGTGCAGGGGATAATTTCTAAATTTTTGAATGGCACAAAATTTAGAAGTATTGTAAACTATGAGGAAGAACTGCAGAACTTCAAAAGCAAGTTGGTGGTGTGGATAGATGGATGACAGATGAAATTCAAAGCAAAGTATGAGGTGATGCATTTTGGTAGACAGAACATAGAAAGACAATATAAAATAAGGGGTAAAATTCTTAGTAGGTTGTAGGAGCAGAAGGACTTCTGCATGTGTGCATAGATCATTGAAGGTGGCAGGACAGATGAAGAGAGCAGTTAATAATGCATTAAAAATTCTGGACTTTCTTAATAGAGAAATCAAGTACTAGAGCAGGGAGGTTATGCTGAACTTATGCAAGACATTATTTAGACCTCAGTTGTCGTATTGTGTAAAGTTCTGAGCACTATTCTGCAGGAAGGGTGTGAATGCATTGGAGAGAATGCAGAAGAGGTTTACAACGTAAAGGTTCTTTCACTCCATACAAACATGTCTCAGATGCCACTGATAACTGTTGGTGTCTCTCTCCTGCAGATGTTCAAACCACAACTTATGTCACACTGCGACAACTTTGCAGGAGACAGGGAGAAAGACTCACGGTTTATCCCTGACCAGTGAGCTCACCCTTATGCCACATGAGTTATCCACACTAAAGCTGTGAAATACAACCCAGAAGTGCTATACTTGAACAGCTTCACAAGACAGGGGGAGAGAGAGAGAGAGATCACTGTTTATTCCTGATCAGTAGATCCCCTGAGTGAGCAGTTTTGAAGTGCCCAGACCCTTTACGGTTCTGTACCCTGGAATTCTGGCTTTTTAGTGACTCACCAAAGTGGATGGTGAGAGACAGACAGTAGTCAAAGTTAATTTAAAAATAATTTATTCAAGAATAACTCCAAATAAACTCAAGTCAATAAAACACAGACACTACAATACTATGCTATGGAAAGAAAACTCTAATGGCACAATTTAAATTCTTAGTTTTTCATGATTTACACAAAAGAAAAGTCTTGGATCCTTCCATAACCTTTACCTAATTGTGGGATTTCTGATGTATGAGAGAATATATTCACTACTCTTGTATTGTTTTAAAAACAAGAATCCTTGCTGCTGCTGAGATAATAGTTGCCGTCTTGCTTCCTGTTCTCTCCTCTTGCTTTTTCCTCTGCCCATGAAGTAGTTGTCTGGCTAAACACCTGAACTGACTCCTTCTCAATGTCACACAACTCTCCTGCAGTGTTCTTCACTGAACTCCTTGCCCAGTTAACTGCTGAAAGGTCAATTACCTCTCCTGTCTTGGCCAGAGTTTGATTTTTTTTAAAAAGACAGTTCCCTTAATCAAATTGATTGACTCCTCCCATCGGTCAGCTTCTGAACAATGGGGTACAAAGTGCTTACAGGGTAAAACTGATTTGATCAATTTCAGTAACAAAAAGCCCAAACTGTTTTAGGAGATACCTGATGTGCTGCTAAGTGTCCCAAGGTGGTTTCCTGGATCTGCTAAATGTTTTTCCATTATTGAAGGCTTTATTCTATATAGCTGAAGTAAAGCTCATTACCATTTCCATTGTTTCTCCTGTACTTACAGTAAGAAGTCTCACAACACTAGGTTAAAGTCCAACAGGTTTATTTGGTAGCAAAAGCCACTAGCTTTCGAATCATTCGGTTCTCCTTCATCAAAAGGGTGGGAATTCTGTTCACAAACAGGTTCAGCCCTGTTTGAGAACAGAACTCCCACTCACCTGACAAAGGAGCAGCGAGCCCTCCAAAAGCTAATGGCTTTTGCTACCAAATAACTCTGTTGGACTTTAACCTGGTGTTGTGTGACTTCTTACTGTGTTTAACACAGTCCAATGCCAGCATCTCCACATCTCTTGTAGTTGGTCAGGGCTATTAATACCCCTCTGCATAGCTTTGTCAAATAGCTTTTCAATGACTCATGGCTCCCTTTGTTCACTCCTTGGATGGTCTGGTGATGTTGTATACTCCGATGTCTGGTTTGCAGCCGTTTTGCTTGAATGTAAGCTTTTAAAATAACACTGTCTTTGAAATGTCTGTTGTTCCACTTGAAATCAGCCATGTTGTAACAGGTTTAATGTAATGTCTGTGTGTCATGTGGAGTTCACCCAAATGATGGATTTGCTACATCTTACAATAAGAATGGTTTGAGGGATGAAGATTTTCAGAGTTGAGGATAGGTTTTGAAGCTTGGAATTGTTTTCCTCAGAGAGAAAAAGTTAAGAGGGCAATTTGATAGAAATGTTCAAAATCATGGGAGGACTCTTAACAGAGCAGATAGGGCGAAACTGCTCTTACTTGGAACAAGATGAAGAATGAGAGGTCACAGATTTAAAATGACTTACAAAAGAAGCAAATATGATGCGAGAAAAGCTTATTCACATAATTAGACGTTCAGATCTGGAATGCTCTGCCTGGAAGTGTGGTGGAGGCAGGTTCAACTGAGGCATTCCAGAAGGAATTAGATGATTATTTAAATAGACACAATGTGTAGGGTTATAGGGAAAAGATGGAGGAATAGCACTCATTATGCAGATATGATGGGCCAAATGGCCTCCTTCTGTACCGTAATAATCTTGTGATTATTGATCACAAAATACAAAGTGCAAAAAGAAAATGATAACCTCCCGAAAGTATAAATAAAGTCTTCATGAAAATATTAAGGAAAACAGAATAATAGGAGAGAACAGTGGCCCATTAAAGATTGAAACAGGTGATACTTTCATGGAGACTAAGGAAAAGCAAGGTTTGAAACATGAATATTTAGCATCATTTTCACAGTCAAGAAAAAGAACTGAGTATCAGTGGTACAAGGTCACGGGGAAGAATTAACTGAAGTTATGCAATAAGAAAATGATGTTGGAGAATGTAATGGGATTCATGAAAGACTTAAGTCAGACAAAGCTCTTGGCCTTGATGGTTTCCACACTGGAGTACTGAAAGAACAGGTAAAAATGTTTCCAATGTGTTCAGCCATAATTTTGGATTGGGAAACTGTACCTTTGAGTATAAAATCCACAAATAGCATTCAATCATTTGAGAAAAGAGAAAGAGAAAAATCAAGAAATTACTAAAACAGTTTAACACCAGTTGTAGGCAAGTTGCTGAAATTCATCAACAGGGACAGAATGACCGAGCATTTGGATGAGTATGAGCTGATCAAAGTGAGTCAGTAGAGTGTTGTGAGGGTAGGTCATGTCTGACCAATTTAGTTGAAACTTTTGACAGGATTGCTAACATAGCAGACAGTAGAGTGCCTATAAATGTTGTCTGTGCAATGTGTCAGGGCAGTACTTGAACCAACTGACACAAATTCATAATCTTCAGACATTGTTAACTTCTAGTTGATTCGAGTACATCATTTCAATGCATTGATGATAGGCTATAGCTCTGAATCATCCAATACCTTTGTCGAACTTACTACCCAAGCAATTGGAAAAAACTAAAGTTTGAAAAACTTTCACATTGGAATTGTAAGCAAAACACAGGAAACTAAAACTGTTGTTAATGATTTCTAATAAGAACACCAAAGTTTGAATCTGTCACTTGAATCTGTCGATGAGTTTTTTGGCAGTGTGGGTGCAGTGGGGACAGAGGATCCCCTTTGGGTTCACACCCCACTGATCCTGACCTGGCTGCCAGTTCATGATGGGTAGGCAAGGTCTGGGACTCAGATTGGCTGACAGCTCTGTAAAGCAGGACTTTCTTCCTTGCGAAAGGTGGAAGTCCTGCCTGCGGCTACCTGCTTCTCAATCGGGCATGAAATGGCTGCAGCCATCGGAATTAGTGGAGATGTATTCCCCACCAACTCTTTGGATGGGAAGAAATGAAATCCCACCATTCCAAAAATTCAGGCCCAAGTGAAAACCCTGACAGTGACTTTCTATTGTTGTTTCTTTGGAAACCTGAATGCGACACCATTCAAATCATTTGATAGAAAAAGAGGGATATGGTCCCTGGAAGGTGGGAGTTTTTAGTTCAGATAGGCAGCATGGTCACAAAACAAATGGATAATAGTCATTGTTGTGTTTTGGTTTTTATTGTGAGTTATAATGAGCAGCATTCTCCGGCTGTCCATATTCCGTTGTTTGAGTTCAGTCAAATTTCCATTCACTGCATCGGGACTGGAGAATACCAGCAGTCGGAGAAAGCAGCCTAATGACTTTGGATGATGGAAGAGGACAATCTTCAGAAAATAATTACAACAATATCTTTTGATATATTTCCTGTCTTCCTTATACCCCCTCAATTACAGTCACTGGATCTAAAGTGCTTTGAGACATTCTGAAGTTTGAAAGTTGATGGGTAAACTCAATGGGCTGTTCCCAAGTGTCATAATGGCAAGGAAACAAGAGTGATCTGAGTTGGTGTTTTCAGTGTGGCGCAGACTGCAACTGTCCCACAGTTAGCTATTTTTTGGTACAGCGTGAGTTGCATGCTGATTCTGGGCCAAAACACGAATGTGAACCTGGCTCACCGGAACGATGCCTCAGTCTCGGAGTGTATGGAAGACCTCTTCCCTTCCCACACAGTCATGGGGACACCCCTCTTATTCAGCAGCATGTTTCCCACCTCTTCTCCAACACAGACTGCTGGCATTGGGACAAAGGAATCCTCCCGATGGGTCCCCATTCATGACCCCTGACATGTCCACCCCATCATAGCCCCCTCCTCATATCCCTCCCTCTGTCATGATCCCCTTCACTGCCCCTTTCACGCGCCACCTCTTTGTGTCCCCCACTTCATGACCCCCACTCAGGCTCCAATCCCCTGGCACTGCTTCCCGACACCCTGGCAGTGCTCACAAGGGCAATTTCCAGCTATGACCTTGAAAACTGGGGCTTCAAGCACCCCTGCATTCATAACTATTCGCGGAGCTACTGATAGGCTGTCAAAAGTAAACCATAGAGTCTTCAAGTAGATAGATAACAGAGTAACCAGGATGACAATAGTGGGGTTGAAATTTCTCAAAGATCTTTCAGCAGGCAGGAGGGCACATGGGCCCTAAACCAATGACAATCCCTGATCTGAGGACTTTTGGCCTAACCCATGCCCCTCAAGGTCCTGCATCATTGAAGGCCAGCTACCCCTGACCATATCCTTTTGCACCCTGAAGATTAGTACTAAGCAGTTCTCAATTCCTCGCTCGCCCTCGCAATCCATGGTGTCTGAACCAAACTTCAAGGGATCAGTAGTGACTAACACCCCTGTGACTTGCTGCCAGGAACATTCCGGGAGGGGGCACAATTGCATGCCAACTCACTAATGAGATTGAAATCCAGTCAATCTCATGCTAATCATCCCAATTAGTGCCAGATGGACAAGGAACCTGGACAATTGCAAACCGCTTAGCGTTGAGTGTGAAACTCATTTTCAGGCCCACATGCTTCTTTCTGGGTGCGATCTATGCTAAATGTGGTGAGATCGGAAAATCAGCCCAACATCTTCTTTTTTGAATCATGGCAAATGCAATTCCCTTCCAATCAGATAAATCCCAGCATGTTGCTCAACACAGCTCAGCACAGCCTCATGCTCAGTCAGAATTTCACATTACTCTGAGACTATAGAAAATGTTCAGTGTTCGGCACTTATTTTCTGAGGCAAAATACTGCTACTGGTAATAATCTGGAATCAACTGCTTGGAGGATAAAATCCCCTTGACTGTCTATGAATGTGTACAATATAATCACTGTGACAGTTGGAGTCCAAAGTTTGACAGGATGGCCAAATCTGTACTGTACTTGTCATCCTAGATGATTTCTACATCTTATAATTGAATTGTGTCCTTGTCATCTGCAGTGGCAAACTAATTCCAGTACATTGTTGCTGCACTGCTAGATAGCCCCAGTTATTCTTTGTTGATTGTGATTAATATGTGAAACACTTCAGGCAGTTGTTGCCATGTAGTATATGAAATAGTAAACATGCTGCTCATGGAGTGAGATGTTTAAATTATATTAGATGTACCACTGAAGAATGGAAGGAAGGAGAACTTGTTATTTACCCCAGTTAATAGAGTGTGTATGAAAAGCTTACTCACTAATAACTAATGTTGAATTACAGCTAATTTACATTTAAACACAAAACAAAGTGAAAAATTAGTGAAGGACACTAGTTAAATAATTATCTAATAAATGAGTATGACTCAAAAAGCTTAGATTTTTTTTGAGGTCAGAACTAGGGTGAACCAAACAGCTCGTCCCAGAACTAACCGGGATTTAGTGAGTGGATGAGTTCCTAATCTCATTCCCATCCAGAGTAGTTAAGAAATTGACTGGCCAGGATTAAATGAAGACCAGAAATTAACCTTGTCGTGGTCTTTTTTTGGCAGCAGAGAGAGGACTGAACTGACAACAGAACTCAGCAGCAGAAAACTGACAAGCAGAGAAAATGGTTAACATCAGAAGTGCGTGATGCTAATGTAACTATGATGCAATGACACAAAGCCAAAGTAACTAAGATCTGGAGGGAAGGAATAGTAAAACTTCAAAGAGAATTACTGAACGTACATGGATCTGCGAATCAACAACAATGATCTTTTAGACATTTTAAAGTTTTCTTAGGGAAACAGACAAGCTTTAAAGAATCCTATTTAGAGTCTGAACACATGATTAGACATGGCCCACATCTCCTTTCCTGCACGATTTTCCTAAATTCACCTGCTTATCTGGATGTCGAAAGATCCTATGATGCCAGTTGATGAGCAGTATCTTTCTTCTTCTGATGTTATGATCAACATCCCTCTCTTAAGTAACACTTTGCCTCTTTATGGATCCTGTCCTGCATCTCATCCAGTTCTTGAGATGTATTAATCTCATGCCTGTGCAGATGTGCAGCAACTAGGCTCTCAGTAATGCAAATATTTTCCCAATTCTTCTCTGTAACAATCTTGAATTCACTTTACTGTCACCTCTTTGATCAAAAATCAGATAAACCAAGACATTGTTAGCACCTTTGTAACCTGCGTAAATTGTCATGTTCTTACTCAATTCCAATTTCAACGAACCCATTCCATTCCTTCTTTTTTCATGTGTTTCTAATAAAGTTAATTGTTGTTTATTTATTAGTCACTAGTCAGTTTACATTCACACTACAAATCATGAAGTCATTGATACATGGGAGCCTTGCTGCATGTAAACTGGCTGAATTTTGTCTGTTTGACAACTGTGAACTCATTTCAATATCATTAAATTGTTATTTTTCTGGGATGATTTAAGATTCAATGAGGGACTTATATAACTGTAATCTTTTTCCCGTTCAATTGCAATTTCCAAACAGATTCCTTCACTCAGTTGGAATATCTAGGACTTCTCAACACTTAGGAAAGGAAAATGAAAAGTTAAATTAATCCAAGAGCTCCCTAGTGTTTAGCTCTTAATAGCACTGACTAAACCATCTGGGGAGATAGTCCGCCCATTTCCTCTGGAAATACTGTGTGGTGTAGAAGACTTGGAAAATGGACATATGTTCGTTAACAGAATGAGAATGGAGACACCAAATCAACAAATTACTTGTAGAAGCTATGGTCAAGGTAATAATTGATAGGCATCCAGATTTGGTATGTAATTTGGGGTTAGGGGAGGATGGTATTTGGAAATATTGGGGCAGTACAATGGCACAGTGGTTAGCACTGCTGCCTCACAGTGCAGGTTTGATTCCCAGCTTAGGTCACTGTCTGTGCCGAGTCTGCACATTCTCCCTGTGCGTGCGTCAGTTTCCTTTGGGTGCTCTGGTTTTCTCCCACAGTCTGAAAGACGTGCTCATTAGCTGCATTGGTCATGCTCAGTGTACAAGTGCTGGAGTGTGGCAACTAGGGGATTTTCATTGCAGTGTGAATGTAAACTGACTAGTGACTAATAAGTAAACAAACTTTAACTTTATTAAGAACACATGAAAAAAGTAGGAATGGAGTGGAGTCAGAGAAATTGGAATTGAATAAGGACATGACAATTTACGCAGGTTACAAAGGTATTAACGATATTTTGGTTTACCTGATTTTTGATCAAAAAGATGACGGGTAACCAATTTGATCAGTAAAGTGAATTAAAGATTGTTACAGAGCAAAATTGGAAAATATTTGCATTACTGAGAGCCTGGGTGCTGCACATCTGCAAGGCATGAGATTAATACATCTCAAGAGCTGGATGAGATGCAGAAGAGGATCCATAAGGAGGCAAAGGGAAGAGAATGCAGGAACTCTAGCAGGTACACAGTACATATATTTGCAACTCTAGCAAACATTTTCCTGAAATTATTGCACGAAGACATGAGGAAGTCAGCTGTTAAGAAAGGTAACCACAGTAAGAAGCTTCACAATACCAGATTAAAGTGCAACAGGTTTATTTGGTAGCAAAAGCCACTAGCTTTCTAATATTGCTCCTTTGTCAGGTCAGTGGGAGTTCTGTTCACAAAGAGGGCATATAAAGACACAAACTCAATTTACAAAATAATGATTGGAATGCAAGTCTTTACAGGTAATCATTTCTTAAATATACAGACAATGTGAGTGCAGAGAGGGTTAAACACAGGTTAAAGAGATGTGTATTGTCTCCAGACAGGACAGTTAGTGAGAATTTGCAAGCCCAGACAAGTCGTGGGGGTTATAGATAGTGTGACATAAACCCAAGATCCCAGTTGAGACTGTCCTCATGTATGCAGAACTTGACTATCAGTCTCTGCTCAGCGATCTGTGCTATCGTGTGTTGTGAAGGCCGCCTTGGAGAACACATAGCCAAAGATAAGGGGCTGAATGCCCATGACCACTGAAGTGTTCCCCAACTGGAAGAGAACATTCTTGCCTGGTGACTGTGGCGTGGCATTCATTCATCCATTGTTGTAGCATCTGCAATGTCTCCCCAATGTACCATGCTTCGGGACATTCTTTCCTGCAGCATAGATAACATAGACCGAGTTGCAAGTGTATGTACTGCGAACCTACTCATCTGATGAGGAGAATCACAACAGACACTTCCATACACTGAAAGATGCCCTCATAAGAATAGGATATGGCGATTGACTCATCGATCAATTGTTCTGACATGCCACAGTGAAAAACGGCACCAACCTCTTTACATGACAAACACACGACACGGCGGACAGAGTACCCTTCATCATCCAGTAATTCCCTGGAGTGGAGAAGCTACGACATCTTCTCCAAGCCTTCAACATATCATTGATGAAGAAAAATATCTTGCCAAGGCCATTCCCACATCCCCACTTCTTGGCCTTCAAACAACCACATAATTTCAAATAGACCATTTTCCGCAGCAACCTATCCAGCCTTCAGGAGAGCAGTAACCACATACCACACAACCCTGCTACTGCAACCTCTGCAAAATATGCCAGAACATCGACACGGATGCCATCATCTTACATGAGAACATCATCCACCAGGTACACGGTATGTACACTTGCAACTCGGCCAACATTGTCTACCTGATACACTCTAGGAAGGGATGTCCCAAGACATGCTACATTGGGGAGGCATTGCAGACACTACGACAATGGATGAATGAACATCGCTCAACAATCACCAGGCAAGAGTGTTCTCTTCCTGTTGGGGAACATTTCAGCAGTCACGGGCATTCGGCCTCTCATCTTTGGGTAAGTATTCTCCAAGGCTACCTTCATGACACACGACAGTGTAGAGTCACTGATAGCCAAGTTCCGCACACATGAGGACAGCCTCAGCCGGGATCTTGGGTTCATGCCACATTATCTGTAAACCCCACGACTTTCCTGGGCTTGCAAATTCTCACTAACTGTCCTGGCTGGAGACAATAGACATCTCTTTAACTTGTGTTTAACCCTCTCTCCACTCACATTGTCTGGACCTTTAAAACTCGATTTCCTGTAAAGACTCACATTCCAACCATTATTTTGTAAATTGAGTTTGTGTCTTTATGTGCCCTATTTGTGAACAGAACTCCCACATACCATTCGAAGAAGCAGTGCTCTGAAAGCTAGTGGCTTCCGCTACCAAATAATCCTGTTGGACTTTAACCTGGTATTGTGAGACTTCTTACTGTGTTTACCCCAGGCTGCTGTCTCCACTTCAAGAAAGGTAACAGCAATAACCCAGGAAACTGCAGAGCAGTTTAAAATATTATTAATGAAACATTTGGATTGAAATATAATAAAAAAAAGCCAACATAGATTCACAAAGGAGAAATCTTGTCAAGCTGATTTACCATTTTTCTTTGTGAGTATGACAAAGGAGTTTGATTGTGGGTGTGCTATACATAGATTTCAATAACTCCTTTGATGCTGTTCCTCTGAAAACAGTATTAATGGAAATATTTTACAATGGATAAAAAGTTAGTTGATCAATAAAATGTAGAGGTAGGCAGTACAGGAATCGTTATCAGGAGAATATTATCAGTGGGGTGCCACAGGTACCTGCTGTGAAACCATATTTGTTTTAATAGCTTCATAAATGATCTTGTGTTATGAGTTACGGACACAGTGGCTAAACTTACAAATGATGCAAAATTAATGAAGTTGGCAGACTGCAAGCTAAATAAGATAAGCCAGATGAGAATTTGAATATAGTTGGTAATTATGCAACTTGTCGATGAATTCCAATGCAGAGAAATGCTTCACATGAGAATAAATCATTCACAAAGGAACTATGGAAAGAAAATAAGGCATATTCAAAACACAATCGGAGGTTTTGTGCCACAGTGGATGTTGCTCCTGGCTCCCATTCACAAGCTTTGCATTTGCTTCCCATTCTCGGACTTGATGGTGATGAAATGTGCATTTGTAATGTTGACAAACAAGTTGATTATCAACCTGTAAATCCTTCCCATATGTCTATAGTTGTCTGTAGGAGTGGCAGAACCGCCTGCATGCCCTCAGAGACAGTGAGGCAAATTTTCTCATTCCACCCACCACTGGAATCGTAGCAGGAGAGGGGCAGAACTTGGAAAGGTCCATTTACATTGAGTGGGACTTTCCAGTTTCAGGGCCAACGTAGCTGGAAAAATCCTGTCCCGTATAACAGAGCTCATGCTGCTAATCGGACTTTGGTGGAGTAGACAATTGGGATACTGAGAATGAGGATCTGGAGCATATACAGATCTTGTGGGGCATTGCAACACGTTCTTCCCCACCCCTCCCCCACATCCCCAAAGGTTGTCACACATCATCATGGCTTGTTATTGTTTTGGCGATGCAAAGCCCTAGATGATGAGGAGATGGAGGAATTACACATCTCCTCTATTGAAGAGTAAGTGGAAGTTCAGGGAAGGGGTAAGGTCCTGGAAGCCCTGCAAGTGATGAAACGATCACTCATCAGGCACGCTTGCTAAAGACCCTAATGGAGACTCTCCTGAGAGCACAAGATAGCAAGGGAGCTTCTGGCACCAGCCTAACAGAAGTCAGTGCATTCACACCCTGGACTGAGTTATATCTCATACAGACCTCCACTGGAATACAGTGGATACGTGGACTTGAGGCACTTGATTTTGTTGTTGTATAATTACCCGTCCCCTTCAGCATTGCATCTAGATCTGTCCAAAATACAGATGAGAAGATCACAGCCCCATCTCAAAGGCATTTATAGCACACATAGCAGGACATGACCTCACTGTTAGCACAGGAATGGTCCACATCCCTACCAGCCAGTTGGATGGCCATATTCTTACTCAATCAGACATTTCAACGCTGGTCTGGGATTTCTCTCTCATTATGAAGCAGCTTGATCTGCGTGGAAAAGATATGAACAGGGTGCCTGTCAGACCAGATGGTAAGGATGAGTGGCATGTGTGGCTGATGCTATGGACAGGAAGAAAACACCATCTACAGAGAAGATGAATTTGTGTGAGAGAGTGAGTAGTGACGATCCTTGATTCTGCTGCGAGTGAGATCCCTGTGGAAGTGTAATCCCTTTGCAAATTAATAAGGTGAAGGTGATGAGAGGTATGACTTATCCTGGCCAAATGGTGATCATTTATCTTCTTCCTGCACTGGGAAGCTGTCTTTCTATGTACAGCACTGGTGCTCACCACTACCGCCTCCACTTCCCATGTGGGATTGGTCATCTTGGATAATGTTCTTCATCCAGGGTGGATGATAAAGGACTTCGCAATGGAATTCCTCTATGTCAAGAGAAACATCATTGAATTTGGGAGGTGGGGGGAGCAACATGCTTCTTTCCTCTGGAAGCCATAACTTCCTCATACTTTTCAATCATTTAGAAAGTGTAATGGCTGCACAGGTGTAGCTTTTAAATATGGCACTTGATTACTGAAGGCCTGAGGTCACAGTCAAATCAAATCAGGGGAAAAGGGATAAGCAAAGCATGCAAGTAAATTCAAAGAAAAATCAATGAGACTGAACAAAAAAAAAAATTAAAAGTTATGTTTAAGCAATTGTTCACAATTATTTACACAATTCACCGATGTGATTTCTGTAAGCTTACCTGTAGATTCTTATCTCATTCCTAAAAAGAGTTTTGCATTTTGTAAATAGTTTTCATATTTATCACACCATTCCAACTATATTCTAAAGTCCCTAATTTACAAAATGTCATTCAAACCAATGAAAATTTGAGTTCATGACTCAGATTTTCTGCTTCCTTTGTGGTGGGCATCATAGGGCGAGAACGAAAAACTGCAAGACCATAAAAATAGGTCTTACGTTGCTGTAAACTCATTTGCAATTGTCCCCTCCTTCCATCTATGGCTAGTCATGTTCCTCGCTGCTGAACATCAAGAACATCATAGGTTTGCATCTCGTTGGAAGGCCTTCTCGCCAGAATCATCCACCCATGCTGGACCAATGAGGCGATATTAACATGTAATCACACAATATTTTTCACAACACTAAAAATATGACCTGCATCTCATGCATTTCACTTCACTGATATCTTACAGTAAGAAAACTGAAACTGTAACAGAACTCCAAGTATGGTCTCACCAACACCTCTGCAACTGTAGCATAACTTCTTTTTCAATAAATGGCAACATTCCATTTGTGTTCTAATCATTTGCTGCATCTGCACATCAAACTTTTGTGATTCATGTACTAAGTTCTGTGACACTAGTGTACCTTTAAGAATTTTTTTTTTTTAAATCATGGTCTCTGGAGCTCTCACAGCTTCAGTGTATCTCATTGCTGCGAGCTGTGTACCAGATGTCTTTTTCTTGCTCCTTAAGTGGCTTAAATGGGGGCCTCAGAAACTTTGAGATTAGACTGTAATCCAGCATTATGAGGAGGAAAACTAGTTGGCAGGTCAGGTGACAGGGGTTCTTTTATTTTTAGTTCTGAGCTGCAGGTTAATTTTTAGAAGGGACAGCAAGCTGAAAAGAAGTGTTTCTCTCTTCCTATTCTATTTGCAAATTCTGCTGGTTATCTGAAAACAAGATCTTATTTTCCTGGAGTAGGAAATCTGCTGTTGATGGCTTGATCAGAGTCTACCTGGGTTCTGGGAAGCTGTTCTGACTTCAAACTGTTCTGGATGTATTAAGAAAATTATTCAAATTTACAAGACAATTCTTTAGCCAAAGAACTCAATTCCAGTATCACTTGGGCATTAGACATTGTGGTGTTGAACTTGTTTAAAGAGTTTTGTCTATGGAGGGTTTTGGTTTGATTGGAACATTTTAGATATATTTATTTGTTATGGGTTATATGTTATCATGGTTGTTTTGTTTTTGTAATTGATAAAAGTAATTGTTAATTTTCTAACTGTACACGTTAACTATACTCTTAATTAAACTTTGTTTGAGAAAAGCTTCCTAGTGGGTCATTTGAATCATCGCCAAATTCAAGATGCAAAACTTATGAGTTGGGGCTCCATAAAACACTTTGGAATTTCTGGCCTGAACCATAACAGTTCATGACCCTGGATACACATTTTCCCACATTATATTCCATGTTTACATTGGCAGAAAGAATAGGAGAGCAGTATTTGAATGGAGTGCGACTGCAGTCTGGGTGAATCTGTGTGTCTGGGTACATGATGATCACCTAAATTTTAATGTTACCAGAGTGCTGGCAGGAACATCAATGGACAGCTTGGGACCTTTTCATATTTGTGCTTATTTTTGTTATTTTGGAAGCATCACCAATATGAAATCTTATTAGCTTAGATGGCATTGCGGAATGTTTTTGTTGCATCATTAGGAATGCAAGATTAACAAAGACAATTTTTGCTTTCATGCGTGTCAGAAAATATTAATATGGAACACTTCAATCAATATTAACCAGTTTAAGTAGAGTCTAATGAAAATTTCAGGGTCCCTTTTATAAAAAGGCCTTCATTTTATAATAAGGCTTTCTTACTACACTTTGGTCTGTATTTTAGGTCTCTTCCCCCCATTGGGAGAGGGCTAAGCTGTGGTGGGGAATTAAAATCAGATGGGTTGATGGGGGATGCAATGCTTGTTAATTTTCCGCTGCCATTTATATTTTACGAGCTGTATAGGAAGTGGTGGGTATCCTTCCTGTCCTTAGGCTAATTCAAGTCCTTAAGTAGCCACTTAAGGCCTTCTTCCCATCACTATTGTATTTAATCAGCAGCAGAAGGGGAGAAACTTTATCAGCTGGTGAGTCTGCCAAATATAACCTGACGACATCCCCTCAGGCTCAGAATAGGAAGGAGATCCCTTCTGATCAGCAGCCATGCAAGCAATCCCCCTAGTCCATAGACTGCCTGACTGTTGTGTTAATAATGTCAATTAACAACAGGTTACTTGCCAATTAATTTCTTTATTCTATTTCGCAAATTCTTCAGTAATTGTAATTCTTGGAAAAATAATCCATTGTCAAAAATCAAATCAAATATCAATCACTTTCAGCTATTTTGAAACAGCTCAAAGGGATTAAAATATTCTGTAGCTATTCAAAGATGTTTATATCGATTTAATGTAAATTTGAAAAATGTGCATTGAAATTTCAATTACATGTCTTACGCAAGCCACACTTTTGTAAACATTGTCATGTAAGATGGAAATTCTCATATTAAAATGTTTCCCCTTCTCTGTGACATTCTCCTGTTGCATTTCTCTGCGACACCAGTGGTTGGTATTCAGTGTTAATTTTATGATATGCCTGTCATAGCTCCTGAATGACTCTTTCCCTGGAAATTATTAACAATTCTTTTAGAAAAGACCTTCTAGTATTTTTCTCTCAGCTGCTGAAAAGCTAATTATAAAAAATTGAAAAGCACATTTCTTAGTAACGTTACATTGAATCATTGCATATAATCCATTGAATTCCTTTAGTGCCATTTGATGTTTCTTGCTCAAGAATTGTACTTGAAAGTATCAGCCTTGTTTGAAAATCCGTGTTTGGAATCTGTGTTTGCTCAGAACTGTAATCTGTTAGAATCTGATTAAATTGTATCCTCTGAGCATATGAAGTGCATCCAATTCTCTGTATGCATTAATTCAGCTGAACTGCTGAAATACTTTGTTCCAGCATTTGAGGTCAACGTGTTTCAAAATTACTCGATGAAGTGTTGGAGGACTAACTCATTTTTTTAATAAGAATCTTGCCAGGGACGGGTCTGAGGATGGAATAACGAAATACTGTTGATTTTACAGCAGCTGGAGATTTTGTAATATAATGGAACTTCCATAGGATCAAAATTGCTTTGAATGTTTTTGATTAAAGTCATGTCTTGAGTCCATATTACATGTATTTAACTGCTTCATAATTAACCAAGAACATCTATGAGTGTCACAGCCCAACTCATGTCAATTTCTTTCTCCGATTATTTCCTGGAAACATTCTGGGGCAACTAGCTTTGGGACTCAGATGACTGACCATCTGGCTGAATAGTAAGATGTTTCCTATTTATAATATGAATGTGTGCAGTCAGAGGTTAAGACTTACTCACCAATGACCTGACCTACTTTGCTGCTCAATTCATCACACAGTAAGCATTCTGACTTCAAAGCAAAATCAGGGCTTACAAGCTACCTAGATTGTATCTCCAAAAACTATACTTAAATGCTCCTGACGATTCTGCCAGCTGCTGTAATGCGAGAGGGATTTGACCAGATGACAGTGTAGACAGTCAACCATTTCATAAATGTTGATGACAGCTGTCTACATGAATGATACAATTCCATTAATTTTTTTTAAAAGCTTCTATTTTTCTGTGCTTTAAGATTCTTCTGACAGTAAATGCATATTTCACATCAAGAAAATATTCTTTAGAAAATGTATTATGATGGCCCTTGACCCAGAGGCAGTACAGTAAGGAAAATTTGTAATTTTTTAAAAATGTCTGGGGAATCTGGAATTTTTGAAATGGGAATTTAGAGTGGTGATTTCACCGTTTCGGGTTATTCAGTAAATTTGGTAATTTTGCTTCACAGTTTCACACTGGGGATTATGGATAGGATTTTACAGTATCGCTTATCCCAAAACCAGAAACTCCTGTCCGACATCAATGGTCCAGCCCTGCCCACCCCAATTCCGATGACAAGTGGGACAGTACAATTCACCCTATAGCCCACATTAGCAATATTATACCGGAATTTCCTGTTAAAGTAGCAACAAAGCTAACAACCCTTTCTCTTATTTATGGGTAAATGGCACAGCAATTCCTGGTGGAGAGCAGATACATGGTTTACATCAGGTAAGGACTCATCAAAGAGCTCCTCCTCCCCCCCTAATCTCACTCCCCTACCTCATTTAACCATAGCAGGACTTCTTGTTTAAAATAGGTTCTTCAATGTGTATTTAACTGTTTAGGTACTGTGATTATAAAGAATAGGTTTTCTTGAGTTTAACAAAATAAGACGTATGCTTTATTACATTAAAGCTCAACATGGGCAACCACACACACAAATACAGATTTTACAGAATAGGTGAGGATATATTCAGCCAAATTAGAGTTTGTGTAAAATACAAGAAGTTCATGAGTTAGAAAAGAAACATAGACTTGCTACAATGCAGAAGAAGGCCATTCAGCCCACCAAGTCTGCATTGACTCTCCCAAAGAACATCTTTGCCCTTTCCCTGGAACATTTACTTTTTTGATCCAATGAACCAGTACATTTTTGGATACTAAGGGGCAATTTAGTACGGCCAATTCTTTTTTAAAATTTCTCTTTACTGAAGCAATATAGGTACAATCAAACAGTAGACAGTTTTCAATCTCTAGATGGAGATTGAAATCAGAGACAGCAGGAAACTTCATTTCACTCAGTCGCTCCTGGTATTCATACCCAAGCACACATGAAAAATATGGTTGATCACAAAACCTTTTTCCAACTGCCAGTATTTTTTTTTAATTGTGTTTTCCAATGATAATTCCAATTCGTTCATTTGTAGAACAATCTTAAAAAAAAACAAATCAAGGTTTTTTATTAAGGTAATTAACTTTTGAATGGTTCATTTTCCATTGTTGAATTTTATTTAGGAAAGGTTAATGAAGGAAAGCAGGAAGTGGACTAGTTAGCTTCAAATGTGTTGTTGGGAAATTTCTGTAATTAAGGACTCACTGACTGAACATTTTGACTGAAAAGGGGAATCTGTAAGCATTTGTAAAGGATCAATCATGCCCCATGAACCTGATGGATTTTTTGAAGTGGGCAGTGGAATGCCAGTGGTTATTCTTCATTTGGACTTCCAGAAGACATTTGATAAACTCCTCAAAAGAAACTATTAGCTAAAATTGAATCTCATAGGATTGAAGACAAATTAATAGCTTGATAAGGAAATTGACTGAACAGCAGGAGACAGGGTGCCCAGATAATGAGTAGATATTATAATTAAATTCAAGATCTGGCTCGTGGTGTCCTGCAAGCATTTATACTGGATCCTCACCATATTTATTAATGACTACATTAAGGGACAGAAAGTCATATTGCCAAAATTGCCAATGACAAAATTATAGTGGCATATACCTAGAGTACATGTCAGCATAAAATTACATGGATATAATAATAGATTAAGGGAATGAACCAGACTTTGGCAAGTGGATTTAACTTTTCTAACTCATGAACTTCTTGAATTTTACACAAACTCTAATTTGGCTAAATATATCCTCACCGATTCTGTAAAATCTGTACTTGTGTGTGTGGTTGTCCATGTTGGGCTTTAATGTAATAAAGCATACGTCTTATTTTGCTAAACTCAAGAAAACTGTTCCTTATAATCACAGCACATAAACAGTTAAATACACATTGAAGAATCTATTTTAAACAAGAAATTTAAACAAGTTAGAGTTCACGCACTTTGGACCTAAAAAGGATAGAATAATGTACTTTTTAATGGTACGTAGTTACAAACAAAAAAAGTAAAAAGCACCTTGAGGGTGCAGTACCTAGTCCATTAAAATGTCATTATCAAGTATAGGGAATTGTTGAATGTTGCCTCTATATCTCTAGAGGAACAAAAGAGGTAAAAGTTATGCTACCAAAGCCCTGGTTATACCACACCAGAAGAACATTAACAACCAGTTCTGGACACCATACCATAGGTTTTGGAGGGAGTGCAGTGTAGTATAGATATACAACAATTATACCTAGTCTCCAAGAATGGGATTTTATGGCCTTGCTCGAGCATGAGTGGAAATTCACATTCAAGATCAATGGACATTTCCATTGTCCACCTCTCACCCACTCTGATACTGTGGTGGGTGGGTCAATAGAATTCCAGTGCAAGAGTTAAATTATGAGGATTAATTACACAAAATAAGGTTTTATTCCCTGGAATTTAGAAGATTAAGAAGTGATGTGATCAAAATTTTCATAATATTACAGGGAACAGACAGAGAGAGACAAATTCTGCTGGTTTGGAAACCTAGGACTAGATGTCAGGTGTACAAATTAACACCAAATATCTCAGAAATGAAATCAGGGAACACTTTTATATACAGCAAGGGTAGCATGAATTTGAAAGTCTCTTCTGCAAATGGTAGTTGTTGCTAGAACAATTATTAATTTAAAATGTTGAGATTGATAATCAAAGGTATTAAAGCATATGAAGCAAAGGTGGATTAGGGAGTAAGGTTGCTGGCCTCTATACAGTTTTTCCTTATTAATAAATGCCCTTTATGTTTCTGACAAAGTCTGAAGCGTGCATCAGTAATGGACCTCCTGTCCCAAAAAAAGATTTGTTTAAGTGTTTAGATTCAAAAGATCATGGGGTTAGTCAGCAGCACATCATGGCCAATAATGAAAGTGAAGCTCCTTTTACAGCCTGTTGAGAACTACTTGTCTTTTGAAGTTGATTTATAATGGCCCATTTATTGCAACTGCCAGAGATCAGTTTCACCACCATAAACCAGTAATTAAAGAGGAAAGTATTCTGTCAGTATTCTTACAGGAATTCTCTATATTCAAATTAGATTTCATAGGACATTCTGAGAACCTGATAAGATTACTTTAAAATGCATATTCTTTCCTTGCATTGAGTTTTAGAGTGATGGAGCTTACATTTCAATGAAGAAATTTGTAAAGCGAAGGAGGAATCTATTTCTTATTATCAAGGTAGAAATTTGCATTTACTTCACTTGCCCCATTGATTAATTGACATGAAACTTCTTGAATTTCTGTGAAATTATAATAGATGTTTGAAACTTAGTTCCAACTTTCTTTCCTGGGAAATACCTTACTTTTTCTAAACTCTGCACCAAACACGTTGTTTTCGATCTTTGACAAAATACTGGTTCACTCATCCTCTCTTACTTCTTGTTGTTTCCCTGGTAACTTCCTATAAAAACACAGGAGAGCTAACAACTGCATACAGCATGAATTCTCATGTTTGACGAATTTACTGGATTTTTATGAAGATGTAAGAGTGCGGTTGACAAAGGGGAACTGGTGGATGTGGTGTTTTTAGATTTCCAAAAGGCATTCAATAAAGTGCACCACAGAAGGTTGCTGCGTAAGATAAAGGTACATGGGGTTGGGGGTAAAGTGTTAGCGTGGATTGAGGATTGGCTATCTAACAGGAAGCAGAGAGTTGGAATAAATGGGTGTTTTTCCAGATGGCAGTTGGTGACTAGTGGCATGCCGCAGGGATTGATGCTGGGGCCTTAACTGTTTAACATATATATATAGACAAGCTGAAAGAGGGGACCAAGTGTAGGGTAACAAAGTTTGCGGACGACATAAAGATGAGTGGGAAAGCAAATTGCGTGGAGGATGCAGAAAGTCTGCAGAGAGACTTAGTAGGCGAAGAGAGTGGGCAAGGATCTGGCAGATGGAGTATATGAGTGTGAGGTTATCCACTTTGGAAGCAATAATAGTAAAATGGACTATTATTTTAATGGTGAAAAATTACAACATGCTACTGCATAGAGGGACCTGGGGGTCCTTGTGCATGAATCACAAAAACTCAGTTTACAGGTGAAGCTGGTGATCAAGAAGGCAAATGGAATGTTGGCCTTTATCACAAGAGGGATGGAGTATAAAAGCAGGGAGGACTTGCTGGAATTGTACAAGGTACTGGTGAGGCCGCATGTAGAGTATTGTGTGCAGTTTTGGTCCTCTTATTTGAGAAAGGATATATTAGTTTTGGAGGGAGTGCAGAGAAGGTACACTAGGTTGATTCTGGAGATGAGGGGGTTAGTTTATGCGGAGAGATTGAGTAGACTGGGCCTGTACTCATTGGAGTTTAGAAGGCTAGGGAGAGATCTTATAGATACATATAAGATAATGAAGGGGCTGGACAGGGTAAAGGCAGAGAGATTATTTCCACTCAGAATGAAAACAAGAACTAAAGGGCACAGCCTCAAAATACAGGGAGTCAATTTAGAACAGAGTTGAGGAGGAACTTCTTCTCCCAAAGGGTAGTGAATTTCTGGAATTCTCTGCCCATTGAAGCAATGGAGGCTACCTCATTAAATGTGTTTAAGTCACAGGTAAATAGACCAATAAGGGAATTAAGGGTTATGGGGAGCAGGCAGGTAAGTGGAACTGAACCACTATCAGATCAGCTATGATCTTATTGAATGGCAGAGCAGGCTCAAGGGGCTAGATGGCCTACTCCTGCTCCTATTTCTTATGTTTTTATATTCTTGTTCATCTCTCCACAAATCTGTCCACTGCATCAAAAATTTCTTTTCTACATGGCAGCTATTTATATGTACCTCCATTATCTATTGTACTGTAATCATTGTCCACTGTAAGTATTTATTTACATTAGGAAAATAAATGCAGATTTGGTGATGACTTTGTTAAATATCTCCACTCTAAACAAAAATCCATTCCACGCTGCCCTATTTATCATCACTTTTGAAGGTACTATGCTAAGGAAACTTAGCTTTAAGAAAAGGCACTCTGCAACCTTCTGAACTGAACACTGATTTCAGTGGTTTCAGACTACGGATTCATTTTCCATTTATGTCTCATTCCAGGTTATTCATCTCTCCAAATTCCTCACACTTTACCAGATTTTTGACTTCCTTTGTTCTTTTTGAGTCCTTAATATCTAATTGCTTTTGTACCTCTCTTAACTGAAATGATACTTCACCTATGATTCCCTCTGGGTTTGTCTAGCTTTTGTGTTGCATGTATTTCCTCATTTCTCCCCTCCAGCCTCAATCCTTTCCCGACTGCATTAAAATGCCAGTCTTTTTCCAATGTTTAAAAAGGAGCCACACCCTCAGATGATTACCAGCCTGTATTTTTGACATCAATTAAATCACTTGCTGAGTACTGCCAGTGTTCTCAGATTTTATTTCAAAGTTCCAGTACCCATGGTATCTCTTTGTTTTTAGATGCCAGCATAAGTATCCTGACAGATTTTCAGCTGTGCCAATAATTCTGTCAATTGTATCTTGTTACTAATATCCACTGACTCAAATGTGAGGGAAAATTTTGAAGGGGAATTGAAATTTTTTGCAATAAGAATTAATTAATAAAATACTGCTTAATTAATGTAAAAATTTTATTGCATATTAAAGATGATAGATTATTATGCAGATGTATTATGCAGCATTTTTTGTTGTTAGGGGTGCAGGGCTGAGAGGATGGCTTCCAAATGACGATGCATATTTCCTCTTCTAGTTTATTAAATTTTTCCAAAAATAAAAATCTAGATTCTGAGCAAATTGCTAAAAATTTCAATACACACATCCCACATCCAAAATTTGTTAACAGAGATACTAACTGACCTGTTGTGTCTTCCTAGCAGTTTCTGTTCTACCATAGTTGAATTACACAGTGTGAGCTTAACAACCATTATCCATCTTTCTTGGTTTGTGTGGAAGAAATCCATAAGGTTTAAGAACTACTTCTATCTTTTTCAAAACATTAATATTGCACAAGTGGTTGTTACTTACTGTAGCTCAAACAGCTGTTGTGCACTTAACGGAGCAGCATGCTCTAAGTATAGCCATGAGTTCCATTCAGTGAGAGATCAGAATCAGCCCTATTCAAAGAGAAGCAACAGGATATGACAAACGGTGACAGATAGAGGAATGAAATCCAAAATGGAACAGACACTGACAATGAGAAAGAAAATGACGATGTGTGGAAGATCTTAAGCTGCTCCAGATAAGATCAGTAATTCCCTTCTCGTGTACTGAAATGTGTTTTAGACTGTTCTTGAAACTGGAGAAGCTAATCACATTTGTGAGACACCAACATTAAAAGCTTGTGCTAATACACTGGGAATAATTTTCACATGAGTGTCTCCGTAGGATTCAAGATGGATGGAAGGAATTCACTGGCTGTCCATTGGGAGCAGCCCTTCATCATTTTCCTAGTCATGGCATTGTGGCCACGTCATGTGTGACCACATGGCATTGTAGCCATGGCACTGTTAGTATGCTCAACATACTAATAAAGAAGTTGATCATAGAATTCCTACAGTACATAAGGAGGCTGCTTGGCCCATCGAGTCCACACTGACTCTCTGACAGATCATCCCACCCAAGCCGTATTCCTATAACTTCACCTATTATCCAAACTAACCCCTCTAACCTACACACTTCTAGACTATGGGAGGAAACCAGAACACCCAAAGGAATCCTATGCAGACATGGGGAAAACATATAAACTCCGCACAGACATTCATCACCCAAGGCAGGAATTGAACGCAAGTCCCTGGTGCTGTGAAACAGCAGTGCTAATCATTATGCTACCCTACTGCCCTCAGAAATCTACTTTCTTCAAGCCAGAATTGATCCTGTGAGCTAAGGATATCTTCATAAACTCTACATTCCTCCGCTGAGCTATCAAAAGTGCACTGAGATGTTCCAAATCTGGCAATGCCACTGCGGAGAATGACTGGCCCAATTAAGGGATGGAGAATTGATCCCAGGTAGGACTGTGGAGGATCACAGATTGGTCTTCTGTGCTATAACCATTCAGCCTGGCTCTCTGAATGGTCATGCATTAGATGGCAGGTCAATTAATGTTCCTTGTGACTCCACAAAAAACACTTAACAACTTTTTTCAATCTTTCTTTTGAGCAGCTTTTAGGAGCTGATTTAAAGACATCCCATTATTTCATGCGAGCTTTTTTTTAAACCTGTCAATAATTAGGCTGTAAGTTCAATACCTTGCTGAAATTGCAATTGATTGACTCTCAATGCTGCTACCATAAATAAACAGCCACTGTCAATAGTCACTAACAACCTAATTAATAGGTTTGATTAAGCAGAAACTACCTATTCATTTCATTAGGGCACTCATCAAAGTGCTTTCAGATCAAAGAAATATCATAGAACAAATTTGCCTGATATTGGAATCTGTACTTCAATAAATGAGAGAAATTGGGATTGTTTAATGTTTATACACTATGGGTGGAATAGGCAAGCTTGGTGACATGGAGGTATTTCATTGGATGGGAGGCAGGTTGTCCACCGTGTTTCACCCCACTCGTAATAATGTTGTAAAGTGGGGAATTTAAGGCTATCTTCCCATCACTGCTGGTATTCATCCAGTAATCCAATGGCAAATGGGACTTCACTATACCTGAAGTTCAAAGAATAAAGCCTGTTGGGTTTGTTACAGGTTTCTGGGAGGATGGGGGAGGTGGGGAAAAAGGTTCAAAGGTATTCAGTGCCTGAGAGACCCAGTATCAGGAAGGGAAATGCCAACTGAGACCCAATCCCAGTCTTATTGCTGAACTCCATCCCCCAGCCCATAACTTTGTTGACCCCACCACCAATCACTCACATCTTGAGCGTTGGGTGGGTGTAACATTGACTTTAGCCAGTAATTCCCAGTGGGGCTGCTAAGCAATGAAAGGTTGCTGGCTTTTGATTGGCTGATCAATCTGGGTGCTTGGGACTTGTATTCCTGGGGCTTTTGATCCTGTTGAAGACCCGATACTGTTCATTTAAATGCCTGATTCATACTTTACAATGGGCATTCCAGAAAAGAGATGATATGGGTATCTTACCAGTTTGCTAGCTGGTGGGTGAGACTCCTGTTGCTGCATTAACAGTGTCTATATATTAATAAAATGCCATCGGCATCTGCAGTACATATGTACTTAAAGCAAATCACTCTAATTCTCATATTGGTGAAGCATTTATTTCAGTGATTATCTTTTGAAAGTAGACCATAGGAGCAATCAGCAAGCAACTTTGATTTGAGGTTGACATTGCCATTTTGTAACTCAATGTTCTCTTAACCTTGCACAGTGAGTACATGTTCAGCAACAGAAAGGATCCCCTTCCAGAGTACTATTTAAAAGGGTCATCAGCTACTCACAGATTAATTATTGGTTGATTTCATCCAGCTGTCACCACAATTCTACAAGTGTTTGGTGTTTTTTATAGTTGTTTCAAGTCACAAATGTCTGCAGGGAGTTCAGCAGCAGGTACTGAAAAAGTTTTTTACTAACATCGAGACTTCTGCACAAAGCAGTTGCTCATAGACATGTTTTTTTTAATTCATGGGATGTAGGCATCGTTGGCTAAATCAGCATTTCATAGAAATCATAGAAACCCTTTAGTGCAGAAAGACATCATCTGACCTATCGAGTCTGCACCAACCACAGTCCCAGCCAAGCCCTATCCCCATATTCCCACACATTTACCAGTTAATCCCTCTAACCTATGCATCACAAGACATTGGTGGGGCAATTTTAGCATGGTCAAACTAACATGCACGTTTTTGGACTATGGGAGGAAACTGAAGCACTTGGAGGAAACCCACGCAGACATGAAGAGAATGTGTAAACTCCATGCAGACAGCAACCCAAGCCAGGAATTGAACCCAGGTCTCTGGAGCTGAGAAGCATCAGTGCTAACCAATGTACTACCATGTCACCCCAGACGGTTTTTTTTCTGACAATTAACAATGGTTTCATGCCCATTCCTAAGGACAATTAAGAGCTAACCACATTACTGTGGGTCTGGAGTTACATGTAGGTTAGGCCAGGTAAGGAAGACAGATTTCCTTTCCTCAAGGACATTAGTGAACCAGGTGGGTTTTTCCAACAATTGACAATAGTTTCAAGGTCATCAATAGATTTTTAATTCCAGATTTCTATTGAATTCAAATTTCACCATCTACCATAAGTGGGATTCAAAGCCGGGATATGCCGGGGCAGAGGTAGTGACATTAAGCCCAATAATAACATACAAATATATTGTAAACTATGGTAATCAGGCCACACCCTTCGTGGGCGTGAACCTGACACAATTTCAAAGTAAGGGGGTTGCCACTTTGAACCAAGAAAAGGAGAAGTGTCTTTGCATAGAGGGTTGTGAATCTTTGGAATTCTTTACTCCAGAGGACAAAGGAAGCTCAATAATTGAATATATTTAAGATAGGCAATGATGGATTTCTGATTAACAATAATGTAAAGAATTATGGGGATAGTGTGTGTAAGAGGCATAGAAATGTCTGATCGGCTATGACCATATTGAATGGCAGAGCAGGCCTGATGGGAAATTCAAGCTAACCTGCAATTGCGGTGAAATGGCCTACTCCTGTTCCTATGCTCCGTCCTAGGTTTCTATGAGAAGAATCACATTGCCATTGGTTGTTTACATGTCTGTAGTGAAGAATTTCTATAAGGTCTGACTCCTTTTAGTCTGGAACTGGAGTTAGTGCAACATCACTCAGTTTGCTGTCTGCTGTTTGAACAGGGTCACTGATGCTGTCTATGATAAATGTAGAACTGGCAAGTCCGTCAATGACAAAGTCATAATGGGGTTTTCAGTGGAAGGTAAGCTGAGGTACAGACATAGTCAAATCAGGACAGATGTAGTCTTCAACATGTAAAGTATGTGAGTTCAGAAGCTTAGCTTTGGCGTCAAATAGTCTGACATTTTGCCAAGCTTGCAAGCAATCTGGCTCAGCCTGACACAAGGGCTGAGGAGAATGGGATTGGTGAGAATTAAAGGGACAAGGTTTATTGCAGAACTCAAAGATATGAACTTGGTATTCCAAATATATACCTGAAGAAAATCTCAGCTCATCAATCAGTGGATGTCAGATGTTCTGACAGCACAAAAGCAGTACAGAGATCAAGAGAGCTCATGGGTTTTACTGTCTGGAATAAGTGATACACTAGCTATATCTTTTCATTGTCAAACTACTTGTGTTTCCATTTGATGACAAAATATCAAGGTTACATTCTTAGTGTTGACATTTGGATTCTATTAGCCATATGTCATTGAAGACATTGTTATCCATTGATCTGCCCTCTGCTTTCAAGTTTATTATGCATTCCGAGCAAGGAATGTTGAAAGGTCAATAAATAACACCAGGGGATTGATAGTTTGCTAATATTTGTATGTGTAGATATTACTAGACTGCCCTATTAAACATACTGCAAGTAACTGTATCTGTATTGCAAACACATATTGGCAATTATACCCAAAATAAGATATCACTGTCATACAATTCATATTTTTGAATAGACCAAGACACAGAGTTATGTGTTCTGTAATGAGAGAGGAATTGAAATCTATTATTTAATGAATGAACATTTCCTCCAGCAGATGATTATAAACAGTGTCACAGTTAGATCAGGCTGAAATGGAGGACTCATCACTTCAAAATTGGAAAACAAAGCAAAAAACTAAATTCACGAAAGCATCAAAACAAATTTCAACAATAGGCAGCAATGTGCAAATGAGTAGCAACTACTGCATCAATTTTGTACTTAGTTTTATATTCATTAAAAAGAAAGGGGAAAATACTGTTTCAAAGAATATTTTACATATCTAAGATTCACAAAAATCACACAGAATTACACAGTGCAGAAAGGTTGTTTGGCCCATCAAGTTTGCACCTTCCGGTGAGAAACACCTAAGCTAACTATTTAATTCCATTTATCAGCACTTGGCGCATAGCCTTGAAAATTATTTCATGCCAAGTGTTCATCCAAGTACTTTTTAAAGGGTGTGAGGAACTTGCTTCCACCACCTTCCCAAGCTGTGCATTCCACACCATCTCCATACTCCCCCCTTAACCTCCTGCCCTTCATGTTGAACTTAATCCCATGATAACTGACCTTTCAACTAAGGAGAGCACCTGCTCTCTATTCACCCTTTAACCTTGTACACTTCAATCAGGTTGCCTCTTAGTCTTCTCTGCTCCAACAAAAACAACTCAAGCCTATCCAATGTCTCTTCACAAATCTTCCATTTCAGGCTACATCCTAGCGAATCTCCTCTGCACCCCTTCCAGCTCAATAAAATTCTTCCCATTATGTGGCAAATATAACTCACACAGTAGTCCAGCTGTGGCCTCATCAAAGTTCTATAGAACTCCATCATGACATTCCTGCTTGTATAATCTATGCCTTGATTAAAAAAGGCAAGTGTCCCATAAGTCTTTTCCATTACCTCACTTACATGCACTTTAGCCTTCTCAGACCTACGGACAAACATGCCAAGGTCACTTTGCTCGTAAGAACTTCTAGTGTCATGCAGTTCATTGAATACATCTTTGTCAAATTACTCCTTCCAAAGTGCATCTCCTCATACCTTTCAGGGTTAAATTTCATCTGCCACCTAATTGCCCTTATGACCATCCCATCTATATCTTTCTGTAGCCCAGGACACTCAATCTCACTGTTAACCTCCTGGCCAATCATTGTGTAATCCTCAAACTTAATAATCCTACCCCACCCCCCCACCCCCCACAAAGCCATCTATGGCATTTACATAAATTACAAATAATAGGATACCCTATGGTATGCTGCTGGACACTGTCTGTCACTAAAACATCCTTATGTCATCACCCTCTGTCTCCTACAACTATATGCCAATTTTGAATTCACCTTATCAAATTACACTGTATCTCATGTGCATTTGCCTTCTTTATAAGTCTCCCATGGGGCACCTTGTCATCGTCTTTGCTGAAATCCATATAAATTCCATCAACTGCATTATCCCATCTACACACCTGACACCTTCTCAAAAATTTCAAATTTATTGGGCATGACCTCCATCCAACAAAGCCATGCCGACTATCCCTGATCAAGCCATGCCTTTCTAGGTGGAGATGGATGTTGGAAAAGTTGAAATCAGCTAATATAATTATCTATTTTTAATGATTTACACATCTGCGGGAATTGTGCACATTTTTGCACCCTGCTGACTATCTGGGGGTGTATAATAAATACCTAGCAATGTGGCTGCCCCTTTTTTTATTCCTAAACTCTACCACAAAGTTTCATTCAATGCTCTGTGAAGATATCATCTCTTCTTACTGCAGTAACTGGCTCCTTAACTAATCATGCAATGTCTCCTTCTCTTTTATCTGCTCCTTGTCTCACTGAAGGTTCTGTATGTTGGAATGTTGGGCTGCCAATCTTGCCCCTGCCTCAACCATGTCCCTATGATGGCTACTATACCACAATTCAAATCGTCAATCCTCATCTTTAACTTATCCATTTTATTTTCAATGCTGCTGAGATTAAAGTAGTGGTTACCCAGCCCTGCTTCACTTTTTTGAAACTTTATATAGCTGTACTCCTTCTGATTTGATTGTTTTACTGTACTAAGTCCTATTCTGCTAACAGTCTGATCCTTTCCCTTACCCAAATTAATATCCTACCAACAGCACTTGCAAACACACCTACAAAGATATGAGTCACACTCTGATTTCCTTTTATAGATTCCACCTTACCCAAAAACGGTCCCAGTAATCCAAAACCTTCCCTCCTGCACCAAACCTTAAGCCTCGCATTTATCTGCACTGTTGTCTTATATCAAGGTTTACTAGCACGTAGCACTGTGAGTAATCCAAAGATTGCAACTCAAGAGTTCCTGCTTTTTAATCTACTGTCTAGCTCCCCGAATTCTTCGTGCAAGTCTTCATCCCTCTTTCTATGTCTGCCGTTGATACCAACATGGACTATGATCTCTGCCCTTACCACACTTCCTTTCAGGATGGCCTGCAGCCGTTAGTGACATCTCAGATCCTGGACCTGAAAGGCAACACACCGTATCCTGGAGTCATATTGACAGCCACAGTGGCACTTAGCTTTCTCCTTGCTGTAGAATGCTCTAATTTATTACTCTTCCCCTCTTCCTCCCCTCCTGTGCAGGCAGGCTGCTTGTGGTAGCAGAAGTTTGGCTTTGTTTGCATGCCCTGGAGGAGCTAATCTCCAAAATACAATACCGACTTGCGAGCAGGACCCCAGGAGATTCCTGAACTTGTCTTGGACTGCCTGGTGGTCACTTATTCTCTTCCTTCCTCAAATCCCTTCAGCCACAGTGTGAGCACTTTGCTAAATGTGCTACCCACAATGTGGCACAGTAGCATAGTGATTAGCACAGCTGCCTCACAGCACAGGGATCCCAAGTTTGATTTCTCCCTCGATTGATTGTTGTATGGAGTTTGCACTTTCTTCCTGTGTCTGCATGGGTTTCCCCCGGGTGCTCTGGTTTCCTCCCACAATCCAAAGATGTGTAGATTAGGTTGATTAGCTTTTCTAAATTGACCTCAGTGTCAGGCGGATTAGCAGGGTAAATGCATAGGGTTACAGGAATAGGGCCTGTATGGAGTTGGTACAGGCTTAATGGGATGAATGGTCTCCTTCTGTATGTAGGGATTGTATGATTCTGTGATTCTGTGATGCACATCATGGCTACCATCGACACTGCAAACTGCTGGCTCCAAGTGGAGAGGATCTCCAAGAAGATCACACAGACTCTTGTGCTACTAAATAAAGCTGTCAAACTTTAACCTGATGTTGTGAGACTTCTTACTATTCTATGATGCCCTCAGACTCACAGGTTTAATTGCAAATCACCTAACCATGGGTGTGAATTTCCTCAGTGAATTTGCTATGCAGACAACCACAAAACATTGGACTATGTGTTGTTAACCATAAAATAACTCCTTTATTTGAATAAAGTAGCATTGGGCTTTGAATAGAATCATCAAATCCCACAATGCAGAAGGAGGCCATTTGGCCCATCAAGTCTGCATCAACCACAATCCCACCCAGGTCCTATCCCCATAACCTCACGCATTTACCTCCCTGACACTAAGGAGCAATTTAGCATGGCCAATCCATCTAACCTGCACATCTTTGGACTATGGAAGAAAACAGGAGCACTCAGAGGAAACTCACGTAGACACGGGAAAAATGTGCAAACTCCACACAGACAGTGGCCCAAGCCAGGAATAGAACCCAGTCCCTGTGAGGCAGCAGTGCTAATAACTGTGCAATTATGCCATCACTGGGAATAGATGCCAACCTGCACCCATCCAAATATTTTGATGCTTTAATGCTTAAATTATCAGGTTTATTATGAATGGAGGCTTATCAGTGATGCACTGATTAGGAACTTTGCCTTAGATCCATTAAATTATTAGGGAAAGCACCACTGATGCTGAGAGATTATGAAGTTAACAATTGCTTCAGTTTATAATTGTGATGATTGAGATTCTGTTGATTATTATTAAGAATCAGTTAACTTTTACTCTTAAACTTATGATTGCAATTGTTGTTCAATAAAATAATGCTAGCATAATATAACCTTGATAATGTTTAAAATCTACTAGACCTAGCAGAACTAGTCTGAATTTATAAGGTGCAAGCTTCATTCACTATTCTAATGTTAGTTGCAGCATCCTAATGAAAATTAGCGGAAAACTGAATGAAACTTGCACCTTATAAACTCAGACTAGTTCTACTAGGTCTTAAAGGGCTAAAATAACAGTTCTTAAATGGACCTCTAAAGGCTGCTCATGAAATGATTAAAATTATTTAAAAGTTACAAGCAGGATTTTCCCAAACTTCCTACAGCAGATTTTCCAGTCCTACCAATGGTACACCTATTGTGGGTTTCCAAGCAACACGGGGCAGATTCAATGGGAAATCCAGTCACCAGTCCACGGCTGGCTGCCTCACATGCCAAGGAACAGGCCATGAGGTGGCCAGAGAATCTTGCCCTACAAAACAACAAAGGTTGCTGACCCTGGTTTGCAACTCCTCTTTATCATTAAACCTTTGATCTTCATGTAGGCTGGCTTAATATTGCAACCAGCCACAATTCATGAGGCCCTGACCAGTGAATTGCAAAGGGATATGCAAGTGGAACATAAGAAATATTAGCAGGAGTAGGCCATTCTGCCCTTCAATCCTGTGCTGTCATTCAATATGATCATGACTGATTTGACAGTGGCCCTAACTCTATTTTCATGTGTTAACAACTATATTCCTAGACTGTTTTGTAGATCAAAAATCTAATTCAGCCTTGAATATGACACAGCCTAATATAACATAACTCCTGCTCTGTGCAGGAATTGGAATTGCATCTTTAGCAGACGAGTGGTCTGTTTCACTATGACCCTGGTGCTGGTGTAGTTCTCCTCCTCCCTGCATCAGGCCTGGGTGCTCTTACAGGAGTCATTAGCTGTCTTTTAAGTGGATAACTCTTACCATCTATTGCCATCCCTCCAAGGAATCTAGACCATTGAAAAAGTCTGGAGTCTGAGAGTTCTTGAGGATGCTGCCCAGCTACCTGGCATATGCATACCTCGATTGAAACCCACCAATTATATTCATACACCAACTGCAGAGCAATCGAGTGGAAGTCTATCTGTTTATGAAGGTTAAATAGCTGCCCAGCAGGAGCTTCAATGGCTACTCACAAACAGTCACTGGCTCCCTGTAGCTTGGTGAAACCTGCAATTGCTGCAAGTCTTCAGGGTCTATCTATTTGCCTGTGGACATCATACAGGAAGTAGATATAATTGCCAGCCCTTTGGAATATTGTTTCGGTGAACATTTTGCTAAAATGGTGAGCAGCAGACTGCATTAGAATCATATAATCCCTACAGTGTAGAAGGAGGCTCTGCAGAAGAGTCTACACTGACTCTTCTGCAAAGCATTTTACCCAGGTCCATAATCCCATAACCTCACATATTTACCCCGCTAATTCCCCTAATCTATACATCTTTGGAAACCAAGGAACAATTTAGCATGGTCAATCCGCTTAACCTGCACATCTTTGGACTCTAAGATTTCTGATAGATAAGGGAATTAAAAGTTATGGGGAGAAAGCAGGAAAGTGGAACTGATCCACTTCAGATCATCTATGATCTTATTGAATGGCGGGGCAGGCTCAAAGGGTTAGATGGTCTACTCCTGATGGTCTACTCATTTCTTATGTAAGAGACAATTTAGTGTTATCCCACTGAGGTCTCCACAGTGGCCTGAATGAATGTGTTGCAAAGAATTAAAGCTGTCACCTTCAATGCAACAGACATGGGTGGTTCCCAAGACAGTTAGAACGAGCTCCCCTGTGAGTATCTCATATAGTAAAGTCATTGTCATCCTTGAAAGCTTGAGTCTTCTTTCACACTGTTCGCCTCAAAAGCAATTGCTTCAACAACTTATCACCTGTTTTATGCAGAAATCTAATTTCTTGGTCATGGAATGTGATTATGATTTAGCATGTACAGATGAAGTTTAGACTGTGAAATTCATTATGCATATATCATGTAAATAAATACACAACTTGAAGGGCAAGTTTATTAATGGTGAATTTCTCCTTTAAAAAAATATTCTGTACATGTTAAAATTCCTTCAATAACCATTTAGTTTAAGTTGCGCTAATACATTAGGTGATTTATAGATACTATTGAATTTAATTGACTATTATCTTATTCAATAAATAAAGATGAATCAATAATTCACAAAAACATGGCATTTTTATTTTATTTCTAAACTACCCAATCTTTTTTACTATTAATGCTGGAAGCTTTCTGTCCCGTTGCAATGAATGGAGCTTTGGCTGAGTATCCAATTCTCCATTCCTGTTGGCAGTGGGGACTGAGTGAATGAGATCAAAGAATCCCACCCAAAGGGCAGGATTTTACAGATGTGCTTATCCCAAGTCTTTGGTCAACACACATTTGTATGGTCTGCCTCCGCCCACTACAATTCCCGTGTCAGGTGGGACGATAAAATTCCACCCAAAGTTTCTGTAATATGAAACTACAATACAAACTCAGTTCAACTGAAGTATCCACTTACAGGACAATGAAGGGATGCTGAATACAATGTGTAATTTGCTTCTAAGATAGATCTATATCAGTGCTGAAAATTACGGTGGCTCTTTATATTTTAAGGTCACTCTATAATAACTCCTAAATATGGGCACCAAATAGCTTAATTCATGATTAATTTGAAGGGGGTAGTGTCATTTTAATGTCTTCCTTTTATCAAAAATCTTCCTCATGAAAATGCAAACTTGTAGCACACAGCTGATAAATAAAAATATTGCTGCAATTGCAGAACATTCCACCATCAACAACAAAGCTGTAAAATAGTTAATATTATTATACAAAGATGTTAAATGCAGTGAGAATGTGATGACTTTTGAATTAGATGGTGTTTAAAGTTCTAGAGAACTTCATTAGTTTTCAAAGTTTTTTTCAGTCACACTAGATTCTGACAAATATCAATAATGAATTATACTCCAGAATTACATATTCATATAAATCACTGATGACTCAGTTCACTCACTGTTATTTACTTCCAGTTCTGCATCAGTTAATCAAAAGGAACTTTTTTGTCTTATCAAAACACATTTGCAAAGTGAGGTAGATTAAAGTACCAAGTCCTATTCTGTCTGATTAATTCAGACACATTAGAGTAATGGAACTATTATTAATCTGCTTATTATTTGTCACAGTCTTTGAACAGATGCAATATAAAATCGTAAGAGTTTATACTAGGAATTCAATAAAAATAATGTTTAGTTGTCAATGTTTAAGTAAATTAAAACAGTTATTGCAGCCAAAGGACATCTTGATCTTGGCATACAAGATGTGAAATGCAACTGTGTATATTGGGATTGAAATGATTGTTGGTGATACGGACATTACTGATATTTTGTTGCAAACTTCACTTTGCACAGGTTGTTGACTTACTTAAATGCCTAGTGAAACAGATTGCTTGGGTTCAGCATGGTGGCACGATCTTTAGCAATGTTGCTTCACAGTGCCAAGGACCCGGGTTCGATTTTGGTTTGGGTAACTGTCTGTATGGAATCTGCATGTTCTCCCCATGTCTGTGTCGGCATCCTGTAAGTGATCCAGTTTCCTCCCACAGTTCAAAGACGTGCAGGTCGGGTGGATTGGCAATGTTGAATTGCTCTTTTATGTCCCAAAACGTGCGGTTTAGGAGGATTAATGGTGTCAATGCATGGGCGTATGCTGGAGAAGATGCTCTGCCGGAGAATCACTGCAGATGCAATGAGCTGAATGGCTTCCTTCTGCACTATAGTGATTCTACTATTAATTCTGGATACAGAAAACAATTTTTAGTAAAATTATGGAATGTCACAACACTTTAATATAATTTGTTGGCTAGGAAAAAACGATGGTGCAAAATGAAATACAGTAAAAGAAGTTTTTTTTTAGCTTTCAGATTATCTCCACAGGACAGCGAGGCAGCACAAGGCAGAGGAGGGACAATTGGGTAATGACAATAGTGGCACCTTTCTCTCATGTTATTGGCTGTAATTGTTATCACAGAATAAATACAGCTTCTGCACTTAGCTAGCTGCTGGCCAAAAACTCATATAGTTAGTTGCAGAGATAAATATAATTCCTGAAATGTCCTACCTCTTAGCACCATGAGAAAATCTTCACCACATAATCTGTAGCAATTCAAGAAGGTGATTTTCTCAAGATCACTAAGGATGGGAAACAAATGTGGTACCCACATCCTGTGAATGAATAAAAGTGTTTTTTAAATGTTAGGATTATGAGGGAAAAGCAGTCAGTACTGGAGTAACTAGGATCTTAGGATCTTTGCTCATTTTCCAGTGAAACTTGAAGCCGATTAACCAGACATATTCCACTTGAAATTGTACACAATATCCATTTGTGTGCATCATAAATTGCTGGACAAGATTCAAATGTGGGGAGACATTTCCTCTTCTTGTCTCCAGAGCTGAAAGACACAGAATGGGAGGGGGCGGGTGTGGGGGGGGGAGTGCAAATTTTGATGGATGGTAACAAATCAGCAGCCCATTTAAAATATCCTCTGATTTTTATTGACATTGAATGGATACTGTTTTGTACTCAAGTTAAAATAAACACAATCAGTAAAAATAATAAGGCACTTTTGCCAGTCAAGTTGTCTATATGATCTCTCTACTCCATTAACTTGCTTTAGCAGCATGTAAACATTTACCCACCATGTGCACTTTATACCTTCTTCATCCTGCATGTTACCCACATGTATATCATAATTGTTTTGGTGTAGAGATGCCGGCGTTGGACTGGGGTAGTAAGAACTCAGTAAGAATCTAGCAACACCAATTTTAAATCCAACCGATTTATTTGATAGTAAGTCTCTGAGCTTTCGACCTTTTCGTCTTTGTCAGGCATTTGCACCCCCCCTCCCACACCCGCCCCCTCCCACTCAGTGTCTTTTAGCTCTGGAGACAAGAAGAGGAAATGTCTCCCCACATTTGAATCTTGTCCAGCAATTTACGAAGCACACAAATGGATATTGTGTACAACTTCAAGTGGAATATGTCTGGTTAATCGGCTTCAAGTTTCACTGGAAAATGAGCAAAGATCCTAAGATCCTAGTTACTCCAGTACTGACTGCTTTTCCCTCATAATCCTAACATTTAAAAAACACTTTTATTCATTCACAGGATGTGGGTATCACATTTGCCTGACGAAGACGAAAAGGTCGAAAGCTCGCAGATTTACTATCAAATAAATTGGTTGGATTTAAAATTGGTGTTGCTTGATTCTTACTGAATGATTGTTTTGGGCCAGAATTACATTTAACTCTCTCCTTATTGAAGTATTTTAGCAAACAAATTAAAAATCATATATTACTTGAAATATTTTTCAAGAATTTGTTTCTTTGTCTAATTAGATGATTCTATTTATTTCCTCAATTACAACTGCAGGGGTAATGGCTAGAACTTTACTATCTCAACCATCGTGATTCCAGGGCGGGCGAGGCTCGCAAAATGGAAATCTGTTGGCCTCGGGCAGGATTTACCATCTCACCCGAGCAAGGTCATAAAATTCCAGCCAATGTGTCCAATAAAGGGAAAAATGTTTGAACTGGATTGCTTCCACTTGAAGCTTCTTCTGGGGAAAGTAATTCAAATCTTCCCAAATTTCAGTGCAAGGTAATTTAAATTCTGGATCTGTGGGAGCTAAAACATTCCGGAAATGTTCGCTTACATTTAGTTTTCATTTCAGCGCCACATAGGTTTGTCGATTCTGATTTCAACACAAGAACGTATTCAAGTAAGACAAACGTCTTCCCTCAGAAATATCAAATTTCGATACAGATATTCAAGAATAATTCTAACAGTTTGTATCCTTTTATCAATTAGGTTATTTATTTGAAGCCTGTCAGTCATACTATTTACAACACTAGATTTACATGGAGCCTAAATGAACGTAGTTAATTAGACCTTGCAGTACAACTGCTCCTTTGTTCTTGAGAAATCAATATGAATTATTTAATTAGGGAAATGCAGTACATCATTGTAAATCGTAGTGAAGAATTTCTCATCACACCTTGGCTTTACTACCCAATTAGAATAATGAATGATGTCAATTTCTGATATTCGTCATATTGACAGTCTGCGCAATATCCAGCCACTGTTGACCAGGAGGAATTGTTGGGGTTGGACATGAATTTGAGCCAATGAATTAAGCAAATAACTTGGTCAATTTTATTAAATCATGACACAACTGATTATGTCCTTCCAAATTCAGTTCTGTCGCCTACAAGGTCATAATTCTACCAGAGTGAAAAAAACAATAGAAATTGAATCGAGGGATTGAGTTCAGGAGTCAGGAGGTAATGCTGCAGCTTTATAGGACCCTTGTCAGACCACACTTGGAGTACTGTGCGCAGTTCTGGTCGCCTCACTATAGGAAGGACGTGGAAGCTATTGAAAGGGTGCAGAGGAGATTTACAAGGATGTTGCCTGGATTGGGAGGCATGCCTTATGAAGACAGGTTGAGGGAGCTGGGACTGTTCTCCCTGGAGAGACGAAGGTTGAGAGGCGACCTGATACAGGTTTACAAGATGTTGAGAGGAATAGATAGGGTGGACTCTCAGAGACTATTTCCCAGGGCTGAAATGGTCGCGACGAGAGGGCACAGATTTAAGGTGCAGGGAAGCAAGTGCAGAGGGGATGCTAGGGGAAAGTTTTTCACTCAGAGGGTGGTGAGTGAATGGAATCGGCTGCCGTCGGTGGTGGTCGAGGCGAACTCGCTGGGGTCTTTTAAAAGACTTCTGGATGAGTATATGGGATCCAATGGGATTGGGGGTTATAGATAGGTCTATGGCTGGGTAGGTTTTGATGTGTTCGGCACAACTTGTGGGCCGAAGGGCCTGTTTGTGCTGTAGTGTTCTATGTTCTATGTTCTATGAATGCGTGTTTTAACCAGCAGTGGAATAAGTTGAGTTTTTAAGAGTTGCGTTACACAACACTATAATGCTATTTTTTAAATAAACTAAAACCTGCATTAGTGAACCATGCTGTAACATCATCTTACAGTGCTGAGATAGTTGGTTAAGCTGTGCAATCATAATAACATATTAAAGGTGAACTATTTTATTCCGCTAATTATAGTGTTAAATATAAGCAGAGATAACAAAACTTAGCAATTGGCCTTCACTCTTAACACCTGAAGAATTATTAGAAATGATAAAAGAAGCTGATGTAATTTTGGTCACTGGAAGGATGTATCAAGGTCAGAGCCATGGTAGCTGAGACAAGCACGCTAGCATTAAACATATATCAATATATAAAATTTAATTTGTTTCCATGATGTAATTAACATTGACAAAGCTTTATTTTAATCCCTAGTTGCCCTGAAAAAGAGGTGATGAGTTTTCTCTCTGATCCTTAACTTTTGACACTCTTATTTCTACCTAAGCGAGAGACAGATCCTCAGTGACATATTATCAAGGAGATGCTCATCAAATTCAATTGCTTTCTGAAAACAGGCCTGCAGTTTCAAAGCAGGGCAAGGACAGCATTGCTAATGATTGTGAGAGTGGCTGCACCCATGATTTTCTTCACGGCTGGATCCTTCCAAATTGGAACAGGTGACATCTATAACACTTCCTAGGTAGATGACCACAACTGCAGCAGAGAGGAGACTGGTGTTCTTTATGACAAGAAAATGTGCTATCTCTAACTAGGGAGAAGCAGATGGAATGTGGACTTAGCTTTGCCAGAATAATGAACTTCCCCATGGTGCAGCTTTGTGGGTCACCATCTCAATGCTGAGATGTAATTCAACTGCAACTGTGCAGTTGGTGTGTGAACAAACCATGCAGGTGAATGTCCACTATCCTGGCAACAGTAATGATCCCTCTGCATTGTGTCAGTTCACCATTCCCTCAGTAACTGAGCAAACACATCAGAGAGTGGCTACTGCTGGGTAACAAAGACTCTTGTTTGACACTTGATTCGTCACTTTGCCCTGCAATCCAATCTGGCCAGCAGCTGTACCAATGAAAGCCACGCTGCCACATGAGGCATCACGGAGTGAATAGTTGGAACGCAGAAGCAACAATTTTGCTGCCTGAATCACTGTAAAAGAGCCCTGTGGTGTTCAACGAAACAGGTGTTCTGATTGATGGTGTTTGATGTTGCATACAGTGATGGATTATATTAGTAAGGATAAGTGTACATGAGCAAGGATATTATGCTAAACTTATACAAGATACTACTTAGACCTTACTGTAATATTGTGTACAGTTTCAGGCACCACACAATAAGAAGGGTGTGAACACATTGAAGAGAATGACCAATGTGGACAGGAGGCTTTTGAGTGAGACATTTCCTCCCTTTTTTCAGAGACATGAGCAGGGTGCTAGGCTTCCTCTCTCAGCCAGCCAGTTACAGGCTTCATTTGGGGCAAGGGTGAGCGGGCCTCCCTCGGCCTGAGGGAGAGCAAGCCAAGAAATTTTATGATCCCACCATCTGCAAACCCACAGACTGACAATTATAAAATTCTGTCCATTGGATCAAAAAATGGTTACAGCACAGGAGGAGGCTAAACAGCCTGATATGTTCATGTCAGCTCCATGCAAGAACAATTCAGCTAAGATCAGGTGAGCTGAAAATGATTGTTCTTGACATTATGGCAGCATTGGGCCAAAAGCCACATCAAGAAGACCTAGCAAATCTGCAGACAATGGGAATGAGGGGAAAACTTTCCATTGGTGTTTCACCTATGACTTTCTTTTCAGTGTCAGGTCAGATGTGAGGATATTCACTGATGATTGTACAATGTTCAGCATCATTTGTGACTCCTCAAACAATGAGGAGTCCATAGCCAAATGCAGCAAGAACTGGACAGCAATCAAACTTGAAGTGATAAATGCAATGTACATTCACATCACACCAGTACCAGGTGCTGTAAACAATGAATAATTTTAAGTTGAATATGGAAATAGTTGTGTGCTGAGAATGATAAAAATGGTTTCAGATGAGCTTTTCTATAGCTTCTCTAACAAAATAATGAGGTAGGAGTTAATTTCAGTTGGTTTTTGGGTGAAGAATGATGGAAGATCACTTGATGCCCAAAGCTCTGAGATCTCACTGCATGCCAGCATTTATCATGAATCCAGAGGCAAATCATCACTTTGTTCTGCTCCAATTTGCTGGCAATACCCCTCAGGAAAGTCCTGGCCTGAGGCAGGGAGGGAGTGGAGATGAGAAAAGGAGGGGCCTAGCAAAGGCCAGCAGTGGTGCACAGCAGCAGCAGGAAAAAGAGTACTCTCCCAGTCTTATGTTGTGATAAAGTTAAATTAAAAATACATTTTTCAGGTAGGTTCCATCAGTCTCTATACAGACTATTGGTATAGGCCACAGGCATACCAAATAATCCTGAGCAGAAAAGATCTGGCATCTCCTCCGCATTCCCATTTTCAAAAGGGATCATCAAACAGCCATTTCCCCTATAATTACCACATGAAAGGAGCTAATCGCCTGGAATTCTGCCTTTATCAATATTCTGATGCATGTAATATGGCCCAGATTGGGTGCATCCTCAAATTAGTTCTTTATAGTAACTATTTCCTTTCTGAAAAGCAAGTGTAAAGAGGACCAATGTCTTCTCCAGTATGTTTGCTAGTAATTACTTATAAAATATCCTTGTTTATCTGCCTGTAGCATGAAATCGCAGGTATTTGTTGAGATTGTAGCCAAATTGATTTGAGATGTTCTCAGATGTGACTAATGCACAGATTGGGGTGCATCTCCTTTAAAAAATCATTAATGAGATTTGTTGGCATATTAAGGATATGCATCCCAATCTGTGTCCTTTTCCATTGTTCACCTCAAGTCAAGTTGGCTGCAGTCTTGACGAGTCAATAACAAGGTTTGTTGGCACATCAATATGTCCAGTTCTTCATTCCAATGGGGAAACAACAAGAATGCACTATGAAGCAGAAAAAAAGATGGATATACGTTACGATTATTAATAAAAAGCCATTTGATGGACTAATTTTCGTCTAATGCCATCCATTATTCATAAACAGCTAAAATGGCCAATTAGAATAATCATCGCGATAACAAATGTGGTTTTAATATCCAATTTCCATCGCTTCACAGTTATTTCTAAAGCATTATGTAACATATGTGTTTCAGTCTGTGAATTTGCATTTAGACTGGCTGTTAGTTGAAGCTCATCTGCCTGTTATTACTTTCGCTCTTTTTAGGATCAGACATAAGAATACTCAAGCAATATAATGTACTGTGCATATACTGCATACACTTTACTGTAACATTTCCTACATTATATTAAATCTAATGAAATACTCAGACAACTACACAAAGTTACTTATTTTAAGCATCAGCCTTTTTTTTCCCTTAACGTCTATGTTTGCAATGAATCACAACCTGGATGGAATATTTTTCATTTTAAAGGATTCAAATTCTAATTACAGAAATCTGAGCTAGAAAGAGTGCCAATGTATCCTGTTTGGGATATGATCTGAGTATAAATTTATATTCATGAAATAGTTTAATTTTCAAGAGCTAACTTTCCAACTTGGATTTTGGCCTGACACTGAATAAAAATTGAGTTGACAGCAGCAATTGATACTGTGGACAGAAATTAAACAGAAAATTAATTTCCTTTTGTCAGTCTCTAAGCTTGTTTAGGCCAGTTAAGCCTCTTTTAGTCGCATTACATGTTGCCCTGCATTGATTTCCTTTGAAGTACTCAGTCTGTTGCTTGTCCTTCGAACTGGAGTTAAAAATAGTTTGCCTGTTTACCCAATGTACAGCAATATTAGCTTTATTTCATAGAACCATAGAATCTCAGTGCAGAAGAAGGCCTTTCAGTCCATTGAGCTGCACTGACTGCAATCCCACCCCAGCTCTATCCCCATAATTTCACAAATTTACCCTGCTAATACTTATAACACTAAGGGGCAATTTAGCATGCCAATCAACCTAACCTTCACATCTTTGAAGAGTGGGAGGAAACCAGAACACCCAGAGGAAACTCACGCAGATACAGGGAGAATGTGCAAACAGACAGTGACCTGAGGGTCCCTGGTGCTACGAGGCAGCAGTGTTAAACATTGTGCACCATGCTGCCCCTTAGTACATATTTTTTCTTTACCCTTTTGTGGGATGTGAACATCACTGGCATGTGCCAGCATCCATTGTCCATCCCCAATTGCTCTTGAACTGAATACATGCTCAGCAATTTCAGACAAAGCTAAGAGTCAATACCACATTGCTGTAGGTTTGAAGTCACACTGAGGTCACACCAGGTAAGAACAGTAAATTTCCTTCCATGGAGTACATTAATGAGCCAGATAGGTTTTTATGTTAATTATCTCATGCTCATGATTAGACTTTTAATTCCAGATTTTCTATTCAAATTCCACCATTTGCTGTGTTGAGATTTGAACCTGGACTCCAAGAGTATTACCCTGGGTTTCAAGATCACTAGTCACAACAATACCAGCATGCCATCACCTTCTGACCTCCCTCCCTCCATATATAGGTTATTGGCCTGAACTGTGTTGTGTTTTTGTAATGCTACAAAGGACCCGATTTTACGAAAAATTGCGCTCGTTTTCAAATTGAAAATTTGACAAAGACGGGCGTGAGGTGAGGAGGGTGATCCGCGCCCGCTTCCACACCTTTCCCCCTTGACCAATTGCTGGGCTGGACGCCCAAACGTTACCAGCACTTCCGCCTTTACCACTGCATTTACCCATCCAGATTCGGCACAAAACAGACACGGTGTACAAAAGTCCGATTCGGGTGCTCCGGCTTCTGAGGAGGTAAATTCAGAGCTTGCAGCACCTCTCTAATTCAGATTGATGGTGGGAGGGGAGGAGGAAGGCGGCTTAGATCATTCTCTGGTGGGGGGGGAGAACGGGGCAAGGCTCTCTGGTGGGGAGGAAGGGGAAGGGGTTCCGCTGCCACATTGTGTGCAATCGGTAGAGAGGAGGGCGTTCGCTACCATTGTGCGTGTGACAGTTGGGGTGGGAAGAGAGTCACGATCAGTTTGGGTAGCGAGATAAGGGATAAGCGGGTTAGTAATGTTGTGAGAGTGGGACAATGTCTGTGGAGGCCACTGGGAGGCTTTATCCGGGAGTGATGCGGCAGAGGAGCGTTTTTCAAGTTTTGTTTATTGCACATGCACAGTTCAAGGCTCCGATCGGATCTGCAGTGTTTTGGACATGATAAACTCCATCCACAGGCTTCTGCAGTGCAATTTAGAATCACTGATTTCTTTTCAGACAGAATGAGTATGGGGCGCTGGAGAACAGGTCTAAAAGTTGAATCTGAAACACTCCCAGGTTCAGCATTTCGAATCTAAATGGTAAAGTCAGGCACAAAGACACCAAACGTTCACAGGCAAATGTGCAAACATCTTGTGGGTTCATTTATTGAGAGTAGACACATGGAAACATTTATACAGAGGCATAAAGCTTGAAGACATCAGAATTGCCTCACTGTGTGTGTACACTCTGCTGAAAGCAAAAGCAAATCTTTAACTGAATCACATCGAAATTGTACAACTATTGGTAGCATATATCCAGGGATATATCACCTTAAGAGCAACTATCTGAAACTAACTGCAGAACAGGGCATGTAATCCTTCAGTTACTCATGGAGATGTTTGTAAACAGCTAAATGAGCACAGCTCTGATTCTGGAATTTAATCTGGAGTTGAGGTTTGCGAATTGATTGATGAAGCAAAGGATGGGGAGCTGTCTGTGACTACCATAAGAGTGTGAAGTCTGGAAAATGTATTTCCAGAATGTCCTGCAGAATTTAATTGGGGTTTCTGTCCACAGGCAGCCTGTCAATACTTTGGTTGGAAAACCTGCTTCACCTGGCCAAAGCCTATGACAACAGTCAGATGTACTGGGGACTGCGATATCGCACAAATATTACTCTGGCACCTCTTGGCCCATGTGAAGTGTTTTAAAACCTTGCGGATTCAGATCATCACCCCCCCACCTCCTCTCCCCCACACCCCTCTCCCCCCTCCCCCGCACTCCATGCTCCCTTTAACCTGCAAAGTTTCTGAGGTCAGTGAAACCTGGTCACCAGTGGTTAAAAATTGAATGACGATGAAAATGAACAACACCACGATAATTTTTAGAATGATCAGCTTGCTTCCAATGTGAGTTGATCACCTGCTCTTCCATCCCATCCATTAAAACTGGAAGTAGTGAGGTTCAAAATCAACTGGGTTCTTAGACCCCATTTCCAATCCACTCATTATTTTTAGGAATTGAAGTCCAATCCTGAGTCTTAAATTGGACTAAATTGCTGAATGCAAATCTTTTCGATTTGACAAGGGAGACCATTCCACAACATACTAATGCATCCAGAATGTCACCAAGGTTCTACTGATACACAAAAATATGCAGCACCAGGGATGTGTGCCTTACCCAGATTGTCAGACTTCTTCAACATTGTCAGTTTTCCAAGGGGATGAGCAATTGCACACACATGCACATTTGATTTCCATCAGGCCAAACTATACACTGGACAAACTCAATCAATGGACAAATATTGTGTGACATCAACCTGGACATACTCCAAGTAACTGCTAAGTACACCGGGAGTCTCATAACTCCTGCATTCAGCATACAGTTCAACTTTCAAACTCATTTACTCTTGGCTAATGGAGTGTGAAAGGCCAAAACACTTTGGATGTTCAGCCTCAAAGTGCCACTGAACAGAATGTGTTTTCTAAAATTAATGTGTGTGTGAAGTGTTTGATTCATGAGAGTTTGCTGAAGGCATGGACTAAAATTATCAATGCTTTCTTAAAGTTAGACAACAAGGGAAGACAGTGTAAGGACCCCAATTAATGCACGTGACTTGTGCAGATATGGGGCACGATTTTACCATTTCCATTCTAAATGTTGAATCTGGGCGCAATGCAGATCCGATTTGGAAATCTGCTTTCAGCACCCCCATATGCACTCAGCCTGAAAAAAAATTGCAAGTCTGAATCGTGCTGTGGCAGGGCTTAGCACACCCAAAACAATCAGAGCCCTGAACTGCACATGCACAGTTAGAAAACAAATTGAAAAACTCACCGTTGTCACATCAGTCCCAGGCCACAAAATACAGATAAAGCAGCCCAGGAGTGAAAAATGGGAGTGATGGCCCCCAAAGACATCACCCTTACACCTACAACATAACTTTCCCCTTATCCACCCAACCCACCCCAGTTACACAGACCTCTGTGGTTGGTCCCCAACCAATCACTCACAGAGTAGTGGAGGACTCCCCTGCTCCTGCATACCCCCTTCCCCACTAGAGATCCATATGGCCTCCCACCACACCCCAGAGAATGATCAGACCTCCCCCTATGCCCCATTTCCACCCCCAAGAGAAGTTGGGCTGCCCCCCACTACCAGACAACGATCTAGCCTCCTTCCACCCTCCCCCCACCAACCAGAGACCTACTTCCTCCTCCCCCACAACCAGAGAAAGATCAGGCCCTCCTCTCCTCCACCCCACTCACACTCTAGACAACAATCTGATCTCCCTCTTCCCTCCCCCCCCCCCCCACCCCCCCCCCCCCCACCTCCCAGACAACAATCGGTCACCTCTCCTCCTCCTCCTCCCACCACCCCCCCACCCCATCCTCCAGTAAAAATAAAACCTTCTGATCTCCCTCTTCCCTCCCCACCCTCCCTTTGGCTATCAGTGAATGTTAAGGAAAATCTACGTGAATGGCTATTTGCTAAGCTTTCCTTCAGTGCTATCTGACATAGATTGCAATGTAGTTGTAGATGTATTTTGTACAAACTAAGAATTTGTTGAAGATTTTTGGTATAGAATCTTAATAATCAAAATAAAATAATACAAGATCATTTCTGGTTTATCTAATTTTTTTTCAATAAAATGTAATCATGTTACGTTGCTTATTTAAGCAATAATTTCAATGACAATATGATCAAAAGAATTCATTTCCTGGGGCATGTACAAGAGCAGGTTAGAATTGCTTTGTCTGTTGGTTCTCCAGTCAGTAGATGGCTATTGGCTGTACAACATACCTTTAAAACTACTTTGTTCTCAGCTCAGGTCAAATGTTCTGATTTTTATTCATGTGCACAGGTCATAATCTTCATTTCACAGATGCAAAATAAAACTGAATAGAAATGAACATAATAATGATACATGATATTTCACATGTAGATGGAGACTTAAATTAAAAATTAATCCTTTCTCAGAGTTACAAAAGCCAATCTGCAGAGTGGACAGGGCAAACCCTTAAGTGATCTCCTTGCTTGCTCCAAAAACAAATTCAAATTCAAATTGAATCCAGTTCACAAAGAAGACATACTAGATTCAAGTTGACAAGATCTGGCATAACACCTGGCTTAGATTTGAAACTATGGCAAAAGACCACATGTAGAAGGAGATGCTTTTCTTTTTAATGTGAAATAAGTTTTTTGCTAATTGGTCGGCACAGTGGTGAGCCCTGCTGGCTCACAGCGCCGGGGACCCAAATTCGATCTCCAGCTTGGGTCACTGTCAGTGCAGAATCTACATGTTTCCCTCATGTCTGTGTGGGTTTCCTCTGGGTGCTCTAGTTTTCTCCCACAGTCAAAAAGATGGGCTGGTTAGGTGCATTGGCCATGCTAAAATCTCCCTCAGTGTACCTGAACAGGTGCCAAAGCGTGGAAAATAGGGGATTTTCACAGTAAGTTCATTGGAATGCTGATATAAGCTTACTTATGACTAATAAATAAACTTTAATTTCCTTCCCAACGTTCCTGAAGACAATGGTTTCCAGTCAGGGTATCATATTCAACTGGATACAGTTCATGTATGAAGTTGGATAGAGAATATCAATAATCTGTTTTGTCACAGAAGTATCAGATTCACATGACCTCCATTCATGGGGAGAGGGAGAAGGAGTGACACCAGTTAGAAATGGAAACATAGACTAGTTTTTCCCTGTTTAACCCACAGATTCTGGAGCCAACTGCAGTGTCATGGCTGCAATCCATTGATTCATGGCAGATCAGCACAAGTTCATCCTATCAACTTCCTGCTCTGTAAGCCTCAGCTACTAACTGGGCTTTCAGGAAAGTTCACCCATTCCTCAGTAATGAAAGACTGAGAGAAGATTTAAAATTGTTACTCTTCGATCTTTCATAAAGGGTGTTAAAGTGAAATGGAACATTCATTCTTTTTTTCTAATTTTTTAAACTTCTCTTCAGCACACATTGAGTAAATTTACAAGTCCCCACCACCCCACTGCGGGAATTGTCACTGAGGGATGGATAATTTGACAAATCATTTAAAGGCCTGTTGACCCAAGTAGCAATTTCCAGTCTCGGAGTATACATGACCAGAAAATCCACCTGGAAAGTCAATGGACTTTTGGCTCGTTCACCAAGTAGAGGGGGCAATGGCCTAGTGGTATTATCGCTTGATTATTAATCCAGAAATTCAAGCAATGATAAGGTTACAATCCCTTACTACAACAGGTTGCATAATTTGAATTCCATAATAAAAATTTGAAATTAAGAATATATCATGACCATTAATCCATTATCAATTGTTAGGAAACCCATGTGGTTCACTCAGGTCCTTTAGGGAAGGAAATCTGCTGTTCTTCCCTGGTCTGGCCTGCGTGTGATTCCAGATCCACAGATGTATGGTTGACTCTCAACAGCCCCTTTAAAAATGGGCAACTACAGATGGGCAATAAATGTTGGCCAGCCAGCAATGCCAATATCCCACAAATTAATTTTAAAAAGACCTGTCCACAGTGATTCCTGCAGCAGGCAAGACCTGAAGATTTAGGCCGCTCCACAGGAGTAATGTATTAAAGTAATGCATTTAATAAAATTTAATTTATTTTTCAAAACTCTAATATTGAAGAAGAACTTGAACTCTCTGTGAACCAAAATGTGGGCTTTGGTTTAATAAAGGATATGCAATCCAGACAGTAGATTGAAATGATAGATACACTACAGAATCAAACATTGATTTTACTCAGCAATTATTTGCAATTAGAGCTCCAGATGTTCTGTCAATGTTCTTCTGAGCTCTTTACCTCTACTTGGTACCAATGACCAAACATGGAAATGACTTAAACTACAAGAACTTGTAATTTATTTAATGTAAACTTCAATAATTTAAAGTTCCTTCACCCAAACGATTATAAGAAAAAGGCAGAGTTTCTGAGATTAAGCTAATTTTGGGAAGCGTTGTTTCTCTTTCAGTCAACCTGAGTGTGATTGTGCTCGGTGCAGACTTGGTGGACTAAATGACCTCCTTTTGTACTGTAGGGATTCTATGAATTTGACGGTTATTTCAAAAACTTGGCACATTCAAATTGGCGTCCTACTTGCTGCAACATTCTATGATTCTGAAAGGCCATATCAAAAACCTTCTTTCTTGTTTGGGAAAGGTGAAGAGTGGAATTGCAAACAGTTGTTTGCAAATGGAGAGAAATAATGAGAAGCCAATTTATTCTGCCCTGCCTGCATTTCAAGCCTACAAAGCAAAGTTAGAGGTGAGAGAGGTTCTGTTTACACACCAGTGCATAACCTGGAACTCCGCAAATAAGGGATTTTAATTCATTTTTTTAACATAAAAGTTGCCTACCTTCTTAAAATCATGTAGAGCGGAATCTTGAACCCACGCTCCCCATCCACGAGATCATCAGCAGGGGCTCAAGATGTAGCAAAACCTGGAAATCGCAAATCTCACCAGCAAGAATGGGATCATTGATTTTCACTACTTCTCACTGCCAGCATAGAATCATGCCCATAATGGGCAAGAACCTGATTTCAATATATTTAAATAAATTTAAATCTAATTAGAATTGCCCCACTCCACCCATCATGAGATTTTTGTTCGTTGGTGAGCTTTACAACAGGTTTACCTAGACATGAACCTGTTAAAAGGATCTCCCCAGGGTGCAACTATCACAATAGTCAATGGCTGAGAGGGACATCACCTGTGCCCTGGCACAGACAATCTGGCACTGCCAACCTGGTGGTGCCAACCTGTGCCAGGGACGGTGCCAAGGGTGGACCCTAGAGGGGAACCTCGCTTGTGGAAGACTTCAGTAGTGAGCCCATTAATGATGTTAAAACTGCATTCAAATTAGATTCTGTATATGTTATGAGGCTCCATGCTGATTTCCAGTGTAGAGCTGATGGAGCCAGAAATCCAGCTGCCAGAGACACGCAGAGATCATGGCACCCAGTGGGGAGCCCATGAAATGGCCTCTGTTAGAGTGTCCCAGCCCACTGCACCACAAAGGCAACGTAGCAGGATCGGAGAATCGCCCCCATTATGTTAGAAAAAGGAATTTACCAAATTATTTCAAAAGTCATTAAATATAGCTTAAGAGAACTCAAAATAAAATACATTTTTCCTCTGAATCTTTGGGTAGCGAAATTATGTTCTATTATTTTAACAGCTGCAGGCATCGCTTGACTTTTTAAGCTGGTATCGTGCAGTTGGAAAATCATTCAGTCTCTAAAAAGTATAACACGTTCCAAAATAAGGGCATGGAAAATGTCCTCTTGTACCTGACTGTCACTGTAAATTAGGAAACTGCACGACAGACGGGTTGTCAATTTTTAAATGATAATGCGCGTATCTACAGTAACACCAGGCAGATGCCAGCTGAGGTTCAGAATGCATTATTGAATTGTTAAATCCAGAGGGGATTATGATAGCAGAGCATGACATGAAACAATTCTGATCCAACAGTTGCTTTAGCCCCTTTCTAACCCCTCGTCATCTCTCCTGCCAAGAAGATAAGTTAGTCCTGTTTTAACAATTTAACACATCAATGCAATTTAACAACTTACACCTCCAATTTCACCCTCAGCAGAAACACCATCCAAAAACAATATTGTGTAAAATCCAGCTTCTTTATCTTGAGATTTGGAGTTTCTACTCAGCTGCATTGTTTTTTTTCTCATGTCATTCATCCAAGATTGGGAAAATCATTGCTAAAAATTGCAGAATTTTAAGATCCTGCACAACTTGAGTTTTTGCGACGTTTTGCAATATTAAAAATATTGCACAGGGCACTGGCCCCAGTCACAAAACTGGCCATGCTGCCCAATCTGGCAAAAAAACATAAGAACAAAAGAAATGGGAGCAAGAGTAAACCATTCAGCCCCTCAAAGCTCACTCTATCATTCGATGAAATTATGGCTGATCTTCTCCTAGATTCATTTTATAGAATCTACAGTGCAGAAGAAGGGAATTCGGCCCATCGAGTCTGCATTTACCACAATCCCACAAAGGCCCTATTCCTGTAATCCCCGCACCCCCCACCCCCCGAATATTAACCTTGCTAATCCACTGACACTAGGATGAATTTAGTAAGGCCAATCAATCTGCACATCTTTGGACTGTGGGAGGAAACTGGAGCATGCGGGAGAATGTGCAAACTCCACACGGACATGGGCCTGAGGCCGGAATTGAACTCAGGTCTCTGGTGTTGTGAGGCAGCAGTGCTAGCCATTGTCCAACAGTGCCACCCTATCTTGCACTAACCTTGTTTCATTGATGTTTTTAGCATAAGTTAAGTTTTAAATTTATTTATTATTGTCACAAGTAGACTTACATTAAACCACAATTACATTAAACCATGAAAATCCCCCAGTCATCACACTCTGTTTGGGTACACTGGGGGAGGATTTAGAATGGCCAATGCATCTAACCAGCATGTCTTTCAGACTGTGGGAGGAGACTAGAGCACCTGGAGGAAACCCATGTGGATGCTGGGAAAGCATGCAGACTCCATACAGACAATGAGCCAAGCCAGGGTTCCTCTGGGACAGACAAAGCTGAGTCTGGTCCCCAGGGGAAAGGGAAATGACCAGGCGATGCCAAGATATGCCAGGACCCTAGGGGGAGGCTCACTGGAGGGGTGTGCAGGGCATGTGTGTGCAGTGGGATGGGAGAGAGGGAGATCCCAGCGATGATTGTTGAGGGGGGGAAGATACTGGTGCTGATCTCGGGGAGTGATGGGGGAGGGGGAAACACCAGTGTTGGTCGATTTGGGGATGCGAGTGTTGATCGTGGGGTGTAAAGATATCAACATCTCTCTGTCCTGAGGTGAGGATGTTGGTGTTTATCATGGCAGCTGGAAGGGAACCCCTGAGATCTCAGTGGTATGGTGGGGTAAGATTGTTTCTTGGTCTAAACAGGATGGCCTTTAAAATTAAAGCCCCAATTTCAATTGCTGGTGTGTTTAAGACCTGTCCCTTAAAATGTGTGAAACATAGTTTTTATTTGAAAACCAGTCTGTTACTCTGGAGAAAAGCAGTTTTCAGGCAGATTCTCACACTGCCAAATTCTGATTGATTGTCCCCATTGTAACCCTCATACAATAGATGCTGTTAACTGTATTTATCTGCCCATCACTATACATTGACAATGAGAAATAAAAAAAGTTTTGGACCTCCTTGTCTTTCAACAGACCCAGTAAAACAGTAATGGGGAGATATTGAAAATGCAGCCGTTTGGGAAACTAAAAGCTTGGGATGTGGGTTTGGAGGATTGGCCAAAAAGAAGAGACTCTGGGGGAATTTATTTGGCATTTTAACTGGCCAAGAGAAGCTTAAAAGTGCTGGGGCTAAGATCTATATGGACCCAAGAGCCTGATCTAGATACTTCAAAGCACTAGCATTCCCTCATGTCCCACATGTCAAAGTAGAGATCAAATCTAGAGGACTTTGCTTTATATTCCTAATCAGATTCCTTATGCTACACACTTGTATGCAAAAGGTGGCTGGGGGGTTCACATGTTTTCCGGATTAGACATGAGCCACGACTACCTCCAACCTGAGCTTGAGATGTTGTCTAAGGAAGTATGTCACCATAAATACTCAGAAAGGATTGTATAAGTATAGTCACTTGCCCTTTTGGGTACCTTTGATTTGCGCCAAATTTCAATTGAGAACATCCTTCAAGGAGTGTCCAGAGTAGTAGTCTATCTGGATGATGTTTTAATCTCAGAAGCTACTGCAAAGGAACATTTGGAGAGTTTGGAAGAGGTTTTTTCTGATGCTGGCATCTGCTTAAAAAATGAATTGAACCTTGGGGGTACAGAGTTGAAAAGCACAGATTACCCTGTCACAGGGACAGTAAAGTCTATAAAAGGGGGTCCAACTCCAAGGAACACGACAGAGTTGAAGGGGGCGATCTTACCAAAAAAGTTCTAAGTGCAAAACTAGTGTGAAAATGGGAGAGAATTGCACTTTTTTTGGGCTGGTTGAAAATCAAATCTTTCCTTACTCTGTGAAAAAAAATGCAAGACCTGTTTCCCAAGCAGGAAGAGGTGTTGGAGCCTAAGCTTGCTGAAAGCATGCAGCTTGCAGCAGAGGGCACAATTGCACATGCTCAGATCATTCTGCAATCGACAGAATACAGGCCTCCCCCAGACACTGCTGGCCTTCACGGCTGATTACCTTCTCGGCTATCACAGGGCTCTACAGCCAATTCCCCCCAACCCATCGGACCAATAACCCATCCCTTCCAATGTGGACCAATCAATCATCCACCCACAACCCCTCCCCCGCAACCCTGCATGGACCAGCCAATCACATTTGCAGAGTTTGAACATCCCCCCCTTGTTCAGAGAATGAGGCACCGCTCTCCCCAATCATGTTTGCACAGTGTGCAGTGTTCCCCCACAAGCACCCTGTCCCTCATGCCCTGTCCCCTTGGCACTGCTGGTGTCTGGTGGGCACTGCCAGTGTGGAAGGCTGGCAGTATCAGGGTCCACGTATTTTCAAGTGATCGCTGTTGTCTGTGACTCTTAATGGTAGTAAGTCATAAACATACAAATAGATATTCATTTTATTCCTCAGCCCTCATAACTTCTTATTCCTTGCAACTCAGATTCCCTCTCCATCACTCCTACAAAATGTTTTCCTTCCATCATGTTCAAAGTACCAACTGTCTAGATCTTGGCCATCCAGTCACCAAATATTTCTGCAGCTATCAATCTGCTTAATTACACCCTCACCTTTGATATCCTTAATCTGAGTGAAACCCATATCATTCTCAACCCTGCTGTTCTTATGTCATCCAACTGGTTTCATTAATTCTCAGAACACCTGGCTGCGCTACGTCAGGAAGTATTGAACTTCCTCCCCTCTAAAAAATTGCTCAGAGCTCCAGGAGCATTCTGAAATGCCAAGATAACTTTGCTTCTTTACTTCACTAGCTTAACTCTTTAAAACCTGAGTGGAATTTTCCTTAAAGTTGACAAAGGCCACCAGTAGTTGAGAATGGTGGTATTGAAGCTGCCAGCAACAATGGCAGCTGTCTCGCCATACCATAGATGAAAAAACCAGCAAGAGGCGGGTCCCATGACTTCACACTGGCAGAATGGGCTCAAAGATCAGGACGACACTTTTAAAGACTACGCAAGTACACAACAGTTCACCCGGAAACCCCCTCAGTACATATAGACACAATGCTCCCATTTCCTCACCCACCTACTGCCACCACCGCCACCCCCCCCACCGCCACCCCCAGCCCATAGGCAATCCCTGTAGAGAGGTCACCACTGCACAGAGTTACAAATAATAAATCACTCTGTACATTCATAGAGCCTTGACTCTGTCATTTTATGCACCAGTCTCAGTAGACCCATGCACACACCCAGTGCTTTATTTCTGTGGAATGTGAGAATGACTGTGCTATGTCTCTCCCACGTTGAGGATAAGGTAAAGAAGCCCTGCTGCAGGTAACTGGCTAATAGAATATAACATGGGAAAATGCGATATTGTCTATTTTGGTGGGAAATTACAGAGTTCTGAGCTGGGCAGCACAATAGCACAGTGATTAGCACTGCTGCTTCACAGCTCCAGGGACCTGAGTTTGTGTCCCAGGTCGGTTCACTGTCTGTATGGAGTTTGCATATTCTCCTTGTGTCTGCATGGGTTTCCTCCAGTTGCTCTGGTTTCCCACCACAATCCAAAGATGTGCAGGTTAGGTTGATTGGCCATGCTAAAATTTCCCCTTCGTGCCCTGAAATGTGTAAGTTAGAGGGTTTAGAAGGTAAAATATGTAGGGATATGGAGGTAGGGCCAGGGTGGGATTGTGGTCAGTGCAGATGGGTTGAAGGACCTCTTTCTACACTGTAGGGTTCTATGATTCTATGATATAAAATCCTGAAGGATCTTTACAGGGTTCACGTGGAAAGAATGTTTCCTCTCATGGGAGAACCTAGAACTTGGGATCCCTTTTTAAAAATAAGAATCCTTTAAATATATTCATAAACTCTATTAAAATATAGGTCAATTTTTGTAACCAAGATGATCCACTGTAATGTATGTTCCGCTGTAATGTATTTTTCTAATCAGTAAAAAAAGTGGTAAAATATTATGCAATTGGAAATAATTACCTCAGTTTTATTTTAGAATCACCAAATTTAATGCTACTGTATCTCCCATAACTTGTCAGTTTGGAAAAAAGCTTTAAAGTAAGGCTTTTTTTGGTTATTTATTTAAATGAGATAACGACGAGTTTTCCAGAGAGTGGATAATAATTATCTGTCCTTGATGCTCTGAAGCAGATATTAGCTTTACCCTATTCATAGATTAGCAGGCACTTTAATTGGACAATTAGTACATGCAATACAATTCAGCTGCTGTCAATGAACAATTAAACCGGTTTTTTTCTTCCTGTTGGTTTAGTTAGGGATTGCACACAATAACTTTAAAACCAAACTCTTAATTTTAATAAATGTTAGAGGAGGTACATCAAGCAGCTCCTTTAAGGTACCAACCAAATAAACCAACTCAAATTAACTTAGGGAAAAGGTAATTCAAGTAACCCCAACTTCTTTAAGGTAACTTTCATGTGTGCACACTCCAGTTTTCCTTTTAATTTCTGAGAACACTCTTAAATAACAGGTTATTTTTCTGGCTTGTAAAGAGCAAAAAGAGAAATAAACCTTAAGTGGCAAGAACAATAAAATATAATAATATCATCAATGTGCACCAGAATTTATAGAAGGAAATAAGAGCTTTTTGATCATAAAGACTCAATACTATGTGGAAGGCATGGTTAGTGGCACAGTGGTTAGCACTGCTGCCTCACAACGCCAGAGATCAAGGTTCAATCCCAGCCTCGGGTAACTGTATGTGTGGATTTCACACATTCTCCTGTGTCTGTATGGGTTTCCTCCCACATCCTAAACATTTACAGGTTAGGTTGACTAGCCATGCTAAATTGCCACTTAGCATCATGGAGATTTGCAGGGTACATATCTGGGGTAACGCGGAAAGGATTTGGGTGGCATTGTTGTTGGTGCAGTCTCGATGAGCCCTCCTTCTGCACTGTCGGGATTCTGCAATTCTTTTATAAATCTTGCCAAGCTCGATCTGACTGAAAACCAGTGTGTTTCTCTCACCCCACCTGGAATGCAGAGTAACAGTCCATCAGACACCCAAAGGGATGAGGTTCGTCTGGGGCACCGGGTGGGGCCTTCCACTCAGGTGACCCTATGGGTCACCAGCCTTGCTGAGTTCCCCCTCCTGTGAGAAACACACCTCAAACCCTACACACTGATGAAAGCAGGCCAGAACCCTCAACATCCAGATCCTCCTGAGGACACCAGCCAAGATTGTCTCAGGTAACAGGACGTGGAAGTCAGCAACCACAACTGTAGATGCTGGGGAAGCACCTAGAAACACTAGGAGACTGAGGAAGATTGAGAAGTGATAGTTGACATGGGTGAAAGTAGGTACTAGAGGCCACCACTATACATAGTAACAAATAATAAATCACTCTGTTCACTCACAGACTATCCACTCTGTCATTTCATGCCACCAAGCTTAGCAGAACTATCCACACACTCAACGCTTCATTCCTGTGGAGTCTGAGAATGGCTATGCTATATTTCTCCCACACTGAGGATAGAGTAAAGAAACTCTGCTGGAGATAAACCCATCCCCTAACTCTTGGCCACTCTTCCTGAGACTCCATTCATGGAAGGAGCAAATCCCACGCGCCCTCCCCCGCCTTCCCCTCCCCCCGGCCCATTCATCAGGACTGGAATATTTCAGTTTACCTGAATGGCAGAGGCCAAGGAGCTGTTGAGGTGCTGATTAGCTGTGCTGGTATAAGGTGAAAGTGAAAACCTGGCCACATATTTAGAGGGCTGTGAAGTCTGAGGCTATTATGCCAGTTTGTGATGTATTCCATGATGTGCCCCTTGACTGGCAAAGCACATACAGGTCTCTGTTAGGCAGGAGTCAGACATGTCACTGAGGATGAGAGAAACATCACTTTATTCTTGCTGCAAGTCATCACCATCTTCCCCCAGATTCAGGCCAGTGGCTGCAGCCCACTGCTCTTGACCTTCTCAACATCCTCATTATCCAAGGAGATCCAGCTGTTGGTCTCCCTCAAAGGCAGCTGGGATTTGTGAATGGCTGAAGATGTAACTGACATTGGCGCTCCTTCACACTACTCTTGCAGCCTGGCCTCTCACAAAAGCAGGACCCGAGGACCTTATAGTCCCCTTTGTTGTGGCTGCCTTCCATGCAGTTTGTAGCTCTCACCGAAGTTGGGCACCCATTTAGCTAGAGCTTGAACACTAACTCAGCATGGAGAAACCGGGAAGTGACGCCTGCCTTGCAGCCAGCACATCTCCGTAGAACTGATATGAAGGAATGGTAAGGCCTGTGAGCAATCTACCATCACCACCTCCCAATCCATAGTAGTAACATTGACCCTCAACCCCAGCTCCAAGCTACACTCCACTGCGCATCTAGCACATTCCCTATTGCCCCTTGCACGTTGCACTGCTATGAAGTAATGGCCATCTGAGCGCTCACCTTCCATTATTCCCCTCAGAGGTGAAGTCACCAGGTTCATGCTCGGCACCAGCTGAAAATTTAGTGTGACCTCAATATGCAGCATGAGTTCTCACTAATGATATGGTGATGCATTCAAATTTGATTCCCACCTTTCCACATTGCTCTGTCAGCAAGGTTAGCTTAAAGTTAGAAAACATGTTCGTGTCATCAAGAATTATGTTTTTTTGAAATTTCTGACTTTGAGCCACACTCCCATTCCTGCTGACGGACAGAGTGGGCTTAAGACTCTGCCTAATTTATCAGAATACTAAAATTGTCAAAATATATTCTAACAACCATATACTTCGGCTTTTCAGCAAACAGGAATTAGTCAAGTGCATTGCTTTGCCCACTGCAAGTACTCATCACAATAGTAACAAGTCAGTGCTTTGTCAGCATCTTTAATGTAATAAGATCTGAAAGCACTTTAAGAAAGGTGGAAAAATAAATAATGCACTCTTTTAGAGCTTACTTTGCAGTTTTGACTTTGAGTTGCATGATTCTTGAATTCAGATACTTGTGAAGCCAAAGCTCAGTGTTGCTGTTCTCCAAGCAACACAAGTGATTCCACATGCAGACTACTAGAGAGATTTTCTTCTGGTCAGTGAAAAATCAATACTGATTTGTATCTTTCGTGCAAAGCAAAATTGCTCTGAAACCAACATTAAAGTTGCAGGTTAAACCGCTAAAGCCTTCTAAAAATTCAATGACATCCACTAAGTATTCTTCGACCTTTATGTCATAATCTCAAAGGAATTATATAGCATTAGATAATAGGTGTGGTTTGTATTGTAAAAGAATGAACTTCTTTTTCTGTTGTATTTAATTGTACTTTTGTATATCTACTGTTCTTTCCGTTTTTATATTTGTTTTGTATTATAGGACAGAAAACAGATTCTGAAGTACCAAACTGGTTGATGGATTTAGGATTAGCGTGGCATTTGCAGTGTCATTTTATTCTTCATATCAATGTGATTCTTCTACAGCACGATGACAAAGATTTGTGGTTGCTGTTTTTTAATTGATGAGCTGCCTTTAGGTGCAATTAATTTCAAGTAGCATTTATTGCATGTTGCAAAATATTAATTAGTAAATGTGCCTATTTCCATTTGTCGCAAGGGCATAATTCTAAATTGACATTTCCATTATAATCACGCGACCACATGAACAAATTATTTCCCAAAATGAAATGATTTTGTAGTTGCATCTCATGGTGATGATGGAATGGAGTGACCTTTCTCAGTAATAGAAATGATATTGTGAGGTCACTCTGATCTACAGTTTTAAGTCATTGCCAGATTTGGAAGTTAGTCTCTCACCACAGTCGTAGGAGTGCCGACATCTATGTCGCCTACTTATGTAAATTGATAAAGCTATGTAAAGGAAACACCAGGGATCAGATCAAAATTATAGAGACTGCTTCTATTCAATACTGATGAATAAAGAGCTACTGCCACTTGATAATAATCAAAGAGATGAAACTCAAGCAGGGTTTATTTATGGGCAAGTGAAATGTTTTGACAGATTTCCAGTCAGGTAATAAAAATGATGATCTGCCCCACGGTTTGTTCAGAGATCAAAAGGCATCTTAGTCTAAGATAGAGTGACTTTTCACCACTGATTTTCAATCCTTTGATGAAAATAAAGATCTGTGTTTGGCCACAGTCTCCTTTGATTGACAATTCAGGAGGCACAGACTTCCCAAAAATTTAAGTTAGCAAGTTACAAAAAGAAATTGCCAATCTTTGAAAGTGTGTTTTTGTGTGTTTGGTGATGTGCAATAAAAGTTGCTGTATTTCAAAACCTAATCTGACTTAACATTAAAATGAAGTTGGTATCAGTGGTCTTTGACAGAATCTTTGGTGAATAAACAAGTATAGACTAAAACTTTGCGTTCGCTCCCCCAATGGCGTGCTTTTAGGTGTGGAAGAGTGAAATTGAAGGGACAGGATTCCCTCCAGGTTTTTGTGTGCCCTTCTCCCTGGCCACACGGCTGGGGTTAGCAAGTGTGCCCTTGCCCCAATTCAGGCTGGCAGCTCTCTCAGGTAGGAGTTCCTCTTGAGTGAGAGGATGGAGTTTGTCCTCCAACTGATGAATGCTCATTCATGAAATGGCTGCAGTGCATTCAAAGTGAGGCCCCCACTATCTGAAAAATTCAGGTCACTGTCTCTATTGTTTTTATATACCAATAAATGGGGAGAAGCAGATGTTCTCAACTGTGTAAACTGTCTATTACTCACTCTTCAGTTATGTTAATATGATATTTAATGGTTCAAGGTCTAATGACTCTTAATGGAATCCTTATTCACGCCAGCTCTGTAACAAGAGTGATATATTCCAGTGGCCAAGGGTTCTCTGTTACGTTTCCAGGCTGTAGTATCACTTACCTAGATATTATATTGAAAACATTGAATGTGGAATGGTCTTTATTTCAAGGGGAATGGAGTATAAAAGCAGCAATGACTTGCTACAACTGCATTGTTGAGCATTGATGCGACCACAACTAGTTTTGTTTCTTTATTTAAGGAGGATAGAAGGCTATTCAGAGAAGGTTCATTAGGTTTATTCCTGCAATTAAGGTGTCGTTTAATGACAGAAGGTTGAGTGATTTGCAACAAAACACAGTGGAGTCAATTTGTTTTGGCTAACCAATTAAAAAAAAACTCAGTGGAATCTGGATCATTGAATATAATCAAGGCTATGTTAAATAGATTTTTAATCTACAGGGGAGCTAATAGTTGTGTGACTTGTTGTTTTTCAATGGCTCATCAGTTTAATGAGTCTTGTGATGAACATGTAACCAGATGTGAGGTCATTATAAAACTGTCCAGATAGAGAGTAGGTAGAGAAAGGAGTGTGGAAAGAAGCAGTAGATGTGTTGTTTTGAGCTACTTTTCAATGCGTGTGTTGCATCCAGTCATTTATGTTTATTTCTCTGTTGTTGGTAACTGATGAGGCAGCAGTGTATATATTTTTGTTTTTTTAGGTTTTGTTTTATTGGGTGTGTTCAAATCTGATGATCTCATAGAGGATAGTTTGATGCGCCTGAGTTTATTTGTTTGTTGTTTGCATCCTGTCTCTGTTTTGTTCATGTAATCTCCACAGTATCTCAAGGTCCTGTCTTATCTTTCTCTTCTCTTGACAAGAAAAATTGTTATTGACTGAGTGAATTTCCTCAAATTCTCTCTTGTTATAACCACAACAGTCAATAACTTCAGAATTGCCTGTAGACAACTTTCTGAAAATTTTAGATTGTGTCTGCTACTGTTACAACGTACAGTGGGATAGCATTGCTGCCTCACAGTGCCAGGGATCTAGCTTGAGTCATTGTCTGTGTGAAGTCTGCACGTTCTCCCTGTGTCTGTGTGAATTTGCTCCCGTTTCCTCCCACTGTCCAAAAGACGTGCTGGTTAGGTGCATTGGCCATGCTAAATTCTCCTTTAGTGTACCTGAACAGCGCTGGAGTGTGGCAATTAGGGGATTTTCACAATAATTACATTGCAGTGTTAATGTAAGCTTACTTGTGACACTAATAAATAAAGTCTTTTTTAAAGAAAGGTAGGAAAGTGGAGATGAGGCCACCATAAGATCAACTAGGATGTTATTAAATGGCTGAGTAAACTTGATGTGCCAAATAGTCTACTCCACTTATTTTTTTTATGTTATGATATAAAGCTTTTTAGATGGAATGGTAGTGACATTGAGCCCAAGGCCATGAAACCCTAAACATTGTACCAAGTCCCCCGGGGAGGGGGTTAGTGAGTGAGGTGATGCATTCACAGTGCTGTTAGCAAGGGAATAATAGGTTTATGACTCAGTATCAGTAACGAACAATGATATATTTCCAAGTAAGCATGGTGATTAGCTTGGAGGGGAACGTACACGTAGAATGGGAGAAGTGCACAATTTATCTAACCACACTACTGCACGGGTCACACCTTAGTCTAAAAGTTGAATTCACTCACCAAAATCATTACAGTTAGACCCAGAATGAAAGAGATTTAACCAGGGTCCTTTGAATAAACTCAATAATTTATTATAAAACAGAATGATTGCTTTATTATAAAACAAAATTTCTTTATCAAAACAGGTTGCAAGAACTAGTACATGCACAATTGTACTCTGGACAGATGACTATCTATCCCTTTGTAAAGATACCCCAGCATGCATGCACATGCATACAACCAAAGGAAAAATTTTCGGGTCTTTGCAGAGATGGGTTTTGGAGGATAAGCTTTATAATATGAAGGATAAAGCTGAGCTTTTTGAGCGTTATTGCAACAATGGACTTCACGTCTAGTGGGAGCTTCCAACACAACATAAAGGAAGTGGCACAATCCTATGAAAACCTCATTCATGAATTATAGTCACCTCAAGCATTATTCCTGGAGTGGTCCAGTCAGAAGTTCTTTTGTGGGTAGATCATTTATAGAGAGCCATCTTCTTTCCTTATCATAGTTCTTTCCTCTCTGTGCCTCTTCCTCTCCAGTTCTGCTCATTTTGCACAGTCAGTTAGTTACTTGCCATCACGCTTACACTAGACAATGTTACTTTCACCCTTCCTGTACTCAGCAAAGATTCTCAAAATTGTTTTCTAACTTGTGATCAATACTTCCACAAAATTAGTCTGAACACAAATAAGTCAAAAGAATCTCAGCTGCCACTTGTCAAATGGCCTTTCGAACATCAGCACAAGACTCACTTCATAATGTTTGTTATTTCAGGAGCAAATAACGAGGATGTTGCCTGTAAATACATGACTAAATTTGGTATATTGCTGTTGCATCCACCTGATTACTACTACAGAACTGAATTTTGCTTCCTCCCTCTATTCACTGATATTGATTGTTCTGAAATTATTGTAGATTAGTCAATTTACGATAAGTCAAAATCACTTCAGGTTTTTGCAACAGCTTCCAAGACACCATACTGCGAAAACATTCATTGCATTAGTATTTCCACATGGTTAAATAAAATTGAATACTGTCAAGGGTGACAAAAATGAGCAATTCAATTGCATTTGTTTGGTTTGTTCCCTTAAAAGAGATAACGAGTTAGATTTTCCATGTAGAATCAAATCTGTTGCCACTTTAACATTCCATTTGTCATTACATTACAAACTCCTGAGAGCTAATAAAACTGAACTTCAGAGCTAGAACATTACTGTCTATCAAATAACCTTTTCATCTGCTGTTTCTTTTTAGTTTTGTTTCCTTGGTAATTTGTAAGCAATATAATGGCCTGGAGTTTCTTAGTCATTTCTAGCTTTAAAACATTGTAACTGCTGGGTTCCGCATGGAGTAGAATAATTTCAAATTAATTTTGGTATTAATGCCATTGTTTTCTACCAGTGGTAAGTGAAAATGGTACAGTTACTTCATTATGTGTCTTCACACCAAGCAGACAAAATACATTGATGAAAGCTCACTGACCTGAAACATTGGATTAGATTTGATATTCCCAATACTGGTCCCACACACATGTTGGAGAACAAGTGAAAACCCCTGGATAACTTCTACGGAGGAGGCCCAATCAAAATAAATGCCTGTCAAACACTTAACTGGCCAATGTCTGGCCTTCCCCATGACTTAGGGCCACAAGGATGGATATCCTGCCCACTGAGCTGTCAGCCAATCAGGGGAGATCCAGAGACTTCTCTAAAGATCTCACTAGATCCCTGGACTCAGCTAAATGAGGGAATGGATGGAGTTAAGGGATAAGATCATATGAGCAGGTGCTAGGAAGGAATAAGAGTGATGGAGAGGGTGTCAGAAGCAAGGGTGAAGGTATGGCATGTGGAAGGGGATGGGGAGGATGATGAGCTGAATCACCCGTGCTATCACATGTCACACCACTTCCTGGCATCCCAGGTTCCTCAATCGGGTGCAGTGCTGGGATTTTCTGGCCATTCAGGGCCACCACCATTGCAAGCGAGGATGGAGAATTTGGCATTTAGCTAAATCTCCATTCACTACAGCAGAACCAGAAAAACCTGCCGACGTTAACAGCTGAAAAATTCCATCCAAAGTGTCGGGACAATGGGGGAACACTACGCAAGTAAGCTTGATGGGTTGCTGGTTGTCCTCTGGGAGGCACAGTAAAGCTGTATAAATCCCATTTGATCCCTGAACCACCATTAGATTCCAGTCAGTTCAGGGATGATCAGTGTCGATACATTCAATTTGTTTTCTTCCTCTTTATTTTGCTCATCTTTTGTTGATTTCTAAAACTCTCTCAATCCTCAGGTTCACTACAACCTGTAACAAAATTATAAACTACTTTGTTTCATCTCATATTCTCCTAAATCTCTTTAGTTAGCCACAGACTGATCATTTTTCCCATAGAATTTTAATTTCTCAATGGAGTCTGTTGAAAATTATTTAAACATGTCTTTAAATATTCAGAATTCTTCTCTACTACCATAATTTATAAGTTAATTTCATAATCCTACATATTCGCCTTCATTTAAGTTTAACGTTTTGGTTTTGGACATATGTATGTCACACTTAAACTGAATCCAAACTTTTATTATTTATGATCACTCTTCCCCAGAGGATCCTTTACAATGAACATACTAATTAATTCTGTTTTATTTATTTTATTATACAGTTTATTTTATTCATTAGTCACAAGTAGGTTTAACATGCAATGAAGCTATCGTGAAAATCCCGTGGTCGCCATACTTCAGCGCCTGTTTGAATACACTGAGGGAGAATTTGGCATGGTCAATGCACTGAACCAGCATGTCTTTTGGAAGTAGGAGGAAACCGGAGCACCCAGAGGCAACCAACGCAGACATGGGCAAAATGTGCAAACTCCACACAGACAGACAGTCATCCGAGGTCAGAATTGAACCAGGGCCCCGGCGCCGTGAGGCAGCAGTGCTAACCATTTTGCAACCTTGCCGCACATCTGTTTCAGAATTTTCCACGTCACCAGTAGTTTTTTATTGCTATAGGGCCTGAAAGGCAGACAAACTTCAGATTTCTCCTCAGATAAATCATGCCTAAGAAAAAGATATCAACACCTTCTTACTGATTCTTTTTTTCCCTATTAATTTAATCTGTCAATCTGACAGAAATGAACCAAACCTTAAGCATCACAGGCTCAAAGCTACATTAAAACGTTAGCCCTGCAGTACATTATGAAAGATCTGAATATGCATCAAGGAGAAATTAATTTTATCTGAATATACTTCAAATAGTACATTTTTGCTTTAGAATAGACCGATAACTTAGAACAGACTGCTGTGTATGAACTGGTGTAAAATTGAAGGCAACATGATTGACACGTTACTCTCCAGGTATCAGTGGTTGAATTATTCTAGCTTGTGCAAGTGAAATGAATGCATTAGTTTTATTAAAATGTTCACCTTCTAGGCCACCCTTGTCCATTATGCAGAGCATGAATCAGGCTGATCTGATCATTCGAAACGAAGTGGTGCTTCACATGAATTTTAGATATTAGTCATTTCTGCATCTACCTTTCTCAACTGGAGTTAAGCACTGTGAGATGTTGTAGCTAAGGCAACATTGCTCTCATAATCAGTGTACACATTCAGCTGGGTTACATATTTGAAAATACGGCGGTGGGAGGATTCAATAGTACCCAAAAATGGGCATGCAAAGTACAATTAGAACTAGCATAATAATTCTGTAAATCATATTAACTTGCATGACTTCTGCATGCACCAGGGTGCCTCAAGTTCATGCATGGTTAACTCCATTCAAAGCTAATCTGCACGATTTACAGCCAACCCGCACTTATTAAAGAGGAAGTGCATTCAAACTGGAGCAGTTGCTAGAACTATTTAAAGAAGAATATCTTGAATGGGAAAAGACTGCGTTATGGTGCAATGGGGGAACTGCAGGCTCCAACATTCTCTGATCTATTATGAGCACCTTGGTGAAGGGTTGCAGAGGAATGATGTACCCATTCACCATATGTCCTTCTGTCAAACTCTGCAAAGCCACTGGTACCAGAAAGCACCAGCAGTCAATGCAAGGAATCAAGTCCTGAGAACCTGGAAGCAGTGCCACAAAAAGTTCAATAACCTCACAAGAGTGGTCAGTCAGTGGATGTAATGTCAAATGGCATAACCCACCAACTACACAAAAAGTCTCAAATTTCCATCACTTGTCATGATCTCTATCAATCATGATTCATGTCCAACATTAATAAAAACAGAAAAGGCTGGAAATGTTCAGCAATTATGGCAGCATTTTAAGAAACATGATACTGACTTAAAATTTCAGGTCATTAACTTTTCATAAAGGCATTCTTAGATCCTTCTTGCTCTCACACATTAAGCAGTTCATAACTACCTCTCACAGCTAGCACACACTGGCAGCAATTCAGTCTCAAAAAGCACTTCATTCAAACACAATGCATCACATTCAGTGCCACAATTCTCCCTCTGTTACAGGACACTGTGTTGCATAATTGGAGGAGGCAGGAGCTGCACAGGACACTGCTTCATGTGCTTATCCTGATGGAAAACATGGTGGTCACCATCATTGGGGCACTGGGCAGCACGGTGGCACATTGGTTGGTACTGATGCCTCACAGTGCTAGGGACCCAGGTTTGATTCCCTTGGGTCACAGTGTGGAGTTTGCACGGTCTCCCCGTGTTTGTGTGGTTTTCGTCCGCATACTCCGGTTTCTTTCCATAGTCCAAAAGACATGCTGGTTAAATGCATTGGCCATGCTAAATTTTCCCTTACTATACTCAAACAGATGCCAGAGTGTGGCAATGAGGGGATTTTCACAATAATTTCATTGCCGTGTTAACATAAGCCTACTTGTGACTAATAAATAAATTAGCTTTATAATAAAATAAATCAATAAACAGAACTAATTAGTTTGCACATTGTAAAGAATGCTCTGGAAAAGAATGATCATAAATAATAAAAGTTTGGATTCGGTTTAAGTGTGACATATATATGTCCAAAACTAGAATGTTAAAACTAAAGAAAGACAACTACATAGGATTAGAAAATTAAATTATAAAATATGACAGTAGAAAAGCAATTCTGAATATTTAAAGGAATACTTTATAATGCTCAACAAATTCCATTGAGAAATAAATATTTTATGGGAAAAGCGATCAATCTGTGGCTGACAGATTCAATAGAATATGAGATGAAGCAAAGTAGTTTATCATTTTGCAGCAAAGTATAGTGAACCTGAGGATTGACAGAGTTTTAGAGACCAGCAAAAGGTGAGCAAAATAAAGAGGAAGCAAGTAGAGTATGACAATAAGCTAGCCAAAAATATGAAAACAGAACGTCAGAGCTTCTGCAAATATGTGAAAAGAAAGAAATCAATGAAAGTAAACATCAGTCCTTTAAAGATTGAGATGAGAAATTATAATTGGAAACAATAACTCAAAATGCCAAATGGGGAGACTTTGGCAACAGCTATGCATGCACACTGGCCCCACAGAGCTATTCGAGGAAAGGCACAATTGTTCCTAACATCTTTCCAGTTGATGGCAGGATGGACTTTTTGTTTGTTTTTTAGACAACTTTATCAACCACCTTCAGGAGAATGATGAATAAAGAGTGGGCTATGGAGCTAGAATTGGAGAATGGGACCAGCTGGATAGTTCTTTTGGGAGTCGATGCAGACACAGTGGGTCGAATGGCTTCCTTCTGTGCAGTAACAATCTACAATTCTAAAGGCTTAAGAAATATTTTGTTCATTGTTAGTGTTTCATAAGTGATGTCAGATCACATGTAACTGGAACCTGAGAGAAGAATGTTCCAATAGAATCTTGCTAAGTTCTGTCTCTCTAAATAGTGTAAATAGTCAATAAATGTTTGTTGTGTGCAATAGCATGATTTCCAGGTCTCTTCTATCAAAGATACCCAAAACACAGTCATGATATCAATATAAAGATGCTGGCATTGGACTGGGGTAGGCACAGTAAGAGGTCTCACAACACTAGATTAAAGTCCACTGGTTTATTTGGTATCCTGAGTTTTCAGAATACTGTCCCTTCACCAGTAACTCATCTGATGAAGGGACGGCGCTAACAGATAAACCTGTTGGATGATACCAATGATGTAAAGATGCCAGCGTTGGACTGGGATGGTAAGAACTCAGTAAGAATTTAGCAACACCAATTTTAAATCCAACTGATTTATTTGATAGTAAAATTGCGAGCTTTCAACACTCATGTGTCTTCATCAGGCAAATGCAGTGTTCTGGTCTGCAATAGCACACATCAGCACAGACAGTCAGAGATTGCTGATTAGAATGCGAATCCTTACATCTAACCTGCTATTCAAGTGTTAAAGTGGCTAACAATGTGTGTGAAGGGAATCCTGAACATTGGTTAGAGAATTGTGTATTTTCTCCAGACAGCACAGTAAGTGAGGTTTTTTGCTAACCCAGGCAAGTTACGGGGGTTACAGATAGTGTGTCATGAAGCCAAGATCCCTGTTAAGACCGTCCTCATGTGTGCGGAGCTTGGCTATCAGTCTCTGCTCAGCGACTCTGCGCTGTCGTGTATCACGAAAGCCCCCTTGAAGAACATTTACCCGCAGGTTGGAGGCCGAATGCCCATGACTGCTGAAGTGTTCGCCCACAGGAAGGGAACTGTTTTGCCTGGTGATTGTTGAGCGATGCTCATTCATCCGCTGTCGTAGTGTCTGCATGGTCTCCCCAATGTACCATGCTTCGGGACATCCTTTCTTGCAACGTATTAGGTAGACAACGTTGGCCCAGTTGCAAGAGTATGTACCGTGCACCTGGTGAATGGTATCCTCACGTTTGATGATGTCGTCCATGTCGATGATCCGGCATGTCTTGCAGAGGTTGCTGTGGCAGGGTTGTGTGGTATTGTGGTCACTGTTCTCCTGAAGGTTGGGTAGTTTGCTGCGAACAATGATCTGTTTGAGGTTGTGCGGTTGTCTGAAAGCAAGAAGTGGGGGGGTGGGGATGGCCCTAGCGAGATGTTTATCGTCATCAATAATATGTTGAAGACTCCGGAGAAGATGTCGTAGCTTCTTTGCTCCGGGGAAACTCAGCTTCTTTGCTGAGTTTCTGTAGGAAGTCCGTAGTGTCAAGACAAAAGCTGGGGGTTCTTTGTACAATGGGTTTCAGGATGCCCTCGATATAGCCGGAGAGGTTCTCACACAGGGTCCCATTGCCCGATACGATGGGACGGCCGGGTATGTTTGCCTTGTGTATCTTTGGGAGGCAGTAGAGATCTCCAATGCGGGGAGTACGTGGAATGAGAGCCCGGAGGGTGTTCTGAAGGTCCGGATCAAAGGTTTTGATCAGAGTGTTGAGTTGACGAGTGTGTTCTTTGGCCGGATCTGCTGGTAACTGTCTGTAGTGTTTCCCCCATCGTACAAAGAACCCCCAGCTTTTGTCTTGACACTACGGACTTCCTACAGAAACTCAGCACACATGGAGCAGTAGAACCAGGGACACTCCTTGTCACAATGGATGTCTCGGCGCTCTACACCAACATCCCCCACGACGATGGTATTGCTGCAACTGCCTCAGTACTCAATGCCAACAACTGCCAGTTTCCTGATGCAATTTTACAACTCATCCGCTTCATCTTGGACCACAATGTCTTCACCTTCAACAATCAGCTTTTCATCCAGACACACGGAACAGCCATGGGGACCAAATTCGCACCTCAGTATGCCAACATCTTCATGCACAGGTTCGAACAAGACTTCTTCACCACACGAGATCTTCAACCAAGGTTATATACTAGATACATTGATGACATCTTTTTCCTTTGGACTCATGGTGAACAATCATTGAAACAACTGTATGATGATATCAACAAGTTCCATCCCACCATCAGACTCACCATGGACTATTCTCCAGAATCAGTTGCATTCTTGTGACACACACATCTCCATCAAGGACAGTCACCTCAGCACCTCACTGTACCGCAAACCGACAGACAACCTCACAATGCTCCACTTTTCCAGCTTCCACCCTAGACACGTTAAAGAAGCCATTCCTTATGGACAAGCCCTCTGTATACACAGAATTTACTCAGATGAGGAGGATCGTGACAGACACCTCCAGACACTGAAGGATGCCCTCGTGAGAACAGGATATGGCGCTCGACTCATCGATCGACAGTTCCAACGCGCCACAACAATAAACCGCGCTGACCTCCTCAGAAGGCGAACACGGGACACGGTGGACAGAGTACCCTTTGTTGTCCAGTACTTCCCCGGAGCAAAGAAGCTACAACATCTTCTCCAGAGTCTTCAACATATTATTGATGACGACGAACATCTCGCTAGGGCCATCCCCACCCCCCCACTTCTTGCTTTCAGACAACCGCACAACCTCAAACAGATCATTGTTCGCAGCAAACTACCCAACCTTCAGGAGAACAGTGACCACAATACCACACAACCCTGCCACAGCAACCTCTGCAAAACATGCCGGATCATCGACATGGACGACATCATCAAACGTGAGGATACCATTCACCAGGTGCATGGTACATACTCTTGCAACTGGGCCAACGTTGTCTACCTAATACGTTGCAAGAAAGGATGTCCCGAAGCATGGTACATTGGGGAGACCATGCAGACACTACGACAGCGGATGAATGAGTATCGCTCAACAATCACCAGGCAAAACAGTTCCCTTCCTGTGGGCGAACACTTCAGCAGTCATGGGCATTCGGCCTCCGACCTGCGGGTAAATGTTCTTCAAGGGGGCCTTCGTGACACATGACAGCGCAGAGTCGCTGAGCAGAGACTGATAGCCAAGTTCCGCACACATGAGGACGGTCTTAACAGGGATCTTGGCTTCATGACACACTATCTGTAACCCCCGTAACTTGCCTGGGTTAGCAAAAAACCTCACTTACTGTGCTGTCTGGAGAAAATACACAATTCTCTAACCAATGCTCAGGATTCCCTTCACACACATTGTTAGCCACTTTAACACTTGAATAACAGGTTAGATGTAAGGATTCGCATTCTAATCAGCAATCTCTGACTGTCTGTGCTGATGTGTGCTATTGCAGACCAGAACACTGCATTTGCCTGACGAAGACACAAGAGTGTTGAAAGCTCGCAATTTTACTATCAAATAAATCAGTTGGATTTAAAATTGGTGTTGCTAAATTCTTACTGGGATGATACTAATACAGGGGGACAGTAGTCTATACATCTCTTATTATGGATCTCAGTCAATATCCATAATATTGGTGTGAAAGCGAAGGCTGTCAGCCCAGTAAAGCACCTTGGTGAAATGCCTGCAACTGTTGTCAAAACAACTAATCAATACTGGAGCTCCACAACAACTGACTAGAAGTGCACAGAGCTGAGTAGAAATCTTACTTCTGCCTAAAGATCGCAATCTTGTGAATGGCCTTGACCAAGCTGAGGACTGGAGAACCTGACATTACTGATATTGGACTGCCATTATCAACTGAAACCAGTTACAGATTAGGTCACTGCTCTCCTTGATGTCGTCGGCAGCTGTGCCGATGATATTTTAACAAGATGGGGATTGATGAAGAAGCCATTAAATACAAAGAAGTCATCACAACTATCAGTTCCTATTCTAGCCTATGGTACAATATTATAATAGACTGGACAAAGTTCAACTGGTGCAACCAGGAAGCTAGAGAGAATATTGATTTATTTATAATCAATCTGTATCATTTGGCAGATAACTGTGAATACGGTACATTGAGAGAAGACTCATCAGAGATTGCATCGTCATGTGGGTGATCGATGAAGCATTATTAGACTTCTGACAGTCCCGAAAAGATTTCATTTTGCCTAAAGCAGTGCAGTTAGCTTCATAAGCAAACAGGCTATTCATCAGAGTGATTGGGAGCTTATCTGGGGGCAGATCACTGACTAGTTGGTCAATATCGTAGTTCCTAGTCTACATTGTGAAAGGAATAAACCACATTCACATGAAGCTTTCCCAACCATTTATGTAGAATGCCATTTCTGCCGTTTTAAAATAGTGGGGTGATTTTCCAAGACTCCGGTGCCACTGGCATCTCTTCTGCCCAGCCGTACCCTCCCGCCCCCCTCTAAAACCCAGTGGTGCTTACTCCTGATCCCAGGGAACAGACACACTGGCCTGCCTGGCACTGCTCGAGGGCATTTGGCACAGCCCATTGGGCACCAGGCAGTGCCAATGAGGCAGGGCAAGAGAGGTGAGGTCTATTGGGGCAAGGCCAATAGACAGGGTGATATGTGGGTGGGGAGGTGAGTGACCTGCTGCCACTCTGCACTGGGAGAGGGAAGGATGAGGGCAATCAGGGCTGGCCATCTGGGTGGGGTGGGTGGTGGGTCTGGGCTGCCAGGGACATCTGGGTTGTTGGGGTGCTCCAGTTTCCTCCCGCAGTTCAAAATATGTGCTGGTTAGGTGCATCAGCTATGCTAAATTCTCCCTCAGTGTACGCAAACAAGCACCAGAGTGTGGCGACTGGGGGATTTTCACAGTAACTTCATTGCAGTATTAATGCAAATTTACTTGTAACACTAAATAAATAAATCTGGATCCAGATCCAAAACTATGGAGATGCATACTACAGATTTTACTAATACCGTAGACCTACCAGAAAGTGTTGCATCTGCATTTTCTGTGGCTACCAGGATGACCAGACTTGGGATGTACTGCGTGATGGAGGGGTGAGCTGCATGACACCCCACAAGCTGAACCAGCAGTGAGCGTCTTCCAGAGTGGAGGTGTCAATTACAAGGGGGCACAGATTCAAGGTGAGAGGGGGTAAGTTTAAGTGAGATGTGTGAGGGAAGCTTTCCACACAGAGAATGGTGGGTGCCTGGAATGCACTGCCAGAGGATGTAATGGAACAGGCACATGAGCAACATTTAAGAGACATTTGGATGGATACATGAATAGGGAGGGAATAGAGAGATATGAACCAAGTAAGGGCAGAAGGTTTTATTTTTAGTTTAGTTAGGGCATCATGATTGGCAAAGTCTTGGAGAGCTGAAGGGCCTGTTCCTGTGCTGTACTTTTCTTTGTTTTTTGACCAATGCCAAGCATGACCTCAAAACTGCTGCCCTACAGCACCAGGTACCTGAGTTCAATTCTGCCCTTGCGTGATGGTCTGTGTGGAGTTTACACATTCTCCCTGTGTCTGTGTGAGTTTCCTCTGGGTGCTCTGGTTTCCTCTGAAAGGTTAGGTGGATTGGCCATGCTAAATTGACCCTAATATCAAGGAATTAGAGAGGTAAATATGTGCAGTTATGGGAATGAGGCCTGTGTGGGATTGTGGTCAGTGCAGACTCAATAGGCCAAATGGTTTCCTTCTACATAGTAGGCATTCTATGATTCCATGAAAATGTTCACACTCAGATCCAACATCACACATAGTCCCACAGGTGCAGCTATGTGGTGGAGTCTAGTCTGAGTGCACCCTTTTTCAGAGGGAATTTCATATTAGTCCCATGCACCCCTCCCCATTCCCCTCACCCACAAGGCCTGAAGCTTCATACATTGAGCCACCACACAGAAATGCCCTTCCTGCTCTTTGCCACTGCAAAGGAGTTCTCAGTATGGGCTGCTGTTGTACACCTTTCACTTCCTTACCCTCGTTCATCTCCCAAACACTCCTTGGCATGCCTTGTGTCTGTCCAATTGTGGAAATTCCCAGTGGAGGTGCCTCTATAGGGTGTTCCTCTCCCTTAACATCTGGGATCTGGAGTGGAAGTTGTTGCACACATCAGATCCATACAACTAAAGGTTGCACCAAATCATGGCTGCCAAAGAAGTTCCCTTTTTCGTGGTCTTGTGGAGTTCACGGACTATATTTATATTGATTAATTTTGGCTGCACTCTGTTTTTAAAAAACCTGTTGTTGTTGTTTAGTTTGCAATTCAGCCTCATCCTCCTGATTTATTGGCAGCTGATTCAGTAGGGGGAAAAGGAGGAGGACTTCTTCGTGAACTTGCGCCTGGGCAAACTCACCATCAAAAAACAGAGGCAGCAGGCAATCAAAGCATCATTTGACCTGTCTGTCCCTCCACTGTGGATACATTCATGGTCAGGTATCCCTGGAGAAAAAACATGCAGTGTCCACGGACACCATTGAAGCCTATCATGCCTGATTGGCACCACAGGTCTGGAGGGGTTATCAATCCTTTTTATCACATTTTCATTCAGTGTTTTATGTTTCATTTGTGATTTGTTTTGTTTTGGGTGGTTCCCTTTTAAGCGGATGCCCTTCATGCTTTGCCCCTCACTTTGTTTAACTTTGTTTATTCGGATTAATTCAAAAGAAAGCTTCCCCCACATTTGGGTTCCTCCTGTGGCTTAAAAGTATGAGTCACTGAGCAGGTAAACCACAAACCTGAGGCAATACTCTGGGGTCGCTAGCTCAAATCCCACTATGGTAGTTTCAATACATAATTGTCCCATGGCAGAAAGGGGCGAGCTGAAAAATGTTCTTCCTGTGGCTTCATGTAGAGGTCACTGAACTGGTAAATCACAAATTTAGGGCAATACTCTGGGATTCTAGATTCAAATCTTACCATTGCAGATACTTGAATTTGATTTCTGAAATAAACCTCTCCTACAATTATGTTCCTCCTGTAGCCTAAATGTATCAATCACTGAACTGGTAAACCACAAACTGAAGGCAATGCTCTGGGGTCACTGGCTTGAATCCCAATGTGTCCAAAGATGCGCGGGTGAGGTTGATTGACCTTGATAAATTGCTCCTTAATGTCAGGGGGATTTGGGCTGTAAATCTGTAGGGTTACGGGAATGGGACTTGGGTGGGATTGCAGACTCAATGAACCAAAAGGCCTCCTTCTGCGCTGTAGATTCTATGATGAATCTGAATTGGAATTCTGAAACAAACCTCTCCAACAACTGGTAATACTACAGCAAAGCAAATAGGAGCCAAGGACAGTACCACTGACAAGGCACACAATTTTATATCCACTCACCCCAGACCCATTGCAAACTGATATCACTCCCTGGGAGGGGGCCAGCAGGGGGGTGCAGTCTATTGCGCTGGAGAGGAACCTCAGAACATGGTGTTCTTCTTTAATCACCTTATTAACCTGCATTGCTGCTTTTAGTCCAAGAGCAAATTACTGTGGATGCTGGAAATTTGAAACAAAAATATTCTGCAGGTCTCTTAATATCTGTGCAGAGAGAAATAGAGTTAACATTCCAGAACATGACCTTTCTTGATGATGTCAAGTGTTAGTTTTGCCACGTGTTTCTCTTGTCAATTATCTCAAATTAACACAGAAAAATCTTCCTCAGCTCCCACTTCCTCATCTTTTCTAATTACATTATATACTACCATATCCAACTGCGTGTCCTCTTCTTTACATAACAATGCTTCAGATATTCCTCCTGTAACTGGTTCCTCACTATGATTTTGATTTGATTTGATTTATTATTGTCACATGTATTAATATACAGTGAAAAGTATTATTTCTTGCGTGCTATACAGACAAAGCATATCATTCATAGAGAAGGAAATGACAGAGTACAGAATGTAGTGTTACATTCATAGCTAGGGTGTAGAGAAAGATCAACTTAATGCAAGATAATGAATAATTACTTCAGATCCCCAGTTTTGCTTGGAATGCTGTGTATAGTTTGTATAGGCAAAGTAATTTATTAATATTAATAGCTTCATTTACGTTTTTTAAACTGTCATTTTATATTTAAGTTCTAACCATTTACGTTACCCTTATTGTTCTCCTTATCAGATCTTTGCCATCACTTCCTATTTATTTAATTAGCAAGCTTATATTATTTTCCTTTAGATACCGCCACATATCGTGCAATTTTTCCACTTATCTGTTGCATTCAGTATATTTGTTTCACCAGCCTGTCTGGTTGGACAGCTCCTCCAGTTTTCTGGTATGCTTGACAAGATCTCCAATCTGACTCTGGTTTCTGATGTCTCCAAAGCACAGCCAGCAGTCTGCCTCTGGCCTCGAACATCTGACCTCTCCTGACCCCCAGTGTTGGCTCCTTCTCTGCTTATCTTTTGCTCCAGGCCCCCCATTCATTTCTATCATCCTTCCCAAACACTCCACAACCAAACCTTGCCAGCTGAGCTGGCTTCTCTCTGCTTTCCAGTTCTGGCATGTTTTTGCTGGCTTACTCACCCTCCAGATGACAAGTATCTCAACATGGCTGGTTATGGCCAGGAAACAGATTAAAAAATGCTCATCAGGTCTTGCTGTTAAATTTAACAGAATCTTCAGACTGCAAACCTTCCCTGCCTCTGAGCTAATGTTAGGTGAATTCACCATCCTGTGAATTATTTCTTCTATATCATATTGATTATGGTTGCACGGCTAAGTTCATAGCAAAGGCAGGGTTCAAAACTTTGGCTTTAGTTCCAAACATGTCTTAAAGATTGAACATAACTTATTCTTGGGGCGTAATATTTGAAACATTGATTGAAAGTTATATTTCAATTATGCACATGCAAATAACATTTGTATAACTTCCCTATTGGCAAGTGTGCTCATTAAAGAACAAGGTAAAGTGACAGGACAGAACTTTTTAAATTCAATTACTCTTCACATTAATATTAATCCTTTAAAATGTGAAATTTCTTATTGATCTGGAGACATTCAGGTTACATCTCTGCTATTGACCATTACAAAGACACATTTAAACTGGGGCACCTTTGTCAAGAAATCGTCTCAAACATCAGTTTTTATTTATCTTTTACCGTTTTAATAAATGTATTGACTGCTTTCTTTTAACCTTGAGGTTGAATCCAATAGAAGTTTACATTATGGAAACGGGCCCTTTGGCCCAACTTGTTCATGATACGCTTTCTTTCTAAAATCCCTAAGCTCATCTCAATTGCCCGTATTTGGTCCATAAACCTCTATATCCATGTAACTATCTAAATGCTTTTTAGACAAAATTGTACTTACCTGTACTACTACCTCTTGTTCCAGACACTCAACACCTTCTGTGTTAAAAAATTGCCCCTCTGGACACTTTCGTATCTCTCCCCTCTCATCTTAAACCCAGGTCCTCTAGTTTTAGACTCCCATACCTTTCGGAAAAATATTGACTATTTAGCTGATCTGTGCTCTCATTATTTTATAGATCTCTATTAGATCACTCTTCAGCCTCCTATGCTCCAGAGAAAAAAAGTCCCAGCCTATCCAGCCTGTCCTTATAACTCAATCCATCAAGTCCCCGTAGCATCTTAGTAAATCTTTTCTGTACTCTTTCTAGTTAAATAATACTCTTTCTATCACAGGGTGACCAGAATTGAACACAGTATTCGAAGTGTGGCCTTACCAATGTCTTGTACAACTTCAACAAGACATTCCAACTCCTGTACTCAATGTTCTGACCAATGAAACCAAACATGCTGAATGCCTTCTTCACCAGTCTGTCCATCTGTGATCTACTTTTAAGGAGCTATGAACATGTACCCCTAGATCTCTTTGTTCTGTAACTCTCCCCAGTGCCCAACCATTAACTGAATAAGCCGTGCCCTGGTTCACTCTATGGTTCATCAATGCCCTAGTTCAATATGACATCTCAACAATGTTACAACAATTGCAAGGTCATTCTCAGCTAAGGTGAAGTGCCCCCATCCAGCAGCTGAAGATATCTTCATATTGTGTTTAGATAAGCTGTTGCTGATTACTTGCTGCTGGCATTTAACACACATCATGAATTCTTCAAACAAACAGCATTTCTTCCAGACGTACTTGAGGCAAATATGTTTCCACACTGCAGTGCAGCCATGCGTGCTGGGGTCTTGTGGTGTAATATTCACTGCTTGATTTCATACTTTCTAAGATGCTTGCACTGCTGAGAAACTAAATGGTGTCTTTGATAACATTTCAACCACCTATGGTGACAGAATGTCTTTTTGTTTTTAATGCAATCTAGTGTATGTTTTTATAGAGATTACCAAACTGCTGATGAAAATATGTGACTGTCTGGGGTTATAGCACAACATTTCTGAAAATGGGTTTCTTTTTCACAAAATGTTTTGTGCCAACCATAGTTGAGTTGGTAGTACTCTTACCTCTGAGTTACAAGGCTGAGTTCAAATCTCACTCCAGAACTTGAACACAAAAATCAATACTCCAATACTGAGGAGATGTTAAAGATCCCAAGTAACTTGCAAGGAAAATTGGAGATTTTCCCGTTGTACTGACTGACTGACATCTGTTCCTCAATCACCAATCCCCCAGAAATACAGCTTATCTGGCTGTTATTCAAGGAAGGAAGTGGCATAGTGATTTTGTCAGTGAAATAGTCATCCAGTATGAGATCTGGGGATGCAGGTTTGAATCCCACCGCAGCAGATGGTGAAATTTGAATTCAATACAAATCTGGATTTAAAAACCTAATGATGACTAAGAAACCATTGCCAATCGTTGTAAAAACCCATCTAGTTCACTAATGCCCTTTAGGGAAGTAATTCTGTTGTCCTTATAGGGTCTAGCTATATGTGTAACTTCAAAGCCACAGCAATGTGGTTGACTCTTAAACGTTCTTTGAAATGAAAGGCAATTAAGGGCAAGCAATAAATGCTAGTCTAGACAATGATGCTCACATGCAGAATTTTAAAATGTCACAGACTGTTTGCTCTTGTAATTTGGCTGACGTTCAGGCATTACAATGATAGGCAATCATTTCAGCCATGGCTGGTATGGCTCTATTTCTTTGCTATGATTGCTGATCTATCTGAGCATGGAGAAGTGGGTGGAATGAGATCAGTATTGGTTGATAAATTACGACAATACAACAATGACTGTATTTCAAAAGTTCCTCATTAGCCGTAAAACATATTTGATTCAGCTACTGATGCTGAAAAGCACTGCACATATAAACGTAACTCATTTGGAAAACATTGGCAAACAAAAACTAGCAACTAGTCATGAAATCCCTCCAATCATCATCTCTTAGCATCCTTCAAGCAGCCAACACCAAGATAAAATTTGTTGAAATGTGCTGTACACAGTTCTAGAAGTTGGACGTTCAGTATCTGAGGACATTTTATTTAATGGCAGTGCAAGGATCTATTGCTGCCTGTTACAATTGCAGCTGATGTTAATACTGAACAGGTAAGATTTGAGTTGAGAACTTGGCTTACTAGATTCTAACTTAGTTTTTGAGTAGGTGGAGGGAAGCTACTATACAAATTCACAGGAGTCTGATGAACTTTTAACAAAGAATAAAATATTAATTAAAAACAAGAAAAACTAAATAATCATAGCAATGGCTACTTCTCAAAACTGTATCTGGCACTGCTCCTTATCAGTTCCACGTTTGCAGAATGGTATCAATGTCTCTTTTGATATGCCAGATAGTCAATGGCCTTCTACCTCCAGGAAATCAGTCATTTGAACATAGAACATAACAGCACAGAACAGGCCCTTCGGCCTTCGATGTTGTGCCGACCAAAATAAAAAGCAATGCCCCTCCAAACTAAACCATTCCCTTCTCTTCCATATACTTATCAATTAACCTCTTAAACGCCACCAAACTTGGCGCATCTACAACAGCTGCAGGCAGGGCATTCCACTCCCTAATCACTCTTTGAGTAAAGAACCTACCTCTGATATCCGTCCTATAACTCATACCCCTTAATTTAAAGCTGTGTCCCCTCGTGCTAGCTTTCTCCATCCTAGGAAAAAGGCTATCACTGTCCACCCTATCTAAACCTCTAATCATCTTATATGCTTCAATAAGATCCCCTCTTAGCCGCCTCCTTTCTAACGAAAGGAGGCGGCTAGACTATTTGGAAAGACTATTGCTGGCTTGCTGCAGAAATATATTACAGGGCATTATGCCACCACCATGGCTGATGCACCACTTAACTATCTTCTCAACAGAGCAGCAGAAAACAAACTAGATAACACCTCAAATATTCCTTTTTGAAATTCATGAGCACCAGCTCTGGCCCTGGAGTTAAATACTTGTCAGTCAACAATCCTTCACTGTGCATAATTGTGCATCTGTTCCATTAGTAATTGCCTCAACAAGCTTTTAAAACAAGAATCAGCTTCTTTCAAAATGTTGTTATTCCATTTTGGATGAGCCGGAGTCCAGACGCTAATTATTTCTTCACACTTTCTACCTGTATTCCAACACTCTGTACTAATAGCTACTTTAGGTTGATTTAGGTGATTGAAGTTTGCTGAAAATATCACATTTACTTAAAAAGAATTAACATAAAATCATTAAACATCATCACATCAATGGCATTGCTACATAAACAGAACATGCTGAAAATACTCAACAGGCGAGGCAGCTACTATGGGCGAGAAACATGGGATGGAGTTTACTGCTTCCACAAGTAGCAAGAATCGAGGCATATTAGGACAGTTAATTTGCAGGGAAGCAAACATTCTGTTCACTGGCAGCGGGATTGCAGTAATCGGAAGGATTGACGACCACCAACTGGTAGGTAATGAATTATAATGGTTCACTTACAAGCAGATAAACATACAGAGAACTTTCACAACGTTAACAATTTCAGCTCTATGATCTAGCTGCAAAAGCGCAAGGTCTGTACTCAGTCCCCATTGAGCATTTGGATCACATGACCCTTCTAGTGTACGTTCCTTAAAGGGGCCAATTATTAAAGGGTTAAACTATTGGAATTTTGTTCTCCCAAATTTCAAACTAGGTTAAATGAAGGTCTAGCTTCCCAGTAAACAATACCAGGAACTCCATTTGCATCTCATGCGTACTCATTAAAAAGCCACCTTGCTAGAATGAAATTCGTTCTTCAAATTAAGTTGCCCACCAGCAAAAATTTTTGAGCGTTCAGTTTTATGACAGTTTTTAAGTGGTGAGTTTCACCTTTTCCATATTGTTGCAGTCCAGAGATATTGTTTTTTCGTTCTTGAGGAACTCCCATTGTTTCTATTGAGTGCTGTTAGCAAACACTGCACCAAGGCTGTGCAGTATTCAACTACTGGATACTGAAAAGAGTGGGATAGTGTGGAAGAGTGGAGCAAAGATTGGATGGCTAGGAATACTTAGAGGGGAATGGTGGGGACAGTACTCGGAAGGAGGAGAGAAGGGTCCAGAAGGGAGGGGACACTTGAAGGGTGGGTTTGATGCTGCCTCAGTAAGAGTCTGGCAACACCAATTTTAAATCCAACCAATTTATTTGATAGTAAATCTGCTAGTTTTCGGCGTTTGTGCCTTCGTCAGGCGAAGGTGCTGCCAACAGTGGGGTCCTGGAGGGAGACCTTGAGACATTGATGATAGGAAGGACCAATTGCTATCAAAAGTCTGGTAGGTGAATTTCTCATTGAATAGGTCATAGAGAAAGACAATACAGTTGCTCAGATAACAAGAGTGGATCAGATGGGCACATATACAGTAACTGATGTTGGTTTTGAGAGGAGGAAAGGCATATAGACATGGATTGCAATAAGGTTCAGGATAAAGAGGGGGAGGTTCAATAACAGAGGGGAGAGAAATGGTAATATTAGTGGGTTATGGAGATTGGGGAGGGGGGTAGCAGGTGGTGGAGTGAGTTTGAAAAGTGATGTATATCATTCTCCCAAATTGACCTTGGCTGCACAGTTAGTCAGTCAGTGAGACCCTTCGAAGTGGGCGGGCAGCCTTTACAGGTCATATGACAAAAAGTTGGGGCTTCATGGACCTGAGCTATCAGTCAGATATCAATGTGATTTAATGCAGTTTAGAATATCAGCACACTGATGCCACTGTGGGCAGCCACAGGTTCAAGCTTCACTATTCGAGTGCCAAAGCTTTTAAAGACCAAACTGCTTTAAACAAACACATTTTGAATTTTTTTTGTAATCTTATGAATGATTTATTTTGTTCTCCATTTAACTTCACAAAATGTAAGTATAAACGTATTTGGAGTTGTCAAAAAAGCAATGCATGCAAAGTAATAGCATAAATATGTGCCAATGCTATCTAACTTTTTAAGTCATACTTCTCAGTTACTGCATTAAAAAGGATGCACCAGATGATGTACTGTCGATGTACTGTCATGACCACGCAAAAGATATTTCCTGGAAGTGAGCTAAAAAATGTTGTGCCACTGTATCTCCCTTTTAATGTGTGAGTGATTCAATTTAAAAACTAAATGTCTGCTGACTCTTCCCTCTCAGTTCTGACAAAGGGTCATCTAGATTCGAAAAGTTGGCTTTACTGTGTCTCTGCAGATGCTGTCAGATCTGCTGAACTTTTCCAGCATTTTCAAGTTAATGTTTCCTCGTTGCATGCTTACAGTAACACAGGTAGTGATTTTTGGTAACCTGATTTAACACAGCGGTTCAATTGCTGTTTCATAACACTTCTGACCCTACTGGGAACACTGCAATTGCCTGACAAAGACATAGAGTGTCGAAAGCTCGCAAATTTACTATCAAATAAATCAGTTGGATTTAAAATTGGTGTTGCTAAATTCTTACTGAGTTCCTACTGGGAAACACAGAAATATATAAATTTCCTTTTAATCAGAATTCCATTGAAGAAATAAAGAAAAATAAATGTACATTTTTTTTCTGCACTCAAATGACTGATGCAGAACAATGTTCTGTTTGCATTATCCAGTTTTTTTTATTCCTGGGGTTCTTTTCTTGTTCTTCTTTCCAATTTTTACAATAATCTGCACTGCCTTTACCTTTAGAACTTCCGTGCTCTCGTTATGTGTGTGTGTAGCCATTATTGATGCTTTCAAAAGAATGTGCCAGACAAATCCAAAGCTAATCAATTACTGTCTCTTCATGCATTTCCTCCAATTCCCAGACTTAAACGTTTTAAATTCTCCGTTTGAGTGGAGTGAGTGAACAAGTTAGCAATGGCTTCTTTCTCTGCCAATAACCCAATTCTTCTTTGGTCAAAGTCTATTTTTGCTGACACAAGGTTTGTTCTTTGAACAGTTTAAAATCTCAGGTTTTTTTTCCCCTGGTTTGTTCTTTGAACAGTTTAAAATCTCAGGGTTTTTTTCTCATTCCACTCAATTAAGATCTTATTTCATTCTTTTTGAGCACAGTTAACAGTTTGTGGGATAATTCTTCCAAATAATTTCCAAATGTGGTCTCTGACAGGAAATATAGGCTGGAATTCTTCAACCTTGCCCGTGGCTGATATTCTGCAGTCCTGCTGCTGTGTGTGGAGATTTGGCCGTGCGCCAAATTCACCATTCTCGCTGGCAGTGATGGCAGAGAATCCTGTGCCTGGTGCAATTCCTGCCAGGTGGGTTAGTGTGATTCAGATCGCAATCCACCACACTTAGACATTGTTTAGAAGCTTGGGGTAATTGGCACTGTACAGGACATCAATGGGACGTAAAAACTGTTGCAAGACTGGCCCCTCAGAAATCAGGGTGCCATTTTAAAGAGAACCAAATGCAGATCATGGTCAGCTATTGTAAGGATGTCCATTGTCAATATACAACTTTATTCTGTCAAATCTGATAGTCGTGGCAGTCAATTTCAATGTTGGCCAACTCTACCTATTTCCAGGCATATTCCTCACCCACAGATGATGCCATGAAAGAGTAAAAAGGGCCACCTTCCTCTCAACAATGTTGTGCAAAAGTACCTCAGCAGTTATCAAAGAAAGAGCGGGTGGAATAGTTTGCTGTCATGCTGCTCCCATCTGTCTATGGCTTTGTGTCCAACAGTGCAGATCTTTATATTGTTAACTATCAATAGCTTCACCATTTTCCCCACGCATCTAGCCACCATTACTCACCAGCACCTCTCCCATACACACACCAACCCTCAACCTTGTAAAATTCTGCCTACTAGTTGAAATTAATAATTAATTCCAAAGCTGGAAGATAATTTTTTGCCCCATTGCTCTGGAGTCCTTTAATTGTCCACGTCCTTTAAATTTTGCAAATTGCACTCTCACTTACTACCCTCATCAAAACTAGATAATTATGCAAATAATCTGACCTACAGATGATCAACAATTCTCAGCACATTATCATTCTAGCAAGATTTGCATCAACATTCAGAATTTGAAAATTTTGCATTACAGGAGGAGACATCTGGCAGTTCACATTTGTCAAGTCTCTCCAAAGACAACTAACAGTGCAATTCCCCTAGCCTGTCCCAGAAACTTTAAATTTATTTGTTTCAAATATTTATCCTATTTACTTTTTAAAAACTATTATAGGTTCTGTTTCTATCACTTTTTCTGGTATATCATTCCATCTTCTAACATCTCTCTACAAGAAAAATGCCTCATATTCTAACATTCCTTCTTCTAGTTGATGATAAATTTATATCACTTGAAAAAGTAATGTGCTTCATTGGATGTGAAGCATTTTGGGATGTTCTAAGTTTGTAAGACATGTTAAATAAGTGCAAGTCTTCCTTTAATTAGCAAAACACTGACTGATGAATATAGCCTTTCCCAATTTACCTTATGCAACCTCTTTACGCAAGCCTTCACAATTGGGAACAGTGCCAATGGATGTCTTCTTCATCTCTTCTCTACAAATGAAAGGAGCGCCAGTTCCTGTGAATTAAAACTTTTCACTCTTTGCATCATCAGGTTCAATTTTGTCTACAACACATCACTGATTTTACATTTTTCCAAAAGAAAAGTGCCCAAAATTGGAAGTAAGGTCTTAATTTTATCCCTGGGCAAGATTCCCCAAAGGCGGCCTGGTTGGGAGTACATGTGAAAAACTCTCCCTACTGAGAGCATGTTAGATGGCCAATTGAGGCCAGCCCAGCATGTAACGTATCTACTGATTGGGGGCTGGAACACATCAGGTACCAGGTCCAATGACGACCAAATGGGTTTTAAAACAAGTGCATGCAGCTCCCTGAAGCTTGCCAGGAGCTTTGTGGGAGACTGAGAATGCTGTGTGTCTTATATGTTATAACTTTACTGCTATCCAGCAATGTCAGTAGTGCCAGGAGACCATGCAAAGCAGGAGGGCAGGTCGAGTAGACTGACCCCCATCCCCATTTCACAGATGAGTCTGTGTTAATATGGGAGACCCCATCTGTGCTTGTGCAAGAGGTCAACACTAGGTGCAAACTCCTGGTAACTAATGATAACATCTGATTATGGTGGCCTGAACTGAGGTAGCAGCTAAGGTCAGTGGGCATGAGGTCATGTGCCCTATTTGGTTGCAGCATCACAATAAGTTCAACAATCTTCTACAGTCAGCAAGTGTAAGTGCAAAGATGGCATGAGCCTGTACGGAGAGGTGTAGTTGGGTGCCCGTTCCCTATGCACTCAGATATCTGAGTATGTTTGCCAACCAACACTGAAGCCTATCTTTTTAAAGCTGGACTGTCAGTACACTAGGCTGTGTTGCATTGGCGAAGAAGGTATGCCACAGAGAAATGGCTGACTAAATGTCCATGCAATAAAAAGGGACATTTGAAGTAGACTTTAAGGAAGATGGAACACTAATGTCCTCTGTCAGAATAAAACAAGTCATAATAATGCAGAGTGCTGACAAACTGATGGGGGAGTCCCTAATGTACTGGTCCTGAAAAGGAGCAAGAATGATGCCCTGGAGTTGGATTGCCACCAGCTTTACCACCAAAAGAGTGTTGGCCCCAGATGTGTGTGCCATGGCAGAATTCATGGGTCCCTCATCAGAAAGTGTGTTGTACCAGCCAAAGTGCCCATTGAAGCTCCAATGCAGAAGGCACCATGGAGCATCTCTGCATTGTCTCAGCAGGCTAAATGGAGTTTATAGTGATGATCATGATTTAATTCACCAATGTTGTATCTTCCTTCTGTAAAGGGGCCAACCACACCAGCCACTTGTGACCTGAAGATGCTGCCACAGGCACCCAGGAGACTATCACTCCTACACCTACATTATACTATTCGTTGGTATCAGGCACCAGCACAGAAACTCACACATCAGTGGGTATTAGAATATCAACATGCAGGTAGTCCACAGTGGTGCATATGTATCACATTCATGTAAGGAGGTGGCAGAGGCAGAGATCCCAGGGCATCAGTAGTGGGAACACTGCTGGAGACCAGGGCCATGCTAAGTCAGAGGCAGATGGAGATCAGGCAGTAGATGAGGGGAGATTGACTGCCAGATCTCCCTCTGGAAGTCACCTGAGTAAGAAATGGATGAGGAATATAGGGGAAATTTACCCATACCATTTGCCACAGCATTGACATTGGTGGAATTTTCTGGTTTTGGGGCAAGCGTAGCCAGAAAATCTTGCCCATAGTCTCTCTGCTAAGTGCCCATGCATCAATGGTGAACAGAAAGGTGCAGATGGATCTCACACATTGGCAGACAAGTCTGTCATCTCTATGAAATTCTCTCAGGCTGCTGTAGCCAAGGGCAGAAGCCCATCTGCTCCTTTGCCAGTGGCCACTGTATTAGAAGGTGCCACAACATCCAAATAATGTCCAGACATGACTGGATGCTCCTCCCCAGCCAGTGCCAGCTCAGGCATTGATGGCCAGAGAATGCCTGCCAAGTTCATCACAGCCACCACAACAGCAAAGTCAGCTGCTTCCAATGCTGCTGCCACAAGGGAGGGGAAACACGATGCAGCACTCACGGGTGGAAGTTTAAGGCACTTTGAGCACAACAGAGGAATTATATTTTGTACATTACTTTGAGTTTTCTATTAGTGTAGTGTTCTTATGTTAAGCCATTAAACTTGTTCCTCAGTTCATTTGGATGCACAGTTCCAGCTGCATCTTTCCTCTGCCTCAGATCCTGGGTAAACACAGTAAGAAGTCTCACAACACCCAGGTTAAAGTCCAACAGATTTATTTGCAGCAAACAAACAAGATTAGTAACCATCTTTGCAGTCAGCTAGCAGCTGAATGTATGCTTTTATGTGGCCCATAAATAGTAGTTAATTGTTGATGATCAGTCAACAATATGAAATGATGATCATATAAATAATGATGAAGCTTTCATATGCCAAAAATTATATTGAATGTTTCTTTTTCTAGCTGAGTACAACTAGATTCAGTACTAGTTTGTGTATGCAATGCAAAACATATTGGTCATTCTCCTGAAGGCTTAATATGTGAAACGACTGCCCCACTTCATAAGATGAGAAAGGTAGTGGTGTTTGCTACAAATAAACCTGTTGGACTTTAATCTGGTGTTGTGAGACTTCTTACTGTGTTTATCCCAGTCCAACATTGGCATCTCCACACTAAATCCAGGGTGACAGATTTAGTCAGCTACTTCTTTAAGGGATAGCCCTTGTCAGCCAATTCATCCAATTGTGCAGGAACTACAATCTGCCTTGGAATATGCATGAGTTTTGTGAGCTCCCTGGATAATGGGTAGAATCTGTATCTTGTCACAGACAATCTGGACGTTCATCGATTTCTACACCTTCCTGTGGATGAAGGCTCCCAACTCTCCTGCTGGCACATTGATGGCCACACATAGCAGCCTGGATCTGAGGAAACTCAGCTATCACCACAAGTTCTCTCCATCTGGCTGTCCTCAACTGTTCAGATGAAAGTGCAAGATTTCTGAAGATGGCATCAGTCATTAGTTTCACACAACCATGTGTGACCGATTGAGAGAGGGTACACAAATACACCGCAGAGGTCTGAACTGAATCATAAATGTTGAGGGTCACTGTGACCTTCAATGCCACTGGCATAGAGTGATTCCCATGCAGGTGGGAGCATTTTCAAGGTCTATCATGACACTAATTGATGTCCCTGGAGAGGCAGAGCTTCCTGAGGCATTGAACCTCGACATTTGCAGGTAATTGGTGTGCTGCCGGTATATTCCAGCTGCTAGGTAGTGGAATCTTTGGCACGCCTCCTGCCTTGACCTCCCTGCTGGCCCAGCACCAATTGAGTTTATGCCTCTTCTCTTACAATTCTCTGCCTAGAACACTACCTGTGCTTCCCCCTCTTTCTCTCTCAACAGCAGAACAGACTATCCCATTGGATCAGATGCAGAGGACTAATGGTTTGCAAATGATGGAACTCTGTACAGATTGCAAACCAGGAAGACTTCCCAAGGGAAGTTCTGAAATGTTGAAAATTAGAACTCAAATGACAGACAATAGCTAGGATACTCAAGTTAAACTCTGTATTCACACAGCTCTATCACAACGAAACTGCTACTGTTCCGGGGGTCTTTTTTCCTGCCCTTGGATGAGGAAATTAAAAAACTTATGGGTGTCCAGCTATTTTCCCTGGCGAAGGAAGCTAAAAATGACATGGGCAGCATAAAAGTGCTGTAGACTGGACTTTTAATGGCCTTAATCAGTCCTGTAATTGTTAGTCAGTTCGCATACCTGCCCGCTGACCTTGAAATCACAAGCCTACACAATGATGTCGGGGAAAATCTCCCGATGTCTTCTCACGAGATTTTACACCCAGTCAGGTAAATACTGGCCAATATTCTAAACTGAACCTAACAAATGACTTGCATTATCTCTTTGCCTTTAGGGACCCTCCCATCTTTACAAGACATTTCACACCGCTAACTTAGTATTTCAAAGTTATGCATGCAATGGACAAATTGCCACACCATTCATATTGCATACTTAAAGCAAAACATTCTTTTGAATGACAGCTTTGAAAGATTATAACTCATAACATAGCAAATGCAATACATGTTAAATGATTAAACTTGACAGCTAAATAAGGATTAAGCTCCAGCATGAACACTATGTGGCAGGCAAGCACTTTCTTTCAAGCAAATAAACTGACAAGACCTTTCTTGACTCTCAGAGGTGTGCTCCCTCCAGTTGTCTTTTAACAGTGTACCATCTGTACGAGCAAGGGAGAGGTTTATGGTGTAGACTGCTTCATCTAGATTAGTGTGTGAATAAATATGGTAGTAAAGGACAGTAATATAAATTTTAAAAAATCTAATTATCAGCCCTGACTTAATGGTAGCACTCATGCTTGATTTAGTTTGGTGGATGTCCAAATATCCGACAGAACTTGAACACTGTTACATATTTAAGTAGTTGCATGATTGCTTTAAAAAGCCAGTCACATAATTTGATGTAATTGGGGTGTTTCACAGGATTTTGTCTTTGTTTCATTTTTGTTCTTTGCAGAGAACATCTCTTTCAATAAACCTGTTCAGAGTTACTTTGAGTCTACATTCAATCTTGAAATAGCATGGTAACAGTGATTAGCACTGTTGCCTCAAAGCATCAGAGACCTGAGTTCAATTCCAGCCTTGGGTGATTGGCTGTGTGGAGTTTGCACATTCCCCCTAAGGCTACATGGGTTTCCTCCGTGTGTTCTGCTTTCCTCCCATAGTCCAAAGATGTGTATGTTTAAGTTGATTGGCCATGCTAAATTGACTCTAGTGTCAGGGCATTATTAGGGTAAATATGTGGGGTTAAGGGGTTTGTATGGGATTGTGATTGGTGCAGATTCAATGGGCTGTAGATAATTTGCTACGGAGCTTGGTTAATCCAGCAAAGCCAGGAACCAAATCTTAGGATGACTTGACAAAAATCCTTGAAAACCATTACTCTCCAAAGTCACTGATCATTGCAGAATGATTCAGATTCCACATAAGGAACCAAGTGGAAGGCAAAAGCATTTCTCAGTTTGCGGCAACTGTAAAAAGGCTTGCACAACACTGAATTTGATGAGCTTTTAGAAGATACTCTTCAAGATCATCTTGTTTGCAGTCTCCTGAATGAGGCTATCGAAAGCAGATTGCTTACTGAACATGATTGACTTTAAAGGCACAATGGAAATGCAAAGTTGATGGAATTGGCTGCTAAAAGGTTTCATAATTAGTGCAAGAATGTAGATACACAAGTTGAGAACTGCCCGTAAGAAGTCAAAACAGCAATAAGCATATCACTAATGTGCCAAAACAGGCTAGTCAGTGAGTGAATGCTGGAGCAAGAATTGTCAATGGAAGAAATATGGCAGAATGGGTTACATTGCAAAAATCTGTTGGGCTCGGCCAGCTTTCCCTCAGAAGAATATTCAGATGAAGAATCTAGGTATCCTCAAGAAAAAGAACAAGTTGCATTCTACAAAAAGAATTTATGATTGTGAAGAAGAGAGTGTTCAGAAATGTGATAAAAACATCCAACTGAACACTTTATCCATACCAGGTAAATCACATAGATTCTTGGTGATTCCATAGTTAAGTGGACAATTTATTAGAATGGAAGTTGATACTGGTGCTATTGTAGCTTTAATTCCTGAAACCACATACCAACAAAAACTGAAGCATCTTTCTTTAAAACAACTGATGTAATTTTAAGGACATACTTGGGAGAGATTATGCCTTTGAAAGGTTACATCATAGTCAATGAAAAAATCAGTGGAATTGCCTCTTCATATGGTTCGTGGTAATTTTCTAGCTCAACATGGGAGATCATGGTTGGAAAAGATAAAATTTAACTATAGTGCTGTTAACAGACTGGTCAATGGAAAACAGACCTACACCACCTTCTGAGTAAATGCAAGAATGTATTTGAAGAAATCCTTGATTCAATGAAGGGAGTTCAAGTGAAACTCAAGATAAAGCCTAATTGTCTCAAAACAAGAGTGGTGCCATATCCAATCCATCCCAAGATCGAAGAAATATCGGTATGACTTGTTAATACTGGTATGAATGTTGCAATAAATGATTGGGCTACCTCCATTGTATCTGTCATGAAAGCAGATGGTTCTGTTTGTATTTGTGGTGATTTTAAAATAATCATACACCTAGTGCTGTATGCTGATCAGTATCCACATCCTTTAATTGAAGATTTATTTGCTGGGTGAGTAGAAATCCAACAAATTTTAACAAGCATATTTATGGATGAATGTAGTTGCTGAATCTTGAGCATTGCTTACCATCGTTACTCACAAAGGTCTTTTTCATTATAATGATTGCATTTTGGAATAACATCTGCACCAGCCCTATTCCAAAGGTTGGTGGATCAGATTTTAACTAGTCTCTCTGGTGTACAATGTTACTTAGATGATGTTCGCATTACAGGGTCCAGTTAACAAGAGCATTTGAATAATTTAGAAGCAACTTCGGAAGATCAAGAGATGGTTTGTTTATCAAGAAGAAAAAGTGTTTTCTTCCAGAAATCAGTATAATATTTGGGTCACATTATTGATATAAAGACTTACATAAAACAGCTAAAAAAGATGGAAGCTATTTTAGAAGCACCGGACTCAATGAAATTGACACAATTGAAGTCCTTTCTAGTCTTAGTAAGTTACTACTGTAAATTTTTTCCAAACTTAGCTATATTATTGAAGCCATTGCATAACTTACTATGTGTGAAATAGTTATGGGACTGAACAATAGAATAGGAAAAAACATACAACAATATCAAATATGCATTTCAGAAGTCTGAATCATTAGTTAATTTTAATCTGAAGCTACCATTACTGCTTACTTGTAATGCTTCACCTTATGAAGTGGGGCACTCGTTTCACATATTAACCTTTGGGAGAATGACCAATATGTTTTCACATTTGCATACACAAATTAGTACTGAATCTAACTGTGCTTAGCTAGAAAAAGAAACATTGAGTATAATTTTTGGCATATGAAGGCTTCATCATTTTTTATATGATCATCATTTCATATTATTGACTGATCATCAACAATTAACTACTGTTTATGAGCCACATAAAGGCATACATTCAGCTGCTGGCTGATTGCAAAAATAGTTACTGATCTTGTTGGCACATTCCTACTGTATAAAATATTGTCAATCAAAGTGCCATGTTAATGTTGATGCATTATTAAACTTACCTTTACTCATTGAGTAGATGCCGCTGACTAGTTCTGTTCATATTCTTTACTCTTTGCTGGTAAATCATTTGCCTATGACAGCTTCTCAAGTTCAAAGACATACCAGAAATTATCCAGTCATGTGGAAGGTGATGGATATTGTATTGAAAGAAACAGTAGCTGGAATGCATTGTACACATCCTGATTTGAAACCATTTGTGTCAAGAAAGCCTGACTTGACCATCCAAGGTCATGTCTGTTGTTAGGAATCCGTGGCATCATTCCTCCTAGTCTGCATCAAAGAGTTCTTGAACAACATAAAGGATATCCTGGATAGTTCTAATGAAGGAATTAGCATATAGTTATTTTTGGCAGCTGCCAAAAATAACTATGTGTTAATTCCTTCATTAGGATGCTCAGATTATGGAACGGTGTCAATCTTGTGAATGAATAAAACATACACCACCATTGTCTCTTTTATACCCTTGGGAAAGGCCTAAAATGCCGTGGCAATGATTACATGTAGATTTTGCTAGTCTGTTTAAGTGTTTACATGTTACTTAGTCATAATTGATGCACTCTCAAAGTGGCCAAAAGTTGTTATGATGAGATCTACTACATCTGAATATACCATTGAAAAACTTGGCAAAGTTTGTGCAAGATCTGATAGACCAGAACAGAATTGTTTGTAATACGGGTTCAAAGTTTTCTTCACAAGAGTTTGAGGATTATCGCAAAGTAAATGGTATTCAGCATATAACATCCAAATCATATTATCCATCAGCCAATGGATCAGCTGAAAGATTCATACAATCCTTGAAACATTATTAAGAGCTTCAAGAGAGCAACGTTCATTACCAAGTTATCTAAATATCTTTTTGGCATCTTATAGAAAGACTATTCATGCCACTACTCGAAGTTCATCTGCATTGTACTCTTAAAGAGAAAATAGAAAACTACATTTGATTCGTTATTACCTCCAGAAATTACAAAATAGTGGAGTGTTAACAACAATCTCAAGTTGCTAGTTAAGACATGAGAGCAAAACAATGCTCACAATAACAAGGAGATTGAGCGTTAGCGTTTAATTGTGCCATGAGTGAAAAATGGGTACCAGCCACAGTTTTAGCAGAAATAGATCCAATTTCTTACATGGTTTAAGCCAACAATGAACTAGTTTGGTCAGATCACACTGACAAATTGTTATCATCCCAAATTTCTCTGAACCACCTCCATAAGTATTGACTCTTTTAGGCCCTAGAGTTGTGAATACTACTACAAAAGACTTAATTGAATTTAACTTGTCTGATGATTATGTCTCAGCTGCTATGTCATGTGAGAATGATGCAGAATTAGTCCAAGAGTAAAAGTGTCTTTTAAAATTCCAAATCATACTTTTACGGTCAAGGACAGTCCAGTTTCAGAACATCATTGCCACACTTCCCATCCCTCTCCTCCAATCACAAAGGCACACTTCAATGCTTTTTCTTGCAGATTCTGCACCTTATACGTCTCTCATAGTTAATAGATTCTCTTCTCTGCAAACTGCTGCTTTTTCCTCACACCATACACCATGCTATGCTGCCCATATATATCTTCACATTTTGTTTAATAAGCAAAACACTTTTGTAAAGCAAACTGATGCATGGTGAGAGAGAGCGAGATGGTTAGAACTTGGGAAGAGTCATCAATGGGTGGCACAGTGGTGAGCATTGTTGCCTCACGGCACTAGGGACCCTGGTTTGATTCCAACCTTTGGTAAAGATGCTCTGCCAGAAAATCAGTGCAGAGTCAATGGGCTGAATGGCCTCCTTCTACTTCAATGATTTTAAATGCATATCTTCATACCTCTGGAGGTAGATTGATGTCATCGACAGAATAAAGATATCATGCATGACATGATGAGCTTGGAGGTAATATTCCATGTGGTGCATAAAACATGGTGCTCAAATTAGTTGTCAAGAGTAACTATTGCTTTCTCTTGCTACTTAAACTGACCATTTCTATCTACTCCCACCATCATCTACTTGCCCCCAACCTCCCCAATTCCTATCAGGCCTATCACAAAGCTCGGAACCAGCTATAGCAAAAGAAGAGGTGATAGTGTTCCAGGATATGTGATCAGCTCTTGCAAGCACCAGCAGTGCCAACAGAGAAGCACATGTTATCCTCTCTCAGCTTAAAAACGCATTAATGCTCCATCAAATCCTTAGTCAGTATTCTGTATTCTAAAGAAGTGAATGTAGAGGTGTGCATTGGATAATTCAGCAAGAAGTGGGACTTACACCTAGGGTGACCATGAGTTTCTTTGTTACATTCTGCTTCATTATCAATCACACTTTGTTTGATGGATTTCTTTTTGTGCAGTGTTTGACAAGTATTTGATCCTCAGTAAATTATATTGATTAATATTGCGAATATTCAGCAGAGAATGAACACGGAATTAAAAAATCAAAACCACACTTATCTCAGAAGATGTTCAAGAGTCCATTTTAAGATTTGTGAGATCCTCATCCATGGTATTGAATCAATGTAGTTACTGAGGATTACCTGATTGAGTCTGGATAGAAGGGTCCTCAGATCTGGACCATTGCATCATCAACCCTATCACCTAGATTCAAATTACTGCCAATCAGCATCTGCGTTCCACTAGTTCCTCAAGCTTGCAAAGCCTGAGAGAAAACATGACTAGAGACTGCAATAGAATTACAACATTCCTGGAATCTGCTTCCAGCTCACTGCAAATGCAATGCCCCAAAAAAGTGCTGATGGTGCCAAGGGAAAAGCATATGATTATCAGGATTTTATGGCCTTTCTCGGGTGGGACTGGAAGTTCCTGTCCGAGGTCAATGGAGATTTCCGTTTTCGGATCCTCACCCACGTCAATTCCATGTGGGCGAGGTGGTAACATTCCGGCCGTTGTCTCAGGAAGACACCTGACACCACGTTGACCTCTCAATCAATGCCTGTTTTGGTATTAGAAAGTGTTGTGCATCAGACTACACTGGCCATAGACAAGTTGCTGCTGTTTGGAACTGGGTCATCTCTGGTCTGATCTTCCCAATATCACCTTGCACCTCCCATGCTGAGCTCAATAAAGTGCTATAATTGGTTAGAGAGTGTTTAAGGCAGGTATTAGGGGCATATACTAATGTGACCATGAGCTTCCTTGTTACATTCTGCTTCATTATCAATCACACTTTGTTTGATGGATTTCCTTTTGTGTAGTGTTTGACAAGTATTTGATCCAGACCTGCTCAGCAAATTTGATTAATATTGCTAATATTCAGCAGGGAATGAACACGGAATAAAAATTCAGAACCACAACCAGCCAATGAACATTTACAGAACCTGTTTTGTTGGTGTTCTCTGTTTCTAAGCTAATTAAGGGTTTTTAATATGCAAAATCTTTTATCATGCCTACTAGTTTATGTGTGCCTTGGAAATATTGGGGTGATTCTCCGATCTCGCAGCACCGGACACAGATTGAGCCCATCCCGGAAAACAGTGTGAGGACCTAAAGATCAGTTTTGTGTCTGGTCCAATGATTCATGGTAGCCCCAGCCCCTTTCTAATGGCACAAACCAGATCACATCCAGAAATGGTGCGAGGCAGATTTTCATGAGATCGAATGGACTTTGACTGCATTAGTGAGTTCGGCACGCAATCATCGCTCCCTCCCGGATTGTTCCCGCTTTTCCAGTGGGAAGGATTGCTGGTGCAAATCACCCACTTGTCTCCACCAGCAGAGACCTGGCTGATGGCCACTCTGGGGGCTGGGAGGCTATTGAAGTTCCCAGGCGGTCAGGGCATTGCTGCACGGTGCCCAATGGGCAATGCCTCCTGACAATCAGACAATCTGGCACTAGTCCCCAGGCACCTCCTGGAGTATCAGTTGGCATTTCTAGTGTGCCCGGGATAGTGCAAAGGAGCGGGACCTGAGTGGAGCCTAAGACGTCAGGACGCTAAGTGGGGGAATGTAAGGCAGAGGGGCTATACAGGGCTGAGTTATGTGGAAAGGTCATGAGGAGATGGATCATGTCGGGGGGGGGGCATGTCAGGGCTCAGATAGGCTGGGATGACATGTTGGGTTGTATTAGGGGATTCATTGAGAGAGTCTTATGCCCCAATGCCAGCAACCTGTATCGGAGAAGGGGAGCATGCGGGAGAGGGCTCCAGTGCACAAGGCACTGTAAGATTGGGGCACCTTCATAAAATGATGCCCAATCCTTCTAAAACAAGATTCACCAGCATGTTCAGGTCTCGCCCTCTCCTGCCCCTCCAATACTGGTGTCCAATCAGCCACTCCCCAAAAAAGTGACCCAGTAGGGGATGGTGCCATCCAGAATGTGCTTGACAGATGCACATCACTCCTCCTTTCTTGTCATTATGACAACTAGTCATTTTTGGGGAGAATTCTGCCTGTGATATCCTCTTTTCTCCATTATTTATTATAAGTATAAAACTTTTTTCCTCTATGTGAAGGACAATATGAAAATATATGTTGCTATTGCCAAAATTGATTTCCACTAACATGTAAAATTCTTTACCAACACTCTCTCCATTCCAAATTCCATGGACAAGATACCCCAGCCTCCAACACGCATTTTCCTGCCTGCACGATGTTACGCGTTGTTTGCTAATTGCGAGATTCTCAGATCCCACCGCTATCAATGGGAATTCCCATTGCTGTCACCCCGTGCTGGTGGGAAACCTGCAGGGAGGGTCCACTGCTGATGGGATTGGAGAATCCTGCTACGATGTGCAGGTGGAGAATTCCAGCCTATATCTCAAGATTTGTGCTTTCTCAAAATTCAAAAAGTAATTTTTGTGTGAGGTATAAGAATCAGGCCTGTTGCATAAGTTTCCATGTTACTGGGTCAAGCATACAATGGCAAGTTGGCCTAAAACATACACAACAACTTGTAATTTAGCAAGTGAAAAGGACAACATGCAAGAGAAATTTCTGGTTTCTACTTCCATCTAACCATTTAAAAAATAAATTAAATATTTTGATAAATGGATTACTCAGAGATGATAATGTTCTATTACTCTGTAAAACATCAGTTGGAATTTTTTGTTGGAAGACAGCAATGGCTGAACATTGTTAACAAGTCAGCCAAATGTGTCTTTAAATTCTTTTGTGTCTTTTTTAACTGTTTGTCCAACATCAGTGACTATTCATTGTGAGTTGTCCTAAGAATTCTTTCACCTCTGAAGCATAAATGCACCACCCCTCCAACAGTAGTGCATCTAAAACACAGCCAGAGGGTTCAGGCGCCACTTCAGAAAGGTTGAAAGAGATTTGCAGAAATGAATTTTAAAAATTATTATGGAGAATCACCACAAGAAAGAAACAGTGCAACTTCAGACAATAAAAGCAGTAGTAAATAACATGAAAGTCATAGTTCTAACATTATTTGGAAATGAATGGCATGCTTTCTGATAAACCTACGCTTCAATATATTAAACAGTGCACTCTGAATTCAATGCATTAACTGTCCATTCTGACACTTAAGAATGCAGAATGATCTTCAGAAACTGTTTGATGCATCTCACAAGGGTAAAACAAATTTCCCCAATGCTGCTGAAGCTGCACTGTTTCTCTGAACATATACTACGTTCAGAGAATCAAAGAATCTCATAGTTGTCAGTTGTAAAGTATCAGTATACATCACAGGATCCCCAAACTAATCAGTTTGCATGTGCGAAGCAAAACGGAATTTTTCATAGCTAATAATGTGAAGTTGCAGGCTCAGTTTTCAAAGTAGTCTGCTTAGCTGTCAACTTCTGAATATTATTCCTCCGCATCTGTAGCTTTCTCACATTTAAGCTCCATGAAGAATGTGTTAGTTGAGTCCATAGTTAAATTAAAAGTAAAAGCTTACAAGTAAAGCTCTGAAAAAGAATCATTGAGTGGTTCCTTCCTTCCCAATACCCATGGTATGTTTTTCAAAAGCAGAGTAGTTTCACTATTGGCTGCCAATGCGATCTTCCAGAACAAGTAAATGTCTACAGTGCTTAGTGTGGCTCACTGTTCCCACCATTGGAGAACACACTATGAGGGGCAGGGAGTCATCTACAGCAGGACTGGAAGATCGTGCAGGTAGGAAGATCTGGAAAGCCCCACCTATTTGCCAGAATTTTACCAGGTTGCCAGAATCGGAGCAGGTGAGGGGCAGAGCATGGGAAGGTCAGTTGACCTGGGGTAGGATTTTACAGTTTGGAATGTGCAAAGCCAGTAATTCTGTTTTTCTCTCTCTACAGATCAGCTGAGTTTTCTTTACCAGCATTTTCTGTTTTTATTCCCCAGTTAAGTTGTCTTCTTCCTTAGTTGTTTGGTGTATCTTCATTTTTATGTCAATTTTCCAGTCACAAATATTTCAGATTCTCTTTTTGGGATAACAAGTCATGATGGCTTCTTTTTGTTCCAACAAAGTCCTTCATTGGTCAAAATCTTCCTTCGCCACTTTCAGAATATCATTTGGACATTTATTTTTGATGTTCAAGCTGAAAGATTTGATATTTTTATTTCGCCTGGTCTCTAAAAAATTTACAATCCTTCAATTTTTCTTGATGCCATTCAGATCAAATTTTACTTAATTCTTTCCAAGCAACACTAACAGCCTTGTCATTTTGGATCTTGAGTCTGCCATTCATTTCACAAATTACTTTATTCCAATCCTCTTGAGATTGTAACTGGTCTTTTTGATCTCAATCCAGTTGCCTGGATTTTTCCACCTACATTCTGTATTGCAAAACGGACAGGCTTTGACACTTGTGTTGTCTCAACACTGACGTTAACCCTTTAGAGTAACTCTGAGGTCTCAGTCCTTTCTATAACGTACAAGCTGCAATTCAAACATTCGCAGCAAACACCCAGATAAATTGAAACCAAAAAGATTGCTAACTCCAACCATCTCACCATGATTTAACCTGCTCAGGGCTGCTGTTGCATTATCCCTCCTTTACAATTCTCTCTTCAATATAATGAAGTAAATGTTTCTTATAATATTATAGGCTTCAACAAATGCTTTTACACAAATTTAAGGGCAGCATGGTGGCACATTGATTAGCACTGCTGCCTCATAGAGCCAGAGACCCGGTTTGATTCTGACCTTGGGTCACTGTGTGGAGATTGCACATTCTCCCCATGTTTGTGTAGGTTTTCTCCCACACACCAAAGATGTATGGGTTAGGTTGCTTGCCATGTTAAATTGACCCTAGTGTCAGGGGATTAGCAGGGTAAATATGTGGAGTTATGGAAACAGGGTCTGGATGGGATTGTGGTGAGTGCAGACTCGATGGGCTGAATAGCCTCCTTCTGCACTGTAGGGATTCTATTCTATATAAATTTAGCTCTACATCCCAAAACAAAAACACTGCATTAGTTTATTTTGCTATTATTCTTGCAAACAAGAATTGCAGATATCATGTCTCCAGCTCTTTAGCTAAATAAGTCTGCCTGCTGTTATGTGTCTCTGTCCTTTCTAAGCTGAACTTATGAAACAAACATGGGCCACCTTTTGAACTGCCATTTCTTTGAGATATTCTGGTAATCCCTAAAGCCCAACATTTTAATTAGATTATCTTTACGGCAATAACTTCCTAGAATAGAACATTACTTAAAATTTTTTTTTTAAAGAGCAACACAGCACGGGAAACAGGCCCTTCGGCCCAACGAGCCCGCACCGCCGTCATAACTATATAGTAGCAAATCCATTATCCTATTATATTATTCCTATATAATAATATATATATTATTCCTAATATGGAAAATTCTCACTATAGGGACAATTTGTTTCCCAATCAGCCTAAGAGCGAATTTTTGGGTTGTGGGAGGAAACCGGAGCGCCCGGAGAAAACGCACGCAACCACGGGGAGAACGCGCAAACTCCCGCAGACACCGGCCCAATTCCAAGTGTCTGCACAGCCACATCGATAGTCTCTGAGCTGTCATGGTGCCCTTCAGATGGTCCACATAAAGCACTCATTTACGACATGAGGTACCAGGCAACCCATGAATCAACATCCAAGAGCTGTACCCGCACCACCTGCCGAATGCATGCTCAATGTTGGTCAAGTATGGACCAAATTACCTGTGGAAGTTTTAACGTGAACTATGAACTAGATATTCACAGAAACATGCATGCATGCTAAAAGGGTTTTGAAACAACAGCAAGCTTGATCTCATTTTAGTTGCTCATTAAGGGCACTTAAAATTTGAGGCTGGAGATAATGTTTTGAAAAACTTTACAAATGCTGGCACTGAAAGAATTGAGGGTATGATCCCAATATTAATTAAAAAGCATGTAAACTTCAAAGTAATGAAATGGGAACATTAATAATAGTGACAATATGACAAAACTTTCACATTTTTACTTTTAACTTCAAAGTAATGGATACATTAGCAGCATTAATAATAATGACAATATGACAAAGTTTTAGCAGAAAATTATCTGCTGCTCACGAGAAGGACATGCGTGAAATGATGGCACAGTGGTTAGCACTACTATCTCACAGCATCAGGGACCTGGGTAACTGGGTGGAGTTTGCATGTTCTGAGTGAGTTTCCTTCAAGTGCTCCGGTTTCCTCCCATAGTCCAAAGCTGTGCAAGTTAGGTGGATTGCCCATACTAAATTGCCCCTTATTGTCCAAAGATATGTAGGTTAAGGGGATTACTGGGATAAATGAATGGTATTAGGGAGATAGGGCAGGATGGTCCTGAGTGGGATGTTCTGTCGGAGAGTTGGTGCAGATTTGATGGGCTGAGAGGTCTCCTTCTGCACTGTAGACATTCTGTGGAATCTATGTGAAGTAAATCACGGATTTAGCAGCAGTTGAATTTTTGAAGATGCAGAACAGAGAACTGTTATGTAATGAATGTAACCCAGTTGAATCTTCAGAAAAGTTTTGATCAGGTGCAAAAGATGTGGTAAAAATGACTGCGTAAGAACTAGTAGCAGAGTAAACCATCTGGCCCCTTGAATCTGCTCTTTCATTCAATAAGATCATGGCTGATCTTTTCATGAACTCAGCTCCACTTACCTGTCCGCTCACCATAACTGCATGATTCTGTGAACTTCCAGTAAGCCTGGAAGATCAGAGCTGGAATTCTCCTGTGTTTGGGATTCTCTGGTTTTGTTACAGTGAGTGGAGATTTGACTAAGCGGTAGCGGGGCGTAAATGGTCAGAGAATTCCATCTCAGATCAATTCTGGTTCCGTTCCCAGTGATCTCTCAATAATCAGCCTGCCACCAGGAATGGCACCAGGTGGGCTTTGGTGTTGCTTGGGAACATGGTGTGCTGCACACCAATGGTCTCAGGAAGCACCATCAACCCCTCAGAAAAGAGGGGCATCCTCCTCCCAGCTATTCAAATCATGGATCAACCATCATCAGGCCCCCAACACCACCACACACACCACACAGGCATGAGGGTGACCTGACCTGACCCTCTCTTAACCCCCGCCCTTCCCCCTCAGATCCTCCACTCGACCCTGCTTTAAGCCACAGCACTTGGCAGTGCCCATGATGCACTGACCCCTGGCACCCTGGCAGCCCAGTACTGACGGCCTGGCTGACAGGCAGGAGTGTGGGTGTCAATCATAGGGCTGCCTGAAATCACCATGCACATTCTTCCCATGTCCACGTGAGTTTCCTCCGGGTGCTCTGGTTTCCTTCCACAATTCAAAGATGTGCGGGTTAGATGGATTCACTATGCTAAATTGCCCCTACGTGTCAGGGGGACTAGCTAAGGTAAATGTATGGGGTTATGGAGATAGGCCCTGGGTGGGATCATAGTCAGTGTAAACTCGATGGGCTGAATGGCCTCCTTTTATTTTATTATTCTGTGACATCTAGCAGTTCTGAGCTGATCTGTAGCCACCTTGATACTACCCTCCAGAATTGCCTCTTCTTCTGCATCTCTCTCTTTTATTTTACAATCTTTGTAAAATCCAACTCCGTGAACAAGCAAATGGTCACAACCAAAATCTTTGGTCATGCATTCGCAAAGCATCTATTTCTGCATTAAAGATGCTACATAAATGTTGTAGATGGATAGTTAGTTAAACATATTGATGAAAAGATAGAAGCTTTAAGCCATGTCTTAGCAATCCTGGATCAGCACACAAGCCTACAATCTTATGAATCAAGAATTAATTTTATGCATAGTGAATTAAATGCAGTGTGAATCAAGGCTAACAGTTTTCTTTTGCACTGTTAGGTATATGATATATAATACAGGATCTTTACCGCATATTATTGATCTTTCTGACTGATGTTAAATATCAGTTTAATAGTTGATTATTAAAAGAAAGAGCTATGCATAAAAAACAATTAAATCACCAGGCGAAATAACAACACAAGGATAACTCAACGAGTTTTAACCAGTGTCTAAACAGTACACATTTCAAGAGCCTTACAGCACTTGCTCAGAATCTGATAAATGGAGGCTTTCATGTAATTGTACATTGATGTACTGGTGGAGTTTTATCCAACTGAAATATATAGTTGATTTGAGTGAACTGCAGAATTGGCAAGAATTCAGGTTTAATGCAGATTGCTAAGCCCTTGAATACAAACAATCACTCAATACACGTAAAGTTAGCTGGAACTGCTGGAGGAGAATGCAACTGGTGCCTTGGGAATGGAGTTTGTGGTGGAGACTAAAGACAGTTGCTTCAGTCTTTGCAATGTTCAATAGAAGGAGATTTTGTTTTATGCAGCATTGGCTATCAGACAAGCAGTTAGACATGGCCAGAGATCAAGAAAGGTGGTGAAAAAGTAGCGTTGGGTGCTATCCGGGTTCAGGTGTAACTTGGAGAGCTTTTAGGCATTAATTTGCAGGAAAATATTTTGCTATAACTGGATAGGTAAGAATTAAACCAAGAGAGAACAAGGTGAAAAGAGAAAGGTTTTGAAGGAGGATTGTGTGGTTAATGCTTTTAAAGGTTGGAAGAAGGTTGAGAAGAATGAGGAGGAGTAATGCAATGATAGAGTCAGAAACTGTAGTGGAGAGGGTCGAACATCAAGCTATAGGAAAGATGGGTATGGATATGGAAGGCAACTTCAGAAAAGATTAGAGTTTAGAGACCAGGTAATGATTTGCAAGAATATAGGGTCAAAAGTCTCTATTTTGAAGACAGGATAACATTGAAATGGATAGAGGAATCCCAGAAAAGATGGGGTCATATATATCAAGCTCATATGGATGCCAGGAGGGGGGGATGGGTGGTCAGCGGTTAAGTGGGAATTGGGTCAAAAGAGTAAGTTAGGACTCTCCTGAACAAGTTGAGCTCAATAAGTGTGTGTATTTCATTATCACAGAAGAAAATGTAGGACAGTGTGAATCAACTGTCATGAAAGTAAGTCAGATTACATGTGGGAGCTTTTGAGACAAATGATATTATATATGGTACACTTAATTTCTTAGCAATGGATTCATTCATAATCTATCAATTCTGATAATAAATACATTTATATATTTTAGCTTTTGTCAGTGTTTAATGATCTAAAACTTAATATCACTTTTGTTAATTTTCTCTGATTTCTTTCTGGTGGCATTGTTATGATGGCCACAGGGGATCATCAATACATCTCCCCATTAGCCTCATTAAATATGAGATCCCCTATTAGGTGAGTTGACGTTCGCCCAATAAGAAAGGAGAAGGTGGGGGGGGGCGGAGTTTAAAATCAGCTGGCTCCATTCAGGCCAACAGTCAATAGACTTGGAGCCAACTGCACTCTGTAACCATGAAAAGCATTCAGATATTATTTTATCACTGCTTGGTATGGATCCTGCTCTCACTACGACTGCAAAAAACTACAAAGGGTAATGAACATAGCCCAGTCCATCATGCAAACTAACCTCCCATCCATTGATTCGTCTACACTTCCCGCTGCCTTGGGAAAACAGTCAGCATAATCAAGGACCCTATGCACCCTGGACGGTCTCTCTTCTATCTTCTTCTGTTGGGAAAAATATGTAAATATATTCATATCAGAATTGGTAGATTATAGAAGAATCCTTTGCTAACAAATTAAGTATACCATATATAACATTATTTATCTCAAAAGGTCCTGAAAATTTCTACCAACCAACAAGGCTTCTTCATTGCTGTCTTTTGCATGGAACTAACATATATTAAGCTGATCTTTCTTTTCACCCTATCTGTAACTGCAACATTATATTCTGCACTCTCTCCTTTCTTCTCCCCTATGGACCTAATGAACAGTATGTTTTCGTCTGTATAATGTGCAAGGGGCAATACTTTTCAATATATCTCAATACATGTGAGAATAATAAATCAAATCAAATTTAAATGAAAGGGTGATTGATAATGGAAGACTGGTCTTGGTGAGGATGAGCAGTAAAGTGAGCTCTCTCTTCCCTCTGGACCATCTTCACTGTCGATACAAGTAACCATTTTTTCAGGAAATTTGAAGATTGTGTTGCAAGCATTGAAGATTGGGTCCAGTACGCAGAACACATGCCTTACTTTATTCGGGCCAAAAGTATCGAAGGAGGTGGGAAGCAGAAAATGATCCTGTTGACAGCATTTGGGGTCACAAACATTGGTGCAACCAAAACGGAGCGGCACCATGACACAATGGTTAGCACTGCTGCCTCACAGCGCCAGAGACCCAGGTTCGATTCCCAGCTTTGGGTCACTGTCTGTATGGAGTTTGCACATTCTCCATGAATCTATGTGGGTTTCCTCTGGGTGCTCCAGTTTCATTTCACAGTCCAAAGATGCATGGGATAGGCGGATTGGCCATGTGAAATTGTCCCGTAATGATAAGGGGACTACTAGGGTAAATGCATGAAATTATGGGGATAGGGATGGGTAGGATTGTCATCAGTGCAGACTCAATGGCCTGAATGATCTCTTTCAGGACTGTAAGATTCTACAGCCGCCAGATGTCTCCGAATCCAAAACCTTTAATAAATTGGTGGACTTAGATAAAAGCTATTATGACCAAAAAACTTCCGTAATGCTCCAGCGATACCAATTTAACATGGCAGGGTAAACTGCTGGGGAGTATGTTATCGAATTTCTGATAAGGTTGCGAAAATTGGCAGAGCACTGTGAACTCAGTCCATCCCTGAATAATATGTTGCAAGGTAGACTTGTCTTAGAATGAAGGAGGTGACAGTCCAAAAGAAGTATTGGCAGAACCCAATTTCAATCTAAAGAAGGCCATTGAGATAACTATTCTTGGCCTTTTGGCTAAGATCAAGTGCAGTGTCAACATCCTGTGCTTGGTTGAAGTTATTAGGTTACATTTTAACTTCATTTGAAGCAATTTTTTAAAGTGGAATCTCGGCCTTTTGGCTACGATGCAAATGAAATCAAACCTTGGAGGAGGAGCTGTACCTACTGCAATCAGCTTGGATCATGTAGATCAAGCCCAAGACAGGAGGTGAGAGCTCTGTCTTGTCAGCTTGGATCGGGAATGTCTCAACTTGTTGAGACTCTGAATTGGATTTGATTTAATTGGATTGAATTGGAATAAAGAATTTAAAAAATTGGAGAGTGCAGATGAAGGAGCTCAGGAACTACAGGGAACATTAGCAACAGTATCGTCTGATTGGACAGAGGAGTCACATGCAATATCCATCCCTCGACTGTGAACGATGTATCAGTAAAACATCCCAGCATCACTGGCAGCAGTGGAGCCCAAGTTACTTCAGTAGGCAGTCAGAAACACCTAGGAAATTCACTCCAGAAATTGTAGATGCCAGATGACAGACTATTGCAAGTGCTGCAGGAGATAGAACATAGAACATAGAACAATACAGCACAGAACAGGCCCTTCGGCCTTCGATGTTGTGCCGACCAAAATAAAAAGCAATGCCCCTCCTAACTAAACCATTCCCTTCTCATCCATATACTTATCAACTAACCTCTTAAACGCCACCAACTTGGCGCATCTACAACAGCTGCAGGCAGGGCATTCCACTCCCTAATCACTCCTTGAGTAAAGAACCTACCTCTGATATCCATCCTATAACTCATACCCCTTAATTTAAAGTTGTGTCCCCTCGTGCTAGCTTTTTCCATCCTAGGAAAAAGGCTATCACTGTCCACCCTATCCAAACCTCTAATTATCTTATATGTTTCAATAAGATCCCCCGATCACAACCAAGTTAAGATAAAAGGGGCAGTCAAAATATGTGCTATCTTGAGAAAAGGCCAAGGCCATTACTACACCCTATCTTGCAGAAAAACCCACAACCAGGACAATGCAATTAATTCGCATCTCCATGACAAAGGATGCCCCCATAATAGTGGAGTTGTTAGTAAATGGAGTCGATATGAATGCTGTGGTCTCTTTTCTCAGAGAGCAGACTTATAATCACCTCCAGGTTGGTATTCAGCTCCTGTATTCAGAGAGCATAAAGGCCAGGCTGGCTACCTACACAGCAGAACCATTGCAGATAAAGGGCACCATAGCATCCCTAGTGACTTATTATGGGAAGTTTATTCCTAATTTAGCTTCATTGCTAAATGTCTTACTACAGAAATATCAAAGGTGGCCTTGAGGCTGTCACGACTGGAGACTTCCAACAGAGTTAAACAGCAACTTTTGTGCTCTAATTGGGATCATAACAGAGTAATTAGGATCCGTGTCTTATATAATGCAAGTGCAGGACAAAATTATCAAGAAACATTTGGACCATCTCAGAAATAGGGAGCCCATGTCAGCACCAGCCTCATTACCAGCCAGGTCTCAAATGGAAGTCGACCCCACATGTTGCAGATTCTGAAATGGAAGCAGAAACGACCAGCACCCTTATCAAAGTGAGACCACAACAAGAGCCAAAAGCTGTGGCTTTACAGAGCTCCCTTTGGAAGCAATGGTTTCCAATCCGTTTCACATCCTCTGATCCGGTCCTGCCTCCCCAGGTCACCAAGCCACAGGGAGGACCACACCTGTGGTGGGAGTACTGAAGGGGAGAAACAGATTTGAGGGAGGAGAAATGTTATGATAGTCACAGGGGATCATCAATAGATCTTGGATCTTGTTGAATATGAGGTCCCCTATTGGGCAAGTCAATGCTCACCAATAAAGAAGGAGCAATATGGTCTTTAAAACCAATTGTTCCACTCAGGCCAGCAGTCGATAAACCGATGGGACTGATCTGCACTCCGTAGACATTGAAAAACATTCAGATATCATTGTAAACAAAAGGGCAATTAGTGATGGGACATGGCTTTGATAAGATTATTTACAGGCATGATGGATTTTCAGAACTGTGACAACAGAATTGGGCCACAATATTTAATGTTATTCTTATTCTAGCCTTTTTATTTACTTTTCCATTGTTCTCATCAGGCTTAATGTAAGTTCTAGGAAGACTATGGGGTGGGTCTTATCAAAAAAAGTCTTAGTGCCAAAATGGCATAAAAACGGGAGAGTTTCAGACCCATTTTTCGGCAAGTTAAAAAATCAAATCTTACAATGCTTAATACCAAAAATGAGGCAAAATCTGGCTACAAACTCTGCACCTTTAAAACTTAATCTCCTTTTCCAATTGCCTCCCAGTTTGTCAGTCTCATTTAATTACTATATTCTCTTCCGGTGCTGTTTTACTCAATTTTTGCATATCTGTTAGTTTCATAGTTTAGATAATCTCTATATCTAGGACAGCATTTTCATTTCTTTCCAGCCCAATTCACAATATTTTAAAACAATTAACAATTCCTCTTCTGACATGTCTGCTTTCTCCTTAACCAACATTTCCCACACCAGTGATTGGCAGGCATTCAACTGGGTTCAACTCATGTTCTGCCCTCACTCTTTCCCCTCCCTCCCTGAACCGCGATAAAGTCCTCCTTGTCCTCACTTTCCATCTCACCAGCCTCCTCATTCAAAAGATCCTCCTCTGCCATTTCTACCGGCACCAACATGATGCGTCATGAAATCCATCTTTTCTTCACCCCTGTTTTTTACATAGCCCACTGTTTATAGCCTCAATACAAACCACAACCAATGCCCTCCTCCCCCTCCCACAGCAGGTCATCTGTTTTTCTCAAAGTTGTTACTTTATATTGCAATCTATCACAACTACACTTCAATATCTAAAACATTCTCTCTCCCTTCAGTTCTGACAACAAGTCAAAAGGATTCAAAACTTTAACTCCGCTTTCTCTCCTTACTGGAGAACTGCCAGGCCTGCTGAGTTTTTCCGTAAGTCCTTGTAACAACTCCTCTTGTCTTATATATTTGAGTGATGATTTTTAGCTTTTCTTCTTATCGCTTGGTTTTGATCATTTCTATGAAGGGGCAAATGTAACTTGCTTTACCAAAACATCACACAAATTACTCTTTTTTATTTAAGATATTTACGAATCCCTTGTGGTTTTACATTTTCTCTTTTTTATTTCCCCATAACATCCAAGTTTAATCAGATCCAGAGTGAGATTCACTGATGCCATCCCAGGAAAAGCAGTGAAAAACATTGCAAATTAATCTAATCTGAAGGAAGATGGTTGCTTCAGATCCTAATTATTTCCACTTTCAATCATTTCAATTTCCCAACCAACATTGAGTACTTATAAACATCATCTTATTCCAGAGGTTAAAGTGTCAAAAGAAGTTAAGAAGAAGGAAGATAGCTACTTCACACTATTTAAATTTGGCCTGGATAGGAAGATATAATTACATTTTCCAATCTTCAAAATACTCACATCAAATGGCAATTCAATTTCCATTGTCTTTGGCTAGGGGGTAATTTTAACGTTAACTGATAATAGAGGAAGGGCACTCTTGGATTCACTATGAATTAGGTACATCTCTCAATTTTCTACTCCATTGAGGGAAGTGGAAATTCTTCAATAGTTTCTTACTTTTTAATCATAAAATTGTTCATAACTTTTACTGAAGCTACCTCAACAATCAATGAAACTCAAACATTCAAGGCTAGGTACAAAAGTAGCTCACCAAGTTTAAAATGCTCCCCCTGGCTTTCATGAAACTTCAACTTCTTTAAGTAACTTGAGTTAATTTTTAGATTGTTAATAATTCACAGCAGTTATTGCAAAGTTATATTTCCAACTCTTAAAAATGTTTTCTAAATTCTGTCCTGTCAGTTTGAATAGTCGGGAATGATATTTGTCAGTGTCAGTGACGGCAGCCACATATTGATGAATTTTCTGTAGACCTCAAGACTGTCTCTATAGAAATGAGGCAGCACTATGGCACAGTGGTTAGCACACTGCTGCCTCACAGTGCTGAGGACCCAGGTTCAATTCAGGACATTGTCTGTGTGGAGTTTGCACATTCTCCTCGTATCTGCGTGGGTTTCCTCTGTGTGCTCCGGTTTCCTCCCACAGTCCAAAGATGTGTGGGTTATGTTGATTGGCTATGCTAAATTGACTGTAGAGTCAGGGAAATTAGCAGGGTAATTGTGTAGGGTTACAGGAATAGGGCCTGAGTGGAATTGTGATAAGTGCAGATTCAATTGGTCGAAAGTTCTCCTTCTGCACTGTACAGATTTTATGGAAATATGGAAGCTTTCACCATGGCAGCAGTGTGTTCTGTAACCTGGCAACCAAAATGTTGTATTGTGAAATACAAGAACGGGAATAAAATGTGAATATGCCTTTGTATTTTGTAGCAGATTTGAAAGCGTTGTGTCCCAGGATAACTGTAAATGTGAAATAGAATGCCACACATGGGTTTCAAGTTATAATTGTCAGGAAATAACTTATTTCGAAATCACAAATGTCTGTGTTAATGGAGAACAAATCTCAAGCTGATTTGTAAAATCTGGAGTATTAAAAATGTTGTTCATTTATATGAAGGCAATGTGCTCAGGATGTTGAAGGTCTGAAATAGACAAAACCTGCTGGAAATGTGCAGCAGGTGAGATGATCCCTATAGAAAGAGAAAAAGTTAATGGGGTGAATTTTGAGGCTCCAGTGTGTTGGGTCCAGAATTTTCCAACGCCAGCCAACATACCAGTTTTCCGACATGATTGCAACCCAGGGTCATTTTGGAAATGACCAGATTGGGGAAAGATGGCTATCCAGCCACATATGGCAGGGAACCAATGACTTGTAGGCCTCTTCCCATACAGAAACTCAGCCGGTTAGGGAAGGCAGTGGTACAGTGGTACTGTCACTGAACCAGTCATCCAGAGACCAAGAGGTCTTGGGTTCAAGTACCACCATGGCAGATAGTGAATTCAATAAAAATCTAATCAAAGAACCCTAGAGTGCAGATAGAGGCCCTTCGGCCCATCGAGTCTGCATTGAACATAATCCCACCCAGGCCCTAGCCCCATATCCCTACCTATTATACCCACTAATCCCTCCAACCTACACATCCCAGGACACTAAGGGGTAATTTCTTAGCATGGCCAATCAACCTAACCTGCACATCTTTGGACTGTGGGAGGAAACCGGAGTACCTGAAGGAAACCCACGCAGACATGAGGAGAATGTGCAAACTCCACTCAGACAGTGACCTGAGCCAGGAATCGAATCTAGGTCCCTGGAGCTGTGAAACAGCAGTGCTAACCACTGCGCTATTGTGCAAATGATCATGTAATCATTGTCAATTGTCGAAAAAAGCTGTCTGGTTCAGTAAATCTGCCTTCCTTACCAGGTCTGGCCTACATCTGATTCCAGACACATAGCAATGTGGTCAACTCTGTCATCTGAAATGGCCTAGCAAGCAAAAGGCAATTAGGAATGGCCAATAAATGCTGGCCTTGCCCACATCCCAGGTTGACCAGTAGGAAGATTTTTCTGCCACAACAACAGTCAAACAACTGTGGCCTTTTTCAATTTAAATTTTATTTGCTAGACTTCAGAGGAACGCCTATTCTCAACATAGTGTGGGTTTGGAATCTATATTTCATTCTGATATCAGGATCTCAACTCAAATGGAAAATCCATCCCAATATTTCAGATCAATGATCTTCATTCTGTTCTGAAAAGTCAGTGCCCTGACATTATTAAGTCTGTGCCTCAAATGCTGCCTGACCTGACTAGATTTCCATCTTTTTCAGCTTTTGTTAAATAGATCATAATGTTTATCACAACATTCAAATAGGGATTCACGCATAAATCAAATATTTCACATTTCATTTGTATGTCGTAGATTTTTTGCTGAAAGAGCCATAACAGATAATCATCTAAAACAATCAGATTGAATTAGTTTTATCAATTCTGAATTTTATGACTACAGCTGGCTGTATTGGGTACACCTGAAAAAACGATCTGTGAATGTTTTAACTGTTGCAGAACTTAGTTTTCATATTGAAAACAAGTAAAGTATTGTATTTTGCACAGATTAAGGTGTTCGTCAAAACTGTAGTAAGGTATTGGAATACATCCATGCATCTATTGACAATCCTGAATGTTAACAATGGCTGGGTTACTAAATGGATACAGCAATAAATGTGAATCGATGATTTGTATTGCGCTGATGAAAAGTTGTTTTCTGATAATGAATAGTGATTGAGAGAGATCTTTGTCTATTTAAAGAAACAGTTGAGTTCAAAAGATAATCAAGAGGCCCCAACCAAGAGCAGCTCATTTTCATCAGTATCAGTATAAGTCAGAAATAGTACTGTTAACTATGTTGAATAATTCATGTGCCTTAGTGCTAATATTAAGAAGAAGCAATGGCCTAATGATGTCATTGCTAGACTATAAATCCAGAAACTCAACTAATGTTCTGGGGACTCAGGTTCAAATCCCACCATGGCAGATGGTGAAATTTGAATTCAATCAAAATATCTGGAACTAAGAATCTACTGATGACCATGAAGCCATTGCCAATTTTCAGAAAAACCCATCTGGTTCATTGATATCCTTCAGGGAACAAAATCTGCTGGCCTTACCCAGTCTGACCTACATGTGACTCCAGAGCCACAGCAATATGGATTGGCTGTCATGCCCTCTGAAATGGCCTAGCAAGCCACTGAGTTCAAGGGCAATTAGGGCTAAGCAACTGGTCAGTGACACCCATAACCTTCAGATGAATTGAAAAGAAAAGTCATGATAATGATATTAATGTAATAGAGAAGAATGGATTTTATCATATCCATCATGCCCAGGCTCCAACAGAACCTGTGGTGATGTAGAATAGTTAATCTATAGAGGAAGATTAGAATCTGTCTGACGCTGAAAATGGACTCTGCTTTAGGCCCAACTGCAGTAAATACCAGCCTTCGCTATCTGCCAATTATTCCAAAGGCAAAAACATGTTACCAATGTCACATTGGAATAACATTGATCCATTACCAAACATGCTTGCCAATCAATTATTATGCTACTTTGATCAAGTAATTGGCTGAGCCAAAAGATGCTGGCTAGTAATCAACAGAGAGAAACTATTCACAAAGCATGACTGCTGGATCCAAAGTTAATCAACAACTTGAGAAATCAGACCCAGCAGTGAGCCCTATCCTTCAAGCTACCTGATCAGCATCAGACAGTAGAAGCAACCGGGATTATTATGTTTTCAAATACCCTATGTAGAATTGATTAATTGATTGACTGACATGCAAACAACAAGAAGAAAGAAATTAACTTTTTGTTCCAATTAATTAGTAGGCATCTCAATCATCTGATAATATGCTTTATGTGATTGAGTTGTTTTTTAATTAAATAGAGTACATGGAATGTCACATGACTGTCAACTCCCTGAGTTTAAATGAAAATGGAGAGAATGTCAACTGTGCAGTATTCTTGTAACATCATTTCAGCTTTGCATAACATGTACACCACCAAGAGAAACAACCTTCACCTTCCACCCAAAATAAGCCTAAAGACAGTGGAGCAACCTTTTAAACAGCTCAAAATGGAAACCAAATTATTTTCAGATTTAAATGTGCCAGGTGATCAGGGATGGCATTGGTGCAATAGTTAGAGATGACCTTGGCTCAGGGGATCAGGATTAGTGAAATCAGGTTAGATAGAGATGAGAATTAATCGTGGAAAGACTAATGGGAGTGGCCTACAGGCCCCGTAACAGGTCCATTATATAGAATAAAGTATACAAGGTGAAATGTTGGGTGTGTTTTTTTTAGTTCTTTCTTGGGACACGGCCATCGCTGGCTAAGCATTTATTGCCCATTCCTAGTTGCTCTTGAAGAGATGGTGGTGAGCTGCTTTCTTGAATCACCGCAATCCATGTATTGTTGACATGCAGGTTGACCTGCAATGCTATTAGGAACGGAATTCCAGGATTTTGACCAATGACTATGAAGCAATGGCAATATATTCCCAAGTCAGGATGGTGAATGACTTGGAGGGGAAGTTGCAGGTGGTAATGTTCCCACATATCTGCTGCCCTTATCCTTCCAGATGGAAGTGGTCATGGGATTGGAAGGTATTGTCTAAGAATCTTTGGTGAATTTCTGTCGTACATCTTGTAGATAGTACATACAGCTGCAACTGAGCATCAGTGGTAGATCAAGCAATTTGCTTTGTCCTGGATGGTGTCAAGCTTATTGACTGTTGTTGGAGCTGCACCCATCTGGGCAACTGGGAAGTATTGCATCACATTCCTGACTTGTGTGTCGTAGATGGTGGATAAGTCTGTGATGAAGGAACAGCAATAACCATGGGTGATTTTAATTTACATATAAATTATATAAAAATCAGATTGGCAGCAGTGCTGTGGATGAAGTATTCATTGAATGTGTTTGAGGTCATTTCTTAGAGTAGCAGATGGCATGTAGAGAATTGTGCCCACATTATCACATGTTGTAAATCATGCAGGAGTATGAATCTTGAATCACAAAAATGACTAAAGTTTACAACCATAAAGAACTATGTCCCTATTTGAAACCTACAAACTAACCATACAGTCCTTTCGTGCTTTTGGCTTGGTTTAATACTTAATTGGTTTGAAGTACCTCAGAGTCAGACTGTCACTCCCCTCCTAGCTTTATACCTCAGTATTTTTCCACTTTGTCTCAGCCAAACTTCCAATCAGGCTGGACGATTTTTGGGCAGTGCAGTCTGTCCCCAGGGCATAGTGTCAAGCCGAACTCTGGGAGATTTGGTTCAGACCTGGTAAGTTAGTAGTTCAAGTCTAGACATTGGAGGAGGGGTGAGAGCCAGGCCTGCCAGTGAGTTGAGCAAAGGATCCCTGTAGGAGTGAGGAAAATCCTGTGGGTTGAGGAGTCCCGACTGGGGACTGTACTCCTTTGGGAATGGTGCTGGAGCCTTGTTTGGGGGGATAGTAAGGAGAGTTAGGGAGACCCTTGAAGGGTTAATGGGTGATGGAGTTTCATGGGCAGGCAAGTAATTGGGAGGTATGGGAGTTGCATTGGGTATGCGGGGGTGGTGTGGGTCTGTGCAATAGCTACCTAGAGGTTAGAAGAGGTTTTAATTCTTTTAACTCTTTCTCAGTAACTATTGATGGAACACAGTTAGAGTCATCCAGAGGTTGCAATTTAAATTGCATTTTTGGATGGTTACCGGGGAAAAGTTTTTATTTTCAGGCAATTGCCATGCAAACCTTACCTGGGAACATCGGGAGGGGGGGAGGGGAGGGGGGGTTGCTGTTATACACAGCAACTTTGAGATACCCACTCCCACAATACAATTGTTATGACCCAATATATTTCACAAAGCCACTGATTATTAAATGTTTTAAGCATTTATCCTAGGGTCATTTTAATTATGGCCACATTTGCTAGAGTTTAAACTGGCCTGTCTGCCAACATCAGCCACATTTATCTTTGAAATGTAAGCCTTTTGAAAAATAATAGTCAGACATAAGTCACCTGAAGGAAATTCTAAAAATAACAATGGCTAGTACAATCAAAAAGTTGACAACACGTTCCCTACAGAAACCAAATTCAACATGTGGAGGGTTCCTTCAAATGTCCTCTTAGACAGTATGATAAAGATCTTAGCTAAATGCCATGCCTTCCATTCAATTGACAATCAATATGAAGGAATACTTAATAGATTGTGTTGCACCAAAAACATAAATTACTGGACCCCATCGAAAATGGCTGATGAGTCACTTCAATCTAAGCAAATTGTATTCCACAGCAAAGCTTGTTTAGGCTGTGATAAAATATCTTCGTGCAAAGTTCATGACAAAATATTTCAAAAGCATTTGAAATACCAGACAAGTCACCATAACAACTAGTTGCAAGGACTTGGTACAATTCATGCTTGATATTCAAATAATGTGGTCCAGATTTCCATATGATAAGCAATTTCTGCATTTCAGACAATCAAAGTGATTTGCAGAGAAGTTGGAGAATCAAATTCACTACTTTCATTTGGGTAAAATCTATTTGAAAGTGCTTTTTAAGAAATGACATAGAGGATTTGCATAGATGCATGTGGAATAGACAGAACAAATCAGAAGAAAAACATTAAATGTTGAAAACATTAGTGAAGAAAATGGTGAAGAGGGAGGAGAAGATGTGGAGAGAGAACAAAGCGTTCAGCACAAAGATAATGGTATTGTAGGGTCTAGTCTTACACCACCTACCTTGCAAAGGAAGATCACATGGCGTGGTTGGGAAATGAATAGATGTTTGATACAGGAATAGAGCTGATTTGCTCCATTTGTATAGGGCATTGGTGGAGCTACATCTTGAGTATTGTGTGAAGTTTTAGTGTCCTTATTTGAGGAAGGATGCTTTGCTATAGAAGAAACACAGTGAAGGTTTACCAGCCTGATTCCCAGAATGGCAGGTCTGTCATATAAGGAGAGGGTAAGTGGGCTAGGATTATATTCACTTGAGTTTAGAATGTGAGAGCGGATCTCATAAAAATTTATAAAATTCTGACAGGATTAGACAGGATAGGTTCAGAAAGAATATTCCCAATGGTGGTGTCAGAATTAGGTGTCATAGTTTGAGGTTAAGGGGTAAACTCTTTAGAAATGAGATGAAGAGAAATTTTTTCACCCAGAGGATGGTGAATGTATAGAATTCACTACCACAGTATGTAGTTGAAGCCAAAACATTGTCTAATTTCAAAAAGAAATTAGATATAACTCTTAGGACTAAAGAAATATGGGGGGAAAGGGAGATCAGGATATTGAATTCGATGATCAGTCATGATCAAAATGAATGCCAGGCTGGCACAAACATCTGAATACTCCTGTTTCTAGTTTCTATGTTTCTATGCTCCAATGTTTGCTGGTGAGCCAAAGAGTGACAAAGAAGAGAGCAGAAACAACTCAATGAGGGTTGTGGGTAGTTCAAAGAGGAAGAATGGGAGTGGATAAAGATACTAGTATCAATAAATAGGGATAGAAATGATAATGAAGCTGTTTAAGAAGAGAAGCCTGTATTGGAATGGAAAGAAGATTTGGAACATGCTAGGAATGAGGGGGTAGCGATAAGGTGGTTGAAGAAGTGAGAACTAGAGATCATATTTACATATAGCCCCTCCTAAACCATATAGTCCTCCTTCTACCTTGTTACATCCTTTATCTGCCATGTAGCTTAGCACCTGAAAGGGGAAAAAGAATCAGAGTGAAAAGAAGAAAACAACAGACAGAGAAGTAAAGAGAAAATTAGGGGGAAAGGAATTAGAAAAAAGAGAGAGAAGCAGAAAATGAGGCAGAAACGACAGCAAAAAGACAGAGATCGGTAAGAGAGAGTTCATACTCTCAAACTTGCTGTGTATAATGCCATAGCAGCTCTGTTAGCATGAATATAAAAATGTGAAACACTGATACAAAACTCTGTTATGCTCAAGACAAAAATATTTTTCTCAGTTTTTTTGCTAGATTGGAATCTGTAGCCTTCATTATTGTTCATCTCAGTTTACAGTAGGAAGCTTTTGCTGTCATATTAATTTTAAGACTGCTTTTCTCATGACACATGTTAAGACAAAAGGTTGGATCTATGGCAAATGTTTCAATTAAGAACAATTAACTGACGGACATTGATGAATTGTTATGTGCTATATGCCAGAAATGCAATCTGTGTCACTGTTATTTGATGGTTAAGGGCATTAATAATTATAATCCTCAACCTACTCTGTTCACAACATAATTGTTCTGTTGAGTCGATCAGTTTATTAATATTTCTTGATAACAGGATAACTGTTCCATAGCATGAAAAATAATGGCTTCTGTTGATGCATCTAGTTTCTGTCACAACTCATTAAAGTTTGAATCAGGGCATGGAAAATGTAAGTGGAAATCTGTGCAGTAAGCCCATGGCAATAACTATACTTCAACACTTTCCATGTATGTTCTTTGATTGCTCGGATGTTTGCTGGTACTATTATTTAATGATTCTTACACAATTAATCTTGATGTCTTTTTCCTGGATTGAAGTCAGATTGCTAATTTTAGAAAATTATGCAGCATTCAGCTCCATTCTCAATTCCTCAGAAAGTGAAGCAACCTCTGTCACATGCAGAAGATCTAGAGATCACTCAGATTTAGCCTTACAAGTGACAAACAACATTCATGCCATTCAAATGACAGGTAATGACCATCTCCAAAGAAAAGTAATCTAATTGACGTTCAATGGCATTATCATTGCCAAATCCCAAGCCATGCTGGAGGATTAACTCTGACCACAAAAACAGACAATTTCAGTAGCTAATAGAGTATGTCAGAGCTGGATAGGCTTCAGCAAGTAACTCCCTTACTAACTATTAAAAGCTTCTGCATCCTCGACAACAGACAGGTCAGAAGTGTGATGAACATTCTCCACTTGCCTGGAGTACAACCACCTGCTGAGATAATTCTAGTTTTTGAAACTCAGCCAAGCATTAAACATGAATAGCCGTGAGGGAAATGTCAAGAACTCAATTGAAACAGCTTAAATAGATGCTACACAGCTGGTGTGTCAATCAAAGCAGCCCAGCAAAGTTTTTTTTTATCAGCAATCACTGACAGCTGCAGCCAGTTTTGTCTTGCAGTTTAAGGAGAGGAAGTTAAAAAAAAATCAAATCATAACAGTCAGCAGTAACCATATATATGAGGTTCAACAGCATCCAGGCCAAAGTAATCAGCTTAATCATTACCTTGTCTACCACCCCAAATATCCACACTCTGCACCACTGATGTATCATGGCTACAGTGAATACTGTCCAAAGTTACTCACCAATACTATCTCAACAGCACTTCCCAAATTCATGACTCTGGGTCAAAATCCTGAAGTCTCCTAGCCAGCTGAGTTGAGGTGCAACTTCATCACATAGACTGCAAACGTTCAGGAAGGTAACTTTCTGGTGTCTTTCTCAAGGGTGGCTAGGATAGGCAACAAATGCAAGCCTTGAAAATGAGAATAAGTGAAACAATCTGTAGTTCATTCTTTTAAAAAATAGACTGTTGTAAGAACGAATGATAGCCAACAGACTGGGAGGAAGTCACTGAATCAGAGAGAAATGCTGGATCTTTCCTTCAGAAACAACTGAGTACTGAGAACATTCAATTGTTAAATGTTGTTAAAACGTTTTATCAAGAAGCATATGGGAAGCATTCTTTGCAAATTGAACTGGAGATGGCTATGGCAGTTGAAAACTACAATGTGATATGGATAAATGAAATATGGCTTAATTCATTGGATGGAGATGAATCCCAAATGGTAGATATAGAATGTTTAGGAAAGAAAGAACAGGTAAGAAAGGGAGCTGCAGTTCCACTTGCCAATTAGAGACTCTTCAGAGCTATAGGAAGTTAAAAAGAAAAAAACTACATGTCATATTCAGTTAGCTGGAGGTTTTCAATGCAGAGAGCTAAAATAACTCTAGGGGGTTGCTCTGGGCCACTCGCAACAAGAATAAGTTGGAAAACAGAATATAGAAGATAGCAGCGATATGTGAAAATAGCAAGGTTACATTATATTTCAATCAATCAAGTATGAATTGTGAATGCTCAAGTGGCCCAGAGTCTGAACTGATAAAAGTAATGCATGATTGCCTCATGACGTTGTCCATTAGGGATGCCACAAAAGAAACTCTCAGCTTGACTTAGTAATGATAAATGACCCTGGCAGCATATTATAAATGGAATTCATGGCACCTCTGTTGAGAACTACAATATATTACATTTTGATATGAGTTAGCATTAAACATTGCTGAAGTGGAATGTCCCGGTATGTGATTGATGTGACAAAAATAGTCCAAGTTTTAGTTATCAAACTGGCTTGTTCAAGTCAGCACACTGCCCCATACACAAGACCTACCTTTGTAAAGAAATGTCCTGAATCGCAGGATTTTCACACCGGGGGTGGATGTGGATGAGGTTGACCTGGTAGCAGAGCATCTGCAGCAATGGGAGTCAGCAAGTGCCAAAGTGGGCTCTTTAGGAGGTCTGCCTCAGTTCTCTGAAACTTTGTATCAATTATCTTCCCAAGACTTTAGATCCATTGTCCCTCATTTTCCACAACCCTTCACCTTTCACCCAAACTCCTTGACCCTCATACCCCTCTCTGACAACTCAATAATCTTCTAAATGTCTATTACAGCTCCTGCCATAAAAGCTTGATAATCTATAAACTCTCATTCATGAAAGCATCAAAGCTTCTAAATCTCTAAGTTTTGATTTGATTTGATTTATTATTGTCACATGTATTAACACACAGTGAAAAGTATTGTTTCTTGCATCCTAACAAAACATACCATTCATAGGGAAGGGAAGGAGGGAGTGCAGAATGTGTTGTTTCAGCCATGGCTCGGATATAGAGAAAGAGCAACTTAAGTCCATTCAAAAGTCTGACGGCAGCTGCAAAGAAGCTGTTCTTGAGTCAGTTGGTACGTCAGCTCAGACTTTTGTATCCTTTCCTCAATGGAAGAAGGTGGAAGAGAAAATAGTCTGGGGTGCTTGGGTCCTTAATTATGCTGGCTGGTTCGCTGAGGCAGCGGGAAATGTAGATAGAGTTAATGGATGAAAAGCTGGTGATGGATTGGGTTACATTCATGACCTTTTGTAATTTCTTGTGGTCTTGGGCAGAGTAGGAGCCACATCAAGCTGTGATGCAACCAGAAAGGAATGCTTTCTGTGGTGCATATGTAAAAGTAGCTGACATGCCAAATTTCCTTAGACTTTTGAGAAAGTAGGGATGTTGGTAGGTTTTGATAACTATAGTGTCGGAATGGGAGGATCAGGACAAGTTGTTGGTGATCTGGATACTTAAAAACTTGAAGTTCTCGACCCTTTCTACTTCATTCCCATTGATACAGACAGGAGCATGTTCTCCTACGCTTCCTGCAGTCGATGACAATCTCCTTCAGTTTGTTTGCATTCAGGGACAGATTATTGTGCCACACCAATTCACCAGATTCTCTATCTCATTCCTGTACTCTTTCTCATCATTATTTGAGACCTGTCCCCCTATGTTGTTGTCATCAGCAAACTTGAAAATCACAGTCATAGGAGTATAAGGAGCATAGTAGAGGGCTGAGAACACAGCCTTGTAGGGCACTGCTGTTGAAGATGACCATGGAGGAAGTGTTGTTGCCTATCCTTACTGTGAGTTAGGGAGTTCAAGATCCTACTATAGAGAGAGGAGCCGAGGCCCAGGCCACAGAGTTTGGAGATGAGTTTCACTGGAATAATGGTGTTGAAGGCTGAGCACACACAGAAATGTGATTGACTCTTAAAATGCCCTCCAAAATAGCCTAGCATGCCAAAGGCAATCAGAGATGGCCAATAAATAGGAGTCTGACATAGGTGTGTTTTTATCTAGGTGTTCCAGTGTTGAGGGTAGGGGCAGGCAAGTGGCATCTCTGTGGACCTGTTATAGCAGTAGGCAAACTGTAGTGGATCCAGGTAGCCCAGGAGGCTGGAATTGATTCATGACATGACTAGCCTTTCGAACACTTCACAACGATGTATGTCAAAGCCATTGGACAATAGTCATTGAGACACACTGCTTGGTTTTTCTTAGGTACTGGGAAGATGGTTATCTTCTTGAAGAAGATAAGGGCGTCAGATTGCTGTAGAGAGAGGTTGAAGATGTCTCGAATACACCCCACCAGCTGATCCACCCAGAACCTGAGTGCTCCATCTGGACCAGTTGCTTTCTGTGGGTTGACTTCCAGAAAGTTGCTCTGACAATCTGCAATGGTGACCCCAGATATAGGTTCATCCAGGTCTTCCAGGGTGGAGGACATGCTCTCGTTGACCTCTTGCTGAAAATGGGCATAGAATGCAATGAGCTCATTAGGGAGACATACATTGGAGCCAGCGATTTTACATGCCTTCATTTTGTAACCTGTTATGTCATGCAGACCTTGCCATAGTCGATAGGGGCTAATGTGGTTAGCCTGTGACTCTAGCTTGGTTCGATACTGTCTTTTGGCATCTTTGATGGATTTCCTCAGATGGTATCTGGCTTTATTCTATAGGTTAGGATTGTCTGACTTGAATGTCTCAGACCTGGACTTTAGCAAGCAGTGGATATCCCTGTTCATCCGTGGTTTCTGGTTGGGGAACATGCAGAATGTGGTTAGTCTCTTCTAAAAATAAACAAACTTTGTTTTCAAAATTCTTATCCCTTAATAGCCTATTTAAGCTGTCAATAAAACAATGAGGTCAGAACCACCTACTGAGATATTTCTAGTTCTTGAAACTCAGCCAAGCATTAAACATGAATAGTCATGGGGGAAATGTCAACAAAGATCTCAATTAAAACAGCTTTAATGGATGCTATACCCGCTGGTGTGTCAATCAAAGTGGTCCAGCAGAATTTTTTTAACAATCACTGATAGCTGCAGTCAGTTTTGTCTTGCAGTTTAAGGAGAGTGGAAGATTAAAAAAAACTTCAGATCTTAACAGTTAAACTGGCATTTTCCACCCTGTAAGAACATTTACATCCACACCAAAATTCATAGCTTCAATACTACAGGTTAAGGCACTTGCAATAATTGAAATGGGGCCTGTTTGAACTCAGCACTATGTTCAAACAGCCCTGCTGAGTTTGAGTTTCCCACTTGTATAAATCAGGCCCCATTCCTTTTCCCCACTAGCAAAAATAGGGCAGGACTTCCAGGTCCCATTCTCTATTTTAAAGGTCAGGAAGTTTACCCAACTCTGAAAAAAGACCTGCCCAAGCTATGACTCAGTTCCTCAATGCCTTAGTACTGACAATACACGTGTCAAATACATAACAAGCATATGACAATCACTATGATGAACTCACGTCTGCACATACAGTGAGGCTAAATCCCCATTGTACTAATATAGAATCACAGGCATCACCATAACCCTGGGGCCATTTTCACTGCCGTTGGAAAATTTGCTTTTCTGTTAGTCTGAAGTTAAACTTAGTAAGTAATATAAATATAGACATTTGGAAAATTAAAAAAAGCATTAATTCTTGTTAAGTGAATATCGTGAAAAACATTTAATGTGAATGTTCGGATCATATTATGCAGCCTTCCGCCATCAGTTTTCTATTTTAACTAATATAGAAGTATTGCACTTTCAGTGATGATGAGTATTGGAGTATTGCACTTTCAGTGATGATGCACATCAAGAATAACTGCCCTTGAACAATAAGATTACATTGACTGAGTGCAGCACCAAGGAATCTGAACGAAGCAATAGGAATTCATGGAAAATTCTCCATTATTTGAAGACATACCTAACACAATGGATGATGGTTGTGATTGCTGAAAATCAATCATCTAAATCCCAGGACAAAATTGCATGAGTTGTTTAGGATAGTCTGAAGCCCAGACATTTCAGCTGCCTCATCAATGGCCTTCCCTCCATCATAATGTCAGAAGTGGAGATGTTTGCATGACAACTGTACAATGCTTAGCACCATTTATGGCTCCTCAGATACTGCAACAGTCCATGCTCATTTGTAGCAAGACCCAGACAACATTCCGGCTTGGGTTGATAAATGGCAAGTAACATTTGAAACAAAGAAGTGCCAGCCAATGACCATCTCCAACAAGAGAAAATCCACCCATCTCCCCTTGCCATTCAATGGTATTACCATTGTTGAAACTTCCACTATCAATATCAGCATCACAGATGCCAACCTTCAGCCAATTTGATGCACGGCACATTATATGAAGAAATGGCTGAAGGAACATGATGCAGCAAAGCCTAAGGGCTCTGACAATATTCTGGCTGCTGCTTCACTTTTGCCAGATTGTTTAATGTGAAATATTAAGGGATAGGATGAAGGATTCTCTGGGGAATTAAGACCTAGTGAATCTAGATCAGGAGGTCCTGCAACATTCTGGTGAAAACTACCTCCTGGAACTTGGATGGAATACAGAAGCAGGTGAACAATATTCATGGGCCAAATGGATTGCATGCAAAGTTGAGAGATCTTACACATTAGAAGTCAACCTCCAGTGGAAAACTTTAGAATATGTATACTATATAGTATTTTGTCTGCAAGGATTGATGGAAATACTTGTGGTCATGTGAGACATATTTTTGCTGCATCAGCCATTAAAAGGAAAGTTTTTTGTTTGAAGTATTATTTGCCTGTTGATACTGTTTGATTTTCATTAGGTCCAATTCGTATTAAAGTCAAAGTTATAAACAGTGAATTCTTGTTGATAGTTTCTTCATTTGGGGAACTGTTTGGCAAATTTGATGCATAGTTTTCCACAGGAATCTAAACACTTTCATTACCTCAGGATATCCCTAAAGCACTTTACAGCCAATGAAATAACTTTGAACTGTAGTCAATATTATAACACTGTTAGCTCCTATGGCAGGTTCTATGATTTTATTTGAGGAGTACTTTTTTACCAAAGTAACAATATATAACAATATGGGGAAATGAAGATTTAGATTCGAAGTGCCCGGTTAAATAGTAGCACTGGTACAGATGTGATGGTTAAATAGCCTCGTTCTGTGTTGCAAATTCTGTGATATAACTTATCGTGATGAATCTCAAAATAAAGTATTTCAAAATAAAGGATTTCAAACATAATAAATTATTTGGCTGGACATTCACTTATTGGGCGGGATTTTCTGGTTGTCCTCGCCCGAAGGCTGGAAAAACCACAGCACAGTGGCATAGTGGTTAGCACTGCTACCTCACAATGCCAGGGACCCGGGTTCAATTCTTGGCTCAAATCACTACCTGTGCAGAGTCTACACGTTCTCCCTATATCTGCATAGGTTTCCTCTGGGTGCTCTGGCTTCCTCACACAGTAAGAAAGATGTGTGAGGAAGATATGCTAGTTAGGTGTATTGGCCATGCTAAATTCTCCCTCAGTGTACCCAAACAGGTGCCAGATGCGGCAACAAGGGGATTTTCATATAACTTCAACTTCATTGCAGTGCCTACTTGTAACACTAAAAAAAACTCTAAAGAAAAAATGATGTCAATGGACCTTTGCATGGTTCATGTCCTGCCCGTTATGATTTCCGTGCTGGACAGGACAGGATCATTCTGCCCATTATGTAGGCAAATACAAATATATTTTGTATCGACCCATTAAATCTTTTTTGGTTGTGGTTGAAGAAAGAATGCTGGGTGTTATACCGGGTGAATCTATTGTTCTTTGAATATAACACCACAGGATCTTTGCTGTCCAACAAATGATTTTAATAGATCAATATGCTTTCAACTGAACATCACATCCAATTGCATTCTCAAATCCTGTACTGGGGCTTCAACTACGATCTCCAAACTCACCAACTGAGCTAAGTTGATATGAGAAAGTGGATATATCTTAAAATAGATCTTAGGGAGTATGGAATTTTGCTTTGGTAATCGCAAATTTAAAGGGTAAGAAAAAAAACAGCATCTTCTTGAATTTGCTTTATGTATTTATATTACGAATACATTCGTAACTTTTTGCATCTAATCAGGGAAAATCGTCATTTGTGACATTAGCCAGAAGTCTCCAACCTCATCCCGCTTTAGTGAATGGAGATTTGGCAGAACACCAAATTCTCTATTCTCGTGAGTGAGACTGGAGAATTCCAACCGTGGTATTGTCTGTTGGATAAGTATGTTCTGTTCAGTTCCTCCTTCATTATATAGAGTTTTTCAAAATCAAGTTCATAACACGTTGCTCCCTACCACATAATTATTTGACATAATTTTATTTTCTTTCCTATTTTGTGCAGTTTTTAGCAGCTGCCTGTGAGTTCAGAATGATAGAATCTCATGTCATAACTCTGACTAAGATGATTGCCATTTTCTTTATTTTACTTTTAAAGGAAAGACTATTCATCAGCATGAATTAATTCAGGTTCACATGACTGTTCATTAAAACTATAATAGTGAGGATTTCAGGTGATCAAGTATGCTCTTTCCTGCACCATTTAGAAGACTTACACACATCTCGTAGGAACCAATGACTTGAATTGAAGTCATTTTTACAACAACAGAGCACACTGAGACTTCAACATAGCTTGCTGCAGAAGGGGACAACTGGCTTTCGTGTTATCCATTATTATGAAGAGCAGTGAGTAGGCCTCATTTAAGTATAAGATTTGTACGAAATGAATGTGCAAATTGTTAGCTGGAATAATGTGATTTTGTCTGAGCAGTATATTTAAGTGTGATGGTAAAGCATCTCTACTGTAATTTAGGCTTGGAATTCAACCTTGGAGCATGTGAAAATGTAGGTACTTAAATTGGTTACGACAAGCAAGAAACATAGATGTGTATTTTCCCTTAAGGAAAACCGGCATCGTCACCTCCACGTTACCAGAGATCAGAAGCAGACAAAACCTCCTTAGGCTGGCAGACTCAACAACATTCCAGCATCAATAAGGAAAAAAAAAGGCACAGAGGAAGCCTTTTCTTCTCCTCCTATTTTAAGCATACACACATTTCATAAGTGCAGTAGATAGGTGATCTTCAATCAACCACCAGAGAAAGCAAATGCACGCGTACAATTAAAACACCAAAATCTGACTGTTTTCTTCCTTACAAACTCAACCGTCTGGAATTGAATGGATACATTGAGAAAATAATAAAAAATAAAAATTTACTTCAGTTGCCATGGCTCCAGCCACAGATGGAAGCTGTTTGCCCACCATGAAGGCAGATAACTATATGAGAGAGACATGTGCAGCACTGAAATGAATGTGCAGACGGGATTTTGCGTTCTGCACATAAGCATTGCTATTTTTATATCAAGGACAGGACAACTAAGGCATAAAATGATTGCAGCAGAGGAAAGATAGCTCCATTTGTGTTATCTTTTGTCTGAATTCAGCTCTGTATTCAATTTAATTATTTTCAAATATACCTTTGAAAGGAAGTAATTTATATAGATATGTATGTATTCCAATATAAAATATCAAGATGCTTTAAATACTTATATCTATTCAAATGATTAATGTATGATGGGTTTAATAGCTTTAAAACTACATATATCAAGCATCTAAAGTTTATTTATTAGTGTCACAGGCTTGCATTAACACTGCTATGAAGTTACGGTGAAAAATCCCCTAGCCACCACATTACCTGAACCTGTTCGGGTACACTGAGGAAGAATTTAACATGGCCGATCTACCTAACCAGCATGTCTTTCAGACTAAGGGAGGAAATGAGAACGCCCAGAGGAAACCTATGCAGACATGGGGAGAAAATGCAGACTCTGCACAGACAGTGACCCAAGCCAGAAATTGAACCCAGGTCCGTGGCGCTGTGAGGCAGCAGTACTAACTGCTGTGCCACCCTACTACCCCCAAGTTTAACAGTGTACAAACTGACATGGCATGCCAATTAAATCTGAATGTACTTCATATTCTGTTTGAGTTCTGCGCATAATTTTGCAATGTTAATTCTTTTAGTTTCTCAAATGAGTATTTTTTTCTGATTATTCATAATGGGAACTGTTCTACAATCCCAGAAATTACAGATTGTTTAGACAATCCTTTCCCAGTATTATTTAATGAACTTTAAATTTAACTCTGCGTTAAGCTGATAAGGTTTGGAAGTTAGGTCAGCAATGACCCTTAAAAATCAGCAAGATGTTGTTCTCACCAAACTGGGCTGCATGATCCATCAACCAAGTTAAAAACTGGAATCTAGTGTTTCAATCTGTAATTACTGCAAACAATAAAAAGAATATTTTTACCTCTGTCTTGCAAATGTATCTAATTATTTGGTCGTTGAGATATCCAGTAGTTTAAAGCTTTTAGACAATTCTTCGCATTGCAAATTCAGTTTAGCATGCAACCAGTAGTATTATTAATATTTGGTTCTCGCATATCTAATTAAAATGCAACGAGCTAATTGCTCAGTTGGTGGCCAATACTGTGATACGAGTATGCAACGTGCTTCAGTAAGTTGTGCCGAGTATTGGTTTGTCACAGCACAATCAATGACCCATAGAATGAATTCGCAAACCTGGATTTCTCTCTGCTCCAGTGCTAGAGCAGTTACATAATGTGGCGCTAGCTTACAGCAGGCATCAGCAGCGTTTACTGGTCTAGCTGTGTCCTTTTATCCACTAAACAAATGAATCATTCAAGCAAAGCAGCTTCTGATGGCTCTAAAATCCCTTGGGTTTTGCTCTAAAGGAATATGGTGCATACCAACAGAAAACACATTTCAATTTGTATAAGAAACCTTTTTTTGTTTGAGAGGACATCTTAGACATTCGTTAATTATTCAGCAGTCACTGACTGTCAGTTCAAGCATTTATTTTTACTTTAGGGCATAAATACCCAGCTTGTTCTTCCATTTCAGTTGTATATGCTTGCAGAACATTTGCTTTCAACTTGTTATCAGTGAAAACACCTTGCGTATTTTTTGTATTTGTAAAACATTTTAGAGAATTTTATTTTAGTAGTGGTATTTCTAAAAACTATTTGTGCCAAATCCTTTTAGTAGTTTATTTTAGTTTTTTATTAGTGTCACAAGTAGACTTTCAGTAACACTGCAATGAAGTTATTGTGAAAATTGGGCTTCTTTTTATTCATTTCATGGATGTGAGCTTTGCTGGCTAGATCAGCATTCATTGCCCATCCCTAGTTGCCCTGGAGAAAGTGGTGATTAGGTGCCGTCTTGAATTGCTGTGGTCCATGTGGTGTGAATACATCCATGGGGGTGGCACAGTGGCACAATGGTTAGCACTGCAATCTCTTAGAGTCAGGGACCTAGTTTCGATTCCCAGCTTCGATCACAATCTGTTTAGAGTTTGCATGTTCTCTCCATGTCTCTGTGGGTTTCCTGCGGGTGTTCTGGATTCCTCCCACAGTCTGAAAGACATGCTGGTCAAGTGCATTGAACTGAACAGGCGCCATAATATGGCGACTAGGGAAATTTCACAGTAACTTCATTGCATTGTTAATGGACGCCTTACTTGTGACTGATAAATAAAGTAAACTTTTAGTGCTATTAACGAGGAATTCTAGAATTTTGATCCAGCGACAATGAAGAAATGGCAATATAGTTCCCAGTCAGAATGATGATTGGCTTGGAGGGGAGCTTCCAGGTTATGATGTTCCCATGCATCTGCTGTCCTTGTCCTTCTGGATAATGGTGGTGAGGGTATGAACATTGCATGTTCTGCTACGTGATTTGGAGAACTACCCACTGTTGCATAATTAGTGAGCTTCCAAGTGTGAAATTGGGTATGATTTTCTTGCCACGCCGCCCAGCAAGAAATGCACAGTGGAAACTCTCTGTCACTGTATTTGGTCTTCAGACCCAAAGATTTCTCCAGATAGAAATGATATTCATCATCAGATTCAGCATGTTAATAATGAGAAAGATTTCAGGAAGAAAAATTGAATGCAAACTATCTCTGCCCAATTTTATCCAGGAAAATGTTTTTCTCACCTTGCATGATCCACATGCTGACATCAAAGTAATCTAATTTACATATATCAAAATTAGTATCAGTAGGGGAGGAGCTCCAAATTTCCTGGTGTTATACTCTGGACGGACACTAGGCAATTTAGATGGATATCAGCCGGTACAGCAAGACATGAGGAGTTTCTCAGTGAAGGGTCAATATGAATGCCAGAATAGCCTTTTCCCAGCACTTTCCAGTACTGCTCAAAAATACAACCTGAGGGGCAGGATTGCTGGAAATGTTTGAATGCTTAAGCTCTTCAAACGTTTTATGGCATTAACCTAAACTCTGGCAGGAAGTTACTACTGGCGGAAATTGTTCTGGAGAGACTATGCACCCCCTATTTGTTTGGCATTCTAAAGAGGAAGTGCAACACCTCAACGATGCTGCTGTTCTGAGAAAAAGCCATATCAGACAGGGAAACCTCGGCCAATTCATTGAAGTATCTTGCCCTGTCTTGTTTGCAATTAGCTCCTGAGAGGATCATTGAAAAGTATGATGAAAGGGATAATTAGATGTGTGGTGAAGTTATGAGACAGTCAAGTGAGTCAGCCAAACACTGTTCCTTCCTTTACTGGTTGTTCCCCAGATTGTCACTGTGGTGTGTAGGACAAACTATCTTTTTTAAAGACTGCATCTAATTTTGGTGCACTGGGAGAATGTGCACCTGTTTTATGCATGTTTTATGACAATGACTACTTCACGTAGTATGCAGCTAAACTAACCCAAAAAATCCCTTTGAGACCACTCGTGTCCATAAAAAAATGAAGATCTATGATCTTAAAATAGCCAAGCACTTCCAACATGGAATTCTCCCCTTCAAGCATGATTAGTAGAAAAACATAGTCCTTCCATTTTTTTGTCAATATAATGTATGTGGCAATTAAAAGTTGAGGAAATACTTTTTTTAAAATGGAAATTTTAGTGACCTCAACGAGGCCCATGAGGTTGGCCTCCTGGTGTATGAGCTCCCTGATTGAGGTATCCCACTAGGGAGGGATCCTTCCCCACTATCTTGGGGACATGGGGTGGAGGGTGGTGCACGAAGCAGTACCATACAATCGTAGGTTGCACCAGTTCACAGGCTTCCTAGCATGCTTTTTTTGCAACCTTGTGGAGTCCTTGGATTATGTCTATGTTAAACATTATAGGCTGTTCTCCTCTTCGGTTTTCTCAAAAACCGTTTGTTGATTTTTTTTATTTGCACTTCATGGCAATCTACGGGCATTTGGTGCAGAGAGGAACAGGGAAGGAGGAAGACATCCTCATGAACCTGCTCCTAGGCCTGGCAAGGCGTGCCATCTACAGATCAGGCAAAGGGCAACAGAGGAGATCATCCAACCTAACTGTCTGCCCCTCTACCATGGCTACATTCACGGCTGGGTGTCCCTGGAGAGGGAGCATGCGGTGTCCGAAGACTCTCTTGATGTCTTCCATGACTGCTGGGTACCACAGAGACTGGATGTATTATTGACCTCTTTAATACATTTTAATTTAACGCTTTAAGTTTTGTTTCCGTTCTGTCTTTAGTTTTGAGCAGTTTCCCTCCTTTTGGGAGCTGTTGCTTTTCATTAGTCCCTGGTTTAGTTTAATTGGATGGACCACAAGCGAGGTCCCTGATTGAGGTAATAATTGTCTGTCCAATCAGGGAGTCTCACCTGGGTGTATAATAATAAGTGTCAGGACTACTGACCCCCCCTGATTCTGATTTTGTACTTGAAGCACTCATAGCAGTGGAGACAAGTTTGTAATTAAAGGGAGTCTGGTGAAATGACACCAGCCTCTGAGGATAATTTCAGACATATATAATGTGAGGTATTTGTCTTATGACTGTGAGGGGACTATGTAGAACAAAGCATAAAACTGAAGCATAGTTTCAGATATGTTCTGTTTTAATGAACATTTTGGCTGTGTCTCTGTGTGGCTCTTGATTGATTCTTTGGTCCTGATTGGGCCATACATTTATGCCTACATTTTATGGTTACTTCTACTAACATTAGCTCCTGTCCATTTTTCTGATATAAGGATTAACCCTGCTCTCAACATTATTGGTATCAATTTTTCCCCCATCCACTAATTGTTCATCTTTGTTCTTTTTCTGTGCTGTGTTTTGCATCGTCCCCTCATATTCATAAGATAAATACCTCGCATCATATATACATCAATATGTATAGATAACTTCATGGCTATTTCCAAGATATTAAAACTGTACAAAGTCCCTTTGAAAATGGATGACACTCTGAGAGTCTGTGATCCTGGGCAAGTCAGATATTTCTGTTGTAATATGCCTTTAAGAGCAAGCAGCATGGCATCACAAAAAAGAAGTGTGCCCGGTCTGCCAGTCTTCGTTTCATTTGATAAAAATAAAATATTGTGGATGCTGGAATCTGAAACAAAAACAGAAAATTCTGGAAAATCACAGTATTTTAAGATAATAGGAAACAGAGAAAAAATGGAGAATGATGCTGGCAAGGTGGCAGCAGCAGAGAGTGGGGATCTCAGTTGCAGGCCCAATTTCATAAAGGGCTGTGGGATCGGGATCCGGTAACAGGAATTAAAAATCAGGATCCCAGAAGTGTCTTAGAACCCTGATGCCTCCAGGATGATTTCATATTTCCAAAGGGCTAATGGACAGGAGGGATTGGGAAACATGCTTCATAACATTGCCTGCAACACTCACTCATATGATATGGACGCTGCCCAGCTTCTAAGAGAATTGCCTGCTTTCTTTGGCAATGCAGTCCGCTGTAATTTGTCTCTCGCCTTTGCAGCTGGCACTTGACAGGCAGTTCCCTATCTTCTGGACACAAGTGATGCCTCTATTGGGGTGATGAACTCTTTTTCTAATCAATTAGATCATTCAATGTTTGAATGTCGGTCCCTGACACCCGTACTGAAAATCTGACCCATAGATTTCAAAACCAAACTGAGAGAGGAAAGAAAAAGGTAGGACTTACAGTGATGCAGAGGCATCAGAAGGATGGGATACAATAAGTATCAGGCCTACTAACACCCTAGATTTTTACTTTGTACCTGAAACACTCATAGCAGTGGAGACAAATTTGTAAATAAAGAGAATCTGGTGATAGGACTCTGGCCTCTGAGGATAATTTCAGACATATATAATGCGAGGTATTTGTCTTATGACTGTGAGGTGACTATGTAAAACACAGTGTGTATTTCAGACGTATTTTGTTTTAATGAACGTTTTGGGTGTGTCTGTGTGTGGCTCTTGATTAATTCTTTTGTCCTGATTGGGTCACACATTTATGGATCTTTATAACATGATGGCATTTTTAATATAATAATATATTCCAATGCTTGGAATTTTCCCATCTGGATTAAGATCCTTGACTTGGGCAGGGATAGAGACGGGAGTGTTTCCCACTACAGAGGCTAAGAGAAAACAATGCCATATTTTCTGGCCCCGACCTCATTGTTTATGCACCTGCAGAATTTAAATCCCCCAGTGGGTCCCCATTGAACCCACGTCCATCAAACTCCTGCCCTTGCTGGCAGCGCTGCTCCAATGTCCGGGTGCATTTCATGCCGACTGGCCCTCAATTGACCAGCAAGTGTGAAATAACATTCAGGTTCCCATTACCAATCAGCAGCAACTGCTGCCACTTCCAGGGCCAGTGACCATGCACACACAACATACACATAACTCCGGTCTTAGTAATGGCATAGAAATCTGTTCAGAAACTTCTGTCAGGTATGAATATGACAATATGAATAATCTGTGTCAGCCTCAGACAGATGTCAGGGAGGAGTGGCTAGGGAGCAGAGTTTGTGGTGGACAGCGAACACAATGTCTTCAGTTTTTCCATATTAGACTGCAGGAAATTTCTGCTCATCTAAGAATGAATGGTGAATAAGGAGTCTAACCACTTGGAAATTGTGGAGGAGACAAGAGAGGAGATGATGATGGTGTCTCAGCATTCCTGTGGTAAATAATATCCATGATGTGGAGATGCCGGTGTTGAACTGAGATAACCCAGTAAGAAGTTTCACAACACCAGGTTAAAGATCAACAGGTTTATTTGGTAGCAAAAGCCAATAGCTTTCAGGTCTCTGACCCTTCATCAGGTAAGTGGAGAGTTCTGTGTTAGAGTTAAATCTGAGTAGAAACAATGAAGAGTAGCATGATATGGAAGAGAGCAAGCTCCAAGTTTTACAAAAGTTTTACTGAAAATCTTCAGGAGCAGATGGAGAAAGGAAGAAAAGAGAAATCCTAGCTGGAATTTTACTGGCACACCCGCTCTGGACTTGGGTCGGGCGCTAGGCACTCTCCACTCACCTCACAAAAAGTCAGAGGCCCGAAAGCTAGTGGCTTTGGTACCAAATAAACCTGTTGGACTTTAACCTGGTGCTGTGAGATGTCTTACTGTGTAAATGAGATCACCATGGCATAACATGTAGATGAGAACTAAGAGGAGGCCAAGGATGGATCTTTGGGGAACACCAAAAGTAATAGTCCAGGAGCAGAGAAAAAATGCTGAAGTTAGGAAATTCTCAAAGGGAGAGAAGGAGTGGTAAAACAGTTTTCAGTAGATGGAGGTTATGGGATGGAAAGAAAACTAAAGTACGTATGCAAAATTGACTAAGGAAGAGAAAACAGAAAATGATGTTGAATGGCTGGTTTTCAGACTAGAGTATCAGATACAGTGCTGACATCATGATTCAATACTAGGACCACTGCTGTTTCGATGTATGACTCGGACTTGGGGGTATAGGTCACAATTCTAAAATTTGCAGATATGAAGTCTGAACTTTGACCCAAAATTTAGAAGAGTAATAAACTGTGCATAAGATGGGAATTCAATTTAAAAGAACATAGACAGATAGGAGAATGAGCAATTTTATACAAAGTGGAATGCAACAGAAAAAAACATGATGGGATGGAGAGACAATACGAGCTACATAGTCCAGTTTTAAAGGAGGCTCCAAGAATAGAGATATGGTGGCATTTGCACACTTTGGCAGTGATAGGGCAGGTCAAGGAAACAATTAATAAACACATGGGATCCTAAACTTCATAAGTAGAGTGTGAGTCACCACACAGTTTTAAAAGGTGCCAGAAAATTACATTTTTATTGTTTCTTGGAAGGAAATGTTTCTTGTGTTGGATTTCAATTGATGAGCACTGGTTAAATCCACATTATGATCCTCACGCCTGTTTTCTGGGCCTCCAATATAGCCTCCAACTGTCTCCAATAGCTGGAGGTTCATTAGCCAAGTGCGTAGTTTTAAGGTGATTGGCAAAAGAACTAGAGGTGACACAGAAAAAAGCTTTCTTATGCAGTAATTGGCTAGGATTTGGAATGACCAGTCTGATAGGGTGTGGATGTAAATTCAATAATCACTTTCAGAAGGAACCTGATCATTGCTTCAAGACAAAAAATCCCACAGGGATATGAGGAAAGGTCTAACTGTTTTCAAAAGAGTGAGTGTAGACTTTGATGACCTCATTCTGTGCTGTACTATTCTTCAGTATTATGATCCTAACAATATCTTACAATTATATGATGTGTTCTTACACAAGTCTAATATTATCTGGTAAAAACAGGCTGTAGCAAATGTTATGTTTTATATGTAATCTTGAAATGGAGTACTTCTCTCCATCTCAACTTTTTGCATGGAAAAGGCGAAGTGATTCGATTCAGAGAAATCAAAGAAAAGACTAGAGAAAATATTTATAGCACTACCGAGAAAGATTGCGTGGTTTGGGCTAATTAGTTATGTATGGTGCTAAGCAGCTGCTGGTTTTGCCCCTGGACCTCCACTTCATCAGTAGGGGAAGGAACAAATGATCTTCTGCTTCTCTAATTATATTTAATTGGAAAATAGTGTAAAATTGAAATAGAAAAACAATCTGACTTGCACTATGTAGCAGTCTGAGATATGCAGTATTGGTCAATTAATTTATCTATAGCTCTGGCATGAACAAAAGACTAAAGCTCCTGCAAGATCATCTGAGGACTCAAGAACATTCATTGTTATATGTTGCCCACTGTAATCACACATTTGTTTGATTATCTTTATTACAAAAACAAATGATCAGTGAATACAATAGAACCTCATTATGGGAACATCTTCTCAATGTGTGAATTTCTATTAACTATAATAGAGCCTCCATTGAGAGCTAATGAGAGCTAATTTGTCACCAACAGTAGTTTGGGCTTTTCAGCATAAACTTTATGTCCTTTGTTGATTTTTTTTTCTTGCTAGAATTTCACCATTTCTCAATTATTAATTCTCAACGTGCCCCAGAAAGCAAGTTAATACAGTAATTGGCTTAGCCTGACCTACTTGCTCGCTGCTTGATGCCCCATATAATGACATCTAAATAAAAACCGCAAAAATTCACAGAAGTCAAGGCAACCATGTATACCAGCGGCTTATTTTTAACTTAGTTTTAATTTTAAAATATGCATTTGATCAGAATTAATTAAACAAAATGTTACATACACAAGACAAAGCAATTGTTTTATTTTTATTAAAATAAATTGCTTTCTTTTTCCAAGGTCAAATTGCAAATTAGCCTGGCAAAATGCTGCTTTATTAATTAGGAGATAGCTGAGCACAATTGCTAGAATTCTCGTCTCTGAAAGTTGTGGGTTCATCCATCCTTCTCCATCGATTTGAGTACAAAAATTTCAGCTGACATTTCAGTGCTATATTGTTGGTGGCGTCTCTCAGGTGAGGTTTTACAAAGGCCCTATAAGAGTGAGTACTTTTCAGAAATATTTCCACTGGCTGTGATGCTTTGGAAGAGCCTGAAGTCACAGAAGACATTATTTAAATACAAGTCTCTCTTTGTATTTTTATTTTTTTGATACCTTTTCTAGGTCTCTGAATGCTGCCTACACGTAGTGACTTGATTGGAATGAAAGTGAGAAGAGACATATCAGAACTTAAACAAAAAATGCTGAGACAAAAAACTCAGGAGATCTGGGAGCATGCATGGTGAGAGAAAATAGAGTTAACGCTTCAAATCTGTATGACTTCTTCAGAAGTAAAGAGCAGGATTTTCCAGCCTTGGAGCAAGCGGCAATGCCAGAAACTCCTGCCTTAGAGCAATGGATTTTTGCATGATTTGTCCCCACCTGCAATGATGGATGTAACATGAAAATTCCAGCTAAAGAAAGGGAGAAATGTGATGGATTATATACTGTATAAGCGAGGGTGGAAGAGCTGAAGCAGAGCAGATGGGAGCTAAGAGAAATAGCGACAAAAATGTGTAGGTCACAAGGCACAAGAAGCATTAATGGCAGGGGAAAGTGGTAATGATTTTATTATTCATTCACACAACATAGCTATCACTGGCTGGCCAACATTTATTGTCCATCCCTAGTTGTCCTTGAGAAGATAGTCATGAGCTGCCTTCTTGAATCATTGCAGTCCATGGTTGCATAAAGATAAGATATTAAAAAGAATTAATGGGAGAAAAAAAGTCAGTGCCCAGTGAAAACAAAACTTAAGAACCTGTGACGGATGGCCAGATGGGGGAGGGTTCTATTTTTCACTAGGGTTGGAATAGTTTGGGATCTTTTTTAAAAAGTCAAGATGGAGGAAAAAGGTCACTGTGTAAAGTTGTTGAACTCAATGATAGGCTCTTAGGGCTGTAACATGCCTCATTAGGAGATGAGGCACTGCTCATCCACTTTGCATTGGGCTTCAGTGAAGCATTGAAGCGAGCCAAGAATGTACGTGCGGGCATGAGTGCAAGATGCTGAGTTGAAATGGCAAACAACAGGAAGGTGGGGGCATGCTTGAGGGCTGAGCTTTCTGGAAGGAAATGTTATACTTGTGTAAGAATCCAGTTAGATGATGAAAAACAAAGAGAAATTTAGCATTTCAAATAATGTGAAAGATTAAATGAGTGCAAAGTGATATCTAACTGGGTAAGGAATGAAAAATGGGAAAGGAACAGCCTTTACCTTCAGATTGGTGGTTACCTTTGGTTTCAGTTCTTGTAAATTCTCCACTTGCTTTGTTTGGTCCTTGGGTGCGGGCAAGACCATCTTTATTGCCCTCCCGAATTGCTTTGAGAGGGAGTCACAACTTGTTTTTTTCCCTGTTACAATTCAAAGGGCATTAATAAATTTTAGGAAAGTCTTTAACAAAGATATCACATGGGAGATTAGCAGAGATGAATTATGTGGAACGAGAGGGTCTAAAACAAATTGGATAAAAATTAGTTGGAGAGTAGAATGCAGAAAGAGGACAGTTTTTCATGTGGTCAGCAATAGGTATGATGTCCCGTAGTGTTACTTTCTAGGGCACTTTTGTTTATTTTGGAAATCAATTTAGATAAGATCCACTGGTGTCAGAAATTGTAAATTATCTCAAAATAGGCAGTATGATTAACCCTTTAGAAAATCAAAAGAAGTTGCAAAGGCATTTTAATAAAATGGGAGGATAGGTTAAAAAACTGAAAATGGGATTCCGTGTCAGTAAGGATCGATTGAGAACAGATCATGAGGCTTTGGAGAGGATAAATACGAGTACGCTAGGGTGTAAATATCAATCTGAGGCAAGACATGAAGAAGTGGATTTTCTTGTCAGAACGAAGCTCACTATGAAGCAATATGACATTGTTTAAAATTATGAAAGGATAGGACAGAGTAAATAGAAGCCGTCTACTTCAAGTGTACGAGAGGAGTTGAGTCAAGAAAGAAATATAGAATAGAAGCCAGAAGGAAATTTTTTGCATGAGATGTGATGTGGAATTCATTTCCAGGATTAGTGATTGAGGCAGGAACTTACTGCATTCAAGGTTTTATTGAGTAGGTAAATGAATGATATGTGATGATATGGGAACAGGATGGCAAATGTGACTGAAACTATTTGCTCATGCAGAGAGTGTGTCCCAACAAGGACTGGTTAGTTGCATAGCCTGGTTCTGTATTGTAACTTCAATGTATTAGTCACAGACTGAATCGTCATGTAGTTTCCTTCTCCTGCAACAGTTTAATAAACCAGTTTGGGTTTTTTTTGTTGCACCTTATTGTCATTTTTTTTTGGTTGTCAAGGATGCAACAGTACCTCCAGAATTGCTTGGAACAGTTACTTTTAAGTTCATTCTTTGCAATGCTGTTCAAAAACCAGTTCATGAAGGCACTGAATTGAATGGTTTCATTGGCAACCTTGCCTCTAATTTAATAAATTCAAGCATCTGGAACTATTGGAAACATTTTGGGTGAAATCTATTTTCTTAAATGGAGAGTGGGATCGTAAGAGGCACTAGATTGAAAGGGTTGCAAAAAATCGATGGAAATGTATTGACTGGGACTTGTGCTAAAATTAGGAGAGCAATCCCACAACTCCAACTGGAGACAACTCCAGTAACAGGCTAACAAAGCCTTACTCACCAAATCACCCCTTAAATCCAAAGTCACAGACCCATCCAATACTGTGTTCCTCTCCCATTAGCATGACAAACTTATCAAAGATGGCGACGCTGCGGTGTATAGATTGGAGAGACTGGCCATAAGAGTTCTCAACATTTATTTTGGGCCCCTGATGCATCATGGCATCAGGACAAGGAAATCCCCTGATGATTACCTCTTGCAGGTTCACTGAGCTGAAAAATCACTATTCCTCTATGTTAAATACTAAAGTTAACAAGAGCAAAGTGTATCTGGGTGAAAAACTTCAATATCTATCATCAAAAGTGACTTTTTAGGACCTCTATTAACTGAGCTGGCCAAGTCCTGAAAAACATAGCTGTCAAGCTGGGCCTGTGGCAGATGATGACAGAACCACGTGAGGGGAAAATCTACTAGTCAAGTAAAGCAATCAACCTCTCACTGACCTCATCAAAATCCTATTCAGTTATGGATGGTGAAGGGCAATTAATTAACTAATCAAAGTCACTTCATAAATATCCCTACCCTCAATGATAGGGAAGCCCATCACATCAGTGCGAAAGGCATGGCGAAGCATTTTCAGCTATCTTCAGCCAGAAATACTGAATGGATGACCTGACATCTCCACCATTATAGAAGCCAGTCTTTAAGTTCATTCCAAGTAATATCAAGAAACAGCTGAAGACTATGAATCCAGCCAATGTCCCATCTCTAGTATTGAAGATTTATGGCTCAGAAGTGGCCTGCTCCAAATTAAGTTATCCCAGTATAGCTACCACACTGGAACCTACCTAACAATGTAAAGCAAACACTCGATTATATCCACAAGAAGCAGGATAAGTTCAGTCTGGCCAATTATTGCCCCTTCAATCTGTTCACTTATCATGAGCAAATTGGTAGAAGGAGTTGTCGACGGTGCTATCAAGCAGTACTTGCTCAGCAATAACCTGCTCATCAATGTTTAGTTTGATTTCCCCAGGACTCTACTCCAGAACTCATTACAACATTGGTCCAGACATGGACGAAAGAACTGAATTCCATTCGTGAGATAAAAGTGACTACCACTGATACCAAGGCACAGTTTGATTGCATGCTGATTGTGGCATCAAAGAGTCAAGTTGATAAGAATCATGGAAAATTCTTCATTGGTTGGACTCATATGTAGCCAACATAAAATGGTTGCGATTGTTGGAGGCTAATCCTATCAAAATAAGTACATTGTTGCAAGATTTTCTTAGGATTGTACCGTGAGCACAATCTTTTTTTTAAACTGTTTGACTGGTGACCCTTCCTCCATTATGAGATCGGAAGTAGAGATGCTTTCTGATCGTTGCACAATGTATTTGCCATTTTCTGTGACTCGTACTGAAACAGTCCACACTGCATGCAGCAAGACCTGGCCAATATTCAGGCTTGGGTAACAAGTGCACCACACAAATAGTAGGCCATGTCATCTCCAACAACAGAGAATTTACTAAGAGAAAATTTAACCTTCTCTCCATAACATTCATTCCTGAATCCTCCACAATCAACATTCTTGGGATTACCACTGACCAGACATTTAACTGGATCAATCATATAAATACTGTGGCCATAAGAGCAAGTCAGAGGTTGGGAATTGTGTGATGAGTAACTTCTTTCCTGACTCAAAACCTGTCACCATCTACAAGGCCCAAGTCAGAAGTATCATGGAATTCTCTCCAATTTCCTGGATGAACACAAGTCCAATGACATGAAAAAATGGTGCACTGGTTAGTGTTGCTGCTTCACAGCATCAGAGACTCAGGTTCAATTCCTAGCTGGGGTTCATGTGTGTGTAGAGTTTGCACATTCTCTCCCATGTCTGCGTGGCTTTCCTCCAGGTGTTCTGGTTTCCTCTCATACTCCAAAGACGTGCAAGTAAATTGGCCATGTTAAATTTCTCCTTGCTGTCGGGGGACTAGCTAGGGTAAATGCATGGCGTTATGGGATAGGGACTGGATAGGATTGTAGTGAGTGTACACTCGATGGGCCAAATGGCCTCCTTCTGTCTTGCAGGATTTTATGAAGTGCAAACTCTTACTTAAACCATTCATAGGAATTCTTCTTTCCATCTCAATAATGAAAAAGATAGCACTGGAAAGAATTAGAATTTTGGTCAAACTGTTCTGGCAAAGTTTCAATCTATAATTGGGTATTGTTAAAAACTACCATCCTGTTTCAACAATCAGCTGAACATGACATAGGCCGAAACTCTACCATCTTGCCCTCAAAGCATACTCAAAGTTTTGCCTGTTTAGTGACAAGTACTTTTCCACCATTTTCTGCTCAATTTTTTTGAATATCTCCAAATGCAAAATCTGTCCTAAACTAGTGCAAACTGGCAGCAATATACAAAGTTTTTTTTAAAGAACTGTGTTAAAAATATATCTTGATACATTTAAAATAATAACTGAAGCCTGAATTATGCGCTCTTCACAACACCACTCAGCCCTTACTCCCCCAGCGGCAAATTTGAGTTGAGAGAGAATATAAATTTATATGGAAGGGATTCCTGGTATTCCTCTCACCCTGACCCGGTGTTAATTTTACAGTGGAGCAGGTAGGGCCTCGGATGGGAAGGCGACCCTTGCCTTCATTAATGCCTTTAATGGCCATTAAAAGGGTTTTTCCCACTCAGCTTCAATTTTCAGTATTTCCAGATGGAAACCACCAATCAGCTGACTCAAAGACCGGACCTCTTCCTATCATTGCAGTATTGTGCTTGCAGAGGCTGGAGAGTTCTTGGCCATTCTAACCAACAGCTCTCCAAGATGGCACTTGATTCCAAGAGTGGAAGGAAGACCTGCCAACATTCAACTGAGTGTATAATGGCAGCAAGCCTGTTGGAATCAGCAGGAATGTGTTGGCCACAGAGTCTCCCGATGGCAAGGGTTAAGCCCCTGCCATCCACATAATTCATGCCTTTGTAAAGTTTGTTCAATACTGATGAACATCAACATCACAAAAAAAATTAATCACTGAGCCATTTCATCACCTTTGAATTTAAATTACTTGTTTAAAAAATGCAAAAACAACTTTCAGGCTAGATTGAGGTTGTCAGCTCTTCAAAAACTCAGAACATATTTCATAAACATACCTATTAATTGCCTTGAGCTCATAAGATCCTCCTTACTTTTTGCAGGCTATTCAAAGGCCCATGAACGAGTTCTGGGAATGGGTCACTTATCGCAGAACATTTAAAATTTAAGATTTGCATTCATTTTGCACTTTTCACAGCCACAAGACATTACATAATGCTCTACAATCAATGAAATACATTTTGAAGTGTAGTCTCTGTACAATACTGGAAACTGTCATGACAATGGATCATTGCCCTGAATTACTAACAGACATATTGAACTTTTAAATAAAGGACTTAAAATCAAAAAATTGGTTGAGACTGTAAAGTAACCATTTGCTGCAATGCCGATGTGATTAAACTTGGCCAACTTATCCAGAGAGATTGGAATGTTGTGCCTTTTTGGACAGAGATATTTCTCATGAAGGGATGTAATGCAACAATTGAACTGTAATCTCCAGAAGAGCTAGTGGAGGCTAGTTATCATCTTAGCAGAAGCTATCTCCTGTGATTTACATCTGAGACTATGCACATGAAGTGAATTGAAAGAAAACAATTCTGGGCAGAATACATGTTGATGTTTTCTCTTCCAGGAATACACAAGAAAAACAGGTAAAAATCAACTGCAACTCTGGTCTGTGTGTGTTAGTCTGCTGTTCTAGTTTTACTGTGCTATTGTGCTGTGAAGGTCACAGCAGAAGACCTAGGCCCCCCTGCACTTGCACACAAAAAAAAACTCTTTCTTTTTGATTGCTGGAAACAAGTCACAAGTCAGAAAAGCCACAGTCAAAAAAGAAAACAGGACAACTCCTTTCAGTTAACCTAAAGAACAAGGAGCTAACTGCCCAACCACCAAAGTCAACACCAGCAGAATCAACCAATTTAACCAATATATCACTATCTACTCCTCAGAGACAAACCAAAGACTGACTCTATTTTTTTGCTTTTATTCTTGAACTTACTCATTTCTAATTTTTGTGATTGTGTATGGCATTTATTAATTTCTTCTCACATTTTAGTAATTAATGAACTTCTCTTTAACTCAGGGAAGCTCATTAAATTGGCTTCTTTTAAAACATAAATACATTTGGACTGGGAAAAGTATACGCCAAGGGAAGGAATCTTTTTTAAATTAACCTTGTTGTGACTAAACAAAGGGGTTGAGTAAAGTTCATCCTTCCTCACCTGGGCACAGAACAATTTGGAGGTATCTCATCTGGAATCATAATTGGAGGATCTTGCTAGTGAATCATGCTAACAAAATGTTGCATCCAATTTGCAAGCTCCCACAAAAAACAACATGAACCATGGTTATATTGAATAGCAGATCAAGCTGAAGAGTCCATGTGATCTACTCCTACTTCAAGTCCTATTGGTCAGATCATTTGATTTTGTTACGTTGATTGAGGGATAAATATTGACTAAGACATCAGGAGTATCTCTCTTTGTCTTCATTTTTACTCCATTCTTGAAGTTACAAAGCCAATGGGCAGAATGAACCAGAGAAGACTGAATCCATCGCCTTGTTTGCTTCGAATACCAAATTCAAATTGAATCCAATTCTTGGTCCTCAAAGAGGGAGACATACAAGATCCAAGCTGAGAAGAAAGGGCATTGTATCCCATCTTGGGCTTGATCCGTGCTTGATCTTAGCCAGAAGGCCCAGAAGCCCTTTACACCAAAATGACAAAGAAGATATGGATCTTTGATGTCTGCCCTGGACTTCAGCCTCTGTTTCTACATTTCACCATTTTCCCAAGGCTGGGGGAAGGAAGTGGGTTTTAGAACAGGCTGGTTCCTATTATTGAAGTCCTTAATATCGTTGTGGGCTCATTAAGAGCCCTTCCCCAAAAAGGTTTCTAATTTTTCATGAGATGGCTGTACTTTAACAGCTGTCAAGAATTAAACCAGCTTAGTGCAGGCTTGAGAAGGTGCAAAAGATGAGAAGATGCAGCTTGAAGTCAGACTGAAGAGACTGAGCAGGGCCGTAAGATTTTTTAAAATCACTGATTAATAATGCATCACTAACCTATCCTATCCCAGGTTCCAGACCTCCTGCTGTCCCCCAAAATGTGAGAAACTTTAACCTCGCCAACTTGTGTCCCATTACATTAATATGCAAAGAGCAGCCATCACAATCGCTGCCAAATTGAGTCACTACATGGCCCACTTTTTGACTGAATCCCCTCCATATCCATGCCCTTGCCAAATCATTAGATGCAGAATTATCCCTTCGGCAATTAACAACCAACTCGGTTAAAATAGCAGCTGTTTTCTGTTTTGCGTCAGGGGCAGGTTTGCAAGCCTGAATCAACCCCACCTCCTGATTACTGCTTCCAATGGGAATGTCCATTCCAATATATAGGATCAATTAGAGGCAAAATTAATTTAAAAGTTAAATAAAATGATTCAGTCTTCTTCACAATTCATCATTAAATGCTGTAGCTTGAGTTGTATCTGTGTTCATTAAGGAAAGTTATGGCCATATAGTGATTGGAAGATGTAACTACCCATTAAACAATGTCTTTGTCAGATTGGTAATTTTGCCAACTGGAAAGCTGTCATGTTAAAAATCAAGGGTGTTAGCTTCCGTCTACATTAGCTGGACCTCTACCAGTTAAACGGCTTCTGACCTGAACCGGCTCTTTTTTATGATACATGCTCTGCTCTACTATGCTAGAATTTCCCACTATGACAGCCTGTAGATTCTCCACTTTTTCCTTCAGCAGAGGCCCAGAAATTATCATCCACTGACACCCGCTTACACCTGGCTAAATCTGTTCCGACATTGAATTATCTCTCCTTTGGCTTATTTTGCTTCTTGCAAATAAAAAGAGTTACGATGGGAATCTGTATTGACCCTGGTATATTTGCCTTTTCATGGAACTTGTGTTGCTCCAGTCCTACACAGGACAGCACCATTATCTCTTTTTTCTTGATACGTTGATGACTCTTGATGATGCCTCTCACTCTCATCCCAAAGTGGAAAATTCCATCATCTTTGCTTTCAATTGTCATCATTCCTCACCTTTGTATAACCCACCTCTGACTCTTCACTTCCTTCCTGACTTCCCTAGCTCTACTTCTTTAAGGAGCACCATCATTCAGGCAGCACAGAGAGTTTCCTGTCACTTGTCATTTTAATTCTCTATTCCAGTCCTGTTCTGCTCTCTCAATCCTGAGCCCCAGAGTCTGTTCCAGTGAAACTCAACAGAAGCTCAAAGCAGAGGAACTCATCTTTTGATTAATGACTTCTACAACCGTCAGGATTCAACATCGAATTTCAGATTATAGCAGCTGCTTCACATTTTTTTTAGCAGATAATGGAAGTCATTCTGCTGCTGCCGTTTATGTATCTTATTGGCCTACCTTTTATTCCCTTACCTTTGTTCCATTACGACCCAGCCCTACAGCATCATTCATTTTGTAATAGAATTTGCCTTCCACCCTGTCACGATCCACCATTTTGTTTCTTCTCCCTCCTTGCATCTGTGTTTGTATAAAACCTGTTAAATCTCTACCCCTTTGTAGTTCTGTTAAAAAATCACCAACCTCAAATTATTAACTACTTTTCCCTCTCCACAGATGTTGCCAGACCAGCTGGATTTCCGCCACTTTCTGTTTTTATTTCCGTTTACCAGCATCCGCAGTGCTTTACTTTTGCCTTTGTTTATTTCTGAACTGAACAATTGGGAAGCATGAATATTTAAAGCATTACTGCCACAATTATTATGCTTAGAGCACCCACGTTATGTGCATTTTAATTCCAACTTAATCAGCAACCAGCCAACGTGTTAGATATTTGGATTTTAACAAATTTCCCCCAAAGGCAAACTAAAATTTTAATTCAGAAATCACTGTTGGTTATATCAGTGGACAAGTGTTTGATGTGTTCACCTGGTGATTCTCTATCCACTTGGTCAACATAGAGATCATCCATAAATTTTACTAATATTAGGCAGTGCAATTCAGCCGCTGTCAGCTGAACCAGCGCAAAAGATTTCAGAATTTCAAATACAAACTATCTTTGGTGGAAGTTAAATTTCCATAATCTTTGATTGCTAAATCAAAAAAAAAATTGAGTGGGGCTGGTCCTAACCACAAAACTGGCCAAGCACCTCTTCGCTCACCCCCAGATCAAATTAGTCATTGTGGTATATTGCACTAGTTTGATTTGGACAAGATGAGTAAGTGAGCAAATGCATTGCAGATACAGGCCAATATGACTAAATGTGAGGTTATCCAAATCAGGAAGACAGATTATTATCTGAATGGCTACTAAATAAGAGAACAGCATGTGCAACGAGACCTGGGTGTCCTCGTACACCAATCACTGAAGGCAAGCACATAAAAAAGGCAGATGATACGTTGACCTTCGTAGCAATGTTCTGTACAAGAGCAGGAATGTCTTGCTACAATTATACAAAGCCTTGAGGAGACCACATCTGGAATATTGTGTGCCATTTTCGTCTACTTATCTGAGGAAGGGAGTGCAGAGTAGGTTTCCCGGACTGACTCCTAGGATGGTAATACTGATATACGAGAACAGATTAGGATTATATTTGCTGGAGTTGAGAAGAATGGGTCAGGTTGGGGGGCGGAAACCCTACAGAAACTTTTAAAATTCTAACAGGATGGTCAGAATAGATGCAGAAAGGATATTCCCAACAGTGAAGTGTCCAGAACCGGGGCTCATGGTCTAAAGTTATGGAGTAAACCTTTGAGGACTGAGCTGAGGAGAAATGTTTTCATCCGGGGAATGATCAGGTGATGGAAATCATTATCACAGAAATCAGTTCAGGCCAAAACATTGTGGGTTGGAATTTTCCCATCTTGTCCACATGGGAATCAGAGCAGGTGAGGGATGGACCATGGAAAGGGATATTGATCTCAGGTAGGATTTTTGGGATGCATGAGGCCACAAGATCCCCTCCTGTATGCTTTAAAGAAGAAATTAGATATAGCGCTTGGGGAGAAGGAGATCAAAAGATGCAGGGAAAAAAGTGGCATCAGGCTATTGAGTTGGATGATCAGCCATGATCAGAATGAATGGCGGAGCAGGTGAATTGCCCATTCCTGCTCCTATTTTCTGTTTTTCTATGCAATTGCAGCTGTTTGCCAGCCTTCAAGGCAGCTCTTAAAACTAACCCAAAAAAACGAGGCACAAGGATACTGATAGGTTCCTTTTATAAGTTTTTAAACTTATTTAAATTTAAAGTAAATTTAGTCAGTAACTGATGACAGTAAATGAATGAAACTGGGAAATGGTTCAGTGTTGAATTTTAAAGTCATTTTCCATCCTTTAAAATGAAGTTGTTCATCACTGGACAAAATGATTTGATTTAAAACACTTGTTTCTTTTATGATATAAATAAAATAGCACCAGATTACCAAGTTTAAGTACTTTTTAATTGCAAAAAAAAGGTTTGAAATCACTGCCAAATTCTGTTAATTCATGAAAGAGTTTTGAAATGCAAATAAGTTTGAGTGGAAATTTGAGCACATTGATCACTTCTGAACATGAACACAGTTTGCACATGGACTGTTGATTCCGCCGCAAAGTAGAAATTCTACATATATGTGGATTGTCCATAGTCGCGATTCCTTTTGATTAGTTGAAGAAGCTGTTCCTCAATCAACTTTTGGTTTCACTTCAGCCTCATGTTCCTGATCGTGCAGCGTGGAGTGGGGCAGGGAAGGAAGAAGACCTCCTTGTAAGCCTGCTTCTGGGCCTTGGTGGCTATCAATAGGTCAAGGCAGCAGGCAATCAAGGGATTATCTGACCCAAATGCCTAGCCCTCTTTCACGGGTACAGTTGGGTTGGTACAGAATCAAGGGGCTGAATAGCCTTCTTCTACACTGTAGAGATTCTATGATCTTGGAGTGTTCTTCCTGTTATCACTGAGAAAAATTAACGGGAGCATTATAACCTAAAATTGTTGAACCTAATCATTCTTTCACTGAGCTTCATTGGATCTGAGTGGGAGGCTAAGAACATAGACATAAGAGGGAGAGTTTGCCCATAATTTTTGCCAATTTGTTATTTGTTGCAGAGCAGAAGGGATTTAAGCATGACCAAGAAATAATCTTCTGATAAATAGCAATTTCAGAGATAAACGTATTGCGAACAGCAACCGTCAACAGTTCTGTAATATGATTGAAAACGCCATTCTGTCCCCATTCTGACTGAATATACATTAAGCACTACGGTTTCATGGTGACTATCACATGAAACCCACAAGATTCTGCAGTAAAAGCAGCCAGGAAAATGTGAGCAATAGACGCTGTCAATACCATGTTGAAATATTTGTTCATCACAGCTGTGCTTAGGCTGAGTGCATGGTAAGACAATTCTCTTCTCATCTGTCAGATGTGTTAGCAGTTACCAGTTGCTTGAACTGATGCCCCCTGCTTTCTCGGTTCCTGTTTGCTGAGCATTAAACTAAGCCTGAGTGCAATCAACCTGCAGTTCTGAATGGTCAGTCTACTCGATTTCTCCCTCAGTTGAGATTATGATTAGATGAGACAGAGACAGTTCAAAGGAATTTGTTCCAGAAAACATCCTGTTTCACATTAAAGTAAAAAAAAACAGTAGCAGGTAAGGGGGAAGGAGGAGGAGGAGGAAGAAGAGGAAGAGGAGGAGGAAGAAGAGGAGGAGGAGGAGGAGGAAGGATGCTATTTAATTTGAGCTGATATCAGGCAGGTGGCGGATTGGCCAGAAACTTGGCATACAAAATGCAGTCAGCAGGAGGCTCAATCAGTGTTCATGTTGGACCACATTAAGACTGTGAGCAGCAAGCTGCCAGCATTAATGATGCTCCTTGTTGGCAGATTGCTGATTGAGAGGGCGGAAAGCTGAAGCAGCAGTACCATAAAGGGGAGGAGTGGGCTCGGGAGTGGAGTAAAAGGGAGCTGCAATTTATAATGACAGGAGAAATGTTTGAAGCACTTACTGCATCTTCAAAATAGAGAACTACCAACTGTGCTTTGTAGATATGTAGCCAGACAATAATTGATGCTGAACCAAAGGATGGATTGGGAGCTTAGTCAATGAATTGATGAATTCATTTATTATTGTCACATATCACAGAATATAGTATTACAGTTGCAGATAGTGTGAGGAAAAAGTTAAGCTTAATATGTAATAGAATCATTCAAAAGTCTGATGGCAGCAGGGAAGAAGCTATTCTTGAGTCGGTTGGTACATGACTTTTGTATCTTTTTCCCAATGGAAGAAGGTGGAAGAGAGTATGTCTGGGATCTGTGTGGTCCTTGATTATACTGGTGCTTTCCCAAGGCAGAGGAAAGTGTAAATGGAGTCGATGGATAGGAGTTTGGTTTGCATGATGGGCTAGGCTACATTCACAACCCTTTGAAATTTCTTGCTGTCTTGGTCAGGACAGAAGCCATACCAAGCTGTGATACATCTGGAAAGGATACTTGCTAAGGTGCATCTGTAAAAATTGCTGAAAGTCACGCCAAATTTCTTTGGTCTTCTGAGAAAGTATGTAATTTTACTGACATTGAGGGAGAGATGATTATCATCACACTATTTCATTAGATTTTCTATCTCCTTTCTGTACTCTGGCTCATTCTTCACAAGTGTCAAACAGCAATTACTAGCCCATTATGCTCCACTGAGACCATTGTAATCTTCAACACCTCCCTCTATAGGATAGGAGAAGTATTGGCGCACCATTGGGACAATTGGACAGAACATTCAATCGTACTTGTTTCATGAACTCTGGCATATACAGAAAGGAGGTATGCCCAAATTGAGAGAGGAGATTTGGCTATGGTATTTGTGGTGAAAAGATTGCACCGGTACATCTATGGTCAGCATTTCATCATAAAAACAGACCGCAAACTTCTGTTGGGCTTCTTCACAAAATGCTCTGGTTCTTCCCATTGCATCAGCTCTGATTCAGTGCAGGACACTGCCATTAGACATCTGTGAATACATCCTAGAACATCATCCAAAGAGACAGATTGCTGACGTGGATGCCTTGAACTGATCACAGCTACCCATCCGCTTATCCTCAACTCCAAAGATGATTGAAGTCTTCATCATATTAACTTCATGGATACTCTACTAGTATCCGCCAAGAAGATTCATGCTTGGACCCAAAATGACCCCTTGTTGTCGAAGCTACATCATGTCATCCTGAGTAGAGGGTACAAGGATCATCCGAAAGAGGATCTTAAATCTTATACTTCCAAATATTAAGAGCTAAGCGTTGAGGATAGTATCATCTTGTGGGGAGCCCGAGTTGTTGTTCTGCATCCAAGCAACAACCGATATTCTACGAATTGCACAACAGCCACCTAGGGATTTCTAAAATAAGTGTACTTTCAATAAGCTATGTCCGGAGACCTGGTATAGAATAGGACATTAAAAACCTGGTCAGGCGATGCAAAACCTGCCAGGAAAACTGGAAGGTCCCACCAGCAGCCTCATTGCACTCCTGGGAATGGCTGGGGAGACACCTCATGTGAATGCGCACAGACCTTGCAAGGCTATTTATGGGCTCAATGTTATTAATTCTGATTGATGCCATTCAAAATGGATCAATATGCATCAGATAGTCTCCACTACCTCTTTCAACACCATAGAAAAGCCCTGGCAATCTTTTTGCACACATAGTATACCAGAGGTACTCATAACAGACAATGGGACCTCATTTACCAATGGGGATTTTCAAACCTTTGTGAGCACAAACAGAGTGAGACATATCCACACGGCGCCCTATCATCTGTCTTCAAACAGCCTCGCTGACCGAGCAGTCCTTGTATTAAAAACAATATGGATCAATAGGCTCTTAGGACAACACCATGCATGATGATGAGAGTAGCCCCGATAGAGCTATTGATAAGCTGATGCCATCAGACCAGGCTTAGCCTCATTTTCTCAAACCTGGATGATAAAATCAAAGATAAACAAAAAGCCCAAAAACATGGCCATGAAGAGTATAAGCCTGACAGGACTTTACAATTGGGAGATAATGTCCATATATGGAATTTCAGAGCTGGCTCCCCATTGATCCCAGGAGTTGTTCTCTCAAAAATGGAACCAGTGTCATGTATGGTAAAGACTGGAGACTATAAAACAAACATGTCGCTCACCTCCACAGGGGCAATTGCTGCACTGGATTCATCACCATTGACAACTTATACACAGCTTGTGGGTAGGAATCTCCACCCACTAAAAGCCCCAACGTAGGTCTGCAAGGAACAGCCTCAGCAATGGACATGGAAGCAATGGAATCGCAGTCAGAGATTGACACTGAGGATGCGTCCCCTACAGTGGCCCTTCGATTTTCCACAAGGAAGAGACGTTCATCCACTCAGTAAATGCTCCCAATCAGACTGCATGCAAATGTCAGAAACAAAGCCACAGACCAAGCAATTAAAAATGACCCCATCACCATAGGGGCAAGGAGAAACCCTCAAACTCAGAGAGGGAGGGGTGTAATCACTCCCGTGAGTTCTCTGAGGAATATGATTTCCCTTGGTAACAGGCAATGGCCTTCCTAGTTGGAACTTGTCACATGAGAAAGTTCTACTGAACTGTTGTCCCATTTGGGGCTATTGTTCTGGCTGGGACTTGTATGAGAATTGTTGCCCTATTGGGACACATGTGTGCTCGAAGGTGGAACCCTAGACAACTCAACTTTGACAGTGAAATCCCAAAAGACGTCACTCCAGAAGGCAAAACCCTGGAAGGCAAAACCCCAAAAGGCAACAGATAACTTAGCTTCCAATGGACTTAATTTTCATCAGAGGAGAGGTTGTTTCCTGCTGTATTATAAATAGAAATTATTGCCATTGGTATGTTTGCTGTTAGCATTGTGATTATATCAGCTTGTCATTTTAATAATTTATCAAGCTATTAACTTTTGTAGGACAGAGGCTGGTGCTGGCTATCTACCATGTTAATGGGGTTGTCATGGTTTTGTGTCAGGACTGACTGCTTGATTAATACAGGTGACAGTTAATGGGAATTGACCACCTTCTCAACTTCATTGATCAGGTAACAGGCCAATTCTGCCATCCTGTTAACACTTAATTCCAAACCATTTTTCAGCAGCACCTAATTTGAAGTGGCTGATAAAATGGGCTGAAATTATAATGTACTTGGATTGCAACTTATAATGTATTTGGATAAATTGTAATGTATTTGGATGAATTGTTCAAATTAAAAGAAAGTTGGGACTTATGTACTCCATGGAGTAGTGGCCTTAATTTGTGTTTAATAATAAATACTATTCCTTTCCAGTTGGACTTCCTAAGTATTGCAGTTATCAATAAATACCCTGTCCGCTCCTGAATGAGCAGAAACTCTGCAAGCATGTATTATAAATTGGGAGATGAATTGTAATGACTTCAATCAGGCAATTGAGGTAGATCTGTTAGAATATGAACTCCCCGATTAAGGGTCAAATTGATAAGTCAATCAGGGAACCTCTTGTTTTGTATTTAACCAAGTGTGTCATCCCCTCTGGGATTCCTAGTGTAGACTGCTAACTGAAAGTACCCTGTATGTTGGTGTCAGACTTGTTAATAAAGGGATTTTGGTGAAAGGGCTTCTCCCTCTGAGGACTTATATCTTTTGTGTCTGTTGGGCACTGCAGGGGCTGGAGTGTGTTTATAGATCCTGACAATCACATTTTGATTTGATGTGCCTTAAGTTTCCTTTTGTTTTTGTTTGAGTTGTTCCCCTTCCTTTTGGGAAGCTGCTCCTTTTACTTTGTCTTAACTTAATTTGAGTTTGTTTATTTAGTTTGATCTTAAAAGAGGACAAGAATGGACATAGATTTAGAAAATAACAATGTGTTCAAGGAGTAAGGAAAGGAAAGGATGGATAGACATTCTACATTTGTCCCATTCCACACCCCACACCCCCAACAACATCTCTATGTGACTCAGCTACAGTTTCTGTGTTTGGCTATTTGCACACTTTATTCTCCCTGTGGACAATTATTAGCAATCTTTTCCCTGGTTTCTAGGGCTATGACTTGCCTTTCATTCCCTCACCCCGCAGTATAAATATCTCCCACTTTCTGTCTTTTAGCTTTGACAAAGGGTCATCTGGACTCAAAACATCTGTTCTTTTCTCTCATTACAAATGCTACCAGACTTGCTGAAACTAGCTAGCATTTTCTTTTTTGGCTTCAGATTTCAACCTCTGCAATAATTTGCTTTTATAAAGAGTAGATGGAAAATGGTGGTAGTTTAAAAGAAAATGTGATCAAATGCTCTTCAAAGAAGAGTTAATATTTTTTCAGAGGAAGGGGACAGCACATAAGAAAAACACAGCATTACATGGGAGTCAGGAGCAGAAACTGGGTGGTCGTCAGGAAATGGGTCTCATGAACAAAATGAGCTCAGAGTGGGCTGGCAGGGAGATAAAGAAAGCAAAAATTGATACAGTTAGGTGAGTAGCAGAGAGATTAAATTTTGGAAACCTTTAAGACTCAAAGAATGAAACAATGCAGTAAAAGTAAATGCCAGACATTTTTCTTTTTCTTATGGAGTCCCCATAGTGCAGAAGAGGCCATTCAGCCCATCGAGTCTGGACCAACAACAATCCCACAGGCCCTAGGCTCATAACCCCACATATTTACCTTGTTAATCCCCCGAGGATCAATTTACAATGGCCAATCGACCCGAATCCAGACATCTCTTCCAACTTTTCCATACTGCAGCTAAAGGAGCCTTTAAACACAACTAGAAATGGTGACCTCCTGGCACGTACTTGTAAATAATTTGTCGGTGGTTTGAAAAATTGCCAGCAGCAGCAAGGGTAGGGATGAAAATAGCACCAAGATCTTAACTACATCATCTGGCTCTTATTTGTATTTATCTGTGAGACTCCTGCTCATTTCCAGTGGGAGCTCTGCCTGTTTAATTCGAGATCGCGCAAAAAAAAAAGGTGACTTAATGCTCAACATCATTGTAGACCTGCTATCACCTAATTTTGAGGCAGTATTGAGATGAAAATGACCCAAAGCCATACAATTTAACCTGCACTTCATGGAAACGTGGCAACATTTTAGATTCATATTTTAAAATACCTTTTCATTATTATTATAATTCATTTTTAAGTTGAGTAGTCCTTCACAATGCTCTTCTGGACACAATAGCACATGAAGTATTCTTCCCTTACGATTAAACCTTTCACAACCTATTTATTTTTCATTTATAAACATTCAGGTGGGGCCATTCCCTCAATGCCACCTAGTGGTAGTGATCAGTAAACCAATTGAGAAAGTGAAGAAAATCAAAGTAAAATCTAATAAAGCACTGGACAGAATTTGGAATGAGCTAAACAGAAGGATAAAATGTAATATGTAAACTGGTGAAGATAAACTAAATTTACAAGAAGCTTTGATTTTGTTATTGGGAAATAATATTTTTTTCAAAATAACATGGGCAGAACTTTTCCACTTTTCTACGACGTCACCGCAGACAGGAAAAGCGACAGCCAGCGGGCTTTCTCATATTGCTCACAACTTGGGAAACAGGATTGGAAGGGATGAATCCCACAATGTCACAATGTTGGGATGAGCTCTGATTGAGGGTGCCCCACCAGCAACCTATTTTTCAAAATCTGCGCACCAATTATAAAGGCAGTCCTCACACTGAAATGTAAAAATAGAACACCCCTCCTCTGCATTTCCCTCCATGCAACACCTTTCCCCACTCACTGTCCCTAGCAGTGCCAGGAGGCAGTGCCAGTGGGCTGCGCCTGGCTATTACCTGGGCGTGATCTTCTCCCCGCTGAGTGATGTATTGACTTGAATTTCTCCAGTGAGTCTGCTCGCCAGATGCTCACCGTGGGAGACCAATCATTATTCGTGTCAGTGTTGGCTCTCAGTGACATAACCACACCAGCCTCCCACCCACTGACACTGTCTACACTTCCCGCTGTCTTGACAAAGCAGCCAGCATAATCAAGGACCCCAGATATCCCGGACATACTGTCTTCCACCTTCTTCCGTCGGAAAAAAAATACAAAAGCCTGAGGTCACGGACCAACCGACACCACAACAGCTTCTTCCCTGCTGCCATCAGATTTTTGAATGGACCTACCCTGCATTAAGTTGATCTTTTTCTACACCCTAGCTATAACTGTAATACTATATACTGTACTCTCTTGTTTCCTTCTCTATGAACAGTATGCTTTGTCTGTATAGTGTGCCACAAACAATACTTTTCACTGTATGCTAATACATGTGATGTTAATAAATCAAATCAAATAATAAGTCAAATCAAATCAAACATAAATTGGTAATATAACTGCAGGCAGGGATGTTATCTGACCTGATAATTAGATTTATATTTATTCTAATAGGATACCGGCCAATGAATGTGGGGAATCCCATTATGTCACTGGTGAAGGGAGTATTTTAAAGCAGTTTGGCTACAAAACTCTGGTACATGACTTATGGTGGTTGGAGGTCATACCACAATTTTGGTCTACAGGATATGAGCAAGTGAAAGATTGTTAAATTAAATCCCACAGGTTGCATTTCAGAGCACTGCCATAATGTTGGACTTGGTGGAGCAATAAAAACATAGAAAAATATTCCGTGACTGAATTTTACAGTTTATTTACGATGTTGTTGACAAAGAACGTAATTGGCAAGATGACTATGTCATAACAGTTGTAGCATAAGAGACCTAAAAATAGTTTCTGGTATATTTTCATGGAAATCATTTTAATTACAATTCCCAGTTAATGCTTAATGAGGGAGCTGTCGTATCTATGTCTTTCCATGTCACCAGATTTAATTATGAACATAATAATGAAAGCAGCAACAATTTTTAACATTTTTTCATACAGTTTAAATTTATGAGGCATTTTAATGTTTTATAAATTAGAAATAAAATCAAAATGACCACAGCACCACAATAATCAAAAAATCGGCTGGAAAATCACAAAAGACCCAAACTGGGTGCTCACGGTCAAGTGTGTTCTACATGAAGACTACAAGTATTGTTCTTTCCCGAAGGCCAAATCAATATTATTTTCCTGAGCACACAGTCAAAATCAGTCAACTGACCACAATTTCACAATAGTTTCTAATATTCGCTCAGCATCCTGTGGAGTGGAAAACCTTCTTGAGCAACAAAATGAACAACAGACATGAATAATTGCAATGTGTCAATGTTTTTCAGTCTTTTATTTCAAGCTAAATGTTCATCCATGGAACTGTTATGGTGCAGGAGGAGGCCATTTGGCCCATTCTGTCTGCACTGGCTCTCCAAACAAGCATTATAACTTAATGCAATTGCCCCATGCCATTACACATTGATTCTACTCAAATAATCATCAATGTCCCCCTGCCTCCATCCCCTCGAATGCCTTGATTGAACCCACCTTCACCATATTCCCAGGCAGAGCATTCCACACCCAACCACTCATTTGAAAACATTTTTTCTCGTGTCACTTTTGCTTTTTTTGCAGATTCACTTTAAGTCTGTGGCCTCTTGTCTTTGATCCTTTTATAGGGAAAAGAAACATCCCTGGCTGAGTGTTGTATATCAAAAGGCAATCTGAATTGCAGAATCATTTTTAGCACAAAATTGGAACTCTGAACAGAATATTTTTCCAGAGTATGTGTTGTCATCAATTCCAAAGATAACAAGTAGCTGAATTCTATTTAAACATCTTTGAGTTTTTCAGTAAGACCCAGGGGTCTGAATTTTCTTGTTTCCTAGAAATTTTCAAAATTAGTTGACCTCTAACAGTTCAGTAAATATTGCTGTTTCAAATGTAATAAATCAAGCCTGATGCCTAATTTAAGGGTGATTTGTCAAATACAATAATATAGTGGTCTTCAAAAAAAATCTGCTAAGATGTATTATCTTTGAAGTTCCACAATGTTTTATATTATAATTAAAAATTGGATTTTTTTACTAACATTTCTTTCTTTTGCTAAAGCATTTTTCTCAATCATTTCAATGTTTGCCAATTTTAATGAATAATTTCCACCTTTCAAAGTTAATTATTTTAAGTGATATTTCAGTGTCAACTGTCTCCACTGAGTCAAAAGATCAAAGATCCAAGCCTGAACACATAATCTAAGTTGGTATCTTGGCTATTCCACAACCCAAAGCTTCATTGATGGAAAGTTGCAAAAATTGGTGCGAATACCTTTTTTGATTCATTCATGGGATATGAATGTCATTGGCTTGGCCAGCATTTTTGCCACATCCCTAACTGCCCTTGAGAAAGTGGTGGTAAGCTGCCTTCCTGAATTGCTGCGAGAGATGTGGTGGAGGTACGTTCACAGTGCTGTTAGGGAGTGAGTTCCAGAATTTTGATCGCACAACAATGAAGGAAAGGTAATATTTTCCAAATCAGAATGGTGTGAGGCGCAGAGTGGACCAACATGCACATTCCAGGCATGATGAATGGGACTGATGCCAGGAGTGGATGGACACTCATCACTGCTATCCAAACCAGATCATTAGTTTTCTTTCTGCACTGGGCGCTGATCCTCCCTGTTAGAGCATGGGCACCCATTGATGTCACCACTTCCCAGGCTGCATTGCCAGCCAGAACTTGAGATCATCAACTGTCTCAGGGGAAGATGATGGCCCTCCTCTCGTCCATAGCACTCAGCAGCAATCCCCACTCTCCCTCCATAAAATGTGAAGCTGATTTACACGGCACCATCTTCCTGGCATGACTGACTGCAGGTGCATCATTAGTACTTAAATGCAGATTCCCCGTGTAATGGCACACAACTCAGCCACTTCGCAAGTCAGGTGCCTGGAGCACCCATGATGCTGTGATTCACGTGAAGGCTCTTTCATTGCACTGAGTGTCAAAAGATTGTGATGCAGAACTTGCCTGAGAGACCTGCGTGAAGGCCTGTTTTCTCACTATTACAATACTTAGAAATTTTGGGGGGAAAATTCCACCTAGTATTTATATAATTGATGCCAGTTGAGTTTCTGATCAATAATCACCATGAGGATGTCGATGACACAGGATTCGACCAGATGCCAAGGGGGTATGGTTCTCTCTTTTTGTAGACAATCACTGCCCAGAACTTGTGTGGCTAAATATTACTTGCCATTTAACAGGCCAAGCTTAAATGTTGTTCAGTTCTTGTTGCATTTGGGCATGTACTGCATTAATATCTGAGCAGCCAACAGCAAGTTGACTTTAGGATGAAGAGAAAGACATTGAAGCAGCTGAAGATAGTTGGGCCTCGGACACTCTCCTGAGGAATTCCAGCAGTGTCCTGAGGCTGAGACAATTGGCCTCCAACAACCACACTTATCTTCCTTTCTTTATGGAGACTGTGAGGTGTGATAACAGAATTCATTGCCCTAACAGAGGCTGCAGTTATTTTGCACTATCAATCTGACATTGCTCTAGAGTAATTATAATTGCCCAGTTCAAATTTCAGCTGACTACAATTCATGTAGGGCACAGTTCATTAATAATGTTTGTATATCCTAAATTTTCAATATACAGCACACTGAGCTGGCAAGAAAATGTCATTGTATTTTTTCAGGGACGCATCATTTTTGAACACAGAATGTTTGTGATAATATCATTAACAATTTAAGCTAAATTTCTGAAGATTGTTCCCCACATGTTCTTACAAAACTTGTGTTCAGTCATTATCACGGTGTGGCTGAGCATCATTTCAATCTTTCTCTTCACTATGCAGCATTAATTGTAGTTAACTTACCTGCAATTTAAAAAGCATAGCAACTCACAAATGTTCACATCAATAATCGTTCTCCATTGCATCAATAGAGGCAAGAGATCCAAAGATGTGATTATAGGTTCTCATTCCCTGATGATTCATATGTTGTTGCCTGTGACTTATACATATAATGGCCTCAATATTAGCCCTGCTTCCATCCAACTATGATGAATGAGAAAGGGTTAAACCTAAATGCAAGGAACATATTCCCAAAACCCCACTCACACATCTATTGTTAATTTATATTGGTGGATATTGTGTTGTTAAAGTGTCTGGCTGTGAATCAGGGGAACATTTCATTAACATACTTCAATTCCCAGATGGAAAAAGCAGTTCGGACCAGTATTCTTATATTTCTATTTTACTGCTGTTCCATATTAAAGTGTATGTGACCAGTTCAGGCCAGTATTCTTATTTTCCCATTTCATTTTTTTATCCTTTGGAGACCCAATAAAATCTGCAACTGCTCTGCAATATTTCTCAGGGTCAGGAAGCTCAGCAGTGAAGGGGAAGCAAAAAAGCCCAGAGATGCCTTCTAGGACTTCACACAAATCAGAAAACAGGAGAAGCGGCAACACGTTTCCCAATCTTAAAGTAGACTTCAATTTTCCTTTTCTGACCATGACCTCTTTCTCCTCTCCACTGCTGTGTTTTTTCCATATGGTGAATTATTTATCCCTTTATTTACATATAATTATGTCAGAGATTACATGAGTATGATAAGCCACAATGTACAAGAGTACTCATCCAAACACTCCTCTTCATAAAACTAAAGACAATTTCCATGCCCTCTTGTTAGCAGGTTACTTGACGTAGGTTTTCCACAAAAGAAGATGATCATGCATGAGCAAACAACAGTTTATTCTTTCTAGTCTGTTCCAATTTTATCTGTCCCTGGACATGTACATGACATACAATCTTTAAAATGTTCCAATTTCCTAATGGTATGTGTGTGAGTTGTTTCTGGCTTTTTGTCTGGTATCTGCTGTTTCCTGGAGTAATGTTTCCTCTCTGGAGATTGTTGGCTGCTGAATTGTTGCATTTATTGGGGAATTGTTGACTTCTGGGACTGATGTTTGTTCAGTTGGTGTAACCAAATCTACCTCGTCAGCTGTCTCCTATGAAGAAGCAACTTCCCAGTTGCACACTGACGTCTATAGTGAGGAGAAAAGATCTGGTTGTTCATTTTAACTGGATATGATCAGGACTTCAATTTTTCTAGATCAGTCAAGAGTTCTGGCAATTTGCTGCTATGGGCTAACTTTTGTCGCATGCATTAAATGTTTGCATTGTGACCAGTCCTTCAACTCTCAATTATGACAATGATTTGGCTGCTTTATCAAAGTAGAATTTGGTTTTCCTGTTGTATCACTTTGCTCTTGTCATTGTTAGTACTTCTGGCTTCAGTAGATTTTTAACTGTTGGAAGAGTAGTCAGCAGATGCTGGACTGGACTGGTTTCTATTCCTTCAGTCAGAGTGTTTCTAAGACTGTTCTGTACACATCTGCTTTGGATCTAATTGACTTTTTTGATGATTGTTTTGACAATTCTCGCTGCTTCCTTTGCCTCTTCAATTGATTGTGGATAGTCTAGAGATGAGATGCAGTGTTGAATTTCCCTATCATTCACCAAATATCCGAATCTTCACTTGTGAACTGCGATACATTGTTGTCTCATAATGTCAGGAATACTCTGATAATTGAAGTGTGCTTTCACATTCTCTGATCTCACCGGTCATCATTAACATCAGCTTGTCCAACATCTTGTAGTCTGAACAGTGATAAGCTGGTACCAAAGAGAGTGGAAAGGTCTACTCCAACTTTCTTCCATGGTCTGCCTGGGATGTTATGCATCATACTCAACTCTTTAGCTTGCTTAACTTGATGCTCATTACAAACACTTAACTGGCTGATATGATCCTTAATTAACTGCTCACATTTAACCAGTAAAAATTTATATTAATGATTTGGATGAGAATATAGGAGACACAGTAAGTAAGTTTACAGATGACACCAAGATTGGTGGCACAGTGTACAGAAAGAAAGTTATCTAGGAATGCAATGGGATCTTGATCAATTGGGCCAGTGGGCTGGCAAATGGCAGATGGAGTTTAATTTTGATAAATGTGAGGTGAAGCATTTTGGTAGATTGAACCAGGGCAGGACTTACTCTGTTAATGGTAACGTGTTGGGGAGAGTTATAGAACAAAAAGATCTAGAGTATATGTTCATAGCTCCTTGAAAGTGGAGTCACAGTTGGACAGAGTGGTGAAGGTGGCATTTGACATGCTTGGTTTCATTAGTCAGAACATTGAATACAGGAGTTGGGACATCTTGTTGATGTTATATAAGATATTGATAAGACCACACTTGGAATACTGTGTACAGTTCTGGTCACCCTTTATAGAAAGGGTATTATTAAACTAAAAAGAGTGCAGAAAAGATTTACTAGGATACTACAGGGACTTGATGGATTGAATTAAAAGAAGAGGCTGGATAGACCGGGACTTGTTTCTCTGGAGCGTAGGAAGCTGACCGGTGATCTTATAGAGGTTTATAAAGTAATGAGGGGCATAGGTCAGCTAGATAGTCAATATCTTTTCTGAAAGATAGGGGAGTATAAAACTAGATGGCATAGGTTTAAGGTGAGAGGGAGAGTCACAAAAGAGTCCAGAGGGGCATTTTTTTCACACAGAGGACGGTGAGTGTCTGGAACAAGCTGTCAAAGGTAGGCAGATACAATTCTGTTTTTTAAAAAGTATTTAAACAGTTACATGGGTATAAAGGGATATGGGTCAATTGCAGGCATTTGGGACTAAATTAGGGGTTTTAAAAAAAGTGTGGCATAGATAAGTTGGGCAAAGGGCCCATTTCCATGCTGTAAATCTCTATGACACATTGCTTGTTTGCGTCAGTTGAGACTCAATTGCTTGGTGGCTTGCATTGATGCACTTCAGCATCCTTTTTTCTCAACTCCTTGGGGATAATGACTCCAGTCTCTTTGAACAAAATGTTATCTCAAGCAATCACTTAATCTCCTTACGCTGAATACTCTGTCATTGCAACAGGTGAATCTTTGATGGTTTCAGGCTATTCTTTCATCAAAGTACTTAAAGAATTGCATCTTGTTGGGTAGTGGGCTTAATCTGAGCAAGATGCTTGTCCATCTGTCAATAGTCAATCTCTCTGCTGGACTGAAGAGTTGTAGAGCATTTTGTTGCTTCTCATTGAATCTCCACTATTTTATACTTTGTACAAGCATCATTCATTCCCTTCAAAGGGAAGGAAAGCAGTTCTTAGCAGCAGGTCGGTGATAAATATCTGCTAACTTTGCTTGTACTTCACTTTCAAAAGATAGCCCTATAAATAAAGTAACATCTCTTGCAAACATGTCAAACAGAGAGAAACGGTTTGATAGAGATGCCTTGTGCTCAGACTTGACCATCACTTTCTCTCTTCTGAACAGGTTCAAGTGCTCACAACCAAATACAACAGTCAGGCAGCTTTTCCTGATCTGCGTGTAGCATCATTCAGTTTGTGTTAATATTCTGGATGCAAACACAAACTGGTTGTGATGGTTGTTTCAAGTCCTGTTTCACTAGTGTCACACTTCAGGGTGATTTCATTGTTGATACCATAACACCTCAGCACTGATGTTGTTGTCACTAGTTGTTTGATGCAAGAGAAAACTGTGTCCTAATCTTACTGAACATCCCTTGCAGTGAGCTTGCATAGAAGTTCACACTCTGGTGACAATTTGGATAAGAAATTTGCCGGCTAGTTCACAAATCTAACAAACTGCTGAACTATATTTGTATCTGGTAGATGCTGCATCTCAGTTTGCATCCTATCAGGATCAGGATGAAGTCCTTTAGTTGTCAGTACATGACAAATCTACTTTACTTCAGTCACCATCAACTGCCACCTTTCCATGTTCAGCTTCAGATTCACCTGTTGAGCTCTCTCTAACATTCTCACTAGATTCTGATGATGACTTGCTCTGGTTTCTTCCATCATATCTTTACACATCCAAAAATGTGCTATGCTGTGAGATCTGCTGCAAGATCACTGGCTCACTCTTGGGGCCTGATTCTCACATCACGATGTGCACGTTTTTTAACACACCAGGTTGGGAGATGCATTTCGTCATTTCATGGGATTCATGCATATGTTCCTGACGCATTTGCGTCTCCCATTGCCAGGGAGCAGGTATAGTTGGGACCACACTGGAAACCAACGATACGTCATTTTAATCTGTTTTTAATGTAATTTAAATGTCATTATCAGACCCGAGATTGAATTCCCTGGGCCAGATAGCATCCCGCAACCCGCCAAAAATATATCATCCCTCTCATGGGGGTTTAGTGTAGCTCCCCATGATCGGGAAACAAGCAGGAGACACCGCTGGAGTGAAGTGAGGGGAAAATCGGGACCCCCTGGAGGTCAGGCAGTAGGGTACGGTGTCGTGTGGACATGAAGCCCTGGCAGTGCCAGCCTGTGCCCCCAGGCACTGTCCAATAGACAAAGTGCCCATACCTAGGAGACAGCTTGGCACAGCCCACCAGGCATGGGACAGCATTGTGGGTGAGACCTAGGAGCAATCAGTGAGAGCTGCCACTCTTATTGGGATTTGGTCGGGGCTAAAGGGAGGCCAGTAAGCAGGGTGGGCTGAGAAGGGGGTGGTCTGCTGAGGGATCTGCCTCCCACGGGGTGGGATGGGGAGAGGGATTGTCGCAGCTGGGTGAGGATGGAGATCAGGGCACTCTAGGTCTGGGGGAAGTCAGGGCTGGCCCAGAAATGATTGTGGGGGCCATAATTAGGCCAGGAGAGGGTTGGGGGGGACAGCATTGTGAGAGTTCCGGACTGGCCTGCAATTGAGCTGGCCAGCAGATAGGAGAATGACAGATTGGGGCCAGAATTCTGCAACTGTCAGTCTCTGGTGTGAATACACCTCGCCCTTTGTGCTTTTAATGATCATATTTGTGATCTCTGCAGTGCACAGAGTATGGGAGATTTGAGTCTCAGCTGCCACTGGAAAAACAATCATGAATTATTCCAGTTTTTCCTCTAATTCAACAGAATTAGAATTTTTGGGGGGGAGAATTGGGCCCATATTGTCTGCATTGTTATTCTTCTGAGGCAGTAGAAATGCTAAATGGCATATCTAACCATCTATACTGATGGAAGGAGGGGGGGGGGCCTGCTGCCACTCTGCAGATGCAATCGGTCGGGGAAGGAAGGGGGATCACTGCTACTCTGCCTTCAATTGTTGAGGGGAGGGGTCATGATTGGCCTATGTGGTGGGGGGATGGTGAGATCTGCATCTCGGGTGGTGTGGTGTTTGTGATCAGCTGGTGGTCCCCGCACTTGTGGGGGGAGGCGGGGGGTGGCAGTTTATTCATGCTGCCTGCAGCATCAGCCGCCTGACAGCTTTCTGTCTACCTGCAGCCTGTCTACATGTGTAGACAGAAGTCTGCACATGTGCAATAGTTCTCTCTACAGTTGCTATTATGCATGTGCAGACACATGCACAATATCTCCCTCTGCAGGCTGATGGGCAACTTAAACCCAGCCCACTGCCTGCAGCACCTCGAAAGCATCCAACCTATATTTTCAATGACTAAGTGCATAAGATTGGGCATGAAAATTCACCCAAAAAATGGATCAGGAACTTTCCCATTTTCACGCGACACTTAAATCAATCTTGTAAAATTCCACCTATTGCCTTTTATTCATATCTTTCAGTAAAACAGATTTTGCTACAGAGGGTAAAATTATCTCAAGATACGCATAAGACAGCCAGCGAAGGCTTACAAAAGTGAATTCTGAATTCAATCTCTAATTTCTAATGCACTCACATTATATTACATGAATAGACCGAAAATTCACTACACATTATGATGGCAGGGATCAGCAAACATGCTCAGACAAACAGGAATAACGACAATTGTAAGAAGAGTCTGATTCATAAAACTTAAAAAAGTAGTATTTTCCTGACATTCTCATTTGCAACAGTTTCAAATTTTAGATCAAATACGACCTTGTTTTGTGGGAAATCAACAAACAGAGCCATTTTGATAATTATGACATGCCATTGTCAGTTCATAATCAACTCAGGCTCAACATTCAATGAGGAACGAACAAAGCTACACTGAGTGTTTTCTGCAGTTACAAATGCATGCAATTTTGAGAAGTTGCTTAAGGTACACAAAGTAATTCCTCACACTTTGTGTATACAGAGCTGAATTCTCCTGCTGTTGATATTCCGGTAGGGAAGGGCCTCTACCATCTAGACCCAGTTTCCTGGGTGGTCTCTAAATATTTAGTGTAAGCTCCGAGTGAGTCTTGGTCACCACAAGAGTGTAAATGCTAAAAAAAATTTAGAAAGGTGGACAAACCTGTTAATTGGCACTCGATCTCAAAAAAAAGTCATGATTGAACCATTTGCCACTGCCCTGGGGATTATTTTAATACGGTCTGAAACAGCTGGATCATCAACTGGCTCATGGGCCCTGCTAATGTTTTCATTGATGTGGGTGGAGAGGCCAGGAGCCTTTCCAGTTGAAACATTGCTGGTACCACTATAAATCACTAATTGATATTTCACCTCCTTCTCCCCTCCCACCCTTACTCTACTAAAGCTTTGCCATGTCAATCGAATAGCGAATAAATTTATGAAGAACATGGCAAATCATAGAATCATAGAACTCTACAGTACAGAAGGAGGCCCAATCTGCACCAAGTCTGCACCAATCACAGTCTCAGCCAGGCATTACTGCCCCATACCCTTACATATTTTACTCACTAATTCCTCTAATCTATGCATCTCAGGACTCTAAGGGACAATTTTAGCATGGCCAATCAACTTAACCCGCACATCTTTGTACAGTGGGAGGAAACAGAGAACCCGGAGGAAATCCATACAGACAGGAGAATGTGCAAACTCCACACAGACAGTGCTAGTGACCCGAGCCAAGAATCCCTGGAGCTGTGAAGCAGCAATGCTAACCACTATGCTGCTGTGCTGCCCCTGGTAATTTTCTGGAAACCCCAGGAGAGAATGTGGAGTTGTCTTCAATTAGTCTTGATATGTACATGTCTTGTAATGCAAAGAAACGTTAGCATAGGAAGTAATGTTAAATTAAAGCAAGGCATTGGTTAGGCTTTTGAGCTGGAAAATTACACACAATGCCCAGACACCCATTATAAGAATTATGGAAAGGTTGTATGAACGAATCTGAGAAAAAAAGCCTCTGAAAGTGATTTACTTTCACTGAAAGAAATATTAAAGGGAGAAAAATTCTTGACAGCTTAATAAGTTTGTTATTTAGGATTATCAGTAGAAATTGAACATGCAATATTGATAGGGCAGGAAAGAGCCAGCTAGTCCTTCTAGCCTGGCCTATACAATAATGGCTGAGCCATCATTTCTTCCCTCCCCTGACTTTGTCTCTCCATTCCCCACTGCCTCACATCCAAACTTGCTCCTTGCTCCCTCCACCAACCCCGCAAATAATCTCCTGGAAGGGGCAAGAGAAAAAAAAGAACAGGGTCAACAAGGGAAAATTACTTCATAAAATTCCATTCCAAACTCCTCCAGTTATTGAAACTGGTCCAGGAGATTACATGGACCAAATGACAAAGTTCAAGCTGGAAGAAATGTTTCCACACAGAGGGTTATCAGAATTTAAAATGCTTTAGTATAAGCAGCTACTGAGGCACTAACCGTATTATCATTTAAAAACGGATTGGGTACAAATTTCAGAATGATGACTATAATAATCTTTGGCAAAATGGCAAGGAAATAGGATTAGAGGTACAATTAAAGAGAATCTCAACAAAGAGGCCAAATGACCTCCTTCTGTATTGTAATTTCTATGATTGAGTGAAAACTGCTATAGAAAGTACAAACTGGAATGCGAACATGCAGTGGAAAATATCAAAACTGATGCATTATAAGATCAGCATGACTTTTTTTCATTAATCTTCTTTAATTGAATCATTTCCAATGTAATTTTTTAAGAGGGAGACCTATTATTTTTCAACAAGCCAATTAAATTAGTCATATTGAACTTGAAGCATTAAGGGGGCAAGAGGGGGGGGATGGCGGGTTGGTGGCAGGAGGGTGTGGGGTGGTCACACGACCAGCAATGTGAGGTCACAGTCTAGCCAGTAATCAAGTGGGCCAGCAATTGGAAGACTGGCAGTACAGGTTACTGTGCATGCACTAATCTCCTCGCTGATGGATTGGCACATGTGCAGTGGACATTGGCACATGTCCACTCAGCGCTACGCTGCCAGCCTCTCCTGCAAAAATGGACCCCTCTCCCAACTTTACAGTGTGATTCAAACTAGGGCTCTCTGTGGTATACAGAATGTGGGAGGTTCATTTTGAAAGTCCTGCTGAAGCAAGCAGCAGGATTTACTCAAATTTTTACATGAATTCGGCACTTAGAATTTTTGGGGGAGGATTTTATTCTAATTCTGTTTTTCTCCCTACTGATGCTGTGAAACCTGCTGACTTTTTCCAGCACTTTTTATTTTTATTCTGATTTCCAGCATCTGCAATATTGTGTTTTCATCATGTGGATATGCAAAAAATGAACAAAAGATTGGGGGAGATTTTGAGTGTAAATAGTGAGTCCAAAAGGTGACTGAAGGTCGGAAACGAGATTCTCACTGGCGAGATCTCATTTTCCTGCTTGTCCACATCCCTTGCTGGTGATGTCACAAGATTCTTGCCCAGAAAGGGTGGGAATGCCATTCAAATACATTTTAATGAATTATGGGGCTTCCCCATCAAAGGTTCCCCCAAGTAAAGATTTCCCCCCTCGCCAATGTGATGTCATGTCGGTGAGGTTTACAACATGAAATAGTTGAGGGGACACATCAAAGGCACAAAGGTAAGTATAACTCCCTTGGGAGTGGCAGATAAGAACATGTCCTGGCAATGCCCTGACACTGCGTCCTGACGCAGCACCTTGCACTGCCAACCTGGCAGACTCTCTGGGGAGCTCCATTTCGGAGTGCTTGATGAGTTCAGGTGGTACAGCATCAGTATTTGGAGTTTTTCCCATGGCAACTGAGTCACAAGATTTACTAATTTACTGGTTTGATATCCACTCCTGTCATAACAGGTAGGCTTCCTATAGTATCTGGAGTTTTTTCTGAAATAGAACTCAAAACAGTGTCCCACCTATCTCCCTAACTGTTTATTGCAGTTGGTGATGACCTTTCAGCCTTTATTTTAAATAGAGCAGATTTTCCTTTTTTTGCCTTTTTACTTCCTTCATACATGTCCCTAGCATTTCCAGTGTTAAAAGACATTTGGACATTCTGGCACAGTTGTAAGCGATAAGCATTAGTGTGTACTGACTAGCAGTCTGTTGGACTTTACTTTCAATAGCTCTTATTGCATTCAGAGCCTTCCTTGCTTGTATCTCTCTTGTAATTAATAGCTGCTTGGCTTCAATGAAAAGTTCCACCATAATGATGTTAGCCTCGAACCAGTCAGCATATTCTTGCTCTTGCTTCCCATTATTGGGAACACGATATTGGAGATACCAGCCAGAATTCTCTGGTCACTCACGCCCCTAAACCACTGCCAACAAGAACGGAGAATTTGGTGCCCAGCCAAATCTCCATTCACTGCAGTGGGATTGGAGAATTCCAGCAGTGGGTGAAGTCAGAGAATCCAACCTATTATGTCAAGCTGTATTCCAAGTGTCAGTCTTGGCTCAGTGGTAGCGGTATTGTCTCTGAATCAAAAGGTCATGGATTCAAACCACTCCCCTAAATCTTGACTGGCATATCAATCCAGTACTGTCCTGGATGGTATTTAGTTCTTAACTGTTTTTGTAGCTACAGTCAGAGTGTATTCTATCACACTATTGACTTGCACATTGCAGATGGGTAACACTTTGGGGAGTCAGGAAGCGATTTGCTCGCCACATAATTCCAAGCTTCTGGCATTATTCATCATGCATTTCATACATCAACAGATGCAATAAAATGCAAATCTGGATGTATGCAAAACTGCCAAGATTTCTTCACATTATGAACATAGATGGCTGTTTTCCCTAAATAATTCTAGTAAAGTGTTAGGACACAGGAATATTTATTAGAGATCAAAGAAATAAATGCGATTTAGGAAAGTTAATTTTTAGCTGATCAATATATTCAAAGCAACAAAAAATGTTCCTGAAATTGTGGTTTCTCATTCAAATATGTTTATTACTTATTCATAGAATCCTACAGTGCAGAAGGAGGTTATTTACTCTATTGAGTCTGCAGTGACCATAATGTGACACAGACTTTATCTCCATAATCCCAAGCATTTACACTAGATAGTCCCCCTGATACTATGGAGCAATTTGGCATGGCCAATCCACCTAACCCACATATCTTTGGACTTTGGGAGGAAACCAGAGTACCCAGAGGAAACCCACACAGACATGGGGAGAATGTGCTGGCTCCACACAGACAGTGATCCAAATCGGGAATAGAACCCAGGTTCCTGATGCTGTAAGGCTAACCACTGTACTACTGTGCCATGCATTCATTTGTTTTATAGGTCCCTGTGCAGTGTTGTTTACTAAAATTATTTAAAGCATAAGGGCAGTAATCAGCAAACTTTGTTGAATCTGAGCCAGGAAGTGCCCCTTTCTAGTCACATACTCAGGTTGTACAATTACCCTTAACTGGAGGAGTGTAACATATAGATATGGAACTAAGCTTTACTTTATGAAGAGAGCCCATGTTTTGGATTCTGTGCAGTAATCTGTTGCATATGATGAATTTAAATGCTAACTTTCTATACCATTGTGGGTTATTGGTGTATTTTGTGCTTATGGAAGTACCTATTGTGGAACACTGAAAGTAAAATCCTGTGAATTAATTTACAGATCAATTTCTCCTGTCATTGCCATGTTGTTAAAAAGGTGACAAACAATTTTCTCACTCAAAATGCAATTTATATCAGCAAATTGCTCAATGGTTGCTGGTAGTAACGGGATGTTATTATTGCAAGAAAGAAAACCTTCAGTCAGGATCAAGAGGTAGTTAAGGATGTTCTGGCGTGCAGCATTTGGGATATTTGAATATCATAAACGGATATGTGAAAAATTTGTTTTTATACATTTGAAAAGGTTATAGGGTACCACATCATGAATTGGAATTACATTTTTTTATTCCTGCTTCCTAGTCCTGCTCAGGATAATGAAAAATTCCCACCAATCCATTTAAATCAACTTGGCCTTCTCCAAAGTATGCATTGAATGTTTGATAACAAGGACCTCCACAAGTTAACCAATGTCTGTGTACAGAGGCAGTAATCATCACCACATTCCTCTACTGCAGTAAGACCTAAACTGTGTATCACCAACACATAAAAATACAAGAGAAGTTTCATCAGCAATACCTTCACTACAATCTCAATGGGAGGACAATTGAACAAGTGTTATTGTCTGTCTTGAAGACAACTCTTTAGATTTTCAGGCAAAATTGCTGCAAACTCAACTGCAACATTATCTATGTGGTCAAAATAATGTTCGCCTTTTGGTCCTGTTTTCACAATTCTCAAATGCCCAGTGATCCAGGGAAAACAAAGACAATGCTTTGAAGATATTCTGAAGCTCTCCTCGGAGTATGACAGCACTAATATGAATGACTGGGAAGAACGTGCTATCAATTATTCAAACTGGTGACAACTCATCCATCAAGCTGCATCACACTTTAAATCACAATATACCAACAAACAAGAAAAAAAAGAAAATATTCTTGCACTCAGATCGAGCTATCACATGGGACATCCCATCCCACGTGTGCTGTTGTCCGTATCTTACCAGCAACGACTATCGATTATCAGGTCAGTACAAAGAAAAGAGAAGACAGTCCTGTCTCATACCATGCCTTTTATTGCTGTCACCTGAATGGCCTCCACTTGCCCTACTTAATTTCCCAGGACCACATCTAACACTTCTTCCTTCATTGCTGGACGGAAGATTTCTCCATTGAGAAAGTTTGACTATACACATGTCAAAGGCCGGATTCTCCAACCTTAGCCACAGCTGGTTTTCTCCCGCCTGCCTCAGTGAATGGAGATTTGGCTCAGCACCAAATTCTCCATTCTCGATGGCAGTGTCAGTGGAATGTGAAGTCCCACTCAAAATTTCTCTCCTTCCCTACCTTTAGCAATATGTTTTTCACTATCTATATTAGGATAATTTATGTCTCCTAAAATTACTATGCTATTTTTGTTGCATAGTTCCCAAATTTGTCAACAAATTTGCTATTTTATATTATTCCTGTTGTTTTCCTATTTATAAATATTAACTCCCATCAATGTAACAGCTCCCCTGCCCTGCTTCTTTACTTATATAAATGTACTTCGAACATAGAACATAGAACATTACAGCGCAGAACAGGCCCTTCGGTCTTTGATGTTGCGCCAACCAATTAACAAAAAGCAATGATCCTCTAACCTAAACCATTCCCTTTTCATCCATAAACTTATCTACTAACCTCTTAAACGCCACCAAACTTGGCGCATCTACAGCTGCAGGAGGCAGGGCATTCCATACCCTTACCACCTCTGGGTAAAGAACCTACCTCTGACATCTGTCCTATAACTACCACCCCTTAATTTAAAGCTATGTCCCCTCGTGCTAGCTTTCTCCATCCTAGGAAAAAGGCTATCACTGTCCAGCCTATCTAAACCTCTAATCATCGTATATGTTTCAATAAGGTCTCCTCTTAGCTGCCTTCTTTCTAACGAAAACAACCTCAAATCCCTCAGCCTCTCTTCATAAGACCTGCCCTCATACCAGGCAACATCCTGGTAAACCTCCTCTGTACCCTCTCCAATGCCTCCACATCTTTCTTATAATGCGGGGACCAGCACTGTACACAATACTCCAAGTGCGGCCGCACTAGAGTTTTGTACAGTTGCAACATGACGTTGCGGCTCCAAAATTCAATCCCTCTACCAATAAAAGCTAAGACTCCATATGCCTTCTTAACAACCTTATCGACTTGATTGCCAACTTTCAAGGATCTATGCACATATACACCAAGATCCCTCTGTTCTTCAACACTATTAAGAGTCCTACCATTAGCCCTATACTCTACACATTTGTTATAAAGTATATTTGTTATAGACTTAGTCCTTTACCTACTCATTACAGCATTGTGAGTATACCTACATCAAATGAACTGCAGCAGTTCAATGTGATGGCTCACCACCACCTTCCCAAGAGTAATTAGGGGTGGGAAATGAATATTAGCCTGGCCAGTGATGTGCACATCCTATGAAAGAATTGAAAATAACATGTAATAAAATCTTTTTATTTAGTAATACAATTCTTAATCAACACGGACATGCCGTCATCTCTTTTTCCTTCTCTGTCATTTCTGAAAACATAGTAAACGGGAATGTTACAATCCATTATATGCTTTTACTTGGTTTTAGGACTAATGTGATTGTGCTACGGAAGAAATGTTGCCTTTTCAGAAGACGCTGATTGCCCTTTTTGCCAACTGCAAGAATGACTACTCCAAAAGTACTTCATTGGCTGTAAGGCCAACGTTGGGATGTCCAGAGATTATGCTAGAAATGGACAAGTTCCAACTTTCTTCATTCACTCAACACTGATTCATAAGCCTCCAAGTAAACCTCTTTTCAAAATGTATTTCATGAAAATAACATCAAATTTATATAACCTACTTTTCTCAGGAAAGTGCTGTCATTAGCTGCTAACTGCATAATGGCGAAATATTAGCAGTACCCTTATTTAGATGTCATTTACCATAATTTCTCTTGGAAATCTCTAAGCAAATCTGTCTACCTCAGTCAACAACTAAAGGTCTCTGATTGAAGCAGATTGTTGGGTGAAACTAAAAATAGAATTAAACAATTTACTGACATTAGGATTCTGAGGAAATAATTAATACAAATGGCTTTCAATAGTTATATGTATTATTATTTGTAAAGTTAAAAGGCGTAGATTTTCCAGACCTGAACACAACGGGAATCATTGCCGGTGGGAGGGAAAATTTCAAGGAACTGTTAAAGGTCCGTTGACCTTGGGTGGGGATTTACGCTCTTGGCACGATCTTGTGTAATCCCTAAGAGTGGGGTTTTCCAATGCCACTGAGCTGTGTTACAGGCAGTGGAGGCAACTCTCCATTGGCCACCAGCTGGACCTTTCAATACCACCAATGTGAAAGGCATTTTGTGTGGCTCACCTGTCCTGCCTGTGGGATCTCCCAGTCCCACTGAAGGTGACCCCCTGCAATGGGTTCCACAGCAGCACAGCTGATCAACAAAAAAATGGCCACTGACTTTGGCAGGACCCAAAGATTCCAACCTAAGTCATCACAGTTGTTTTACCTTTGTTAAAAAATGCATTGCAAGTGTTAATAAAGGAAATTTTAGCTGCAATACTGCTGTTTTTTAAAACAGTGTGGTCAGGTTTTATGTTGGCTTTGCACATATGGAATAAAATTCCTCAAATGTTTTTCAAACATGCAGTGTCCAATTGGTATTACTAGACTAGCATTAGAAAAAAAATATTTATTAAATAAAAGACTTGCGCCAAAATCTTTCTGCCGACAGAATCTTACAGTCCTGCCGATGGTATATCCCCACCACAGGTTTCCTAATTGTGAGGGATGCATTCAAAAGGGAAACTCTACTGACAATGGCAGAACCATATGTGTCTGCCGCTAGCAAGCGGCACTCCATTTCCCACCAGCACAAAACATGCCATAGAGAGGAAGGAAAATCCTGCCTTTGAATTCCTAGAATGTCTTATCACAGAAACAAAGTGGTTCAAGAATAATTCGTTAAGAGCAGTAACCATTGATCGCCATTTTATGTCAGCAAGATATTACAAAAAGAAGATATTTTATTTATCTACCTGGCAAAATGAAAAATCCTTGTTTTTCCCCAGAGTACAGCAATAGGAACATTAGTGTCCACCTGAACATGTAGATTTGGCCTCAGTTTAATGTTTTATCTGAAGGGCAATAATCCAGCATTCCTTCACTACTCTACCAACATGCCATCCTGAATTATGTGCTTAGTTTCTGGAGTAAGACCTGATCTCACAACTTTTGACTTGGGAAAGAATGCTTACCCTGTTACAAATCTAAAAATAAAGGTTGGTTTCAGAGTTGACTTCAATAGCGTTTATTCTTTAAAAGTTGTACCTGGCAACCCAACCACTGTCACACTAAGTCCACTCACTCCAGAATAAGGAGATGCCTGGGGTTTTGCTCTGTCAAAACCCCTGGAATTTTTAAATCAATGCTTGACTGTTGCCAATCTATCTTTGGTATAACATTTGACATCCATGTCTCTAGGCCTATATTGCTTTCAGATTGATTTTACTTCAGACATCACATTCAAAATCTTTTTCATCTTTGCCCACACAGAGTCTCTTTAGCATTTTAGTCATTCAAATTTATTAAAATTTACTAAATTCATATCAACAGCAAGGACAGCCATATCATTTCTTAGCGTCACCTTTAGTGTCACTTAAGTTTGTTCATTAAATTTTTGAATGATAAACAGCAGTGTATCTCCATATTGTGATTCATTTACCAATCATCCTGCCCTTATTTTTGTCCCAGACTTCACAAGTGCTTACAAAACTATCGCAGCATAGATGATCTTTGTGACCCTTTGAAAATTTATTCAACTGCAAAATCTCACATTGGCTGATTCTTCTATGTTACTCTCAACTTTTATTTTCATTTCCATCGTCAATTTGCTATCACCAATTTTAAACCATCATACAAAGTCTAGATCTACCCCATTAGAAAAACTGCTAGTCCTTACATTACTGTTCTGGTACCCCTCTGTCTTTCATGACCTGATTTTTACTGATTGGGCTACTGTGACTCTTTATCAGATGTTCTTTCATCTGTGCACTCACTTTCCTGGTAGTTGCCATGATTCCTCCATCCTCCAGCACTCTAGGCCGCTGCAGTTTTTCATTGCACACAAACTTCATGGATGGATTCCAGAGGACAATGGCTATCCCATGAAAAAATGGCTATGCAGCCTTTTATGTATCCACAAGTTAGAGCCACAGCGGTGCAAAAACTGACGCACCTGGTCACAAGTACCACAATAGAGCAGGTTTTGAGTGCTGTAGATTATATCCGGTGCTGAACCAGTCAGGTGGTGCCTCTCAGTATGTTTTGCAAGCATCTTGGACATTATGGTCTCTGTTGTATTCTCAATACATGACCCTCCAGAGAACTGTGGGCCTTAAAGAAGGTGAGACTTCGGAATGACACTGCTAATTGAAGAAAGATGTAGAAGAACAGGAGGGAAATGCAGAAAAGTTGCCCAGACTGTTCCGGGAGGTAGCCGGGAATCATAGCATTTGATGGTGTCATCAGGATCATTTGATTCAGGCACATTTCAGCTGATGCCTTCTAATCAAGGAGAATAATATGGTCTGGAAATCGCTTTGACCTGCTGTCCCATTTATTAGTAGGATTCAAAATACCCTTAGACTAAAACACTAATAAAGACTATTAAAACAGGGTGGATTAACTTAGGACAAGAATCACAGACAGCCTTATACATATATTTTACAGAGGTACTATCTACATAGAAATACATGTAATCACAGTTAGATAATTTAAACATGCATTTCTGAAAATGTCTTGTTAAGGGCATGCAGTATGGCTAATGGCACAGAATTCTAAGGCATCATGGGAAATAGCTAATTAAAGTGAACCATGTTCTTTATAACAATGTACTCACAGAAGCATAGCTCTTATCAGCATGGTTCAAACAGCTCAAAGAATAGGATTTTCATCAGCAAGGATGAAATTGTATAATTATATTGCCAATATGATGTGTTGGAATGCCCAGTACTTTTCTCCCAACATACATTGATCAATAAATGATGTCTTTCATCAGGATCGTGAGTTTTTCTCCATCTCATTCCAAGCTGTAATGAGATAGTGAGGAAGAGGGTAGATGTTAATGCTGAGTTATCCAAGCATTAAGACAAAGCCCTTGGTGCTGAGAGAAGTAGCGCTAACCACTGTGCCACTAATGGCTGGCTCACCAAAATTTCTGTTCCGACCAGCAATAGTCTCCCAATGGACAGGGTCAGAATTTACCAGCCCTAAAAACCAGCAAGTTATCTGCACTTCTCCAATTCTGCCATCTCAGATAACCTTGATGTTAATTGCTCCATCATTGGTGACAGTGGCATCATCTGTTTACATTCTAAACTCTGGAATGTCCTTCCCAAATCTCTCTACCCCTTTTGCCTTCTCTCTTCCTTTAAGTTGCTTCTTAAGCTTTGACTTAATCATGCTTTATGTGGATTGTTAACAAATTTTGTTTGGCAACCTTCCTGTAAGCAACTTGGGGCATTTTCCTCCTTTAAAGATCCAATACAAATGCAAGTTGGTGTTGTTATTGTTGTAGTCAATTGTCTCGATCTTAAACAAGGCAAGGTAGAAATTTGTCAACAGTGGTGGCAAAATGACCTGTCCAGTGAAGACAAGTTATTTAATATTTAACTCTATTGGCTGCAATGGACTTAAATACCAGATGCTACATCTAATGAGCAGCCAATTGGAGATCACTCTTTTTGCACCATTCACTGAGAATAATTCTACCCCTTTAAATTTTAATAACAGAGCTTTTAGGTTTGATGGAAACAGATAATCTTTAGAAAGGCAGAGCCATGAACTAGGATTACCAAAGACAAGTTGTAGGGTTATAGATAGTTCAAGGAGGACTGAACACAGATAATTACATTAGCATCAAGAAGTAATCAGCTACTTTATGCATACTCCCAGATATACAAATGGCTGTCAAAAGCTATTTGTTTCATTCTCCACTGTTGTTTGTTCTTTCCTACGAGAAACAAACATTGAAATAAGAGAAAGAAATCATAGTAGGAATTAATTCCCTTAATGAAATACGGCCCGGATGAAGGAAAACAATTTTCCTTTAATTCAATGATTATTGTTAGAAATCAGTATGCGGTTTGTTTCTTGTTCAGACTATCAGAAGGATGGAAAACAATAAGTGCCCAGTCAGTCTATTTGTTTGAATGTGTTTGAAATCTGGAGCCGACATCTCTGTTCTGGATGTGACTTGCGTCCTCCATGGAAACTAATGCCATGCTACTCAAGTCAGTAATAAAAAAAACACCAATTAGCATGGGGGCTGTTAGGCAGTGATTAAACATTTCAACAATAAAAATAATTGGGATAAAAGTGCCTGTGGCTGCTAAATTAACTGTGTGGGGAACAAAAGAACAGGACAGGTTATGGTTGTTACTCATGCCTTTTACTGCTGCTCTATACCCGTGCTTACTGATGAAGGGCTGGCTCACTAGCAGCAGATATTCCCTGAGTTACACAACTATGGGCCTGCTGACTTCATGTGTAGGAGGAAGTAGCACAGCGTCTCATCGCTAAAATCAGGAGAATCATCATGGAGGTGTGGAATAAATCCGAGGGCATCAACAAAACTGCCAAGGTAATTCATTGTGTAGGAGGTTGGACTCTGAACGGTATGTGATCATATTTTGTCCAAATTGCAGGGCTTGAAGAGTCTTGATGCTGTCGCCCCAAGTGACTAATGTGGTTAAAAAGAAAATGAGTGAGGAATTTATGTCAGAAGGAGGCCAGATAAAGTTTTAGATTCTGCAATTGTGACTGAAACAGCCAATAAACTATAGGAACTTGCAGCATATATAGAATTTGAATGACCAACAACTGGAATGCACACAAGCCCATGAAGTCTTTCATCTGTACCAATTGCTGACAGATGAACTTTATCAGCTTGGACAACAAGGTGCTTTCTTCAAGTGTTTTTGAGTTACTTCAGTCCTCGTCTTTCACCTCTGCAACACACTGGTAAGTAAATTTTAAAATTTTCAGGCAGTGAGTTCCAGATTCCTATCAGCCTCTGGACAAAAATTTCTCAACTCTTCGCTGATCTTCCTACCAAGTACATTAAGTGCACATTCCCTGAATATTGACTCTCTGCTAAAGGAAATAGGTGCACCTTTGCCACTCTGTCTAAGCCCTCCATGATTTGATATTCTTCAATTAAATCTTCCCTCAGCTTTCCTTATTCCAAAGAAAAGAGCTCCAGCCAATTTAATCTTCCATCATAACCAGAATTCCCAGTCATGACGACATCCTCGGAAAGTTCCTGTCTAACTTCTTTAGTGCAATCACTTTCTTCCTGTAATGCAGTGATCAGAACTGTATGAGGCATTCTAGCTGCAGCCTAAGTGCATGTTATACAGTTTCAGCATAATCTCCTTGTTCTAATATTCTTTGCCTTAGTGAATAAATGAAAGTATTCCATTTGTGTTCTTAAACACATTCCTTAAAAGAATGCTAAGTGTAAAGCAGGGGAGAAAGCCAAAGATTTTCTTGTCCATTTTTTAAATGATGATAATTGTAATTTATGGCACTCCGTGCAGAGGCCAAAATGTGAATCTTGGGGAGGTGGAGTCTCAGTCTATATCTGAGGCCGGTTGCTCAGCTCTTTGCGCCATTGCACAGGCACCCACTCTCCCAGCGTAATGTATACCCGTGTACACAGTACACTTGGAACTCTGTAATCTTCCTGCCATAAATATTGCCCTCCCCCCCCCCAATTGTGGCCCCGAACTTCACTCTCCCTCCAGATTATGGTCCCGAGTATTACAGCCCACTCCCCACCCCTTCCCGAACTGGCCAATCAAATGTGTACCTCTTCCCAGTCATCGATGGATCTACTCACCCACTTACCCTCATCATAACCCTGCCACTCAAGTCCTGCCCCAATTGGACCTTACCAGCTCATACCTCAGTTCCTTTGGCACTGATTGGTGCCCAGTGGGCAGTGCCCGGATGCCAGGATGGGGCTTCATATCTGGTACTTAGTGGGAACTATGATCTCTGTTGGTTAGGACCTCAACCAGCGTGAAGACAAAGATAAGTGAGCCCGGATGATTGCATCCTGGGCCCAATAATGAAATGCTAAACTTGTCATGTTTATGTAAATCAGCCTCATGCCATTCGCAAGGCCAGAACAATTGCAGAAGGTTAATAATTGGGTGCAAACCCAATTATTTGCTTCTTGCCCTGTCTTATAGGGCTCTTTAAACTGATTCGGGGGGGGATGGGAACCTGAATTGTTGTGCCAGTATACAGGAGGATGTGAATAGGGAGGTCACGGATAAGGTTTCTAGGTCACAGCAGTATAGTGGCAAACGGGAAGGTGGTTTGAAGTGTGTATACGTTAATGCGAGGAGCATACGCAATAAGGTGGATGAACTTGCAGCCTGGATTGGTGCTTGGGACTTCGATGTTGTGGCCATTTCAGAGACGTGGATAGAGCAGGGGCAGGAATGTTTGTTGCAGGTTCCGGGGTTCAGATGTTTCAGTCAGAGCAGAGGTGGTGGTAGAAGAGGGGGAGGAGTGGCACTGTTAGTTAAGGACAGCATTACGGTGGCAGAAAAGACGTTTGATGTGGACTTGTCTGCTGAGGTAGTGTGGGCTGAGATCAGAAACAAGAAAGGAGAGGTCACACTGTTGGGAGTCTTTTATAGGCCTCCAAAAAGTTCCAGAGAAGTAGAGGAAGGGATTGCAAAGTTGATCCTGGATAAGTGTGAAAGTAACAGGGTAGTTGTAATGGGGGACTTTAACTTTTCTAATATCGATTGGAAAAGCTATAGTTCAAGTACGTTAGAGGGGTCAGTTTTTGTTCAATGTGTGCAGGAAGGTTTCATGACTCAGTATGTAGAAAGGCCAACAAGAGGTGAGGCTACATTGGATTTGGTACTGGGCAATGAACCAGACCAGGTGTTAGACTTGGAGGTGGGTGTGCACTTTGGTGATAGTGACCACAATTCGGTTACGTTTACCTTAGTGATGGAAAGGGATGGGCACGTACCGAATAACAGTAGTTATAGCTGGGGGAAAAGTAATTATGAGGCTATTAGGAGAGATTTAGGATGCATAGGGTGGAGCAGGAAATTGCAGGGGCTGGGGCCATCTGAAATGTGGAGCATATTTAAGGAACAGCTTCTGCATGTCCTTAATGAATATGTACCTGCCAGGCAGGGAGGAAGTGGTCGAGTGAGGGAACCATGGTGTACTAGGGAAGTTGAATCTCTGGTGAAGGGGAAGAAGGAGGCTTATATAATGATGAGACGTGAAGGCTCAGTTAGGGCAATGGAGAGCTATAAATCAGCCAGGAAGGAGCTAAAGAGAGAGTTGAGAAGAGCTAGAAGAGGATACGAGAAGACTTTGGCGGATAGGATTAAGGAGAATCCTAAAGCTTTTTACAGGTATATAAATAATAAAAGATTGGTTAGGGCAAGATTAGGGCCAGTCAGAGATACCAGTGGGAAGTTGTGCGTGGAGCCTGAGGAGATAGGAGAGTCACTGAATGAGTATTTTTCATCAGTATTCATGCAGGAGAAAGATAGTGTTGTCGGGGAGAATACTGCAATACCAGGTTGTAGACTGGGTAGGATTGAAGTTCATAAGGAGGAGGTGTTAGCGAATCTTGAAGGTATGAAAATTGATAAGTCCCCTGGGCCAGATGGGATTTACCCTAGGATTCTCTGGGAGGCTAGAGAGGAGATTGCAGAGCCTTTGGCTTTGATCTTCATGTTGTCGTTAGCTACAGGTATAGTGCCGGAAAACTGGAGGATGGCAAATGTTGTCCCTCTTTTCAAAAAGGGGAGTAGGGACCATCCTGGAAATTATAGACTGGTAAGCCTGACTTCTGTTGTGGGCAAGGTCTTGGAAAGAATTATAAGGGATAGGATTTATAAGCATCTAGAGAGAAATAAATTGATTAGGGATAGGCAGCACGGTTTTGTGAAGGGTAGGTCGTGCCTCACAAACCTTATTGAGTTTTTTGAGGAGGTGACCAAAGAGGTAGATAAGGGGTAGGCAGTTGATGTAGTGTATATGGATTTTAGCAAAGCGTTTGATAAGGTTCCCCATGGTAGGCTACTGCAGAAAGTGCAGATGCATGGGATTGAAGGTGATTTAGCAGTTTGGATTAGGAATTGGCCAGCTGATAGAAGACAGAGGGTGGTGGTTGATGGGAAATATTCAACCTGGATTGCAGTTACAAGTGGTGTACCTCAAGGATCTGTTTTAGGGCCACTGCTGTTTGTCATTTTTATAAATGACCTAGATGAGGGTGTAGAGGGTTGGATTAGTAAATTTGCTGGCAATACCAAAGTGGGGGGGAGTTGTAGACAGCGAGGATGGATGTTACAGTTTGCAGAGGGACATAGATAGGTTGCAGAGCTGGGCCGTGAGGTGGCAAATGGAATTCAATACGGATAAGTGTGAGGGGATTCACTTTGGTAGGAATAACAGGCATATGAAATATAGGGCTAATGGAAGGACCCTTAATAGTGTTGTCGAGCAGAGGGATCGTGGGGTACAAGTACATAGCTCTTTGAAAGTTGGCACCCAGGTTGATAAAGTTGTTAAGAAGGCGTACGGTGTGTTAGTTTTTATTGGTAGAGGGATTGAATTTAGGAGCTGTGAGGTTATGTTACAACTGTACAAAACTCTGGTGCGGCCGCACTTGGAGTATTGCGTACAGTTCTGGTCGCCGCAGTATAAGAAAGATGTGGAAGCATTGGAAAGGGTGCAGAGGAGGTTTACCAGGATGTTGCCTGGTATGGTGGGAAAGCCTTATGAGGAAAGGCTGAGGGACCTGAGGTTATTTTCATTAGAGAAAAGAAGGTTACGCGGTGACCTAATTGAGGCGTATAAGATGATCAAGGGATTGGATAGGGTGGATAGTGAGAGCCTTTTTCCGTGGATGGTGATGACCAACACGAGGGGACATAACTTTAAATTAAGAGGTGGTAGTTATAGGACGGATGTCAGAGGCAGGTTCTTCACACAGAGGGTGGTGAGGGCGTGGAATGCCCTGCCTGCAGCAGTTGTGGACTCGCCTACTTGGGGGGCATTCAAATGTTCGGTGGATAGGCATATGGATGATATTGGAATAGTTTAGGTTAGAGGGTCCACTGGCCGGCGCAACATCGAGGGCCGAAGGGCCTGTACTGCGCTGTAATGTTCTATGATCTATGTTCTATGTTCTATTATCAACTCACCTGATGAAGGGGCAGCACTCTGAAAGCTAGTGGCATTTACTACCCAATAAACCTGTTGGATTTTAACCTGGTGTTGTGAGACTTCTTACTGTGTTTACCCCAGTCAGTCCAACACTGGCACCCCCACATCATTCCTTCAACTTCACAAGATCCTACCATTTATTGTGTCCACCCTTGTCAGGTTTGCCTTCCCCAAATACATGGGCTGGAATTTTCCAGCCATTCAAGCTGGAGGAATTCTCTGGTCCTGCTGCAGTGAACAGAGATTTGGCTGAGCGCCAGATTCCCTTCCTCACTTGCAGCGGCAACAGGGCGTGAGCAGCCAGAAAATTCCAGCCAAAATCTTTTACTTAACCACATTGAATTTCATTTGTTACTTTCTTTGCCATTTGACACATTCATTGGAACCATCCTATATGATGACCTTTGAGCTGAATGTGAACCATGGTGGCATAGTGGTTAGCACTGCTGCCTCACAGTGCCAGAAACCCAGGGTGAATTCTGGCCTCTAATGACTGTCTGCATGAAGCTTGCATGTTCTTCCTGTATCTGTGTGGGTTTCCTCCGGGTGTTCCAGTTTCCTCCCACAGTCCAAAGATGTACGGGTCCATTCAATTGGCAATGCTAAGTTGTCATTAGCATCAGGCAGAGTAAATACACAGCATTAGGGAAATATGGCTTGGGTGGGATGGTTGTCAGTGCAGGCTCGATGGGCCAAATAGCCTCCTTCTGCACTGTAGGGATTCTATGATTCTATTCTACAATTCAGGAGCAGTAAGGAAATGTCTTAATTTCTATGAAATATCTGGGGAATCTACTATTGCTTTAAAAATGTTTGAAAGGATTTCTAAGTGTTTATCAATTGTAAAGGGATCCATTGTAATTTTTTTGGATAGTACGAAAAAGTTACATGACCTAGTGACTCTGGTACTGGAAGTTAAAATACAGAATGCATAGGTGAAGTTTTCCACTTGCTGCACAGTGTGCTGGCTGAGGCGAGAAAATTGGCATGCAGCTTGCCCTCTGTACAGTCAGCTTTTCTCTCTAGATGTTCTAGCACTCAGTACAGAAAAAAATCTGGAGGCATGCCTCTGGGGGTAGGGTTAGAGAAAGCTGACAGCGAGGAATCCTGAGAACAGGGCCCTTCTGAATTAAAATACAGGAACTGGCCCACAAATGGAGACTCCCACCTCAAATACATAGGGGATCCTATCCCACAGACATCTGAGATCATCTTCCCCCATGGACGTGAAGACCATTGCTCCAGGATTCCAGGCAGCAATGCCCAAGGTACAATGCCCTCTGCCCCCAGGGGCTACATTTACCTTCCACCCCAGCAAGTTCCCTTCAACCGGTTCCCATTTGAGAAAAGCAGCTGTAAACTTCACTAATGTGATGTCACATTGATGAGGAAGGAATTCCAAATGTGAGGGGACATTAGGGTGGAGAAACACACTAATTATTTTAAAATGTACTGAACTTAGGTTCCCAACCTTCTGGATGGGAACTCCATTATATCACCAGCAAAGGGATTGGGGGCTTGGGGAGAAGCACATGAGAATCTTATAAACTGAGGCTTGTGAGATTTTATGCCATCTTGCTGTTTGAGTTGGCAGGTAATGCACACACATAACCACAGTGCTGGTGTTTATGCTGCTTATAGAGAAGCGCACTTCAGAGAGACATTTTATATTGGGACTTAGAGCCAAATTGGTTTACAAGCATTCAGTGAACCCTGAAAGGGTAAACCATCATTGAGATGTTTGCAACTTAAGAAAGATTCCCTGATTTCAATTTATCTGAGCGTTCTAAAGTCAGAAGGAAGGTGTTGCTATTTGCAAGCTCCTGACAGTTAGATCTCAGAGACATCCTGAGAAGATCAGAAGATGGCGGAAGATCTCCAGTTTTGTGCTGGAAGCAGTTAAAGCTCAGAATCCATACTGATTGCCCCTGCTTAGATCGTGACTCTCTAAATAACGCTCAGAAATGTTTTCAATGTTTTGCCCATCACTGAGGTTAAGGTGAATGATGGCCTATCCTTTCACCTTTTTAAACGTCAGTACAACGTGACAGTTCCCATGGTGAGCTGGACCAAAAAATCTACTCAATGCTTATTCCATCCAATATTTCACACCCACTGCCTCAGTTATAGTATTTCATCATCCCTCTCTTTTGTGAAGACAGATATAAAGTATTCAATGCAAATTTTTTGCCTCAGCATATAAAGTATCTTTATAGAAGCATAGAAAATAGGAGTAGGAGAAGGCCATTCACCCCTTCGAGACTGTTCCGCCATTTATTATGATCATAGCTGATCATCCAACTCAATAGCCTGATCCCATCTTCCCCCCATATTCTTTGATCCTCTTTGCCCCAAGTAATTATCCAACTGCTTCTTGAAAACATATGTTTTGGCCTCAGCTACTTTCTGTGGTGATGAATTCCACAAGCTGACCACTCTGTGAATGAAGAAATTTTTCATCATTGTCCTAAATGTCTACCTTATGATTCTTGACACACACACCATCAGAAACATCCTTTTTACATGTACTCATCCTGTTAGAATTTCATAATTGTCTATGGCATCGCCCTTCATTCTTCTGAATTCCAGAGAATACACTCCTAACCAACTGAACGTCTCCTCGTATATCAGTCACGGCATCTCAGGGGTCAGTCTGATAAACCTTCTCTGCACTCCCTCTAGTGCAAGAACATCCTTCTTCAAATGAGGATCCAAAGCTGCACACAGGTGTGGCCTCACCAACACCCTGTATAAATGCAGCAAGATTGATTGTAATTGGTCCTATTCTTTCCTTGATTATCCATTTGTTCTTTACATATTCATAAAATGTGTTCGTGTTTGGGTTTTCTTCCATTTTATTTGCCAATATTTTCTATGCCCTCTCTTTGTCATTCTAATCTCTATTATAATTTCTATACTCCTTCAGGCTTTCTGCACTATTGAACTTTCAACATCTGGCATAAGCTTCCCTTTTTTTGGCCCTGTCATTGCCTGCATGCTCTTTGACATTTCTGCACTGCAAATATTATGTAATGCTGCCATGCAATATAGTCACGATGTATGATTTCATGATCAAGCCTCTGAGACAGGCTGATGGCTTGTCTCTTATAAGCAATTAGATGATAAAATCACTGCCATTCTATGGGAATATTGTCTTTGATTTCTGAAAAAATAGCAGATAACATCAGCTTCAAAGAATGACCAGGCGTTTTCCGATATATTTTAAGGCAGTATCAGAACTGCAAAAGACAAATGCAATGATCGATATTATTCTCATAATGTACAACAATAACTGTGTTGGGGCTCAGCTAATGATTTACTGACACTTACTTGGCTGATGTGAGCAGTCAGTCAGTATTTGTGTTCTTTATCATACTGCAGATCCATTGAAATCTGCTGTTCATTGTTTCTTGCTTACTGAGACCTTTTGATTTTCATATTTAGGGGAAATATGACTTTATTTCTTCTCTAAACACTTGCTTTGAGGCGCACAGCAAGGTCATTGCCTTGATCCTGGCAATTGCATTGCGATATAAAATTTCAAAATCCTGCCCACCGAATAATTTGGTTTTTGGCCTGGGATTCACTGCAACGTTCCTCAGCTCAATTGGTTGTCATGGCAATGGCTGATATTAGACAGGATTGAAGAAAATAGCCAGATTTCTCCAGAAGCCATTCATTCAGCTTGCTATCATCTCGAAACAGATTGTTAATTTGGAACATCGCATGATGCATGTAATTTGGCAGCTGCCACAATACCTGGGGTAATGTTTCCGGTAGTTTGCACTGGCATTGTCAGTGCAAAATAGGTGAAATCAGCTGGGTCAGCACAAACAATCAGAGGTTTCAACGAACATTTATACAGGTTTAAACATCATTTCATCTGAAGCTGATCTCACGCACATGAAACAAACATCAAGGACTGGGTTTTCACAAAGTTGGCCCAAAGTTGGGGCCATTTAAAAATGGCAGACAGAACCCATTCTCCCACCGCATCCCCCCGACCCCCAGAACAAACCACCAAACTGGCTGGATCCATTACAAGGGTTGGCATCTCATTGATCCTGCAATTTATACAGAGTCAGGCTAGCTTCTCCATGACTCATGGCCAACCATGAATTATGAAGCAGGCTCTGTGTTTAGGAAACTAAAAGGTTAGTTCAAAAGGCCTTACTCATGCCTTCCATGGCTCTTTAATGACGTCCATGCTCCTTCCTGTCCACACGCCAAGTATGCACTATGTACAGAGACAATGAGACATAAAATAATAATGGAGAGTGTTGAGATACTGAAGAAAAAACACCCATTCAGAAATATGTTATTAAAAAATCTGCTATTCATCAAACCCAAAATATGTCAGTCTGATAAAGCCACAATAGTATTAGGTTACTAATAATATTAGGTTATTCATGAAGGCCTTGTCTTCTCAACCTTATTCCTCACCTAAGCTGTGGTGATCTTCAGGTTAAATCACCGCCAGTCCATCCTTCCTCTCAAAGGAGAGAGCAGTCTTTGGTCATTCAGAATTATGGTGACTTTACTTTTTTACTGTCAAAAACAGTACTTTTACTTACTTCAACCCTGTTAATTTTTTTCCAACGCAAAAATATTGACAAAAGAGATCAAATAAATAATTTAATAATTTTACTGGATAATTTTGTAAATTCTTCCACATGTTCCGTCAGTGAGCTCAACCGTGAATCCGTTCCCATGCAGGCTTGGTGCATTGGTGACCTTTGGGGCTAGTACTGTGAAGTGGCACAAAGGGCAATCAACTTGGCTAGTATCACCACAACATTGGTTGTCATGAGACTAGGAATGGGAGGGGGGAGGATGGTGTCAGGTGATAGACCCCTCCATGACTTGTCTCAGACTAATGGCTGCATTCAGGGTTCCAGTCTTGCAGGCAATTTTCTTCATCCACCATTGATCCCCTCTCTATAACCATCTAAGCTTACACCAGGGCGTTGAATTTAACTGCTCCCCGCAGTTAAGAAATTGGCAGCAGCTGGCTAGTCATTGGTTTTACAAATTTTCCTGTCTATTGAAGTCATGGAATACATTGCATTCTCCTGAAAGGGGAAACAGAGCCTCAATTTAAAATCCAAAAGTCATCATGTCCACAGTGCAACATTTCTTTAGGGTAGTATTTGGGTTCAAAGTCTGGAACAAAACTTGACCTTCTGACTCGAACGTGAGGATGCCACTCCTGAGAAAAAGCGAATGACTTTTAAGTGTTATGATTTTAACCATTTAAAATTACTCAGGTCTACATTACAAATCAAACCCCCTAAACACAATGAGTTTAATTGACAATATATTTGAATAAGTTCCTATCCAGCACAGTCAATTTTGCTTACTCAAAACCACTTTACTAAAAGCATCATGTATGTTAAAATGGAATCACATCAAAAATTTCTCCCATCAAAAATTCACTGCTTAATTCATACTGCATTATTTAAATGTCAAATAACTCAAGCACAAATTCCTAGTGAAATTGAGCTTCAAGCAGTGAAACGTATGACTTTATTCCAATTCAAAACAAGATCGCCATCAGATGCCCAAGAGCAGTTTGAGAATGTGGCTGATGAGAAGTACTTGCTCTTATCACAGATGGAAGACACAAGATCCAAAAAAGCAGCCTAAAGAAAGAAAGAAAGTGGCGACACAGGAATGAACATCTCTTCCACCACCTCCTCCCCTGACATGAAGAACAAAGAGCAATTACTGTTAGTAACAGGCAGAAATTTTCCATCTGAGGAATGAGGCTGCATGCAGCTTGTCCAGAGTTGAAATAGCTTTTACTGATCTGATTAAAACAGGCTCAGGCATGTATTCTTCCTGGATTACCCATTCTCATCTCGTTATAAAAGACCAGTTAATTCAAAGAATTTGAAAACAACACTGCTTGTCTCCATTGTCGATTCAAAACCCATCACAGAGTGTAACAGCGTAGGATTTTGCAAAATAATTACACTTGACATTTCATTGAAATCCCCATTAAATTACTCTTATTCTCACTGCCAGCTAATCTGGTTTCCTTTTTGCCCAAAAAGTTGCTCCAAGCCCAGAAGCATGAATACCAAAAACTGGTTATGGAAAAAGAACAAGGGTGGGCAATGCTGGTGTAGCTAGCAACATCCATATCCCAGAAATGAGTTTTTAAAAATATGGGGAATGCCCTAAAGTAAAATGCTACATAGACAAATAAATTTTTCAATTTCTATTGGATACAGCAAGGTCTCATGAACAGCAATAATATTTTAAAGTTTATTTATTAGTGTCTCAAGTAGGTTTACATTAACACTGCAGTGAAGATCCGCTAGTTGCCACACACCGGTATCTGTTCGGGTACACTGAGGGAAAATTTAGCATGGAAAATGCACCTAATCAGCACATCTTTCAGCCTGTGGGAGGAAACTGGAGTATCCAGAAGAAACCCATGAAGACATGAGGAGAATGTGCAGACTCTACACAGACAGTGACCCAAGCTGGAATCTAATCTATATCTCTGGTGCTGTGAGGCAGCGTTGCTAACTACTGTACAATCCATGCCACATAAGTGATTGTTTGGGAAATGAACATTGGCCAAAATGCCAGGTAATCTCCTCTTCTTGTTTTGAGCTGCGCACAAAATATTTTGCCTTCAGCAAAACAGAGAAGAAATAGCCTTGATTTAACATTGCATATGAAAGACAGTGCTTCCAACAGTGCAACATTTCCTCGGCACTTCACTGAAGTGTCAGCCTGGATGTACTTTTTATCCCGTGATCATCTGACACAGAAGTCAGACTACCAATGTTCTGCAAAACTGACAATTATAGAACAAATGCTTTTTTGCAACATCATGATGTTTATGCTATTGTCCTTATATTCAGATCCCTCCATCACCTCACTTCTCCCCATGTCTGTAACACTTTTCAAGCTGACAACCTTCCAAAATTTCTGCATTCCTCTAATTTAGACCTCGGTAATTCTGATTACACCAGCATAGGTAGTCGTGTCATTAGCTGACCAGATTTTAAGTGCTGAAAATCTTTCTATGAACCTCTTCCCTTATTACTATTCTCTTTCCCTAAGGGCAGGATTTTTCAGGTAGTGGGTTTCTCACCCCACCACCTGAAGAGTTGATGCTGAATGCTTCCCAGCTGATACTGGCTGCCTCACAGCTATTTGATGGCCTAAGAAGTTCCATCTAAGAGAGCTGCCAGTTTAGCCGGTAACTCTGTAATCTCAACAGCCCCAGGTTCACATGGTGACCACTATTGGAACTACAGATAGACCAAAGACGAGCTGGATTAAGTGAAGGATATTAGCAGAGCCTGGCTGGCAGGCCGCAGCGATTGTTCTGAGTAAGGTTAGGGACTAGGCTTGAGAGGGCAGAGGGAGAGAGGCAAGGGTTGAATAGTTCTTGTGGGGAAGGAGTGTTTCTAATAAATAGAGCAGACCCCCCCAGGAAGTCCCGCACCTTGCCCAACACCAGCTCACTCTATAAAAGCTGTCCAGTTACCCACTTATTGTGGGCCTGCCCCTGCTGCAGGTAAAATAGTAGTAAAGGCAGAATAAGGCACTCAACTGGCCCATAATTGACCACTAAAGATTGACAATAGGCTCAAGAGGCAGTGGACCCTCTTGGACTATGAGGTTAGGAGGACTATGTACAAACTTTTGAAACTTTAGAAGGGAAGTTGAATCTGTGCTTAGTTAAAGGAAGTTAGAAACAGATAAACAAATAAGAAGAAGAACCCTTTTGTTCACATGTTGAGCTAATTGTTCAATTCCCTGACCTCCTTCCCTTGCATTTCTTCAAAGAGGCATGCACAATATTCTAATTCAAAAAAATGGTTGCCAAAATGAGAGAACTTTGGAAGATTATAGTTAGGACATTTGCAATGTTCTCAACATGTGTTACTCCCTGGTTCCATTAGTTTCTTCATTACTGTTATTTTGCTGACATTTAATTAATCCCTGTCTCTGATTCAATATTGATTTCCTTGGGGTGATCAGTATGCTGACCTGTATTGTAAATACTGATCCAAAGTAACTATTCAGCATGTCTCCCATTCCTAAATTTTCAATAACAATATTATGTTGATCTTTCTTAAGGCAAACAAATTTCCTGATTGCTCTCTTTCTGTTCCATGTTGATTTTGATATTCCTTATAAGTCTTTTATGTTACCCCAGTTTTCATAGCTTTTAGTATCAGTTTTACCACGCTTTGCTATTCTTTGCATCTTTTCCATTTGCCAAGATCTGTGCCATCTTGCATATTTGCTTGATTTTGCTTTTGATTTGACTTTGTCTCTTTAGTTCCCCATGGCTCTCTTTGTTGGCATGTAGGGCTCTTGCCTCTTTGGGATATAACTTGGTTCTATATCACACTAAATGCTGTTTCAAACACCTCCCACTGATCTTCTGTCATTTTATCTGTTAACATTTCTGCCTGGTCTGATCTCTACGAATTGAATTCGCCTTCCCTAAATCTGGAATCTTCATCGCTGTTTCCCATTTTTTTTCCCTTTGTACATTACATTGTACTCAGCTATATTGTGGAGACGATTAGATATATGTTCACACATCATAAACCGTTAACTAAACCTGGTTCATTACTCTATTAAATCTAATATGATCTGTCCCCTTTGTTAGTTCAAGGACAGATTGCTGCAGAAAAACATTGCTGTCCCTTATGAAAAAGATCTGACATGCCTACCAATCTATATGAAAGCCAAAATCCCCATTAAAACCATTGCTTTTACATTTGTCTAATCCCTGCATTTATAGAATATCTCACTTCATAGCTGCTTAGAGAAGGCCTATAATTTTTACTGCAGTTTTAAATACATTTCCATTTCTTAATTTACACATAAAGTCTCATCTGCCTGCTTACCCATCATTATATCTTCTGTTACCATTAAAGTTATTCAATCTTTAATTACTGAAGTTACTCTTTTCTCCTTTACCATTTTCCTCCGGTAGGATTTTCCAGCACACTTGCATCCCACCCTCGCACCCTCCCCCCACCCCTTCCCAAGGTGCTCACCATTGGCTATGGATCTGGTTCTGCAGGTGTCTAGGTGTTCTGCATGGTGACACACACACACAACACCCCCCCCCCCCCCCCCCACTACCACTGAACACACCGGATGATTCTGCCAGCAGAAAGAACGGGAAAATCCTACCACTTTTTCTTCTATAGACCCGTTAACTTGATATATTTAGTCCCCAGCCTTCACTGTCATGCAGTCGATGTTATTCTTCATGAAAGAATTAAAGTAAAATATCCATTAAAATGGATTACATGGTCTAAATATACATGCATCACAAATTACAAAAACACTCCTTTTACTACAGGTCACCTCTGATCGACTTCTCTTCAGAAATCAAACTCCCTGGATGGGCAAAACAGCATGTTATTACCACAAACATTTTGCCCATTTTATCAAGATAGATTTCAGCTTGAAGCAGAAAATATGGTAATTCAGAAATGTGGAGTATAAAAATAAACTATTTTGAATTGAATTTACAACTGTCCCAAGACCTAGAAGGAATTTTTTTTATTCATTCATGGGACATGGACATTATTGGCCAGCCAGTATTTATTGCCCATGCCTAGCTGCCCTTGTTCGGGGGGCAGTTGAGATTCAACCACTCCGGAGTCACATATAGGCCAGACCAGGTAAGAATAGCAGATTTCCTTCCTTAAAGGACATGAGTGAACCAGACTGGTCTTTCTGACAATAGACAATGGTTTCATGTTGATTGTTGGAAAGTGTAACAAGTCCCCATTAGATGACTTTCTGAATTAATGGACTACCAATAAAACCATTGGGCCATCATTATTATTGTGAAAACAGTAGTTCATCTGATACTAACATACAGCTTTGAACGATAGGTAAAGTTGTTCAGCAAACAAATCATTTCATTGTGAATCCCCCTGCACGTCCTGCCCTATGGTTTCAAACTATAAAGGAAAGGTTTTACATCTCGCCCATGGTCCATCCCTCATTCGCTCCAATTCCCATAATGGTGGGGGTGGAGGGACGGGCTGATAAAATTCTGTCCTAGATGTCTTATAAAATAATCTATGACCCTGAAATGCCATTTTAGGTTGTTATTGGTCATGTATTGTGTTCTTTATGGAGCCAATGAATTCAGCAAAAGTAATTTTGAAATTATATATAGTACTCGGAGGAGTTTGATTGGAAGCTCTGAAGAGAATGGGAGAGGTCAGATTTCTTTTTGGTCGGCTAGAAAAGATTTAAAAGAGCAATTCTGTGATAAGGTAATTACAGGCATAGCTATTAGCACTGGGGTCGTGAGACATTTATTATTATTTCTAACAGGCAAAAAAATTGCATTGTTGTCACAACTACTTTAAGTCTAATGCTTCTACTCTAAATCATTGGTTTTATTGCTTTTTTTGGCAATTTAGTTCTAAAGCAAGCAGACAATTGGGTACTTAAAATTGGCCAATAACTTTAACCTCCAGCATTCTACCTTATTCACGATGTTTTCAGTTTTAACCTCCTCTTCTAAATAGACATCAAACCCTGCCTCTAAATATCAGCATCCTCTGTTAGATGTGTTGATTGTATTTGACAATATCTTTAGATTTAATTCTGTCCTCAGCAAGATAAAATGTAAAATGATGAATTGGCCAGATATTCCAGATGAACTTTGATGGCTTATCCACCATGTGAAACTGCAGGAATAGGATCTGGGATTTAGCAGAGACCATTTCAAGTAGGGTTTTCTATTTGCTTTCCTTTGATGGGTGGGTTTCCAAAGATATGTGGATTAGGTTAATTGGCCATGCTAAGTTGTCCGTTACTGTCAGGTAGTCTGGCAGAATAATTACATGGGGCTAAGGAGATAGGGCTGGGGTGGGATTATTGTCAGTGCTGAATTGTTCGGCCAAATAGCCTCCTTCTGCACTACAGAGGGCCAGAAGGAGGAGGAGCGCACAACAATGAAAGTTTAGACTTCATCTATCCTGGCCTTCCTTCCCACGAGACCTTCCTTACATTCCAGCCCAATATCTTACTGGCAAGCTTTCCTTTAATATCATCTGTCTGCCTCTTGCCACTTGTACTTTCATTCTTACCCACATGTTTTCCACATGTTTAGATGGGAAGCTAACTGGCAACATGCAGGTTAAAATGTCTCATGCTAGGTGGGATTTTAGTATGAACCACCAACCCCTCCCCAGCTACTTGCCTGAATCCCACACCAAACTATTATTCACCATATAGAATGAGTCATTTCAAAGGAGCAGCTAATCACAGGTATGAATCATTATAATGATATACACACAATCATCTAGAATCATAGAATCATAAAATCCCCACAGTGCAAAAAGAGGCCTTTCAGCCCATCAAGTCTGTACCTACAACAATCCCATCCAGGCCCAATCCCTGTAACCCCACATATTTACCTAGCTAATCCCTTACACTAAGGGGCAACTTAGGATGACCAATCCCCCTAACCCACACATCTTTGTCTAATATAATATGATCCTAATATAAATGAGTTAGCAAGCAAAATAGTCAAACACAAAATTCCAACAGAATGATGCATTCACTAAGGTAAAGAGGAATATTTGATAGTGTTTAAAAAAACTGTTATGTTATAGATTAGAAAATACACATTCTGAACTGCTGTTGTGGAGTTTTAATTTTCAGGTTAAAAAAAAACTGACCAAAAGAAATAAATCTAAAATCTTAAGTGACTCAATTTGAATCAATTTCTGACAATCAGTAGAAATCTGTGTTCTAAATTATTATTAGAATGTAGAAATGACCAAAGTTCATCTTGACTATAATGGTGGTAGATTGTGGCCAACTCATCATTTTATGGAGCTAAATCCTAAATCCGCAATTACTAAAGAAGCTTATCTTCGTATTTTTGGTCAATTTTGTTTTATATCAAATCGTCTGATACAGAGGGACAACTAGTCTATGCATGAGCATATTTGTGTAACAGGAAGGGGGATTGATAATAGGTTTTGCCTTGATGACTTGGATTCAGAAACATAATGCAAACTGGTCCAATCCACAATTGATTCTAAACTGGGAGAAAAAAAAACATTTCTGTTGCCAGAACCATACATCGCTTAGATAAATCAGAAAATTAGTGGCAAATAAAATTCCACAGACATGTGCAAGTTCCTACTCAGGGAAGAAAAATGGTTGCATTTGTATATTAGCTGAACTCTCCAGCTGTTCACGACAGCAGGATCTCCTGGTTTCACCAGCAGCACTGCCTTGCCCATGCGTTTGCCAAAGCTTGGGATGGCTTCGATGGGAATGCTCGTTGACCAGAAGATCCTGACACCAGTGAGCGATGCGCCACCTTACACTACCAAGAAAAACGCTGAGGGCAGTGCAAGAAACAACACAACGCAACAGCCAATTAAATTGAAGAATCCTCTCTTAGACACTCTCACAAAAATGGGTAGATCAGAGAATCTCAGCTATACTGTAACCAGCTCATCCAAAACTCTATCAACTGTATCCATCCATACCACATCCCCAAGTTCACCGGCTTACATTGGTTCCAAGTCCAGCAAGATCTCCAATTTAAAATTCCCATCCTTGCATTCAAATCCTTCCGTGGAGGCCTTGCTCCCCCAGAACTCTGTAAACTGTTTCAAGCTTGCAATCTTCAGTGAATTCTCTGTTCTGCCCTCTTCACATCCCTGATCTCTCTGCAGAGTCCAAATGAGGAAGTATGAAGCAAAAAATGCAAATTCATCTTAAATTAAGTGCAGAAAGGATAAAAATGGGAAAGACAAATGCAATTGAAAGAGAGAGATTAAAGAGATAGATAGAAAATCCTTTTAAAAAGTAATTTCTAATTTGGTTTAACGCTCCACAATAATTTTCAGCTGAGGGCACGAGAATCTATATTTTTCGCTTGGGGTCAGAGAGGTTTATCTACAGTAATTATCACACATACGACCAGGAAAATCTCATTTATTTCTGAAAGCAACAGCCTGATGTTGTCAACTGAGGTCAGTGCAGAACTAGTAAGCAAGTATCCAAGGTTCAAATTACTGCAGCCATTCCAATGATGAATCAATCAGTGAAGACTTCAACCTGTGTATCCCTGACAATAATTCCCTGATTTCCGTGTTTGCTATGCATGTGTGAAGGGGGCAGAAGTGAACACCAGATTTATGCTGCAGTAATGGTGACAGCTGATAGCTTCACCATCACCAGTACCATTACAGTAAAATATAAACCTACATGTTTTGATTTTATTTTGAGGCTTATAAAGGTGTGCTTGGATGACTCGCAAATGGGAATTTTGGAGAGGTGGTAAAAGTGATATTTTTGTATTGAATTTATCTCTAACAAAAGTAAAATTTGAGATAATCAACATGCTTTATCCCTAAGGAAGGACGTGCTGGCCTTGGAGGAGGTCTAGAGGAGATCCTCAAAATAATCCAAGGAATGAAGGGTTTGTCATATGATGAGCAATTGAAGAGTCTGGGTCTATACTCAATGGAGTTCAGAACGATTGGGGGGAATCTAATTGAAAATTACAAAATACTGAGAGACTTAGATAGAATGGACATGGAGAGGATGTTTCCACTAGTGGGAGAGACTAGAACTTGAGGCACAACCTCAAAATAAAGGGGCACTCCTTAAAAACTGAGAAAAGGAGGAATTTCTTCAGCCAGACGATGTGAATCTGTGGAATTCATTGCCACAGAGGGCTATGGAGGACAGGTCATTGAATCTCTTTGAGACAAAGATAGATAGTTCTTGATTAATAAAGAGAGAGGCAGAAAAATGGGAATGAAAATCATAAGTTGTGATTGAGTGGCAGAGCAGATTCAATGGGACGAATAGCCTAATTCTGCTCCTATATCTTATGGTCTTATAAACATTTACCTATATAGATAATGCTTGCATTTGTATCCAGTAGTTTTATTTATCTATCCAATACATCATTTGCTTACAATTTCGTCTCTTGCCATCCTGAAATGCTAAAAGACTGACCAATAAGCATTCTATTTTCCTCAAAGTTCATGACTACTTTTGGCATTATCCCAAGGCTTCCATTCTCAAATATGTTACCTTACCATTGTCATATCTAAAATGATTGTTCAACCTTTAATCCAAGGGTTCTCTCCACAGTCCAGGAATTTATTATGCGCTTCACTTTCCTTTTAAATTAGAAACCTAATCCTCTTTACTGAGTTTAGCGGCAATGCAGAACAAAATTATATCTCAAACAAAGCATTGTTCGATGCACAATGGAGACATTTTGCTCAGTTAGCACAGAGCACCAATTAAATTCTAAGCTGCAGGTCCATATATCACACTAAGCATATATACACACTAATAGTATGCAGGTAAATCCCATTTTTATTAAATGGTTCAGGGCCAAGTTCATCCTGCAACAAAGAGTTTTCCTTAAAACTGGTATTGTGTTGTTCACCCTAAGAATAACGTTAAAATACACAAAGGTATTAATAACATTGTAAGACATAGGAAATACTTATGTTGATTATTGAACCAGGAGGTGTGAGTTCAAACAATTTCATGTGTTTAAGAGGAGCAGCCAGTGCCACAGCATGCGCAACTGTCAGTTTGCAATCCAATCACTTCCACTCCGTAAAACCAGTATTTCCATTAAAATGTAACTAAGTGTAAAAACAGGATTTGCCTTTGTATTTCTGTAATGTCTCAGGAGTTTGCAGTTAAGTACCACTGGTTCAAAACATCAAGTCATTTCTTCTTACATGTAGAAAAATCAGTGATGCAGAGTGAAGGCTACGAATTGAAATTTCTGGACTCATTTACATTCACAGGACTGTGTTTAAAATATATATTGGACAGGATTTTGTTGTAAAATTAATTGTATCATTAACTATCAACTCTCAAATTCATTAATGAGAGAATTTGACGATAACTTACAGTGACTGCACACACACACTTAACATGGATATCTGGGTGTTGCTGTCCAAAGCCTCATGTTCCTCCAATATGTTCGCTGTAGTTACGTCTCTCACTGAAGGACTTATCACTCACATGCAGTACATAATATTGGGGTATTTATGCTGTATCTATCCACTAAATTCACCAGGAAAAGTTAGTGCTTGTCCATTCTATTGTAAGTGGATACTTAAAGGTCTTGATCAAACAGCCTAACTGGCTTTGAGAGTTAAATGTGGAGAATTTCCCTCAGATATCGTTGGAGATTTTAAAAATAGATTTTTTTAAAATGTTTATATTCGGTCTCTTTTTTCCCTCTACCTTAACTTAGTTTTATCTTTCCCTCTCTTTGGCCTGAATTTTCATGCAGATGGATAGGGGCTTATTTAAAATGGCACCAACGAGGCCAGAGGCTCGATTCCAAAGCAGCTGGCATCGAACCCAGCCCACACAATTTTCACAGGGAGGGAATTGGGCCAGGTTATACTTTACACATTTGTGATTCACATGTACTGCTGCCTTCAATCAAATCCAATTTTGTCAGTGAAATTTCTAAAACATGATTTGTGCACTTTAGACCTTCAGGAGAAGGTCTGTGTAAACAGAATTATTTGAAAAGTTAGGGAGCCCATTTGGACATGATCCTGGGACACCATTGGGAGAATTGAAGTGTCACTTGGGAAAGCTAAGTTGTCTTTTGGGAGACATCAAGTGGCCTTGAGTCTGTTAAAATTAAACAAGAATGTATGTAAAAAATGAAAAAATTAATGGAACTGTTAAACTCATTGGAACTATCAATGGAGCTGTTAAGAAATATAAATCTACTGCTCTCTGAGGGAAAGCTCTGAGGTGTTAAAAGCAATCAGTGCTTGTAACTCACTCTGTTGATACAAGTATAAGAGTAGTCATTATAGTATCAGTGCTGTAGGACGAATTTCACAACCTATCATTATCACAGTGGGATGCCAATCAGTTCATCATTTGATGTGACATGAACGCAAGATCCCAGTTTAGGCTGTCCTCATGTACGCGGAACTTAGCTATCAGTCTCTGCTCAGTGAATCTGCACTGTCGTGTCAAGGTGGCTAACTTGGAGAATGCTTACCTGAAAATCAGATGCCAAATGCCCGTAACTGCTGAAGTGTTCCCCAACAGGAAAAGAACACTCTTGCCTGGTGATTATTGAACAGTATTCATTTATCCATTGTCGTAGCATTTGCATGGTCTTCCCAATGTACCATGTCTCAGGACATCCTTTCCTCCAGTGTATCAGGTAGACAACATTGGCCAAGTTGCCAGTGTATGTATCATGTAGTTGATGGATGGTATTCTCACATAAGATGATGACATCCGTGTCGATGATTCGGCACATCTTGCAAAGGATTGCTGTGGCAGGGTTGTACGGTGTGCTGGTCACTGTGCTCTTGAAGTCTGGATAGTTTGCTGCAGACAATAGTCTGTTTGAGGTTGTGCGGTTGTTTGAATGCAAGAAGTGGGGCATGGGGATGGCCTTGGCGAGATGTTCATCGTCATCAATGAAATGTTGAAGGCTTTAGAGAAGATGTCGTAGCTTCTCCACTCTGGGGAAGTACTGGACAATAAAGGGTACTCGAAGAGTATGCTGTGTCCCGTGTTTATCTGCTGAGGAGGTCAGTGTAGTTTTTCGCTGTGGCACGTCGGAACTCTCGAGCACCATATCCTTTTCTTATGAGGGAGACCACATTAGCACTGGGGAGACATTGCAGACGCTACAACAATGGATGAATGAACATCACTGGACAATCACCCAACAAGAGTGTTCTCTTCCTGTTGGGGAACACTTCACTTCATACTCTGAGAATCCATCTTATGAGCTTGTTGAGATCATTATAACAATGAGATGTGGGTGATTAGGCTAACTTGCTGTCTACAGTCCTCACATTGGTTAGTTCAAGCCACTGCATGTTTGCCCTGTTTTCATTTTTGTTTTTGCCACTATTCCATCTCAGTCGTCCGAGTTCTCAAGATAGAGCCTTTCCACCACCTTGAATTCCATTTATCTGTGACCTAGGCAATAGTCCTCAGTTTCAATAGAAACTTGGCATCAGACAAGGCTTCAGACAAAATAAAGTTTTATAGAATTTTTCATCCATGTAGATTTGGCCATCTGAATTTACAAAGTTCCATCTTTCACTTACGAGTAAGCGGAAAGCCAAATCTCTGAGTGGCCAAGACAGCTCTGAGACACTAGTGATTAGTTAATGTTGTGCACAACAGGAATCTTTCTGCAAGAAAAGACATGCACTGCATGTGTGAAGTATAGTAATTAACATCTGTTAACGCAGACTCAATCCTTAGGAGGTTTCGGACTTGGAATAGTTTTGATGCTACTGATTGTGTCTCTAATAACTGGAATATTTCATTTATTACAATATTAACATTTACATTTTGTTCAATATTTTTATTAATCAAAAACTAAGTTCCTTGAAAGCCCTTTGAATCCAGACAGCTTCAGTTACATGAATATTTCCATATAGTTTAGTACCAACTGCAAATATGATACCACTGCCGTAAAATAACAGTCAGATCATGAATAACATAAATCTCTCTGTGGAGCTGCAACAATCATTGCTCTCAGCATGAGCCACATCTATTTCCATTATATTAGATCTGTTTCTTTGTACCAAACCAAATAACAATATTACAGGTTATTTCCCTTTAATTCATACACTGATAACTTCCTAAATTTCATTTTGCAGAGTGTGCTATCAAACCCATGTTTAAAGTCTAGTTAGACACTCAATATCTAAAAGCATAATCACCAACTCAAAGAAAGTCAGTAAATTTATGAGTCATGATTTCCCATTTCTATAATCGCGTTAGCATTCTGTGACAGTCACAGTCACAATGGATAATTTTTAAACTGCATTTATTAAAATTTTCTAGATCATTGTCATTCATAGAATTAGCTGCATGAATAGCATTATACATTAGCATTGATCTGGCTGACAATTTTTTCCATTAGTATTGTGTCCATCAGTATACTCTGCTTACATTCAGTTTGTCATCCATTTCCTATTTCTAATCTTGCTTTCAGGATCACATTTACCATGAGCAATATTCTCTCTGTAAAGGGCTATGATACATTACTGTATCAGACATATTTCATTACTTAGCTTAATTCCATCCACCCAGATACCTTAAAGCATGAAGCCCAGCAACATTCAATCTCTTGGCTGGCACATGAAAATGGCTACTTGTGAAAGTATTAGCGGGGTGGCAGATTCCATGTGGCTATCCCAAAAATATCCATTCTCAGATAAGGATGTTTGTGGAAAAAATTAAGAATCTTTGTCTAAGACTTGACAAGGTTTAAGTTATTTATTATGTGGATATCATATTATGGCATGATGGCACAGTGACACAGTGGTTAGCACTTGCTACTTCACAGTGCCAGGAACCCCAATTCAATTCTGGCCTTGGGTGACTATTGTGTTGAGTTTGCATGTTCTCAGTATCAGCATGAGTTTCTTCCAGGTGTCCCAGTTTTCTCCCATAATCAAAAGATCCGAAGATGTGTAGATTAGGCGGGTTAGCCATGGTAGATATGTGGGGTTATGGGGATACAAAGGAGCTTTGGGGGGTTCGGGGCATCGGCTAGGTAAATGCTCTTTCAGAGAGTCAGTGCAGACTTGACGGGCTGAAAGGCTTCTTTCTGCACTGTGGGGATTCAATGGTAATTCTATGGTAATTTTAAACTACAATCTTATTTTGTTGGCCTGAACATTCAGGCCATTCATGCCAGTAAGATCTTTCAGTCCACAACCCTACAGCAGGTTTTGGCACTGAGAATTGTATTCAATAGGAAACCCTGTTGACAATGGTGAGAACAGAAGATCCTGCACTGGCCAATGGCTGGCATCTAAAGAAGGGTCATCTAGACTTAAAACATAGGCTCTATTGTCTCACCACAGATGCTGTGAAGCCTGCTTAGATCTTCCAGCATTTTCTACTTTTGTTTTAGATTCGCAGTCTTTTGCTTTTATCGCATTGATTTCTTTAGTTGAGTCAAGTCCACATGGATTTAAATTGAGCCATTTGACTTTGGGATCGTGACCATTCCAGGATATCAATTTATCAGGATGGTTACTGGGGAAGTAATCCTCTGCTTGCCTGCGTTCAAATGTGGATGACAGACCTTCCTCTGTGTGAAGAAGTAAATTGGTTCAGCATTAGCTCTTACGGTAACATGGCGTTTAGTCTTCAGTTTTAATAAACGTGCAAATAATCTTGTAAATTTATTCAGGCCAGAAGGAAATTGAAATAATTTAAGTCCAGAAGTGACAACCACATAAATGAGGGTTTTAACAGTAGAAAAGCTGAGATAGCAACAGAGTCGAGCAATTCACCCGAAGAAACAGATCCCTCAGGTCATTTTGATACAAAATGTAACAGATTGTGGTTTTTATCTCGGTCAAAATTTGATGGTGGAGAAATCAATTTAAGTATGAAGTTCTTATGAGATTTGCTCAACAATGCATTTGATTAGCAGTTTTTTTTAAAGGAAAAAAAATGTTTATATGTTCCCAGTCAATTTCTGGAAGATATTTTCAAACCCACCAGGTAAGAACCTAGCCTCTGTTGGAAATCTTTGAGGTGTGATAGCCAAGAATCATAACTTCAAAGGCTCACCACATAACACACAGTTAAATGCAGCAGCACGATAGCAGTTATCTCCTTGCTTAGTGAGACAGATTTTGCAGTAACTAAATTTAACTGTATTGTGAATTCATTACTGTTCACTTTTACTGTTCAATAAATTTGTCTGACATTTAAAATCTATTTCTTAATGTAATGAAATATTTATTTTGGTGCCTTGCCAAATGAAGAAAAATGAGAGGGAATGTAATTACTCTTCAGGGAAAAGAAGCGAGTTGAAATAAAGTTTGATTTGATTTGATTTATTATTGTCATATGCATTAGTAAACAGTGAAAAGTATTATTTCTTGCACACTATTCAAACAAAGCATATCATACATGGGGAAGGAATGGACAGTCACAGCTAAGGTGCAGAGAAAGATCAACTTAATGCAGGGCAGGCCCATTCAAATTTTGATGGTGTCAGGGAAGAAGTTGTTTTTGAGTCAGTTGGTACATGATCTCAGGCTTTTGTATCTTTTTCTCAAAGGAAGAAGGTAAAAGAGAGTATGTCTGGGGTGCATGGGATTCTTGATTATGCTGGCTGCTTTTCTGAGGCAGCAGGAAGTGTAGACAGTGTCAATGGATGGGAGGCTGGTTTGAGTGATGAACTGAGCTTCATTCATTACTCTTTGTAGTTTCTTGCAGTCTCAGAGAGAGCAGGAGCCATACCAACCTTGAAACAACTAGAAAGAATGCTTTCAATCACGCATCTCTAGAATTTGGTGAGACATGCCAAACTTCATCAGTCTCTTGACAAGTTAGAGGAATTGGTGGACTTCCTAACTGTAGCATCCACATGGAGGGGCCAGGATCAGTAGTTGGTGATCTGGACTCCTAAAAACTCGAAACTCTTGACCATTTCTACTTTGTCCCCATTGATGTAGACAAGGACATGCACTCCACTCTGCTTCCTGAAGTCAATGACTATCTCGTTCATTTTGTTGACATTGAGGGAGAGATATTGTCATCACAGCAGTTCACCAGATTCTCTCTCACTCGTCATTCGTCTGTTTCATTACTATTTGAGATCTGACCCAAAATATCATCAGCAAACTTGAAAATCAAATTGGAGGGAATTTGGCTGCTCAGTCATAGGTGCATAAGGAGTATAGTAAGGGGGTGAAGACAGCTTTGTGGAGCACCGGTGTTGAGGATGATCATGGAGGAGGTGTTACTGCCTATCCTTACTGACTGCGGTCTGTGGGTTAGGAAGCCTAGAATCCAATCGCAGAGGGAGAAGTCAAGCTTAGGCCACAAAGTTTGGAGATGAGTCTTATAGGAATACTGGTGTTAAAGGCTGAGCTGTAGTCTATGAATAGGCTACATGGGTGTTCCTAGATAAATAAAGGGGGTTTTCCATTCTATCATTGAAGTTCTTGATAATTTAATTTATTAAGACACACAGAGAGTGAACATTCACCTATTCTGGATCCAAAGAATGACTTACTTTAAAGGGGATTTTTAATAAAAATAAGAGAAAACTAAGATCCCAAAACAATATGGTGCTCCAGCCCCTCATTTTTCACACCTTAGTCTTATTCCCGAAGGAGAAATATATTAATTGAATTGCCGTAGTTTTGATTGACTAATTCTCAAAGGATTATTTTGTCAGTCAAAATGATGCAAAATATGTTTTCAAAATTATTTTGGCTGTATACACAGTGGTAGGAAGAGAAAGTCCTTTTTTTTCCAAAATGTAATGACTTTTTTTCCCCAGAGGTCAGAGTATCAGTTCTCTAAATCTTCCTTTTCTTATTCTTAATTTGCCCATATTCATAAATCCATCTTAACCTAGGAAACCTGCCATTGAGTCCCCAGATTCCAAGACTACAGCAGTCAATCTTTTGCTATTTTGATGCCTGAGTTCTTTCTGATCCTGCCTACCTATGTAATTTACCATCTAAATATAGCACAAGATTAGATCAGTGGGATATGTATACCTCAACAATTTTGCAAAAATAAATCTGCGACAAGATGAAGTCATACACAAAATCAGCATTTAGTCAGTATCTGATCAAGCAAAATACAAACATTTACCCGTGGGGAATTCCAGCTAAATGTCCCTTTATTCTCACCTGATTGTCCAAGATTCTGCTGACATTGGTTTCCTTTAATACTCAGTCCATTGTTGGATCATAATAGCACCAAGGAAGATGGCTGTTGTAGTTCAGGCTCAGTTACTTGGGCCCCATGCAGCCCATCACTGCAGGAGTTCCTCAGGGTACTGTCCTAGGCTCAGCCACCTTCAGCTGCTTCATCAATGACCTTCCCTCCAAGATAAGATCTTGGGCAGTTAACTTATGACTGCACAGCATTCATTTACTGATCCTCTGATGCTGAAGCAGCCCATGCCCACATGTAGCGAGATGTGGACAATATTCAGGTGCGGACTAATAAATGGCAAGTCACATTTCTTGTCACAAGTATTAGAATCTCCCACAAGGCAAATCTGATTATCTCCCTTTTGGCATTCAACATTGTTAGTGGAAAAGCTCTGATGAAATAAGTAACTTTAAAAATTAAAATTATAGCTGTTTGGATTTTACCCCGATCCACCAATGAGTAGATACTGCTTCAGTTAAACTGTGTATGAGATTGTTCCCTGTCATGTGAATGTGATATTCACTGTGTAGGCTCAATAAGACAAATGATCTCCCTCTGCATTGTAGGGATTCTATATCTATCAAACTTTACCAGGAATGTTTCTCCAGGAATGGAAAAAGCCAAAGATAGTATAATTACATTTATGTTGTCTTAGCAGTACAAATAGTTCTGCTCAGATAGAACGCTAAAAGATCCAATGAATATTTGAATTGTCATGCTTCATAATTGTCATTCTTAGGGACTGCACTATAAGTTGTCACCCATCATCAAAAATCTTTTTATCAAATTATTAAAAGAACTATCATCAGTATTACAGCTTTGTTAAATTTTAGAACTCCTGAACACACCTATATCAATGACTCACTATTCCCTTAAAATAAACCAGCCAAAACTTCATTCAGTTTACAAGATGCATTGGATTTGACCACTTTGACTCAATGAAAAGAGTGCTATTAGTTTTTAATGTTAAATAATAAATTGTTAAGTCTTCAGAGGTAGAAGTTCCTTCACCAAAATCCTTTTATTTCCAAACTCTAACAGCAGTACACAGAGTGGTAGCAGTTAGCAGTCTACATCCAGGGGTGTCAGAGGAACTGACACTCACAGTTAAATGCAAGGTAGAGACTCCCTGATTGGCCCATCAGTTGGATTCTTTTAACATCTTTTGATGCCAACCAAATAAACAAAATCAAATTAACTTAGGGACAACTCGAAAGAGGCAGCTCTCTAAAAGGGGGATATTGCTCAAAACAAACGACAAAGCAGAAAGGAAACTTAAAACATCACGGTGACCAGCAGGCACACAAAGCATTAACTGTGCCCTCAGACATCACATGCTCCATCTCCAGGGATACCCGGCTGTAAATGTAGCCCTGTAGAGAGGCAGACAGTCAGGTTGGACAACCCCCTCGGTCGCTCGCTGACTGGACCTATAGATAGCACGCTTTTCCAGGCCCAGGAGCAGACTCATGAGCAGTCCTCCTCCTTCCCATATCAACACACAAAGCTTTCAGTTTCCATTGAAGAATAAGCATACAAAAAAAAACATTGATTGATCATGATTTTGTTCATAGGTAGCTTAGGGCCTGGAGCAAGGTTGTGATCATCAACTGCTGACGTGGAGCCTCATTTAACATGGACCATTCCTTTAACACTATTTTTCAGGTATTTTGTAAGGGAAAATGGTCTAAATATGCATAACACAAGGCCAATTAGTGGGTAATTATTGAAAGCAGATTGGTCCCAGCCTCAAGAAATGCCACTTTATCAGGATCAAGAAAACAACAGAACATGAACATACTTTCCAAAGCATTTCTTTTGATCTCCATCAGAAACTTTGGAGAAACAACATAAATAACCAAATTTCTCCAGAATTTCTACCAATCTTCCACTTATTTGCAGATGGTGATCAGGAAACCTTGATGGAAATTATTCACTGGATTTCTATTCTTTTTATTATGGCATCTGTGATAGCATAGTCTCCTTAATGGACGATCGTACATGGGCCACATGACACTCCCAGAGCCTATCAGGACAGAGTACATAAGTTTCGGCCTATCAAGTGTTAGGGCATGGGTTGGGGTAGGTGGAACTCACAGTTTGACCCAGTGGGAATGGACCTATATCCGTACTGAACTTGGCCACATACAGTTACTGTTGATGTTTAATAAATTATCATTGTGATTTAAAGCTTCCTCATCATATTACCTTGCACTACAACAGCATCAAAGGAACTTATGTATTGTATTTTGTATAGTTGAATGCTTCTGAAACAGAACTTTGCATGAAGCGGCAGATGGATTTAGGTATGGAGTTCAATTTATTTTAATAAATTCTAATCCAGAATTTACAATATCTGCCCCCATGATTCAAAATTATGTACCAGGAGAACTATATTTCCCTCATTATTTTATTTTGTGCAAGGAAATACTTTAAATGTCATTAAATGAAGAACCAAGCAGGCTTAGGCCTTTCAGCCCTTTGCGCCCTTTGATAATCATGGCTGATGTGATTGTGACTTCAAATCCACTTTCTTTCTATCCCCAGAACCTTTCACTGCTTTGGCAATCAAGAATCTTTGTAACTCAGCCTTAAAATTATTCTGTGACCCTGTCTCCACTGCTCTTTGGGGAAGAGAATGCCATGGTAATGGTTCTCCAATGATAATGGAGCGGTCCGTTGGCCTCAGGTGGGATTTTAAGGTTTTATGTCAAGTGAGGCTGTAAAATCTCATCCGATTTCCCTTTCACTAAACCATGGGTAGAATTTTAAGGGTGATCAGCAATCAGCATTTGCCATACCAAGAGTCACCGAACATGCAGTTGCCGACTCTTGAATTCCCATTGCCATTTAACACTTATTGAACATTGATTAGAAGTGACAGGACTTTTGTTCTCAGAGTGATGAAGCCTCTTCTCCTTTCCAACGAAAATAGGAAAAAGTGTAAATGTAATTTGCCTACTCTACCTGCTCCTGCTCCTACCAGCCTATCAATTGAGTTGGACAGGCTCTTATAACATCATTATGTAGCCCTCTAAAAGTCTTAATGGGTCAGTGTGTGGGTGTTCAGCATAAGACCCAAACATGAAATTGTAGGGTGAATCCCATCTGCCCAGCCCCCCTATTTGCCCTTAGGGGCAACATAAAATTCTGCCGCATGTTGATTCTGCCTGATTGCATTAATATTTTCTAAGTGCACAGCTTTCATCTCCTTAATAATGGATTTGAAGATTTTTTTCTACAGCATATGTTAGGCAAATTGGCCTGGAGCTTTCTGCTTTCCTAAGTACATTAATTATTTTCCAACCTAATGGGACCTTTCCAGAATGTAAGGAATTTTGGAAAATTATGATGTGGACACCTATTACCTCAGCAGCTGTTACTTTTAAGACCCTAAGATGCAGATCATCAAATCCAAGAGACTTGTCAAACTTTAGTTCTAATACTTTTTTCAATATATTTTCCCTGGTGATTGTAGTTTTTTCATTTCTTCCCTCTGTTTCACCTCTTGAATTACAAATATTCTTGGGATGTTATTTGTATCTCCTTCAGTGAAGATGGACTCAAAATATCTGTTCAACACTTCTGCCTTTTACTTATTTCCCAGACTCACTCTCCAGAGGACCAGCACTCATTTGGTTACCCTTCTCCTTTTTAAATACTTGTCAAAACTCTCTCCCTCAAGTACTATGCCCTAACAGGCTGTTGGCAACTGATGTTGGTCCATGATTATGCTTGAGAAGGTTCTGCAATGGTTTGCCATTATTTTCTGCAGGTTCTAGAAATCTAAAAGCTTAATTGCCAATTGGAGGTTATGGAAGGGGTAAAAATGCATAAGAAGTCAAGCACAAATGCACAGAGAACTTCAAGGGGTGGAGGTGGTGGAGCTTTTGGAGAACTTTGGAGATATAGAAGGGCAAGACCATAAAAGTCTTTAAACATGAGGGTGAGAATTTTAATTTTGTGTCACTGAGGATAACATTCTTAGCAGGGAGAACATCCCAGCCAATATATATTCAGTGTGAAGATAATATTTAGTCTCAACAAGAACAATGCAGATGTCATTCTATCAATGCTGTCAAGGACAGATGCAAGTGCACAGATTAATTGATAAGGACAAGGTCAAGAAGGTTTCTCATTCTTGTTTGTTCACTTATGGCTTGCCGCAAGTCCAGTCTGTCAGACATTGCCTTCAAGTCTTGGTCAGCTTAATCCGTAATGGTGCTAAGCAGCCACTCTTAGTGGTATGTATTGAAATCCCTCACCCATTCTGTGCCCTTCAGTGTTTCTTCTGACATGGAGGAGTACTGAGGTAGATGCCAGTCAGCAGATTTCCATGTTTGATCTGCTGCCCTGAAACTTCATGGGAATCCAGGGTCAATGTTGAGGTCTCCCAGGCCAACTTTCTCCCCCTGGTGGCTCTGTCATGACCTTTTCAGGGAAATGATGGAGGTGTGTAGACCATTATTTGTAAGAAAGGGCGTGGAAGGACCTACCTGCAGCGGTTGTGGGCTGGCCAACTTTAAGGGAGTTCAAATGGTCAGTGGACAGGCATATGGATAACATTGGAATAGTTTAGGGTAGAGGGTCATTAGATTGGTTCCACTGGTCGGTGCAACATCAAGGGCCGAAGGGCCTGTACTGTGCTGTAATGTTCTATGTTCTATTATCTTAAGGAAGATTTGGTGAATCTGACTATGTCAGACTATCGCTTGACTAATCTGTGGGACAACTCTCGCAATGTTGGCATGAGTCCCCAGATACTAGTAAAGAGGATTTTGCAAGATCAGTTTCAACGTGTGTCTTTGCCGCATTTGGCAACTTGGTGGCTGGTCCATCTGATTTTATTCCTCTTCAACATTTTTGACATGGTTTGGTAGAACTCAGCGGTGGCTATGCCTGCTTTTACACAATTATGTGTAGGTCAGGCAGGTAAGGATGGCAGATTTCCTTCCCTAAACAAATGGCCGGAATATTAGCGCCCCGCCTACCACGGAATCAGAGCAGGCAAAGAGCGGAACATGAAAAGGTTCTTTGGCCTTAAGCAGGGTTTTATGATTTTAGGACAAGTGAGGCCATAAAATCCCATCTGATGTATGTTTATTACAATCCAATAGTTTCATAGTCCCATTACTAAGACTAGCTCTTAATTCCAGAACTATTACTTAAATTTAAAATTCCACCAGTTTTGTTTTATTCATTCATGGGATATGGACATCATTGGTTGGCCAGCACTTATTGTCTATCCCTAATTGCCTTTGAAACTGAATGGTTTGCTAGGCCATTTCAAAGGGCATTTCAGAGTCAATCACATTATTGTGGGTTTGAAATGAACCACATCAGGTAAGGACAGAAGATTTCATTCTCTAAATGAGATGGGTTTTTCGATAATTGACAATGATTTCAATTGTCAATTGAAACTTTTAATTGACTTTTAATACCAAAATTTTTTTTATTAAATTCAAATTTAACATCTGCCATGGTGGGATTTGAACCTACATACCCAGAATTCAAGCCTAAACCTCTGGATTGTTAGTCCAATAATATTACCACTACCCACCATCCCCAGTTTTGCACAGAATTTTCATTCTAACTAAAGAATCTTTCAATACAGCATTGTCATAATCCAGAAAGTACAAGTACATTCATCATGGGTAAATAGTAAAATAATGGGTGCCTTTGTTTATTCCAGTGATGAGTCTAAAACAATGATACAGAATTATATTTTCTATAATAATACAATCATATCATGTACTGAAAAATCTTATTTACATATATATTAAATCTTCTTCAGCAAGCATGCTCCCAGAGGAAGAGAGAATCTATGCACTTCTCAACAAATTCACACATCTACATCAATTGCCTCAAATACCATTTTTCATTAAAATGCACTGAATCCAAATTAATAAAAAAGAATCATTGTACCAAATGTGACTCCAGGTAGGTAAAATAAAGCTACTAATAAGATATCCTGGCAAGGTATCCTGTCTAGTAACAAATAATTATCAAGCAGTAAGATGGTATATTTTATGGAATTCAACTTAATACCAATTACATAGAAACATAGAAAATAGGACAGTAATAAGCCAGTTGGCCCTTTGGGCATTCTCCACCATTCATTATGATCATGGCTGATCATTCAATTCAACGAAACCACCTTTCTCCTATATCCTTTGATCCCCTTCAGCTCAAGTGCCATATCTAACTGCTTCTTGAAAACATTCAATGGTTTGGCCTCAGCTACTTCCTGCGCTGGTGAACTCCACAGGCTGACCACTCTCTGAGTCAAGAAATTTCTCCTCATCTCTGTTCTAAATTGTCTACCCTGTATCCTCAGACTATGACCCCTGGTTCTGGACATCCTCACCATCAGGAACATGCTCCTTACATCTACTCTGTTAGAATTTTATATGTTTGTTTGAGATCCCCCTCCCACCACTTGCTCTTTTGAACTCAAGAGAATACAATCCTAACCAATTCAATCACTCCTCATATGTCAGTCCCCTCATTCCCTGCACTTCCCCTACAGCAAGAGCATCCTTCCTCAGATATGGAGATCAAAATTGCACACAATATGCCTCACTAAAGCCCTGTATAATTACATTAAGGCATCTCTGCTCCTGTACTCGAATCCTCTCATCATAAAGGCCAACATACCAATTCCCTTTTTGTTGCCTTCTTCATCTGCATGCTTACTTTCAGTGACTGATGTAAGAAGGACACCCAGGTCTCATTGCACATTCCACTCTCCTAATTTATGGCCATTCAGACAGTAATCGACTTTTCTGTTTTTGCTACCTAAGTGGATAACCTCACATTTATCCAAATTGTATTGTATCTGCCAGTCATTTGTTCATTCACTCAACATGTCCAAATCATTCTGAAGGATCTCTGCATTCTACTACAAAGCTCATTATCCACCTAACTTCATGTCACCTGCAAATTTGGAGATATTACATGTAATTCCCTCATCTAAATCATTAATATATATATTGAAAAGCTGAGGTTCCAATACTGATCCCTGTGGCACCACACTAGTCACTACCTGCCAGTTGGAAAAAGACCTTTTTACTCCTATTCCCTTTCTCCTGTCCGCCCACCAGTTTTCTATCCATCTCAACAAATTACCCCAATCCCATGTGCTTTAATTTTATATGTTGATCTTTTATAAGGAACTTTGTCAAAAGCCTTCTGAAAGTCCTCTTCTGCAGCAATGTGACACTCACTATGGTGGCCATTGCCTCCCAGGTAGGGGTGGTGACTTTGGTGGATAGACATCTGTGGGAAAGCAGGTACAGGACTTCCCGGCAGGAATCTTATCAGCATACCCGCCTGATTGCCCCCGAGCCCAATGGAGAATACCTATCTGCAAGCCTCAGGGGTAGGCATGCTGGTAAAATCAGGGTACTCATCTCTGTTCCACATAATCCAGGAGTTTGGTCAGGGCTCCCTTTGAGAATCTTGGTGCAGGCCTCCTGGCTGTCATTTCCTCCAGTGGATCTGGATAAATTCTTGGGGAGACATTTGAAAGGAACGTTTCATTGATTAAGTTTAAACAGAGTGAGGAAATCAGAGGCAGGACAACACAGCTGGAATTCTACCATCTCGAATCAGCATAAGTGAGGATCCAACAACAGAAATCTCCATTGATCTCAGGCGTGAATTTCTGGTTAGCCAGAGCAAAGCTGGCAAATCCCGCCCCACAGATGCAGTGTGATTGACATAGTAAAAAAAACTTAAAGAAGCCTAATTTGCAGAGAGACTCCCCATTGGTGCCATTAGAATTCTCTCCAGTTTTCTCATCGGAACCAATACTGCCTGATATTTGAGGCAATTGTTTACACAATCAGAACTTGCAACAGAACCAGAACTCCAATAAGCTTCTGTATATTTGCAACCCTATTTTTAGATTTTTTAAATACTAAAAGCTATGACATGTTAAAACTGTCTGTACAGCAGTTCTTAATATTAAATTTATTGCTGCAAAACTGAAAACTCTATAAGTGAAGATAGAACAATCTTTTTCTCTCTGCAAAATTAATTTATTCAGCAAAATCCCGAAATTGAGAAATGAACCATAATTATGTACCTTATAATATTTAATATCAGTAGTAACAGGGAAATTGTAGAGGATTCCCTTATACAAAATCTACAGAGTTGAAAAAGAAATCTGTTTAATCACAGAGATAATGCATTTAATTGCCTGAGAAGACCAGTAATTATATTGCAAAGTGTGTGGGTGGACTGGCTAACTGCCACAATGAGAAAGATACCAGTGTGTTGAGTAGAAGCAATGTTTATTTTCCTTTGATCTTAGAGCAGTGGCTCAATTTAAGGATGAAAGTTTGAGTGTGTTGGCTTATGGTGGACAGACTGAAGTGGGTCAATATCAAGTCAGCTTGTCCCTCTGCTACCCAGCTCCAATCAGCAACAAGTATCTTCAGTCGATTCCAAAATCTAAGACAGGCTAATGAAGAGTCGGCCACTTACTCCATCATCTGGAGCAGGACCAAGATTAGATCATCTGGTGAGGGCCAAATGTCCAAACCATTCTGCCAGCTGGAAATGAAGAGCTGTAATATTCCAAGAACAGATTGGGCTTAGGAACACGACAGGAATCCACCCCCTCCATTCATATGGGCTCAGATTTAAATGGGCCTAGGTGGTAATTGTGTAATTGGAATGTAGCCCAATCCATCATGCAAACCAATCTCCCATACATTGACTCTGTCTACACTTGCTGCTGCCTCGGCAAAAGCAGCCAGCATAATTAAGGACCCCACACATCCCAGACATTCCTTCTTCCACCTTCTTCCGTCAGGAAAAAAATACAAAAGCCTGAGGTCATGTATCAACGGACTCAAGAACAGCTTCTTCCCCACTGCTGTTAGACTTTTGAATGAACTTACCTTGCATTAAGTTGATTTTTCTCTACACCCTAGCTCTACATCCTAACACTGCACTCTGTACTCTTTCATTTCCTTCTGTATGAACGGTTTGTTTTATCTGTATAGCAAGAAACAATACTTTCACTGTATGTTAATAAATGTGACAATAATAAATCAAATCAAATCAAATTGGATAGAATATTTCTATAGCTTTTCCTGAATGGCTTTGATCCATTGCATTACCCATAGAATACTCTGATCAACATTTAAATAAATTGTTTAAAAATTCTACTGGCATAAGTTGCCATAAATTAATTCTGGATTCACCTTACCAAAATGTAATATTCTTCAATAACGTCATCCTTAAGCAACTTTTCACATTATTGGGGTGGATTTTACCAGCCCAATGGAGACATGGTTGAAAACAAGGAAGCTGAGAAATTATGGAAGAGTCATGTTGGGATTGCTCTTTGCAACACAGTCCAGCATCTGGATGACATTCTCAACGTAGACTGGGAATTACTTTAGCTGCCCAGTCCAGGGAGCCAGGGAGCCATTAAGGTCCTTCTTTGGTGCTACTCCAGCACTTGAACCATGCCAGAGCAGCAATTCCCACTCTACAGCAAGGGGCAATGGCCACTACCAGGAGAAAACAGCAGTGCATTTGGAAAGTCAGAATTTGATCAAGCGAAGTCAGCATGGTTTAATGAAGGGGAAATCATTTCTGATAAATTTTTTAGAGTTCTTTGATGAAATATCAACCAAAGTAAATAAAGATGTCTTAAATGTAGATGTTTTATATTTGGATTTTCCAAAGGCTTTTGATAAGGTGCCATACAGAAGTACTCTGCAAGATAGGAGCTCATGGTGGTGGAAGTAATATTCTGGTATGGATCGAGGATTGACTAACTAACATGAAGCAGCAAATAGTAATAGAAGTATCTTGCTCTTGGGCAGTAACCAATTACTACAATAGGTATCGATACTGGGACCACAGCTATTTAGAATATATATTAATGGTTTGAAAGAAGGAGTGAAGTGTTCTGGCCAAATTTGCGGATGATACAAAAGTGAGAGGGAAGGCAAGTTGTAAGGAAAATATAAATGGTTTACAGAAGGACATTGACAGGCTAAGTGAGTAG